>CM060923.1:235423195-238208195 GCA_030737875.1 Allium sativum | reverse complement strand
CTGCTTAAGTTCAATCCCCTCAACAACAGGAAGTTTCACCTCTCAAACCTCCCGTGGGTATAGGATTAGGATTAGATCGTACACCGCAAACAATACTGCCATAGGCGGCTACCTGCTTTCCTTCCTTTATCGAGGAAACTCGCCGAAGATCTATTCCTCTTCCTCTGCCTCTACCGATGCAACTTCTTGTCTTGTTTCAGCTGCGTTCTGCCATTCCTTAGCACAAGCGGTAAGTCATAATAATTGCTTTAAGAATAGGATATATACTATAATAGATAAAATTATTACCGTAGCTTTCAACAGCTTTGAATTGATTGAGTAAGATCTTGTGGACTTCCTTGAGCAAGCGCATATTTGCATCCGGAGTCGTCAAGCCAGCATCATGGATAATTTCCCCAGTCAACTTAGCCAAGAAACCGGTCGTCTCAATATACGGGTGAGCTTTGGGAAATTCGACCAGAATCTCTTGGCGATATCTATCCAGATACTCTTCCACGTCTTGCAGAACGAGAGCCCTTATCTTCTCTTCTTCTTTCTTTATTTTATTTTATTTTATTTTTATTAGAAGAAGATGAAGATTAGGAAGAAGCAGGCGCATGTGAATCATTAAGCATGATCACATAAATGGGCAAATGCCATAAAGTGTGAACCAAGATCCATTATACGAAAACCAAAATCAGAATGAGGAATAAAAAATACCGTGTGGAGGTTATTTATATAGCTCGACCATAGGGAGAGGAATTACTATCGCTTAGCGCTTGTGCTAAGGAAGCTTGATAGGACACAAAGTTATTAATAGGACGAGAAGTACAATATCTCTTTTCCTTCCTCAAGGCAATAGGTAAATACAGATCAGAAACAACAGAAGGAGGAAGTACCTGGATCGATGGAGGAGTCTTGGTGATGGATTGTTCATTTGACAAATTTTCTTCCTTTTCTTCACATATGCCTTTAATTCCGTGGTTTGCTGACCAAGCTGCTCACTACTTTGAGACTCTCCCTCTTTAGAATCCATATAATTTTCCACTTTAGACATGCGAACATTTTAACTGACGACAGGAAGAATACTATTCTCCTCCAGACCTCCATGCTCCCCCTGAGGAGAGTAGGGATCCGAAAGAGTACTACAATTTTCAGAGAAAAGAAATTAGAAATAGGTACTTGAGCCAAAACTCTCGCATCAGCTGGATCAGCTTATGCTATTGGAAAGGCTAATTTCGAGCTGAAAAGGAAAGCTAGCGAAGCTAAAACAAAGATGACAAGCAAATCCCCACTCCGCCATCTTAATTAAAAAAAAGGAATTCATTGAGATGAGTTAAGTGGGGAACCTGGACCCCCTTTACTAGTAAGGGGAGCCTTATTCATCTGGTCCCCTAGCTGTATATTTGGTCTTGAAGAGCCTTTTAGCCGACCAGCCACTCCGGTTTACACTAGGCGACAACCAACAAGGCGACCGTTAGGTGCCCAGTATATTAATTAGGAGCGCCAGTATATTAATTCTAGTATACAAGGGCCTAGTATATTAATTTGCAGATTACAATAAAGTTAGTAAGGCAAGGCATATATATGTATGCAGGGGCAGGAACGACTAGTCTTAGCTTTTGGATATAAGTTATCATATATTTTCTTTCTATCGGATGAGGTAAGGCTTGCTTATTTTGATCGTTGCACACATCCTCTAATCGGTCCTGGAGCGTAAAGTGCTTCTGGATGTGAATAAGATTAAGAAAAGGAGTGTCAGTTCAATGGAAGGCTTTTCACATACCTCCCCAATTAATATGCTAAAGCGCCTAGGAACCTTCCTCATTGCCTGGTGCGAAGCGTAGGAAGTCTTGAGGTAAAGGAAGAAGACTTCTCTTTAGGATCGACTAGAGGAAGTTTCTTTTTTTCTATAGATAAGGCAGAGCCTTACTGATGCTCTCTTCGCCTGTCAAGGGCTGGTTCTTTCATATCCGAAAGTGGTTGATCCTAAAAAGAAAAGAGAGACCGAGGCAACCCCAATTAATATACTGGTTCAAAAGGACATGGGCAATATACTGGACTACTCTAACTCTATAGTTCTTCTTTCCCATGTTATCAAGATCAAGAGAGAAGCTTTGCACAAGAAAGAATATATTATCACTCTTAAGTCAGAACTAGGGGCAATGAATATTGGAAGGAGTAATGCGCTTTCGCTGCGTACCTGGAATTAATTGAACTGTAAGAGAACCAATCCCATTGCCTTTGAATAGTCTATGTATGCCTTTCCGAAGCCAGTTAAGAGATCATACTTTGTGGACAATAGGCCTCGGTAGTAGCGGCAAGGGAGGAGTTAATACCCGCTTAGCCCTTTTTTATGGCTTACCTTCGTACCCAAGAAAGCCAGCCAAGTCCAGCTTTTTTGTGAAAGTCTTGGCTTTCTCTTTTTCCATGTCTATTGATGGAGGATTATTCCCAATAAAATAAAATGCAGAAGACAATAGAGATTCCGAACAGTTAGAATCCGATTTGCAGACGTGAGACTTAAAGAAGCGATGACTCCTAGAAGGGTCGATTAGCTTGTGCACGTGAATCCGATCTGGGATCTGGGCTACTAGGCTAGGAAGGTAGGTTGTTGGGACGAAGAAGAACAGGTTTCACGAATGAATGCCCTGTTGGAAGTTAGGGGAACCCCTTGTTTGGATAAATAAGTTGCATCCCTTGGTTTTCTAGATCTTAGATGGGCAAAAATCCCCATTTCAGTCTATTGGGACCTAGAAACAGTACAATCTTTACGCTTTGCACCTAAGCTAGAATGTGGCGAAAAGCAAGGCGGGCAAAGCGATTGATTTAGTTGAGACCGATAGATAGAGAACAGAGTACGAGGTAGGACCAATATTAAGAGAGGGGCCAACGGGACGGACATATTTAATTTACAGGAATCGCTAGAGTTATAAGTGGGAAATCGATTGAAAATGTCAAGGTCAGATACGAAAAACAAGGAGAGATTGATCATGTTTGTAACGAGGATTCAGTTAGATCACTCTGAAGAAAAATCCCTAGATATTTATTTGGAGGAGCCAACTCATATACCATGAAACCCAAAACTCACTACCGGCCGATAATTAATATACTGGGTGGTTATTCCTTCCTATTGTAACATATGGCACTAGCACAATTAATATACTGGCGACCTGTCTTTCTTGCTAGGCTTGTTGCATGATTCTCTAATTGGCCCGGGGAGCGATGGACGACTTAAATAGAATCGTTAGGCCATGAGATTTTGCACATCTGGTTCGTCTTGTAGTGCATTTTTTATAAACGCCAACCTACAGTCCGAATAAGTGGAGGCGGGTGTCCGGGAGTCTCCCTTTTCGGGTGGAGGTGTGTACACGTGTTAACAATGAGTACGAAAGCGCCTGTAGGTCGAGTACGTAAGCTAATACCTATTCCGGACGACTCTCTTATTGACCTTTTCAAAGTACGGGATAGCGCAGCTAAGACAACAATCTGAGTTTGCTGCCCTATAGATGACAACTCCTTAACTGTTCCCATATATCTGCTATAATATAAATAAGGGGATGCCCCTGTCTACTAGAGTTTTCGTATAGGAGAAACGTCCTTGATTGGCTATCATATAAACAATGACGAATCCTAACGTTGGTGTTTTATTATCCTCTTTGTTGAATTATTTAGCAGCGTCCCAATTAATATAATCTATCATATAGAATGAATATAAGATCTCATCTCAAAGCTATCTAATATTAGAATTCTGCTCACTTATACATCATTAGTGGTCTGTATTTTTTGCTATGAGTCGATGGTTCTTGCCTAGGGATCCATCAGTGAGGTTGTTAATAGAGTAACTTTAGCTGCACAGTTAATCCGATAGTTAAGATATTCACGGTTAGCCTTTTGGAATAGAAGGAACTCTTTGCAAGAATAATTGTCCAAATAGGAAGGTGGCCAATGGGAAGTTGCAAAACAGGAAATCTGACAAGGCAAGTTCAAGCACCCCAATTAATATACTCAAACTGTATTGTGTCGATGAGCCTCACGACCTAGATGCTCCATCCATTTCAATGCTGTTTTTTTCGTTTGGGTGACTAAGAATGAGGCCGTGCAAATATAAATACTTTAACTTGGATTATTTTCCTCACATCGGATTCTGAACCGGAAAACGGAAGCTTGCAAGATTGCTTGGTACCCTTTGCACTGTTTGCAAGCGCAAGAACCTTGGACATATAGCATTGGGAAGGAGAGAAGGAATTTCTACCAGCTCCTATCTATAGTGCAGACTGACATAGAGACCTTAGAAAGCACAGACTGCGACTGCTTCTTTGCTTGCATGGAATGAATAGGCTTGCTGACTGGCTTACCTACTTGAACTAAAAAGCATAAAGCGAAAACCGAATGCAGTTTAGCACATCCCGATGGGAATGGAAAAGAAAGAGTGAGAGGACAGATTGGTTTACCGGTTGTGTACCCTTTTTGTTTTGAGCCTTGGACAACAATTGGAATGATACCAATTGGCACCTTTGCTACTAGTTGAATCTAAGCATTAGTATTGGTGGGTTTGAATACTGGGGCAAGAGCCCCCACTTTATGAGCCAATGTGTCCATTATAGAGAGAGGGAAGCGAAGTGACGGAAAGGAATATCCAGTGGTCTCAAAAGTAAGCGTGATAGAAAGCTAGCCCAGGTGAGTAAAAATAGTTTGGATTTGATAGAGGTTCTTATTCTCCCGGTCGTAAGGAAGAAGAAGAAGAATTTCAGCCCACTAGTCTGTAGCTATTGTAGTAAGCCTATCAGGAAGGTTCTATTAAGCAAACTAGCAAGTTAGTGATTCAAAGTATAGCCCTGGTGTTGGTGTATGAGATATTGAATTCTCAGTGAAAGCAGACTTGGAATCCTAAGTTAAGTAAGCCAGTCCCCTATTAATATACTCACGAATTTCATAAATGAAGCAATGGGAAAGCATTTGCAAATGAGAATTGACATCCATAGACTGTGGTTGATCCTACTAGGCAGGACTCCTCTTTGCCTATCTATCTAATGCACTGATCGTTCAGGAAATTAGCTAGGTCCGACCCTAGAAAGGAAGTGTGGGACCATAGACTAGCCGAGAGGCCTCAGATAAGGAGGTTGCTAAGCAAGTAGAAATTGGTCGGGTGCCGAGGGCGAGAGAGAATAGAGAATTCCAATTGCTTAGAAGCATTTGAAAACGAATTGAGATTTCAGATTGAAAACGAATTATTAGAGTCTATTGAATCACTCGAAATTGCGATCACTCATGGCGCTATGGGGCAGGTTAAATAAAGTAGTTGCCTGCACTCTTGAATCAGCACCCCTCAATCTCACGCACATTTTCTTGTATTCCGTGGTTAAAAAGCCGTTGGTCCTAAGGGGTAGGTACAGTTGTGAAAAATTTGGTAATTACATATTATCTTGGTGAAGGACGAGAGAACTTCGACACATTATATTACAAGTCAGTGGAAGGAATTTATAAAAATGTTAAGCCAGGGATAGGAACAAAATGAAGAACTATGAAATTAAGCGCGAATTGATTCTAGTAGGTGAAGAAGGTTAAAGTAAGCCTTGGGTTACTACGGCATGTTCAATTGCTATTCGCTTACGAGGTGGCTCTCTTTTAAAGTACGACTTCTCACAGATCTTAGGAGATTGCCTTCTCTATCCTTGCTAGGCTCCCGTCTTTTTCTATTAAGTATAAGACGAGACATTTACTGGGCTCCTAGCAATGCCCTTCTAATATGAGAACATCTTTCACACATCATTCTAAGGTACTTTTTCATTCAGCTTTAAGCCAGCAAGCAGTTCGCTTTCCTAGGACCTTAGCTTCGCTACCTTGGCTAACAAAACCAATTAGCTATCTAAGGTAGGAGAACTATTCTTTCAAGGTCGAACTAATACCCTAGTCTGGATGAAAAGTGTGAGCAAATTGAAGTTCGACACGTTTTCCCTGAGTTGATCTTCTCTGCGACTCTCTGCTTGAACATCCCAAGAAGAAAGTCAAATCCAAAAAGGTGACTAAAAAAGCTCCCAAAGTTGATCACACACTCGAACGACCGAAGAGAGTCATTCTTTGGACTTAGATAAGGACACATCTAAGAAGCAAGCAGTTATTAGCCCCTGAGGCGTCTAATTCTGCTTCCGTGAAAAAAAAGTCTCTTGCTAGCAATTAATATACTGGGGTAACTACAAACAATTCTAATGATAAGCCAGAAGCGAATCTGTGAATACTGTCGAAACTAAGAAAACATGTGTCACTGCCAGTTACGGATGCTTTGATAAGCAGCAACGCCTCTTCGAGTGAGAAAGAAGCAATGCCAATTCAACAAGAAATAAGGATAACCCGCCTCAAGTATGATAGAACCCAAACCGATGCCTGTAGTATTAGACTCCCCATTCGAGTGGTAACTCTGGACCCGCCATGGATGCTCTTGCTAGTTACCAAGTGATGTCGTACCTGCGACACTTCTTAGCTTGGGCGAGGTTGGAACATACTCTGATAACTTGAAGGCCGTGAAAGATGAACCAAGAGCGATAGGAGACGTGGAAGCTGTCTGCGCTTACGCATGAGGAGGCATCTTCAATTATGGATCATCATCCAGTAGTCACAGAACAACAAGGACCGACTCTTATCCTATTAGGCATTCCTGCATGCTAACGCAACTCACTTTGATTCCGTACTAATCAATAGTACTTCGGCGAGTAGCCATTGATACCTCACCTCCCAAACAACTCATCCGGCTAACTACTGAGGAGAAAGTCCAACATCTGGTCAAAGTAAGGGATCAAGACGCGTTGATCAAGGAAAGTATATTAATTAAGCTTCCGAGAAAGGGCAAGGCTATGACAAGAGGATGGGGATAGGAGTCGGGCATATAGGTACCATGGGGCAAAGAGATGAGTCTTAGGGCTTAATCACTCTCATATATCAGCAGTATTAGAGAGCGGAGCGGTAAATACGGCCGTTAGGCACCTATTCTTTCTGGCTTCATAATGACGAGTATACAAACGCTGCGCCCCTTGGTCTAAAACCATAATTTATATACTATGTCAAATGCACCGCAACGGTCCCTCTAACGAATTTCCATCTGCATTAGCAAACACCTAACCAAGAGATTTCGTTTACCCTCGAAGTCGATTGTTCCGAACGAAGCTACATTTCTATTCTATCCAAAAGAACATAAACAGACACATGCACATTCGAAGAAAGAAGATATCTCCCAGTCGAATCTGGGGAATCCCCTTTCTCAAGGACATCAAGGGAGGAAAGAAGGTTTGGATCGGTTGCTAATTCGTTCTCCCTCTCTGGCGAGGTTGCATCGGCAATGCCAACCAATTCATCGATCCAATTCCAGCTTATGTCCCAGATTCAGTAGTTCTTGTTGGTATCATAGATGTGTTATAAGAACTGGACAATGTCCCAAAATTAAATGATATCGAAGCATTATCATTCATGGGTGGAAAATGAAAGATATCGATTCTTTTCTAAAGAAAGATGGCTTAGATGGAATAGTTTTAAGCCTCCCCTCCTGATTTTCCTGCTTATTCTAATATACTGGCCTTGTCAACGGAATATTCAAATTAGCATTCAAATCCTACTTTAGATGATATGCCTCGCTGAGTTCTCTCTTGGGCTGTGAAAGCAGTGCGGGTGCGCTTCCGTTGGTCGTGTTGCCCTGATAATAGCGCTTAAACACCTGATAAAATAGCTCATGCAACGCTTCCTTGTATCAATTCTGGCCTAGGAGCATCATTCTATATGATGGATGGAAGGCAGCAGTATGCGCAAGAGCCTTAGCGGGTCAAAAGGCATCCTTTTCTTAAATCCTATGGCCGGCCGTACACCTAATAGGTACTCTTTCCCATGTTTGGTGACTGCCTACCAGGCTTTCCGTCTTAGTGCTATGGTGGCCCAACGGATCCAATGATCAAAATAAAAATCTTCTCCTCCCTGGGTAAGCTATCGAGCAATCTACTTACCATCCCTCTGACGGTAAGACAAGTACCTCTGCCTCTAGCTCTGAATATAGTTTCCCATCTCCTAGTGGGGCCAAACCATCTACTTCTCTAAGACCTGTTCCCAGGGATCCATATCAATCAACCTTGGAGTGGAAATTACCCCGGCTATCGATCTAATGGTTTTCCATGTATCTCGTCCGAACTGAGACCATCAAAAGTTGCATAAGAACCAAAAGGATTTTATTCCTGTGATCCATCTACTTCGCCCTTACCAAGCAGGTAGGCTTTATTTCTCCACTGGCCAGGGCCGTACCCTGCAGAACAAGGCCTTCTCTTTTGGTGCTCGGCGAGGTTTGGAACCCTGCCATTTATTCTATCCGCATCTCAAAATGATTCTCTTTCGCTGAAACCTAAAGGTTTACCTCAACTTCAAATCCATCCGTCGTCCCCGTATACTCTGCTTCCGAATAGCCAGAACCTGGGACGGTATGTGAAGCCACCTCTCCTAGTCTCAATTGGGATTCCCATCGTTCAGTGAAGGCTCGAAGCCATCTCCATATTAATCCCTACCTTCAGCCATTGACCCCTATGCTTCATTCGATCCATCTGTCACATCACCAGAGGCGAATTTGTGCCCAGACATCTGATGGCTTTCGGACCTGTAAGGGAAATCAGTCATGGGAAGGCCCCATAGCTATCTCCATTCATCAGAAACTATCAATTATGAGTTTCTTAATTCTAGTAAGTAATACTAATATAAAATCCACCAGCATCTTATCTCTTTTCATCCTTTCTGGTAGCACTAATAGAAAGGAAGTACTTGCCAACGAACCTTGACTCTCTACTCTCTCCAAGCAAATCAAGAAATTGAGTGCGGTCAGTAAATGCATAATTTGGATTTACATCCCGGGAATGAGAGACAGATATTCACCAGGTCCGATATTGGATCATTTGCCGCTCACTCGCTTCTTTCTACACTGGATCGAGTCAATTAGATGGGTCATTGAGAACGGATTAGCTTATTAGCTGCTCCGATGCCACCACGGAGCCTTCATTCACCGGTTCTTGGGACCGGGAAAATAATATTCATTTGAAGGCCTAAATGCCACCTACAAGAATTTTTAAAGAAGATTTAGGAACTACTAGAAAAAAAATATAAGTAGGTTTCATTGTTTTGATCCTTCTCGGCGGAGAACCATGCTGGATCAAATTGATGGTAAGTCCGAGTCAGCTACCTGCTCATTCCCTTCGGGGTTGAAGGTGCGTAGCGAACGAACACTAGGAGAGGTATGCCTGGTAATACCTCTATCTAATACTACGTAGGCCAGTCTTTCCTTTGCTTTGTGAGCTCCTTGTCAGAATGCGATCTCTTTGTCAGGTATCGTATATAAGAGAAAGCTTTTACTCATCTCCCCGAGTGGGGCTTCTCCTCTCTTTCATAAATTGTATAGAATAACCTGTGGGAAGAACGGAAACCAGGACGTACGATTGGCTTTCCCTTTCTTTCTGTTTTCAAGAGATTCGCGGGATCGTGTTGACATTCTTTCGTATAGCTCAAAAAAAGAAAAATAGTGATCTCGATTGGCTAAAGGGAGTCCGCAAGACTGGTGAATCCACTAGGGAAAACCTAATTCTGCCAGTTCGCGAGCCAGTACTTTAGTTATGAGTGCCCCAGTAACACCAAGGGGAAATGTTTTTCTCGAATTCTAAGCTTTCTTCTCGGCCCCAGGGAGTTCACCACGTATAGGCTTAGGAAGCAAGCAACAACTGCTGCGGATCCTGGAACGAAATTCGTTTCTTCAATAGGCTCTTCTTCATTTGACTAACAATTCCCACATCTGGAAAGGGGGCGAGCGAAGGAAAGATGATCTGGTACATAAGTCTGCGAAGAAACCCAGCCAGGAGGGCACGGATTCTATCTTATAGTCATAGTCTAAGAATAACTAAGCCTCGGATGGTACGCCTTAACTAACTGCTTCCATACTTCGAGAAGGATTTGCTGCTTTCACAAGAATTAGCCCAAAAAGGAGAAAACCAAAACTCTTTTTTTGGTGGACCAACCAAGAATCATCTATTTTTTTGGAGTTCCCGGATTAATATACTTGGCACTTCCTTGACCCTGTAAGAAACAAAACCTACTTCCCTAAAAATAAGTGGCACGTTCCAGGATATACTCGTAGAAGGGAATCTGACTTGCTGCCAAAAGAACGGGGTTGGATGTGCTTCTGTCTGTCTTTAAAGGAATGTTCACCGAGGGTGATTAAAGCTCTTTTCTATCTTACTAGTAGCGGTCTTTGCTGCTTGATTTCTTGACTTAGAGCTTGAAGGGCTGCTCTCTCTTTCCGGTTTAGCCTACTAACAATTAATATACTGGACCCAATTGAATACATAAGTCCAATCTACGAAATAAAGTTGAAGTTTACTAGGGAACTTAGAACAAGTGTCAATTTGTCGAGATCAAATATAAAATGTTTCTCTCCATTCCTCGTGAGCCACCTGTTTCTCCGAAACAGGAGACCAAAGTGATTTTCTTCCTTTTTCCCAATAAGTCGACGGCCTTACACCATTAGGTACTTTGAATAAACTAGAGTACATGTAGGATGCACCAGTGCTAAAACCTTTTCACAAGATATCTTCCAAACAGTTGGGGTCCTTGCTTTGGTTGTTGTTCCCCCAGTGTGAAAGCAGTTGTTTCGTACTTTTAGAATTCTGTTGATCCCAAGTACTCCATCTCTATCATTGCATATTAGAATATAGAAAGTAAAGAAGAAAAAGCATAACCAGAAGAATTGTGTAAAATAAGTAAATTTATCCAGCTGAGGCATTCTTGATTGATAAAAAATGATTCCCTCCAAACAGACTGAACTACATCCTGTACGAGTAGGGAATGAATAACTATATGGAGACTTGGTTGTTGACCAAAGAAAAACATAGGAAAGGACAAAAAAAAACGATTCGTCCATCTCACAAAGCATTCTTTTCGATCTTCTACTCAAAACTCCTTTTCAAGATTGTAATTAAGGGGAGATAAACAAGAGGACGTCTGTGAACTCAGGTAGCCTTGTGGCTCTGCCCTAAGCTAACAACTTTCTTCTCTTATGATATTCATAGTGTGATGAAACAACCAAAAATCAGACAATGACAGAGCGACGTGTGAACTAGGTTTTAGTTAATTAGAAAACACTCACTGAGTTACTTACGGAATATCTCTAAAATGACCCCAACCGAGAATTCTTTCCATTCCAAGTCGAGCATAACATAAATTCGAGGTTTTAGGTAGATGATGGGAGATAATGAGATATATTAGGAAAAGAATTGAATGCTATAATCATTTATTTATACTGATAAAGGAATAGATTCAGAAGGAAGAATACCGAGAGTCAATAAGAAAGCTAACATTACGCACAAACTAACAGCCGTAAGTACAGGACCATTAGCTGGGATTGAAATATCATTTAACGGCGGTGTATTATATACTGTATTAACTGAATTTGAGAGATCTTTGACTTCAACGAAACTTATCTGAGCAAAGCCTGGGATATTTAAAACATTATGAAATATAGAATCATACACTTTTATAGGAGCGAATGCGCCAACAACAGGGATATGGTTAGGATCACCACTTTGAAAGGCGTACCATACAGTATATCCTATACCCAAGCTGGCTAAAATGATAAAACGGCCATGCCCACCTTTGTAATATGTCATTACCTCAACCAAGATTTTCTCACATTTATTGATCAAACTACGCATTCCAGCACCACCAAGCTATATTTTGACATTTCTTGATGATTGATTTTAATTCTATATAAAGATGTTCATATTTTATTAACTAATATAGAGATGTTATCAGAAGTATTCTAAGGTAAATTCAATTCATGATTTAAGAAATTAGATTAACCAGGAAGTGGATGAGGATGGTTTTCAAGTAGCGAAGCCTAAATCTAAGGCTTGAAAGAAAATTGGCCCTTCACATCCTCACTCAGATCGCATTACCAGATCAAAGACCAATTCATTAACTCCATATCTTCGACTTCGTAATGATCAATAGCCTTGGAATATTAGAGGCATCGGCAATAAGGCTTCCATAAGACGACTAAAGAAAGTCATTCAATTGCATTTTCCTTTTTAGCTATTTTGTAGCCTATGAATGATAAAGAAAGGATCCATGATATTACGCGTTGACTGGGTTTTGATGCGCCAATACTAATGGTAACATTTGGATTTTTCATCGGAATTCCTTCTCTTGTGAGTCTTACTGGAATCTGATCAGCATCTTTCAGTTCATTTTTTCACTATGCTTTGCCCGGGGACTCAACATCCCAATTAGCCAATCCTAATTCCCGAGCATTGCTGGCATTGAAAATAGATGATGTGAACTTGACCTCGGGGAATAGCAAAAAGTTTGTTTGGAAATTGAGCAAAAGTTTCTGTCCTTTAGTAAACTAACCTTGCCCTGTCTGGTCATATGTTCTCCTTCCCGGTCAACGGCATTGGCTATTGGCCATCTGTCCACAAATCATTTTACGTAAATCTATCTACCCGGCTTTGAACTCATTCCATTCCTCTCCCATTCCCAGTTCTTCTTTAATTGTGTTACCAGTTCACTAGGGATAGTTATCGAGTTGCGCATGGAGTAAGGTTTGGTTTGAAATAAGTGCTTTAGTATACCTATATTTCATTAGTAAAAAGACTTTTTCAAAAGTTCCCCTGCTGCTCATTCCTTGCTTGTTTGGAATGCAGCATAGGCGCTTCGGTCTCAATTAATGCGGTTGATTCTTTCCTTTATAAAGACTTGCCCCTGGCCTTGTCAGCTCATCTGTAAGGGTCGAGCGGTCTTCTTTTCAATCTGATGGTAATGCGAATCTCTTGCAATTAGTCTATGGCAAAGAGTGATCTGTCCAATAATCAGTCGAAATCGGTCCCAATCAGTCAGTTAGTGCTTCTGTTCCCTTAATTTAATTATTCAAATTTCATTTAGTTCATTCGATTTGTTGTTCTTGTTAGCAACTAGCTCTTCGGTCGTATGCCCAACTAGTCTAACCGCCCTTCCGCTTCTACAATCGGGAATAGGTCTGAGGTCATAACATCCTTGCTTCAAATAGTTCCTCTACTCTGGCCCTGGCTCAGTACCTCGAGAGGACTTTTCGAAAAGCTGAAAAACGGAAGGAAGTAAACCTTGCATTTAGCCCTTATAAAAAAAACTTATTTTTGAACCTCTTTCATGCTCATGTCACGTCGAGGTACAGTAGAAGAAAAAAACTGTAAAATCCAATCCAATTTATCGTAATCGATTAGTTAACACATGCAAAATCCAATCCAATTTATCATATTCTGAAACACAAAAAAAAATCATTGGCTTATCAAATTATCTATCAAGCCGTGAAAAAGATTCAACAAAAGACGGAAACAAATCCACCGTTTTACGTCAAGCAATACGTGGAGTAACTCCCGATATAGCGGTAAAAGCAAGACGTGTAAGCGGGTTGACTCATCAAGTTCCTATTGAAATAGGATCTACACAAGGAAAAGCACTCGCCATTCATTGGTTATTACGGGCATCCCGAAAACGCCCGGGTCGAAATATGGCTTTCAAATTAAGTTCTGAATTAGTAGATGCTGCCAAAGGGAGTGGCGATGCCATACGCAAAAAGGAAGGGACTCATAGAATGGCAGAGGCAAATAGAGCTTTTGCACATTTTCGTTAATCCATGAACAGGATCTACGTAGACACATAGATCCATGGATCCATACATCTCGATCGGAAAAGAGTCAATCAAAAAAGAAAGAATTGGAATTGATCGATATCTTTCTCGAAACAAACAAAAAGAAAGATGAAACATAAATCATGGATCAACTAAACCGTCTTGAGGGCTTTCTTAAGAATAAGAAAGAGGAATCTTATGGAAATATCATGAAATAAGGTTTGATCCTATTCATAGGGATTACGCAAATAAAATATCCAAAAAGTTTGAAACAATTGGGACTTTTTCGGAGATTGGATGCAGTTACTAATTTATGATCTGGCATGTACAGAATGAAAACTACATTCTCGATTATATGAGAATTTTTATGAAAGCGTTTTCATTTTCTTCTCTTCAATGGAAGTTTCATTTTCCCAGAATGTATCCTAATTTTTGGCCTAATTCTGATTTTGATGATCGATTCAACCTCTGATCAAAATGATAGACCTTGGTTCTATTTCATCTCTTCAACAAGTTTAGTAATGAGCATAATAGCCCTCTTGTTCCGATGGAAAGAAGAACCTATAATTAGCTTTTCGAGAAATTTCCAAATGAACAATTTCGATGAAATCTTTCAGTTTCTTATTTTACTATGTTCAACTCTATGTATTCCTCTATCCGTAGAGTACATTAAATGTACAGAAATGGCTATAATAGAGTTTCTATTATTCGTATTAACAGCTACTCTAGGAGGAATGTTTTTATGTGGTGCTAACTATTTAATGACTATCTTTGTAGCTCTAGAATGTTTCAGTTTATGTTCCTACCTATTATCTGAATATACCAAGAGATATCTATGGTCTAATGAGGCCACTACGAAATATTTACTCATGGGCGGGGCAAGTTCTTCTACTCTGGTTCAGGGTTTCTCTTGGCTATATGGTTCATCTGGGGAGGGAGATCGAGCTTCAAGAAATAGTGAATGGTCTTATCAATACACAAATGTATAACTCCCTAGGAATTTCAATTGCACTTATATCCATCAATGTATAAATTGGGTTCAAGCTTTCCCCAGCCCCTTTTCATCAATGCACTCCTGACGTATACGAAGGAGTGCGGTTCGCTCAACAAATTCCTAACTCTATATCTATATCTGAGATGTTTGGATTTTTAAAAACTCCATAGACATGCAGAAGAGAAATGATATCCCCACTCAGACCAAGACATAAATTCTACCAAAAGTTTTTTATGATCTTTTTGTTCAAATAACAATTAAGGTAAAGCAGGGTCAGGAAAAACGAATGTCTTTATGATAAACAGATCCATTTTGCAAGTTCGTTATTACGGGTAGTTCCTACAAAGGATCGGACTAATGTAGATGCTACGTAGTTGGTTCAAATCCTTTAGAGACTACGAGTGTAATAAGGGCATCCATTGACAAAAGGATCACATTAAGTTGATCATCTCATGGCTATTGAGAACGAATCAAATCTGATGGTTCTATTTCTCAATCTTTCGGATTTGTGCTCCTATGGGTGCTTGCGATCCCTTGAAAAGTTAAGGATTAATAATCCTTTTTAGAAATCGAATGGATTCGGTCTTATACATAAGCGAGGAAGGTAATCAAAAAAGAAAGAAGATGAGTTCTTCTTTCTTTTATCACTTAGGAGCCGTGCGAGATGAAAGTCTCATGCACGGTTATGAATGAGGGAAAGAAGTGAGGAATCCTATTTTCGACTCTGATTCTCCCATCTAGTCGTTGCTTTGCTTTCTGTTACTTCGAAAGTAGCTGCTTTAGCTTCAGCCATGCGAATTTTCGATATTCCTTTTTATTTCTCATCAAACGAATGGCATCTTCTTAGAAATCCTAGCAATTCTTAGCATGATATTAGGGAACCTCATTGTTATTACTCAAACAAGCATGAAACGTATGCTTGCATATTCGTCCATCAGTCAAATCGGATATGTAATTATTGGAATAATAGTTGGAGACTCAAATGATGGATATGCAAGCATGATAACTTATATGCAGTTCTATATCTTCACGAATCTAGGAACTTTTTCTCGCATTGTATCATTTGGTCGTTGTTATAATCCGGAACAGATAACATTCAAGATTGTGCAGGATTATACACGAAAGATCCATTTTTGGCTCTCTCTTCAGCCCTATGTCTCTTATCCCTAGGGGGTCTTCCTCCACTAGCAGGGTTTTTTGGAAAAATCCATCTGTTCTGGTATACGCCTATATTTCTTGGTTTCAATAGGACTCCTTACAAGCGTTGTTTCCATCTACTATTATCTAAAAATAATCAAGTTATTAATGAATGGACGAAACCAAGAAATAGCCCCTCATGTGCAAAATTCAATTTCATTTGAAACTTGAGCTAAGGAAGGAAAGGTGTTCCATAGCATCCAGGGCCGAGGCCCTGTTCTGGTTACTATAGTGTAGCACCTTTATTTTCAGGGCTTATTTCGGAGAGTACCACTACTATTGTTTGAGTATAATCCTGGCATCTTTCTACAATCATCTTTGTGGCTCTTGTTGCTGCAGAGCCTCTGTGCTGTTGGTTTACCCTGCCCGGTAACGGGTCCTTGAATATTCTCAAGTTCTGATTGTCGACAAAAAAAACCAGCTAAGTTCTTTTTCCTTCCTCCAGCAATCTACCAATGGAACAATCTTTGAAGAAGAGAGGGGTCAATACCCAGAAAAAAAGGTGAACTCATTAGGTAAGCCTCGGTTGTTCCTGGCTTTAGTGGGCTACGAGGACAGTAAGCATCATCGGCGGTTGAAGAACCTGAATCAGAGGGATCAGAGTCTGAGGCAAGTAAGGACTCAGCAGTAGGGGCTTTCGCAGTAGCAGTGCCATAAGTATTAAGCGCCTGCTAAGGAATAGATACTTAAGTGGTAGGAGGGAGCTAGGAGCCTTCCCTTGAGTCTTCCATTCATGCCGGCTACATATGAGGTATGGTTTGAAAGCGGTTTTCTACTATAGGAAAATTACAATACAATAGAGATTTCTGGACAAACTAGCAAGGAGTTGACTCCCAGGAAAGGAACAAACATCAACAGACTTCGCTTCGATCCCTACTGCTTAAGTTCAATCCCCTCAACAACAGGAAGTTTCACCTCTCAAACCTCCCGTGGGTATAGGATTAGGATTAGATCGTACACCGCAAACAATACTGCCATGGGTGGCTACCTGCTTTCCTTTCTTTATCGAGGAAACTCGCCGAAGATCTATTCCTCTTCCTCTGCCTCTACCGATGCAACTTCTTGTCTTGTTTCAGCTGCGTTCTGCCATTCCTTAGCACAAGCGGTAAGTGATAATAATACCTTTAAGAATAGGATATATACTGTAATAGATAGAATTATTACCGTAGCTTTCAACGGCTTTGAATTGATTGAGTAAGATCTTGTGGACTTCCTTGAGCAAGCGCATATTCGCATCCGGAGTCATCAAGCCAGCATCACGGATAATTTCCTCAGTCAACTTAGCCAAGAAACCGGTCGTCTCAATATACGGGTGAGCTTTGGGAAATTCGACCAGAATCTCTTGGCGATATCTATCCAGATACTCTTCCACGTCTTGCAGAACGAGAGCCCTTATCTTCTCTTCTTCTTTCTTTATTTTATTTTATTTTATTTTTATTAGAAGAAGATGAAGATTAGGAAGAAGCAGGCGCATGTGAATCATTAAGCATGATCACATAAATGGGCAAATGCAATAAAGTGTGAACCAAGATCCATTATACAAAAACCAAAATCAGAATGAGGAATAAAAAGATACCGTGATGGAGGTTATTTATATAGCTCAACCATAGGGAGAGGAATTACTATCGCTTAGCGCTTGTGCTAAGGAAGCTTGATAGGACACAAAGTTATTAATAGGACGAGAAGTACAATATCTCTTTTCCTTCCTCAAGGCAATAGGTAAATACAGATCAGAAACAACAGAAGGAGGAAGTACCTGGATCGATGGAGGAGTCTTGGTGATGGATTGTTGATTTGACAAATTTTCTTCCTTTTCTTCACATATGTCTTTAATTCCGTGGTTTGCTAACCAAGCTGCTCACTACTTTGAGACTCCCCCTCTTTCGAATCCATATAATTTTCCACTTTAGACATGCAAACATTTCAACTGACGACAGGAAGAATACTATTCTCCTCCAGACCTCCATACTCCCCCTGAGGAGAGTAGGGATCCGAAAGAGTACTACAATTTTCAGAGAAAAGAAGTAAGAAATGGGTACTTGAGCCGAAACTCTCGCATCAGCTGGATCAGCTTATGCTATTGGAAAGGCTAATTTCGAGCTGAAAAGGAAAGCCAGCGAAGCTAAAACAAAGATGACAAGCAAATCCCCACTCCGCCATCTTGATTAAAAAAGAGGGATTCATTGAGACGAGTTAAGTGGGGAACCTGGACCCCCTTTACTAGTAAGGGGAGCCTTATTCATCTGGTCCCCTAGCTGTATATTTGGTCTTGAAGAGCCTTTTAGCCGACCAGCCACTCCGGTTTACACTAGGCGACAACCAACAAGGCAACCGTTAGGTGCCCAGTATATTAATTAGGAGCGCCAGTATATTAATTCTAGTATACAAGGGCCTAGTATATTAATTGGGCAGATTACAATAAAGCTAGTAAGGCATATATATGTATGCAGGGGCAGGAACGACTAGTCTTAGCTTTTGGATATAAGTTATCATATATTTTCTTTCTATCGGATGAGGTAAGGCTTGCTTATTTTGATCGTTGGACACATCCTCTAATCGGTCCTGGAGCGTAAAGTGCTTCTGGATGTGAATAAGATTACGAAAAGGAGTGTCAGTTCAATGGAAGGCTTTTCACATACCTCCCCAATTAATATGCTAAAGCGCCTAGGAAACTTCCTCATTGCCTGGTGCGAAGCGTAAGAAGTCTTGAGGTAAAGGAAGAAGACTTCTCTTTAGGATCGACTAGAGGAAGTTTCTTTTTTTCTATAGATAAGGAAGAGCCTTACTGATGCTCTCTTCGCCTGTCAAGGGCTGGTTCTTTCATATCCGAAAGTGGTTGATCCTAAAAAGAAAAGAGAGACCGAGGCAACCCCAATTAATATACTGGTTCAAAAGGACCTGGGCAATATACTGGGCTACTCTAACTCTATAGTTCTTCTTTCCCATGTTATCAAGATCAGGAGAGAAGCTTTGCACAAGAAAGAATATATTATCACTCTTAAGTCAGAACTAGGGGCAATGAATATTGGAAGGAGTAACGCGCTTTCGCTGCGCACCTGGAATTAATTGAACTGTAAGAGAACCAATCCCATTGTCTTTGAATAGTCTATGTATGCCTTTCCGAAGCTAGTTAAGATATCATACTTTGTGGACAATAGGCCTCGGTAGTAGTGGCAAGGGAGGAGTTAATACCCGCTTAGCCCTTTTTTATGGCTTACCTTCATACCCAAGAAAGCCAGCCAAGTCCAGCTTTTTTGTGAAAGTCTTGGCTTTCTCTTTTTCCATGTCTATTGATGGAGGATTATTTCCAATAAAATAAAATGCAGAAGACAATAGAGATTCCGAACAGTTAGAATCCGATTTGCAGACATGAAACTTAAATAAGCGATGACTCCTAGAAGGGTCGATTAGCTTGTGCACGTGAATCCGATCTGGGATCTGGGCTACTAGGCTAGGAAGGTAGGTTGTTGGAACGAAGAAGAACAGGTTTCACGAATGAATGCCCTGTTGGAAGTTAGGGGAACCCCTTGTTTGGACAAATAAGTTGCATCCCTTGGTTTTCTAGATCTTAGATGGGCAAAAATCCCCATTTCAGTCTATTGGGACCTAGAAACAGTACAATCTTTACGCTTCGCACCTAAGCTAGAATGTGGCGAAAAGAAAGGCGGGCAAAGCGATTGATTTAGTTGAGACCGATAGATAGAGAACAGAGTACGGGGTAGGACCAATATTAAGAGAGGGGCCAACGGGACGGACATATTTATTTACAGGAATCGCTAGAGTTATAAGTGGGAAATCGATTGAAAATGTCAAGGTCAGATACGAAAAACAAGGAGAGATTGATCATGTTTGTAACGAGGATTCAGTTAGATCACTCTAAAGAAAAATCCCTAGATATTTATTTGGAGAAGCCAACTCATATACCATGAAACCCAAAACTCACTACCGGCCAACAATTAATATACTAGGTGGTTATTCCTTCCTATTGTAACATATGGCACTAGCACAATTAATATACTGGCGACCTGTCTTTCTTGCTAGGCTTGTTGCATGATTCTCTAATTGGCCCGGGGAGCGATGGACAACTTAAATAGAATCGTTAGGCCATGAGATTTTGCACATCTGGTTCGTCTTGTAGTGCATTTTTTATATAACGCCAACCTACAGTCCGAATAAGTGGAGGCGGGTGTCCGGGAGTCTCCCTTTTCGGGTGGAGGTGTGTACACATGTTAACAATGAGTACGGAAGCGCCTGTAGGTCGAGTACGTAAGCTAATACCTATTCCGGACGACTCTCTTCTTGACCTTTTCAAAGTACGGGATAGCGCAGCTAAGACAATAATCTGAGTTTGCTGCCCTATAGATGACAACTTCTTAACTGTTCCCATATATCTGCTATAATATAAATAAGGGGATGCCCCTGTCTACTAGAGTTTTCGTATAGGAGAAACGTCCTTGATTGGCTCATCTTGGGGAGATAAATAAACAATGACGAATCCTAACGTTGGTGTTTTGTTATCCTATTTGTTGAATTATTTAGCAGCGTCCCAATTAATATAATCTATCATATAGAATGAATATAAGATCTCATCTCAAAGCTATCTAATATTAGAATTCTACTCACTTATACATCGTTAGTGGTCTGTATTTTTTGCTATGAGTCGATGGTTCTTGCCTAGGGATCCATCAGTGAGGTTGTTAATAGAGTAACTTTAGCTGCACGGTTAATCCGATAGTTAAGATATTCACGGTTAGCCTTTTGGAATAGAAGGAACTCTTTGCAATAATAATTGTCCAAATAGGAAGGTGACCAATGGGAAGTTGCAAAACAGGAAATCTGACAAGGCAAGTTCAAGCACCCCAATTAATATACTCAAACTGTATTGTGTCGATGAGCCTCACGACCTAGATGTTCCATCCATTTCAATGTTGTTTTTTTCGTTTGGGTGACTAAGAATGAGGCCGTGCAAATATAAATACTTTACCTAGGATTATTTTCCTCACATCGGATTCTGAACCGGAAAACGGAAGCTTGCAAGATTGCTTGGTACCCTTTGCACTGTTAGCAAGCGCAAGAACCTTGGACATATAGCGTTGGGAAGGAGAGAAGGAATTTCTACCAGCTCCTATCTATAGTGCAGACTGGCATAGAGACCTTAGAAAGCACAGACTGCGACTGCTTCTTTGCTTACATGGAATGAATAGGCTTGCTGACTGGCTTACCTACTTGAGCTAAAAAGCATAAAGCGAAAACCGAATGCAGTTTAGCACATCGCGGTGGGAATGGAAAAGAAAGAGTGAGAGGACAGATTGGTTTACCGGCTGTGTACCCTTTTTGTTTTGAGCCTTGGACAGCAATTGGAATGATACCAATTGGCACCTTTGCTACTAGTTGAATCTAAGCACTAGTATTGGTGGGTTTGAATACTGGGGCAAGAGCCCCCACTTTATGAGCCAATGTGTCCATTATAGAGAGAGGGAAGCGAAGTGACGGAAAGGAATATCCAGTGGTCTCAAAAGTAAGCGTGATAGAAAGCTAGCCCAGGTGAGTAAAAATAGTTTGGATTTGATAGAGGTTCTTATTCTCCCGGTCGTAAGGAAGAAGAAGAAGAATTTCAGCCCACTAGTCTGTAGCTATTGTACTAAGCCTATCAGGAAGGTTCTATTAAGCAAACTAGCAAGTTAGTGATTCAAAGTATAGCCCCGGTGTTGGTGTATGAGATATTGAATTCTCAGTGAAAGCAGACTTGGAATCCTAAGTTAAGCAAGCCAGTCCCCTATTAATATACTCACGAATTTCATAAATGAAGCAAAGGGCAAGCATTTGCAAATGAGAATTGACTTTACATGTGAGACAAGCGACTTTGTAAGGTCTAGTTCAAGACAAAACCTAGCCTATTCTTTATTTTCCCCGGATTGTTTATCCAATCCAGCCGACCCTCTTGCTCCCAAGACGAAGCAAGATAGCTCCTTGAAATATGGATAAGCCCGGAAATCTAATCCAAACAAGGCTTGAATTAATAGATGCCATGGATGGTCTAAACTATGGTCTTCACTTGCTTACTCTAAGATAGTGCCCTTGAATGACCCAAGGTCCCCCATCTAGGACGTGTAGATAAGACTTTTTAGCATAGAAAGAAATTTCAATAGAAAGAACCCTATATCTAAATCTAGCATTTCAAAATCATGCTCAAACTTCTAAAGGCGCTAAGGAATACGAAGTGAGATGATTTCTGCCAAATAGAATGGATGCTTAAGTGATTGCAAGTAAGTATCTTGCCTCAATTAATATACTAAAGGTCGCCTTGAAATTAATATACTGGCAACATTTTTTGATCCTGCACCAGAGGAAATCAGTCAATCTATAGAGGGCTATTTACTGATGCTTTGCCCCCACTCAGTGGCTTTCTTTGTCGTATGGATTAGTCCAGCTATTGACTGATGCTTTCCACAAGGAGTGGATCATCTGCATTAGCGCAATAGGGGAAACAAAGCACACCATAGACCTTATCTTCTTTAGAAGGCGAGCTCTGTGAGCCTCGTGTAGGAGAAGATTAAACTCCGTACGATCGAAGCTTGAAATGCTAAAAGTTGATCTGTCTAAACCGCTAGGAGTGTCCCATCAATAAAAAGTAAGTAGCCACGAGCAATATAGATATGAACTGAGAAATGGTATAGGACCGCCATACATAGGCCTAGCCTTCCACAAGAAAGAGATTTGACCCTCCCATTCTAGTTTTTCTCACCGCTATTATTATTCCATGCTGCAGGCATGTCTGACTCAAAGTAATAGTTACTCGTAGCATTGTAGCAGCGAGAAGTCCCATCTAACTGCATCCCATCATACCATGCTCAATCGGAGGCTGTCTTGCGGTTGAAAAGACACAGACCGAGGGAAGGACATAGCACACATCTTATGAAGCGAGGGTCAGGTCTCACTCATTTGGCACACTGCTTCAGAAAGAAGGTACGTACATCGACTCTCTTGTTCAAGTAAGCATAAGCAGTTCGAGCCTCTTTCATTGACCTGTACGATTCAAAGGGGGGCGATTTTAGTTTTAGGAGTCTAATTTGTTGTAGTGGCCTTTCTTTCTACTCAAGAGTAGGAGATCGAGTAGTTTCCCTCGCCTTAACCCTCCAAGCAGCTGGCCAATACAGGCCAGAAAGAGAAGTGACAAGGGCATATGCCACTGATAGACGACCCTGGTCAAATAAAGCAATCTGCCGCCTCCATTTTCTTTCATACAAGGTGCTTGCGAATGGACTTTGTATGTAATCAAAGGTCAGTGGTAGTCTAGTCGTTTCCAAAGAGGGAGAAAAGCGGATATCCCCTAAGCGACCGCTCTATGGGAATAATATTCAAAAACAGGATCTTGATTTATGCCCTACTGAGAGGACTGATAATACAGATCGACTGGGTTCGCTGTTACTGCCAAGCCGACCTCGAAAAAGGCTTCCAGCGCCTCGAACTCCAAGAAGCAGTGGGAGGAACAGTGGAGGTAAGGGGGCGATATAGATATATGAGGCATCCCACGAGATGTTTTGACTGGGCTCCTAGCTTGAGTGAGAGTAATTTTAATGCCTTCAAGTTTGCTCTTTCACTCTGCTCTATTAGTGTTGGATTCAGTTAGAGTTGAGGCAATCAACGAAGCCTACCAGGTTCAATAGCAAGTCAGCACCCAGGAGAGATCTTAAGCAAGGGTTTAGAGTCATTCACTATTGCTAGAGCTAACCCTCTAGTTCCCCGGGATAAAATCGTTCTTGCCCTACCCTATCTCCAGAAAATAGCAAGCAAGCCTATGAGAAAGATCCCATCGTCCGGTGCAATAATCAAAATGAATCCCGCATGCTAGCAAAAGAGCAAAAGAAAGCAAGACAAACTGAAACTGGATGGCTTTATCACAAGCTTGAATAAAAGAAAAGAGGAGAGAATAGTTTGGCAAACCGAGTAATGAGAGTTACTCAACAAAGTTAAAGCGGATAGGACCACACCATTTTTCCCCTTGCAACGATCTCAAACCACCGGCAATGGGTTGAGCTCCTACGATCACACCTTCTCTTGCAAACATAGCACTGGATGGAAGGTATGCTTCACCGACCTCGTTGAACACCATGCTTCCTCGGAAGCTTTCATCTGAGTAGTCACTATTCCCTACCCTCTTAGTCTTTTGAAACAGTTTCACTCCTTTATAGGTCAGAACTCTGGAACCTAATTTCTCAATCAGACAGGATAGATGGATTAAGTGCGCATTGCCTTGATTTGAGGTGAACTCCTTATCCTCTTCTTCCGGACCCTTCCATGTGAGAGGAAGTCGAGTTATTGATGAATGTAAATCTAATGTCTTATTAAACCTTTAGGAGCGATCTGTTCATCCAACTAGAAATTTCGTAAAAGAATAAAGTATATATAAATCAAATCGTGAATCATGAAGCGCGATAAAAATGGATTTTCCCATGTTAGAAGGTGCAAAATTAATAGGTGCCGGAGCTGCTACAATTGCTTCAGCGGGTGTCGCAGTCGGTATAGGAAACGTGTTCAGTTCTTTGATTCATTCCGTGGCTAGAAATCCCTCATTGGCAAAAAAATCATTTGCTTATGCCATTTTGGGCTTTGCTCTAACCGAAGCTATTGCATTGTTTGCCCTAATGATGGCCTTTCTGATCTCATTCGTCTTCCAGTCTTATATTCAATTTGGCCTAGTATATGTAGTCTACTACTGTAGGTATAGAAAAGTCCAAATTGTCAATTTGAAATTTCTCACATATTATTAGTTTTCGTTATGACTTATGATATGACTATGACAGAGGTAGAAGTCACTTCTTTATTTTGTTTGGCTCAGGCCTGACGTTTCACATAGCATTTCAAATCCTGCAACGTATAAACTATGACTACTTGACTACGAAACCTAGGGAGGACGCCATGGAGCACATGGAAGACGTGGCTGACGAAGTACTGATAGAAGGGATCGCGCAGAAGCTGGACGTCCACTGCGACAAAGCTGGGGTGGAGTTACCCCAAGCGATTGATTCATCCCGCATTACGGGCCTTATGTTCACTTAAGACCATGATTTTAGTTATATAAACTTCTGTTACCATGGTTTATTAGGGTGTGGCCAAATGTCTAAGACTTTTCATATGCGCTTGACATCCTAGCTCAGGTGCTGAATCTTCTTTAAAAATAATGGCAAACACATATACTGGAAGGGGAGGGCCTCTTCCATCAGAGTACTTTACTTTCTGGAATTCATTCTTCAAAAGTACAGGAAGTGGGTCATAAAATGGACCGAGAACTACATATAGTCTGAGACTCACTTCCTTGAAAAGAGGAGGCGAGCTATGTAGGCTGTGGCCGTTCAAGCAATCTCGCGGTCGCTCGACCAAAGCCAGTCAATAAATAGATTCTTTTCTATTCTATTCCAGATATTGCCATAAGACCGATGAGACTTAGTAGAAAATATTGTCTGTTATCTACTTTTCTGCTATCTACATTCTATTTTTTTTTTTTTTACTTTTTATCATATTCCTGGCCTAGAGAGACCTATGCTGGTGTTATCACGCGATTCACATCACATCGGGTTTTTGTGCCCATTTTTGGATATCAACATTTTAGTGCTTTCATTGAGAGAGAACCCAAGCGGATCCGGCTTCGCTACTGGAATCTTCACTAGATTCAAGGGCCAGATCTACAATTTCTGTTGAAGAACTTTCCTTTTTTACTCAAGAGAAGATTCAATGGTCGAAAGAAAGAAGATCGCTTTTGGAAAATCCATCCCTTCTTCCTTGAGGAAGAAATATCGATGAGGAGAGATGAAGATCCTCAAGATTAGCATATTGCTCTCGGATCCTCCCAACAAAATAAAGTTGTCACACGGGGAGGACAAATTGGCCTCAGAAATTAACCGTAAAATCGAGCTTAGTCAATTGGCTCTTATGGAGAAATTAGACGCCTTGCTTACTCTCTGACCTCCTACAACCCCGGTTACACCTGCTCAAAATGAAGAAGCCAACAATCAAGAAGCTTCTTTGGCGTCAGAGCAAAATAGAGGAGATGGGCAACGACTTGGAAGGAATGCTGGAGGCACCGCTAAAGGAAATGGCGCAACCCCACCTGGATTGGGGTAAATTAATGATGAAAGGCAAAATCTCAGCCCAAACACGCCATATGATGATGTTGTGGTTAATATCTCCTATGGTAATGAAGACCGGTGAGCTACATGAAACAATGACGAAGCAAATGCTCAAAGGAACGCCATGAAAATGGGTGCCAGCTTGCAAAATTCTAGGGAACCCATTCTCCTGGAGATAGGAGAGCCTGGCAATCGGACCGCTGCCCGGAACAACTTGAAAAATCAGCTGCCGAAACAGGGGAAAGGTTGCCAACCTCTAGATTTTCAGAGACCCCACTCCTATATTATATTGCTGAGATGGTAAAAAAGCTTATGAAAGAAAGCCTAGATCAAATTGATAAAGATTGGGGATCAGCCCCTAGTCGCACTTCCTTCACCGATAATATTTTGAAGGAAACATACCTCGACAAATTCACTCTGCCTATCGTTCCATCCTACGACGGGCTAGAGACCCACAACCATATCTATACAAGTATAGTTGGTGTATGGACGGAGTAAACGCATTAGATGATGTAGTTATTATTTTATTTAATTAAAGTAGATGTTTCCAAATTTTCCTCGAAGGAGTTGCATCAATGTGGTTTACCAGGCTCCTGCCAAATTCGATCTCCAATTTTGATGAACTAGCTCATCGTTTCCTGAATGATTCGGCCTTCATACTGCTCAACCCAAAGATGTCATTTCCCTAGCCTCCATGTCTGAAGGAAAGAACAAGTCTTACTAGTTTCAATGCCGCCGCAACTGAAGTTAGCAATCCTGATGATAATACAACCTTCTTTGCCCTAGTCAGCGCCATCCACCCCGAGATGGAGTTCGGGCGATGGTTGAAGATGAAAAGACCGATAGGAAAGAGAGACTTTCATAAGAAGGCCAACCAATATCTTAAGTTGGAGGAAGCAGAAGAACTTGAGAGAAAAGCGACAAACACCACTATGCCGACTAACCCCACGAATGACCGTGCGATTGTTCATGTTCCTGTGTCGGCCTCCTCGGTACAAGCTTAGAACAATTCCCCTCCCAATGAAAATCCCAAGCGGTAGGGGCAGAAAAATGATAGAGCCGGAGGTAACAAAAACGATACGGGGGCATGATGTAAAAGCTTGGACTCCTCTGAATGATACTCCTGAAAACATTCACTTGGCAACCATGAACACGAAAAAATACGAGAAGCCCCTGAAGAGGGAAGCTACTGAGAGAATGGTAAGGAGCGGAAAGAAGTGCCGTTTCCATGATATGCTAGGACATGATACCAATGAATGTTGTCACCTCAAAGACCTGATCGAGAAGCTCATCAAGCAGAACAAACTGCAGCAATTCGTCCAGAAAAACCCGAATCAGTTAGTATTCTTTTGCCACAGCTCCTCCTCCCACCGACAATCCCAGAAACGTACCAGGAACCAGCAAGGAAGGAGGGGTGCTAACTGAATGAAGATTGTTGATCGGAACCATCTCTGGTGATCATCACTCGGCTTAGAAGAGTTGGGGCGAGATGGAGCGATATGCTTCATCCTTGAAGCATGCCCCTCGGAAAGAGTGCAAGGGCATAGGACCTTCAATGATGACATAATATTCCAGGCACGTGATTCCATCGGAAAAGAAGCTCCCACTATTGACCCCATGGTGATTACATGTAGGATCAGACATGTATTGGTCCGAAGTGTACTAGTTGTCAGTTCTTTGCTTCTATACGATAGAGTTTCTCCGTTAACATTTTTTCCTGAACAAATTCATGAAGGTGAAACAGACAATGAAAGATGTTATTGCCTGCACTATAAGAATTCAATGGTTTACGGGAGAGGCCAAGCAACCCGTGGAGACGTAGCGGTCTTTCTCCTTCCCTGTAGCTTCATGAGATCTGTGTGTGCGCCGGTCTTGTTCCAATAATGTGAATCAAGATCCCTAATAGATAGGCACCTGGAAATTCATTCACCCTGCCTAGCGACCGGGCGACAACTAACAAGGGACGAAGGAGGTGTTCACTCCAACCGGTCGAAGCAAGAATACTCATTGGAGGAATGGGCAAAGGCGCTTCCCGAGAAAGACAAAGAATAAAAGGATGAGACTGGCTCTGTTTATAGATCTGGCACGAAATCTCGACCCCCAATCTTCAATCGAAAGTGGAATGTAAGCTGAAATTTTTTACATTGCTCCCATCCGATTCTAGGCATTTCTTTGACAGAAATAAAGAAATTGATTCCCTGACATTTCATAGATTGGAGGTTACCACGGGTCTGTGATTTGCTGACCTTTCATACTATGCCCAATTAGTTCAACTATGGTTGCGTCCATTTTTCTCCATTGCCTTGTGACAAATAGTTTGGGAATTCATACCCTGGCGCCTGCCTAGGTGCGAAGCGATCTCCGAAAATATTCTAACATGATATTACCAAAGGTGTCCTTTTCTTTCTTTACATAGAGGCTATTCGAGACCTTAATACCTTAAGAGGTGGCTAACGCACGTGGTCGTTTAACGACTGGCTATAGCTCACGATCAAAGTACACCACCAGTCGTTTAAGTTAAGTACAGGTGGAATAGCTCATTTATGAGGGTGTAGAACGTGGCAGGGGCATTCGTGAGTCCAAAATAACCAAAAAAGGGCGCCGAAGTCGACTTGCTTGTCATATAGGTCATCTTTTGCTCGTATCCTTCTGCGGTACACACCTGGTAGTAGCCCGACCATAGATCCAACTTCAAGAAGTATGAAGCGCTCAGCCAAACGAGTCTGCAAAGTGGATACTTGTTCTTGATGGTTAGGTTACCTGGTTGAGTGCCCAAAATCGAAGGCTCCCGCTTCTTATGGATTAAAAGAGGTGGTGTATAACGATATGGAGCCAGGCAAAATTCCATCTGGCTGATATGACTTCCGAAAATTCTTTTCTGAGCTCAACGAACTAAGATAAGGAGGGGATTTATATTCAAAGGCCAAACCAACCTAGCTTTGGCTCCACCAGGCTCAAACTAGATCTTGTGGTAGACTGCCCTCCTAGAATGCTAGTTGTCATGATGCCATATACTTCTAATTGAGACTCTATTCAAAATAAAGTGAGCGGTGATCGGAATAACATTCTTGTACGATCAAGTCAGCTATTGAAGAACGCTTTCCAAGTGTAAAATCTCTATCTTGAGTTGAAATCAATACTGGAGGCCAGAATATATGGTACCGCTTCCATTGCGCTTCCAAGAAGAGGAGCCCAGATTGAATTAAAGTACCTAAAGCAGCATTGTAGAGTTCTGGGGAAGAGGAACTTCAACAATGTTAAGAGCTCAACAATCACATGAAGCTCCTATTGAGAATGCCTGTTGTAACTCCCAAAACCCCAACGGAATCAAAATCTATGATTGACGACACTATAATGTCACGAAACCCTTTTATTAAATGAAATTGACCAGATACGCACAGGAACTAGTAAGGTATTTTACTAAAGTCATTGATCCCATAATGTTTTCTCTAATGCAAGCACACCTTGCTTGTCTCGATCCACTTGCAATGATTTCGGCATCTATTCGCCAGGAATAACTGGATTTCGGCTTTGCTAAATTTTGGAAGTTATACCTAATATTTGGCAATGATAATAGTTTTTGTGGTACCCAGTGGTCTTTTTTTTGTCTTTATTGGTGAATCACTTCTTTAGATAGATGTTCGTCCCGCACCTGTCTCAATCGCTAGCTCTTATCTTGTGTCTTCTATAGGGAATGACATTACGGTCCATTCACATAAAGTCTTTCTTTTAGTCTTTTGAAGGTGAAAAATCAATAGAAGCTTGAAATGCAATTGTTGCATACGCTAGAGCAGCATTAGTTATTGGAAAGGGTAGTTTTCGCCGTGGAGGAAAATTCCAGAAGCACATTGATGGCAAAAGAGTCTTCGTGCCAGCGGAGGAAGTGGAGCAGGTGGGTTAAATCCACTTGGGGCTCCGGATCCAGGACCAAAACCCTCCTAATATGATATGGAAAGACGACTAGGTACAACATCACGTTTGACACCTTCTGAAGAAGAAGGGAAAAAATGTCCTCTATTTGCTAGATTACCGGAACCATGGAGCTCTATCGCAGAGGCCATTCATGGCCAACCCAGGGCTCTGGAGCCACCTTTAAAATGATGTGCTACAGGAGAGAAGGAATAAAATGAAAAATATGTTTGATGTCACAGATTGCTAGCCAGCTTGAATCGGTAGGTAACATCCCCTGAGTTTTTCCTTCTATACAGTTGCTAATCAATCATGCCAGGAGATGAGTTCTTCCCCTTCCACAGGTCCCGTGCAGAATCAGAGTTCGAAGCACCAGAAGTTTAAGCGACCTCTTCCAGAGGAGCGACTAAAAGGAGCGCTATGATACCTAGCTTGATAGAATTAAGTCAAATGATCTTATTTCTTAATTCTAGTAAGCGCTCCCCATCCCATCCAATCCCCTCTTGTATCAAGGCACTAAACAAGGGCATTTGCCGGATGATTTCAACCCTAAGGTCTTGGGCATCATATTCAGCTATGAATTGTGTGAAGGTCGCCTTGTGATAGATTATTACGAGCCATACTTGGCATTCAGGTATCCACTTCAAAAGAAACTTCTCTAAAACTACCTATAGGTGGAAGAGGTCGAGTTATTGACGTGAGATGGATCCAGAAAAAGACGAGTTCCAGCTATAATCCAGAAAGGATTCGTGTATATATTTTACAGAAATGTGAAAAGTGGGTGATAAAGTAGCTGGAAGACATGAGAATAAAGGTACCATTTCGAAAATTTTGTCTAGACAGGATATGCCCTACTTGCAAGATGGAACACCTGTTGATATGGTCTTCAATCAATTAGGAGTACCCTCACGAATGAATGTAGGATAGATACTTGAATGTTCGCTTACGTTAGCAGGGGATATACTAAAAAGACATTATAGAATAGCACCTTTTGATGAGAGATATGAGCAATAGGCTTTTAGAAAACTTGTGTTTTCCGAATTATATGAGGCCAGTAAGCATACAAAAAACCCATGGGTACCGTGTTTCCAGGAAAAAGCAGAATATTTGATAGAAGAACAGGAGATCCTTCTGAAAAACCTGTTCTAATAGGCAAGTCCTATATCCTAAAATTAATTCATCAAGTTGATGATAAAATCCATACACGTTCGAGTGGGCATTACGTACTTGTTACACAACAACCCTTAGAGGAAGGGCTAAGCAAGGGGGCAACGAGTAGGGGAAATGGAAGTTTGGGCTCTAGAAGGATTTGGTGTTGCTCATATTTTACAAGAGATACTTACTTATAAATCTGATCATATTAAAGCTCATCAAGAATTACTTGGTGCTACGATCATTGGAGGAACGGTACCTAATCCCGAGGATGCCCCAGAATCTTTTCGACTGCTCAGAACCCAGTATATTAATTGGGGATATATTTCTTTTATTACTTTCTTGAAGTCAAAAATTCGCTCATTCAAGAATCTCTTATTAGAGACAATGAATCTGAGGAAGGAATAGTAAGATATGACTCAGTAGTCAGTTCCCCTGTGCAGGCCACAAGCGAACTGAGTTTACTAACTCGCTGAGAGTTGGTCTTCCATAGTAGCAGGCTCGATGTACAGAAGGTCACTCGTTGAAGAGTGAGGAACGAATAGATTTTGAGTCATCAATTTCTTTGAAACCAATTTATAGGACGGTAAACTATACATGACAAGGCAGATAACAAGAAAGATATAAGAGATTTCGATTTAATCTGGTAAATTTAAATTGAGAAATAAAGTCAAATTCGCTAGAGTTATGCTTAACACATGAAAGGAGAAGTTGAGTGAACTATTATTACTTCTCTCTAAGTGAACAAAGGTTGACTTGCCATTGTTCTAATACTGGAGAGTTCCCTAGTTCTTACTGAACTTCGAGTGGAATGTTTGACGCAGTTGTCAAGTTGATACCGGGAATCCAACCATTTCTTTGCAGTAGATCTTTCTTCCATCAAGTGAAGACTTCCTCTTCTATACCTTCTTTCTTATCAATCCCAAATGCTTCCCATGCAACTGGTCAAACCCGGTCTTTTTGAATTTCGAACATGGAAATTGATAGCAACTATGCTTAACACAAGCAAGCCGAAGATTAGACTAATAGCCGAGCTACCTTCTTTGCTTCTTCTTGAGGCGAGGACGGAAAAGAAAGAGAGATCGATTGCAAGGGAGCCTATTGAGCTACGTACTCTAGCAGTGAATACTAGCCAAAGGTGTTCTTTCATAGGTGGCCAGCCAAGCATCTCTTCGTGTAGCAAAGTTGGTTGATTGATTGGGGCGAAGCACAACTCAATAATAAGTCCTTTTCCAAGGTATTTCAAGTTGTATGGAACTACCTAGCTCAGGTATGATATTAAGGAGGACTTGACTTATATTACAGAATGTCTAAAAAGAGATTGGCGCGCGATCAGACTGAAAGCCTTCCGTCCATGAGGCAAGTCTTTCTCGCTTCTGCTGGCATAGTTGGTTGCTTGGTTCAGACTAGCTTCACTTGGTTCTTTGGCTCCAACTAGCGTCATCTCTCCGTTAGGCTTATGTGTTCTCGTAGAGCTTATATAGTAGGTTCATCAAAGCAAGATATGAGAGAAGCAAGAGGCCTAAGTATGCATGGAGCGTTGCACAACTCCTCTGGATGTGCTTCTACCAGGTATTTCATTCTGGAATCTGGCTTATGAGAGAGCAGATAACAATAAGGATATAAAAGATTTCTTTCAATAGAGTTTGCTGCTCAAATTCGCTAGAGTTATGCTTAACACAATAAAGTAAAAGTTAAGAGAACCTATTATGCCTATGTTTATATTAGGCTACCTTAGCTTCATGTTCGCAGCTAAGACTTTTAGTAGTGGGAAAATCACTCCATTGATTAAATAATCTATTAGATAGGCACCTATCTGGACAACTAGGAGAGCTCTTGCTTTTATCCCAGATTAGTGCTTCGTCGCTTAATGCAGTTTTCCCCATAGTGGATGATAAGGTGTTGAATTGGAGCCAGGTAGGCGCCAACTTCCTTCTCTGGGCTAGCACTAGTCTAAATAAGGAAGGCCAGTATAAACATTGGGGCCTAGTATATTAATTGTGTATGACCTCGAAAATTGACTACCGAAAGGTATGTGATTACTATCAACCCCCAGATAGTCTTCTCTCTCGTATTCTACCTTCCCCGATCCACTGGTCTTAAGTTACGGTTGTCTAGGAGTCAACCTACGGGTAGGCCACAGTTACTTTCAGACATAGTGCATATGTATATGTAGGACACTCGGGGTCAGCCATATGCTATAGACACCTACGATCGAATCCGCGATGGTTTGCTGGCCTGGCGGAGACTGTACAGAATATGTTCTTGAAAGACCCTGCAGCAACAAAACAGAATATGTTCTTTTCACATCGTGAAATCGGTTAAATGACCCAAGTTTCATTTCATCCAACCGGTAGGGACTACTTAAACAACCTCTGGCAATGAATGATATTTAGGAAGAAGCCGCAGAGAAGAAACGGAACCTATCTTCTTACGTGAGGACAGCTGAGAGCTAAATTGCTCAAGCCACTATTGGCTGAACAACCCTTCTAATAGTCGTAAACTACCATAGCTTAGCTTTGCTTCCATCGGTCTTATGATCCAAGTAGTACCTTCCATCCAATACTAGTTTACTATTATACTGTAGTATAGTATAGCAGCTTAGACATTAATATTGTAAAGACCCTGTTGTGACATATTCAACTTCAGCTTCCGCTTCACTAAACGTAGTAGAGCCAATTGCATCAAGCAACGCCCTACAGTCAACTCACCTCACATCGAGTCCTTCCTCTTCTTCAGGATTGTTGTGGGGAATCAGCCACTAAAGGCGAGATAGCCCTTGTTTAGTTCTCATTCTGTTCGGATATAGAGCTGTATCCCTGGTCAAAGGACCAATTGATTCATAGCCAATGTTCACCCAGTATAAACATTCCTCGAGCATAGAAAAGCATCTTCGCCTATTGTCCGAAGAGGAAGGAGAAAGAGAATAGGCCCATGAAGAAAATTGTTCGATTCAACCATATTACGGGCCGGAGATAGAGCTAAACAACTACTAACCAGGGGCCTAGGTGCTTCTACTACATTAGGTATGATTTTGCCATGGTGGACTCTACGGGATTCCAATCCCATCATATTCAGTTGGAAGTGTCACTATAGTACGAAGAACGTGAAAAGGGTAAACTTCGAGGCCAAGTATATTAATCCCGAGTCAGAATTGCTTTTCCCCAAAGATGCCTCCAATCTTTTAATAAAGGTATCTTCCTAGTGATAACAGAGCAGCAACATTCATTCTAAGTTAGAAGGCCCCAAGTATATAACTTAAGCTTTACGCAAATTGAAACTAAGGGCCCAAAAGCATAGAGATGGGACTCTAAGTCTTTTTTGTGCTGGTTCGTTGCGTCTCTCAACTCTAGGGGTCCTGCTCCTCTAAGCGGGGACAATTCAAGAAAAATGAAGAGAGAGATTATGTTCATATAGATACCTTCACATGGAATCGGGAACTAGTAGACCTATTCTCCAACAATAGGAAAGCCAACATATTAATTGTGAGGTATCTTAATTACCAGTATAAACATTGGCAACCAATGGGAGGAGACCGAAGGGAAATGGACGGATGGAAATATTCTAGTTCACTTAATATTCCAGTCATAAGACCTAAAAGCCCAGGAGATTAGGTAATCGAGGACAGTCGGAGACCACTGCTTTTGCTTCCATAGACCGATTGGATTGATATTATACACGGACCCCTGCTAATTCTCAATGGAAACCTTTTTCTGGCCCCTTCCTTTGCTCTATCCAAGAACAAATCTTGAAACAACAAGGGAGACTTCCCATATTGATACCAGATCCATCCCCAGACTGGGGGTAAACGAAACGAATAAGGCACAGGTGAAACCAGAGTGTTATCATTTACCGGACAAGCCCGATCGCGATTATGAGCCAGGAAATACCAGTTTACTTTGCTTCAACAGAATGCATTCTTGAACAGGAACCTTAATATGCTGGCAGCCATTCGATTGACTGACCAGTCAGATTTGTTCAATCAACAGAAAGGATGGTTCACTTACTAGGGGATACGGAAGCAGCTTTGATGAATTGTACTAAGTTGAAATAGTCCATTTCGCACTGCTTGAACTTCGTTTTGTTGGCTAAATTTGATACCTTTCATAGATTAGAGGTTGGGAACCTGGCATGATTCTCTTGCCTGTTCGCTTCCTAAAGGATTTTGTGTCTAATGGGACCCCGATTTATGAGAAGTCAACGACTAGAAGCCTACTAAATGTAATGTGAAGATTCAAGGAAAGAAGGAGTAGAGTGCCTAAAGGAAAAATCCCACCCGAAAGCAGGAACTAAAAGAAAGCCAATAGGGCAAGCAGCTTTAAGTAAGGCAAAGGAGTCAAACCAACCAGTAAGGTAGGGAGGCGAAGGAGAATCTTTCAACCGAATCAGAGTTCTTTTCCTTGTGCGATTGCTTTCTAACACAGTATTCCGTACAAGCTCTTACGAACCACATTTCATACTCAAGCATGGCCAATGGCGAACCATAGATTGCTCAAGTAAGAGAAGCGTGTCTTCATCTAACTTAGACTGAAGATCGCTACATAGACGGGTAGCAAAATCCCAATTAGGACGACATGATTCCAATAACATACCGCGAATCATACCATTTGATAAGGGGAGGCCCTTACGGATATCCTAGCCAAAATTCAAACAGCATGGGTCTTATACAACTAGGAGAGAAGGCAACCACGACATGGCGAAACCAATGTCTTGAGTAGTAAGGATAAAATTTCTCCGAGCAAGAAGAATACCTTCTATAGCCAGCCCCCCAAAGTCTAAGAGAGACTTGCAGAGAGCTGACTCCTACTGACTTACACACTGGCATCCACGCAACAACATGACGTGCCGCACGAAGCATTTTCACACTAACGGGTGACAAATCAAATCACGGTCGCATATACGAAAACACTTAGCGAATTCGCAGCCTCCAATGTCCGATATCAAAGACTTCGGTAAAGAAATCATGACACCAAGTGCGTTAATCACCCTTTGATAGACATCAGCCACACGTGGATCCGCAATGACGATATCGTCGCCGAGGAGAGCATACTTACGGAAGGGTATACTTTATCCGCACAATACCATAGAACAAAATGATGGCATAGTGCGAAGAGAGGCCAAGAAGACAGAAAACCCAAGGATTGTCCAGTTGCAAAACGTACAAGCCGAGAAAACGAAGAGGATGGATGAGCAGAACCAGGGCAACTAAAGCAGTTTGTCCCACACGCCACCCACGCAAATGAAGTTAGTTTGTTAAATAAGCAGCTTTCAATCATTACACCCTAAATTGCTAATGGAAAGCGATCCGTAGCCGAGGATAGATCGAAGAAGCGCAACTTTCGCTCTTTTCCTCACCTAATCTGATCAAATGTACCATCCATCGGTATTAACCTCAAGACAGACATACAATCATGCGCAGGACGTAGGAGAGCTTGCTTAATAGCATTTGGGATTGCTAAAATCCTTGTTTTCCTTCTGCCTTAAAGGCCAATCGCCTGGGCATCATTAATTCATCGTCTGAAACATGGACACCTTCAATCATTGACTGACACACCTTATAGTGTAGGCATGGCACATCGATTCATGAAGAGAACGCCCAGCTTGACAAAAGATAGAATCCAAGTTCTCTTCTGGTATATTGACCATGGAAAACTATCCTCATCAAGGAGTGGTTCCCCTTGCATTGGGAACACGACCCGTTTAGTAGCGAAGAAAGAGTACATGGGAAATACTAGATAACATAGTACAGATATGCCCATTCACGAAGGTCATGTTTGAAAGGCCAAAGACGAAAGTATATTAGTACGAAACCACAGGATTGCGGGTACAAGAGGCAAGCTTTTTCCCACAGCAATAAGGAGAATACATCACATGGTAGAACGGAGAAGAACCATTAATAGAAGGATTATACGGGTTCTTCTGAGTCCTAACGGAGGACGCACTCCACATGGGTACCCACTGAAACCTGAGATGAATAGGAATCTCAAAGCAACGAGAGATATACCTCTCGGCAAACCTGACATACATACTACGAAACTCAACTAAGATAAGAGTTCAGTAGGCATAGAAAACGGAGGAGAAAGTATTTACGTATATTGAGAGTTTTGTCTCTTATAAAACATTATTTGCTTACTAAGAGAGAAAACATATAGGTAGAATTTCACTAACCTATCAGCTCCATCATCCTTACGGGCTATCATTCTTCTATGAAATCCATGAATGCATCTCGGAAGACTAGTTCGTGTCAAGCTTACAGGAAAGGGGGGGTTGCAGCCGTATGCTCAAAGGAGCCACTGTAATACTAATGGTATTAATATAAGGGGCACACATCACAACATTTAAGGTACAAGGTGGTGTTTAACCATCCAGCCTTACGCCTGAAAGCTTGAAGCCACCTGGCAAATAAGTATACCGCTATACAGCACTCCTTAGATAAGAACAAATAGTTCTTGCTGTTTTGGCAGTTGGTGCGTCTACTCGTTGGCTACTTTATACCAAACGAGCACCTAATATACCAAAATGGCTGCATTTTTCCTTACGGCAAAAAACAACATCTTTCTATAAAGCTTGATCTATTTCTTGCTTCTTCTTTCCAGCGGACATACTACATTCTACAGAGGGGAATCTCTGCTTGGAAGAAAGGATCATTGCTTAGGTAGCCGACCAAAAGATGGAAGGAAAGGGTTCTACGCTATCCCATCCTCTTTCGCGGGTTTCTCAGCTCACAAATCAGCCCCGATATATTATTATTTGATGGTTCTCCGTGTCAACAAGTTCGAATTCTGACTTAAAGATCAACTAGCTAGTCGTTTTCCCTAGAGAGATGGTTGGTTTAAGAGAGACCCTGGATTGGACCAGCCCTCGTTCTCACAAGAATGGTCTGTCCCAGCGTCTCTCCACTTCAGTGAACATTGCACATGGACGTTGGAAGTCGATGAAGTCGGTCTCTTTCTATTCATCCAAGATGAGTCAAAAGGAGGAGGGGAAGGCTTTGAAATAGGGGAAAGAGGGTAGCAAACAAAACAGGGCTTTTCTTTCACTCTAGAGCTACTATAGCGAAGGAGCTACTATTCCATGAGCTAAGCCATTAATATACTGGGGAGATCTATTTCCTAAAGAGATTAACTGATTGCCTTTGCCGCCTTATCTTATAACACTCAGCCTCCTTCCTATCGTCTCGGAAGTCTAGGATTCCTTGTTTGAGTCTTGTGGTACAAAGCAGATGAGAGAGCCCTTTCAAACTTTTTGCCTGTTATGCAAAAGAATGAAGTACTCTATTCAAGGAAAGACTAGGTATTCTAATCTCAATTTCTTTTTCAATTCATTAGTAATGTCATAAGGTTGAAAGAAATTATGACTGACTATTGCTTCAACTGTCATGGTAGTTTGGCTACAACTAACAAGGGAGGAGCGTAGTACACTTAGGAGGGACCTGAGGTTGTTTTATATAAGAAGAAATCAGATAGAGTCATGTTATATCACATGGAGTAGGAGGGATGATGATGCGTAGACCTAGAGTAGCACGTAGTTTGGTGTAACGGCCATACTGCTCTGAGTTAGAGATAGAAAGGTACTTACTGGTTATTAAGACTGGGAAGTTGAAGTCATACGATGGTAGTCTGTTGCCAGGCGACCGATCCATTCTATCATATGGAAGTAGTCAAATCAGGGTAAAGTAATAGGAAAGTGCCTTCTTGCTTCTTGTTTCTTCTTCATCCCGGTTGGTGCCTTCCAAGTCTTCTTTCTTCGCTACGTACCTTAGATGGTTGGAAATCCATGTGAAAAGCATACAGTAAGAAAGGGACAAGAAGCAACTAGCTTTCGGTATGGATTTTTTGGCTAGCTAGATGGGTCACTAAAGGAGCCGATCCGGGTTCTTGTCTTTGTTAGGTGCCCGAAGGAAGGAAGTGACTTAAGTGTGTAGTGAAAACGAGTCTCTTCTTGTTAAAGCTAGTCAAACTGCTAGAGAATCTGTCCATGTTATACTTACTGTAGGGAGTTGGTGCTTTTTCTGCCCTCAGCCTAAGTATTATACTTATATTGGGGTTGATGTTTGTTTGCTAGAGAACCTAGGCCCAGAATCACTTAGGGAGTCTAAGAAGTAAGTAGCAGTAAGTAAGTGATGGGGCTTTCGCTAAGCATATTATGTCCTTGAGGCAGCGTGGAACAGAATGCATGAGAATCATAAGACCTCCTTACCGGGATATGTCTGTCCTTCTTTATGTCCCTTATGTCCAATAGGGAACACAGATATGTTCCTATTCCTGAAGCTAGGATAGGATAGAACAACCCAGTATATTCATTTTGGAATCTTTCTATGTAGCTGGACTTGAAGCTACCATTAGGTAACTAAAGGCATAAAATTCGTCAAAGAGAAGGCATTGGTTAACTAAGGGACTGGAGTTGTTCCAGGCATTGTTCCAACAGGTGACTATGGCAAATAGCAACCAGTCTTGTTAAGTTAACAAGAGTTCAACTGGAAGCTAGGCCCAGCTTATTGAGATTCGACACCATCACCTTCTATTATATCTTATATAAGAGTATACGCGGTACCAGAATATTGCATAGAAGGCTAATGTGGTCTTATAGACCTGGTATGACGAATAATCGATAGCCTTATATTCGATCCGATACCTGTAGAAAGTCTCCTTCTCTACCTGCTAATGGGTTTTCATGAGCAGGGTGGATGATTCAATACCTGCTAAGTGTTATTATAGACTGGTAGATTCGATACCTAAACTTTCCTTACTCGCACCCTTATTTGGTTCCAACAAATGAAGATGATCTACAGGCTATTTGGAGTCTATCTGGCAGAGTATATAACTGCTAATTGGTTAATTGGAGTATAATATGTTCCTGGTAGATTCGATACCTGTTATTTGGTTAATAAAGAGCATTAGAAATAGATTCGATACCTGCTAAAGAGAGTGTTTCTGGCAGATTAGCTAATATTCTTAGAAACTAAGTCAGATTAACACTCTCTACCCGCAATTCTTACTTACTCTAACCTATCTATTAAGAATGCGAAGCGGGTAATTACTTATATGGTCTACCCAGGCTGAGGGCTAATTCTCTACCATTTGATTCTCTTTTTCACTTAAGATACCAGGATAATTCAATACCTGGCGCAGGTGCTTGCGAACTATGATCTACCTGCTATTAGCTAATCTAATAGACGGACTTTTTGTCAGCACCTTACTAGCTAGCTGCCTAGATGATCTACCATATGGGAACCTAGGGACAGAAGCACATTCTCTACCCAGTGCAGTCATCTTATCAACTATTCGATACCATGAAGATCAACTCCGATTATCTACTCAGCAGGGGAAGAATATTCTCTACTGACTCTAGACCTTCTCTACCTGCAAACATAATATTTATGCCCTTATCCCCATAAGCAGCATCAGAATCACTTATTAACAAATGTCATTTACTCTGGCCAAGTTATGATGATTCTCTACTTACTATTGGGTAACAACCCCTTTACTTCGAGTAGATAACTTAGGCGCGAGTAACACCCCACCGTATTGTAGGAACCGGGTATGTTGATTAATGGGTAAAAACTCGTATTGTAGGAACCTGGTAGATTCTCTACTGAAATTGGGGTATGAACCCCATATTGTAGGCAGCTGGAATCGAGTTTCTCTACAGCTAATTTGGGTCTTATAGACCTAGTATGTTGATTAGGAAAAGTTGTTACAAAAGAGTAACCTAGGAACGAATAAGTGGTTCCTGGACAAAGTCTCCTTCGGTATTGAAGAAGTCTCTTACAAAGAGTAACAAACAAATAATTACTTCCGGGTTAGAAGAGTTTGCACGAGTATATATATAGCTCGCTACCAGAGATAGATTGAAAAGTGTCTCTCCTCAATGCTTACTTACCAGAGATGAAATCTGGAAAGTCTCTCTGTCCTTCTCTACCTGAGAGGGGTCTCGCAGGGGATACTGATAGATATTTGCATTGGTTCTAACTGAGGCAGGATCATATGTGTGTATGAATCTCTCAGCTAGTGAAAGTGAGCAAAGAAGTCTCTAAAATAGACCATGGGTATGAGGGTTATCTACTGATAAGTGATTCCTGGAGAAAGTAGGGTTCGATACGGAGAAGTGTCTTCCTGGAGTGCCATGTCCTTCGGTACCACAGGTAAAACCGTTATATATTAATAATCTACTGGGTTCTGACCAATCAACTTAACCAAGGAAGAGGTAAACATTCCGCTGATTTGACTAAATTCAATACAAATATCCTTTCACATCCCCACTTTTCATTATTATTTCCCGTAAACTTTAAAAAAGGATGAGAAAGCAGCCCCAGAGATAATTAGAAATGATTAGGAAAGTGACTTACGCTTGTCTTAAAAGAAAGAATTTCCAATTTATTCAGAGGATGGAAATCAGTTAATAGCCCTTTTCCAAAACAGCTTGCGAGAGGCATCATAAGCAACTTCGTCGTGCACTCCTTACGACTTTCTTTTCCTAATTTCTCGCTATCGGTTGAGCATCTCTCCATTCTTTCTCCCAATCTAGATCCCCAAAGACGCGGGAAGGAAAGAACCGAGGTTACGTCATTGAAAAGTTGGGACGGAGTTAATATCTAGGGCGCCCGAAGGAAGGCAACAACACTCGCGGAAACAGACCGAAATGCCAGCTAGAGAAGAAAAAGAGTCCCGACCTCCCAACATGGAATTTAGTTAGAAGAAAGAGACTAGCCCTTCCAAAAGCTGTTCAATCTAGCTATAATGGACTTGCAAGACTAATGAACGACTAGGCCAACTGGGGTAACTATGACAAGAAAGCACCTAGGACTGCCAAGGAGCGAAAAAAACTCGAACAAGAAATGAATTGTTTCCTTCAAGGCTAATGTAACTTTTTTTAACTTTAGCTACGTACTTAGGTTAGTTAGCTCAGCTTCTCCTATGTCTATTTGGATGTTGGAAGTGGGGTAATGGGCAGACAAGGAGGTCCTAATAATGGTGAGTTGGGTGCGGCTTCCGTTCCAAGGCTTTTATGCCCCCGTTCTGGCCTTATTTAAGATAGGAGAATGGGGTTAGCAAGAGACTCTGGTTTTTGCGTGAGTAGCATACTCTGGTTTCAGTGAATGTGCTGAAGTCTGTTTAGTCAGCAAGCATAGGAAAGAAATCCCCCTTGTAACTTACTATTAATGCTAATCCATTAGTTCTAGCTCGAAGTTTTCCCTTAGTTGTCTCGAAGTCAGCTGCTTGGCATGAGTAGCTTGGGCAGTCTTAGTGAGTAGCTTTTCTTGCTCATGCGGGGCTTTGGAAAGAAAGTAAGCATGTAATTCATATACTAATTTTCGAATCGAGCTCGAGAAGCTTTTTTTGTTTAGGGAGTTCAAGCAGATGTTATATTAAGGTGAGGTTTACTATTCTAGTCTACAGGCCATTTAGTTAAAAGAAAATCCTGAGTATTGCCAGTATAACATACTCTCTCTTGACCAATGTGTAGCTGCATCTAGGCTATAACTAACGGCATTCTCAGTGAAGATAATAAGATTTAAGCTTGCTTGTGTGTACGTGCTTTTTCTTTATGATGTGAAGGCCAGTATATTAATTGCGCCAGTTTGGACTTTCTTCCGGTGGCCGGTAAACAGACCTATAAAACATCAAAAGATGAGTATCAAATGTAATATATATAAAAAAAGAAATGAAAGCAGCAGACCTACTGGTTGATGCTGCAATATTCTTTCATGGTCACTCGGGATACAATTAGATCTTTATCAGATCACATCTAGATTCTTGCTTTAATGCAGATGGAATAAAAATTATGCTACTCCCTATCCTACTGGTAGATAGAGATATCTCATCTGTTCATATGTCAACTCAACAGCCAAGTCCAGTAAGTGTGATTCTTTTCAGTCCCCTACCTCTAAGTTGTCTAATGGGTCAAGAGAGTGAATCTGATTCATAGGTGGTTATTGGATAACCGGGAAATTGACTACATATGGAAGGACAACACAAAAGGAAAGACAACTCCCAGTAAGGGCACTCACTCCCGTTATTCTAATGCGTTAGCGGAAGCCGAGAAAGCCATATATGAAATCTTAGCTTCCCAACAGTAGGGGCTAGCAAGCAACAGACCTATTCTACTTACTGGATGCAATGCACGCCTTGGGAGCTCAGCTTCCCTCAGAGGTTGCTCAAAGGAGAGAGGCTCATTATGTGACAAACTCATATGTCACTGAATAGGTCGCTACTCTTTCTTTATAATGATAGTGACCTCGGAAATGGGACACTCATTGGACCTATACAAGACCCAGCAGCAGCTTCTCGAGACTACCGGAGCTACCTTATCAGACAAGGGAAACTACCCACCTGCAAGAGCTAGGAGCACACTGATGGTAGACCGTCAATATTATTGACATCAACAAACGGGATCCATAGGACAAGGAAAGGGTCTTCCCCTTCTCCCACGAGGGCGGACTGACTTCCATACAGGGCAGGGGAAGGACGAACTATATTCCTTGGCAGGAGATAGCGGCCGTGTTCTCGCTCCTAGGATTGCTTTAGGGCCAGCCCCCTTATTATACCGTTCCGAATGGAGGACCGGGCTTTAAGAGTTCCTACTGAAACTACCAGTGGGATACAGATCGAGCTATGAAAGACCGTATTGTTCACTTTTAAAAAGCTCTTTAAGCAATCCACAGAGAAGAAAGCCATCCAAGAAGAGAGCTAAAAGAAAAAGCTAATAACAGAGGAATTACTTAGGCCTTTAGCCAGGAATAGCGCCCTTGTTCTCTCAATCCAGAGCTCATAGTAGGCGAGGGAGGATGGACGGGAAAGCTAACTCACTTATGCAGCTGGAAGGGATCCTGCTTTGGGACAATCCACAAATGGAGACTGAGGAGAAGGACAGCCCTTATTCTTTATTCTTTCGATCGATGACCTCAATACGTCCCCGGGGGAAAACCCCGCCTTTAACAGCATTAGATATCCTTATTACATTAGAAGTTGGAAAGGCAGGAAGCTTTGGGACAACAATAAACCAGATCCATAGGAGAAGGAAACAGAACTCCCCTGGGAGAAAGAGGCAAGGAGATCTTTCAATATATAAAATCCGGCTAGTCAGGTTTTTTCCCTAGGGCCTTGGAGACATACACAAGTGGAGGATGAGATTTCTATTCCAGCCCTTATTAGCACCCTCTCGATCGATGCCCCCCTATATTACTAGGCACCAGGGGAAGACCCAAACCCGCCTCTGTAGTTAAAAACAAACTGAGGATGGGGGTGGGAAGTCTCGTGTTCTTGGGACGGAGGTCAGTAACAGACCCTCTTTGACTACCTTTTCTTAATAGATCCAGGGAGCCTTTATCTCAACAACGTCCAGTACCTTTACTATTATATTGGGGCCAGTTTTTTCCTAAAAACCCCAACCCCTACTTTAGGAATAACTACTAGAGGAAGAAGCACTCACATAGAGGGAAGAAAAAACTAGGCTCTTACGCAATTAGTAGGGAACGGAGGAGCAACCTACTCTTACCTTTAGGACCGACCAATAACAACCTATTTTCTTACACAATCGGTTGTTGACTAAACTAGGTTGATACTAAGAGAGGGATGCCCGGATCCAGGCAATCCAATACATACTCCACAAACTCATTTAGGCAGCTAAGAGCACACTGAAGGTATCTGTAACGACCCGCATTCTGCGCATCATAGGATCGTAGAATATTTATTTCTTTCACGTACGAAGTCGTATGGTCATGTAACTTTGGGAGACGACTATTGGGGTCATTTCCCATGTTCATGATTTTTCCCGATTTTTAAATGACCATTTTACCCCTAGTTATCACTGTTTTGGCCATAACTTTTGACTGGAAATGAATTTTTACCTGAAACCACTTCCATTGGCTTTGAATGATAGTTTCTCTTTCCGTAGAGTGGTCACCTTAGCCAAACGGACTTACCGTTTGGGAGATATGGCTGAAACAAGTTTCAGATGGTGAAAAACAGCTTAGTTGGGCTTAACCGGGTGATTAGCAGCTAGGCCCAAGGGGAATTTCGGGTTTAGGGGTATAGGAGGTCTGATTAGGGTTAGGTTATCACTTTCATTTCAGTTTTGAGCAGCCACTAACCTCCTAGAGATCCTAGTAATGGCTTCCTACATCTAAAACACCCCAAATCACTCTCTAATTGAAGATTAGGCTTAGCAACACCAAATTAAGGAGAAAAAGCACCAAAGCAAGGTTAGAGCTGCTGTTAGACATCAGTATTCACCCCAAACCAGAGGAGTTTCAGTTCTGAGAATTTCATTTGTGGCCAAGGTGAGTGATTTGCATAGTTTTTGCACTAATTACGGTAATTAAGGGTAATTAGTGAAGATTAGCGAATTTATACGTAAATAAATTCTGGAAAAATTCTTAAAATTTTAAAATAATGTTTTAAGGCTCTGTTAGAAATTTGGGTTAATTTCGATGTGTTTTGCTAATCGTATGCTTAAACATGATTAGGAGGAATTATAAGAAAATGTGAGGTTTTGGCCACTTTTGATCCATTTTGATTCATTCAAATTGTTGTTTGTTGTTTGTGGTTGCTATTACATGTTACTATGACTCTATGGTATGTTTCATGATTGATTAGAATAGTTAAATTGCTCGAAAACGTCGTCGAATGGCGTAGAAAGCTTGCTGGAAAGTTGCAGAAGTGTGCAGGCTCCGAACCGGTTCGGATCGGAGAAAGGGGTCGGATCGGACTAGGGAACTGACCAAGGGAATCCGAACTGGATGAGGACTTGCCACTGGAAGAAGTTTGGCAGGAAGGAAGGCCATTGTTTAGAGTTGGAGTTGGACAGAAGATCGGATCGGAGCGATGGAGCGGATCGGATCGGAGTTAGCTAGGGAGCGGAGCGGATCGGATCGGAAGAGTGATTGGAGGCCAGATCGGATCGACTTGGAGATGCAGGGCTCGGATCGGAAGCAAAGAAGAAATAAGCTAGGGATTGGAGCGCTGGAGGGAAGGACACCCGACCCGACCTGGAGGAGGACCCCGACCCGACCCGGAGCGAAGTGCCCGACCTGAAAAGACAAGGAGAAGGACTCGAACCCAGAGCATGGGTGACCGAACCGAACCGAGCATGGGTGACCGAACCGAACCGAGCATGGGTGGCCGAACCGAACCGAGCATGAGTGACTGAACCGAACCGTATTCTAGAGCTGCTGCTGCACGACAACTTTTCTGAAGACCCACTCCAATTCGACCAAACCCGAGATGCAAAGGAAGTCCAAATGAGAAGTTAGAGCTCAAAATTTAGATGGGAATCAACGAGCTCGCTTCATGGTTGGGCTTTGCTGCGGGACGCGTGCTAAGGAGTTATCGACGTCTATAGTTTTGGACCACTATGGTAGGAGGTACGAAGGCGGATTCAGGGCCATTATGGCATCGGTAGAACCAAGGGCTACGACCAATGAAGTGGGTCATTGAAATGTTTGGTCATGACTCCAAGTGTTGTCTTGGTCACAGCAGGGTTTCTACAAGTCGGGATTCGTCGTTACCTCAGTTTGTCTAGTGTTCCAAAGTGGTAGATGTCGTACGCTTTACGCACCGAGTGAGAGATGTGAGGATGGTTGCTATGGATGATTTGTTGCTATCATTTTGACATGCACACCCCACCCCCGTATTCTTACACTATTTATTATGGCACCTTGGAGTATTGTACGGTATGTGGTACTAACTCTTTGGTTGCAGGTCCAGGTTCAGGTATGGTTTAGTATACCTGTTATTATTCTGTTTAGATGCTTATCGCTCATACCAGGGTTTATGTCTGTCCCAGAGTTTTATGTCTCCTCTTATTACTCTGGGTGCTCACACGAGCAGACTAGAGACATGTTAGCTGGTGATGCACGGGTAGATGATCCGGAGACGAGCAGGAGGCTTCCACGTGATATATGTATTTAGTATTCTCCCTGTGTTGTTGAAGATCACTGCTTGGGCATTGTTGGTGTATCTTCTATTTTAGCTTTCTTTTGTTTAGAGACAGTAAATTTGGAAAATTGTAATAAGCTGTGTTTGGATTTCCGCTGCTTTGAGATTGATGTTGGTTTTAGTTATCAGCTTATGCACTGTCTCGCCTGTTTTATGTCAAGTACATTATTATTATATTTTATCCCATGCGCTGTGAGACATTCTACAGGTTCTTTGACTAGTTCATTCCCTTCTTTTCTTTCTTATGACGACCGTCTTGTGCTAGTCGGGCATGTGTACAGCGCACTCTTGGAGGAAATGCAGGCTGGTGCGGGGCGGGCCGTCACAGTATCACGCTGAGTGACTGGAACAAAGTAGCTCCATAGGAGTAGGGTAAGGACGGACTCTATTCCTGACTTGCAGCATGTTTGAGCATTAGCGACGAAGCAAGGAGCTTGGCGAGAGAGTACATATAGTGACTACCTTATCTTTCATCTCCAAGTTCTAACATTCTAGGGGTCTCTGTGCTTTTAAATTGTCACTGGAAAGATGCTGAACACATACAAGTTTGATTGAACAGTTCACATTGGCCATATAGAGAGATTATATAAAGTGTGCCATTAGGGAGGATAACTATCGATTAGGAAAGAGGGGAAAATGGACGATGAGATAAATCGCAGGCCAATGAACCTATCTCAATCAATCTTCAAGCAAGGTGCTATCTGTGCTTCAAACCAGACCTGGATGATCCTGCAATAAACCCGGTGCGATTTCCTCTTCTTTCGGAGCTGTGAAGGTCAAAGGCGAGATCCCTTATCCTTCCACTTTGGCACCCGAAATTAGTTCTTTCCAATGGAAAGCACGAGAAAATTCCTCTTTGGGTTCCATTTTCTAATGTACTAGTTTCCTATTGTTCGGCATTCGGACCTTACTATGTGGCAAGTGCTCTTGGGAAGCTATTACACGCAGATAAACTTAAAGAGAGTAGCCAAAGAATTCGCTTTGCTAGAATTTCTTAATCTGACCAAGCGAAATATTGATTATCGTTTGGTACCAGAAATCCAACATGAGATGTTTCAACAAGAAATTCACCTATGGTTCTAAGTAAACTGGACTCGGTATCCCAGTATACGCTAAGTCTCTTCCTTATATCATTGAATCTATTTGTTGTATACATGAATGTAATTGATTCGGACAGTTATTTTGGAGCTAGAGCTAGAAAATATACTAATTTGGCCTGCAAAATACACAGATGCAAATTTATCAGATGCCCACATCATTATTATTTTGTTATTTTGTTGTTATTGTGCAGATTCATGTGTGAATAAAAAGGTTGAAAAAATATAGTTATTAGGGTATTTCATGAAACATGTTTTTAGAAAGAGAAGAAAATCAATTAAGTTTTAAAGTAAGAACGCCTCGCTTGTTTTAGAAAGGGATGTAAACTAGCAATTATAATAAATAGTTGTCATCAAGTTTATTGATATTTATTTTTAGTGGAAGTTTTTGCATTTTATATTGCGGCCAATCAGAAGAGACTATGCGGATTGAGGCCACAATTACGTGGATTGAGATTTGTACTATTAGATTTAATTTAAAATAAGCCGTTAAATTTATAGTCGGAGAGCATGGTATAAATTGTGTCTCTGCAATAAACTATAGAAAATATGTTTTGGTCATTTCAAATGATGACATATTAGCGTGAAATTGTGAAACATTTGCGGAAAATTTAAAGTTAATTAAATGCTTGGAAAAAATTAAGAATGTATGATAAGTTATTAACGAATGATTATTTAATATTAATTATTTACAATTTAATTATTGTTTATCAATTTATTAACTATTAGTTATTTCATATTTCAAAACAATTATTAATAATTAATAAATAAATTATTTTACGAAAAACATTGCTAGGGTATGTAAGTGAAATCTTCAATTAAAAAAATTACTAGAATATACTTTTTTGACACATCATCGGGCGACCCAGCATTATTTTTATTGAAAATTTAAAATGATATGAGAAAAATGTAGGGGTTAATCGCAAAAAAAATTTCCCCTTCTGTATATGTGTAGATAATACATTTTACCTACCTATAATTACTGGTAGATAATCATCCTTTAACAATTTTATAAAATTGACAACATTTACCTAACAATGAATTTTACCAATAAATATTGGTAGATAAAGGTTCACTTTACCTACCTATATCTATTGGTAGCTAAAATATTGGTAGATAAAGGTAAAATTTCTTGTAGTGTTGGGAAGAGCATCTTCCTTTAGTAGAGTTTGCCTATAATAACAGCTATCAGGCTAGCATCGGTATGGAACCCTTCGAAACATTATATGGATGACCCTGTAGATCGCCAACTTGTTGGTGGGAATCTATAGAAAGCTTATTTCTTGGACCAGATATGGTTAGGGAAACATCCGAAAAGATTGACCTTATTCGACCGCGGATGAAGACAGCTCAAGATAGGCAGAAGTCCTATGCAGACAAGAGAATGAATGACATCGAATTCGAAGTGGGAGACCTAATTTTTATTGAAGTATCACCTTTGAGGAATGTGGTTTGCTTCGGATCAGTAGGGAAGTTGGCACCTAGGTTTGTGGGACCATTTCCCATAACCGAGAGGATTTGCCAAATGTCCTATAGAGTAAAGCTCCCAGAAAATTTATTAGGTGTTCATGAGATTTTCCATGTCTCTCATCTATGGAAGTGCCTGCATGACACCACGGAAGTTGTTGAGCCGAGCATGTTGGAAGAAGTCGAAGTGGAACGGGAGGAGGCAGTCAGATGAGTCCCCACCCGTATTCATGGGTCAGAGGTTAAGAAGCTACGTAATAAGGAAATCAAGTAGCTAAAGGTTTAATGGGAAGATAACCTAGAAGACGCGACTTTGGAGACCGAAGACAAGAGCCGTGCTTCGTACCCTTTTCTTTTCGAGGGTATGTTCTTAACTCCTTTGTTAAGTTTTATTAGTACTTGTTTCTATCAATAGAATATATCTTATCCATCGTATTTTCGACCTTTAGATAGGAATCCTATAAATGTAAACATGTGTTTGAAACATGTTATATTTGATGGATGCAAGTGTTTGCAAGTGTTTGCTAGTGGTTTCCTATGGACGCATGGATGAAAATGGATGAACTGGCATATGGATGTCGCATTTGGACGAATGGGTGTGCACACATATAGAGCTTAAATGATACAATAGATTTATTTGCATACATATTGGATTCATGGCACTAACATACATTACATTAAGGAGGTCGATTGAATCTATAGACCGCTTGATCTTCGCATTAGTATTGGGACAAATACACACACCTTTGTATATATTCATATAATCATTAGAAATCTTTAAGGACAGCGGATGCCAGTGATTGGTGGATGAGTAGACGGATGATGGATGGTAGGATATGCACTCTTCTCAACTTAGAGATTTCAGAGACGAAATCCTTAGTAGGGGAGAATGTAACACCCTGAATTTTTAACGACATTAAAGAGAATAAATTAAACAATAATTAATTAATATTCAGAATCAGAGGAAATGGACTACACCATTGCATTTGTCTCGATTTTTGGTTTGCATAAAACGGACACCGTGTGAAGAAGTTACGAAGGACTTAAGTTTGTATACGCGCAGAAATATTTTATATATACGCATGAGTCAGAGGTGAGTCGAAGATGGGTCAGAATCCTATCCAGAGGATTCAGATTTGGAAAATTCCTATGAGCGGCAAAATTCCCGCTCTAGGGGGTCGACCCCTTAGAGGGGTGTCGACCTAGGGGTCGACCAACCCACAGGGGTGTCGACACCCCTAGGGCTAAGGTGGCACTCGGTTTCAGGGGGTCTGACAACTATATATATGTGTCATATTTCCCATATTCTCTTCATCGGGAGTCATGGAGGCCATATGCCGCTGGAGTGCGAACTGAACCGTTTCTACAACAACATATTCTACAAATCCAATTCCGAAATTCTAGATCCATTCTTCCTAAATTCTCTAAACCTAACGCTGTGAGTTTCTATATTACTTTTAGGTTTAGATAAATAAATGTATGCTTTGATAGACAATGAATTAGATATGTTGTAAAATATGATTCTGTGTTAATATGAAATTCTATCCTATGTCATGACAGATCTAATTTCCAAGATCTAATAAAATTGTGGTGATTCGATTATAATGCTTATGTGGATCTTGATTTGTAACCATGTTATGGTAGACGTACATTTATTTATTTGGACAATTAAGACATTACTAGGATCTAGGTCTTTGTGTTAATCACCTTTCACCTGTCATATCGTGATACATTGAGATATGTTGTAAACTTGACATGTGAATCCACCTTTTGATCTACACATGTTGCTATGTCACCCTAACTATGCTAGATCTAGGTAAGTGGACACCTAATGTTTAATCTAGATCTCATTATGCTTGCTTAAACATCATAGTGATTGCCACAAGTTACTAGTTTGATGTCCACTTTATTATGATGTTAATCACATGTCCATTCACTTTGTTGTTATACCAGTTTATGTTCATGTTTATGCCAAAACAAGTTGAAACTATCACCCTTGTCATGTTCTTTTTTTATTGTATAGCTAGGCTACTTTATAGCCTTGATGCCGCCAATATACATATGAATACGTTAGAGAAGAAACGGGGAAAAAGGGATTATAATTGGCATGATTTATGTATTGTTTAATAGGAAATGGGACTTGTAATTAAAATGGAAAAAACATAGAAATAGTTACCTATAATGACAAAGGTAAATTTGGATTAATTTGGAATGTTTAGTAATTTACCATTAGGATTGTAGATTGTACTTATGACACGAGGTTAGATTACATTAGTGGTGGAAGTCTGCCCGGACCCGATCGGAATATCCAGCAGCCACCAATGTTGAACCTAATGTGGGAGGACTAAGTACGCAAATATGAATCGGGCTAAGACACGAGGTTGGGCCCAACTGTGGAATAAGACTGCGCGGACCCGGCTGGCATATCCGGCATCCACATGTTGTAGGCCTAATGTGGGAGGTCTAGACCATTTTAACCATAATTGGACATGGTAATGAAATGGAATATTTAACCTAATTTAATATGATTATGGACTTAAGTTAGGGCTAAGAAAAATTGGATGGGTAGTAGTGGGTTAAGTAAATTAGAGGAGGTGGGTAAAATGTATATATAGGCCCACAAACTTATTCCAATAGGGTTATGTAATTAAAGATACCTAGTGGTATACATAACCAGTAAATAATGTAACATGGTTGTGTAATTAAAGACATCTAGTGGTATACATAACCGGTAGATAATGTGATGAAGTTATGTAATCAAAGACACCCTTTTAGGGTAAGCATAACTAGTATACGGCTATGTAATTAAAGACACCTAAGGGTATACATAGTGAAAAACCTAGTCGGGATACAAGACAAGGGGGAGAGCTTATATCATATTATGTGGGACCCATTTCAGTCAGTAACCCGAAGTTAGTATCAGGTAAGGACCTCCGTACTAGGTGGAGAAAGGGGCACACTTACTGATTGATTGTAAGAGATCCAAACGAGGCGGATGGTATGGGCGGCGCAAACCGATCTGGGACATGTGCATGCATGGGCCGGGCAGAGGGGGCTAAGATGACCGTGACACCAGTAGATGTGGTTGTGCACACCATGGGTTGTCATTTTGGGAAGTAATACCTCCTACTGTAGGGCCAACACAGGATATCTATAGGTAGGAAGCCGATCGATTAGGGTAGTGGTTAGGGTATACTTGGACGTATGACCTAGGCCTACCAACTTATAGTGGAAGGGATCATCTCATTTCAGTCATACTAGTAATAATGCAGAGTGATCATTAGTGAGGCACATACACCTTAACTTGCTTACCCTGTCACACCTTCCATTTATGTAGCGATCTCTCTTATCCACTTTATATGCCTATCATGTTGCTTTTAATTATCTACTGGCTAAAAGTAACTATACTCGCCAGACTTTATGTCTGACCCTGTTGTTTCTCCTTCTTTCTTCCGTTCCCCCTCCAAGGTTCTCAGGGAGGAAACACTCAGACTTAATCAGGAATCAGATATCATCTTGCTAGGAGCTACTTCTGAAGTATGGCTCAAGTTCTTGTCTCTACTATGGCTTAACTCTTTTTATTGGGGGAATGATGCTTTTTATTTACTTATGTACTCTGATGGTGCAAGACAAAAGTATTTTTATTATAATGGTTTTTGTAACTTATGAAATTGTGAACCACGGTATTATGACTTATGTTTGAATTAAAAGTTTAAATTTTCCGCTGCTGCCTTATTTATACCTGTCTTGTAATTATTCTTTGTCTATTTACCTATAGCGCTTCACGGAACTTAATGCAATCCCTTAGTGAGTGACATTAACAGACGTGGTGTGATTCACCTTGTTGGTCACGTTTATATTTATATAAATGTGTTAAATTAAATGGTTGATGTTAAATTGTTATTACCTGTTGATTATTGAATTTATATGGATATACTGAATTGAATGATTATATTGAGGTGACGTATTTGGATGCATGGATCGATAGGTTGGTAGGATCCAATTGGATTCCTCACCAGTAGATGTTGATTTTTATTATATTATAATATATGTTAAAAATATGAATTTGTGATGCAGAGACTGACAGGTTGGAGGATTCCAATAGGATTCCACGTTGATATTGATAACGTTTATCAATACGATTTGTTGTGTTCATTTGGATGTGAAATTAAGTAAATATTTCATGGTTGAGTACTAAAGTAGACATTGCCTCTTCAAGTGTCGTCGACATAAAATAATAAATTAATGGAATCGATTTCAAGTCAATTCTGAAATATATTTTTAAAACTATATTAAAATATGATGTTTGTTTTAAAATAAGCAACTATTTAATTTTATAAATAATTATGCAGGGACTTTATAAAGCCAATTTTGATGTTTTATAAGCAAGTGAGCAGGAATTAACCAAACGATTTATAACTGAGACTAATTGTCATTAAGAAACAATTAAATGGAATTTGTTAAATTAATTACTTTTATTAATTAATTTAAAGAAAGGACTAATTGAAGTGATTATTATTTATTTAATAATAATCAAAGATAACGAGATTATTTAAATTAATTACTTTACAAATTAATTCAAAAGAAAGACCATTGGAGTTTAAATAACTAGTTAACCATGATGAATTGACTAAGTCAATTGCCTAAATGGGAATCATTTTGTTAATTTAATTTGTTATAATTTAATTTAATTTAATTTAATGGAATTGCACTAAACCAGAAAATGCCTTTCGTAGCGTTGTAAAAACGCTACGAGAACTTGTATTAGCATTCCGATAAACTTTGTTATACGACATGCAACTAAAAGTCTGAAAACATGTTTTCTTGTGGAAATGGTTGATAAGGAAGAAAACCGTTGTTTTTAAAAGTTGAATCTGATTATTATTTATTAATAAACAAAGTGGTTAAAAAGGAATTAATGGAGATTTATGAAGCTATAAGGCCTGTTATAGTCAAATGATATTTTCAAACAAATTTATGTTAATAGTAATATAAGTTAAGTTTAATTTGAACTCTTATTGAATTCTATTCAACTAAATCCAAATTTGACGAAGTAATAAAGAAACCAGGTTTATTTAAAAGCGTTACAATTAATTTCAACTACTGAGACAAGCTATTAAAGTTATAAACTTCAATTTTGTTTATGAATGGAATGGAAGCTTAGAAGTGTGAAAATATGAAATGGAAATCGAAATGGAAATCCAAATGAAATAAATGATTAAATGGTATAAACTGAATGATATTGTTAAAATGATTGCAAAGAAGAGTTTAAGCGGCATAAATGGAATTTTTAAAGATTTTAAATTGTTGAAATGGATTAGTAGAGTTGGGAGTGTACGGAATTGAATATGAAGAACTAAGAAGTGATTTTTCGTAACTAATGAATGTTTTCTAAAAACTTTGCTTATAAATGTACGAAATGTGAAAAAAAGGGTTCTCGAGAATAAGATTAACGAATAAATGGAAGTGTAAAGGAAATATGAATATTTGGCTTAAAATGGGAATTGAGATGAATGCCAAATAAATGGGATTTTAAGGAAAGTTTGCCAAAAAGAGTTATTAATGGGAATTCATATAAATTGAGTTATATGGAAAGAGTTGTGGAATGGTTTTGTAAAATAAAGGAATTTGTTGAACTAAGTTAAATCTTGATGAATAGTTAAGATATTTGTAAATTAACGCATTAAGATATTTATAAATAAATGGTCAAGTGTTTATAAATAAATTGTTAAGGACTTTATAAATAATAAACGGAAGATTAATAATTTTTGTAAATGAAGGGTGAAGGGTTTGAAATGGAACCTGTAATATTTATTTATAGAAGTTAAGTTGAATTATTTAAGTTGATTTTATGAAATGGGATCTAAAATAAAGTTGGAAATGATCTGTGAGATTATAAAGGAGTATAATCAGTTTAATAATGTTTAAAGAGAATATATTGTGGTTTTTGAGAAATTGGAACTTGTTTTACATTGGTTGAGTTGAGTAACTTTCGAGGTGTCAAAATGATGTTGGTTTCGGTATTAGTGTTGATACTGAGAGATTTATTCACTTACCGATTTACAATGAGGGTCGTATGAGTAAAGGTGAAATGATAATTGAATTTTCTAATATCTTATAAGAAAGGGAAATGTTTTCCAAATTAACTGTTTTTAATATTTAATTAGCGACCGAGTAATTAAAGAGGGTAAATGATGCTGGGTACTAAATCAGTAAAATTATTTTATTTTTATGGATGAATGGTTGTTTATTTGATAGTTAAATAATCGACTATCAAATTAGGCCATACGATTGTTGATACGGAAAGATCGGGATCAAATTTAGATTCGGAAATCATTCCAACTAGCAAATACATGGAAGATGCTGATTGAAGATGGAGCAATTGAAGACCGTGTATCTTCATGAGCAGAAGGACTACTTGATGGATTTCTCTGGGTAGCTCCTGGAGATATTTGGACAGTGATTCTATCGTGGTTGAAATCTTCAGATGGCAAGGGCTACTCACTACTGATCCATAGGGTGATACCTAGGATGTAGTAGGAGGGTGCCCTCGGTTCATCCTGTTCCTGGATGACTTGTATGAACGGATGTCTGTAGAGTATTTCCAAAGGACTGCGTACATTGATTTCTATAAACATTTTATATTGGTGGCAGAGGAATTCATTCTTATTGCTTAGACACCCAGATTATTTTTACAGGCATCGATTGTGATTTGATGGATCTGACGATGTGGCATTCAAAGTGAATGGTGGCTAGATGTTCTGAAAACCTAATTTAAACCATAAACCTCATCAATCGTGAAATGGTATAAAACCGGGTAGGTCACATCGCTATGTGGGTCGCTCCCATTAGGGTGTATTGTCACCATCTAGAGAATATTCATATTTGTTCTTCTTGCTTCTGTAACTCCCGGGAAGGGTTATGTGGCTAGCAGCCGGAGGTGACTGTATATACGGAACTTTCAAGCGAAGTGAATGGCCAGTCATGTTTAGCCTTGGTTGCAAGATGTTCTTGTTGAACCCTGGTGTATTCCTCTCTAGAGATACACTATCGGTAGGTGGTCTCATACCTTGCCAGTTGGAATCCAATCTACAATAAGCACCCGTGGTTTTGATTGTATACTATATACGTGGAGCGTGAGATGCAAGCCGTTCTACTAGATTGATATTAGTTTGTATTCAGACGTTATTATAATAACAGAAAATATATGATTTCGAATTGTTTTGGGTTATCATAAGATAAAAACCATCTGTGTTTATGTGTGGATTGGTCTTATGATTATCCTTTTCTTTTGAAAAGATTTTGACTTTAAAATCAAGTTGGATGTTGCATATAAACTTAATGTGTATTTCTCACTCTGGTTCAACAGACTGATCCGACTTTTGTAATGCTAGGTTAGATCGGATTTTATAGGTTTAGATTTGGATGCTTTGAACTTCAGAAGACATGCTGGAGAAAATCGGACGTATGATATATATTTGGTGTGTATTCCACTCTGTGATTGTATATGAGGACATGTTATTATAACTATCCAGATGTCGTGATGTAACTATCCAGAAGTGTTGATGTACTCTGATGATTGTAAGTATTTTTTTTTCAAGCCCTCAATAAAGATTTATTTGTACGTTATATTTTGTCCCACTGCGATGTGAGACTTTGATTCTGATGTGTTTCTTCTTCTTATTTCTTCTATTCTAATACTTGTTTCTTTCTTATCTCACCCTCTAATTTCTTTCTCCTAGCTATCTGCTTTTCTGTGCGTGACATGGGTTGTTAGATGTCGGCTTAAAATGTATGGTAAATGTGGGTCGTTACAACGTGATCTAACCATAGAAGCAAATCTAGTGGCATTTCATTGTCGGATTTGAGTGAAAAAAGACATGCAAAACAACCCCTAGACTCAGCTTCACAAAAACTGAACATCAATAGGAGATTCGACCAAACACGACCAACAGACAAAGATAAACGTTTAAACAAGAATGCATGAGTGTAACAACTCACCTTGCTTAGATTAAGATTATTTCCAACACACAAACAAATTCATGAAAAATTCTGCATTTTTGTTCTTAGTGCAGCAAGGGTTTTCCATAGCAAATAAACATATTTCCCTACGAAAGTTTTACGGAAGGTGCGTTAATGAGTTGAGAACAACACATCCAAATAGGAAAATATTTTATTTTTTCTCAGAATAGTTATGAATTTTATACTGACCTTCATTTCGACCTAGATCTAACCCGAAAACCATTAGAGAAATGAAAACGTTTGACCCATCAAAACTAAACAAAATGCCATGAAATATGGAGCAGAGATTCTGGATCTTGTCACCAACAATATAACATAATTTGAGAATTTTACGAATTTATTTGATTTGTTTTGATATCTAGTATAACCTTGGGTTTTGATTTCTCAAAGAAAAGATTCAGGGAAAAAGTAAGTAACGAATATAAGATGATAAAAATACGTACTTTTTCCTAGAGATAATTAGTGGGGGGAAATATACAACAAGATCCTCCAAAAAATAACACTATTGCAAGGTAACATTTCATTATTTACATTTAAGTCCAATTACTTTATATTTAGGACATAAACTCAAATCATCCCATTATACGCTATACACAAGATTGTGTTTATATTGCATAACTCAAACATACATCACAATAAATTTCAAACACTATAAAAGGTGATTTGAATGTCAAGTTTGACACAACACAAAAATATAAATATGTTTGTACTATATTTATTTAACCTGTGAACATATTCATATCTTAACAAAAAATTATGTTCCTTATTGATTCAACAAATTAAATCAATTAACTCAAATAAATATTTTACACTACAAACATTGATTCTTCATCAACATTTGTTTTAATAATAAAAGCTGTCTAAGTAAGACACCAATGTCGTTGTCAACAATATTATCATAACAAAAGCCACAAATTTATTTGTTAACAATAGTCAACAAATGCAATGTAATATTATCACGTTAAATCTTCTAACTAAGTTTAAAACACAATTTAAGGATTTAATAATTATTTCAACCAACAATTTATTATCAATATGGAAAATATAACTTTCTACTTAAATATTGATTCCCAATCATTATTACATATTTTCAATGTTAACTTAATCACAATTTAAAATTTAAAAATGCACATATTGGAATAAATTACTTATTAAATTGAGAACATAAAATTTATTCCAAACATATGAACTATAAATCCCAAATTTCTTATTTTCTATTTAAAACACTATACGAGTTGGGCTCTGAAACTCATATTTTATTCTCTAAAAATTCAAATATAGAAAGCGTACAATGGTCTGTTTAACCCAGGTGCTCCTAAATCCAAGTTGTTACAGACTACCCCCTTAAATGAATTACGTCCTCGCAAGACAACACCAAGTAAATTTTCATTACCAATAGTTTAACTATTATTTATCGAATTAAAGAAAATTTCAGTTCACACAAAAGCCACAAAATCCTCAAACTTTTACACTTAATCAACACCCAATGTATTTGAGGTTGAAAATTTTAGATACTAGGTTCTCAAAGGATGTATATTTTACTCCAAACAACATGTCATAAAAATTCAAAACATATAACAGTCAAACAAAAACATTGCCACGCCATCTCCTTTGTATTAATCCCGATAAACGATGGCGACTAACTTGATTGCAACATCAACTAGACTCGCTATTCGCCATTTCACATCATCAATTTGACGACTGCAAAATGTATCGACCCATATTTTATGTATTGACCAATTGTAGAATAATTATATTTTATTCTCTTATGGTCGGATCATTCTTAGATTTTAGTATGTCATTCATAGGGAAGTGAGATGTGTCCATGATTTTTAGTAAATTCAAATATGACCATGTTGCCCTCAGGTTTACTGTTTGGGCCATAACTTTTGATAAGAATCAAAACAAATGCTGAGATTGATTCCACTGCATCGGAATGGTTGTTTATGATTCCGCAGGGTGGTTACATGAAGGATTTGGTTTAACAATTTGGGATGAATCGCTTTTTAAAGTTTTAGCTTGTGTTTAGATAGACCGGTCAACAACTAATGGGCTGGTCAGCCAAACCCATTATATCTAGGACCTACAAATATAAATAGGGGGGCTTGGGGAGAGAACTAGGGTTACTTTCTTCATTCTATATATTAGGTTGGGCATCTATGATTCTCCGGTTCAGCCTAAAACCCCATTTCTCCACTTTCTTCAATCAAATTCATCATAGATTGCATATAGAAAATAGATCATCATCAAGTAAGAGTAGATCATCATCAAATAGAATTAGATCACATTAGACTGCATCGAATTCAAGGGGTTTCAGCGCTGTCCAGATCTGATCTCATTAAATCAAGGATTATGTGAGTGATAGATATCTCTCAAATGGAAGCTATGAATTGTATAGGTAAACTAGGAACATATTCATTTGTTTCATGTTAAAATCACCTTGGATCCGATCGCACATATTAATTCAAACCTAGAAACCCAAGGAAACCTTATTTTTATCATATTAACCGGATAATTAATAGGATATCATGTTTATTCATATGTTTAGATCTAAATCATGCTAGATCACATGTTTATGATATGTTTATGCGATGATTATGTTTGTGTGATCATTGATATATGGATTGATGTTTATTTTGATTTCACTGCTTGATTTGTACATTGGATTGTTTGCCATAGAATCATAGGACTGAAGAACAAAGTAAATGGAAGGTTATGATGACCAGATTCAGACGAAACTTGGCAGAGGCACCCTGAAAGACGAAGCAAAGAGGCATAAAAATTTTGATACCCAAATATGCTAAGGTCATGGGTCGACACTGACCCATGAGAGTTGATCGAGTGGTGACGATTTTGCTGGTGTGGCTCTGTGTTGGTAAATCGGGGCTTTTAGCAAAATTTTAAGTCGTTCGGAGTTGGCTTGTGATGGGTCTAAGGTTGATTGTTTGATGAACAGATAGACTTATAGAGGCTTCAACACGAATGTCGAAATGATTGGAGAATAGGTCGGTGAGATGTGCTCGAAGCAGGGATGAATATAGGCCACTTAGCCAAAATTGGCTAAGTGGATGTGTCTGCACCGACCCATGAAGGTGGGTCCGGGGGCGGTGAGAGTTTGAGGGCTTGATTGTCTTGGCTTCCTAAAGTTGTTGGTGAAGTTTGAATTGAAGTGGACTTCATATGATCGATGTGCAACTCGAAGAAGAATGGTGCTTCGATTGTGAACTCAAGCAGCAATGGTCGAAGCTAAGTTGATGCGATACTGGTCATATGGTATATGATACAGTTTGATGATGGGTTGACTCGGGTAGGAGTTAACAAGGGATGGTAATGGAATTAGTCCAAGAGGTAGCTTGACTAAAGAAGTGAAATGCCTAGGAGACAGGCTCAACAGATTTGAAGTGCCAAGGAATCGTTAGTTATCGAAGGTTCTAGCGGACGCAAAGCAGAGGTATCATGGGGATGCCCATAAGGATCAGGTAGGATCGATGACCTTGGATCGCTCAGGTAAGAGTGATCTAGTTGTCTCAGGCATTTGAGGCAAACATACGAGTCACGATGTCGTATGATAGTTTGGCTAGAACCGGGGTTTTCTATTAGCCCTTTTGATCAGTGAAATGCAAGTTCAATAATTGATGGATTCACGGTTGTAGTCGGTTGTTGCTAGGACATTGGATGTTATATATGCTATGGTTGATTTCATGTTTCCTTCTCTATTCTCACTAGGTAGGCCATCACCGTAGGATGTTAAAGAGAGCGGGATTGGGGGTAGTCCTTTCATATTTCTGATGTGACATGTGATGTATAGTTTTCACGTGTTAACTTGATGGTTGTTGGACAAATCAGTTCATTGATCCGGGTGTACTCATATTATCCTTCGTAACTGTTGTTGGCTATTTTATCGCTCACTAAGACTGTTATCTAACTCAAGGTTTTATGCTTCCCTCTTATTGCCTTAGGATATTCACCAATTTGATGGTGGGCAGACTGAGTAGCATGTAGCAGGTTTGGTGCCGGTGTTGATGTGTAGAGACGAGCAAGAGGATGGCTTATTATTAACTATAATAACGACTTCTTTTATTTTTGCTGCTTATTGATGTTATTGAGACTTTGAGGGATGTATGAGGCATATTGTATTCATAGATTCTTGTATCAAGAAGTATTGTACCCAAGATTCTATGGTTTTATGGAAATTAGGTTCTCTATTCAGTTTTGATTCATTACTATATCCAATTGTATATTTTATTATTATTTATCATCTATGTGCTATGGGTTATACGACAGTTTCTGTTTTTGAATTATTCTACCCTGATGATCGTCCTGTATTAGCTTGGCACGTTATATAACACACTTCTCCTTAATTTTGTGCGGGAGGTATTGGGCGGTCGTCACATACCCTAGCTTTGGTTAATCGATTTTACCAAAAGTTCGCAAGCATATAAACATTTAAGAGACGTATTTGTGATTTTATTTTGATAAATACTGTATTATATACGTATATTGTGTAGTATAATAGGTTAGTTAGCACTTGGACACCAACGCGACTTTCTCTAATGTGAATTGATTCTGGTTTTAAAGTAAGGATGAGTCAACGTACTTCAAGGCACATTTCTAGGAATGAGCCTACGATTGGAGGGGTAAGCGATGATAGCCAATCGAGAGCTGCAGCAGCTATGTCTGACTATCCTGCTATGCTTGAGGCCATGATGGCAGCGATCATGAAAGGATACCCACTCTAGAAGAGGCAGTAGAGAAAGATGTTCTTGAGCAGGCATCTAGGGTTGTTGATTTTGCGAAGCTCTACAAGGACTATGCTTCTCTAGGTGGCAAGTTGTTTATTAGAACAGAACCGACTATTGAATGGTTGGATACTTGTGTTCGAATTGTTGGATATTTGGGAATCGATGATGCAACTAAGAGGAAGCTTGCATCAAGGCAGCTGCAAGGACTGCAATGTATTGGTTGAACTTTATTACGTTGGAGACTCTGGAGGACCAGATCACTTAGGAACAGTTTAGGACTAAGTTTGAAGAGAAGTTCATTTCTATGGTCCGAAAATCAATATTGTTTAAGTGGATTGTTAATTTGAAGCAAGGCGGGAGGCCTATTGTTGAGTATATGACGGAGTTTGAGGCTTTATCCAAGTATGCTTGATCGTACTTCGGAACTCCTTACCAAAAGAACAAGAAGTTTATTATGGGTTTGTGTGAGAGTTTAGGGAAGCAATTAATGGACCATATTGACAACCCTTTTAAGAAATTGTTTGAGAGAGCTTTGAGGAAGAAGAGTTTGTTTCGTTAGAAGGAGGAGGCTATTGTTGGGGTTATGGAGGAAACAAAACCACAGCAAGGTGGTGGTAATAAGGAAAAGTGGAGTGGAAAACAAAAACAACAACATGGGAAAATTGGCCAAAAGAAGTTGAAAGGCGAGGTTACTTGTTTTAATTGTCAACATAAGGGTCATTATTCCAATGATTGTAAGAACATTAAGGTGGAGGGAAAATGTTATAACTGCGATAAACTCGAGCATGTGAGAAAGAACTGTCCAGAGCCACCAAAAGGTAAGCTGATTTTGAAGGCGTATGCTTTGGATGTTGTTCCATCTTCTTCGAGAGGTCCAACTGTGGAGGAGAAGGGCAAGAATGTTGTGGTGCAAGGTACGCTTTCTGTTCGAGACGTTTCAGTTCAAGTTTTGTTTGATACGGGAGCATCGTGTTCTTCTATTTGTATTGAGTTTGTTTGCAAGTTAGGTTTAGTGTACCAACCTTTATTTTCAAAACCAATTTAAAATTTTGATATAAGCTATTTTAAGGAATATGCGAATATAAATTGGTTATTTTTGCTAAACAAGATTTGAGAATAATTTTCAAATTAGTTTCTATATTTTATTTGACTTAAAACAAACTCATTAAAATTATTAAATTGATTTATAAGCTTTGTTTTGAAAATTTTAAAAATTCGATTATTAAAATCATCGCACATCCCATAAAAAGTGAAATTTTGCTAGGATGCTCAGAATTCGATGAGATAATTTTTTTTGGATTCATGATGACAAATCATTGTTGAGTTCCAAAATGCTTGTCGAACGGAGTCAGTATGTGGCCGTGTGAAGCTAAACCATTTGTTCAAAAACAAGCAGTCATTTTACAAAGGAACATTATTGAGACGATCTCAGAATTCGATTCCATTTTTTTCTGGAATTGTATCGTCAAATAATGGATAAATTTAAAAGGCCATAATTTTTTGAGTTAATATTGGGCGTGCACGAAGAAAAGGTGCGCTAAAATCACATTTTTGAACATTATTTGAGAATTTTGATGGAAGGTCAAACTGACTCGGAATTCGACGAAACTTGTTTCATTGGACTCGTCTTCACGTCTACTATCTCGTGTTCGAAATCCGTGGCAAACGGAGATCGTTTGCGATTAGATGATTAGAGAGAAGCGAGCATATAATCACTTTCTTCTATTTCTCTCTTCATTATTTCTCACTTCCTTCCTCCAAAAAGAAAAAAAATGGCCTGCTCCCCAAGGCAGCCGCTACGACACCCATCCCCGTAGCCACCTGCCTCCGTCCAATCGCTTCCACCCCCTCCAGCCACCCCCTCATCCTCCTCCTTCTCCTCCTCCTCTCTCTCTTCCATTCGCCTACCCTAAGCCCCAAATACCCAAACCCACCATGGACCCCACTACTGTCGCCGCCACCCTTCAAATGCCTCCCCACCGCCAATCAGGCCCGCCGCCCTCAGGCCAACCAATTCCGGCCGTGGGCCCCGCCATGTCCAAAAACCCATTTTCTCCGGAATCCTGTTTTGCACAAAACACCCTGTCCTTCTTTAGTCAATAAATCTCAAAATGCATTTCTTGACGAAACTCCACAGTATCGAAGTTGCAGATCACGATTTTCTCTTCGATTTGGATATATGATAATCGAATTTTGGAGTTCGGGGATGCCCGGAAAATGCGTGCGAAGATCGCGGACCTAATGCAAAGAATCACGAGTTTTGGCGAATTGGTACATTTTTGGAAGAAATTCCACTAGGCGAAAGTTGTCCGGAATGGCGTGTTTGTGCTAAGGACTGAGTTTGGTGAAGACTGGAGTTCGTATGCAAATTCTATGTTAAAAGATGCGAATTCAAGTACGGGGAACGACAAAATGGCATGCACGCGATAGGATTTCTACATACAGAGAGTCGCGGCGTTTGGTTTAGCTTCTGGGTGAGAACTCGCTCACTAAATTATTTAGTTAAGTTATTATGTAGTAGTTAGTTAGGCATTTTAAGTTACAAGTTAGAAATTGCATCATGTATTTATATTCCCCTTTGCATGTAATATCCTTTTTAGAGTTCAACGCATGAATCTTCACAAATACCTCGCATTAGAAGCGTTGTTTGGATATTAGCTATACTCGCATTTCATAAGACATGGATGGACACTCGGGGCGCCTTAAATGGCATTGGATATGCATTGTATGCGATTGATGGTTGATGATTGGTTGTTTATGGAGCAAGCCAAGTCAGGAGAAGGGTAATGCATACACATTATTCCGGTGCTACAAAATAGCGCCGTTATAATGGCGATATTTTTTTGAAAATAGCGATGTACGAAATTATACATGCGGTAGTTGAAAATAGAATAAATATTCATTTACAAGCCAGACAACTTGTTTATGTGCACCTATTTAAGTGATCTTGATTGGAAGAATATGATATCCGTTGGTTTCAAAATTTGATATTGGATATAAGCCGATATGATTTCTATTCAAAGCCTTATATTTATATTAAATTGGATTTTGGGTTTTTCGTGAATGGTGTCTTCCATAACATTGTTCTTAAATCTAGTTGAGAATAAAATAAATCTTTTAATTAAGATTTGGAGAAGTTTACCAATTAATTAATTTAATTGGAATTGAATTGGATTTTGGGGTTTATTGTGAGCGATGTTTTAAATAACATTAGTTCTTTAACCCAATTAACAGTGAGGATGTGATTTGGAATTTATAAATCTTTTTATTAAGATTTAATGGAAATTTTCCAAAGTAAAGTTTTCCAATTTAATATATTAAAATTGGAATTGAATGGAATTCGATTTGTAATAATCGAGATGAGCTTCTGTGAAGGAAGACCATTACTATACATAGAATTCAAAAGGATTTGTCATTATTTTATTTATTGTATTAGTCTGATACAGAAACTTATATCAATTATAACTTATGAGAGTTTCTTGAAGATTCCATTTTGATGGAAGGGGATCCTGGGTTTATCATGAGCTTTGTTTTAAATGACATTGGTTTTTTAACCCAGTTAAAGACAAGATTACTTTCTTAAAGTTGAATAATCATTAAGTAATGATTTTTGAAATTAAAACTAAATGGAGTTTTAATGAATCTTTAATTAGATTGAAAGTTAAATGATAATTAAATTTACCGAGTTCAAGAAACGTTCGAAATGGAGTACCACCAGTTTTACTCCATGCAATAGCCAAATCTTTTTGTTAGATTTGAAAATGTGAAATGGTAATTGAATTTACTGATAACACAATCGGTGTTAGATATGAAGTACTACCAAACTTGCTCCATGGGATGAATAGTTTGGGATTAGTATAATAAAATAAATGATTACTTCGTTAAGGCTCGATAATCCCGACTAGTTTTATAAACCTTAACTTGGTTTAGAATTGTTAAAGGAAAAAATAAATCTTTTGAAATTGATATCCAAAGGAAAATTAAAGAATAAGTTTAAAAAAACTTATCTTTGATAAAATTAATGGGAACCTTTCCCTAAAGATGTGGAAATAATGAAAGAATATTCTAAATTAGAGTGAGGCATAAGATGTTTTTTCATCACTTTATTATTGATTATAAAATACGCCAGTTATTCGGAAAGACCGGGTTTATCCCATTCTGAATAACTAATACAGAGACTAAAAGTTGACGATGAAGACGGTGGTTGAAGACCGGAGATCTTCACATCATTTGGATGATTACTGATGTCTTGACTGGATTGTACACCCAAGACAAGATAATAAGTGGTGATTGTCCATATGTACTTGGAGATTGACTGGATATGCAAGGACCTCTCTCCTATATTGGACATACGCGATGAGGAATAAGGTGCCTCCGGTTGCGTTCCAACCCAGAACGGACGTATAAATGGATGCGTGTCTGACATTGGATATTATTCTGTGCTGACTGATTTCTATTAAATATATATCTGTTTTGTGGCAGAGAATTTATTCTCTTGCTTAACACCCTTCCCTTAGACGTACGAGCTTAAAGGTTATATATTGATAGACATCGGTTGTATGGCACGAATTGTCAATGTGGCATGCTAAGATGCAAATGATCAAGGCTTTTATTGAAAAGTGAAGTCTTGTGGATGATGATCCAAGCGTGACTTTGATTAGCATAGCTTTGTGTATAGCGTTAATTCGGGAGCCTGACACCTCGGTATGAGACAAAAACGGGATAGTGACCGTAGGGAGAACTTGCTTTTCTTTCTAGCTAGGAGTGGTGTCATGATATGAAGCCCAAACATTTTCACTTATGTGGATGATGGATATCGAGGCGCCTCGGATATGATTGGTCGATGTACTGACCATTTCGGAGGTCAGATATGAACGGGAAACGTATTGTTCAGGAATAATTAAATCCACTAAAGTAAGTGTGGACCGGCCCTACCGCATCCAAGGGTTGCCCAGAGTGTGTAATCCTGAGGCATTTGCTAGAGTGTCTCAAATAGGAAGGATCCATCCCTCAGCTTGACTCATGATGGAAATCTAATTTTCAATACGTGAATTTTCGGTTTTAGTTGTAAACCTATATGGCGACATAGTAGGATGGGTACAATGTCGTCTATGATTGATACCTTTATATCTGAAGTTGATTTCTTCACTTATAGTAATAATAGAAGATAAATTTCGCACCAAGCATGTTTGGCCATTATAAGGTAAAACTCTATCCTCTGGTTTGTGTTTGCATTATGTGATGGGACCTAAGCCCTATAATGGCTTCATTTTTCCTTTTAGCATTGCGCTGTTTGTTTTATGGTATTCATGGGAGTAAACCCGTTCCATGTCATATGGCGTGGTCCCTTGATTTACGCAACTTTAAAATAAAGTAAATAACTGTTTTAGTTCTCACACCGGTCCCATGACTAACTCGGAGTTTATTGTTTCTACTAAACTCTGGGTGCCCATATTTCCCACACGGGTAACTAGTAGTTTTGACTTTTGCAAATATTTATTTTCATAGGATCATGGATTATGTCTGGAGCTATATTCGGAATGCTTTGTGTCCATGTATCTCTTTCAGTTGTGGTAGATGTTGTTTTCCGCTGTGCATTATATTTATGTATATATATATTTCCGCTGTTTTGTAATTTGTTATTCTCTGATATTTATTTTCCATTGTATATTACTTATTTGAACTCTGATATTCTTGTACCCTGATGGAAGTTGTTGTAATAGCAATGAAATGTTCTCATGTTTGTTTTCTGATGCGTTGTGTTCTCAAAGTAGTCCGCCTTCTTTTTCGGTTTAGACCGGCCGGGAAGTTCGGGTTATTTCATTTAGAATATGAGATTGTTGATAGACCATTAGTCATGACTAATCTGATAGTGGCTTCGTCTTGTCTTTGTATGCTTTGTGGTCTAGTTTTATCGAGTCATGGTTTCTCATTTGTGTATGATTGTTTTGTTTTAAATGTCGCTGGGTTTGACATTATTTTGGGTATTGACTGGCTCAAGTAGTATGCGGCTATTGTTGATTGTGAGAGGCTCGAGGTGACACTCAGAAATATGGAAGGATGAATGATTGTGATACGTTGTCTAGCAGCGGATGGAGTTCTAGTTACCTTTTTATATTCTCTTTTGATTCCATGGGATGGGTTGTCATCGGTCCAAATTGTACGAGAATTTTCTGATGTGTTTTTGATGAAGTCAGAGGATTACCTCCGCATCGAGAGACTGAGTTTCAGATTGATTTAGTAGATAGAACTGGACCACTGTTATGCCTCTTAGGCGGATGGCGCCTAAGGAACAGTGAGAGTTATAAGTGTAAGTGAACGATCTTCTGAGTAAAGGATTCATTCATAGAAGCATATCCGAATGGGGGTGTACCAATTGTGTTTGCAACCAAGGCTGATGGATCCTTGCGATTATGTATGGATTATTGTGAGATGAATAAGATGTCCAAGAAGAACAAGTACCCTTTGCCGAGAATCGATGACTTGTTTGGTCAGCTTTACGATGCCAAGGTGTTTTCCCAAATAGATTTAGCGATGGGGTTTCACCAATTGAGAGTGTCTAGGGACAGTATGTCGAAGAATACATTTTGGACGCCATCTGGATTTTATGAGTGGTTGGTAATGCCATTTGGATTAATTAAGCGCCGTCATATTAAGTAAAACGGACTGTGCTATTGCGTTCGTCTCGGAATTCTGCTTATGATATACTCCATGTTTACGTGAAACGGACATCGTATGAAGAAGATATTAAGACTGTCATATTAAGTAAATCAGAAGGCGGGTAGGCGCGAGAAATCGTCCTATTGGCGGTCGACCCCTACAAGGGGGTGTCGACCCCGGGGTCGACCCTACCCAGATCTAGGGCAGATCCATTTTTCTGAACCGGGACTTGTTTGTTAACCAGATTAATTGATGGTAGGCAATAAATAGGACCTCATTGTTATTCTTTTATTCATCGAAAACAATGGAGTTAACGAGGTGCTGCCCCAACTCATATTGTATTAGCCTATTCTTCCGAAACAATGGTTATACGTATACAAGAATCTCTGCTACAACATCAACACTCTTCTCTCGGTTCTTTAGATCCAGTCACTGTGCGTTTATGTTGTTTTTAGATATAAACATTTAATAAGTAATCCTGACATGTTTATAAGTTTGGATCTAAACCTATGCCTTTTAATAACCTGAATCATAACTAAATAGACCTGCCATTATTTGTACACCTGATGCTCTGTTTAGTTCTTACATGCCTATCTCTATTATGCAATTTTTTGTCACCATATGCCTATTCCGTCATTATGCCCATTTATGTCACCATATGCCTATTCTGTTTGTATGCCTATGTTTGTCATCATATGCCTGTTTTGTTATTATGCCTACTTTCTCCCTCCTTTCCTTTTTATTTTTTATAGCCGGGAAACCTTTGAGCCTAGGCCTATCGCCGAAATATGCGAACGTACGAAATTGGGAATGGTTGGGAATGATAAATTGGGGGCATAACTTGTACTGTAAAAACATGACTGGGATTTGGGGACATAATCTATACCTTGATCTAAAACTTTAATCTGGGGCTTAACTTCTATCGTGAATCAGACTAGGATTTGGGGCATAACCTTTGATGAACATGAAAAATTGTTTAAAAATGAACATGCCTAAATTTACAGTAAATAGAAACTGTAACCGCACTTAGACACAAGGTTAGATTACACTTGTGGTGGAAGTCTGCCCGGAACCATCTGACAAATCCAGCATCCACAAGTAGTTAATGTAATGTGCGGGGTTTAATGCGTAAATGTACACATAACGGTGCTAAGGCACGAGGTTAAGTCCGACTTGTGGTAGAAGTCTACCCAGAACCGCCCAGCATATCTAGCATCCCCAAATGGTTGACTTAATGTGAGAGGTATGGTGCATTAATATGCATGAACGGGAAATGATTCTTAACCTGTTTAAATATGTGGGGGTTATATGAACTGGTCAAAATTGTTTAAGGGTTAAGTAAACTTGCTTGAATCAATGGAGGGTTAAGTAAATCTGTTAAATTTGTGGGATGTTATACAAATATGACAGACTTAACCTTTTTATATGGTGGGGTTATGTAGGCTTGTTAATCTATTAGGCATTACCTGTCAAAGTCCTAGTAGTGGGGATGCAAGCTGTAACGACCCAGTTTTTTAACCATTTAATTTTGTTTCAAATATCGATCTAGATTTAAATGGTTTGAATTTAATAAATTTGAATAATTTATTTGTTTAAATAATATAATAATAATTTAATTTCGAAATAGTCAAAATTTGCTGAATTTGCGCTATTATATGATTTGCTAACGTAAGAGGATTTATTTATGTTTTAGATTTAATTTTATTTACGATTTCATTTATTAAATGCTATTTAAAAGTTTAAATTTTAATTTTAATTATATAGCGAGCTGTAGTTGCGCGGTAGTTCGTAATATAGCGTCTTGAACATTAGTTGATCATACAGGATCCAAAACAAGTTGGATTTCTTCGAAACAAGAAACGTCCGAACCCATTTGGTAATAATTTTCTAATGAAGCAGAAAAATCTGGTTTTCACAGTGTAGATTTTGTTTTATGCCCCAATCAAATTTTCAAATAGTTGCTATGGAATTCGTTTATTTATTGTAGCAATTTATTATATTAAAATAAAAGGTTTTTAATTTATTTAATATCGTTTTGGCTTAGAATTCAACCGGGGGTATTATATTTTGAAAATATGGGAAATTCTGCTCTACTATGCCCAATAGGAATATTTTAATATTATTATGTTAAGGTATTTAAAATTGGTTTATTTTAATTCAAATTAGACAGTTAAAAAGGAACTTTATTCAAACGATCTCCGTTTCCAACGAAACAAATTTTATTGAGACCGTAACAACAAATTATTGTTATATTTCAAGTTTCGCGCCAAACTGAGTTATTCTGTGAGCGTGGAAAAATGAAATGCAAACAAATCGATTTTTTGGACATGAACGAGCACCGATCTCACAAACAGACTCGGAATTCGACGAAACAAGATTCATTAGGACCGTAACGTCGAATTATATGATGCCGTCCATTCTCGTTACGATTGGAGTTCGTGAGTGATCGCAGTAATCAATAAAAAGTGTTCAAAAATTGTGATAGTTATGAATAAAAATCACGTCATATCAATAAAAATCTTCGGTTAAATCAAAAATAAAATAATTAAATAAAATATTATATTTTTACCCTATAAATATGACTACCGTGACCCCTTAATCCCCAAACCAGTTCCACTTTCGCCATTCTGATTTCTCTCCTTCAGACTTTCTTCAGTAAATATTCCACTTTTAAAATTCTAAAACAATCCCATAAAATCCCCAAAAATTCAATAAGCTATATATTTGGATTACTGCTAAAACAAGCTTCAATTACATATATAAATTGATCTGTGCGATTATAGTTTGGGGACATCCTTTTATTTGAATAGAGGAGTTGATCAAGTTTTGGGGTGTGAGGTTTAGAGCCGATTCTGGTGAACTCAGGGCCAGTTGCGGGAAGACGTTTCAGGCTTGGGTAGTTTGTGTGCTTGCGCTTGTCTGAGTTGTGGCCTCGTGGATGTTGGTTGTGTAGGGCCGGAGAATGGAGGTGTTGAACGGGGTAGGCTTTGCTGTGTTTTTTTTTTTTAAGGATAGGTTTGGTTTTAGGGGTCGTGGTGGATCTGTAGACCACTGAAGGAGGTGTGGTTGGAGCGAGAAGGAAGTAGGAGTGGTGGCGGAGGTTTTGGTGGTACTCCGATGACCTGATGTTAGCGGCTGGGCGAGCAAAACATAGGGGTTTGCTGTGTGGTTTTCTTTAGAGTGGGGGTGCGGTTTTCAACGTCGTGGCGGAGGTGTGGTTCACTGGAGAGGATGAGACTGGTGTGAGGTGATAGCTGGGAAGAGGCGGAAGTCGCGGTGGGGCCAGAGTGGTCAGAGGTGGCGAAAGCAGGAGTTTAATGGAGGGTGTTTTTACTGTGATGTTACTTCAATTTGGTTTGGGTTTTGGCTTCGTGGTCGGAGCAGGGGGCATCGGAGGTTCTGGCGACGGTCTTTGGTGGGATCTGGGATGAAGGCAGTGTCGGTGAGGGTAGTAGGTAGTGGTCCGGTGGTCCAAATAAGTGGCAGCGGCAATTTTAAAGAAGGGACGGTGGTTTGTATTTTGTTGAGGAAAAAAAATCGGGGTCATCCTGACTAAGAAATAAATGTGTGATTTAACACTGCGACGTGGCTAAGAATTGGACGAAACTGGTACCGATGGGATCGTATCGATGGTTCCGATGTGTACGAGCTGAAATGGAGTGATTTTGAGGCCATGGGAATTTTATGTAGTTTTAAACGTCAGTTTAAAACTATGTAAAACGATGCAACATCATCAAAAACAAAATTGGTGAGTTAATTCTCACACTTCTGAAATACTGCGATGTGTTAAATTCATATTATTAATATTTATCACTAATAAGTATAAATTGGCTGAATGGATGCTCTGGATGCTATGGATGAATTTTAGTTGATTGTTTGTCTGTATTTATAAACTGGCTTTTCAAATGCATGATATTTCATATATTAGTGTTAAACGATATTATAAACTGCTGTGTAGGGAAGAACATGTTGGAGGAATCAAACCGGATTCCTCAAACAAATCGTATATTTTTTGTTGTTTACCCCAATTTATATTATATCCTGTTTAGATATCAATGACTGAATGAATGTTGATTGTTGAATCTAAATTCATCAATTGTCATGTTTCAAATCAATATGTAGTATTGATTGCGTAGTTGATAGCAGATGGTCTAGATCCATCGTTTTTGAAATATTAATTTACCATCAGGCGGATTGACGTATTTTCAATTATAAAAATTTATTTTTATAAATGAATCAAAGTTTCAGTTTTATTTTAGTTAAATATAAAGTTTTAATAAATTGACATTTTTGACTTGTTTTAGAAAAAAAATGTTAAAACGAATTTTATGGTAACATCTTATGTTTTAATAAATAAGGAAGATTGAGATTGACGAGAGAGTGGATCGTTTAGAATAATTGTTCCGAAGGAAACAATTAAGTGAGATTTATTATTTTAACCTAACTGTTTGTTTTGAAAGCTAAATAAACTTTCAGTTCGACTTTGTTAAAGTGATTATTAAATAGTTTGTTATTTATAAAATTTATTATTTACTTAATAACTTAATTAACTAACTTGTTGTCAGTTAATAGTGAAGTAATATACTTTTAGTCTAACAAATGATTAAGTTAATTATTATAAATAATTACATCTTGAATAGATTTCATTTAAGATGTAACGAGATTAGAAAAATTTGAAGGGGCTTATGAAAACGATTTTATAGTCCAAATTCCATAAAGGAGTTATAAAAGGAATTAGAGATGATAAAGGGCATAAGAATTAGAATTGAATTATATGAGACTTGTTCATAAGGAAATTTGAAACACCCTACCTCCATTAAGGTCACTCTCACAAAGGGAATGCCTTAACTTTGGTGGAGCATTATAGGTAAAAGACACATATAATTTACAAGGCATACATATATAAGCAGCGGAAAAACCAAATTTATTTCATACATGGTGTATAACAAAACATTACAGCAAGATGTCTCAAAACAACTTCCAAATCATTACATCAAAATCTCTGTCTTGATTATTACATAAAGAAGCATAAAACATAAATAAAACTGTATAAATCCCCAAGTAGTAGTGTGTCCAAAGTGATAGCCTTAGATAAGAGGTTCCAAGCTATACATCACGGAGTCTTCAAGATTGGAAAGATGAACGGTCCAAATTAAGCAGAGATATTCCCTCTCTGGCTACCTGAGGGGGGACGGAAGAAAAGAGAGCGAAAGAAAAATGGGTGTATGTAATAACCCAGAAAATACGAGCAAATTTAAAAATTTTAAATTGGTGATTTCAAAGGAATTTGAACAATTGAAATAGAATATTTTAATAAAATAGTGAATTAGAAATAGTGAGTCAGTTTGAAAATTTGAATTCAAACTTTGACTGACTGTGCAGGGTGGAAAATATAACGGATTTTAGCGAAACCAAAAATATTTAAATCCGTTAGTCAATACCTTTCTAACGAATCTGAAAAATCGAAATTTCATAACGGGAATTAAAAGTTATGGCCGAATGAATTTTCAGAATGGTCGCTATATAGAATATATAGCCCTGGAAAATTGATATTTTGCATACGACCTCGGAATTCGATGAAACCACTTTTGTTGGGTCTGGGATGTCAAACTATTGTTAGGTTTCAAATTTCATAATTTTTGAAGCTAGTATGTGAGTGTGGCAAAAGAAAATGTGTTTGGTCAATTTCTGTTAAATTGGATCGACCAGAAAATGGCCATTTTTCAAACGATCTCAGAATTCGACGAAACTAGTTTTGTTGGGACCGTAGCGTCAAAACATAGCTAGATTTATTTTCTGGAATTTTTCGAATCAGTTTGTGGCCCTGGCAAATTGAAATGTACGTTCAAAGTTAAAAATTAAATGTTTTATACTTTAATTTGAAAAATAACTGACTGTAACAGTCGAATTGGCCAACGAAACCTATCCCATTGTGTCCGGGATGGGGGTATTTAGCTAGGGGCGACAGTCATTGGGTTTGAAAAGGAGTTCGTTGGAGAAAACACTATTTAAAAATTTAATAAAACCATCGACCAATCATATTTCTCCGTTCATAAATAAATAAATAAATAAAACATCAGAAAACCCCGACCCCCCCCCCCCCCCCCCCGACATCGACGACGGAACGCTTCCTCCCCTTCCCTGGCGATTTCCGATCGCCACAGCCCGAATCAGCCCCTCCCCCAGTTCAACTTTTTGTAGTTCTCCTTCTCCTCTTCGAATCCATATAAGGAGCTCCCCCTATCGTTGCTCCTACGCCGAGATATCTCCCTCCAAAGTCCCGACCTTCCAGCCGCCGCCGCGAGTTCTGTGCCCCACCGAGTCGCCTCCAACCGCCGCGCGCCTGTAGCCCTCTCCTCCCTCTTCCACGTCCAACCCGCCGATCATCCCCTCGTGCCTCTGTTCTCGCGAAAACCGCAACCTAGTTTTGAACCATCGTGAAAGGTGAGTTCTTTTTGATGTTTGCACTTTGAAAAATCATATCTTTTTAGTGTTTTGACGAAATTCGATGAAACAGGAAACATCGGGACCGCAAGGAAGCTCTCTACCAAATAGAAGAAGCCGCAGATTTTTCCGAGCCATCTACGATTCTTAGCACTCCGAAAACCAATGTGAGAAATCTAAATTATATGAATTTGAATAGAAAATGTCGTGTATAAATTATATTAGCGAAATATAAATTACACACGTGTTGTATACCTCATGTACATGCGTGTTGTAAGCTATATAAGCGAAGAATGAATTATACATGCATAGAATAATTGATATGTGTGGTTGTTGACATGCAAGTGAAATATAGCAATTATACATACATACATATATATATATATATATATATATATACATACTCCCCCCGTCCATAAACCATGGACGATATTTATTGTTGTGAATTGGTATGAAATATTGGATGAAAAATACGAATGGTTGAATAATTGTTTGTGGTTGATATTGTTTGGTTGTGGTTGAAAAATACCCATTGGGGATTGAAATGAATTGGAAATATTTGTGGAAATAAAAATAAAACATGCCACCTGCGTGCGAATTAGATGCATGAATCTCCATTGTCAAAAACCGCGAGGTTTTAAGGTAGAGCGAGGAGCCGTACTAGGGACGGTGCCGGTTTTAACTACCCTGTCGTTATGCTGCCGAAATTTTGAATAATCTTTATGTGTTAGAATAATTTTCATATGTTGAAATTATCTTCATGCGTTGAAATTAAAGTCATGTGTTGAAACTATATCCATGTGTGGAAATGTTCATGTGTTGAAAAGTGATGTGTGAAAATTAAATTCATTTGTGAATGAATGAAGTGTTTAAACAATAAAAATCACATTTTTATAATATATATGAAGTATGAAAAATATTCGCCTTATATATAAATAGTTTTAACAATAAAAATTCTATCTTTCTTATATGAACAACATAAATAAAATATCCATGTATGGAAATGCTCACGTGTTGAGAAGTGTGTGTAGTGGAAAAGTTCATGTGTTGAATAAAAAGATCGAACAATAAAAATTACATTTTTATTGAAACTATGAAGTGTTGAAACATCCATTTGTCGAATAAATATTTTAAATGATAAAAATATCATTTTTATCATATATGTGATATGCTAGAGATATGCGGACGTTGAAATAAATATTTGTGAATGAAATATTATTTTTAACATGCATAGGAACTAAATAAAATTGTCATGTGTTGAAATCTATTTTAGTTCGCCAAAATTATCATCTTTGAAATGTGAAGTGTTAAAAATAGCCACTTGTTCAAATAAATGTGCATGAGTTGAAATATATATTAATTAGCTAATGATATGATTTTAGCCTATGCATGCAACATTAAAATGAATGGTGTTTTTAAAGCAAAGTAAATCAAATATGAAGTTGAATGGAAAATGATAACTGATAAAAATTGTATATATGTACATGCATATTTACTGAACAGGTTATAGCAAAGGGGCTAGAGAAGAGGAATAAAATTTTGTGCCCGACAAATAGGTACACATTTACTGTTTTGTTTGGGTGATGATTTTATGAGCCTGTTGGCTAGCCGCTTGGCTTTTTCTTTTTCTTTTTGACATGAGACGCCCGTGTGGCTATTTGGGAATTTCCCCAGCCCCTCCCATACAAAGGAGGTTATGGCGAAATTTTCCAAAATTTAAAGGCGTTAGTGAAATAATTGAAGTGAAAACGATATAGAAATATTTGAATGAACTATATTTGTATAAATATATAAATATAAATAAAATTAAAACGAAACGTGGCCGTGCAGTTCGCGTTTTGAAACCGTGATTTCAAACGACTAGTGTGGGAAATCCGACCATTGGATTTTCCCGAAACCACAACCGTTGGGTTCGCCTTGGAAATATCTTTCCAACGGCACCAACTTTGTGAAGATCCGACGGTTGGATTGTCTGGAATGTTTAATTCAAATCTGAAGAAAAACAGCGCCAGAAACGATTATATATATATATATATATATATAATTAAATAAAATCGAATAACGATGCTGCAGTTCGTAAATTGAAATCGTAACTTCAAATGACTAGTGTGGAGAATCCGACCGTCGGATTTTCTCGAAACTGAAACCGTTGGATTCGTTTTGAAATGACCTTCCTAATGATATAAATTTTGTGAAGATCCAACAGTTAGATTTTCAGATATGTGTAAAACAAATTTAGTGAAAAACAGCGCCAGTGCATCGGTACGACCTGTAATGTCGTTTAATTAAATATGGCCGTTTTAAAATAAATAAAAATGGCGATATATCGTTATAAAATACTATACACGATATAGAGTGGAAATAAACCAATTTCGTTGTGTTTGCTTGATATGTGATGGTTGAATGTATTTGACATGAAAACTATAACTAAAGAACTGAAATGTGAATGTTGAATAGTCCAACCATGTGAATAATTGATTTGAAAATCTAAATATACGTGGATTATTTGAAAAGGCCGAGTTCATCTCATTTCAAATAATCAATCAACGTTGAGAAGTCGAAGAGTCGAAGACGGTTGAAGACCGACGATCTTCACATTGGATGGATGGGCGCTACTGACGCTCATGATTGGAGTAGCTACCATGAAGGAACTGAAGTAGTAGTCGTCCAAACATACTGTTGATTGTACGGATATGCGAGGAATTGGTGCCTCCGGTTTCGTTCAGACCCAGAACGGACTTGTAAATGGACTGTGTGTCTGACATTGGATTTTGTTCTGTGCTGATTGATCTCTGTTAAATATATATCTATTTGGCGGCGGAGAATTTATTCTCTTGCTTAACGCCCTTCTCTGAGACGTACGAGCTCAGAGGTTATGTATTGACAGAAGTCAGTCGCATGGAGTGGATTGCTTGTGTGGCATGCCTAAGTGGCATATGATCAAGGCTTCTGTTGCAAAGCAAAGTCTTGTGGTAGATGATCAAAGCATGGTATGTGTGACGTAGCTTTGTGTATGACGTGAATTCGCGAGCCTCACACCTCGGTATGAGTCAAAAACGGGAGACGGACCGCTGGGAGTGCACGATGTTTCTTTCTAGCTATGGTGGTGTCAGTGACCTACCAGGCCTAACATTATATATACTTTTCACCTGTGTGGTTGTTGGAATGCGAGGCGCCTCGATTATAGGTCTGTAAGGACCGGGAAACGTGTGTTCAGGAATTGCCAATCCTCAAAAGTAAGAGAGGACCGGCCCAGCTGATTCCAAGGATCATAGTGGGGTCCTGGGACATTTGCTAGAGTGTCTCGAATCGGAGAGGAGCTTGCCCCTTGCCTGGACTCATGAAGGAATCCAATTTCCAATAAGAAATATGCGGACGTGATTGTATTACTAGTATGGCGACATAGTGGTATGGGTCATTTATGCCGCCTATGATTGATATTTATGATTGAAATCGCTTTTGAAATATATATGCACTAGTAATAATATCAAACACTTTTGTTTAATTTGTATGAAGCATTTTTGGCCAATATAAGGTAAAAACTCTATCCTCCGGCTTGCGTTGCATTGTGTGATGGGACCTGAGTCTTATAATGGCTTCATTTTATGAAAAGCATTGCGATGATTTAATCATTTACTTTATTTCATGCACTAGCACTCATTGGAGTAAACCCGTTCCGCGAAAGTGGCGTGGTCCTTTGATTTTCCTTATTATTGTTGTTTATAAGTTAAGTAGATTTCTCATACCAGTCCCATGACTGACTCGTAGTTTGTTTCACCTTGCAAACTCGGGTGCCCTCATTTTCACATGGGCAGCCTAGTTACAAGTTTTTGACGCACCTTTTGGCTCATGGCGAGGCTTGACTACACCGTGCTGACTTGGATTTTCTCCTCCATTATTGTATCTATATTATGATTCCGCCATCGGCGATGTAGACTGATATTTATTTTGTGTACTCTTTATGTATGATTCCGCCTCAGGCGATGGTGACTGATTATGTATCATTATGCACTAAGTTGTATCCTGTACTGTGCTTCTCTAATGTGATGATATCTATATGATTCCGCTGTCATATGTGTGTAAATTATTCTATTTTCTATTTATGCTATTATCTGTGATCTGCTAATGATGATTAATGTGTTATATTCCAATGATTATCCTTAACACCGTGTTACGGGGTTATGGGATCGTCACAGCTGGTATCAGAGCTTTGGTTAACCTTAGTTCTAGAGTCTAACACATTAAACACTTCGTCAAAATAGAATCAGTAGTATTCTAAGGCGAGTCGCTCATTAGAGATAGGACTAGTAAAGTCCTAGAATGAGCTGAGCAGAATAGCAAAAAACAATTTGATCAGTCCATCGTTATCTTTCCGTAAATTTTCTGCTTAATCATGCAATAAACTATAATTTCTGTTAGCTGACTCTTTTCTTGCTTATACAGAACTTGAGAAATGGCTACCAGAGCAGCCGCCGCTAGAGGAGGCCGTGCCGGCCGAGGCCGAGGAAGGGGAGAGGCCCCAGTTCAAGAAGGACCTTTGATACAACCTCCGACCGCTCAATACTTCGAGCTAGACCGTGTAGCTAAGAGATATAAGAACTTAGGAGGCAAGACCTTCTCGGGAACTGGCACAGTAATAGAGGCCCTTGCATGGCTCAAAACATGCGAGAAAATTCTTGAAGGCCTAAGGCTTGGAGACGAAGATAAAGCTATTATGGGCGCCTGGCTTATGCAAGAACAAGCTGAACTATGGTGGGAATCTCTCACCGCCGGGAGAAGCTGGAAGAACATGAGATGGATTCAAAGAACTCTTCAAGGAGAAATATGTCCTAGAACAAGCTCTAGAACGAATGCACGATGACTTCGCCAACCTCCAGCAGGGGGATCTTTCCGTGCACGATTATCTGAATAAATTTACACTGTTGTCGCCCTATGCTCCGGAGCTCGTCGCCACTGCAAAGTCCAAAAATAAGAGGTTTATCCTTGGGTAAGGCGATAGTATCATGATAGAACCATGACCCATGTCAAGCTGGAATTCAACGAACTGGTGGAAATGACATGCAACTACGAAGACCTAGACCACAGGCATCTAGAGCAGGATCGCGCTAGAAGCCACGCCGGTAACAAATGCAAGCCTGCTGCGAATCAAGCTGAGTCAAGCCAAGCAGCATCTTCAAAACCTCGGACTGGCAAGCCGCCAAGAGGAAGTTGCTTTAACTGTGGCAAAGTGGGGCACTACTCTAATGTGTGCACAGCCCCGAAGAGGCAGAAGACAAATTCACAAGGTTCAAGCCAGGGTTCTCAGAACCCTCGCTCTTGCTTTAATTGCCGCAAGACCGATCATCTAGTCAAAGACTGTCCTTTGTTGAAGAAGGCCACAGTAGCTCACGTATATGACGGGTCGAGCCCGCCAGCTGCTTTCGATGAAGCAGGTAAACCCGATGTTTTGGGAGGTACCCTTACCATTAAAAATATTCCTGTCTCTGTATTGTTTGACACAGGTGCATCACGTAGTTTTATTGCTAGTAACACAATGCACAAATTAAAGTTAAAACAGAGAAAGCTTAAAGAATCGGTTGAAGTACATAATCCGATAGGAGGATCTCTCATTCTCAGTTCATATTGTAAAGTACCTGTTTCTTTTTCTCGATACAAGTTTCCCTTTGATTTAATCATCATGGACTTTCCCGAATTCGATATGATTCTCGGGCTTGATTGGTAACGAAATACGAAGCTGAGGTAAATTGTGCAGAAAGAATCGTTAAAATTCGAATGAAGCTTGGATATATTACGGTACCCTGTCATGGTTCAAATCCAAATAGAGAAGAATTTTGGTCAGCATTAGAAATTATCCCCACTTCCATAGAAAAGATTCCGATTGTTAGAAACTATGCGGATGTGTTTGAAGAAGCTGAAAACTTACCTGCGCAAAGAGAAATAGAATTCAGAATGGATCTAATTCCCAATGCCAGACCAGTGGTACATCCAATTCGCAGAATGACTCTGAAAGAAAAAGAAGAATTAGGCGATCAAACTCGTCAACTGTTATGGAAGGGTCTAATCAGACCTAGTTTTTCTAATTGGGGTGCAGCTGTTGTGTTTGTCCCAAAGTCAGACGGCACTCTTCGATTATGTGTTGATTACCGAGACCTCAACAAACAGACGCTCAAAAATAAGTATCCATTACCCCGCATCGATGATTTCCTAGACCAATTGAATGGGGCGAAAGTATTTTCCCGAATGGACCTAGCTACAGGTTTTCACCAATTGAGAATAGCAGAAGAGTGTGTTCCTTTGACAACTTTCAGAGGTCCAGACATATTTTATGAATGGTTAGTAATGCCGTTCGGCCTGTGCAATGCTCCAGCATACTTTGTCGATCTAATGAATAGAGTGTTCAGGGGAGTTCTGAATAAATTTGTCCTCGTATTCAACGATGATATTTTAATCTACTCTAAATCAAAACCCGAGCATGAAAAACACTTAGAACAAGTATTGGAGATTCTAAGAAAGAACGTCTTCAAAGCCAAATTCTCTAAATGTGTCTTCTGGTAAGAAGAAGTCAAATTTCTTGGCCATGTCGTGTCAGAGAAAGGAAATTCTGTTGACCCAAGCAAAATAACAGCGATTCAAGACTGGAAACAACCCACTACTCCCACAGAAGTTAGAAGTTTTATGGGGTTGGCTAGTTATTATCGAAAGTTCGTTAAGGATTTTTCGAAGATATCTGGTCCGTTAACGAAGCTCACGAAGAAACATGAGAAGTTTAAGTGGACTTCCGACTGTGAAGAAGCTTTCCAGGAATTGAAATCGAAACTGACGACTGCTCCAGTGTTAACCATTATTGATGGCAATCAGGATTTAACGGTTTGGACAGATGCTACTATTAGAGGTCTTGGTGCAGTGTTAATGCAAAGAGGCCAAGTAGTCGCTTATGCAAGCCGCCAACTGAAACCACATGAGAAGAATTATGTGACTCATGATCTTGAGTTGCTAGCCATCGTTTTTGCTTTAAAAATCTGGAGGCATTATTTATTGGGCGAGAAATTTATACTGTACACTGATCATTAATCATTGAAGTATTTATACACCCAGAAAGATCTGAATTTGAGACAGCAGCGTTGGCTAGAATTTCTTGCAGCGTATGATCTTGATATCCTGTATACGCCGGGGAAGGCTAACGTTGTAGCGGATGCGCTTAGTAGGAAAACCGCAATCGTTGCCAATCTTTATAATTACGCCAGGATTGATTGATAGAATATCTGTTCTTCAGAAATGTGATAATTTTGTGAAAGAGATGATAAGGAGGATTCAAAGCGGCGAAGGCTCCAGTTTCCAAGTGGATAGTGAGGGAGTTCTAAGGCTGAATAAAAGAATATGTGTTCCCGACATTCCTGAGCTCAAAAGAGAAGTGCTGGATGAATGCCATAAATCCAAATTTTGCATCCATCCTGGGGTGAGTAAAATGTACAACGATATCAAACGCACTTTCTGGTGGAGGGCAATGAAAAGGGATATTTCTTTGTATGTTAGCAGATGCCCTACTTGTCAATTGGTCAAGAGTGACCAACAGAAGCTAGCTGGATTGTTGCAACCGTTGGAAGTCCCAGGTTGGAAATGGGAACAAATTTTCATAGATGGCTTACCGCGAACCAGGAAAGGTAATGACAGCATTTGGGTAATCGTAGATCGCTTCACGAAGACTGCCCATTTTATACCTGTCAGATCCAATAGAACCGCTCAAAGTCTAGCATAGATATATTTCAAAGAAATCGTTAAGCTGCATGGAATTCCCATCAGCATAGTCAGTCATAGAGATCCCCTATTTACTAGCGAATTCTGGGAGGCTTTCCAGACAGAATTGGGAACGAAACTGAATATGAGCACCGCTTACCACCATCAAACAGATGGCCAAACTGAGCGGGTGAATAGAATTCTAGAAGATTTATTGCGGGCTTGTATAATTGACTTTGGTGGGTCATGAGAAGATCACTTGCATTTGGCAGAATTCTCATATAACAATAGCTATCAAGCAAGTTTGGGAATGTCGCCATTTGAAGCATTATATGGCAGACCGTGCATATCTCCAGCATGTTGGGTAGAACCTGGCAATAGACTTGTGTTAGGACCCGATATGATTAGAGAAGCATCTGATAAAGTCGACTTCATCAAAAAGCGTTTGAGAACCGCGCAAAGCCGACAGAAAAGTTATGCAGATTCTAGAAGGAGAGATTTGACATTTGTTGTTGGTGATCATGTTTATTTGAAAGTTTCTCCGATCAGAGGAGTAATCAGATTTGGCAAAACTGGGAAGTTGGCACCGAGATTTATAGGTCCCTTTCCTATACTCGAACGAATTGGAACTCATGCTTATAGGGTTGAATTACCAGATTGGTTGCCTGGAGTGCATGATGTATTTCACATATCTCAACTTAGAAGACATGTGCATGATCCGGATCTTGTTGTAGAAGAAGCAGCGCAACAGGATGTAGACATAACTCCAGAATTAGCACTCAGAAGAGAGCCATTAAAGATTGTTGGCAAAGAAACTAGAGAACTAAGAAGCAAAAAGGTTCATTTAGTTAAAGTGCAGTGGAGCAGTGATCCTAGAGACTGTACTTGGGAGACTGAGGAAAGCATTAAGCAAGCTTACCCCAAATGCAGAGTAGACATCTCTGACTAACTCCGGTGCAAGGTACCTTTACAATACTTTGCATTTACATTTTGTTTCCTACTTTACTGTTGTTTCCTTTTCGAGGACGAAAAGTTTTAAATGGGGGAGATTGTAATAACCCGGAAAATACGAGCCAATTTAAAATTTTTAAATTGGTGATTTCAAAGGAATTTGAACAATTGAAATAGAATATTTCAATAAAATAGTGAATTATAAATAGTGAGTCAGTTTGAAAATTTGAATTCAAACTTTGACTGACTGTGTAGGGTGGAAAATATAACGGATTTTAGCGAAACCAAAAATATTTAAATCTGTTAGTCAATACCTTTCTAACGAATCTGAAAAATCGAAATTTCATAACGGGAATCAAAAGTTATGGCCGAATGAATTTTCAGAATGGTCGCTATATAGAATATATAGCCCTGGAAAATTGATATTTTGCATACGACCTCGGAATTCGACGAAACCACTTTTGTTGGGTCCGGGATGTCAAACTATTGCTAGGTTTCAAATTTCATAATTTTTGAAGCTAGTATGTGAGCGTGGCAAAAGAAAATGTGTTTGGTCAATTTCTGTTAAATTGGATCGACCAGAAAATGGCCATTTTTCAAACGATCTCAGAATTCGACGAAACTAGTTTTGTTGGGACCGTAGCGTCAAAACATAGCTAGATTTATTTTTCTGGAATTTTTCAAATCAGTTTGTGGCCCTGGCAAATTGAAATGTACGTTCAAAGTTAAAAATTAAATGTTTTATACTTTAATTTGAAAAATAACTGACCGTAACAGTCGAATTGGCCAACGAAACCTATCCCATTGTGTCCGGGATGGGGGTATTAAGCTAGGGGCGACAGTCGTTGGGTTTGAAAAGGAGTTCGTTGGAGAAAACACTATTTAAAAATTTAATAAAACCATCGACCAATCATATTTCTCCGTTCATAAAAAAAAACATCAGAAAACCCCGACCCCCCCCCCCCCCGACATCGACGACGGAACGCTTCCTCCCCTTCCCTGGCAATTTCTGATCGCCACAGCCCGAATCAGCCCCTCCCCCAGTTCAACTTTTTGTAGTTCTCCTTCCCCTCTTCAAATCCATATAAGGAGCTCCCCCTATCGTTGCTCCTACGTCGAGATATCTCCCTCCAAAGTCCCGACCTTCCAGCCGCCACCGCGAGTTCTGGGCCCCACCGAGTCGCCTCCAACCGCCGCGCGCCTGTAGCCCTCTCCTCTCTCTTCCACGTCCAACCCGCCGATCATCCCCTCGTGCCTCAGTTCTCGCGAAAACCGCAAACCTAGTTTTGAACCATCGTGAAAGGTGAGTTCTTTTTGATGTTTGCACTTTGAAAAATCATATCTTTTTAGTGTGTTGACGAAATTCGATGAAACAGGAAACATCGGGACCGCAAGGAAGCTCTCTACCAAATAGAAGAAGTCGCGGATTTTTCCGAGCCATCTACGATTTTTAGCACTCCGAAAACCAATGTGAGAAATCTAAATTATATGAATTTGAATGGAAAATGTCGTGTATAAATTATATTAGCGAAATATAAATTACATACGTGTTGTATACCTCATGTACATGCGTGGTGTAAGCTATATAAGCGAAGTGTGAATTATAAATGCATAGAATAATTGATATGTGTGGTTGTTGAAATGCAAGTGAAATATAGCAATTATATATACATATATATACATATATATATATATATATATATATATATATATATATATATACTCCCCTCGTCCACAAACCATGGACGATATTTATTGTTGTGAATTGGTATGAAATATTGGATGAAAAATATGAATGGTTGAATAATTGTTTGTGGTTGATATTGTTTGGTTGTGGTTGAAAAATACCCATTGGTGATTGAAATGAATTGGAAATATTTGTGGAAATAAAAATAAAACATGCCGCCTGCGTGCGAATTAGATGCATGAATCCCCATTGTCAAAAACCGCGAGGTTTTAAGGTAGAGCAAGGAGCCGTACTAGGGACGGTGCCGGTTTTAACTACCCTGCCGTTATGCTGCCGAAATTTTGAATAATCTTTATGTGTTAGAATAATTTTCATATGTTGAAATTATCTTCATGCGTTGAAATTAAAGTCATATGTTGAAACTATATCCATGTGTGGAAATGTTCATGTGTTGAAAAGTGATGTGTGAAAATTAAATTCATTTGTGAATGAATGAAGTGTTTAAACAATAAAAATCACATTTTTATAATATATATGAAGTATGAAAAATATTCGCCTTATATATAAATAGTTTTAACAATAAAAATTCTATCTTTCTTATATGAACAATATAAATAAAATATCCACGTGTGGAAATGCTCGCGTGTTGAGAAGTGTGTGTAGTGGAAAAGTCCATGTGTTGAATAAAAAGATCAAACAATAAAAATTACATTTTTATTGAAACTATGAAGTGTTGAAAACATCCATTTGTCGAATAAATATTTTAAATAATAAAATATCATTTTTATCATATATGTGATATGCTAGAGATATGCGGACGTTGAAATAAATATTTGTGAATGAAATATTACTTTTAACATGCATAGGAACTAAATAAAATAGTCATGTGTTGAAATCTATTTTAGTTCGCCAAAATTATCTTCTTTGAAATGTGAAGCGTTAAAAATAGCCACTTGTTCAAATAAATGTGCATGAGTTGAAATATACATTAATTAGCTAATGATATGATTTTAGCCTATGAATGCAACATTAAAATGAATGGTGTTTTTAAACCAAAGTAAATCAAATATAAAGTTGAATGGAAAACGATAAGTGATAAAAATTGTATATATGTACATGCATATTTATTGAACAGGTTATAGCAAAGGGGCTAGAGAAGAGGAATAAAATTTTGTGCCCGACAAATAGGTACACATTTACTGTTTTGTTTGGGTGATGATTTTATGAGCCTGTTGGCTAGTCGCTTGGCTTTTTCTTTTTCTTTTTGACATGAGACGCCCATGTGGCTATTTGGGAATTTTCCCAGCCCCTCCCGTACAAAGGAGGTTATGGCGAAATTTTCCAAAATTTAAAGGCGTTAGTGAAATAATTGAAGTGAAAACGATATAGGAATTTTTGAATGAACTATATTTGTATAAATATATAAATATAAATAAAATTAAAACGAAACGTGGCCGTGCAGTTCGCGTTTTGAAACCGTGATTTCAAACGACTAGTGCGGGAAATCCGACCGTTGGATTTTCCCGAAACCACAACCGTTGGGTTCGCCTTGGAAATATCTTTCCAACGGCACCGACTTTGTGAAGATCCGACGGTTGGATTGTCTGGAATGTTTAATTCAAATCTGAAGAAAAACAGCGCCAGAAACGATTATATATATATATATATATATATATATATATATATATAATTAAATAAAATCGAATAACGACGCTGCAGTTCGTAAATTGAAATCGTAACTTCAAATGACTAGTGTGGAGAATCCGACCGTCGGATTTTCCCGAAACTGAAACCGTTGGATTCGTTTTGAAATGACCTTCCTAATGATATAAATTTTGTGAAGATCCAACGGTTAGATTTTCAGATATGTGTAAAACAAATTTAGTGAAAAACAGCGCCAGTGCATCGGCACGACCTGTAATGTCTTTTAATTAAATATGGCCGTTTTAAAATAAACAAAAATGGCGATATATCGTTATAAAATACTATAGACGATATAGAGTGGAAATAAACCAATTTCGTTGTGTTTGCTTGATATGTGATGGTTGAATGTATTTGACATGAAAACTATAACTAAAGAACTGAAATGTGAATGTTGAATAGTCCAACCAAGTGAATAATTGATTTGAAAAACTAAATATACGTGGATTATTTGAAAAGGCCAAGTTCATCTCATTTCAAATAATCAATCGACGTTGAGAAGTCGAAGAGTCGAAGACGGTTGAGGACCGACGATCTTCACATTGGATGGATGGGCGCTACTGACGCTCGTGATTGGAGTAGCTACCATGAAGGAACTGAAGTAGTAGCCGTCCAAACATACTGTTGATTGTACGGATATGCGAGGAATTGGTGCCTCCGGTTTCGTTCAGACCCAGAACGGACTTGTAAATGGACTTTGTGTCTGTCATTGGATTTTGTTCTGTGCTGATTGATCTCTGTTAAATATATATCTGTTTGGCGGCAGAGAATTTATTCTCTTGCTTAACGCCCTTCTCTGAGACATACGAGCTCAGAGGTTATGTATTGACAGAAATCAGTCGCATGGAGTGGATTGCCTGTGTGGCACGCCTAAGTGGCATATGATCAAGGCTTCTGTTGCAAAGCAAAGTCTTGTGGTAGATGATCAAGCATGGTCTGTGTGACGTAGCTTTGTGTATAACGTGAATTCGCGAGCCTCACACCTCGGTATGAGTCAAAAACGGGAGACGGACCGCTGGGAGTGCACGACGTTTCTTTCTAGCTATGGCGGTGTCAGTGACCTACCAGCCCTGACATTATATATACTTTTCACCTGTGTGGTTGTTGGAATGCGAGGCGCCTCGATTATAGGTCTGTAAGGACCGGGAAACGTGTGTTCAGGAATTGCCAATCCTCAAAAGTAAGAGAGGACCGGCCCAGCCGATTCCAAGGATCATAGTGGGGTCCTGGGACATTTGCTAGAGTGTCTCGAATCGGAGAGGAGCTTGCCCCTTGCCTCGACTCATGAAGGAATCCAATTTCCAATACGAAATATGTGGACGTGATTGTATTACTAGTATGGCGACGTAGTGGTATGGGTCATTTATGCCGCCTATGATTGATATTTAAGATTGAAACCACTTTTGAAATATATATGCACCAGTAATAATATCAAACACTTTTGTTTAATTCGTATGAAGCATTTTTGGCCATTATAAGGTTAAAACTCTATCCTCCGGCTTGCGTTGCATTGTGTGATGGGACCTGAGTCTTATAATGGCTTCATTTTATGAAAAGCATTGCGATGATTTAATCATTTACTTTATTTCATGCACTAGCACTCATTGGAGTAAACCCGTTCCGCGAAAGTGGCGTGGTCCTTTGATTTGCCTTATTATTGTTGTTAATAAGTTAAGTAGATTTCTCATACCAGTCCCATGACTGGCTCGTAGTTTGTTTCACCTTGCAAACTCGGGTGCCCTCATTTTCACACGGGCAGCCTAGTTACAGGTTTCTGACGCACCTTTTGGCTCATGGCGAGGCTTGACTACACCGTGCTGACTTGGATTTTCTCCGCCATTATTATATCTATATTATGATTCCGCCATCGGCGATGTAGACTGATTATGTATCATTATGCACTAAGTTGTATCCTGTACTGTGCTTCTCTGATGTGATGATATCTATATGATTCCGCTGTCATATGTGTGTAAATTATTCTATTTTCTGTTTATGCTATTATCTGTGATCTGCTAATGATGATTAATGTGTTATATTCCAATGATTATCCTTAACACCGTGTTACGGGATTTTGGGATCGTCACAGTGTAACATCCCGTATTTTTGGCAAGCAAATATTTAATTTAATTTATTATTTTAAATATTATATTTAGAATATTAATGGATTTTAAAATTGAATTCGTTTATTTAAAACGACGTTTAAGCGTTATAATTTATATAATTATAAAACGAGCTCGAAATGGCGCGGCAGTTCGTATTATTGAATTTTGAATTTTAATTGAATGTACAAGATCCGATATAAGTCGGATTTCTGTGAAACAAGAAACATTGGAACCGTGTTGATGATAATTTTAATATGAAAGAGGAAAATTCAGATTTTGTGTTATTATTTTTTATTTATGGCCAAATCAAATTTTAAGATAATCGCTATCAAATTCGTTATTAAATTATAGGCCTTTAAAATAGCCATTTTTGCAAACAGAGGTTGTTTTCGATGAAAATTAGTTTCATTGGGACCGTAACAATAAATTATTGTACGGTAGTGAATTGCGTGGACAACCAATGTCGTATGTAGCCACGGTAGCCATAAACACCCAGTTATTTTCTATAGCGCGTATTTAATTAATTTAATTTTATGAATGGATATTCGAGTGTAACTTCAGCAGACGATTGAATTAAGTCGCGAAACCAATTCCGTTGATTTTGTATTGTCGATTAGAGTCAGAATAGGTATATATTTTGTTATTTTTGGAGACCGACTAAATTGGTGTCCAAAATGGCATTTCGGTGTGCGTAAAAATAGCCTACCTGGAGAACAGTCTCAGAATGCGACGAAACTGGTGCCGTTGAGTTCGTATTGATTAATTATTGTAGGATTTCAAAGTTTCAAGTTGATCAGATTTATTCAGTGATCGTGGAAAATTTAAGTGCGTGTTTATTTCTAGTTTTTTTAAAAGAAATTTTTTCAAACGATGTCGGAATTCGACGAAACTTGTCCCATTAGGTCTGGAATATTTTTCTATGCTAGGATTAGCCTTTTTATCAGAAGACAGAAATCGTTTGTAGTGGTTTTAATCAACTTCTTTACCCGTAAGTTTCATTAATATATATATATATATATATATATATATATATATATATATATAACTTAATCCAATTTCCTCCCCAAAATGTAACAAGCCAGTCTGCAGACCCACGAAGAAGTAAAGAGACAGCTACCCTACACTTTCATTCCTTGCATGCCACACTTCCCAGTTACTTGCATATGAATCCATTTCAAACACCTTGATGCCCAATCCTTCGCTCATTATAAATATATGAGGTTACCTACTTCTGTTCATTTCTCCATTTTTCAAAACTTAAAAGCTTTCTCCACTATTTATTTTTTTGCTCCCAATCCACTGAGTTTTTGGCCGAGGTCTGAACACAAGAAACGTAGGGAGAGGCAGGAGGACCAACGGCCGGATTTGGGTGGGTTGCGGTGCATGATGAGCGGAGTGGTTAGATAAACTCGCGGGTTTTGTTTTTTATTTAAGTGATCGGATCTGTGGAGATTGTCAAAGCTAGGGGAGCTTTCAGATCTTGGTGTCAACAGGTCAGAGGAAGAGCAGAGGGAGGCGGATCGGTCGGAGCTGGTCTGGTCGGTTAAGGCACAGTGGCGGCAGAGCAGTTTTGGGTTAAACGGGATTGAGTTAGTTTCGGGTTATGGGCTCGTATGGACGCTACAGGGTCCAGTTGGCAGTGGGACCAGGGGATGTGGAAGCTGGAAGGCGGGTGGTTCAGTTGGTGTCGGAGATGGTCGGTCCGGCGTTGCATTTCGTCGGCGGCGGCGGGTTTGGCATGGAGCGGTGGTCCATGTAAAAAAAAAAAGAAGGATCGAAGTTTTATTTGCCTGGGAAGAAAGTGGGACTATGACGTTGGGTTATCATCGATTAATGGAAGATTATGACCAGTCATACTTTGTTTAAGGAGGGCATCAGAGCTTTGTTTGAATATTGACACATCGAGCCTGAGAAATGGACAGAGTAATATCGTAAGTAATTAACATATTAATTACAATGATTAAATATTAAAGTTATTTTATAGATGTAAACTTAGTGTTTTTATTCATATTCTTAACAATTTCTCATTTTATATTTTAATATAAATTTCTAAATTTTATAAAGAGTTGGTTTACATATGAATTGGACACCAAACTTTATTTCTCTATTTATAATAACAAATAATTTTTTTAAGTTAAGAATTACGGAAATGAATTAAGATATTATAATGATATTATAAAGTTATATAAATTAAAATCGTAGTCATTAAAGTGTTAATGACTTTTCATTGTTTTATCAGAATCGAACCGAACAAAATGTACTGGAACCGTATCGATGAACAGTACAATATGGAGTTGGTTTGGTCAGCAATGGGAGCTACCGAGATTTTTGATAAAATTAAACGAATGTTTAATTTTATTGAAATGGACTGTTTTAATCGACAGAATAAACCAAGGTGAGTTATACTCACTCAGTTTCTTCCCATTTATATTTTATATAAATTGGGTTTTATTTTGTGTGCTTTGATTGATGATTGTTGACTGTTTGCTAGTTATATAGTTATTTGCTGATTTAACTGATAAAATTAAACCATCATTTAATTTCAGTGAAATACCAAATCATTATTTTAACGATTGGTTCCAATAAAGGTAACTTACCTTGTTGGTCACGTTTATAAAATAAACGTGTTTAATTGGTTGAATTGTTTGAATTGCTTGTGGTTGGGATTAAATGGTCGTTATTTATTATTATCAGTCAAATGAAATTAGACGATCTGTTTGGAAATAACCATTTGTATATAGAGAAGAACAGGTTGGAGGGATCCAACCGGATTCCTCAATTATATTATTTATTTTCATATTATCATATGTGAACTGATATGATGGGATGATTGTTGACTGAAAATTCAACCCGTGTTTTGTTTTAACCAATGGGCTATATTGGTTGAGTAATCGGCAGTAAATGGCCAAAAAGTAAATTGTTTTATTTATATCGATTTACCATTAGGTAAATGGATAGAACTGAAGTTATAAAAGTTATTTTATAACTGGGGATAGATTATGAAATATATTATTTTGAACAAAAGTTTATAAAAGGGAAATAAATAAATATTATATTTATTAAGAAATTTGATTTATTATTAATTGATTTTATAAAGAAATTTCTGAAGTTAATCAGATTTATAATTACGAGAATAAGAAATAAAAATGAGCGGTCAAATCGGGATAATTGTTTTGTTAAGGACACAATTCAGTGGAATTATTTAAATTAATTATATTATTAATTTAAAGTGAAAAACTAATTGAAATCGTTTAATGGGATAACCGTGTTTGGGTTGACTAAAGCGGTCGTTTAAATTAGAATCGATTATTCAGTTAGTGTGTTTTATAATATAACAGTTTAATGAACATTGTTTTGATTTTAGTAAGAGTGGTGTTTCATAAAGGAATTACTTAATTATTAAATTAAGAAATAATGGTTATATTCCAGAAAGAGATTTTCAAGAAGTTAGAAGGTTTATTGAACCGTATTTTGAATTAAATAGTCAAACGAAATTTGAATTGTTCGGAATGTAATATTGGGTTTTGATTACAACTTATATTTATCTGAGGATAAGAACGTTGTTGATCAAGGTCTGAGAGGTAATTAAAATACCCCAACTTGAACAACGTTAGGATTATCTAAAGATGATATTAGTTGGTAATGTCGAGATGTTTTAGAAGTTTTAAATTTACATTTGTTTTAATCAAAAGGCCAAGTGGTGTTGAATACTGAACCAATGAACCCATGGATTGTCATGATTGAAACACTGTTTATTTTGATAGTTAAATCACCAACTATCAAATCTGTCCAATACGATTGTTGGCACGGAAAGACCGGAATCGAATGTTTATTCGAAAACCATTCCGACCAACAAATACGTGAAGATAATAGAAGACGATCGAGACGGAGCGCTGATGACCGTGGATCTTCATTAAACGGAAGAACTACTAAAAATCTCTGGTTTAGCGGCCAGAGATAAAATGTGATTCTGTCGTGGTTGAAATCCATGGATTGCAAGGACTACTCGCTACTGATCTGTGGGGTGATTCCCATATGGGATGCAGTAGGAGAGTGCCTTCGGTTCATCCTGTTCTTGGACGACTTGTATGAAAAGATGTCTGACAGAGTATTTCCAAAGGGATCGCGTATGTTGATTTTTCAAATGTATTTCTGTTGATGGCGAAGAAGGTCGTACACCTTCGCTTAGCTAAGCCGCGGAGTATTTTTGTGGACGTCAATTAGTGATATCTGGCGGATCTAACGATGTGACATTCGAGGTGAATGGTGACCAGATGTTTAGAAGAGAATTCAAACCTCAAGCCTCATCAATCGGGAAAATGACAAAAAATCGGGCAGGCAGCATGGCTATGTGGGTCGCTCCCATTAGGGTGTATAATCACCTATCTAGAGAAAATCCTTTTGCTTCTTTAATCTATTTCGTTCCTGTCCCTTTTTCGGGAAACGGTGGTTTGAGCCCAACCGTTGTTGATATACATTCGATACACTCAAGCGAAATGAGTGGTCGGTCATGTGTGGGTCGGGTTGCAAGATGTTCTTGTTGATCCCAGTGTATTCGCCTCTAGAGATACACTATTGGCAGGTGGTCCCATACCTTGTCAAGGTCGGAATCCAATCGCCAATAAGCGCCAACGGTTTTCGATTGTATACTATATATGTGGAGCGTGAGATGTAAGCGTTCCACTAGATTGTTATTTACTTGTATTTAGACATTATTATAATATCAGAAATGATATTGATTTCAAAAATGTTTTGGGTTATCGTAAGGTAAAAACCGTCCGTGTTTATGTGTGGATTTTTTCTTACGATTATCCTTTTCTTTCGAAAAGATTTTGACTTTAAAATCAAGTTGTGTGATATCCTTAATACTGTACGAGTTTTTCTCACTCTTGCTCACCAGACTGACCCGGTGTTTTGTAAATGCTCGGGTTAGCCCGGGATGTACAGGTTCAGGTCATCGAATGCTGTATAGAGACGAACTGAAGGTGTTCAGACGTATTGTATCTAGTATTTATTCCATTGTCTGTTGTATATGAGGACAGATTATTATAACTGTCCAGATGTGTGTTGTGCTATGTTACTGTAAGTATTTTTGAAAGCTCTCAATAAAGTTTTATTTTTGTATTATATTTTGTTCCGCTGCGATGTGAGACTCTGATTCTGTGTTGTGGTGTTTCTTCTTTTCCTTCTATTCTAATATTTCTTTCTTTCTTATCTCACCCTCTAATTTCTTTTTAATAACGTTCCAGTGTTTTCGATGTTGGAAGGTTGGCATGAGATACGGGAAAAATATTTATGTCGATTTTCTGGGCCAAAAATCCCGGGTCGTTACAATGGGTTAGACATAAGTCTGGTAAGTCCAGTGATTATTCAGCATGTAAACTGGTAAGAGAACCATGACATGAATAAACTAGTCGTAGAATATTAACAAAGAAATAAGGTAACATAGGATAAGGCAAGATAAACAAGGCAAGGTAAACTAATCATACTATCGCACTCGTATCCACATTTTCTGCACGTACAAGATATTTCAACCATTATCGTGAGTTCGAACCCAGGGATCCCTTTTCATCGATCGGCTCCTACTTGCACGCATTTACTACTTGTGTCCTACGGCCCTGCTCTATTGTAGATACCTGTGCTGGTCCCACAATGGGGTGTATCAGATCCTATGGTGGCAAGCTGACACGATTCAAGATGCACAGTGTATAACTACGGATGCCCAGTGCCTGCTTTTTCCACTCCGGAGTATGTACAAAGCCCATACTCCGTCGGAACCTACACAGACGCACCACCCGCTGTTGTTTTGACCGCTTATAATCAGCCCAGTAATCGTGCCCCACCCTGCCTAGTTCAGGGTACCATGATACATCTATGTGGGTTACTACTGAAATGGGTCCCCGTTACTAGGGTTTCCTAATCAACACGTTAAATTGGTTAAGTGCCCAAGTTAACCTAAACCCACCCATCAGTTTAGTTAATATGTTGTATTGGTTAAGTGTTACCTTAATTAACTTAAACCTACAAGTCCTGACTTAGCGTTAGTTCATTCATTTAAGTACAACCACTCACATTAGACAGGTATTGTTGCGGTTACTGGATGTGCCGGTCCGGTCTGGCCAGTTTTACATTGCAACTAAGTCTAACCTTGGGTCCTTTTGGGCTCGATGCACTAACCTCCCACATTAGATATATACTGTTATGGTTGCTAGATGTGTCGGGCGGTTTCGGGCAGTCTTACACCGTAACTCAATCTAACCTCAGGTTAGGCATATTCGTCTTTTCTAAATTTACATATTTACCTATTTATATTTATATGTAAATTATTGTCATTCAAGTTAAGCCCCACTTTTCCTTTTAGATCCAGTTCATAATTTTAGGTATAAAAATTTATACCACTTTATGCCATAAAACATTTACATGTTTATGAGCCAAATATGCCAATTATATGTAATTTCATGTTTTTCCCCTAACGTTACCCCCGTTAAACGTTTGCATAAATCACATAAAATGCTAGGCTCGATACATAGCCTAACTTATACACAGAAGGGGAAAAAGAGGAACATGTAATAATTCCAATATCATAAAAATATGGATCTAACTACGCATGTGGCATAAAGCAATATACATTCAATTATGAACTTGCAAATTTAGATATACTCAACATGAATCATGAAATAGGGGTTTTACATAGAACTACATAAACTTAAAATTAGGCATGTAGTTATGAACTTGCAAATTAGTTGGATCAAATTTAACATGAACCTAATCATATTAGCATGTTTTTTTGGTCATATGTGTGATCGTGGTTGAACTTGCATAAAATTCCCAAATTGACATACAACATATAAGTGTTATTACCAAATCATGCGACATGAAATGTCATCGCCAAATCATACAACATGGTATGTCATCGCCAAATTACACAACATGATTTGCCATTGCCAAATTATACAACATAATATGTCATCGCCAATTTATTCAACATATATGTCATCGCCAAAGTATACACATAATATGTCATCGCGAAATTACACAACATATATGTCATAGCCAAATTATACAACATATGGATTCATTGCCATGCATTTAATATTTATCATCAAATCACATAACATAATCACAAACTTAATCATGGTAAGAGTCATAGTCTAAATCAATTCAGTTTAACAAAAAGGATAGGTATAAAGTTACATAGGGCGTTGTTCTACATCTAGTTATTTAGTCACAATTCTAATATCGTTTAGGTCTAAATGATAACTGGAATTACAAAAAGGAGGCTAGTCTTAAGTTCTGGGATTTGTATTTTGAAATTGAATAGCTCTCATTTGTTGTAGGCATTGAATTCACTAAGTTGAATTAGATTTGATTTGTAATTCCTAACTTGCTTTCTAGTTGAAAGAGAACGGCGACTACTCTAGGTTGAGTTCTGACAGCATGATGGTCTTAGGAATATTTTTGTGTGGCTTTAGCGTTTAGATTTAGGTTGCTTATATAGAAGTTTGATTTAATAGGAGCCGTCAAATCAACACAGGGCAAATCAAAGCCATTCAAACCTAAGAGAACCAATCAGAACATGCCACACAAACCTAATGACACAACAAATCATCATAGGAAGAAACACGTTAGTTTTCAGATCTGGCCTGAGGGGGAGGTTGACCCCCAGTTCGACCCCCTGATCGACCTATATAGGGGGAGTTCGACACTCTGGTCGACCTAGCCTTGGGCGGGAAAATTCCCGCCTAGCCCACTTCTGCTTCTGATTTTGAAATTTGAATTTTCTGAACTTTAATCGGAGCTGTTTATTTAAATTCTTGAATCTTCTGAAAGTCATAACTCCTTCATACGGAGTCTGATTCACGCAAACTCAGACTCTATCTCAAGCAGAATTCCGAGACGAGCGCAACGGCGTAACCCATTTCCCATAATTCTTAGATTTATAATTAAGTATTCTTTAATTTTAACTTCATTGATTCCGGAAAATACGGGGTGTTACAGAATTTAAGTGATAATGTCTGTGATCAGGAAAGAAGTTTACTTAATCGCAAAGATTAAGTGGAAAAAGATACGATTGTAAAAGGGAATTTTCCAATATAAGAAATAATTTGTAAAAGCATATTAAAATGGAAAAACTTATTTAAGTAAAGAAGTAAATAAGAAGGGTTTTGGTCAAAAAATCCAACTATTAGTTTTAACAAAGTTAAAAAGAGTTTTAGTAAAGTATCAGTGAACGAATCCGAGATTATAAGCAAAGTGGATTTGAAGTATTAAACTAAGACAAGTGCTTTAAATAAACATTTTACTTAAGAACCAAATTAAGTAAATGGCATAATCGAAGTGAAATTTGAAAGGTTAATAGGATAGTTAGTGTTTTGAACAAAAGAAATTGAAAAAGGGATTTGTTATTATAAATCCAAAGTTTATATTATATAATGAAAAAGTTTTTGGAAAAGATATGAGCGAATGGATTAGTGTAATATAATCCAAGTTTTGAATAGAATACCACACAGGAGTTTTGAAGTAAATGGTTAATATTTGGGTAAATGAATTACTTAATATATTAAGTAAAATGGTGGTGGTCTATTGAGATGTTCAAGAGAAAAGTATGGTTTAAATAAAAAATCGGAAGTAAGATCCGATCGATATTTTAAGAACATGGGTTTTAAGTTACGAACTTCTATTTGCTATGAGATAAGAACGTTATCGATTAAGGTCTAAGAGGTAAATAAAATGCCCCAACTTAACCAACTTCACTATTATCGAGGAATGGTGTTAGTTTGTAATGATAATGGAGTTTGGAAAGGAGTTTTTATTTTCGTAAAACATTTGAAATTCATTTGCCAGTTTTGAAAAGAAATGTAGTACAATTAGTTTTAAATAAAACAATGTACATTAACCTAGTTTAATCCCGGTGGAGACATATAGTTTATTTATACCATTAGGCTATTTATATAACAACGTTTTCTAGAAAATAGAAATACTATGAGTAAAGTATATTTATTTAAAATTATAAGTAATTAGAATGGAAGGGTTATATAAATTTTGAAATAAATATTTCGAATTTAAGTAGTTAAAGCCATTGAGTTTAAATAAGAAAGCATGGGTCGTTTAACAAGATTTTTACCGCATAAGAGCTGACAATGGAATTATATTCGTAAATTAACGATATATTAATATATAGACATTTCCAAAATTTACGAAATAAATGGTTGTAACAACCCGAAAATCAGACCCAATTTAAAATTTTTATTTTTAAGTATTTTATAAGAAAAATCTGCCAGAATTTGAAATTTCCATTTTTAAATAATATTTTAATTATGGAAAAATAGACATTTTGCAAACGAACCCCGTTTTCGACGAAACCACTTTGGTTGGAACCGGAATGTCATAGTATTGCTAGGGTTCAATTTTCATAATTTTCAGAATCAGTATATGAGCGTGGCAGAAGAAACTGTGTTTGGGTCAATACAGTCAAAATTGAACGACTTAAAAATGGCCATTTTTCAAACAGCCTCAGAATTCGACGAAAATAATTTTGTTGGGTTCGTATCGTCAAGACATAGCCAAAAATATTTTTTGGGATTTTTCAGAGCCCGTATGTGGCTCCGGCGGATTTTTGATTGTGTCAGAATTAAAAATATAAAAGGATTTATTTTTAATTTCGAAAATTGGGGGTCAAGATGACCTTTTGGGCCTGCAAGACATGGCTAGACGGATCCGGAATGGGGGTTATTGGGTAGGGTAGCTTTTTGTTGGACTGGATTCTGAATGTTTTAGGAGAATTGGTTTTTTTTGAAAAATCAACAATTGCATAATATAAAAAAGAGGAGAACCCTAACTAAATCATTATCCATCTTCTTCAATTTGTAGTCGCCGCCCCTATACTCCATCATGGCCGAAAATTCTTGTGCCCCTATCTAAATTAAATCCTAACTCTTATACCAAATAAAAGAGCATCTTCTCCTCTCCATTCTCATAAAGTTAGATCTTCTCTGGAGCCACTATCTTCTCCTCTCCATTCTCATAAGCTACGGCCGATTCTATTTGGGGAAGAAGAAGGGTAATTACCCAATTAACCAATAAATTAAATAATTTAATTTATTTTATAATTTGTTTTGATCATATCTAATTCATTCTTAATTGAAATTCGATGATTTCAGCGATGTTATAATAGTGTGACTGAGATCTACGCATCTAAACCGACTGGAGTTGATTCAGGACACTTTGAATTTTGGGAAAAGTTCACAACGACTGTGAGATCTCTTGAATTTAAATTTAATTAGTTGATTAATTTATTTATTTATTTTTACAATATTCGTTTAGATCTGGTTTTGTATGAATGTGTTGTGATGCTTTTCCGTTGGATGTATGAATCATTATATTGTTTGTTGTGCATATGAGAACATGATTATTGTAGATTGAGTTCCTATTGAATCGTTTTATATAACCAATTCAATATTCATTTTGCGATGAAAATTTGGTAGATCTACATAAATAGCAATAAATCAAAGGAAATAAAAATCATTTTTTTTTCTTTTCTTCCTTTCTTGAATAGATCGGATTTAATAGGGAAAAACAAATCCTTTTTTTTTTAGAATGAAATGAGTTTGACAAAGAAAAATAAAATTTTCTTTATTTGAATGAATTGTATACAAAATGGAAGATTAAATTTTCCCTTTTATTTAAATTGATTTGATTTTTATTTTTGTGTCCAATACAAAAATATACATGAGAAAAAAAAATGTTTACTCTTTTTTTTTGTTCCAACACAAAAATATACATGCATGAAAAAAAAAAGATTGTTTATTTTATTTTTGTGTTCCAACACAAAAATATACATAGAAAAAAAAAGAGATTGTTTATTTTATTTTTGTGTTCCAACACAAAATATACATGAGAAGAAAAAGGGGTTTATTTTATTTTGTGTTTCAACACAAAAAATCTACATGAGGAAAAAAATGTATAAATCTTTTTGTTTGCAATTTCAATGTAAAGAAAAAAAGAACAAAACATTGAAATCTTTTTGTTTGCAATTTCAATGTAAAGAAAAAAAGAACAAAACATTGAAATCATTTTGTTTGCAATTTCAATGTAAAGAAAAAAAGAACAAAATATTGAAATCATTTTGTTTGCAATTTCAATGTAAAGAAAAAAGAACAAAACATTGAAATCTTTTTGTTTGCAATTTCAATGTAAAGAAAAAAAGAACAAAACATTGAAATCATTTTGTTTGCAATTTCAATGTAAAGAAAAAAAGAACAAAACATTGAAATCATTTTGTTTGCAATTTCAATGTAAAGAAAAAAGAACAAAACATTGAAATCATTTTGTTTGCAATTTCAATGTAAAGAAAAAAGAACAAAACATTGAAATCATTTTGTTTGCAATTTCAATGTAAAGAAAAAAGAACAAAACATTGAAATCATTTTGTTTGCAATTTCAATGTAAAGAAAAAAAGAACAAAACATTGAAATCTTTTTGTTTGCAATTTCAATGTAAAGAAAAAAAGAACAAAACATTGAAATCATTTTTTTGCAATTTCAATGTAAAGAAAAAAAGAACAAAACATTGAAATCATTTTGTTTGCAATTTCAATGTAAAGAAAAAAGAACAAAACATTGAAATCATTTTGTTTGCAATTTCAATGTAAAGAAAAAAAGAACAAAACATTGAAATCATTTTGTTTGCAATTTCAATGTAAAGAAAAAAAGAACAAAACATTGAAATCATTTTGTTTGCAATTTCAATGTAAAGAAAAAAGAACAAAACATTGAAATCTTTTTGTTTGCAATTTCAATGTAAAGAAAAAAAGAACAAAACATTGAAATCATTTTGTTTGCAATTTCAATGTAGAGAAAAAAGAACAAAACATTGAAATCATTTTGTTTGCAATTTCAATGTAAAGAAAAAAAGAACAAAACATTGAAATCATTTTGTTTGCAATTTCAATGTAAAGAAAAAAAGAACAAAACATTGAAATCTTTTTGTTTGCAATTTCAGTGTAAAGAAAAAAAGAACAAAACATTGAAATCATTTTGTTTGCAATTTCAATGTAAAGAAAAAAGAACAAACATTGAAATCATTTTGTTTGCAATTTCAATGTAGAGAAAAAAGAACAAAACATTGAAATCATTTTGTTTGCAATTTCAATGTAAAGAAAAAAGAACAAAACATTGAAATCATTTTGTTTGCAATTTCAATGTAAAGAGAAAAAGAACAAAACATTGAAATCATTTTATTTGCAAGTTCAATATAAAGAACAAAAGAGAACAAAATTTGTGAAGTGTCTTTACTTATATTTTCTAATGTATAAGAAGAGGGAAATGCAAAAGTATGTGAATCATTTTATTTGGCATTTTCTAAAAAAAATAATAATAAATAAATAAATAAAACATGTACATCATTTTGTATGTAAAACAAAAGAGAACAAAAATGTGTAAATCATTTTGTCGCATTTTGTATGTAAAACAAAAGAGAACAAAATTTGTGAAGTGTCTTTATTGATATTTTCTCATGTATAGAAAAAGAACAAATATGTGGATTGTTTTCTTTTATTCACATTTTCTAGAGCGAACAAAAAGTGTAAATTTTTGTGAACCTCTTGTATTTACAAACTATGTGAATCACATTATTTGCAAATTTCTATTGTAAATAAAAGATATAGGATTGGTAATGTACTTTATTTAATATTATGATTATTAATAAAAGGACAAGATAAAAATTTACATTTTTTTTATTTTACATTTTCATACATAAATGAACCGATAAAGTTATGAAATACAATTTTATATACAAATAAAGAGGTGTTGAACTGAAAATGTCATTTTATCAAAAATCTACTTATGATAAAAAAAACAAAAACAAACAGAATCATGTTATGATTGACTGCACTTGCTTGTTTGTATTGAATGACTTGTGTGAATCGCCAAATGGACTTATATGTATTTTTAAATATAAAGATTAATTAAATTAAAACGAATCGTGTACGGTAGTTCACGTTTCGAAAACATAAATTTAAATGATCTTACAGGAAAATCCAACCGTCGGATTGTTCCAAAGCCGGACCCGTTAGGACCGTCTTGGGAAAATCTTTCTAACGGTATAGATTTAGTCAAAATCCAACGGTCAGATCTTGAGTTAGGTGTAAATCAACGTTTGGGAAAAACAGCGCCACGGCCATCTATTGACCTGAAGCGTCATTAAGAAATTATAAAACTATTTTAACTAAATAGAAATAGTGGAAGGCATTATAAAGCATTTCTAGCGATACAAAATTGGTTTTGTAATTTATATAACTACAAAAATTATTTGGAAAACCGAGTTTAATCTCATTTCAAATAATTATACGGCGACATTAAATTGAAGAGTTGAAGACGACGGTTGAAGACCGACGATTTTCAAGGCGGATGGTTGTATTGCTATTGTTGGCCTTAATGGGAGTAGCTACCTTGATGGGTTGATGGTGGTGATCGTTCGGACGTTCTTGTTGATGGTTCGGATTTGCGAGTGTCTTTATTTCCCACGAAATAAGACGACTCCGGTTTCGTTCAGACCCAGGACGGACTTGTAAATGGATCGCATGCCTGACGTCGAAATTTATTTCATGTAATAAAATTGGTTTTATTTGATGTATGAAGGCTTGGTGGCGGAGGATTTATCCTCTTGCTTAACACCCCTTTGTATGTTAAATAATTCTCGATCGCGTGATATGAGTTGTCGATGTGACATGCCAAGTTGCACTCGAACAAGGCTTATTGTTGCAAAGCAGAGCCTTGTAGAATGATCAAAGCATGGTCCAGTATGGACACAGCTTTGTGTATACGTTACTTCACGAGCCTCACACCCCGGTGGAGTCCAAAACGGAGCAAGGAAACGCAGGGAGTGCGCACGTCTCTTTCTAGCTAAAAGTGGTGTCAGTGACCTACCAGCACTGATATTTACTAAGTGGTTGTTGGATTTGAGGTACCTCGGTATATTGGTCGCTACTAGCCAATTTAAAGGTCTGTTAGGATCGGGAGGCGTGTGTTCAGGAATTGCCAATCCATTAAGCGTTAACGTATGGACCGACCCTGCAGGATCCAAGGGTTGGACAGAGTACCAATCCTGGGGCATTGCTAGAGTGTCTCGAATCGGTAAGGATTTCGCTCCTAGCCTCGACTCAGTATGGAAACCCAACTTTCCAATACGAGATAACGGACTTGATTGTATACTTATTATGGCGACATAGTAGGATGGGGTACTATGTCGTCTAGGATTAATACATTTATTTTGAAGTATTTTAAATCATATCACACACTTATAATATTAAAATAGTATTTGACTCGTACTCTGCATTTTTGATCATTATAAGGTAAAACTCTATCCTCTGGTGTGCGTTGCATTGTGTGATAGGACCTGAGTCTTATAATGATTTCATTTTTACCAAAGCATTGCGTTATTCTTTTTATTTAATAAATTTATGCACAGACAATCTATTGGAGTAAACCCGTTCCATGAAAGTGGCGTGGTCCTTAGATTTGTCATATCCAGTAGTTAGTATAGATTTCTCATACCAGTCCCATGACTGACTCGTGTTTGTTTCACTTTGCAAACTCGGGTGCCCTCTCTCTACACGGGCAGCCAATTGACAGGTTCCTATTTAGCTTGCTTGGAGTTCTTGCTTGGAGATTCTATTGTTGAGGTGACTTGGAGTATGAAGACTTGCTATCTTTCCTTCTCTTCATTTCATTTTATGTTAGACATTTTCTGAGTTTCTTGAGACATTCAGACTTATTCCAGTTTAATTCTGTACTTTGGAGTTGAGACATGTTACATTCTATTTGGTTTTGATGTAATAATTAGAACTTCTGTGACTGTGGGATTCTATATTTTGATGACATCAATTTCCGCTGCCATGATGTTGTTATGATGTAGTTTTCTTATATTTATGTTGTTATCTGTGTTATGTATTGCTCTATTTATGTTGTATTCCAATGATCACCCTTGCTTTCGTTATACGGAAGTTTGGGGTTATCACAATGGTTGATGAAAATATAGCAATATTTTGAGAATTAAAAGGGAATAAAGCGAAGTGATAATAAACAAGAGGTATTGTTCCTAAATGGTGAAACAAAAGATGAGTTGGCAAGATATTTAAAAGGAACAGACTTTAAGTCTAGGGAATAATTTTAAAGGATTGGATAAAGAGTTTTAATGAACGGTTTAAAAAAAATGAGAACCTAAGCTGCCAATATATCTGACCATACTGGCTTGACATTGATAGTTAAAACACCTAACAATCAATGAAATATCCTTTTGGACCTTTTGATGTGTTGTTTCAAAGAGACCGGGATGGGAACTAGACCCAAAACCACTTCGAATCAACATTATGTACGAAGCTAACTTGCAAGGAATAAAGATGGAGCAATTGAAGACCATTGATATTCATAACGGAAGAACTACTTATAATCTCTGGTCTGCAGCCAAAGATATACTATGGTTCTGTCATGATTCATATCTAAAGATTTGCAAGGACTACTCGCTACTGATCTATATGGTGATTCCTTGGCTGCGGCAGGAGGGTGCCTTCAGTTCATCCTATTCCTGGATGACTTGTATGGACGAGTGTTTGACAAAGTATTTCCAAAGGAATCATGTAAGTTGATTTCCTCTAACGTATTACTGTTGGTAGCAGAGAAGACACCTTCTCTTAGCTTATCGACTAGTTTATTTTTGTGGACGTCAATTAGAGAATTCTGGCGGATCTGACAATGTAACATTCAAAGTAAATTATGGCCAGATGTTCCAGAAGTCGATTATAACCTCAAGCCTCATCAACCGGGAAATGACAAAAATCGGGCAGGCAGCATGGCTATGTGGGTCGCTCCCATTAGAGTGTATAATCACCTATCTAGAGAAAATCCATTTCCTTCTTTAATCTATTTCGATGCTGTCCCTTTTCGAGAAACGTTTGCTGATCCCAATCGTTGATGATATACATTCGATACACTCAAGCGAAATGAGTGATTAGTCATGTATTGGCCGGGTTGCAAGACGTTCTTATTGAACCCAGTGTATTCGCCTCTAGAGATACACTATTGGCAGGTGGTTCCATACCTTATCATAGTCGGAATCCAATCTCCAATAAGTTCCCGTGGTTTTGATTGTATACTATATATATGGAGCGTAGGATGCAAGCATTCCGCTGGTTTGCTATTTATCTGTGATTTGATAGACATTATTATGATATCAGAATAATATTGTTTTCAAAAATGTTTTGGGTTATACTAAGATAAAAACCGTCGTATTTATGTGTGGACTGGCCTTACTATTATCTTTTGTTTCAAAAAGGATTTCTAAAGTTAAGCCTATTGTTGAAATGAATTTAGCACTAAAAGTATTCCAGACTGACCTAGGTGTTTTTGCTTTGCTTCAAAATGTGCTCGGGTCAGACCGAACATATTTGACAGGTTAGTTTTCGCTTGGAGTTTCAGAAGCTGGGAGCAAGAGGCTTCATCGTTAATTATTTTAAAGTTGTTCCATTGTATCTGATTCATGTTGTACTCTGATGATTGGTATGTATACAAGATTTTCAGTTGTATAAAAAGATGATGTTATATTATATATTTTATTTTGTTTGTTCCGCTGTGAGATTCTGATGTTCTTCTTTCTCCTATTCCAATATTTCTTTCTTTCTCTCTCATCCTCTAATTTCTTTCTCTTAACATTCTGCTTTTCTGCGTAATTTGGGATGACTATGGTAGTAAAATGTCAGCCTAAATTGTACGGAAAAGTGGGACATTACAACTTGGTATCAGAGCTATTGGTTTAGTGATAACCTTGGCTCTGTGGCGTAACTCAATAGAGATGGGGTTAGTAATACCTTAGATCGAGTTTAAGTGTATTTATATGAGTGTACGTATTTGTAATTTTAAAATAAAATTATTTTCAAATTATTTTGTAAAGTGGATAAATGAAATAATTTTACCTAAATTATATTTTGTATAAATAAAAAGAAATAATTATCTTAAATTGTTGCCTAGTTGTTTGAAACTTGTATTGCCTTGATTGATTGATTTGAATGTGTTTGATTATAAGGTTCGATTGGGTCAATTGAAGGTCATTTCATATTTGAAATGTAAAATACGAATATTTAATTCATGTTGGGTTGAATAAATCGTATAAGAAAAATTTAAACTTGAATATTGAAATAAATTATAACTTAAGTCAACACTAATTTGACTTGGGTTGAGAAATAGAAATATCCAAAAGTAATGTTTTGGAATTATATGGTTGATATTGATGGCATAGATATGGATTTAAAGTTGGATGAACTTGATTGAAACCAATCTTGAATAGAATTGATTTATTGAGATAAATCTAGTATGGTATGGATATTTAAATTTAACTGGCATTGTTTTGAAACTAATGAAGCTCATTAGAGTTGAGAGCAAATGTAGAAGAGCTAATTTATCTTTAAAACATACCCAAGAAGATTTTGCAGTTAACTGAATCTAGTTTGATTGGAGCTGCAGAGTAATTGAGCAGGCTCGCTATTGTTTATCGCTTATTGCGTAATAACGTTCGAAAAAGGTACGCCTACGCAAAATATGAATTTTTGGTTTGATTTGGGTTTTGAATTGGATTTTTCTTTTTTCAGCCGTGTTGGTCGAGGTATATATATTTATTGTTCCTGCAATATTGCAGATGTTCCTCCGTACATGGGAGACTCTACCGAATTTTTTCCAAAATTTAAGGTGTTAGAAAATTTTCAAATCTTTTTGGAAAATTTTGTTGATAAGAATAAATTTGTTTTTCAATTAAAATTATTTGGATTAGTTTTTAATTAAAAATTTAGAAAGTGAAGATTTTAACTAAAATGATTTTTGATAAAATGGGTTTGTTGCATTCTTCTTACCTTAGTAATTTCGAGGACGAATTTCTTTTAAGGGGGAAGGAATGTAATGACCCAGGTTTTTAACCATTTAATTTTGATATTTAATTTTGTTTTAAATATCGATATGGATTTAAATGGTTCGAATTTAATAAATTTGAATTATTATTTAATTTAAATACTATAATGACAATTTTATTTCAAAATTGGCTGAATTTGCGCTATTATATGTTTTGGTAATGTAAGAGGATTTATTTGTGTTTAGATTTAATTTTATTTACGATTTCATTTATTAAACGCTATTTAAAAGTACAAATTATAATTATAATTATATAGCGAGCTGCAGTAGCGCGGTAGTTCGTAATATAGCGTCTTGTACTTTAATTGATCATACAGGATCCAAAACAAGTCGGATTTCTTCGGAACAAGAAACGTTCGAATCCATTTGGTAATAATTTTCTAATGAAGTAGAAAAATCGAGTTTTCATAGTGTAGATTTTGTTTTATGTCCAAATCAAATTTTCAAATAATCGTTATGGAATTCGTTTATTTATTATAATGATTTATTATATAAAAATAAAGGGTTTTTAATTTATTTAATATCTTTTATGCCCAGAATTTAACACGGGGTATCTTAATTTGAAAATATGGGAAATTCTGCTCTGGTATGTCCAGTTGGAATATTTTAATACTATTATATTGAGGTATTTTAAAATTGGTTTATTTTAATTCAAATTGGATAGTTAAAAGTGAAATTTATTCAAACGATCTCTGTTTCCGACGAAACAAATTTTATTAAGATCATAACAACAAATTATTGTTATATTTCAAGTTTCATGCCGAACGGGGTTATTCTGTGAGCGTGGCAAAACAAAATGCAAATAAATCGACAGTTTGGACACAAATGGGCACCGTTTTCACAAACAAACTCGGAATTCGATGAAACGAGATTCACTAGGACCATAACATTGAATTTTATGATGCCGTCCATTCTTGTTACGATTGGAGTTTGTGTGTGATCACAGTAATTAATAAACCGTGTTCGGAAATTGCGATGGGTATGAATAAAAATTGCTAATCATATCAATAAAAATCTTCGATCAAACCAAAAATAAAATAATTAAAATAATTAAATAATTAAATAAAATATTATATTTTTACTTATAAATATGACTACCGTGACCCCTTAATCCCCAAACCATTTCCATTTTCCCCATTCTAATTTCTCTCCTTCAGATTTTCTTCTGTAAATATTCCACTTTTAAAATTCTAAAACAATTCCACAAAATCCCCATAAATTCAATAAGCTATATCTTTGGATTACAACAATAACAAGGTTCAGTTACATATATAAATTGATCTGTGTGATTATAGTCTGGGAACATCCTTTTATTTGAACAAAGGAGTTGATCAAGTTTTGGGATGTGCGGTTTAGAGCCGATTCTAGTGAACTCGGGGTCAGTTGGGAAGAGGTTTCAGGCGAGGGTAGTTGGGGTTCTGGCACTTGTCGTAGTGGTGGTCTGGTGGGCGTTGGTTTCGTAGGTAGGAGAATGGAGGAGTTGAACGGGGTAGGTTTTGCTATGTTGTTTTTTTAGGACAGGTTTGGTTTTAGGGATCGTGGTGGATCTGAAGACCACCGGAGGAGGTGTGGTTAGTGCGAGAAGGATGTAGGAGATGTGGCGGAGGTTTTAGTGGCACTCCAAGAGGTCGGATGACCTGACGTTGGCGGTTGAGCATGAGAAACATAGGGGTTTTCTGTGTGGTTTTCTTTAGAGTGGGGTGCGGTTTTCAGCATCATAGAGGAGGTGTGGTTCACTGGAGTGGACGAGACCGGTGTGAGGTGATAGATGGGGAGGAGGCTGAAGTCGCGGTGGTGGTCAGGTAGGGCCCGAGTGGTCGGAGGCGGCGTAATCAGGAGTTTAACGGAGGGTGTTTTTACCGTGATGTTGCTTCAATTGGGTCTTCATGATCGGAGCAAGGGGCATCGGAGGTTCTGGCGATGGTCCGAGGTGGGATCTGGGGTGGAGGCGGTGTCGGCGAGTATAGTGGGTAGGGGTCTGATGGTCTAAATAAGAGGCGACGACGGTTTTTAAAGAAGGGACGACGGTTTGTGTTTTGTTGAGGAAGAATGATCGGGGTCGGCCTGACTAAGGAGTAAACGCGTGATAAAACACTGTGACGTGGCTAAGAATTGGACGAAACTGGTATCGGTGGGATCATTTCGACGGTGCCGGCGTGTATGAGCGGAAATGGAGCGATTCTGAGGCCATGGAAATTTCATGTAGTTTTAAACGTTAGTTTAAAATTATGTAAAACAACACAACATTGTCAGAAACAAAATTTGTGAGTTAATTCTCACACTTCTGAAATACAGCGATGTGTTAAACTCATATTATTAATATTTATCACTAATAAGTATAGATTGGCTGAATGGATGCTCTGGATGCTATGGATGAACTTTTAGTTGATTGTTTGTCTGTATTTATAAATTGGTCATTTAAATGCATGATATTTCATATATTAGTGTTAAACGATATTATAAATTGTTTTGTAGGTAAGAACAAGTTGGAGGAATGCAACCAAATTCGTCAAACAAATCGTATATTATTTGTTCTTTACCCCAATTTATATTATATCCTGTTTAGATATCAATGATTGAATGAATGTTGATTATTGAATCTAAATTCATCAGTTTTCATGTTTCAAATCAATATGTAGTATTGATTGAGTAATTGGCAGCGGATGTTCTAAATCCATCGTTTTTGAAATATTAATTTACCATCACGCGGATTGACGTATTTTCAATTATGAAAATTTATTTTTATAAATGAATCGAAGTTCCAGTTTTATTTTAGTTAAATATAAGGTTTTAGTAAATTGACACTTATGACTTGTTTTAGAAAAAAATGTTAAAAGGAATTTTATGGTAACATCTTTTGTTTTAATACATAAGGAAGACTAAGATTGACGAGAGAGTTGATCATTTGGAATATTTTTTCCAAAGGAAACAATTAATTGAGATTTATTATTTTAACCTAACGATTTGTTTTAAAAGCTAAATAAACTTTTAGTTCGACTTTATTAAAGTGATTATTAAATAGTTTTTATTTATAAAATTTATTATTTTCTTAATAACTTAATTAACTAACCTGTTGTTAGTTAATAGTGAAGTAATACACTTTTAGTCCAACAAATGATTAAGTTAACGACTAAGTTAATTATTATAACTAATTACATCTTGAATAGATTTCATTTAAGATGTAACGAGATTAGAAATTTTTGAAGGGACTTATGAAAAGGATTTTATAGTCCAAATTCCATAAAGGCTTTATAAAAGGAATTAGAGTTTTAAATAGATTTATATAATATTAACTAACCTATCGTTAGTTAATAATGAAGTAATATACATGTACTGTAGAGATGATAAAGGGCTTAAGAATTAGAATTGAATTATATGAGACTTTTTCATAACGAAATTTAAGTGGTAAGGTTTGTGATCAGGAAAGAAGTTTACTTAATCGCAAAGATTAAAAGGAAAAAAATATGATTGAAAAAGGAATTTTTCCAATGTAAAAAATAATTTGTATAAGCATATAAAAATGGAAATACTTATTTATTTAAGTAAAGAAATAAATAAAAAGGGTTTTGGTTAAAAAATCCAGCTATTAGTTTTAACGATGTTAAAAAGAGTTTTACGTAAAGTATTAGTGAACGAATCTCAGATTATAAGCAAAGTGGATTTGAAGTTTTAAACTAAGGCAAGGGTTTTAAATAAACATTTTACTTAAGAACTAAATTAAGAAAATGGCATAATTGAAGTGAAATTCGAAAGGTTAAAAAGGATAGTTAATGTTTTATATAAAAGAAATTGATAAAGGGATTTATGGTTATAAATTTAAAGTTCAGATTATATAATGAAAAGGTTTTTGGAAAAGATATGAACTAGTGTAATATAATCCAAGTTTTGAATAGAATACTACACAGGAGCTTTGAAACAAATGGTTAATATTTGGGTAAATGAATTACTTAATATATTAAGTAAAATGGTGGTGGTCGATTGAGATGTTCAAGAGAAAAGATATGGTTTAAAAAAAATAGGAAGTAAGATCTGATCGATATTGTAAGAACGTGGGTTTTAAGTTATAAACTTTTATCTGCTCTGAGATAAGAACGTTGTCGATTACGGTCTGAGAGGTAAATAAAATACTTCAACTTGACCGACTTCACTATTATCGAGGAATGGTATTAGCTTGTAACAGTAAAGGAGTTTGGAAAGGAGAAATTATTTTCGTAAAACATTTGAAATTCATTTTGAAAGGTTTGAAATGAAATGTAATACGAAAAGTTTTAAATTAAACAATGTACGTTATCCTTGTTTAGTCTGAGTGGAGACATATAGTTTATGTATACCATTAGTGTGACGACCCAAACTTCCGAGGAACGGAAATAAGGATAATCGTAGGAGTATAACATAATTAAAACAATAACAGATCACAGAACATAAAAACCATTACAGCGGAAATGTAAATGTCATCACAGCATAACATCTCAGAAATCAGAATACGCAGTACAGGATACAACTTAGCAAAATAGATGTCTAAAACAGGGAAAGAAATAAAGTCTCAATCTCCCAAAGTACATCAATACTAAATGTCTCAAATACTTAAGAAGCAAAATAAAAGATAGAATGATAAGGTTCTTCATCATCTTCATCAGCAAGCTCTAGTCCAGAAGATACCCTTACCTAAAGACCTGTCAATTGGCTGCCCGTGTGGAAAGAGGGCACCCGAGTTTGCAAAGGTGAAACAAACTACGAGTCAGCCATGGGACTGGTATGAGAATTCTAACTAGAATACTAATAGTAAAAAGGCAAATTCAAAGACCACGCCGCTAACGCGGAACGGGTTTAACCAATGAATTGCCGTGCACAATAGGTAACTAAACAGATATATAAGTGAAACGTAAAATAACGAAATGCCTTATTTGAAAAGTGAAACCGTTATAAGACCCAATCCCATCACACAATGCAACGCAAACCGGAGGATAGGGTTTTCCCTTATAACAGTCAAAAGATGATAAATACGTAAAAAGCGGTACTATTAATAGTGTGTATATGTTTTGATAAACAATTCAAAGTAGATATATTAATCCTAGACGGCATGGGTACCATGATATCATGTCGCCATACTAGTAATACAATCAAAGACGCGTGGGACGTATTGGAAAGTTGGGTTCCATCACGAGTCAAGGCTAGGAACAATCTCCTGACCGATTCGAGACACTCTAGCAAATGCCTCAGGATTCGGACGCTGGCGAACCCTTGGATCCTACAGGGCCGGTCCACAAATACTTTAGTGGATTAGTTATGCCTGAACACACGCCTCCCGGTCCTATTGAACCTATAATACGGTCGTTGGTGACCGCAAAAATAAACCGAGGCCTCGAAAATTCCATCATCCACAAAAGTAAAATGTCAGCGCTGGTAGGTCCCTGACATCACTATAAGCTAGAAAGAGAACGTGTGCACTCTCTGCGTTCCTATGCTCCGTTTTAGACTCAACCGGGGTGTGAGGCTCGCGAAGTAACGTTATACACAAAGCTATGCCAAATTAGGCTGTGCTTTGATCATTCCACAAGGCTCTGCTTTACAACAAAAGCCTTGATCGATAGCATCTTGGCGTGCCACACTGACAACTCACGCCCTACGATTGATAAGTGTTAATATATACTAGGGTGTTAAGTGAAAAATAAATTCTCCACCACCAACAAGTATACATTAATAAATATCAACTTAAATACACAACATGAAGTTCAATGTCGGACACACATCCATTTACAAGTTCGTTCTGGGACTGAACGAAACCGGAGTCACCGAGGTGCTCGCATATCCGGACAATCAATAAGTGCATCCGGACAACTACCACTATTAACCCTTTATTGATAGCTAGTCAACGTCGGGCGTCAGTAGCCATCCTTTCGACGTGAGGATCACCGGTCTTCAAACGCCGTCTTCGATATTTTGATTTGAACGTCGTAAAATTATTTGAAATGAGTTGAACTCGGGCTTTTCAAATAATTTATCGTATTGTTATTATTTAAATCATATAGTATTATCAATATTTATTTATACCGATTTATCGCTATTTTTATTGTTGCATATAAATTCTAATATATGTGATGTTATAAATTGTGATTCCAATACTGCACATAAATTCTAATATATGCAGTGTTTTAGCCATGTGTATTTTATAAATCGTGTTTTACTCGTATTATGAATGCGGACAAAGAAGTAAATTTTATTTCTAACATTTGATTCGCATTGTACATACTAATCAAAAGTGAATTTTTAACTCTAAAGTCTTGTTCGCATTGGTGGATGCGAACCAAAAAGCCAATTTCTTATTACAATGATTTGTTCGCATTTGTGGATGCGAACAAAAGTAAATTTTTAATTCTTAATCTTTTGTTTGCATTGTGGATGCGAACAAAAGGACAACCTCTTATTTTAAATAATTTGTTTGTATTGTGGATACGAACAAAAGGATAATTTTATATTTTTAAACTTTTGTTTGCATGGAGGATGCGAACAAAAGGATGAACTCTTGTTTTGAATCTTTTGTTTGCATTGAGGATGCGAACAAAAGGATAAACTTTTATTTTTAATCTTTTGTTTGCATTGAGGATGCGAACAAAAGGATAAACTTTTATTTTTAATCTTTTGTTTGCATTGAGAATGCGAACAAAAGGATAAACTTTTATTTTTAATCTTTTGTTTGTATTGAGAATGCGAACAAAAGGATAAACTTTTATTTTTAATCTTTTGTTTGCATTGAGAATGCGAACAAAAGGATAAACTTTTATTTTTAATCTTTTGTTTGCATTGAGAATGCGAACAAAAGGATAAACTTTTATTTTTAATCTTTTGTTTGCATTGAGAATGCGAACAAAAGGATAAACTTTTATTTTTAATCTTTTGTTTGCATTGAGGATGCGAATGAAACAAAAGTAAATTTTTATTCTAATTGTCACTTACATTGTAGGAATGTAAATAAGATTAAATGAGAGTTTAGTTCCAAATATCATTTACAGGGTAGAAATGTGAATGGAATAAAAATAAATTTTGTTCCAAAGGTTATTTACATTGTGGAAATGTAAGTAAAATAAAAAGTAAATCTTTCCTTAAGCGTTATTTACATTATGGGGATGTAAATAAAAATAAAAAGTAAACTTTTCTTCAAGTGTTATCTACACTATGCAAATGTACATAAAATAAAAGTAAACCTTATCTTCAAGTGTTGATAAAAAAAAAACTTTATTACCATTGTTATTTACATTATGTAGGTGTAAAAAAAAAAAAAAGATTTTGTTGCAATTCGTACTTCAAATCCTATTTTCAATGTACATAGTGAAAATAAAAAGTGAGCTTTTATTTTCATGTCTTATCCACAATGTACAAAGTGTTATGCACATTTTTTATGCGAACGTAATTAAAATAAAAGTAAACTTTGTAATTAAGTGTTATACACATTTTGTTTACAAGGTTAATGCGAATGTAATTAAAATAAAAGTAAACTTTGTAATTAAGTGTTATGTACATTTTAAGAATGTACATAAAATAAAAAGGGAAAACTTTGTTTCAAGTGTTATGTACATTTTAAGAATGTATATAAATAAAAAGAAATTCTTTTCCAAATGTTATTCACATTTTTAGAATGTAAATAAATACAAAAGTAAATTTTTGTCTTAAGTTTCACTTACCTTTTTATAATGTAAAATAAAAGAAACTAAATTTTGTCTCAAGTTTGATTTACATTTTAAGAACGTAAATCAATACAAAAGTGGATTTTCCTTTTTGATAATCTCTATTTTGGTAATTTGTTTGCATTTGTGAATGCAAACAAATATAATCCTTTCTTTTATTTAAAGTAAACTTTCTTTGTTTTTTCTTTCTTTATTTATTTAATATTTTGTTCGCATTGAAAAAATGTAAACAAAATATAATTTTTGGTGACTTTCTATTTTTGACTGTTTTTGTTTGCATCGAGGGATGCAACAAAATAAAATGTTATTTACTTTGAATTGAAAAGTAAATCAATCCAAATCCAAACGAGGTTTTAACATACAAATGGTGTCAACGTATTTGAATAGAAAAATAAATCAATTCAACGCTACACAATAGTGATAACAGCAGAGGTGGTGACAATATAATTGAATTGAAAAGAAAATCAATCCAACTCTACTCAATGGTGATAACAATCATATTTGAATTGGAAAGTGAATCAATTCAACTCTAAACTATGATGATAACATATGGATGGTGATAACACATTTACCTTATTTTAAATAGAAGATTTGTCAATTTAATTATGACAAAGTGTATAGCATAGGGATGTTGTCAATTACATAAATCTATACTATTATTTCATACATAAAATCAAACATCACAAATACGTTCACACAAACACATCTGAGCCATAACTATTATATATATATTATATCGCAGCTAAATAATTTAATTTATTATTAAATTAAAATATAGAATCTCACAGTCGTTGCGAATAAGCTGAAAATTCCAACAGCTCAGAAATCCTCCGTTTCAGTTCTGATGCGTAGATCCCTTTCGTATGATCACAACACTTCTGAAATTTTCAGATTTCGAATTCGAACGAAGAAGTTATGACAAAAACAAATTGATAATTAATTAATTAATTAAATTAATAAAAGAGATTAAGGATTTAATCCCTCTTCTACCTTCAGGAAGTTTGGCCGTGATAAACACAATTGTGTTCAAAACTTTGACCGTCGATTGCCGGAGGTAGGATCAACGGTTTGGAGAGCCGTCAGTTGGAGAAGGACGGCCTTGGAGTGGCCGACGTGCGCCTAGCACGGTGGGAGGCTCGGTGGTGGCCTGTGGGGTCGGCGGCCTGCGCAAGGGCACGACTTCGGGGGCAGAATTCGCGAGCTATGGAGCACGAGGCGAGGTGCTATTGGTCGGAGAAGAAAGAGGAGGTGAAGAGCTTCGAAATGATGGGTAGTTTGTGTGGTAATTCGAAGTGTGGATGGAGAATTCGAGGAGAGAAGGTATGGAGGTAGTGGCGGCTACGGGTTTGAAGAAGACGATGAATAGTGGACCGTATTTATACGGTATAAATTAGGGTATTTTAATTATTAAATATTTAATTAAGCCCAATTAAAGTCCGTTTGGCAAAACTTCATATTTTCCAGCCCAACGACTGTCTAGCCTACCCAATTACCCCCATTCCGGATCCATCTGAATATGTCCCGCAGGCCCAGGAGTTCGTCTCGGTCACCGTTTCTCAGATTTAAAATATAATTCATTTATTTTTAAATTGAACGTATACTGAAATTTACCGGGGCCACATCTGAACTCAGAAAAATCCAGAAAAATTATTTCTGGCTTTCTTTTGACGATACGGTCCTAACAAAATTAATTTCGTCTCATTCTGAGACTGTTTGAAAAATGGCTATTTCTAAGCTGATTAATTTTGACCCAAACTGTCAAAACACAGTTTCCTTTGCCACGCTCACATACTAGCTCGGAAAATTCTAAAAATTGAAACCTAGTAATAATTCGGTATTCCGGTTCCAACAAAAGTGGTTTCGTCGAAAACAGAGATCGTTTGAAAATTGGCTATTTTCACTGGCTTTTAAATTATTTAAAAATAGAATTTTCAAATTCTGCCACAATTTTCCACCAAAATAATTAAAATAAAAAATTTTAAATTGGTTCGGATTTTCCGGGTTGTTACATTCTCCCCCACTTAAAAGTTTTTCGTCCCCGAAAAGAAATAAAAGTAGGAAACAAACGGAAAATGTAAATTATGGTAAACATACCTCACACAAGAGTTAGTCGGAGATGTCCACTCTGCACTTTGGGTAAGCCTTCATAAAGCTGTCCTCTGTCTCCCAAGTACAGTCTCTAGGATCCCCGCTCCATTGAACTTTGACTAGGTGAATCTTCTTGTTTCTCAACTCTCGGGTCTCCTTGCCAATGATCTTCATTGGGTCTTTCCGCACCGTTAGATTAGGAGTAATGTCCAAGATCTGTTGGTTCAACTCATCCTCAATCAAATCAGGATCATGCACATGCTTGCGGAGTTGAGACACATGAAATACATCATGCACCCCAGGCAACCAATCTGGTAACTGCACTCGATAAGCTAGAGTCCCAATTCTTTCGAGAATAGGAAATGGGCTGATGAATCTTGGCGCCAATTTTCCAGTTTTCCCAAATCGAATAACACCCCTTAGTGGAGAAATCTTCAAGTACACAAGATCCCCGACAGAGAATTCTACATTTCTTCTTCCCTTGTCGGCATAGCTCTTTTGTCGACTCTGAGCTGTCAATAGGCGCTTCTTAATTATGTCAACTTTATCAGATGCTTACCGAATCATATCGGGGCCCAAGACTACTCGGTTTCCTTGCTCAACCCAGCATGCGGGAGATCTGCATGGCCTGTCATAGAGAGCTTCGAATGGCGACATCCCTAGGCTTGCTTGATAGCTGTTGTTATAAGAGAATTCTACCAAGGGTAAGTGATCTTCCCAAGAGCCACCAAAATCAAGGATGCAAGCACGCAACAAGTCTTCTAAAATGCGATTCACCCTCTCAGTCTGGCCATCTGTCTAAGGGTGATAGGCTGTGCTCAAACTCAACTTAGTTCCTAGCTCAGTTTGGAAAGCTTCCCAAAACTTGCTGGTAAATATCGGGTCGCGATCACTGACAATTCCTCTAGGCACTCCATGCAGCCTGACTATTTCTTTAACATAAAGTTGTGCTAGACTCTGAGCGGTTCTATTGGATTTCACAGGGATGAAGTGGGCAGTTTTTGTGAGGCGGTCAACAATTACCCATATACTATCGTTCCCCTTTTTAGTGCGAGGCAAGCCATCGATAAAATCCATGGAAATTTCGTCCCATTTCCAGCTTGGGACATTTACCGTTGCAACAATCCTGCTAGCTTTTGCTGATCACTCTTAACTAGCTGGCAGGTGGGGCATCTAGCAACGTAGATAGAAATGTTTCTCTTCATGGATCGCCACCAAAAAGTACGCTTAAGATCGTGATACATCTTGCTTACTCCCGGATGAATGCTGAACTTGGATTTATGACACTCGTCCATGACTTCTCTTCTGAGCTCAGGAATGCTGGGTACACAGATTCGGCCTCGGAGCCTCAGAACTCCTTGGTCGTCTAACTGAAAGCTCGTGGGTTCGCCTTCTCTAACCTTTTTGCTAAATTTCTGAATAAATTTGTCATTCTTCTGAAGGTCAGAGATCTTATCGATCAAGGAAGGAGTGATAATAATGTTGGCAAGGATAAGATTGACGTTGGCTGTACTCTTCCTGCTGAGAGCATCCGCCACTACATTAGCTTTCCCTGGGTTATATAAAATGTCCAGGTCATAGGGTGCAAGGAATTCAACCCAACGCTGCTGCCTCGCGTTTAAATCTCTTTGGTTGAATAAATGCTTTAATGACTGGTGATCAGTGTACAACTCAAATTTCTCGCCCAAGAGATAGTGCCTCCATATTTCAAGAGCAAATACGATGGCCATTAGCTCAAGATCGTGGGTGGCATAATTCTTCTCATGCGGTTTTAACTGGCGACTGACATAAGCGACCACTTTGTCTCTTTGCATAAGCACCGCACCAATACCTTAAATACATAAAAGATAACATGTTAAAAACGAGACTCGACATTAAAGAAAATGTTATCTCTTACATGTTTATTTAAATAAAAAGAATGACCTTCTTTTGAAGCGTCAGTCCAGACTTTCAGATCCTGATTGTCATCTATGATGGTCAACACAGGTGCAGTGATCAATCTTTGTTTCAGCTCTTGGAAGGCTGTCTCACATTTTGGTGTCCAAACGAACTTCGTGTGCTTCTTAGTTAGCTTCGTCAGTGGACAAGATAATCTCGAGAAATTCTCAACGAACTTTCGATAATAGCCAGCAAGTCCCAAGAAGCTTCTGACCTCAGTGGGAGTCCGTGGCTGCTTCCAATCTTGGATGGCTGAGATCTTCCCTGGATCTACTGCAATGCCTTCCTTTGAAACGACATGGCCGAGGAATTTCACCTCTTCTTGCCAGAATATGCATTTGGAGAATTTTTCCTTCAGCACATTTCTTCGCAAAATCTCCAAGACTTCCTTTAGATGTTTTTCATGCTCAGCAATGGTTTTGGAAAAGATAAGAATATCATCAATGAACACCAACACGAATTTGTTTAAAACATTTCGGAAGACTCTATTCATCAGGTCTACAAAATATGCTGGAGCATTACAAAGACCGAAGGGCATTACTAGCCATTCATAAAAGATATCCGGTCCTCTGAAAGCAGTCAAGGGAACACACTCTTCTGCAATGCGCAGTTGGTGAAAACCTGTAGCTAGGTCCATCCTCGAGAATATTCATGCTCCATGAAGGCGGTCTAAAAGATCATCGATGCGGGGCAGTGGATATTTATTCTTCAGAGTTTGCTTATTTAGGTCGCGGTAGTCAACACACAACCGGAGAGTGCCATCTGACTTTGGGACAAACACCACGGCTGCGCCCCATTCTGAAAAGCTGGGCCTTATGAGCCCCTTCCACAGAAGCTGTTTGGTTTGATTGTTCAACTCCTCTCTTTCCTTTGGCGACATCCTTCGAATAGGGTGCACAACCGGTTTCGCATTAGGAGTTAAGTGAATTTTGAAATCAATCTCTCTGCGTGGGGGCAAGCCGTCAACTTCTTTGAATACGTCTGCATAGTCTCTTACGATCGGAATATCTTCAATAGAAGTAGAGGCGACTTCTAAAGAAGACCAGAATTCTTTCCTATCTGTGGCTGAGCCATGGCAGGGAATAGTGATAATATCCCCAAATTTGGTTTTGATTTTGACTACTCTTTCAGCACAAAGTAATACAGCCTCAAATTTTGTTAGCCAGTCCATTCCGAGTATGATATCATAACCGGAGAAATTCATGATGATCAATTTGAAAGGAAATAGGAAGTAGGAATAAGAAATGGGTACTTTACAATATTGGTCAAGAATAAGTGAACCCCCTATTGGACTATGTGCTCTAATCAGTTCTTTCAGTTTTCGTGGTTTTAATTTAAGCTTCGTAATAGTGTCAACAGATATGAAACTCCTTGCGGCACCAGTATCAAATAAAACTGTAATAGGGATGTTTTTAATGCTGAGGGTACCTCCTAAAACATCAGGCGTACCTGCACCTCCAGTAGAAGTCGGTGCAGCTGCACCATCATAGACGTGAGCCACCTGAGATTTCTTGAGCAGAGGGCAATCCTTGATGAGATGTCCAGGCTTGTGGCAGTTGAAACATTCTCTTGGGCCATGGGGATTCTGTCCACTGTTCTGAGTGGGTCCAGACTCATTTCTTCTAGGTCTCTTTGGGGCACGACACTCGTAGTCAAAATGGCCTATCTTCTGACAATTGAAGCACTTGACTTTAGACTTGTCCTTCTTCCTCTTCTCTTGGGGTTTGGCTGTAGAAGAGCTACCTCCCTCTGGCTTCTTGTCCGCCTCTTTCTTTTTGTTGTTAGCTTGATTCTTTTCTCGGTCCTGAGAGTTTTTCTGATCAATCTCTTCGTACCTGCATGCCATCTTTATCAACTTGGCAAACGGGCGCTCGATGTGTGCAGTCACCCTGTTGTGGTATTTTCTTGCAAGCCCATTAATGAATCTCTTATTCTTTGGAATCTCGCCTTGGACTAGCTCAGGGGCGTATCTAGAAAGATCTTCAAACTTCTTCACGTACTCAGAAATAGACAAGCTCCCCTGTTGAAGGTTAGCGAACTCATCGTGAAGGCGCTCGACTTCATGAGGTGGAGTGTACTTCTCATTGAACAGTTCCTTAAATTTCTCCCATGTGACTTCAGTGGCATTATTTCCAATCATGCTCGTCTCCCACCAAGTTTGGGCTTGGCCCTGTAAGAACCATACTGCCATGTATCTCTTCCTGTGGTCTTCAAGCTCCAATCCATCCAAAATCTTTTCCATATTCTTCAGCCATTCTTGTGACTCTGTCACGGTCCCATGCCCTGTGAAATGTACACCTCCAAGATTCTTTATTTTCTTTGCCACTTTGTCAAGATCAAAAGCACGGGGAGGTGGTGGTAGCACCTCAGCATCAAAGTCGGGTTGGTCCTCAACAACTGGGGCTGGACCTCTTCCCCCGCCTCTACCTGCAGCTCCTCCACGACCTCAAGCTCGAGCTCTGGCTGCTCTGGCCCTCGTACTCATTTTTCAATTAGTCTGTACCAAGGAAAGAGTCAGACCAAGAGAAATGGTAATTTAAAAAGAAAGGCGAAAAGTATGGACATATGAATGATGAAAATGAAGTAATGACTGATAAATATGTGCTATTCTGCTATGCTCATCCTAGGACCTAAATCCCATCTCTAATGAGCTATTCACCTTAGAACTCTACTGATTCTATTAAGACGAATTGTTCTAAAAATGTTACACTCCAAAGCTAAGGTTAACCAAAGCTCTGATACCAAATGTGACGACCCAAACTTCCGAGGAACGGAAATAAGGATAATCGTAGGAGTATAACATAATTAAAACAATAACAGATCACAGAACATAAAAACCATTACAGCGGAAATGTAAATGTCATCACAGCATAACATCTCAGAAATCAAAATACGCAGTACAGGATACAACTTAGCAAAACAGATGTCTAAAACAGGGAAAGAAATAAAGTCTCAATCTCCCAAAGTACATCAATACTAAATGTCTCAAATACTTAAGAAGCAAAATAAAAGATAGAATGATAAGGTTCTTCATCATCTTCATCAGCAAGCTCTAGTCCAGAAGATACCCTTACCTAAAGACCTGTCAATTGGTTGCCCGTGTGGAAAGAGGGCACCCGAGTTTGCAAAGGTGAAACAAACTACGAGTCAGTCATGGGACTGGTATGAGAATTCTAACTAGAATACTAATAGTAAAAAGGCAAATTCAAAGACCACGCCGCTAACGCGGAACAGGTTTAACCAATGAATTGCCGTGCACAATAGGTAACTAAACAGATATATAAGTGAAACGTAAAATAACGAAATGCCTTATTTGAAAAGTGAAACCGTTATAAGACCCAATCCCATCACACAATGCAACGCAAACCGGAGGATAGGGTTTTCCCTTATAACAGTCAAAAGATGATAAATACGTAAAAAGCGGTACTATTAATAGTGTGTATATGTTTTGATAAACAATTCAAAGTAGATATATTAATCCTAGACGGCATGGGTACCATGATATCATGTCGCCATACTAGTAATACAATCAAAGACGCGTGGGACGTATTGGAAAGTTGGGTTCCATCACGAGTCAAGGCTAGGAACAATCTCCTGACCGATTCGAGACACTCTAGCAAATGCCTCAGGATTCGGACGCTGGCGAACCCTTGGATCATGCAGGGCCGGTCCACAAATACTTTAGTGGATTAGTTATGCCTGAACACACGCCTCCCGGTCCTATTGAACCTATAATACGGTCGTTGGTGACCGCAAAAATAAACCGAGGCCTCGAAAATTCCATCATCCACAAAAGTAAAATGTCAGCGCTGGTAGGTCCCTGACATCACTATAAGCTAGAAAGAGAACGTGTGCACTCTCTGCGTTCCTATGCTCCGTTTTAGACTCAACCGGGGTGTGAGGCTCGCGAAGTAACGTTATACACAAAGCTATGCCAAATTAGGCTGTGCTTTGATCATTCCACAAGGCTCTGCTTTACAACAAAAGCCTTGATCGATAGCATCTTGGCGTGCCACACTGACAACTCACGCCATGCGATTGATAAGTGTTAATATATACTAGGGTGTTAAGTGAAAAATAAATTCTCCACCACCAACAAGTATACATTAATAAATATCAACTTAAATACACAACATGAAGTTCAATGTCGGACACACATCCATTTACAAGTTCGTTCTGGGACTGAACGAAACCGGAGTCACCGAGGTGCTCACATATCCGGACAATCAACAAGTGCGTCCGGACAACTACCACTATTAACCCTTTATTGATAGCTAGTCAACGCCGGGCGTCAGTAGCCATCCTTCCGACGTGAGGATCACCGGTCTTCAAACGCCGTCTTCGATATTTTGAATTGAACGTCGTAAAATTATTTGAAATGAGTTGAACTCGGGCTTTTCAAATAATTTATCGTATTGTTATTATTTAAATCATATAATATTATCAATATTTATTTATACCGATTTATCGCTATTTTTATTGTTGCATATAAATTCTAATATATGTGATGTTATAAATTGTGATTCCAATACTGCACATAAATTCTAATATATGCAGTGTTTTAGACATGTGTATTTTATAAATCGTGTTTTACTCGTATTATGAATGCGGACAAAGAAGTAAATTTTATTTCTAACATTTGATTCGCATTGTACATACGAATAAAAAGTGAATTTTTAACTCTAAAGTCTTGTTCGCATTGGTGGATGCGAACCAAAAAGCCAATTTCTTATTACAATGATTTGTTCGCATTTGTGGATGCGAACAAAAGTAAATTTTTAATTCTTAATCTTTTGTTTGCATTGTGGATGCGAACAAAAGGACAACCTCTTATTTTAAATAATTTGTTTGTATTGTGGATACGAACAAAAGGATAATTTTATATTTTTAAACTTTTGTTTGCATGGAGGATGCGAACAAAAGGATGAACTCTTGTTTTGAATCTTTTGTTTGCATTGAGGATGCGAACAAAAGGATAAACTTTTATTTTTAATCTTTTGTTTGCATTGAGGATGCGAACAAAAGGATAAACTTTTATTTTTAATCTTTTGTTTGCATTGAGAATGCGAACAAAAGGATAAACTTTTATTTTTAATCTTTTGTTTGCATTGAGAATGCGAACAAAAGGATAAACTTTTATTTTTAATCTTTTGTTTGCATTGAGAATGCGAACAAAAGGATAAACTTTTATTTTTAATCTTTTGTTTGCATTGAGAATGCGAACAAAAGGATAAACTTTTATTTTTAATCTTTTGTTTGCATTGAGAATGCGAACAAAAGGATAAACTTTTATTTTTAATCTTTTGTTTCGATTGAGAATGCGAACAAAAGGATAAACTTTTATTTTTAATCTTTTGTTTGCATTGAGAATGCGAACAAAAGGATAAACTTTTATTTTTAATCTTTTGTTTGCATTGAGAATGCGAACAAAAGGATAAACTTTTATTTTTATTCTTTTGTTTGTATTGAGAATGCGAACAAAAGGATAAACTTTTATTTTTAATCTTTTGTTTGCATTGAGAATGCGAACAAAAGGATAAACTTTTATTTTTAATCTTTTGTTTGCATTGAGAATGCGAACAAAAGGATAAACTTTTATTTTTAATCTTTTGTTTGCATTGAGGATGCGAATGAAACAAAAGTAAATTTTTATTCTAAGTGTCACTTACATTGAGGATGAGAGTTTAGTTCCAAATATCATTTACAGAGTAGAAATGTGAATGGAATAAAAAGTAAATTTTGTTCCAAAGGTTATTTACATTGTGGAAATGTAAGTAAAATAAAAAGTAAATCTTTCCTTAAGCGTTATTTACATTATGGGGATGTAAATAAAAATAAAAAGTAAACTTTTCTTCAAGTGTTATCTACACTATGCAAATGTACATAAAATAAAAGTAAACCTTATCTTCAAGTGTTGATAAAAAAAAAAACTTTATTACCATTGTTATTTACATTATGTAGGTGTAAAAAAAAAAAAAGAAGATTTTGTTGCAATTCATACTTCAAATCCTATTTTCAATGTACATAGTGAAAATAAAAAGTGAGCTTTTATTTTCATGTCTTATCCACAATGTACAAAGTGTTATGCACATTTTTAATGCGAACGTAATTAAAATAAAAGTAAACTTTGTAATTAAGTGTGATACACATTTTGTTTACAAGGTTAATGCGAATGTAATTAAAATAAAAGTAAACTTTGTAATTAAGTGTTATGTACATTTTAAGAATGTACATAAAATAAAAAGGGAAAACTTTGTTTCAAGTGTTATGTACATTTTAAGAATGTATATAAATAAAAAGAAATTCTTTTCCAAATGTTATTCACATTTTTAGAATGTAAATAAATACAAAAGTAAATTTTTGTCTTAAGTTTCACTTACCTTTTTATAATGTAAAATAAAAGAAACTAAATTTTGTCTCAAGTTTGATTTACATTTTAAGAACGTAAATCAATACAAAAGTGGATTTTCCTTTTTGATAATCTCTATTTTGGTAATTTGTTTGCATTTGTGAATGCAAACAAATATAATCCTTTCTTTTATTTAAAGTAAACTTTCTTTTTTTTTTTCTTTCTTTATTTATTTAATATTTTGTTCGCATTGAAAAAATGTAAACAAAATATAATCTTTGGTGACTTTCTATTTTTGACTGTTTTTGTTTGCATCGAGGGATGCAACAAAATAAAATGTTATTTACTTTGAATTGAAAAGTAAATCAATCCAAATCCAAACGAGGTTTTAACATACAAATGGTGTCAACGTATTTGAATAGAAAAATAAATCAATTCAACGCTACACAATAGTGATAACAGCAGAGGTGGTGACAATATAATTGAATTGAAAAGAAAATCAATCCAACTCTACTCAATGGTGATAACAATCATATTTGAATTGGAAAGTGAATCAATTCAACTCTAAACTATGATGATAACATATGGATGGTGATAACACATTTACCTTATTTTAAATAGAAGATTTGTCAATTTAATTATGACAAAGTGTATAGCATAGGGATGTTGTCAATTACATAAATCTATACTATTATTTCATACATAAAATCAAACATCACAAATACGTTCACACAAACACATCTGAGCCATAACTATTATATATATATTATATCGCAGCTAAATAATTTAATTTATTATTAAATTAAAATATAGAATCTCACAGTCGTTGCGAATAAGCTGAAAATTCCAACAGCTCAGAAATCCTCCGTTTCAGTTCTGATGCGTAGATCCCTTTCGTATGATCACAACACTTCTGAAATTTTCAGATTTCGAATTCGAACGAAGAAGTTATGACAAAAACAAATTGATAATTAATTAATTAATTAAATTAATAAAAGAGATTAAGGATTTAATCCCTCTTCTACCTTCAGGAAGTTTGGCCGTGATAAACACAATTGTGTTCAAAACTTTGACCGTCGATTGCCGGAGGTAGGATCAACGGTTTGGAGAGCCGTCAGTTGGAGAAGGACGGCCTTGGAGTGGCCGACGTGCGCCTAGCACGGTGGGAGGCTCGGTGGTGGCCTGTGGGGTCGGCGGCCTGCGCAAGGGCACGACTTCGGGGGCAGAATTCGCGAGCTATGGAGCACGAGGCGAGGTGCTATTGGTCGGAGAAGAAAGAGGAGGTGAAGAGCTTCGAAATGATGGGTAGTTTGTGTGGTAATTCGAAGTGTGGATGGAGAATTCGAGGAGAGAAGGTATGGAGGTAGTGGCGGCTACGGGTTTGAAGAAGACGATGAATAGTGGACCGTATTTATACGGTATAAATTAGGGTATTTTAATTATTAAATATTTAATTAAGCCCAATTAAAGTCCGTTTGGCAAAACTTCATATTTTCCAGCCCAACGACTGTCTAGCCTACCCAATTACCCCCATTCCGGATCCATCTGAATATGTCCCGCAGGCCCAGGAGTTCGTCTCGGTCCCCGTTTCTCAGATTTAAAATATAATTCATTTATTTTTAAATTGAACGTATACTGAAATTTACCGGGGCCACATCTGAACTCAGAAAAATCCAGAAAAATTATTTCTGGCTTTCTCTTGACGATACGGTCCTAACAAAATTAATTTCGTCTCATTCTGAGACTGTTTGAAAAATGGCTATTTCTAAGCTGATTAATTTTGACCCAAACTGTCAAAACACAGTTTCCTTTGCCACGCTCACATACTAGCTCGGAAAATTCTAAAAATTGAAACCTAGTAATAATTCGACATTCCGGTTCCAACAAAAGTGGTTTCGTCGAAAACAGAGATCGTTTGAAAATTGGCTATTTTCACTGGCTTTTAAATTATTTAAAAATAGAATTTTCAAATTCTGCCACAATTTTCCGCCAAAATAATTAAAATAAAAAATTTTAAATTAGTTCGGATTTTCCGGGTTGTTACAATTAGGCTATTTATATAACACCGTTTTCTAGAAAATAGAAATAATACGAATAAAGTATATTTGTATAAAATAATAAGTAACTGGAATGGAAGTGTTATATAAATTTTGAAATAAATATTTCGAATTTAAGTAGTTAAAGCCATTGAGTTTTAATAAGAAATCATGGGTCGTTTAACAAGGTTTTTACTGCATAAGAATTGACAATGGAATTATTTTTGTAAATTAATGATATATTAATATATGGACATACTGGTTGACATTGATAGTTAAAACACCAAACTATCAATGAAATATCCTTTTGGACCTTTTGACGTGTTATTTCGAAGAGACAAGGATGGGAACTAGACCCAAAACCACTTCGAATCAACATTACGTACGAAGTTAACTTGCAAATAAAGATGGAGCAATTGAAGACCATTGATATTCATAACGGAAGAACTATTTATAATCTCTGCTCTGCAGCCAAAGATATATTGTGGTTATGTCGTGATTGGGATCTACGGATTTGCAAGAACTACTCGCTACTGATCTATATGGTGATTCCTTGGATGTGTTAGGAGGTTGCCTTTGGTTCATCCTGTTCCTGGATGACTTTTATGGATGATTGTTTGACAAGGAATTTCCAAAGGAATCACTTACGTTGATTTCCTCTAACGTATTACTGTTGGTAGCAGAGAAGACACCTTCTTTTAGCTTATCGACTAGTGTATTTTTGTGGACGTCAATTAGTGAATTCTGGCGGATCTAACAATGTGACATTCAAAGTAAATTATGGCCGGAGGTTCCAGAAGTCGATTATAACCTCAAGCCTCATCAACCGGGAAATGACAAAAATCGGGTAGGCAGCATGGCTATGTGGGTCGCTCCCATTAGGGTGTATAATCACCTATCTAGAGAAAATCCATTTCCTTATTTAATCTATTTCGATGCTATCCCTTTTTGGTAAATGGCTGCTGATCCCAACCGTTGGTGATATACATTTGATACACTCAAACGAAATGAGTGGTCGGTCATGTGTAGGCCGGGTTGTAAGACGTTATTGTTGAACCCAGTGTATTCGCCTCTAGAGATACACTATCGGCAGGTTGTTCCATACCTTGTCATAGTCGAAATCCAATCTCCAATAAGTGCACGCGGTTTTGATTGTATACTATATATGTGGAGCGCGAGATGCAAGCATTCCGATAGTTTGCTATTTATTTTTTATTTGATAGACATTGTTATAATATCAAAATAATATTGTTTTCAAAAATGTTTTGGGTTCTAGTAAGGTAAAAACCGTTCGCATTTATGTGTGGACTGGTCTTACTATTATCTTTTGTTTCAAAAAGGATATCTAAAGTTAAGCCTATCGTTGAGATGAATTTAACACTGAAAGTATTCCATACTGACATGGGTGTTTTTTTGCTTTGCTTCAAAATGTGCTCGGGTCAGACCGAACATATCTGACACGTTAGTTTTCGCTTGGAGTTTCAGAAGCTGGGAGCAAGACGCTTCATCGTTAGTTATTTCAAAGTTGTTCCACTGTATCTGATTCATGTTGTACTCTGATGATTGGTATGTATACAAGATTTTCATTTGTGTAAAAATATGTTATTTTATGTATATTTTATTTTGTTCGTTCCACTGTGAGATTATAATGTTCTCCTTCTTTCTCCTATTCTAATATTTCTTTCTTTCTCTCTCATCCTCTAATTTCTTTCTCTTAACATTCTGCTTTTCAGTGTAATTTGGGATGACTATGGTAGTAAAATGTCGGCCTAAATTGTACTGAAAAGTGGGACGTTACCCAAGCCTAGTGGTGGTTCGAATCATCTGTTGTGTGGGACCCATATCAGTTAGTAACCCATCTTGTTATCAAAAGGGGGGACCTCGAACTAGGTAGGAGTGAGGGCACACTTACTGAGTTGATTGTAAGAGGTTCATCTGAGTGGGGTGTCTGATGGCGCATTTCGATGGACTCATATGCGTGCATGAATCCGCTTACTTGGGATAATAAGATGCTATAGCATCAATAGATATGGTTGTGCTATCCAAAAAAGGGGTTGCCACTTTAGGAAGTAATACATCCTACTATGGGGGCCAGCAGAGGGTATCTACAGGTGAGGGAACCAATCGATTAGGGTAGTTAGGATACATCTAGTCCTTCTTGTTTAGGTGCTCATTATTATCGCTGGGGTAACACTTGACATTTATGTTAGGCTACATGTTATTATTGTTGGGGAAACAACCCATCACTAGAAGTACACCTAAGTCTACCATCTATTTCTTTTGGAATCATTTTGTTTCTGTTATATTGTTGTTGTTGCAGAGAAAAGTACTTGAGAAGCGCAATATATTTTATTCTGTTTATTCTGTTTACCTGCTCAGTCTGTTGTACCTGTCTTATGATACTGTTATCTCTCTCAAATCCATTTTATATGCATGTTATGATGCTTTACTTATTATATGCTGAATTTAACTAGACTCGCCAGACTTTGAGTGGATACTTTCTCCTCCTCCTCCTCCTTGAGCGGATAATTTCTCCAATATATGCAAGAATTTCTGTGCTATGTGAGGAAAGCCATTTCGAGGAACTGAGAATTTTGTAGAAGCAAGGGATTATCTTAAAGAGACGGAGGATTTGTTTGGGAGTTTTGAGGTTGACGACCGTAGGATGATTCAGTTTACTGTTTGGCCACTGAAAGATGAGGCTTCAATCTGGTGGGAAGTGACGCAAGAAGTGCGTCTAGTTGAGACTTAGGATGATTTCTGATAGAGATTTGAGATGAAGTTTCTTTCTCAAGCCGAGCAAAGTATGCAAATGGAAAGGTTTTTGGAACTTAGGCAAGGAGGCATGTTTATCAAAGAGTATGTTAATAAGTTCGATCAATTGACGAGGTTTAGTTTGGAGCTAGTGAATACCCCACACAAGAAAGCTTTGAGGTTTGCAAGAGGGTTGAATGAACCCATCCATGGACTGGATATGTCTCATATTCCGATGGGGGCAACTTTCGAGAAACTCACTGACATGGGATTGATGCACGAAGAAGATACAGGTGAAAAGAAAGAGGCTAAGATTGATGAAAAACAAAAGAAGAAAGTATGGCCTAAGAAAGAACAACAACAACAAAAGAAGGACGGAAAGAACGACAAAGCCCGAGAAAAGAGGAAATGTCATAGTTGTGGACGTGTGGGTCATTTGAGCAAAGATTTCATAAAAAGGAAAAATGCTTATTTCCAATGCGGAGAGATCGGACGCCTTATTAAGGAGTGCCCGAAGAAGCAAGGACATGGCCAAAGGGCAGGATCTTATAGAGGCCAGGTGCATGCTCTCGTGGCCGGTGTACTGCATAGAGGTCGGAAAGTTTCTATTGAAGGTTTGATTTCTCTTTCCGATCATCCTGTTAGAACTCTTTTGATTCATACGCTTCACATTCTTTTATTTCTAATTCTACAGCTAAGTCTCTACATCTTAGTACTAATATGGTTTGGAATCTCGTTGTTGTCTCAAACATAATTTGGGGCATGACTCACCTGTCTATGATTTGTCGGGGTTTGAGAATATCTGTGTTGGGCGTCGGTTTGAGTGCGGCACATACGTGCTTAGTTTCATGGGCTATGGTTTGATTTTAGGTATGGATTGGCTAGCCAAATATGGCATCATTCTGGACTATGAGAGGGGGGTCATTAGACTTTTGACTTGCCATGAGAGGACCCTCGAGATTTCTTGTGATCCTAAGGGACTGTCATGCTTAGTTTCCTAGAATCGCTTGATGCATCTGTCAACGATTTACGATCAGTACTAGTAGTCTGTGAGTATCGTGATGTTTTCAAGGAGGTTCGGGGCTTACCTCCGAGGCGCGAGATTGATTTTCAAATATACTTGCTGGACAATGCTAAACCAGTTGCGTTTTTTGTGTGCTACATGGCTCTGAAAGAAAGGATGAAGCTCAGCAAGCAAGTAAGGGAGCTACTTGAGAAAGGGTTTATTAGGCGAAGCATATTTGAATGGGGTGCTCCAGTAGTATTCACTACATAGGCAGTTGGTTCGCTTCGTTTATGCATGGATTACTGGGAGTTGAATAAGGTCACTAAGAAAAATAGGCTTCCACTTCCGAGGATAGATGATCTGTTTGACCAGCTTGTTGGTGCATCTGTTTTCTTCCAGTTAGAATTGTCGATGGGGTTTCATCAGTTGATGATGGCTGAGAATAGTACAAACAAGACCGCTTTTAGATCTCCAGACGATTTCTTCGATCATGGCTTGTCATGCCTTTTGGGTTGACGAAAGCACCCGCCTATTTTGTGGATCTGATGAGTATGGTGTTTCAGGAGTTCTAAATAAGTTCGTTGTGGTCTATATTGATGTCATCTTGATATTCTCGAAGAGCGAGGAAGAGCGTGCCCTACATTTAAGGGAGGTCTTGAAGACTCTTCGAGCTCATCAGCTTAAGGCAAAATTGATAGAAGATTAGTGGGGAGATGACGATGAGGATGCAACTTGGGAGACCGAAGACAAGATTCGCGCTTCGTACCCTTTTCTTTTCATGGGGATGTTCTTAACTTATTTTTCCAAAGCTTTTATTCTTACTTGCTTCTGTCACTTAAGTATATCCTATCGATCGATTCTTCGACCTTTAGGTAGGGAACCAATGGGTGTAAACATGTGTTTGAGACATGTTATGTTAGATGGATGCAAGTGTTTGTTAGTGGTTGCTCGTGGATGCATATACACACAGTAGGCACTAGATCGGCTCAATCACTCTCATATTGCATATGGATTCATGCGCATTTTTTTTGGATGGAAATGGGTGCATCATCATATGGATGTTGCATTTGGATGGATGATTGTGCACGATATAGCATACATGATATATTAGGATTATTTGCATACATGATGGATTCATGACATTGACATACATTGGGTTAAAGAGATCAATTGTATCAGTAGGCCGCCTGACCTTTCGCATTAGCATAGAGGGACATATACACACACTATTGCATATGTGCATATAAGTATTAGAAATCTTTTAAGGACAATGGATGATTGTGATTGGTGGATAAGTAGACGGATGATGGATGGATGTTAGGATATACATTCTTCATAACATAGAGATTTCGGGGATGAAATCCTTTATGTAGGGGAGAATGCAACACCCTATAATTTTAAAAGAACATTATAATGATAAAACTAAAGAATACTTAATTAAATATTGGGAATCAAGTAAAATGGACTGCTCCGTTGTCTTAAAATTCTGCTTAAGATAGACTCCAAGTTTGCGTAAAACGGACATCGTATGAACAATATATTAAGGTCTGAAGTTTGTATACATATAACAAAAAAATAAATATAAACAGATCAGTCCAAAAATTCAAAATCAGAAGGCTGGAAGGCACGGGAAATCGCCTCATTGGGGGTCGACCCCACCCAGATCTAGGGCAGATCCATTTTTCTGAACCGGGACTTGTTTCTCGACCAGATTCATTAACGGTAGGCTATAAATAGGACCTCATTTCTATTGTTTTATTCATTAAAAACAATGAAGACAACGAGTTGTTGCCCCAACTCAAATTGAATTAGCCTATTCTTCTTAAACAACGACTTATATGTATACAAGAATCTCTGCTACAACATCAACACTCTTTCCTTAGTTCTTTAGATCGAATCACTCTGAGTTTATGTTGTTTTTAGATATAAACATTAAATAAGTAATCCTGATATGTTTGTAAATTTGGATCTAAACCTATGCCTGTTAATAACCTCAATCATAACTAAACAGATCTGTCATTATTTGTACACTTGATCCTCTATTTATTTCTTACAGGCCTATCTCTATTATGCTTATTTTTGACACCGTATGCCTATCCTTTTATTATGCCCATTCCTTTGACCATATGCCTATTCTGTTAGTATGCCTATTTTTGTCATCATATGCCTGTTATGTTGTTATAGCTATTTCTGTTCTCCTCTCTCCCTCCTTCCCTTTTCATTTTTATAGCCAGGCTACCTTCGAGCCTAGGCCTATCGCCGAAATATGCGAATGAACAAAATTGGGAATGGTTGGGAATGAAAAATTGGGGGCATAACTTGTACTGTAAAACATGACTAGGATTTGGGGGCATAATCTATACCTTAATCTAAAACTTTAATTTAGGGCATAACTTGTATCGTGAATCAGACTGGGATTTAGGGCATAACCTTTGATGAACATGAAAAATTGTTTAACAATGAACGTGGGGGGTGTCGCATATGGTATCAGAGCTGTAAGTTACCAGATCAAATAAAAGATTTTGAAAATTGTTTTCAAAAGGCTTTAGCAAGAAAGCATTTTCAAAGAAAAGTATGTTTTGAAAAACATATTCCCCAAGGCCATATGAAAATCTTTCGACTCTCTGTTTGAATCCCTTTTTCCTTTTCTTTTCAGCATGTCCGGGGAACCGATTATTCCCGAGGGCGTTACGACACCGGCTTGGTTCCATAGGTATCTTGAGGCTACGACGTCTGCCGGAGGCCAAGCAGACGCCCTTCCCTCTGTTGCATGCTATTCCTCCTCCTCCTACACGAGCGGATAATTTCTCCAAGATATGCAAGGATTTATATGTTAAGGGCAGAAATCCATTCCGAGGAACTGAGACTTTTATAGAAGCAAGGAATTGACATAAAGAGACGGAGGATTGTTTTCGGATTTTTGAGGTTGACGACCGTAGGAAGATTCAGTTGGCCGTTTGACAGCTGAAAGATGAGGCTTCATTATGGTGGGAAATGACGCAAGCAGGGCATCCAGTTGAGACTTGGGATGATTTCTAATAGATATTCGAGATGAAGTTTCTTTCTCAAGCCGAGCAAAGTATGCAAATGGAAAGGTTTTTGGCACTTAAGCAAGGAGGCATGTCTTTCAAAGAGTATGTCAATAAGTTCAATCAATTGGCGAGGTTTGGAGCTAGTGAATGTCCTGCACATGAAAGCTTTGATGTTTGCAAGAGGGTTGAATGAACGCCTCCATAGATTGGTTATGTCTCATATTCCGATGGGGGCAACTTTCGAGAAACTCATTGATATGGAATTGATGCACAAAGAAGATAAAGGTGAAAAGAAAGAGGATAAGATTGATGAAACACAAAATAAGAAAGTATGACCCAAGAAAAACAGCAACAACAAAAGAAGGGTGGAAAGAACAACAAAGCCCGAGAAAAGAAGAAATGTCAGAGCTGCAGATGCGTGGGTCATTTGAGCAAAGATTGCATAAAAAGGAAGAATGCTTGTTTCCAATATGGAAAGGTCGGACACCTTATTAAGGAGTGCCCAAAGAAGAATGGACAGGGCCAAAGGGCAAGATCTTCTTGAGCGTAGGTGCATGCTCTCGTGGTTGGTGTATCAGATAAAGGTAGGAATGTTTTTATTGAAGGTTTGATTTCTCTTTCTGATCATCCTGTTAGAACTCTTTTTGATTTTGGAGTTGCACATTCTTTTATATCTGATTCTGTGGCTGAGTCTCTGCACCCTAGTACTAGTATGGTTTTGGATCTAGTTGTTGTCTCAAACCCCATTGAGGGCATGAATCATCCGTCTATGATTTGTCGGGGCCTGAGAATATCTGTGTTGGGCGTCGAGTTTGAGTATGATGCATATGTACTTATTTTCATGCGCTAAGGTTTGATTCTAAGCATGGATTGGCTAGCCAAGTATGGTGCCATTCTGGACAGTGAGAGGAGGGTCACTAGACTTTTGACTTGCCATGGGAGGACCCTCGAGATTTCTTGTGACCCTAAGGGCTCCTTAATGCTTAGTTTCCTAGAGTCGCATAATGCATCTATTGATGATTTATGATCTGTACTAGTGGTCTGTGAATATCCGGATGTTTTTGAGGAGGTTCATGGCTTACCCCCAAGGCGCGAGATTGATTTCCAAATATACTTGGTGGACAATGCAAAGCCAGTTGCATTTCTTGGGCGCCACATGGGTCCAAAAGAAAGGAGGGAGCTTACCAAGCAAGTAGGGGAGCTACTTGGGAAAGGATTTATTGGGCGAAGCATATTTGAATAGGGTGCTCTAGTAGTATTCGCTACTAAGGAGAATGTTTCGCTTCACTTACGCGTGGATTACAAGGAGTTGAATAAGCTCACTAAGAAAAATAGGCTCCCACTTCCGAGGATAGATGATCTATTGAACCAGCTTGTTGGGGCATCTATTTTCCCCAGTTAGACTTGGCCACGGCGTTTCATCAGTTGAGGATGGCTGAGGACAGTATAGACAAGACCGCTTTTAGAACTCCAGCTGATTTCTTCGATTATGGCTTGTCATGCCTTTTGGGTTGACGAATGCACGCGCCTATTTTGTTGATCTCATGAGTAGGGTGTTTCAGGAGTTTCTAAATAAGTTCGTTGTGGTCTTTGTTGATGACATCTTGATTTTCTCGAAGAGCGAGGAAGAGCATCCCTTACACTTAAGGGAGGTCTTGAAGACTCTACGAGCACATCAGCTTAAGGCAAAATTCTCCAAATGTCATTTTTGAGAAAGGAAGTGAGATTTCTAGGGCATGTGGTATCTAAGGATGGGATAGTAGTGGATCCCGTGAAAGTAGATATAGCTCAAAATTGGCAGATTCCAAAGAATGCAACGGAGGTGAGGAGTTTCCTTGGTTTAGTGGGCTATTATAGGAAGTTCACTAAGGACTTCGCAAAGATATCAGCCTCACTCACCAGACTGACGAAGAAGAATCTAACATTTTCTTGGGATATAGACGATGAGGATGCTTTTTAGCGATTAAAGAGGTCTCTGACAACTGCCCCAGTCTTGACTTTTCCTAATGGGAACAAAGTGTTCACTGTATACACTGATGGATGTGGTATATGGCCTGGTGTTGTTTTGATGCAGGAGGGAAGGGTAGTATGTTATGGAGGTAGACAGTTGAGAGTTCATGAGAAGAAGTACCCTACCTATGACTTAGAGTTGGTTGCCATTGTATTCACACTTAAGACTTGGCGTCATTATCTACTTGGAGGGAAGTTCGAACCGAGACTATTTCTTGACTAGATTCGTTGACGGCAGGCTATAAATAGGACCTTATTTCTATTTTTCTATTCATCAAAAACAATGGAGACAGTGAGGTGCTGCCCCAACTCAGATTAAATTAGCCTATTCTTCTGTTACAATGACTTATACGCATACAAGTATCTCTGTTACAACATCAACACTCTTTTCTCCGTCCTTCAGATCCAATCACTATGAGTTTATGTTGAAGTTAGATATAAACATTTAATAAGTAATCATAACATGTTTTTAAGTTTGGATCCAAACCTATGCTTGTTAATAACCTGAATCATGACTAAACAGATCTACCATTATTTGTACACCTGATCCTATGTTTAGTTCTTACATGCCTATCTCTATTATGCCTATTTTTGCCACTATATGCCTATTCTGTCATTATGCCCATTTCTGTCACCATATGCCTATTATGTTAGTGTGCCTATTTCTGTCATCATATGCCTGTTTGATTATCATGCATGTTTCAGTTCTCCTCTCTCCTTCCTTCCCTTTTTATTTTTATAGCCAAACTACCTTCGAGCCTAGGCCTCTTGCCGAAACATGCGAATGAATGAAATTGGGAATGGTTGGGATTGATAAATTAGGGCATAACTTGTACTGTAAAACATGACTGGGATTTGGGGGCGTAATCTATACCTTGATCTAAAACTTTAATGTGGGGCATAACTTGTATCGTGGATCAGACTGGGATTTGGGGCACAACACTTGATGAACATGAAAAATTGTTTAAAAATGAACATGCCTAAATTTACAGTAAATAGTAACTATAATCGCACTTTGACACGTGGTTAGATTACATTTATGGTAGAATTCTGCTCGAAACCGCTAGCAAATCCAGAATCCACAAGTGGTTAATCTAATGTGAAGGATCTAATGCGTAAATGTACATGTAATGGTGCTAAGACACGAGGTTAAGTCCGACTTTGGTATGTCTTCCCAGAATCGCCCAGCATATCCAACATCCACAAGTGGTCGACTTAAAGGGAGAGGTTTGGTGCATTAACATGCATGAATGGGAAATGATAATAACATGTTAAACCTGTAATACTTAACCTGCTTAAATATGTGGGGGTTGTATGAACCGGTCAAAATTATGTAAGGGTAAAGTAAACTTGCTAGAATCAATGGGGGGTTAAGTAAATCTGTTGAATCTGTGGGAGGTTATATAAACCCAACAAACTTAACCTGTTTTATATGGTGGGGTTATGGAAGCTAATTAATCTGTAAGGCATAACCTGGTAATATCCTAGTAGTGGGGTTGCAAGCCAGGGGGTTTGTATCATCTGTTGTGTGGGACCCGTATCAGTTAGTAACCCATCTTGGTATCAAAAAGGGGGACCCTGAACTAGGTAGGGGTCAGGGCATGCTTACTGAGCAGATTATAAGAGGTTCATCGAAGTGGGGGTGTCTGATGGCGCATTCCGACGGATTCATGTGCGTGCATGAATGTGTTTGCTTGGCATAATAAGACGATATAGCATCATTGTATATGGTTATGCTGCTCCAAAAAAGGGTTTTCCACTTTAGGAAGTGATTCATCCTACTGTGGGGCCAGCACAGGGTATCTATAGGTAGGGAGACGATCGATTGGGTGTAGTAATTAGGGTACATCTAGTCTTGCTTGTTAAGGAGCCCGTTATTATCGTTAGGGGTAATACTTGCCATTTCAGTTGGGCTGCCTGTTATTATTTTTGGGGGTAAAATCCATCACTCGAATACACCTAAATGTAGCATTTATTTCTGTTGGGATCATTCTGTTTCTGTCATACTAGTATTGGTGCAGATAAAAGTACTTGAGAAGCGCAATACATTTTGTTCTGTTTATCATGTTCAGTCCATTATACTCATCTTATAATATTGTTATCTCTCTCTCATCCACTTTATATGTCTGTCATGATGCTTTTACTTATTTATATGCTAAAATTAACTGGACTCGCTAGACTTTATGTCTGACCCTTTTTGTTTCCTCTTCTCTCTCTTCCTTCCCCCTAGGTTTTCAGGGTGGGAATACCAAGGCTTGATTAGGATTCTCTCTTTCATTCTACTTGGAGCTGCTTGGATGTACCGCTTTGACTACCTATCTACTATGATATGGCTTTTTTGGGGACTATGCTTTTATATTACCATACTTTGATGATTTTAGTACAAGTCAGATATTTTAATTTGATGTAATGGGTTTTCTGTACTTCAAACTAATATTGTAGCTGGATTTTGGACCACGATGTTTTCTGTCAGGAAAATAAAGTTTTAAATTCCGCTGTTATGTTATACTTGTCTTGTGATGTTTCTGTCTTTGTTTACCTATAACGCTTCATGAAACTTAATGCATTCTGTTAAAGAGTGACATTAACGGACGTGGGGTGTCATAGTAGATGACATATTGGTTTACTCAAGGGATGAGGAATAATACAAGATGCACTTAAGGATTGTTTTGGAAGTCTTGCGAAAACATCGGTGGAGAGCTAAGTTTTCAATGTGTCAATTTTAGAATAAGAAGTGAGGTTTTTGGGTCACGTCGTATCCGGACGAGGTATAGAAGTAGATCCCGCTAAGGCAGCAACAATGCAAGATTGGGATCGACCCAGGAATGCAACAGATGTTTGAACTTTCCTTGTATAACTAGATATTATGGATGATTTATCAATGATTTCTCTAAAATAGCTGCACCATTAACCGGGTTAATGAGGAAGAATCAAGTATTCACATGGGTTACGAAGTGTGAGAAAGCCTTTGGAATTCTGAAAGAGAGATTGACGAGGGCTACTTTGTTGACTAATCCAATGGTAATGAAGAGACAATAGTATATACCGATGCATGTAGCACTAGACTTGGAGTTGTGCTAATGCAGCAATAGTCTTTGCTCTGAAGATTTGGAGGTATTTTTTGTATGGAGTTAGGTTCGAGTTGTTTACGGATCATATGCCGTTGAAGTATCTTTTCTCCTAAAAAGATTAGAATATTCGACAACAATTATGGTTAGAGTTTTTGGCATCATATGATTTTGTAATAGCTTATACTCCAACGATAGGTAACGCAGTGGCCGATGCATTGAGTAGAAGGCATGCAAGTTTGGAACCATGTTCATAGAATGGAGGCATCTCGAGTATTTGGCCGACTTTGATTTTGGACGTCATTATGGGTTAGAACCCAAGATGTTACTAGTTTATTGATTAAACCAAATCTCGTCGAAAAGATTGGCGAGAGCCAAAAGCGAGACGATAAGCTTATTGAAATCGTTCGAAAGATAGAGATGAGAGTATATCCAAAGGGAATTAAGTATTTTGAAGTCGATCGAGATGGTTGAATTCGTAAGAATGGACAATTGGTTGTTCCTAACACAGATGGATTGAGAGATAAGGTTCTAAGGGAATGTCATCACTTTAGATTGACGATACATCCAAAAGGTAATAAAATTCATCAATATATGGAGCTAGTTTGCTATTGGGAAGGTATGAAATAGGATGTCGGGAAATTTTTCTCAAAGTGTATGAATTATCAGTTGGTTAAAGGCAAACAAAAGAAGCTGAGTGGATTGTTACACTTATTGGAAGTTCCTATGTGGAAATGGAGCATGTATCAATGGATTTAATTGATGGATTATCTAGGACAAGGGAAGGAAATGATAGCAAGCGCAAAGTTAATTCCTGTCATGTCAATTAGGACTGCATCGAAGTTGATCGTGTTATATCTAAAGTGGATATTTCAATTCCAAAGAGTATTGTTAGCGATCGAGATCCATTATTCACTAGCAAATTCTGGAAGAGTTTGCTTAGAGACGTTGGGAGCCGAGCTATGTATGAGTACGGCCTGTCATCCCCAGGCAAATGATTAGACTGAAAGGGTTAATCGAGTATTAGAATACCTTCTCAGATCCTTCATATTGGATTTTGGAGGATCATGGGTAGAATACCTATGTTTTGTTGAGCTTACTTACAATAACAGTTAACAGTCAAATATTGGGATGGCGTTGTACGATAGGCCGTGTAATTCTTCATCTTGTTGGTTAGAAATTGGCAAAAACTTAGTACTTGGGCCTGAGATATTAAGAGAAATGGCGGATATTATTGTAATCATTCAACAATGAATGAAAGAAGTGGAAGGTCGTCAGAAAAGTTATGCCGATAAGCTATGTAATGATTTGGAATTCTCAGTCAGAGATTTGGTATTTGTTAAGATTCACCTCTATGGACTACCCTTCGTTTTGGAAAGAAAGGAAAGTTAGGGCCAAGGTTTGTTAGGCCGTTTCTGATTATCTTGCGTATCAGAAAGCTTGCTTATAGATTGGAATAACCTGAGAAGATAGAGAGTGTGCATAATGTGTTTCATATATCATTTCTACGAAAGTGCGTGCATGGATCTTACGGTTTATCCAAATCAATTTGAATATTTTGAAGTTGAACCCGAGTTTCTAGACCTCATAAGTTGCTTCGCGTCGTAGGGAATGACACGAAACATCTTAAAAGGAAGGTTGTTAAACTACTCAAGGTACAATGAAGCGAGAACGATGATGATTGCACGTGGGAAACGGAAGAGAATATGAAGTTGACCCATCCAGAACTCTTCGAGTGGTATGTCCCACATTTCGTATCTTACTTGTACTATTGTGTCTTGTGCTATTAAAATTGCACATGCTAGGATAGGTTTTTGATTGCATAGATGGTTGTATGCTAGATTGGATGGTAGATTGGCTACTCGTGGACGGTAGGCATGCAGGATGCTTTGCTTGCATGTGTTTGCTTGGAATTTTGGGGGAAAACTCTTAAACGGGGAGAATGTAACAACCCGTATTTTACGTACCGATCGATCGTAACCAATTATATTTTATTCCCTAGTGGCCGGATCTATAACAACTCGGAAAATCAGAACCAATTTAAAATTTTTAATTTGGCTATTTTAGTGGATTTTGAATATTTAAAATAAATTATTTTAAATAATAACGACCATAAATTATAAAACAAGGCCTGAAATGGCGCAGCAGTTTGAAAATTTGAATTCAGACTTTGACTGATTGTGCAGGATGCAAAATTAAACGGATTTTAGTAAAACAAAATTATTTAAATCTGTTTATGAATATCTTTCTAACGAATCTGAAAAATCGAAATTTCATAGCAGGAATTAAAAGTTATGGTCAAATGATTTTTCAGAAAGGTTGCTATGGAGTTTATATAGCCCATGAAAATAGTCATTTTGCAAACGACCTCTGTTTTCGACGAAACCACTTTTGTTGGATCTGGGATGTCAAATTATTGCTAGGTTTCAAATTCCATAATTTTTGGAGTTAATATGTGAGGGTGGCAAAAGAAAATGTGTTTGGTTAATTTCAGTCAATTTCGATCGACCAGAAAATGGCCATTTTTCAAACGGTCTCCAAATTCGACGAAATTAGTTTTATAGGGACCGTATCATCTAAATATAGCTAGGTTTATTCTTTTAGAATTTTTGGGATCAATATGTGGCCGTGGAAAATAAAAATGTACGTTCAAATATGAATTTGAATGTTTTATATATTAATTTGAAGAAAAACTGACAAAACAGTCGAACGGGCGTACGAAGCATATTCCATTGTGTTTGGAATGGGGGTATTTAGCTAGGGGCGATAGTTGTTGGGTTTGATTTGGAGTTCGGATAAGGAAACACTATTTTTGAAATAAATATATATATTGGCAAATAGGAAAATTTCTTTCATAATTAGAAAAATAAAAAATACCACGTGTTTTCTCTCTCCCCACTCTCAACAAAGGCGGAAACCCTTCGTTGGCTTCTTGGACAAATTCTGGCGATTCCGTTCATCAATACCCTTCGCTCCAGTTGGGGATTTTGAAGTGCTCCCTCTCCTCTCAAATCCATACCTACCACTCCCCCTATCATTGCACCAGCGTCTAGATCCAACCCCTTAAAAATCTGAACTTCAACCCGCTGCCGAGGTAGACTCCGGCCACCGAACTGGGCTAATCGCCACGCGCTGACGCGCCTCACCTTCCTCTTCGACGTGGCGTTGCCCGATCACCCTCTAGCTTCACGGATTCGACGAAAAATCCAAGCCTAGCTTGGATCGAGTTTAGAAAGGTACGGCCTTGGTTATTTTAAACTGAATATAACACTTAAAAACGTTGTAAAATACGGTTAACTTATAAAAATCGTATTTTTTTCTATGTGATTGAAATCCAGTGAAACAAGAGATAACGGGACCGTGTGGACGTCTTCTACATTCTAGAAGAGACCGGAGAGTTTTTGGAGCTTCCTACAATTTTTGGAGCAGTGGAACCCAATGTGAGATTTCTAAATTATAAATGATAAGGAATGGCGATGTATAAATTATACGATCGATGCATAAGTTATATAAGAGTTATACACCACATGTATAAGCGTTGAATAAATTATATGTGCAATGTATAAGTTATATATGCGTTGTAAAAATCATATGTGCGTTGAATGGAATTGAAATGATATTGAAATGAAATCGAAATATATTTATATACCTATATATATACACACACACTCTTCCCTCGTCCACAGACCATGGACGATATATATTGATTGTGATTGTTTTGATTTTGGTTGATGTGAAATTCGGTTGATAAATGCGAATGGTTGATATGATTGATTATGGTTGAAACCCAATAGGATTAGTTTATGGGAAAATTCGTCTGCGTACGAACTAGATATTAAAATCCCCCTAGTCAAAAGCTGCGAGCCTTTATGGTAGAGCGAGGAGCCGTACTCGGGACGGTGCCAGTTTAACTACCCTACCATTATGCTGCCAAAATTTTCTGAAATATTCTTGTGCTTGATTTATATTCATGTATTGAAATATATTCATGTGCTGGAAAAATATTCATATGACGAATAAAATGTTTAACAATAAAAATCACATTTTTATTATGTATATGAATCGCTAAAAATATTCGTTTTTAAAATAAATTGTTTCAACAATAAAAATCACATTTTTATTATATATATGAAGTGTTAAAAATAGTCATGTGTTGAAATAAATATTTGTTTGATAAAAATATTATCTTTATCACATATATGAAATGAAATGGTTTGAATATCGAAGAACGGATTACATTTATATGTATATAAACATATAAATATAATTAAAATAATTCGAATAACGAAGATGTAGTTCGTATTTGAAACCGTGATTTTAAACGATTATTGCGGGAGATCGGACCGTCGAATTTTCCCGAAACCGAAACCGTTGGGTCCGCTTTGGAAATATCTTTCCAACGATGCCAAATTTGTAAAGATCCAATGGTTAGATTGTGTGAAATGTTTAATTCAAATCTAAAGGAAAACAAAGCCAGAATAGATTATATATATATAATTAAAATAAATCGAATAACGACGCTACAGTTCGTATTTTGAAATCGTAACTTCAAACAATTGTACCGGGAGATTCGACCATCGGATTTTCCTAAAACTAGAACCATTGGGTCCTCTTTGAAAAGATCTTTCCAATGATTTAAAATTTGTAAAGATCCAATGGTTAGATTTTCAGAAATGTGTAAAACAAATCTGAAGAAAAACAGCGCCATGGCCGCGTTAGGGCCTGAAGCGTCGTTTGAATAAATTGTCTATTTTTAAATAAATAAAAATAGCGATAAATCGTTATAAAATATTATAAACGATATTGAATGGAAATAAATCGAATTTACCTGGTTTATTGGAAATTTGATGGTTGAATGTGTTTGACGTGAAAATTAAATTAATGAACTAAATTATGGATGTCGAATAATTTAACCAGGAATTGAATTGATTTGAATTCTAAATATATGTGAATTATTTGAAAAGGACGAGTTAATTCTCGTTTCAAGTAATTGATCGATGGTTAGAAGTCGAAGATATGAAGACGGTGCAAGACCGATGATCTTCACATCGAATGGATGACTACTGATGCCTTTGATGGGACTTGCTTCCCTGAAAGATTTACAGTCGTGGTTTTCCGGATGTACTTGTCGATCGTTCGGATGTGCGAGGGCGTCTCTCCTGTATAGGACATACAGGAGAGGAATAAGGTGCCTCAGGTTTCGTTCAGACCCAGAACGGACTTATAATGGATGTGTGTCTGACGTTGTAGATTGACAACGTGGCATACAGAGATGCTGTTATCAAGGCTTTTGTTGAAAAGCAGAGCCTTGTGGTTGATGATCAAAGCAGGGATTTTAAATAGCAAGCTTTATGTTTAGCGTTGATTCGCGAGCCTCACACCCCGGTATGAATCGGAAACGGGAGAGGACTTCAGGGAGGACATGCGTTTCCTTCTAGCTAGGAGTGGTGTATTGGGTTTTACACGCCCGAGCATTTTACTTATGTGGTTGATGGATAGCGAGGCGCCTCGATTATAGCCGTCTCTTTGGAGCCGATGGATGTTTTGGTAGATATATCGGCCAGTTTGATGCCCCAAAGGGCGGAGAAACGCAGTGTTCAGGCATTTTAATCCACTCCGTGTGGACCGGCCTTGACGATCCAAGGGTCGATGTGTTCTGATCCTGAGACACGGGCTAGAGCGTCTCGAAGCGGTAAGGATGATCCCTTGTCTTGGTTCATGACGGAAATCCAATTTCCAAATATGACATCGTGCGGTTTTGATTGTATACCTATATATGGCGACATAGTGGTATGGGGCATTTATGCCGTCTACGATTGATACTTATGATTGAAATTATTTTCGAAACATATAAACACTAGTAACAATATCAAATGCTTTTGTTTTATTCGTATCAAGCATATTTTGGCCATTATAAGGTAAAACTCTACCCTCCAGTTTGCGTTGCATTGTGTGTTGGGAACTGAGTCTTATAATGGCTTCATTTTTGAAAAAGCATTACGAGGTTTAAATGATTTACTTATTTTGAGCACTGGCAATCCAATGGAGTAAACCCTTTCCAAGTTAGCGGCGTGGTCCTGTGATTGGCCTTATTATTAAAATACGTTAAGTAGATTTCTCATACCAGTCCCATGACTTACTCGTAGTTTGTTTCACTTGCAAACGCGGGTGCCCTATTTTCTACACGGGCAGCCTTGTATTCAGGTTTTAGCAGGCTCTTTCTAGATAACTATGGAGCTGAAGATGGATTCTATCACTTCTTTCTTTTTATGCTGCTTAGCTCATGTTGTACATATTATGTTTTGATTCCGCTGTAGACATTTTATGTAAAGCTGAATTGTATTTTGTACTAAGTATTATCCTATATACTATGTAGCTCTGATGATTATGTTTATCCAGTGTATTCTGTTGTAGATTATCTGGTGTATTAATATATCTCTGTTTTGCTGTTATATGTTTATGTGTTAAATTCCAAAGATTACCCTTGCCACCGTGGAATGGGGATTTGGGGTCGTCACAACGTGGTATCAGAGCTTTGGTTAAGCTTAGTTCTGGAATATAACATATGAACGAACTCGTCAGAAATAGAATCAGAAGTATTTTATGATGAATAACTCAGTTCAGATAAGATTAGTAATATCCTAGAATGAGCGTAGCAGAATGAAATACACCCCGATAGACACATTTACATTCAAGTATATGTCTCTATGCTTTAAAATACCTTTTCTGTTGGCCTAACACTTTGTCTACTATTTGCAGACATTGTAGAAAATGAGTGGCAGAAGTAGAAGAGGTGGGTCAGAACTAGATATTGAAGCTCTATTAAATAAGTATCAAAATCTGGGTGGAGTACCGTTCTTAGGTAATGAATCCATTATTCAAACACAAGCATGGATGCGCTCTACTGAGAAAATCTTTGAAGGTTCAAAGCTGAGAGATGATCAGAAAAGATTACTGGCATCGTGGGCACTAAAGACGAAGCTTTAATCTAGTGGGAAACTATTATTAAGGATAATCTAGAAGGTAATATTACCTGCGATAGATTTAAAGAAATTTTCGATGAAAGATTTATTCCTCCAAAAGCAACTGAGCGGTTAAGTGATAAATTCTACTATCTGATATAAGGAGTTGACCATTCAAGAATATCATAAGAAATTCAACGAACTTTCTCGTTTCACCCCGCATTTAATTAAAAATCCAAAGATGAAGAATCTGAGGTTTATTAACGGGCTTCAAAGAAAGTACCAAAGTAAGGTAACTGCAAATGTGCAACAATCTTTTTCTGAAATGACATACATGGCTTATCGGTATGAAGATCTCGATAAACAAGGTCTTTTGAGGGACAAAGAGGAATATAGTTCTAGCAACAAAAGGAAATTTGAAACTTATAGCCCAGAGACAAGTACGCAGCCTGAGGCAAGTACGACGTCTGAGTTCAGTAAGAGGCCTAAATTCAATAGGAAAAAGGTTAAATCTAAGAAGGGACCATTAACAACTGCCACCTGCTCTAACTGTAGTCGGAAAGGGCATTTGGCGATAAATTGCGGACCCTTAAAGAAACGAATAAAGAGTGAATTTAAATCCAAGGACAAGTTCCAAGAGAATAGAAAATGCGATCAATGCCATCCGACTGGCCATCTTGCGAAGGATTGTCGATTATTAAAGTAATCTGAAAAGGTACATGTAAATGAAGTGGCAGAAACTTCTGCACGCTCACCTAGTTAGGGAAGGCCAGATGTTTTGGAAGGCACGCCTACTGTCAAAGATATTCCAATTAAAATATTATTTGTTATAGGCACATCGCGAAGCTTTATTGCAAGTAATGCGGTTAAGAAACTGGATTTGAAATTGAAAAAGCTCAAAGCACCCATGACTGTCCATAATCCAGTTGGGGGTTCCCTCAATCTAAGTTGGATTTGTGGGGTGCCTGTCTCTTTTCCCCGTAATCGGATTCCCTACCATCTCGATCGTCATGAATTTTAACGAATTCGATCTTATTTTAGGATTGGAATGATTAACCAAATATGAAGCTGAGGTTAAATGCGCCGAGAGAGTTGTTAAGGCAAAAACAAAGTTCAGGGAGTACATAACCATTCCTTGCGAAGGTCCGAATTCTGATAGAAAAGATTGTTGGTCAGCTGTGGATGTGTCTCCTGCTCAAATAGAAAAGATTCCTGTCGTCGCGAAGATTATTCTAGTCGACATTGAAAATATTCCTGTTGTCAAGAACTATGTGGATGTGTTCGAAGAAATTGTTAGCTTACCTCCGCGTAGAGAAATAGATTTCAAGATTGCTTTAGTTCCGAATGCAAAGCCAATAGTTCACTCTATTTGAAGAATGACCTTGAAGGAAAAAGGAGAGTTAGACAATCAGACTCGACAGCTTGTATGGAAGGGTCTGATCAGACCTAGTTTCTCTATTTGGGAGTAGCAATGGTATTTTTCCCAAAGTCAGACAGTACTCTCCGACTATGTGTGGATTATCGTGACTTGAACAAGCAGATGTTAAAGAATAAATATCCATTGCCGCGGACTGATGATTTGTTGGATCGATTGAATGGCACGCAAGTATTTTCACGAATGGACCTAGCTACAGGTTTCCATCAATTTCGTATTGCCGAAGAGTGTGTTCCTTTGACAACATTCAGAGGTCCTGATTTATTCTACGAGTGGTTAGTAATGCCGTTCGGCTTATATAACGCTCCAGCTTATTTTGTCGATCTAATGAACCGGGTATTCAGAGAAGTGTTCAATAAATTTGTGCTTGTTTTCATTGAAGACATATTAATCTTCTCTAAGTCAGAGGATGAGCATGCAAAACATTTGGAACAAGTGTTAGAGATTCTGAGAAAGAAAGTTTTAAAGGCCAAATTTCCCAGATGTATATTCAGGCAAGAAGAGGTAAAATTCCTTGGACATGTCGTATCAAAGGATCCCAGTAAAATCACTGCTATTTAGAATTGGAAACAGCCGATTACACCCACAGAAGTCTGAAGTTTTCTTGGATTAGCTAGTTATTATCGGAAGTTCATTAAAGATTTTTCGAAGATATCTAGCTCCTTAACAAAGCTTACTAATAAACATTCAAGGTTCAATTGGACTCCAGAATGTGAGACAGCTTTCTAAAAGATGAAGTTAAGACTGACAACCGCTCCAGTGTTAACAATTATCAATGGCAATCAAGACTTGAAAGTCTGGACCGATGCCTCTAAAGAAGGTCTTGGTGCGGTAGTAATGCAAAGAGGCCAAGTAGTCGCTCTTGCTAGTCGTCAGTTGAAGCCACATGAGAAGAATTATGCAACTCATGATCTTGAATTGTTAGCCGTTGTGTTTGCTATGAAAATCTGGAGGCATTATCTATTGGGTGAGAAGTTTGAATTATATACTGATCATCAATCATTGAAGTATTTATTCACCCAGAAAGATCTGAATATGAGGCAGCAGCGTTGGCTAGAATTTCTCACGGCATATTATCTTGATATTTTGTATACTCCGGGGAAAGCCAATGTTGCGGCTGATGCGCTCAGCAGAAAGAATGTGATCATCGCCAATCTTATCATTACACCATCGTTGATTGATAAAATATCTATTCTTCAGAAAGACGATAGTTTTGTTAAAGAGATGATCAAAAGAATTCGAAGGGGCAAAGCCTCCAGTTTCCAAGTGGATAGCGCAGGAGTTCTTAGATTGAAAGGAAGAATTTGTGTTGCCGACATCCTTGAGCTCAAAAGAGTGGTAATGGACGAGTGTCACAAGTCCAAGCTGAGTATCCATCCAGGGGTTAGTAAAATGTATAATGATCTCAAGCGAACATTCTAGTGGAAGGCAATGAAAAGAGTTATCTCTATATATGTTAGCCGTTGTTCCACCTGTCAACAAGTCAAAAGCGATCAACAGAAACTAACTGGTTTGTTGCAACCGTTGGAAATTCTAGGTTGGAAGTGGGAATAGGTTTCTATGGATTTCATAGATGGTTTGCCCAGAACTCGGAGAGGAAATGACAGTATATTGGTGATCGTAGATCATTTCACGAAAACCATCCATTTCATACCTGTCAGATCAAATAAAACCGCTCAAAGTCTGGCACAGATTTATTTCAAAGAGATTGTTAAACTGCATGGAGTTCCCATGACTATCGTTAGTGATCGTGACCCAATTTTCGCTTGTAAATTTTGGGAAGCATTCCAAGCAGAATTGGGAACAAAACTGAACTCGAGCACCGCTTATCATCCTCAAACAGATGTCAAACTGAGAGGGTGAGTCGTATTCTAGAAGATTTATTGCGGGCTTAGGTTATTGATTTTGGCGGATCATGGGAAGACCACTTGCATTTGGCTGAGTTCTCGTACAACAACAGCTACGAAGCAAGCCTGGAAATGTCACCATTCGATGCACTGTATGGTAGACCGTGCAGATCTCCCGCTTGTTGGGTAGAACCTGGCAATAGACTTGTATTGGGACCAGATATGATTCGCGAAGCTGCGGATAAAGTCGATTTTATTAAGAAACAATTACTAGCCACTCAAAGCCGACAGAAGAGCTATGAAGATTCGAGAAGAAGAGATTTGTCTTTTTCTGTTGGTGACTATGTATATTTAAGGGTTTCTCCGATGAGAGGAGTAGTCCGATTTGGCAAAACAGGGAAGTTGGTGCCCAGATTTATTGGTCCATTTCCTGTGCTTGAACGAATTGGAACTCTCGCTTATAGAGTTCAATTACCTGATTGGTTGTCTGGATTACATGATGTGTTTCATGTATCTCAACTTCGAAAGCATGTGCATGATCCAGACTTGGTCGTGGAAGAAGCCACGCAACGGGATTTGGAAATTACTCTAGAATTCGCTGTGAGGAGAGAGCCGATAAAGATTGTTGGCAAGGAAACGAAAGAACTGAGGAACAAGAAGGTTCACTTAGTCAAAGTGCAATGGAGTGGAGATCCGCGAGACTGTACTTGGGAAACCGAGGGAAGCATTAAGCATGCCTATCCCGATTGCAGGGTGGACATCTCTGATTAACTCTGGTGCAAGGTACATTTACCATATTTTGCATTTCCAATTGTTTTCTACTTTACTGTTGTTTCCTTTTCATGGATGTAAATTTTTTAATTATATAGTCTGAATGATTTTAAAAGGGTATATAAATTAATTAGTATATTTTTGAAAATTTAATCAATAAATTGATTGTTGTTTGTGTTGTGTGATTATATTGGAATGATAATTAATTTAATCAATCAGAAAATGATGGTAAATTTATGCAAATGAATCAAATATTGAACTGATTTGAAATTTGATTGGAATACATGCATGTACATTATATATGTTTGAACAGGTAAATGGATTCGCTGTTGAGTAAAGAATTTATTTGTGTGCCCGAAAAATAGGTAAACCTTAATCAGTTGGATGCGCAATTTTATTATTATATCAACTCCTGTGAATGTCATTGGATGCGAAGTGCTGGTTGTTCTATGTGTAATAATAAACGTCGCCATAGGATAGTAACAATTAATTTTGAACTACACTACATGGCATACTTCTTGAATATAGCATACCCTATCATGTACCACATAAGCATTTGGGGCTTGTGTGACGAGGTTGAAGATTTACCATACAACCGAGAGGCTTGTATGGCGATGACTATATTACAGGCTGAACCGAAGACTGAAATGCACTAGATAAAATGTAACGGTAAATTGCCAGATTGATAAAAACCCCTTACAGGTCTGGAGATGACAATAAGAACGTCTATCTGGTCATTAAGGCACAAAAAACCATTTATAGGGTGATGAGAATTTATTCTCTGGAGTTATAATCTATACACATTCCCCTGTGGACACCGGAATATATCACTATAAATATGTGTATGCTTATTAGGATTTATTGGGTACCTAATACGGCCGAATAAATTTCCAAACCCCTCCCCGTACAAAGGAGGTTATGGCGAAATTTTTTGAAAATTTAGGGTGTTAGCCAAATTTTTGAAGAATTTGAAAATTCTTAAAAACTGAAAAGTTGAAGAATGAAAGCCACAATGAAAGTTGAGTTGTTTAACTAAACAACTTTCAGCTTCGTTCATTTTCGGGGACGAAAAGATTTTAAGTAGGGGAGATTGTAACAACCCAGAAAATCAGAACCAATTTAAAAATTTTAATTTGGCTATTTTAGTGGTGGATTTTGAATATTTAAAATAAATTATTTTAAATAATAACGACCAAAATTCTATTTGGATCGAAGTTATAGCGAATATACTTATTTTAATTATAAACAAGGCCTGAAATGGCGTAGTAGTTTGAAAATTTGAATTCGAACTTTGACTGACCGTGGAGGATGCAACGTAAAACAGATTTTAGTGAAACCAAAAATATTTAACTCTTTTTATGAATATCTTTCTAACGAATCTGAAAAATCAAAATTTCATAGTGGGAATCAAAAGTTATGGCCAAATGAATTTTCAAAAAGGTCGCTATGGTGTTTATGTAGCCCTAAAAAATAGATATTTTGCAAACGGCCTCCGATTTCGACGAAACCACTTTTGTTGGATCCGGGAGATCAAATTATTGCTAGGCTTCAAATTCCATAATTTTTGAAGTTAATATGTGAGTGTGGCAAAAGAAAATGTGTTTGGTTAATTTCAGTCAATTTGGATCGACCAGAAAATGGCTATTTTTCAAACGGTCTCCAAATTCGACGAAATTAGTTTTGTAGGGACTGTATCGTCCAAACATAGCTAGATTTATTTTTCTGGAATTTTTGGGATCAATATGTTTTCCCGGCAAATTAAAATGTACGTTCAAATATGAATTTGAATGTTTTATATTTTAATTTGAAGAAAATCTGACTGAAACAGTCGAATGGGCCTACAAAACATATTCCATTGTGTTCGCAATGGGGATATTTAGCTAGGGGCGACAGTCGTTGGGTTTGATTTGGAGTTCGGATAAGGAAACACTATTTTTGAAATATATATATATATATATATATATACATATATATACATATATATATATATATATATCGGCGAATAGGAAAATTTCTTTCATAGTTAAAAAAATTAAAAAAACCAAGCGTTTTCTTTCTGCCCGCTCTCGTCGATGGCTGAAACCCTTTGTTAGCTTTCCGGCCAAATTCTGGTTAATCCGTTCATCAATACCCTTCTCTCCAGTTGGGGATTTTGAAGTACTCCCTCTCCTCTTCAAATCCATACCTACCACTACCCCTGTCATCGCACCAGCGTCGAGATCCAACCCCTCAAAGATCCGAACTTCAACCCACCGCCAAGGAAGACTTCGACCACCGAACTGGGCCCACCGCAGCATGCTGACGCGCCGCACCTTCCTTTTCGACGTGGCGTTGACTGATCACCCTCTAGCTTCACGGATTCAATGAAAAATCCAAACCTAGTTTGGAGCGAGTTCAGAAAGGTACGACCTTGGTTATTTTAAACTGAATATAACACATAAAACCGTTGTAAAATATGGTTAACGTATAAAAATCTTATCTTTTTGCTATGTGATCGAAATCCAGTGAAACAAGAGATACCGGGACCGTGTGGATGTCTTCTACTTTCTAAAAGAGACCGGAGAATTTTTGGAGCTTCCTACAATTTTTGGAGGAGTGGAACCCAATGTGAGATTTCTAAATTATTAATGATATGGCATGGCAATGTATAAATTATAAGATCGATGTATAAGTTATATAAGCGTAGTACACCTCATGTATAAGCGTTGTATAAATTATATGTGCGATGTATAAGTTATATACGCGTTGTAAAAATCATCTGTGCGTTTAATGGAATTGAAATGATATTGAAATGAAATCTAAATATATTTATATACGTATATCTATATATACATATATATATACACACACATATATATATATATATACACGTATATATATATATATATATATATATATATATATATATATATATATATATATATATATTCTCCCCTCGTCCATAGAACATGGATGATATATCTTAGTTGTGATTGTTTGGATTTTGGTTGATGTGAAATTTGGTTGATAAATGCGAATGGTTGATATGATTGATTGTGGTTGAAACCCGATAGGATTAGTTTATGGAAAATTTGTCTGCGTACAAACTAGATATTGAAATCCCCCTTGTAAAATGCTGCAATGCTTTAAGGTAGAGCGAGGAGCCGTACTCGGGACGATGCCGGTTTTAACTACCCTGCAGTTATGCTGCCGAAATTTTCTGAAATATTCCTGTGCTTGATATTCATGTATTGAAATGTATTCATGTGTTGGAAAAATATTCATGTGACGAAAAAAAATCACATTTTTATTATATTTTGATAATAAACTGTTTTGATAATAAAAATCACATTTTTATTATATGATGAAAAATATTCATATGACGAAATAAACTGTTTTGATAATAAAAATCACATTTTTATTATAGATATGAAGTGTGAAAAATAGTCATGTGTTGAAATAAATATTTTTTGAATAAAAATATTATGTTTATCATATATATGAAATGAAATGGTTTGAAAATCGAAGAACAGATTATATTTATATATATATAAATATAATTAAAATAAATCGAATAACGAAGCTGTAGTTCGTATTTTGAAACAGTGATTTTAAACGATTATTGCGGGAGATCTTACCGTCGGATATTCCCGAAACCGAAACCTTGGGTCCGCTTTGGAAATATCTTTCTAACGACACCAAATTTGTAAAGATCCAACGGTTAGATTGTGTGAAATGTTTAATTCAAATCTAATGGAAAACAACACCAAAATGGATTATATATATACATATAAATATAATTAAAATAAATCGAATAATGATGCTGCAGTTCGTATTTTGAAATCGGAACTTTAAACGATTGTACCGGGAGACCGTCGGATTTTCCCAAAACTGGAACCGTTGGGTCCGCTTTGAAAAGATCTTTCCAATGATATAAAATTTGTAAAGATCCAATGGTTAGATTTTCAGAAATGTGTAAAACAAATCTGAAGAAAAACAGCGCCATGGCCGCGTTAGGGGCTGAAGCGTCGTTTGAATAAATTGGCTATTTTCAAATAAATAAAAATAGCGATAAATCGTTGTAAAATATTATAAATGATATGGAATGGAAATAAACTGAATTTACCCAGTTTATTGGAAATTTGATGGTTGAATGTGTTTGACGTGAAAATTACATTAATGAACTGAATTATGGATGTCGAATAATTTAACCAGGAATTGAATTGATTTGAATTCTAAATATACGTGAATTATTTGAAAAGGCCGAGTTAATTCTCATTTCAAATAATTGATCGATGGTTAGAAGTCGAAGATATGAAGATGGTGCAAGACCAATGATCTTCACATCGAATGGATGACTACTGATGCCTTTGATGGGAGTTGCTATCGAACTTGCATTTTACTGATCAAAAGGGCAAAAGGAATACCTTGGTTCTAGCCAAACTTCCATATGCCATCATGACTTGTATTTTTGCCTCAAATGCCTAAGACAACTAGATCACTCCTACCTAAGCGATCCAAGGTACTCGATCCTACCTGATCCTTATGGGTGTCCCCACGATACCTCTGCTTTGCTTTTGCTAGAACCATCGATAACTAACGATTCCTTAGCACTTCAAATCTATTAAGTCTTTCTCCCAGGCGATTTCATTTCTTTGGTCAAGCTGCCTCTTAAATTGATTACATTATCATCCCTGGTTAACTCCTACCAAAGTCAACCCATCATCAAACTGTATCGTATACCATCCTACGACCAATATCGCATCAACTTAACTTCAACCACTCCTTCCTTAGTTCACAATCAAAGCACCATTACTCTACGAGTTGCACAGCGATCATATGAAGTCTGCTTCAATCCATATAGGAAGCCAAGACAATCAAGCCCCCAAAGTCTCTCCTCTCCCGGGCCTAACCTCGTTTGTCGATGCCAACCCATCGGCTTAGCAAATTTGTCTAAGTGATCGGCCCATATTCATCCTTGCTTGAGCACATCCCATCGAACTATTCTCCAATCATTTCGACGTTTATGTTGAAGCCATTGTCGATCCATCCGTTCCACGAACAATCAACCTTTGAACCATCACAAACCAACTCCGAGTAACTTGAAATTTTGCTAGAAGCCCCGATTTACCACCACAAAGCTACACCATCACAAAGCCACACCATCATAATCACCGCCACTCGATCAACTCTCATGGGTCGGTGCCGACCGATGCCCTTAGCATAATTGTACATCAAAATTTATTTGCCCTCTTTCTTCATCTTCCAGAGCACCTCCGCCAAGTTTCGTCTGAATCTGATCACCTGAATCTCCTATTTGCTATGTTCTTCAATCCAATGATTCTACGTCAAACAATTTAATATACAACTCAATTAATGCAATCAATTCAGTCAAAACAAACATCAATCCATATAACAATGGTCATAAAATATGGACAATCCATAAACATAGCATAAGCAAATCATAAACCTGAGATCTGGAATGATTTGGTTCGAAACACATGAATCAAGCCCCCAAAGTCTCACCTCTCCCAGGCCTAACCTCATTTGTCGATGCCAACCCATCGGCTTAGCAAATTTGGCTAAGTGGTCGGCCCATATTCATCCTTGCTTGAGCACATCCCATCGAACTATTCTCCATTCATTTCGACGTTTATGTTGAAGCCATTGTCGATCCATCCGTTCCTCGAACAATCAACCTTTGAACCATCACAAACCAACTCCGAGTAACTTGAAATTTTGCCAGAAGCCCCGATTTACCATCACAAAGCCACACCATCATAATCACCGCCACTCGATCTACTCTCATGGGTCGGTGCCGACCGATGCCCTTATCATAATTGTGCATCAAAATCTATGTGCCCTCTTTCTTCATCTTCCAGAGCACCTCCGCTAAGTTTCGTCTGAATCTGATCACCTGAATCTCCTATTTGCTATGTTCTTCAATCCAATGATTCTACGGCAAACAATTTAATATACAACTCAATTAATGCAATCAATTCAGTCAAAACAAACATCAATCCATACAACAATGGTCATAAAAATATGGACAATCCATAAACATAGCATAAGCAAATCATAAACCTGAGATCTAGAATGATTTGGTTTGAAACACATAAATAAACATTATTACCCAGTTAATGTGATCAAATTAGGTTTTCTAGGGTTTCTAGGTCTGAGTTAAATATATATGGTCAAATCATAGGTGATAACATATGAATATAATCCTAATTTACCCATACAATTCGTAGCTTCCTTGTCAAAGATAACTTTCACTCAATAATCCTTGATTTGATGTAGATTCAAGGTGATCAGTTTTGGACGGTGCTGAAACCCCTTGAATTCGATGCAGTCTGATGTGATCTAATCTTCTTTGATGATGATCTACTCTTCCCTGATGATGATCTATCTTTTAGATGCAATCTACGATGAATTTGATTAAGCAGAGAAATAAGGTTTTAGATTGAACCAGAAAATAACAAACGTCCAGCCTAAAACTTATTATGAAGAGAGTAACCCTAGTTTTCCCCCCAAGTCCCCATAATTATACCTGTTGTCCTAGGTCTAATGGGTTTGGCTGACCAACACATTAGCGGCTGACCAGTCTGCCTAAACACAAGCAGAAACTTAAAGCAGTGATTCCTCCCAAACTGCTAAACCAAATCCTTCATGTGACTACTCTAGGGAATCATAAACAACCATTCTGATCCAATGGAATTGATCTCAGCACCTGATTAGATTCCTATCAAAAGTTATGGCCCAAATAGTAGACCAAATAGAAAAATGGTCATATATGAATTCAGTATAAATCGTGGACATGTCTCACATCCCAATGAATGACACACTAAAATTTGAGAATGATCCTATGACGGCCCCAAACCCCCGTTCCACGGTGGCAAGGGTAATCTTTGGAATATTATATATAAACAGATAACAGCAGAATAGAAATATATTAATACACCAGATAATGTACAACAGAATACACTGGATAAACATAATCATCAGGGTTACACAGTATACAAGATCATACTTAGTACAAAATACAGTTCAGGTTTGCATAAAATGTCTACAGCAGAATCAAAACATAATATGTACAACAGGAGCTAAACAGCATAAAAAGAAAGAAGTGATAGAATCCATATTCAGCTCCATAGCTATCCAGAAAGAGCCTGCTAAAACCTGAATACAGGGTTGCCCGTGTAGAAAATAGGGCACCCGAGTTTGCAAATGAAACAAGCTACGAATAAGTCATGAGACTGGTATGAGAAATCTACTTAACTTATTTTAATAATTAGGCCAATCACAGGATCACACCGGTAACGCAAAAAGGGTTTACTCCATTGGATTGCCAGTGCTCAAAACAAGTAAATCACTTAAACCTCGCAATGCTTTTTCAAAAATGAAGCCATTATAAGACTCAGTTTCCATCACACAATGCAACACAAACCGGAGGATAGAGTTTTACCTTATAATGGCCAAAATATGCTTGATACGAATAAAACAAAAGCATTTGATATTATTACTAGTGTTTATAATGTTAAAAACAATTTCAATCATAAGTATCAATCGTAGACTGCATAAATGTCCCATACCACTATGTCGCCATATATAGGTATGCAATCAAAACCGCACGATGTCGGATTTGGAAATTGGATTTCCGTCATGAACCAAGGCAAGGGATCGTCCTTACCACTTTGAGACGCTCTAGCCCGTGTCTCAGGATCAGAACGCATCGACCCTTGGATCGTTAGGGCCGGTCCACACGGAGTGGCGGTATATCTACCAAACCATCCATCGGCTCCACAGAGACCGATATAACCGAGGCGCCTCGCTATCCATCATCCACATAAGTAAAATGCTCGGGCGTATAAAACCTAAAACACCACTCCTAGCTAGAAGGAAACGCATGTCTTCCCTGAAGTCCCCTCCCGTTTCTGGTTCATACCGGGGTATGCGGCTCGCGAATCAAGGCTAAACACAAAGATAGCTATTTAAAAGCCCTGCTTTGATCATCAACCATAAGGCTCTGCTTTTCAACAAAAACCTTGATCACAGCATCTCTGTATGCCACGTTGTCAATCTATAACGTCGGACACACATCCATTTTCAAGCCCGTTCTGGATTGAACGAAACCGGAGGCACCTTATTCCTCTCTTTTATGTCCAATACAGGAGAGAGGCCCTTGCACAACCGAACGATCAACAAGTACGTCCGGACAACCACCACTGTAACCCTTTCAGGGCAGCTGATGGATTCACGGCTGTAGTTGGTGGTGGCTAGGACATTCGATGTTATGGATGTTGTGGTTGATTTCATGGTTTCTTCTCTATTCTCTTTGGGTAAGTTATCACCGTAGTATATTGGAAAGAAGCAAGATTGGGGGTAGTCCTTTCCTAATTCTGATTTGACATGTGATGGATAGTTTTCACGTGTTAATTTGGTGGCTGTTGAGCAGATCATTTAGTTGATCCTCTTATGGTTATATTATCCTTTGTAACTGTTTTAGCTATTTTATCTCTTACCAAGACTGTTATCTGACTCAAGGTTTTATGTTTCCTTCTTATGACCTTGGGATGTTCACTAATTTGATGGTGGACAAACTGAGTAGTAGGTAGCAGGTTTGGCACCGACGTTGCTGTGCGGAGACGAGCAGGAGGATGACGTACTATTATTACCTACTATAAAAATGATTTATATTAGTTCTGGTGTTTATTTATGTTATTAAGACTCTGAGGGATGTAGTGAGGCATATTATATTCAGAGATTCATGTATCGATAAGTATTGTACTTAAGATTCTATGGTTTTATGGGAATTTGATTCTCTGTTCAGTTGTTCTTCATTACTATATCCTGTTATTCATTTTATTAATATATATTATCCATGTTTGTGAGTTATATACGACAGGTCCTATTTTCAAATTTTTCTACCTGGATGATCGACTCGTATCGGACTGGCACGTCGTACAACACATTTCTCCTTAGTTTTGTGCAGGAGGTATGGGGAGGTCCTCACACAACATTTCTTAACTCAATTTTGGAGTGAGTATTCTAAATGTCGCTTATTCTCAAGATTGTTTTATAATTCAAAAAGCCTTTAAGTTAATACAGCACTTAATTTTAATCATTTTACAACTGTTAAAAACACAAGATTTTCAGTAAATAATACAATGATTCGATTAAAATAGTATTAAAACACTCCATCATCTCATTATTTTGGCTATGGTGTCGACATTGAATCGACATTGCCTCGCCATTCGTCTTTAATATCCCCAATGATATAGTGGTTTAACACTATTCTCGTGAGCTATTCATTTATTCCTTACTAAAAACTTCTATATAAATCACAAATTACTTCGCTCGATCATCTCATTTAGGTGTATGAGAAATTCTTTAATCTGAATTATTACTTGATTAAACTCCGCACAACCAAAACAATCACATGCTTTCGCTGTACAACTCTAATTTAATTTCAATTTAACACTAAATCATCTCAACAAAAAGATTTTACTTTTTAAATCATCTTGGATTTAGTTCACTAACCCATCTTAATATTTATAGCAACAATTAAAATGGACACCAATAGACGGGTTCAAATTTTCTCAAATATTTAAACCCAAGATTAAACAATGAGAAGGGCGAGGGATAAGATTCTAGCAAGATATGATAAAATAGATAGGATACCGCACATGCAATTCTATGGAATAAGATATATTCCTAGTGTACCCCTTTAAGCTTGGACTACACACAACTCGGTAGATAAAATCTCGGGATAAGGGTAATGTAGGAAGGCAATAGTAAACACACGTATATCCTTCCGTGTTGTAACACATGTACTCTTCTGGTTTTGTTTCGTGTTTATTCATTCTTAAAATATTTTCAAGTATTATCCGAAAGAAGGGAGGCATCCATCAAGGTTTTGGTTCAACTAGGAAGAATAAATTATTAACTTTGTTATCCCTACTTCTTGTCCAGATAATCTAATGGAGCCATCCCATGCATAATCTTCACACTCGTCCTAAAAAGAGTGGCAGGATCTTAATAAAATTAATCCTTGGAATAATCATTGAAGAAAAAATATTACACTATTTCATTTTTTATATTCAATCTATGGATGTTTATCTCTAACCAAGTTGCAAGTTTGTTTGCAAACGGGATAAAAATACCCAATTGCAACTAAGAAGGTGAACGAAAGAAGATAACATATCAATAAGGGAAAAGATTGATACCTGAGACAAAGGAGGAGTAGGGATGGTCATGAGCTCTTTACCTTTTGAAATTATGGGGGATTCATCCTTCCTTTCCGTCTGGGAACCACCATCGCTACTTCTTGAAGGTTGTAAAGAATATGGCCTTTCACAGATATCACTGTTAGTGGAAACCTCTTATACTTCTTCACTTGCCACTTCCTCTTCGAAGTCCCGCTTAATTGTTGGAACTTTGAAGTATAGAAGGGCTTTTGTATCCACTTCATCTTCATTAGGAACCTCTTTACCACATAGAAGTGCCTCCACTATGGACCGAAACATTTCAACCATGGGTTTTAGAAGCTTGTCTAAATATAAATTTGTTCATTTTATGAAATTTTCAGGGTGACCATAAATAACAGAGCCATGAAAGAGTCCTTAAGAACCACATCATAAGAGTTTTCCAAAAAACATCTACTTTCCTTTTAGTTTCCGAATGGGCATCCGTGACCTTTTTCAATTTTTTCTCCCACTTTGCCAAGGATTTCTTTGGGGAAGAGCGTTCCACTTTGAATGACTTCTGTTAAGATGAGCACTCCTTTTCCATAGATTTATTTCTTCCAATCATCTGGAAATTTTCATCCTTTAGCTCTTAAATTTCGCCTTTCGAGCAATATTTTCATCAAGGATTGCCTGAGCATAAGACTTAGCCATGGAAGCCTCATAGAAGCTTCATTGAAACTGTAACCAAGGTAGCATTTGGATTCTCTGGTGCTTCAACCTTCCTTCAAAGACGAAAGGCTTCGTTTTAGATATGAAGGAGGCATGGTGAAATGCATATAAACTCTTAAGAAGCTAAAAAAATAAAGAAAAAATGGAATATAATATATGAAAGAAGTAAAAGGGAAAGGAGTGGAGAGTTAAGGAAGAAAAAAGCACACCTCAAGGTCTTGTAAAATGACAGTTTGATCTATAAAAGACGAGGCAGAAAAATTATCAAAAGAAGAGAGCATTGGATATGCCACAACCAGCTTCACTACCTCGGAAAAGCTAACCAAGGGCTCAAAGATGGAACAGTGGTATAATCTGTGTTTGGAACGAGGAGAAGGCGAAGTGTTGTTAGTTATGGCAATTATAATTCTAGGAGATGGGGAAGTCTCTTTCCTCCTACCCTCTTCATCTGAAATATCGTTTGGGGGTTTTGGTGAAGTTTGACCTTCATTTGAGTTGGTTCATCAAAAGAGTCCTTTTAAAGTCTTTTCCTACCAATTTTAAGGCATTGTAAATCCTGTACACCACAAAAGAAGCCTTAGACTGTACAGAAGTAGGAAGAGAGACATTAAATATGGGAGGATCGTATAAGGTTCCATAAGAAGCTATTGAAATAACCTGACATAATATAATGAGAAACAGAATGGACGTAGGTACTAAAAAGCAATATTAGGACTCGCCTTCATGACTAAATAGGAAGTGCAGTATGGGACTGAATTTCAAAGGAACACCTTGAGCCAAATAGAGTCTGCCGCTTGCGAGAATATTCATTATGGGAGGCACCTCCAAAATTCTTTGATCCTGAGGAAGGAGATCGTGTTTCAAAATATTGATGGTAGCCAAGAATGTAGTTTTCGCCCCCCCCCCCAACTATTTTATAGCCCCTTTAATATTTATCACAACTTTATTATTACCGTCGTCAGTGGCTTTCGTTATGTCCTCTAGAAAAAATCTTGAGAAGAAAACTTTTAGTAAGATTTATAATAACAATTACAATATGCAAATAAGAAGTCCTTACCAAGTTTGATAACTTAACACTAATTCCAGGAGGGCACCGGATGAAAATGAATAGGGTCTCCTAGTCTTTGGACTTATCAACAGGGTCAAGGATCAAAGCTTTCTAGAGGTTAGCCTGATATAGTATAGGGTTGGCCTTGCCTATTTTGGCCATACGAAGAAGGTTGTAAAGGGCCAAAGGACTTATAAATTGGCCTATGGACTCGGTAGAAATCATACCCAAGCACAACATTAAGTATATATCTTGGGAGATAACTGATTTGGAGCTAGCTCAGCCATTGTGTTGGTGAAAACGTAAAAAAAATCATGGAAAAGAAAAGAACATGCCATGCTAAATATAGATAGTGGTGCAGTCAAAGAAGCCCCCTAGGGCATTGTTGATGGAAGAGCCCTCTGATGGTTGAATGACTTCAATATTAGAGATGAGAAAGTCTTCAAGAATAGCATCCACCTCCATTTAAGTGATTTTTAGTGAGCTTTCTGTAATGACATCAAACCTTAGCAGCCCTCTTTGTCACCTTTCCCTGAGGGGTTGAGGAGTATTCACAAACCGCAGGGTGGTCTTTGGGGTAGCTTTCTGAGAAGATTTCTTGTTAACCATAATGCTGCCAGGTAATATTATTCATGATTGTAAAAACGCTAATAATATTGGGAAATTTAAATGGAAAAGCACTATGAGATAATTGATAAGTAATTAAACATAAGTGCTTTAGGAGGAAATGGCAACTGAATGCAAGGGGAAAGCCATTAATTAAGTGGTGATTGGTGTATGATCTAGATTAACCTTAGAGAGGCGGTGAATAGAGTGTATCACAAACTAAAAGATAAAATAACAAAGAATAATAAAGAAATAGCAGAAAAGATAAATCGCACACAAGAATTACCCATCTTCAGCAAATCCTGCCTATTGCTGCTTTTCTAAGATTTCTACTAGATAATAAAACAGTTTCCCACTTACAAAACACTGTAAACTCGCAAACCCTGCTATCGCTCTAACCTTAAGCTCAATATCAAGATATGACTTAATTGCTAAGTTGCGATTTTCTCAACTACAAAATGTTGTAGTTACACGACTCAACTAAAACAAGTTTTATTAAATAAAAAACAAACAAAAGAACAAAAACCCCAAACAAAAACCAAATAAGAAGAGAAAAAGCCCCTTTTGGTTTTTATATTATATGTTTGCCTCCTTCTTTCTAATGGTGATCGAGATTATGTCTTTTTTGAAACTCCTCCAAATTGCGGCTTTGCTTCGATTGATTTCTGGTGATCTTTGATTGGTTGTACGCTAGTTGTCTTCAACGATTTGAAACTGCAAACTCTCTCTCTCGATTGAAAACCGTAAACCCTCTGATTTTACTTGTTTCATTACTCGAGTTGTTTGCTTCGATTTGCGGCCTGTGATGAATGTGTGATTTTACAGGGTTTTCAAACTCTAAATTTCTTTGATTTCATTTTAAGACATGTCGTGTGCAATCATTTGATTTTTGAAACCCTCCATCGATTTTCATGCCTAAAAAAATCTGGTCTATAGATAAACCTTTTATTTTGTTGACAAATCCTAGCTCTTTATTGATGAATTGTGCAGAGGTTTTGCCCAATGTGAATTGGCGGATAAATTGTAAAAAGAAATCTCGGTAGTGATTTCAGGCAACATTGAATATCAAAATGACACTTGCTTAGTTAATTATCTTTGTCCTTTTTTTTTTAACTTTTTCCAAAAATAGATATCGAAGACATTCCCATTTTGAACTTTATATTTCACATTACAAAAAAAACTCCTTTTCTTGTAATCGTTTGAACTGTTGTGCTACATATTTCATCTTCTACCTTGTTGTTGTTGTGTGTGTCTTGCATATATGATGTTGCTGCCTTCTTGTGTGTTTACTAATGTCTCGTATATTTTTTCTTGCACTCCCCTGTCATGCTCTTTGTTTCTTGAACTACTGTGCACATCCTTGTACATTTGTCATATCATGCTTGAACCACTTACTATGTTGCCCTGCCACAAGCTTGAGTCACTTGTGCACTTGTACTCTCATTTTATGCTAGCTATGTTATGTATTTTTTGTGTGGATTTGTACTGCTTCACTGCCACTTCTTGGTTCTTGTACACTACTTTGAACTGTGTTGTGTGCATGCATTTTTGTGTACTCTGCTATGCTTGGTGCTGCCTTGTTGTCACATATTCCCTTGCTGTATTTAAAACCATTATGTCTTGCTTTAGTTGTGTCACTTGTGCTTCAACTCTGGCGCTTATGTACGTTGCATGCACCATGCTTTGTTCCATTTGCTTGGTCCAAGTTTGTATACATGTTGAGGTTGATGTCAGTATGCTAGGCATTTGTACCCATGCTTGTTGAATAGTTCTTTGTTGCAATCTTTCTTCTCTGGCTTGCCTTGTGTACTTCTTATTAACATGGTTGCATCTGACATTTCGTGTTGGCCATTTAGAATTGATTGATGTTGTGCACTATGGGCTTGACCCTGTAATGCACCCCTGTTGTGCTTGTGAACTTTCACTTGTGATGGTCCTTAACCATTCTGTGCATGTTGGCTGTTTGGGTTGAGCCTGCCTTGTCCACTGACATGTTGCACATACAAGCTGCTCTATTCAGGGCTGCCTTAGTTTGTTTGTTTCCGTGCATTGTTGTAATTTTTCGTGTATGCCTTTTTGAAGCATATGATCCAACATATGCATATATACATATATATGTTTATGTTTATATGTGATTGTGTTTTGACCTTCTTGGTCATGACTATTGGCTGCAATGTACCAAGCTGAGTTGTATTTGTCCCTATTGCCTCTGTTCACCTAAAAAATATTCTTTGTGTATATACATATATTTATTATTTCTAATCCAGTAAACCAGCTATGGTTGTGTTGAGGTTGGTCAAGATCAGCAGACCACATATATGAGTTGAGGTTGTTCTTGATCAGCAAACCACTGCAAATGAGTTGAGGCTTGTTTGTGAGTACTAGAAAATCGTTTTACCTTGTGGCATTTATAGTGAATCATTGTCAATATCACAAGCAGCCTAGACTCAAATGTGTGTGTGTGTGTGTGTGTATATATACATGTGTGTGTGCGCGTATCACACCAAGTCTACAGAAACGAAGAGAAACACACCAAAATTTCTGAGACGAATAAAAAATAAATCTATATTTGCCTACAGTAAATTATATTTTGTTGCAGTTTAATTTATGTGTTTCTATGAAGGTGACTGGATAGGATCTGAAGCAGTTTGAAGACAAAAGTGTGTTTCTGTGATAGACTTTTGGTCCAGTTTACTTTTTGTGTTTCTGTGATAGGAATGCAGGTGACTGGACAAGATCTGAAGCAGTTTGAAGACAAAAGTGTGTCAATGTGTGTATATGTGTCTGTACATGAGAGAGTGTATGTCTGTCTGAGTGGAGTGAGTGAACTGTCGTATGTAAATAAATGTGACTAATGAAATGTGTAGAAGCGAGTTCTGCAAGATGTATTACTCTAAATATGTGAAATAAAATATTTTATTGAATGACAAATATTGTTTGAATATTTAAATTCTGTGAATATCACAAGTAGTCTAGACTCATATATATATATATATATATATATATTTATTTGTATGTGTATGTGTGTGTTGTGTGTGTTTGTACACATGTACATACATACATAGTATAGGTGTACAAATATATATATCACACCAAGTCTAGAAAAATGATGAGAAGCACTAAGGAAAATAAAAAATAAATCTATATTTGTCTACAATAAGTTCTATTTTGTTCCAGTTTACTTTGCGTGTTTTTGTGATAGGTATACAAGTGACTAGTTAGGAACTGAAGTAGTTTGAAGATAAAAGTGTATTTCTTTGATAGACTTTTGTTCCAGTTTACTATGTGTGTTTCTGTGATAGGTATGCAAGTGGCTGGACAGGATCTGAAGCTGTCTGAAGACAAAAGTTTGTCAGTGTGTGTATATGTGCCTGCACATAAGAGAGTTTATGTATGTCTGAGTGGAGCGAGTGAACTATAGTGAAGAACCAATGTAAATGAATGTGACTAATGAAATACACACACAATGATACACTTTTGTTCATTTGTGTGTTTCCGTGACAGGTATGTAGGTGACTGGACATTAGTATGAAGACAAAAATGTGTTAACGCGTGTATATGTGACTGTACATGAGAGTGTATATGTATGTCTGAGTGTGCAGTGAGGAATCGATGTAAATGAATGTGACTAATGTCATGTAGAAAAGTGAGTTCTGAAAGATGTACTACTCTGAATATCTGAAATAATTTTTTTTATTGAATAATAAATACTGTTTGAATATTTAAATTCCATGCAATAGTATTTTTATGCAATAGTAATATTTATTTCTATATGGGATGAAATATAGAATAGTACAATTATAAACACATTTATAGAATAATATATGTTCGTATCATCAAACAAAAAATCACACTGTTATATTCAACAATCTCCCATTTTAGATAATAACATACACTTAAGATTTCAAACAGAATGAATGTGTTTGAATGTAAAGTATGAGAACTACCCCTATTAGTATGCTCCCCCTACAACTGAACTACCCCTATTTGCATTAGATTTGAGATATATAAAAATCTATTAATCACCTAGCAAATATGAAATAATATTCTATAGATTTTTGCATGCTTGTTAAAATCTTAACCTTTCTCCTCATTTTGTTATCATCAAAAATTGATAGAAATTGAAAATAGGAATGGATATGGGCTATAATTATAAATTCAAATCCAAGGACCAAATAAAATATCACAAATCTTGAAAATAATCAAGCAAGAAATGATAATATTTCATAAAATAGTAACACATTTTAGAGAATGGATCGAATGGTCACTTTTTATGTAACGAGAAGGATTTCATACATAATAAAAATTGAAAGCATACAAACCATACATAACCATAAGGACTTTTAAATGAGGTCAGTTGCAACTTAAATTATAAGCATTCTCTAACCATACAAGACCGTAAAGGTTTTTTAAATGAGATTAGAGTAACACCTGTTATATAAGAATTCCTTCATTGATTCTAAGTTGTTGAGTTCATCTCTTGCCTTCGACTTCATTTCATATGTCATCAGATTTCCAATTAGCTCTTCCATGCTTAATTTGTTCAAATCCTTTGATTATTTAATTGTGTGACTTTAGCCTCAAAATTCATTGGTAGAACTCGTAAAATTTTCCTTACTAGTTCCACTTCAGTACACGCTTTTTCAAGAGCTCTAGCATTGTAAATCAACACTGAAAGTCAACCATACATGTGTTTTTCATTCTTGCCCTTTTGCATCAATAAATTTTCGTATTAATTGCTGAATAAGGCAAGTCGAGATTTTTCACTTGAGATGTTCCTTCATGAGTGACCTCCGAAGTATGCCAGATTTCCTGTGCACTATTAAAATGAGAAATTATGTTAAATTCAGTATTATCAAGGGCACAAATTAAAGCATTCATTGCTTTACGTTAGTCAAAAAAAAGTTTCTTACCATCAGCATCCCATTTATCCTTTGGTTTAGGAAATTCAGCATCATTAATGATCAAAATGGGAGTTTTGTATCCAGTTGCAATAATATCCCAAACATCCTAATCAATAAATAATGAATAAATTTTCATCCTTGCTTTCCAGTAAGCATAATCATTACCATTGAAAGTTGGTTACCTCGCTATGGATTGTCCATTAGAAAAAGCATTGTTTGTTGAATTCATGACTCTGGAAATAATTAGTCAATTGCTCTGATACCACTTTTAGGATCTAGATTAACCCTAGAGGGGATGAATAGGGTTTATTGGAAATTAAAAGATAAAACAACACAAAATAATAAAGAAGTTGCAGAAAAGATAAATCACACACAAGAATTACCCAGCTTCGGAAAACCCTGCCAACTACGGCATTCCCAAGATTTCTACTAGGTATTAAAACATTTTCCTGCTTACAAAACCCTGTAAACTCGCAAACTCTGCTACTGCTCTAATCCTAAGCTCAAAATCATGACACGACTTAAACCCTAAGTTGTGAATTTTTAACAACAAAATCATGTAGTTACATGACTCAACTAAAACAAGTTTTATCGGATAAAAAACAAACAAAAGAACAAAAACCGCAAATAAAATACAAAAAGGATAAGAAGAGAAATGAGCCCCTTTTGCTTTTATATTATACGGATGCCTCCTTCTTACCGATAGCAATTAAGATTAGGTTTTTTTGAAACTCCTCCAAATCATGGCTTAGCTTCAATTGATTTTTGGTTAGCTTCAATCGGTTGTACGCTGGTTGTCTGCAACAATTTGAAAATGCAAACTCTCTCTTGATTGAAAAACGTAAGCCCTCTGATTTTAGTTGTTTTATTATTCGAGTAGTTTCCTTCAATTTGGGTGATTCTGCCTGTGATGAATGGGTGATTTACATGGTTTTCAAACCCCAAATTTCCCTGATTTCATTTATGACATGCCGTGGGTACTCGATTGATTTCTAGAAACTCCCAAAAGATTTTCATTCCCAAAAAAATGCTTGCAAATTTCTAGAATGTTTTGGAATTGAAAAAATTCATTTTTGCCCAAAGATAAACCTTTGATCACAATAATAAATCCTTGCCTGATTATTATTGATGAATTATGCCGAGTTTTTGCCCAATGTGAATATGAAGGATATGTTGTAAAAAGAAATCGAAGTTATTTCAGGCAATATTCAATATCCAAAATAACACTAGCTTAGTTGAAAATATTTGTCCAGAAAAAAACTTTTTGTTTTTACATTTTCCCAAAATAGAGATTGATAACATTCCATTTTGAACCACTGAATTTATATTTCAAATTACAAAAAAAAAAATTCCTTTTCTTTTGTGATCACTTAAACTAGTGTGCTACATGTTTTCTCAATTTCTTTGTTGTTGCTGTGTGTGTCTTACATATTTGATGCTAGTGGCTTTGTATGTGTATACCTATGTCTTGTACATTTTTACTTGCAATCCCCTGCCATGCACTATGTTTCTTGAACTGTTGTGCATATCTTTATACATTTGTTTGATCATGCTTGATCCACCTACTATGTTGCTCTGCCATGAGCTTGAGTCACTTGTGCACTTGTACTCTCATCTTATGCTGGCTATGTTGTGCTTTTCTTTTGTGAATTTGTACAGCTTCACTGCCACATCTTTGTTCGTGTACACTGCTTTGAAATGTGTTGTGTGCATGCATTTTGTTTGTACTCTGCTATGCTTGGTTCTAGCTTGTTGTCACCTTCGCCTATGTTCTATATAAACCCATTTATGTCTTGCATCAGCTGTGTCACTTGAGCTTGAACTCTGGTGGTTACTACCAAAAATTACCCTTAGCGTAAGCTGATGGTGAAGGGGTATCAGATGAATATAAAGCATAGAGAGAATAATTATAGGACAACAAAAACCAATACTCCTTAGGAAGAAAGGAACTCAAAACCTACAGAATGCCAGCGAAACACATCTAGCAAGGTCCACCTGAAGGGGAGTCCTACAATGAAAAGTAACCTAAGACAGGAACCGAGAAAAAAGGAGGGCATAGGATCCGCTTATCGAAACCTAGAAGGACTATCAGAATTAACCTGCTTAACGCCAACACATAAGAAGGAAAAGGATATCAGGTCAGCATGTAAGGATTATCTAGAGCCGGCTTCTGAAAAATCGACTACTTGGATGACGAAGAGCTACATTCATAAGTAACAGAGATATCACTGGAAGCCACTTTCCGCAGAACAACAATACTCCAGAAGCTCAAACGAAAGGCTACCCGAGAACCAAGTGTAGATACAGGCTACCCGTACTAATTTATCTCGTACAGAAACCAGCGACGATTTTGCATCGGCAACGATCTACGTACATCATGAGGGCAGACTCCTCTAAGTATTCACGAAAAGCCGGAAACCAACATCCGAAAGCTTATGTCTTAGTGCCTACACTAGGGAACTGTTACAAAGGGTTCAAATACCATCCCCAAAGAAGCCGCAAATGACCGAAACCCCCACTCTATAGAGCATAATTAGCTCTCCAGAGACAACCGGAAGCCAAATATCTGAAACCATGGAAGAAGCCGCCGACAAAGGCCTCAGCAGGCCATCGGCGAAAGCAGCACAAAGTCTCTATAAATAGGATCTTAGAGGCCACATAAAGGGGGACTAATTTTTCATTTTTCAAAATGATTCTTTCTTCTCAGAAAAAGAGCAAATCCTAATTCCCCAAAGAGGATTAAGGAATTTTTTCAACATTTGTAATACATCTGCAATTTACGAGTGGTGAATTCGTAGGATTAAATACCTCGCAATTTGATAATCTTTTTGTGCTGTTATGATGAAACAGGGAGTTAACACTAACTTTTCGTATGGAGAAGTTAATCGTAATGCCTTCGAAGAAGGAGGACTTCGTAGAAATCCAAAGTCCTCCTCCTTTCATCCTGATGGTTTTTGCACATTGATTAACGTCTTCATAATGAGCCTAACGCTCCTTGATCTTGAGAAAGAAGTTATCCGCTGGCTTATCACTTGGTTTTTGGAGTATCCTTGGCCCTTTAGGCCGATTTAATGCGAAGCGACCATCTGAGTCAATAAACATCGCGGTGGTTTCTTCCTTTAGTATTAGGAAACGTTGGCATGTTTTCCTCTTATCACAATATGTGTTATTGTGTTCGCGGCTTAGGAAGTTATTAATCTAATGAGATCTTAGTCATGTACAACTGGGTGAAACCCCTTTGGACTATTTCAGATCTCTACGGTATTGTCAGTGGAGCATCCATCCCTTGATGGTAGGATATATAATCTCCAAGGTTGATATCCTGATGCATGAAGAAGGATGGATGTAGCCCAACAATACTGATTTCTTGACATCCTCCAACAACCCTAGGTCATGAATACATCAAATTACTTGAACCTATGCCCCACACGACTTAACCCGTGGGTTGACGAAAAATATTGTTAACATTTTGGCGCTGGAAGGAGGGCCTGAACCTCCATCCTTACGGTTAATCTATCAAGAATTAACTTGGAAACCCTTTGCTCCATGGAAGGAAGAATGAAGTCGAAAAGATTGGAAGATCGGAGTAAGGAACCGGCTCTTGATGCAACCTTTGAAGCGAACATGGATCTAACACTTAATCCGAACAGTAGCAAAAGAGGAGCCACGTCGCACTCGATACAACCACCAAACGCCATGGAGGATAATGCCGCAAGAATTGTGGTCCTGGAGAAGCATATCCAAGAGGTAATAGCTCAGATGAATGCTACACCGGCACAAAATTCTTCGAGAAACGAATGAGTCTCTAAAAAGAAAAGCTCTCATTCAACACTCTGAAGCAAAGAGGAAACCCAAGGCTACCTCCTCCAGAAAGAAGATGTCCCATTTGATAGGAGTTGACCATCAACGGAATCAGTGTGAGTAGGAACAGTCCGAGAGTTCTACTTCTAAAGGTTATGACCTCAAAAAATGGACTATGACAATACAGAGGCTTATCTTAAAGATCTCATCCAGAAGACCGTGAAGGACTTGCCAGGAAGCAAGGGGAAGAGGACCCAGGATGACAAAGTCAATGACAATGAAAGGGTAGCACCTTTCATCGATGAAATTATGAACACCATAATACCATTAGGAGTTAAGATTTTGACCATAAAGTATTTTGAGACAACTGATCTTGATGATCACCTTATGGCTTTCGACAACCAGATGGATATTTACAACGCTTCCGGAGCCATCAAATATTGCCTATTTCTTGTGAACTTTCACGGGGCAGCAACAAAGTGGTATCGCCAATATAGAGAAAATACCATTTTCTCATGGAAACACAATTCTCCTATGAATTTTCCGCACAATTCAGCATTTGCAAAGATCCAATAGTTGACTACACAGTCATTGCTAACATCAAACAGATGCAAGGCAAGATTATCTGAAGAGGTTCAACATCGAGGCGTAAAAGTCAAGGATATGAATGATCGCAACAAGTTGATCACCATGCATTTAGGGTTAATCGAAAACACTTCCTTCTGGAAGGATATGTACATCCACGACTACAAAGATTTATAGGATTTCCATTTCCAAGCTGACAAATTAATTCGCATGGACGAATTGTATTTCACAAAGAGGAAGTTTGGGCCTCAAGGGGAAGGAGGAAGGCCGAACCTTAGACGAAGCCCCCTAGAAGGAAATCAGAAGAGGTCAAGGTGGGAAGATTCCAACACCAACTCTATCGCTCTAAACAAGCCCATATCGTTTGTGTATGTTGTCATAAGAGAAACGGTTAATAACTTCCCCATTTAGTTCAAAGCCAAAATTCCCTGAACCTCATTCTGACGGAAAGTACTGTGAGTTCGACAAAACCAACAAACATATGACAAACGAGTGCAAGGTATTGGATGGGATCATTCAGAAGCTGATCTGAGAGGGATATTTGAAGGAATTCATTTTAGGCAAGACAACCTCTACTCAATGTAAAAATGGACAATAGAAGGTTTCGGTAAATATGATAGGGGCTCCTATGGTAGAAGGCAACCTAAACCTGGGTCCGCCCATAAATCGAATCAATGTGATTCATGGGGGGGCGCACCCGCCGAAAACTGCCCTAGGGCAAGAAATCAGTACATGAAGGAATCCATGGAGGGAATCTTCTCCATTCAAGAAGAACCGTCGCTGAAGAATGCACGTTATGCTCTCAAGATGCACAATCTGGTGGTGTCTCCGGAAGAAATGAAGAAAGGGGTCCGTCACTCATATAACGACCCCCTTATGATAATGGCACAAACAAGACTTTTGATTGTTTCTAAAATCCTGGTGGATACTGGAAGTACTGTCAATGTTATCTTTAAGCACGCTTTCGATCAGATGGGAATTTATGAGAAGAAGTTGGAGCTAAGCAACGAACCAATATTTGGCTTCAACAACAAAGGGTCAACTCTAGTGGGTCAGATCAACCTCCTAGTTCAAGTTGGATTATCTCCGCTTCACAGGACCTTCGAAACTCTCTTCGTCGTGATCGACCAACACTACGCCATAGATGGCCTACCACAACGAAAATCAAAGGTGTTGCTAGCTACAATGTAACTTAGGTATGCTGTTTTTTGTCTATTGCAACACATGCTTCAAAGTGTTACCATAGAAAATCTAAGGTGTTGCAGTAGCCACGTGAATAAATTTAACAATCCAGGTGATTACGATCCAACAGTCCACATTGGCAATCCGCATGACGTGAAATATTCTTTAACGCGGGAAGCAAAAATAAAAACAAAAAACAAAGCGGAAAAAAAACTTAGCAAAATTTTCAAGGGTTTCAATCGAAAACTTAACAAAATACGCCGCCGCTCAACCTATCAAAGACTCTCACTCGCAATTTCAATTAGGGATAAAAGTTCAAGTTTACAAGCTTAATTGGGTTCGATTACGGCAAGTTCGAGTTCAAGTTCAATTAGGGCATCAATGTTTCAATTAGGTCTTCAATTGGGGTTTGATTAGGTCTCAAATTTCAATTAGGGTATTGATTTGATCTACTGCTTAAGGTATCACTCAATGTATATTTCAAGTATTTCCTAATTTGAATGTTGTTTTGCCTAATTTATGGATTTACTTGTGTATACAGGTGTAATCATATTCCTGATTTTGTTATTATGTTTATTTTTGTAACAAACTTATTTTGAGTAGTGCTTATATGATATTATTGTGTTTTTTTGCCTTATAGTCAAGGCTAAATAATATTTATGTATGTTATTTGCGTGTAAATTAGTGATGAACGAAGAAAAAATATGGGCAGAACTTCCTAAGTTCAGATGGCTGCATGTTATTTGTGTGTAAATTTAGGCCTCGATTACCAAAGAATACATGCATGTCCAAATGACTACGTGTTATATTGGGCAAAAAATTAAAAGGAAAATAACTGCAAAACTTGTGGTGTTTCAAGGAAAATAACTACATACTATTTATGTAAGAAAATGTTGTTTCTGCCTTGATTAAATGTTGTAACTGATGTACCATATTTGGGGCTTCTTTTTGTATCTTTTTTTTTTACTGTTTTTGCCTATATTTCATGTTAGTGAAGTGGCTGTATTATTTTATAATGCGGTTGATTTATTTTATTTTGTAATTATTTCAATCTAATGTTAATTTCTCCATTTTAGGTAGGATGGAGGCAAATCTTAGGTTCCACCACAAGGGAAAATTTGGGAAGAATGGATATGTTGGTGGAGAAGAGGCTAACGTCAAGAGAGTTGATCTGGATAGGTTTTCGTACATAGTACTGATGGAGTTTGTCAAGGAAGAGCCAGAGTGCACTGAAATTGGAGGAATATATGCATTGAAAGGTCCAATGAGTGGGTGAAAATTGGTAGCCAATGATGCAGAGTTGTTTATGATGCACATAAAAAATAATGGTGATTACATTGATTTCTATGCCGACACCGTCGTCGAGGATAGTACTGAGCCAATTAAACAAATGCAGCAACATGTCATCGTATGCCTAAGGAAGAATTTGTTTCCAGGTATAAACATGTCTTCTCATTTGTACTATTTTGATGAATTTGGTCATTTTGCTGAATATGTTTTTCATTTAGGATTGTTTGATTTTTAGTGCACTTAGTAGAATAATAAAGAACTTGTATGTTGCAGCTGCGAAATAATAGAAACGTCATTTTTCCACCGCTAACCATCTGCCACAGGTAGCAAAAAATAAGTAGCAGACCGATCTAGTCTTTACTCCTAGAAAGCCGACATGGCTAAACAATTCCCAAATGATCAGCGAAGCTGCTGTGAGTCCACTTATCAACAACAAGCAAACTGAAATCTTTAGTACTCCTAGAAAGTGGGCACGGCTAAATAATCCAGTTACGAACTATCCAGAAGTGATCAACAAAACCGCTGTGAGTCCACGTATGAAGAAGAAATATGGGGTCAGCAGGAAGTCAACTAGAGTAAATAGTTCGACGAAGTTAACAGAGAAGGAAAATCCAACTGAAGTCAGCGATGCAACTTTGAATATCAACTCAGAAGGTGTCAGGAGTGAATTGGATTTCAATAATTTTCCACATAATGAAGAGGAAAATACAAATGAAAATAAGTTTCTAGTAAGAAGACTACAATCTGATCTTCTGATATATGATCTACATATTTTGCTAATATTTACAATAATGCCTTGTTTAATTAGTTTTAGGATGATGATCTATCACCTCCGCCACCTCCACCGCTTACAGCGTACGAAAAGGAGAGAGACAAAAATGTCTCATAGAAGAATAGTTTTTTTGAAAAACTTGGGATGCCTAAATTAGTTTCTAGAATGAGAAACGAATTTGGAAAAAATAAAGCAAAATCAAAGATGCTTGATGAGGAAAGCGAAGATTATGTTCTAGAATTTGCAGATGATACTTCAAAATATCGGGAAAAGGTGCGATATAGCTGAAGATTTAATTTTAAGTTGGTAATCATAGACTAGCTTCATTATTTTTTTATTTTATTGTTTTTGTGTGTGTATTCTAGAGAACCAAAAAAGATAGGGTTACAGAGCCTCGGTCTGGACCAACAACTCGTTCACGAGCTAATGTTAAATCTGCAACTGATAAGGATGCAACTCCGAAGGCAGGGGAAGTAACAGTTCGTACGCATCCACCAATTAGCGTTGAGCTACCACGCAATGAAGGAATAGGAACAATGGCGGCTTATTTGGCTATGCGAGAACACCAGAAGATTAACAGTTGTGGAAGTGGAAGTGTAAGGAACAAGGGTGTTGTCGGAAATGTCTCGACAAATATTGAAAAAGAAGAAGATGAAGTAGTAGAAGAAGAAGGTAGTATTTGATTGAGTTCGGATTTTAATAGTTAAGGTTCCCATTTATGTTTTGCCTAGCCTTCTCATTACTATTGTATGTACTTTGTAATAGTAGTCCGAGCTCCCAGAAGGCTCAGGGGAATAACAAATATGGATAAAGTTCATTGAAGGCCATATGACAAAAGAGTTGTAATCCAAATGAATGATCGGGGCCAACCTATTTCCGACGATGGCCAAGTAATGACTGAACTGAGTTATTTTTCAGGAATACTGAAGAGGAGTGTTCCACTTACTTACAAGTCTTGGTTTGATGTTCCTGCAAGTTTGAAACACACGCTGTAGAGCTATGTGAAGGTAATTTGCAAACTTAGCTGAATTTTACTACTTAAATATATGAACCTAGTCACAAAAGTAGAATGACTATTCTTTTTAATGTTTGATTTATATTTAAGCAATGGTATATTATTCCGAATGAATGTGAATATTGGGCTTTGAGGTCAATTCGTGACGCTTGGAGGGGGTACAAGAGTCGTATTAAAAATATTTGGCTTATGAAACTGATGAAGAGAGGCTTGAAAATAGGACGGACAAAATTCCACTTTAGGATTTCAAAGTACTCTTGCAGTTTTGGGGAGATGAAAAAGTTCAGGTACAATTTTAAGTTTTATCACAGAATTTTTTCCCTTTTTATTCATTCAATCAATCAGATAAACATATTTATTTCATGTTGTTTTGTAGTCCAAGGCCCTTACAAATTCTGCAACTCGGAAATTGTATACCGACACACACACTGTTGGTCCAAAATTTTTCCCAAATTCGGCATAAGATGGTATGTATTTTGCTTATTTTTATGGTTGGCTAGTTTAACAATATAGGTCATATGGAGTTATGGTTGTTTAACTCGAATGCAGTATCCTTGTTTAACTTGTGAATAAACTACATATCCTTGTTCACCTTGTTTAGCAATATTAGTGATATATGTTCTGGAACAATTGGTATGATATCCTTTTACTATCTAATGTTTTTTGTATCAATCCAAGGAATCAGATGGAGAACTTTATGTTAAAACTCGCAAGCGGAAAGAAGGAAAGGTGTAGAAGACTGGCGCTACAATAATGAACTACAAAATTCTAAGAATTTTATTTTCTCTTCAATCAGGCGTCAAAAACAATGCTTCATTTTGCACATGATCATCATTGTTGTAGAATTAGATCCTGTTTTGTTGAAACCGATAGGAGGATCGATCATAGCAATGGGTGTGATCTTTTACTTTAGATTTAAGTGTGTTATATGCCGCAATTCTTGTTTAAGAAACTTTTCTAAAATTTGTTAATTTTATTTAAGGTCACATTTTAAAATTGCTATATTTTGTAGGAGAAGATTGAAAAAGCAATTGGTGAAGGAGGCAATGATGAAGTTGTTCATAAACTTGTTTCTGATGGAAAGTCGCACTGTCCATCATGACTTATAGGACGACACACAAAGTCTCCAAAAGTTTCAAAAGTTGCTCCAACAACAGGCACATACATACAAGAGCTGGCAATGAAGATAAGGAAAGTTATAGCCGACAAAGTTGAAGCAAAGGTGAACAAGATAGTCCAAAGTGAATTTGACGCAAAGGTAGACGAAAAAGTTCAGGAGAACTTGACAAGGATGCTTAAGAAATTGGGTGAAGCAAATCCGCACATGCGCATTGATATTGGGGATCTTTGTGCGACAGTTCGTGGTGAAGGCACTGAAATTGAAAGCAGTGAATGCAGTGGAGGCTCGCGCTCTTAGTCATTGATATTGGGGATCTTTGTGCGCAACTGTAATGAACATGAATTGATATTTAGTACTACTAGTTATGTTTGTAAGTATGCTCTGTGAACATGATTTTTCTGGCTATGTTTGTATGTATGTTTGTAAGTACTAATATTTGTGTTGCTTGTGAATCCGAGATAATTACTAGTTTAATTCAGTTTGATGTTAAACTCTGTCATGTTGCAATATGTGATTTAATGTTTCCATAGCTCTTATATAATGGTACTGTATGTAATGTGAACTGTTGCCATTGCTATGATATGGTGTAGCCATTGGATGGTAAAAGTGTTGCATAGATTAATGCATGTGGGCCCCATAATAGGATTCCGTCAACCGGGGCTACAACCACAACAGGATTTCGTGAACTTGGGTTATAGATTTTAGTGGACTCCACATTTTTGTAAATTTAATACTTGTGGCAACACTTGTGCTGATTTGCCGTAAGGTCGCAAATGTGTTGCCTTTGACTCTAAGGCAATGCGGTAAAAGGCAACCCTAAAAAATTGTTGCCACAGATCATTTTTTGCCCATAGCAACACTTTTTGGCACTACAGCGTTATTTCTCTGTGGTTGTCGTAGGCCATCTATGGCGTTGTGCAACTATCCTACTACAACGCCTTCTTCGGGTGACCGGCTTCGGAGGAAATGGACGCTTTCGTTTCTTCCAAGTATCTCATGCTGAAATTCCTAACCAAGCAGGGATAGGGTACCATCCGAGGAGAGCAGTTAGTTCCCATGAGTTGTACTTTGCAACAATCGATAAATATAAAAAGGATTGTTCTTCGTACTTTGATCCTTCTACTGTTTTTGCACTTTCAGATAGGGGATTTTCACATCCCACATTCGAAGCTAAACTAAAAATTAATAAGGCTAACATGCATACGAAGGGTAGGTAAATTTCTTTGAAAAGAAAGAGGAAGAGATCTGAGATGATATAAATTTGACCGAGGAAGGGGAAATCGTTACGGACTTAGATTCCAGAGGAGACATTAAAAAAATAAAACAAATAAAAGACGCGGAAGAGATAAATGTTGACTCAGAGGATAAATCGAAGGATAAGCATAGGGAATAGGCTAATAGAGCCCCTCAAGAGTGACCTAATTCAGTTCTTACAACTCAATAAGGATATTTTTGCTTGTACTCATTCGGGTATGATCGGAATCAACCCTTCTATCATGAGTCATGCCTTAAACATTGACCCTTCGGTGACCATAATCCGGTAGAAGAAAAGGCAATATAATAGAGATCGGTTAGAAGCCTCGAAGGAGGAGGTCAAAAGGTTGGATACTAACGGGTTTATCCGGGAGGTCCTTTACCCGAAATGGTTAGCCAATCCCGTACTAGTGAAGAAATCCAATAGGAAGTGGAGAACATGTGTCGATTACACGGATCTAAACAAGCATTACCCGAAAGACTACTATCCCCTTCCGTGGATTGACCAATTACTTGATGCCACGAGTGGTCACAAGATATTATCCCTTATGTATGCATACTCAGGGTATAATCAAATTCTGATGCATAACCCGACGAGGAGCATACAAGCTTTATCACTGATTGGGTAATATTTTGCTATAAGGTGATGCCCTTCGATTTGAAAAATGCAGGGGCAACATACCAAGGACTGGTACACAGGATATTCCAAGAATAAATAGGACGTATTATGGAAGTGTAGGCGGATGGTATGCTAGTGAAGTCCACCAAGATAGAAAATCACCTAAAAGAACCGGAGGAAATGTTCTATGTCTTAAGAAGCTACCAAATGAAATTGAACCCGCAAAAATGTTCCTTTGGATTTCAATCAGGAAAGTTCTTAGGATACGTGGTAAGTGAGCAAGGGATCGAGGCCAGCCCCGACCAAATCCAAGCCATAAGAGACATGAAAGAACCTAGGACAAGCAAAGAGGTCATGAGCTTGAATGGGAAAGTAGCAGCCCTTAGTAAGTTCATTTCCAAAGCCACAGAAAAGTGTGTCTATTTCTTCGATGTTATAAAGAAGAAGAAGAATTTCGAGTGGAAAGAATAATGTAGGAGGTCATTCCAAGAATTGAAAGTCTATATGGGAACGCCCCCGATTTTGTCCAGTCCCGAGAAAGGAGAAGATCTATACCTATATATGGTTGTTTCGGAATATGCGGTCAGCTCGGTCCTAATAAGAGAGAATAATGTGTCTCAATACCCCATCTACTACTTTATCCGAAAGCTAAAAGACGCAGAGACCAGATACCCTATGGTAGAGAAATTAGCGTATTGCCTAGAACTTACCGCATGAAAACTCAGAGCATACTTCCAATCTCATTCCGTCAGGATCTTAATCAGTTTCCCGCTCAAACAAGTGTTCAGCAAACCAGAAACCTCAGGAAGGTTAATCAAATGGGGTATTTAGATTAGCCAATACGAAATTGAATTCCACCCTAGGGCGGCAATTAAAGGACAAGCCGTCGCAGACTTCGTGAATAAGTGCACGAGCTTCATTTCATATCAATTAGTTAAGGAAAATGCTTAAAGGCCAAATGGCAACTTTTTATAGATGGAGTCTCAAACGAACATGGGGCGAGAGCGGAGTATGTTATAACTACCCCTGACGGGCATCGCTTAGACTATGCCATGAAGTAGGATTCCCAGCGACTAAGAATGTAGCCGAATATAAGTCAATGATAGCTGGTTTAAATTTGGCACTACAATTGAGGATTCCTCGGGTAGAAATCTTTAGTGACTTATGTTGATGGTAAACCAAATAAAGCAAACCTATCAAACCAAGGACTCACGGCTAATCCCGTGTGCGAAGAAGATTTTGAAAATGCTTCCCCAGTTGGAGGATTTCTCAGTCCATTAAATACCTCGCGAGTAGAATACCCAAGCGGATTCACTAGCTAAATTAGCTAGTTCCCGGGGGGCCCTAAAACTCGAGTGACTCTCGTGGATTATCAAGAAAAGGTTTGTGTTAGGCATGAAAAATCGGAAAAGAGAAAGAGCTATTAGTCTTAACAAGATCCCAAGCCTTGAGAGAGGGAGGGGCTGAAAGAGACAGGGAGGGAAGATCCAACGGGGATCCTCCCTTAACTGAAACGAATTGCCAATGTAAGAATACATGGATGACTCCCATAATGGATTATCTCCTAAACAAGACTTTGCCCCTTAATAAGAAAAACGCAAGAAGGATAAAAAAATACCGGGCTCCCACATTTGTGATTGCGGATAACATACTCTATAAAAACGGACATTCGCTTCCTTACCTAAGGTGTATAAGTTCCAAAGACGGGCTCAACCTCCTGAAGGAAGCTCGTGAAGGATGGTGTGGAGACCACCCAACTGGAATTAAGCTGGACAAAAGGGTCATGCGATAAAAATATTATTGGCCGCAGATGGACAGTCAAGTAGTAGAGTATGTCAAAAGATGTGATAGATGTCAAAGGTACTCCAAGGTGCCCCGTCTTCTGCCTAGCGAACTAACCACTATATCAAGCCCCTGGCCATTCGACGTATGGGGAATAGATTTGTTTGGACCCATGCTAACCTCCAAAGGGGGAGCAAAGAACGCCATAGAAGCCATCGACTACTTCACCAAGTGGGTAGAGGTAGAACCCCTTCCGATAATCACATCCAAAAAGGTGTAAAGATTCGTAATAACGAATATCGTAACCCACTTCAGAATCCCTCACAAAATTATCTCAGATAACGGAACATAATTCAAAAGAGAAGAGTTCACTCTGTTTTGTGAGAAAAATGGAATCATCAAAAGTTCCTCCTTGGTAGCCTATCGAAGGCCAACGAAGCGGTAGAAGCTGCCAACAAAACCATAAAGACGATTCTAAGAAACGTTTAAATCAGGCTAAAGGGAACTGGACCGAAGAGTTACCTTCAGTGTTTTGTGCGTATAGAACCTCTGCCAAACAGGGCACATGTAACAACCCGGAATTTTGGGCCGAATTTAAAATTTTTATTTCAATTATTTTAGTGGGTTTTTAATATTTAAAATAGTTTATTTTAAATAGTAACGGCGAAATATTTAGTTTCGTCGACGCTGCGACGTATGAATGAATGAAAAAAAAAATCCGTTATTAAATAAAAATATTTAATAAATAATAAGAATGATGAAAAAAAAAATTACAATAGGAAATGGTTAATATTAACATTTACATGCACCTCATTTTTTTTACATTTCTTTCTCTTTTATTCCTACATGCATGCATCTGCATGTCTACATTACTTTTATTTTTCTTTTATTCCTACATTCATGCATCTGCATATTTAGAATCTCTTTTCTCTTTTTATTTCTACATTCATGCATCAGCATGTTTAAATTTCTTTTCTCTTTTATTTCTACATTCATGCATCTACATGTTTACGTATCTTTTCTTTTTTTATTTCTTTGATATCTGTCTTCCTTTCATATGCATCCGTTTTAAATGAAAATTATTTTGTATAATATATCCATGTGTACATTTAATAATAAAAAAAAAAGCGAAAGGCTTTCGTTTAATACATTAAATAAATAAATAAAAATTAATTACATTCTACATGTATATGTATGGTGCATTTAAATGTGTGTTTCTTAACTAATGCAGTTTTGTGGATGATCAAACTATATACACATGTGTAAAAAAAAAATCACATAACTTTCTTATAGTCGTCATTAAACAATAAATGATGCATTCATTTTATTTGTCCCTTCCTGTATATTTACCATATTTCCTTCTTCTCCTTTTCTTTTCTTTTCCATTTCTGTCTCATGCAGCTTCTTCTTTATTATAAAGTAACGTTTCCCATTCAATAACTCTTGGAGACAATAAACTGTGCATTAATTACATTCATGTTTTCTCTTTCTCTTTTTTTTTTTCTGTTCAGTTTTCCAACATTTTGTTTTTTTCTTTTTCTTCCCTTTAAATCAACTATATGTATGTATCTATTTCTCTTTCACTTATTCTTTCTTGCAACTAAATAGGTTCCTTAAATTATGATATTTAATATTGCATGTTTTGAAATTTAAAAAGTTGCTTAACTTAAACAATTAGAAAAAAAAGGCAAGCATTTAATTTGTTTATAAATACAAAGAGGCATTTGGGGGAAATAACTGGCGCATTTATTCTCTACTCTCTCTCCTCTTCTAATAATCAATCAAATTCATTTTTAGATATAAAACTATTCCCTTTATTCCACCCCCCCTTTTTTGTTGTTATTCTCTATTCTCTTTATATTTACAATCTGCAGACATCATAAATAAATAAATAAAATTATTAATTAAAAGGAATAAAAATAATAATTTCCTCCACTATATAATATCCTTTCACTTCCTTAACCCTAATTTCATAAATAAAGCAGCCACCGTTTCTAAAATCTATGGCTACACTCTCCCTTTCTCCTTTTTTCTTTCTTTTTCTCCTAATCTACTCAAAGAATTCATCAACTCAAAAATAAATAAATAAATGGAAAATCGAAGAGCATGACATGACCTCCAACATCAACGGTCATGATTGAATTATGATGAGCGGATTGAGAGGATCTCGCGCTCTAAGGTGCTGAAGTCAGAGGCAAATCGGCGGTGGTGGTTAGTGTATGGGCTTCGTCGTCATGACGGCGGATGGGTCTCAGGGGAACGGCTTTTGGTGCAGCAATGATGAAGATTGGTGGAATTTTTGTGCGTGTCTTCCTGGAAATCAGAACGAAGAAGAAGATGGCCTAAATTTTGGGTTAAGATTAAACAAAAAACGAAATCAGATGATTTTAGATGCATTGGATTCACTTCGACCGGATCTACACGATGAGATAGACCAGAGATGAAACGGTGAGATTCTATATTTTTATTTATATAATCTTTTAATTTAATTATTTCTTGCCTTGTGTTATTGATGTTTGTATGTACACAAAAATGAATTGGCGATGTATGATTGAAATTGGTGATTGTTGTTTGGGTTATTATTGTCAAATTGTTGTTGCATACGTTGTTGATGTGATTTGGCTTAATCAATGGAGATTGATGTTTATGCGCAAATTAAAGATTCATTCTTTACTTATTAAATTTCATGAAAACTTATATTTTAATAAAAAATTATAATTTTTATTGTTGTTCATGAAAGTGGATTTTATTTGGTTTGGAGATTTTGCACCAAGATCTCATTTTTTTCATGTTTTACATGAAAACATGAATTTTGTGCACAATCGTTGAACTAAATAAATATTTCATTTTTATTGGACTACATGGAAATGAATCTTTAATTAAAATATTGATTTTTGATAAAAATAATATTTTAATTGATTTATGGCAAAGTTTGGGTTTTTATGCAAAATGGCTTTTTTTGGACAAAAAGAACAAAATATTGGTTTTATCATTCTTTTTGAAAAATAAAGATGATATCTTTATTTAATACGAAATTTTGAAATAAAGTTATGTTTTTGAAATGGTTTATAATTATAGTTTCGAATATAAAATATTAATTCAACGTTTCAGGCACATGCAGTTCGCGTTGTGTAATTCAAAATTTCAGGAAAACAACGCCATAATTACACTTGACCTGTAACGTCATAATTATTTTAAAATGAATAAAGTTGTGGTTTTTATTTTAAAATAAATAAAGTCTTGATTTTTATTTTGGATTAAAGATGGAGTTTGGTTAAACTTTTATTTTTAATAAAAGGTATGAATAAAAGGTTTTTTTTTTAAAGGACTTAAATGAATAAAGGATTTGTTCTTTATCCAAAAAGGACTAAATTAAATAAAGTTTTATTCTTTATTTTAAAGGGACTAAAATGAATAAAATGTTATTCTTTATAAAAAAAAGGGATCAAAATGAATAAAGTTTGTCCTTTATTTATGAATTGATTTAAATGGAAATATTTAAAGATGAACTGTTTGCATTAAGATGAAACGGTACAAAAGAGTATGTTTTATTTTGAAATTGTTTCATTAAAAAAAGAATGAAATTAAAAACCGTTACACCTATTATGTGAACATTGTTAAATTGTGCATATTATTTAGGTTTCTAGTTGAGCACTTGTATACACCGCCATTTACAAGCGACCTGGCTTGTTTATGTGACTGGACGATCAATTTTCACACGTCGTCCAGAAGCACAGTTTATTTTCTATTACTCGAATTGTGTTGGTTGAAACCCCACATGGGTCAAGGGCTGATATTGAATACACGTCACCCTTGTGGTTAATTAGAAATGCACTTTGGTTGTTGATGTTTGAAAATAGATATGAAATAAATGTATGATTTCCGTATAATTGAATTATATGGAAATGGTGTGGGCCTCATTCCAATTTTAAATGAAAGGAATAATTTTCATTTATTACTAAATTAATGGAATAAATTGACGCTTGAATTAAGAAGACTATATCTTTATCATTTGGAAAGTTATAATGAATTATTAGAATTGGTAAAATTACATTCCAATTATAATAAGAAAATTGAATTTAAAAGATTCCGTTTTTATGTTAACATTAAATGCAGAAGATTTGGTTTCAATACCTAACATAAACGGATTGATATAGACTGATTACGTTTAAAGTTGGAATGGTAATTTTTGATATCACAATTTTTGGAATAACTAATATTATGATAATATGAAGAGTCAAGGTTTATTTTGGAAAGGTAAATATTAAGTTATATTCTGAAATATAGGTTATTTTAGAAGTTAGAGATTTTAAAATATAGAATATTTTAAAATAATATTTTCAAGAAATAATTATAATTATAAATTAAAATTGTATTTGGACACGAGGTTAGGTCATATTTATGGTGGAAGTCTGCCCGGACCCAACCGGCATATCCAGCAGCCATAAATGTTGGGCCTAATGTGAGAGGTCCAAGTACATGAATTCAAATTGGGTTTTTGACACGAGGTTAAGCCCAACTTATGGGATAAGTCTGCCCGGAACCAACCGGCATATCCAGCATCCATAAGTCGCAGGCTAAATGTGAGAGGTCTGGCCCAGTATAAATATAAATGAATAAGAAAATGAACTGATATATTAAATCTGCTTTAAATAGCAACGCCATTGTTAACCCGAACGAGTTTATCGATAAATCTTATTCATTTTAAAATGAATATTTAAAGAAAATGATTTATAAAATTTAATATTTTGGAAATATTAATATTCTGATATGATAAAGAAGAGGAATATTCAATTTTGATATAAAATTGAAAATAAAGTTGGAATCGTTTTAAAACTAATTTAAAAATATGGAAAAATTATGTAAAATCATAATAAATACTTTAGAAAGATTTTGGATAGAAAAATCCCATATTTGAAAAGATAAAAATGTATTTTTATCAAAGTAAACTCGTTAACTAACTAGTATAATAAATCAACGGAATTGAATTAAAATGAAATTGAATTTTGGTTTTTCATGAATAGTGTCTTAAATAACACTATTCTTAAACTCAGTTGAGAAAAGGATCTTTTAATTAAGATTATTAGAGTTTCCTATTATATTTATTTATCAAGATAAAGTTGAAATGTGAATTGGGTTTATTGTGAACTATGTTTTTAAACGACATTTGTTCTTTAACCCAATTGATAGGGAAAATGTGATTTGGAATTTATAAATCTTTTATTAAGATATAATAAGAGTTTTTCCAAAAGAAAAGTTTTCCGATTATATATATTAATTTGGAATGGAATGGAATTCGATTTAATATTAATTGAGATAAGCTTCTATGAATGAAGACCGTTAATATATATGGAATTTAAAAGGCTTTGCCGTTATTCCATTTATATTTATAGTCCGATATAGAAATTTATACCGATTATATATATTGATTTGATTTCTGTGAAAATTCCACATTTAATGGAGTAGGATTTGGGTTTATCGTGAAAAATGTTTTAAATGACATTAGTTCTTTAACCTAAATAAGATAAGATTTATTTCTTAAAGTGGAATAATCATTGAATACTGATTTTTGATATTTAAAACCAAATTGGAGTTTCAAATGAATTTCCAGAAAGAAGATTAAAGAATAATTTAAAGAATTTATCTTTGGTAAAATGAATGGGAACCTTTCCCTAATAATATGCCATTTAAAAGAATATTCTGAATTGGAATGAGGCGTTGGATGTGTTCTTTTAGCACTTGATTTTTAATTATAAAATACGCTGATTATTCGGAAAGACCGGGTTTTACCCATTCCGAATATTTATTACGACGATGAAGAGTCGAAGATGAAGACGGTGTTGAAGACCGGCGGTTTTCACATCGGATGGATGTGTTGCTACTGAGGTCTCCGATAGGAGTAGCTGCCCTAAAGGGATTTCTGTGGTAGTCGTCCGGACGTATGTGTTGATTGTCCGGATATACGAGAACCACCCAGGTTTCTCCGGTTTCGTTCAGACCCAGAACGGACTTGTAAGTGGATTGTGTGTCTGACATTGTATTCATTTCTACTGTTGAACGCTACTGATTATATATTTCTGTTTGGTGGTAGAGAATTTATCCTCCACTTAACACCCTTCTCTAAGACGTATGAGCTTAGAGGTTATATATATATATATATTGGTGGATGATCAATAATATGGTAGGGTCTGACAATGTGGCATGCTAAGATGCAAATGATCAAGGCTTTGTTGAAAAGCAGGCCTTGTGGTTGATGATCAAAGCACAACCTATTTAGGCATAGCTTTGTGTATATCGTGACTTCGCGAGCCTCATAGCCCGGTGGAGTCTAAAACGGGAGAAGGGAACGCAGGGAGTGCAAACGTTTTTTTTCTAGCTAGAAGTGGTGTCATGGTATGGAGCCCAGACATTTACTTATGTGGTTGTTGGATTTTTTTTTGCGAGGCCTCGGATTTATGCGGTCGCCCTCGGCCGTATTGTAGGTTCACTAGAACCGGGGAACGTGTGTTCAGGCATTTCTAATCCACAAAAGTAAGTGTGGACCGGCCCTGCAGGATCCAAGGGTTGGACAGAGTACCAATCCTGGGGCATTGCTAGAATGTCTCGAATCGGTAAGGATCTCCTCCCTAGCCTTGACTCTTGATGGAAACCCAATTTCCAATACGCCCCTTGCGGTTTTGACTGTATAACTAGTATGGCGACATAGTAGGATGGGGTACTATGCCGTCTAGGATTGATACATTTACTTTGAAATGTTTTTATAAATATATATACACACTAATACCGTTTTTACGTATCAAGCATCGTTTGATCATTATAAGGAAAAACCCTATCCTCCGGCTTGCGTTGCATTGTGTGATGGGACTTGGGTCTTATAATGGTTTCATTTTTCTAAAAAGCATTGCGTTATTTGACGATTTACTTTAGTTATGCACTGGCAATCTAATGGAGTAAACCCTTTCAGCGTTAGCGGCGTGGTAAGTAAAGAATTCTCACACCAGTCCCACGACTGACCTGTAGTTGTTTCACTTTGCAAACTCAGGTGCCCTCTTTCCACACGGGCGGTCGAGTAGCTTATTTGGCAGAGATATTAAGAAAGATCCTGGTTTGAAGACTGAAGCTGTGGCCAAAATGTGATAGCCTTCCACTGAGATTAGTTCCGCTGCAATGTATAAAATTTATTGTAATTTATTCTTCCGTTGTATTTATTACCAATGTATTCTGATATATATTCTGTACTCTGATGTAACATTTATTATGGTGTTATAAAAGTCTTCTGTTATTTGTTTTAATGTGTTGTATCCCAAAGTTGATGTATCCGCAGATTTCCATTCTTTGGGTCAGACCTGTGTGGCTTATGGTCGATTCGAAGGGTGGGAATTTTTCCGGTTATCACAGTTGGTATCAGAGCTCTGGTTAGCTCAAATCTTTGGGGGTTATGGCGAAATTTTTCGAAACTTTAGGGTGTTAGCCAAATTTTTGAAGAATTTGAAAATTCATAGAAACTGAAAAGTTGAAGGATGGAAGCCAGATTGAAAGTAGAGTTGGTTAATTAAACCAATTTCGACTTTGTTCCTTTTCGGGGACGAAAAGTTTTAAGTGGGGGAGATTGTAACAACCCGGAAAATCTGAGCCAGTTTAAAATTTTTAATTTGGCTATTTTAGTGAATTTTTAATATTTAAAATAAATATTTTAAATAATAACGACGAAAATTATGTTTGAATCGATGTATGAAAATAAATATAATTATTTTAATTTATAAACAAGGCCTGAAATGGAGCGGCAGTTTCAAAATTTCAATTCAAACTTCGACTGACTGTAGCGGGTGCAAAATAAAACGGATTTTAGTGAAACCAAAAATATTTAAATCTGTTTGTGAATATTTTTCTAACGAATCTGAAAAACCGAAGTTTCATAGCGGGAATCAAAAGTTATGGCCAAAGAAAGGTCGCTATAGAGAATATATTGCCCTTGAAAATAGACATTTTGCAAATGATCTTAGAATTCGACAAAACAACTTTTGTTGGATCCGGGATGTCAAATTATTGCTACGTTTCAAATTTCAAAATTTTTGAAGTCAATATGTGAGTGTGGCGAAGGAAACTGTGTTTGGTCAATTTCAGTTAAATTGGATCGACCGGAAAATGGCCATTTTTCAAACTATCTTAGAATTCGACGAAACTAGTTTTGTTGGGACCGTATCGTCAAAACTAGCTAGATTTATTTTTCTGGAATTTTTAGAATCAGCATGTGGCTCCGGCAAATTGAAATGTACGTTCAAATCCAATATTGAATGTTTTATATTTTAATTTGAAGAAAAACGGACTGAAACAGTCGAATGGGCCTACGAAACATATCCCATTGTGTTCGGAATGGGGGTATTTAGCTAGGGACGATGGTCGTTGGGTTTCGATTGGAGTTCGTATGAGATAACTGGTATTTTAGAATTTTAAAAATATATAAATTAAATAAAAAAAATATGATTGGGCCTCACTCTCTCCCCCCCCCCCCCCCCCCGTTTTATCTCTCCCCGCTAATGATTAAAGGCGGAAACCGTTCAAACCTTCCCGACCAAATTCCGACCGCCTCGTTCACCGTTGACCCTCGCGGCAGTTGAACATTTCGGAGACCTCTTCCCCCTCTACAAATCCATAGCAGCCACGACCCCCATCGTGCAGTGTGCCTCGAGAATCCAGCCTGGGAAGCAGCGCCGCATCGCCTCGATTTGCACGCCGACCACCACTTCGAGCTGGACAAGGGGGTAGCGCCGGGAAGTTCTCTGCTAGCTCTCCGCTATGGCGCAGGCCGATCGGTCCCTAGCTACAAGGATTTCGTGAAAATTGGCGACCTAGGTTTGAACGAGATTTGAAGGTTTGCGGTTTAATTTATTTTAAACTGATTATAGCACTATAAAGCGCTACGATTTATGATTTCACTATAGAAAATCATATCTTTTTGCTATGTTGATGAAATCCAGTGAAATAAGAGACAGTGGACTCGCGTGGACGTCTTCTACATTTTAGAAGAGACCGCATATTTTTCTGAGCCTTCTGCTATTTTTGGTGGAGTGGAACCCAATGTGAGATTTCTGAATTATAAACGATTTGGAAAACAACGATGTATAAATTATATAGTCGAAGTATGAGTTATATAAGCATTGTACACCTCATGTATAAGTGTTGTATAAGTTGTACGTTCGATGTGTAAGTTATATATGCGTTGTAAAAGTTATATATGCATTGTAAAATTGATATATGTGTTGAAATAAACTGAAATGATATTGAAGTGAAATCGAAATATATTAATATACGAATATATATATATACTCCCCTCGTCCACTGACCATGGACGATATATATTGGTTGTGATATTGTTTGGAGTATTGGTTGATGTGAAATTTGGTGAATATCATGAATGATTGATTTGAAATAATTGATTTTGGTTGAGATCCCAATAGGATTAGTATATGGAAAAATTCGTCTGCGTACGAACTAGATATTGAAAATCCCCATTGTCAAGAACCGCGAGGTTTTATGGTAGAGCGAGGAGTTGTACTAGGGGCGGTGCCGGTTTTAACTACCCTGCCGTTATGCCGCCGAAATTTTCAATAATATTCATGTGTTAGAATTGTTTTCATGTGTTGAAACTATATTCATGTGTTGAATGAAATTCATGTGTTGAATAAATTCTTTGAAATATAAAAATATTATTTTTACCTTATACATGAACTATATAAAGTAATTGTGTTTTGAAATAAATTGTTTTACAATAAAAATCACATTTTTATTATATATATAAACTATAGAAAATATTCATGTGTTGAATAGAAATTCATGTGTTGAATGAAGCTCGTGTGTTGAATGAATTCTTTGAAAGATAAAAATAACATTTTTATTATATATATAAACTATAGAAAATATTCATGTGTTGAATAAATTTTTTGAAGTATAAAAATAATATTTTTACCTTATATATGAACTATATAAAATAATAGTGTTTTGAAATAAATTGTTTTACAATAAAAATCACATTTTTATTATATATATATATAAACTATAGAAAATATTCACGTGTTGAATAAAGTACTAGAACGATAAAAATCATATTTTTATCGTATATGTGAAGTCAAAAACATTCATGTGTTGAATATATAGATTGAACAATAAAATCTACATTTTTATTGTGAATATGAAGTGCTAAAAATATTCATGTGTTGAATAAAGATTTTTGATGATAAAAATATCATTTTTATCAAATATATAAAGTGAAAATGGTTTTGAAATCGAAGAAAGAATTATATTTATATATATTTATATAAATATAATTAAAATAAGTCGAATAACGAAGCTGTAGTTCGTGTTTTGAAACCGTGATTTCAAACGATTATTGCAGGAGATCCGACCATCGGATTTTCCCGAAACCAAAACCATTGGGTTCGCTTAGGAAATATCTTTCCAACGACACCCACTTTGTAAAATCCAACGGTGGGATTGTCTGGAATGTTTAATTCAAATCTGAGGAAAAATAGCGCCAGAATTGATTATATATATATATGTATATATATAAATATAATTAAAATAAATCGAATAACGTCGTTGTAGTTCGTATTTTGAAATCATAACTTCAAACGATTAGTGCCGGAGATCCGAACGTCGGATTTTCCCAAAACTGAAACCCTCGGATTCGTTTTGAAAAGATCTTTTTAATGATATAAAATTTGTGAAGATACAATGGTTAGATTTTCAGATATGTGTAAATCAAATACGAAGAAAAACAACGCCACGGCCGCGTTATGGCCTAAAGCGTCGTTTGAGTGAATTGGCTATTTTTAAATAAATAAAAATAGCGATAAATAGTGATAAAATATTATAAACGATATGGAATGGAAATAAACCGAATTTGCTCGGTTTATGTGATATTTGATGGTTGAATGTGTTTGGTGTGAAAATTACATTAAAGAACAGAATTAGTGATGTCGAATAATTTAACCATTGAAATGAATTTTGAAAAGGCCGAGTTAATTCTCATTTCAAATAATTGATCGACGATTGGAAGTCGAAGATATGAAGACAGTGCAAGACCGATAATCTGCATGTCGAATGGAGGGGTGCTACTGATGCTCATGATGGGAGTAGCTACCTTGAATGGGCTGAAGTAATAGCCGTCCGGACGTACTTGTTGATTGTACGGATATGTGAGGTATTGAGTGCTTCCGGTTTCGTTCAGACCCAGAACGAACTTGTAAATGGACTGTGTGTCTGACATTGGATTTTGTTCTGTGCTGATTGATCTCAATTTAATATATATATATATATATATATGTTTGGCGGCGGAGAATTTATTCTCTTGCTTAACGCCCTTCTCTGAGACGTACGAGCTCAGAGGATATATATCGATAGAAATCAGTCGCATGAAGTGAACTGCCTGTGTGGCATGCCTAAGTGGCAGATGATCAAGGCTTCCGTTGAAAAGCAAAGTCATGCGGTTGATGATCAAAGCATAGCCTGTGTGGCATGGCTTTGTGTATAGCGTTGTTTCGTGAGCCTCACACCCCGGTATGAACCAGAAACGGGAGAGGACCTCAAGGAGGGCATGCGTTTCCTTCTAGCTAGGGTGGTGTCAATGACCTACCAGCCCTGACATTTATATTACTTTCACCTGTGTGGTTGTTGCTGTTGCGAGGCGCCTCGGATATATCGGTGACTGTGTGGAGCCGATGGAGTCATTTGGCTCATTGACGCCCTAAAGGGCAGGGAAATGCAGTGTTCAGGCATTTTATTCCACATCGGTGGACCGGCCTTGACGATCCAAGGGTCACTCGAGCTCTGATCGTGAGAAACGGGCTAGAGCGTCTTGAATTCGGTAAGGACTATCTTTTGCCTTGGTTCATGCTGGAAATCCAATTTCCAAATACGACACTGTGCGGTTTTGATTGTATATATATATGGCGACATGATATATGGAACCCATGCCATCTGTGATTGATAGTTATGATTGAAATTGGTTTTTGAAACATGTAAACACTAGTAATAATATCAAATGATTTGTTTTGCTCGTATCAAGCATATTTTGGCCATTATAAGGTAAAAGTCTATCCTTCGGTTTGTGTTGCATTGTGTGATGGGAACTGAGTCTTATAATGGCTTCATTTTTATAAAAAGCATTGCGATGTTTAAAAGATTTACTTGTTTTAAAGCACTGGCAATCCAATGGAGTAAACCCGTTCCGCAAAAGTGGCGTGGTACTATGATTAGCCATATTGAAAAGTAAGTTAAATAGATTTCTCATACCAGTCCCATGACTGACTCGTAGTTTGTTTCACTTGCAAACTCGGGTGCCCCTATTTCTACACGGGCAGTCTTGTATTCAGGATTTAGTAGGCTCTTTCTGGATAGCTGGAGCTGAAGACGGATTCTATCATTTATCTCTTTTTATGCTGTTCAGCTCCTGTTGTACATATTATTTTGTACTAAGTATGGTCCTGTATACTGTGTAATTCTGATGATTATGTTTATCCAGTGTTTTCTATTGTACATTATCTAGTGTATTTATTTATTTTTGTTCTGCTATTATCTGTTTATGTGTTATATTCCAAAGATTACCCTTGCCACCGTCTTATCGGGGTTTGGGGTCGTCACATTTATACTGTTAAAATCAGTTTAAAATATATAAACCGAACCTTTCAGCAAACCCTTCCAAACTAGGTTTGCAATTTCTGGTCAAACCGAAGCACAGTACGACGATCGGCCTACACCACGAGGAAGAGCTTGGAAAGGAAGCAGGCGCGCAGGGGGTGCGGTGGCGTCAGCGTGGCGGCTGCTTGAAGGCAGCGACTTCCAATCGATGGATCTCGACAACGGTGACACGGTGGGGGGTATAACCGGTACTGATTTGAAGCTTGAGGGGAGCTCTTCAAAAAGCTTAACTGGGTCGAAGGCTATCGATGCGTGGTTTGGTCGTAAATTGGCCAGGAAGATTTGAACACGGGCCGCCGTCGATCACGATAGTGTCGGGGAGAGAGAAAGGATTTTTGGAATTATTTTATTTTATTTTATTTATGAAATCAAGGGTTGGGAAAAATATATATAACTTCTCTATTCGAACACCAAATCAAACCCACCGTCTGTCGCTCCTAGCTAATTACCCCCATCCCGGACACAATGGGCCATGTTTCGTAGGCCCATTCAACTGTTTCAGTCAATTTTTCTTCAAATCAAAGTATAAAACATTCAATATTTCATTTGAACTTACATTTCAATTTGTCGGGGCCACATACTGATCCCAAAAATTTCAGAAAAATAAATCTAGCTATGTTTTGATGATACGGTCCCAACAAAACTAGTTTCGTCGAATTTGGAGACAGTTTGGAAAATGGCCATTTTTTGGTCGATCAAAATTGACTAAAATCAACCAAATACATTTTCCTTTTCCACGCTCACATATGAACTCCAAAAATTATGGAATTCGAAATCTAGCAATAATTCGACATCCCGGATCCAACAAAAGTGGTTTCGTCGAAAACGGAGGTCGTTTGCAAAATGTCCATTTTCACGGGCTATATTAACTCCACAACGACCTTTCTGAAAATTCATTTGGCCATAACTTTTGATTCCCTCTATGAAATTTCAATTTTTCAGATGCATTAGAAAGATATTCATAAACTGATTTAAATATTTTTAGTTTCACTAAAATCCGTTGTATTTTGCACCTGGTACAGTCAGTCAAAGTTTGAATTCAAATTTTTAAACTACCGCGCCATTTCAGGCCTTGTTTATAATTAAAATAAATATATTTATTTTCCAACATCGATTCAAATAGCCTTTTGGTCGTTATTATTTAAAATAATTTATTTTAAATATTCAAAATTAGCCAAATTAAAATTTTTAAATTGGTTCTGAATTTCCGGGTTGTTACACAAATACTTGCTGGCCAGTTACTGTACGTTTTCAAAGTCTCCCTTAATCCATTATTATACTCATCATAAAGAACATCCAACACTCAAAATTCACACCAGTAGAATCTAATATTCCAACAACTTTTTGCGAAAAACTACATAGTGTTGCACTTCTTGTGCCTTTAATGAATGCAACTACTTCCTTTTCTTTGACCAGTTTATCAATTAGGTCTTCGAGTGGGATGGTTAACTTTACATGTCGCCTAGGTGTTAAGTGGAGATTTGGTTTCTTTTGTGGTGGAGGTCGTACCCATGTTGTGTTTCCTTTTGCATTGCCAGGAGGCACTTTTCCTGTTTCTGTTATATGCTCTTCCATCCACGATTTCCATGCACTAGTTAGAATAGTTCGATTTGGTGAAGATTCGTCTGTCTGTCCCACTTTAACAGAATAACAAAGGTCAGGACCCTACTTGCTATGACTTTCAATACTAGCACCAAGGTTCCTGGAGATTCCAATAAACTGAAGTGCCCCATTTTTATCATAAATTCCATAAACCCCGCTTTCATTCGGAAACCCGGATTCTTGTCCAACTGGCACGTGATCCAATTCAAATAGCTTTCCAATAGAAGCCTTAACTATAACGGAGGAGCCTTTCACTTTGAAACTTTTTTTGCAACTGAAATTTGAACTAGTTTCCGGTTTGGACTAAATTAACGAATTTTAGTTCTGGAGAGATTATGGCTTTTGAAAGCAGCGGAGAAGAGAAAGAATGGAGAGGTGCGAATCGAATTACTGTAATCGCCATTGAAATTAGTGGATTGAAATCTAGATGAGAAAATAACATATCTTATAAATTATTAACCATAGTTTCTACCATAACCTGGTATAATACGATGTTAAATGTGGATATTCCATATTTCAATATTTGGGATCTACTTCTGTAATGCATCAGTCAACAAGAAATTTCTGTAGTCAAGCATAATTTTTATTTTACTAAAAGAACAATAACAATTGTACCTCCAATTTGAGTCCATTTTCAACAATATCAATCTGCAAAATCCAATCCGCCTCCTCTAAGTTACATTCTCCGCTATCTCAATCATCTGATATACCGAAACCTTATAAAATATAAACACTCAATTCAAGGCTAAAATTATAGAACTCAAAACAAGCACAACGAGAACCTAAAGTTCAGAAAAGAAAACCTTTCTAGGCACAATTTCAGAGCCCTTTTTAAAGACTTGGTTGTGAATCTGCTGCGCGGTTTGTTCGCAAACCTGTCATATAATATAAGGAATGCCTAATTTTCGTGCTGTAGTGGCTACAACTGACTGATTTTTTCCTAATGAATACAAAACTAATAAAATCAGAAGAATTATTGAAATTAAATTCAATAATCACACAAAGCAATCGTGAAAGCAATACGATGTACTCAGTATATGGGGAAAAAATCGTAAAAATAGAGTAGGTAGGTTAGAAAAAAAAAATTACCAGTAGATGACAGGTTGGGTTACTGAATGGGAACTTCTTTCCTAGCTGTCATTAATACGCAGGGGATAAGAGCTAAATGTGTCCATAGTTGTTTCTTACGGGTAAAAGCTGCAAGTGGTATGATGCACCGTAAACAAAAACAGGTTAATTTGGGTAAAAACTAATAATAATTTATCAGCAGTAAGCCTAAACAAATTTGCAACGGATTGGGAAGCATCCAATCCAACAATTATTTTACGCCCTCATGCATGTATTATCATCTAATCAAATTCCATAATAACATTTATTACATATGTTTGTGTTTTCAGTTAAACGCATGCTTAATTTTACATGTATTAAAAAAAATGAAGAATTTCTTAATAAAGCCAGTAACGTACAATTATGGCATAGTGACTATATAAGGGATTGAGTTGGCATACTACTTAAATTCAGTTCCATTTTCAGCTAATCTGCGTTTTTTATTTTAAATTTTAAAAAGATTTCTCTTGCTTCCATTAATTTTTTAATTCATAGATTGCGCACTTGACATCAAGGTTCATCTCTTTTCGTAATAATCATTCTTTTCTCAAAACAAAACTTGGTGCATTACGCAGTTTAGCGTAATCATACTTCATCCAGTAAACACCGTATACAAGTGAGAAAAATGATGCAAAAAATACCGTATGTACAAAAAGCAAATGAGGCATAGTACATCCGAGGATTTGTAGAAAACTGTACAAGCTAAATAAATGTTTACTTTGAACAACCTTCCTCTTTCGTTCTTCCCAACAATGAAATAAGAAAAATGCAAAGCAACCCAAAAACTAGCTATAGTTCCTTCTTTAGCAGTACCAGTTTATTTTCCAGTTGCAACTTGAAGGGTGCCAATTTCTGCTGCTTCCTACAAATAAAAGGATTGAAATGCACGTACCTATTAGCCATTATACTCTCAAACACTATTAAATTATTTCCACAAGAGCAAAATCAATGGGGTTGTAACTGTTATACAAAATATTATATAATGCAAGGTACTACGGAAAAGCAAAGTAGCAGCAACACACGCACACACACATACACACACATTAATATTTATTAGGTGACAATGGTGCTAAATAATATAGATCATCGGACCGATGACCGATTCAAAAATACATAAACCAGCAAGCATTAAGGCTAGCTATATCAAAACAAACGCCTAAGAACATGTACTGTTTTGTACATGCCATAAACAGATTATAATTAATTGACTTGGGTCAGTGCTACTAGACTACATGTCCAAAGAAATCCCAATCGATTACCAACCAAACACAGACCCACCACTTCAATATCACTAAAATCAGAAAGATATCCAAATCATACAAAATAACAACATTGCCAACGCCCAGATGAGCAACCAAATGACCAAAACACAGATTATCCGAAAACAGCCTGACCATTGACTTAAGTTTCGATATATTCACATCATGAGATGGATTTAAAACGTTGAGAATAAAAGAAAAACTGGGAACAACAGCTCTAGAAACCCAAATACGATTATGGAAACCCACTACCAATCTAAAATGCATAGCAGATAGTTATGCATATTGTGCATGTTGAAAGACAATACACGCACAACTTTGCCAACTCAGTCTAATAGCAGGATGAATGAATCATCACAATGAAACTAAAAAAACCAGTGATAACTGAATCAACATCTTTATACCCAAAAACAAACTACTGTAATTGAGGGAAACATCTCTAATTTCATTCGAGGCCAAACCAGAACACAAACCCACTTCAAAAAGACCAATATCATCAAAATCCATGACTGCATCAAAAAACCGACACCTAGAATTTGAACTGACATGAGCAATAACACGATAAAAAGAGAAAACATCATTGCATCCACACAATAAGAAACAACTCAGCTACACTAGGGATCGAACCCGGACCAAAAACCACTTTAGAAAAATCAACCAAACCATACAGCGATGAGTAACCATGCTGAAATACAAGAATTCAAATTGGAGAAAATTTCTCATGAAACTAGCATTTTCGGTCAACTAATATGTCAATTCAGATTAGTTAACTAATGAATTTGCAAAAACTATACAACTAAATTAGCAGTACCTCTCATCCTCATTCAAATTGAAGAGCTGCGAAATCGTTGCCGATGGCAGGAGCGATTATGGTGATTTAGCGGGCTATGGATTTTTTGTGCCAATTGAATAGCTGCAAAATCGGCTGCTGATGGCAGGAGCGATCGTGTTGATTTAGCGGGCTATGGATTTTTTTACTAAACGTTGGGATTAGGGATTTGCGATCTAAGATTTTGTTCGCCTTCTAGGACGATGAAGGAATAAAAAAAAAATTGTGAACGAAAGGGCAATGTTTAATTTTAGTTCCTGCAAGAATTTTAGTTCCCGCTTTTCCCTTGAATAACGTTTGTACATGGGTTTCATTTCTTAGTTAGCATTAGAGAACATGCGATTTAAAGTTTTTGGGAAGAATTAGCGAGAACGCTATTTTGATATTGTTATCAAACCCCTAATTTGTTGTTGTGCACCTTATGCAGCAGTTGCACACATGTATGCAACTATTACCAATAGTTGCAAATATGTATGCAACTTTTTTTTTGAATTGCGTGGACTTCCGAGAATATTTCCAGAATTTTGAATTTTTTTTATATATGTCAGCGCCTTTTTTTGGCCAAAAAACAAAAAAGGAAGAAGTTCAAAAATAGAGGGTGGGTTTGAATGGAAACTTAGAGAGGGATGTGAGCCTAATTAAGTTTGGTTTTAGGGATGTGTGCCTAATTTTTACTATTTTAAATATTATATATGGCCCTTAAAAATAGCCATTTTGCAACTTACGTTTCCAAAGAAACCACTTCCATTGAGCTCGGAATGTCGTTTAGGGAATCGAAAACTGTAAACATCGATACTTTTAGAGTTGGAGAAAATTTGGTCGTAATCAGTGAGATCTATGGCCAAAATATCGCTTTTTACACGGGAATGAATTTGGACTCGAAACCACTTCCATTGAGTTTAAAATGTCGTTTACGTGCTCGAAAACTATAACTTCGATGTGTGTCGAGCTGGTGGAAATTGGAACATGGGTTGGGTCTTGGTTGGCTAAACCTAGCCACTCACTTAAAGCCCCAAATGAGCCTCTCTCTCTCTCTCTCATTTACTCCAAACACTTAAGCAAAATTAGAAATTAGGGAAGGGAATGTGAAAGTGAAATTCCTAAGCTAACGTTTGCAATTAGAAGATCAATTCTAGAGGATATCAAGTGTAGAAGCATGGTGAGCCTCCTCTTCATCTTCTTCATCTTCTCTAGCTTGTCTCCTCTTTTATTTTTCAGAATTCCGAAGCCTAACACTTAGGAGATTTGTGCATGTGTGTTTAGCTTGTTTCCTCTTCATCTTCTTGATTTGGAGCATCTCCTTCCATATTTCAAGCAAAGGTGAGAAATTTAGACCAAAAGGGCTAGAATTAAAGAACTAATTAGTAAATGACTAAGTTTGGGTTGACAAAACGACTAGTGATAGATCGTATAGCTTCAATATGATGTTAAATGCTAAGTATTGCAATGAAAATATGATTGTATGTTATAGGTGAGCTATTCATGAACACACACTTAAGCCACAAGCTCATAACTTGTAAAGGAGTAATTTTGAACCCACGTGAGTTTGCATATGCAATTGAATTGAGTATGCTAGTTTAACATAGTTGATTTCATATATTCATGTTCCATTGAAATGAAAAAAAAGGAAAATTATTATGAAAAATGGGTACACATTCTAATTCGAATGATATAAGTGGATTGGTTGATCTTGTGAAGCTCTATTGTCGCCCTGGCAAAGTCCTAAGCCTTCATAAGTCACACGAATCACTTCGATTTGCTTTGGTTAGAGAAATTGTGTAACAACCTGCACCTCCGTTCGCGCAAGATATTGTCCCCAACTTAGCCACCATATAGGTGTGGGGTTTTGTTCCTCAGAAGGCCTCGGCGTTAGTAAGAGATGAGCTCTACTATATAAGTACCCACTTCACACAGGCTTCCACGACGTGGGAGTTAGGGGTTTTACATTCTCCTCTCCTACAGAGCCCAACGTCCACATTGGCTCACAAACACCTCACCCAGACGTTGTGGTCCACACAGGAGCCACAATTCTGGCTGGGTATTGGCTCTGATACCTGTGTAACAACCCGCACCTCCGTTCACGTAAGATATTGTCCCCAACTTAGCCACCATATAGGTGTGGGGTTTTGTTCCTCAAAATGCCTCGGCGTTAGTAAGATATGAGCTCTACTATATAAGTACCCACTTCACACAGGCTTCCACGATGTGGGACTTAGGGGTGTTACAAATTGGTTCACTTTTGAATTTATAATCAAATCATAGTAATCTCATGAATATATATGTGTGCATGTTTGTTTGTGTTTTTGAGTTGTTTCGACAAGCTAATGTGGTGTTAGTATCATCTTGATCAAGTCCATAGTTCACCGGAGTCGATTCCTATATCGAATAGAAAGAAAAAAAAACTGGTCGAGTTGTTTAACAACAGCTAGTCGACTGGTCTATAATGGACCAGTTGACGGGTAAGGACCCGGGCAACAGCCCAGTTTGACCAGTCGACTGGTCCATTATGGACCAGTCGACTGGTAAACTACTATGGGTCGGAGGACCTCGGTCCACGGTCTGGTTTGATCCAGGCTTTCTCCCGGTCGGAGCCCGAACCTTTTGGCCTTCATTTGTGACTTTTAGTTCCTCTAATACACATATTTCAACATCTCAATATTTTTTTCGAAATTGTTTAATAAATCATTTTAAATTATTTTAAACGATTTAGATTGTGTGCAAACGAATTTTGCTTGGTTTGTAAAACAAAATGGTCAACTATAAATTGGCATGAAAACTATAAAATGATTAATGGATATGATATGATGTGAGTATTTAATTCGATAACCGAATTAAATTCTAAATTAAACCATTTTGCATAAGGTAATGAATGGTGAAGGCCAATGACTTAACCAAGAGAAAGAATTTGATTTAAAATTGTATGCGAAAATTATTTGAGAAGACCGAGTTCAATCTCATTTCAAATGATTAAACGATGACTAAAGGTCGAAGATAATGAAGACGGTGCACAACCGGAAATCTTCACATCGAATGGTTTACTACTGATGCCTTGGATATGGGGAGCTCCCTTGAAGGGGTTATAGTGGTAGTTGTCCGGACGTACTTGTGGATTGTCCGGGTGTGTGAGGGCCTCTCTCCCATATTGGACATATGAGACGAGGAATAAGGTTCCTCCGCTTTCGTTCAGACCCAGAACGAACGTATGAATGGATTGTATGTTTGGCATTGTATTGTGTGTTATGTTGTTGATTTCTACTAAATGTATATCTGTGAGACGACCCAAACTTCCCCGATCCTCGAAGAGATGGAGGACCGGATTGCTCTAAGAACACGACAAATCAAAACACAAAAACTAGAATATTTTAATGTTATTACAACAACTACATCATAGTAGAAAAATATACCAGAGTTCAAATAAATAATATACAGTGGGAAAAAATAATATCAGAGATTTAAATTACAATGCAGTGAAATATATACATATATAATGTGCAGCAGAAAATACATAAATCAGCACAACTTAAAGAAATACATGGAGAAAAAGATTTCCGAATATAGATCCATCTGTAAACCAGGATCCCGCGAAAAGAAATGTCTGCGAAAACCAAAACTACTAGCTATGCTTTGAATATGCGGTCCTAACAAAATTAATTTAATCGAATTCGGAGACCGTTTGAAAAATGGCCTTTTAAACTAGTCAATTAAATATAAACTGAATTTGAAAACGCATTTAAATTTACTGCGCCCACATACTAATTCCAAAAAACATGAAATTTGAAACCTAACAATAATTTGACATTCCGGATACAACAAAAGTGTTTTTGTCGAAAACGGAATTTGTTTGCAAAATGACTATTTTTGAGGGCTATATATTATATAAAATATATATAAATTCCATAGCAACTATTTTGAATTTTAAACTGGACATAACTTACAATTTATAATGTGAAATCCCAATTTTTCATATTCATTAGAAAGATATAATTAAACAGATTCTAACATTTCTGGTTATACTGAAATCTGATTTATATTTCATTCTGTACATTCACTTTAAATTAAAAATGGAATTTTCAAACTGCCACGCCATTTCAGACTTGTTTTATAATTAAAATAAATTTATACATTCTAATTTTGATTCAAATAAATTTTAAATCGTTCTTATTTAAAATAAATTATTTTAAATATTCAAAACCCATTAAAATAGCTATAAAATTTTAAATTGGTTTGGAAATTCCGGGTTGTTACAATCCGTTTGGTGGCAGAGAATTTATTCTCTTGCTTAACACCCTCCTCTGAGACGTATGAGCTTAGAGGTTATATACTGGTGAAAATCAATGATATGGTATGGATTGACAGTGTGGCATGCCAAGATGCAAGTGATCATCTCTTTTGTTGAAAAGCAGAGTCTTGTGGTTGATGATCAAAGCATGGCTTTAATTAGCATAGCTTTGTGTATAACATTAATTCGTGAGCCTCACACCCCGGTATGAGTCAAAAACTAGATAAGGGACGCAAGGAGTGCATAAGTTTCTTTCTAGCTAGAAGTTATGTCATCGCACGGAGCCCAGAAATTTTTACTTATGTGGATGATAGATTGCGAGGCGCCTTAGATGTCGAGCCGGCTAAAAGGCTCAGAGATAGATCTGATAGGACCGGGAAATGTATTGTTCAGGAATAACTAATCTTCAAAAGTAAGAGAGGACCGGACTTATAGGATCCAAGGTTTGCCCAGAGGTGTGATCCTGGGTCATCTTGCTAGAGGTGATCCGAAATGGTAAGGCGACCATCCCTTGCCTTGACTCGTGATGGAAATCGAATTTCCAATACGACATTGTGCGGTTTTAGTTGTAAACCTATATGGCGACTTAATATATGGTACCTATGACGTCTATGATTAATACATTTATTTTGGAAGTGTTTTAAAACATTTAGCACTAATAATAACATCAAATGGTTTTGTTTTCTGCGTATCAAGCATATTTGGCCCTTATAAGGTAAAACTCTATCCTTCATCTTGCGTTACATTGTGTGTGACGGGACCTGAGTCTTATAACGGCTTCATTTTTCTAAAAAAAAGCATTGCATTGTTTATTTAATTTATTTTATTTTATGCACCGACAATCCAATGGATTAAACCTGCTCCGTGACATACGGCGTGGTTCTGTGATAAGCCTTATTCTTAATTAAATTATGTAACTATAGAATTTCTCATACCAGTCCCATGACTGACTCGTATTTTGTTTTTCCCTCGGGTGCCCATATTTTTACACGGGCAGCCTAGTGAACAGGTAATTGGCTTTCTTTTGGATATGCACCGTAGCATTGGGTGTTGTTTTGGCTGAAGCTGAAGGCTTGTCTTTTACCATTTCTTTTGAACTCTTTAGCACTATCTTGTGTATGTTATATTTGATTCCGCTGTAGACTTATTTTCTACTAGATGAAACTTGTTAAATACTAAGTAGGATCCTGTATTTGTGTAACTCTAATGATTATTATGATTCCGCTTTTATGATATCATGTAAATTATTCTCCAACTTTATGTATTATGCTAAATTCTTTGTTCTGCTGATGTGATCAGTGTGCTATTTTCCGAATACCGACTGTGCCACAATGGAGCGGGGGTTTGGTTCGTGTCAGGCGTGGTATCAAAGCTTTGGTTAACCTTAGTTATGGAAGATAACACATTAAACGACTCAACAGAGTTAGAACCAATAGTATTCTAGGATGCATAACTCATTAGAGATAGGATTAGAAATATCCTAGAATGAGTATATCATAATGGAATATAACTTGATCATTACATCCTTATTCATGCATATGTTTATATGCTTTTTCCATTCCTTAAGCTGTCTTTTCTATTTGCCTAACTCTTTTCTTGCTATCCGCAAAATTGAAAGAAAATGAGTGGACGAGGCAGAGGTACGAGAGGCAGAGGCCGAGGAGGGGTTAATGTTCCCATTGTTAATAATCAGCCTGATCTTGATGAAGTTGGATCAACGGCAAATAATGAGCCCGCATTGCAACAACCATTGCAATAGCGATTTGATCTTGATGTTATCACAAAGAAATATAGGAACTTAGGCGTAGTGCCATTCACAAGCATCGGAAATGTTATTGAAGCTCAAGCTTGGATGAGGTCTTGTGAACGGATCTTCGAAGGACTAGAATTGGAAGATAACAGAAAGTGGCTTTTAGCATCTTGGTTACTTAAAGATGAGGGCCTAATCTTGTGGGAAGCAGTGGTAGTGGGTAATCCGGGAGCTGGTACAACTTGGGCAGTGTTTAAGGAGATATTTGAAGAGAAGTTTGTCCCACAACAAGAAGTTGAGCGCATGTATGATGAGTCTGCTAATCTCCAGCAAGGTGACAGGACTATTCATGAGTATGTCAAGAGGTTCGACGAACTCTCTCAATTTGGACCGGAATTAATTCAGAACGCAGCTAAGAAGAACAAGAGGCTCATTGAAGGTCTTTAGAGGAGGTACCACAACCGAGTGACAACCCGCATAGAGCTTCCATTTGCTAAGGTTATGGAGATGGCTTGTAGATATGAGGCAATTGATAAGAGAATTTCTCAAGCAGAGGGGAGAGAAGACAAGCTAGCAACGTGGGAAAGCTTCCAGATAAGAAGCCTGAAGTGAGCAACACTGAAACAACCAAGCCTCGGGAGAATAGAAAACCAAAGGGTAAATGCTTCAATTGTGACCAATATGGACATTGGACTAATCAGTGCAATGCTCCTAAGAGGACAAAAGGAAATGATGCCGGCCCTAGTCAGCAGCCTCGCAACAGTGGTGAGTGTTATATTTGCCATAAGTCGAGATGTTTTGCAAGGAATTTCCTATTTTTGAAAAAGGCCGAAGTGGCTTATGTATTTGAAGGGGCTAGTACACCAGCTTCTTCCACTGGTGAAGGTAGACCCGATGTGTTGGAAGGTACACTTACAATTAAAAATATTCCTGTTAAAGTATTATTTGATACAGGAACATCGCAAAGTTTCATTTTAAACAACACGGTTAAGAAATTAAAATTATAATTAAGGGATCTTGAAGGGTCGATTAGTGTCCATAATCCGATAGGAGGTTCTCTGGTACTTGGTTTATATTATAGAGTGTATGTCTCTTATTCTTTTTACCGGTTTCTATTAATTTGATCGTCATGAATCTTTCTGAGTTTGATATCATACTTGGGTTGAATTGGTAAACTAAGTATAAGGCTAAAGTTAAATGCATCAAAAAGGTGGTTAAAGTTAAAAAAAATTAGGAGTATTATTATACCATGCATAGGCTCTAGTTTAGATAGAAAATAATTCTGGTCTGCTCTTGAAATTTTTCCTACTTCTATTGATAATATTCCCGTTGTTAGAGATTATGAGGATGTGTTCGAAGAAATTGATAGCCTACCTCCGCGTAGAGAAATTGATTTCCGGATCGATTTAGTTTTGAAAGCAAGGCCAGTTGTGCATGTTATTCGGAGAATGACATTGAAAGAGAAAGAAGAGTTGGGTGATCAAACTCGACAATTACTATGGAAAGATCGAATAATGCCTAGTTTCTCGAGTTAGGGAGCAACTGTGGTATTTGTTCGTAAGTCAGATGGTACTCTCAGATTATGCGTAGATTATCAAGAATTAATTAAGCAAACATTGAAGAATAAATATCCATTGTCGTGCATTAATGATTCATTAGATCGCTTGAATGGAGCGAGAGTGTTTTCAAAGATGGACCTAGCTATAGGTTTCCATCGGTTGCGGATTATAGAAGATTGTTTTCCTTTGACGACTTTTAGAGGTCCAGACTTATTTTATGAATGATTAGTAATGTCGTTCGGCTTATGTAATGCTCCCGATTATTTTGTTGATATGATGAATCGAGTATTTCGTGGAGTATTGAATAAATTTGTGCTAGTTTTTATTGATGATATTTTAATCTTCTCTAAGTCATCTAGCGAGCATGCGAAGCATTTGGAATATGCTTTGGAAATTCTAAGGAAGAATGTATTAAAAGCCAAATTTTATAAATGCATATTCTGGCAAGAAGAAGTGAAGTTCCTCGGTCATGTTGTATCGAAAGAAGGAATTTCAGTGGATCCAGGCAAGATTACAACCACTAGAGATTGGAAGCAACCTAACACACCCACAGAAGTCAGAAGTTTTTTAGGATTGGCAGGCTATTATCGGAAATTCATTAAGGATTTTTCGAAGCTGTCTAGCCCATTGATGATGCTTATAAAGAAGCATACAAGGATTAATTGGATGACTGAATGTGAGGCCGCTTTCCAAGAGCTGAAATTAAGGTGGACTACTGCTCCAATGTTGATGATTATACATTGCAATCAAGATTTGATTATCTATACAAATTCTTCTCATGAGGAGTTGGTGCGGTATTAATGCAAAGAGGCCAAGTTGTTGCTTATGCTAGCCGTCAGTTGAAGGCGCATGAGAAAAGGTATGTTACTCACGATCTAGAGCTATTAGCTATGGTATTTGCTTTGAGGATATGGAGGTGCTATCTTTTGGGTGAGAAGTTCGAATTATATACAGATCATAAATCATTGAAATATATGTTCACCCAAAAAGACTTGAGTTTGAGGCAACAGCATTGGTTAGAATTTCTTGTAGCATATGATCTTGATATTTTGTATATTCCAGGGAAAGCCAATGTTGTAGAGGATGGACTTATTAGAAATAATGCAATCATTGCTAATCTGATTATTACGCCGTCATTGATTGAGAAGATCTCTATTCTTCAAAAAGACGTCGATTTTATATAGAAAATTATTAAAAGAATTCAGCAATGCGAAGTCTTGAGTTTCCAAATTGATAGCAAGGGAATCCTGAGATTGTTAGGCTGAATCTATCTCCCGAATATTCCCGAGCCCATAAGAGATGTAATGGATGAATGTCACAAATCCAAGTTTAGTATTCATCGGGCGAGTAAGATGTGTTATGATCTTAAGCGCACATTCTGGTGGAAGTCTATGAATAGGAATATGTCTATATATGTTAGCAGGTGCTCTACTTGCCAACAAGTCAAGAGTGATCAACAAAATCTCGTTGTATTGTTGCAACCATTAGAAATTTCAGAATGGAAGTGGGATCAAATTTCTATGGATTTCATTGATGGTTTTCTTAGAACCAAGATGGGCAATGATAGTATATGGGTTATAGTTGATCGTTTCACGAAGAGCGCCCATTTTATCCCAGCGAAATAAAGTAGTTTTTGCTCAGAATCTTGCTCAAATTTATGTGAGAGCTTGTTAGACTACATGGCATTCCCAGCTGCATTGTTAGCGACCGCGATCCGTTCTTTGCTAGTATGTTCTAGGAAGCATTCCAATCGAAATTAAGGTTAATCTTAGCACAACATATCATCCTCAGAGAGATGGCCAGATTGAGAGGGTGAATCGTATATAAGAATATTTATTACGGGCTTGTATACTTGATTTTGGAGGATCTTGGGAAGATCACATACATTAGGTTGAGTTTTCATATAATAATAGCTTCCAGTCAAGATTAAAAATGTCACCATTTGAAGCATTGTATGGTAGATTATGTAGATGTTTTGCTTGTTGGCCCAGTAATCAGTTAGTATTGGGTCCAGATATGATCCAAGTAGCTACCGATAAACTGGATTTTATTAAGAAGTGGTTGCAAGCGGCACAGAGTCAACAGAAGAGTTATGCAGATTCTAAAAGAAGAGATTTGGCATTTTCTATTGGCGATCATGTGTATCTGAGAGTTTCTCCGATTAGAGGAGTAATTCAGCTTGGGAAGATGGGGAAATTAGCACCTAGATATATTAGGTCATTTCCTAAGCTCGAGAGGATTGGAACTGTTGCTTACAGGGTTCAGTTACCAAATTGGTTGCCCGGAGTACATGATGTGTTTCACATTTCTCAACTTCAAAAGCATGCACATGATCCAAACTTGATCGTGGAAGAAGCATCGCCACAAGAATTGGATATTACTCCGAGCTTGACTATGCGTGAAGAGACGACAAAGATTATTGGCAAAGAAACCCGAGTTCTAAGGAACAAGAAGGTGCATTTAGTCAAAGTGCAATGGACCAGAGATCCTAGAGATTGTACATGGGAAATAGAAGATAGCATTAAACAGGCTTATCCCAAGTACAGAGTGGGTATCTCTGATTAGCTATCTTGAGAGGCACACATATGTTATGATACATCGCTATTTATTTCCGGGTTTACTGTATTTTCCTTTTCGGGGATGAAAAGTTTTTAAGTGGGTATGATTGTAACAACCTGTATTTTTGGAACTAATTTAAAATTTATTTTTAACTGATTTTCAAGGAAATAAAATATTATAGGGGAATTATTTTGAGAATAAATGACTTAAAACTTATTTTAATCTAAGTCAAAACTTATGGATTTATATTAGTCATTAAAATGAGCTTGAAATGGAGTGGTAGTTTGAAAATTCGATTTTAAACTTTGAATGGATGTATAGAATTCAATATAAATCAGAATTTGATAAAATAATAAACATTGGGATATTTTGAGTTGTGATTTTCTAACGAATGTAAGAAATTGAGATTTCACTTTAAAAATAGTAAGTTATGTCTAAATTAAAAATTTAGAACAGTCGCTATGGAATTTATATACATTTTAAATATTATATATTGCCCTTAAAAATAGCAATTTTGCAAACGACTACCATTTTCAATAAAACCACTTCCATTGAGTTCGGAATGACGTTTAGGGGTTCGAAAACTATAAACATTGATACCTTTTGAGTTAGAGAAAATTTGGTCTTTTTCAATGGGATGTATGGCCAAAAATATCGCTTTTTACACGTGAATGAATTTTGACTCAAAACCATTTTCACTGAGTTCAAAACGTCGTTTACATGTTCGAAAACTATAAACTTCAATGTGTTTTGAGTGGGTGGAAATTGGGACATGGGTTGGGTCTTGGTTGGTTAAACCTAGCTACTCACTTAAAGCCCCAAATGAGCCTCTCCCTCTCATTTACTCCAAACACTTAAGAAAAAACAGAAAATGGGGGAAGGCAATGGGAAATATGAATTACTAAGCTAATTTTTGCACTTAGAAGATATATTCTAGAGTAAATCAAGTGTATAAGCTTTGGTAAGCCTCCTCTTCATCTTCTCCATCTTCTCCAATTTGTCTCCTCTTTTATTTTTGAGAGTTCCTAAGCCTAACTCTTAGGAGATTTGTGCATGTGTGTTTAGGTTGAGGATTCTTGAGTTCTTATTGAAGAGAGATTGATCTTGCTTTGATTTAGAGCCTCTCCTTCCATATTTGGATAAAAGGTGAGAAATTTAGACCAAAAGGGCTAGAGTTAATCAACTAATTAGTAAATGACTAAGGTTGGGTTGACAAAATGAATAGTGATAGATCATACAACTTCAGTATGATTTAAATGCTAAGTAGTGCAATGAAAATATGACTGTGTATGTTATAATGAGCTATTCATGAACACATACTTAAGCCACAAGCTTATAAATTGTAAAGGAGTAATTTTGAACCCATGTGAGTTTGCATATGCTAGTGAATTGAGTATGCTACCGTAACATAGTTGATTGCATGTAATTCGTGTTCCATTGAAATGAAAAAAAATTAAAATTATAATGAAAAATGGGCACACAATCTAATTCTTATGATATAAGTGGATTGGGTGATTTTGTGAAGCTCCATTGTCGCGCTGGCAAAGTCTTAACCCTTCACAAGTCACACGAATCACTTCAATTTGCTTTGGTTAGAGAAACTGGTTCACTTTTGAATTTGTAATCAAATCATAGTAATCTCATGAACATATGTGCGTTCATGTTTGATTGTGTTCTTGAGTTTTTCCGACGAGCTAACGGGGTGTTAGTATCATCTTGATCAAGTCCATAGTTCACGGGAATCAATTCCTATATGGAATAGAAAGAGAAAAAATAAACTGGTCATGCGGTTTAACAGCAGCCACTCGACTGGTCCATAAAGGACCAGTTGACTGGTAAGGACCTGGGCAGCAGCCCAGGTTTGACCAGTCGACTGGTCCATTATGGACCGATCGACTAGTTAACTGCTGTGGACTGCAAAACCTCGGTCTACAGTCTTGTTTGATCCTGGCTTTCTCTCGGTCGAAGCCCGAACCTTTTGGCCTTCGTTTGTGACTTTTCAGTTCCTCTAATACACAGATTTGGCATCTTAAAAAAAATTTCGATATTGTTTTATAAATAGTTTTAAATTGTTTTAAACGATTTAGATTGTGTGCAAACGAATTTTTCTTGGTTTATAAAACAAAATGGTTAAGTATAATTTGTCATGAAAACGTATACAATGAATTATCGATATGATATGACGTGAGTATTTAATTCGATGACCGAATTATTAAATTCTAAATTAAACCTTTTTGCATAAGGTAATGAATGGTGAAGGCCAATGACTTAACCAAGAGAAAGAATTTGATTTGAAACTGTAAGTGAAAATTATCTGAAAAGACAGAGTTCAGTCTCATTTAAAATGATTAAACGACGACTAAAGGTTGAAGATATTGAAGACGGTGCAAGACCGACAATCTTCACATCGAATGGATTACTACATATGCCTTGGATATGGGTAGCTCCCTTGAATGGGTTATAGTGGTATTTGTCCGGACGCACTTGTGGATTGTCCGGGTATGCGAGGGCCCCTCTCCCGTATTGGACATATGAGACGAGGAATAAGGTTCCTCCGGTTTCGTTCAGACAGAAAGAATGTATGAATGGATTGTATGTTTGACATTGTATTGTGTGCTATGTTGTTGATGTCAACTAAATGTATATCTGTTTGGTGGCGGGGAATTTATTCTCTTGATTAACATCCTTCTTTGAGTCGTATGAGCTTAGAGGTTATATATGGTGGAAATCAATGACATGGCATGGACTGACAATGTGGCATGCCAAGATGCAAGTGATCAAGGCTTTTGTTAAAAAGCAGAGTCTTGTGGTTGATGATCAAAGCATAACTTTAATTAGCATAGTTTTGTGTATAGCATTACTGCGCGAGCCTCACACCCTGGTATGAGTCAAAAAAGGGATAAGGGTTGCAAAGAGTGCATACGTTTCTTTCTATTTAGAAGTTGTGTCATGGTATGGAGCCCAGACATTTTACTTGTGTGGATGATAAATTGCGAGGTGCCTCGGATATCGAGTCGACTAAAAGGCTCAGAGATAAATCTGATAGGACCGGTAAACATATGGTTCATGAATAACTAATCCTCAAACGTAAGAGAGGACAGGCCTTGAAGGATCCAAGGGTTGCCCAGAGGTGTGATCCTGGGTCATCTTGCTAGAGGTGATCCGAATCAGTACGGGAGACCATCCCTTGCCTTACTCATGACGGAAATCCAATTTCCAATACGACATTGCACGGTTTTAGTTGCAAACCTATATGGCGACATGATATATGGTACTTATGCCGTTTATGATTGATACATTTATTTTGGAAGTGTTTTAAGACATATAAACACTAATAATAATATCAAATGATTTTGTTTTATTTGTATTAGGCATATTTGGCCCTTATAAGGTAAAACTCTATCCTCCGGCTTGCGTTGCATTGTGTGGGACCTAAGTCTTATAACGACTTCATTTTTCTAAAGAAAAGCATTGCATTGTTGATTTAATTTACTTTATTTTATGCACCGACAACCCAATGGAGTAAACCCATTCTGTAACATATGGCGTGGTCCTGTAATATGCCTGATTCTTAATTAAGTTATATAACTATAGAATTTCTCATACCAGTCCCATAACTGACTCATACGTTGTTTTCCCTTACAAACTCGGATGCCCATATTTTTACACTGGTAGCCTAATGAATAGGTAATTGGCTTTCTTTTGGATATGCACCGTAGCATTGGGTGCTCTTTTGCCTGAAGATGAAGACTTGTCTTTTATTATTTCTTTTGAACTCTTTAGCACTATCTTGTGCATGTTGTATTTGATTCTGCTGTTGACTTATTTTCTACTAGATGAAACTTGTTATGTACTAAAAGGAATCCTATATCTGTGTAACTCCAATGATGATGATTATGGTTCCGCTGTTATGATATGTTGTAAATTATTCTCCAACTTTATGTATCATGCTATATTTTGTATTTTGCTGATGTTATTACTGTGTTATTTTCCAAAGACCGACCATGCCACCTTGGAGCGGGGGTTTGGTTCATGTCACTTTACAAATCAATACTCAGGTTCACGTAACCCTTAGAAAACCCAATTTCCTTCCAACATCCGAGACGACTTATTATACTGATAGGTTGCCTAAACTTCTAACCCATCCATTAAATGGCATATTCCCATAGCTAGGAAAAGATTCCAGTCAAAACCACGAAATTCAATTTTCACTTACACCACGTGCTTTATCCAAAATGCTAAAAGTTTAGCATGGTCACTAATACAGATCCGTAAACCAATCTTTCTCTCCTAGAGACAATCTTTCAATCGCTTATTATATTTGAAATATGAATACAGCATAAAGAGAACTGAACTAATATTGACTAGAGTCGTACTAAGAAAAATAGAATTATCAACATTAGTGACCCTTCTGGTCGCAAGAAGTCTCGAAACTTAATCCATCGCATAATTTAGCCCATCCATCTCCTTCTTGAAGTCAAAATAGCCCCTAGAAATATTTAACATATATTAGGTACATAACATTTCCCAGTTAATCCAAATGTCATATTAAAGCCTATGTCATATTTTAGGCTCGTAATTTATCCCTCATTGTAAAACAGTATGACATATAAGGTCTAATCATGGCAAATTAATCAATACCGGAAAATGCCTAAAACATCAAGATTTTAGTTTCTACCCCGACTTACCATGGATGAACAGGTAATCAGATAATCAAGCTAATCCATACGAGGTTCAAAAACTACTACTGGGCCTAAGTGTAAAACAGCCAACCAGTGTTATCATCACACCCTTGGGGATTTTACTATATCTCTAAAGGTGGGCTTCGTTAGACCTACAGTAGACATACTCCACATGACTCAACTTACAACCACCCCAATCAATACATTTAAGGAAAAGGGAAAAATATTTCTAAACCAAATAGGAAAACTAGAAAGAACTAACGATAGATAACATTCTTTCTTCCTTAAACCCTTGCCTTCTCCGTTTCCTCGACCATTTTTTATCAACACATTTCCTCATAATCCTTTCGACGTTAATGCACTCATGTTAATGTTTTACTTGCCATCGTTAAATTCAAATTTTTGGAAGTACATTAATTAATTTGTTACTGAAAATGTATGGAAATCTTTTTCCATAGTATAAGATAATCTATTTTATAGAAATACAAAATTGTAAGATATTTCCTATTAATTAATATTAAGTTGGTAGTTATGCGCAATACAGTAAAACCCTATTTTGCAACACTCTGTTCATTCTTCTAATGTCGTTTTCTATGTTAATTTCAAACCAAACTATGGAAATACATCCCTTTTTCTTAACCAATCAATCTAGGATATTCTTAACTTCCAAATTATCCTTTTTATCACTAAACCATTAAGGTCATTCCATCCATGATTAATCCCTTTTAATATATGTCAATCAACAAATTCCTTTCCAACCTCGACCTTTCACAAAACAGGTTTGTCCATCAATCAAAATTTCAACCTATAGAGGAAAACTTAGATAGAATGCCTTGTAGCTTTACTAAAAAGAATTTAGAAAGAGTCAAAGGAAGGTTGTAATTGACTATAGGGGATATTTTATTTTCAAAAGTAACATTTGATTTTTGAAAAATGTGTTTTCTTTTGAAAATACTTTACTTTAAAAGAAACTTTAGTGATCTTGGTCATTTTAGGCTCTAATACCAAACGTAACACCCAACATTCCTTAATGTCACTCGTATGAGGATTTCATTAAAAAGGTATGGAGCATTGTAGGTATAAAGACATAAAACATCATAGAGACTAAGATTTCACAAGACATAAAATAATAAATTTATAACGGAAGAAAAAACTTTCATCTTTAAATACAAAACTATCTTTGTTTCGATCAATCAAATAGTTACAAAATATCAACTCTCAAAATCTTACTCAAAAACAACATCAGAGTAAAATAATATTATCCACCAAATAGTCAAAAAGATACAACCTACCCTTGGAAAGAGAACAAGAAGTAATCCATCTAGCATAAATCCATCACGACAAAGCTAAGAAATCTGAACTATACACTTTCTCCCTGTAAGACTGATTGAAAGAAAAGAGAAAGGAAGAAAGGAAATGGTTCAGAAATAAAGCCTGGTGAGCTGCTATGATTGCCAGCCTGACTACTAAGTTATGTAAAACAGAGAAAAAATGGTTTTAGTGTCATAATAGGGTAGGTGTCTGCATATATCTAAAGGTGAACAACAACTGATATGAATTGACATAACCAATGGATTATTCTTATCCGAGAGAAAATGATGATGATAATGATCATGCACATTCTGCCAAAAAATGCATATAAACTAGCTTTCAGCTAAAAAAATAATAAATTCACACTAATTTGCAACAATACTGTATATATGCATACTGATTTACAAGAATTAGGTGCTAACATTAAATAAATAAAATAAAATAAAATAAAATAAATAAAAAAAGCTTACAGCGGGTTTGGGGGGTAATGGCGGCGCTGGGTGGTGGTAGAGGGGAAGCAGACGACGCCTGAGGTGCAGGCAGTCCAGTCAGGGGCGGGGGCGGTGGTACATCGTGGTGGGGTGCAGTTTTGGGGCTATACAGGTGAAGGAGGAGGAAGATGAGGGTTTGTCGACGGCGGTGGATCCATCGGTGGGCGGGGCGGCGGCTGTTGCAGGGGGGGTCGATGACGATGTCAAATCGTAGGATGGGGACGCCTGGACTGATCGAACGATTTGCAGAATTGTGGGATTAGGGTTCTCAGCGAGATAGAAGGAACGACTGACTTAGTAAATGATGACGTCTCGTTATTGGATAGTTTTTTAAGTTTGTAAGGGTACATCTGGTACTTTTTGAGCGGAAGTTCAAAAACAAGGATGCATTTTATATTCTTTTTATCAGCGGGTTTTTTTATATTTTGAAACTTAATAGGGACCTGTAAAACACACCCTTTTAAATATTTAAAGTAAATATTTTATATAATAATGATGAAAAGTATGTTTGAATCGATGTTAGAAAATAAATATAATTATTTTAAATTATAATCAAGGCCTAAAATGGCGCGGCAGTTTCAAAATTTTAATTCAAACTTTGACTGACTGTACCGGGTGCAAAATAAAACGGATTTTAGTGAAACCAAAAATTTTTAAATCTATTTTTGAATATCTTTCTAACGAATCTGAAAAATTGAAGTTTCATAGCAGGAGTCAAAAGTTATGGCCAAATTAATTTTCAAAAAGGTCGCTATAGGGAATATATCGCCCTTGAAAATAGACATTTTGCAAACGACCTCGGAATTCGACGAAGCCACTTTTGTTGGATCCGGGAGGTCAAATTATTGCTAGGTTTCAAATTTCATAATTTTTGAAGTTAATATGTGAGCGTGGCAAAGGAAAATGTGTTTGGTGAATTTCTGTTAAATTGGATCGACCAGAAAATGGCATTTTTTCAAATGGCCTCAGAATTCGACGAAACTAGTTTTGTTGGGACCGTAGCTTCAAAACATAGCTGGATTTATTTTTCTAGAATTTTTGGGATCAGTATGTGTCCCCGGCAAATTGAAATGTGCATTCAAATCAAATATTGAATGTTTTATATTTTAATTTGAAGGAAAACTGACTGAAACAGTCGAATGGGCCTACAAAACATATCCTATTGTGTTCGCATTGGGGGTATTTAGCTAGGGACGATAGTCGTTGGGTTTGGATTGGAGTTCGTATGAGATAAGGGGAATTTTTGGACTTTTTAAAATATATAAATAAAAGAAAAAAAATTGATTGGCCACTTTATTTTTCTCTCTCCCCGATTCTTCCTGTTGCGAACGGCGACCAGAGCTCCCCCTTCTCTCCTCCATAACTTCAAATCCACGCAATAAATTCGAGTGCTCTAGTTAGGGATTTTGAAGTACTCCTCTCAAGCTCCACATCCATACTTGTCTCGCCCCGTATCATTGGGTATTTCGCCCGGATCGACCCTCGAAATCCGCCGTGTTTCGAACACCGCCGCCGTCGACTGGAGCCATCGAAGTGGGCCCCACTTCCGGTGCAGGTGCGCACCTCCCTCCTCTTCGACGTGGTACAACCCGATCTTCATATCGCGTAGTGGATTGAAAGCAAGAATCAAACCTAATTTTGAACGATTTCTGAGAGGTAACGGCCTATTTTATTTTAAACTATTCTACAGCACTTTAAAGCGCTACGGTTTCTGATTTCACTACAAAAATCATATCTTTTTTGTTCGTGGTCGAAATCCAGTGAAACAAGAGACGCCGGGACCATGAGGACGTCTTCTACATTTTAGAAGAGACCGCATATTTTTCTGAGCCTTCTGCTATTTTTGGAGGAGTGGAACCCAATGTGAGATTTCTAAATTATAAACGATATGGAAAACAACGATGTATAAATTATATAGTCGATGTGTGAGTTATATAAGCATTGTACACCTCATGTATAAGCGTTGTATAAGTTGTATGTTCGATGTATAAGTTATATATGCGTTGTAAAAGTGATATATGTGTTGAAATAAATTGAAATGATATTGAAGTGAAATCGAAATATATTTATATACGAATATATATATACTTCCCTCGTCCACAGACCATGGACGATATTTATTGGTTGTGATATTGTTTGGATTATTGGTTGATGTGAAATTTGGTGAAAATCATGAATGATTGATTGTGGTTGAAAAATACCTGTTTGTGGTTGAGAATTATTTTGGATGAAATCACGTAGGATTAGTTTGTGGAAAAGAAAAATAAACATGCTCGTCTGCGTACGAATTAGATGCATGAAATCCCCATTGTCAAAAACCGCGAGGTTTTGAGGTAGAGCAAGGAGTCGTGCTAGGGACGGTCTTGGTTTTAACTACTCTGCCGTTATGTTGCCGAAATTTTCAATAATATTCATGTGTTAGAATTACTTTCATGTGTTTAAACTATATTCATGTGTTGAATAGGAATTCATGTGTTGAATAGAAATTCATGTGTTGATTGAAGTTCATGTGTTGAATAAATTCTTTGAAAGATAAAAATAACATTTTATTATATATATGGACTATATAAAATATTGTTTTTTTAAATAAATTGTTCTAACGCCGAAAATAACATTTTTACCTTATATATAAACTATAGAAAATATTCGTGTGTTGAATAAAGGACTAGAAGGATAAAATCATATTTTTTATCGTGTGTGAAGTCGAAAACAATCATGTGTTGGATATATAGATGGAACAATAAAAATAACATTTTTATTGTGAATATGAAGTGCCAAAATAGTGATGTGTTGAAATGAATATCTGTTGGGTAAAAATATTGTTTTTATCAAATATATAAAGTGGATATGGTTTTGAAATCGAAGAAAGAATTATATTTATATAAATATAATTAAAATAAATCGAATAACGAAGCTGCAGTTCGTGTTTTGAATCCGTCATTTCAAACGATTATTGCGGAACATCCGGCCATTGGATTTTCCCGAAACTGAAACCGTTGGGTTTGCTTTGGAAATATCTTTCTAACGACACCCACTTTGTGAAGATCCAATGGTTGGATTGTCTGGAATGTTTAATTCAAATCTGAAGAAAAACAGTGCCAGAATCGATTATATTTATATATAAATATAAATATAATTAAATTAAATCGAATAACGACGCTGTAGTTCGTATTTTGAAATCGTAACTTCAGACGATTGTACCGGGAGATCCGACCGTCGGATTTTCCCAAAACTGAAACTGTTGGATTCGTTTTGAAAAGATCTTTCTAATGAAATAAATTTTTTAAAGATCCAACGGTTAGATTTTCATATATGTGTAAATCAAATCTGAAGCAAAACAGCGCTATGGCCGTGTTATGGCCTGAAGTGTCATCTGAATGAATTGGCTATTTTTAAATAAATAAAAATAGTGATAAATAGTGATAAAATATTATAAACGATATGGAATGGAAATAAACTGAATTTTCTCGGTTTATGTGATATTTGATGGTTGAATGTGTTTGGCATGAAAATTACATTAAAGGACAGAATTAGTGATGTCGAATAATTTTACCATTGAAATGAATTGATTTGAAATTCTAAATATATGTGAATTATTTCAAAAGGTCGAGTTAATTCTCATTTCAAATAATTGATCGACGATTGAAAGTCGAAGATATGAAGATGGTGCAAAACCGATGATCTACACGTTGAATGGAGGGGTGCTACTGATGCTCATGATGGGAGTAGCTACCTTGAAGGGGCTGAAATAGTAGCCGTCCGGACGTACTTGTTGATTGTACGGATATGCGAGGTATTGAATGCCTCCGGTTTCATTCAGACCTAGAACGAACTTGTAAATGGACCGTGTGTCTGACATTGGATTTTGTTCTGTGCTGATTGGTCTCTATTGAATATATATCTGTTTGGCAGCGGAGAATTTATTCTCTTGCTTAACGCCCTTCTCTTAGACGTACGAACTCAGAGGTTATATATCGATAGAAATCAGTCGCATGGAGTGAATTGCCTGTGTGGCATGCCTAAGTGGAAGATGATCAAGGCTTCTGTTGAAAAGCAAAGTCTTGTGGTTGATGATCAAAGCAAGGCCTGTGTGGCATAGCTTTGTGTATAGCGTTGTTTCGCGAGCCTCACACCCCGGTATGAGCCAGAAATGAGAGAAGGACCTCGGGGAGGACATGCATCTCTTTCTAGTTAGGGTGGTGTCAGTGACCTACCAGCCCTGACATTTATATTATTTTCACCTATGTGGTTGTTGTTATTGCGAGGCGCCTTGGAAATATCGGTGGCTATGTGGAGCCGATGGAGTCATAGGACTCATTTACGCGAAAAGGGCAAGGAGACGTATTGTTCAGGCATAATAATCCACATCGGTGGACCGACCCTGACGATCCAAGGCTTGCCTACGCGCTTGCCTGAGGCTCGGGCTAGACAGCCTCGAATTCGGTAAGGACTATCTTTTGCCTTGGTTTATGATGGAAATCCAATTTTCAAATATACATGGCGACATGATATATGGTACCCATGCCGTCTATGATTGATAGTTATGATTGAAATTATTTTTGAAACATATAAACACTAGTAATAATATCAAATGCTTTTGTTTTATTCGTATCAAGCATATTTTGGCCGTTATAAGGTAAAACTCTATCCTCCGGTTTGTGTTGCATTGTGTGATGGGAACTGAGTATTATAATGGCTTCATTTTTATAAAAAGCATTGCGATGTTTAAAAGATTTACTTGTTTTAAAGCACTGGCAATCCAATGGAGTAAACCCGTTTTGCGAAAGTGGCGTGGTCCAGTGATTAGCCATGTTGTAAAATACATTAAGCAGATTTCTCATACCAGTCCCATGACTGACTCGTAGTTTGTTTCACTTGCAAACTCGGGTGCCCCTATTTCTACACGGGCAGCCTTGTATTCAGGTTTTAGCAGGCTCTTTCTGGATAGCTGGAGCTGAAGATGGATTCTATCATTTATCTCTTTTTATGCTGTTCAGCTCCTATTGTACATAATTTTTTTTTTCCGCTGTAGACATTTATGTATAGCTGAATTGTATTTGTACTAAGTATGATCCTGTATACTGTGCAACTCTGATGATTATGTTTATCCAGTGTATTCTATTGTACATTATCTGGTGTATTTATTTATTTCTATTATGCTGTTATCTATTTATGTGTTATATTCCAAAGATTACCCTTGCCACCATCTTATCGGGGTTTGGGGTCGTCACAGGTCGGCTCCGGGCAGGCGTCTACCACAAATGGCAACAAACCTCGTGTCTATATGTCATTTATTTATATATAATTTTTAAGCCATTCTAAATATATGCACATGCAAGAAAACAAATATATTTGTTAAGGGGACATTTCAAATTCAAACTCAAATCTAATCGTATTTATATGCTAATATAACGTTAATTACGTTGATTACATTTAAATAATTAATATAATAATAGCGCTTAATTAACATAACATTTGTATAAATGGAGAAACGTTCTAACGAGGTGGCAATTGTCATCCTACTCAAATTAAGGCATACAAGTTAGATTTTTCCATATTTTACCGCTACGCAAAAACATGATGGCATAATGAACATATAGCAAATAACAGCGAATGAAAAACACATACACACATGTGTATATATATACACATAACAATTATAACTTGTATCCTAGGCATGTAGAAATGGTTTAAATATTAAATTAAAAGTAGAGTGATATATACATTCTCACATGTATGTTTATAATCTATATTTCACCCAAATCACCCTTTTTGGTGGTGTTATACACCCAAAAATGTTTACATTTGACTTATTCCAATTTATGAATGCGTTTACACCCAAATTAGGATCCAAACCCAATTCAACTATGAAATAATTCAAATCCAAACCTTTTTAGGCTGAATCAAATGATAATAATGGTGTATTGCATAAAATATAAATAATAATACAACACTTGTATTTACCTTTAATCTAATACAAAAACCACAATTCCAAAAAACCAATTCAACACGACAATTTGTACGTAATTACAAACTAGAAGATTTGGGGATTTTTCATGTTATATCATTGCATAACCAAATCTTCATAGGCATAATAATCCATATGGAAAACTGTTAATAATATGAATATGCCATAGAAAAACTAGATTCCACTTACAAATTAGGTGGAGATATTGTAGAAATTCAAGATCTACAACAATTCTCAACGTTCAAGCGAGCTCTGATCGATCTCCTAACAATACCATATAAGAAACGTATAATTAGATTCTTATATATATTGTTTATGATAAATTCCAAATCCCTAAACTTATATAGTTTGAAATAGAAAGATAAAGAAAAGAAATAGAGAAGTAGAAGAAACCTCCACTCTTTTCCTCTTTAATTTTCTATGGAATTCAGCAGCATTGAGGTAGAGGTATAGAATAATTAGGGTTCCTAGTGTGGGGTTTGAGTGGTTATTTGTACTTGCTCATATGAGCAGGAGCCGTCAGATTAATTAAAGCTAAGAAACCCCTAGTCCACATAGGCAGAATTGGGTTGCCAACCGACTAGTGGTCGACCCCGCTTAACGGGGAGCGGTTGACTTCCCTTCGGCTGGCACGCCCAATTTTGCTCCATTGATGAGCTGTTAATTTTATTAATTACGTTCTTAATTTGCTTCATTCTTTTCCATATATTCAATATACGTTGTCCCCTAAATCTTATCTCCAATTCCAAATTTTGAATTACCCTCCTTTTGTTTTAAATTATTATTTGGAAAATATACATAATATTCACATAACTATATATATATATATATATCTTCTTTGTACACTGTCCAATTCGTTTGTTAATAACTTCTTCATACATTAACCATTTTCAGCATACTATACATGAAAACGATTCAAAATTTCGCCGTGAATCCAAAAAAAGAGTTTTGTAGCCAAATTCCTAAAGCAGCAAAATCTCATTTTCCAGGTATATCATTTAATTGCTTGTTTTTATTTATTCAATTCAATATTGATACTTATGAATTTTACGAGGTGTTACATCACTTATCCCTAACGGTGTGAAATTTTGTAGTGTAAACAGATAGGTATTTCTTAACTTATAATATGATGAAGCAATATCATAATGAACTCTATTAGCTCCTGTTGAAACTGACAAGCAAGCGACCACAACATGCATACAACGCAAATGTTGTAGCAATGGAATATTGCATGTACGTAAGAAAGTGTCGCCATTGATTAACACTTTGAATTCATCTAGAAAATAATGCACTATGTTAGCCCCGAAAATAACCAAGGTAGATCAAAGACAAGAACCAAGGTGAAGGGGCACAAAACCCGACAACCTACCAAAGGAGATAATTTCGAGCTTATGGTAATAACTTTTGAAATCCGAAAGGAGGGAAATAGGGAGTCTCCTTTTCAATCCTGAAAGCCACTTTCAGTTTTGACCCAAGGGCATTAGCTCTAGACTTGTAGACCCAGCCTAAAAAGCATGAAGCCGATACCCCTATTTATCCGCTTGAAGAGAGAATGCGAATAAATTCAAGTCCTTCACCGACTTAACTTTACGAAAAAGGAGAGGCCGAAGGCATTAGTTGTACCTTTCCTTCAACACCGGGCAAGGATTCATACTTCTAGAAGCCAGTTACCGAAAACCTCAGCAAGCATCGTAGGTACTTTCATAAATGGAACTGTGAATGCTCTCGCAAGGCCTTAAATAAACCTCAACCTGGTAACCAAAGCGAGATCCTTAAGATAAATGAAGGGCCGGTCTGTGCCTATAAATAGGACCCTAAGGTTCCAAAATCAAGACATTCAATTCATTTCCAAAATTCGTAATTCTAAATTTCAGAGTGAAAACCAAATTTCTAAATCAATTTGGGGGGAATACTTGTAACATTTAAAGATCTTAAAAAGAACTGTTATCGAGTCCTTAAAGTAATTGCAAAGATTTGTCTTTAATTACATGCGCTATTATTATTATTATGCACTAATGTTGCAGGGATGGCTTTTATGGGTTAAATAAGTACAAGAAAACTTACCATAAAATACCATTTCGGTCTCCCTTAAGAATCCTTAGGTGATAATGCTCAGATTCCCCTTCTATTAGTAGTAGTATCGATCTGAAACTTTATAGATATTCCTTACCAATGATTCATTAGATCTACATGAATACATAATTTCAGTGACCTATACCCATTTAGGCCTTCCACGAATCCACCAAAACCTTACCATTTAATATTTTTTTCAAGTTACTTTGATTTCTTTCCCAAGTGAATCACAGTTCCTCAAGCCTTCAGATGACCTTGTCAATGGTTTTGAAAAGTCCAATACTCCCTGAAAGGATCCCACGGAATCTAATGGTAGTCCTTCACTTAAACGCCTAAAAATAACCACTTCGAAATCATAAAAGGAAACACAATATTTAATTGAAGGTACTTCCTCTTCGAAAATTGGGAGAAACTCATGTTTTGCTTTGCTCTCTATAAGGAATTTACTTTTGATGTCATATGGAATCATTTCTACGAGAGATCAAAGCCAAAGTGATACTCAAACCAAATTCATTCCTTTTATAAACAGGGAATTCTACTGTTAAACATTGTTTTTGGGTGTGAACCACAAATTTGGCTAACATTTTTGGTGCTAGAAGGAGGGCTTGAACCTTTAATTCCAATTTTTACTCCCAAGTGTCATTAGGATTTTTCCTTAAGAAAGAAATGGGAAATAGGTATATAACGGATTACGAAGGATCATGGAAACCTCAAATAATGCTTTGAGTTACAGGTAGGATAAAAATCCCTATGAAGTAAGGAAGTATTCCCACAGGATGAAGTCTCAACTCAGCAGGAATATACGAGCACCTCCATAGTCTTGTAAAGGGAAAGAGGTATCACCTTTATTTATTGTCGACATAAGGACAACCAAGAAAAATTAAGAGAAACTTAAGTTAACCTCTTAAGGAAGGAAAGGTGTTGTGTTTGACATAATGGTTCCTTAATATGAAGATCAATGCAACTAAATCGAAGCAAGGATCTTTCAAACCATTCTAGAAGTAAATATCCTGTGTGGACTTAAGTTTCACAAGGAACAAATGTTACGAACCTATCCCAAAGGGGGTTAACCTCTCCTTTTAGCTGCCAAAGCAATGAGTTTTCCATCAGATAAAGAGGATATACAAACTTTATCACAAGGATCAATTTTTAAGGAAGAAATGAAAAGGATTATGAGGCCTTCGCCTGAAAATTGCAAAATATCATAGCTAAGCCCTAGGCAGACCAATACCTATATCAACCAGGAAAGTATAGGAGCGTCACCAATGGATTCCCCTACAATATCCATTTGCAATAAAACCAAAGTGGAAAACGTTTTATAACAATCTAGGATTGCGTTCAAAAGGAAGGAAATCAGAAGGTTAGTCTTTTGGAAAAAGGGAAAAACCCAATCCAATTTTGGAATACAAGTTAACCAGCTAAATAGAAAATATTTTTCTCTTGACAAATGAGGAACTTAACAAATGTCTGATAAGAAAGATAGGAATGAAATATGAATGGAGTTGAGGAGGCAGTTATTATTACTTATAACCTAATGAATAATAGTGAAACAATCAGTTCAGAGCACTCAAGAAGCGGATGTTCAATTTTTGAAGGCAAGGAAAATTATGGATGTTTCTTATAGACTAGAAACATCTTTTTGAGCGAAGTTTAGTCCTAAAGAAAGAACCCGTGTAAGGAATTAAGAATTGTTTTAAACCAATGTCTAGAATAAGAATCTCTACTCATTTAGGCAAGAGGTACTCCTATTCCACAATGGATTAGTTTATAAATTCCTAGATATATCCTAGATTCTTCCCTCAAAAGGGGAAGGGTTAAGCCTAGGGAAATGTATGCCTGGCTCCGAGCCTTCGGTATATCCTAGGCGACTCCTAGAGGGCGGAGGGTAAGTCATCATCTATGCCTAATGTAACAACCTGAATTCTGACAAAACGTATTTTTTTCGAAATTCCAATTTGCCAAACCTCGAATTGGCTTGTCTGGTATCCTGCTGCAAAGACATAGGTATAAAATATATCATAGCTCAGAGAATATCTCACAACGGAATGGAATAAAGTATAATATAATCAAATTTACCCTTACCAAAGTAATAATACTTCGTAGCCAGTATCCAATGCTATCATATCTCTGCCAAAAGCCTAACCTGTGATATGTTATGAGGAGGGGTTCAGAACACAAGTTCTGGTGATTGGACCTAAATTATACATTCTGAAATAACCCTACATATACCGTTCAATTACATTTTCTTATTTATTAGGTTATTTTAGGTTAATAGCACTCAAGGATTTGCACACACGTCGAACCCATCTACCTCATGTAGATTAACCTAATATAGTGTACATATAGCTACCCTCAATATCAAGGTACTTCCCATGGTACCCTTCTCGCATAGTCTCCGCCATCATGCCACAAAAGTGTATGCAACTATTCTACGCCGGAGCAACATACATATCTTCATAAAACTACGAGTACGATACACTACCCAATTAGATGTGCATGTACCTAGACCCTCACACGTGCGTTTTGTCTATTGCCTCAGTTGAATCAGGTTTCAACATGGAGTAATGCCCTAGCATCTACGATACACCACCTGGTGCGGCGTACATGTATCTGGATCCTCACACTTATGTACCATCTACTGTACCCTGAGTTCCGTAATAGAGTTGCATCTGAATGCACGAAATTCGGTCGGGAGCCTTTCCATATCTGTATAGGTCTGCTAAAGAGGCCTAAAGTACAGATATATAAACTATGGAATGCATTTCTATGTTGGTTATGGTCCCACCTTAACACCTCCCTCAAGTGATAGATTAAATCAAGAGCTAAGTGACGTTCCCCTAGTAAACAAGCTACATCCAAATTGGCGTGTCCCGCAACCAAAGTCTCGATAGTGAAAGATCGATAGTCTATAGGTCTAGCTTTAGTCTTTCCATGTCACACTGACTGCCGGTGACAGGTACCAAACAATTATTATCCTTAATTGGTCCTGACCAGCCTATCTATAGGCAATCGTCGAATTACCCGATGTTATACTGGCACATCCTTTTGAATGCCAACTACGTTGCAGTCAAGGTATAATCACTAGGTGATAACGCATAGACCCAACCTTTGCGAGTACAGCCTGAGCATTCACTGCAATAGAGGACAAGTACGGAGTACTCTACCACGTCCCTTGGAAGCCGCGCGCTTCCTTCCAGTCTCGGAAATCCAGAAAGCAGAATATCAAGCAGAAGAATCAGATAGATGTGCTTCTCTTGTGCCTCCAGACAACTCGATGATCTACCAAGTTGGGTTCTTCACCGTCGTACTTACGGACTGGTCCAAGCGCATCAATTACCGTGTTATTAGACCCTATGTCCAAATATTTAATTATGCACTTGCTCTACCTCATCAGATTCTAGTTAACTTGGTTATTTCTAATCATATTAACTTCTTATTCAAGTTACCAAGTTCTCTTCGTGCCCCTCATATCTTTAAGGAATGGATCCCTCTCGCTTATTAATTTCAGTTATATAACTTAACCCATTTAATTTCACTAATAAGCCCTTAACATGCTATCCTCTTGATTGTAATTCAATGTCTGAAATCTACAATCTTCTTACATTATTATCCAGTCATTCATCGTTTAATTTCAGGTTTACAGGTTCTCAGGTTTACATGTTACAATAACATGTTTTTCTTATCATAGTCAGCAGGTTTTAGGTTCTCAGGTTTGCAGGTTACAGTAACATATTCTACTTAATGTGTCATTAAGTATATCTCATCTTAATCAACATGTTATAGGTTTTTGGTTAACATGTTACTTATTTACTTAGTTCTCTATAACTAAGGTTTACCAATAAGTTTTCTACCGTTTACAATAACTCACGTTATAGTTTCCTACACACGTCCCCAGGATAAGTCTACTTATTATCTTTCATTCTCATATTCAGGCTTAATCAGAATAGTTTATTGTCATCCCCATTCATTCCAATTCTTATACTGTTATAATCTTTCTTTCTTTATTCATTGTCGTGCATGATCCTTGTAACACCCCACCTCCGCTAAGGTCACTCACAAAGGGAATGCACTAGTTTTGGAGGGGTATTATCGAGATAACATCACAGAATTATCACAAGACAGAACATTAATAAAAAAATTTAAGTAAACAGCGGAAGAATTTATGAGCAAAACAGAACTTCATTTTATTCCAAAATAAACCATGTCTCTTACAAACATTTCAAATAATTTCATTACAACTGTCTTGTAATAATAGCCAAAGAAGCAATAACTAAAAAACAGAAAAACAGCTTATTCCCCAAGTGCAGTAAAAAGAAGCAGCCATAGCAAATCGTACATGCTGAGCCAAAGCAAGTGATATCCAAGCAAAGAGCTAGTGTTTCCTCCCTGAGAACCTGGGGGGGAAACGAAAGAAAAAGAGGCGAAAGGAAAAGGGTCAGTCATAAAGACTGAGTAAGTCCTAGTGACTTTCAGTGTAAAAACGGTTAAAACAACCTGTCATGTATGAACTGGAACTAAACTTAAGAATGGTGTCAAGGTGAACAAGATAGACTAAGGTGATCAGGATAAGTCAAGACAAGTCAAGTAAAGCATCACATGTTCGAGATTCGTTGCATCGACTGTACTAGTATACTAAGTCCATATCACAAGTTAATCACGAAATAAATCCCACGGCCCAATATCATGAAATGACCCTGAAACGGGGTCTGACCCAAGTACGGGGTCCTACGGAGCGATTATCTAGTCGATCGGCTCCCTACAAGTTCTAGCTCGTCAAGTGTCCGTGTCATACGGCTAATCACGAATGTAGTCACCTGTGCTGGGTCCACCTTCGGGTGTATCAGCCCAAGGGTGTCAACCCCTGACACGATTCAAGATGCACAAATAAATCTACAGATACCCAGTGTCTGCCCCGGAATACGTGCACGACCGTAGCCCACCGAACCTACACTAGCGTACCCCACTGCCGTCATTCACCTCTTACAATCAGCCCAGTAATCGTGCCCCACCCGGCCTAGCCCCAGGGTACCTTGATACATCTAGAGGGTTACTGCTGAAAGGGGTCGTGTCTAGGGTTTCGCCTAACAGATTAGGTCATGTAATTCGTGACCTAACCTGCCTAACCGATTAAGTCATATAATTCGTGACTTAATCCTTTTCCAGTCTAGTCATGTCAAGATGGTTAAGTATGTCATTTAAATTCGTGACTTAACCCGCTTACGTGTCATGTCAAGTTGGCTAAGTGTTGTCGTTTCAAGTCCATGACTTAGCCCTAAGTTGGTTAAGTTGTCTTTTCATGTTCATGACTTAACCCTAATTGGCATTAATTGGTTCTTTAATGCACCGAACCACTCACATTGGATTTTATTGTTCATAGCCACTGGATTTGCCGGGCGGTTCGGGCAGGTTTACGCTACGAACTCAACCCAACCTCGGGTTTCAAGCGCGATGTGACCAACTACCCACATTGGATCCTATTGTTTGTAGCAACTGGATTTGCCGGGCGGTTCCGGGCAGATTTACACTACAAACTCAACCCAACCTCGAGTTGGCCACTTTCTTGTTTTCTAAAGTCATGCCCATGTTCTTATCAGATTCGTGCTATTTTCATAGCATGTTCATATGTCAATTTCGTGCCCAACTAAGGCATGTTTCAATTCAAGTCAAGTTTTTCGTTCCATATTTCATGTTCTACTTATGCCAAATTTCATGGTTTATGATTATAACCAATTCAAGTTTTGCCTATTCTACCCAATCGTATCCCCAACGCATATAAACGTACTTCGTTCACAAGCATAAACAATTCAAGAGATAAAGGGGAATAACACCAAACATGTGATAGGCATATGTGACAATTCCACCATCACTTGCATAATAAACAGGCTATAACATATCACATGGTTTCGATACTAGCATGATGATAACTTGGCATAGTAATGGTTCCAACTTAGTTCAACATGATGAATTCAACTTTACATCATAGGCATAATAATCATTGCGGGCATAATAATAATTTTATTACAAACATGAAACATTAAAGGCATGGTAATTCTAATAGGCATAGTGGATTCCAATTTAGTATTTTTAACATAATGATTCTCATCTAGCATTATAAACATAATGATTCCAACTTTTCATCATAACCTAGCGATTCCCAATTTAACATGATAGGCATATTAACATCACATGCATAGTTTCATTAATATCATGGACATGTTTTAATTAGCATCATAGGCATGGTTTAATCAACATGAGGATTTCAATGAACATAATGATTCCATGGACATGTATTTGTTCAACTTGCAATAGAATTAAGCCCAAGTGATTCATAACAACATCAACATCATGATAAGTTTAACTTGCAACATTAACATAGCAATATTCCCAAATTTTGATTCAAAGTTAAACAATATAAACATGGATTAATAATAGTTCTTAAATCCGATTTCAATACATAGCATGTCCATGTTATTTTAGCGTTTTTGCCTAAAAAGTGACATAGAACTTACAATATGAAGCAAGCAATCCAAATCAAAACTTTAAATCAAATAGCCCCAAATCCGTTGTCTAAAGCGTCGTAGTTGTTGTAGCTTCTAGTTGTAGCCTTCAAGAATCATCCTTCGTCTTCTTTAATTTTTGTTCTTTGTATTTTTAATTTAGAGTTCTAGGTTTAATGGCGGCTGCATGAGTGCTAAAATGAAATAGTATCATTTAGGCTAGGTCTTAGGGTCTTTAAATAGTTGTAGGCAACTCATTTAGGCCATTAGATCAACCCCAGAGTCAATCCGGACCATCAAAACACATACCGGGCTTCAAAAATGGGTTCTGGGCCAAACCAGGCCGACCAGGTCGACCTGTACAGGGGGGGTCGACTCTAGGGTCGACCTGGCCTGGGGAGGTCGACTCTAGGGTCGACTCGGTTATGTCTGCCAGAAAGTCTGCTGAAACTTGTTTTGGCCATATCTTTGTCATACGGACTCCGATTTTCGAAAAATCGGACTCTATTTCGCGTATTTTTTCGAGAGGAACGCAATGGTGAAGTCCATTTTACCTAATTCCTGATTCTTAAATTAATTATCCTTATTTTACTATCTTTTCCGTTACACACACTGTTACCGAACTAATTTTTCTTCTCTTCCAAATATTAATTAATTCTTCTTACGTATCACCATTATTTACCTATCTAAACATATTTTTATATATTTTATTTCATTTTTAATTATACCTTGATTTCTTGTTTTCACATGTTGTTAAAATTCGGGTTGTTACATTCTCCCCTCCTTAAAGGATTTCGTCCCCGAAATCTTCAAGTTAAGAAGAATGTGTCCTACCATCCATCATCCATCTACTCAAAACATCATCCACAAGCAACCATGGTCCTTAAAAGACTTCTAATGTTTTATGAACACATGCAAAGAGTGTGTGTATATGTTCCTTATCTAATGCTAATGATCAGGCCTGACTGATTTTCTAAATGCAAAATATGTTTAGTGAAATGAATCCAATATGTATGCAAAATTTTCCTATTATAATTCATGATTTCTACATGAGTGCACAAACATTCAATCATATGCAACAACCAAATGATAGCACAACCAAGTTTCCAAAATAATCACTCATGCATATGCAAGTATGAAACTGTGACTGAGCCGATCTAGTGCCTAATGTGTATTCATGCATCCACGAGCAACCACTTGCGACCACTTGCAACCATTTTGCAATCATAACATGTTTCAATTACATGTTTACATCCAAAAAGATTCTACCTATGGTTCTCAAGATAGGATCGAGGAGATAACAAGATAAAACAAAGCATCTAGAAAAAGAAGTTAAAGATGTACCCCCGGAAGGTCCGGTCTGCTTCTTAGGGCAGTCCTTGCTGATGTGTCCAGTCTCCCCACAATGAAAACATTCACCTTGCTTTCTCTTCCTCTTTCTACAATCCTTGGCTATGTGCCCTTCCGTACCACAGAAATTGCATTTCCTTTTATCGCGTGAGTTGTCGTTCTTGACTCCTTTCTCAGAGTCTACCTTCTTATTCTGAGAATTGTTGGGCTTGACCTCTTTCTTTCCCTTCTTATCTTCCTCATACAGTAGGGCCATATCCACCAAGCTTTCAAAGGTCGTCCCCATGGGCACATGAGTCATGGCCAAACCATGTAGTGGCTCGTTCAAGCCTCGTGCAAAACTTAGCGCCTTTTTCTGAGGAGTGTTGACTAACTCCAATCCGAAGCGAGCAAGCTGATTGAAACGGTTCACATATTCTTTAACTGTCATATTTCCTTGTTTAAGGGCCAGAAACCGTTCCATTTGGAGACTCTCCTCTGCCGATGACAAGAACTTAAGCCCAAATCTCCCTCTAAAGTCCGCCCAAGTCTCAATGGGCCTAGTAGCGTTGGTGACTTCCCACCAATAAGAAGCTTCCTCTTTCATGAGCCACGCTGCCAACTGTACTTTCCTATTGTCCTCTACCTCAAAGATAACAAACAAGTCTTCGGTTTCCTTCAACCAATTCCGTGCCTCAACAAAAGTCTCAGTTCCTAGGAAATCCTTTCCGCCCATGGCCTTAAAGTCCTTGCATATCTTTGAAAAAGCGGTTTCTCACGGAGGTTGAGGAGGATGAGGAGGAGGATTGGCTGGGCCTGCCACATTAGCCCGAGCCTCGAGGAAACGACGGAACCAAGTGGGTATATTGACACCCTCGGGAAGATTAAGATCGTCGGCCATGATAAGCTGAAAACGAAAAAGGAAAAGATTCGAACGAGGAAACAAAGATAGTGCTAATGGCTTTTTGGGGAATAGCCTTTTGAAATAAACCAACTTTTCTTGAAAAGTGCTTCTTTGTAAATGGTTTTGAAAAAAGAAATTCAAAAGGTTTTCAAAACTTTTGCCCAGTCTTGGTAACCTTCTGCTCTGATACCAAATGTAACACCCCACCTCCGCTAGCGTCACTCACAAAGGGAATGCACTAGTTTTGGAGGGGTATTATCGAGATAACATCACAGAATTATCACAAGACAGAACATTAATAAAAAAAATTAAGTAAACAGCGGAAGAATTTATGAGCAAAACAGAACTTCATTTTATTCCAAAATAAACCATGTCTCTTACAAACATTTCAAATAACTTCATTACAACTGTCTTGTAATAATAGCCAAAGAAGCAATAACTTAAAAACAGAAAAACAGCTTATTCCCCAAGTGCAGTAAAAAGAAGCAGCCATAGCAAACCGTACATGCTGAGCCAAAGCAAGTGATATCCAAGCTAAGAGCTAGTGTTTCCTCCCTGAGAACCTGGGGGGGGGGGGGGAAACGAAAGAAAAAGAGGCGAAAGGAAAAGGGTCAGTCATAAAGACTGAGTAAGTCCTAGTGACTTTCAGTGTAAAAACGGTTAAAACAACCTGTCATGTATGAACTGGAACTAAACTTAAGAATGGTGTCAAGGTGAACAAGATAGACTAAGGTGATCAGGATAAGTCAAGACAAGTCAAGTAAAGCATCACATGTTCGAGATTCGTTGCATCGACTGTACTAATATACTAAGCCCATATCACAAGTTAATCACGAAATAAATCCCACGACCCAATATCATGAAATGACCCTGAAACGGTGTCTGACCCAAGTACGGAGTCCTACGGAGCGATTATCTAGTCGATCGGCTCCCTACAAGTCCTAGCTCGTAAAGTGTCCGTGTCATACGGCTAATCACGAATGTAGTCACCTGTGCTGGGTCCACCTTCGGGTGTATCAGCCCTAGGGTGTCAACCCCTGACACGATTCAAGATGCACAGATAAATCTACGGATACCCAGTGTCTGCCCCGGAATACGTGCACGGCCGTAGCCCACCGAACCTACACTGGCGTACCTCACTGCCGTCGTTCACCTCTTACAATCAGCCCAGTAATCGTGCCCCACCCGGCCTAGCCCCAGGGTACCTTGATACATCTAGAGGGTTACTGCTGAAAGGGGTCGTGTCTAGGGTTTCGCCTAACAGATTAGGTCATGTAATTCGTGACCTAACCCGCCTAACCGATTAAGTCATGTAATTCGTGACTTAATCCTTTTCCAGTCTAGTCATGTCAAGATGGTTAAGTATGTCATTTAAATTCGTGACTTAACCCGCTTACGTGTCATGTCAAGTTGGCTAAGTGTTGTCGTTTCAAGTCCATGACTTAGCCCTAAGTTGGTTAAGTTGTCTTTTCATGTTCATGACTTAACCCTAATTGGCATTAATTGGTTCTTTAATGCACCGAACCACTCACATTGGATCTTATTGTTCGTAGCCACTGGATTTGCCAGGCGGTTCCGGGCAGGTTTACGCTACGAACTCAACCCAACCTCGGGTTTCAAGCGCGATGTGACCAACTACCCACATTGGATCCTATTGTTTGTAGCAACTGGATTTGCCGGGCGGTTCCGGGCAGATTTACACTACAAACTCAACCCAACCTCGAGTTGGCCACTTTCTTGTTTTCTAAAGTCATGCCCATGTTCTTATCAGATTCGTGCTATTTTCATAGCATGTTCATATGTCAATTTCGTGCCCAACTAAGGCATGTTTCAATTCAAGTCAAGTTTTTCGTTCCATATTTCATGTTCTACTTATGCCAAATTTCATGGTTTATGATTATAACCAATTCAAGTTTTGCCTATTCTACCCAATCGTATCCCCAACGCATATAAACGTACTTCGTTCACAAGCATAAACAATTCAAGAGATAAAGGGGAATAACACCAAACATGTGATAGGCATATGTGACAATTCCACCATCACTTGCATAATAAACAGGCTATAACATATCACATGGTTTCGATACTAGCATGATGATAACTTGGCATAGTAATGGTTCCAACTTAGTTCAACATGATGAATTCAACTTTACATCATAGGCATAATAATCATTGCGGGCATAATAATAATTTTATTACAAACATGAAACATTAAAGGCATGGTAATTCTAATAGGCATAGTGGATTCCAATTTAGTATTTTTAACATAATGATTCCAACTTTTCATCATAACCTAGCGATTCCCAATTTAACATGATAGGCATATTAACATCACAGGCATAGTTTCATTAATATCATGGACATGGTTTAATTAGCATCATAGGCATGGTTTAATCAACATGAGGATTTCAATGAACATAATGATTCCATGGACATGTATTTGTTCAACTTGCAATAGAATTAAGCCCAAGTGATTCATAACAACATCAACATCATGAGTTTAACTTGCAACATTAACATAGCAATATTCCCAAATTTTGATTCAAAGTTAAACAATATAAACATGGATTAATAATAGTTCTTAAATCCGGTTTCAATTCATAGCATGTCCATGTTATTTTAGCGTTTTTGCCTAAAAAGTGACATAGAACTTACAATATGAAGCAAGCAATCCAAATCAAATAGCCCCAAATCCGTTGTCTAAAGCGTCGTAGTTGTTGTAGCTTCTAGTTGTAGCCTTCAAGAATCATCCTTCGTCTTCTTTAATTTTTGTTCTTTGTATTTTTAATTTAGAGTTCTAGGTTTAATGGCGGCTGCATGAGTGCTAAAATGAAATAGTATGATTTAGGCTAGGTCTTAGGGTCTTTAAATAGTTGTAGGCAACTCATTTAGGCCATTAGATCAACCCCAGAGTCAATCCAGATCATCAAAACACATACCGGGCTTCAAAAATGGGTTCTGGGCCAAACCAGGCCGACCAGGTCGACCTGTACAGGGGGGGTCGACTCTAGGGTCGACCTGGCCGGGGGAGGTCGACTCTAGGGTCGACTCGGTTCTGTCTGCCAGAAAGTCTGCTGAAACTTGTTTTGGCCATATCTTGGTCATACGGACTCCGATTTTCGAAAACTCGGACTCTATTTCGCGTGTTTTTTCGAGAGGAACGCAATGGTGAAGTCCGTTTTACCTAATTCCTGATTCTTAAATTAATTATCCTTATTTTACTATCTTTTCCGTTACACACACCGTTACCGAACTAATTTTTCTTCTCTTCCAAATATTAATTAATTCTTCTTATGTATCACCATTATTTACCTATCTAAACATATTTTTATATATTTTATTTCATTTTTAATTATACCTTGATTTCTTGTTTTCACATGTTGTTAAAATTCGGGTTGTTACAATCCTTATTTCTTTAAGGAAAACATTTCATGCACCTTATTAGTCTGATTTACAGAAAGACACAATGATTTATTTTCATAACTACGGCTATCTAGATACATAGTTGCAAGCTATTTCTTTTGATTTTTTCATGGCTCTCTTGCAACTATTTTCTATGAAATATGTTACTTAGGGAAATATATCACTTTTCCTCAGAATCCGACTAACTTAGTCCGCTATATCCCTTACTTTCTTATTTTCTAAGTTAGACATTTTATTTATGTTTCATTGAAATCTTTTCTTTTTTACTGCAACAAGCATATTTATTTTATTTACTTATTGTTTATTGTATAAATATGTTTTAATATATGTTTAGGCCTAAGACCTCTCACATTAACCTGACCACTTGTGGATGCTGGATTTGCCGGTTGGATTCGGGCTGGCTTCTACCATATGTTGAACTTAACCTCGTGTCTAATTGCGGTTATCAACGATTTCCCAATCATTATAAATTTTACTTGCAAATAAGGAATATAATATTCATAATTGATGTAATCTTTCTTAGAAATTATCTTAACTCTTATTTTCATGTTCAATTCTCAGTTCAGGCATCAGGATTACAGTATTAGAGAGATTTCATAACTTAGACTGAGGATACAATTCAGTTTAATACAACAGTAATAATGTCAACACGTTTCAACAGGATAAACATTTCAACAGGTTTACATTTCAACAGGTTTACATTTCATCAGATTTATACATTTTAGTAGGTTAAACATTTCAGCATATTTATTATACATATTAACGGGGAATGTAAGCGACAGATATACAGTTACCATAAGGTATAACTTTAATCCACTCACCTGACAGCTTTCCAATCCTTGAATCTGATCCAGATTTGTTGTTCTGTGGTTTTCCTAATTGAATCTTATACAAAACAACAACGAATTCACAAATCTGATTCTAAAAGAAAAGGGAAAGAATGGAAGAAACCTAAATAGATCAGATTCGATAACTTACCTTACGTTGATCAGAGTTCTAGACACCTACGTTGTAGATTTATATCTTTTATCTTCAAAACGTGAATCGGAACCCCTAAGAACTGATATTTTATTTTTCTGAAAAGGTTAAGAGGAGGAAGAGAACGGTACAACCTAGGCAGCACCTCAGAAAATATGAGAATAAAGCTAGGCCTTGCTAGCCTATTTATAGGTGTACTAGAAAAGTATGAACCATCGGATTTAAATTATAAAAATTTGAACCTCACACATCAGCCAAAAACGCGTCAAATATGCGTGCTGAACCACGCTTGGTCGACCCATAGTCGACCCGCATGTAGATGGGTCGACTCGCATGTCGATGGGTCGACTCGCATGTCGATGGGTCGAACCATAAGTCGACCCAAGCAAGTATGGATCGACCGATCAGGGTCTAGGTGCGCATCTTGAACCGCGTTGATTGCTTTTTGTTAATGTTTTTAATATAAACGCTAATTACTTTACTTGCTTTGATTTATTTTGTGCCTGTCATTGTTGACGAGAAAAATTGTCCATACGCCAACACCCATTGTGTAAGTGATGTAAACACAGTAAATAAGCAAAGTAAGTAAATGCTGGGAGACACAACTTTTATAGTGGTTCAGCACTAACGCCTACATCCACTTTTAATTATCATTCGTCATATGACATCTGATTATAATATTGTATAAGTTTAGACGATATTCGAGTACAAAATATTATAATAGAACAACAATGTCCTTCTTCTTCCTCCTTTAGATGAGTTGACTTGGTCAACTATGTACAAGTTTATCCTTAATGTCTAAGAAGTCCAAAATTGGCCGAGTGTAGCATAATTATCCTTGTTAATGTCGGTGTTAATGGAAAATGTGTATACCACTTTTTAATTATTCTTTCCATCTCCAAAGGCAAAGAAGAAGAAGGTGGCTGCCATTATTGAGTGTTTGGAGCTCTAGAAGTCCAAAAATTCCAAGGGAGAAGGATCCAAATTAAAGGCAAGGCTTGCGGTTTTTATAGGAAGGAGGTTAGGTGGGAGTAGGTAGGAAACATGACCCACAAGCATTAAATTTCAGACCATGGAAACATCCCCGTAACAAGAATTTCGTACCCCCTAGCGAGGGGTACGAAATTTGTACCCCTCAGGGATACGAAATTCGTATCCCCTGGGGGCCATGAATTTCGTACCCTCTCAAGATGTACGAAATTGATGGAGGAGGGGACTGAAATCACATTGTTGAGGGAGTCGAAGTTCCTGAACGTGAAGTGAGGGAATCCAAGGTTTTGTTGGTTCGAGCTAAAAGGATCCGAGCTTCCGGCTCTGAGTAAATCAGATGAACCGAGCGATGCCCACTTGTTCGATCGCTGCCAGGACTGTGGAGCCCCGGATCCTCATCGGCGTTGCTCCCGAACCCGCTGACGGCTCGCCATGGCTCGGTGCATGGCTCGGTTGTCCATTTGCCTAAGAGTCATAGTCCAAGACCTTGGAACGGATGTCCTTGGGCCCAGGAGGGATCATCTGATGAGTTTCGGGCCATTTTTCATGCTTAAGCGCGTTGCTAACCAAATACTTGACGTGTGAAAGCTTTGAATAAAAAGCATTTCAATAGTGATAATCTCAATCATGTTTTAATTTCATTTCTACTTATGCATAAACGCACACAATCTTCAAATTATTAATCCATTAATAGTTTTCCTTTCTACAAGCTCTAGTTAGTGCACTATTTATCCATTGATGTAGTGCATTGTTTTATTCTTCTTCTTGCATGCATATTTGATTTGAATGTTGATTAGTTTCTTATTTTATTGCGTGTTTGTGCATGTGTTATATTGATTATTAATCTATTAATAATCTTCCTCTTTTTATTCTACATGCACTGATATGTTACTCTCTTTAACACATTATGTTTAAATTATTGCATGCAACTCAATTACTTTGCATGCAATCAATTTCTTCCTTCTTTTTATCGCATGGATTGCATTATTTGTTTGCATGCATTCATGCATTTCTTTTATTTTACTACATCAATTTCTTTCTTTAATTTACATCTTTTATTTTTTAATGTTCATACATATATATACATATATGCACCATCTCTTAATTAATATTTGTAAAAATGAGGGGTGTTACATTCTCCCAACCTTAGGAAATTTCGTTCCTAAAATTTTGATAAAGGTGAAATCAAATAATCCCTCACATAATATACCTCCATCATATATGCATCCAACTTTTACAACCATTTTTGTATTTGTGCAAAGTGTTATACAACATAATAATATATGAATGTACTGAATGTCCAGGCAGTACCTCTTATATAAATGTAACTTTTTCTCAAAAATTCCTTGAAAGCATGATGCATGCACCTTAAATATACTAGGTATTGCTATATGAATGCAATATTTTGAAAATCAAAAAACTTTTCATCCAAATTTTTCCGCAATTTTACAGAGTAAGAGCGTAGTTCATCCAATTGTTGCATCCAAGATCCTACCAACCATTTTTAAATTTTTGAATTTCAGAAAAATCTAATTTTCTAAATTCGATTTCTTATGCTACAAAAAGGTGGAAAACGGAAAACTTGACCTCTTCCCTTTTTCTTTTATGTACCTTTTCTATCTATGTTTGGAGTTCATGCAACTGTTATATAAAGGTTTCCTATCTACCTATTTAAGTACATTTAACATAAGAAAACTTTCTTTGTTACAAATTTTCTTTTTCAACTTATCTAAGAAAAATTCATTTTTATTCACCTTTCTCAAAATTTTCCCTTTTCATAACTGTAATGTTTATTGCTTTACTGAACTTTTTGTTTCCTTTTTATTTATGCCATTACCCTTTTCTTAGCTGATATAACTTAATCCACTGACCTAAGTTTAGTTTTCAAATAAGCCTTCTATTCCTTCAACTAAAATAGGAAGAAATGCTCACTACACAACCACTACAAAGGGCCAAGAATCTTAGGACTATATCCCCCTTCCCCCCAACAAATAAAAGTCCAAACCATAGAATCTAAACGCTTATTTTCCGTCTACTATCTAGTAGTCACCATTAGTCCTAGCTGTATACTAACAGTCTTTTCCGAGCAACACCCTAGGCTTCAGGATGCTTACGCATTCTACGGGGATTTACCATTATTCCAAGATAATCCCTGCTATATACTTTATAGCCTCAAACTTTTCCCGTCCTCCCTAGGCACTAGTCCTTACCTACTCCATGATTTTTAAACACATGGTTTGGCTTTCTCATTACATCTTTCTTTCAAAAATTTAAACTGTCGAAACTTTATTTTTCATCATGAAAACTTATTTTTGCCAAACCATAAAAATATGCCATCTCAAAAAAACGCAAATCGTTTTTCTTCAAATCACAAAAACTAGAGTAGACTAGGACAACTATTTCTCAATCGTGTTTACAACTGTTCTTGCTTACCATGTCAGTTCACTTACTTACAACTAGGTGCATCTGAATGCACAGAACTCGATCGGGAGCCTTTCCATATTTTTATAGGTCTGCTAAAGAGGCCTAAAGTACAGATATATAAACTATGGTTTGCATTTCTATTATGGTTATGGTCCCACCTCAACCCCTCCCTCAACTAGTGAAAGACTACATCAAGTGTCAAGTGATGTTCCCCTGGTAAACACTCTGCATCTAAATTGGCGTGTCCCGCGACCAAGGTCTCGATAGTGAAAGATCAATGGTCTATAGGTTTAGCTCTATTCTTGCCATGTCACACTGATTTCCGGTGATAGATACCCAACAATTACTATCCTTAATTGGTCCTCACTAGCCTATCTATAGGCAAATTTTCGAATTACCCGATGTCGTACTGCCACATCCTTCTGAATGCCAACTACATTGCAGTCATGGTATACTCACTAGGTGGTAACACGTAGACCCAATCTATGCGAGTACAGTCTGAGCATTCACCGCAATAGAGGACCAATTCAGAGTACTCTACCACGTCCCTTGGAAGCCACGCGCTTCCTTCTAGTCCCGCAAAGCCAACAAGAAGAATATCAAGCAAAAGAATCAGATGGACCTGCTCCTCTCGTGCCTCCAGACGCCTCGATGATTTACCCCGTTGGGTTCTTCACCGAAGTACGTGCGGACTGGTCCAAGCGCATCAATTATCATGTTATTATACCATATGTCTAAACATTTAATTATCCGCTTGCTCTACCTCATCAGATTCTAGTTAACTTTATTATTTCCAATCATACTAACTTCTTATTTAAGTTACCAAGTTCTCTCAGAGCCCCTCGTATCTCTAAGGAATGGATCCCTCTCGCTTAATAATTTCAGTTATATAACTTAACCCATTTAAGTTCACTAATAAGCCTTTAACATGCCATCCTCTAAATTGTAATTCGAGATCTGAAATCTATAATTTTCTTACATTATTATCCAGTCGTTCATCGTTTAATTTCAAGTTTACAGATTCTCAGGTTTACATGTTACAATAACATGTTATTCTTATCACAATCAGCAGGTTTTAGGTTCTCAGGTTTGCAGGTTACAGTAACTTGTTCTACTTAATGTACCATTAAGCAAATCTCATCTTAATCAACAGGTTTACAGGTTTTTAGTTAACATGTTACCTATTTACTTAGTTCTCTTTAACTAAGATTTACTAATATGTTTTCTACTGTTTACAGTAACTTAAATTACAGTTTCCTGCACTCGTCCCATGACAAGTCTACTTATTATCTTTCGTTCTCATATTCAGGCTTAATCATAATAGGTTAGTATCATTCCACGTTCATTCCAATTCTTATACTGTTATAATCTTTCTTTCTTTATTCATTGTCATGCATGTTTCTTAAATCTTTAAGGAAAACATTTCATGCACCTTATTAGTCTGATTTACAGAAAGACATAGTGATTTATTATCATAACTACGCCTATCTAGATATGTAGTTGCAAGCTATTTCCTTTAGTTTTTTCATGGCTCTCTTGCAGCTACTTTTTAAGAAATAGGTTACTTAGGGAAATATACCACTTTTCCTCAGAATCCAGCTAACTCAGTCCACTATATCCCTTCCTTTCATATTTTCTAAGTTAGACATTTAATTTATGTTTCACTAAAATCTTTTCTTTTTTTACTACAACAAGCATATTAAATTTATTTACTTATTATTTGTTTCATACATATATTTTTATATATGTTTAAGCACAAGACCTCTCACATTAAGCTGACCACTTGTGGATGCTGGATTTGCTGGTTGGTTTCGGGCAGGCTTCTACCACAAGTTGAACTTAACCTCGTGTCTAAATGCAGTTATCAACAATTTCCCGATCACTATAAATTTTACATGCAAATCAGGCATATAATATTCATAATTGCAGTAATCTTTCTTAGCAGTTATCTTAACTCTTATTTTCATGTTCAATTCTCAGTTCAGGCATCAGGATTATAGTATTACAGACGTTTCATAACTTATACTGAGGATGCATTCATGTTTAATACTACAGTAATAATGTCAACACATTTCAACAGGATAAACATTTCAGCAGGTTTGCATTTAAGCATATTTATACATTTTAGCAAGGTAAACATCTCAGCATATTTATTAAACATATTAACGGGGATTGTAAACGATAAATATACCATTACCATATGGTATAACTTTAATCCACTCACTTGACAACTTTCCAATCCTTGAATCTGATCCAGATTTGTTGTTCCGTGGTTTTCCTAATTAAATCTAATACAAAAAACCATGAATTCACAAATCTGATTCTAAAAGAAAAGGGAAAGAAGGGAAGAAACCTAAACAGATCAGATTCAAGAACTTACCTCACGTTGATCAAAGTTCTAGATATATATATTGCTTATTTATATCTTTTATCTTCAAACCTTGAATCAGAACCCCTACGAACTAATATTTTATTTTTCTGAAAAGGTTAAGAGGAGGAAGAGAATGGCACAGCCTAGGCAGCACCTCACAAAATATGAGAATAAAGCTAGGCCTTGCTAGCCTATTTATAAGTGTACTAGAAAAGCAGTCTGAACCATCGGATTTAAATTATAAAAAATATGAACCGCACACATCAGCCAAAAACACATCACATATGCACGCTGAACCACACTTGGTCGACCCGCATGTCGATGGGTCAAACCATAGGTCAAGCCAGGCAAGTATGGGTCGACCCATCAGGGTCCAGGCGTGCATCTTGAACCGTGTTGATTGCTGTTTTTTAAGGTTTTTAATATAAACGTTAATTACTTGCACATTTTACTTGCTTTGATTTATTTTGTGCCTATCATTGTTGACGAGATAAATTGTACGCACTCCAACACACATTGTGTATGTGATGTAAACACAGTAAAGAAGTTAAGTAAATGAGGGGAGACTCAACTTTTATAGTTGTTCGACATTAACGCCTATGTCCACTTTATAATTATCATTCGTCATACGATATCCGATTGTAATGTTGTACAAGTTTAGACAATATTCAAGTACAAAATATTATAATAGAACAACAGTGTCCTTCTTCTTCCTCCTTTAGATGAGTTGACTTGGTCAACAATGTCCAAGTTTATCCTTAATGTCTAAGAAGTCCAAAATTGGCCGAGTGTACCATAATTATCCTTGTTACTGTCTAAGTGTTGATGGCAAACGTGTATACCACTTTTTAATTATTCTTTCCATCTCTAGTGGCCAAGATGAAGAAGGTGGCTACCATTATTGAGTGTTTGGAGCTCTAGAAGTCAAAAAATTCCAAGAAGGAAGAATCCAAATAAAGGCCAAGGCTTGGGGTATTTACAGGAAGGAGGTTAGGTGGGAGTAGGCAGGAAACGGAATCCACAAGACTATAAATTCAGACCCCAGAAACAACCCCGTAACAATAATTTTATACCCTGTGGTGAGTGGTACGAAATTTGTACCCCTCAGGGGATACAAAATTCGCATCCCCTAGGAGGACTCGTACTCTTTCAGAGGGTACGAAATTGATGGAGGAGGGGCTGAAATCAAATTGTTGAGGGAGTCGAAGTTCCTGAATGCAAAGTGAGGGAATCCAAGGTTTTGTTGGTCCGAGCTGAAAGGATTCGAGCATCCGGCTCTGAGAAAATCGGATGAACCGAGAGATGCCTAATTGTTCGATCGCCGCCTGGACTGTGGAGCCCCGAATCCCCACCGGTGATGCGCTCGAACCCGCTGACGGCTCGCCTTCAGCTTGGAGCATGGCTCGGCTGTCCATTCGCCTAAGATTCATAGTGCAAGACCTTGGAACGTATGTCCTTGGTCCTAAGAGGGACCATCTGATAAGTTTTGGGTCTTTTTTCACACTTGAGCGCATCGCTAACTAAATATTTGATATGTGACAGCTTTGACTAAAAAGCGTGTCAATAGTCATAATCTCAATCTTTTTTTAATTTCATTTGTACATATGCATAAACGCACATAATCTTCAAATTATTAATCAATTAATAATTTTCCTTTCTACAAGCTCTAATTAATGCACTATTTATCCATTGTTGCAGTGCATTGTTTTATTCTTCTTCTTGCATGCATTCATATTTGATTCGAATGTTAATTAGTTGCTCATTTTATTGCATGTTTATGCATGCGTTATCTTAATTATTAATCTATTAATTATCTTCCACTTTTTATTCTACAGGCACTGATATGTTACTCTCTTTAACACATTACATTTAAATTATTGCATGCAACTGAATTACTTTGCATATTGCAATCAAATTCTTCCTTCTTTTTAACGCATGCATTGCATTATTTTTTTATGCATTCATACATAACCTTTATTTTATTGCATCAATTTCTTTCTTTAATTTACATCTTTTATTTATTAATGTTCATACATATATATACATATACGCACCATTTCTTATTTAATGTTTGTAAAAATGAAGGGTGTTACATTCTCCCACCTTTAGGAAATTTCGTTCTAAAATTTGGTAAGAATGAAATCAAATAATCCCTTGCATAATATACCTCCATCATATGTTCATCCAACTTTTACAACCATTTTTGCACTTGGGCAAATTGTAATACAACATAATAATATATGAATGTACTGAATGTCCAGGCGGTACCTCCTATATGAATGCAACTTTTTCTCAAACATCCTTTGAAAGCATGATGCACACACCCTAAATGTACTGACAATTGCTACACGAATGCAATATTTTGAAAATCAGAATACTTTTCATCCATATTTTCCTGCACTTTTACAGGGCAATAGTGTAGTTCATCCAATTGTTGCATCCAAGATCCTACAAACCATCTCTAAATTTTCGAATTTCAGAAAAATCTAATTTTCTAAATTCAATTTCTTATGCTACAAAAAGGTGGAAAATGGAAAACATAACCTCTTCCATTTTTCTTTTATGTACCTTTTCTATCTATGCTCGGAGTTTATGCAACTGTCATATAAAGATTTCCTATTTTCCTATACAAGTGCAGTTCACATAATAAAACTTTCTTTGTTACAAATTTTCTTTTTCGTCTTATCTAAGAAAAATTCATTTTTATTCACCTTTCTCAAAATTTTCCTTTTTCTTAACTGTCATGTTTATTGATTTACTGAACTTGTTGTTTCCTTTTTACTTATGCCATTACTCTTTTCTTAGCTGAAACACCCCACCTCCGTTAAGGTCACTCACAGAGGGAATGCCTTAACTTTGGTGAGCAATTTTGGTAAAAGATGCAGATAAATTACAAGACAGACAAATAAAGCAGCGGAGAATAAAGTCATTTTATTAACAATATGGTTCAGCCAAGCTTTTACAACAGTTGTCTCCATCATACTTAAATGTATTACAAAGAACTTCTGTCTTGATTTAAAAACTTCCAAATATAAAAGAAACATAAAATAACAATGATATTCCCCAATAAAGCATGAACTAGCCATAGCAGTGGAAGAGAGAGTCTAAAGCAATACATCGACTATCTTCGAGCTTAGAAAGAAAACTGAGCTGAGTGGTAACATTTCCTCCCCGTGAACCTTAGGGGGAGGGGGGAACGGAAAAAAAGAGGCGAAAAAAACTAGGTCAGACATAAGTCTGGTAAGTCCAGTGACTTTCAGCATATAAACAGGCAAAAGCATCATGACATGAATAAACTGAATATAAGATAATACCGTGAGAAACAAGGATAACATAATAACATAGGATAAGCATAAGGTATGATATGGCAAGATAAACTGAATGCGCTTCTACTCTTTCTCTGGTTCACTACTACTTTGTTATTCTGATTTCAATATCTATCTCTGCACAACCTAACTAGTGTCCCAACTAGTAATCTGTATAAAATGAGAACATGATCCCAATCCCTATAATTGTGGTAGCCTCTAAGTGTACATCTATCGTGAGGATTCCACCTCAATCTGACTAATTGCCATGAACATGTTAGATGTACCCTTACTACCCAATCGATTGGCTCCCTACTTGTATTAATTTCTCTTGTGTCTGTGTCAATCGACCCTCTGTTGCGTGTAGATACCCTGTGCTAGTCCCACCATAAGGTGCATCAATCCTTATGATAGCGGCCTGACACGATTCAAGATGCACAGTGTATAATGGTACCCAGTGCCTGCTTTTTCCCACTCCGGAGTACGTGCACGCCCGTAAATCGTCGGAACCTACACTGGCGTACCCCTTGCCGCTGTTTTGACTGCTTATAATCAGCCTAGTAATCGTGCCCTACCCCCGCCTAGTTCAGGGTACCATGATACATCTATGTGGGTTACTGTTGAAATGGATCCCCGTTACTAGGATTTCCTACTGGTTAAGTTTATGGGCCTATATTTACAAATATCACCCACCAACCCGATATGTACTTAACCCTCCCGCACATTATGTCGTATTGGTTAAGTGTTGCCCATTCATGTTAACTTAACCTACCCATTCATCGTGTCATGTTGGTCAAGTGTTTCTTATTAACTAAACCCCGTTCATTCATCAAGTTATATTGGTTAAGTATTTCCTTTTTAACTTAACCCCATGTGTTCATCATGTTGAACTGGTTAAGTGTCATCAATCAATTCAAGTTAACTTAACCCACCTACTTGTCATGTTACTTTGGTTAAGTGTTTGCCTTCTTGTGTCAACTTAACCCTACCCCAAATCAAGTTATATTGGTTAAGTGTTACCCTCCTATTTTAACTTAACCTTACCACAAATCAAGTTATATTGGTTAAGTGTTTCTTATTACTTAACCCTATCATTCATCATGCTATACTGGTTAAGTGTTTCCTATTAACTTAACCCTGGCCATTCATCTTATTGGTTAAGTGTTCTCATTACTTAACCCTAGTCATTCGTCTTGTTATATTGGTTAAGTGTTCTCATTACTTAACCCTAGTCATTCGTCTTGTTATATTGGTTAAGTGTTCTCATTACTTAACCCTAGTCATTTCTTAGCATGTCTTGTTCATTAGCATTAATTGATTTATTAATGCACCAACCTCTCACATTAGATATGTGTTGTTGCGGTTACTGGATGTGCCGGGCGGTTCCGGGCAGTTTTACACCACAACTCAATCTAACCTCGGGTTTTTCTTGGGCATGGTGCACTAACCTCTCACATTAGAAAGGTGTTGTTGTGGTTACTAGATGTGCCGGGCGGTTCCAAGTAGTTTTACACCACAACTCAATCTAACCTCGGGTTAGTCATATTCATCTTTTCACTAATTTACATATTTACAGATTATATGTAAATTATTCACAACTGTTTTAAATTGCAGATTATGCCACATTTTCCAAAAATTTCCAAGTCTAGACTTGTATGCTAATTATTCCAACCAGTCATATTCCAATTCTTAAGTTATGCCCAACAAAGCTAATTGCAAGTTATGGCCCCCCGAATTCAAGTTTCGAGTTATTACTCAAATTAGGCTACATCTAATCTTCCCAAGTTTGTACTAACAGTCACGCCCCAATACCCCAATATACATTATTCTTTGCCATCTCAAGCAATGGTTATGCCCAATCTATATTAATATTCCAATTTACAGTTTGCGCCAAATCTAGATTTAATATTTCAATTTACCCCATGTTCGCAACAAAGACAATTATGCCCCAGATCATAAGTTACAAAATTATGTTCCATCATTACCAATAGACTATTCCCCAATACCCCTGCATTCCAATCGCACGTATAATAAGTTTCGGCCTAGACTCGAGGTTAATCTAGATTCATAAAATAAAAGGGGACGGAAAAGGAACATAAACGAGAGTAGGCATAAAACAGGCATTAAAATGGTAGATCTGTCAAATATAATTTTTTGGACCTAAGAGGATTGCAGATCTGTTAGAGTTGGGGTATAATAAAGATAGATCCGATATATAACATCATGAACCTAAAAGAATTATATATTAGATATCCAACAAAGACATGCATGATTGAATAATAACTTCTAGGCATGTAAATTATTGATTCAATAGAAAGATAGGAATTAACCTAAAAGATTTGTCTTATTATCAAGCATGGACTATTACATGCCAAAATCACTATTAGGTGTTTAAATCTAAAAATAACTTGAACTTACATGTTTACAGTTCAATTTATGGCCCAAATCCCAAGTTATATGTCCAATATATTTTATGCCTCAAATCTCAAGTCATATGTCCAATATTTTATGACTTAAATCTCAAGTCATATGTCTAATACTTTATGTTTTGAATATAACTCAATTATGCCCAATTATACACAATTTAACACTTTTCCCAAATTTTAGCGAAGGAAGCGGAGTAGCAGCAAGATGGAAGTGATAATGTGGTAATAGGGGAGATGTTTTAAACTAATGTACTGAAGTAGTGTTATTATGTGAGGGCTGTTGTCGTTCCTACGGAACCGATGGGGAGTGACGCGAGCATTCATGGTTTTGAAAAAGAGATGAATGCGAGAGTGCAGAAAGAAGGAGCTGATAGAGCGGGTATCTGAATCAGCAAACGCAAATCGTTATTTAACGGTTAACGTGCACGGTGAGTAAATTCACTCACTCTGATCTATTTTAAAATATTTTAATTATATTTCAATATTGGTTGCATGCTGTGTGATGGTCGTTTAGGTAGATTACAATTAAATTGGTTGAAATAATATAAACCGTTATATATCTAAAACTGACGATTGAACACTGATATTTCATACTGATATGAAATTAATGATATTTATTGTGGCTAACATCTGTGGATACAGGAAACCGGTTAGAGGAATCAAACCGGATTCCTCAATAATTGTATGTACTGTTTGTTGTATAGTATTTATATATACGACCTGAACCTAAATCACATTATTAGGAATTATAATCTGATAGGCTAGTTAATATTTAGTTTTAAACCAACAAATTATAATAGGATATGTAATCAGTATTTAGTTATAAACTTGATATTGATTTAATAAGAACCTGACTTAGAAACAGAGTTTATCAAATGAAATGTGAATATGGCAGCGTATTGCAGTAGTTATAAAAGAGAATATAGCAGCGTATTGCAATAGCTATAAAAGAGAATACAACAATGTATTGCAGTAGTTATAAAAGAGAATATAGCAGCGTATTGCATTAGTCATAAAGGAAAAGATAGCAGCATTAGTTAAAATATAACGGTTTTAAAGTAAGTCGATAAGTTATAATGTTTTAAAAAGATATACTGAGCATGATAAGGAAGGTGATATAGTTTTAAAGAAATTAGAACCCGTTGTACGTTGGTTGAGTTGAGTAACTTTCGAGGCGTCAATCTGATGTTGGTTTCGGCCTTCGGGGTTGATACTTAGAAATTTATTCACTTACCGATTTATAACGAGGAACTAATAGAGTAGAAATGAAGGGAAGTAAGGAAGAGTTTATAGAAATATGGGAAACTAGAAAGTTAGTATTAAATAAAAGGGCCAGTGTTTGTGAATGGATGTTTGTTTTACTTCGATAGTTAAATAACCGACTATCGAAGTGTTTTGACCATCGTTGTCAATACGGAGAGACCGGTTGGATACGTTATCCAAAAACCACTCCGTATAGGCATAGGCGTTGCGAATAAGATATGCTGAAGATAATTGAAGACGGAGTTAAATGCAAGGGTCGTCCAGTTTTAGAATGGTGTTTTTGTTTGTCCAGTCCCAGGACAACTTGTATGGACGAGTGTCTGACAGAGTATTTCCAACGGTCACGCCGTTGATTTTACGAATATACCAAGTTGGTGGGGAGAAGATAACTTCTCTTTATTTTACACCCAGTGTGCATTTGTGTAATCAATGTGTGATTACGGATTTGACGATGTGACATTCCAAGTGAATGGTGATCAGATGTTCTGAAGATAGACGTAGCCTCTGGCCTCACAACCAGGAATGACAGAAGTTGGGCTAGGCAGCATGGCTAGTTGGGTCATCCCCAAGCAGGGTGTATTGTCACCGATCTAGAGAAAATTCATATTTATACTTCTTTTCGATTCTGTATCTTCGGATGACGGTTGGATGGCCTGCAACCGTGGTGGCAATATATTCGCGACACTCAAGCTGAATGAGTGAGCGGTCATGTGTGGCCGGGTTGCAAGACGTTCTTGTTGAACCCTGAGTGTATCCCCTCTAGAGTACACTATTCAGAAGGTGCTCCCATACCTTGTCTGTTGAAATCCAATCTCCAATAAGCGCCCTGCGGTTTATGATTTTATAACATATATATGTGGAGCGTGAGATGCAAGCGTTCTGCTACTTGGATATTTATGTGCTTAGACATTATCATAATATCACCGGTTTTGATATCAAGAATATTTCGGGTTATAGTAAGGTAAAAACCGTCCATGTTTATGTGTGGGCTGGTCTTACTATTATCTTCTTGTTTTGAAAAGGATTTTCAAAGTAAAACAGTATGGTTGGAATTTACTCACACCAGTCCCATGACTGACCCAGAGTTTATTTTGTTTGTTTCCCTAAACTCTTGGGTGTCCAAATTTGTACGGGCAGTCAAGTGTTTCAGGCTTTGCAGATTCACTTGGAGGAGCTCAAAAGCAGGAAGCTTCACCATTAGTTATGTAGAGTTATTTCCGCTGTGATATGATGTATTGTACTCTGATAATGGTATGTATATACAATACAGTTTTGTATTCAAAGTTATGTTATATAATACATCTTATTTTGTTCCGCTGCGAGTTTCGTGTTACTCTGATTCTGTTCAGTTGTGATCTTCTTCTTCTTCTATTCTATTAGTTCTATCTTTTCTTTCTCACCCTCTAAATTCTTCTATTAATGTCCTGGTGTTTTCGATGCTTGAATAGTCAACAGTGTGTTTTTATGTTGATTTTCTGGGTCGAAAATCCCGCCGTTACAGAATGTCCAAATCATATTTTATGCCCAATTTTATTTCCAACATATGTTCATCTCTTATGAGATCAGGCTCGCAGTAGCCTGGCTATAAAACAAAAAGGGAAGAATGAAAGAAGAGACAAAGAACGGACATAATATTATTATCAATGAGATAGATCCAAAGCATATAGAAAGACATGCATAATCTCAGATCCAGATTTATTACAATGTCAGAATCACAATTAACTTTTATTTCTGAAAGTAACGTGAACTTACAAATTACAGAAGGTTCTTGAATTCTGGTGTAACGACCCAGAATTTTCCAGCTATTTGATTCGAATATTTAAATTGTTTTAAATATTATATTTGAATTATTTATGGAATTTAATATCGAATTCGCTAACTAACGACGATTAAACGTTATATTTATATTTGATTTAAAAACGAACTCAAAACTGCGTGGTAGTTTGTAAAATAGAATTTGAACTTCAATTGATTATATCGAATCCGTTTTAAGTTGGATTTCAGTGAAACAAGAAGCGTCTGAATCTAATTGATGATATTTTTCTAATGGAAGAGAAAAATCGAGTTTTTTTTATTGTAGATTTTGTTTTACGTTCAGATCAAATTTTCAAATAGTCGCTGCGGAATCGTTTATTAGCCATAACGGTTTATTTATTATAAGTAAATATTGGCTTCGAATTTGTACAAAACCTTTGAGACGTAGGAATAATTTAATTTTTGGAATTTAACTGTAAATTTTAATTCGTAAAATAAGTAACTTTTTATTTGAAGAATTTAGCACCCTATATCAACATTTTGAGGTATCACTATATAAGGTAACCTACCGATATTATTATATTTTCGTGATCGTGGCACAATGCTGGCTACGACAATATTTTTATTACTATCGATTGAAATTAATAAGTGGACGGAGTTTTATATATATGGGGTACGTTAATGGTATAACTAAAAATATCTTTGGTCTAAATCAAGATAAATAAACGAGAAAATAAAATAAAGTAAATGGACATAACTTGTTTGTTCTAGAAACAAATCTTAGCCAAATTTAAAGGAAATCTAGGTGCATATCTTAGATTAGGATATGCTTCTATTTCAAAATCTTGCACATAATTTTACTAGCTCGTAGTCAATAGTTCGGCAGCATATATTACAAAATCTCATGAAAATCCTATCAATCTTTGTACATCACTTCCAAACAAGTGTTGTAGCATGTTTCCTTTTGACTTTGTGAACATACGCACAGGCAGCATATCCATGTGACTGTGTACTTCACCGGCGACCTTTTAATGTAAACGTACAAAGCGCCATACCTAAGGAACCTAGACAGCATGTATTTTCACTTCAACTAGAACCTAACCAGTTCTTTTCTATTGCCTAACCTACTCTCGCTAGTGCAGCATTTTCAAATGAAAGAATAGCATGGAACAACTAGCACCAACGCCTTCATCCTTAAGCAAGGAACTGAGAGTAGGCTCAGCTACTAAATAGTCACACAGACTACCATATTGGCTACAACTACCACCCATCGTTTTCTTTCATGTGAAATTACAACTCAATGCAAACCTAACCTACATCCTAAAGACATCTCTAATGTTGTGTATTCCAAAACCCAATTGTGTGATGGCCAAGTTTCCTTACCGTGCCGTCCAATCCATTTCCGTGTAAACCAAGATGTCTCCATTATAATTACTGGGCAAATCTTTACCCTTTCGTTTTTACAGTGAGCGACATATGGTGTCTTTCACCTTTAAAAATATATTTCCAACCTATATGTGCTATTAAAAATCACGATATATGTTTTAAAATCCTCCTAAAATCATCCTCTGCCGTTCAACATACCCAAATTTTGAACGGTGTTGGTCCAAGTAAAAAGTCGAGACCTAGATTTCAGCTTATATCGAAATTCAGGAATCTATCCGCGGATTTGTATCTATAGGAGAGATCAGCGGTGCAAGGTGGTCGAGTAGCAATCTTTTTGTGTTTTCTGGCATCAAAATCTGTCGCACCTAGGCATGGCTACTTCGCATCGGATCGAGGAACAGGGCGTCCGAGGGGACAGTGGTAGTGTCGGCGAGTCGAGCATGGAAAGAGGAGCGGAATGGTGTTATTTTTACGGTGGTTTGTGGAGTTTTGGGAGGTGCCACTGAAACGAGCGAACGGTATATTCACGAAGAAGTTTTCAGGATGAAGAAAAGGATCGCGTAGGAGATGAAGTCTGTAGCATCTGTATGTATCAGATTTTACGGGCTTTGGGCCATCGGATTGAAGAAAAAAAAGGGCAACACAGTGGAAGTTTAAGGCAGGCCGGTGGTTTGGAAATCAGGAGAGTCGGCCTGTTTTGGTTTAATGTTAAAAGGGAGAATTGGTCTTGTTTGATCCAATGTGGAAAGGAGAAAACGAGTGAAGAGAGAATATTGACAACGTAACTGTGTTCTATAGCAACAAGAAGATGATGCTCAAAATGTTTTAAGGAGAAAGAAGAATAATAAGGAGATTACGGTGAAATATCAGGAAGAAACCACGTGACATTCTAAACGTAGAAGTGTATTGACAACGTGACCAATGGAGGAAAAAGAGAACAAGGGAAATCAGAAGTACTTTTCAAGGATGATTACGGTGGTGCAAATCATTGGCTATGCATGTTAAGGAGTTTAATGGTAAATTAAGGAATTAAATGATTAATGACTAGTTTAAATTTATAATCAATTATGGTATTAAAAACTTGAAGTGCGTATATATTTTTCATATGTATACAGAATTACGCGAAATTGGGTTCATTGGACTCGCACTGAAGGGTACTCACTGTCGTGCTGTTCGGAAAGGATCGGAGACAGCTGGATTTTTCATTTAATTTTATATGTCAGAGTAAAATTAAAATGCGATAAAGCGACAACCGTCAATCGAACAGAAAGGTGCGTTAATTCTCACACATTTCTGAAATACTTTGATGTGCTAAATTCATAAAATAAAAATTTAAATTGGTTGATTGGATGCCTTGAATGCCTATGGTTGATTTAATGGTTGACGTTAATTATATTATCGTTGTTTAAAATATTTCTATATGCTGATACGAAATATTATAATGATCTGTGATGTAGGGGAGAACAGGTAGGAGGAATCAAATCGGATTCCTCAAAATATTTAGCATGTTGTTATTTCATATTTTATATGAACTGTTTAAAACCCATTGGTTGTTGATTGTGGTTGAGCTTTGAATCAATATATAGTACTGACAGTGAAATAAATAGCAGATGACCATGATATACACCGTTTTATAAAAGATCGATTCACCGTTAGGGTGAATTGCTAGAAATGAAGTTATGAAATTTATTAAACCAAATATATATTTTAAAATATATTATTATTTTAAATAAGGGGCATAAATCCACCACAAAAATACATTGATTAGTTTTACCGCAGCTCACCGTTTTGGTTAACCAAAGTCTACCATGCGTGAAGCACGTGCTTATTAAGTAAATGTTAAACTATTCTTATTTAGCTAATTCAAGTGACCAGATTTAACGTAACAATTTGAATAAGTTTATATTGATATTGATTTAATAAAAATCAATGTGAATAGAGTTATTTAAATTAAATAATTATTAATTAATCGATAGATCCATAACGGTTGGCTAACAAGTTAGTCATGTTTTAGAATTGAACAAGTTAATGGCGTTAACTGAAATTGTTTATTTAATTAGTTCATTTATTCAAAGAGAGCAGTTAATGATTAAGTAACCCGGTTTTATTCTAATAAATGTTAAAACTTGATTATTTGTCATCAATGTGATAATTTGGAATGTGAAATATACTAAGGGAAGTTTAAAGCCGTGTTTATAGTTAAAAAAGCGATTTAATATTTATAATGTGGACTCGAAATTTTAACTTAATTCTACCTGAATTATAGTTAATTGAAATCTATGAATCCATGTTATATGTGGTTATAAAGCCCAAGTATTTTTGAATATACAAATGGACCGAGTTATTTGAAGTGACGTTTGAATAAAGCCAGAAGTAAAATTAAAGAATTATAACTTAACCGGGAATCGGTTGGGATAATCGATTTTCTGAATATTGATCTGATGTTGGTTTCGGCCTCTGGGTTTAATATTTATGGAATTATTTTCTGACCTGCTTATGGTTAGGAACTAGTATAGATATGAAATGGGAAGTCAAAAGTATACCCAAGTGGAATTAGAGTAGTTAAACGAGTTAAGTATAAAGATGCGATATAGAACTGCCATTTTAAAGAAGAGATGATATTTCATCAAGATATAACGAAAATGGGTTTCGTTGTGATATGGGGAATGAGTATCGGTTTTTGTATTACAGCTGATATTATCTTAAGATAAGAACGTTGTTGATCAAGGTCTGAGAGGTAATTAAAATACCTCAACTTGAATAACTTCAGGATTATTGAAGGATGATATTAGTCGTAATAGTGAAAGTGTTAGAATAAATTGTTTTGGAAAAATAACAGTGTGACATTATTTGACGGATTTGGAAAAAAAAAAATATATAATGAGATTCCAAAATAAAAAGGACATAAAAAGGGGCTTGACAGTATGAAATAATATCCCTATGATAAAAGAAATAAACAGGGAGATTGGTGAAAGTATAACGGTATTTTCAAAGTATCGAAATAAGATTTAAATGTGATTATTCTAAGGGGATGAGTAGTGATTTTGGTATTCAAATAACGAAGTCAAAGAATTTGTCGTAATGATTGTTTTACGAATGATAAGTTAAATCAATAAGATAATAAGAAATGTTATAGCAGTTAGTTAAAGGTTTAATTAGATATGATTTTAAGATATTGTCTTGGTATATAAGTAAAAGGGTTTGAGAATATTTACATATTTAAACCAATATATTGTTTTACGGTATCCCAAGTGATATATTATTTTTTTAAATGGCCAAGTGATGCTGTGAAATAAACCAATCGATCTGTTTGTTTTATGGTTTTTTTTATTTTGATAGTTAAATAACCAACTATCAAAATCTAACCCAACGTTATTGGCACGGAAAGACCGGGATCGAATTTTAATTCAAAAACCATTCCGACCAATAAATACAAAAACATGGAAGGAGCTGATTAAGATGGAGCAATTAAAGACCGTAGATCTCCATGAAACGGAAAAGTACTTACAATCTCTAGCTGATCCCTAGAGATATACTGTGATTCTGTCGTGGTTGGAATCTACAGGTTGCAAGGGCTTCTCGCTACGAATCCATGGGGTGATTCCTATTTAGGATGCAGTAGGAGAGTACCTCTGGTTCATACTGTTCCTGGATGACTTGTATGGACGATGTAAATGGTGCTAGATGTTCCAAAAGTCATTTTAACCTCAAGCCTCATCAACCGGGAAATGACAAAAATCGGGCAGGCAGCATGGTTATGTGGGTCGCACCGATTAGGGTGTATTGTCACCATCTAGAGAATATTCATATTTATTACTTCTTTTCATTTCTGTATCTCCCGGGAAAGCGGTGGCTGCGCAGCCGTGAGGTGACAATATATTCGATACACTCAAGAGAAATGAGTGGTCGGTCATGTGTAGGCCGGGTTGCAAGACGTTCTTGTTGAACCCAGTGTATTCGCCTCTAGAGATACATTATCGGCAGGTAGTTCCATACCTTGTCATAGTTGGAATCCAATCTCTAATAAGCGCCCGCAGATTTTGATTGTATACTATATATGTGGAGCGTGAGATGCAAATGTTCTGCTAGATTATATTTATTTGTATTTAGACACTATTATAATATCAGAATAAGATATTGATTTGAAAATGGTTTGGGTTATAGTAAGCTAAAAACCGTCTGTGTTTATGTGTGGACTGGTCTTACTATCATCGTTTGTTTCAAAATGGATTTTCAAAGTTAAACAAGTTGTTTGTTGTATTAATTTATCACTGAAAGTATTCCAGACTGATCCGGGTGAATTTTGTTTTAAATAAAATGTGCTCGGGTCAGACCGAGTATATTTCCAGGTCAGGTATCACTTGAGCTTCAGAAGAGGAGTTGAAACCAAGACGTATTCCATATATTTACTGGTACTAGTTTATTTCCGATGTGTGTTGTGATGATCTGAATGTATACTCTGATGTTGTAATTACATACATATATAGTTCTTTTTGTATAAAGTATTATAGATTATTATGCTTTGTCCATTCCGCTGTGAGGCTCTGATCTTCTTATTATTCTATTATAATATTTCTTTCTTTTTTTTCTCACCCTCTAACTTCTTTCTATTAGCTTTTTGGGTTTTGGTACTTGAGTTTGGACACGGGGCGTGTTAGTGTCTGGATTCAAGTGTCGAATTCCCAGGTCGCTACAGTTGGTATTAGAGCAAAGGTTTAGTGCAAGGACCCGTAACTTCCCCGGTAAGGAAAGAGCGGATGCTTTGAGAACAACACACATCGGAACGAAGACAAAAGAACATTTCATTGTATATTACAACAATTTCATCAGAATACAAGAATATACAGAGTATTAACAAACAATGTACATTATAAAATATCAAAGATTACAATACATTACATAGCAGCGGAAAATAATACAATACACAAATAGAAGTAATACACGGATACAGAACTTTCCGAGTATCGTTCCAACTGTAAATCAGGATTCTGCGAATATAAATCTGCAAAACCAAAACTACTAGCTGCCCGTGCCAAAATAAGGGCACCAAGAGTTTAGGTTAAAACAGTAAACTCAAGGTCAGTCATGTGACTGGTGTGAGAACTAAAACAGTTATTAATCTTTATTTTAAAGTTAGCTAAATCAAGAGACCACGCCGTGTAACACGGAACGGGTTTCCTCCCAAGAATACCAGTGCATAAAACAACTACGCAATGCTAAATAAAGAACAATGAAGCTATTATAAGACCCAGGTCCCATCACATAATGCAACACAAGCCGGAGGATAGGGTTTTTACCTTATAATAGCCAAGAATGCTTAGTATGTGAAATTTCATGTTTTATTATTACTATAAGTGTATAGTGTTAAAACAACTTCATATCATAAGTATCAATCATAGACGATGTAAGTGTCCCATACCACTCTGTCGCTATTGCTAGGCTCTACAATCAAAACCGCATATGTCACGTATTTGAAAGTTGGATTTCCATCTGTGAACCAAGGCAAAAGATAGTCCTCACCGAATTCAAGACAATCTAGCCCATGTCTCAGGATCAGAGCTCGAGTGACCCTTATGAGCCACAGAGCTGGTCCACCGATGTGGATTAAAATGCCTAAACACTGCTTTTCCCCGCCCTTTGGGGCGTAAATGAGTCCAATGACTCCATCGGTCCCGGATCGACCGATATATCCGAGGCGCCTCACAATAGCAACAACCACACAGGTGAAAAGTATATAAATGTCATCCAGTTTAAGCACTGACACCACCACTAGCTAGAAAGAAACGCATGCTCTCCCTGAATCCTTCTCCCATTTTTGGTTCACAACCGGGGTGTGAGGCTCACGAATCGACGCTACACAAAGCTATGCCACACGGGCAGTGCTTTGATCATCAACCACAAGACTCTGCTTTTCAACAGAAGCCTTGATCATTTGCCACTTAGGCATGCCACACCGGCAATTCACTCCATGCAATTGATATCCATCAATATATAACCGCTGAGCTCGTACGTCTCAGAGAAGGGAGTTAAGCAAGAGAATATATTCTCCGCGGCCAAACAGATGTATATTTAATAGAAATCAATCACACAGACTAAAATCCAATGTCAGACACACAGTTCATTTACAAGTTCGTTCTGGGTCTGAACGAAACCGGAGGCACCTTGTGCCTCGCATATCCATCGATCTCCAAGTACGTTTGGACGATCACAAACTGATTCCCTCCTCTTGGGTGTACAGCCCAATCAAGAACATCAGTAATCACCCAAACGACGTGAAGACCTCCGGTCTTCGACCACCGTCTTCATCCTCGACACAACGTCGAATCAGTTATTCAGAATGGGATAAATCCGGACTTTCTGAATAACTCGCGTATATAATAAACAAGTGTTACACAAACACAACATACGCCTCATTCCAATTCAGAATATTCTTTTATTCAAATATTCTTATACTTTGGGAAAGGTTCCCATTAATTTTATCAAAGATAAATTCTTTAAATTTATTCTTTAAACTTCTTTTGAATATCAATTCAAATTAGTCAGGATTAGCGAAGCACACCGCAGTAATCATTTATTTTATTTCCCAATCCCAACCTATTCAATCCATGAAGTAAAAATGGTCATACTTCATATCTAACACCACGGTGTTATCGGTAAATTTAATTACCATTTCACATTCAAATCTAATTAAAGATTTAACAATCGCTTGGAGCAAAACTGGTGATACTCCATTCTCAATCATTTCAATGTAATTAAAGATTCATTAAAACTCCACTTAGTTTTAGTTTTTAACTGGGTTAAAGAACCAATGTCGTTTAAAACACGGTTCACTATAAAAATCACATTCCATTAATTGTTGGGTTAAAGAACAAGTGTTACTTAAAACACCGTTCACGATAAACCCAAAAATCAATTTCAAATTCAATTCCAATTAAATGCCATTTAATTGGTACACTTCATTAAATCTAAATAAAAAGATTTAATCTTTTCTCAACTGGGTTTAAGAACAGTGTTAATGAAGACACCATTCACGACAAACCCAAATCCCATTTGATATTAAATACAAGGCTCTGAATAGAAAATATATCGGCTTATATTCAATATTAAATTCTACGACGAACAAATATCATATTGGAAATAACGATATAAATATATCTTTCAAATTTCCATAATAATATCTGTATAATCACGAAACCCAACATCGAAATATTCCACAGACAATTTAGATTCAAATCCAATTCCACTTTATATATTGGAAGTCCTGGTTATTTTCAAAACCATTTCAAATTCAATTTATTTATTTCAAAAATAAATTTATTTTAATTCTAGTTCAAAACTAATCCATTTTGATAAAAATCTATTTTTATCTTTTCAAATATGGGGTTTTTCATCCCAATTCTTCCCAAATCATTTCTTATGATTTTCCATAAATTATTACTATTTTCAATAATTTTATCAAGGCCCGTACAGTCGATTTCTATCAACGGCCATCGAACTGCACTTACAGCGACCTTTTCCAAATTTGATTTGGACATAATTCCAAATCCTACCGTTAGATTTCAAATTTCTAATATTCGTTAGAAAGCTTTTTTCAATACGAACCCAAGAGTTCCGGTTTTAGGAGAATCCGACGGTCGGATATCCCGTAATATCCATTCGAAGTCAGTGGTCGAAATTCGCGAACTACCGCGGCGCGACGCGCTCTATTCAAGCCATTATATATATAATATATATATATATATATATATATATTATATATTTCGTCGATTTCCTTTCAAAACGTATTTTATAAATCGTTTTAAATTCGTTTTCAAAATGATTTCAGCTTCATATTCAATTTCTAATCAAAATTGAATATTCCACATCATCGATATACAAATGATAATATTTTCAAAACGTTATTTTTTGAAATCACTTTCTTTTATATATTCATGATTAAAATGAATAAAATCGATATAAATATCGTTCACGTCAAAAAGGGTCGATCTAATCAACACGGCTTTTATATATATTTTAACAACTTCGCTATTCTATTCAACAAATGAATATTTTCTTCAACACATGAATTTTCATTTTTCTATTCAACGCATGAATATTTATTTTTCTATTTAACACATGAATATATACTTTTCTACTCAACACATGAATTTATATTTCTTCTTTTCCAAATTGGAATGAGGCCCAATCAATTACCATATAACGTTAATTATATGGATTCCCTAAAACACATGTATATAACAGCAACGATAAATCAACAACCATCATCCAGAGTGCACCACACAACTGCATAAACCTTAAATATAAATAATTAACGCTTGCACAGTCTGTCAATCCATCGATTGACATACAACTAAACAATCAGGATTAGTGTACGTCAAATCTCATCCCAATACCCGTGTCGGTTTCAAAACAACAAACACAGATTTTATTTGTGTAGTTGGGTGATGTGTAAATTTTATCATCCCAATCAATATCAGTCAAATCAGTGTACATAAACAAATCGTCCGATTTGTTTATTACTATTTGTTTTATATACACGTTAAAAATTATATTTTTAACTATAAAATATTTTCCACTATAAAATATTTTATTTCATTTCACATCACACAGTCAAATTTCACAACACAGCAATTAAACAAACAAGTCATCCATGGACTGTGGACGACGGGTGTCGGGTGCTACTAAACACCGTCTGCATCCTAGTATATATTTCAACTAGAAAATAACTTAAAGGTGAGGAGTTCTCACCGAATAGCTAAACCAAATGCCACGACTCTTCTTATGTAGGAAATCTTCGTCGTGCTCGCCTTTTGTCAATTTCATTGTCCGTAGCCACTACATATATAAAAATCAAATTTATATGTTGCTATGTATATAAAAATCACATTTTTATAATCACTCTATATGGATAAAAATTACATTTTTATATTGCTACTATATAGATAAAAATTCTATTTTTATCCCGCTACTATATAGATAAAAATTCTATTTTTATCTCACTATATTAATAAAAATCATATTTTCATTATCTACATTATATAAAGATCATATTTTTATTATCTACATTATATAATAAAGATCAAATTGTTATTATCTACATGTAATATAAATATCGTATTTTTATTAATTACATTATGTAAAGATCATATTTTTATTATCTACATATAAATAAACCCATATTTTTAAATCAAAGTTATTTATATTTTTTTAAAACCCATTCTATGTTATTTTTTTTCACATCAATGCTATTTTATTTTTCAAATCAATGCTATTTTATTTTACACAATGTACAAGTTAAATAAAATAAAATATATATAAAAAAATAAAATAAACAAAACCTTACTGCTTTATTCTCTTCTTCCTCTGTCCGTTGAAACCGTATAACCCAACCCATGCTCGATCATTAGGGTTCACCTGAACGCCCTCCGCCGTTGACCGTTCGATGATCGAACCCGCCCACTGGAAGCGCCCACGCGCGCTCCACCTTTGCCCAAAAATCCGCTCAGCTCGATGGTCCGGGGGCTTTAGAAATCGTGGGCGAACTCGTTGCGTTTAGGGGAGAAAATAGGGGGCGCTGTCGATTAGTAGAGGGGGAGGAGGAGAGAAGGCGGAGCAGGTGGAGGAGGGGGATCGAAGAGGGCGGCGGCGTCGCGGGGCGGGCGTTTTTTTTTCCTTTTTTTTCTCTTCGAATGAAATGAATCACGGGAGGGGGGCTGAATGGTTAAAGGGAGAGAGAGAGGGATTTTATTATTTATTTATTTATTTAATTATTTGATTTCAAAAAGCAACTTTTTATTTCGACCTCGAAATCGAACCCACTGACTGTCGTCCATAGCTAATTACCCCTATTCCGAACACGATGGGATATGTATCGCAGGCTGATTCGATCGTTTTGATCAGTTTTCGTCAAAATCAAAATATAACTCCATATATTGAATTTGAACGCACATTTCAATTTACAGGGGCCACATACTAATTCGAAAAATCCCAGAAAAATATTTTCTGGCTTCGTATTGACGATACGGTCCTAACAAAACCGGTTTCGTCAAATTCCGAGACCGTTTGAAAAATGCCCATTTTCCAGTCGATTAAAATCAACTGAAACTGGTCAAACGCGTTTTACTTCGCCATGCTCACATATTGATTCGAAAAATTATGAATTTTGGAATCTAGCAATAATTCGACATTCCGGTCCCAACAAAAGTGGTTTCGTCGAAAACAGAGGTTGTTTGCAAAATGGCTATTTTTAAGGGCCAAAATTCCATAGCGACTATTTTGAATTTTCAACTGGGCATAACTTTTTATCCCAGCTATGAAATATCAATTTTTCAGATTCGTTGGAAAGATATTCTCAAATAGGTTCAAATATTTTTGGTATCGCTAAAATCCGGTTTATTTTGAATCCGGTACATTCATTTGAAATTTAAAATCGAATATTCGAACTACCGCGCCATTTTCAATTCCTTTTATAATTAAAATAAAATATTTATATTCTAATGACGATCTATATAAATATATACGTTCGAGTTCTATTGAAAATAAATTCCTCTTCATTATTATTTAAAATAATCATTTTAAATATTCAAAATTCGCTAAAATTGCCAAAATAAAAAATTTAAATTGGCTCGGATTTCCGGGTTATTACATTTAGTGATAACCTTGGCTCTGTGGCGTATAACTCAATAGAGATAGGGTTAGTTATACCCTAGATTGAGTTCGGGTGTATATAAATACGGGAGTGTGTATTTGTAATTTGAATATAAAATTATTTTTATATTGTTTTGACCCAATATATTTTATAAAAAGGTAAAATCTATAATTTTCTCAAATTATTATTTAATTCAAAACTTGGATGAAGTTGGAAACATTTCAAATATGAAATGAGAATTAACTTTGACTTGTATGAGTTAAAATGAATTCTTTGAATTGGAATTGAGACAAGCCCAACAAGAATTTGACTTGCGTTAGGTAAAATAAAAAGTAAATGAATCCAAACAGAATAAATGGGAATTGGTTGGATTGTATGTTTGTAATATATTGCATAACTATGGATTTGAGCTTGACTTGGCATGAATAAATTGGAATAAAATTCAAATATACTGAATTTGAATGGTTTAATAAAACCAGAGGGAAATTTAAATTATAGAATTGGTGGATAAAATTTGAGTGTGGAATTAAAAATTTAACTAAAAACAAGTTAAATAAAAAAACAATTAGAAAGGGAAATGTAATGATTTGGTTGATGTGATTGTGTATTGTGAATTGTTTGTTTATTGGTTGCTAGATTAATCGAATATAAGAATTCATCAACAGCTGAATGAACTAAAAACTAGAAAATGTATTTCAGTGTAAACTCGATATGAAATAGAATAAAATGGTTTAACCCTGTGTTAGTTATTTCCGTTATATATATCAAGTTGAGTGCAGGTTGAAAATGGAGAGCTGTTAGTTACTGAACTTCGTGATTCGAGTATTGGGTGCTCGACAAAAAGGTAAACCTTAATACTATTGTTTGGGTGTTTGAATTTAAAACCGAGATGGGTAGCCGCTTGGCTTTTATTTTCTTCAGATCAATATGAGAGGCCCGGAGTGGCATTTACAGTTGTTTCAATCGAAACGTGCAGAGGAGGTGCTGCCGAATTTTTCGAAAAATTTATAACTTGGTAGTATTTTTGATAATATTTTAAATCAATTATTCTAAAAATAATTTCGGTTGGAGCATTCTTTTTACCTAGCAATTGTGAGGACAAAATTTATTTAAGGGGGGAAGAATGTAACGACCCAGATTTTTCCTGCTATCTGATTCAAATATTTAAATTGTTTTAAATATTATATTTGAATTATTTATGGAATTTAATATCGAATTCGCTAATTAACAATGATTAAACGTTATATTTATATTTGATTTAAAAAAGAACTCAAAACTGCGGGGTAGTTCGTAAAATTGAATTTGAACTTCAATAGATTATACCAAATCCGTTTTAAGTTGGATTTCGGTGAAATAAGAAGCGTCTGAATCTAATTGATGATATTTTTCTAATGGAAGAGAAAAATCGAGTTTTTGTATTGTAGATTTTGTTTTACGTTCAGATCAAATTTTCAAATAGTCGTTGGGGAATCGTTTATTAGCCATAACGGTTTATTTATTATAATTAAATATTGGCTTCGAATTTGTAAATTTTAATTCGTAAAATAAGTGACTTTTTATTTGAAGTATTTAGCACCCTATATCAACATTTTGAGGTATCACTATATAAGGTAACCTACCGATATTATTATATTTTCGTGATCGTGGCACAATGCTGGCCGCGACGGCATTTTTATTACTGTCGATAGAAAGTCATATGTGGACGGAGTTTTATATATATGGGGTACGTTAACGGTATAACTAAAAATATCTTTGGTCTAAATCAAGATAAATAAACGAGAAAATAAAATAAAGTAAATGGACATAACTTGTTCGTTCTGGAAACAAATCTTAGCCAAATTTAAAGGAAATATAGGTGCATATCTTAGATTGGGATATGCTGCTATTTCAAAATCTTGCACATAATTTTACTAGCTTGTAGTCAACAGTTCGGTAGCATATATTACAAAATCTCACAAAAATCCTATCAATCCTTGTACATCACTTCCAAACAAGAGTTGTACATGTTTCCTTTTGACTTTGTGAACATAAGCACAGGCACCATAGCCATGTGACTGTACTTCACCGGCGACCTTTTAATGTAAAGGTACAAAGCTCCATACCCAAGGAACCTAGACAGCATGTATTTTCACTTCAACTGGAACCTACCCAGTTCTTTTCTATAGCCTAACCTACTCTCTCGCCAGTGCAGCCTTTTCAAATGAAAGAACGACCTGGAATAATTAGCACCAACGCCTTCATCCTTAAGCAAGAAACTGAGAGTAGGCTCAGCTACTAAATAGTCACACAGGCTACCATATTGGCTACAACTACCACCCATCGTTTTCTTTCATGTGAAATTACAACTCAATGCAAACCTAATCTATATCCTAAAGACAAATCTAATGATGTGTATTCCAAAACCCAATTGTGTGATGGCCAAGTTTCCTTTCCGTGCCGACCAATCCATTTCCATGCAAACCAAGATGTCTCCATTATAAATACTGGGCAAATCTTTACCCTTTCGTTTTTACAATGAGCAACTTATGGTGTCTTTCACCTTTAAAAGTATATTTCCAACCTATATATGCTATTAAAAATCATGATATATGTTTTAAAATCCTCCTAAAATCATCCTCTATTGTTCAACATACCCAAATTTTGAACGGTGTTGGTCCAAGTAAAAAGTCGAGACCTAGATTTCAACTTATCTCGAAATTCAGGAATCTATCCATGGATTTGTATCTATATGAGTGATCAGCGGTGCAAGGTGGTCGAGTAGCATTCTTTTTATGTTTTCTGGCATCAAAAACTGTCGCACCTGGGCATGGCTACTTGGCATTGGATCGAGGAGTTGGGCGTCAGAGGGGACATTGGTAGTGTCGGCGAGTCGAGCATGGAAAGAGGAGCGAAATGGTTTTATTTTTACGGTGGTTTGTGGAGTTTTGGGAGGTGCCACTGAAATGAGCGAACGGTATATTGACTAAGAAGTTTTCAGGATAAAGAAAAGGAACGCGGAGGAGATGTAGTCTGTAGCATGGGTGTGTATCAGATTTTATGGGCTTTAGGCCATCGGTTTGAAGGAAAAAAATGGGCAACACAGTGGAAGTTTAAGGCAGGCCGGTGGTTTGGAAATCAGGAGAGTCGGCCTATTTTGGTTTAATGTTAAAAGGGAGAATTGGTCTTGTTTGATCCAACGTGGAAAGGAGAAAAAGAGTAAAGAGAGAATATTGACAATGTAACTGTGTTCTGTAGCAACCAGAAGATGACTCTCAAATTTTTTTAATGATAAACAAGAATAATAAGGAGATTACGGTGAAATATCAAAAAGAAACCACGTGACATTCTAAACGTAGAAGTGTATTGACAACGTGACCAACGGAGGACAAAGAGAACAAGGGAAATCAAAAGTAGTTTTCAAGGATGATTACGGTGATGGAAATCATTGGCTAAGCACGTTAAGGAGTTTAACGGTAAATTAAGGAATTAAATGATTAATGACTAGTTTAGATTTATAATCAATTATGGTATTAAAAACTTGAAGTGCATACATATTTTTCATATGTATACAGAATTACGCGAAATTGGGTTCAATGGACTCGCACTGAAGGGTACTCACAGTCGTGCTGTTCGGAAAGGATCGGAGACAACTGGATTTTTCGTTTAATTTTAAACGTCTATTTAAAATTAAAATGCGATAAAGACGCAACCGTCAATCGAACAAAAAGGTGAGTTAATTCTCACACATTTCTGAAATACTTTGATGTGCTAAATTCATAAAATAAAAATTTTAATTGGTTGATTGGGTGACTTGAATGCCTATGGGTAATTTAATGGTTGACGTTAATTATATTATTGTCGTTTAAAATATTTCTATATGTTGATATGAAATATTATAATGATCTGTGATGCAGGGAAGAACAGGTAGGAGGAATCAAACTGGATTCCTCAAAATATTTAGTATGTCGTTATTTCATATTTTATATGAACTGTTTAAAACCCGTTGACTTTAAAACCCTGTTGGTTGTTGATTGTGGTTGAGCTTTGAATCAATATATAGTACTGACTGTGAAATAAATAGCAGATGACCATGATATACACCGTTTTATAAAAGATCGATTCACCGTTAGGGTGAATTGCTAGAAATGAAGTTATGAAATTTATTAAACCAAATATATATTTTAAAATATATTATTATTTTAAATAAGGGGCATAAATCCACCACAAAAATATATTGATTGGTTTTACCGCAGCTCACCGTTTTGGTTAACCAAAGTCTACCATGCGTGAAGCACGTGCTTATTAAGTAAATGTTAAACTATTCTTATTTAGCTAATTCAAGTGACCAGAATTAATGTAACAATTTGAATAAGTTTATATTGATATTGATTTAATAAAAATCAATGTGAATAGAGTTATTTAAATTAAATAATTATTAATTAATCGACAGATCCATAACGGTTGGCTAACAAGTTAGTCTTGTTTTAGAATTGAACAAGTTAATGGCGTTAACTGAAATTGTTTATTTAATTAGTTCATTTATTCAAAGAGAGTAGTTAACGATTAAGTAACCCAGTTTCATTTTAATAAATGTTAAAATTTGATTATTTGTCATCAAGGTGATAATTTGGAATGTGAAATATACTAAGGGAAGTTTGTGAAGTTTAAAGCCATGTTTATAGTTAAAAAAGCGATTTAATATTAATAATGTGGAATCGAAGTTTTAACTTAATTCTAACTGAATTAAAGTTAATTGAAATCTATGAATCCAATTTATATGTGGTTATAAAACCCAAGTATTTTTGAATATATAAATGGACCGAGTTATTTGAAGTGACGTTTGAATAAAGCCAGAAGTAAAATGAAAGAATTAGAACTTAACCGGGAATCAGTTGGGATAATCGATTTTCTGAATATTGATCTGATGTTGGTTTCGGCCTCCGTGTTTAATATTTAGGGAATTATTTTCTGACCTGTTTATGGTTAGGAACTAGTATAGATATGAAATGGGAAGTCAAAAGTATACCCAAGTTGAATTAGAGTAGTTAAACGAGATAAGTATAAAGATGCTATATAGAACTGCCATTTTAAAGAAGAGATGATATTTCATCAAGATATAACGAAAATGGGATTCGTTGTGATATGTGGAATGAGTATCGGTTTTTGTATTACAGCTGATATTATCTTAAGATAAGAACGTTGTTGATCAAGGTCTGAGAGGTAATTAAAATACCTCAACTTGAACAACTTTAGGATTATTGAAGGATGATATTAGTTGTAATAGTGAAAGTGTTCGAATAAATTGCTTTGAAAAAATAACAGTGTAGCATTATTTGAAGGATTTGGAAAAAATATATATAATGAGATTCCAAAATAAAAAGGATATAAAAAGGGGCTTGACGGTATGAAATAATATCCCTAGGATAAAAGAAATAAACAGGGAGATTGCTGAAGTATAACGGTATTTTCAAAGTATCGAAATAAGATTTAAATGTGATTATTCTAAGGGAATGAGTAGATACCAAATAACGAAGTCAAAGAAGCTATGGTAATGATTGTTTTACGAATGATAAGTTAAATCAATAAGATAGTAAGAAATGTTATAGCAGTTAGTAAAAGGTTTAATTAGATATGATTTTAAGATATTGTCTTGGTATATAAGTAAAAGCATTTGAGAATATTTACATATTTAAACAAATATATTGTTTTAGGGTATCTCAAGTGATATATTATTTTTTTAATTGACCAAGTGATGCTGTGAAATAAAATAATGGATCTGTTTGCTTTATGGTTGTTTATTTTGGTAGTTAAATAACCAACTATCAAAATCTGACCCAACGTTATTAGCACGGAAAGACCGGGATCGAATTTTCATTCGAAAACCATTCCGACCAATAAATACGAAAACATGGAAGGAGCTGATCAAGATGGAGCAATTGAAGACCGTAGATCTCCATGAAACGGAAGAGTTACTTACAATCTCTAGCTGATCCCTAGAGATATACTGTGATTCTGTCGTGGTTGGAATCTACAGGTTGCAAGGGCTTCTCGCTACGGATCCATTGGGTGATTCCTATTTTTTATGCAGTAGGAGAGTACCTTCGGTTCATCCTGTTCTTGGATGCCTTGTATGGATGATGTAAATGGTGCCAGATGTTCCAATAGTCGTTTTAACCTCAAGCCTCATCAACTGGGAAATGACAAAAATCGGGCAGGCATCATGGCTATGTGGGTCACACCCAATAGGGTGTATTGTCACCATCTAGAGAATATTTATATTTTTGTTACTTCTTTTCATTTCTGTATCTCCCGGGAAAGCGGTAGCTGCGTAGCCGTGAGGTGACAATATATTCGATACAGTCAAGAGAAATGAGTGGTCGGTCATGTGTGGGCCGGGTTGCAAGACGTTCTTGTTGAACCTAGTTTATTCGCCTCTAGAGATACGCTACCGGCAGGTAGTTCCATACCTTGTAATAGTCGGAATCCAATCTCCAATAAGCGCCCGCAGATTTTGATTGTATAGAATATATGTGGAGCGTGAGATGCAGACGTTCTACTATATTATATTTATTTGTATTTAGACACTATTATAATATCAGAATAATATATTGATTTTAAAATCGTTTGGGTTATAGTAAGGTAAAAACCGTCTGTGTTTATGTGTGGACTGGTCTTACTATTATCATTTGTTTCAAAAAAGATTTTCAAAGTTAAACAAGATGTTTATTGTATGAATTTATCACTGAAAGTATTCCAGACTGATCCGGGTGAAATGTGCTCGGGTCAGACCAAGTATATTTCTAGGTCAGGTATTGCTTGGAGCTTCAGAAGAGGAGTTGAAGTGGAGACGTATTCCATATATTTATTAGTACTAGTTTATTTCCGCTGTGTGTTGTGATGATCTGAATGTATACTCTGATGTTGTAATTACATATATATATATATATATATATATATAGTTCTTTTTGTATAAAGTATTATTGATTATTATGCTTTGTCCATTCCACTGCTGATGTTCTTATACTTCTATTATATTATTTCTTTCTTTTTTTTTCACCATCTAACTTCTTTCTATTAGCTTTCTGGGTTTTCGGTACTTCAGTTTGGACATGGGGCATGTTAGCGTCTGGATTCAAGTGTCGAAATTCCCGTGTCGCTGTATTTGGGATCTGTATTCTGAAACTGAATAGCTCTCCCTTGAAGTAGACTATTGTTCTTATAATTTAGATTTGATTTGATTCTTAGAAATAGTTGTTGAAGTCGTTGCATTAGCCTTTGAATCTCTACAAGAATTCTAAACTTGATTTCTACGAAGGACTTGAGCAGCATAACCCCATCTTAGATTTATTTTGATGTGAATTAGGGTAGAGTATAGGCGAAATGAAGCTGTGTGGAGAGAAAGTGAGGTTTGGGGGCGTTTAAATAGCTTAGGAACAATGAATCTGGTCAGAACGGGCGTCTAAATGCAGAAAAATGAATCTGCCATGGATCTGGAAAAGGGGGGAGGTCGACCCCCAGATCGACCCCGTGGTCGACCTGTTCTACCCAGGTCAACCCCCAGGTCGACCCCTTGGTCGACCAGGGACCTAGGCGGGAAATCTCCCGCCCAGCCCGGGTGTGTGATTTGAATTTCGAAACTTTAAATTTGAATTCGGGCCCATTTTTTTTAAATCTCTGAAACTTCTGAAGGTCATAACTTCTTCATACGGAGTCCGATTTACGCAAATTCAGACTCTATCTCAAGTAGAATTTCGAGACGAATGCAATTCTTCACTTAAAAATTATGTATACCTTAATTTGTTAGTTTAATGTTCACTGAAAATACGGGGTGTTACATTAGCTGATTTAACTTAATCCACTGATCTAAGTTTAGTTTTCAAATAAACCTTCTATTCCTTCGGCTAAAACAGGAAGACATTCTCACTGCACAACTACTACCAAGGGCTAAGAATCTTAGGACTTATCCCCTCTCCCCCCGACAAATAAAAGTCCAAACCATATAATCTAAATGCTTATTTTCCCTTTACTATCAAGTAGTAACCACAAGTCCTACCTGTATACTAACAGTCTTTTCCAAGCAACAACCTAGGCTTCAAGATGCTTATGCATTCTGCAGTGATTTACTATTCTTCCAAGATAATCATTGTTATCCACTTTATAGCCTCAAACTTTTCCTATCTTACCTAGGCACTAATCCTTACCTACTCCATGATTTTTATACACGTGGCTTGGCTTTCTCATTTCATCTTTCTTCCAAAAATTTAAAGTGTCAAAACTTTATTTTTCCTCATGAAAACTTATTTTTGCCAAACCATAAAAATATGTCATCTCAAAAAAATGCAAATCGTTTTTTTTTAATCACAAAAACTAGAGTACACAAGGACAACTATTTGTCAATAGTGTTTAGAACTGTTCTTGCTTACCATGTTAGTTCAGTTGCTTACATAACTAGGTGCATCTGAATGATCGAAACTCAGTCGGGAGCCGTTCCATATCTGTATAGGTCTGTTAAAGAGGCCAAAAGTACAGATATATAAACTATGGTCTACATTTCTATGATGGTTATGGTCTCACCTCAACCCCTCCCACAACTGGTGAAATACTACATCAAGACCTAAGTGACGTTCCTAAGGCAAACAATCTACATCCAAATTGGCGTGTCCTGAAACCAAAGTATCGATAGTGAAAGATCGATGGTCTATAGGTTTAACTCTAGTCTTTCCATGTCACATTGACTGCCGCTGATGGGTACCTGACAATTACTATCCTTAATTGGTCCTGACCAGCCTATCCGTAGGCAAATCGTCGAATCACCCGATGTCACACCGCCACATCCTTCTGAATGCCAACTACGTTGTAGTCAAGGTATACTCACTAGGTGGTAACGCGCAGACCCAACCTCTGCAATACAGCCTGAGCATTCACCGCAATAGAGGACCAGTACGGAGTATTCTACCACGTCCCTTGGAAGCCACGCGCTTCCTTCCAGTCCTACAAAGCCAGCAAGCAGAATGTCAAGCAGAAGAATCAGATGGACGTGCTCCTCTCGTGCCTCCAGACACCTCGATGATCTACCCCATTAGCTTCTTCACCGTCGTGCGTGCGGACAGGTTCAAGCGCATTAATTACCACGTTATTAGACCCTATGTCTAATTTAATTACGCGCTTGCTTTACCTCATCAGATTTTGGTTAACTTGGTTATTTCCAATCATATTAACTTTTTATTCAAGTTACCAAGTTCTCTTCGAGCCCTTTATATCTCTAAGGAATGGATCACTCTCGCTTAGTTATAAAACTTAACCCATTTAAGTTCACTAATAAGCCTTTAACATGCTATCCTCTAGGCTATAATTCAAGTTCTGAAATTTACATTCTTCTTACATTATTATCCGGTCATTCTTCGTTTAATTTCAGGTTTACAGGTTCTCAGGTTTACATGTTACATTAACATGTTTTTCTTATCACAATCAGTAGGTTTTAGGTTCTCTGGTTTGCACGTTACGGTAACATGTTCTAAATAATGTGTCATTAAGTAAATCTCATCTTAATCGACAAGTTTACAGGTTTTTAGTTAACATGTTACATATTTGCTTAGTTCTCTTTAACTAAGGTTAACCAATAAGTTTTCTACCGTTTACAGTAATTTTACGTTATTGTTGTTGCACTCATCCCCAGGACAAGTCTACCTATTATCTTTCATTCTCATATTCAGGCTTAATAAGAATAGGTTATTATCATTCACCGTTTTTTCCAATTCTTATGTTGTTATAATCTATCTTTCTTTATTCATTTTCATGCATGTTCCTTCTTTAAGGAAAACATTTCATGCATCTTATTAGTTTGATTTACAGAAAGGCACAGTGATTTGTTTTCATAACTACGCCTATCTAGATATGTAGTTGCAAACTATTTCTTTTAATTTTTTCATGGCTCTCTTGCAACTACTTTTTAAGAAATACATTACTTAGGAAAATATATCACTTTTCTTCAGAATCCAACTAACTCAGTCCACTATATCCCTTCGTTTCGTATTTTCTAAGTTAGACATTTAATTTTTGTTTCACTGAAATCTTTTATTCTTTTACCGCAACAAGCATATTAAATTTGTTTACTTATTGTTTGTTGTATACATATATTTTTATATATGTTTAGGCACCAGAGCTCTCACATTAAGCTGACCACTTGTGGATGCTGGATTTGCCGGTTGGTTTCGGGCAGGTTTCTACCACAAGTTGAACTTAACCTTGTGTCTAAATGAGGTTATCAACAGTTTCCCAATCACTGTAAATTTTACATGCAAATCAGGCATATAATATTCATAATGGCCGTAATCTTTCTTTACAATTATCTTAACTCTTACTTTCATGTTCGATTCTCAGTTCTGGCATCAGGATTATAGTATTACAGAGGTTTCATAACTTATACTGAGGATACAATTCATGTTTAATACTAAAGTAATAATGTCAACACTTTTCAACAGGATAAACATTTCAGCATGTTTACAACTTATTTTGTCCACCCAGCAAAATTTTGTATCAAAACAATTGTCAAAAATGATAAGAATAGAGATTTCAAAATTTTCTTTACCGAAAAGTCTAGTTTTCAACAAAAATGTAATCTTTTTTATGCTTTGCTTTTTAATCCTTTCATACCTCATAACTTGAAAACTAGCGAGCTATACATGCTCTATAATTTGCACCTTGTTCTGAGAGAATTATTTTAAGACAAAAATTTAACAAAAAATTACTATTTTCGAAATATACCCCATTTTATTACAAAACCCATTGTGTACTTTTCAAATATGTTCTTTACATGTATTTTTTCAAACAGAAAATACACTTTCTCTTTTTCATTCAGAAATTGTTTCTACACAATTTAGCTAGGACATATTTTATAATTGTAACTTTTAAGTTCAAAACTTGAAAAACACCATAAACTATTTTTAAAAGCTTTAACAGTTTCAAATTCTTAAAAGTTAACAGTGAGGTTAGACTTAAAGTGGGTTTCTATAGCACCCAGTAATTTTAGAGAGCTCTATAATGATAAACTAAGGAATACTTAATTAAACATTGAGAATTAAGTAAAAGGAACTACGCCATAGCATTCGTCTTGGAATTCTACTTAAGATAGACCCCAAATTTGCATAAAACAGACATCGTATAAAGAAGTTGTTAAGCCTAGAAGTTTGAATATGCATAAGAGAATTATATATATATACAAAACTATTCAGAACAGTTTAAAATAATTCAAAATCAGAAGACACGGGGTAGGGCGGGAGTTCAGCCAGTTAGGGGTCGACCCCACCCTAAGTGTGTCGACCCATGGGTCGACACCAGCATAGGGGTGTCGACATCCATGTTGACCCCCCGAGATCTAGGTGGAATTTAGTTTCTGAACGTGGACTCATTTCTTGACTAAATTCTTTAAACCTAGGCTATAAAAAGGACCTTAATCCAATTGTTTTATTCATCTAAATCAATGGCAACAACAAGGTTCTGCCCCAACTCAAAGTTAAAATAGCCTATTTTTCTTCAACAACAAGTTATACGTATTTAGAGATCTGTGCTACAACATCTACAATCAATCTTCTGTTCTTTAGATCCAATCACAGAGAGTTTATGTTGCTTTCAGATAGAAACACCTAAAATGATATCTTGACATGCCTACAATTTTGGATTAAGTTTGAATCTAAGCCTATACCTGTTAGTAATCTGAATCATAACAGAACTGTCATTAATTGTGTATCTAATTCACTGCTTAGGTCCCATAATGGTTGTTTATAATATCCCTATTATGTTAGTTTGCCGAATCATGTAACTATATGCCTATTATGTTAGTTTGCCTAATTATGTCATCTTTATGCCAGTTATATTTACCATGCCTATTTTTGTTCTCTTCTCTCCCTCTTTTACCTTTTTGTTTTTATAGTCAGGCTAACTTCGAGCCTAGGCCTATCGCTGAAATACGCAAACGCATGAAATTTGGAACAATTAGGAATGATAAATTTGTGGCATAATTCACATTGTGAAAAATGATTGGGAATTTTGGGCATAATTTGTACCTTGAGCCAAAACTTGAGATTTAGGGGCATAATCTATATCTTGAATTAAACCTTAATATGGGGCATAACTTGTGTCACAGATAGGACGAGGATTTGGGCATGATAAACATGAAAATTGGTTAATGATGAAAATTCCTAGATATATAGTAATTAGAAACTGTAACGCGCTTAGACATGAGGTTGGATTACACTTATGGTAGAAGCATGCACCGATGCACGGAACCGCCCGGAATATTCAGCGTCCACAAGTGGTAAATCTAATGTGAGGGGTCTAAGTGCATAAACACGTAACAGTGCTAATACACAAGGTTAAGTTCGTCTTGTGGAAGAAGTCTGTCCGGACCCAACCGACATATCCAGCATCCACAAGTGGTAGACTTAATTTGGGAGGTCTAGCACATTAATAACCATAAATGAATGAATGGTGATAAACCTGTAATACTTAACCTGTTCGAATCCATAAGGATTACATGAACCTACTAACTTAAGTAGGGGTTAAGTAAACTTGCTTGAATCAATGGGAGGTTAAGTTAATCGTATTAAATATGTGGGGACGGGTTATACATATAAAACCGACAAACTTAACCTGTTGGGTTATGCAATCTTGATAAACTGGTAGGCATAACCTGTTGAAATCCTAGTAGTAGGGATGCAAGACCAGGGGGAAGCTTGTATACTCTGGTGTGTGAGACCCGTTTCAGTTAGTAACCCATCTTGATATCAAACGGGGAACCCCGAACTAGGTAGGGGTCTGGGCACGCTTACTGAGTCGATTATAAGAGGTTACTTGAGTGACGGTGTTGACGGCACATTCCAATGGAGTCATATGCATGCATGGGCTCGCTTGCTATGGAAGATAAGACGTTGTGACATCTGTAGACATGGTTTGTGCATATCTTGTAAACAAAGGGTTTCCACTTTACGGTGTGGTACATCCTGCTGTAGGGCTAGCATAAGGTATCTACTAGTTAAGGAGCCGATCGATTGGTGGTAGTAATTAGGTTACATCTAGTCTTGCTTGTTTAGGAGCCCTTTAGGTAACACCCGTTAGTTCTGTTTGGCTACTAGTTATTGTATGGGGGTAAAAACCTCTCACTAGAAGTACACCTAAGTCTACCATCCTGTACTTGTTTGGATCATCTTGTTCTTGTTATACTAGTATTGATGTAGAGAAAAGTATCAAAGAAGCGCAATATATTCTATTATGTTTATCCTATTTACCTTGTTATCCCTGCCTTACGCCACTATTATTTCTCTCCAACTTATATGCCTTTCTTGATGCTTTTAATTATTTATATGCTAAAAATAACTGGACTCGCCAGACTTTATATCTGACCCATTTTTTTCCTGTTCTTTCTCTTCCATTTCATTTAAGGTTCTCAGGATGGGAATACTCAAGCTTGACCAGGATTCTTCTTTCCTTCTGCTTGGAGCTTCTTAGATTTACTGCTTGATTTTGTATCTTCTATACTATGGCTATATTTTGGGGATTATGCTTTTTTATGTATTATCGTACTCTGATGATGATTTTTGTACAAGGCAGAAGTTTTATGTTTTCAGTATTCCAGACTTATTATGTAATTGGGTTTGACCCACGAAGCTTTTCTATTAAATAAACTTTTAATTCCACTGTTATTTTATATTGGTCTTGTATTATTTCTGTTTTTGTTTACCTATAATGCTTCATGAAACTTAATGCATTCTAATAAAGAGTGACACTAACCACGTGGGGTGTCAGATTTGGTATCAAAGCTGAAGATTATCGGATCAGATAAAAGATTTTGAAAGCTGTTTTCAAAAAGGTTTTAAAAGAAAGCATTTTCAAAAGAAAAGTCTATTTTGAAAAACATATTCTCCAAAGTCATATAAATTATCTCTCGATTCTCTATTTGAATCCTTCTTCCTTTTCATTTCAACATGTCTGGGGAACCAAATATTCCTAAGGTGGTTACGATATCGGGTTGGTTCCGTAGGTATCTTGAGGCCAGGTGCCTACTGGAGGTCAAGCAGACGTACCTCCTCCAGCTGCACCCGTTGTTCCTCCTCTTCCTCCTCGGCGTGCTGATAATTTCTCTAACATATGCCAATATTTCTGTGCTATGGGCGGGAAGCCATTCCGAGGAATAGAGGCTTTTGTAGAAGCAAGAAATTGGCTTAAAGAGATGGAGGATTTCTTTGGAATTTTCAAAGTTGACGATCGAAGGAAGATTCAGTTGGGCGTTTGGTAGCTGAAAGATGAGGCTTCATTCTGGTGGGAGTTGATGCAAGTAGGACGTCCAGTGGAGACTTGGGATGATTTTCGACAGAGATTCGAAATGCAGTTTCTTTCTCAACAACTGAAAAGGTTTTTGGCGCTTAAGCAAGGAGGCATGTCCGTTAGAGAGTATGTTAATAAGTTTAATCAACTGGCAAGATTTGGTTTGGAACTAGTAGATACCCCGCACAAGAAAGCTTTGAGGTTTGCTAGAGAATTGAATGAAACCCTTCATGGGTTGGCTATGTCTCATATTTCGATGGGTGTAACTTTTGAGAAACTCGTTGATATGACATTAATGCATGAAGAAGATAAAAGTGAAAAGATAGAGGCTAAGGTTGAGGAAACATAAAACAAAAAAAATGTGGCCCAAGAAAGAACAACAACAAAAGAAGGGCAGTAATAACGACAAGTTCGAGATAAGAGGAAATGTCATCATTGTGGACGCAAGGGTCATGTGATCAAGGATTGCAAGAAAAGAAAGAACGCTTGTTTACATTGTGGAGAGGTCGGACATCTTGTCAAGGATTGCTCGAAGAGGAAAGGACAGGGTGAAAGGGCGGGATCTTTTGGACGGCAAGTACATGTTCTCGTGGCCAACAAGCCAGATAAAGGTAGGAAAGTTTCCGTTGAAGGTTTGATTTCTCTTTCCAATCATCCAGTTAGAACAATTTTTGATTCTGGCACTTCACATTCTTTTATATTTGATTATGTGGTTGAGTCTCTACACCTTAGTACTAGTATGGTTTTGGATCCCGTTGTTGTCTAAAACCCCATTGGTGGTACGACTCATCTGTCTATGATTTATAGGGATTTGAGAATATCTGTGTTAGGCGTCGAATTTGAATGCGACGCATATGTGCTTGATTTCATGGGCTATGGTTTGATTCTAAGGATGGATTGGCTAGCCATGTATGGTGCCATTCTGGGTTACGAGAGGGGGGTCGTTAGACTTTTGACTTGCCATGGGAGGAACCTTGAAATTTCTAGTGAACCTAAAGGGTCTGTCATGCTTAGTTTCCTAGAGTCGCTTGATGCATTTATTGATGATTTACGATTTGTACTAGTAGTATATGAGTATCCTGATGTTTTTGATTAGCTTCGGGGCTTACCTTCGAGGCGCGAGATCCATATATACTTTGTGGACCATGCAAAGCTAATTGCATTGCCCGTGCGCCATATGTCTCTAAGAGAAATAAGCTAGCTCAGCAAGCAAGTAGGGGAGCTACTTGAGAAAGGTTTTATTAGGCGAAGTATATCTGAATGAGGTGCTCTAGTAGTATTCACAACTAAGGCGGATGGTTCACTTTTCTTATGTGTGGATTATAGGGAGTTGAATAAACCCACTAAGAAAAATAGGCACCCACTTCCGAGGATAGATGATCTGTTTGACCAGCTTGTTAGTGCATTTGTTTTCTCTCAGTTAGACTTAGCCACGGGGTTTCATCAGTTGAGGGTGGCAGATGACAGTATAGACAATACCACTTTTAGAACTCCAGATGGTGTCTTCGAGTGGCTCGTTATGTGTTTTGGGTTGACGAATGCACCCGCCTATTTTGTTGATCTGATGAGTAGGGTGTTTCGGGAGTTTCTAAATAAGTTCATTGTGGTCTTTGTTGATGATATGTTGATTTTCTCGAAGAACGAGGAAGAGCATGCCCGCATTTGAGGGAGGTTACGAAAACTCTCCGTGCGCACTAGCTTAATGCCACTACAAGAAAATGAGTTATCTATAATTGCAACTCACAGCGTTTTGGTCTCCATGCTGTAGAAATAATGCAGGAGTACGTTGGTTTTATATTAAAACACTGAGATAAATTTAAGCGGGAATGGATTTTCACTTCCCTCCACTATTACTAAAATGGGCCGTGAATCATAATATTTCTCCAAATTTTTAATTCTCAATTACAATTTTTCTATCCAATTTTCGTCGTCTGCCTGGTCTACGTCTCACTTTCGAATCTCGGCCAATTTGCACTGTTGCTCTTGGTCTCTTGGTTGTCATAACAGAAGGCATTCTCTTCCAATTGAGGAATTTCCATTCTAGTGGAGGTCAGACCCATAGATCTCATTCAGTCTTCGTCGTCCTTAAGTCGCTGCAAGTGTCGCCTTGATTATTTTATCTTTTTCACTAACTAAATAATGTTCAGTTTTTTCTAACATCTGGCATGCCTGCTGAAAATGTTGATTGTGCTATTAGCAGTTAAAAGTTGCTATGTCTCATTTAGTATCATTGTTTTATTTAAGTAGTAATGTTAATTTGCTTGTACTCAACAATAGACTATTACTTCCAAATTTTAGAAATTTGCTTGCTTAGGTAGTAGATGATGATGGATAAAAATTGGGTGAATCTACACAGGCAACTACGTAATTCTCAACATAAATGTAGCTTGAAAATCATATCCTATATTTTGACAGAAGCTAAAAGATAAATTTTTTTCAAGAACTAGTAGTTAGTATCAGCAAGGAGCTCTGAAGTTTGTGCATACTGCTATGAAAAATTCTAGAAATATAGAAAAAATTCTTTGTCATTTAGATTGTCGAAATCTTAGTCATCAATATGAGATGGTGGTTAGTTGAGCATCTGGTTATAAGAGGAATGGATCATGTAATATGGTTATCACGGCGGTAAGTCGAGTCGAGTTGACAGAGGTCCAACTAGTCGACTAGTGGACTAGTCGTAGACTAGTCGAGACTAGTCGATAAATAAATGTATACATACATATATATATATATATATATATATAGTTATAAACTTCTAACTAGTATAGTCTAGTAGTGTTGTACATGGAGCAACGGATGGACTCTGTGGCTATGGTCAAGTAGCGAAAAGTTGTAGATTCATTAAGATTTAGTGTTCAAAGATTATGACTGGTATAACTTTTGGTTAAATATATTTAGATGATTCTAGAACTAAATCTGAAAAGATTTCTCATTCTCTCTCTCTCTCCACAGGCTACGGAAGTTGATACCGATCATAAGTTTTTATTCATTTGAAACAATTAGGCATTATTTTTGTTTCCCTTACCATGAAATGTGGGAGAAAAGGAGAACAGTTAGAATATTTTCATTTATCTGAAGTGTTTGATGTTATTTGATTTTCTATTTTTCTTGTGTTTTTAATTATTCGTCACAGAATATCAAATTAAAAAATGCACAATTTGAATAATGGCACACTTGGCTGATTCTTTTTCTCTTCACTTGATTAGGAATTTATCTATGTTTTTATTGCCCTTTGGAATAATGGCTTCTAGGGTTCTTGCTTTAGCCTTTAGTCCTATGCTTGACTCCACTACAGTGTTCTTTATTTTTTTAGCAAAAAAATATTTAACTAGATTAAGTTTTAAACCGAGTATTGAATTTAAAGGTTTAAGGCATAATTCTCTTACTTAAAAAGATAAACAACTACACAAATGCTACTCTTTTTTTTTGGTACCTAGAGCTGCAAAGTGAATGCAATGAGAATCCATTCGTGCGGTGGTTTAAATATATATGTATGTGAATAAAGTTTTCATTTTTTGTCCAAAATTTTGCCTTCTGTACTTTACTTTATCTTAATAAATAATTCCTTTTCAGAATCAAGAGATTGCAAAAAGAATTTGTTGTGACGAAACCCTTCTTCTTTTTGCAAAAGAATAAATTATTCTGTTTCGGGATCAAGAGTCCATCCATTGTAATGTTATCAATATTGGAGACCTACTTCTTCTTTTTTTTTGGTTTTGGGCCCAAATTGAAACAATTTTAAGCCAGTCTGTTAAGTCGAGTTGACTAGTCGGCTGACTAATCGACTAGCCACTCCATGTCGTTTCAGTCACTCGACATATTAACAAAATTCATGTCGAGAGTCCGAGTCGCTGACTGGCGACCGACTGGTCGACTAGTCAACGACTAGTCACGACTAGTCGGTCACAGCGGTCGTATATATAAGACAAATAGGTGGTATTATCATGTTGAGCACATAAATATAAGCACAGATGTTAAGTTCGATGACATGTATGATTTAGGCTAACTGACAATAACAAATTATTTAGGCTAGCTCATATTTTGTTGTAGCTATAACTGTACTTCTATGTTTTAAAGTCTCCTAAACTGCCGTTATTTGCTGTGAAAAGCAATGTTGTTTTCCTATAAATGACATATTGAGGTGTAGCATATTCAGGATGGCCTTAGCGCACAAGTGTTTGGATTGTATAGTTCTGCTATATATTTTATGTTTTCCTCATGTTTTAGTGATAGGAAATGAGGGCAATAACGCGGCAACAGAAAAAAGCAAAGGAGCCAAAAATATATCGTACAAGCCTAATAAACGGAAGAAGCATATTGAAGACAACAACGTTCAAAGCGAGGGCAATCCACAAGTAGTAGAGTAGTAGAAGATAATTTACAAGTAGTAGTAGATAATAAAGCACAACCAGTAGAAAATAATCCACAAGTAGTAGAAGATAATGGAGCACAAGCATTAGAAAATAATGCACAAGGACTAGAAGATAATCCTAGTGCATTTGAGAACCATACAATGCCAAACGAACAACACGTGGAAGCCAATGGACTAACTGAAAATGCAAATGCCAGTCGGCCAAAAAAAAGAAAGAGTAGAGGTCCTACGAAAATGTAGAGACTTCCTTCAAACTTCACAAATCGTGTTGAAGTTGAATTTAATGAGAATGCTGAACCAATAGGTCAAGGATCAGTCCATTTATCGTCTTTTTTAGGACCACTTGTACGAGAGCATGTTCCAGTCACTTTTAGTAATTGGAGACACCTTGACGCTGGTCTGAAAGCCATTTTATGCGATTGCATTCAGGTATATTTTGTAATTTTTTTCTAGTTGTGTCTATTTAACACATTGTTTTATATCAAATAAAAAATCCAGAAGTATGGATTTAATATTAGACGTCTGATACCTAATCAAGCATAATATTATAGGCATAGAAAAATATAAGATGTCTGGATAAAATACCCAGACGTCTGAGCAATTCTTCAGGCTTAGAAAAAATCCAGACTTTTGGATATATAATAACAGACGTCTGTATTCGTCTACAAATATAATTCTCTAGCCCAAGAATACTATCAGACGTCTAGATAAAATATCCAGACATCTGAAAACATCTTCAGGCATTTTACTTTAGGCCGGAGGAAAATCTAGATGTATGGATATATTTTCACATGTCTGTTTGATATTTAGATTGCTTTCTTTTTCTACTCTCAGACGTCAGAAAAAATATCCAGACGTCTGACACACCTTTTTTACCTGTGCATGTCTTCCTTGTTGTCGAGCTATAGCCATATATAATTAAAGTTCCATATCGACAATATTTTCCATCCACAATAACATACCCTAATTACATAACAATAGCATATCCAAATTAAATAGCAATAGCATATCCGAATTACATAACAGTAACATACCCAAATATCATAATGAACATAGCAACAACATGTCCGAATTGCATATTGAACATAACATATCCAAGCTGAAGGTTTTAAATTAATTTCTGGTTAAGAATTTACTCAGTGATTCAATTGGTGGACGTATTTTAGCACATGCACCCAACCGGGATTCCATGCTTATTAACTTTATTCAAGTGACAAATGCTGCTTCACTCAACATAATGAAAATTGCAACTCTTTGCAGTTCATCAATTTATTTTGAAGCAACCTTTACTATATTTGAAGCAAACTGTGTAGTGGAAGTAATATACATTTGTGTTGCTGTACATAGGAATTGTTTTCATGGGGTTATCTGTTTTTTCATTGTTGCGAAAGAAAAAGAGATAACCTCAGGAAAACACTTCCCTACAGCAACACAAATGTATATTACCTACACTACACATTTTGCTTCAAAGATATTAAAAGTTGCTTCAAAATAAATTGTTGAACTGCAAGTAGTTGCAAATTTCATTACGTTAAGTGAAAAAAAATTGTCCCTTGAATAAAGCTATTAAAGCATGAAAGCCGGACTGGGTCCGTGCGCTAAAATACATCCACCTATTGGACCGTCGAGTAAATTCTTCAGCTTGGTCACGCTTCATCTGCTTCATAGTCTGTAAACAGTTAAGATACATGCATTAGTACAACACTCAATCAACAAATACACGACGAAATATGGATAACTTGAACTTTAATCACAAGTTTAATTTTAAACATACATATACAAGCTTTATACAACAAAGTTAGGCAAACTTACTAGTAGGAGGTGGTTGACAATAGAAGGACGCCATCGAAGTTAAATTCAGAGGAAAATTTTGATTTTTGGCCATTGAAGTTCATTTTAGGAGGCCACTGAAGTTTGTACCCAAATGAGGCCTAAACCAGCAATTTATATCCGTTATAAGTTCTCAGAAGAGGGCTAAATGCAAATTTTCCTTTTTTTTAATTATAGGCTAGATTTGTGTTGAATGAGGAATGGCAAAAGGTCCCCATATTTCGGCAAATGGGGTCTTTTTTTAGGTGTTCAAAATGCATGTTAGTTAATAAATTGGTCAAAGCAAAGTCCATGAAGGAAAGACTTCAAATGAAACCGGATAATATCAAAACTATGATGGAGTGGATTGATTTTATCAACTTGAAAACTAGTCTAAAGTTTAAGGTAAATTATGTATAAATGGTCATCTTTGTATATGTGAATTAACTAGTAAGTATATTTTTTTTTTATTTTAGCAGTAAAGTGAAACATTCAAAGCCATCCGATGCAGACAGATGCACGCTTAGCTGCTGATTCGGTCAGAAATAATTTTAATGTTGTGATCTTGTCATGCCATTTATAAAGTTATGATATATTATTTTATTCCAATTTTTATTAGTCGATCTGATGTTTGGATTAAATCTCACACTTGAAAAAACGGTAAGCCGGCGAGCTCGGTTATTGAAGAAACTATTGTATATGATTTAATTTTAAATTGACATATTACAAATGATTTTAGAATGTGATAATGTTGAAAGTTACAATGTATGTTATCCTTTACAGGAGAAGATTAAAATTTTAACGCTGAATCACAAGCTACCTCGACAACTTCTGTGACAGAAGATGCTCTTTCAGCAGTGCTGGGAAACGATAGACCAGGACGATTAAGAGGAATGGGAAGAGGTATGACCCACACCAAGTTTGTTTTGTCACAAGCTAATCAAAAACAAACAATGCAACTACAAAACAGAGTTGCAGATTTGGAGAAGATGGTTCAAATGCTAGTATCACAAAACCAGGTATTTCTAAAATGAATGGCAATAAGTTATAACTTGTACATAGCAATTAGTTATTTGCATTTTGTGAGTTTAGAATCATAGTACATCATTGAATAAACTCTTTGTTGAGTAATGACTACATAAATAATTAATAATAAATTCAAGTTTTCATATAAATCCAAAGATAAAATAAAGATTGAGTACATGCAACATTTTCGTACTTCACTTTTCGCAAAACCAAAAGATGAATCTAGAAACAGAATAAATTCAAGCTGAACACTACTGCATGTACAGGCTTGACACTGCTGCATGTACACATGGTTTCTATTTTGTGGTATGCTCAAAAGGTGAATCAATGAATCATAGCTATATGCCAAAACATAAAAAGTTGGACCTTGTTCATAAAAGATGACTCAATATGTGTATATACACATATCCCTCATCTAGAACTTATCAAAATGAGCTGCACGTACATGTTGTTCCTTATCAGAAATGAGTTGGCTCTTTCATTCCTATCTAAAATTTATTAGTAGAGTTACTTCTTGTCTTCACCAAACTTCAAAATATTATGATAGACCACAGTCATAGTAACTTAAAGACACAGTCCTACTGTCTTTAATTTACTTCTTTCCTCTTACACAAGCCTTATTACCATGTAAGTCATGAAGCAGTGATGTCATGCTTGCATCTATTGGGAGCAAGCCATGCCGCCTTGGTTAATTGAAGCCATGCTGCCTTATTGCCTTGGTTAACGTTAGTACTGTCATAAGGTTATTTTCAGTTCCATGTAGAGGGGTATTCAGTACTTTAAAGATACTGAATACCTCATCTACATGGTTGTGAAAATAAACTTTGTGGCAGTACTACTTAACATTTTAAGGGGCTACACTGCTATCATATATCGATGTGTCCAATATATTGTTTGTTTTAATATTTGATCAAGTTGTCCACTATATCGTTGTATTCTAAATTCATATCAATTTGTCCAATATATCGTTGTGTTCTACATGTATTTCAATTTGTCCAATATATTGCTATGTTCGTTATGATATTCAATGCTTCTGCAGACATTATTTTAGGCTGAGAAATTATCCAGATGTCTGGATAAAATATCCATACGTCTGAATGATTCTTCATGCATAATATTTTAGGCCGAGATGTAATCCAAACGTTTGATTGCTGCTTCATTTACAATTTTTTAGGCCGAGAGAAATTTCAGACGTCTAGGTAAAAATTCCAGACGTCTGAATACTTCTTCAGGAAAAATATTTTAGACAGAGATGAAATCCAGACGTTTAGCTAAAATATTAGACGTCTGATTATCATTAAGATGGTTTTATGGTTTTGATATCAGATGTCTGACACATCAAAATCAGATGTGCATGTCAAAAAATCATTACGTTCCGATATCCGTCCGTACCCGAAAATTAAGAGGATACGGTTATCCGATATCTGAAAATTAAGCTGATTATCCGCTATCCAAAAATAATTCTGGATACGGATATGGATATGGCACTATCATCAAGTTATCACAAGTTATTACAAGCTAACATACGTCAAAGTCACAATCAAAACACAACCATCAAAGTCATAATCAAAACACAACAAACTAACATCATCAAGTTATCACAATCATAGCACACATCAAAGTCACAATAAAAAAACAACCATGTCACCAAATAAAGTTTAACACAAAGATAATTTTACATAAATTGTAAATTAAACTTCGGTGTCTTTAGGTTCGACTCTCGCTTTTGTTGACTCGCTATCCTCCTCTTTTTCCTCAGGTTCGATGCTCGCTTCTTTTGGATCGCTTTTCCCCTCTTTTTCTTCCTCTCTCCCCTACTTGTCATCGGATATCTTTGGATCCTCTTTTTCTTTAGGTTCGACGATCACTTCTTTTGGGTCGCCTTCCCCCTCTTTTTCTTCCTCTATCTCCTCCTTGTCATCGGATTTCTTAGGTTCGATGCTCGCTTCTTTTGGGTCGCCTTCCCCCGCTTTTTCTTCCACTTTCTCCTCCTTGTCACTAGATTTATTTGAATCTTCTTTATCTTCAGAATTATCTCCTGAAAAGGTTAGAGATGGTGGAGATGGCGGAGTCTGTGGTCTAGTACGTCGTAAAATTTCAGTGAAAGACCGTGTTGCTGCACTCATTGTATTCTCAATAGTTGCGAGATGAGATGCTAGTGTAAATTCCATATTCGCAATACGATTCCCCAAGGCAACTTGACTTTGATACAACATTAGTTGATTATGAATGACGACTTGACGAAATAATTCGTTTGGAAGAATTTGTGCCTTGGGAGAAGTCATACCTTCAAAAGTCTGATATTGAAAAGCTTGTTGGGAGGAAGATTCCGGCATATCTTGAATATGCTCTTGAGGATGCTCTTGCGGCGAAACTTGTTTACCTTGACGTTTAGATCTCCATTTGTCTAGAGTGCAAAATGTTGGTGGTTCTTCCGGGAGACGCATCAAGGAGAAGAATTTTTTTGCTGCTTTCTTAACCGGAATTTGCTCAAACGTTGATAAATATGTCGGAACTTTTTTTGCCTTTAACAATCTCATAATAAACGGAGCATAGATAATTGTTTATCAAGACCTACTCCAAAATTCTTTTAGTTCATCAAAGATAAATTGATCCCAGTTAACTTGAATACAACCAAATATAACATATAAGGCCCTATGCTCTAGATCAAGTATTTTTTTAATTGCTTCCAAGCCGAGGAAACACTGTATTTATAAGAACTCAGGTAAGAAATCTCGCTTTTGGTCTTAAATATATAGTACAAAACTAAGGCATATCATCTTCTCAACTTTGATGAGTAATGTTATCCCATGGCTTAAAACGCAGATCGGGAATATCATTGATATTTGTCTCGGTGTTAGAACATTGCAATATATCTCCTATGTCCATAGCTGCGAATCTAATAGTAACCCAGCTAACACATGACCAAATCCAATCTTTTTCTACTTGAGGACTCCAAAAACCTGTACTATCTAAGTTCTCATAGAATAGAAAGATGGATAGCTGGTCAATATTAAGGTGATTAGAAGGGAATGAGACCAGTTTTACAAGACCAACATCCTGGCATAAGCTATGTAAATCATACATCGGAAAATCAATGAGACTATAGAATGGACCAGTATGTAGGATTTTATTCTGCATTAATCCATATCTTTCTATTGACAACGGTGCTTTCTTCATCCGTCTGTCGAGTCGTGATTGCGAAACTAATTGGGGTGTTTATTCAGTTGTTTGTGGAGGATTTGATGATTCTTCATCTGCCCTTTTTCGTTTTGATGAACCTTTTTTTAGGACCCATGATTTAGAATGGATTTGGGACTTTAGGGTTATAGAAGTTTCAATTTGATCGGTGAAATGGAAGAGTGAGGAATAAAAGATTGCTGTTATTTTTATATAGAAATAACTGACGTTTTGTAAATCAGACCTCTAGTTTGAAAAACAGATGTTTGATTTAAGGTTTTTTTTTTCAACTCAAGGAAGATTTCGGACATTTGTGTTGGATGTTTTTTAAGTCCGTGTTTATTTTTAGATGTTTGCTATTTTTTTCAAACGTCTGATTTTAGTTTTCCTGTTTTTTTTTTTAACCCTGTCAATTTTTAGACTTCTCGTTTATTGATTCAGACGTCTGGTTTTTAATTTTTTTTGAGACGTTCCCTTAATAATTTGCATATTTGTTTATTAGGTTAAAGGAAGTAGCAGGGATGAGAGTCCATTTCAGGTGGTACAAATGATTTATATTATTGTTGCCGTAACAATGTAATTTATTTTGATTTAGCATATAATATAAATGATTTTGACTACACGTAGAGTAAGTATGACCAACCGAATGTCAGATGTAATTTGTTGGATTGGAATGGGATGGATGAAATAGTATCTGAAGGAAGCATTCTTTCAAATGACCCTAAAGAGCTTTTATACAATATTCCACTTGGACCAAATGCCATGAAAATTTTGTTAGAAATCCTAAAAAAATTGTATGCTTATTTATGGAGGTCTACTCCTAGGATGATCACACATATTGGAGAAGCTAAGGATGAGATAGTAGCATGGCCATCTGACAGAGTTGTATCCACAGTACGATAGTCTCTGAAAATGATGAAAATGCTGTAATACTAAATTCTTTATGCACTCATTAGCTCTATGATTTAATATAAGAACCTGATAATATTTTTTTTACTAGAGTAAAACCTCAACAACAAATAAGAAATGCAAGTTGTATGATTGGGTTGGAAGCAAAGAATTAGTTGCCGAAGGGTGGTTGTAATCTACTGATCCAACTCAGCTCGTGGATAATATTCCACTTAAATAGTCTGCTGCGCTTGTTTTGATTGATCCGGGAAAAAAAATCAGATGCATTCTTATGGAGAGCACCAGTTGGTATGACATATGTTGGAGAAGCTATTGGGTGCAAAGTAGCTTGGCTGGAAAAAAATATCGTTCTTGAGGATATTAATGCTACGGAATCTGCTGATACGCCAAATATAGTATCACATTCAACAGTAATGTGTAGTTTATGTATTTAATTTATAAAAACATGCATATACCATGATACTGTTTTATTATTATAATCACATCTGTTTTGTAGAAAACATATTTAAACTGCCTCAAATATTGCATGACAGACCACTAGTTTCAAGTCAAGCATTAAATGTAATTTGATTAGTGTTCATGGAGAGAAAGAAGCTGTTTTTGAAGGACGCGTGTCCTCGACTGACCCAAATGCGATGGTCCATTTTGTTCGTTTGGGAGAAGGTGTCGTTAAAATTTGGGTTGATATTGTTAAAGTTCCAAATGCACCTTTATGGAGACCTACATCTGAGTTTGAGTTTACTAAAGGTGCAATTAGTTCTACTATAGCTTGGCCTTCTACAAATGTTGCCACAGAATCGTCTTCAAGTAAGAATGACTTATACTTCTCTTTACTTATCGTCAGAATGAATGATGGAAATACTCCTTATTATGATTGTTTTGGTAGAATTTTACTTCATGTATGATTTCCCTTTTCACCTCTTAAAACTAAATTAATATTTAAATTTCGTTTACGTAGATAAAACTGAAAAAAATAGAAGATACGGTGACCTAGATGTTCTCAAACATTTTGATCTTATACAACTTTTCTTTCTTGCAATTTGGTCGTACTGCGCCGTATGCATATTTGTTGACACAAGAAATGTTACGAAGTTTAGAATGTTGGTTGGAAAAAAATATGTTGCCTATGCATGGAACTGAACCATGCCAATGCTGTAAAAGTAATTTAAGCACTACGACCAGTCAAATAAGGCAATATTAGAAATGTTATATTTATATCGAATCTAACAACAAGATGACTTGATCACACTTGACCTCGTTTTCTTTTCACATTGCCATGTTTAGCCGTACTTTTTAGTTCAGTTGTTAGCTGTTTCTCAATATCATACATATACAACAAAAGTAGTTATGTATTTTCTTATTGCCAAATCAGGTGTTGATGTTTGATGTATGACGGAAATTCAACTTTAGAGCACACAAGCTTGGACTTTGAACGGTTTATATTTTTCTTTTTTGTCAGTAAGCATCTTTTGTAAAAACAAGTTATGGGAACATCGATTACAAAATGCTATGTCCAACTATTGTATATTTGGCATATGGAATTATTATAACTTATGTGATATAGTTTTATAATTATAATTTTTTTGTGCTGTTTGAATTTCATGATGATTTTGAACTGCATTATGTAAAAATGATAAATGCTGATAGATGTACTTCAAGGACTATATATAAACCCTATGATATATTTTGGAAAAACGCTATGTCATGCTGGGGAGAAAAACATTTATGGATGGTAAATGAAACGACCCGCAAATCCGTGCTATATGAGTTGACTAAATACACCACACGTCCAACCCAAATAACACAGAAATACGAACCATTTATAGAAAGAAGTTAGAAGATGAGAAATAGAAAGAAAGAAATATTAGAATAGAAGAAAACAAAGATCACAAACTCACAGCGGAACGAATAAAATATATTATATAACATAAGCTTCGAAATACAAATCTGTTTTGTACATATATACATACCATCATCAGAGTACACATAACATTTGATCCAGCGGAAGTAACTCTAAATAACTAACGTTGAAGCCTCCTGCTTCAAGCTCCTCCAAGTGTATCTGTAAAAGCCTGAAACACTTGACTGCCCGTACAAATTTGGGCACCCAAGAGTTTAGGGAAAACAAAAACAAAATAAACTCTGGGTCAGTCATGGGACTGGTGTGAGTAAACTCCAACCACTTGTTTAACTTTCAAAACCCTTTTCGAAAGAAAAGATAATAGTAAGACCAGCCCACATAAACATGGACGGCTTTTACCTTACTATAACCCAAAACACTTTGATACGGAAATCCAGTGATATTATAGTAATGTCTACATCAAGTAAATAACCAAATAGCAGAACGCTTGCATCTCACGCTCCACATATATATTATAAAATCAAAAACCGCATGGTGCTTATTGGAGATTGGATTTCCAACATGACAAGGTATGGAACCACCTTCCGACTGTGTATCTCTAGAGAGGAATACACTGGGTTCAACAAGAACATCTTGTAACCCGGCCCACACATGACCGACCACTCATTTCGCTTGAGTGTATCGAATGTATATCACCAACGGTTGGACTCAAACCACCGTTTCCCGAATCGGCAGAATCGATAGATTAAAAAACAAAAGGAATTTCTCTAGATAGGTGATTATACACCCTAATGGGTGCGACCCACATAGCCATGCTGCCTGCCCGATTTTTGTCCTTTCCCGGTTGTTGAGGCCTGAGGCTACGATTACTTACCATTCATTGATAACACAATCACTTTGAATGCCACATCATCAGATCCGTTAATCACTAGTTGAGTTTGCACAAATATTCTGGATATTATGCTAAGGGATAAATCCGTTGCAACCATATATATTCATACAGACCAACCCATTTGATCATTGGAAATACTTTGTCAGACATTCGTCCATTTACGTTCGTTCTGGGACTGAACGAAACCGAAGGCACTATTTCTATTACTAGAAAAGCCCTTGCACTTTACTCCGTCTTCAATATATTCAGCATACTTGGTTCGCAACGCTTATGCCGATACGGAGTGGTTCTTCGGATAATAATCCAACCGGTCTCTCCATATTGACAACGATGGTCAAAAACTTCGATAGTCTGTGATTTAACTATCGAATAAAAACAAGTGTTCAATCAACATATCAAACAAATCACTGGGCTCTTTAATTAATATTTCATTAATTAAATCACTTTTCCATTTCCTTATCAATATTTGTTATCCAAATATTTCAATAACCATATTGGCCCTTTACGCTATTTTTGATTTCGTTCCTTATCGAATTCTATATATATCGATATATAGATTTCTAATTGTCAAATTTCTTAAAAATATTCTAACTCCTTAAATTCCCGGAAAAATTCGCCATAACCTCCCCTGTATCGGGAGCATCGGGAAATTTCAAATAGCTTCCCGGTACCTTTTCATCTCAAGAAGAAAAAGAAAAAGCCAAGCGGGTTGCCGATACGGCGCATAAAAATCTCATATATGAATTAAACATGTACCTTGTTGTCGAGCACATAAATTTAAATCTTCATATACTTCATATCAAACCTGCTTACACATGTTCACCTGTTTTCCATTCAGTTTAACTCAATCCAATCGTTGAATTCAGTTTCGCTCATTTATTCTTTAATTAGCTATTTTGCCTATTTCACTTCTTTGTTTGAACATACACGTTCAAAAATGTTTAACTTGTTCACAACCAAATTGAATTTCAATTTCAATTCTAGTTTCCTTTTTGATTTCGAATATAAATTTTCAAATCGAATTTACTCATTCAAACCCCAATATCCATTCGAAATCTCCTTAACTAATTTCTATTCGAATTAGTTAGTTCTATTCAAAGTCGAAAATCTGATTTCTGTTTCAAAATCAAATTCATTACTTCACTTGAGTTCACATATATTCCATAACTCAAATCTGAAATCTTCTAAATAGAAATTCGGATTTTATTTGTTTAACATCCTTTTATAAAATGGAATAAACCGTTATGGTTTTTAAATAGTTCTGGCGCTGTTTTTCTGAAAATTTGATTTTGACATAACTCAAAATCTATACGACGAAATTCATATTTTTCTCTTTCATTAGAAAACTATTATCAAACCGGTCCTGACGTTTCTTGTTTCAAAGAATTTCGACTTCAATTAAGTTCTGTATACTCGATTGAAGTTCAAATCGCTATTTTACGAACTGCAGCGCTGTGGCGAGTTCGTTTTAATTATATTTATATATATAAACCGTTAAACTTCTTTAAAATGAATTCAATTCCATTTTAACTCTATTTGAATTCCTTGATTCAAATTTCAATCTCACCTTTGAATTCTATATTTCAAATCCTAATTCCTTTTCTATTTGATATTCAAATTCAATACTTGAATTTCTATTTGAATTCCCTATATTCAAATTCTATGTTTGAATTCATTTGAATTCTCTTATTCAAACTCTATTTTTAAATTCCATTTGAACTTCTATATTCCAATTTTTATATTTGAAATTTATTGAAATTCAAATATTCAAACTCCTTTTTAAATTCTATATTCAAAATTCCATAGTTTAAAACCCATTTGAATTTCATATTCAAATCCCATAGATTAAATCCTATTTGAATTCAATTTGAATCTCTTATATTCAAAATTTCGTTTTCCATTTCCATTTGAATTCTAATATTCAAATTCATCTCCAACCCCATTTGAATTCCATATTCAAACTTATTTTTAACACCATTTGAATTTCTTCACTCAAACCCATTTGAATTCCCTTGAATCCAAATTCCATTTCAAAACCATTTGGATTTCCTATTTTGAAATCCTATTTGAAATTCCATTTCCCATTCTACTTCGAAAATCCTATTTCAAAGTTTATTTCAAATTCTATTTTGAAATTTCATATTCAAATTTCTACTTGAATTTCTATATTCAATTCCATGTTCAAATTCAATATTTCAATCCTTCTTTGAAATTCTATATTTCAAAGTCTGTTTCTATTTGAATTCTTATATCCAATTCCTTTAAACAAGTCTCGACTTCAATTCCTTTTGAAATAGATATTTCTACTTTTCTTTGAAGATAGATTTCCCATTTCCAATTTCACACTTGTATTTCTATTTCTGAATTATCAAATGATAATTCTTTTACTTCATTTATAACTTCGTTATAAAAGAACTATTTATAAACTTCGTTTAAAAAGAAGCTACTTGTTTTATTTTAAAACAAGTTTATACTTTATTTCCATTTAAAATTCAAATTCTATTTAAAAATAGAATTTTCTCTTTAAATCTCAAATACTCTTTCCACGATATTTTTAAATATCATTACTTAAGCCCAGTGATAAAACACACAAAGCAACCAATTATTTATTTTTCTAACCCATCATATATAACAATATATATGCAAACAAATAAACAAACAGATAATATATTTTTGAGGAATCCAGTTGGATTCCTCCAACCTGTTTTCCTGCATCCACAGATGTTAGCACATAAATAATACCCATTCTGCTTCGTGGCAGAATATCGTGGTATAGAAGGTTATCCACTAATCATAGCGTGGGGCGTATAGGGTAATCATCCGCTATGAAACTGCGGGCATCCGCTAATGAGACTGCGGGAATCCAACCACTCAATTAACCCAATATATATATATATATATATATATATATATATATAGCCTAAATAACTAATATATATAAAACAAGCAGAAACATTCAAACAAGCAACAACAATTATTTTTAACGAAATAAAAATAATTCTAAAGGTGAGTGAGATTTACTCACCAGGATTTCCATTGTTCGATCCATTCTGATCCAATTGATTTTAGAAATTTCCAATCCAACATCCAATAGTATTTTCCGCAACTATATTCTAAGGAACTGGCTTCTCGATTTAATTACCTTGTATAAATTTAAATTTTGCCTTTATCAGATATACAGATTATATCGACTAATAGGATTAAAGGTAAACTAAATTTAATTTTTAACTTACTTTAAATTAATTACTTATGGGTTAATTAAATTCCAACTAAAATCTTAACTGATTACTTTACAGATTTTATTTCTAACTAACTAATCTCTTTATATAAACTAACTTAAAAATCCTAATCACTTTATAAAAAAATGTTATTAACAAATTTAACAACCGTTATTAACTTGCAATTTAGAATTAAATTAAATAATTTATATTACCTTAATTACTTCTTTCTCCTTGGTATTTCACCGAGCACTTCCCCTTCACTCTCGGAAATTGCTCCTCACTACTGGTATTGGCCTCCCTACCTCAGCTTCAACGTCGACTGCTAGTCATCCAGTTCGACCCCTCCGAATTCACGAACCCTGAACATCCCAGCATCCCACTGTCGAACCCAATTCCAAGTTCGACCTCCGTCTCTTCTAACCCCAGCTCAACATCTGATGCTTCGAACTTCATTTTCCCCTATACCATTTGCTGCATCGAAACACGACCTCGACCTCCCTTGAATTCGCTGAAACCCCCAAAGTGCGTTGCTCCAGAATTGATGCTCGAAGAACTCGAGCCTGGAAAACTCCATCGCGACCCACGGTTGGTACTGCGTCGGCCTCAAACCCTGAACTGGATTTGATTTCTAATATGAAAGAGGAAGTTAGGGGCGATTTTGAATTCGATTATCGGTCCTTGGAAGTTTCGATTTTTAGCTGAGGAGTTCGCCATTTTTATTGTTTGGATTTCTGAGGCTTGTGAATTACAAAGGGCGATGGCCTCAATATATAGAGGTGCAGAAGGAAACAGATAGTACTTTGGCCATTAAATTTGTGTTTGCTCGATAACGATGGCAGGAGACAATTTTATCAACTCGAAGAGAACCTAGGTCTGCGCGATAAAATTATAGGGTGGTTGTATTGTTAAATAGGTCGGCTGATGTATTTTTATTTTGATTAAAAAGCTAAATATCTTGTGGTCCTTAAAATTAAAACCCTGAACCGCTATTTAACACAACGACCGATGCTACCAGATTTTTACGTTATTCTAAACTTAACTGAGCATATTCTGAAATTTAATTCGTTTGCTTATACAGACTATCAATATCAAATAAACGATTAAAGTCATTGAAAATAACTTGTCTATATTCAACTAGAATTATATTGATCGACTGAATCATTTCGAATCAGTTTTTAACTGCAAATTATTATCGTTTCGTATTACGATACCCAATATATTTGATATTAATTCGCATATCGATTATTCATTCGATAAATTCAATATAAAATTCATTTATATTATGAATTCAATATTTAAAACCATACTAAATATTTAAAATAAACTGTTCAAAAATCTGGGTCGTTACATTCTTCCCCCCTTAAAATAATTTCGTCCTCGAAATTGCTAAGGTAGGAAAAAGGGTACAAATCCATTTCTTTTCAATATCTCTCTTATGTTGAAACCCAACTCCTCATATTTCAACAAATCTAATTCCACCAAAACTTTTGGTCTTCCTTCATTCAATTCGAATGATCCACGATCAATCCATTTATATCCAATCTATATTCTATTAAACCAATTCAAATTGATTTTAATCAATTCATTCACTTCGACCCATTTAACTTGTTTAAGTTAAATTTTAATTCCAGAATTCAAATCCTTGGGTTTCTTTTCAAATTCTTTTGAAATCCCATAAGTATATACATATATTCATTTCTATCACAAATTCAAAACATTTGAAATTTCAAACAAATTTCCAACAAAATTTTCTAAGGTAGCAATCCATCACTTAGAAACTCGAAAATGAACACTGATGATGTTGCAATCATCATCAGAATTATTTCCCAGCCACCGAAGTGAGTTCAGTGCTTTATTATTTCAAAATTCATCTAAAATGATTTTCTTTCAAATCCTTCTAAAACAAAGCTATATTATTTTAATATACTTTGAAAAAATATTTTTCAACTTCCCAGGATTTTAAATTCTTGATTCTGGTTTGAATTAAATTCTAATTCATCTCATTTGTATATTTAATTCCTATACAAATTCTATTTGGTTATAAATAACCATTCTAAATTTATAATCTCATTTGATTATAAAATCAACATCCAACACATCCATATAATAATTCTAGAAAATTATTCTTTCTATATCAAAAATAGAAATTTTGGGTAAAATTATTTCATTTACCCACTTTAAAACAATATCATGTCGTATTTTCTGTTCAAGTGTTTAGAAATCCCTATCGACTTCGTGGCGTCCCACGATTCGACCAGAATTCATAAACTACTCAACAGACAAGCCAACACAATATAAAATAACTTTTATATCGACTAACAAATACGCTCTCTCATATATATATACTCAACTCATTCTAGGGTACTACTGACCCTATCTCTAATGAGCACATGCCACACAAGCCTAGGTGTTTGCTCAACCTAAGCTCTGATACCAACTGAAACGACCCGCAAATCCGTGCTATATGAGTTGACTAAATACACCACACGTCCAACCCAAATAACACAGAAATACGAACCATTTATAGAAAGAAGTTAGAAGATGAGAAATAGAAAGAAAGAAATATTAGAATAGAAGAAAACAAAGATCACAAACTCACAGCGGAACGAATAAAATATATTATATAACATAAGCTTCGAAATACAAATCTGTTTTGTACATATATACATACCATCATCAGAGTACACATAACATTTGATCCAGCGGAAGTAACTCTAAATAACTAACGTTGAAGCCTCCTACTTCAAGCTCCTCCAAGTGTATCTGTAAAAGCCTGAAACACTTGACTGCCCGTACAAATTTGGGCACCCAAGAGTTTAGGGAAAACAAAAACAAAATAAACTCTGGGTCAGTCATGGGACTGGTGTGAGTAAACTCCAACCACTTGTTTAACTTTCAAAACCCTTTTCGAAAGAAAAGATAATAGTAAGACCAGCCCACATAAACATGGACGGCTTTTACCTTACTATAACCCAAAACACTTTGATACGGAAATCCAGTGATATTATAGTAATGTCTACATCAAGTAAATAACCAAATAGCAGAACGCTTGCATCTCACGCTCCACATATATATTATAAAATCAAAAACCGCATGGTGCTTATTGGAGATTGGATTTCCAACATGACAAGGTATGGAACCACCTTCCGACTGTGTATCTCTAGAGAGGAATACACTGGGTTCAACAAGAACATCTTGTAACCCGGCCCACACATGACCGACCACTCATTTCGCTTGAGTGTATCGAATGTATATCACCAACGGTTGGACTCAAACCACCGTTTCCCGAATGGGCAGAATCGATAGATTAAGAAACAAAAGGAATTTCTCTAGATAGGTGATTATACACCCTAATGGGTGCGACCCACATAGCCATGCTGCCTGCCCGATTTTTGTCCTTTCCCGGTTGTTGAGGCCTGAGGCTACGATTACTTACCATTCATTGATAACACAATCACTTTGAATGCCACATCATCAGATCCGTTAATCACTAGTTGAGTTTGCACAAATATTCTGGATATTATGCTAAGGGATAAATCCGTTGCAACCATATATATTCATACAGACCAACCCATTTGATCATTGGAAATACTTTGTCAGACATTCGTCCATTTACGTTCGTTCTGGGACTGAACGAAACCGAAGGCACTATTTCTATTACTAGAATAGCCCTTGCACTTTACTCCGTCTTCAATATATTCAGCATACTTGGTTCGCAACGCTTATGCCGATACGGAGTGGTTCTTCGGATAATAATCCAACCGGTCTCTCCATATTGACAACGATGGTCAAAAACTTCGATAGTCTGTGATTTAACTATCGAATAAAAACAAGTGTTCAATCAACATATCAAACAAATCACTGGGCTCTTTAATTAATATTTCATTAATTAAATCACTTTTCCATTTCCTTATCAATATTTGTTATCCAAATATTTCAATAACCATATTGGCCCTTTACGCTATTTTTGATTTCGTTCCTTATCGAATTCTATATATATCGATATATAGATTTCTAATTGTCAAATTTCTTAAAAATATTCTAACTCCTTAAATTCCCGGAAAAATTCGCCATAACCTCCCCTGTATCGGGAGCATCGGGAAATTTCAAATAGCTTCCCGGTACCTTTTCATCTCAAGAAGAAAAAGAAAAAGCCAAGCGGGTTGCCGATACGGCGCATAAAAATCTCATATATGAATTAAACATGTACCTTGTTGTCGAGCACATAAATTTAAATCTTCATATACTTCATATCAAACCTGCTTACACATGTTCACCTGTTTTCCATTCAGTTTAACTCAATCCAATCGTTGAATTCAGTTTCGCTCATTTATTCTTTAATTAGCTATTTTGCCTATTTCACTTCTTTGTTTGAACATACACGTTCAAAAATGTTTAACTTGTTCACAACCAAATTGAATTTCAATTTCAATTCTAGTTTCCTTTTTGATTTCGAATATAAATTTTCAAATCGAATTTACTCATTCAAACCCCAATATCCATTCGAAATCTCCTTAACTAATTTCTATTCGAATTAGTTAGTTCTATTCAAAGTCGAAAATCTGATTTCTGTTTCAAAATCAAATTCATTACTTCACTTGAGTTCACATATATTCCATAACTCAAATCTGAAATCTTCTAAATAGAAATTCGGATTTTATTTGTTTAACATCCTTTTATAAAATGGAATAAACCGTTATGGTTTTTAAATAGTTCTGGCGCTGTTTTTCTGAAAATTTGATTTTGACATAACTCAAAATCTATACGACGAAATTCATATTTTTCTCTTTCATTAGAAAACTATTATCAAACCGGTCCTGACGTTTCTTGTTTCAAAGAATTTCGACTTCAATTAAGTTCTGTATACTCGATTGAAGTTCAAATCGCTATTTTACGAACTGCAGCGCTGTGGCGAGTTCGTTTTAATTATATTTATATATATAAACCGTTAAACTTCTTTAAAATGAATTCAATTCCATTTTAACTCTATTTGAATTCCTTGATTCAAATTTCAATCTCACCTTTGAATTCTATATTTCAAATCCTAATTCCTTTTCTATTTGATATTCAAATTCAATACTTGAATTTCTATTTGAATTCCCTATATTCAAATTCTATGTTTGAATTCATTTGAATTCTCTTATTCAAACTCTATTTTTAAATTCCATTTGAACTTCTATATTCCAATTTTTATATTTGAAATTTATTGAAATTCAAATATTCAAACTCCTTTTTAAATTCTATATTCAAAATTCCATAGTTTAAAACCCATTTGAATTTCATATTCAAATCCCATAGATTAAATCCTATTTGAATTCAATTTGAATCTCTTATATTCAAAATTTCGTTTTCCATTTCCATTTGAATTCTAATATTCAAATTCATCTCCAACCCCATTTGAATTCCATATTCAAACTTATTTTTAACACCATTTGAATTTCTTCACTCAAACCCATTTGAATTCCCTTGAATCCAAATTCCATTTCAAAACCATTTGGATTTCCTATTTTGAAATCCTATTTGAAATTCCATTTCCCATTCTACTTCGAAAATCCTATTTCAAAGTTTATTTCAAATTCTATTTTGAAATTTCATATTCAAATTTCTACTTGAATTTCTATATTCAATTCCATGTTCAAATTCAATATTTCAATCCTTCTTTGAAATTCTATATTTCAAAGTCTGTTTCTATTTGAATTCTTATATCCAATTCCTTTAAACAAGTCTCGACTTCAATTCCTTTTGAAATAGATATTTCTACTTTTCTTTGAAGATAGATTTCCCATTTCCAATTTCACACTTGTATTTCTATTTCTGAATTATCAAATGATAATTCTTTTACTTCATTTATAACTTCGTTATAAAAGAACTATTTATAAACTTCGTTTAAAAAGAAGCTACTTGTTTTATTTTAAAACAAGTTTATACTTTATTTCCATTTAAAATTCAAATTCTATTTAAAAATAGAATTTTCTCTTTAAATCTCAAATACTCTTTCCACGATATTTTTAAATATCATTACTTAAGCCCAGTGATAAAACACACAAAGCAACCAATTATTTATTTTTCTAACCCATCATATATAACAATATATATGCAAACAAATAAACAAACAGATAATATATTTTTGAGGAATCCAGTTGGATTCCTCCAACCTGTTTTCCTGCATCCACAGATGTTAGCACATAAATAATACCCATTCTGCTTCGTGGCAGAATATCGTGGTATAGAAGGTCATCCACTAATCATAGCGTGGGGCGTATAGGGTAATCATCCGCTATGAAACTGCGGGCATCCGCTAATGAGACTGCGGGAATCCAACCACTCAATTAACCCAATATATATATATATATATAGCCTAAATAACTAATATATATAAAACAAGCAGAAACATTCAAACAAGCAACAACAATTATTTTTAACGAAATAAAAATAATTCTAAAGGTGAGTGAGATTTACTCACCAGGATTTCCATTGTTCGATCCATTCTGATCCAATTGATTTTAGAAATTTCCAATCCAACATCCAATAGTATTTTCCGCAACTATATTCTAAGGAACTGGCTTCTCGATTTAATTACCTTGTATAAATTTAAATTTTGCCTTTATCAGATATACAGATTATATCGACTAATAGGATTAAAGGTAAACTAAATTTAATTTTTAACTTACTTTAAATTAATTACTTATGGGTTAATTAAATTCCAACTAAAATCTTAACTGATTACTTTACAGATTTTATTTCTAACTAACTAATCTCTTTATATAAACTAACTTAAAAATCCTAATCACTTTATAAAAAAATGTTATTAACAAATTTAACAACCGTTATTAACTTGCAATTTAGAATTAAATTAAATAATTTATATTACCTTAATTACTTCTTTCTCCTTGGTATTTCACCGAGCACTTCCCCTTCACTCTCGGAAATTGCTCCTCACTACTGGTATTGGCCTCCCTACCTCAGCTTCAACGTCGACTGCTAGTCATCCAGTTCGACCCCTCCGAATTCACGAACCCTGAACATCCCAGCATCCCACTGTCGAACCCAATTCCAAGTTCGACCTCCGTCTCTTCTAACCCCAGCTCAACATCTGATGCTTCGAACTTCATTTTCCCCTATACCATTTGCTGCATCGAAACACGACCTCGACCTCCCTTGAATTCGCTGAAACCCCCAAAGTGCGTTGCTCCAGAATTGATGCTCGAAGAACTCGAGCCTGGAAAACTCCATCGCGACCCACGGTTGGTACTGCGTCGGCCTCAAACCCTGAACTGGATTTGATTTCTAATATGAAAGAGGAAGTTAGGGGCGATTTTGAATTCGATTATCGGTCCTTGGAAGTTTCGATTTTTAGCTGAGGAGTTCGCCATTTTTATTGTTTGGATTTCTGAGGCTTGTGAATTACAAAGGGCGATGGCCTCAATATATAGAGGTGCAGAAGGAAACAGATAGTACTTTGGCCATTAAATTTGTGTTTGCTCGATAACGATGGCAGGAGACAATTTTATCAACTCGAAGAGAACCTAGGTCTGCGCGATAAAATTATAGGGTGGTTGTATTGTTAAATAGGTCGGCTGATGTATTTTTATTTTGATTAAAAAGCTAAATATCTTGTGGTCCTTAAAATTAAAACCCTGAACCGCTATTTAACACAACGACCGATGCTACCAGATTTTTACGTTATTCTAAACTTAACTGAGCATATTCTGAAATTTAATTCGTTTGCTTATACAGACTATCAATATCACATAAACGATTAAAGTCATTGAAAATAACTTGTCTATATTCAACTAGAATTATATTGATCGACTGAATCATTTCGAATCAGTTTTTAACTGCAAATTATTATCGTTTCGTATTACGATACCCAATATATTTGATATTAATTCGCATATCGATTATTCATTCGATAAATTCAATATAAAATTCATTTATATTATGAATTCAATATTTAAAACCATACTAAATATTTAAAATAAACTGTTCAAAAATCTGGGTCGTTACAGTAAAAAACGCTGTGATATATATGGTAAAACACAGTGATATGTAGGGAACTACAACTTTTCTAACCAGAAATAAACGCTGTAATATATGTTGGGAAACGCTGTGTTATATGGGCGGGCATACCATTTCTGGACTTTATTAAACGCTATTATATATGCTGATAATATATGGGCAATGACAATGGGTATAGCCGTTTTAAAACGATGTTATATATTCACAAAAGCGCTGTGGTATGAAGACGATAACAACGTTTCTTCAACATATAAAACGCTGCTATATATGTGATGAAGGAGGAAAAATTTGTGTTGGCTGTGCAAATACAACAACACAAAACGCTGTGTAAAGATAATGACAACGCTAATAGTATCTCCTTTTTCTACAGCGTTTTAAAAGTATTGTGATAGTCCCATGACCTATAACAGCATGTCGGTAGACAGCGTTCTTCGAAACACTATAAATTTATACAACAGCGTTTTTTCAACGCTGTCAATGAACATATTTCTTATAGTGTGCGAAATTCTCCCAATGTCATTTTTGGAGAAAAGAAGTGAGATTTCTAGAGTAGTTGCAGTTCAAAATTGGCAGTAGATCCCGCGAAGGTAGTTGCAGTTCAAAATTGGCAGTAGATCCCGCGAAGGTAGTTGCAGTTCAAAATTGGCAGATCCCAATGAATGCAACAGAGGTGAGAAGTTTTCTTGGATTAGCGGGCTATTATAGGAAGCTCATTAAGGACTTCGCAAAGATATCAGCCCTACTCAAAAGACCTACAAAGAAGAATATGTCATTTTCTTGGAATATAGATTATGACGAAGCTTTTCAGCGATTGGAGAGGGCGCTGACAATAACCCCAGTCTTGACCATGCCCGATGGGAACAATGTGTTCACAGTATACACTGATGCATGTGGTACAAGGCTTGATGCGGTTCTGATGCAAGAAGGAGGGGTAGTATGTTATAGAGGTAGACAATTAAGGGTTCATGAGAAGAACTACCCTATCCATGACTTAGAGTTAGCCATCATAGTATTCGCACTTAAGATTTGGCGCAGAAGGAGAGAAGTTCGAGTTGTACACCAATCGTAAATCTCTGAAGTACTTGTTCTCGCAAAAGGATCTTAGTTTAAGGCAACAAAGATGTATGGATTTCCTAGCGTCCTATGATTTTGAGCTTGCTTATACCCCTGACAAGGGTAATGTGGTGGCGAACATATTGTGTAGTCACAGGATGACCATGAGTCCTCTGTTTGTGGAGAGGAAAAGTTCGGAGTTTATATCGGCCTTTGATTTTAGACCCTCCACCGAGTTTACACCTGGTTTATTGGCATCACTAGAGCTGCGACCTACTCTGTTAGACCAGATAGGGACTTCACAGCGGCAGGACCCATAACTAGCAGATACCTTGGATAGACTCAGTAAAGGGGAGACTTCTAGTCACCAAAGTAGATATTCCACGAACGATAGTGGGTGGTTGCGATGAGAAGGAAGGTTTTGTGTTTGTCGATTTGGGAGTTTGTTGAAGACAATCCTTGAGGAAGCCCATTATTCTAAGATGGCTACTCATCCAGACGGTAATAAGATGTATAAGGATATGAAGAGGGTTTTCTTTTGGGCGGGGATGAAGAAATATGTGGCAGAGTTTGTTTCTCGATGTTTGATTTGCTAGCAAGTCAAATCTGAGCAAAGGAAGCCCGGTGGTTTACTTCATCCTTTAGAAGTCCCACAGTGGAAGTGGGAGAGCGTCTCTCTAAATCTCATTGATGATTTTTCCAGATCAAGGAAAGGAAACAACAGTATTTGGGTTATAGTGGATAGGCTTACTAAGAGCACTCATTTCATCATTGTTAAGAGTTAGAGGACATGAGCATGATTGGCAGCTGTTTATCTTCCTGAGATAATCCATCTATGTGGAGTACCTTCCAGTATTGTCGTGACCCCATATTCACTAGTGAGTTTCGGAGGAGCTTGCAAGAAGCACTAGATACATAGTTGTGTTTCAGTACCACTTATCACCCTCAGACCGATGGACAGATGGAAAGGGTGAATAGAGTCCTTGAGGATCTTTTTAGACTGTGTATCCTCGACTTCGGAGGGACTTGGGAAGAGCATCTTCCTTTGGTAGAGTTTGCCTACAACAAAAGTTATCAAGCTAGTATTGGCATGGCACCCTTCGAAGAATTGTACGGACGACCCTGTAGATCAACAACTTGTTGGTGGGAGTTTACAAATAGACTTCTACTTGGACCTGAGATAATTAGAGAGACTTCAGAGCTTATTCGCAGCCGCATGAAGACAGCTCAGGACAGGCAAAACTCCTACGTGAATAGAAGAAGAACTGACATTGATTTTGAGGTAGGAGACATGGTTTTCATCAAGGTATCACCTTTAAGGATTGTAGTTCGTTTTGGATATGTAGGGAAATTGGCACCAAGGTTTGTAGGGCCATTTCCCATAACAGAAATGATTGGCTAAATGGCCTATAGAGTAAAGCTACCAGAGAGACTGTCCGACGTTCGTGATGTTTTCCATGTTTCTTATTTACGGAAGTGCTTGCATGACACCGTAGAAGTAGTCGAGCCGAGTATGCTTGAGAAAGTAGAGTTGGAACGAGAGGCGATAATTAGACGAGTTCCTACCCATATTCTTGGATCAGAAGTTAAGAAGCTGTGCAACTGAGAGAAGTCAAGTTGATGAAATTTCAGTGGGGAGATAACGAGGAGGATGTAACTTGGGAGACTGCAGACAAGATTCGCGCTTCATACCCTTTTCTTCTAAAGGGTATGTTCTTAACTTCCTTTCTAAAGTTTTTATTCATGCTTGTTTCTGTCGTATAAATAGCCTATCAATCGAGTCTTCGACCTTTAGTTGGAATTCCATGGATGTGAACATTGTTCGAGACATTTTATGTTTGATGGATGCAAGTGTTTGCTAGTGGTTGCTTATGGATGCATATACACACATTAGGCACTATATTGGCTGAATCACTCTCATACTGCATATGGATTTATGTGCATTTTTATTATTTTAATAGATGGAAGTGGGTGTATCATCACATGGATGTTGCATTTGTATGAATGATTGTGCACACATATAGAGCTTACATATTATAATAGGATTATTTGCATACATGTTGGACTTATGGCAGTAACATACATTGTATTAAAGAGGTCAACTGAATTAGTAGACCGCCAGATCCTTCGCATTAGAGTAGGGACATATACACACACCTTTACATATGTTCATATAAGCATTTGAAATCTTTTAAGGACAATGGATGCCAGTGATTGGTGGATGAGTAAATGGATGGTGGATGTTAGGATATACATTCTTCTGAACATGGAGAATTCAAGGACGAAATCCTTTAAGCAGGGGAGAATGCAACATCCCATAATTTTAAAGAACACTATAATGATAAAATAAGGAATACATAAATAAACGTTAATAATTAAGTAAAATGGACTACGCCATTGCGTTGACCCCAAGTTTGCGTACAACGGACATCATATGAAGAAGTTATTAAGCCTAGAAGTTTGAATACGCGTAAGAGAATTATATATATACATAACAATTCAAAACGGTTTAAATTAATTAAAAATCAGAAGACGCGGGGTAGGGCGGGAATTCGGCCCGTTAGTGGTCGACCCTACCCCAAGGGCGTCGACGCTAATACAGGGGTGTCGACCCCCCTCGAGAAATGGGCAGAATTCGGTTTCTGAACGTGGACTCATTTCTTGACTAGATTCGTTGACCTAGGCTATATAAAGGACCTTAATCCCATTGTTTTATTCATCTAAATCAATGGCGACAACGATGTGCCGCCTCAACTTAGAGTAAAATAGCATATTCTTCTTCAACAACAAGTTATACGTATTAAGAGATCTGTGTTACAGCATCTACAATCAATCGTCTGTTCTCTCGATCCAATCACAATGAGTTTATGTTGCTTTTAGATATAAACACCTAAATTTTAATATTGACATGCCTATAAGTTTGGATCTAAACATATACTTGTTAGTAATCTGAATTATAACAGATCTGTCTTTAATTGTATATCTAATTCACTGCTTAGATCTCAGTGTGCGTTTTTATGATATCCCTATTATGTTAGTTTGCCCAATCATGTAATCGTATGCCTATTATGTTAGTTTGCCTAATAATGTCATCTTATGCCAGTTATATTTACCATGCCTATTATTGTTCTCTTCTCTCCCTTTTTTTCCTTTTTGTTTTTATAGCCAGACGACCTTCGAGCCTAGGCCTATTGCTAAAATACGCGATCGCATGAAATTGGGAATGATAACGTAACACCATGTAATTTTAAATATTAAAAAGGATGAATTAAAGAATGCTTAATTTTAAAAGTGGGAATTAAGTAAAAATGGGTAGTGCCACTACGTTTGTTTTGGAATTCTGCTTGAGATAAAGTCTGAGTTTGCGTAAAACGGATATAGTATGAAGGAGTTATGGAGGTTAGAAGATTTCAGGTTTAATCAGAATTAAATAAATAATTAGTAAATCAAAATTTGAAATTCAAACCAGCGAAAAGAAGTGGGCGGGAAAATTCCCGCCAGTGCGTGTCGACCCCCCATAGGGGTGTCGACATAGGTGTCGACCCCCCCCCCCCCCCGTAGGGGTCGACCCCTGCTGATTGTTCTGGACAGTGACGATTTTCTGAGTTTTAGGGCCACGTGGCGACTTCTGATTGGCCTGATGAGGCATTTTCTTGGACTACACGGTTTGATGGATCATGTGTTGATCTAAGGGCTCTAATTAATCCTACACATCTATATAAGCACCCATAAACCTAAACCCTAATCTAAACTAAATTCATTCAAAAGCCGCCACGCTGCTGCATCTTGAACTAAGGTAGTCTCTTCTCTAACAAATTAAAGTTTAGGAATTGTGAAAAGGGATTCTAGCACAACAATGAACGAATCTATTCTTTCTTCTATCACTGTGAGTACAGTTGCTTTCACAAGATAATTAATTAAGATAATTATGATAAGTTGTGACCTGGACTGTATGAATATGCTTGTTGAATCATATGCTATTAGCCAGTTCTGTTATCGTCTATTTTGATAATATATGCCAGTTTGTGATCATATGTAATTAGATTCATTTTATGATGTAAATTCCTATGTCTAATTACATATGCTTGATTAGATTCATCTATGCAAGTTATGTTTATCTATGCAAGATATGCAAGTTTATATGTAAGTTATGTTCATCTATACAAGTTATGCAAATTTATATGCAAGTTATGTTTATCTATGCAAGTTTATATGCAAGTTATGTTTATCTATGCAATTTTATGCTTATATGGTCAGATCCATACCAGTTCTTATGTTTAGATCTATGTCAGTTTACATTGCATATGTTAATTGGATCCATCTTATATATTAGTTCACGTTTGTATTCTTAATTAGATTTATGTTGTTCTATGCCAAGTTTGTGTTACACATGCTTAATTAGATCTATATTGTTTTATGCCAGTGTGGATGTCATATGCCTCTTTCCTTTCCTTTTCTTATAAGTTAGGCTAACAGCGAGCCTAACGTATTATGTGAATTATACGTACGAACGACGTTGGAACATTGGGGAATAGTTTGGGAAATATTAAATATTGGATATTACGTAATTGGCACAAATTAGTTAGTAACCATGTAATTAATTTTAGACATAAATTGGTATAGTTTATATACATGGAAATTATGGATATAATTTGGAGGATAATTATGAACATAGCTTGAATAGGAAATTATGGACAATTTGAAATAGGGATATTAATTCAAATTGGGGTAACCCGAGGTTAGATTGAGTTGCGGTGTAAGACTGCCCGGAACAACCCAACACATCCAGCAACAACAACAGGTATAATGTGAGAGGTTAGTGCATCAAGCCCAAAACCTGAGGTTAGAATGAGTTTGCGGTAGAAGTCTGCCCGGAACCACCCGGTACATCCAACAACCGCAAACAACAGTTCTAATTTGAGAGGTTGGTGCATTAATAAATCAATTAACGCCAATGAATAGACATGCTAAGAATGGTAAGTTTAAGTAACATATGAATAGGCGCTACTTAACCAATACAACATGTTAATTAAACAAATGGTTGAGGTTAGGTTAAACTGAGAATACTTAACCGTTATAATATGTTGATTAGGAAATCCTAGTAACGAGGAACCATTTCAGCAGTAAACCACATAGATGTATCATGGTACTCTGAACTAGGTAGAGTGGGGCACGATTACTGGGTTGATTACAAGCGGTCAAAATAGCGACGAGTGGTGCGTCAGTGTAGGTTTCGACCAAGTACGGACGTGCACATGCTCCGAAGTGGAAAAATCAAGCACTGGTCATTAGTAGTTATACACATTGCGTCTTGAATTGTGTCGGGTTGCCATCATAGGGATTAATACAACCCATGGTGGGACCAGCACAGGTATTAACAAACAAGCGGGGCCGAATGACACAGGTAATTAATACACACGAGTTAGGGAGCCGATCGAATGGGGAGGGTAGTGGGTACAACTAGTGGAGAGAGGGGCAGGCGGCACCTAAGACAGCAGCTAGGGGTACACGAAGCTACCATTATTATTATTATCATTATGATTAACAAGAGGGATTAACTTTCAAAGTCAATAGGGTTGGTGCAGTGTAGTAATTAACCTATAGTGATTAGAAACGTGATCGACGTTATCTTATTCATCTTGCTTACCTTGTCATATATGCTTATGTTACAGTCGTTTCTTACTTTCCATTTTATGTCCTTATCCTGTTACTATAATAATTATACTGTTAAAGTTACTGGACTCGCCAGACTTTATGTCTGACCTCGTTTGTTTCGCCCTTTTTCTTTCCATTTCCTCCCCCCCCCCCCCCCCCACTTAGGTTAGGCCTAGTGGAGCTTGATTTGGATATCTTTCTCTCTCTTTTGGAAGTGCTTGGATTGCTGAAAGTAAAGTTCAACTTATCCCTTTTAATGGCTATTTATGTTGGGGTTATGCTTTTTGTTTTATGTACTCAGAAAATAATTTGTCAAGGTGGATATTAAGTGTACTGGGTTTTATTGTTGGTTTTGGTGTTGTAATCAAACTATTTTTCTGCTGTAATGAAGTGGTTTTAAAATTTTAAAGTACCAATATATGTATCTGTCTTGTTATATTCTGTTCTATACACTTATAATACTCCATGAAAGTTAATGCATTCCCTTTGCGAGTGACATTAATGGACGTGGGGTGTTACATGTGGTATCAGAGCTGAAGGTTACTAGAACAGATAAAAGATTCTAAAAAACCGTTTTTCAAAAGCATTTTTAGAAAGAAGTATTTTCAAAAACATGTTTTAAAGAGCGTACTTTTAATAGAAATGTTTATTATGAAAAATATATTCCCCAAATCCATACATCTTTCTTTCGATCTTTGTTTCAAATGTCTCCCTTTTCCTTCGTGAGTCCCTTTCCCCGCGTGTTGATGCTTTTTCTAAGATATGTATGGACTTTCGTGCGATGGGCAGAAAATTGTTTCATAGGACTGAGACGTCTGTCGAAGCTAGAATTGGCTAAAGGAAGTGGAGGACTCGTTTGATATCTTTAAGATAGACGATGGAAGGAAGGTTTAGCTAGCTGCTTGGTTGATGAAGGAGTTTAAGATAAGGAGCACAACCTAAGGATGAGGAATTTGTTGATATGGCTTTAATCCACGAAGAATGTAAAGGAGAAAGTGGAAAGAATAATTAACCCCATGACAAAATAAGGTGTCTTTATTGTGGTATAACGGGCCATGTAATTAAGGACTGTAGGAAGAAGAAGAAGCCTGGTTGTTTTCATTGCGGTGAGGCAGGACATCTGATTAAAGACTGCCCAAGGAGGCAAGGACAAGGGCAAGGAAAGAAGACATGACCTACTTCTGGAGGATAGGTTCATGCTCTCCTGGCACCAGGACAGGAGAGAGATAAAAGCGTTTTTGTTGAAAGTTTGATTTTCCTTTTTGATCATCCTGTTCGAACTTTGTTTGACTCTGGCGCTTAGCATTCGTTCATATCTGCTTCGTTAGTTGAAACACTGCACCAAAATACTAGTTTAGTTATGGATCCCATTGTATTCTCAAATCCTATTGGTGGTTCGGCTCATTTATCTATACTTTGTTGGGATTTGAGAGTGTCTATCTTGGGCATTGGGTTTGATTGCAACGCCTACGTTCTTGGTTTCACGGGTTGTAGCTTGATTCTAGGGATGGATTGGATAGCCAGGTATGGTGCCATCCTAGACTGGAAAGGAGGGTAGTTAGATTGTCGACCCTTGATATTTTTTGTGACCCTAGAGGTCCGGTGATGCTTAGCTACTCAGAATCACTTGACACATCCATCGATGATTTGGAATCTGTTCGTGTAGTCCGTGAGTATGGTAACGCCTTTGATGTGGTTCGGGGTTTATCCTTGTGGCGCAAGATAGACCTCCATATATACTTAGTAGATAATGCAAAGCAAGTTGCATTACCAGTGCGCGACATGGCTCCGAGAGAGAGAAGGGAACTTAGTAAGCAAGTGAAAGAGTTGCTTGAGAAAGGGTTCATAAGAAGAAGCATTTTGGAATGGGGTGCTCCAGTTGTTTTTGCTACAAAGACTGATGGTTCGCTTAGATTATGCGTGGACTATAGAGAGCTGAATAAGCTCATGAAGAAGAACAGACACCCATTGCCGAGGATAGACGATTTGTTCGATCAGTTGGTTCGTGCTTCGGTTTTCTCGCAATTGGATTTGGCTATAGGATTTCATAAGCTAAGGGAGGCCGAGGACAGCATAGATAAGGCTGCTTTTAGGGCTCCCAACGATTTCATCAAGTGGCCCGCCATGCCTTTTGGTTTGACGAATGCACCCGTATATTTCGTAGACTTGATGAGTATGGTGTTTAGAGAGTTTCTATACAATTTTGTGGTAGTCATTGTGTATGGTATTTTGATTTTCTCTAGAAGCGAGGAAGAGCATGCCCTATATATCTTAGGGAAGTCTTGGAGTCCCTACAAGGGCATCAACTCAAAGCTAAGTTCTCCAAATGTCATTTTTGGAGGAAAGAAGTGAAGTTCTTAGGACACTGGTCTCTAAGGAAGGGATAGCAGTGGATCTCGCGAAGGTGGTAGCAATCCCAGATTGGAAGATTCCTAAGAATGCAACAGAAGTAAGAAGTTTTCTGGGGTTGGCGGGCTATTATAGAAAGTTCATTAAGGACTTCACGAAGATATCTGCCCCACTTACAGGTTGATGAAGAAGAAGTTGACTTTCTCTTGGGATGTTGACTGTGGCGATGCTTTCCAACGTTTGAAGAGGACTTTGTCAACTGCTCCAGTTTTAGTTTTGCTAGATGGGAGCAAACCGTTCACAGTATATACCGGTGCTTGCAGGATAAGGCTTGGAGCAGTTTTCGATGCAAGAGGAAAAATGTGATATGCAAAAGGTGGTAGATACGCAGTTATGTTTGAGCATCGCGTATCGTCCATAGACGGATGGACGGACCGAAAGGGTGAATAGAATTCTTGAAGATCTTTTGAGGTTATGTATCCTAGATTTTGTGGGGACATGAAATAGCACCTTCCATTTGTGGAGTTCGCTTATAACAACAATTATTAAGCTAGTACTAGGGTTTTTATGGACGACCGTGTCGATCACCAACTTGTTAGTGGGAGTCTACATATAAGATTTTGCATGGACCCGAGCTGAATAAAGAGAAACTTCGGAGAAGATGGACTTGATTCGAAGATGAATGAAGACGACACAAGTGCCGGCAAAAGTCAAACGCTGACAAGAAATGAACTGATCCTGAGTTCGATGTTGGAGACATGGTTTTTATTAAAGTGTCACCGTTGAGGAATGTAGTTCACTTTGGGGAGTGTGGGGAAATTAGCACCAAGGTTCGTGGGACCCTTTTCCATTACAGAGAGGATTGGACAAATGGCGTACAGAGTGAAGTTGCCAGAGAAGCTTAGTGGTGTGCATGACGTATTTCATGTGTCGAATTTGAGGAAGTGTTTACATGATACCAAGGAAGTGGTGGAGCCGAGCATGCTTAGGGAAGTGGAAGTGGAGCTAGATGCCATGATCAGACGAGCTTCCACATGCATCCTTTGATCAGAGGTCAAGAATTTATGCAACCGAGAGGTCAAGTTGGTCAAAGTGCAATGGGGAGATGATCAAGGAGACGCGACTTGGGAGACCGAAGACAAGATGCGTGCGTCGTACCCTTTCCTTTTTGAGGGTATGTTCCAAATTTCTCCTTTTTCTACCGCTTTGTTTGTACTTGTTCTATCATTTAGTATGTCCTCTCAATTACATCTTCGATCTTTCGGTAGGAAAATCGTATGGTTGTAAACATGTGTTTGAGACATGTTATGTTTGGTGGATGCAAGTGGATGCAAGTGTTTGCTAGTGGTTTCTCGTGGATGCATTTACCCTAGATCGGCTCAATCACTTTTATATTGCATATGAATAAGTGCGCATATTTAAATTAATGGAGGTATATTGATTGTGTTATCATATGATTGTTGCATTTGAATGAAATGATTGTGCACTCATGTAGAAATAATATGTATCATTAGGATTCTTTTGCATACATAATGGACGCATGACACTATCATGATTTGCATTAAGGAGGTCAACTGAATAAATAGACCGTCTGATTTTACATTGGATAAGGAACATATACACACACTTTTGCATACGTTCATATGGCATTGGAAATCTTTTAAGGACCATGGATGCCTATGATTGATAGTTGAGTAGGTGGATGATTGGATGGTAGGATATACATTCTTCTTGACTTGAAGATTTCGGGGATGAAATCCTTTAAGGAGAGGAGAATGTAACGCCTCGTAATTTTAAATATTAAAACCGACGAATTAAAGAATGCTTAATTTTAAAAGTGGGAATTAAGTAAAATGGGGAGTGCCATTATGTTCGTCTCGGAATTCTGCTTGAGATAAAGTCCGAGTTTGCGTAAAACGGATATAGTATGAAGAAGTTATGGAGGTTAGAAGATTTCAGGTTTAATCAGAATTAAACAAATAATTAGTAAATCAAAAATCGAAATTCAAACCAGCAAAAAGAAGTGGGCGGGAAAATTCCTGCCAAAGGGTGTCGACCTCCTTAAGGGGTGTCGACACAGGTGTGTCAACCCCCCTGTAGGGGTGTCAACATAGGTGTCGACCCCTGCTGACTGTTCTGGACAATGACGATTTTCTGAGTTTTAGGGCTACGTGGCGACTTCTAATTGGCCTGATGACGCATTTTCTTGGTCTGATGGTTTGGATGGATCCTATGTTCATCTAAAGGCTCTAATTATTCCTACACATATATAAGCACCCATAAACCTAAACCCTAATCTAAACTAAATTCGTTCATAAGCCGCCATACTACTGCATCTTGAACTAAGCTAGTCTCTTCTCCAACAAATTAAAGCTTAGGAACTGTGAAAAGGGATTCTAGAACAACAGCGAATGAATCTATTCTTTCTTCTATTACTGTGAGTACAGTTGCTTTCACAAGATAATTAATTAAGATAATTATGATAAGTTGTGATCTGGACTGTACGAATATGCCTGTTGAATCATATGCTATTAGCCAGTTCTGTTATTATCTATTTTTTTAATATATGCCAGTTTGTTATCATATGTAATTAGATTCATTTTATGATGTTAATTCCTATATCTAATTACATATGCTTGATTAGATTCATCTACGCAAGTTATGTTTATCTATGCAAGTTATGCAAGTTTATCTATGCAAGTTTATATGCAAGTTGTGTTCATCTATACAAGTTACGCAAGTTTATATGCAAGTTATGTTTATCTACGCAAGTTATGCAAGTTTATCTACGCAAGTTTATATGCAAGTTATGTTTATCTATGCAAGTTTATGCTTATATTTTTAGATCCATGCCAGTTATCATGTTTAGATCTATGTAAGTTTACATTGCATATGTTAATTGGATCCATCTTATATGCTAGTTCACGTTTGTATGCTTAATTAGATTTATGTTGCTCTATGCCAAGTTTGTGTTACACATGCTTAATTATATCTATATTGTTTTATGCCAGTGTGGATGTCATATGCCTCTATCCTTTCCCTTTCTTATGAGTTAGGCTAACAGCGAGCCTAACGTATTATGTGAATTATACGTACGAACGACGTGGGAACATTGGGGAATAGTTTGTTAAATATTAGATACTGGATATTACGTAATTGACATAAATTGGTTAGTAACCATGTAATTAACTTGAGACATAAATTGGTATAGTTTATATACATGGAAATTATGGACATAATTTGGAGGATAATTATGAACATAGCTTGAATTGGAAATTATGGACAATTTGAAGTAGGGATATTAATTTTTATTAGGGTTGAATAATAAAATGAGACAATGAACATGCCTAACCCGAGCTTAGATTGAGTTGAGGTGTAAGACTGCCCGGAACCACCCGACACATCCACTAACTACAACAAAAGGTCTAATGTGAGAGGTTAGTGCATCAAGCCCAAAACCCGAGGTTAGAATGAGTTTGCGGTACAAGTCTGACCGAAACCGCCCGGCATATTCAACAACCGCAAACAATTGTTCAAATGTGAGAGGTTGGTGCATTAATAAATCAATTAATACTAATGAACAGACATGCTAAGAATGGTAAGGTTAAGTAACATATGAATAGGCGATACTTAACCAATACAACATGTTAATTAAACAAATGGGTGAGGTTAGGTTAAACTGAGAACACTTAACCGTTATAACATGTTGATTAGGAAACCCTAGTAATGGGGACCCATTTCAGCAGTAACCCATATAGATGTATCATGGTACCCTGAACTACGCAGGTTGGGGCACGATTACTTGGCTGATTATTAGTGGTCAAAATAGCAGCGGGTGGTGCGTCAGTGTAGGTTCCGACGGAGTATGGGCATGCACGCGCTTTGGAGTGGAAAAATCAGGCACTGGGCATCAGTAGTTATACACTGTGCATCTTGAATTGTGTCGGGTTGCCATCATAGGGATTGATACACCCCATTGTGGGACCGGCACAGGCATCTACAAACAAGCGGGGCCGAATTACACAAGTAATAAATACACACGAGTTAGGGAGCCGATCAAATGGGAAGGGTAGTGGGTACAACTAGTGGAGATACGGGCAGACGCCACCTATGACAGCAGCTAGGGGTACATGAAGCTACCATTATTATTATTATCATTATGATTAGTAAGAGGGATCAACTTTCAGAGTCAATAGTGTTGGTGCAATGTAGTAATTATCCTATAGTGATTAAAAGCGCGATCAACGTTTATCTTATTCATCTTGCTTACCTTGTCATATATGCTTTTGTTACAGTCATTTCTTACTTTCCAGTTTATGTTCTTATACTGTTACTTTAATAATTATATTGTTAAAGCTACTGGACTAGCCAGACTTTATGTCTGAGCTCGTTTGTTTCGCCCTTTTTCTTTCCGTTTCCCCCCTCAGGCTCTCAGGGCAGGCCTAGTGGAGCTTGATTTGGATTTCTTTCTCTCTCTTTTGGAAGTGCTTGGATTGTTGAAAGCAAAGTTCAGCTTATCTCTTTTTATGGCTATTTATGTTGGGGTTATGCTTTTTGTTTTATGTACTCAGAAAATAATTTGTCAAGAGGGATATTAAGTGTACTAGGTTTTTTTGTTGGTTTTGGTGTTATAATCAAACTATTTTTCCGCTGCAATTAAGTTATTTTAAATTTTAAAGTACCAATATATGTATCTATCTTGTTATATTATGTTCTGTACACTTATAATACTCCATGAAAGTTAAAGCAGTCCCTTTGTGAGTGACATTAATGGACGTAGGGTGTTACAGATAAATTCGGGGCATAGTTCATATTGTAAAATATGATTGGGAATTTTGGGCATAATTTGTACCTTTAGCCAAAACATGGAATTTGGGGGCATAATCTATATGTTGATTTAAACCTTAATCTAGGGAATAACTTGTATCTTAGGTCGGACAGGGATTTGGGCATAATAAACATGAAAATTGGTCAATGATGAAAATGCCTAGATTTATAGTAATTAGAAACTGTAACCACGCTTAGACACGAGGTTAGATTACATTTGTGGTAGAAATCTTCCCGGAACCGCTCGGCATATCCAGCGTCCACAAGTGCTAAATCTAATGTGAGGGGTCCAAGTGCATAAACACGTAAGGTGCTAAGACACGAGGTTAAGTCAAACTTGTGGAAGATGTGTGCCCGGACCCAACCGGCATATCCAGCATCCACAAGTGGTAGACTTAATACGGGAGGTCTAGCGCATTAATAACCATAAATGAATGAAAGGTGATAAACTTGTAATACTTATCATGTTCGAATACATAAGGATTACATGACCCTATTAATTTGAGTAGGGGTTAAGTAAACTTGCTTGAATTTGTGGCAGGGTTAAGTTAATCTTGTTAAATATGTTGGGACGGGATATACATATAAACCCGACAAACATAACCTGTTGGGGTTATGTAACCTTGTTAAACTGGTAGGCATAACTTGTTGAAATCCTAGTAGTGGGAATGCAAACCTAGGGGAAAGCTTGTATAATCTGGTGTGTGGGACCTGTTTCAGTCATTAACCCATCTTGGTATCAAACGGGGAACCCCGAACTAGGCCGGGGTCTGGGCACACTTACTGAGCAGATTATAAGAGGTAACTTGAGTGAGGGTATTGACGGCGCGCTCCAACAGAGTCATGTGCGTGCATGGGTCCGCTTGCTGGGGAATATAAGACGCCATGACATCTGTAGATATGGTTTGTGCACATCTTGTAAACAAAGGGTTGCCATTTTTGGAAGTGATACATCCTACCGTGGGGCCAGCACAGGATATCTACGAGTTAGGGAGCCGATCGATTGGGGGTAGTAATTAGGGTACATCTAGGCTTGCTTGTTTAGGTGCCCGTTATTATCATTGGGGGTAACACCCGTTAGTTCTGTTAGGCTACCAGTTATTGTATAGGGTAAAAACCACTCCCTAGAAGTACACCTAAGTCTGCCATCTAGTACATGTTGGGATCATCTTGTTCTTGTTATACTAGTATTAGTGCAGAGAAAAGTATCAAAGAAGCGCAATATATTCTATCATGTTTATCCCGTTTACCTTATTATACCTGCCTTATGACACTGTTATCTCTCTCCAGCTTATATGCTTGTTGTGATGCTTTTACTTATTTATGCTTTTACTTATTTATACACTAAAAGTAACTGGACTCGCCAGACTTTATGTCTAACTCATTTTGGTTCCTCTTCTTTCTCTTCCGTTTCCCCTCCCCAGTTTCTCAGGGTGGGAATACTCAAGCTTGATTAGGATTCTTCTTTCCTTCTGCTTGGAGCAGCTTAAATGCACTGCTTGATTTCGTATCTTCTCTACTATGGCTATATTTTGGGGATTATGCTCTTTTTATGTATTATCATACACTGATGATGATTTTTGTACATGGCAGAATTTTATGTTTTTAGTACTCCAGACTTATTATGTAATTGGGTTTGAACCACGAAGCTTTTCTATTAAATAAATTTTTATTTCCGCTGTTATTTTATATCTGTCTTGTAATGTTTCTATTTACCTATAATGCTTCACGAAACTTAATGCATTCTGATAAAGAGTGGCATTAACGGACGTGGGGTGCCGCGGTTTCCAACTTACCTAGACTCTCCAAGATATTCCCACAAAGTCATTCCTGTCGAATATATATATTCCTAAGTTATTTTACATCTTTTTTTTCAATTTAACATATGGGATATATCTTTCTCCAATACAAAGAATATTGTACACTTTCGCCCAAACCACCTAAGGGTCTCAAATTTCCATAATCATTCTTTAGTGTTCAGTAATGACATCCCACCTTTTTTCATATTTTTCTCTTCTTATCTTGTGGGTTCCCTTCATGGATCTAGGTGTATATATATAATATATTTATATTTTTAAAAATACAAATACGTTCATTCACTATCTATACAGGAACCCTAAACTTATGCTCTGATACTAGATGTAACAACCTGAAATCCAAAAGACCATTTTTTTTTTCAAAATTCCAATCTGCAAAAGCTCGAATTGGCTTGTCTAGTATTCTAAAGTAAAGACAGAGATATAAAATTTATCATAGCTCAGAAAATATTCCACAACGGAATGGAATAAATAATAATATAATCAAATATAGCCTCGCCAAAGTAATAATATTGCGTAGCCAGTATCCAAAGCTATCATATCTCTGCCAAAAGCCTAACCTGTGGATATGTTATGAGGAGGGAGTCTGAACACAAGTTCTGGTGACTGGACCTAAATTATATATTCTAAAATAACCTTACATATACCGTTCGGTTAAATTTTCTTATTTATAAGGTTATTTTAGGTTAATAGCACTCAACGCTTTACACACACGTCGAACCCAACTACCTCCTGTAGATTAACCTAATATAGTGTACATGTAGCTACCCTCAATATCAAGGTACTTCCCATGGTACCCTTCTCGCACGGTCCCCGTCGTCATGCCACAAAAGCATATGTAACTATCCTACGTCGGAGCAACGTACAATCTCCATAAAACTACGAGCACAATACACCACCCAATGCGGTGTGCATGTACCTAGACCCCCATACGTGCGTTTTGTCTACTGCCTCAGTCGAATCAGGTCTCAACACGAAGTAATGCCCTAACATCTACGATACACTACCTGGAGCGGCGTGCATGTATCTGGATCCTCACACGTACGCGCCATCTACTGTACCCCGAGTTCCGTAATAGGGCTGCATCTGAATGCACGGAACTCGGTCCGGAGCCTTTCCATATCTGTGTAGGTCTGATAAAGAGGCCTAAAGTACAAATATATGAACTATGGTCTGCATTTCTATGATGGTTATGGTCCCACCTCAAACCCTCCCTCAGCTAATGGCAGACTACATCAAGAGCTAAGTGACATTTCCCCTAGTAAATAAGCTACATCCAGATTGGCGTGTCCCGCAACCAAAGTCTCGAAAGTGAAAGATCGATAGTCTACAGGTTTAGCTCTAGTCTTTTCACGTCACACTGACTGCCGGTGACGGGTACCTGACAATTACTATCCTTAATTGGTCCTGACCATCCTATTTGTAGGCAAATCGTCGAATTATCCGATGTCACACCGCCACATCCTTCTGAATGCCAACTACGTTGTAGTCAAGGTATGCTCACTAGGTGATAACGCATAGACCCAGCCTTTGCGAGTACAGCCTGAGCATTCACTGCAATAGGGGACTAGTAAGGAGTACTCTACCACGTCCCTTGGAAGCCACGTGCTTCCTTCCAGTCCAGCAAAGCCAGAAAGCAGAATATCAAGCAGAAGAATCAAATGGATATGCTCCTCTTGTGCCTCCAGACAACTCGATGATCTACCGCATTGGGTTCTTCACCGTCGTACTTGCGGATTGGTCCAAGCACATTAATTACCGTGTTATTAGACCCCATGTCTAAATGTTTAATTACGCCCTTGCTCTACCTCATCAGATTCTAGTTAACTTGGTTATTTTCAATCATATTAACTTGTTATTCAAGTTACTAAGTTCTCTTCGAGTCCCTCATATCGACCTCTTTCGCTTGTAAATTTCATTTATATAGCTTAACCCATTTAAGTTCATTAACATATTATCCTCTAGATTGTAATTCAAGATCTAAAATCTAGAATCTTCTTACATTATTATCCAGTCATTCATCATTTAATTTCAGGTTTACAGTTTACAAGTTACAATAACATGTTTTTCTTATCACAATCAGCAGGTTTTAGCTTCTCAGGTTTACAAGTTACAGTAACATATTTTACTTAATCGTTAAGTAAATCTCATCTTAATCAGTAGGTTTACAGATTTTTAGTTAACATGTTACTTACTTATTTACTTAATTCTCTTTAACTAAGGTTTACCAATAAGTTTTCTACTGTTTATAGTAACTTATGTTATAGTTTCCTGCACTTGTCCCCAGGACAATCTACCTATTATCTTTCATTCTCATATTCAGGCTTAATCATAATTGGTTATTATCATTCCTCGTTCATTCCAATTCTTATACTGTTGCAATCTTTCTTTATTCACTGTCATGCATGTTCCTTACTTCTTTAAGGAAAATATTTCAAGCACCTTATTAATCTGATTTACAGAAAGATACAGTGACTTATTTTCATAACTACGCCTATCTAGATATGTAGTTGCAAGCTATTTCTTTTCTTAATGGCTCTCTTGCAACAACATTTTAAGAAATAGGCTACTTAGGGAAATATATCACTTTTCCTCAGAATCCGACTAACTCAGTCCAGTACATCCCTTCCTTTCTTATTTTCTGAGTTAGACGTTTAATTTCTATTTCGCTGAAATGTTTCTTTTTGACCGCAAGAGGTATATTGAATTTATTTACTTATTTTATGATGTATACTTATATTTTATATATGTTTAGGCACTAGACCTCTCACCTTAAGCTAACCACTTGTGGATGCTAGATTTGCCAATTGGTTCCGGGAAGGCTTCAACCACAAGTTGAACTTAAGCTCGTGTCTAAATGTGGTTATCAACAATTTCCTAATTATTGTAAATTTTACATGCAAATCAGGCATATAATATTCATAATTGCTGGAATCTTTCTTAGCAATTAGCTTAACTCTTATTTTCATGTTCGATTCTCAGTTCAGGCATCAGGATTACAGTATAACAAAGGTTTCATAGCTTAGACGGAGGATATAATTCAGGTTTAATACAACAATAATAATGTCAATACATTTCAGTAGGTTAAACATTTCAGCAGATTTATACATTTCCACAGGTTAAACATTTTAGTAGATTTATACATTTCAGCATATTTATTACACATATTAACGGAGAACGTAAACAATAGATATACCATTACCAAAAGGTATAACTTAAATCCATTCACATGACAGTTTCCCAATCCTTGAATCTAATCCAGATTTGTTGTTCCGCTGTTTTCCTAACTGAATCTAATACAAAACAACCACGGATTCACAAATTTGATTCTAAAAGGAAAGGGAATGATGGAAAGAAACCTAAACATATCAAATTCGAGAACTTACCTCACGTTGATCAGAATTCCAGACACCTATGTTGTAGATTTATATCTCTTATCTTCAAACCTTGAATCAGAACCCCTAAGAACTAATATTTTATTGGGTCTGTTTGTCTAAAGTCTCTGTTAAGTTTCAAAATTAGGCTCACATCCCTATGTTATTTTGACATTAATTATGTCCCTATTTTACGTAAATCATAAAAAAAATCATGAAAATTTATAATTAAACACAACAAATAATCATCATCAAATTTTGGTGTTAAAACCACCAAAAAATGCATCAGAAACCAAAATAACAAAAAGCAGCGAAGCGGTAGTATTATACATCAAAAGATGTACATATTTGTAAATAGCTGCATACATTTATGCATATATTTCAGTTTTGCATCGAGTTGCAGTATAAACGCAGAAATGTATGCACTGATACTACAATAAATGCATCGTTTGATGCATTTATTCATTCCTGACCTGTTTTTCAAGCATTCAGAGTTTTTAAACATTGTTGCATATATTTCTGCACTTACACAGAATAAATGCATACATTTCTGCACATATTCATAAGCCTTCATACCTTTTAACTTTGTTGCATATATGTATGCATATATATGGAATAAATGCATATATTTCTGCAACTATTTGTAACAAATGCAGCTTAGTTCAACTTTATATGCATACATGTATGCAACTATTACCAATATGTGCATAAATATATGCATATATGCATCAAGATTTTTCAATAGAAACATTGGATGAATATAGCATACATGTATGCATATATTAGTAATAGCTGCATACATTTCTATTTTTTTACAGATTGGTTCTGGGAATATTTATGATTATTTGAATTACTTTTTAACAACCAACGCATATTTTCTTTATAAAACACGTAACATGGCAAAATAGGGACCCGCTTTACATTTCACAGTTGGACTGGATGTCGTTTGTATTTTGAACAATAATAAGGACGTGTGCCTAATTTTCACTATTTTATTTTCTGAAAAGGTTTGGAGGAGGAAGAGAATGACCGAGTCTAGGCAACACCTTGGAAAATATGAGAATAAAGGTAGGCTCTGCTAGCCTATTTATAGGTGTACTAGAAAAGTCTGAGCCATCAGATTTAAATTATAAAAATCCGAACCACGCTTGGGGCAACCCGTAGGTCGACCCCCATGTCAATGGGTCAACCCCAGGGTTGACGCATTAGGGTCTAGGCGCGCATCTAGAACCGCGTTGATTGTTGTTTGTTAATGTTTTTAATATAAATGTTAATTACCTGCTTATATTACTTACATTGCTTTATTGTGTGCCTGTCATACATGTAACGACCTGCCTTTTTGACCGCTCCAAGTGAGTATTTAAACCAACTCAGAACGTTCAAAATGACAGTTCGTTATTAGCTTACAATGTTTAAACAGAATAAATTACACAGAATCACATACAAAAAATATACAATGGTGGAATGAAATTTTTATACATATATCAGAGTTTTACAAATCATTTTTTATACTGCGGAAGAAAATAAAATAATGTATATAAAAACTTTCAAAACAAAAGTTTACAGTTTAGTCGAGCACGCGCGCGTATGCGTCTTTGCTTTCCTCTCCAATTTTGCGGGTTGAAAACTTCTAAAATCTACAACGCTCGTCTCTGACCCGAGCGTTCCATGCGAAAACATAAAACACTTGAGTCAGGATATAGTGTACTTCAAGTAAATTAATTTCAATATAAAATGAAATAATTTTTTAATACTATAAATTATTAAACTTCGAGTACCTTGAACCTATTAGAAACTGTCAGAATAAAGCATAGCAACTTGGGACGAGCAAGCATGGAGCATGCATACAAACACTCGTGTGTGTGTGTGTGTGTGTATAACATAAGTTGCAAGTATAGGGTCATGGAAAATCTGGTCCGGAATGCATTATCACGAAGCTACTGGGGTTACTCATTTTCCCCATTTTTAGGATAAGGCAGTATGGTATTACATAAAGAATAAAGGCTCTAGTTTTTATAAAGAACAGGACAGAGAATATATTAAAATGGCGTGCACTGGTGGATCAACAATGAAAAGTATACACATGCAGACGCCACCACGAAGTGAAATAGTTATATTAACTTGTAGGTATATAGATAGATACCAGCATTACAGAAATTAAAACTAGGCTTTAATGTATACATGTAAAGACAAGACTTCCCATTTACTTGACACACTTTATCATACATAACATATCCTTTGGAGATTTAATCAACATTTTTTTCAATAGAAAATCTTAAGTATTGGATCTGCTTTTAAATCATGCCTTACGAGACGTCCATATAACACAGGCTTAAGGTCGGGCCTAAAAACGTAGTACATAAGATGATAATTTGTGATGGGTACTAAATAACTAAATTTTAAAACATGGATGATAATTTTCTATACTAACAAATTTTATAACAATCCATTAATATGTGGGTGTATTTTTTTTATATACACATTTGTCTACAACTAGGATTGAGTGGAAGGTTTCTGTGATGACCCCGAACTTCCACTGGGTGAAAGTAAGAGATGATCATTTGGAATACAACATAAATACAATAATACATATCACAGATACAAAATAGCATAGGAAATTCATAGAGTAACAACATCATAGCAGCGGAAATATAATGTCGTCCATCACAGAAAATCCACAGTCACAAACTTCTACATTATTACACCAAATTCGCAGAAAAGAAATAAGATCCAACTCCAACTTAAACAACGTGGAATTAAACAAGTTTCGTGACTGAAATAAAAAGAAAGAGAAAAATGTAAGAGCAGCGAATGATGAGTCTTCAAATCTACTAGTCATCACCTTCCCCCAAGCAAATCCAAGAGAAATAATAAGCAGCTCCAAGGAAAGACTACAAGCGAAAGATAACCTGTTTACTTGGCTGCCCGTGTGGAAAAGAGGGCACCCGAGTTTGCAAAAAGGTGAAACAAACTACAGGTCAGTCGTGGGACTGGTGTGAGAATTCTTAACTAACATACTATTAATAATATGCCAAATCTAAAGCCATGACGCTAATGCGGAACGGATTTATTTCAATGGATTGTCGTGCATAACTTTAAAAGTGTCAAAACAAGCAGAGAAATAGATCGTGCAATAACGCAATGCTTTTTAGAAAAAAATGAAATCACCATAAGACTCAAGTCCCATCACACAATGCAACGCACACCAGAGGATAGAGTTTTCCCTTATGGTGATTAAACATGCTAAATACGGCAAATACGGGTTTAATATTATTATTAATATATATAACAAAACATTTCAAAATAAATGTATCAATCCTAGGAAGCATAGGTACCATATGCTATGCCTCCGAACTAGTAATACAATCAAATCCGTAGGGTCGTATTTGGATTTTGGATTTCCATCTGAGTCAAGGCTAGGGAGGAGCTCCTACCGATTCGAGACACTCTAGCTAATGTCTCAGGATTCCCTGCAGTGAACCCTTGGAAAGCTGCAGGGCCGGTCCACACATACAGCTTCGTGGATTGGCAATTCCTGAACACACGTTTCCCGATCCTATAGGACCTATCTGAGGCGCCTCATTCCATCATCCACATAAGTAAAATGTCAGGGCTGGTAGGTCACTGACACCACTCTAGCTAGAAAGAAACGTGTTGCTCTCCCTGCGTTCCCTTCTCCCGTTTTAGACTCCGCCGGTATGTGAGGCTCGCGAAGTCACGTTGTACACAAAGCTATGCCTGAACAGACTATGCTTTGATCATCCCATAAGGCCTGCTTTTCAACAAAACCTTGATCATATGCACCTTAGCGTGCCACATCATCACCCCATACCTTACTACCAACCCTTTGCCGAAATATATGAACGGGTGTTAAGCAAGAGAATAGAATCCCCGCCACCAAACATCCATACCTTCGACAAAAGATCACTAACGTGATATTTAATAGAGTATGATGTCAGACACACAATCCCTTTAATAACTTATGCTCTGGGTCTGAGCGAAAGCCTAATCCGTTCAATCAACATGTTCGTTCGGGCAATGACCTTGACCTTGACTTGGGAGCAAATCAATTCAAAGTCTAAATCGCTGTCCTTCTGAGGGGAAGATTGACGGTCTTCATTCGTCGTCCTCTACTTCAAACCTTAACGTCGCTTGATTATTCGGAATAAGATTAACTCGGCCTTTCCAAATAACCTTTGTATATTTATATATATTCATAAATAGGAAGGGGATCGGATCGGACCAACTGGAGAACTGGAGGACAGAACGAATGCAGGCAGGAGCACCAAACAGAACCGAGATCTGGAGATGGAGGAACACCGAATCGAACCGACTTAGGGAGGAACACTTTGAGGACCAAACCAAACTGCACCACGGAGTTTCACGGCCGAACCGAGGCAATAACTATGAACCTAACCGAGTTCGAGCTCCCACTACTACGATGCGACGACTCTTATGAAGACTAACTCTAATTCAACCAAAGCCCGAGATGCAAAGGAAGTCCAAATAGGAAGTAGAACTCAGAATCCAAATGGGAACCAAAAAGTTAACTTCATGAGTTGGGCTTTGCTGCAGGACGTGTGCTAAGGGGTTATCGATGTCCATAACATCGATTCACCACCAAGACGGATGTTAGGCTACGGATCAGTGAAGTGGAGTAGATGTTACTCCATGCGGCAGAGTGATCGTAGCATGGCTATGAGCCAGTGCAGTGGAGTCTTCATGACTTCATGGGGCAGAGTGGACATAGCAAGGACTAGTGGCTATGGATCAGTACAGTGGAGTCGCCATGACTCCATCGGGCAGAGTGATCATAGCAAGGAATAGGGTAATCAAAGTGGTGGATATCGTATGCTTTACGCACTCAGTGAGAGATGTGAGGATGGTTGCTATGATTGATTGTTTGCCATCACTATGTCATGCACACCCCCACCCTCGTATTCTTCACACTATATGTTAGTGGTACCTTGGAGTATTATACAGTATGTAGTGCTAACTCTTTGGGTGCAGGTCCAGATTCAGGTATGGTTTAGTATACCTGTTATTATTCTATTTTGCTGCTTATCGCTCATACTAGACTTTTGTCTGACCCAGAGTTTTATGTCTCTTCTTATTACTCTGGGTGCTCTTAAACAGGCAGATTAGGGACAGGTTAGCTGGTTATGCACGAGTGGCTGATCCGGTGACGAGCAGGAGGCTCCTACGTATTATCTACATATATTCTCCCTGTGTTGTTGATGGTCACTGCTTTGGGCATTAGTAGTGTACATCTCCTTTCTTTTGCTTTAGAGACAGTATTTTGAAGTTGTAATAATGGTTATGGATCATAAGCTGTATTTTGGATTTCCGCTGCTATGATGATTATGGTTTAGTTTTCAGCTTATGCACTGCCTCGCCTGTTTTATGTCAAGTATGTTATTATTATATTTTATTCCATGTGCTGCGAGACACTCTATAGTTCCTTGTTGGTTCAAATTTCTTTCTTTTCCTTTCCTTGGCGACCGTCATGTGCTAGTCAGGCATTGGCACAGTGCACTTTCATTGGAAATGTCAGCTGGTGCGGGGCGGGCCGTCACAAGAATCTCGATCAAGCTTGAATATTCCCACCCTGAGAACTTGAGGGGGGAAGAGAAAGAAGAGGAAACAAAATAGGTCAGACACAAAGTCTGTCGGGTACAGTTACTTTTAGCATATAAATAAGTAAAAACATCGTGACAGGCGCATACTAGACAAGAGAGATAACAACATATAAGGCAGGTATGACAAGGGAAACAAGATAAACCGAATAGAACATATATGTATAGCGCTTCTTTCCTTTCTCTCTCAGCACCAATACTAGTATCATATGAACAAGATGATCCAACAAGATGGTAGACAGGCAGCCCAACTGAACATACCGATGTTACCCCTAAGGATAATAATGGGCTCCTAAACAAGCGAGACTAGATGTACCCTAATTAATACCCCAATTGATCGGCTCCCTACTCCGTAGATACCCTGTGTTGACCCCACAGTAGGATGTATCACTCCCTAAAGTGGAAACCCTTCATTTACAGGATGTGCACAACCATATCTACTGATGTCATGGCGTCTTAGCCTCCCTTTTCTTGACCCATACACGCACATGACCCCATTATAATGCTCCGCTTACACCATCCCCTCTTTTGGATCTGTTACAATCCGGTCAGTAAGCGTGCCTCGACTCCGACCTAGTTAAGAGTACTCGTTTGATACCTATATATGGCTTACTTAACTGAAACAGGTCCCACAAACAAGATGATGCAAGCTTCCCCCTAGACTTGCATCCCCACTAGTAGGATTTCCACAGGTTACGCCTTAGCAGTGTAACAAGATTGCAGATTGCATAACCCCAACGGGTTAAGTTTGTGGGCCTATATATAAATATTACCTACCACCCCAAGATATACTTAACGCTTCCGCTACTTCAAGCAAGTTTATTTAACACCTACTTAAGTCAACATGTTCATGTAATCCCTATATATTCAAACAGGTTAAGTATTCAAGTCCATTACCATTTATTCATTTATGGTTATAGTGCGCTAGACCTCTCACAATAAGCCTATAACTTGTGGATGCTGGATATGCCAGGCGGGTCCGGCAGACTTCTTCCACAAGTCGGACATAACCTCATATCTTAGCGCGTTATGTGTTTATGCACTTCGACCCCTCACATTAAATTCACCACTTGTGGTCGGTGGATATGCCAGGATGGTCCAGGTAGACGTCTACCACAAATGTAATCTAATCTCATGTCTAAGCACGATTATAGTTTCTAATTACTGTAAATCTAGGCATTTTCATTATTTTACAATTATTCCTATTTCATTATTGGTTTTCATGCCCCTTTTCCATGTAATATTTATCATGTGTCGTATGCCCAAATTGAAGATCTTTGATCGCAATTTGGGTTTATTCCCCAAATCCACATTCGTGTTTTCAATTCCAGTTATGCCCAAATTTCCCAATACAAGTTATGCCCTAAATCAACATTCGTGTTTTCAATTCAAGTTATGCTCCCAAATTTCGCAATACAAGTTATGCCCCAATTTTAACGTTTTCCCCTCCTTCCCAATTTCACGCATTCGCATATTTCAGAGATATGCCTAGGCTCGAAGGTAGTCTGGCTATAAAATAAAAAGGGAAAAGAAGAAGGGAAAAGAATAGAAATAAGCATAATAACAAGATAGACATATGATGGAAGAAATAGGCGTAGCAACAGAATAAGCATATTATGACAGAGTTGGGCATAATGACAAGATAAGCATATAGGAACAAATCTGATGAACATGTGACGATAGAATTGATTGGGCATAGTGACATGATTAAGCAACTAGCATAATAGGGATGTCACAAACAGGCATAAGAGATCTAAACAACAAGTTAGATAAGAAATAACATATCTGTTGTGATTCAGATTACTCAATAGGCATAGGCTTGGATCCAAAAATATAGGCATGTCAAGATTACATTTTAATTATTTCTATCTAAAAATAAAATAAACTCACAGAGAATGAATTTAAGAAAATTGGGAAAAGCGTGTTGATGTTGAATCAGCGATCTTTGAATACGTATGAATTGTTGTTGCTGAAGAAAGGCTAATTTAATCTGAGTTGGAGCAACATCTCATCGTCGCCATTGATTTAGACGAATAAAAAAACGGGTATAGGGTTCTATTTATAGTACAGGATCTTCGAATCAAGCTAAGAATTCAGTCCACATACGCAAAAATGAATTTCGCCTGGATCTGGGGGGGGGCGGGGGTGTCGACACCCCTTATGGTGTCGACCCATGGGTCGACACCCCCAAGGTATGTTGACCCCCAACGGGTTGATTCCACCCCCCCCCCCAGAATTCCTGCTTCTGTTTTTGAATTATTTTAAATGGTTTTGACTTGGTTAGGTGTATATATATATCTTATGCATATACAAACTTCAAACCTTAATATCTTCTTCATACGATGTTCGTTTTACGCAAACTCGGAGTTTATCTTAAGAAGAGTTTCGAGACGATTGCAATGGCGCAGTCCATTTTATTAATTACAAATATTTAATTAAGTATTTGGTAGTTTATCATCCTAATGTGTTATAAAATTACACGATGTTACATTCTCCCCTACTCAAAGGATTTCGTCCCCGAAATCTCTAAGTTAAGAAGAATGTATATCCTAACATCCATTATCCATCTACTCATCCACCAATCACAGGTATCTATTATCCTTAAAGACTTATAATGCTTATATGAACATATGCAAATGTGTGTGTATATGTCCCTATACTAATGTGAAAGATCAGGCGGTCCACTGATTCAGTCGACCTCCTTAATGCAATGTTAGTGCCATGAATCCAACATGTATGCAAATAATCCTATTATATCATGTAAGTTCTATAATAGACTTCGCCTTTGAAAATATAAAGACTTCGCCTTTGAAAATATAATAGAGAATATAAAAATATTATCTTTACATATGTAGAGTAAAAATTCGATTTTTATATATTGAATAGCGAAATAAAAATGCGATTTTTACATATGTAGAGAATACGGGCAACGAAGGTGATAAAAAGGCAAGAACGACGAAGGTTCCTGCAAAAGAAGAGCCGTGGAGTTGGGATAGCTATTGGTGAGAATTTCTCACTCTTCAATTTCTTTTCTAGTTATATATATATACTAGGATGCAGACGGTGCTTAGTAGCACCCGACACAATCGTCCACAGACCATGGACTTGTTTGTTTGATTGCAAAAATTAGATAGATTATTTGATTGGATTGAATTGTTTGGTGAAATGAAATTGATTTGATTGATGTGTGAATGGCGTGGGCCTTCACTAGACCGGGGATAAGGCTAGGCCTCGTCCCGTTTCTAGTATCGTGCCGTTATGCCGCCGAAATTTTCTAAAATATGTTAGAAAAATAAAATATCATTTTATTGAAAGAATGAACTGAATAGAAATTCATGTGTTGAAATAAAATGTTTTATCGTTAAAATATAATTTTTAACGTGAATGTGAATAAATAAATATTCATTTACAAACCGGACGGTTTGTTTATGTACACCTATTTGAAGGACATTGATTGGGACGATAAATTTCACACATCGCCCAACTGCACAAATAAAATCTGTGTTTGATTGTTTGAAACCCTATACGGGTGTTGGGATGAAATTTAAAGTTCACTCATCCTGATTGATTAAATATGTCGATCGATTGATTGACAGGCTGTTATAAGCGTTAGATATCTATATTTGATGCTTATACAGTGTAATGCACTTTGGTTGATGGTTGATTATTTTTCAATGCTATTATATACGTGTGATGTATGAAAATCCATATAATTAATTTTATATGGTGATTGATTGGGCCTCATTCTAATTTAGAAAATAAAGAATATTATAACATAAAAGTTCATGTGTTGACTGTACTCATTCGTTGAGATTAGTCATGTGTTGAACGAAATATTTTAATAATAAAATTTGCATCTTTATCAATATAAAATAAAGGTTCATGTGTTGACTGTACTCATCCGTTGAGATTAGTCATGTGTTGAACGAAATAATTTAACAAAAATTGTCACACGTGCACAGTACTCATTCGTTGAGATTAGTCGTGTGTTGACAAGAATAAATATTCATTTGTTGAATAGAATATTTGAAAATAGAAATATATGAAGCCGTGTTGATTAGATTGACGCCATTTTGACGTGAACGATATTTATATCGATTTTATTCATTTTAAAATGCATATTGAAAAGCGATTTCGAAATGAATTGAATATAAAACGATTTCGAAATGAATTGAATATATAACGATTTCGAAATGAATTGAATGTATAACGATTTCGAAATGAATTGAATATAAAACGATTTCGAAATGAATTGAATATATAATGAATTCGAATTGAATGGAAAACGAATTTGATTTCAATTGAATAGCAAACGAAACGAATTCGAATTGAATTGAATAGATAACGAATTTGAATTGAATTGAATTGAAAACGAATTCGAATTGAATTGAAAACGAATTCGAATTGAATTGGAAACAAATTGAAATGAATTCAAATTGAATTGAAATTTGAATTGAATAGAAATGAATTTTAAAACGAATTTTTAAAGAAGAATTCAATTTTGATTTGAATTGAAATGGAAGTTGAAATTGCTTTTAAAACGAATTTAAAACTATTTATATAATTCGTTTTAAATAGAAATCGACGAAATATATATTATATATATAATATAATAGCCTGAATAGAACGCGTCGCGCCGCGGCAGTTCGTGAATTTCGACCATTTATTTCAAACGGACATTATGGGAGATCCGACCGTCGGATTCTCCTAAAACCGGAACCGTTGGGTTCGTATCGAAAAGAGCTTTCTAACGAATATTAGAAATTTGAAATCTAACGGTTGGATTTGGAATTATGTCCAAATCAAATTTGGAAAAGGTCGTTATAAGTGCAGTTCGATGGCCGTTGATGGAAATCGACTGTACGGGCCTTGATAAAATTATTAAAAATAGTAATAATTTGTGTAAAATCATAAGAAATGATTTAGAAAGAATTGGGATGAAAACTCCATATTTGAAAAGATAAAAATAGATTTTTATCAAAATGAACTAGTTTTGAACTAGAATTATAATTCTATTTATTTTTAAATAAATAAATTGAATTTGAAAAGGGTTTTAAAAATAACCAGAATTTCCAATGATTGCATTGGAGTGGATTTGAATCGAAATTGTCTTCGGAATATTTCGATGTTGGAATTCGTGATTATACGGATGTTGTTATGGAAATTTGAAAGATATATATTTATATCGTTCTTTCCAATACGACATTTGTTAATCGTAGAACTTGATATTGAATATAAGCCGATATATTTTCTATTCAGAGCCTTGTATTGAATATCAAATGTGATTTGGGTTTGTCTTGAATGGTGTCTTCATTAACACTGTTCTTGAACCCAGTTGAGAAAAGATTAAATCTTTTTATTTAGATTTAATGAAGTGTACCAATTAAATAATATTTAATTGGAATTGAATTGATATTGATTTTTGGGTTTATCGTGGACAGTGTTTTAAATAACACTCGTTCTTTAACCCGATAATTAATGGAAGGTGATTTTGGGTTTATCGTGAACCGTGTTTTAAATGACACTGATTCTTTAACCCAATTAACGATTAAAACTAAGTGGAGTTTTAATGAATCTTTAATTAGATTGAAATGATCGAGAATGGAGTATCACCAGTTTTGCTCCAGGCGATAGTTAATTCTTTAATTAGATTTGATCGTGAAATGGTAATTGAATTTACCGATAACACCGTGGTGTTAGATATGAAGTATTACCAGTTTTACTTCATGGGATGAATAGGTTGGGATTGTGAAATTAAAACAAATGACTACTTCGGTAAGGTTCGTTAATCCCGACTAGTTGAATCAAAATTCAAAAGAAGATTAAAGAATAAATTAAAGAATTTATCTTTGATAAAAGTAATGGGAATCTTTCCCTATGAATATGAAATTTAGACACTAACTGTCGGTTAGCTAAGCAGAATGGTTTTCTGGGTATTGATCTGATGTTGGTTTCGGCCTTCGGGGTTAATATTTGGGGAATTATTCTCTTGATTAATTTACGGTTAGTGACTGCTGAATTGGAATGAGGCGTATGTTGTGTTTGTGTAACACTTATTTAAAATATACGCGAGTTATTCGGAAAGACCGGGTTTACCCCATTCTGAATAACTGATACGACGATAAGTCAAAGACGAAGACGATGGTCGAAGACCGGAGGTCTTCACGTCGTTTGAGTGATTACTGATGATCTTGATTGGGCTGTACACCCAAGAAGATGGAAACAGTTGGTGATCGTCCAGACGTACTTGGAGATCGATGGATATGCGGGGTACTAGGTGCCTCCGGTTTCGTTCAGACCCAGAACGGACTTGTAAATGGACTGTGTGTCTGACATTGGATTTTAGTCCGTGTGATTGATCTCTATTAAATATATATCTGTTTGGCGGCGGAGAATTTATTCTCTTGCTTAACGCCCTTCTCTGAGACGTACGAGCTCAGGGGTTATATATTGATGGATATCAAACGCATGGAGTGAATGGCCTGTGTGGCATGCCTAAGTGGCAATTGATCGAGGCTTTTGTTGAAAAGCAAAGTCTTGTGGTGATGATCAAAGCACGGCCTTTGTGGCGTAGCTTTGTGTAACGTTTGCTTTGCGAGTTTCACACCCGGTATGAACCAAAAACGGGAGAAGGACCTCAGGGAGGGCATGCGTTTCTTTCTAGTTAGAAGTGGCGTCAGTGGTTTTACACGCCCTGACGAGTTTGACTTATGTGGTTGTTGCTGTTGCGAGGCGCCTCGGTTTGATCGGACGATCCGGGTCCGATGGAGTCATTTAGTTGGCTCACCTACGCCCCATAGGGCGGGGAAACGCATGTTCAGGCATTTTAATCCACATCGGTGGACCGGCCCTGACGATCCAAGGGCCCACCTGAGTCTGGGTCCTGAGGCTCGGGCTAGACAGTCTCGAATCGGTTGAGGACTATCTTTTGCCTCGGTTCATAGATGGAAATCCAATTTCCAAATACGTAACTTTGCGGTTTTATTTGTAAACCTATATATGGCGACATAGTGGCATGGGACGCTCATGTCGCCTATGATTGATACTTATGATTTGAAGTTGTTTTATACACTATGCACTTATTATAGTTTCAAATGATTTGTTTCAAACGTATCAAGCATTCTTTGGCTGTTATAAGGGAAAACCCTATCCCCCGGCTTGCGTTGCATTGTGTGATAGGACCTGGGTCTTATAACAGCTTCATTTTTCTTTATTTAGCATTGCGCTGTTTGTTTTATGCACTGGTACTCTTGGGAGGAAACCCGTTCCGTGTTATACGGCGTGGTCCCTTGATTTACCTAACTTTAAAAATAAAGATTTATAACTGTTTTAGTTCTCACACCAGTCACATGACTGACCTGGGGTTTATTGTTTTGACCTAAACTCTGGGTGCCCTTATTTTGACACGGGCAGCTAGTAGTTTTGGTTTTGCAGATTTATATTCACAGGATCCTGGTTTACAGCTGGAACGATATCCGGAAAGCTTTGTATCCGTATATCTCCTTCTAGTTGTGTATTGCATTATTTTCCGCTGCGATGTTTTTAAATGTAATTTAAATCTCTGATATTTCTGTGTAATATTCATTTAAACTCTGTATATTCTTGTAATCTGATGCATTGTTGTAATATACATGAAATGTTCTTCTGCATGTGTTCTGTTGTGGCTTGTTCTCGAACTATCCGCGCTTTCCTTTACGGGGAAGTTACGGGTTTTCACACAACGCGTACGTCTGGGCAATGACCTTGACCCATGAATTGGTAGCAAGTCAATTCAGGATCTCGATCGCTGTCCCTTCGAGGGAAGATTTACGGTCTTCATACGTCGTCTTCTTACTTCGATCTTTAACGCCGCTGGATTAATTTGGGATGAGAATATCTCGGACTTCCCAAACAATCCTCGTATATATATACATATATATATATATTTTGAAAATCCTTCTTATTTGCTAATAATTATTTTTATTAACAATTCATTCTATTTTAATTATTTAAAATAGTCAAACTTCTTATTTAACGACACATTCTCAAAATCATATTTTTATTTACATTAATTAAAATGTAAACTTGCATTTACATGTCACATTCTTACCTATTTACATTGAATAAAATGTAAACTCATCCTACGGTGGAATTCCTTTATTTTAACATTAAAATAATGTAAATAATTCCCTATGGTATATACACTTTTTATATTAACATTTAGAATAATGTTAACTCATCCTACGATGCATATTTTCTTAATTTTAACATTAAAGATAATGTTGACTTATCCTACGGTTAAATTACCCTTTATTAACATTAAAAGTAATGTTAACTCACCCTATGGTGTTATTCCTTCTTAATTTCATAAAAAAAAATGTAACATTCCTACGGTCAATTCTCTTTTATGTTAACATTATAAAATAATGTTAATTTTATCCTACGAAGTAATTCTCTTAATATTAACATTAAAAATAAATGTATATTAACCCTTTGGTTAAATTATCCTTTATTAACATTAAAAATAATGTAATCTCATCCTATGTTAAATTACTTTATTACTTTACATTAAAAATAATGTAGCTCGATCCTACGGTTAAGTTACTCTTTAATTTAACATTAAAATTATGTTAATTCAACCTACGGTTGAATTTCCTTTATTTTAACATAAACAAAATATAATGTTAATTCGTGGAATTCACTATATATTAACATTAAAAACAATGTTAATTCATCTTACGGTCAAATTCCTTATATACTAACATTATAAATAATGTTAATTACCCTATGGTGAAATCCTTTTATTTAAACATTAAAAATAATGTTAAATCCTCCTACGGTGAAATTCTTTTACTTTAACATTAAAAAAAATGTTAAATCCTTCTACGATGTAAATTCTTTTTATTTAACATTAAAAATAGTGTTAATCATCCTACGATGTAAATTCTTTTTCTTTAACATTAATAATAGTGTTAATCTTATCATACGTTTAAATTACGCATCATTAACATTAAAGATAAAGTTAATTTTATCATACGGTTAAATTTTCTTTATATTAACATTATAAATAATGTTAACTAAATCCTACGGTTGAAATTTCTAGTTAATTTACATTAAAAATGTCCATTTCATCCTACGGTAAAATTACTATTTAATTGACATTAAAAATGTCCATTTTTCATGCATTGTAAATTACTTATTTTTAACATCAAAAATAATATTAATTCCTCATACAACGTAAATTCTTATTTGTATCATTAACAAAATTGTTAATTTTCATTCGATGTGAATACTTATTTTTAACATTGACACAAAAATGTTAATTTATCATACGTTGTAAATACTTTTATATTAACATTAAAAATATTAATGACATCCTAAGGTTAAAATTTTATTATATTAACATTAAAAATGTTAATTACATCATACGGTGTTATCTTTAACATTAAAAATGTTAATTTACACATGCGTTGAAATTACTATTTAATTAACATTAAAAATAATGTTAATTGCTCATGCGGTGTAGTTTCTTATTATTAACATTTAAAAAATAATGTTACTTTCTCATACCATGTAAATTCCTTATATTTAACATTAAACAAAATGTTAATTTCTCATCACTTTAATTTTACATAATTCAATGTAAATTTCATGTTAACACAAATTCCTACTTTGGTTTTACATAATTAAATGTAAATTTATGTCATTCCAAATTTCATACCTTAATTTTACATAATTAAATTTAAATTTAATGTTAACACCAATTCCTACTTTAATTACATTGATAAAAATGTAATCTTTTTCCTACGGTGAAGTCCTTGAATATATTACATTAATAAAAATGTACACTTTATTTACATATCACATTCTTAATAAAAGAAAACGTAAACTTTAGTTACATTTCACATTCTCAATTTGTTTACATAAAATAAAAGGTAAACTTTAGTTACATTTCTAAAAATTTAAATTTCACCTGCGGAGTAAATTCTTATATATATTACATTAATAAGAATGTATATTGTGCATACAGTTAAAATTACCATTTTATTCACATTACAATTTATTCACATTAATAAAAATGTGTTACATGTCTAATAATTTATTTTATTCACATAAGTAAAAATGTGAAATTTTACATGTCCAATATTTAATTTATAATATTAACATTAAAAATGTTAATGTCATCATACGGCTGAATTTTTATAACATTAACATTAAAAATGTTAATGTACATACGGTTGAATCTTTATAATATTAACATTAAAAATGTTAATTTCATCCTACGTTTTATTTCTTTTTATATTCACATAAAAAAAAATGTTAATGTACACTTGCGGTAAAATTACTATTTAATTAACATTAAAAATGTTAATTTTTCATGCATTGAAAATTTCTTATTATTAACACCAAAATAAATGTTAATTTTCCATACAACGTAAATTACTTATTATTAACATCAAAATAAATGTCAATTTTTCCCTATTTCAATTTTACAAAAAAAAAGAATATGTAAATTTCATCACAAGTCGCGTTCTTATTTACATCAAATAAACTGTAAATTCTCATCACATCGCATAACAACATCCAAATACAACAATAGGATCAGATTCGATACTAACATCGAGGTAAATTACAAGATGGGGTTTCACACAGCATATGTAAAATCAACATGGCATGGTTAAATAAATAACACATAATTAATTTTAATTAATTATGAATTCAGATTTTAGCCTTAAATTTCAGATCTAATCACATAGCACTATAGGCAATTTAGATTCCACATCATATGTTATGAACGGTTTAGATCTATGTTTAAACATCGTGTCATATTAATTCTACTGTTAATAATCATGCAAATAATAATTAAATAAATTAAATTAAATTTAAAAATAAAATTCTCACAGTGTTTGGTCAGAGAAGAAGATTCAGGTTCGATCAGATTTGATGTTCCAATTCAAGACGATTTCAGATCTGGAACGATTCGAATACAAATTCATACACAAAATCAAAAATCAGCTTTTTACAACTGGCTGTGTAACGCTTAAAAGCGTGGGGAAATCTGAAGCAAAATCTACCTTAGAACGTTCAAAACTTCAAATTCGATTTTCTGGAGTTGTAGTTGACGAAACAACGAGACGTTTGTTGGAGAAGGACCGGCTACGAGAGAGCTACGCACGGCCAGAAGGTGGCGAGGTGCGGCGGGACCCACAGGGGGCGGCGGGCTGACATAGGCGGCGGGTTTGAGGGGTTGGTGGCGGCGGCACAGGGCACGGGGAAGGATGGGACTTGTCGGAGATCGAAGAGCTCGCGAAGAGCTTCGAAACGTGTACTCACACGCTAATTTTCGTTGAGAAATGAAAGAGAAATCAAAGAATGAAGAATTCGGCATAATGGGTTCAGCGTGAAGAGGAATGTCGGCTGTAGGAAGAAGGATGAACAGTAATTCCGAATATTATAATAATATATTAGGGTTAACTAATTATGTAATTAGCCCGTTAAGGCCCGTTTTGGTCCGAACCCCGATTTAAGCCTGCTTACTGTCGTTCTTACGGTTTTGAGGCCTTCTGAACGCAATGGAACATGTTACAGGACCCATTTCCGAAATTTATTATGAGTTCTGGAATAATTATATTATTTTATTAATATTTTAATGTATACCGTACATGAAAATTCACCGAGGTCACAAATTAACTTCAAAAATTCTCGAAAAATATATTTAGCTATGTTTTGATGCTGTAGACTTATGAAAATTAATTTCGTTCAATTCTGAGCCCGTATGAATTTTTAACGAATTTTTAAAGTCAAAAATTTGCCCGTTTACACTGAAAAATCAATTATAGTTATATATTAATTCCAAAAATTACCGAAAAATCATTTTTAGCTTTGTTTTGATGATACGAATCCAACAAAATTATTTGGTTGAATTCTGAGACATTTTGAAAAATGACTATTTTTAAGGCCAGTATATTTAATATTAAAAATACATTTTTAAACAAATATTTTCTGAAACTCGAAACATATAAGTGTTTATCAATGCAGAAACGTCATTCTGAAACCAATGGAAGTGGTTTCGAGTTCAAATTCCTTCGTATGCAAAAAGTAGCATTTTTGACCTATGCAAATTACCCAGCGACCTTTCTAAAAATTGAATTGGCCATAACTTTTGATTTCCGCTATTAAATTTCGATTTTTCGGATTCGTTGGAAAGATATTTTTAAATAGATTCTAATATTTTCGTTGGAAAGCTATTTCTAGCTCTTTTTATAATTAAAATTAATTTATTCATTCTAACTTCGATTTGAACCAAATTTGTGATCCTTATTATTTAAAATAGATTATTTTAAATATCAAAACTCATTTAAAATCACTTAAAATAAATTTTAACTTGGCCCCAAAATTCAGGGCTGTTACATAAATATTCCATTTATAAAGATTTCCCTTCATATAAAATTAAACTTAAACATATTTCCTATTTATAAATATTCCATTTATAAATAAATTTCTATTTATAAGTATTCCATTTATAAATAATTTCCTTTATAAAATCTCCTTTGATTTTATAAATATTATCTCTTTTATAAAACCCCTTTTGATTTCATAAATAATCTAATTTCGATATTCATTTTTGAAAATCCCCTTTCTCCAAATTTCGGTGTGTTATGGTGTTTAACATATCAAATTACGATGTCCAATATCGTCCATACACATATAATCAACAACATATTATAACCCACGTCATACATCACAATATATGAAAATAATAAAATAGCTGTTGAGGAATCCAGTCGGATTCCTCCAACCTGTTTCCCTGCATCCACAGATGTTACATAATAAAATCAACATCACTTTCAGTTCCATATGATATATTCTGTTAAACATAATCAATATAGAAATTCAACTAACTGACTAGCAGTTCAATCAAACAGTCAGCACACAGTCAATCAGCCAATATTTAATAGTTCTAAAAATACAACATGAAATTATAAGCTATTTAGAGTTAGTGAGATTTACTCACATTTGCAGTTCATCGTTAAAGAACGATAAACTGTTGTTTGATTTGAATCAAACAGTTTATTTCGCCATAAATTCATACGAGCTCCAATCCACTCCCAGTCACTTCCATTGGGTAGCTCATGTCCGTACGATCCTAACGGATCTTGTTTCGTCCAATTCTGATTTCGTATGACGAAGTTATACTATTTCAAAGTTAATATACATTTTAAATAAAATAACATAGTTTTGAATTAAAACTGGGCCTCACAAATTTCAAAGGCCAGGCCCAATACAATATAAACCGCACCTGAACACCCTTCTTCCCCGTCGTGGAGCTCCAGACCAGCAAAAACCATTGCCGCTCCTTTGAACACCTCGTCCTCCTTCCATACCTAGCGAATGACCAAACCGAGACCACGATTGTTTCTCTCATCCAACCTCAACCGCCCCATCATCATTTGCTCCAGCTCGGTCACCCCCGTCAGAAACGGACGACGCCTCCAACGCACGGCAACAGGGAAACCCGCGACACCAATTGGCCCCGAAATTCACAAAAACTTGCCAACATATGCTATTCGATCCTCTAAATCCAAAAACACACTCGAAAGGATCCCAAACTCCCTTATTTTCCAAATACCTTGAACCCTAACCCACTGCTCTAAAATGGCCATCCCAGAAACTCCATCGCATCATATAAATTCTACACCGAATCAAAGCCTTTGTTGGTACTTGTCCGAACATGTATATTATGGAATTTATAACACTGTATTTGATTTTATTTCCACTTTTTGTTTTTTTTTCACGTTGGAAGTAAAAAAATGGGGGTTTTATAGGCAGCGTTGTGGTAGGTTGCACTTGTGGCTAGAATTTGAGTCATGCGTGGCCTGTTGCTGCCCCTAAAATATTGGGATATTTTTTTGTTTAATATTTTATTTTATTTTAATGATTTTCCATTCATCTTGCGTCCTTAAAAATCCCTGCGTCCGCATGTGATATCCAAAAATCACGAAAATAGACACGCCACTAGAGTTTGACATTACGGACCCAAAGAAACTGGTTTCATCAAATTACGACTCCGTTTGCTCACACAACATATTTTTAACTGTCGAAATACTGACTGTTTTTCACTCTAAAAATCCGTACGGCCACATACTAACTCTAAAAATCACGAAACTTGGAATCTAACAATAATTTGACACTATGGATCCATGAAAATTAGTTTCGTCGAATTGCGACTTCGTTTGCAAAAGTGGCTATTTTTTTAAAGCCCTGAATAACCCATTTAAATATATAAATATTTTTAAATATAATTATATTTAATATTTAAAAGTAAATATTATCGTATATATTCACAACAGAATATCATACAGCTCTAGAAAAATCTTACATGGATTCTAACTCGACATTTCAAATTTAGGTCAACCCGATATTCGATTTATATTGAAATTCCTTTTTAAAATATAAATAATTCCTTTATAAATTATAAAGGAATTCCACAACGACTTTTATAAAATTTGATTTGGACATAAATCAAAATCTACACGACGAAATCCCGATTTTTCTCTTCCACTAGAAAGATATACTCCACCAGCTCCACACTTTCTTGTTTCACAGAAATCCGATTTAAAACGAACCTTGTACATCCAGTTAATGTTCAAATTGCCAAATAATGAACTACCGCGCCATTTCAAGCTTGATTTTAATTATAATATAACTATATGTTCAAACTGTTATTCAAATAATATATTCGTTATTCTAATTCAATTCTAAACTGAATTAAATATCACAGAAGAGCCAGTTCACACCATATCGCCATTTCAGCCAAATTCTGATTATTTCAGAATTAAATATATTATTTAATTTATTATTTTAATTGAATATTCACCATTATTTAATTCAACGACCATGAAATCCTTTTAATCACCTTTTAAATAATTAAATAAATTAATTATTAACTGGTTATAACTTATTTGTTCACTTCTTAACTTCAGTTTCCAACTGGACCAATTTAATTTCAATTAAATATTAATTAATTCTTATCAACGAAAATTTTCAAAAATCCTGAAAATTTTCTAACGCCTTAATTTTTTTGAAATTTTTTGCCAGCACCTCCTTTGTACTAGTCAATACGTCAAACCACCATTCGCCTCTCTGGGCCATCTCCATCCCAAAAGAAAATCAAACAGCCTAGCGGCTTGCCAATTCGGATTATGAATCTTATATCCAATAGAAATATAAACTTGTACCTTTTGTCGGCATATCATTTTATCCTTTCCACCTGTTATCAATTCAGCGGATACAAGGGTCATCCCAATCAAATTCCAATCTACTTTTATCCACAACACAACCATTCGCTTATAACTGAGCCAAATATCATTTCAACTCGAGTTTCTTCTCGATTCCCAACTCTTAACTTGATTATCACATTACACTTCAAATTTGAATCTCACAATCCAATTTGTCTTGATATCATTCAAATTCAATTTCAGTTACCACTTAACTAACTTTATTTTAATTCCAATTGGCTTTTACAAATTTCAATTCAAATTTGGTTTCAATCCAACAATCTTTCCCTGGGAATTTTAAACAGTTTACCATATAGAAAATCAAACTATCCCTTTCAAGATTCAAAACAACTTGCTTTTCTCAAATCAATTCAAAACAAAATCTTTTCGGTAGTAATCCATCACTTACAACTCGAAAATGAATACTGATGATGCAGCTGTCATCATCAGAATCTATTTTCCAGCGATCGAAGTGAGTTCAATACTATAAAACCATTTCTAAACATTTCCACTTTGAAATTCATTTCAAAATATAATTCACGCTGTTTGTAAAACAATTTAAAATCTCCCAGGATCTTAAAATTTTCCTTATTTTTAATCCAAATCCATTTACAAACACTTATCCAATTTTCCAGATTTTTTATTCAATTTCTGGTTAAATTTTCAGATTTAACTCATCTGATTTCACGTATTTCACTTATATGAATTCTGATTGGTTATTTACATAACCATTTAATTTATAATCTTACTCGATTATAATAACAACCAATATATCCACTAAATTATAATTTTGATATATATATATATCTTCTCTATATCAAGATATACCTTGGGTAAACTTATTTTAATTTACCCTCTTTTCAAAACATATCGTGTCGACCCATCGTATTCGAGTGTTTATAAACTCCTACCGATACAGTGGATCAAACTGATCGACCATAACTCATAAACTACTCAACCAATAAATCTTCACAATATAAAATTATTTTTATATCATCTACAAATACGTTCACTCGTATATATAAACTCAAACTCAATCTAGGGTATTATTAACCCCATCTCTATTGAGTCACGCCACAAAGCCAAGGTAATTCACTTAACCTTAAGCTCTGATACTAACTGTAGCGACCTGAAAATTTGCGATCTTGGTTATTCGATATACAACACATATCGAACATCCAAGGATTGAAAATATCGGTAGTTAATGAAAGAAATTAGAGGGTGAAGAAAGATAAGATGGAAAATTAGAATCGAAGAAGAAGAAGAACACAACATCAGAGTAACACGAACCTCACAGCGGAATGAATAGCATATAATTGATAATCCTATCTTTGAAATAAAAGATTGTACTTGAATATACATATATCATCATCAAGTACAATACTTACAACACAACGGAAATAAACTATAGCTATATGATCCTGAAGCCTCATGCTCCAGCTCTTCAAGTATCTGTAAATCCCGACAACTTGATTGCCCGTACAGAATTAGGCACCCAAGAGTTTAGGGAAAACAAAACAAAATAAACTCCGGGTCAGTCATGGGACTGTTACGAGTAAATCAGTTTAAAACAATTTGAGCCATTAAACGATATCTCATAAGACCACGTCGTATAACGGAAGGAGTTTTTCCCTTATGAGAATCCAAAATATCTTTATATCAAAAATCTTTCGATATTATAATAATGTCTATCAACCACAATATAATAATCATCTAGCAGAAACGCTTTCATCTCACGTTCTACATATATAGTATATAATCAAAACCGCAAGCACATATTGGGTATTGGATTTCCAACTATGACAAGGTATGGAACCACCTTTCGCTAGTGTAACTTAGAAAGGAATACACAGGGTTCAATAAGAACATCTTGCAACCCGGCCACACATAACCGACCACTCATTTCGCTTGAGTGTATCGAATGTATATCACCAACTGTTGGGATCAGCAACCGTTTCCCGAATGGGACAGCATCAGCAACAGATTTTTAGAAGTAAATGAAACTCTAGATCAGGTGATTATACACCCTAATAGGTGCGACCTACATAGCCATGCTGCTTGCCCGATTTCTGTCATTTCCCTGTTGATGAGGCTTGAGGTTATGCTTTATCATCACATTAGATTCTCTTCGAATTCCACATTGTCAGATCCATCGTAAATCACAAATTGATGTCTACAACAATACATTACGTGTTAGCTAAAGAAGTTTCCTTCTCCTCTTCCACTCTTGGTATGGTTGAAGAAATCAATGTACGTGACCTTTCTGGAAATACTCTATCAGACAGTCATCCATACAAGTCATCCAGGAACACAATGAACTGAAGGCACTATTCAGTACATCCATCTTAGGCACTATTATCTAAGACTTATACAATAGCCCTTGCACTTTTCTCCATCTTCAATTATCTTTGGCATATATGATTCGCAACGCTTATGCCAATACAGAGTGGTTCTTTGGATAATAATCCAACCGGTCTCTTCATATTAACAACATTAAAATGGTCAAAACTTCGATTGTCTGTGATTTAACCATCAAAGAAAAATAGGTGTGCAAACAACGATATTATTTCCAGGAGGAAATTATATCGATCAATCATCATTCAACATTTATCTCTTTATTTCATTAATTTACTTATCTCCTGTTTCCATATATTCTAAATTTTTATTTTTTATTATCAGAAAACATTTCTGATTCTCGTTTTGAAAACATTTCCAAAACTTCTTAATTGGGATTTAAACAGATGTTTAAAACTATATTGCGATGACGACTCAAACCACTATACTAAATTACTAAATCAACTTAACCAGTTCACACTCGAACTGTAACCATTTCTTAATTAAAAAGCAGTCAATCAAGTTGGGGTATAGCTACTCCCAGGCCTTAACTGAACCACCGTTCAAATCTCGAAATAGATAAGATTCAACTTTCTAACTCTTTAACACTTCCTTACGAACCCTCGAATTTTATTTACGAACCCCCTTCTTTTACAAGTTTACGTGATTATAACAATGGTGTTATAATCTCCTGCACCCGAATTATATTATCTTTAATATGACTTTTATTTCCTAACTCGAATAATATAACGACAACTAATATATTTACTCCTATTCGGTTAACTCTAATCTATAACTCTTATTTGAATAACTCCAACCTAATAACTCTTATTTTAATAACTCCAACTTAATAACTCTTACTAGATTAACTCTTATTCGAATAACTTATTCAAATAACTTACATTCGATTTGCTTAATTTCGAATACTTATATTCGGTAATCCCTTTCTTCGAATAAATCTTATTCGATTTAACTCCTGTCGAATAATTAGATTCGATCAACTCACTTCGAATATTTCTGATTCAATTATCTCACTTCGAATGTCTACTATTCGATTGTCTCACTTCGAATATCTCTGATTCGATTTACTTCTTTGAATAACTAAATTTGATTAACTCATTTCAACTCTATTCGAATAAACTAAATTCGATTAACTCCATTTGAATAACTCTAGTTCGATTTAACTCTATTCAATAACTCTAGTTCGATTTAACTCTATTCACTAACTGTAGTTCGATTTAACTCTATCGATTAACTCTAACTGATTGACTCTAACAGTTCAACTCTAACTGGTTTAACTCTATGGTTTAACCTAACTGGTTAACCCTAATGGTTTTACTCTAACTGATTAACTCTTTGTCCTTATTCAGTTTCAAACATCGATGTTGAAATCGATTCTTACTTCTATATATAAGTCCTGACTTATATATTCTATTTATCCAAATGATAAATTTTTAACTTAATTTATAATTATCATTTATAAATCAATCTGCTCCTTTTATCTGTTTACTTCTTCATATATAAGTTCAGACTTATATATATCTATTTATCAAAAGACAAATATTTCGTTTATAATCTATTTGTAAATGTTTTACACATATTTCTCTTTCTATTTTATTTGTAAATGGTTTACAAATATTTCTTTATTCATTCTCTAAATAAATAATCCCTTTTTATAACTTATTTATTTCCTATTGAATTTATTTTCTAAGTCAATATCTCTTTATCTTATCCTATTTATTTAACAAATAAATAATCCATTTAAATATCTAATTTATTTATTCTACATAAATAATGAACCTTATAAATATTCTATTTATAAAGATTTCCCTTCATATAAAATTCCACTTAAACATATTTCCTATTTATAAATATTCCATTTATAAATAAACTTCTATTTATAAGTATCCCATTTATAAATAATTTTCTTTATAAAATCTCCTTTGATTTTATAAATATTATGTCTTTTATAAAACCCCTTTTGATTTAATAAATAATCTAATTTCGATATTCATTTTTGAAAATCCCCTTTCTCCAAATTCCGGTGTGTTGTGGTGTTAAACATATCAAATTACGATGTCCAATATCGTCCATACACATATAATCAAAAACAGATTATAACCACCGTCATACATCACAATATATGAAAATAATAAAATAGCTGTTGAGGAATCCAGTCGGATTCCTCCAACCTGTTTCCCCGCATCGACAGATGTTACACAATACAATCAACATCACTTTCAGTTCCATATGATATATTCTGTTAAACAGAATCAATATAGAAATTCAACTAACTGACTAGTAGTTCAATCAAACAGTCAACACACAGTCAATCAACCAATATTTAACAGTTCTAAAAATACAACATGAAATTATAAGCTGTTCAGAGTTAGTGAGATTTACTCACATTTGCAGTTCATCGTTAAAGAACGATAAACTGTTGTTTGATTTGAATCATACAGTTTATTTCGCCATAAATTCATACGAGCTCCAATCCACTCCCAGTCAGTTCCATTGGGTAGCTCCCGTCCATACGATCCTAATGGATCTTGTTTCATCCAATTCTGATTTCGTATGACGAAGTTATACCGTTTCGAAGTTAATATACATTTTAAATAAAATAACATAGTTTTGAATTAAAATTGGGCCTCACAAATTTCAAAGCCCGGCCCAATACAATATAAACTGCACCTGTACACCCTTCTTCCCCATCGTGGAGCTCTAGATCTCCACAAACCATTGCCGCTCCTTTGAACACCTCGTCCTCCTTCCATACTCAGCGAATGACCAAACCGAGACCACCATTGTTCTCTCATCCAAACCTCAACCACCTCATCATCATTTGCTCCAACTCGGTCACCCCCATCAGAAACTGACGACGCCTCCAACGCACGGCTACAAGGAAACCCACGACACCAATTTGCCCCGAAATTCGCAAAAACTTGCCAACAGATGCTATTCGATACACTGAATCCAAAAACACACTCGAAAGGATCCCAAACTCCCTTATTTTCCAAATACCTCGAACCCTAACCCACTGCTCTAAAATGGCCATCCCAGAAACTCCATCGCACCATATAAATTCTACACCGAATCGAAGCTTTGATCGTACGAATCCGAACATGTATATTATGGACTTTATAACACTGTATTTGATTTTATTTCCACTTTTTTTTTTTTCACGTTGGGAGTAAAAAAAATGGGGGATTTATAGGCTGCGTTGTGGTAGGTAGCACTTGTGGCTAGAATTTGAGTCATGCGTGGCCTGTTGTTGCCCCTAAAATATTGGAATATTTTTTTGTTTAATATTTTATTTTATTTTAATGATTTTTCATTCGTCTTGCGTCGTTAAAAATCCCTGCGTCCACATGTGATATCGAAAAATCACGAAAATCGACATGCCACTAGAGTTTGACATTACGGACCCAAACTGGTTTCGTCGAATTCCGACTCCATTTGCTCACACAGCGTATTTTTAACTTTCGAAATACTGACTGTTTTTCACTCTAAAAATCCGTACGGCCGCATACTAACTCTAAAAATCACGAAATTTGGAATCTAACAATAATTTGACATTGCGGTTCCAACAAAATTAGTTTCATCGAATTCCTACTTCGTTTGCAAAAGTGGCTATTTTTTTAAAGCCCTGAATAACCCATTTAAATATTTAAAAATATTTAGATATAATTTAATTTAATATTTAAAAGTAAATATTATCGTATATATTCACAACATAATATCATACAGCTCTAGAAAAATCTTACATGGATTCTACCTCGACATTTCAAATCTAGGTCAACCCGATATTCGATTTATATTTAAATTCCTTTTTAAAATATAAATAATTCCTTTATAAATTATAAAGGAATTCCACAGCGACTTTTCTAAAATTTGATTTTGACATAAATCAAAATCCCGATTTTTCTCTTCCACTAGAAAGATATACTCCACCATCCACACGTTTCTTGTTTCACAGAAATCCAATTTAAAACAAACTTGTACATCCAGTTGAAGTTCAAATTGCCAAATAACGAACTACCGCGCCATTTCAAGCACGATTTTAATTATAATATAATTATATGTTCAAACTGTCGTTCAAATAATATATTCGTTATTCTAATTCAGTTCTAAACTGAATTAAATATCACAGATGATCCAGTTCACACCATATCGCCATTTCATCCAAATTCTGATTATTTCAGAATTAAATATATTATTTAATTTATTATTTTAATTGAATATTCACCATTATTTAATTCAACTACCATGAAATCCTTTTAATCACCTTTTAAATAATTAAATTAATTAATTATTATACCGCTGAAAAATGCGGGTCATTACAAAACCCAGACACCACTCCTAGCTAGAAGGAAACGCATGCCCTCCATGAGGTCCTCTCGCGTTTCGGGTTCACACCAAGGTGCGAGGCTCGCGAATTAACGCAACACAAAGCTGTGCTATATTAAAGCCGTGCTTTGATCATCAACCACAAGACTCTACTTTTCAATAGAAGCCTTGATCATTTGCATCTCAGCATGCCACATAGGCAATTCACGCTATGGAACTGACGTCTATCAATCACACACAACGAAATCCGATGTCAGACACACAGTCCATTTACAAGTTCATTCTGGGTCTGAACGAAACCGGAGGCACCTTATTCCTCGTCCCGTATGTCCAATACAGGAGAGAGGCCCTCGCATATCCGTTGATCTCCAAGTACGTCTGGACGATCACCACTTATTACCTCATGTTGGGTGTATAGCCCAATCAAGACATCAGTAATCATCCAAATGATGTGAAGACCTCCGGACTTCAACCATTGTCTTCATCGTCGACATACCATCGAATCAGTTATTCAGAATGAGATAAACTCCGTCTTTCTGAATAACTCGCGTATATAATAAACAAGTGCTATAAAAACACAACATACACTCCATTCCAATCCAGAATATTCCTTTATTCAAATATTCTTGTACTTTGGGAAAAGTTTCAATTAATTTTATCAAAAATAAATTCTTTAAATTTATTCTTTAATCTTCCTTCGGATATCAATTCAAACCAAATTATGGTTTAACCAAACTAGTCGGTTTTAGCGAACCTTACCGAAGTAATCATTTGTTTAATTTCCCAATCCCAACCTATTCATCCCATGAATTAAAACTGATAATACTTCATATCTAACACCATGGTGTTACCGGTAAAATTAATTACCATTTCACGTTCAAATCTAATTAAAGATTTAACTATCGCTTGGAGCAAAACTGGTGATACTCCATTCTCGATCATTTCTTGAATTTGATAATTTTAGTTATCAAATTCACCTTTCAATCTATTCAAAGATTCATTAAAACTCTAATTCAGTTTTAATTACCAAAATTCATTACTTAATGATTATTCAAAGTTAAGAAATAAATCTTATCTTTAACTGGGTTAAAGAACTAATATCATTTAAAACACTGCTCATGATAAACCCAAAATCACATTCCATTAACAATGGAATCATCATGGAATACAGATCAATATATATAATCGACACAAACTTCCATATCCAACCAATAATATAAATGGAATAACGGCAAAGCCTTTTAGATTCCATATATAGTAACAGTCTTCCTCCATAAGAGTTCACTTCAATTATTACTGAATCGAATTCCATTCCATTTCAATTTATTTTATTAAACTAGAAAACTTTACTTTAGAAATCACATTAAATCTTAGAATAAAGATTTATAAATTCCAAATCACATTTCACTGCAAATCGGGTTAAAGAACGAATGTCGTTAAAACACAATTCACAATAAACCCGAAATCATATTCCATTTCAATTCCAATTAAATGACCATTAATTAGTAATTCTTCTTTAAATCTTAGTTAAAAGACTTATTCTTTTCACATGGGGTTTTAAGAACAGTATTTATGAAGACAACATTCCATCAGTCTCTAACTGTAAATTAGTAAGAGAACAATTGTAATGACCCGAAAATCCCGCCCTTTGAATCGACCATAAACCATATAGGTTTGATCCAAAAGTTGGAAATCCTCGAATGCGTTAACTCTGGGAATACAACACATTTGAACAACAACAAAAGACTTTTATAAACATTACAATAATGTTACATCAGAGTACAGAATATCAGAGTACATCGATTAGATAATAATACAGCGGAAGATTAAATTACAATAAATTTTAATACAATGCAGCGGAAGACTATCTTTTCTCTGGACATAGCTTTAAGCTTGGATCTAGAATCCTGCCCAATAAATCTGCAAAACAAGCTACTCGACTGCCCATATGGAAAATATGGGCACCCGAGTTTGTTAGTGAAACAAACTACAAGTCAGCCATGAGACTGGTATGAGAAATCTTACTTAACCTATTTAATGATAAGGCTAATCACAGGACCATGCCGCTAACGCGGAACGGGTTTACTCCATTGAATTGCCAGTGCATATAATTCTACCATAAATTAACTTATGGATAAAAATGCATTAATCAACATGCAATCCCCCAATCTACCCATTTAGGCTTAATCCCTAAAATTAAATTTCAAAATCCAATTCTTTTTACAGAAATTATTTCTTAGGACTTTATTTCCTAATTTCTTTTATTTCAAATCATTTGAAATACATATCTAGCTTTTATAATAAAGTAGATCTCACTTCGGGATCTCAAAAACAAAACATTTGGAAGTATGAATTCCAAAATGTAACAATGTATACAAACAATATGCAACCAAATATCGGTCATGTTCCCTCAGACAAGGGTGTACGCACCCTAACCATGCAATCCCCCAATTTATATATATATGCACCTAACGGCTACACTAACGATGCACCATCCCACCTATACGGGAAAATATACACCGTCCTCCAGTTTTAGTCACTCTCGGGTCACCCGATCTCTAGCCACATACTAGCTAAATCATTTTATATCCCGAAGTAGGGAAAATCATTTCATAACATAATAATCACAGGTACTATCAAACTATAGTACTTTTCTTAATCATTTTGGAATTATCGGATTTAGTCCTCGAAATCCTTTCTGTTTTATAAAACTATTTTTAAAACATTCCCTGTCCAAAATCGGGAATAATTCTTCTCTTTACTTAAGAAAATCACTTTTCAAAATCATTCATTAATTTTGAAATAAACAACATCGCTAAAACCAATGCTAAATGGAAAAAAACATACTTATATTTCTACCTGTCCAATGCTAAACCCTATCACTTTTCAAAATCACCTTGTCAAATCGTGAAGCGTTTCACAAGGTGTTAGCATACTTATATTTCTACCCAACCCAATGCCAAATGTAAAAAAAAAACATATTTTGCTCATAAACTGGTCGAGCATAATCCATTCAATCAATCAACCATAACATGTCAATTTTATATTTTGCATTCATATGTTAAAATTTTAATATTTCAACGTTTATAGTCATATAATGAATATTTCATATATATTCATTCAGTACATTAAAATTGTAAAATTTTAATGTTTCAACATTTATAGTCATATAATGAATATTTTACATATATTCATTCGGTACATTAAAAATGTAAATTTTAATGTTTCAACATTTATAGTCATATAATGAATATTTCATATGTATTCATTCTGTACATTAAAAATGTAAATTTTAATGTTTTCAACATTTATAGCTCAACCATAAATATTTCATAAATCTTATCTTTACGTTGAAACATACTTTTCATTAAAATATAACTTTTAATGTCTTCAATATTTCTATCTATACAATGTATATTTTACATAAAACATACTTTACATTAAAAATGGAATCTTTTAATGTTTTCACATTTCCCTCTATACAATATATATTTTACATAAATAATACTTTACATTAAAAATAGAATATTTAATGTTTTCATATTTTTCTCAATACAATGAATATCTCATTTCTTTCTTACATTAAAAATATGATTTTTAATGTTTCAGTATTTTATTTCAAACAAATGATCATTTTTCATCTTTCCTACATATACGATAAAAATGTAAATTTTATCGTTAACACATTTTCGTCTCAAATAAATGAACACTTTTATATTAACATGACATTTCAAAATAAATGACATTTTAATTCGCATGACATGTTTTCTAACATAAAGGGAATTTTAATTCACATGACATGTTTTCTAACATAAATGACATTTTAATTCACATAAACCTGTTTTCTAACATAGATGATATTTTAATTCACATAACATGTTTTCTAACAAAATGGTATTTTTGTGACTACAATTTATACATTAACATAACAAATAACATTAACGTTTTTAGGTATATGCAAATCCTAATTTTAACATAATAATAAAAATGATATTTTTATTTTTAAGAATTCTAGTTCAACATAAAATGACATTCTTACTTTGTTGATTCTAATACAACAAAAAGAATAATTTTATTTGTTGATTCTAATTCAACAAAAAAGGTCAATTTTATTTGCTGATTCTAATATGACATTTCTATTTTAACATAACATTATTAACCAAAATGACATTTTCAATCTAATAAAAATGATATTTTTATTCTAATATAACTTTTCTACTAGAAATGACATTTTATTCTGGTATAACTTTTCTAACAAAAGTGATATTTTTTTATTCTAGCATAACTTTTCTAACAAGAATGTTATTTTTACTCTAACATAACTTTTTATAACAAAAGTGATATTTATACTCTAACAGAACATTTTATAACAAAAGTGATATTTTTACTCTAACATAACTTTTTATAACAAGAATGTTATTTTTATCTAAGATGACAATTTTAGCAAAAATGATGTTTTTATAATATCATGACAATTCTAAATAAAATGACATTTCATGTTAGCATGACAATTCTAAATAAAGTGATGTTTCGTATTAGCATGACAATTCTAAATAAAATGATGTTTCATAATAACATGACACAAAAATGTCTATTCTAATTTGCATACAATTCTTATGTATAAACATGACACAAAAATGTTTATCCAAATTTTGTATATAATTCTTATGTATAAACATGACACAAAAATGTCTATTCTAATTTTGTATACAATCTAATATAGAAACATGACACAAAAAATGTCTATTCTAATTTTTGTCAAAAATATAATTCGACAAATCATCATTAACACAGTCAAACAATCAATCTATTTTTTCACGATGCATATATTAAATGTTACAATCACAATCGATATAAATATATATATATATATATTTCTATATATATATATATAATTTTTATTTTAAATTCAAATCGAGAAATCTCACAGTGGTATTTACCTGAATTTCCAACAGTCTCCGTTTCACATATGGTCAATTCCAAATTGTCGATCTGGACTTCATGATTCCAAAGCAATCGAAATCGTTCGAATTCGTTCCTGTTTGAACAAGTTATGGATGATTAAACATTTAATTACCTAAATAAATTAATTTTAAAATGATTAATTATTATTCCACCACTAATTAAGGTCCTTGACCTTTCTTCCTTCCCGTAAACATCAGGTATCGTTCCTAAAAAGTGATCCCGTGCTCCCCTTGTCTTCATCGTTGCTGCGGCAAAAACAGAGCGTTGGAGGTCCATCCACCTAGACCACCTCAACGAGCTACACCACGCCTCCCTCCACCTTGAAAATCGTGCAACTCGCAACCCCACATAGCGCTGGATTTGCCTCCGAACGGTATGTCTTTGGGGACGGATTCTGGCCACCTCAAGAGGTAGATTCCGATCATTACCATATCAAATTGAAGAGCTCCTTCCATACTACGATATAGTTAACATGAGCTTGGTATGATAATTACTAGATTGAAAGAAAATGTGAGGAGAAGTGAGGAGCATGTGTGGCCCTCCATTTCGAAGCAGGAACCGTTGTATTGTTTTTAGGATTAGGTTATACCGTATTGGGACCATATTTATACAGTACTTTCCTTTATATTTAATTATTTAATTAACAAAAGAAGCCAGTTACAAATAATAACTGCAAATCACACCGAACGAGTGTCGCCCGTAGCTAATAACCCCCGTCCCGGACACAATGGGCTAGGTCCCGTCGGCCCAAATGATTATTTTTGGCCTGTTTTCCTTAACTTAAAATTTAAATACTTTATTAAATTAATTCAATCGTACATTTAAATTCACCGAGGCCACATACTGACTTTAAAGATTATCGAAAAATTATATCTAGCTTTGTTTTGACGACACGGTCCGAACAAAACTAATTCCGTTGAATTTGAAGACCGTTTGAAAAACGGTCATTTTCTGGTCGATCGAAATTGACTAAATTTGTCAAAACACATTTTTTTGCCATGCTCACATATTAATTCCAAAAATTATGAAAATTGGAATCTAGCAATAATTTGACATTCCGGTTCCAACAAAAGTGGTTTCTTCGAAAACGGAAGTCATTTGAAAAATGGCTATTTATACGGGCCATATATTATATTAAATTCCATAACGACCATTCTGAAAATTCAACTGGCCATAACTCTTGATTCCCGCTATGAAATTTCAATGTAACGTCCCAGATTTTTCGCCCATTCAAATTCGAATGTTTAAATTTGTTTATATATTATATTTGAAATACAATGGAATTTTAATCAAATTTATTTATTTAAAATAGAGTTCGAATATATATATAAATATATGTATTAATTAAAACGAGCTCGAAACGACGCGGTAGTTCGAAATTTTCGATTTGAACTTTAACTGGATATACAGGATCCGATATAAGTCAGATTTCTGTGAAACGAGACACGTTTGAACCGGTTCGATTATATTTTTCTAATGAAAGAGAAAAATCGAGATTTCAGCTTATAGATTTCAAGTTACGTACAATTCAAATTTTCAAATAGTCGTTGTGAAATCGTTTTTAATTTATAATTATTTATTTATTAATATTAAAGGATTTCTATATATTAGCCTACTTTAACATAACCCGTAATACTTTTCATCATTTAAATTCGGGCATTAGCAGTTTCCATACATTTGACAGTTGACAGATTTTAGTAGCTGGGGATTTCAGGGAATAATCAAGATGATTATCATATTGCTTTTAACAGAAACTAATTTTAAATGCTATGTTCAAATATAAAATGCCCATATTAAATATAATAGATTGGGCACCATGTAAAATTTCACGCCAGGTTGTGTGCTAAATGCATATTATATTTAGTTCAACCTTAACTTGGGATTGGCACATACAACTATTTCCAAACACACACTGTTTTGATTAAGCACAGTTTTTAACTCTATCACACATTAAAAATCAATTAGGAAGTGTAACCCGGAAATTCTGGGCCAATTTAAAAATTTTATTTTGGCGAATTTAAAGAATTTTGAATATTTGAAATGGATTATTTTAAATAATAACGACGGAAAATTTATTTTCGACGAAGTTAAAACGAATAATTTTATTTTAATATAAAACAAAGTTAAAACGAATAATTTTATTTTAATTTTATTTTAATTATCTCAGACATGTTATCTCAGTCTGGCCATCTGTCTGAGGGTGATAGGCAGAGCACAGATTTAACTTGGTCCTTAGCTCTTCTTGAAAAGCTTCCCAGAATTTACTGGTAAATAATGGATCCCGATCACTGATAATGCTTTTGGGAACCCCATGAAGTCTGACTATCTCTTTAAGATAGAGTTGTGCTAAACTTTGAGTTGTTCTATTGAACCGAACAGGGATGAAATGGGCAGATTTTGTTAAGCGGTCGACAATCACCCAAATGCTATCGTTGCCCTTTCGGCTTCGAGGCAAGCCATCAATAAAATCCATAGAAATTTCCTCCCACTTCCAACCAGGAACTCCTAGCGGTTGCAACAAACCTGCCAGTTTCTGTTGATCAATTTTAACTTGCTGACAAGTGGGACATCTAGCAACATAAATAGAAATATCCCTCTTCATTGATTTCCACCAAAAGGTGCGCTAGAGGTCATGGTACATTTTGTTCACCCCTGGATGGATGTTGATTTTAGATTTGTGGCACTCATCCATCACTTCTCTTTTTAGCTCAGCAATGTCTGGCACACAAATTCGCCCTTGTAATCTAAGGGTCCCGTTATCATCAATCTGGAAACTTGAGGCTTCGCCCTTACGGACTCGCTCACAAAGCTTCTGAATAAACTCATCATTCTTTTGAAGAGCAGAGACTTTATCGATCAAAGAAGGAGTGATAATGAGACTGGCGACAATGAGATTGTTGCATTCTGCATTCTTTTTACTGAGTGCATCGGCTACAACGTTTGCTTTTCCCGGAGTATATAGGATATCCAGGTCATATGATGCAAGAAATTCAACCCAGCACTGTTGCCTCATATTCAAATCTTTTTGGATAAAAAGGTGCTTCAAGGATTTGTGATCCGTGTAAATTTCAAACTTTTCACCCAAAAGATAATGCCTCCATATTTTAAGAGCAAACACAATGGCCATTACTTCAAGGTTATGCGTGACATAATTCTTCTCATGCGGTTTCAGTTGGCGGCTAGCATATGCGACTACCCTGCCTCTTTGCATCAGCACCGCACCAATACCTTAAATAAATAAGGGATAACATGTTAAAATGAGATTTGTCATTTAAAGGGAAAATGTTATCTCAGACATGTTAATTTATAAAGAAACAACCTTGCTTAGAGGCGTCGGTCCAGACCTTCAAATCCTGATTGCCATCTATGATGGTCAACACAGCAGCATTGGTTAACCTCTTCTTTAGCTCTTGGAAAGCTGCCTCGCATTCCGGTGTCCACTTGAATTTCGTATGCTTCTTGGTCAGGTTTGTCAATGGACAAGCTACCTTCGAAAAGTCTTTGACAAATTTCCGATAATAGCCGGGCAGTCCCAAGAAACTTCTGACCTCCGTGGGAGTTTTAGGCTGCTTCCATTCTTGGATGGCTGAGATCTTTCCTGGATCTACTGAGATGCCCTCCTTTGATACAACATGGCCGAGGAATTTCACCTCCTCTTGCCAGAATATGCATTTAGAAAATTTTGCTTTCAGCACATTTCTTCGGAAAATCTCTAAGACTTCTCTCAGATGCTGTTCGTGCTCAGCAGCGGATTTAGAAAAGATGTGGATGTCATCGATGAACACGAGCACAAATTTGTTTAAAACATCTCTGAATACTCTATTCATCAAGTCAACAAAATATGCTGGAGTATTACATAAACCGAAAGGCATTACTAGCCATTCATAAAAGATGTCTAGGCCTCTGAAAGCAGTTAAAGGCACACACACCTCTGCAATGCGAAGTTGATGGAAGCCTGTAGCTAGGTCCATCCTAGAGAATACTTGTGCCCCATGCAGTCGGTCAAGCAAGTCAACAATACGAGGCAGTGGATATTTGTTCTTAAGAGTTTGCTTGTTGAGATCACAGTAGTCTACACATAGCTTGAGAGTACCGTCTAATTTGGGACGAACACCACTGCTGCTCCCCATTCTGAGAAGCTGGGCCTGATCAGACCCTTCCACAAATGTTGCTTGGTTTGATTTTTCAGCTCCTCTCTTTCTTTTGGCGACATTCTCCGAATGGGATGTACAACAGACCTTGCATTCAGAGCTAAATCAATTCGGAAGCTGATTTCTCTATGTGGAGGTAGGCCCTCAACTTCTTCGAAAACATCAGCGTAATCTTTGACGACAGGGATATCCTCAATAGAAGTAGGGGTAACTTCTAGAGAAGACCAGAAGGTTTTCCTGTCGATGGCCGAGCCATGGCAGGGGATACATACATTACCGAGTTTAGTTTTAACTTTGACAATTCTTTCGGCACATACCAACTCAGCTTCATATTTTGCTAACCAATCTATACTAAGTATGATGTCATATCCAAAAAACTCCATGATGATCAAATTAAAAGGAAACTGATAGCGAGAATAGGAGATAAGCACTTTACAATACTGATTTAGAATGAGGGAACCTCCTATCGGACTATTAGCTCTAATCAAAATTTTGAGTTTTCTAGGTTTCGGTTTCAACTTTTTACTTGCATCTTTAGAAATAAAGCTTCTTGCAGCACTAGTATCAAATAAGACAGTAATAGGGATGTTCTTAATATTAAGCGTACCTCCTAAGACATTGGGTTTATTAGGCCCCTCAGTCGAAGCTGGTGCAACTGCTCCCTCATAAACATGTGCCACTTCGGTTTTCTTCAACAGAGGACAGTTTCTGGCAAAGTGCCCCGACTTACGGCAGTTATAGCAATCCTGTGTGTTCTGACCACGATTCTCAGAATTCTGACCACGGTTCTGGGAGCTCTGACCACGGTTCTGACTAGGGCCTGAGTCATCTCTCTTGACCCTTTTTGGTGCTCTACACTCGTAAGCAAAATGCCCAATCTTTCCGTAGTTATAGCAGGTCACCTTGCTCCTATCCCTCTTCTTCCCTTGGGGCTTAGCTGCAGAAGAATTGCTCGCCTCCTGTTTCTTGTTAGCCTGTTCCTTCTGGTTGTTGACCTTTCCCCCTATCTTGCGGTCCAGACTCATCATTCTCCTCATAGCGGCACGCCATTTCCACTACTTCATTGAAAGGAAGCTTAATATGGGCAGTGACTCGATTCAAATATTTCTTGGACAGCCCCTTGATAAATTTCTTATTCTTCTCTACGGGATCTTGAATCAAACTAGGGGCATATCGTGAAAGCTCATCAAACTTCCTCACATACTCAGAAACGGTCATACTGCCTTGCTGCAGGTTAACGAACTGCTTGCGCAGACGCTCTCTAGCTTGTGGGGGTATATACTTCTCATTGAAAAGCTCATTGAATCTGGCCCAAGACATATTGGCCACGTCATTGCAGATTTTAATTGTATCCCACTAATGCCTTACTTCCTCCTTATGTTGCCAAACTGCCAGGTAACGCTTTCGCTGATCTTCCAGTTCCAAGCCTTCTAGGATCTTTTCGCAATCTTTAAGCCATGCCTCTGCTTGAATCGCAGACTCCCACCCTGTAAAAGGTACACCTCCAAGGTTCTTGAATTTCTTTGACATTCTCCCCAAATCAAAAGGCTGCGGAGGTGGAGGTGGTTCAACTACGACCTCTGAATTATGCTGGTTTTGAGTAATGGGTGTCTCGTCTCTAGCTTGCCCTCCAGCTCCTACTCGGGCTCCTCTAGCCCCGCCTCGAGCTCCACCACGGGCTCCGCCTCGGGCTGTTCTTGATCTAGTATCCATTTAAATCAGTCTGTACCATCCTGGAAAGAGTCAGACCAATAAAAATGAGAATTTTCAAGAAAAGATAAGATAAGGACGAGATGAAAAGATGATGATGTAATGATTGGTAAATATGTGCTATTCTGCTGTGTTCACTCTAGGACATTACTAGTCCTATCCCTAATGAGCTACTCATCTTAGAATAATGTGGATTCTATCTAGACGAATTGTTCTAAATATGTTATATTCCGTAGCTAAGGTAAACCTTAGGCTCTGATACCGACTGTGATAACCCCAAACTTCCGTAGACCGAAAGTTAGGATGATCATTTTGGAATACAACATATTTACAACAAAAACAGATCTCGGATAATTATCATAACACATAAACATTTCAGCGGAAATAAATGTCATCAGCATCACAGCAAAACATCAGAGTATGCAGTTTTACAGGAACCACTTAACATAATAGAAGTCTAAACAAAAGAGAAACAAGTCTCAAATGAAAAGAAATGAGTTTCAAATCCCATTACATACATCAAAAGCAAGAGATAGAAAAATGTCTCAAAAGCAGAATAAAAGATGGAGAAAAGGTCTTCTTCTTCTTCCTCCCAATGCAAGCTCCCACCAGAAAGTATCACCTAGAAACCTGTCAATTGGCTGCCCGTGTGGAAAGAGGGCACCCGAGTTAGCAAAAGTGAAACAAACTACGAGTCAGTCATGGGACTGGTGTGAGAATTCTTAACTAAATTAACTATCAAGATGGCGAATCTCAGGACCACGCCGCTAAAGTGGAACGGGTTACTCCATTGGATTGCCAGTGCAATATTTTATAAAGTTTATATAAAACAGCGAAATGACTTTTGAAAAATGAAACCATCATAAGACTCAAGTCCTATCACACAATGCAACGCACACAGGAGGATAGAGTTTTCCCTTATGATGATCAAACATGCTTAATACGTGAAAAGTAATATTTTAATATTATCATTAGTGTTTAAGCAGTATTAAAATACTTCAATATAAATATATCAATCCTAGACGGCATAGTACCCCATCCTACTATGTCGACGTATATAAGTTTACAATCAAAACCGAAATGTCTTCGTATTGGGAATTGGTTTTCTGTCATGAAGTCGAGGCTAGGGATCGTCCTCTTCCGATTCGAGACACTCTAGCAAATGCCTCAGGATCACACCTATGGGCAACCCTTGGATGCTGTAGGGTCGGTCCCTACCTAACGGTAGTGGATTAGTTATGCCTGAACACACATTTCCCAGTCCCTTTGGACCTATAATATGACCACTTCCGGCCTATAAAAACCCGAGGTACCTCAATCCAAAATCCACATAAGTAAAATGTCGGGCCGTGTCAAAACCCAAGCACCACTCCTAGCTAGAAAGAAACGTGTGCACTCCCTACAGTCCATATCCCGTTTTTAACTCATACCGGGGTGTGAGGCTCGCGAAGTCACATTATACACAAAGCTATGCCTAAACAGGCTATGCTTTGATCATCAGCCACAAGGCCTGCTTTTCAACAAAGCTGATCATTGCATCTTGGCGTGCCACATTGACCATTCAACGCCATGCTATCGATAACTACTACTACGTTTCCGGGTGTTAAGTAGAGAATAACTTCTCCACCACCAAACAGACATATATTACCAGAAAGCGATTTAATTACATGAAGTGAATTTCAACGTCAGACACGCATCCATTTACAAGTCCGTTCTGGGTCTGAACGAAACCGAAGACACCAAAAAGGCGCTCGCTTATTCGCACGACCAACTCATACGTCCGGACAATTACCGCTTCAACCCAGTCTTGGGAGCAAGTCCGTCCAAGGTATCAGAAATCATCGTCCATTCGATGTGAAGATCGCTAGTCTTCAACCGTCGTCTCCTTGCATCTTTGATTCAGTCGCCGTTCAATTATTTGAAATGAGTTAACCTCGGCCTTTTCAAATAATTGTCGTATAATTATAGTTTAAAACATTTCATATATATATAACTATTTATCGCTATTTTTATTTATTAAAAATAGCTCAAAATACATAAACGACGTTTCGGGTCAATGGGTGGCGCTGGCGCTGCTTTTTCCAAAATTTGATTTACACATACCTTAAAATCTAACCATCGGATTTTGATGAAATTTATATCGTTGGAAATCTCTTCCCAAAGCGGTCCTAACGGTTCCAGTTTTGGGAAAATCCAACGGTCGGATCTTTCTATATATTCGTTTGAAGTTACGATTGTCGATACGCGAACTGCAGCGCTCGTTTCGTTTAATTTTATATATTTATATTTATATATAACATATAAACCATATGGGCGATTTCCTTTATTAAAAATGAGGATTTCAACAAGGTATGATTTTAAATCAAATAAAAATGACATTTTTGTTCGCCAATTCTAATGCGACCAAAAATGATATTTTTAAATGTATAATTTCAATGTTCAACAAAATGACATTTTTGTTCGCCAATTCTAATGCGACCAAAAATGATATTTTATTATGTATAATTTCAATGTTCAACAAAATGACATTTTTGTTCGCCAATCCTAATGCGATCAAAAATGATATTTTATTATGTATAATTTCAATGTTCAACAAAATGACATTTTTCTTCACCAATTCTAATGCGACCAAAAATGATATTATATTATGTATAATTTCAATGTTCAACAAAATGACATTTTTGTTCGCCAATTCTAATGCGACCAAAAATGATATTTTACTATGTATAATTTCAATGTTCAACAAAATGACATTTTTGTTCACCAATTCTAATGCGATCAAAAATGATATTTTATTATGTATAAATTCAATGTTCAACAAAATGACATTTTTGTTCGCCAATTCTAATGCGACCAAAAATGATATTTTATTATGTATAATTTCAATGTTCAACAAAATGACATTTTTGTTCGCCAATTCTAATGCGATCAAAAATGATATTTTATTATGTATAATTTCAATGTTCAACAAAATGACATTTTTGTTCACCAATTCTAATGCGATCAAAAATGATATTTTATTATGTATAACAAATAAAAAGGTAAAAGTCCCTTATTCTTTTATTTACATATAAAATGTAAATCTCTTTTTATTCTTTCCAATTACATTGAAAAATGAAAATGTCTTTTTTTTTTTACATTGGAAATGAAAAATGTCTTTTTATTCATTTCTATTACATTAAAAATGAAAATGTCTTTTATTCTTTTTTATAACTAAGGGAACTCAATTTAAAAGTTAATTCATCTTTCTATGTAATATTTGCATTGTAAAATGCAATTAAAAAGGTGGACTTTATTTCCAATGTAAACATCTTTTCTAGCGTCAACATTCCTAAAATAAATATATTTTCTAATGTCAAGATTTGATTCATTTCAACTATATTAACATAACGATGAAGTTTTGTTCATTTCAACCATATAAACATGACGAGGAAATTTGGGTGTCATTACAACTAATTTAACATACGATGAATTTTGTGCATTACAACAAATGGCAACATATGATTGGTTGTAAAATTCCTATGAATCAAAAATAATAGACCCCACATTTATTTTGTGAAATAAAACAAAATATATGAACTTTATTCATTTTATAGGATGAAAGATCAAATTTTTATTCATTATATAAATTCAACTTCTTTTATTTTATATGTCAAAATAAAAGATCAAATCTTTATTTATCATTTAAAACAAAATGAAAGGAAAACAAAAGATTGAACTTTATTTTATTTTGTTTTCAAAAAAAAACAAAAGATCAAACTTTCCTATATATTTTGTTCTAAAAAAAATACAAAAGATCAAACTTTCCTTTATATTTGTTTTTGAAAAACAAAATTCTGTTAATCAAAACAAAAGACTAAAACTTTGTTTTATTCGTAGATCAAAAACAAAAGATTCAACTTTAATTTGTTTTTGAACTTTAGTTTGTTTTCAAAAACAAAAATTAGAACTTCATTTTGTTTTCAAAACATAAGGCCCAAACTTAATTTTGTTTTCAAAACAAAAGATTAAAACTTTTAAACAAAGATCCCAACTTTATTATATTTTATTTTCAAATCAAAAGATCAATTTCAAGAGAAAGGAATAACAATAAAAACAAAAACAAAGGCGAGAACTTTATTATGATTACATTAGAATTCTACAGATCCAAACAGTCAAATTATGACATGACATCACAACGAATAAGATTCAACAATACAATAATCACCACATAACAGACCAGAATAATATACAATGATTCAACTGATCGAATAGAATTTAAAATAAATTATTTAATTATTTAAATTCAGAATCTCACAGTCGTTGATGATTTTTGGCCCAAATTCAAACTGTTCAGAATCAACTCCAGTCAGTTTAGATGCGTAGATCTTCACACGATTACAACGCCGCTGAAATCATCGAATTTCGAATTGAAACGAGTTAGATATGATAAATTGAAGTTTTAAAATAATTTAAATTAATTAAATAATAAATTAATTAGAGAATTAACCTTTCTTCCTCTCAGACACTACAAGCCGCAGTTTTTCCCTTTTCTTCAAATCCTAGGGTTCAGATTTGCTCGCGGATGGATGCACTAGAGGCTGATCGGACGGCGGGACTTTGACGGGCTACGGGTGGCGCACGCCGGGGGGGGGGGGGGGTTGGCCGAACTCGGTGGCGGCTAGGGGGGCCCACGGCTGCTGTTTGCGGCGGTCTTGGGGGTCCCTGTTCGAGCGAAACACACAACGTCCTGAAATCCAACCTTATGGATTTAAAGAGGGATCGATCCTCTTTGATTTCCCTTTTGAATTGTTTGAAAATATGATAAGGATTAAGAGATACTAGGGAGGGAAATTCAGAAGATATCGGCCATTGTTTTAGGGGGGGGGGGGGGGCAGAAGATGATAAATAGTAATTAGGGTTTTCAATCTCCTATATTTATAATATTAAAAATGTATTTTGATAAAAAAAACCATATCTTCCAAACCGGTTCAAATCCAGTCCAGCAGAAAGTGACCCTAGCCAATAGCCCATATTCCGGATCCAATGGGATAGGTCCCGTCAGCCCAAATGGCTGTTTGTGGCCTGTATTATTTAATTTAATATTTAATTCCTTTATTAATTTAATTCGTCTGCATAAATAAATTCTCCGAGGCTACAAACGGACTCAGAAAAATCCAGAAAAAAATATATTTGTCTATGTTATGACGATACGACCCTAACAAAATTAATTTCGTCGAATTCTGACACTGTTTAAAAACTGGCTATTTTTCAGTCGATTAAATTTGACTATAATCGACCAAACACATTTTCCTTCGCCACGCTCACATATGAAGTCGAAAAATTCTAAAAATTGAAACCTAGCAATAATATGACATTCCGGTTCCGATGAAAGTGGTTTCGTCGAAAACAGAGATCGTTTGAAAATTGCCTATTTTCACTGGCTTTAATATTATTTAAAAATGGAATTTTTAATTTCTGCCACATTTTTCCACCAAATAATTTAAAATAAAAATTTTAAATTGGTTAGGATTTTCCGGGTGGTTACATTTATTTTTCGGGAAGTTTTAGAATTAGTATGTGGCCTGGCAAATTGAAATGTACTTTAAAATCAAATATTGAATGTTTTATACTTTAATTTGAAGAGAAACTGACTGAAACAGTCGAATGGGCCTACGAAACATATCCCATTGTATTCGGAATGGGGGTATTACGCTAAGGGCGACAGTCGTTGGGTTTGATTTGGGGCTCGGGAGAGAAACTTGACTTTAAAACAATTAAAGAATAAAAAATAATATAATTTTCCTATAAAAAGGGGCCAACTAAAAGCCCTAACCCTAATTTGCCTGAGCCGCCACCAGGTCAAAATCGAAGGCCAGATTTTTCAAATTTAAATTCCTAAATTTCTCTAAATTCTTGCAATAATATTCAACGCATCTAAAGGCAAGATTGAAGGGGGCGGCGAGATCTTGGGGATGAACGGCGGTGATCGCCGTTGGTGGCACGGATGGGGGAATCGGGCTTCCAAAGCTCGTCGTACACATGCGGTTTCCAGCGCCAGGGTCCTACCGAGGTGGCTGCCTCTCTTGGCGTTGGTGGCGCCCCCCTAGGGCTACGATGTGGCAGTCCCGGATCGGACTCCGATGGCCTAGGGTTCGTGCGGCGATCAAGGGATGGTTCTGAGCAGATGGGTTCAGCGGTACAGAATAAACGATGAAAGGTGGTGAAGGACTAGAAAAATATTAAGGTTAATTAATTTTTTTATTATTTCCTTAATGACCCATTTAAATCATCAAACGTATTTAAAGCCCATATCTCTCTCACACGAGGTCGGAAAAATGCAAACTTGGATCCGTTGCGATCGTGGGAACGAGAGCTTCACAATAAAACTGACCGCGTCCAAAATAGAGCACGTCAGAATTTCATGCAATTTCAAATCGAAACAGAACAGAAATTCAGATAAAACTGACGGAGTGGAACCCAAAGCGAGAATTCTTTCACTATAATTCTTTTTGTACAGCTATTTATTTTATAACTGCATATATGAACTGCTCCCCGTCGTCCACAGAACATGGACGACTTGTTTGATTGTATTCTGTGCGAAAATTGATCGTGATGTGAAATGAAATAAATAAATATATATATATATATACATATATATGAAAAGTGAAAATATCGTATATATTGAAAAGTGAAAATATCGTATATATTGAAAAGTGAAAATTTTGTATATATTGAAAGTGAAAACATTATATATATGAAATGTGAAAACGATATATATATATATGAAATGTGAAAACAATATATATATATATATATATATATATGAAATGAAAACGATATATATGAAACGAAAATGATATATATATGAAATTTGAAAACGATATATATATGAAATGAAAACTATATATATATGAAATGAAAACGATGTATATACGAAATGTGAAAACGATATATATATGAAATGAAAACGATATATGTATGAAATGTGAAAACGATATATATATATATATATATATATATATATATATATATATATGAAATGAAAACGATATATATATGAAATGTGAAAACGATGTATAAATGAAATGAAAACGATATATATATATATATATATATATATATATGAAATGTGAAAAATATTTGATTGTTAAAAATATATTTTTTAACATATATATACACTGTATAAAATTGTCGTGTATATGGAATATTCAATTTTGATTAGAAATTGAATATGAAGTTGAAATCATTTTGAAAACGAATTTAAAACGATTTATAAAATACGTTTTAGAAAGGAATTCAATGAAATATATATTATACATATTATATATAATATAATGGTCTGAATAGAATGTGCCATGCTGCGGCAGTTCGCGAATTCCGACCATTAAGTTCGAACGGACATTACGGGGGATCCGACCGTCGGATTCTCCTGAAACTGGGACCATTGTGTTCGTATCGAAAAGTGCTTTCTAATGAATATGAGAAATTTGAAACCTAACGGATGGATTTGGAATTATGTCCAAATCAAATTTGGAAAAGATCGTTGTAAGTGCAGTTCGATGGCCGTTGATGGAAAACGACTGTACGGGCCTTGATAAAATTAGAAAAAATATCAATAATTTGTGTAAAATCATAAGAAATGATTTGTGAAGAATTGGGATGAAAAACTCCATATTTGAAAAGATAAAAATAGATTTTTATCGAAATGAAATAGTTTTGAACTAGAATTAAAATCCGTTTATTTTTGAAATAAATAAATTGGATTTGAAATGGTTTTAAAAATAACCAGAATTTCCAATATATGAATTGGAATGGTTTTGAATCGAAATTATCTTCGGAATATTTCGATATTGGATTCCGTGTTGATACGGACATTGTGGAGGAATTTGGAAGATATGTATATCGTTATTCCTATACGATATTTATTGATTTCAGAATTTGATGTTGAATATAAGCCGATATATTTTCTATTCAAATCCTTGTATTTAATATCAAATTGGATTTGGGGTTTGTCGTGAACTGTGTTTAAAAGACATTAGTTCTTTAACCCGCGTAAAAGCAGGATTAATTTCCAAATTATAGAACAATTAATATGAAATGATTTTAGAGATGAAACCTGTTGGGGTTTGAATAAATCTTTAATTAGATTTGGATGAATGAATGGTGATTAAATTTACCAAAGCACGTGATGTGATTAAACCAAATTTACTTAGTTGTTGATATTGATTGTGGTTGATTGATTGTTTGGATGGTGCTCGACCGGTTTATAAGCAGAATATGCCTTTACGTTTACCATTGGGTTTGGTAAAGATATCTGTGTGCTAACACCTTGTGAAACACTTCACGATTTGACGATAATGTGTTTAGCGATGTTGTGTTAATTTCTAATTTAATGAATGGTTGTGAAATGATATATTTTTCTTAAGTGAAAAGAAATGTATTCCCGATTTTGGATAGGGAATGTTTTATAAAAATGTTTTATAAAACAGAAAGGATTTCGAGGCCTAAACCCGATATTATCGAAGAGATTTTGAAATGTATTATGTGTTACATTGTGGTTCATCACATATTTGATTAGTTGCTATTAATGATGTATCTGTTTGGTGGCGGAGAATTTATTCTCTTGCTTAACACCCTTCTTTGAGACGTACGTGCTCAAAGGTTAAGTGATTAATAGTGAATAATCATATGTGTGAACTGCTGATGTAAAGTACTATATTCTGAAAATACTTGTGATTATTATGTTGTGTAATGATTTTCCATACTTCGGGATATGAAATGATTTTGTATGTGGTTAGAGATTCGAGTGAGCCGGACGACTAAAAGCATGAGTGAGATGGGCGGTGTATGCTTCCATGTGTGGGAGATGCATCGTCGGTGTAGCCTGCTCCTACGTGGGGTAGGTGCACATTTATATATCGAGTAGCTAGGTGTGTACCCTTTGCCTTGACTTGGGGGAGCCCGATATTTGGTTGCATACTTGTTTGTATGCATTGTTATGATTTTGAATTCACATTTCCAAACGATTTGATTTGAGATCCCGAAGTGAAATCTACTTTGTTATAGAAAGTTAGATATGTATTTCAAATGATTTGAAATAGAAATCGAGAAATAAAGTCCAAAGGGATAATTTCTGTAAATTGAATTGGATTTAGAAAATCTACGTGTGGTGATTAATCTAAATGGGTAGATTGGGATATTGCATGTTGATTGATGCATAGTAGATCCATATATCTATATTGATTGTTGTTTATACACTGGCATTCATGGGGGTAAACCTGTTCCGCGTTAGCGGCGTGGTCCCGTGATATGCCATATTATTAAATAAGTTAATTATAACTGTTTAGAGTTTCTCATACCAGTCCCATGACTGACCTGTAGTTTGCTTTTCCCTTGAAAACTCGGGTGCCCCTATTTTCCACACGGGCAGTCGAGTAGTTTTATTTTGCAGATATATTGAGCAGGATTCTGGATTGAAGCTTTAAGCTGTGTCTAGTGCATTTATCGTCTTCCGCTCTGTTACTTATTTATTTTCCGCTGTGCATTGTATTACGTTTATGTTAATTTATCTTCCGCTGTGTATTATTTTCGATATACTGCGATATTCTGTACTCTGATGTAACATTATTATGATGTTTATAAAAGTCTTCTGTTATTTGTTCTGATGTGTTGTATGCCCAGAGTTAGCGTATGCGGGATTCGAACGGTCTTGGTCGATTTAGCGATCGATTAGGTCCAAGCGAAATCCGTGTCGTTACAGGAAGCATATTTAAATCATGGTTATACACATATAAAACTTCTCAGTTATGTTAAAAGTTACTGCAAACTAGGCGGTTACAAGTTGTTTTACACGGTTTTAAAAAAACAAAAGAAAAGCTAAGCTACTAACAACTAAGGAAAATAGACAGATAAAAGAGAAAAGGAAAACAGTAAAATTTGTAAAGCTAAAGTTAGTAGCTAGAAATAGTTCTACAAACAGCAAAATATATATGAATATCTTCGTACATACGGCCGATCAAAACAACACAATGAACAGAAATATGAACAGCTAAAGGAAAAGGTCATGACAATTCAAATCGGTAATATGACCATACAAACAGTATATACATATTTATATATACAGTGACTTTATATATCAAATGTATAAACATTTGTAACAACAGATCTTGACCGAATCAAACAGTACAAATAGGATCCATTACTTAATATCAACGGCCTTGGTTCTTTAAAGGATTAGTGAATCTATCTCGATCAATTTTGATCTGTAGAAAAAGAAGAAAACCCATTAAAAGGGTGATTTCATGATAGTAATGAACAACAAGAGTAATAAAAAAATAAAAATAAAACAAACAGTTAAAACGTAAAGGTCTTCACATGCATGAACAATGAAAACAGCTAAAAACCTATAGAACAACTACTCAAATAGCCCAAACAGCTAGAGAATAGCATAAGGGATAGCTGAAAACAACTATCTATATATTCACTGATACACAGCTAAAGTAAAGATATGCATATGTTGATACATCAATTTCAAACAGATAAAAGATATGAACAGCAAGAAACTATATACATCAACAGCTAAAACTTAGATTTCGATCCGAAGGGTCTTGGACCAATATCGGTTGAAGCCGAAGACCTAGGCCTCGATCTGGTTCGCTCGTTGTGGTTCTGGAAAACTCGGGTTGCTCGACAGTGTGGTGGCGGGTCGTTGGAGGAGGGTCGCTGTCTGTGGTTGACCGCGGAAGGGGATTGCGACGCCATAAGCTCGAATTGGCGAAGGATAGAAAAGAGGGACTAGGGTTTCGGTCTGGAGTAATTAGTGGTGACGGCTGATAAATGGAATAAGGATTGAAGGGTAGGGTTTAAAATGGGAACGGGTTGGGTAGTGGGCCGAACGGAGATAAAGGTAAAGGTCCAATCTTATTTTGTTTAAAAATTAAGTTTAAATAATTTAATTACTTCGTAAAATTGTTTATACGATATCTTGCACCTACGTTATCAGATTCAAGCGCGGTCAGTCTCGTTCGGACCGTAGAGATGAGAACTTAGAGATGGAGCAGGCCAATCCGGATCTGAAGTAACTGGAATTTTTATTCGAACTAAACGTCAGTTTAATTTAACAATAACAGGCTGTTTATTGATAGATTCAAATCAAAGTGACTCACTCAGCTCTTCCCATTTATATTTTATATAAATTGGGTTTTTATTTTGCGTGTTCTGGTTGTTAGTGGGACTGTTTGCTAGCTAAATAGATTTATTGTTGACTCAACCACTGAAATTAAATAGACGTTTAATTTCAATAAAACACCAATCGTATTGATTTGACCCAAATAAAGTAATTTCCCTTGATTGGTCACGTTTATAAACGTGTTTGAAATTGTTTGAATTGTTTGAATGATCTGTTAATTGGTTGTTGATCGTTATAGAAATTATCAGTCGAATAAAAAAAGGAATGATTGATTGTTGAACCATGTTTCAACATTTGTTCTAATGGGTAGTGTGGTTGGGTAATTGGCATCCCCTGGCCTATAAATCAATCGATTTATAAAATATGGGTTTTATCGACAGTGAACTGATAATATCTAAGTTATAAATATATTTTATAGCGAAAATAGGTTTTGAAAGTTATTACATTGAAAGTTTATTTAAAAAGGAAATAAATATTTAATTATTTATTTATTTAAAGTTTATATGGAATTATGAAATTGTTTTATAAACCAAAGTCTTATGCTGGTAAGAATTATAAACAAACGAGAAAGTAATAACCTAGGGGTTTAGTATTTCATTAATCACGTCAAGTGAACAATTAAATGAAGCTATTTAAATTAATTATATTTTTGTTAATTTAAAGAAGGAATTAACTGGAGTTGGTTAAAGAAATAATCATGTTTTGAATTGACCGAGTCGACCATTTCAACAAAGTTAGACCTTTTTATTAGTTTTTTGTTAGTGAACTAAAATAAATGACCTGACGAATAATTGGTTAAATTAAATAAGATTTTAAAAGAGATTTTTATTATTTATCTTTGTAAATAAAAACTGATTTTACAATAATAAATGTAAAAGTAAATTATTTGTTTAGTTTGATTAATTACTTCTTAAATGAGATATATTTAAGTAAGTAATTATTTTGGAGATATAAAGGGGTTTAGGTTAAACCTGAGATGTATATACATAGTTATAAAGGGAATATGAGATTAAAGCATTGTTTTAAATTGGGAATACTTGAGAATGGAATTAAGTTAAGGGAATTGAATTTTCATGAAAAAAGGAGATTGGAAAAGGGGTTGAAATCGAGTTTGGTAAACAAAGTTGAAAATAGGATTTGTAATAATAATTTAGTTTGTGAAACAAAGTTATTGGAATAAGTTGAGAGTGAATAAAAGTGGTGTTTAGTAAACAATTATTTAATTAACGAATTAAGTGATGATACTAACTATATTTAAAGAAGAACTATAAAGCTATATTTTAACTAGTGGGAGGTGTTTGATGTAAGTTTAAACATCGTTTCTTGAATTACAACTCATATTTACCAGAAGATAAGAACGTTGTTGATCAAGGTCTGAGAGACAATTAAAATACCCTAACTTGGACGACTTCGGGACTATCCAAGGATGATACTAGTTGGTAATGTCAAGAAGGTATGATAAGATTTCCAAGGTAACGGAAATGATATGAGATGATATTTCCTAGTAACGGAATTAAAAGGAGACTGGGCGATAAATTTTAAAAGCTAAGTGATGCTGAGTACCAAACCAGTAAATCTATTTATGATTTCATGGATGTTTACTTGATAGTTAAATAACCGACTATCGAGTCTGACCTTTACGATTGTTGGTATGGAAAGACCGGGATCGAAAATATATTCGAAAACCATTCCAACCAACGAATACGAAATATATAGAATATATCGGGCGACGATCGAGATGGAGCATGTGAAGACCATAGATCTTCATAAAGCGGAAGAACCACTTACAATCTCTGATTCGACCCGAAGATATACTAGGGTTCTGTCATGGTTGGAATCTGTGGATTGCAAGGACGATCGCTACTGATCCATGGGGTGATTCCAATATTGGATGCAGTAGGAGAGTACCTTCGGTTCATCCTGTTCCTGGATGACTTATATGGACGGATGTCTGACAGAATATTTCTTAAGGGTCACCTACGTTGATTTTTACAAACGTATCTCTGTTGGTGGCGGAGAGGGGCACCTCTCTAGCTTAACGACCAGAATATTTTTGTGGATGTCAATTAGTGATTTAGCGGATCTGACGATGTGGCATTCAAAGTATATGATGACCAAATGCGTTCTGACCTCAAGCCTCATCAACCAGGAAATGACAAAAATCGGGTAGGTAGCATGGCTATGTGGGTCGCTCCCATTAGGGTGTATAATCACCTATCTAGAGAAAATCCATTTTCATTCTTTAATCTATTTCGATGCTGTCCCTATTCGGGAAACGGTGGTTTGAATCCAACCGTTGGTGATATACATTCGATACACTCAAGCGAAATGAGTGGTCGGTCTTGTGAGGGCCAGGTTGCAGGACGTTCTTCTTGAACCTAGTGTATTCGCCTCTAGAGATACACTATCGGCAGGTGGTCCCATACCTTGTCATAGTTGGAACCCAGTCTCCAATAAGTGCCCATGGTTTTGTTTGTATATATATACGTAGAGCGTGAGATGCAAGCGTTCCACTAGATTGTTATTTACTTGTATTTATACATTATTATAATATCAGAAAGATATTGATTTCAAAATTGTTTTAGGTTATCGTAAGGTAAAAACCGTCCGTGTTTATGTATGGATTTGGTCTTACGATTATCCTATTCTTTCGAAAGGATTTTTACTTTAAAATCAAGTTGTGTGATACCTTAATGCTGTGCGAGTTTTTCTGACTCTGGTTCACCAGAGTGACCCGGTGTTTTGTAAATGCTCGGGTTAGCCCGGGGGTGTACAGGTCCAAGTTATCAGGTACTGTGAAGTCCAAAGACGAGATGGAGATGTTCAGACGTATGATATCTAATTTGTGTTCCGCTGTGTGAATATATATGAGTACAGATTATTAAAACTATCCAGATGTATGTTGTACTCTGATATTGTAAGTATTTTTCAAAAGCTCTCAATAAAGATTTATTTCTGTATTATATTTTGTTCCGCTGCGATTTGAGACTCTATGTTGTATTGGTTCTTCTTCTACTTCTATTCTAATATTTCTTTCTTTCTTATCTCACCCTCTAATTTCTTTCTATAAACGTTCCAGTGTTTCGGTGTTTGGAAGGTCGGCATAAGATACGATAAGGGTATTTATGTCGATTTCTCTGGGTCGTTACAGTGGTATCAGAGCTAATTGTTGAGTAGTAACCTTAGATCTATGGCGTAACTCAATAGGGATGGGGTTAGTAATACCCTAGATTGAGTTAAGTGTATATATATAAGAGTGTATTTGTAGATTTATATAAAAATGTTTTGCATTGTGATAATTAATCGGTTCAGGTATGGGGAACCCTATCGAACTGGGAATTGACACAATATTGTGTTATAAAGAGGGTCAATGAAATAATTTTACCCAAGACATATTTTTATATAGAAAAGGGAAATAAATTTCTATATTATGATGATGCGGGTTGTTTTGTTGTTCTGATTGATTTGATTTGAATCAAATTTGAAATATGGAATAAAGTTGAACTGGCTAGAAAAAGAAATTGTAAATCGAATCAGATATGAAAATAAAACTGAACCTGGTTAAGTGAATTTAACCAGTTGGGGTTAATGAGAAATTGTATGAATGGAAAGCAAGGAGATAAATCCCGGTATAGTGGATTGGAAATAAGATTGGGTGGTGAAGTGGAAACAGAATTGTCTAACCCAGATTATTATTTGCATTATAAGTGGAGTATGTGCAGAGTCTTGAAGACTGTAAAGATGATTTGGTTGTACAGACTGCAAATGGAGACGATGAATGGTTACTGGATACGCTGTGAAAATTTGGATTTGAGTTCGAATGCTCGACAAATAGGTAAACCTTATATTATGGGTTAAGCGATTAATTTTATACCCTGAGTGGATTTCCATTTGGATTTTAAATTTTCTTTCCGAAGAAGTTGAGGCCCAGAGTGGTTGTTGTAGTCGTATCGATCGAGCCATGCAGAGGAGGTGCTGGCAAAATTTTAGAATATTTTTAGAGTTCGAATTTATTTTGAAGTTAATGCAAAGGAAATGATTTTAAAATAATAAGGTTCGGAATATTCTTCCTACTTTGCAATTTCGAGGACAAAATTATTCTAAGGGGGGAAGAATGTAACGTCCCAGATTTTTTGGCCATTTAAATTCGAATATTTAAATTTGTTTATATATTATATTTGAAATACAATGGATTTTTAATCAAATTTATTTATTTAAAATAGAGTTCGAATATATATATATATATATATATATATATATATATATATATATATATTAAAACGAGCTCGAAACAACACGGTAGTTCGAAATTTTCGATTTGAACTTTAACTGGATATACAGGATCCGATATAAGTCGGATTTCTGTGAAACGAGACCCGTTTGAACCGGTTCGATTATAATTTTCTAATGAAAGAGAAAATCGAGATTTTAGCTTATAGATTTCAAGTTACGCACAATTCAAATTTTCAAATGGTCGATGTGAAATCGTTTTTAAATTTATAACGATTTATTTATTAATATTAAAAGATTTCTATATATTAACCTACTTTAACAGAACCCGTAATACTTTTCATCATTTAAATTCGGGCATTAGCAGTTTCCATACATTTGACAGTTGACAGATTTTAGTAGCTGGGGATTTCAGGGAATAATCAAGGTGATTATCATATTACTTTTAACAGAAACAATTTTTAAATGCTATGTTCAAATATAAAATGCCCATATTAAATATAATAGATTGGGCACCTTGTAAAATTTCATGCCAGGTTGTATGCTAAATGCATATTATATTTAGTTCAAAACTTGGGATAGGCACATACAACTATTTCCAAACACACACTATTTTGATTAAGCACAGTTTTAAACTCTATCACACATTAAAAATCAGTTAGGAAGCATATTTAAATCATGGTTATACATATATAAAACTTCTCAGTTATGTTAAAAGTTACTGCAAACTAGGCGGTTACAAGTTGTTTTACACGGTTTTTTTTTAAAAAAAAGCTAACCTAATAACAGCAAAGGAAAATAGACAGATAAAAGAGAAAAGAAAAACAGTAAAATTTGTACAGCTAAAGTAAATAGCTAGAAACAGTTCTAAAACAGCAAAATATATATGTATATCTTCATACATACGTCCGATCAAAAAGAAACAATGAACAGTAATATGAACAGCTAAAGGAAAAGGTCATGACAATTCAAATCTATAATATGACCATACAAACAGTATATACATATTTATATATACAGTGACTTTATATATCAAATGTATGAACATTATAACAAAAGATCTTGACCGAATCAAACAGTACAAATAGGATCCATTATTTAATATCAGCGGCCTTGGTTCTTTCAAGGATCAGTGAATCCATCTCGATCAATTTTGATCTGCGGAAATAGAAGAAAACCCATTAAAAGGGTGATTTCGTGATAGTAATGAACAGCAAGAAAAATAAAAAAATAAAAATAAAACAAAACGTTAAAACATAAAGGTCTTCACATGCATGAACAATGAAAACAGCTAAAAACCTATAGAACAACTACTCAAATAGCCCAAACAACTAGTAAATAGCATAAGGGATAGCTGAAAACAGCTATCTATGTATTCACTGATACACAGCTAAAGTAAAGATATGCATATGTTGATACATCAATTTCAAACAGATAAAAGATATGAACAGCTAGAAACTGTATACATTAACAGCTAAAACAGCTAAGAAGAAAGGGACTGACATGCGTATTGGTATACACAAAATTTGTATGGCCAAATCAAACAGGACACTCACATGTATATACAATAAAATTCTGATACAAAAATTCACTGTTCATACATTTAAAAATGGAAACAAAAAATCTACAATACAGGTTCCAAATCTCTGAATTGAATAGACAATTCATCACCTAAGCTATCACCTAACCAGTTAGATCAAAAATCCATTTCGAACAGGGCAACAAGTGCTGGAAAAACCTATACTAAAATCCGAACACAAAAATCTAAGGACAGATTCGAATTTTGATTGAAATAACAATTCGTGGCTGTCGATAGACGTTGAACCTATCTAGTTTCAAACCGCAACTATATATACGAGCAATCACTCAACGTGTATTCATCCATTCAAGAACAAATTCGAAACCAGTAAATCAAATGAAAATAAATACAGTATAGAAAAATCAAGTAAAAAAACTTAGCTTTCCAACTGAAGGTTCTTGCACCAATATCAGTTGAAGCCGAAGACCCAGGCCTCGATCTGGTTCGCTCGTTGTGGTTCTGGAAAGCTCGGGTGGCTCGACAGTGTGGTGGCGGATCGTTGGAGGAGGGTCGCTGTCTGTGGTTGACCGCATAAGGGGATTGCGACGCCATAAGATCGAATTGGCGGAGGATGAAAAGAGGGATTAGGGTTTCGGTCTGGAGTAATTAGTGGTGACGGCTGATAAATGGAATAAGGATTGAAGGGTAGGGTTTAAAAGGGGAACGGGTTGGGTAGTGGGCCGAACGGAGATAAAGGTAAAGGCCCAATCTTATTTGGTTTAAAATTTAAGTTTAAATAATTTAATTACTTCGTAAAATTGTTTATACGATATCTTGAGCCTACGTTATCAGATTCAAGCGCTGTCAGTCTCGTTGAGACCGTAGAGACGAGAACTTCGAGATGGAGCAGGCCAATCAGGATCTGAAGTAACTAGAATTTTTATTCGAATTAAACGTCAGTTTGATTTGACTAAAGAAGACTGTTTATCGACAGATTCAAATCGAAGTGAGTTAAACTCACTCAGCTCTTCCCATTTATATTTTATATAAATTGGGTTTTTATTTTGCGTGTTCTGGTTGTTAGTGGTTTACTGTTTGCTAGTTAAATAAATTTATTGTTGACTCAACCACTGAAATTAAACAGTCGTTTAATTTCAATAAAACACCAATCGTATTGATTTGACCCAAATAAAGTAATTTCCCTTGATTGGTCACGTTTATAAACGTGTTTGAAATTGTTTGAATTGTTTGAATGATCTGTTAATTGATTGTTGATCGTTATAGAAATTATCAGTCGAATAAAAATGGAATGATTGATTGTTGTTGATTGTTGAACAATGTTTCAACATTTGTTCTGATGGGTAGTGTGGTTGGGTAATTGGCATCACCTGGCCTATAAATCAATCGATTTATAAAATATGGGTTTTATCGACAGTGAATTGATAATATATAAGTTATAAATATATTTTATAACGAAAATAGGTTTTGCAAGTTATTACCTTGAAAGGTTATTTAAAAAGAAAATAAATATTTATTTATTTATTTATTTAAAGTTTATAAGGAATTATGAAATTGTTTTATAAACCAAAGTCTTATGCTGATAAGAATTATAAACAAACGAGCAAGTAATAACCTAGGGGTTAAGTATTTCATTAATCACGTCAAGTGAACAATTAAATGAAGCTATTTGAATTAATTATATTTTTATTAATTTAAAGAAGAAATTAACTGGAGTTGGTTTAAGAAATAATCATGTTTTGAATTGACCGAGTCGACCATTTTAACAAAGTTAGACCTTTTTATTAGTTTGTTGTTAATGAACTAAAATAAATGACTTGACGAATAATTGGTTAAATTAAAGAAGATTTTAAAAGAGATTTTTACTATTTATCTTTGTAAATAAAAACTGATTTTACAATAATAACTGTAAAAGTAAATTATTTGTTTAGTTTGATTAATTACTTCTTAAATGAGATATATTTAAGTAAGTAATTATTTTGGAGATATAAAGGGGTTTAGGTTAAACCTGAGATGTATAAACATAGTTATAAAGGGAATATGAGATTAAAGCGTTGTTTTAAATTGGGAATACTTGAGAATGGAATTAAGTTAAGGGAATTGAAAAGGTTTTTCCCAAAAGAAAGGAGATTGGAAAAGGGGTTGAAATCGAGTTTGGTAAAAAAAGTTGAAAATAGGATTTGTACTAATAATTCAGTTTGTGAAACAAAGTTATTTGAATAAGTCGAAAGTGAATAAAAGTGGTGTTTAGTAAACAATTATTTAATTAACGAATTAAGTGATACTAACTATATTTAGAGAAGAACTATAAAGCTTTATTTTAACTAGTGGGAGGTGTTTGATGTAAGATTAAACATCGATTCTTGAATTACAACTCATATTTACCAGAAGATAAGAACGTTGTTGATCAAGGTCTAAGAGGTAATTAAAATACCCCAACTTGAACGACTTCGGGACTATCCAAGGATGATACTAGTTGGTAATGTCAAGGAGGTATGATAAGATTTCCAAGGTAACGGAAATGATATGAGATGATATTTCCTGGTAACGGAATTAAAAGGAGATTGGGCGATAAATTTTAAAAGTTAAGTAATGCTGAGTATCAAACCAATAAATCTGTTTATGGTTACAGGGATGTTTACTTGATAGTTAAATAACCGACTATCGAGTTTGACCTTTACGATTGTTGGTACGGAAAGACGGGGATCGAATATATACTCGAAAACCATTCCAACCAACGAATACGAAATATGTAGAATATATCAAGCGGCGATCGAGATGGAGCATGTGAAGACCATAGATCTTCATAAAGCGGAAGAACCACTTACAATCTCTGATTCGACCCGGAAATATACTGGGGTTCTGTCGTGGTTGGAATTTGTGGATTACAAGGACGGTCGCAACTAACCCATGAGGTGATTCCTATATTGGATGCAGTAGGAGAGTACCTTCGGTTCATCCTGTTCCTGGATGACTTATATGGACGGATGTCTAATAGAGTATTTCTTAAGAGTCACGTATATTGATTTTTACAAACGTATCTCTGTTAGTGGCGGAGAGGGGCACCTCTCTAGCTTAATGACCAAAATATTTTTGTGGATGTCAATTAGTGATTTGGCGGATCTGACAATGTGGCATTCCAAGTATATGATGACCAGATGTGTTCTGACATCAAGCCTCATCAACCAGGAAATGACAAAAATCCGGCAGGCAGCATGGCTATGAGGGTCGCTCCCATTAGGGTGTATAATCACCTGTCTAGAGAAAATCCATTTTCATTCTTTAATCTATTTCAATGCTGTCCCTATTCGGGAAAAGGTGGTTTGAGTCCAACCGTTGGCGATATACATTCAATACACTCAAAGCGAAATGAGTGGTCGGTCTTGTGAGGGCCGGGTGGTTGCAAGATGTTCTTGGTGAACCTAGTGTATTCGCCCCTAGAGATACACTATCGGCAGGTGGTCCCATACCTTGTCATAGTTGGAACCCAATCTCCAATAAGTGCCCACGGTTTTGTTTGTATATTTATACGTGGAGCGTGGGATGCAAGCGTTCCACTAGATTGCTATTTACTTGTATTTAGACAATGTTATAATATCAGAAAGATATTGATTTAAAAACTGTTTTGGGTTATCGTAAGGTAAAAACCGTCCGTGTTTATGAGTGGATTTGGTCTTACGATTATCCTTTTCTTTCGAACGAATTTTAACTTTAAAATCAAGTTGTGTGATACCTTAATACTATGCGTGTTTTTCTCACTCTGGTGGCCAGACCGACCCGGTGTTTTCTAAATGCTCAGGTTAGCCCAGGGGTGTACAGGTCCAGGTTATCAGGTACTGTGAAGTCCAGAGACGAGATGGAGATGTTCAGACGTATGGTATCTAATATGTGTTATGTTGTGTGAATATATATGAGGACAGATTATTAAAACTATCCAGATGTATGTCGTACTCTGATATTGTAAGTATTTTTCAAAAGCTCTCAATAAAGATTTATTTCTGTATTATATTTTGTTCCACTGCGATATGAGACCCTTTGTTGTATTGGTTCTTCTTCTATTCTAATATTTCTTTGTTTCTTATCTCACCCTCTAATTTCTTTCTATAAATGTTCCAGTGTTTGGAAGATCGGCATAAGATATGATAAGGGTATTTATGTCGACTTTCCGGGGCCGAAAATCTCTGGGTCGTTACATTCAATTTTTCGGATTCATTGGAAAGATATTCTTAAAAAAAATTAAATATTTTTTGTTTCACTAAAATCCATTTTATTTCGCATCATGTACATTCACTCAAATTTCAAAGTCAAATTTTCAAACTACCGCGCTATTTCTATCTCTTTTTATAATTAAAATAAAATTATTCGTTCTAACTTCGATTTAAATAAAATTTTAATCGTTATTATTTAAAATAAATTATTTTAAATATTTAAAATCAATTAAAGTTTCCAAAATAAAATTTTTAAATTGGTTCCAAAATTCCGGGTTGTTACAATCTCCCCCACTTAAAATCTTTTCATGCTCGAAAAGGAACGGAGCTGAAAGTTGTTTAATTAACCAACTAAACTTTCATTCTTTTATTGATTTCAATAATTTTATTAGTTGATTAACTTTTCAAATATATAAAACTTTTATATATTTAAAAATCATATTTTCTAAGATCGGATTGTATATATAATCAAAAATACGTTAATTATGAACTTGTCACTCTCAACTCATTCTAGGGCATTTCTAACCCCATCTCTAATGAGTTTTCTCATTCTAGGATACTACTGATCCTATCTCTAATGAGTATTCTTATTGGATATTACTAATCCAATCTCTGATGAGTCTTTTGTTCAGTTCTAACGAGTGGTACCCCAAAGATTTGAGCTAACCAGAGCTCTGATGCCAACTGTAATGACCCGAAAATCCCCGCCCTTTGAATAGACCATAAACCACACAGGTCTGATCCAAAAGTTGGAAATCCTCGAATGCATTATGAAACGTCCCAAAATCCCCCTTACGGGAAATCACGGATTGAGTTGAGGACAAGCCACATCAAAACGCAAATAGAAGAACATTTCATTATTTATTACAACAATTCCATCAGAATACAAGAATATTACAGAGTATGAATAAATATTACATAGAAAATATCAGAGATTTAAGTTACATTTAAATACATTGCAGCGGAAAATAATACAAAACACAACTAGAAGTAATACATGGATACAGAGCTTTCCGAGTATCGTTCCAGCTGTAAACCAAGATCCTATGAATAAAAATCTGCAAAACCAAAACTACTAGCTTCCCGTGTCGAAAATAGGGGCACCCAGAGTTTAGGTTAAAACAATAAACTCCAGGTCAGTCATGTGACTGGTGTGAGAACTAAAACAGTTATTTATCTTTATTTTAAAGTTAGGTAAATCAAGGGACTACGCCATATAACACGGAACGGGTTTCCTCCCAAGAATACCAGTGCATAAAACAACAGTGCAATGCTAAATAAAGAAAAATGAAGCTATTATAAGACCCTGGTCCCATCACACAATGCAATGCAAGTCGGAGGATAGGGTTTTTACCTTATAATAGCCAAAGAATGCTTGATACGCTAAAAACAAATTATTTGATACTATCATAAGTGCATAGTGTATAAAACAATTTCAAATCATAAATATCAACATAGACGGCATAAGTGCCCCCATACCACTATGTCGCCATACTAGGCTCTACAAATAAAATAGCAAAGTCACATATTGGAAGTTGGATTTCCATCTGTGAACCGAGGCAAGGGATCGTCCTCTACCGAGTTCGAGACAATCTAGCCCATGTCTTAGGCAAGCGCGCAGACAAGCCTTGGATCATCAGGGCCGGTCCGCCGATGTGGATTATTATGCCTGAACACTACGTTTCCTCGCCCTTTGGGGTGTAAATGAGCCAAATGACTCCATCGGCTTCACACAGTCACCGATATATCTGAGGCGCCTCGCAACAGCAACAACCACACAGGTGAAAAGTATATGCCACACAGGTGAAATGTCAGCCAGTTTAAGCACTGACACCACCCTAGCTAGAAGGAAACGCATGCCCTCCCTGATGTCCTCTCCCGTTTCTGGTTCACAATTGGGGTGTGAGGCTCGCGAATTCATGTTACACAAAGATATGCCACACAGGCGGTGCTTTGATCATTAACCACAAGACTTTGCTTTTCAACAAAAGCCTTGATCATTTGCCACTTAGGCATGCCACACAGACAATTCACTTCATGCGTTTGATATCCATCAATATATAACCTCTGAGCTCATACGTATCAGAGAAGGGCGTTAAGCAAGAGAATAAATTCTACACCGCCAAACAGATATATATTTAATAAAAATCAATCACACAGAATAAAACCAATGTCAGACACGCAGTCCATTTACAAGTTTGTTTTGGGTCTGAACGAAACCGGAGGCACATTGTACCTCACATATCCATCGATCTCCAAGTACGTCTGGATGATCACCAACTGATTCCCTCCTCTTAGGTGTACAACCCAATCAAGATCATCAGTAATCACCCAAACGATGTGAAGACCTCCCGTCGTCGACCACCGTCTTCATCCTCGACACCACATCGAATCAATTATTCAGAATGGGATAAACCCGGTCTTTCTGAATAACTCGGGTATATAATAAACAAGTGTTATATAAACACAACATACGCCTCATTCCAATTTAGAATATTCTTTTATTCAAATATTCTTATACTTTGGGAAAGGTTCCCATTAATTTTATCAAAGATAAATTCTTTAATTTGTTCTTTAATCTTCTTTTGAATATCAATTCAAACTAGTTGGGATTAGCGAACCACACTAAAGTAATCATTTATTTTATTTCCCAATCCCAACCTATTCATCCCATGAAGTAGAACTGGTAATACTTCATATCTAACACCACGGTGTTATCGGAAAATTCAATTACCATTTCACATTAAAATCTAATTAAAGATTTAACTATCGCCTAGAGCAAAACTGGTGATACCCCATTCTCGATTATTTCAATCTAATTAAAGATTCATTAAAACCCCACATAGTTTTAATCTTCACAGAAATCAATATCCTGTCTTTAACTGGGTTAAAGAGCCAATGTCATCTAAAACACGGTTCATGATAAACCCAAAATCACATTCCATTAATTATCAGGTTAAAGAACTAGTGTTATTTAAAACACCGTTCACGATAAACCTAAAAATCAATTCAAATTCAATTCCAATTAAATACCATTTAATTGGTACACTTCATTAAATCTAAACAAAAAGATTTAATCTTTTTCTCAACTGGGTTTAAGAACAGTGTAAATGAAGACACCATTCACGACAAACCCAAATCACATTCGATATTAAATGCAAGACTTTGAATAGAAAATATATCGGCTTATATTTAATATCAAATTCTACGACCCACAAATATCGTATTGGAAATAACGATGTAAATGTATCTTTCAAATTTCCATAACATTATCTTTATAGTCACGAAAACCAACATCGAAATATTCCAAAGATAATTTCGATTCACATCCATTCCAATTCAATTATTGGAAATTCTGGTTACTTTTAAAACCATTTCAAATCCAATTTATTTATTTAAAAATAAATAAATTATTATTCCAGTTCAAAACTAGTTCATTTCGATATAAATCTACTTTTATCTTTTCAAATATGGAGTTTTTCATCCCAATTCTTCACAAATCATTTCTTATGATTTTACCCAAATTATTACTATTTTTAATAATTTTATCAAGGCCCGTACAGTCGATTTCCATCAACGGCCATCGAACTGCACTTACAGCGACCTTTTCCCAAATTTGATTTGGACATAATTCCAAATCCAATCGTTAGATTTCAAATCTCTAATATTCGTTAGAAAGCTCTTTTCGATACGAACCCAACGGTTCCGGTTTTAGGAGAATCCGACGGTCGGATCTCCCGCAATGTCCGTTCAAAGTCAATGGTCGAAATTCGCGAACTGCCGCGGCGCGGCGCGTTCTTTTCAGGCCATTCTATATATATAATATGTATATTGTATATATTTCGTCGATTTCCTTTTAAAACGTATTTTACAAATCGTTTTAAATTCGTTTTCAAAACGATTTCAACTTCATATTCAATTTCGAATCAAAATTGAATATTCCACATCATCGATATACAAATGATAATATTTTCAAAACGTTATATTTTGAAATCACTTTCTTTTCTATATTCATTATAAAAATGAATAAAATCGATATAAATATCGTACACGTCAAAATGGCGTCAATCTAATCAACACAGCTTTTATATATTTCAATAACTACGTTATTCTATTCAACAAATTAATATTTTTTCATTCAACACATGAATTTATTTTCAACTCAACACATGAATTTATTTTCAATTCAACACATGAATTTATTTTCTAAATTGGAATGAGGCCCAATCAATTACCATATAATGTTAATTATATGGATCTTTCTACAACACATGTACATAACAGCAACGATAAATCATCTACCATTATCCAGAGTGCACCACACAACTGCATAAGCATTAAATATCAATAATTAACGCTTACACAGTCTGTCAACCCATCGTTTGACATACAACTAAACAATCGGGATTAGTGTACGTCAAATATCATCCTAATACCCGTGTGGGGTTTCAAATCAACAAACACACTTTTATTTGTGCAGTTGGGCGATGTGTGAAATTTATCGTCCCAATCAATATCAGTCAAATCAATGTATATAAACAAATTGTCCGATTTGTTTATAAATATTTATTTTATATACATGTTAAAAATTATATTTTTAACTATAAAATATTTTTCCACTATAATTTTTTTTATTTCATTCACATCACACAATCAAATTTCACAACACATCAATCAACCAATCAAGTCATCCATGGTCTGTGGACGACGGGTGTCGGGTGCTACTAAACACCGTCTGCATTCTAGTATATATATTTCAACTAGAAATAAAAATAAAAGTAAGGATTTCTCACCCAAGCTAAACCAAACGCCACGACTCCTCGTATGTAGAAATCTTCGCCGTGATCGCCTTTTGTCAATTTCATTGTCCGTAGCCACTATATATATAAAAATCACATTTTTATATTGTAGATATGTATATAAAAATCACATTTTTACACTGCTACTATATAGATAAAAATTCTATTTTTTTCTCTCGCCATTCTCTATATAAAAATCGTATTTTTATATCTCTGCTACATATGTAAAAATCACTCCTTTACAACGCTACTTCCATGATAAAAATTATATTTTTATCTTGCTAGTAATATAATAAAAATTATATTTTTATTACTTTACATGAATAAAAATCATATTTTTATTCTTCCTATGATATAAAGATCAAATTTTAATTATCTATATAATATAAAAATCATATTTTTGCTATCGTACATATATAAAAATTATATTTTTAACTTCATATATATATGAAAATTCTATTTTTAAACTTCTAAAGATCAAATCTTTATAATTAAAAATCTAGTCTTTTTCTAGTTTTAAAAAAAAATCAATTCTTTTAAATAAATAAAAACCTCATCTATAAATAAAAACCTCATTTTTTCCTATGTATATAAAAACTGATTTATAATTAAAAATAAAGGAATAAAAATTAAAAAGCTTACAGTTGGATTTTAGAAGGGGGGAGGGGCTGTCTCGTGTAGATCGAAGAGGAGGTGGTGGTGCAGTCGGAGGCTAAGGTGGCGGAGGGTTTGGCGGATTGGGGTGCGGTTTCCGTTTCCGGGGGGGGGAGGGAATGGGTTGCGTTTCAGGAGAAGGAGGGAAGAGAGAGGAGGAGGGGAAGAAGGAGGGGAGGCATGCCGGGGGGGGTGTGCGGCGGCGATGAATCGAGGGGGGCGGCAGTTCATCGTCGAGCTCTCTCTCTTTTTTTTTTCTCTGTATCGATTTGGGGAAATGAACGGTGGAGGGCTGCGAAGGAGATAAAGGGCTTGGGCCCAATCAATTATATATATTTTTTAATTAATTTTTTTTTCATCCTTCAAAAAGTTAATTTTTTGTTCGGACTCAAAATCAAACCCGCCGACAGTCGTTCATAGCCAATTACCCCCATTCCGAACCCAATGGGATATGCATCATAGGCTGATTCGATCATTTCGACCAGTTTTCATCAAAATCAAAATATAACCCTATATATTGAATTTGAACGCGCATTTCAATTCACTGGGGTCACGTGCGGACTCTAAAATTCTTGACAAAAGATATTTTCTAACTTCATATTGACGATACGGTCCTAACAAACTAGTTTCGTCGAATTCTGAGATCGTTTGAAAAATGGCATTTTCCCAGTCGATTAAAATCAACTGAAACTGGTCAAAGGCGTTTTCCTTCACCACGCTCACATATTAATTTGAAAAATTACGAATTTTGGAATCTAGCAATAACCCAACAAAAGTGGTTTCGTCGAAAACCGAGGTCATTTGCAAAATTTCCAATTTTAAGGGCCAGAATTCCATAGCGACTATTCTGAATTTTCAACTGGGCATAACTTTTTATCACCGCTATGAAATTTCGATTTTTCGGATTCTTTGGAAAGATATTCTCAATTAGATTCTAATATTTTTGGTTTCGCTAAAATCCAGTTTATTTTGAATCCTGTACATTCAATTAAAATTTGAAATCGAATTATCGAACTACCGCGCCATTTTTAATTCCTTTTATAATTAAAATAAAATATTTATATTCTAACAACGATCTATATAAATATATACGTTCGAATTCTATTCAAAATAAATTTCTCGTCGTCATTATTTAAAATAATTCATTTTAAATATTCAAAATTCACTAAAATTGCCAAAATAAAAATTTGAATTGGTTCGGATTTCCGGATTATTACAATCTCCCCCACTTAAAACTTTTCGTCCCCGAAAATGAACGAAGCCTAAAGTTGTTTTACAAACCAACTCAACTTTCATTATTTTCTTTACGGCTTAATTTCTTCAACATTTCAGTTTCTAAGAACTTTTCAAAATTTTAAAAAATTTGGCTAACACCCTAAATTTTCAAAAAATTTCGCCATAACCTCCCCTGCACCGGGGACTTCCGGACATTTCAAATAGCCTCCCATGGCCCTCATCAATCCAAAAGAAAAAGGAAAAGCCAATCGGCTCATAAAATCATCCAAAATCCAAATTAGTAAACATGTACCTATTTGTCAGGCAAACAATTTTACTCTTCTGCTCTAGCCTCCTCGCTATGACCTGTTCAATGTAAGTATATGTATATGCATGCAAATACGACTAATTTTCAATACAACTCACAATTTGATTCAATTTCGCTAAAGGTTCAACATTCAATTAATCAAACAATAATCAAACAACACAATCAGCAATCAATTAGTTGACTATCCTTTCAAATTCATATCTTTGATATATAGTACAAAAATCAGATTTTTGATGCCAAGTCAAAACAATAAGCCCTATCTAATTTCGATTCTCACACCAGTCAATCAGAAATATATAGAAACCCACCTTCGAAACTTGAATATAAATTCTGATGATGGAGCTCCATCATCAAAATCATCTCCGGGCGACAAGAGTGTGATAGAGTGTGATTCTATATCTATCCAGTATATTAAAACTTCGAATATACGTTTGCAAGGCGCATATGCAAAATCTTTATATACTGGACTGTCCAAATTAATACAAATAAATAATCAAATACGAATAATTGATTTAAATTTTTAAAACCAAAAATTGTTTTCATTTTTATTTTAAAAACATCACTCTTCACATTCGTTCTAGGGTACTACTGATCCCATCTCTAATGAGTCATTCCCATTGGATATTACTAATCCAATCTCTGATGAATTCTTTCGTACTGTTCTATTGTGTCTTGTTCTCTGAGCTTTGTAAACCAAAGCTCTGATACCAAAATGAAACAGCCGACGAAATCTGCTAGGCTTTGCAACCATCCCTTCATCCCCCAAGCAGCAGGTACTACCCACCGTGGCTTCCACATGGCCCCCAGTACACTTGTTTTACCACGACTCTCTCGAGCCTCCCGACAACTGCCTAACCAACCCCCGCAAGGGACATGTGGGGGTAAGAGTCCCCGTTCGCCACCAAACCGCGAAGCGAGAATCCCCCATCATGACTGCAACAAGAACTGGTGATACCCCATTCTCGATTATTTCAATCTAATTAAAGATTCATTAAAACCCCACTTAGTTTTAATCTTCACAGAAATGAAATATCCTGTCTTTAACTGGGTTAAAAAACCAATGTCATCTAAAACACGGTTCAAGATAAACCCAAAATCACATTCCATTAATTATCGGGTTAACGAACAAGTGTTATATAAAACACCGTTCACGATAACCTCAAAAATCAATTCAAATTCAATTCCAATTAAATACCATTTAATTGGTAGACTTCATTTAATCTAAACAAAAAGATTTAATCTTTTTCTCAACTGGGTTTAAGAACAGTGTTAATGAAGACACCGTTCACAACAAACCCAAATCACATTTGATATTAAATACAAGGCTCTGAATAGAAAATATATCGGCTTATATTCAATATCAAATTCTACGACCCACAAATATCGTATTGGAAATAACGATATAAATGTATCTTTCAAATTTCCATAACAATATCTATTTAGTCACGTAATCCAACATCGAAATATTCCAAAGATAATTTCGATTCACATCCATTCCAATTCAATTATAGGAAATTCTGGTTACTTTTAAAACCATTTCAAATCCAATTTATTTATTTAAAAATAAATAAATTATTATTCTAGTTCAAAACTACTTCATTTCGAAAAAAATCGACTTTTATCTTTTCAAATATGGAGTTTTTCATCCCAATTCTTCAAAAATCATTTCTTATGATTTTACACAAATTATTGCTATTTTAAATAATTTTATCAAGGCTCGTACAGTCGATTTCCATCAACGGCCATCGAACTGCACTTACAACGACCTTTTTCCAAATTCGATTTTTACATAATTCCAAATCCAACCATTAGATTTCAAATCTCTAATACTCGTTAGAAAGCTCTTTTCGATACAAACCCAAAGGTTCCGGTTTTAGGAGAATCCGACGGTCGGATCTCCCGCAATATCCATTCGAAGTCAATGGTCGAAATTAGCGAACTGCCGCGGTGCGGCGCGTTCTATTCAAGCCATTCTATGTATATAATATATATATTGTATATGTTTCGTTGATCTCCTTTTAAAATGTATTTTACAAATCGTTTTAAATTCATTTTCAAAACGATTTCAATTTCATATTCAATTTCGAATCAAAATTGAATATTCCACATCATCGATATACAAATGATAATATTTTCAAAACGTTATATTTTGAAATCACTTTCTTTTCTACATTCATTATAAAAGTGAATAAATCGATATAAATATCGTTCACGTCAAAATGGCGTCAATCTAATCAACAGGGCTTTTATATATTTCAATAACTACGTTATTCTATTCAACAAATGAATTTATTTTCAATTCAACACATGAATTTATTTTTTAAATTGGAATGACGCCCAATCAATTACCATATAATGTTAATTATATGGATCTTTCTACAACACATGTATATAACAGCAACGATAAATCATAAACCATCATCCAGAGTGCACCACACAACTGTATAAGCATTAAATATCAATAATTAACGCTTACATAGTCTGTCAACCCATCGATTGACATACAACTAAACAATCGAGATTAGTGCACGTCAAATATCATCCCAATACCCGTGTGGGGTTTCAAATCAACAAACACACATTTTATCTGTGCAGTTGGGCGATGTGTGAAATTTATCGTCCCAATCAATATCAGTCAAATCAATGTATATAAACAAATTGTCCGATTTTTTTATATATATTTATTTTATATACATGTTAAAAATTATATTTTTAACTATAAAATATTTTTCCACTATAAATTTTTTTATTTCATTCACATCACACAATCAAATTTCACAACACATCAATCAACCAATCAAGTCATCCATGGTCCGTGGACGACGGGTGTCGGGTGCTACTAAACACCCTCTGCATCCTAATATATATATTTCAACTAGAAATAATAATAAAAGTGAGGAGTTCTCACCCAAGCTAAACCAAACGCCACGACTCTTCATATGTAGAAATCTTCGTCATGATCGCCTTTTGTCAATTTCATTGTTCGTAGCCACTACATATATAAAAATCACATTTTTATATTGTAGCTATGTATATAAAAATCACATTTTTACACTGCTACTATATAGATAAAAATTCTATTTTTTCTCTCGCCATTCTCTATATAAAAATCGTATTTTTATATCCCTGCTACATATGTAAAAATCACTCCTTTACAACGCTACTTCCATGATAAAAATTATATTTTTATCTTGCTAGTAATATAATAAAAAATATATTTTTATTACTCTACATGAATAAAAATCATATTTTTATTCTTCATATGATATAAAGATCGAATTTTTATTATATATATAATATAAAAATCATATTTTTGCTATCGTACAAATATAAAAATTATATTTTTTATTTCATACATATATAAAAATTATATTTTTAAACTTCTAAAGATCAAATCTTTATAATTAAAAATCTAGTCTTTTCTAGTTTAAAAAAAACCAATCCTTTTAAATAAATAATAACTTCATCTATAAATAAAAACCTCATTTTTTCCTATGTATATAAAAACTGATTTATAATTAAAAATAAAGGAATAAAAAGTAAAAAGCTTACAGTTGGATTTTAGAAGGGGGAGGGGCGGTCTCGCGTAGATCGAAGAGGTGGTGGTGTAGTCGGAGGCTAGGTGGGTGGAGGGTTTGGCGGATTGGGGTGCGGTTTCCGTTTCGGGGGGGGGGGGGGGGGGGGGAGGGGAGGGAATGTGTTGCGGTTTCAGGAGAAGGAGGGAAGAGAGAGGAGGAGGAGGGGAGGCGCGCCCGGGGGGGGGGGGGTGTGGAGACGCTGAATCGAAGGGGGGCGGCGGTTCATCGTCGAGCTCTCTCTTTTTTTTCTCTGTATCGATTTGGGGAAATGAACGGTGGAGGGCTGTTAATGTAATAACCCGAAAATGCGAGCCAATTTAAAATTTTTATTTTGGCAATTTTAATGAAGTTTGAACATTTAAAATGATTTATTTTAAATAATAACGGCGAAAATTTATTTTGTATATAGATCGTCGTTAGAATATAAATATTTATTTTAAATTATAAAAGGAATTGAAAATGGCACGGTCGTTCGATAATTCGATTTCAAATTTCAATTAAACATACCGGGTGCAAAATAAATCGGATTTCAGTGAAACCAAAAATATTATAATCTATTTGAGAATATCTTTCCAACGAATCCGAAAAATTGAAATTTCATAGCGGGAATCAAAAGTTACGCCCAGTTGAATATTCGGAATAGTCGCTATGGAATTCCAGCCCTTAAAAATAGTCATTTTGCAAACGGCCTCGGTTTTCAACGAAACCACTTTTGTTGGATCTGTGATGTCAAGTTATTGCTAGGTTCCAATTTTCATAATTTTTGAATTCAATATGCGAGCGTGGCAAAGGAAAACGCGTTTGACCAGTTTCAGTTGATTTTAATCGACTGGAAAATGGCCATTTTTCAAACTGTCTCAGAATTCGACGAAATTAGTTTTGTTAGGACCGTATCGTCAATACGAAGCTAGAAAATACTTTTTGAGAAATTTTCTAGTTAGTATGTGGCCCCGGTAAATTGAAATGCGCGTTCAAATTCAATATAAAGAGTTATATTTTGATTTTGACGAAAACTGATCGAAACGATTGAATCAGCCTATGATACATATCCCATTAAATTCGGAATGGGGGTAATTAGCAATGGACGACAGGCGGTGGGTCTCGTTTAGATGTCGAAAATAAAAGTTGCTTTCTAGAAAATTTAATAATTAAATATATATATATTTATATACCTTCCTTTCTCCCCCTCCTCTTCTTCATTCACTCAGAAAAAAAAGAAAAAAAAATCAAATCGCGCTCTGCCCTAGCCCAGACCTCGCGCCGCACCTCCATCAGCGACGCCAACGCGTCGATCGCCCCTTCCCCCCTTCTTCTTCCCCTCTCCTCCCCCTCGCGACCGCGAGTTCCCCTGAGCCCAAACCCCCTTCGAACCTCCTCCTCCTGGAGCGAACCCTGCCTCCCACCTCCAAGCACCCTCCTCGCGTCATAGACTCCCCCCCCCCAGATCGATGCTTCGATCGAAGAAAACCCCACCGCAAAGACCACGTCGCCCCCTCTGTCAGACGCTGCCGTGGCTCCCACCGCCGGAGCCGAACTCCGATGATCCTCCGGCGACATGAAATAGAGTGTGGCGATGGCTTTTCAATTGGAGCGGATGGGTGCTTTCTGTTGTGAACAACCGAGAAGAAAGGTGATTATACAGTAACGTTTTTATTTTGTTTAAATGTTGTTAACTTAACCAATTACAACACTAATTAGTATGGCAAGTTTAAGAAAATAATGTTAGTATGATTTTTAGAAAATAATATTACCATGATTTTATAAAAATATATATAGTGTGATTTTTATTATATGAGAAACATAGGAAAGAAAATAAAAATATGTTCTTTTATATAGAAATAGGATGATATAAAAATATGGTTTTTAAATATAAATTTATCATAGATTAAAATGTAAGTTTCAAAAATACACATAGAATAAGTTTTAACAATATACATAGGACCAGATTTTTATAAAGTAAAAAGATCGGATTTTTATAAAGTAAACAGATCGGATTTTTGTAAGTGAAAAGATCAGATTTTTGTAAGTGAGAAAGGATCAGATTTTTGTAAGTAAAAAGATCAGATTTTTGAAAGGGAAAAGATCATATTTTTCTAAACGAAAAGATCATATTTTTCTAAACGAAAAGATCAGATGTTTGTAAACGAAAAGATTGGATTTTTATATATATGAAATGAAGGCAAAAATTCGATTTTTATATATATGAAGTGGAAATAGAAATATGATTTGTACGTACATGTAGCGTTATTAAAAATGTGATTTTTATATATGAACAGCGTAAAAAGGATGTGTTGGAATTTCGAATAAATTCAAACCGTTCAGAAGGAAAGACTGATGGAGTGGATCTCGAATTCGGTGATAATTTCTCATTTTAAAATTTTCTTCTCTAGTTTAAATTATATACTAGGATGCAGACGGTGCTTAGTAGCACCCGACACCCGTCGTCCACAGACCATGGATGGCTTGTATGTTTGATTGTTTGTTGTGGTGAAAATTGATTGTGTGATGTGAAATGAAATAAAATATTTATATAGTTAAAAATATTTTATCGTTAAAAATATAATTTATAACGGGTTTGTGAATAAATAAAAATTTGTGTTTGTTGATTTGAAACCCCACACGGGTATTTGGATAAAATACGACATACGCTAATCCCAATAATTAGTAGAATGTCGATCGATTGATTGACAGGCTGTTATAAGCGTTAGATATCTATATTTGATGCTTATATAGAGTAGTGCACTTTGGATGATGGTTGATTATTTGTCAGTGCCATTATATACATGTGTTGGGTGGAATCCATATAATTAACATTATATGATAATTGATTGGGCCTCATTCCAATTGGGAAATAAAATATATTAAATAATAAAAATAATCATGTGTTGACGGTGCTCACGTGTTGAGAATATTCGTGTGTTGAAAGAAATATATATTCATGTGTTCAAAATATTCATGTGTTGATTAAAATATTTTAACAATAAAATTTACATCTTTATCATATTTAAGATTAGAAACTAACTGGAAACTAGATAAGATGAGTGGTTTCCTGGGTATTAATCTGATGTTGGTTTCGGCCATCGAGGTTAATACTTAGGGAATCATTCTCTTACTACTTTACAGTTGGATTCTGATTAAAAATCAAACGATAGATACCATAATTTATAAAATTTATTAAATAATAGAAATAGTCATGTGTTGACGGTACTCATGTGTTGAGATTAGTCATGTGTTGAAAGAAATATAGATTCATGTGTTGAATAGAATAAATACGCATTTGTTGAATAGAATAACGAAGTTATTGAAATATATAAAGCCGTGTTGATTAGAGATGCGCTATTTTGACGCGAACGATATTTATATCGATTATATTCGCTTTTATAATAATTGTAGAAAAGGAAGTGATTTCAAAATATAACGTTTTGAAAATATTATCATTTGTATATCGATGATGTGGAATATTCAATTTTGATTCGAAATTGAATATGAAGTTGAAATCGTTTCGAAAACGAATTTAAAACGATTTATAAAATAAGTTTTAAAAGGACGAAATATATATATATATATATATATATATATATATTACATATATATATATAATGGCCTAAATAGAACGAGCCACGCCGCGGCAGTTCGTGAATTTCGACCATTGACTTCGAATTGACATTACAGGAGATCCGACCGTCGGATTCTCCTAAAACCGGAACCGTTGGGTTTGTATCGAAAAGAGCTTTCCAATGAATATTAGAAATTTGAAATCGAACGGTTGGATTTCGAATTATGTCCAAATCAAATTTGGAAAAGGTTGCCGTAAGTGCAGTTCGATGGCCGTTGATGGAAATCAACTGTACGTGCCTTGATAAAATTACTAAAAATATTAATAATTTATGTAAAATCATAGTGTATGAATTGGAAAGAACTGGGGTAAAAAATTCCACATTTGAAAAGATTAAAATAGATTTTTATCGAAATGAACTAGTTTTGAACTAGAATTAAAATCAATTTATTTTTGAAATAAATAAATTGAATTTGAAAGGGGTTTTAAAAGTAACCAGAATTTCCAATAATTGAATTGGAACGGATTTGAATCGAAATTATCTTCGGAATATTTCGATGTTGGATTTCGTGATTATACAGATTTTGTTATGGGAATTTGAAAGATATATTTATATCGTTATTTCCAATACGATATTTGTTGGTCATAGAATTTGATGTTGAATATAAGCTGATATATTTTCTACTCAGAGCCTTGTATTTAATATCAAATGTGATGTGGATTTGTCGTGAATGGTGTCTTCATTAACACTGTTCTCAAACCCGGTTGAGAAAAAGATTAAATCTTTCTATTTAGATTTAATGAAGTGTACCAATTAAATAATATTTAACTGGAATTGAATTTGAAAGTGATTTTGGGTTTATCGTGAATCGTGTTTTAGGTGACATTGGTTCTTTAACCCAGTTAAAGACAGGATATTGATTTGGGGGAAGATTAAAACGAAGTGGAGTTTTAATGAATCGGTAGTTAAATTGAAATGTGAATTGATAATTTAAATTATCAAATTTGGAAAGTGATCGAGGATGGAGTATCACCAGTTTTGCTCCAAAGCGATAGTTAAATCTTTAAATAGATTTGAATGTGAAATGGTAATTAATATTTACCGATAACACCGTGGTGTTAGTTATGGGGTAATAACATTTTTGCTCCATGGGATGAATAGGTTGGGATTGGGAAATAAAATAAATAATTACTTCGGTGTGGTTCGCTAATCCTGACTAGTTTGGAAAATCATAATATGGTTTGAAAAGATATCCAAAAGAAGATTAAAGAATAATTTTAGAAGAATCTATCTTTGATAAAATTAATGGGAAATTTCCCAAAAATGTGAAAATTTGAATAAAAGAATATTCTGAATTGGAATGAATCGTATGTTGGGTTTGTGTAACCTCTGTTTATTATATACGTGGGTTATTCGGAAAGGCCGGGTTTATACCCATTCTGAATAACCGATTCGATGATAAGTCGAAGATGAAGACGGTGGTTGAAGACCGGAAGTCTTCACATCGTTTAGGTGACTACTGATGATCTTGATTGGGCTGTACATCCAAGATGAGGGAATCAGTTGGTGATCGTCCAGAAGTACTTGGAGATCGATGGATATGCGAGGAAAGTGCCTCCGGTTTCGTTCAGACCCAGAACGAACTTGTAAATGGACTGTGTGTCTGACATTGGATTTTATTCTGTGTTGATTGATCTCTATTAAATATACATTTGTTTGGTGGTGGAAAATTTATTCTCTTGCTTAACGCCCTTCTCTGAGACGTACGAGCTCATAGGTTATATATCGATGGACATCAGTCGCATGACGTGATTTGCCTGTGTGGCACGCCTAAGTGGCAGATGATCAAGGCTTCTGTTGAAAAGCAAAGTCTTGTGGTTGATGATCAAAGCACGACCTGTGTGGCATAGCTTTGTGTATAGCATGAATTCGCGAGCCTCACAGGTCGGTATGAGTCTAAAACGGGATAGTGACTGCAGGGAGAGCACGACGTTTCTTTCTAGCTAGTGGTGGTGTCAATGCTTAAACCGGATGACATTTATATACTTTTCACCTGTGTGGTTGTTGGAATGCGAGGCGTCTCGGATATAGGTCTGTTAGGACCGGGAAATGTATGTTCAGGAGTAACTAATCCTCAAAAGTAAGAGAGGACCGGCCTTGAAGATCCAAGGATTGCTGTGTGCGGTCCTGGGACATTTGCTAGAGTGTCTCGAACGGAGAGGAGCTTGCCCCTTGCCTCGACTCATGATGGAAATCCAATTTCCAATACGTGATATTGTGGTTTTAATTGTAGAACTAGTATGGCGACATGATACATGGTACCCATGCCATCTATGATTGATATTTATGATTGAAATTGTTTTGAAACTATACACCTATAATAGTATCAAGTGATTTGTTTTAAACGTACCAAGCATGTTTGGCTATTAAAAGGGAAAACCCTATTCTCCGGCTTGCGTTGCATTGTGTGATGGGAACTGGGTCTTATAATAGCTTCATTTTTCTTTATTTAGCATTGCGTTGTTGTTTTATGCACTGGTATTCTTGGGAGGAAACCCGTTCCGTGTTATACGGCGTGGTCCCTTGATTTACCTAACTTTAAAATAAAGATTAATAACTGTTTTAGTTCTCACACCAGTCACATGACTGACCTGGAGTTTATTGTTTTAACCTAAACTCTGTGTAGTGACCCGAAACTTCCCCGTGAAGGAAAGCACAGATTACCTTGAGAACAACACACAAAAGAACGCAGACGGAAGAACATTTCATTGTTATTACAACAATTCCATCAGATACAAGAATATACAGAGTATAAACGAATATTATACATTCGATAAATATCAGATATTACAATAAATTACATAGCAGCGGAAAAATATACAAAACACAACTAGAAGTGATACACGGATACAGAGCTTTCCGAGCATCGTTCCAGCTGTAAATCAGGACCCTGTGAATATAGATCTGCAAAATCAAAACTACTAGCTGCCCGTGTAGAAAATAGAGGCACTCAGAGTTTAGGTTAAAACAATAAACTCCAGGTCAGTCATGTGACTGGTGTGAGAACTAAAACAGTTATTTAAAACTTTTCTTTAAAAGAGAGTAATTCAAGGGACCTCGCCGTATAACACGGAACGGGTTTCCTCCCAAGAACACTAGTGCATATAACAAAACAACGCAATGCTTTTTGGAAAAATGAAGCTATTATAAGACCCAAGTCCCATCACACAATGCAACGCAAGCCGGAGGATAGGGTTTTTCCCTTATAATAGCCAAACATGCTTGGTACGTTTAAAACAAATCATTTTATACTATTATAAGTGTATAGTATCAAAACAATTCAAATCATAAATATCAATCATTGATGGCATGGGTACCATATATCATGTCGCCATACTAGTTCTACAATTAAAACCGCAATATCGCGTATTGGAAATTGGATTCCATCATGAGTCGAGGCAAGGGGCAAGCTCCTCTCCGTTCGAGACACTCTAGCAAATGTCTCAGGACCCCACTTTGATCCTTGGAATTAGTTGGGCCGGTCCTCACCTAACTTTGGAGGATTAGTTATTCCTGAACACACGTTTCCCGGTCCTAACAGACCTATATCCGAGGCGCCTCGCATTCAAACATCCACACAGGTAAAAAGTATATAAATGTCAGGGCTGGTAGGTCACTAACATCACCCATAGCTAGAAAAAAACGTCGTGTTCTCCCAACGGTCCGTATCCCGTTTTTGACTCATACCGAGGTGTGAGGCTCGCGAATTCACGTTATACACAAAGCTACGTCACACAGACCATGCTTTGATCATCAACCACAAGACTTTGCTTTTCAACCGAAGCCTTGATCAATTGCTAATTACGCGTGCCACACTGGCAATTCACTCCATGCGACTGATGTTCATCGATATACAACCTCTGAGCTCGTACGTCTCAGATAAGGGCGTTAAGCAAGAGAATAAATTCTCCGCCGCCAAACAGATGTATATTTAATAGAGATCAATCAACACAGAATAAAATCCAATGTCAGACACACAATCCATTTACAAGTTCGCTCTGGGTCTGAACGAAACCGGAGCCACTTTCCTCGCATATCCATCGATCTCCAGGTACGTCTGGACGATCACCAACTGTTTCTCTCATCTTGGGTGTACAGCCCAATCGAGATCATCAGTAATCACCCAAACGATGTGAAGACTTCCGGTCTTCAACCACCGTCTTCATCTTCGACATCTCGTCGAATCGGTTATTCAGAATGGGTATAAACCCGGCCTTTCTGAATAACCCACGTATATAATAACAAATGTTACACAAACACAACAAAACGCCTCATTCCAATTCAGGATACTCTTTTATTCAAAAATTCACATTCTTAGGGAAAGGTTCCCATTAAATTTATCAAAGATAAATTCTTCTAAATTTATTCTTTAATCTACCTTTGGATATCATTTCAAACCATTTTTTGGTTTTCCAAACTAGTCGGGATTAGCGAACCACACCAAAGTAATTATTTATTTTATTTCCCAATCCCAACCTATTCATCCCATGGAGAAAAACTGGCAATACTCCATACCTAACACCACGGTGTTATCGGTAAAGTTAATTACCATTTCACGTTCAAATCTAATTAAAGATTTAACTATCGCTTTGGAGCAAAACTGGTGGTACTCCATTCTCGATCACCTTTCAGATTTGATGATAATTTAAATTATCAATTCACATTTTAATCTAATTAAAGATTCATTAAAACTCCACTTAGTTTTAATCTTTTCAAAAATCAACATCCTGCCTTTAACTAGGTTAAAGAACCAATGTCATCTAAAACACGGTTCACGACAAACCCAAATCACATTTGATATTAAATACAAGGCTCTGAATAGAAAATATATCGGCTTATATTCAATATCAAATTCTGAAACCAACAAATATCGTATTGGAAATAACGATATAAATATCTTTCAAATTTTCATAACAATATATGTATAATCACGGAATCCAACATCGAAATATTCCAAAGACAATTTCGATTCAAATCCACTCCCACTTTATATATTGGGAATACTGGTTATTTTCAAAACCAATTCAAATTCAATTTATTTATTTCAAAAATAAATTGATTTTAATTCTATTTCAAAACTACTTCATTTTGATAAAAATCTATTTTTATCCTTTCAGATATGGAGTTTTTCATCCCAGTTCTTTCCAATTCACATATTATGATTTTCCACAAATTATTGATATTTTTAATAATTTTATCAAGGCCCGTACAGTCGATTTCCATCAACGACCATCGAACTGCACTTACAGCGACATTTTCCAAATTTGATTTGGACATAATTCCGAATCCAACCGTTAGATTTCAAATTTCTAATATTCATTGGAAAGCTCTTTTCGATACGAACCCAACGGTTCTTGTTTTAGGAGAATCCGACGGTCGGATCTCCTGTAATGTCAATTCGAAGTCAATGGTCGATGTTCAAGAACTGCCGCGGCGCGGCGCAGCGCGTTCTGTTCAGGCCATTATTTATATAATATATATATATTATATATTTCGTCGATATCCTTTTAAAACGTATTTTCTAAATCGTTTTAAATTCGATTTCAAAACCATTTCAACTCTATATTCAATTTCAAATCAAAATTGAATATTTCCTATCATTACTATATAAATGATAATATTTTCAAAACGTTATATTTTGAAATCACTACCATTTCTATATTCATTATAAAAACGAATATAATCGATATAAATATCGTTCACGTCAAAATAGCGCAACTCTAATCAACACGGCTTTATATATTTCAATAAATTCGTTATTCTATTCAACAAATGAATATTTATTCCATTCAACACATGAATCTATTTTTTTTTTCAACACACGACTAATCTCAACACATGAGTACTGTCAACACACGACTATTTTTGTTATGCAATATATTTTATAAAATTATGGTATCTATCGTTTGATTTTTAATCAGACTCCAACTATAAAGTGGTTCTAATCTTAAATATGATAAAGATGTAAATTTTATTGTTAAAATATTTTACTCAACACATAAATAGTTTCAACACATAAATATCGTCAACACATGACTTTTTTGTTATGTAATATATTTTATAAAATCCTTTATTTTCCCTATTGGAATGAGACCCAATCAATTACCATATAACGTTAATTATATGGATTCCATACAACACATGTATATAATAGCAACGATAAACAATCAACCATCATCCAAAGTGCACCACACAACTGCATAAGCACCAAATATAAATAATTAATGCTTACACAGTCTGTCGACCAATCGATCGACATACAATTAAATAATTGGGATTAGTGTACGCCAAATTTCATCCCAACACCCGTGTGGGGTTTCAAATCAACAAACATAGATTTTTATTTGTGCAGTTGGGCGATGTGTAAAATTTATCATCCCAATCAATATCAGTCAAATCAGTGTATATAAACAAATCGGTCGATTTGTTTATAAATTTTCATTTATTCACATTCACGTTAAAAATTATATTTTCAACGATAATTAATTTATTTCAACCATCTACAATTTATTATCAATTTCACATCAACATCACAAACAAATTTCACAACACATCAAACAAACATACAAGCCATCCATGGTCTATGGAAGACGGGTGTCGGGTGCTACTAAACACCGTCTGCATCCTAGTATATATTTATATAACTAGAAAAAGAAGATTTAAAGTGAGAAGTTCTCACCAAAGCTATCCCAACTCCACAACACTTCAAATGTAGAAGTCTTCGCCGTTCTCGCCTTTCGTCACTTTCGTTACCCGTAGCCACTACATATATAAAAATCACATTTTTATATTCTTGCCATGTATATAAAAATCATATTTTTATAATCACGCTGTATGGATAAAAATTCTATTTTTACACCGATGTTCATATAATAAAGATTATATTTTTATCACACTATTCTCCATATAAAAATTATATTTTTATTCCGCTCTTCTTCCAATAAAGATTATATTTTTATAACGCTCCTTCCTATATAAAAATTATGTTTTTATATCTACTTCTAATATAAAGATCGAATTTTTATATCATCGCTATAAAAATCACATTTCTATTTCAACGTATATATTATAAAAATTATATCTTTATTATCTATATTATATAAAAATCATATTTTTAATATGCCACTATTATATAAAAATCACGTCTTTCACCTTAACTTAAAACCATATTTTTACCTAAACTAAAAATCAGATTTTTGATAAAATAAGATAATAAATAAAATAAAAGAGAAGAGTTTCGATCAAGAAAGGAGGTGGAGACGTTCGCTGGTAGTGTGCTGAGGCGGGGCGGTGGTCCAATTGGGCGGCAGTGGCGATGTACGGGGTTGCGGTGGGGTTTCAGGGGGTTTGGAGGGTCGCAGGTTAATCAGAAAGGGAGGGGGATGAGGTGCGGTCGGAGGCTCAGGGGGGGTTTGGGTCGCGGTGGCTCAGGGTGGTTTGGGGGGCTCGGTTTCAATCGAGAAAGGGGGGTTTCGAGCTCGACGTGGGGGAGGAGGAAGGAGGAGAAGAAGGGGGGCAGCGCCTTCGATCGCTGGAGAGGGGGGAGGAGGTCGCCGTCTCTTGCGGCTGCGCAATGGAGGCTCCGTCGCCCTCCCTTTTTCTCTTTTTTTTTTGGTTTGACTGATTCAACGGGAGAGAGAACGTGAGGGTGAGGTTATAATATAGATTTTATATTTTTAATTTTAATTTTAAATTCAAAAAGTTGACCTTCCGTTCGGATCCCAAATCAAAACCACCGACTGTCGTCCCTAGCGTTTTACCCCCATTCCGAACACAACGGGATATGTTTCAGTGGCCAATTCGATCATTACGATCTGTTTCCATTCAATTTAAATTATAAATCAATGTATATTGAATTTTAACACACATTTCAAATTACCGGGGTTACATACGAACTCTAAAAATTCCAGAAAAATATTTTCTAGCTTCGTATTGACGATACGGTCCTAACAAAACTAGTTTCGTCAAATTCGGAGAACGTTGGAAAAATGGCCATTTTCCAGTCGATTAAAATCAACTGAAACTGGTCAAACGCGTTTTCCTTCGCCACGCTCACATATTGATTCGAAAAATTATGAAATTTGAAACCTAGCAATAACTTTACATCCCGGATCCAACAAAAGTGGTTTCGTCGAAATCCGAAGTCGTTTGCAAAATTGCTATTTTTAAGGGCCTGAATTCCATAGCGACTATTCAGAATTTTCAACTGAACATATCTTTTGATTCCCGCTATGAAATTTTGATTTTTCGGATTCGTTGGAAAGATATTCACAATTAGATCCTAATGATTTTGGTTTCACTAAAATCCGGTTTATTTTGCACCCGGTACATTCAATTGAAGTTTGAAATCGAATTATCGAACTACCGCGCCATTTTCAATTCTATTTATAATTATAAATAATAATTTATATTCTAACGACGATCTATATAACTATACATGTTCGAATTATATTCAAAATAAATTTCTCGTCGTTATTATTTAAAATAATCATTTTAAATGTTCTAAATTCGCTAAAATTGCCAAAATAAAATTTTTAAACTGGCTTGCATTTCCGGGTTGTTACACTCTGGGTGCCCCTATTTTCTACACGGGCAGCTAGTAGTTTTGGTTTTGTAGATTTATATTCAAAGGAACCTGGTTTACAGCTGGAATGATATCCGAAAAGCTCTGTATCCGTATATCTCTTTCAGTTGTGTTTTGTGTTATTTTTTCGCTGCAGTACTGTATTTAAATCACTGATATTCTTTATTGTATAATATCTATTCATACTCTATATATTCTTGTATTTGATGGAATTGTTGTAATAACAAAAAAATGTTCTTCTGTTTGCGTTCTATTTTGTCATGTTCTCAAGATAATCCGGGCTTTCCTTACCGGGGAAGTTACGGTCTATCACAGCTGGTATCAGAGCTTTGGTTTACAGAGCTCGAGAATAAGACACATTAGAACCGAACGAAAGAATTCATCAGATATTGGATTAGTAATATCCAACTAGAATGACTCGTTAGAGATGGGATCAGTAGTATCCTAGAATGAGTGTGAAGAGTATATTTTTCAAATGAAAACAACATTGTTTCGAAAATTTAATTCAATTATTCGTATTTGAATATTTATTTGTATTAATTTGGACAATCCAGTATATAAAGATTTTGCATGTACGTGTCATGAACGTATATTCGAAGTTTTAATATACTGGATAGATATAGAATCACGCTCTAGTCGCCCGGACATGGTCCTGATGATGAAGTATACCATCACCAGTATTTATTTTTGAGTGACGAAGGTGAGATATCTATATATTTCCATTGGACTGGTGTGAGAACCAAAACTTACATAGGATTATTTGTTGTGATTTGGCATCAAAAATATGATTCTTGACTATGTATTAAAGTTATGTGTTTGAAATTCTAATCCACAAATTGATTGATGGTTGTGTTGTTGTTTATTTGTTTGATAATTTTGAACCATTTAGCCTAATGGAACCGAATATTGAACTATATTGAAAAATAATTACAAACGCATGCATATACATGTACTTACATTGAACAGGTCATAGCAAGGAGGCTAGAGCAGAAGAATAAAATTGTTTGCCCGACAAATAGGTACATGTTTACCATAATTTACTGTTTTGTTTGGGTGATGATGATTTTATGAGCCGATTGGCTAGCCGCTTGACTTTTTCTTTTTCTTTTGGATTGAAGAAGGCCATGGGAGGCTATATGAAATATCTCGAAGTCCCCGGTGCAGGGGAGGTTATGGCGAAATTTTTCGAAAATTTAGGGTGTTGCCAAATTTTTGAAGAATTTGAAAAGTTCTTAGAAACTGAAAAATTGAAGAATTTAAGCCCTAATGAAAATAAAGGAAGTTGAGTTGATTAGTTAAACAACTTTCGGCTTCGTTCCTTTTCGAGGATGAAAAGTTTTAAGTGGGGGAGACTGCAATAACCCGAAAATGCGAGCCAATTTAAAATTTTTATTTTGGCAATTTTAATGAAGTTTGAACATTTAAAATGATTTATTTTAAGTAATAACGACGAAATTTTGTTTTGAATAGAATTCGAACGTATATTTATATAGATCGTCGTTAGAATATAAATATTTATTTTAAATTATAAAAGGAATTGAAAATGGCGCAGTAGTTCGATAATTCGATTTCAATTTTCAACTGAACATACCGGGTGCAAAATAAATCGGATTTTAGTGAAACCAAAAATATTCGAATCTATTTGAGAATATCTTTCGAACGAATCCGAAAAATTGAAATTTCATGGCGGGAATCAAAAGTTACACCCAGTTGAAAATTCAGAATAGTCGCTATGGAATTCCGGCCCTTAAAAATAACCATTTTGCAAACGGCCTCGGTTTTCGACGAAACCACTTTTGTTGGATTCGTGATGTCAAGTTATTGCTAGGTTCCAATTTTCATAATTTTTGAATTCAATATGCGAGCTTGGCAAAGGAAAATGCGTTTGACCAGTTTAGTTGATTTTAATCGACTGGAAAATGGCCAATTTTCAAACTGTCTCAGAATTCGACGAAATTAGTTTTGTTAGGACCGTATCGTTAATACGAAGCTAGAAAATACTTTTTGGAAATTTTCCTAGTTAGTATGTGTCCCCGGTAAATTGAAATGCACGTTCAAATTCAATATATAGAGTTATATTTTGATTTTGACGAAAACTGATCGAAACGATCGAATCAGCTTACGATACATATCCCATAGCTATGTACGACAGGCGGTGGGTCTTGTTTAGAGGTCGAAAATAAAAGTTGCTTTTTAGAAAATTTAATAATTAAATATATATATTTATATACCTTCCTTTCTCCCCCTCCTCCTTTTCATTCACTCAAAAAAAAAAAAAAAATCAAATTGCGCTCTGCCCTGGCCCAGACCTCGCGCTGCACCTCCATCAGCGACGCCACCGCGTCGATCGCCCCTTCCCCCTTCTTCTCCTCTCCTCGCCCTTGCGACCACGAGTTCCGCTGAGCCCAAACCCCCTTCGAACCTCCTCCTCCTAGAGCGAACCCCGCCTCCCACCTCCAAGCACCCTTCTCGCATCAGAGACTCCCCCAAGATCGATGCTTCGATCGAAGAAAACCCCCACCGCAAAGACCACGTCGCCCCCTCTGCCAGACGCTGCCGTGGCTCCCACCGTCGGCGCCGAACTCCGATGATCCTCCGGCGACGTGAAATAGAGTGTAGCGATGGCTTTTCAATTGGAGCGGATGGGTGCTTTCTGCTGTGAACAACCGAGAAGAAAGGTGATTATACAGTAATGTTTTTATTTTGTTTAAATGTTGTTAACTTAAATAATTACAACACTAATTAGTATAGCAAGTTTAAGAAAATAATGTTAGTATGATTTTTAGAAAATAATATTACCATGATTTTATAAAAATATATATAGTGTGATTTTTATTATATTAGAAACATAGGAAAGAAAATAAAAATATGTTCTTTTATATAGAAATAGGATGATATAAAAATATGGTTTTTAAATATAAATTTATCATAGATTAAAATGTAAGTTTTAAAAATACACATAGAATAATTTTTAACAATATACATAGGATCGGATTTTTATAAAGTAAAAAGATCGGATTTTTATAAAGTAAACAAATAGGATTTTTGTAAGTGAAAAGATCAAATTTTTGTAAGTGAAAGGATCAAATTTTTGTAAGTGAAAAGAGCAGATTTTTGAAGGGGAAAAGATCATATTTTTCTAAATGAAAAGATCATATTTTTTCTAAACGGAAAGACCAGATGTTTGTAAACGAAAAGATTGGATTTTAATATATATGAAGTGAAGGAAAAAATTCGATTTTTATATATATGAAGTGGAAATAGAAATATGATTTGTACGTACATGTAGCGTTATTAAAAATGTGATTTTTATATATGAACAGCGTGAAAAGGATGTGTTGGAATTTCGAATAAATTCAAACCGTTCAGAAGGAAAGACTGATGGAGTGGATCTCGAATTTGGTGAGAATTTCCCACTTTAAATTTTCTTCTCTAGTTTAAATTATATACTAGGATGCAGACGGTGCTTAGTAGCACCCGACACCCATCGTCCACAGACCATGGATGGCTTGTATGTTTGATTGTTTGTTGTGGTGAAAATTGATTGTGTGATGTGAAACGAAATAAAATATTTATACAGTTAAAAATATTTTATCGTTAAAAATATAATTTTTAACGGGTATGTGAATAAATAAAAATTTGTGTTTGTGGATTTGAAACCCCACACGGGTATTTGGATAAAATGCGGCATACACTAATCCCAATAATTAGTTGTATGTCGATCGATTGATTGACAGACTATTATAAGCATTAGACATCTATATTTGATGCTTATACAGAGTAGTTCACTTTGGATGATGGTTGATTATTTGTTAGTGCCATTATATACATGTGTTGGGTGGAATCCATATAATTAACATTATATGGTAATTAATTGGGCCTCATTCCAATTGGGAAAATAAAATATATTAAATAATAAAAATAATCATGTGTTGACGGTGCTCATGTGTTGAGAATATTCGTGTGTTGAAAGAAATATATATTCATGTGTTGAAAATATTCATGTGTTGAGTAAAATATTTTAATAATAAAATTTACATCTTTATCATATTTAAGATTAGAAACAAAATAGAAACTAGATAAGTTGAGTGGTTTCCTGGGTATTGATCTGATGTTGGTTTCGGCCATCGGGGTTAATACTTAGGGAATCATTCTCTTACTACTTTACAGTTGGAGTCTGATTAAAAATAAAATGATAGACACCATAATTTTATAAAATATATTAATAATAGAAATAGTCATGTGTTGACGGTACTCATGTGTTGAGATTAGTCATGTGTTGAAAGAAATATAGATTCATGTGTTGAATAGAATAAATACTCATTTGTTGAATAGAATAACGAAGTTATTGAAATATATAAAGCCGTGTAGATTAGAGATGCGCTATTTTGACGCGAACGATATTTATATCGATTATATTCGTTTTTATAATAACTATAGAAAAGGAAGAGATTTCAAAATATAACGTTTTGAAAATATTATCATTTGTATATCGATGATGTGGAATATTCAATTTTGTTTCGAAATTGAATATGAAGTTGAAATCCTTTCGAAAACAAATTTAAAACGATTTATAAAATACGTTTTAAAAGAACGAAATATAATATAATATATATATATATATATATATATATATATATTATATAATGGCCTGAATAGAACGCGCCGCGCCGCTGCAGTTCGTGAATTTCGACCATTGACTTCGAATTGACATTACGGGAGATCCGACCATCGGATTCTCCTAAAACCAGAACCGTTGGGATCGTATCGAAAAGAGCTTTCCAATGAATATTAGAAATTTGAAATCTAACGGTTGGATTTGGAATTATGTCCAAATCAAATTTGGAAATGGTCGCTGTAAGTGCAGTTCGATGGTTGTTGATGGAAATCGACTGTACGGGCCTTGATAAAATTATGAAAAATATTAATAATTTGTGTAAGATCGTAATGTATGAATTGGAAAGAACCAGGGTGAAAAATTCCATATTTGAAAAGATAAAAATATATTTTTATCGAAATGAACTTGTTTTGAACTTAAATTAAAATTAATTTATTTTTGAAATAAATAAATTGAATTTGAAAGGGGTTTTAAAAGTAACCAGAATTTCCAATAATTGAATTGGAATGGATGTGAATCGAAATTATCTTCGGAATATTTCGATGTTCCATTTCGTGATTATACATATATTGTTATGGGAATTTGAAAGATTTATTTATATCATTATTTCCAATACAATATTTGTTGGTCGTTGAATTTGATGTTGAATATAAGCCGATATATTTTCTATTCAGAGCCTTGTATTTAGTATCAAATGTGATGTGGGTTTGTCGTGAATGGTGTCTTCATTAACACTGTTCTTAAACCCAGTTGAGAAAAAGATTAAATATTTCTATTTAGATTTAATGAAGTGTACCAATTAAATAATATTTAATTGGAATTGAATTTGAAAGTGATTTTGGGTTTATCGTGAATCGTGTTTTAGGTGACATTGGTTCTTTAACCCAGTTAAAGACAGGATATTGATTTGGGGGAAAGATTAAAACGAAGTGGAGTTTTAATGAATCTGTAGTTAAATTGAAATGTGAATTGATAATTTAAATTATCAAATTTGGAAAGTGATCGAGGACGGAGTATCACCAGTTTTGCTCCAAAGCGATAGTTAAATCTTTAATTAGATTTGAATGTGAAATGGTAATTAATATTTACCGGTAACACCGTGGTGTTAGTTATGGGGCAATAACATTTTTTCTCCATGGGATGAATAGGTTGGGATTGGGAAATAAAATAAATAATTACTTCGGTGTGGTTCGCTAATCCCGACTAGTTTGGAAAACCATAATATGGTTTGAAAAGATATCCAAAGGAAGATTGAAGAATAAATTTAGAAGAATTTATCTTTGATAAAATTAGTGGGAACGTTTCCCTAAGAATGTGAAAATATGAATAAAAGAATATTCTGAATTGGAATGAGACGTATGCTGGGTTTGTGTAACATCTGTTTATTATATACGTGGGTTATTCGGAAAGGCCGGGTTTATACTCATTCTGAATAACCGATTCGACGATAAGTCGAAGATGAAGACAGTGGTTGAAGACCGGAAGTCTTCACATCGTTTGGGTGATTACTGATGATCTTGATTGGGCTGTACACCCAAGATGAGGGAATCAGTTGGTGATCGTCCAGACATACTTGGAGATCGATGGATATGCAAGGAAAGTGCCTCCGGTTTCGTTCAGATCTAGAACGAACTTGTAAATGGACTGTGTGCCTGACATTGGATTTTATTCTGTGCTGATTGATCTCTATTAAATATACATCTTCTTGGCGGCGGAGAATTTATTCTCTTGCTTAACGCCCTTCTCTGAGACGTACGAGCTTAGAAGTTGTATATCGATGGACATCAGTCGCATGGCGTGAATTGCCTGTGTGGCATGCCTAAGTGGTAGATGATCAAGGCTTCTGTGGAAAAGCAAAGTCTTGTGGTTAATGATCAAAGCACGGCCTGTCTTGCATAGCTTTGTGTATATCGTGAATTCGCGAGCCTCACACCTTGGTATGAGTCAAAAACGTGATAGTGACTGCAGATAGAGCACGACGTTTCTTTCTAGCTAGTGGTGGTGTCAGTGCTTAAACCGGCTGACATTTATATACTTCTCACCTGTGTGGTTGTTGGAATGCGAGGCGCCTCGGATATAGATCTGTTAGGACCGGGAAACGTGTGTTCAGGAATAACTAATCCTCAAACGTAAGAGAGGACCGACCTTGAAGATCCAAGGATTGTCGTGTGCGGTCCTGGGACATTTGCTAGAGTGTTTCGAACGAAGAGGAGCTTGCTCCTTGCCTCGACTCATGACAGAAATCCAATTTCCCATACGTGATATTGCGGTTTTAATTGTAGAACTAGTATGGCGACATGATATATGGTACCCATGCCGTCTATGATTGATATTTATGATTGAAATTGTTTTGAAACTATACACCTATAATAGTATCAAGTGATTTGTTTTAAACGTACCAAGCATGTTTGGCTATTATAAGGGAAAACGCTATTGTAATGACCCGCATTGTTACGGTGTTATAATTAATTAATTTAATTATATAAATAGTGATATAGTGAATTAAATGGTCGTGGAATTAAATAATGGTAAATATTTAATTAAAATAATAAATAATATATTTAATTCTGAAATAATCAGAATTGGCTGAAATGACGATATGGTGTGAAATGGATCATCTATGATATTTAATTCAGTTTAAAATTGAATTAGAATAACGAACATATTATATAAATGACAGTTTGAACGTAGAGTTATAATATAATTAAAATCGAGCTTGAAATGGCGCTGCAGTTCGTAAATTGGCGATTCGAACTTCAACAGAATGTACAGGATTCGATTTAAACTGGATTTCTGTGAAACAAGAAACGTGTGGAGCTGGTGGAGTATATCTTTCTAGTGGAAATTCCTTTATAATTTATAAAGGAATTATTTATATTTTAAAAAGGAATTTCAATATAAATCGTATATCGGGTTGACCCATAAGTGAATATCAAGTTAGAAATTCATATACGAATATTCTAGAGCTGTATGGTATTCCACTGCGAATATAGACGATATATTTAATTTTAAATATTTAATTTAATTATATTTAAATATATTTATATATTTAAATGGGTCATCCAGAGCTTTAAAAATATCCACTTTTGCAAAAGAAGCCGGAATTCGACGAAACTAATTTTGTTGGATCCGCAACATCAAATTTTTGTTAGATTTCCAGTTTTGTGATTTTTAGAGTCACTATGTGGCCGTACGGATTTTTAGAGTGAAAAACAATCGATATTTTGATGGTTAAAAATACGTTGTGTGAGCATACGAAGTCGGAATTCGACGAAACCAGTTTCGTTGGGACCGTAATGTCGAACTCTAGCTACGTGTCCAGTTTGGTGATTTTTGGGTATCGTATGTGGTCGCAGGGATTTTTAAGGACCCAAGACGAATAGAAAATCGAATAAATCTTAAATAAAATATCCCAACATTTTTCCTGGCCAAATTGAAGGCCACGCAACCTCTCTCCTCAGCCACGAACGATACCTACCCACACAACATATAAAAAACCCCCCAATTCATTTCCAACGCAGGAAGAAAATCAAAGAACAAAAGAAAATTAAAATCAAATTCAAATAAAAGCTTATAAATCTCAAGGTGTATATGTATGAGGTCCTCGTCGCTTGCTCAGTCCGCTGGTGTGAGTTTCATTCAGCTCCATGGTTGTTTTGTCGAGGTCTTTTCTTATAGTAAACGCTAGGGTTTTGTGGTTCGAGTATTTGGGACATCGAATGAAGGAATGGATGTTGTTTTGGGGTTCGCAGGATCGGTTAGCATAGCATGCCAAAATTTGAAGGATTCGGTACCCAAAATTGTCGCATGATTTCTTGTAGTGAACGCCAGGATGCGGCGGTCGCGATAATCAAGGATGGGCCGAGCTTTGTAAAACGTGTATGGGTGGGAGAAGATCGCGAAGAGAAGAGGAATGGCGGCATCGGTTTGTTGATCGGTGGTGTGTAGGAGGAATGGGAGAGCGGCGAAGTGATGGCAATGGGGGAGGACGTGGATACCTGCTGATCGGGGAAGAAGGGTTCAAAAAGGCGCGGTTTTTTTTTTCCTTTTGAGCCTGAAGATTTGGGTTAAACGATTTCGGTTGGGCCATGAAGAAGGTTCAGGCCCATTTTGTTTAAACTAAAAATGGTTAATTTAATTTATTTTATATAAACTTGTATAACCGATAACTTTGTCATACGGTATCAGAATTCCGTGAAACAAGACCCGTTGGGATCGTATGGACGGACACTACCCAATGGAACTGACTGGGAGTGGAGTGGAGCTCATTTGAATTTATGGCGAAATAAAATGTTTGATTCAAATCAAACAACAGTTTATCGTTCTTTAACGATGAACTGCAAATGTGAGTAAATCTCACTAACTATAAACAGTTTATAATTTCATGTTGTATTTTTAGAACTGTTAAATGTTGGCTGATTGACTGTGTGTTGATTGTTTGATTGAACTGCTAGTCAGTTAGTGAATTTCTATATTGATTCTGTTTAACAGAATATATCATATGGAACTGAAAGTGATGTTGATTTTATTGTTTAACATCTGTGATGCAGGGAAACAGGTTGGGGGAATCCGACTGGATTCCTCAACAGTTATTTTATTGTTTTCATATATCATGATATATGATGTGATTTATAATCTATTGTTGATTATATATGTATGGACGATATTGGTCATCGTGATTTGATATGTTGAATACCATAACATACCGAAATGTTGATAAGGGAATATTTTCAAAGTGATTTGTAAATAAAATATTTATAAATGGAATATTTATAAATAAGAAATATGTATAAATTGGAATATTTATAAATAGGAGATATTTAGAAAAAGGGAAAACGTTATAAAAAGGGAACTGTTATAAGAAGGAAATCATTTTAAAGTGGAGAACCGTTACTAAAAGTAAATCTTTAAAATGAATAAATGTTGTAAAAAGGAAATCTATATAAAGCGAATAAAGGAGTTAAATCGAATATGGTATTCGAAAGTTAGTAAATCGAATTAGTTATTCGAAAGGGGTTAGTCGAGTCGAGTTAGTTGAATAGAGTTAATCGAATATTAGTTATTCGAATTAGAGTAAATCAGTTAGAGTTAACAGGTTAGAGTAAATCAGTTAGAGTTAAACCAGTTAGAGTAAAACCACTAGGGTTAACCAGTTAGAGTTAAACAGTTAGTGTTAATCATTTAAAGTAAATCGATAGAGTTATATCGAACTAGAATTTATTGAATAGGGTTAAATCGAACTAGAGTTATTCAAATAGAGTTATTCGAATTAGTTATTCGACTAGAGTTAAACACAAAGGAGTTATCGTATTAGTTAAACACAAAGGAGTTATCGATGATAGTTTAATCGAAAGGAGTTATCGAATTAGTTATTCGAAAGGAGTTAAGTAAGGAGTTAGATAAATAGAGTTAATCGAATTTAGTTTATTCGAAGAAAGGTTTTCGAATCTAGTTATTCGTAAGAGAGATTATCAAATATAGTTATACGAAGGATAGAGTTACCGAATAGAGTCGAAAGAGAGTTACGTAAGGAAGTTGTTAAAGAATTGAAAGGTGAACTTTGTCTATTTCAAGGTTAGAAACGTTGTTCAGTTAAGGTCTGAGAGGTAATCTTACCCCAACTTGATTGACTTCATTTTTAACTAAGGAATGGTTAAGGTTCGATAGTGAAGGTGGGTTAAAGGAATTTAGTTAATAAGCGTAATGGTTAGAGTTGGCATCGCGATGGTTGGTTTAAAACATCTGTCTAAGTCCAATGAAGGAGTTTTGGAAATGTTTCCAACTAAGAACCAGAAATGTTTCTGATATAGAAAACAAGAAAAGGAAATGTTTTCCAATGGTAATAACATATATTTTCTAAATTTAGAAAATAAGAAATGTTGAATATAGGGAAACAGGAGATAAGTAAATTAATGAAATAAAGAGATAAATGTTGGATGATGATTGATCGATATAATTTCCTCCTGGAAATAATGTCGTTGTTTGCACACTTGTTTTTATTCGATAGTTAAATCACAGACAATCGAAGTTTTGACCATTTTAACGTTGTTAATATGGAGAGACCGGTTGGATTATTATCCAAAGAACCACTCTGAATTGGCATAAGGATTGCAAATCATATATGCCAAAGATAATTGAAGACGGATTAAAATGCAAGGGCTATTGTATAAGTCTTAGATAACAGTGTCTAAGATGCATGTATTGAATAGTACCTTCGGTTCATCCTGTTCCTGGATGAGTTGTATGGATGGATGTCTGACAGAGTATTTCCAGACGATCACGTATATTGATTTCTCCAACCGTACCAAGAGTGGAAGCGGAGAAGGAAACTTCTTTTAGCTAACACATAGTGTATGGTTGAGGACGTCAATCGGTGATTTGATGGATTTGACGATGTGGCATTCAATGTGAATCTGGTGTGATGATAAAACGTAGCTTCTAGCCTCACATCCGGTAAATGACAGAACTCGGGCAGGCAGCATGGCTAAGTCGGTCGCACCGAAGTAGGGTGTATAATCACCTGATCTAGAGTTTCATTTATTTCTAAAAATCTATTGTTGATGCTGTCCCATTCGGGAAACGGTTGCTGATCCCAACTGTTGGTGATATACATTCGATACACTCAAGCGAAATGAGTGGTCGGTCATGTGTGGTCGGGTTGCAAGATGTTCTCGTTGAGCCCAGTGTATTCCTCTTTAGAGGTACACTAGTGAAAGGTGGTTCCATACCTTGTCATAGTTGGAAATCCATTACCCAATACGTGCTTGCGGTTTAGATTGTATACTATGTATGTAGAACGTAAGATGAAAGTGTTTCTGCTAGATGATTATTATATTGTGGTTGATAGACATTATTATAATATAAAAAGGTTTTATATATAAAGATAATTTGGATTCTCATATGGGAAAAACCCGTTCCGTTATACGGTGTGGTCTTATGAGATATCGATTACTTGTTCGAACTGTTTTAAACTGTTTTACTCACACCAGTCCCATGACTGACCCGGAGTTTATTTTGTTTTTGTGTTTTCCCTAAACTCTTGGGTGCCCAATTTTGTATGGGTAGTCAAGTAGCCGGGATTTACAGATATACCTGAAGAGCTGGAGCAGGAGGCTTCAGAATCATATAGCTATAGTTTATTTCTGCTGTGTTGTAAGACTTGTACTTTGATAATGATGTATATTCAAGTACATATGTATATTTCAAGTTATGTTATATATATTATATGTTATTCGTTCCACTGTGAGGTTCTTGTTACTCTGATGTTGTGTTCTTCTTCTTCTTCTATTCTAAGTTTCTATCTTATCTATTCTCACCCTCTAATTTCTTTCATTAATGGCCCGTATTTTTCGATGTTTGGTTAGTCATCATTGAGTTTATGGCGATAACCAAAGTCGACAAAAACCCGGGTCATTACAGTTGGTATCAGAGCTTAAGTTAAGAATTACCTTGGCTCTGTGGCGTGACTCGGTAGAGATAGGGTTAGTAATACCCTAGATTGAGTTGAGTGTATATATACGAGTGAGCGTATTTGTATTTGATATAAAAATTGTTTTATATAGTGGGGATTTATCGGTTGAGTTGTTTATGGGTTCTGGTCGATCAGTTTGATCCACTGTATCGGTAGGAGTTACTAAACACTCGAATATGATGGGTCGACACGATATGTTTTGAAAAGAGGGTAAATTAAAATAAGTTTACCCAAGGTGTATCTTGATATAGAGAAGATATAATATATCAAAATTATAATATAATGGATATATTGGTTGTTATTATAATCGAGTAAGATTATAAATTAAATGGTTATGTAAATATCCAATCAGAATTCATATAATTGAAATACGTGAAATCAGATGAATTAAATCTGAATTTAAACCAGAAATTGAATTAAAACTCTGGGGAATTGGATAAGTGTTTGTAAATGGATTTGGATTAAAAATAAGGAAAATTTAAGATCCTTGGAGATTTTAAATTGTTTTACAAGCAGTATGAATTATATTTTGAAATGAATTTCAAAGTGGAAATGTTTAGAAATGGTTTTATAGTATTGAACTCACTTCGATCGCTGGAAAATAGATTCTGATGATGACAGCTGCATCATCAGTATTCATTTTCGAGTTGTAAGTGACGAATTACTACCAGAGATACTGTTTTGAATTTGGTTTGGGAAAGACAAGTTGTGTTGAATTTCAAAATGGGATTTATAATATGGATTTGAATATAGAATTTGAATAAAGAGAATTCAAATAGAATTGAATATAGAAATTCAAATGGAATTTGAATATAGAATTCAAATGGAATTAAAATATAGGATTTGAATATATAGAATCTGAATATAGAATTCAAATGGAATTTAAACTATAGAATTTGAATAATAGAAGTGATATAAAATTTGAATAGAAATTGAATACAATTAACTAAGTCGAAGAGGAATTAGTTAATCGAGTTTTGAATTTGAAGTTGAACTTTGAAAGGTGAATTGGATTTGTAAATGGATATTCGAATCGAATATAGAACTTAAATTTGAAATTTGGATTCAAATTAGTTAATAAGCAAGTTGAAATATATTTGAACATGTCATGTTCAAATATAAAAGTAAAATAGACTAAAGAGTTAATTAACAAATTAATTAACGAATTAAGTTAAAAACGATCAGGTATAGTTAAAATAGATTGGGCAGGTATAAATATACATGAGATAGGTATGGATAAGGTATGAAGGCATATAAATAGAATGCTCGACGAAAAGGTATGTATTTAATTCATTTATGAGATTTTATGCGCCGTATCGGCTAGCCGCTTGGCTTTTTCTTTTTCTTTTGGATTGGTGAGGGCCATGGGAGGCTATTTGAAATATCCTGATGCTCCCGGTATAAATGAGGTGCTGGCGAAATTTTTCGAAAAGTTAAGGAGTTAGAAAATTTTCTAGATTTTTGAAAATTTTCGTTGATAAGAATTGATTAATAATTAAATCATAATAAATTGGTTCAGTTGAAACTGAAGTTAAGAAGTGAACAAATATGTTCTAACCAGTCGATAGGATCGTCCTCTACCTTTTAGCAATTTCGAGGACGAAATTATTTTAAGTAGGGAAGAATGTAATGACCCGCATTGTTACGGTGTTATAATTAATTTATTTAATTATATAATAGTGATATAGTGAATTAAATGGTCGTGGAATTAAATAATGGTAAATATTTAATTAAAATAATAAATTAAATAATATATTTAATTCTGGAATAATCAGAATTGGCTGAAATGACGATATGGTGTGAACTGGATCATCTGTGATATTTAATTCAGTTTAAAATTGAATTAGAATAATGAACATATTATATAAATGACAGTTTGAACATAGAGTTATAATATAATTAAAATCGAGCTTGAAATGGCGCTGCGGTTCGTAAATTGGCGATTTGAACTTCAACTGAATGTACAGGATTCGTTTTAAGCTGGATTTCTGTGAAACAAGAAACGTGTGGAGCTGGTGGAGTATATCTTTCTAGTGGAAGAGAAAAATCAGGATTTCGTCGTGTAAATTTTGATTCACGTCCAAATCAAATTTTAGAAAAATCGTTGTGGAATTCCTTTATAATTTATAAAGGAATTATTTATATTTTAAAAAGGAATTTCAATATAAATCGTATATCGGGTTGACCCAGAAGTGAATATCAAGTAAGAAATTCATATACGAATATTCTAGAGCTGTATGGTATTCCACTGCGAATATAGACGATAATATTTAAGTTTAAATATTTAATTTAATTATATGTAAATATATTTATATATTTAAATGGGTCATCCAGAGCTTTAAAAATAGCCACTTTTGCAAACGAAGCCGGAATTCGACGAAACTAATTTTGTTGGATCCGCAACATCAAATTTTTGTTAGATTTCCAGTTTCGTGATTTTTAGAGTCACTATGTGGCCGTACGGACTTCTAGAGTGAAAAACAGTCGATATTTTGATGGTTAAAAATACGATGTGTGAGCATACGAAGTCGGAATTCGACGAATCTATTTCGTTGGGACCGTAATGTCGAACTCTAGCTACATGTTCAGTTTGGTGATTTTTGCGTATTGTATGTGGTCGCAAGGATTTTTAAGGACCCAAGACGAATAGAAAATCGAATAAATAAAATAAATAAATCTAAAATAAAATATCCCAACATTTTTCCTGGCCAAATTGAAGGCCACGCAACCTCTCTCCTCAGCCACGGACGGTACCTACCCACACAGCTTATAAAAACCCCCCCAATTCATTTCCAACACAGGAAGAAAATCAAAGAACAATAGAAAATAAAAATCAAATTCAAATAAAAGCTTATAAATCTCAAGGTGTATATGTATGAGGTCCTCGTCACTTGCTCAGTCCACTGGTGTGAGTTTCATTCAGCTCGATGGTTGTTTTGTCGAGGTCTTTTTCTTATAGTAAACGCTAGGGTTTTGTGGACCGCCTGATTTTGCATTAGATAGTGACATATACACACACTGTGCATTTAAACATGAAAGAATTAGAAGTCTATAAGGACAATGGATGCCTGTGTTTGATGGTTGAGTAGATGGTTGTTTGGATGTTAGGATATACATTCTTCTTGACTTGAAGATTTCGGGGACGAAATCCTTTAAGGAGGGGAGAATGTAACACCCCGTAATTTTGTTAATATTAATATCCACAAATTAAAGAATAACTAATCTCAGACGTGAGAATTGTGGGAAACGGGTTGCACCATTGTGTTCGTCTCGGAATTCTGGTTGAGATAGAGTCCGAGTTTGCGTGAATTGGACTTCGTATGAAGAAGTTATGGCCATCGGAAGTTTCAGAAAATTCAAAACAGATTTCAGAAAAATTTAAATTTCAAATTCGGAGTCAAAACAGGCAGACGGGAAAATTCCCGCCAGGCCCAGGTCGACCCTAGGGTCGACTGGGCAGTCGACCTGCCTACCAGGTCGACTATAGAGTCGACCTGGGGGTCGACCTGCCTACCAGGTCGACTATAGAGTCGACCTGGGGGTCGACCTGGCAGTCGACCCCCCCCCCCCGGAGCAGTTTTTGTTCTGAGCCTGTTTTTAATGGGCTAATGACCCATTAGGGTTTCTGACCTAATCTGGTTGGCTGGGATTAGTTCTGAACTGATCTAACGGTCTAAAATAAATCCTAACTCTATAAATACCTAAGTAGTCTCTCACCCTAATTCATAAGAAAAATAAAATAGTTACCGTCATACCGTCGCCATGGAAATGAATGGAGCCGCCGCCAACTAAGAAGGAAGAAAAGCTAATTCAATTCTAATTCTCTCAACCCTAAAGCAAAGCAAAACTCTTTCTTTTCTTCTCTAAATTGTGAGTATGATAGTCTTAACAAGATTATTATCATTTTAATTAGGTTGAGTCATGAATGGATTATGAGTAGATGATGTGAATTGTCATATGTTATCATGTATGTTATGAATTCAATGCTATGAGGTGATAATATCCTATATGTTGCAAATCATGCTATGATGATGTTATGTATGTTGAAAGTTTCTAGGCTAAAGTTGTGATGAATCATACATGCTTTGAAATCATGATGATATTGCCTATGCTAGTTAGTTCATATTAATTAAATCATCATGTTTGGGCTATGTTGATCTATATGACAAGTTACATATGCAAGTTAGATTAGAAAAGTTATGAACATATGCCATGACATCTCTTATGACACCTAGAATTATGCTATGACATATGTGATATTCTATGCTAGTTCACACCATCATTATGTTGCCTAAAAACCCATATGCAAGTTTATGTATAGATTTGGGCTATGATCATATCATGTAAATTGTGACATTTAACAAGTTGACACCTTTTGATCCTTAACATGTGTAGTTTATGCAAGTTTCACCCCTATTATGATTAGATTTATTTTAATTGTCTATATGTTAATTTGTCCTTGTGCTATGTGTTAGACTATTCAAGTCTAGCCTATATTATGCGTTGAATAAGCGAACGTATAAACGTGGGGTAGGGGTAATATTAAGGATTTAATAATAAGATGTTGGGGTGCAATTGATATGATTTTGCATACCATGAGTGGATGACCATAATTGAGTCTATTATGGACATCAATAAAAGTGGACTTAATTAATAATTTGGATAGGGAATTATTAAAACTGGGGTAAAAGATTATAAGTGATAATCAATGCTTAGGACACGAGGTTGGACTCGTTTGTGACGTAAACCTGCCCGGAACCACCCGGCAAATCCAGTGGTCACAAATGTCGGCCCAATGTGAGAGGTCCTAGGCCTAAACTAAAGCATAGCAGTTGTAAAGACACGAGGTTAGACTCTTTTATGGTGTAAGACTACCCGGACCCGCCCGACAAATCCAGCTGCCATAAATGCCAGTCTAATGTGAGAGGTCTTTAAGAGGTTATGGCCTGAATGAATTAAGAACTACTTAACCAGATAAACATGTAAAGTGGGACATGGGGGTTAAGTAGGTGCCTTGGGTGGCATGAGGAATTTAGTGGGTGCCCTTAGTGGCATGTGAAATACGATTAGTAAGACTTAACCAAACACACATGTAAATGAACATGACTAAGAGGGTTAAGTGGGATATATTAATGACAAGCTTAGGTGGGTTGCTTGTGGGGGCCCATTTCAACCAGTATCCCAAACGTATCTTTGTGGGCTCGACCCAAGTCGAGGATGGGACACGTATACTGGGCTTGACTATAAGAGGCCAAAACGGGGAGCGGTGGCAACGCAAGTCCAACGGGTTTCATATGCGTGTGTGGACCCGGGCTGGTAGGTAAGACGTTGTTGCATCGTGTAGGTATAAGCCGTGCATTCTCAGTTGTATCGGGTTGCCACTTTAGGGAAGTGATACACCCCACTGTGGGGCCAGCACGGGTATCTGCGAGTAGGGAGCCGATCGAAATTGGGTAGTGGGGTACACCTAGTGTAGATAGGGGCAGACGGCACCTATGTAGTCAGCTAGGGGTACGTAAGGCTATTTATATGTTTCTGTGTGAAGCAAGTGGGATCAACCTTTAGGGTGACTGGTGCGGTGTAGTGTAGTAATGTGCGGTGCAGTATAGTAATTATTCGTTAGTAATTAGGTATGCCTTTACCGTTATCTTTAACGTTATCTTAAACGTTATCTTTATCTGTTCATCTCATACGTAATAGTTCATAGACATTTACTTGTCTTCCAGCTTATGCCTTAGTCTAGTTATTTTGACAATAGTATTGTTAGAATTGTCATACTCGCCAGACTTTATGTCTGACCCCCTCCATTTCTATCCTTTTCCCCCTCCAGGTCCTCGGGTTGGGCTCAGCTCTAGTGGAGTCTGGTTGGATTGCTTCATCTCTTTGAAAAGCTTGGACCCTTGAAGTAAAGTCCAGCTTGTTATCTTCTTTAATGGCTATTTGTGTAATGGGATTATGTATCTTATTTTATGAAGATGGATAATGTACTTGACTCTGATTAATGGTTTTGTGATGTAATAAACATGTTTCCGCTGCAATAAAATGAACTTTTTAGATTTCCAAGTAATACTTAGTATCTGTCTTGTTGTAATTTTTCAGTTCTACATTCACTTATAACCTCCATTGAAGTTAATGCATTCCCTTTGTGAGTGACATTAATGGACGTGGGGTGTTACACGTGGTATCAGAGCTTAAGGTTACCAGAACAGATAAAAATACTTTAGAAAAATAGTTATTTTTGGAAAAAATATGTTTTCAAAAACATGTTTTAATGAGAAATTTAAAGAGGAAGTTTTTATAATCCCCAAATAGCCATATATCTTTATCTTTCGAATTCTCCATTTTGAATCTTTCCTTTTTCGTTTCAGCATGGCTGAAGATCTTAATCTACCCGACGGTGTAACGATACCAGGATGGTATAGGAGGCTGTTAGAGGCTAGGGCCGCCGCAGGTCCGGCCAATGTCCTCCACCACCAGTTGCACCCATTCCTCCTCCTCCTCCTCCTCCTCCTCGTGTAGATACTTTTGCAAATACGTGCAAGGAATTTAAAGCTATGGGTGGAAAACCCTTTCAAGGGTCAGAAACGTTTGTGGAAGCTAGAGATTGGCTTAAGGAGGTGGAAGATTTGCTAGAAATCTTTGAAGTGGAAGAAGGGAGGAGAGTTAGATTAGCAGCTTGGCTAATGAAGGGAGAGGCCTCGTTTTGGTGGGAGGTCACTAATGGGGAGCGTCCGGTTAACTCTTGGGCGGATTTTAGACGTAGGTTCGAGGCGAAGTTTCTCTCTAGGGCGGAAGAAAATCTATATATGGAAAGGTTCTTGACATTGAAGCAAGGAAGCTCATCAGTGAAGGAATATGTTAACAAATTTAATCAACTAGCAAGGTTTGGTTTGGACTTAGTGAACACGCCGGAGAAGAAGGCGCTGAGGTTCGTGAATGGCTTGAATGAACCGTTGCAAGGGTTGGCCATGACCCACATCCCTATGGGGGCCACTTTTGAGAAGCTAGAAGAAATGACGCTCATGCACGAGGAGAAAAGCGCTAAAGTTGATAAGGCACTCGAGAAGAAGGGAGATCAAAATAAAGGCGGTAAAGACAATAATGGCAAGGGAAAGAAGAAATGCTTTAACTATGGGACCCCAGGCCACCTCAGCAAGGACTGCCGAAAGAAAAAGAAGACTAGCTGTTTTCATTGTGGCGATGCGGGACATTTAGTGAAGGACGCCCAAGGAAGGGGCAGAGGGCAGGGGTTACCTCGGGAGGACAGGTGCAGGCTCTTACAACACCAGGGCAGGCAAGGGGACAAGTTCAGGCTCTCGCGGTCCCACCGCTGCAAGAACGAGGTAGAACTATTTATGTAGAAAGCCTAGTTTTTCTGTTTGATCCCCCTGTCTGTACCTTATTCGATTCGGGCACATCATATTCGTTTATTTTTACATCATTAGTTGAAACACTGCACCTAGATACTAGTCTTGTTACTGATCCCTTAGTAGTCTCAAATCCTATTGGTGGTTCGGCTCATCTTTCTATGATTTGTCGGGATTTGAGAGCGTTTATCTCGGGCGTTGAGTTTGAATGCAACGCCTTTGTCCTTGGTTTCACGGGCTGTAGTTTGATTCTAGGGGTGGATTGGCTAGCCAAGCGAGGTGCCATCCTAGATTGTGAAAGGAGGGTAGTTAGACTATTGATTCGTTATAGAAAAACCCTCATATTTCTTGCGACCTTAGGGGTTCAGTGATGCTTAGCTGCCTAGAATCTTCTGACGCATCTAACGATGATTAGGAATCTGTTTGCGTGGTCCGTGAGTATGGAGACGTCATTGATAAAGTGCGGGGTCTACCCATAGGCGCGAAATAAGTTTTCGTATGTGCTTAATAGATTAAGCAAAGCCCACTATGTAATCAGCGGTAGTTTTGGAGCAAGACTGGCAAGGACGGCCAGAGTCGGTCAAGTGCTCAATTGGTTGACCATCTTACTAGTATCATCTCACGTAGGTCGTCTGAATTCAAAAGGTGGTATCCCTTGGGTGTTTGTCTGATATTGGTTTAGGCCTTTGGGGCTTGCACTTGGGGGATGTCGAATTCGACTAGGATGGTCTGCGTGAGAGATGGATAGTTGTGACGATTTTACATGGGATAATATCCTGGTTTTCTCCAGAAGCAGAGAAGAGCATGCCCTACATCTTAGGGAAAGCTTAGGGACCCTACGAGTGTACCAGCTTAAAGCTAAGTTCTCCAAGATACCATTTTTGGAGGAAGAAAGTGAGGAATTTAGGGCATGTGGTCTCTAGGGAAGGGAGATATGTTAGGGCGGATGGAGTTCTTGGCGTCCTACGAATTCGAGATAGCATATACCCCTGACAAGGGTAACGTGGTGGCGGATGCCTTAAGTAGAAAAAGGTTGTCCTTAAGACCTTTGTTTGTTGAGCGGTGAAGCTTAGAATTCATTTCGATGTTTGATTTTAGACCTTCCGTTGACTTTATACCCGGTTTGCTAGCATCCTTGGAGGTCAGACCTATGCTTTTGGGACGGATTGGCGAGGCACAGCGAGACGACCCGCAGTTGGTTGAGTTAGTAGAAAAGCTCAAAGGAGGGGAGTCATCAAGCCATCTCCGTAGGTATACCCTAGATGATAAGGGTTGGTTGCGTTGGGACGGTAGACTTTATGTACCAAAAGACGATGACCTAAGGAAGACTATTCTTGACGAAGCACATCATTCGAAGATGACCATTCATCCCGACGGGGACAAGATGTACATGGACATGAGACGAGTTTACTTTTGGGCCGGTATGAAGAGGGACGTAGCCGAGTATGTCGCTAGATGCTTGGTGTGCCAACAGGTGAAAGCGGAGCAAAAGAAACCCGGTGGGTTACTTCACCCATTGGAGGTTCCACTATGGAAGTGGGAAAGCGTCTCGATGGATTTTGTGGATGGATTACCGCGATCGAGGAAGGGTAATACGGGGATTTGGGTTATAGTAGATAGACTTACTAAAAGCGCCCATTTCATTCCCGTGAATAGTAAGAGGACTGCTCCATGGTTAGCTTCTGTATACGTCCGAGAAATAGTTCGGTTGCACGGTGTTCCTTCTAGCATAGTGAGCGACCGCGATCCTATTTTCACTAGCGAATTTTGGAGAAGCTTACAAGAGGCGGTAGGGACTCAGCTATGTTTGAGCACCGCATACCATCCTCAGACGGACGGCCAGACCGAGAGGGTGAATCGCATTCTAGAGGATCTTTTGAGGCTATGTATCCTAGACTTTGGGGGTACATGGGAAGAGCACCTTCCGTTAGCGGAGTTCGCATATAATAACAGCTTTCAGTCTAGCATTGGTATAGCACCATTCGAAGCTCTTTATGGACGGCCGTGTCATTCGCCTACATGTTGGTGGGAATCTACCGAAAAGATCTTACTTGGGCCCGATATGATTAGAGAGACTTTGGAGAAGGTCGACTTGATTCGAAGGAGGATGAAAGCAGCGCAAGATAGGCAAAAATCTTATGCGGATAAAAGGAGGACAGATCTCGAGTTTGAAGTTGGGGACATGGTCTTTATCAAAGTGTCTCCATTACGAAACGTAGTTCGCTTTGGGTCCGTTGGGAAGTTAGCACCAAGGTTTGTAGGGCCGTTTTCTATTAAGGAAAGAATTGGACAGATGGCGTATAGAGTGGAGTTGCCGGAGAGATTTAGTGGTGTACATGACGTATTCCATGTGTCACATTTGAGGAAGTGCTTGCACGAGACCGCGGAAGTGGTAAAGCCGAACTTGCTTAGAGAGGTGGAGATAGAGCGCGATGCGACGATTCGACGAGCTCCCACATGCATTCTTGGATCGGAGATTAAGAAGCTGAGAAATCGAGTGTAACAACCCTGAAATTTGGGGTCAATTTAAAATTTTCATTTAGGGGTGTTTAAAAATTTAAAATAAATTATTTCAAATAAAAATGAATGGGAATTTGTTTGAGCAAAGTTAATGCAAAGTTAAGCCAAAAATGAATTGCGTAGAGAATTATAAATAGGAAGGTAGTTTGAAAAGTCAAACTTGAACTTTGACCTACTGCACAGGATGCAGAATAAACCGGATTTTGGTGAAACGAAAAATATCTAAATCTGTTAATGAGTACCTTTCTAACGAATCCGAAAAATCGAAGCTTCATAGCGGAAATCAAAAGTTATGGCCAAATGAATTTTCAGAAAAGTCGCTATAGAAATATATCACCCTTGAAAATTGACATTTTGCATACGACCTCGGAATTCAACGAAACCACTTTTGTTGGGTCCGGAATGTAAAACTATTGCTAGGTTTCAAATTTCATGATTTTTGAAGCTAGCATGTAAGAGTGGCAAAAGAATTTGTGTTTTGTCAGTTTCGGTCAAAATTAATTGACTGAAAAATAGCCATTTTTCAAACAGTCTCAGAATGAGGCGAAATAAATTTTGTTAGGACCGTATTGACATAAGAAAGCCAAAAATAATTTTTCTGGATTTTTCTGAGCTAGTATGTGGCTCTAGTGGAATTAACAAGTACATTCGAAATTAAATTAAATGATTTATTTTAAAATAAAAAGAAACATGACTGTAACTTCAGAATTATACCTTGGCAGTAGCGCCATCGCGTTCAGATGACGTCAAAACATTAAGTTTGACAGTCGTTGAGCTTCGTTTGGAGGTCATACGAGAAAACACTAATTTCTATAATTAATTAATTAAATAATAATAAAATAAAACCCTAGAAATACTAGTATAAATACGCCGTATACTGCCGTCTTCTTCCTCCATTTTGCACAGCCGTAACCCATGAATTGCTCAATTCTTTGAGCTTCGATTTCTCCTCCGATACTCAACGAAAATCTTCGTTCCAATACCCGTTTCGAAGCTCTTTGCGAGCTCTTCGATTTGGTACCTGGATCATCACCCCCCGTCGCCTGTCGAGGCCGCCCCGAGCCCGAGAAGATCCGACGGTCGCGCCCCCCTAGGCCCCACCAGGCGCCGCCGAGCCCATCCCCCCTCTGGCCGATCAAAGGCCTCTCTTCCCCGGTCCTTCTCCAACAAACGGTGTCTGAAACCATCGACCACAGATCGAGAAAACTGGAATTGAAATTTTGAACATTCTGAAAATTCAAAGGTATAATTTGATTTCAGTTTTGCCACGCTTTTAAGCGTTACACAGTCAGTTGTTAAAAGTCAGAACTGTTCAAACATCAATAACTAACACATACGAACTTCGAATCTGAAAATTTCAGATCCGTTAGGACCGTGACAACGAATTGGATCTGCTGTGATTGATTGGAGCATTCTGAAATTATTTGGATTATTATTATTTTCTTATCCAATCAAGGTGAGAATTCACTTTTAATGGAATTAAATGATTTAATCAATCTTGCGTGTTGTGAATCTGCGATGTATGTTGTGTATGTTGTAAATCTGAATTGTTGTGATGCTATGACACTAGATCTGTAAATCTCAATGTTAAACCTGAGTATAGTTGCTATGATCATTGTTAGATAATTTTACCAACCATGTTTATTGATATTCATGAACCATTTGTTTGTATATAATAAATTCGAATAGATCACCTTTATTCTCTGAATCGTTGATGTAATTGGATTTGCCATGAATATTGGACATGTGGAAATTAACCTTTATACTTATGTTAAAAATAAGAATTTATATCGTATGACAAAGTTAACATTTTTGTTAATGTTAAAAATAAGAATTTACATTGTATGAGAAATTAACATTTTTAATATTAATATTAAATAAAATTTAACCGTAGGATGAGTTTATACTATTTTTAACGTAAATAAAATAGTGAATTTAACAGTAGGAAGTCTACATTATTTTTAATGTAAATAAAATATAGTATTTACACCGTAGGATTAATTTACATTATTTCTAATGTTAAAATTAAAGAATTTACACCGTACCGTATAAGAAAAATTACATCTTTCTTTGTAATTAAAAGGTAAATTTCATCGTATGTCAAGATTTACATTTTTTTAATGTAAACTATATAGGGAATTACACCGTAGGATAACATTGTGATTAAAAATTATATTTTCACTATGTGAATTAGAAGTAGGATAACATTGTGATAAAATAATTATATTTTCACTATGTGAATTAGAAGTAGGATAACATTGTGATAAAAATATATATGAATTTCACCGTATGTTCAATGTATGACAAGATTTACATTTTTATTTTGTAAATATAAAGTAGGAATTCAATGTATGACAAGATTTACATTTTTATTTTGTAAATATAAAGTAGGAATTCAATGTATGACAAGATTTACATTTTTATTTGTAAATATAAAGTAGGAATTCAATGCATGACAAGATTTACATTTCATATTTTTAAATAAAAAGTAGGAATTTACGGTGTATTAAAATTGTACATTTTTCATATGTAATGTAAAAGTAGGAAAAGTTCTACATTATTTTTAATGTAGACATAATAGAAATTTTCACCATGGTAAGTTTACCTTATTTTTTTAATGTAAACACAAAAGGAATTTTCATCATAGGGAAATGTACATTTTATTTAGTGTAATATTATAGTAATTTTGACCGTAGTAAAATTTACATTTTATTTGATGTAAATAGTATAGTAATTTTCATCATAAGGAAATGTACATTTTATTTAATGTAGATATTATAGTAATTTTCGCCGTATGTATAATTTACATTTCATTAATGTAATTAAATAGGAATTTTCACCGCAGGAAAATTATGCATTTTCGTTAATGTAAATAATATAGAAATATTCACCGTAGGAAGATTCACACTATTTTTAATGGAATAAAAAGAATGGATTTTACATTTGTAAATAAAGAATGGATTTTATATTGTAATTAAAGAATGGATTTTATATTGTAATTAAAGAATGGAAGTTTACATTTTATTTAATGTAAGTTAAATAAGGATGTGACAGGAATGAAAGTTTACATTTTTATAATGTGAAATAAAATAAGAATTTCCACTGTAGGAAATTACATTGTTTACATTGTAATTAAGAAGGATGATTTACATGTAAAAAGAAAATTGCATTTTTCTGTGTAATTGGAATGAAAATTTACATCGTAAAATAACATTTTAGGAATAATTAAGATGAAGAATGTATGTTAAAAAGAAGATTAATCGTAGGATGAGTTACATTATTTTTAATGTAAATTAAAATGTAATTTAACCGTAGGAGTTAACATTTATTTTAAATGTTAATATTAAAAAGAATTTACATCGTATGAAGTTAACATTATTTTTGATGTAAATATATAAGAATGCGACATGTAAATGCAAGCTTACATTCTATTCAATGTAAATAAATAAGAACGTGATATGTAATGAAAGAATACGTTTTATTTAATATAAATAAAAATAGGATTCTGAGAATGCGTCGTTAAATAAGGAGTTTAATTATTTTAAATAATTAGAACAAGGATTAGCCGTCATAAAATAATATAACGACATGAAATAGTTTTCCAAAACTATAAGTATGCGAGGTTGTTTGGGAAGTCCGAGTTACTCTCATCCCAAATTAAACCAAACGACGCTAGAGAATTGAAGTATGAGACGACGTATGAAGACCGTAAATCTTCCCTCGAATGGACAACGATCGAGATCCTGAATTGACTTGCTCCCAATTCAAGGGTCAAGGTCATTGGCCAGACGTACGTGTTGATTTCACGGCTTCGACTTTCGCTCAAACCCAGAGCATAAGTTTAAATGGATTGTGTGTCTGACATCGTACCCCGTTGAATATCATGTTGTTGATTTTCTGTTAATATATAAATGATTGGTGGTGGAAGATTTATTCTCTACTTAACACCCGTTTATATATTGACGGACGATCGACGGCACGGTATGGAGTGACAGTGTGGCATACTAAGATGCAATGATCAAGGTTTCTTGTTGAATAGCAGAACCTTGTGGTGACGATCAAAGTACCGCTTGAATAAGCAGAGCTTTGTGTATTACGTAACTTCACGAGCCTCACAAACCGGTAGAGTCTAAAACGGGAGAAGGGAACGTAGGGAGAGCAGCACGTTTCTTTCTAGCTAGAAGTGGTGTTTGGGTTTTAACACGGCCTGACATTTTACTTATGTGGATGATGGAATGAGGCGCCTCGGATAGGTCCTATAGGACCGGGAAACGTGTGTTCAGGTATAACTAATCCGCTAAGCTGCATTTGCGGACCGGCCCTGCAGCTATCCAAGGGTTCTCCGCGGGGAATCCTGAGACACTAGCTAGAGTGCTCGAATCGGTAAGGAGCTCCTCTCTAGCCTTGACTCGTGATGGAAACCAAAAATCCAAATATGAACCGACGAATTTGATTGTATTACTAGTACGGAGGCATAATATATGGGTACCTGTGCTTCCTAGGATTGATACATTTATGATTGAAACATTTTCATATACATTAAAGATAATATTAGATTCGTATTTGCCGTATTTAGCATGTTTAATCATCATAAGGTAAAACCCTATCCTCTGGTGTGTGTTGCATTGTGTGATGGGACTTGGGTCTTATGGTGATTCCATTTTTCCAAAAACATTGCGTTGTTTACGATGTATTTAATTATCGGTTATGACACCTTAAATCATGCACGACAATCCATTAGAGTGAACCCGTTCCGCGTTAGCGGCGTGGTCTTTGGATTTGCCTTATTAATATTAGTTAAGTTAGTTAAGAATTCTCACACCAGTCCCACGACTGACCCATAGTTTGTTTCACCTTTTTGCAAACTTGGGTGCCCTCCTTTCTACACGGGCAGCCAAGTAACAAGTATTCTTTTGCTTGGAGTCTTTTCTTTGGAGCTGCTTATCATTTTCCGTGGACCAGCTTTTGACGTAGAGGTGATGACTTGGAGCTTCGAAGACTTTCTATCATTTGCTTTTATCGCATTTCCTTTTTCATTCCAGACATTAAACTTATTTCCATTTCATGTCATTTATTTTGGAATTGGGATTCATGTCATTTTTCTGCAAACTTGATGTAATAACTTAGAATTCTGTGACTGTGGATTTTCTATTGTGATGACATTATATTTCCGCTGCTATGATGTTGTTACTATATGGATTTCCTTAACTATGTTGTTTCTGTGGCTTGTTACAATATATTTATGTTGTATTCCAAATGATTACTCCTACTTTCATACCATGGAAGTTTGGGGTTATCACAGTTGGTATCAGAGCTTTGGTTTACAAAGCGGAATATAACATAATTATAATAATTTGTTTACATAGAATCACTATATTATATGGCGAACATTTCATGAGATACATAATAGTCAGTCGTTCTATCATAATCTTTTATCCATCCTTCTATCTTCATCATTTCTCAAAATCATCATTAAAGTTGTTCTGACTCTTTCTTTGATCGTACAGAAACAACTAGAAAATGAGTTCCGCTGCTGCTAGAGCTGCTAGGGCCAGGAGAAGGCAAAATACCACCGTGACTGAGGAGCCCACTGTCCAACAACAACCACCACCACCGCCTCAGCCCTTTGATTCAGATAAGGTGGCGAAGAAGTTCAAAAACATAGGAGGAGTGCCATTCAAAGGTACAGAAACTGTGACACAGGCTCAAGCTTGGCTGAGAAACTGCGAAAAGATTTTTGACGGATTGGAGCTACCGGATCAGAGGAAAAGATTCATGGCTTCATGGCTACTACAGGAAGAAGCTCAAAACTGGTGGGACGTAGTCGCGATTGGAGGGATTGCTGATGATATGTCTTGGAAAAGGGTTAAGGAGCTTTTCAATGACAAATACATTCCGAGGCAGGAGGTAGAAAAACTGCATGACGAGTTCGCCAATCTAAAGCAAGGCGACAAGACCATCTCAAAGTATGTTCGAAGGTTAGAAGATCTCTCCCGTTATGCCCCTGAACTGATTCAGGATGACTTTCAGAAGAACAAAAGGTTCATAAATGGGCTTGCGAGGAAATATATTGACAGAGTCACAGCCCACATCGATCTTTCTTTTAATAAGCTGGTGGAGTTTGCTTGTCGATATGAGGAGAACGATAGGAAGGTTTCTCAACAGGATAGAGAGAGAAGCTTGGCTAACAACAAAAGGAAGCAGCCAGAGAAGAAGACTGAAGGGAGCACTTCTGGACCCGCCAAGAAGTGGGATAAGTCAACGGTGCAATGCTTTAACTGCCAGCAATTTGGACATTATAGCTCGGAATGCAAGAACGCAAAGAAGGCTAGGAGTGATGACACCAAAGACTACTATAATTGTCACAAGAAGGGTCACATCAAGTCTAACTGCCCACTGTTGAAAGGAGCCCAGATTGCACATGTGTATGACGGGGCAAGTGCACCATCTTCCTCCGCACCTACTGAGGGAGGTAAGCCTGATGTTTTAGATGGTATCATTTCTATTAAAAATATTCCTGTCACTGCTTTGTTTGATACGGGTGCATCAAGAAGTTTTGTCTCTAGCAACACGGTTAAGAAGTTGAAATTAAAACAAAGAAGTCTAAAGGAACCAATTAATGTTCATAATCCTGTTGGAGGTTCCATCGCTCTTGATTCATACTGTCGAGTACCTATTTCTTTCTCTTACTTTTAGTTCCCCTTTAACTTGACCATTATGAACATTTCTGAGTTTGATATCATCCTTGGTCTTGATTGGCTAACAAAATATGACGTTGAAGTGCTATGCTCAGAAAGAATAGTAAAGGTGAAAACAGGGCTTGGAAATACTGTTACTATACCTTGCCATGGCTCGAAATCTGATAGAAAGGAATTTTGGTCTTCCCTCGAGATCACTCCTATTTCTCTAGAGAATATTCCCGTGGTCAAAAATTACGCTGATGTATTTGAAGAAGTAGACAGTTTACCGCCGCGAAGGGAAATCGATTTCAGAATTGATCTTGTTCCGAATGCAAGACCTGTAGTCCATGCTGTCCGAAGGATGACCCCTAAAGAAAAAGAAGAGTTGCAATCCCAAACTAAGCAGCTCTTATGGAAGGGACTAATCCAGCCTAGTTTTTCCGAATGGGGTGCAGCTGTGGTGTTTGTCCCCAAATCTGACGGTACTCTAAGGCTCTGCGTGGATTACCGCGACCTAAATAAACAAACATTGAAGAACAAATACCCCTTGCCTCGCATAGATGATTTGATGGATCAATTAAATGGGGCCAAGGTGTTTTCGAAGATGGATCTAGCCACAGGTTTTCACCAACTCCGCATAGCTGAGGAATGCATTCCTTTGACCGCATTCAGAGGTCCTGACACATTCTACGAATGGTTGGTGATGCCGTTCGGGTTGTGCAATGCTCCAGCCTACTTTGTTGAGTTGATGAATATGGTCTTCCGCGAGGTCCTAAATAAATTCGTCCTAGTCTTCATTGATGATATTCTTATCTATTCTAAAACTAAGGAGGAGCACGAAGGGCATTTAAGAGAAGTGTTGGAGATTCTGCGAAGAAATATTTTAAAAGCAAAATTTTCAAAATGCACATTTTGGCAAGAGGAGGTAAAATTCTTGGGCCATGTTGTGTCAAAAGAAGGAATTGCAGTTGACCCAAGTAAAATTGCCGCCATTCGAGATTGGAAGCAGCCCCGTACACCCACCGAAGTAAGAAGCTTCCTAGGTTTGGCTGGATATTACAGAAAATTTGTCAAAAACTTTTCCAAGCTGTCTGGCCCATTAACAAAGCTCACTAAAAAGCACACCAAGTTCAATTGGACATCGGATTGCGAGGAGGCTTTCCAAAAGCTGAAGTGAGTTTGACCACTGCTCCCGTCCTAACCATCATCGATGGCAACCAAGATTTAAAAGTCTACACCGACGCTTCTCAAGCTGGTGGTCTTGGAGCAGTACTGATGCAAATGGGCAAGGTCGTTGCATACGCGAGCCGTCAGTTAAAGCCACATGAAAAGAATTATCGTGTGCATGACTTAGAGTTGTTGGCTGTTGTTTTTGCTTTGAAAATCTGGAGACATTATCTTTTGGGCGAAAAATTTGAATTGTTTACAGACCATCAATCTTTGAAATATCTCTTCGACCAAAAAGATTTGTATTTAAGGCAGCAACGGTGGCTAGAATTTCTTACGGCATATGATCTCGACATCTTATATACGCCGGGGAAAGCCAATGTTGTGGCAGACGCACTCAGTAGAAAGGCTGACATGGTCGCGAGCTTCATCATTACTCCTTCTTTGATGGATAAAATTGCCTCTCTCCAGAAAAGCGATGCTTTTATTCGAAAGATGATTGAAAGAATTCAAAGAAGTGAAAGCACGGACTTTCAAATAGATGGCAAGGGAGTTCTTAGATTGCACGGGCGGATTTGTGTTCCAAGTATCCCCGAGCTCATAAGAGAAGTTTTGAATGAAGGTCACAAATCAAAGCTTAGCATCCATCCAGGCGTGAGCAAGATGTATCGAGATCTTAAGCGCACGTTTTGGTGGAAAGCTATGAAGGGGGATATATCTATTCATGTGAGTAGATGTCCTACGTGCCAGCGAGTAAAGAGCGATCAACAAAAGCCTACCGGATTGTTGCAACCATTGCCGGTTCCAGAAGGGAAGTGGGACCAAGTCTCCATGGATTTTATAGATGGTTTGCCCCGTACTAGGAAAGGGAATGGCAGCATATGGGTGATCGTGGATCGTTTCACCAAGTCCGCTCATTTCATACCTGTCAAGTCCACTAGAACTGCTCAAAGTCTGGCACAAATTTATTGCAAAGAAATCGTCAGGCTACATGGGTAATAAAACTAAAACTCTCCTTATCATCATTTTCTAAATGAAAATTTTCATGTTCTAATTGAAGGAAATCTTTCATGTTAAACAGAGTTCCTAGCTGTATTGTTAGCGACCGTGATCCTATCTTCACTAGCAAGTTTTGGGAAGCGTTCCAGAATGAGTTGGGAACGAAGTTAAAGCTTAGTACCGCTTACCACCCTCAGACGGATGACCAGACTGAGCGAGTGAATCGCATTCTTGAAGATCTATTGCGAGCTTGTATACTCGATTTTGGAGGGTCTTGGGAAGATCACTTGCATTTAGTTGAATTCTCGTACAACAATAGTTATCAAGCAAGTTTGAAAATGGCTCCATTTGAAGCCTTATATGGTAGGCCATGTAGATCGCCAGCATGTTGGGTGGAAAAAGGAAATCGGCTTGTGTTGGGTCCTGACATGATCCGAGAAGCTTCGGACAAAGTTGACTTTATTAAGAAGCGACTATTGGCGGCCCAAAGTAGACAGAAAAGTTACGCAGATGTAAGAAGGCGAGAGCTAGCTTTTGATGTAGGTGACTATGTCTATCTGAAAGTCGCTCCAATGCGAGGTGTTATCCGCTTTGGAAAAACAGGGAAACTAGCACCCAGATTCATCGGCCCTTTCCCTATTCTTGAAAAGATTGGCACCCTAGCTTACAGAATTCAGATGCCCGACTGGTTGCCTGGAGTGCACGATGTATTCCATGTATCTCAACTTCGGAGGCATGTCCATGATCTGGATCTGGTTGTGGAGGAAGCTGCACAGCAAGATTTGGGAATTACCCCAAGCCTAGCAGTGAGAAGAGAGCCACTGAAAATTATTGGCAAAGAAACTAGGGTGTTGAGGAATAAAAGAATCAACCTAGTCAAGGTGCAGTGGAGTGGTGACCCTAGAGACTGCACTTGGGAAACGGAAGAGAGTATCAAACAGGCCTATCCCAACTGAAAAGTGGATACCCTCGATTAGGTTTTGTTTTGAGGTACGTTTAATCTTTTCAGTATTCCCTGTGTTGTTTCCTACTCTTCTATTTTTTCTTTTTCCTTTCCGAGGACGAAAAGTTCTTAAGGAGGGGAGATTGTAACAACCCTGAAATTTGGGGTCAATTTAAAATTTTCATTTAGGGGTGTTTAAAAATTTAAAATAAATTATTTCAAATAAAAATGAATGGGAATTTGTTTGAGCAAAGTTAATGCAAAGTTAAGCCAAAAATAAATTGCGTAGAGAATTAGAAATAGGAAGGTAGTTTGAAAAGTCAAACTTGAACTTTGACCTACTGCACAGGATGCAGAATAAACCGGATTTTGGTGAAATGAAAAATATCTAAATCTGTTAATGAGTACCTTTCTAACGAATCCGAAAAATCGAAGTTTCATAGCGGAAATCAAAAGTTATGGCCAAATGAATTTTCAGAAAAGTCGCAATAGAAATATATCGCCCTTGAAAATTGACATTTTGCATACGACCTCGGAATTCAACGAAACCACTTTTGTTGGGTCCGGAATGTAAAACTATTGCTAGGTTTCAAATTTCATGATTTTTGAAGCTAGCATGTAAGAGTGGCAAAAGAATTTGTGTTTTGTCAGTTTCGGTCAAAATTAATTGACTGAAAAATAGCCATTTTTCAAACAGTCTCAGAATGAGGCGAAATAAATTTTGTTAGGACCGTATTGACATAAAAAAGCCAAAAATAATTTTTCTGGATTTTTCTGAGCTAGTATGTGGCTCTAGTGGAATTAACAAGTACATTCGAAATTAAATTAAATGATTTATTTTAAAATAAAAAGAAACATGACTGTAACTTCAGAATTATACCTTGGCAGTAGCGCCATCGCGTTCAGATGACGTCAAAACGTTAAGTTTGACAGTCGTTGAGCTTCGTTTGGAGGTCATACGAGAAAACACTAATTTCTATAATTAATTAATTAAATAATAATAAAATAAAACCCTAGAAATACTAGTATAAATACGCCGTATACTGCCGTCTTCTTCCTCCATTTTGCACAGCCGTAACCCATGAATTGCTCAATTCTTTGAGCTTCGATTTCTCCTCCGATACTCAACGAAAATCTTCGTTCCAATACCCGTTTCGAAGCTCTTTGCGAGCTCTTCGATTTGGTACCTGGATCATCACCCCCCGTCGCCTGTCGAGGCCGCCCCGAGCCCGAGAAGATCCGACGGTCGCGCCCCCCTAGGCCCCACCAGGCGCCGCCGAGCCCATCCCCCCTCTGGCCGATCAAAGGCCTCTCTTCCCCGGTCCTTCTCCAACAAACGGTGTCTGAAACCATCGACCACAGATCGAGAAAACTGGAATTGAAATTTTGAACATTCTGAAAATTCAAAGGTATAATTTAATTTCAGTTTTGCCACGCTTTTAAGCGTTACACAGTCAGTTGTTAAAAGTCAGAACTGTTCAAACATCAATAACTAACACATACGAACTTCGAATCTGAAAATTTCAGATCCGTTAGGACCGTGACAACGAATAGGATCTGCTGTGATTGATTGGAGCATTCTGAAATTAATTGGATTATTATTATTTTCTTATCCAATCAAGGTGAGAATTCACTTTTAATGGAATTAAATGATTGAATCAATCTTGCGTGTTGTGAATCTGCGATGTATGTTGTGTATGTTGTAAATCTGAATTGTTGTGATGCTATGACACTAGATCTGTAAATCTCAATGTTAAACCTGAGTATAGTTGCAATGATCATTGTTAGATAATTTTACCAACCATGTTTATTGATATTCATGAACCATTTGTTTGTATATAATAAATTCGAATAGATCACCTTTATTCTTTGAATCATTGATGTAATTGGATTTGCCATGAATATTGGACATGTGGAAATTCACCTTTATACTTATGTTAAAAATAAGAATTTATATCGTATGACAAAGTTAACATTTTTGTTAATGTTAAAAATAAGAATTTACATTGTATGAGAAATTAACATTTTTAATGTTAATATTAAAGAAAATTTAACCGTAGGATGAGTTTATACTATTTTTAACGTAAATAAAATAGTGAATTTAACAGTAGGAAGTCTACATTATTTTTAATGTAAATAAAATATAGTATTTACACCGTAGGATTAATTTACATTATTTCTAATGTTAATATTAAAGAATTTACACCGTATAAGAAAAATTACATCTTTCTTTGTAATTAAAAGGTAAATTTCATCGTATGTCAAGATTTACAATTTTTTTAATGTAAATTATATAGGGAATTACACCGTAGGATAACATTGTGATTAAAAATTATATTTTCACTATGTGAATTAGAAGTAGGATAACATTGTGATAAAATAATTATATTTTCACTATGTGAATTAGAAGTAGGATAACATTGTGATAAAAATATATATGAATTTCACCGTATGTTCAATGAATGACAAGATTTACATTTTTATTTTGTAAATATAAAGTAGGAATTCAATGTATGACAAGATTTACAATTTTATTTTGTAAATATAAAGTAGGAATTCAATGTATGACAAGATTTACATTTTTATTTGTAAATATAAAGTAGGAATTCAATGCATGACAAGATTTACATTTTATATTTTTAAATAAAAAGTAGGAATTTACGGTGTATTAAAATTGTACATTTTTCATATGTAATGTAAAAGTAGGAAAAGTTCTACATTATTTTTAATGTAAACATAATAGAAATTTTCACCATGGTAAGTTTACCTTATTTTTTTAATGTAAACACAAAAGGAATTTTCATCATAGGGAAATGTACATTTTATTTAGTGTAATATTATAGTAATTTTGACCGTAGTAAAATTTACATTTTATTTGATGTAAATAGTATAGTAATCTTCATCATAAGGAAATGTACATTTTATTTAATGTAGATATTATAGTAATTTTCACCGTATGTATAATTTACATTTTATTAATGTAATTAAATAGGAATTTTCACCGCAGGAAAATTATGCATTTTCGTTAATGTAAATAATATAGAAATATTCACCGTAGGAAGATTCACACTATTTTTAATGGAATAAAAAGAATGGATTTTACATTTGTAAATAAAGAATGGATTTTATATTGTAATTAAAGAATGGATTTTATATTGTAATTAAAGAATGGAAGTTTACATTTTATTTAATGTAAGTTAAATAAGGATGTGACAGGAATGAAAGTTTACATTTTTATAATGTGAAATAAAATAAGAATTTCCACTGTAGGAAATTACATAGTTTACATTGTAATTAAGAAGGATGATTTACATGTAAAAAGAAAATTGCATTTTTCTATGTAATTGGAATGAAAATTTACATCGTAAAATAACATTTTAGGAATAATTAAGATGAAGAATGTATGTTAAAAAGAAGATTAATCGTAGGATGAGTTACATTATTTTTAATGTAAATTAAAATGTAATTTAACCGTAGGAGTTAACATTTATTTTAAATGTTAATATTAAAAAGAATTTACATCGTATGAAGTTAACATTATTTTTGATGTAAATATATAAGAATGCGACATGTAAATGCAAGCTTACATTCTATTCAATGTAAATAAATAAGAACGTGATATGTAATGAAAGAATACGTTTTATTTAATATAAATAAAAATAGGATTCTGAGAATGCGTCGTTAAATAAGGAGTTTAATTATTTTAAATAATTAGAACAAGGATTAGCCGTCATAAAATAATATAACGACATGAAATAGTTTTCCAAAACTATAAGTATGCGAGGTTGTTTGGGAAGTCCGAGTTACTCTCATCCCAAATTAAACCAAACGACGCTAGAGAATTGAAGTATGAGACGACGTATGAAGACCGTAAATCTTCCCTCGAATGGACAGCGATCGAGATCCTGAATTGACTTGCTCCCAATTCAAGGGTCAAGGTCATTGGCCAAACGTACGTGTTGATTTCACGGCTTTGACTTTCGCTCAGACCCAGAGCATAAGTTTAAATTGATTGTGTGTCTGACATCGTACCCCGTTGAATATCATGTTCTTTATTTTCTGTTAATATATAAATGATTGGTGGTGGAGGATTTATTCTCTACTTAACACCCGTTTATATATTGACGGACGATCGACGACACGGTATGGAGTGACAGTGTGGCATACTAAGATGCAATGATCAAGGTTTCTTGTTGAAAAGCAGAACCTTGTGAAGACGATCAAAGTACCGCTTGAATAAGCAGAGCTTTGTGTATTACGTAACTTCACGAGCCTCACAAACCGGTAGAGTCTAAAACGGGAGAAGGGAACGCAGGGAGAGCAGCACGTTTCTTTCTAGCTAGAAGTGGTGTTTGGGTTTTAACACGGCCTGACATTTTACTTATGTGGATGATGGAATGAGGCGCCTCGGATAGGTCCTATAGGACCGGGAAACGTGTGTTCAGGTATAACTAATCCGCTAAGCTGTATTTGCGGACCGGCCCTGCAGCTATCCAAGGGTTCTCCGCGGGGAATCCTGAGACACTAGCTAGAGTGCTCGAATCGGTAAGGAGCTCCTCTCTAGCCTTGACTCATGATGGAAACCAAAAATCCAAATACGAACCGACGAATTTGATTGTATTACTAGTACGGAGGCATAATATATGGGTACCTATGCTTCCTAGGATTGATACATTTATGATTGAAACATTTTCATATACATTAAAGATAATATTAGATTCATATTTGTCGTATTTAGCATGTTTAATCATCATAAGGTAAAACCCTATCCTCTGGTGTGCGTTGCATTGTGTGATGGGACTTGGGTCTTATGGTGATTCCATTTTTCCAAAAACATTGCGTTGTTTACGATGTATTTAATTATCGGTTATGACACCTTAAATCATGCACGGCAATCCATTAGAGTGAACCCGTTCCGCGTTAGCGGCGTGGTCTTTGGATTTGCCTTATTAATATTAGTTAAGTTAGTTAAGAATTCTCACACTAGTCCCACGACTGACCCATAGTTTGTTTCACCTTTTTGCAAACTTGGGTGCCCTCCTTTCTACACGGGCAGCCAAGTAACAGGTATTCTTTTGCTTGGAGTCTTTTCTTTGGAGCTGCTTATCATTTTCCGTGGACCAGCTTTTGACGTAGAGGTGATGACTTGGAGCTTCGAAGACTTTCTATCATTTGCTTTTATCGCATTTCCTTTTTCATTCCAGACATTAAACTTATTTCCATTTCATGTCATTTATTTTGGAATTGGGATTCATATCATTTTTCCGCAAACTTGATGTAATAACTTAGAATTCTGTGACTGTGGATTTTCTATTGTGATGACATTATATTTCCGCTGCTATGATGTTGTTACTATATGGATTTCCTTTACTATGTTGTTTCTGTGGGTTGTTACAATATATTTATGTTGTATTCCAAATGATTACTCCTACTTTCATACCATGGAAGTTTGGGGTTATCACATCGAGAGGTCAGACTAGTTAAAGTACAATGGGGAGACGACGAGAGCAACGCTACTTGGGAGACAGAAGCGAAGATGCGTTCACGATACCCTTTTCTTTTTGAGGGTATGTCTTTTAATTTCTCCTTTATCGCTTATCTTGTACTTATCTTATCTTTAATATATCCTCTCGCTAGTATCTTTGACCTTTAGTTAGGATAATCCTATGGTTGAAACATGTGTTGAGACATGTTATGTATGATGAATGCAAAGTGGATGCAAGTGTTTGCTAGTGGTTGCTCGCGGACGCATATACACACACTGTTAGGCACTAGATCAACTCAGTCACTTCATACTGCATATTGCATATAAATGGCTGTATTTAGTAAAATGGATGTATAATGGTTGTACTGTCATATGGATACCGCATTTTGGTGAATGGGTGTGCACGCATGTAGAAATAATATGTAGCATTAGGGAACTTTTGCATACATAATGGACGCATGGCACTATCATGGTTTACATTAAAGGAGGTCAACTGAATCAGTGGACCGCCTGATTTTGCATTAGATAGGGACATATACACACACTGTGCATTTAAACATGAAAGCATTAGAAGTCTATAAGGACAATGGATGCCTGTGTTTGATGGTTGAGCAGATGGTTGTTTGGATGTTAGGATATACATTCTTCTTGACTTGAAGATTTCGGGGACGAAATCCTTTAAGGAGGGGAGAATGTAACACCCCGTAATTCTGTTAATATTAATATCCACAAATTAAAGAATAACTAATCTCAAACGTGAGAATTGTGGGAAATGGGTTGCGCCATTGTGTTCGTCTCGGAATTCTGGTTGAGATAGAGTCCGAGTTTGCGTGAATTGGACTTCGTATGAAGAAGTAATGGCCATCGGAAGTTTCAGAAAATTCAAAACAGATTTCAGAAAAATTTAAATTTCAAATTCGGAGTCAAAACAGGCAGGCGGGAAAATTCCCGCCAAGCCCAGGTCGACCCTAGGGTCGACTAGGCAAGCGACCTGCCTACCAGGTCGACTATAGAGTCGACCTGGGGGTCGACCTGTGTGACAGCCCGCCCCGCACCAGCCTGCATTTCCTCCGAAAGTGCGCTGTACACATGCCCAACTAGCACGGGACGGTCGTCAGGAGAAAGGAAAGAAGAGGATGAACTAATCAAGGAACCTATAGAATGTCTCACAGCGCATGGGATAAAATATAATAATAACATACTTGACATAAAACAGGCGAGACAGTGCATAAGCTGATAACTAAAATCAACATCAATCATCAAAGCAGCGGAAATCCAAATACAGCTTATTACAATTTTCCAAATTTACTGTCTCTAAACAAAAGAAAGCTAAAGTAGAAGATACACCAATAATGCCCAAGCAGTGATCTTCAACAACACAGGGAGAATATTATGTATATAGTACGTGGAAGCCTCCTGCTCGTCTTCGGATCATCTACCCGTGCATCACCAGCTAACCTGTCTCTAGTCTGCTCGTGTGAGCACCCAGAGTAATAAGAGGAGACATAAAACTCTGGGTCAGACATAAAGTCTGGTTTGAGCGATAAGCATCTAAACAGAATAATAACAGGTATACTAAACCATACCTGAACCTGAACCTGGACCTGCAACCAAAGAGTTAGTACCACATACCGTACAATACTCCAAGGTGCCATAATAAATAGTGTAAGAATACGGGGGTGGGGTGTGCATGTCACAATGATAGCAAGCAAATCATCCATAGCAACCATCCTCACATCTCTCACTCAGTGCGTAAAGTATACGACATCTACCACTTTGGAACACTAGACAAACTGAGGTAACGACGAATCCCGACTTGTAGAAACCCTGCTATGACCAAGCTAAACATATGGAGTCATGACCGAACATTTCAATGACCCACTTCATTGGTTGTAGCCCTTGGTTCTACCGATGCCATAATGGCCCTGAATCCGCCTCCGTACCTCCTACCATAGTGGTCCAAAGCTACAGACATCGTAAACTCCTTAGCACGCGTCCCGCAGCAAAGCCCAACCATGAAGCGAACTCGTTGATTCCCATCTGAATCTTAAGCTCTAACTTCTCATTTGGACTACCTTTGCATCTCGGGTTTGGTCGAATTGGAGTGGGTCTTCAGAAGAGTTGTCGCACATTAACAGTCCTAGAATTCGGTTCGGTTCGGTAGTCATCACCTTCATCGGTTCAGGTCGGGAGTCATCACCTTCATCGGTTCGGGTCGGTCCTCCTTCCTTGTCATCTTTCCATTCGGTTCGGGTCGGGTACTCCACTTCGGGTCGGGTCGGTATCTTCCTCCGGGTCGGGTCGGGTGTCCTTCCTTCCATTGCTCCGATCCGCTCCCTCATTTCTTCACGTATTCCGATCCGATCCCTCCTTGCCATCTGATCCGCGTGGCCTTCCCTGTTGCTAGTTCTCCCAAATGTTTACTTCCGATCCGAGCCCTGCGTCTCCAAGTCGATCCGATCTGGCCTCCAATTATTCCTCCGATCCGATTCCCTTGTCCACTCCAACTCTAAGCAAATGGCCTTCCTCCTCGCCAAGCCTCCTATGTGCCAAACTCCGGTTCGGGTCGGATTTCTTGCCCAGTTCACATATCCGATCCGAGCCCCCATCCGATCCGATCCGAAGCCCTGCACAACTTTCTGCAACTTTTTCCAGCAACTTGTTTACGCCGTTCGACGACGTTTTTGACAAATCTAACTATTTTAATCAATCACAATTCATGTCAAATAGTCATAACAACATGTAAGAACAACCACAAACACCTAACAACAATTCAAATGAACCAAAATGGATCAAAAGTGGCTAAAACCTCACATTTTCCTATAATCCCTCTTAATCATGTTTAAGCATACGATTAGCAAAACACATCGAAATTAACCCAAATTTCTAACAGAGCCTTAAAACATTATTTTAGAATTTTAAGAATTTTTCCAGAATTTATTTACGTATAAATTCGCTAATCTTCACTAATTACCCTTAATCACCGTAATTAGTGCAAAAACTATGCAAATCACTCACCTTGGCCACAAAATAAAACACCAAATCTGAAATATCCTCTGTTTGGGTCGAATTCCTATGTATAGCAGCAGCTCCAACCTTGCTTTGTTGCTATTTGGCCTTGTTTTGATGTAGTTTAGGCTTAATCTTCACTAAAAATGTGTTTTGGAGTGGTTTTAGAGGATGGAGGCCATTACTAAGGTCTCAAGAAGGTTTGTGGCGGCTCAAAACTGAAATGAAAGTGATAACCTAACCCTAATCAGTCCTCCTATACCTCTAAACCCGAAATTCCCCTTGGGCCTAGCTGCTAATCACCCGGTTAAGCCCAATTAAGCTGTTTTTCACCATTTGAAACTTGTTTCAGCCATATCTCCCAAACGGTAAGTCCGTTTGGCTAATGTGACCACTCTACGGAAAGAGAAACCATCATCCGAAGCCAATGGAAGTGGTTTCAGGTCAAAATTCCTTTCCAGTCAAAAGTTATGGCCAAAACAGTGCCAACTAGGGGTAAAATGGTCATTTAAAAATCGAGAAAAATCATGAACATGGGAAATGACCCCAATAGTCGTCTCCCAGAGTTACATGACCATACGACTTCGTATGAGAAAGAAATAAATATCCTACGATCCTATGATGCGTAGAATACGGGTCGTTACACTCTCCCCCCCTTAAGAAATTTCGTCCCCGAAATTCCTTAACCCAAAACATACAAGGGATCCCGCATGCCTAACAACCATATACAACATTCAAATATGCAAAACAAGCAAACAAGCCTATCCTAGCATGCGGAAAACTAAATCGAAGTCAAAATCTTACCAGGTAAAGAGTTCTGGGTGTGTCTTCCTAATGCTCTCTTCTGTCTCCCAAGTACAGTCATTCTCGTCCTCGCCCCACTGAACCTTGACTAGCTTCACCGCCTTCCTTCGAAGTTGCTTCATGTCGTGCTCGACAATACGGGCCGGCTTACGGTTCCCAACCGCCTCGGGTTCTACTTCGAAGTCCTCTAACTGATCAGGTGAAATAGTCATATTTGAGTCGTGAACGAACTTCCTTAGTTGGGAAACATGAAATACGTTATGAACTCCCGCCATCTTCTCTGGTAAGTCAATTCTATATGCCAAATTCCCGACTAGTTCAAGAACATGGAATGGGCCAACAAACCTTGGTGCCAACTTGCCTCTCCTGCCAAATCGTATTACGCTCTCCAACGGAGAAATCTTGACAAACACCAAGTCGCCAACGGAGAATTTTAAGTCTCTTCTCCTCTTATCAGCATAACTCTTCTGCCTATCTTGGGCAGCCTTCATTCGTTGTTGAATGATCTTGATCTTATCTGAAGTTTCCCTCACCACATCTGGTCCAAGCATAAACTTCTCGCCAGTCTCTATCCAACATGATGGTGAGTTACACGGCCTTCCGTACAAAGCTTCAAACGGAGCCATACCGATACTGGATTGGTAGCTATTATTATATGCAAACTCTACTAGATGCAAATGGTCGTCCCATGATCCACCAAAATCCAATATACATGCTCTCAAGAGGTCTTCCAAAATACGATTCACCCTCTCTGTCTGACCGTCGGTCTGAGGATGATATGCGGTACTGAGATGTAGCTCTGACCCTAGAGCCTCTTGTAAGCTCTTCCAAAACCCACTAGTGAACAACGGGTCTCGGTCGCTCACAATGCCTTTAGGTACTCCATGAAATCTCACTATCCACTTCATATATAATTCTGCTAACTTAGCTGCCGTTCTAGTCGATTTGACTGGTATAAACCTTGCACTTTTAGTCAGTCGATCTACAATTACCCAAATGCTGTCATATCCCGATCTAGTCCTTGGTAAACCATCGATGAAATCCATCGAGACTTGCTCCCATTTCCATTCGGGGATTTCTAATGGTTGCAACAACCCACTAGGCTTCTTTTGCTCGGCTTTAACTAGCTGGCAATTCATGCACTTGGATATAAACTTCCCAACGTCTCTTTTCATCCCTTCCCAGTAGTAAGTCTGCTTCATATCTCGATACATCTTATTACCACCGGGGTGTATAGTTAGCTTTGAGTGATGACATTCTCTAAGCACTTCATCTCTCAATCCATTGACATTGGGTACAACAAGCTTTCCATTCTTTCTAAGCCATCCATCTCGATCAAGCCCATACTTATTCATCTCCTCATCGATACCCATCTCTAACTTGGAGATGATTTCCAATAGGTTAGGATCGTCCCTCTGACTAGAGCCGATCCGTTCAATCAAAGTGGGTCTGATCGTCAAACTTGCTAACATTTCTGGATCCAATTCGCACTTTGGTCTGAAATCAAACCCCGCGATAAACTCCAGTTGCTTCCATTCAAGGAACATAGCCCCTAAGCTGGCATGTCTTCTACTCAATGCATCAGCCACCGCATTGCCCTTTCCCGGTGTATATGCGATGTCAAAATCATAGGAAGCTAAGAACTCTAACCATCTCTGCTGATGGAGATTTAAATCCTTCTGGGAGAAGAGATATTTTAACGACTTATGATCTGTAAACAGCTCAAATCTTTCTCCCAAGAGATAGTGTCTCCACATCTTTAACGCGAACACGATCGCTGCCAATTCTAAATCATGGGTAGGGTATCTTCTCTCGTGCGGTTTCAACTGTCGACTTGCGTAAGCTACAACCCTACCGCCTTGCATCAATACAGCACCCAGTCCGGTACCACAGGCATCCGTGTATACCGTCATCTCTTCATCCCCCTTAGGAATGACTAACACTGGTGCGCTTGTCAACTTGTCCTTTAGACTCTTGAATGCATTCTCGCACCTTTCATCCCAGACAAAAGCTTGATTCTTCTTTGTCAACTGAGTCAACGGTGCTGCTATCTTGGAGAAGCCTTGGATAAACTTACGATAATATCCCGCTAATCCCAAGAAACTTCTTACATCTGTTGCGTTCTTGGGCGTAGGCCAATCCTGTACCGTAGCCACCTTTGCCGGGTCCACGGCAATACCATTCTCTGATACAACATGGCCCAAGAACCTCACTTCCCTCTTCCAGAAGTGACACTTAGAAAACTTTGCTTTCAATTGGTGTTTTCTCAACACCTCCATCACTACTCTTAAATGTTCCTTGTGTTCTTCCTCTGTCCTCGAATAGACCAAAATATCATCCACGAACACAAGAACAGACTTATTCAACTGATCTCTGAATACCCTATTCATAAGATCCACAAAATATGCCGGGGCATTAGTCAGCCCAAATGGCATAACCAACCATTCATAAAATCCAGACGGCGTTCGAAATGCCGTTTTAGCTATACTCTCAGCTTCCACTCTAAGCTGGTGAAAACCTGTCGCGAGATCCAACTGAGAAAATATTCTCGTGCCACTCAACTGATCGAACAAATCATCTATCCGCGGTAGAGGATACTTGTTCTTCCTCGTCACTTTATTCAACTCGCGGTAGTCTACACACAAACGAAGGGAACCATCCGCCTTGGTAGCAAACACAACTGGTGCTCCCCATTCAGAAACACTCCTTCTGATAAATCCCTTCTTCAAAAGATCGCTGACTTGCACCTCGAGCTCACGCTGCTCTCTTGGTGCCATACGACGAAGTGGCATCACTATAGGTCTGGCATCTTTTACCAAATCAATACGGAACTCAATCTCTCGGTGTGGTGGAAGTCCGGTCACTTCTTCGAAAACATCCGGATACTGGCCAACCACGGGCAAACCTGACAACTCACTATGCGGAATGTCGAGGGAGTTTAGAAAACTAGCCAATACCCCCTTACTGGGTAGACCACCAAACACTATCCTCCGCCCATCATCCGCTCTAGCTGTCACCAACAAGCCCTCACAGTCTACCACCACCCCGTATCTTTGGAGCCAATCTACTCCCAAAATAATGCCAAACCCAGTAAAGCCCAAAACAAAGCAATCACAAACAAACATGCATCCATGACTCGATAAGACCACATTGCGACAAATCATGCTAAGGCTAGTCGAACCCCCAATCGGGTTCGTCACTATTAAAGGTCTATCGACAATTTCGGGCTCCAATCCCAACCTATCTACCAGGTCACTAGATATGAAAGAACTGGAAGCTCCGGTATCAAACAAAACTCTAACAGGAACATCATAAACAGAAAGCATACCTTGAATGACGACATTCTTTCCCTTCTCCGCCGCAGTTGGGGCATTCGACGAAGAAGGAATAGCATTAAGGGCATATGCTTTCACCATTTGCTTTTCCTTAGGGGGCTGTGGACACTTGTCCTTGTGATGTCCCATTTGACCACAGTTGAAGCACTTCCTATCCGCTGGCTTGGCCCGACAATTACTAGCATAATGGCCCTTCTTACCACAGCTGAAGCACTCCACATCTTGCTTATTCTTTTTCTTTTGGCCATCCTTAGCCTGATTCTGCTTTCTCTTATTCTGAGAACCACCTTTGCCTCCACCACTAGCTTGTGACTTTGGCTCATCTGCGGATGCAACCTCAGTCTTCGACTTAGGGTAGAGACTTTCCGATCTTAATGCTTTCCCCACAATCGATTCAAACGTCTCATCGATGTGGTTAATAAGTTTTTCCCCCAAGTACTGATCCAAACCAGTTATGAATTTCTCATTCTTTTTCTCGGCAGTATCAATAAGAGATAACCCATATTTTGACAAAGTGTCAAATTCAGCAATATACTCCGAGACAGCTCTGCCATTCTGCTTGAGCTCCAAGAACTTCTTAAACAACATTGACTTCTGAGCAGCTGGAATGAACTTCTCACTAAAGCGAGCCTTAAACTGCTCCCAAGTAATCTGGTCTTCGGGAGTAGCTGCCTTTATAGCATTCCACCAATTCATTGCCCGTCCTTGCAGCTGACGGGACGCTAGCTTTCTCTTCATCGCATCCTCGATACCCAAATCCTCGAAGATACGTTCGCAACTATCCACCCAATCCTGAACATCCGTAGCCGACTCCGTTCCGTGGAACGGCTTCCCACCAAGGCTAGTATAATCCTTATTCAGCTTGGCGAAGTCGACTCTTGGCGCCTGCACCATTGGACCACCACCATTTCCACCATTGGGAGCTGCCCTCTGAACATCTCTAAGCATCTCTCTCATGAGGTCAGTAAACATCGTCCTCATGTCAGCAGCATTCCCATTATTGGCTCCCCTACCAGCACCTCTAGTATATCGGCTCATCGTCAATCTGAAAAAGGAAACGATTAACGACTCCATAGTGGTGCTAGTGCAGTACGACTTCATCCTTATACTACTAATAGTATATATATATACAGCTTTTAAAAACCAAAGTAATCACAAATACGCTCTCTCGTATACGTGTATTATCTCTCCCTGATAACTTCCCTAGGTTAACTACGCAACCTAGAGCTCTGATACCAAGTGTGACGGCCCGCCCCGCACCAGCCTGCATTTCCTCCGAAAGTGCGCTGTACACATGCCCAACTAGCACGGGACGGTCGTCAGGAGAAAGGAAAGAAGAGGATGAACTAATCAAGGAACCTGTAGAATGTCTCACAGCGCATGGGATAAAATATAATAATAACATACTTGACATAAAACAGGCGAGACAGTGCATAAGCTGATAACTAAAATCAACATCAATCATCAAAGCAGCGGAAATCCAAATACAGCTTATTACAATTTTCCAAATTTACTGTCTCTAAACAAAAGAAAGCTAAAGTAGAAGATACACCAACAATGCCCAAGCAGTGATCTTCAACAACACAGGGAGAATATTATGTATATAGTACGTGGAAGCCTCCTGCTCGTCTTCGGATCATCTACCCGTGCATCACCAGCTAACCTGTCTCTAGTCTGCTCGTGTGAGCACCCAGAGTAATAAGAGGAGACATAAAACTCTGGGTCAGACATAAAGTCTGGTATGAGCGATAAGCATCTAAACAGAATAATAACAGGTATACTAAACCATACCTGAACCTGGACCTGCAACCAAAGAGTTAGTACCACATACCGTACAATACTCCAAGGTGCCATAATAAATAGTGTAAGAATACGGGGGTGGGGTGTGCATGTCACAATGATAGCAAGCAAATCATCCATAGCAACCATCCTCACATCTCTCACTCAGTGCGTAAAGTATACGACATCTACCACTTTGGAACACTAGACAAACTGAGGTAACGACGAATCCCGACTTGTAGAAACCCTGCTATGACCAAGCTAAACATATGGAGTCATGACCGAACATTTCAATGACCCACTTCATTGGTTGTAGCCCTTGGTTCTACCGATGCCATAATGGCCCTGAATCCGCCTCCGTACCTCCTACCATAGTGGTCCAAAGCTACAGACATCGTAAACTCCTTAGCACGCGTCCCGCAGCAAAGCCCAACCATGAAGCGAACTCGTTGATTCCCATCTGAATCTTAAGCTCTAACTTCTCATTTGGACTACCTTTGCATCTCGGGTTTGGTCGAATTGGAGTGGGTCTTCAGAAGAGTTGTCGCACATTAACAGTCCTAGAATTCGGTTCGGTTCGGTAGTCATCACCTTCATCGGTTCGGGTCGGGAGTCATCACCTTCATCGGTTCGGGTCGGTCCTCCTTCCTTGTCATCTTTCCATTCGGTTCGGGTCGGGTACTCCACTTCGGGTCGGGTCGGTATCTTCCTCCGGGTCGGGTCGGGTGTCCTTCCTTCCATTGCTCCGATCCGCTCCCTCATTTCTTCACGTATTCCGATCCGATCCCTCCTTGCCATCTGATCCGCGTGGCCTTCCCTGTTGCTAGTTCTCCCAAATGTTTACTTCCGATCCGAGCCCTGCGTCTCCAAGTCGATCCGATCTGGCCTCCAATTATTCCTCCGATCCGATTCCCTTGTCCACTCCAACTCTAAGCAAATGGCCTTCCTCCTCGCCAAGCCTCCTATGTGCCAAACTCCGGTTCGGGTCGGATTTCTTGCCCAGTTCACATATCCGATCCGAGCCCCCATCCGATCCGATCCGAAGCCCTGCACAACTTTCTGCAACTTTTTCCAGCAACTTGTTTACGCCGTTCGACGACGTTTTTGACAAATCTAACTATTTTAATCAATCACAATTCATGTCAAATAGTCATAACAACATGTAAGAACAACCACAAACACCTAACAATAATTCAAATGAACCAAAATGGATCAAAAGTGGCTAAAACCTCACATTTTCCTATAATCCCTCTTAATCATGTTTAAGCATACGATTAGCAAAACACATCGAAATTAACCCAAATTTCTAACAGAGCCTTAAAACATTATTTTAGAATTTTAAGAATTTTTCCAGAATTTATTTACGTATAAATTCGCTAATCTTCACTAATTACCCTTAATCACCGTAATTAGTGCAAAAACTATGCAAATCACTCACCTTGGCCACAAAATAAAACACCAAATCTGAAATATCCTCTGTTTGGGTCGAATTCCTATGTATAGCAGCAGCTCCAACCTTGCTTTGTTGCTATTTGGCCTTGTTTTGATGTAGTTTAGGCTTAATCTTCACTAAAAATGTGTTTTGGAGTGGTTTTAGAGGATGGAGGCCATTACTAAGGTCTCAAGAAGGTTTGTGGCGGCTCAAAACTGAAATGAAAGTGATAACCTAACCCTAATCAGTCCTCCTATACCTCTAAACCCGAAATTCCCCTTGGGCCTAGCTGCTAATCACCCGGTTAAGCCCAATTAAGCTGTTTTTCACCATCTGAAACTTGTTTCAGCCATATCTCCCAAACGGTAAGTCCGTTTGGCTAATGTGACCACTCTACGGAAAGAGAAACCATCATCCGAAGCCAATGGAAGTGGTTTCAGGTCAAAATTCCTTTCTAGTCAAAAGTTATGGCCAAAACAGTGCCAACTAGTGGTAAAATGGTCATTTAAAAATCGAGAAAAATCATGAACATGGGAAATGACCCCAATAGTCGTCTCCCAGAGTTACATGACCATACGACTTCGTATGAGAAAGAAATAAATATCCTACGATCCTATGATGCGTAGAATACGGGTCGTTACAACATGCCAACCAGGTCGACTAGTCGACCTGGCAGTCCCCCCCCCCCCCCCCCCCCGAGCAGTTTTTGTTCTGAGCCTGTTTTTAATGGGCTAATGACCCATTAGGGTTTCTGACCTAATCTGGCTGGCTGGAATTAGTTCTGAACTGATCTAACGGTCTAAAATAAATCCTAACTCTATAAATACCTAAGTAGTCTCTCACCCTAATTCATAAGAAAAATAAAATAGTTACCGTCATACCGTCGCCATGGAAATGAATGGAGCCGCCGCCAACTAAGAAGGAAGAAAAGCTAATTCAATTCTAATTCTCTCAACCCTAAAGCAAAGCAAAACTCTCTCTTTTCTTCTCTAAATTGTGAGTATGATAGTCTTAACAAGATTATTATCATTTTAATTAGGTTGAGTCATGAATGGATTATGAGTAGATGATGTGAATTGTCATATGTTATCATGTATGTTATAAATTCTATGCAATGAGGTGATAATATCCTATATGTTGCAAATCATGCTATGATGATGTTATGTATGTTGAAAGTTTCTAGGCTAAAGTTGTGATGAATCATACATGCTTTGAAATCATGATGCTATTGCCTATGCTAGTTAGTTCATATTAATTGAATCATCATGTTTGGGCTATGTTGATCTATATGACAAGTTACATATGCAAGTTAAATTAGAAAAGTTATGAACATATGCCATGACATCTCTTATGACACCTAGAATTATGCTATGACATATGTGATATTCTATGCTAGTTCACACCATCATTATGTTGCCTAAAAACCCCATATGCAAGTTTATGTATAGATTTGGGCTATGATCATATCATGTAAATTGTGACATTTAACAAGTTGACACCTTTTGATCCTTAACATGTGTAGTTTATGCAAGTTTCACCCCTATTATGATTAGATTTATTTTAATTGTCTATATGTTAATTTGTCCTTGTGTTATGTGTTAGACTATTCAAGTCTAGCCTATATTATGCGTTGAATAAGCGAACGTATAAACGTGGGGTAGGGGTAATATTAAGGATTTAATAATAAGATGTTGGGGTGCAATTGATATGATTTTGCATACCATGAGTGGATGACCATAATTGAGTCAATTATGGACATCAATAAAAGTGGACTTAATTAATAATTTGGGTAGGGAATTATTAAAACTGGGGTAAAAGATTATAAGTGATAATCAATGCTTAGGACACGAGGTTGGACTCGTTTGTGACGTAAACCTGCCCGGAACCGCCCGGCAAATCCAGTGGTCACAAATGTCAGACGAATGTGAGAGGTCCTAGGCCTAAACTAAAGCATAGCAATTGTAAAGACACGAGGTTAGACTCTTTTATGGTGTAAGACTGCCCGGACCCGCCCGGCAAATCCAGCTGCCATAAATGCCAGTCTAATGTGAGAGGTTTTTATGAGGTTATGGCCTGAATGAATTAAGAAATACTTAACCAGATAAACATGTAAAGTGGGACATGGGGGTTAAGTAGGTGCCTTGGGAGGCATGAGGAATTTAGTGGGTGCCCTTAGTGGCATGTGAAATACGATTAGTAAGACTTAACCAAACACACATGTAAATGAACATGACTAAGAGGGTTAAGTGGGATATATTAATGACAAGCTTAGGTGGGTAGCTTGTGGGGGCCCATTTCAACCAGTATCCCAAACGTATCTTTGTGGGCTCGATCCAAGTCGAGGACGAGACACGCATACTGGGCTTGACTATAAGAGGCCAAAACAGAGCGGTGGCAACGCAAGTCCAACGGGTTTCATATGCGTGTGTGGACCCGGGCTAGTAGGTAAACGTTGTTGCATCGTGTAGGTATAAGCCGTGCATTCTTAGTTGTATCGGGTTGCCACTTTAGGGAAGTGATACACCCCACTGTGGGGCCAGCACGGGTATCTACGGGTAGGGAGCCGATCGAAAGTGGGTAGTGGGGTACACCTAGTGGAGATAGGGGCAGACGACACCTATGTAGTCAACTAGGGGTACGTAAGGCTATTTATATGTTTCTGTGTGAAGCTAGTGGGATCAACCTTTAGGGTGACTGGTGCGGTGCAGTGTAGTAATGTGCGGTGCAGTATAGTAATTATTCGTTAGTAATTAGGTATGCCTTTACCGTTATCTTTAACGTTATCTTAAACGTTATCTTTATATGTTCATCTCATACCTAATAGTTCATAGACATTTACTTGTCTTCCAGCTTATGCCTTAGTCTAGTTATTTTGATAATAGTATTGTTAGAATTGTCATACTCGCCAGACTTTATGTCTGACCCCCTCAATTTCTATCTTTTTCCCCCTCCAGGTCCTCGGGTTGGGCCCAGCTCTAGTGGAGTCTGATTGGATTGCTTCATCTCTTTGAAAGGCTTGGACCCTTGAAGTAAAGTCCCGCTTGTTATCTTCTTTAATGGCTATTTGTGTAATGGGATTATGTATCTTATTTTATGAAGATGGATAATGTACTTGACTATGATTAATGGTTTTGTGATGTAAAAAACATGTTTCCGCTGCAATAAAATGAACTTTTTAGATTTCCAAGTACTACTTATTATCTGTGTTGTTGTAATTTTTCTGTTCTATATTCACTTATAACCTCCATGGAAGTTAATGCATTCCCTTTGTGAGTGACATTAATGGACGTAGGGTGTTACAGGTGGGTTAAAGGAATTTAGTTAATAAGCGTAATGGTTTGAGTTGGCATCGCGATGGTTGGTTTAAAACATCTGTCTAAGTCCAATGAAGGAGTTTTGGAAATGTTTCCAACTAAGAACCAGAAACGTTTCTGATATAGAAAACAAGAAATGGAAATGTTTTCCAATGGTAATAACATATATTTTCTAAATTTAGATAATAAGAAATGTTGAATATAGGGAAACAAGAGATAAGTAAATTAATGAAATAAAGAGATAAATGTTGGATGATGATTGATCGATATAATTTCCTCCTGGAAATAATGTCGTTGTTTGCACACTTGTTTTTATTCGATAGTTAAATCACAGACTATAGAAGTTTTGACCATTTTAACGTTGTTAATATGGAGAGACTGGTTGGATTATTATCCAAAGAACCACTCTGTATTGGCATAAGTGTTGCGAATCATATATGCCAAAGATAATTGAAGACGGAGTAAAGTGCAAGGGCTATTGTATAAGTCTTAGATAACAGTGTCTAAGATGGATGTATTGAATAGTGCCTTCGGTTCATCCTGTTCCTGGATGACTTGTATGGACGGATGTCTGATAGAACCGGAGAAGAAAACTTCTTTTAGCTAACACATAATGTATGGTTGAGCACGTCAATCGGTGATTTGATGGATTTAACGATATGGCATTCAAAGTGAATCTGGTGTGATGATAAAACATAGCTTCTAGCCTCACATCCGGTAAATGACAGAAATCGGGCAGGCAGCATGGCTAAGTCGGTCGCACCGAAGTAGGGTGTATAATCACCTGATCTAGAGTTTCATTTATTTCTAAAAATCTATTGTTGATGTTGTCCCATTCGGGAAACGGTTGCTGATCCCAACTGTTGGTGATATACATTCGATACACTCAAGCGAAATGAGTGGTCGGTCATGTGTGGTCGGGTTGCAAGATGTTCTTGTTGAGCCCAGTGTATTCCTCTCTAGAGGTACACTAGCGAAAGGTGGTTCCATACCTTGTCATAGTTGGAAATCCATTACCCAATACTGCTTGCGGTTTTGATTGTATACTATGTATGTAGAACGTGAGATGAAAGCGTTTCTGCTAGATGATTATTATATTGTGGTTGATAGACATTATTATAATATCAAAAGGTTTTTAATATAAAGATAATTTGGATTCTCATAAGGGAAAAACCCGTTCCGTTATACGGCGTGGTCTTATGAGATATCGATTACTTGTTCGAACTATTTTAAACTGTTTTACTCACACCAGTCCCATGACTGACCCGGAGTTTATTTTGTTTTTTTGTTTTCCCTAAACTCTTGGGTGCCCAATTTTGTATGGGTAGTCAAGTAGTCGGGATTTACAGATATACCTGAAGAGCTGGTGCAGGAGGCTTCAGAATCATATAGCTATAGTTTATTTCCGCTGTGTTGTAAGTGTTGTACTTTGATAATGATGTATATTCAAGTACAGATGTATATTTCAAGTTATGTTATATATATTATATGTTATTCGTTCCGCTGTGAGGTTCTTGTTACTCTGATGTTGTGTTCTTCTTCTTCTTCTATTCTAAGTTTCTATCTTATCTATTCTCACCCTCTAAGTTCTTTCATTAATGACCGGTATTTTTCGACGTTTGGTTAGTCATCATTGAGTTTATGGAGATAACCAAAGTCGACAAAAACCCGAGTCATTTTACCTATCCTCTGGCTTGCGTTGCATTGTGTGATGGGACCTGGGTCTTATAATAACTTCATTTTTCTTTATTTAGCATTGCATTGTTGTTTTATGCACTGGTATTCTTGGGAGGAAACCCGTTCCGTGTTATACGGCATGGTCCCTTGACTTACCTAACTTTAAAATAAAGATTAATAACTGTTTTAGTTCTCACACCAGTCACATGACTGACTTGGAGTTTATTGTTTTAACCTAAACTCTGGGTGCCCTTATTTTCTACACGGGCACCTGGTTTACAGATTTATATTCACACGAACCTGGTTTACAGCTGGAATGATATCCGGAAAGCTCTGTATCCGTATATCTCTTTTAGTTGTGTTTTGTATTATTTTTCCACTGTAGTACTGTATTTAAATCTCTGATATTCTTTGTTGTATAATATTTATTCATACTCTGTATATTCTTATATCAGATGGAATTATTGTAATAACAATGAAATGTTCTTCTGTTTGCGTTCTATTTTGTATCGTGTTCTCAAGATAATCCGGGCTTTCCTTACCGGGGAAGTTATGGGCTATCACAGCGAAGGAGGTAAAGGGCTTGGGCCCAATCAATTATATATATTTTTTAATTAATTTTTTTTATCCTTCAAAAAGTTAATTTTTCGTTCGGACTCGAAATCAAACCCACCGACTGTCGTTCATAGCTAATTACCCCCATTCTGAACCCAATGGGATATGTATCGTAGGCTGATTCGATCGTTTCGATCAGTTTTCGTCAAAATCAAAATATAACTCTATATATTGAATTTGAACGCGCATTTCAATTCACTGGGGTCACATACGGACTCTAAAAATTCCTAAAAAATATATTTTCTAACTTAGTATTGATGATACGGTCCTAACAAAACTAGTTTCGTTGAATTCTGAGACCATTTGAAAAATGGCCTTTTTCCAGTCGATTAAAATCAACTGAAACTGGTCAAACGCGTTTTCCTTCGCCACGCTCACATACTGAATCGAAAAATTACGAATTTTGGAATCTAGCAATAACTTGACATCACAGACCCAACAAAAGTGGTTTTGTCGAAAACCGAGGTCGTTTGCAAAATTTCCAATTTTAAGGGCCAGAATTCCATAGTGACTATTCTGAATTTTCGACTGGGCATAACTTTTTATCTCCGCTATGAAATTTTAATTTTTTAGATTCGTTGGAAAGATATTCTCAATTAGATTCTAATATTTTTTGTTTCGCTAAAATCTGGTTTATTTTGAATCCTGTACATTCATTTGGAATTTGAAATCGAATTATCGAACTACCGCGCCATTTTCAATTCCTTTTATAATTAAAATAAAATATTTATATTCTAACGACGGTCTATATAAATATATATGTAGTAGCCCGTAACTTCCCCGGTAAGGAAAGCTCGGAATACCTTGAGAACATGACAAAATAGAACGCAGAGGGAAGAACATTTCATTGTTTATTACAACCATTCCATCAGAATACAAGAATATACAGAGTATGAATAAATATACATTCGACAAATATCAGATATTACAATAAATTACATAGCAGCGGAAAAATATACAAAACACAACTGAAAGTAATACATGGATACAGAGCTTTCCGAGCATCGCTCCAGTTGTAAATCAGGATCCTGTGAATATAAATCTGCAAAACCAAAACTACTAGCTGCCCATGTAGAAAATAGGGGCACCCAGAGTTTAGGTTAAAACAGTAAACTCTAGGTCAGTCATGTGACTGGTGTGAGAACTAAAACAATTATTAATCCTTATTTTAAAAGTTAGGTAAATCAAGGGACCACGCCGTATAACACGGAACGGGTCTCCTCCCAAGAATACCAGTGCATAAAACAAACAGCGCAATGCTAAATAAAGAAAAATGAAGCTGTTATAAGACCCAGGTCCCATCACACAATGCAACGCAAGCTGGAGGATAGGGTTTTTACCTTATAACAGCCAAAACATGCTTGATATGTTAAAAACACATTATTTGATACTATAATAAGTGTATAGTGTCAAAACAATTTCAATCATAAATATCAATCATAGACGGCATGAATGACCCATACCACTATGTCGCCATACTAGGTTCTACGAATAAAGCCGAATTATCACGTATTGGAAATTGGATTCCATCATGAGTCGAGGCAAGGGGCAAGCTCCTCTCCGTTCGAGACACTCTAGCAAATGTCTCAGGACCGCACACAGCAATCCTTGGATCTTCAGAGTCGGTCCTCTCTTACTTTTGAGGATTGGCAATTCCTGAACACACGTTTTCCGGTCCTTACAGACCTATATCCGAGGCGCCTCGTATCCAACAACCACATGGGTGAAAAGTATATAAATGTCAAGGCTGGTAGGTCACAGACACCACCACCAGCTAGAAAGAAACGTCGTGCTCTCCCTGCAGTCACTATCCCATTTTTGACTCATACCGAGGTGTGAGGCTCGCGAATTCACGTTATACACAAAGCTGCGCCACACAGGCCGTGCTTTGATCATCTACCACAAGACTTTGTTTTTCAACAGAAGCCTTGATCAATTGCCACTTACGCGTGCCACACTGGCAATTCACTTCATGCGACTGATGTCCATCGATATACAACCTCTGAGCTCGTACACCTCAGAGAAGGGCGTTAAGCAAGAGAATAAATTCTCCGCCGCCAAACAGATTTATATATAATAGAGATCAATCAACACAGAATAAAATCCAATGTCAGACACACAATCCATTTACAAGTTCGTTCTGGGTCTGAACGATACCGGAGGCACTTTCCTCGCATATCCATCCATCTTCAAGTACGTCTGGACGATCACCAACTGTTTCCCTCATCTTGGGTGTACAGCCCAATCGAGATCATCAGTAATCACCCAAACGATGTGAAGACTTCCGGTCTTCAACCACCGTCTTCGTCTTCGACGTCTCGTCGAATCGGTTATTCAGAATGGGTAAAAACCCGACCTTTCTGAATAACCCACGTATATGATAAACAAATGTTACACAAACGCAACAAACGCCTCATTCCAATTCAGAACATTCTTAGGGGATAGGTCCCCATTGATTTTATCAAAGATAAATTCTTCTAAATTTATTCTTTAATCTTCCTTTGGATATCATTTCAAACCATATCATGGTTCTCCAAACTAGTCGGGATTAGCGAACCACACCGAAGTAATTATTTATTTTATTTCCCAATCCCAACCTATTCATCCCATGGAGCAAAACTGGCAATACTCCATATCCAACACCACGGTGTTATCGGTAAAGTTAATTACCATTTCACGTTCAAATCTAATTAAGGATTTAACTATCGCTTTGGAGCAAAACTGGTGATACTCCATTTTCGATCACTTTTCAGATTTGATAATTTAAATTATCAATTCACTTTTCAATCTAATTAAAGATTCATTAAAACTCCACTTAGTTTTAATCTTCTCAAAAATCAATAACCTGCCTTTAACTGGGTTAAAAAACCAATGTCATCTAAAACACGATTCACGATAAACCCAAATCATATTTGATATTAAATACAAGGCTCTGAATAGAAAATATAACGGCTTATATTCAATATCAAATTCTGAAACCAACAAATATCGTATTGGAAATAACGATATGAATATATCTTTCAAATTTCCACAACCACATCTGTATAATCACAAAATCCAACATCGAAATATTCCGAAGACAATTTCGATTCAAATCCATTCCAATTCTCGTATTGGAAATCCTGATTATTTTTAAAACCACTTTCAAATTCAATTTATTTATTTCAAAAATAATTTGATTTTAATTCTAGTTCAAAATTAGTTCATTTCGATAAAATCTATTTTTATCTTTTTGAATGTGGAATTTTTCACCCCAGTTCTTTCTAATTCACATATTATGATTTTACACAAATTATTAATATTTTTATCAAGGCTCGTACAGTCGATTTCCATCAACGGCCATCGAACTGCACTTACAGCGACCCTTTCCAAATTTGATTTGGACATAATTCCAAATCCAACCATTAGATTTCAAATTTCTAATGTTCATTGGAAAGCTTTTTCGATACGAACCCAACGGTTTCGGTTTTAGGAGAATCCGACGGTCGGATCTCCCGAAATGTCCATTCGAAGTCAATGGTCGAAATTCACGAACTGCCGCTGCGTGGCACGTTCTATTCAGGCCATTATATAATATATATATATATATATATATATATATATATATTATCGATTTCCTTTTAAAACGTGTTTTATAAATTGTTTTAAATTCGATTTCAAAACCATTTCAACTCTATATTCAATTTCAAATCAAAATTGAATATTTCATATCATTACTATATAAATGATAATATTTTCAAAACGTTATATTTTGAAATCACTACCTTTTCTATATTTATTATAAAAATGAATATAATCGATATAAATATCGTTCACGTCAAAATAGCGCAACTCTAATCAACATGGCATTATATATTTCAATAAATTCATTATTCTATTCAACAAATGAATATATATTCTATTCAACACTTGAATCTATATTTCTTTCAACACAAGACTAATCTCAACACATGAGTACTGTCAACACACGACTTTTTTTGTTATGTAATATATTTTATAAAATTATGGTATCTATCGTTTGATTTTTTAATCAGACTCCAACTGTAAAGTGGTTCTAATTTTAAATATGATAAAGATGTAAATTTTATTGTTAAAATATTTTACTCAACACATAAATAGTTTCAACACATGAACATCGTCAACACATGACTATTTTTATATTCAACACATGAATTTTCTTTTATAATATTCATTATTTTCCCGATTGGAATGAGGCCCAATCAATTACCATATAACGTTATTTATATGGATTTCATACAACACATGTATACAATAGCAACGATAAACAATCAACCATCATCTAAAGTGCACCACACAACTGCATAAGCATTAAATATAAATAATTAACGCTTACACAGCCTGTCGACCAATCGATCGACATACAATTAAATAATTGGGATTAGTGTACGCCAAATATCATCCCAACACCCGTGTGGGGTTTCAAATCAACAAACATAGATTTTTATTTGTGCAGTTGGGCGATGTTTAAAATTTATCGTCCCAATCAATATCAGTCAAATCAGTGTATATAAACAAATCGGCCGATTTGTTTATAATTATTTATTTATTCACATTCACGTTAAAATTTTTATTTTTTAACGATAATTAATTTATTTCAACACATGAATATATTTCATTATCTATTTCACATCAACATCACAAACAAATTTCACAACACATTAAACAAACATACAAGCCGTCCATGGTCTGTGGACGACGAGTGTCGGGTGCTAATAAGCACCGTCTGCATCCTAGTATATATATATATATATATATATATAACTAGAAATGAAGATTTAAAGTGAGAAGTTCTCACCAAAGTTATCCCAACTCCACGACACTTCAAATGTAGGAAATCTTCACATTTTCGTCTTTTGTCACTTTCGTTGCCCGTAGCCACTACATATATAAAAATTACATTTTTATATTGTTGTTTTGTATATAAAAATTCTAATTTTATAATCATTCTATATGGATAAAAATTATTTTTTTACACCGCTACTATATAGATAAAAATTCAATTTTTACAACGATGTCCATATAATAAAGATTATATTTTTATCACGCTATTCTCTATATAAAGATTTCGCCTTTTCAAATATAAAGATTTCGCCTTTTCGAATATAAAGATTTCGCCTTTTCAAATATAAAGATTTCGCCTTTTCAAATATAAAGATTTCGCCTTTTCAAATATAAATCGTATCTTTATAATATAAAAGATCTAATCTTCCTACTTCATTCACATAATAGAAAAATTCGATCTTTTTGTTCTTCATTCACATATATAAAATTCGTTTAAAGCTACTTACATAATAAAAATTATATTTTTATCACTCCTAAAATCTTCTTTTTCTTATATAAAAAAATTTCATTTTTATCACTTCATATAAAAACTGATTTTCAAATTAAAATTAAATAAAAACCAAGAAAAATAAAAACTTATAGCGTTCTTGAGAGGGAGGGGGGAGTGGAGCTCGGGCATGGGGAGGGGTTGGCGCTGCGCTTCGCCGTCGGTCTATTGAGTGGCGGCTTGGGTGCGGAATTGGGTCAGAGGAGGGGCGCTGGGGTTTTTTTCACGTCGAGGGGGGTTTGGGGTAGAAGAAGAGAGAGAGGATCGGGAGGAGAAGTGGGTGGGGGTTCGGAGGAGAAGGAGGAAGGGCGGTGACTGGTGGCAGGCGGCGCGGTGCGTGGATGGGGCGGCGCAGTGTGCGATTTAGGGCTCCGCCCTTTACGTTTTTTTTATTTGGTTATGAACTAACAGGGGAAGAGGAGAGAGATAAGGGGAGAGAGGGATTTATTTTAATTTTAATTAATTTATTTTATTTATTTTCAAAAAAGCAACTTTTTATTTCGACCTAGAAATCGAACCCACCGTCTGTCATCCATAGCTAATTACCCCCATTCCGAACACAATGGGACATATATCGTAGGCTGATTCGATCGTTTCGATCAGTTTTCGTCAAAATCAACATATAACTCTATATATTGAATTTGAACGCGCATTTCAATTTATCGGGGTCACATACGAACTCTAAAAATTCCAGAAAAATATTTTCTAGCTTCGTATTGACGATACGGTTCTAATAAAACTAGTTTCATCGAATGCTGAGACCGTTTGTAAAATGGCCATTTTCCAGTCGATTAAAATCAACTAAAACTGGTCAAACGCGTTTTCCTATGCCACGCTCACATTTTAAATTCAAAAATTATGAAAATTGGAATCTAGCAATAATTTGACGTCACGGATCTAACAAAAGTGGTTTCGTCGAAATCCGAGGTCGTTTGCAAAATGGCTATTTTTAAGGGCCGAAATTCCATAGCGACTATTCTGAATTTTCAACTGGACATATCTTTTGATCCCCACTATGAAATTTCTATTTTTCGGATTCGTTGGAAAGATATTCTCAATTAGATCCTATTATTTTTGGTTTCACTTAAATCCAGTTTATTTTGCACCCGGTACGTGCAATTGAATTTTGAAATCGAATTATCGAACTACCGCGCCATTTTCAATTCCTTTTATAATTATATATAATTATTTATATTCTAACGATGACGTATATAAATATATACGTTCTATTCTATTCAAAATAAATTTCTCGTCGATATTATTTAAAATAATTCATTTTAAATATTCAAAATTCGCTAAAATTGCCGAAATAAAAATTTTAAATTGGCTCGCATTTTCCGGGTTGTTACATTCTCCCCTACTTAAAACTTTTCGTCCCCGAAAAGGAACAAAGCCGAAAGTTGTTTAACAATTCAACTCAACTTCCATCATTTTGATTACGGCTTAAGTTCTACAACTTTTCAGTTTCTAAGAACTTTTCAAATTTTTTTCAAAAATTTGGCTAACACCCTAAATTTTCAAAAAATTTCGCCATAACCTCCCCTGCACCGGGAGCACCGGGAAAACCCCGAAATTGCCATATAGGCCCTCTGATCTAAAAAAGAAAAAGAAAAAGCCTAGCGGCTAGCCAATCGGCTCATAAAATCATCATCACCCAAACAAAACAGTAAATTATGGTAAACATGTACCCATTTGTCGGGCAAACAATTTTATTCTTCTGCTCTAGCCTCCTTGCTATGACCTGTTCAATGTAAGTACATGTATATGCAAGCAAATGCGACCAATTTTCAATACAATTCAATATTCGATTCTATTTGGCAAAATGGTTCAAAATTATTAAAGAAATAAACAAACAGCACAAACATCAATCAATTAGTGGATTAACGTTTCAAATTCATAATTTTGATATATACAAAAAGTAATGTTTTTAATGGCAGATCACAACAATAAACCTAATCTAGTTTTGGTTCTCACACCATTTAATGGAAATATATAGATATCGTACCTTCGAAACATGAACACAAATTCTGATGATGATATATCAATCATCAGAATCATCTCCGGGTGTCTAGAATGTGATTCTATATCTACCCAGTATATTAAAACTTCGAATATACGTTCTTGACGCGTATATGTAAAATCTTTATATATTGGATTGTCCAAATTCAAAATAAATAAACATTCAAATACGTATAAAACGGTTTAAATTTCAAAACAAAATTTGTTTTCATTTTAAAAATATACTTTTCACACTCGTTCTAGGATACTACTGATCCTATCTCTAACTAGTAATTCTAATTGGATATTACTAATCCAATATCTAATGAATTCTTTCGTATGGTTCTAATGTGTCTTGTTCTCGAGCTCTGTAAACCAAAGCTCTGATACCACTCTATAACGGTAAGGAATTTCGCTCGATCCGAATCGATCGTTAAACCGACTAAGACCGTTCGAAACCCCTGATCGTTTTGAGAACAGGACAAATCAGAACGCAAACAGAAGAACATCTCATTGTTTATTACAACCATTCCATCAGAATACAAGAATATACAGAGTATGAATAAATATACATTCGACAAATATCAGAGATTACAATAAATTACATAGCAGCGGAAAAATATACAAAACACAACTGAAAGTAATACACGGGTATAGAGCTTTCCGAGCATCGTTCCAGTTGTAAATCAGGATCCTGTGAATATAAATCTGCAAAACCAAAACTACTAGCTGCCCGTGTAGAAAATAGAGGCACCCAGAGTTTAGGTTAAAACAATAAACTCCAGGTCAGTCATGTGACTGGTGTGAGAACTAAAACAGTTATTAATCTTTATTTTCAAAGTTAGGTAAATCAAGGGACCACGCCGTATAACACGGAACGGGTTTCCTCCCAAGAATACCAGTGCATAAAACAAACAGCGCAATGCTAAATAAAGAAAAATGAAGCTGTTATAAGACCCAGGTCCCATCACACAATGCAACGCAAGCCGAAGGATAGGGTTTTTACCTTATAACAGCCAAAACATGCTTGATACGTTAAAAAGACATTATTTGATACTATAATAAGTGTATAGTGTCAAAACAATTTCAATCATAAATATCAATCATAGGCGGCATGAATGACCCATAGCACTATGTCGCCATACTAGGTTCTACAAATAAAACCGAATTATCACGTATTGGAAATTGGATTCCATCATGAGTCAAGGCAAGGGGCAAGCTCCTCTCCGTTCGAGACACTCTAGCAAATGTCTCAGGACCGCAAACAGCAATCCTTGGATCTTCAGGGCCGGTCCTCTCTTACTTTTGAGGATTGGCAATTCCTGAACACACGTTTCCCATTCCTTACAGACCTGTATCTGAGGCGCCTCGTATCCAACAACCACATGGGTGAAAAGTATATAAATGTCAGGGCTGGTAGGTCACTGACACCACCACTAGCTAAAAAGAAACGTCGTGCTCTCCCTGCAGTCACTATCCCGTTTTTGACTCATACCGAGGTGTGAGGCTCGCGAATTCACGTTATACACAAAGCTGCGCTACACAGGCCGTGCTTTGATCATCAACCATAAGACTTTGCTTTTCAACAGAAGCCTTGATCAATTGCCACTTACGCGTGCCACACTGGCAATTCACTCCATGCGACTGATGTCCGTCGATATTCAACCTCTGAGTTCGTACTTCTCAGAGAAGGCCGTTAAGCAAGAGAATAAATTCTCCGCCGCCAAACAAATGTATATTTAATAGAGATCAATCAACACAGAATAAAATCCAATGTCAGACACACAATCCACTTACAAGTTCGTCCTGGGTCTGAAAGAAACCGGAGGCACTTTCCACGCATATCCATCCATCTCCAAGTACGTCTGGACGATCACCAACTGTTTCCCTCATCTTGGGTGTACAGCCTAATCGAGATCATCAGTAATCACCCAAACGATGTGAAGACTTCCTGTCTTCAACCACCGTCTTCATCTTCGACGTCTCGTCGAATCGGTTATTCAAAATGGGTATAAACCCGGCCTTTCTGAATAACCCACGTATATGATAAACAAATGTTACACAAACACAACAAACGCCTCATTCCAATTCAGAATATTCTTTTATTCACAAAATCACATTCTTAGGGGATAGGTCCCCATTAATTTTATCAAAGATAAATTCTTCTAAATTTATTCTTTAATCTTCCTTTGGATATCATTTCAAACCATATCATGGTTCTCCAAACTAGTCGGGATTAGCGAACCACACCGAAGTAATTATTTATTTTATTTCCCAATCCCAACCTATTCATCCTATGGAGCAAAACTGGCAATACTCCATATCTAACACCACGGTGTTATCGGTAAAGTTAATTACCATTTCACGTGCAAATCTAATTAAGGATTTAACTATCGCTTTGGAGCAAAACTGGTGATAATCCATTTTCGATCACTTTTCAGATTTGATAATTTAAATTATCAATTCACTTTTCAATCTAATTAAAGATTCATTAAAACTCCACTTAGTTTTAATCTTCTCAAAAATCAATAACCTGCCTTTAACTGGGTTAAAAAACCAATGTCATCTAAAACACGATTCACGATAAACCCAAATCATATTTGATATTAAATACAAGGCTCTGAATAGAAAATATATCGGCTTATATTCAATATCAAATTCTAAAACCAACAAATATCGTATTGGAAATAACGATATGAATATATCCTTCAAATTTCCACAACCATATCTGTATAATCACAAAATCCAACATCGAAATATTCCGAAGACAATTTCGATTCAAATCCATTCCAATTCTCGTATTGGAAATCCTGATTATTTTTAAAACCACTTTCAAATTCAATTTATTTATTTCAAAAATAAATTTTTTAATTCTAGTTCAAAACTAGTTCATTTCGATAAAAATATATTTTTATCTTTTTAAATGTGGAATTATCACCCCAGTTCTTTCTAATTCACATATTATGATTTTACACAAATTATTAATATTTTTAATAATTTTATCAAGGCCCGTACAGTCGATTTCCATCAATGGCCATCGAACTGCACTTACAGCGACCCTTTCCAAATTTGATTTGGACATAATTCCAAATCCAATCATTAGATTTTAAATTTCTAATATTCATTGGAAAGCTCTTTTCGTTATGAACCCAACGGTTCCGGTTTTAGGAGAATCCGACGGTCGGATCTCCCGTAATCTCCATTCGAAGTCAATGGTCGAAATTCACGAACTGCCGCGGCGCGGCGCGTTCTATTCAGGCCATTATATATATATATATATATATATATATATATATATATATTATCGATTTCCTTTTAAAACGTGTTTTATAAATTGTTTTAAATTCGATTCAAAACCATTTCAACTCTATATTCAATTTCAAATCAAAATTGAATATTTCATATCATTACTATATAAATGATAATATTTTCAAAACGTTATATTTTGAAATCAATACCTTTTCTATATTCATTTTAAAAACGAATATAATCGATATAAATATCGTTCACGTCAAAATAACGCAACTCTAATCAGCACGGCTTTATATATTTCAATAAATTCGTTATTCTATTCAACAAATGAATTTATATTCTATTCAACACATGAATCTATACACATGTATATTCTATACACATGTATATTCACCATGTACTTCACTTGAGCTTTGCTCTTTCATCATGTTGTTCATCCATGCTATGCTGACTCATGCACCATCATGCTATGTACATTTTGATACTCCCCATTATTTGCATCTGTGCTTCTTGCTGTTTGATCATGCACCACTTCTTTTGTCACCCTGATCTGTTGTGGCCCTAGTCATATTTGACTCTGTGATTACCAGTGTTCTATCATAAACTTGAGTTGCTTGACTTATGCTGTGTATTGATGATCCCCTCCTTATGCACACATATAACACCATGTTTATATCAATCTGCTGGAAAATGTGCGTGCACAATTGTTGAACACTAGACCATGCTGCATATGCCATTTACATGCACTTGAAACTGATTATTGCTGAACCATTTTTATTGACACTTGATGCTGCTCCATTTATATACCATTGCCTGTTGAGACAAATGCCTCGATCATGTTTGCATACTATGCTGAGTTGAACTGGTTTGTAATGGCATTACCATGTATTTGAAACTGCACTTGTGTGTGCACGTCCACTCCATGTACACTGATCTGCTTCACCATGCCATGCTCCTTGTACTTGCTCCACCAGCTTTCTTGAATCTGACCTGCGCATCTCCATGTTTACTCACATGCTGGTTGACTATGCTTGACATCTTGTTTGCATGTATATTGGCACTGTCTCTTTTTGGTTGAACTCACGGTTGTTTGTAGTTGACATTTTTGCTGTGTCGAGCTTGGTCCATGTGACTGCTCCACGGCTGTATACACTGATTGGCGAGGTAGTGCACATGTGTATTTATACACATGTGTATTTACAGCCATCAGAAAATTTCCTGTCCCTGTACATATACAAACTGTCTGCCTAGACACAGATGAATCAGATCAAGTCATGAAAAATGATGAGAAACACACCAGAAATCTGAGGCAAATAAAAAATTTTAAAAATAAAATTTATATTCGCATATATTCAGTATTATTTCTATTGCAGTTTTTTGTGTGTTTCTGTTTCATGTGACAGGTAAGAAGATGAGACTGGATTGAAGTGACTGGACTGAAAGCTGTGAAGGCAGAAGACAAGAAGACAGAAGGCAGAAAACAAGAACAGTGAAAGTGTCTGTATTTGAGTCTCTGAATGTATAAATGTTTGTACAAATGAGTGAAGAGTGTACTGTAGTGATAGTGTTGTATAGAATGAATGACAGAGTTGTAATGAGAATATTTGTATATGAATGAAATAAATGATGTCAAATAGAGGAGTTATAAAAGATGTACTGTTTGAAATTGAGATAAAATATTTTGTTTAAATAAAATACTGTATGAATATTTAAATTTCTGTACAGTTTATTTAAACTGAAATATTATATTCCTGTATGTTGTGTATATATAAAGCAGTACAGTACAAACACATTTATAATAATATATATCAAACAAAAATCATATAATTGTGTATACAACACCGTTATATACAACAATCTCCCTCCTTTGATGATGAAAAACAAATATTTAAGATTTTTGAATATAAATGTGTTCGAAAAAATGAAATATATTACTCCCCCTATTTGAATGCTCACCCTACAACAGAAACTCCACCTATAATTGTGCATGAGTGAAAAGAATATAGAATGAATTGAATTTTATAAATGAAAATATTTATAAATTATTCTCTCATAAATCAAAATCTCAATCCATTCTCCCCCTTTTGATGATAACAGAAGGGGGAGAATGGATTGAGATTTTGGTTTATGAGAGAATAATTTATAAATATTTTCATTTATAAAATTCAATTCATTTTATAATTTTTTCACTCATGCACAGTTATAGGGGGAGTTACTGTTGTAGGGGGAGCATTCAAATAAGGGGAGTAATATATTTCATTTTTTCAAACACATTTATATTGAAAAATCTTAAATATTTGTTTGTCATCATCGAAAGGGGGAGATTGTTGTATATAACGGTGTTGTATACACAATTATATGATTTTTGTTTGATGATAACAACTAAATATATGTTATTATAAATGTGTTTGTAGTGTACTACTTTATATATACACAACATAATGGAATATAATATTTCTGTTTAAATAAACTGTACAGAAATTTAAATATTCATACAGTATTTTATTTAAACAAAAATATTACATTCTTGTATGTTGTGTATATATAAAGCAGTACACTACAAACACATTTATAATAATATATATTTGGTTGTTATCATCAAACAAAAATCATATAATTGTGTATACAACACCGTTATATACAACAATCTCCCCCTTTTGATGATGACAAACAAATATGTAAGATTTTTGAATATAAATGTGTTTGAAAAAATGAAATATATTACTCCCCCCATTTGAATGCTCCCCCTACAACAGAATCCCCCCCTATAACTGTGCATGAGTGAAAAGAATATAGAATGAATTGAATTTTATAAATTAAAATATTTATAAATTATTCTCTCATAAATCAAAATCTCCATCCATTCTCCCCCTTTTGTATAAAAAGGAATCAACATTTAAAATATAGACGAAAATTGACTAAAACTATAATTTCGGCATAAGAGGTAGGACGCTCATCAAAGATCTCAATCAGTCAAACAAAAATCATAATATTCTGAGAACTAGAGGCATATTTCACATTGTAGAGAATGATGGACTTACGATGAAATTTATATGAATGGAGAGAGTTTTAAAAACAAATAATTCCAATTATTTTCCAATAAGATTTAAAAAAAACCAAAAAACAGTGATGGATCTGGACTATAATTATTAAATTAATTTAAGTGACAACATCGTATAATCTCAAATCCCAATATCTATCAATCACCAAATCATAATACGTCATAAAATTTCAACATATTTCAAAGAATAGAATATGGATTGATAGGTTGGTTTTTATACACTTAGGAGAATTTTCATATAAAGGTTTATTTAGCATTTTCTTTCACTTTTTCTTTTTATTTAAGAGCACACTGACCACGCATAACCATAGCTTGGATTTTTAAATGAGGTCAGTTGCAGCTTTAATCATAAGTTGTCTCTTAACCATGCATGACCAGAGCTTGGATTTTTAAATGAGGTTAGAGATACACTTATATATTTATTACATATTTATCATTTTTCAGTTTCAAATGAAAAACTCCTTAGTATATAAAACCAAAAATGGATGATAGAAATGCGGTAGGTACAGAAATGGTCTGTGAAATAAATTTATAAATTAATTATATTATGAAATATGCTCGCATGTACCGGGATTATTGATAATTTTCAATTATCACTAATTCTGAAAAATAATAACATAGCCACAATTCCATCACAAATATTTTCACTATTTTTTCAAGGTGATTTTTAGAAAATATCAAACTCTCCACATTAATATTTAATTATCATGGGTGGCAGAATGATGAAAGATAATGAAGATGGTCGTGAAATAATTGCTAGTTCAAAGATATTATAATAACTGTTCAACCATAATGAAAATATAAATAAAGTCTCCTCCTGTTGTGAAATATATTGCAGTCACAATTCATCACAATTTCAAAATCTAATAATAATTTTGATGAATTATAAATACTGGTCAATTTGGATATTGATCTTAATTTCTAAATGAATAATCAATAAATAATTTTAAAATTAAAAATAAAACAAGTACAGGAGGAATATGCAGATCTATACAAGACAAGAGGGATTAAAATATATACAAAAATTCAGCACTACTGATACTAATTGGTGTCTCTATTAATGACGATTATAAGACGACACTGGAGATGAACAATCAGACAACAGAATTTTAATCACAACGCCCAAGCAGACACAGTTAACAAATCAAGCAAATTAATTTTATCTATCAGAGCATGGTATATATATTTGATACTAAAACAAGCAGTCACCAAAACAAATTTCAAGAACAATATCTGAGCAGCACAAAAATCAGATTCAAATCAGACTTGTCAAGATGACAGTCACATAAGATGATTCAAGATCAAAAGAAAAAAAAATCGTTTATTTGAAATTATTTGAGAAATATGAAACTCTCAAGATTCAGTGAATCTGTCACACCGGAATGTAAATTTCAGATTCAAGATATGTGTATGATTCAATAAATCAATAATTTCAAATGATTTTAAACAAACAGATATTCCAATCAAATAATCATTAAATAACAATGAATTTTAAAACCAGATTTTCAAAGAAATTTTCACAAGTATTTCTGACAAGCCCAAAGAAAAATTTAGATCATTTACACCAGGTTTGATAGATACTCATGATCCAAAATAATTTATTTGAAATCACTTGAATCGATGTCAAGATTTGAAATATAATGAATCAGTCACACACGGTTGATAATTTCAAATTTAGGCGGTGTGTGATTATTCAAAATATCAATAATTTCAGATGATTTCAAACAAACAAATTTTAGCCATAATGATCATGAATAACAATGATTTTCAAGATGTATCAAAGAGATTTAAGGCAGATTAAAATTTCCAAGCCAATCTGAAAATCGATGAAATTATCACAACAGATAAGTAACAGTGTGCTGTAATGAATATAACATTTTAAGTTTTTCTAAAATGAATTAGATGAATACTCAAAACCGCAGTGTTATGGGAAATTCCATTAAAGTTTCAGATCTTCAAAAAAAAAAATTAGAATTCATATTAACAGTGTTCATGATATAACAAGAATACGTCAACACTGTTAGGAATTCAGAGAATCAGAAAGCGAACTTCAAAACAATTTCAGATATTTACAAAAATAAATTCAAACTTTGGAAATAATTAAACACATCAGAGTTTTACACAAATGAAGCAAATTTCCTTAAAAATATGAATTCTACAATTGGGAGTTAATGAAGCCCAAGAAGTTACAAAGGTATGAAAGTGACAAATCAAAACAAAAGAAAACAAAGAAGGGAAAAAAGATAGAAGGAGAAGTAAACAAAGAAAATAAAAAACAGAGAATATTTACAAAGATGAGTTTAGAGATCATATCAGAATCCAATGTAAATCAGAATCTTTAACTCAACATACTTGGCTAAGGAACTGTAAAGAATACAGAAATATAGAACAACTTGAAATCAATCTCTTTTCAGCACAACAGTTCCTCAACCTTCTTCGGTACCTAACAGTTGAGAGGATTGAGTGGTCTAACAAAATTATAAAAACCACTCGCAGTATTGTTAACATCTTTTGGTACCCAAACTTGTTTATATAACAAATCATAAGAATTAACTTTCGTACCCTTAGGAACCCAAATCTATTTGAACTTGACGAAGCCTGTTTTATTTTTTGGGATCCAAGAATGTTTAAAAGGTTTATTATAAAACAATTTCCCATCACAATTTTGATTCAAAAAACCTTTGAAATTTTTAGAGTTCAAATTTTCAAAGCAGTTCTTTCCAAAACAGTTTGAGGGATTTTTCAAATCATTTGAATTTTGTTTTCCAAAACATCATTTTTCCCAAAGCCAAGACCAGATTTATTTCCAATAGAAACTTGGTTTTGTAACAGCATATTCAACGATTTTTCCCCATTAGAAAATTTATCCAAAGTTGGTTCTAATTGTTGAATTTTGGATTTTAGATCACTATTTTCTTTTAGCAGTGAACAATTATTTATAGCGATCTTCTGTTCAACATTGGACTGTTTCAAAACCAGATTCTCATTTTCAATAAATTTAATTTTGGCTTAGGATTCTGAAATTTCAAGTTCAAATCGTTTTTGTTTTTCAGACTCAAAATTCTTGTATTTTTCAATCTCATTTTAAAGTTCTTTTAAAATCAAACCACTTTTCACCAAATTTTTATTTTCAGCAATTTCAAATTTGGAATATATATCAGTCTTAAAAATTTCAAATTCCTTTTGTAAAAAGTTATTCAAATTTGATAACTCAATCTTGTTTTATTTTAAGATCAGAATTTCCTTTTCAAACTTTTGAATATTTTTATTGAGATAACCAAGATTGGTTTTCAATTTCAAACAATTTTTGCAATCTGAATTTGAAGAATTTTTAAAACGTTCAAGTTGTGATTCCAAATCATCAAGTTTGCTGGTCTACTCAAGATTTTTAGATTTCAAAATTTTGTTTTTAGATTGGAGTTTATCAGCAGACTTAGTTAGATCAGCACACATATAAACTAAATCTTCATATGAGAAATTTCCTATCTCATCATCTGTTGAATTTCCATCGACTGATCTATCTAAATTTTCATTTGTAAATCCGGTTAAGCAGAACTCTGAATCTGAGTTGACTTTATCAGGTTTTGAGCTATGGTTGTCAGATCTTCCATACTTCCTATTGAGAGTAACCCAGATTTCCTTTGCAGATAAGCAATGACAGATAAGATTAGACTGTTCAATATTAAGATAATCAAAAATGATTTTCGTAGCACGAGCATTGAAAGTAATATCTACACTATTAAACCCATTGATAACAACATCCCAACATTTAATATTAACAGATTTTAAATAAAATTCCATTTTGGATTTCCAGTTTGAAAAATCTGTTCCATCAAAAATAGTTGGAAATGAACTGGACTGACTCTCTATCGGTTGACAAATGGGATCCATGATTCTAGGGTTAACGAGATTACCAGGCTCTAATACCAAATGTTGGATCTAGATTAAACCTAGAGGGGAGGTGAATAGGGTTTATCACAGTTTTTATCTAAATCAAAAATTTAACAGGATATATAATACTAAACAGATCACAGAATATAGCAGAAATAGAAATGCAGAAAATAAATCACACATAGATATACCCAACTTCGGTAAATAATGCCTACTGCTGCATTCCTAAGGTTTCTACTAGGTGATAGAACAAATCTCGCATACAAGACCATGTACACCTGCAAACCCTGCTCCTGTACTAACCCTACGCTCAAATCCCTAGACTGATCTAATCCCCTCAATCAGATTTTCCCTGATTACGACCCTGTAACCAGTAACCCTAGTTTTTATAGACTAGTAAACTGCCAGTTAACACACTAACTGGTTTCCTAGAATTTTACAGTCTCTAGCAACTGATCGGTTTACAAACAAAATTGAAATACAAAAATAACCAATTTAAAAAACAAAGGAAAACAAAGCTAAAACCCTAAGGACTTAAACATAAGGGTTATCCCTTTGTAAACTTGGCTGGCCCATTTCCTATGATGCATCCATTTTAGTTCTGCCCGATCTCTTTAGTCTCTGGGAAAATTTAATGGCAGCTAGGGTTTTTATTGTTTCCCCCAAATCGAATCGCCAAACTTCAGATTGATGTAATCTGATTCTCTGATGAACTTTGATTCTTCAATGGCTAGTAGCTTCACGACTGATACGGGCTTTTTCTGGCGATTGAAAGTCGGTGAGGTTTCTGATTTTAATTCTTTTGTCTGCTCGGTTAATTTGATTGGTTTCGATATATGTTGCCAGTGATGAAATTGGTGTTAATGTATATAGGATTATGAAACCCTTAAAATGCTTTGATTTCATTATTTGGCTTGACTGATTTTTCCACTTTTGTTTCTTGGCTTTGAATCGAATTTGAATGTGTTGCCTTGTATGATTTTAATCTGCGCCATATATGATTTTCTACAAAATAAAACTCTTGCCATATAAACATATGTACTAGTGTAATTTCCTTGTTTGTCTTGAGGAATTTGAGACAACTTGCCATTTTGAACATGATCTTAATTGATTTCTGAAATGCTTTGTTTGAAGATTATGCCGTGACTCACTTGATTTAATTCTGGAAACATATTTGGTTTCCTCCTTGCCACTTATGGTACTGTCAAAACAAGAAAGATTTCCTTTCTCCTTTCTTGAATTTTCTAAGCTTACTAAAATGTTCACTATGTGGTTTCTGGAAATAAAATATTTGCGAATTGATTTCCTCCTGCGTCCAAAATTGATTATGCATTTCTGGAATATTTGAATTGATTTGTTTCTGAAAATGTTATTGCCAAAGATTGATTTTAAAACTTGCCAAAAAAATCGATTTTGCTCAATGTAGATTTCATGATACTTTGAAATCTGATTGTCTTGATTGCATTTATTTCTTGAAACTCCTTTACAACCTATTGCCTTTGATCCACAACTTTATTTTGGGAATTGAATTGATTCTTTGCCAATTTGAAGCGACCCGAACTTCCCCGGTCTCCGAAGAGAAGAGAAAGAACGAATTACTTTGAGGACAAGACGAATCAGAACGCAGACAGAAGAACATTTCGTTGTTAATTACAACAATTCTATTAGAATACAATAATATACAGAGTATAAATAAATTTTACACAGAAAATATCAGAGATTTAAATTACATTTAAATACATCGCAGCGGAAAATAATACAAAACACAACTGGAAGTAATACACGGATACAAAGCTTTCCGAGTATCGTTTCAGCTGTAAATCAGGATCCTGTGAATACAATTCTACAAAACCAAAACTACTAGCTGCCCGTGACAAAAATTAGGGCACCCAGAGTTTAGGTTAAAACAATAAACTCCAGGTCAGTCATGTGACTGGTATGAGAACTAAAACAGTTATTAATCTTTATTTTAAAGTTAGGTAAATCAAGGGACCACGCCGTATAACAAGGAACGGGTTTTCTCCCAAGAATACCAGTGCATAAAACAACCGCGCAATGCTAAATAAAGAACAATCAAGCTATTATAAGACCCAGGTCCCATCACACAATGCAACGCAAGCCGGAGGATAGGGTTTTACCTTATAATAGCCAATGAATGCTTGATACGTTTAAAAACAGATTATTCTGATATTACTATAAGTGTATAGTGTCAAAACAATTTCAATCATAAATATCAATCATAGACGGCATGGGTACCATATATCATGTCGCCATACTAGGCTCTACAATCAAAAACGCAAAGTCACGTATTTGGAAATTGGATTTCCACCTGTGAACCGAGGCCAGGGATCGTCCTCTACCGATTCGAGACGCTCTAGCCCACCCCTCAGGCAAGCGTGCAGACAAGCCTTGGATCGTCAGGGCCAGTCCATCGATATGGATTATTATGCATGAACACTGCGTTTCCCCACCCTTTGGGGTGTCAGTGAGTCAACAAATGACTCATCGGCTTTACATAGTCACAGATATATCCGAGGCGGCTCGCACCAGCAACAACCACATAAGTCAAACTCATTAGAGCGTGTAAAACCACTGACGCCACTTCTAGCTTGAAAGAAACGCATGCCCTCCCTGATGTCCTCTCCCGTTTCTGGTTCACAACCGGGGTGTGAGGCTCGCGAATCAACGTTACACAAAGCTATGGCACACATGTCGGGCTTTGATCATCAACCACAAGACTCTGCTTTTCAACAGAAACCTTGATCGTTTGCATCTTAGCATGCCACACAGGCAAACCACTCCATACAACCGATATCCATCAACCACACAGAATAATATCCAATGTCAGACACACAGTCCATTTACAAGTCCGTTCTGGGTCTGAACGAAACCGGAGGCACCTTGTACCTCGCATATCCATCGATCTCCAAGTACGCCTGGAAGACCACGAACTGATTCCCTCTTGGGTGTACGGCCTAATCAAGATCATCAGTAATTATCCAAATGACGTGAAGACCTCTCCGGTCTTCGACCACCGTCTCCAGTTAGTTTCTGATTTTCTTAACTCAGTTGGGTCTAAGAACAGTATTATTGAAGATACCGTTCACGACAACCCAAAATCACATTCCATTAATTATCGGGTTAAAGAACAAGTGTTATTTAAAATACCGTTCACGATAAACCCAAAAAACAATTCAAATTCAATTCCAATTAAATACTGTAACACCCCGAAAAATTCTATAACTGTGAAATTAACAAATTAAAGTATAATTAATTTCAAATCAAAGAACTAAGGGAAACGGGATACGCCATTGCGTTCGTCTCGGAAAAATACGCGAAATAGAGTCCGAGTTTTCGAAAAACGGAGTCCGTATGAAGAAGATATGGCCTTCGGAAGTTTGAGAATTAAGTTTAAAATTCAAACAGAATAAAATAAAGTTTAAATTCGAAAATGGGGCCCAATGGGCCAGGGCGGAAAAAGTCCCGCCTGACGCACCCAGGTCGACTGGGCTGTCGACCTGGTCTAACCAGGTCGACAGGCCTGTCGACAGGGCTGTCGACAGGGGTGTCGACCTGGTCCAGTCCCAGGTCGAGCCCAGTCTAACCCGGCTGGCCTATTCTCTATGTGGTCGATTTTCTGTGGTCTGCTTTGTCATTAGGGCTAGGTGGCAGGCTCTAATTGGTCTCTCCTTAGAATGAATGGCTACGATCAATCCAAGCAACATCAATGGTCCTAATCAGTTCCTAACCTCTATATAAACAACCCTAGACTAAACCCTAATCTATTCATTCAAAAATAAGAACATAGCCGCCATGTTGCTGAGGAACGACTAGGAGTAGCCACCAAATTGGAGAGAGGATTAGGAGGAAGATTCTAAAGCTTAAAGCAACCTAAACAAATCAATTCAACAAAGGAATTTGCGTCTTCAATCCCTAAATTAGAGAATTCATCACACCATTGTAAGTAGAGTATTACTTTGGTATGAATAAACAATTGTGTTGGTTTGTATGCTTGAATTGTGGCAATAAAGTAATTCATATTTGTGCGTTCTTATCAATTTGAAATATTATATATGTTTGGATATTCTTGAATTATGTTATTCATGTTATAAAGAACTACATGCGGTAGTTCTATGCAAGTATACGTTTGGAATATTTCGCAAATTATGTAATCCATGTTGAAGCTACATGTATGTAGTTGATTTAAATTCATGCAAGTTTGGGGTTTTGCTACTATGCCATCATAATGTATATTTTTGTGCATAAATCAATTTGTAAGTAATTAAAACAAGTTTGGTTATTATAATCCATATGAAATTATGTTGAGAATTTGGCATCATGTATTAAGCCATGCTTTTGTACTAGAAAACCTATTTGAAAACTTATGAATATGGCTAGGCTATGAATGATATTTGACATAATTGAAATCCATGATTAAGTCTATCTTGTTTACAAGAATTTTATGATGACATATGTGGTACATAGCTAGGTTAGGTTCAAAAATCCCTTTTTGCAAGTTTACATGACTAAAGTAAGAATCATGATTTCATGTTAGAGATATTTATGCCATGCTTATGTTTGACATTATGCCATGCTTATGTTAGAAAAATTTATGCCATGCTTATGTTTGACAATATGCATAAATAAAAGTATAGGTTCATGTTGTAGTTATGACTATGTGTCAATAATGATACCCAATTTAGACTCTTATCTCAACTACAAGTTCACGTGCTTTGATTCATGTCACCTATGCTTTATGACCAAAGTATATGTTATCAATATGTAAGTACAACAGTTTCTATGTTGTATTTCCAACGTCATATTGCAAGTTCATGCGCTCACCTTCCCCTTTTTGTGTATATAATCACGCCATAAGCCTCCCCTTTTCGCATGGCTAAATTGGGCTTTAAAAGGCTAAGCCCAATATATATATAATAAACGGACGTGTAAAACGGGGGAAATAACGTTGGGTTAAAATTACTAATGAATGAAAATATGAAATAGAAGGGCCCAAATTCAAGTATGGGTTGGGCCCATGATTGGTGTAACCTTTACACCATTAACTTAATAATGGGCCGCAAATATTTACATATAAATAAAGAAGAAAGACAAAATATGTAAATGTAGAACATACGATGTGTTTAACCCGAGGTTGGATTGAGTTGTGATGTAAACCTGCCCGGAACCGCCCGGCTGTCCAGTAGTCACAACAATACCTATCCAATGTGGGAGGTTAAACATGGAGCCCAATAAGGACCCGAGGTTAGACTGAGTTGTGGCGTAAGACTGCCCGGAACCAACCGGCAACAGGCAGCCACAACAATACCTGTCTAATGTGAGAGGTCAGGGCCTTAATAAGACAATTAAGGCTGAGTCAGGATTGTTAGGATTAAGTGAACTAAAGACTTAATCAAAATGGAACATGCTAAACTAAACGGACTGGTGGGGGTTAGGTTAGAAAACACTTAACCAACTTAGCATGTTGGCTAGAGATAGAAAACCTAGTAACGGGGGACCCTTTTCAGCAGTAACCCTAAAAGGTGTATCATGAAACCCTGAAACTAGGCGGGGTGGGGCACGATTGCTGGGCTGATTGTAAGAGGTCAAATCGACGGCGGTGGTGTAGCAGTGTAGGTTCTAACGGGGTGTGGGCGTGCACACACTCCGGCGCAGAAAAATAAGGCACTGGACACCAGTAGCATACCTGTGCACTCTAGGATTGTGTCGGGCCGCCGCCATGGGACTTGATACACCCCATGGTGGGACCAGCATAGGTAACTACAACATCGGGGGCCGTAAGACACATGTAACTATGCGAGTAGGAGCCGATCATCATTGAATGGATCACATCACCCTGATTATGGGGTGCCAGTGGGAACTAGTTTATATGGGTTCAGAGATTAACATGGGGTACGATAGTATATTCGACCCTAGACAACTTAACCAAGTTTATTGTGCTTGCCCACTTCCTGTTTATACTTATCATACCCAGTTCTTTATTCATAGACAAAATAGTACTAGACTTACTCAGGCTTTATGTCTGACTCTACTTTCCTTTCGTCTTCTTTTCTTCCGTTCCCCCCCCCCAGGTCCTCAGGGAGGGAACACAGCAGCTTGACCATCCTTGACATCCAGCTTGAAGAAGAGAAATGTATTGCTTGGACTTCCTGTTTTGAACTATGGCTTTGGACAAACTCTATGGGGCTTTTGCAGTTTATCTACGTTTTATTTATGCTTCTTTAAATAATGTACTCAAGACAGATTATGAAAATGTTATGTTATGTTTTTGGGAAGGATGTAAGACAATTATGGTGATGTTTTGTAACACGTATTTGACTTTATGAAATAAAGTTTGTTGTTCTTCCGCTGTTTACAAATATGTGTTCCTATATCTGTCTTGTATATCTGTGACTTATACTTATAAACCTCCACCAAAATTAGGGCATTCCCTTTGAGAGTGACCCTAACGGAGGTGGGGTGTTTCACTTGGTATCAGAGCATAGGTTTACCAGATAAGATAAAAAGTTTTGAAAAAAAAATTATTTTTCAAAAAGGAAATTTAAAGAAGCATTTTTTAAAAAAAAAAGAAAAATATTATTTTATTTTTAAAAGGCAAAGTCCACTCCCCAAAGCCATAGGTAGTATCTCTTATCCTTCGTTTTGAATCTATCCTTTTTGTTTCAGCATGTCCCAAGAACTTAACTTGCCAGAAGGGGTGCCAATACCTGGTTGGTTTAGGCGGTTCTTAGAAGCAAGGGCCACTCAGCCAGGTCCTACCGTTCCACCTCCCCCAGCTGAAGGAAATCATCCAGCTGCAGCGGCACCTTTTCCTCCACCTCCTCCTCGGGGAAACACGTTTGCTAAGATATGTAAAGATTTTAAAGCTATGGGAGGAAGGGATTTCCATGGAACTGAGTCCTTCATGGCAGCTAGAAATTGGCTGAAAGAAACGGAGGACCTATTCATCATCTTTGAGGTAGAAGATAGACAAAAAGTACAATTGGCAGTGTGGCTATTGAAGGGCGAGGCTTCCTACTGGTGGGAAGTCACTAATGCTGAAAGACCAGTGGAGACATGGGAGGACTTTAGGGCAAGGTTTGAGACTAAATTTCTCTCAGATGCGGAAAGAAGTTTGCAGTTGGAAAAATTCTTATTTCTTAAGCAAGGGGACAAGACAGTCAGAGAGTATGTGAATCAGTTCGATGAGCTGGCTAGGTTTGGACTTGACCTAGTCAACACCCCGCACAAGAAGGCTCTCCATTTCGTCAAAGGTTTGAATGAGCCATTACACAGTTTGGCCATGACCCATATACCCATGGGAGCCACGTATGAAAGATTGGTGCAAATGGCATTGCTGAATGAAGAGGATAAGGGCAAGAAGGAGACAAAGGCAGAAAGCTCTCAAGGGAAGAAAGAGGGTTTGCAGCCTAAGAAGACAGACTTTAAGAAGGGCGGGAAAGGCAACAAAGAGAAGAGGAAGTGTAATTTCTGTGGCAAAGTGGGGCACTTAGTAAAGGACTGTCGGAAAAAAAAGGCCAAGGAGAATGGTGGGTGCTTTTCGTGCGGTCAGACAGGCCACAGGGCTAAGGACTGCCCAAAGAAACGAGGACAGGGGCAGGGCGCTGGATCCACCCCAGGGGCACAGGTTCATGTGCTAGAAGCGCCACCATTGCAACAGCGAGGTATAAATACTTCTGTAGAAAGTGTAGTTTATCTTTATGATCACCCCGTTCGCACTTTATTTGATTCTGGCGCATCACACTCCTTTATCTCGTCTGCTTTAGTAGAATCTCTGCACCTAAAAACTAGTATGGTAGAGGACCCCTTAATTGTTTCAAACCCAATTGGGGGCCCAGCTCATTTGTCTATGATCTGTGTGGGATTGAAAATTTCTATTCTAAGTGTAGAATTTCAATGTAGTGCCTTTGTTTTGGGCTTTTCGGGGTATGGTTTGATTTTGGGTATGGATTGGCTATCCAGTAATGGGGCCATCCTTGATTGTGAGAAAAGGGTTGTTAGGCTCCTAACCCAGCTCGGTAATACTTTGGAAATTTCTTGTAATCCCTCGTATGCGGTTATGCTTAGTTATCTTGAATCGCTAGATGCCTCTGTTGAAAATTTGCAATCAGTTAGAGTGGTCCGGGAATATCCGGATGTCTTCGAAGAGGTGAAGGGCTTGCCTCCGAAGCGGGAAATAGACTTCCGCATATATCTTGTAGATAATGCAAAGCCCGTTGCGTTGCCCGTTAGACACATGGCTCCACGAGAAAGGAAAGAGCTCAGTAAACAGATTAAAGAGCTTCTAGAAAAGGGGTTCATTAGGAGGAGCATTTCAGAATGGGGCGCTCCAGTGGTGTTCGCTACAAAGGCGGATGGTTCACTCCGTCTATGTGTTGACTATAGGGAGCTCAACAAGTTAACGAAAAAGAATAGGCACCCTCTCCCTAGAATTGACGATTTATTTGACCAGCTTGTAGGAGCGTCTGTTTTCTCCCAACTCGATTTGGCAACCGGTTTTCATCAGCTAAGGGTGGCTGAAGATAGCATCGATAAAACGGCGTTCAGAACCCCAGACGGCTTCTTTGAATGGCTTGTCATGCCTTTCGGCTTGACAAATGCACCTGCTTACTTCGTGGACCTAATGAGTAGGGTATTTAGAGATTTCCTCAACAAATTCGTAGTGGTCTTCGTAGATGATATCCTTATCTTCTCAAAGAATGAAGAGGAACATGCTCAGCACTTAAGGGCAATCATGGAAACTTTGCGAGTCCATCAACTAAAAGCCAAATTCTCCAAATGCCACTTTTGGAGAGAAGAAGTGAGGTTCCTTGGGCACATAGTATCCAAACAAGGGTTAGCAGTGGACCCTGCTAAGGTAGTGGCGGTACAGGATTGGAAGACACCAAGGAATGCAACTGAGGTCCGAAGCTTTCTAGGACTAGCAGGTTTCTATCGAAAATTTATAAGGGATTTTGCGAAAATCTCAGCTCCACTCACGAAATTAACTAAGAAGAATCTAGTGTTCAATTGGGATTTGGATTGCGAATTTGCTTTCCAACGACTGAAAAGGGCTCTCACAACAGCCCCAGTTTTGACGCTGCCAGATGGGAGCAAGATGTTCACAGTTTATACGGATGCATGTGGGACAGGGCTAGGCGCCGTCTTAATGCAAGAAGGAAGAGTAGTAGCTTATGGCGGGAGGCAGTTGAAAGTGCACGAAAAGAACTACCCAACCCACGATCTTGAGTTAGCCGCCATTGTCTTTGCACTCAAGTCTTGGCGACACTATCTCCTAGGTGAGAAGTTCGAACTTTACACTGACCATAAATCGTTGAAATATCTTTTCTCGCAGAAGGATCTTAACTTGAGGCAACAAAGATGGATGGAGTTTCTTGCCTCGTACGATTTCGAAATCTCCTACACTCCGGGCAAAGGCAACGTAGTGGCAGACGCGTTGAGCCGAAAGAAATTGACCCTAAGCCCGTTGTTTGTTGAAAGACAAAGCCTAGAGTTTATAGCCAGCTTCGACTTTAGGCCTTCCTCCGATTTCGTACCGGGCTTGCTTGCATCTCTCGAAGTGCGCCCAACTTTAGTAGATTCAGTAGGGGCAACACAACGCGAAGACCCTCAGCTTGTGGAAATAATTGATAGGCTAATTAGGGGTGAGACTTCAAGTCACCTCAACCGATACTCCATTGATGATAAAGGTTTGCTAAGGCGAGACGGAAGACTATGCGTCCAACAGACAAAAGATTTAATAAAGAAGGTTCTCGAGGAAGCACATCACTCCAAGATGACGATACACCCAGGCGGAGATAAAATGTACAAAGACATAAAAAGGACTTTCTTCTGGAACGGCATGAAAAAGGATGTGGCAGAATTCGTTTCTAAGTGTATGGTGTGCCAACAGGTTAAGGCGGAACAGAAAAAGCCTGGCGGTGGTGTAGCAGTGTAGGTTCTAACGGGGTGTGGGCATGCACACACTCCGGCGCAGAAAAATAAGGCACTGGACACCAGTAGCATACCTGTGCACTCTAGGATTGTGTCGGGCCGCCGCCATGGGACTTGATACACCCCATGGTGGGACCAGCATAGGTAACTACAACATCGGGGGCCGTAAGACACATGTAACTATGCGAGTAGGAGCCGATCATCATTGAATGGATCACATCACCCTGATTATGGGGTGCCAGTGGGAACTAGTTTATATGGGTTCAGAGATTAACATGGGGTACGATAGTATATTCGACCCTAGACAACTTAACCAAGTTTATTGTGCTTGCCCACTTCCTGTTTATACTTATCATACCCAGTTCTTTATTCATAGACAAAATAGTACTAGACTTACTCAGGCTTTATGTCTGACTCTACTTTCCTTTCGTCTTCTTTTCTTCCGTTTCCCCCCCCCCCCCCAAGTCCTCAGGGAGGGAACACAGCAGCTTGACCAGCCTTGACATCCAGCTTGAAGAAGAGAAATGTATTGCTTGGACTTCCTGTTTTGAACTATGGCTTTGGACAAACTCTATGGGGCTTTTGCAGTTTATCTACGTTTTATTTATGCTTCTTTAAATAATGTACTCAAGACAGATTATGAAAATGTTATGTTATGTTTTTGGGAAGGATGTAAGACAATTATGGTGATGTTTTGTAACACGTATTTGACTTTATGAAATAAAGTTTGTTGTTCTTCCGATGTTTACAAATATGTGTTCCTATATCTGTCTTGTATATCTGTGACTTATACTTATAAACCTCCACCAAAATTAGGGCATTCCCTTTGAGAGTGACCCTAACGGAGGTGGGGTGTTTCAAATACCATTTAATTGGTACACTTCATTAAATCCAAATGAATGGATTTAATCTTTTTCTCAACTGGGTTTAAGAACAGTGTTAATGAAGACATCATTCACGACAAACCCAAATCACATTTGATATTAAATACAAGGCTCTGAATAGAAAATATATCGGCTTATATTCAATATCAAATTCTACGACCAACAAATATCGTATTGGAAATAACGATATAAATATATCTTTCAAATTTCCATAACAATATCTGTATAATCACGAAATCCAACATCGAAATATTCCAAAGACAATTTCGATTCAAATCCATTCCAATTCAATTATTGGAAATCCTGGTTACTTTTAAAACCCTTTCCAGTCCAATTTATTTATTTCAAAAATAAATAAATTATTATTCTAGTTCCAAACTAGTTCATTTCGATAAAAATCTACTTTTTTCTTTTCAAATTTGGAGTTTTTCATCCCAATTCTTCACAAATCATTTCTTATGATTTTACGCAAATTATTACTATTTTTAATAAATTTATCAAGGCCCGTACAGTCGATTTTCATCAACGGCCATCGAACTGCACTTACAGCGACCTTTCCCAAATTTGATTTGGACATAATTCCAAATCTGTAACAACCCAGAAATGCGAGCCAGTTTAAAATTTTTATTTTGGCAATTTTAGCGAATTTTCTATATTTAAAATGAATTATTTTGAATAATATCAACGAGAAATTTATTTTTAATGGAAATAGAACGTATATATTTATATACGTCATCGTTAGAATATAAATAATTATTTATATATATAAAAGGAATTGAAAATGGCGCGGAGTTCGATAATTCGATTTCAAACTTCAATTGAACATACTGGGTGCAAAATAAACCGGATTTAAGTGAAACAAAAAATAAGGGAATCTAATTGTGACTATCTTTCCAACGAACCCGAAAAATAGAAATTTCATAGCGGGAATCAAAAGATATGTCCAGTTGAAAATTCTGAATAGTCGCTATGGAATTCAGGGCCTTAAAAATAGCCATTTTGCAAACGACCTCGGATTTCGACGAAACCACTTTTGTTGGATCCGTGATATCAAATTATTGTCAGATTTCAATTTTCATAATTTTTCGAATCAATATGTGAGCATGGCAAAGGAAAACGCGTTTAACCAGTTTCAGTTGATTTTTAATCGACTGGAAAATGGCCATTTTTCAAACGGTCTCAGAATTCGATGAAACTAGTTTTGTTAGGACCGTATCGTCAATACGAAGCTAGAAAATATTTTTTGGGAATTTTTCGAGTTAGTATGTGGCCCCGGTAAATTGAAATGCGCGTTCAAATTCAATATATAGAGTTATATGTTGGTTTTGACGAAAATGATCGAAACAATCGAATCAGCCTACGGTACACATCCCATTGTGCTCGGAATGGGGGTAATTAGCTATGGACGACAGGCGGTAGGCTTGATTTCGACTTCGAAATAAAAAGTTACTTTTTATAGAGAAATTAAAATAAATTAATATATATTTTATTATATAATCCCCCTCTCATTCTTCTCAGTCAACAAAAAGAAATCAAAAAGAAAAAAAAACCCTATGCCATAATCGTGCCACCCACCTATCGATGTCGCCCCCCCCCCTCCAACCCAGCGCCACCTCGCCGGAGAAGCCCCCCCCCCCCAAATCGCGCCCCTCTCTCTTCCTCTGTGATCGATCCCGCACCCAAACGCCCCCCTAAACCCGTTCAAACCCGACGCCAGCCCTTCCACAGACCCACCACCACCTGCCGCATCACCTCCGCCCTCCGCAGGCCGCGCGCCGCCTCCCTTTTCTTCTACTCCGACTGAAAATCCTTCTCCATTTGTCACAGTGAGTTCTTAGAATTTTAAATAGTTAAAGTTAGATTTTTAATTAGTTTCTTTTATATATAAAAAATTCAGTTTTTCTTAGTTTCGTTATAAAGTAATCATTTTTGGTTATGAAAAGTAATCATTTTTGGTTATGAAAAGAAATCATTTTTTTTGTTATGAAAAGAAATCGTTTTTAGTTAGAAGATTTAAAAATATGATTTTTATTAAAGTAGAGTTATAAAAATATGATTTTTATATACTAGATAATATAAAAATATGATTTTTATCTTATAGAAGGAGTAAAAATATGATCTTTATATTTGAAAAGGGCGAAATCTTTATTTTTGAAAAGGCGAAATTTTTATATAAAGTAGATATTCAAAATATAATTTTTATAATATAGAAAGGTTAAAAATATAATTTTTATATTAGAAAAGTTGGAATCTTTATGTAGTTAAAATGGTTAAGTGAAAAGATCGTATTTTTGTAAACGAAAAGCTTTGATTTTTAGTTATGCAAAGATTAGATATTTGGCTAAGTAAAGATATAATTTTTAGTTAAGTGAAGATATGATTTTTTTTAATAGGTAAAAATATAATCTTTATATTGAAAATAGCGATTTAAAAATATGATTTTTATTTATTGAAATGAAACAATAAAAATATAATTTTTATTGTGAACAGTGTAAAAAGGACTGCATTGGAATTTCAAACAAATTCAGATGATTCAGCAGTTCAACAGCAAAGCACGGCGGAGTGGAACCCTCTGTGAGAACTTCTCACTTTGAATTTACTTTTCTAGTTATAATTATATACTAGGATGCAGACGGTGCTTAGCAACACCCGACACCCGTCGTCCACAGACCATGGACGGCTTGTATGCTTGTTTGTTGTGATGTGAATTTGTTTGTAATGTTGATGTGAAATAAATAATAAAATATATTCATGTGTTGAAATAAATTAATTATCGTTAAAAATAAAAATTTTAACATGAATGTGAATAAATAAATATTCATTTACAAACCGGACGGTTTGTTTATGTACACCTATTTGAAGATATTGATTGGGACGATAAATTTTACACATCGCCCAACTACATGAATAAAAATCTGTGTTTGTTGATTTGAAACCCCGCACGGGTGTTGGGATGTTATTTGGCGTACACTAATCTCAATTAATTAGTTGTATGTCGATCGATTGATTGACAGACTGTTATAAGCGTTAGATATCTATATTTGATGCTTATACAGAGTAGTGCACTTTGGATGATTGTTGATTATTTATCGTTGCTATTTATATACATGTGTTGTTTGGAATCCATATAGTTAACGCTATATGGTGATTGATTGGGCCTCATTCCAATTTAGAAATTAAAGAATATTATAAAATAAAGGTTCATGTGTTGACAGTACTCATTCGTTGAGATTAGTCATGTGTTGAACGAAATATTTTAACAATAAAATTTACATCTTTATCATATATAAAATTACACTACAAGAAAAGTTAGTTTTCTCAGCAAATTCATACAGCGTTTTTAATGACTTGCCATTAGAAACGAAGATTAAGTCATAAATTATTATAAAAATCTAAACGTTGTGACGCTGTGAGAATCTAAAGGCGGTAAAAATTTCCCTTCCCTCCATTTCCACTTTCTTCCGTGTAACCCCAGAAATATCAACTTCCCCAAATTTTAAATCCCTAATCCAAGTTAATAAACCCCAGAAATATCAACTTCCCCAAATTTTAAATCCCTAATCCAAGTTAATAAAAGATTTTCTCCTTCGAAGAAAATTTATCGCCCAGTAGCCTTCATCGTCATCCGAGTCATCTCTGTTGCAGTCCCTGTACCCCGCACACTCCGTCTTTGGAAGAACCCTAGTTCTCGTCAGTGGAAGAAAGTCCGTAGCCGTCATCACTAGCAACCACCAGCCTTCGTCCTCTTAGTTTCAACGTAAGTTGCAAGATAAAGAAATAAACACACACACACACACACACACACACACACTCTTCACAATGAAGATATACTGAATTTATATTAGCTGATGTCAATGGATTTACAGTGGGATTCTTTACGAGGGTGCTAACGTTGTGTGCATAGTTCGTGGATGCTACAAGTGTTATTCTTTATGGATTTATGAAGTAAAAAAGCAATTCAAAGCCCAAATTTATTATGTAATTAATAGGCTTTGCATTTGGCGGTAAGAATCAACATATTTACGCTAACATATGATAATATTTCTATTGTTTTCTTTATTTAATGTCAAGAAGAATGAATAAAATATAGCTTGCATGATATAAATGTTTTGTAGATTGAGTTTTTCATAATTCAATATGTCAAACTTTATGGAACTCAAATGTATTTGTTGCGTTTATTATAAATAAGTTGAAAGGTTATCAGTCTTTTGGTCAGGATATCATAGAGAAAAAGAAAAATTTCTTTTTTGTAGAAGTAGATTTTAGCTAAAAACTCATTACATGCTACTCTTCTTACGTTCGTAATAATTTTTCTCATGGCATTTGATTATTTGTTCGGAAGGTAAGGAAAAACCAAGAAGAGTGGCAGCGAATAGTATTATATTTCGCGGACTATCTTATAGGAAATAATTCAACTAAATTTAGTTAATAGTTACATTCCCATATATGTTAAATTTATCAGTTGAAGTTATTTTGTGACAAGGACCATCCTGAGAAACCACCAACCGCTTGTTTTCTCTCTAGGATAAATATGACTTGTGTTAACCATGAAACAAGAGTGGTATTAATCTTTCCCTCTCTGCACGTATCCAAACTCATATTTATAATTTATATTTGCATTATTCATAGTACATTTCTTGCACTTGTTAGAAAATTATACGTTATCTCCACTGTTTTGTGACCTGAACCATGGACGGTTTATTGACCGTTCTTACTGCTAGCAGTAGTATCTGCTTTGACATGTTATTGCCTATTTGCATATATAGCAATTTCAAGTGCAAGATTTTTAGGCATGTTATGTTTGTTTGTTTGTTATAACATAGGCTGAGCAGGTTAGAGCAACCCTTCTGCAACGGGGCGAGCAACATATGCGATCTCTGATTAGATTTTATGAGCTGCAGATTTTCCAGAAGGATGTGGAGTTATGTAGGCTAAAAGAGTAAGTTTATGGTTTTTTTTTTAGCGTATGCTTAAAAAGTGAGATTAATGAGAAGGAGATGTGGAAGAAAATTGCAAACGAATATACAGGTTGAACGAATGCATGCGTTTTAATTTTGCGAGTCATGTTTGATGAAATTCTACCATTTTAAATAAAATAGTTGTGTTCCTTCTTTACATGTACATATGAAGGTTCATTCATAATTTTGTGCTTCAGCCTGGATTTCAAGTAGCTTTATTCTAGTTTGGAAGCAGTTTAGATTTCAATATTGGTCGATGCTTCAAACTATATATGAATATGGGCGATCTACCGGATAGTATTTTACATCTCAAATGATGTGCACAGGTAATAGACTTCGTATTTATACTTGTGGCAAGGTCTACACTAATTAACTAACCCATTACATCATCTGTTTTATTTTGGAGTTTGTGACTCTAATTTACTAGCAACAGCGTGAGACCTTACAATGAGCAGGATAGGCACTTTAACTTTGAGGTTTTTCTGAGTAGATGCCCAATGAGCAGGATAGGCACTTCAACTTTGAGGTGTTGCTGAGTACATGCACATGAGATGGCAGCTACATTCGCAAGCATGACCATGGTGAGTTGTTAACATTAGAGCCAAAGGCATCGCGTCACTATATATTTATCGTCTTCTCCGGAAGTCAACATTATTCTTAAAGTTTGCACATATATATTTTTTCCTTTTGAATTTGGTTCCTCCTTTCTTACATTTTCAGGCAAAATTAGAAGCTGATCTTTCCAGCCTCCTAAATGCTGCTGAGAAAATGCCCGGGTTACTAGTAGCCATATTAGGGGAATGCTTACAGCAGTCATAGATACAATAATTGAAGCTATAGTTAAATTTTCTGTCGAGGTAACTTTATCACTTGTATGTGTACCTATATACAAATGTATGTATTGATTGAACATATGTTTTCTTTAACATAAGTACAGGACTTGAGGCAACTAAAGGGGATCACATCAACATTTAGGATGTCCAATAAAGTTTCAGTGAGACACTCATCTTATGTTTTAGGGATATTGAGACCACTCAAGACCTTCCTAGAAGGGGAACTCATCAATCTGTTAACAGAATCGAACATAGCAGAGCTAAATCTTGAAGCCGCAAGACGTATTACAACTCGATACTATGATTTGGCAGCAAACGTTGTGAACGTGGAAAAGAAAATAAAGGTATCCCTTCAAATATTACGTCAAGGTGCGCAAAGACATGGAGGAAATTCTGATACTGGCGAAAACAGTGTTTCAGATACTGAAAAGATCCGCATGCAGTTGTTCCTTGATATCAAGGTATGCACTTTGTTCAGTGGGCAATTTTTAGATAAAAATGGCATAACATATGATATCATGTTATGAATATTTAGGTACCTGGTCTATGACTGTTGGAAGCTGATCTTTTCAGCCTCCTAATTCCATCATTTATCTGTCATATTAGCCCTTAGTGCTCCTTGCTTCATTTTGTTCAATTAAGTAGGTTTCTAGCAACATATAATAGAATTTTGGCTTAGGTTTGATCTTTAACTATTTTCATTTATCATTTGTTGTAAATGTTTTTGGCAGTATTACTTATATTATTTACTATTTAGTCATCATATTTCATCCATTGTGGTATGTTTTCTTCAATATGTCGGGTTAACAAATCCGAACCATTGAATCTTCTGAAAAATTCAACCTCTACGTAAACACCATATGTTCCAACAGTTAAAATATGTCGTGTCAGATTTTGTGTTCCTTTTTGTTCTAAGAGTCGCTCATATATTATGTTTGTTCATCCTTGCATTTAAAAATTCTTCACATTTTCTATTCATCCTTGCATTTAATTTGTTGATGACTAAAAGATATTTTCTTTATTTTAAATGAACTGAGTTGACGCTGTTTGGCTGTGGGAGAATGCAGGTAATGAGATGTAATGTTTCCCTCTAATCTATGGTTTGTTATTCTTGTTTTTAGTAATTTTGAATGCAGGTGTGGGAGAATGCAGGTGATGAGATGTGATGTTTGCCTCTAAACATGCAGATGTATTGATCATTCCCCTGAAGTTGTTGTACTGGCAATGGATAAAATTCTTAAGCAGCTACAGACTATCGTAAGCTTCATGTTTAGTGAATAATATTTTACTGTTTACTGATTTGAGAAGGCATAGATATTCTACACATTTAACAAACATCCAGTCCTTTATGTTTATGCTACTTGGGAATTTTGTAGCTTGCTTATGAGGGATTTTAAGAACATAGACCTTAATATTCAACAAACATGTTGGCCATTTAAACTTAGCAAAGGAATTAATGAATTTAAACATGGTTGGTGCTTACAGGTTGGTTTGGGTGAGACTTCGGATGTATGAGGAGTTGTTTGCTTGTAGTTCATGAACCTTAGTTGCAAAAGGACTATAGCAAAGTGTAGCAAATTTGGATCCATTTGTTCTGCTGGATGAGTTCACAGGTTATACTACATTTTTTTGAATTTAACTCTCTTTGGATGAGTTCACAAGTTAGTCTACAAGTTTAACTGTAGATGCCTAGTATTATTTTTTTCCTGTGTAATCCGATATCCAATGATTGACAAGACATCATTATCATATTATCAAATGCATAATGTTTGTTTTTATAGACAGGTAATTTCCAATGTATACAACATTATAGTTTAATATGCATCCTAACAACTAGTTAAGTAGGAAGTACACTAGTTAAAAGAAACAATTTGTTGCTCATTATCAATAAACAGCACAAATGTTAACTTAAGCAAGTTTGGTTTTATGAGATTTTGCTAGGCAAATTACACAACAAGAAAATACACCATCGACAGCAAAATATCTCAGTGTTCAATGTCTAATTACTGTTTTACTTCTCCTGAAAATAAAAAATATACGGAAACACTGTAAAAGTCGAAAACATTAAAGCTGGAAGACAAAAAAAAGGAGTGGGAGTCTAAATTTTCATCTCCTTTCCTCTAGACTTATTTCGTTTAGGTCCTGGCTACGACCTTCCTCCATTTCTCATTATTTTCACTAAAAATTAAACTTGCTCCATCACGTCTAATCCCGTCTTCATCTATTCGCAGTTCATCCATCATGTCCAATCCCCTCTATATCTAGTTGCAGCTCACCGAAGATCCCATGGCTCAACCCTGCTTAGCTTCCTCTATTACTCCATGCCCAACTCCACCGTGACACACAACATCGCCACCCAATTCGATTAACAGAAGAATCCACAAAAATGTAGGCTTTTGAAATGATCTGTTAAAGAGACGAAAACAGATACCAACGTATTTTTGAGTACATAAATATGATTTATATTATTAATATAAAATCCAAGCCCATTTATGATGAGATACTATTAGATATGAATCTCAAGTTGTATATACTTATAAGGCATCATATATGTTCGTCTAACTGTGCCATTCAGATTAGCTGAGTTTACAAGCAAAATTTTTGATTACAATGTAGTACACTAGTTGAGTGTAAAGAATTTAATCCTTAGCTTATATGACATAAGAATACAATGATGATGTAATAAATTAGCTGAGCTTACTGCTGAAGATGCTGTCGTAAGTGCTATAGACAGTATCATTAAAGACAAAGATCTACTAGTTTAAATGAACGGTGAGAGCTTGCAACAGCAGAACCTAAGTTAAAGCGTGTTTGAGCACATCGACAGGGAGCCAAACTAAGCTAGAGCTAAGACGGGCATGAAAATGTTAGTGTTTGAGCACATCAGCAGGAAGAGGTGGAGCTTTATAAGCCCATTAGACATCGGGTCTTAGGTTCAAGAACAAAGGCTAAGCACAATTGAGATCTAACTTGTGAAATTCTAATTCCTTAGTTGTAAATGTATAGAAGTATGGTTAGAGAAAATTTAATTTTGATGATAACAATTTTGTTTACTGAATAATAATATTTTGAATATGAACATCCCCCATTTTACTAGTTAAAAAAATTAATGTTTATTTGATTAGCATTGGTAGTTCATTCTATAAAAATATTCTTAGTTTAGATTATTCGTGAACAGAGAGCACGCCTAAATTTGGCTCAACTTTGGTTGGAATAAACGTTTCAATGATTCTTACTTTACGTATGTAGTATCAACGCATTAAATAAACTTTTACATATACGTATCAATCAAATCTGCTTTAATTTTATAATTTATTCCATAATCATAAATCCATATACTAATTCAGACTGTATGACTGACGCTAGAATATGAATGTTTCAATCAAATCCATTCTATAATATTTTAATCTTAATTTACATTTGATTTTCAGTTTTCCATTTGTGTCAAAATAATTGTTATTGTGTACTCTTATGTGAATTTTTGAGGAGAGACAACTTCATAAAGAAGGAGAATTTTTTTTACTGCTAATTTAATTGATTGGAAAATGGATAATAAGAATGTGTGATTTTTTTTCTTATTCTTTTTATTGCTTTTCCATAAATGTCATTTGTACTGATTATTTAACAAGATGGTTATAAATATTTTTTCACCGTAAGCTCATAATGCATTCTCTATAGAAAAGTGGGCCCAGTTGATATCACGATAATTGACTTAAGTTTATTTTGATATGGTTAATTCTTTCTATCTGCATTTACAACCATAAGTAATTTGATAATATTTATCAAGTGCCTTTTTTGGAGTTTAGATCCTATTAGATGTTCTTTTAACATTAATTAATCGTTTGTATATTCATTTTACTTTTATTTCCAGTCATATATATGTTTAGTGTAATTGAAGTGTTAGATGTCAAGCATAAGTAGGAACGTTATGTCTGCCGCTTAATTGGATACAAGAACACTAAATACAAGAAAGCAACTCTAAATATAGACAGCTCCTTTAATACCCCATTTGAAAAATATTTCTGAAAATGACAAAAGTTAACATTCTTCAATTAGATGGCTCCAGTTTTAATGGAAATCAATTTTACAACCGAAAAGGATTCATGTGATGTAAATTTTCAATTTTTTTTCATCATATGCATTAATCTACATTAAAAATTAATTGTTTCTTATAGTATTATGTAATGTAATGGCCATATAAGTGAATCTCTGAAGTGGTATGAACAAAAGTTTTTTATCAGTATTTTCTATTTGTTAGGAAATAGTTCACTAATAGTATCAATGTTTAGACACTTTAAAATAATAAATACACACATATGACATCTAATCTGAGAATGCCACGAGTGTCCTTCTGAGCAAACTTAAATAAAATCATTTAACATAAACCATGCAAAATAACTCATACGGGAGGTTAACCCATACTGTAAACATATAATACGGATATAAGAAGCTAGTTAAACATAAAATATACAGGCCAATGTATGAAAAGTCAACATAATACAACCATATCCCTTAATGATCTATGCACGTCCATCTTTCAGGCCATTGCATTGTTTATAGATTTTGTTTCATAAGCTTTGACCATGCCTAATGTTGGTGTAAAGTTTGATGTAATTTTTACAAGCCAAATTATACACAGAGCACATCAAGGCTAAAATGGAAAATGAAAATTTTGCAATATGGTCTAGAAGCATATCAAGAAGGTCTGAAATACGGTGCTAAAATGGAAAATGAAAAATTTGCAATATGGACTTGTATTGAAAGCAACAGTGAATCATATCCAAATCGAGTTGATAACATGTGAACCATATGGCATGATCCTTACATGTTTCTTTATATATATTTTGGGAGAATAGTTTCCTCTTTTCTGCTCTAGTGAATATTTTGGAAACCAATGTCTCAATTTAGTTCTTACTCATTTTAATCCTTTTACCTATCTTAGGATTATTCCAATTTAGGTATCTATTTCATGTGTTTTTTTTATGACTCACTATCATGGTCAAGGCATTCATTATTTACATTGATACTCTTGCTTATTTTCTCAATGTTCTTCATATAGTTTAGATTATGAACTTGGACTTGTTTTATTTTATCAATGTCTGCTTGCTTCACATATTTGGTTTCTTCTTCATGAGTTAAGATTACTGCATGTATGCTTTATGTATATATTTTACCAGGCTATTTGTTTTGTTCCTTCTTTTGAATTTGGAGGACCTGCCCTCCTATAAAGTATATATTACTTAAATTGATTATTGTATAGTTCCTTTTCAAGAAATATTTGCATCAGCTCTTAATTATGGACTGATGACTTGGTTGCATAAGATTTTATGTCCAGCTTCAGTTGCTTTATACATGCCCACTTCAACCAGCATTTTCATCTTTCTTATCAACGGTATTTCTTAGCACACCCATCTTTCTTGGAAGGTATGATTATGCTGTTTTGCTTATAGCCATCTCTGAAAGACCATCTGTAATGTTAGATTCAAACCAGCACTAATTGTGAATTTCAAAGGCTGATTTGGTTACATTTTGCTGTGTACGGACATGCTTGGATTTTACGTCCGTATAAGTACATTTTCATGCATTTAAATGTGTATGCTACATGAAGTGTATTTTGTTATATTTGATATGAATTCGATCTTGTTTTGATTAATGTAAATACATATTGAATTAAGAATTAAGGTGCGCAGAAAAGCACTAATCACAAATCCAATGATTGGTAAATACAAAGTTATCTAAGTTTCACAAAAATGAAATAATTTTAAGTTAACTAATTTATGTAGAAGTTAAAATAAGTTTTATAGAAATTACGTAAGTTTGTGAAAAATAATGAAGTGTATAAAATCTAATTAAGGTTTGAAAATAAATTAAGTTTGTAAAAATAATAAAGCTAATAAAGTTTAACTACCTTTTATAAAAGTTCACCATGTTGGCTGCTACCTACCAACAACACAACCATGTGCTGCTCCAATTGTATGTGGCATCACATGTTAGTCACCTTTTTGACCACCTGACCGGAGTTGAGTCGAGCAAGGGCACTGACTTACTTCGTCCACGGTGCAACACCACTCTTGACCTTGAGACTAGTTCCTTTATGCATAAAAAAATAGAGTGAAAATTTAAGCTCAGTGAACAGTGAATATATATTTACCGTGCGCGTATTATTTGTATTGCATGTGTGGGGGGAATATTTATAAGTGAATAAATGACATGTTCTCATGCATTTTGGAAGCTACTTATTGTTTTGGGTGATTAGCTTTGCTTTTGAATGTACTAACAATAATGAAATTTTTTATTTTTGCTTTACAGTTAGATAGATGACGCTGATGGAAAACACTGTTGTGATTAGTTATGGGTTGAAGTTATTCTCGCTGCTAAGACTATATTTTGGTTTGTAAGAATGTATGAACTACTATTTTTGGTCGCTACTACTTTGTGTATGTGTATGTTTGATGTCTCCCTACTATTTTATGAAATATTGTGGACGTAGTGTATGTTTGATGTAAGAATATTGCATATTTTGATTATATAATTTTATCTGTTGGTTATGAATTATATGATCAATATAAAATGTGTTATTAATACGATGCATTGATTATGAAATGTGGCATGGATATAATATGTTGATTTGAAATCCCATAAGAATGCTGAAATTGTTATTGGACTTTTTATGGCGTTTTTAAAACACTATTGAAATTTTTCATGGCGATTTTAAAATGCCATAAATAGTTTATTTAAAATTTGACATACAAACACATACAACGATTCATAAATGCTGTAAATAGATATAACAACAACAAATAAACGCTATGGACAAATGAATCTAAACGCTATGAAATGTATTAACAACAAAGAATAAACGCTATTGGACAATACTTTTCACAGCGTTCGTCGCTGCTGTAGAATGGTTCTGACTTTTAACTGCATGTTGATACACAGCGTTTGTAAAAACGCTGTTAATACCATTTATGGCATTTTATAAACGCTGTAAAAAGTCATATTTGATGTAGTGTTAGAAACTAACTGGAAAATAGATAAGATGAGTGGTCTCCTGGATATTGATCTGATGTTGGTTTCGGCCTTCGGGGTAAATATTTGGGAAATTGTTCTCTTACTAATTTACGGTTGGAGTCTGATTTGAAATCAAACGATAGATACCATAATTTTTATAAAATATATTATATAACAAAAATAGTCACACGTGGACAGTACTCATTCGTTGAGATTAGTCATGTGTTGACAAAAATATAGAGTCATGTATTGAAAGAAATATAGATTCATTTTTGAATAGAATAACGAAGTTATTGAAAAATATAAAGCCGTGTTGATTAGAGATGCGCTATTTTGACGCGAGCGATATTTATATCGATCATATTCGTTTTATAATGAATATTGAAAAGAGATTTAAAAATTGAATATATAGAAAACGAATTTGATTTGAATTGAGTAGAAAACGAATTTGATTTGAATTGAATAGAAAACGAATTTGATTTGAATTGAATAGAAAACGAATTTGAATTGAATAGAATAGAAAATGAATTCGAATTGAAATGAATTTGAAATTTGAATTGAATTGAAATGAATTTAAAACGAATTTATAAGGGAAAATTCAATTTTGATTTGAATTTGAAATGAAGGTTGAAATTGTTTTAGAAACAAATTTGAAACTATTTATAAAATTCGTTTTAAATAGAAATCGACGAAATATATATTATATATATTATATAATGGCCTGAATAGAATGCGCCGCGCCGCGGCAGTTCGTGAATTTCGACCATTGGCTTTGAACGGACATTACGGGAGATCCGACCGTCGGATTCTCCTAAAACCGGAACCGTTGGGTTCGTATCGTAAAGAGCTTTCTAACAAATATTAGAAATTTGAAATCTAATGGTTGGATTTGGAGATACGTCCAAATCAAATTTGGAAAAGGTCGCTGTAAGTGCAGTTCGATGGCCGTTGTTGGAAATCGACTGTACCGGCCTCGATAAAATTATAAAAAATAGTAATAATTTGTGTAAAATCATAAGAAATGATTTGTGAAGAACTGGGATGAAAAATCCCACATTTGTAAAGGTAAAAATGGATTTTTATCGAAATGAACTAGTTTTGAACTAAATTTAAAACCCAATTATTTTTAAATAACTAAATTGGATTTGAAAGGGGTTTTAAATAATCGGAATTTCTAATATATTTGATTGGAATTGAATTAGAATTGATTTGTGGGTTTATCGTGAACGGTGTTTTAAATAACACTTCTTCTTTAACCCGATAATAAATAGAATGTGATTTGGGTTTATCGTGAACTGTGTTTTAAATGACATTAGTTCTTTAACCCAGTAAAATGAGTTTTAATGAATCTGCAATTAGATTGAAATGTGAATTGAAAATTTAAATTATAAAATTTGGAAAGGTAGCGAGAATGGAGTATCACCAGTTTTGCTCCAAGCGGTAGTTAAATCTTTAATTAGATTTGAACGTGGAATGGTAATTAATTTTACCGATAACACCGTGGTGTTAGATATGGAGTATTACCAGTTTTGCTTCATGGGATGAATAGGTTGGGATGAGAAAATAAAACAAAATAATTACTTCGGTGTGGTTCGCTAATCCCGACTAGTTTGGAAAACCATAATGTGGTTTGAAATGATATCCAAAGGAAGATTAAAGAATAAATTTTAAAGAATTTATCTTTGATAAAATAAATGGGAACCTTTCCCTAAGAAAGTGAAATTTAGAAACTAACTGTAGGTTAGCTAAGAAGGATGGTTTCCTGGGTATTGATCTGATGTTGGTTTCGGCCTTCGGGGTTAATATTTGGGGAATTGTTCTCTTGCTAATTTACAGTTAGCGACTGCTGAATTGGAATGAGGCGTATGTGGTGTTTGTGTAACATTTGTTTATTATATACGCGGGTCATTCAGAAAGGCCGGTTTTATACCCATTCTGAATAACCGATTCGACAATAAGTCGAAGATGATGACAGTGGTCGAAGACCAGAAGTCTTCACATCGTTTGGATAATTACTGATGATCCGGATTGGGCTGTACACCCACCAAGAGGAGGGAAATAGTTGGTGGTCGTCCAGACGTACTTGGAGATCGGCGGATATGCGAGGTAAGTGCCTCCGGTTTCGTTCAGACCTAGAACGGACTTGTAAATGGATGGTGTGTCTGACATTGTATTCCTTTATATTGTATTCGTTGATCTCTGCTAAATATATATCTGTTTGGCGGCGGAGAATTTATTCTCTTGCTTAACGCCCTTCTCTGAGACATACGAGCTCAGAGGTTATATATTGGCAGAAATCAGTGGTACGATATGGATTGATAGTGTGGCATGCTGAGATGCAGTGATCCAGACTTTTGTCGAAAAGCAAAGTTTGGTGGATGATGATCAAAGCGCAGCTTTAATATAGCATGGCTTTGTGTATAGCGTTGATTCGCGAGCCTCACACCCCGGTATGGTGGTAAACTGATTGTTTGATCAGTATGCTTTTTAGTGGATGGGCACCTTAGTGGTGTCGTGGATTCGGTCGACCGAGATGAGCTTAGTGCTCAGAGGATAGAGTAAACGGTGTTTTCTCTCGCTGGGACGTAAGCCGCGGTGATACTCGGTTCCCAAAAGTTCGGATGTGCATTACAGTGTTTTCTCTTGTTGGGACGTAAGCCGTGGGGAATTGCACTACGCGATCGATCTTTCGAATCAGGAGCCACCATGATGCAAATCCAACTTTCCAATACGTGTATTTCGGTTTTATTTGTAGAGCCTAGTATGGCGACATAGTGGGATGGGGCACTTATGCCGTCTATGATTGATATTTATGATTGAAATTGTTTTGAAACTATACACTTATAGTAATATCAAAATGATTTGTTTTAAACGTACCAAGCATGTTTGGCTATTATAAGGGAAAACCCTATCCTCCGTCTTGCGTTGCATTGTGTGATGGGACCTGGGTCTTATAATAGCTTCATTTCTCGAAAAAGCATTGCGCTGTTTATCCTATGCACTGGTATTCTTGGGAGGAAACCCGTTCCATGTTATACGGCGTGGTCCCTTGAATTACTCTCTTTTAAAATAAAGTTTTAATAACTGTTTTAGTTCTCACACCAGTCACATGACCGACCTGGAGTTTTTTGTTTTAACCTAAACTCTGGGTGCTCTTATTTTCGGCACGGGCAGCTAGAAGTTTTGGTTTTGCAGATTTATATTCACAGGATCCTGATTTACAGCTGGAGCGATGCTCGGAAAGCTCTGTATCCGTGTATCACTTTCAGTTGTGCTTTGTATTATTTTTCCGCTGTAGTACTGTATTTAAATCTCTGATATTTATCGAATGTAATTTATTCATTTATACTCTGTATATTCTTGTATCTGATGGAATTGTTGTAATAGCAATGAATGTTCTTCTGTTTGTGTTCTGATTTGCCCTATTCTCAAAGTTTCCGCTCTTTCCTTACCGGGGAAGTTACGGGTTCTTACAAAATCAAACCGTTAGAATTCAAATCTCTAATATTCATTAGAAAGCTCTTTTCGATACGTACTCAAAGGTTCCGGTTTTAGGAGAATCCGACGGTCGGATCTCCCGTAATATCCATTCGAAGTCAATGGTCGAAATTCGCGAACTGCCGCGTCACGGCGCATTCTATTCAGGCCATTATATATATATATATATATATATATGTATGTATGTATGTATTTCGTTGATTTCCTTTCAAAACGTATTTTATAAATCGTTTAAATTCGTTTTCAAAATGATTTCAACTCCCTTTTCAAATTCAAATCAAAATCGAATTTTTCAATATAAATTCATTTTAATTTCATTTCAAATTGATTTCAAGTCAATTTCAATTTAATTCGAATTTCAATTTAATTCGAATTTCAAATCTATTTAATTTAATTCGAATTTCAATTCATTTCAATTTAATTCGAATTTCAAATCTATTCAATTTAATTTGAATTTCTATTCATTTCAATTTAATTCGAATTTCGAAATCCCTTTCAATATAGATTGAAAATTGAATAAGATCGATATAAATATCGTTCACGTCAAAATGGCGTCAATCTAATCAACATGGCTTTTATTCAACACATGAATGTTTATTCTATTCAACACATGAATATTTTTCAATTCAACACATGAATTTATTTTCTATTCAACACATGAATTTATTTTCTGTTCAACACATGAATTTATTTTCTATATTGGAATGAGGCCCAATCAATTACCATATAATGTTAATTATATGGATTCCCTGCAACACATGTATATAACAGCAACGATAAATGATCAACCATCGTCCAGAGTGCACCACACAACTGCATAAGCATTAAATATAAATAGTTAACGCTTGCACAGTCTGTCAACCCATCGAATGACATACAACTAAACAATCGGGACTAGTGTACGTCAAATATCATCCCAATACCCGTGCGGGGTTTCAAATCAACAAACACACGTTTTATTTGTGCAGTTGGGCGATGTGTAAAATTTATCGTCCTATTCAATATCAGTCAAATCAGTGTATGTAAACAAATCGTCCAATTTGTTTATTACTATTTATTTTATATACACGTTAAAAATTATATTTTTAACTATAAAATATTTTCCACTATAAAATATTTTATTTCACTCCACATCACACAATCAAATTTCACAACACAGCAACCAAACAAACAAGTCATCCATGGTCTGTGGACGACGGGTGTCGGGTGCTGCTAAGCACCGTCTGCATCCTAGTATATATTTCAAACTAGAAATAAAAATAAAAGTGAGGAGTTCTCACCTTGGGATCCATTCCGCCATTCTTTATTTCTGAATTTCTGAATGGCTTGTGTAATGACCCGGGTTATCGTCGACCATGGTTATCGCCATAAACTCAATGATGACTAACAAAACATTGAAAAATACCAGATGATTAATGAAAGAAATTGAAAGGTGAGGAAAGATAAGATAGAAACTTAGAATATAAGAAGAAGAAGAACACAACATCAGAGTAACACGAATCTCATAGCGGAACGAACAACATATAATATATAGTATATCCTTGAAATAAAATCATTATATGTATACAATAACATTATCAGAGTACAACACTTACAACACAGCGGAAATAACTATAGCTAAATAATCCTGGAGCCTCCTGCTCCAAGCTCTTCAAGTATCTGTAAATCCCGACTACTTGACTGCCCATACAAAATTGGGCACCCAAGAGTTTAGGGAAAACAAAACAAAATAAACTCCGGGTCAGTCATGGGACTGGTATGAGTAAAACAATTTAAACCAGTTCAAGCAGGTAAATGATATCTCATAAGACCACGCCGTATAACGGAACGAGTTTTTCCCTTATGAGAATCAAAATTATCTTTATATCAAAGACCTTTTAATATAATAATAATGTCTATCAACCACAATATAATAATCATCTTGTAGAAACGCTTTCATCTCACATTCTACATATATAGTATACAATCAAAACCGCAAGCAGTATTGGGTAAAGGTCAAACGACCCGAAATCCCCCTTACGGGAAATCCCGGATTGAATTGAGAACAAGCCACAAAAGAACGCAGACAGAAGAACATTTCATTGTATAATACAACAATTCATCGGAATACAAAAATATACAGAGTAAAAACAAATAATATACATCAGAAAATATCAGAGATTTAAATTACATTTAATTACATCACTACAGCGGAAAATAATACAAAACACAACTAGAAGTAATACACGGATAAAGAGCTTTCCGGGTATCGTTCCAACTGTAAATCAGGATCCTATGAATATAAATCTGCAAAACCAAAACTACTAGCTGCCCGTGTCAAAATAGGGGCACCCAGAGTTTAGGCTAAAACAATAAACTCCAAGCCAGTCATGTGATTGGTGTGAGAACTAAAACAATTATTAATCTTTATTTTAAAGTTAGGTAAATCAAGGGACCACGCCGTATAACACGGAACGGGTTTCCTCCCAAGGACACCAGTGCATAAAATAACAGCGCAATGCTAAATAAAGAACAATGAAGCTATTATAAGACCCAGGTCCCATCGCACAATGCAACGCAAGCCGGAGGTTAGGGTTTTTGCCTTATAATAGCCAAGAATGCTTGATACGTTTAAAACAAATCATTTATTATTACTATAAGTGTATAGTGTATAAAACAACTTCAAATCATAAGTATCAATCATAGACGGCATAAGCGCCTCATCCCACTATGTTTCCATATATAGGATTACAACTAAAACCGAAACGTCACGTATTGGATGTTGGATTTCCATCTGTGAACCGAGGAAAAAGTTAGTCCTCTACCGATTCAAGACTGTCTAGCCCGAGCCTCAGGTCAGAGCTCGAGTGACCTTTGGATCGTCAGGGCGGGTCCACCGATGTGGATTAAAATGCCTGAACACTGCGTTTCCCCGCCCTTTGGGGCGTAAATGAGCCAAAAAAATGACTCCATCGGCTTCACATAGTCACCGATATATCCGAGGCGCCTCGCAACAGCAACACGACATAAGTCAAACTCGTCAGGGCGTGTAAAACCACTGACGCCACTTCTAGCTAGATGGAAACGCATGCACTCCCCGATGTCCTCTCCCGTTTTTGGTTCACAACCGAGGTGTGAGGCTCGCGAATCAACGTAACACAAAGATATGCCACACAGGCCGGGATTTGATCATCAACCACAAGACTCTGCTTTTCAACAGAAGCCTTGATCATTTGCATCTTAGCATGCCACACAGGCAAACCACTCCATGCAACCGATATCTATCAATCACACAGAATGATATTCAATGTCAGACACACATCCATTTACAAATACGTTCTGGGTCTGAACGAAACCGGAGGAACTTTATTCCTCGCATATCCATCGATCTCCAAGTACGTCTGGACGATCACCAACTGATTCCCTCCTCCTGGGTGTACATCCCAATCAAGATCATCAGTAATCACCCAAACGACGTGAAGACCTCCGGTCTTCAACCACCGTCTTCATCTTCGACTCATCGTCAAATCAGTTATTCAGAATGGGATAAACCCGGTCTTTCTGAATAACTTGCGTACATAATAAACAAGTGTTACACAAATACAACATACGCCTTATTCCAATTCATCAGTCACTAACCGTAAATTAGTAAGAGAACAATTCCCCAAATATTAACCCCGAAGGCTGAAACCAAGATCAGATCAATACACAGGAAACCCTTCAACTTAGCTAACCTACATTTAGCTTCTAAATTTCGCATTCTTAGGGAAAGGTTCCCATTAATTTTATCAAAGATAAATTCTTCTAAATTTATTCTTTAATCTTCTTTTGAATATCAATTCAAACTAGTCGGGATTAACGAACCTTACCGAAGTAATCATTTATTTTTATTTCCCAATCCCAACCTATTTATCCCATGAAGTAAAACTGGTCATACTTCATATCTAACACCATGGTGTTATCGGTAAATTCAATTACCATTTCACATTCAAATCTAGTTAAAGATTTAACTATCGCCTGGAGCAAAACTGGTGATACTCCATTCTCGATCTTTTCAATCTAATTAAAGATTCATTAAAGCTCCACTTAGTTTTAATCTTCATAGAAATCAATATCATGTCTTTAACTGGGTTAAAGAACCAATGTCATTTAAAATACGGCTCGTGATTAACCCAAAATCACCTTCCATTAATTATCGGGTTAAAGAACCAGTGTTATTTAAAACACGGTTCACGATAAACCTAAAAATCAATCCCAATTCAATTCCAATTAAATATTATTTGATTGGCACACTTCATTAAATCTAAATAAAAAGATTTAATCTTTTCTCAACTGGGTTTAAGAACAGTGTTAATGAAGACACCATTCACGACAAACCCAAATCCCATTTGATATTAAATACAAGGCTCTGAATAGAAAATATATCGGCTTATATTCAATATCAAATTCTACGACCAACAAATATCGTATTGGAAATAACGATATATCTTTCAAATTTCCATAACAATATCTGTATAATCACGAAATCCAACATCGAAATATTCCAAAGACAATTTCGATTCAAATCCATTCCAATTTAATTATTGGAAATTCTGATTACTTTTAAAACCCTTTTCAAATTCAATTCATTTATTTAAAAATAAATAGAATTATAATTCTAGTTCAAAACTAGTTCATTCCGATAAAAATCTATTTTTTATCTTTTCAAATATGGAGTTTTTCATCCCAATTCTTCCCAAATCATTTCTTTTGATTTTACACAAATTATTACTATTTTTAATAATTTTATCAAGGCCCGTACAGTCGATTTCCATCAACGGCCATCGAACTGCACTTACAGCGACCTTTTCCAAAATTGATTTGGACATTATTCCAAATCCAACCGTTAGATTTCTAATTTCTAATACTCATTAGAAAGCTCTTTTCGATACGAACCCAACTGTTCCGGTTTTAGGAGAATCCGACGATCGGATCTCCCGCAATATCTATTCGAAGTCAATGGTCGAAATTCGCGAACTGCCGCGGCGCGTTCTATTCAGGCCATTATATTATATATATAATATATATTCCGTCGATTTTTTTTTAAAACGTATTTTATAAATCGTTTTAAATTCGTTTTCGAAACGATTTCAACTTCATTTCAAATTCAAATCAAAATTGAATTTTTCCTTATAAATTCGTTTTAAATTCATTTCAAATTGATTTCAATTCAAATCGATTTTTAATTCAATTTCAGTTCGTTTTCAATTCAAATTCATTTCTATTCAATTTCAATTCGAATTCATTTTAGTTTCAATTCAATTCGAATTCTAGTTCGTTTCAATTCAATTTAATTCGAATTTCATTTCAAAATATTCGATTTTGAAATCACTTTTCAATATTCATTATAAAAATGAATATAATCGATATAAATATCGTTCGCGTCAAAATAGCGCATATCTAAAACACACGGCTTTATATATTTCTATTTCAAATACTCTATTCAAATATTTCGTTTCATATATTTCTTCTCAAATATTTTATTCAAATATTTCTCTTCAAATATTCTTTTTCAAAACTGGAATAAGGCCCAATCAATTATCATAGATTTTATTTCTATGGATTTCCATACAACGCATGTATATATCAACAATGACAAATAATCAACCATCATCCAAAGTGCACTCTACACTGTATAAGCATCAAATATAAATATTTGACGCTCATTACAGTCTATCAATCAATCGATCGACATACAACTAATTATTGGGATTAGTGTATGTCATATATCATCCCAATACCCGTATGGGGTTTCAAACAATCAAACACAGATTTTATTTGTGCAGTTGGGCGATGTGTAAAATTTATCGTCCCAATCAATATCAGTCAAATCAGTGTATATAAAACAAATCGTTCGATTTGTTTATATTAATTTATTTCATTTCATATACACGTTAAAAATTCTATTTTTAACTATAAAAATATTTTTTATTTCAATCCACATCACACAATCAACTACACATCAAAATCAAACAAACAAGCAAGCCGTCCATGATCTGTGGACGACGGGTGTCGGGTGCTACTAAACACCGTCTGCATCCTAGTATATATTTTAACTAGAAAATTAAATTAAAAGTGAGAAGTTCTCACCGACTAGCTTATCCAAACTCCACGACTCTTCACATGTAGGAAATCTTCATCTTGCTTGCACTTCGTCACTTTCGTCGCCCGTGTTCGATACATATATAAAAATCACATTTTTATACTGCGGTCTTTAAAATAAAAATCACATTTTTATTTGTTCACTTTCAATTTAAAAATCATATTTTTCCTTAACCATTCTAATGATCAAAATCGTATTTTTACTTTGCTATGTATATGACAAAAATTCTATTTTTACATCGCTATTATATAGATAAAAATTCTATTTTTACATCGCTATCATATAGATAAAAATTATATTTTTATATTTACTTCTAATATAAAGATCGAATTTTTATATCATCGCTATAAAAATCACATTTTTACTTCAACCTATATATAAGAAAAATCAGATTTTTATTTTGCTACATATATAAAGATAATATTTTTAAATTCTGTGTTATATAAAAATCATATTTTTAATATTTCTACTTTATAAAAATCATATTTTATTACTTCTACTTTATAAAAATCATATTTTTATTACTTCTACGTTATAAAAATCATATTTTTATTACTTCTACTTTATTAAAATCATATTTTTATACTAAACAACACATAACTTTTCTTAAAATGTTTTTCTATAAATTAAAACTGATTCAAATACTTCAAAACTGATTTATTATAACTGAAATTGAATTAGAAACTAATTTAAATAAATAAAAATCACCTTGGTTCGATTTTACTGAGGAGGGAAGGCTCATGAGGGACTGACGGTCGGAGGAGGGTGGCACGGTGTCGGAGTTGGCGGCGTGGCGTCTGATGTGGGCCGGGGGGGCTGCGCGATCCAATTTGGATTGGGGCGAGGGTGGCTTCGCGAGGTAGGAGGTCGAAGGGGGGGCTCCATGAGATCGGGGGAGACGGCGCAAGGGGGGCGATGCCTGAACGGCGGTGGCGGTGGTTGCCATCAGGGCGACGGCGGGGAGATCGAAATCGTTTTTTTTTTCTTTTTCCTTTTCTGAAACGCGAGAATGAAAGGATAAGAGGAGGGAGGGGGTTAAGTGAAAAGGAGTGTATATATATTAGTTTATATATAATTAATTTAATTTTCAAAAAGCAACTTTTTATTTCGAACTCGAAATCAAACCCACCGCCTGTCGTCCACAGCTAATTACCCCCATTCCGAACACAACGGATATTTATCGTAAGCCGATTCAATCATTTTGACCAGTTTTCATCAAAACCAAAATATAACTCTATATACTGAATTTGAACGCGCATTTCAATTTACTGGGGTCACATACTAACTCGAAAAATTCCTGAAAAATATTTCCTAGCTTCGTATTGACGATACGGTCCTAACAAAACTAATTTCGTCAAATTCTGAGACCGCCTGAAAAATGGCCATTTTCCAGTCGATTAAAATCAATTGAAACTGATCAAACGCGTTTTCCTTTGCCACGCTCACATATTGATTCGAAAAATTATGAAATTTGAAACCTAACAATAACTTGACATCACGGATCCAACAAAAGTAGTTTCGTCGAAAACCGAGGTCGTTCGCAAAATGGCCATTTTTAAGGGCCGAAATTCCATAGCGACTATTTTGAATTTTCAACTGGGCATATCTTTTGATTTCCACTATGAAATTTTGATTTTTTGGATTCGTTGGAAAGATATTCTCAAATAGATTCTAATATTTTTGGTTTCACTAAAATCCGGTTTATTTTGAATCTTGTACGTTTATTTGAAATTTGAAATCGAATTATCGAACTACCGCGCAGTTTTCTATTCCTTTTATAATTATAAATAATTATTTATATTCTAACATGATTCAAATAAATATATACGTTCTATTTCTATTCAAAATAAATTTCTCGTCGTAATTATTTAAAATATATCATTTTAAATATTCAAAATTCGCTAAAATGGGCAAAATAAAAATTTTAAATTGGCTCGGATTTCCGGGTTATTACAATCTCCCCCACTTAAAACTTTTCATCCCCGAAAAGGAACGAAGCCGAAAGTTGTTTCACAAATCAACTCAACTTCCAGTATTTTCATTATTTTCCTTACGGCTTAAGTTCTTCAACTTTTCAGTTTCTAAGAACTTTTCAAATTTTCCAAAAATTTGGCTAACACCCTAAATTTCCGAAAAATTTCGCCATAACCTCCCCTGCACCGGGGACTTCGGGATATTTCATATAGCCTCCCATGGCCTTCTTCAATCCAAAAGAAAAAGAAAAAGCCAAGCGGCTAGCCAATCGGCTCATAAAATCATCATCACCCAAACAAAACAGTAAATTATGGTAAACATGTACCTATTTGTCGGGCAAACAATTTTATTCTTCTGCTCTAACCTCTTTGCTACGAACTGTTCAATGTAAGTACATGTACATGCGTGCAAATGCGACTAATTTTCAATACAATTCACTATTTTATACAATTTGGTTATAGGTTCAACATTTTAATTTATCAACCAATAATCAACAACAACACAACCATCAATCAATTAGTTGATTAGCTTTTCAAATTCATAACTTTGATACATAGTCCAAAAATCAGATTTTTGATGCCAAATCACAACAATAAGCCCTATCTAGTTTCTGTTCTCACACCAGTCAATTGGAAATATATAGAATTCTCACTTTCGAAACTCGAAAATAAATACTGGCGATGGTGGCCCGTCACCAGAATTATCCCCGGGCAACTAGAGTGTGATTCTATTACTATCCAATACATTAAAACTTCGAATACACGTTTGCAAGACATATATGCAAAATCTTTAAATATTGGATTGTCCAAATTAAATATAAATAAATATTCAAATACGTATAAAACGATTTAAATTTCAAAACAAAAATTGTTTTCATCTGAAAAATATACTCTTCACACTCATTCTAGGATACCACTGATCCTATCTCTAACGAGTAATTCTCATTGGATGTTACTAATCCAATTTCTGATGAATTCTTTCGTATGGCTCTAATGTGTCTTGTTCTCCGAGCTCTGTAAAACAAAGCTATGATACCACGATGAAATGACCCGAAATCCCCCTTACAGGAAATCCCGGATTGAATTGAGAACAAGCCACAAAAGAACGCAGACAGAAGAACATTTCATTGTATATTACAACGATTCATCAGAATACAAGAATATACAGAGTAAAAAAAAATAATATACATAAGAAAATATCAGAGATTTAAACTACATTTAAATACATCACTGTAGCGGAAAATAATACAAAACACAACTAGAAGTAATACACGGATACAGCGCTTTCCGGGTATCGTCCCAGCTGTAAATCAAGATCCTATGAATATAAATCTGCAAAACCAAAACTACTAGCTGCTCGTGTCAAAATAGGGGCACCTAGAGTTTGGGTTAAAACAATAAACTCCAGGTCAGTCATGTGACTGGTGTGAGAACTAAAACAGTTATTAATCTTTATTTTAAAGTTAGGTAAATCAAGGGACCACGCCGTATAACACTGAACGGGTTTCCTCCCAAGAACACCAGTGCATAAAACAACAGCGCAATGCTAAATTAAGAACAATAAAGCTATTATAAGACCCAGGTCCCATCACACAATGCAACGCAAGTCAGAGGATAGAGTTTTTGCCTTATAATAGCCAAGAATGCTTGATACGTTTAAAACAAATCATTTATTATTACTATAAGTGTATAGTGTATAAAACAACTTCAAATCATAAGTATCAATTATAAACGGCATTAGAGCCCCATCCCACTATGTCGCCATATATAGGATTACAACTAAAACTGAAACGTCACGTATTGGAAGTTGGATTTCCATCTGTGAACCGAGGCAAAAGATAGTCCTCTACCGATTCGAGACTGTCTAGCCCGAGCCTCAAGTCAGAGCTCGAGAGACCTTTGGATCGTCAGGGCCGATCCACCGATGTGGATTAAAATGCCTGAACACTAGGTTTCCCTGCCCTTTGGGGCGTCAATGAGCCAATAAATGACTCCATCGGCTTCACATAGTCAGCGATATATCCGAGGCGCCTTGCAACAGCAACAACCACATAAGTCAAACTCGTCAGGGCGTGTAAAACCACTGACGCCACTTCTAGTTAGAAGGAAACGCATGCCCTCCCTGATGTCCTCTCCCGTTTTCGGTTCACAACCGGGGTGTGAGGCTCGCGAATCAACGTTACACAAAGCTATGCCACACAGGCCGGGCTTTGATCATCAACCACAAGACTGTGCTTTTCAACAGAAGCCTTGATCATTTGCATCTTAGCATGCCACGCAGGCAAACCACTCCATGCAACCGATATCCATCAATCACACAGAATGATATCCAATGTCAGACACACGTCCATTTACAAGTCCGTTCTGGGTCTGGACGAAACCGAAGGAACTTTATTCCTCGCATATCCATCGATCTCCAAGCACGTCTGGACGATCACCAACTGATTCCCTCCTCCTGGGTGTATATCTCAATCAAGATCATCAGTAATCACCCAAACGACGTGAAGACCTCCGGTCTTCAACCACCGTATTCATCTTCGACTCATTGTCGAATCAGTTATTCAGAATGGGATAAACCCGGTCTTTCTGAATAACTCGCGTATATAATAAAGCAAGTGTTACACAAACACACATACGCCTCATTCCAATTCATCAGTCACAAACCGTAAATTAGTAAGAGAACAATTCCCCAAATATTAACCCCGAAGGCATCAGATCAATACACAGAAACCCTTCAACTTAGCTAACCTACAGTTAGCTTCTAAATTTCACATTCTTAGGAAAAGGTTCCCATTAATTTTATCAAAGATAAATTCCTCTAAATTTATTCTTTAATCTTCTTTTGAATATCAATTCAAACTAGTTGGGATTAACGAACCTTACCGAAGTAATCATTTATTTTTATTTCCCAATCCCAACCTATTTATCTCATGAAGTAAAACTGGTCATACTTCATATCTAACACCACGGTGTTATCGGTAAATTGAATTACCATTTCACGTTCAAAACTAATTAAAGATTAAACTATCGCCTGGAGCAAAACTGGTGATACTCCATTCTCGATCTTTTCAATCTAATTAAAGATTCATTAAAACTCCACTTAGTTTTTATCTTCACAAGAAATCAATATCCTGTCTCTAACTGGGTTAAAGAACCAATGTCATTTAAAACACGGCTCATGATAAACCCAAAATCACCTTCCATTAATTATTGGGTTAAAGAACCAGTGTTATTTAAACACGGTTCACGATAAACCCAAAAATCAATCCCAATTCAATTCCAATTAGATATTTTTTAATTGGCACACTTCATTAAATCTAAATAAAAAGATTTAATCTTTTCTCAACTGGGTTTAAGAACAGTGTTAATGAAGACACCATTCACGACAAACCCAAATCCCATTTGATATTAAATACAAGGCTCTGAATAGAAAATATGTCGGCTTATTTTCAATATCAAATTCTACGACCAACAAATATCGTATTGGAAATAACGATATAAATATATCTTTCAAATTTCCATAACAATATCTGTATAATCAGAAATCCAACATCGAAATATTCCAAAGGCAATTTCGATTCAAATCCATTCCAATTTAATTATTGGAAATTCTGGTTACTTTTAAAACCCTTTTCAAATTCAATTCATTTATTTAAAAATAAATAGAATTATAATTCTAGTTCAAAACTAGTTCATTCCGATAAAAATCTATTTTTATCTTTTCAAATGTGGAGTTTTTCTTCCCAATTCTTCCCAAATCATTTCTTATGATTTTACACAAATTATTACTATTTTTAATACCTTTATCAAGGCCCGTACAGTCGATTTCCATCAATGGCCATCGAACTGCACTTACAACGACCTTTTCCATATTTGATTTGGACATAATTCCAAATCCAACCATTAGATTTCTAATTTCTAATATTCTTTAGAAAGCTATTTTCGATACGAACCCAACGGTTCTGGTTTTAGGAGAATCCGACGGTCGGATCTCCCGCAATATCCATTCGAAGTCAATGGTCGAAATTCGGGAACTGCCGCGGCGCGGCGCGTTTTATTCAGGCCATTATATTATATATATAATATATATAATATATATTTCGTTGATTTCCTTTTAAAACGTATTTTATAAATCGTTTTAAATTCGTTTTCGAAGCGATTTCAACTTCATTTAAAATTCAAATCAAAATTGAATTTTTCCTTATAAATTCGTTTTAAATTCATTTCAAATTGATTTCAATTCAAGTCGATTTTTAATTCAATTTCATTTCGTTTTCAATTAAATTTCAATTCGAATTCATTTCTATTCAATTTCAATTCGAATTCATTTTATTTTCAAGTCGAATTCTAATACGTTTTAATTCAATTTAATTCGAATTTCATTTCAAAATATTCGATTTTGAAATCACTTTTCAATATTCATTTTAAATACGAATATAATCGATATAAATATCATTCGCGTCAAAATAGCGCATATCTAATCAACACGGCTTTATATATTTCTATTTCAAATATTCTATTCAAATATTTCGTTTCAAATATTTCTTCTCAAATATTTTATTCAAATATTTCTCTTCAAATATTCTATTTCAAAACTGGAATGAGGCCCAATCAATTACCATAGATTTTATTTCTATGTATTTCCATACAACACATGTATATATCAACAATGACAAATAATCAACCATCATCCAAAGTGCACTCTACACTGTATAAGCATCAAATATAAATATTTAGCGCTCATAACAGTCTGTCAGTCAATCGATCGACATACAACTAGTTATTGGGATTAGTGTATGTCATATATCATCCCAATACCTGTATGGGGTTTCAAACAATCAAACACAGATTTTATTTGTGCAGTTGGGCGATGTGTAAAATTTATCATCCCAATCAATATCAGTCAAATCAGTGTATATAAAACAAATCGTCCGATTTGTTTATATTAATTTATTTCATTTCATATACACGTTAAAAATTCTATTTTTAGCTATAAAAATATTTTTTATTTCAATCAACATCAGACAATCAACTACACATCAAAATCAAACAAACAAGCCGTCCATGGTATGTGGACAACGGGTGTCGGGTGCTACTAAACATCGTCTGCATCCTAGTATATATTTTAACTAGAAAATTAAATTAAAAGTGAGAAGTTCTAACCGACTAGCTAAATCAAACTCTACGACTCTTCATATGTAGGAAATCTTCATCTTGCTTGCACCTCGTCACTTTCGTCGCCCGTATTCACTACATATATAAAAATCACATTTTTATACTGCGGTCTTTAAAATTAAAATCACATTTTTATTTGTTCACTTTCAATTTAAAAATCATATTTTTCCTTAACCATTCTAATGATCAAAATCGTATTTTTACTTTGCTATATATATGATAAAAATTCTATTTTTACATCGCTATTATATACATAAAAATTCTTTTTTTATATCTACTTCTAATATAAAGATCGAATTTTTATATCATCGCTATAAAAATCACATTTTTACTTCAACTTATATATAAGAAAAATCAGATTTTTATTTCGCTACATATATAAAGATAATATTTTTATATTCTCTGTTATATAAAAATCATATTTTTAATATTTCTACTTTATAAAAATCATATTTTTATTACTTTTACTTTATAAAAATCATATTTTATTACTTCTACTTTATAAAAATCATATTTTTATTACTAAAAAAAACACAACTTTTCTTAAAATGTTTTTTTATAAATTGAAACTGATTTAAATACTTCAAAACAAATTTCCTATAACTGAAATTGAATTAGAAACAGATTTAAATAAATAAAAATCACCTTCGTTCGATTTTACTAAGGAGGGAAGGCTCATAAGGGACTGACAGTCGGAGGAGGGTGGCACGGTGTCGGAGTTGGTGGCGCGGCGTCTGATGTGTGCCGGGGGGGCTGCGCGATCCGATTTGGATTGGGGGAGGGTGGCTTCGCGAGGTAGGAGGTCGAAGGGGGGGCTCCGCGAGATCGGGGCAGACGACAAAAGGGGGCGATGCCTGAACGGCGGTGGCGGTGGTTGCCATCAGGGCGACGGCGGCGAGATCGAAATCGTTTTCTTTTCTTTTTTCTTTTTACTTTTCTGAAACGCGAGAATGAAAGGATAAGAGGAGGGAGGGGGTTCAGTGAAAAGGAGGGTATATATATTAATTTGTATATAATTAATTTAATTTTCAAAAAGCAACTTTTTGTTTCGAACTCGAAATCAAACCCACCGACTGTCGTCCACAGCTAATTACCCCCAGTGCAAACACAATGGGATATGTATTGTAAGCTTAATCGATCGTTTCGATCAATTTTCGTCAAAATCAAAATATAACTCTATATATTTAATTTGAACGCGCATTTCAATTTACTGGGGTCACATACTAACTCGAAAAATTCCTAAAAAATATTTCCTAGCTTCGTATTGACGATACGGTCCTAACAAAACTAATTTCGTCAAATTCTGAGACCGTCTGAAAATGGCCATTTTCCAGTTGATTAAAATCAACTGAAACTGGTCAAACGCGTTTTCCTTTGCGACGCTCACATATTGATTCGAAAAATTATGAAATTTGAAACCCAGCAATAACTTGACATCACGGATCCAACAAAAGTGGTTTCGTCGAAAACCGAGGTCGTTTCAAAATGGCCATTTTTAAGGGCCGAAATTCCATAGCGACTATTCTGAATTTTCAACTGGTCATATCTTTCGATTCCCGCAATGAAATTTTGATTTTTCGGATTTGTTGGAAAGATATTCTCAAATAGATTCTAATATTTTTGGTTTCACTAAAATCAGGTTTATTTTGAATCCTGTACATTCATTTGAAATTTGAAATCGAATTATCGAACTACCGCGCCATTTTCAATTCCTTTTATTATTATAAATAATTATTTATATTCTAACGACGATTCAAATAAAAATATACATTCTATTTCTATTCAAAATAAATTTCTCGTCGTAATTATTTAAAATATATCATTTTAAATATTCAAAATTTGCTAAAATTTACAAAATAAATTTTTTAAATTGGCTCGGATTTCCGGGTTATTACAAATAACTATGACAAGATATGGAACCACCTTTCGCTAGTGTACCTCTAGAAAGGAATACACAGGGTTCAACAAGAACATCTTGCAACCCGGCCACACATGACCGACTACTCATTTCGCTTGAGTGTATCGAATGTATATCACCAACAGTTGGGTCAGCGACCGTTTCCCGAATGGGATAGTATCGACAATAGATTTTTAGAAGTAAATGAAACTCTAGATCAGGTGATTATACACCCTAATAGGTGCGACCTACATAGCCATGCTACCTGCCCGATTTCTGTCATTTACCGGATGTGAGGCTAGAAGCTACGCTTATATTTTACAAGTCACATCTTCATTCACTTAGAATGTCAAATCGTCATACCCGCAAAATCACAAATTGACTTATCCAAAAATATCACGGGTATAAAGCTAAGAGAAACGAATTCCTCCGCCACCAAATGTGAATACGTTTGAAGAGATCAACTTACGCGATCTATTGGATATACTCTGTCAGACCTTCTTCCATACCAGTTGTCTTGGGACTGGATAAACCGAAGGCACTATTCAGTACATCCACCTTAGGCACTGTTATCTAAGACTTATACAACAGCCCTTGCACTTTACTCCGTCTTCAATTATCTTTGGCATATATGATTCGCAACGCTTATGCCAATACGGAGTGGTTCTTCGGATAATAATCCAACCGGTCTCTCCATATTAACAATGTTAAAATGATCAAAAACTTCGATAGTCGGTGAGTTAACTATCAAAGAAAACACGTGTGCAAACAACGATATTATTTCCAGATGGAAATTATAACGATCAATCATCATTTAACATATGTATATATATATATTCACATTTCCTTATTTTCTATGTTTAGAAAATATATGTTATTAACACTGGAGAACATTTCCATAGCTTATTTTCTTTTCACTATCCTCCCACAACTATCAGTCACCGACTGTAAACTAGTATGTGAACAATTTCCTAAGTATTAATCCCAAAGGTCGAAACCAACATCAGATAGACACTTAGAAAACCATTCAATGTACTAAACTCTAGTCAGTTTCTAATTTTGCTTAACTCTATTTGATTAAATCTGGTTGAACAAATTCGATCAACTTGGTTTGATTAACTCATTTTACTTGGTTTGACTAACTCGTTTGATTTATCCCTTTCGCTAACTCATTTTGATTAACTCCAGTCAATTAACTCTATTTGATTAATTCAAATCGATTAACTCCTGTCAATTCTATTTAACAAATAATTAATTCTTTTTACTCTATTTTTAACAAATAAATATTCCCTTTTACTCCTATTTATTTCCTAAATAAATAACCTTTATAATCCTATTTATTTCCTAAATAAATAACCTTTATAATCCTATTTATTTATTTCTAAATAAATATCTCCTTTTATAAAATCCTTCGATTATATAATTTCCTTCTTTTATAAAATCCTTCGATTATATAGTTTCCTTCTTTTATAAAATCCTTGGATTTTATAAATATTTTCTTTTCAGATATACTTTTGAAAATTCCCTTTTTACATTTTAGTATTCCGTATGGTATTTAAAATACTGAACAACAATGATCAATATCATCCAAACACATGCAATAAATAACAAATTATACATCACAACATATATCACAATATATGAAAAATCAGTAAAATAACTGTTGAGGAATCCAGTCGGATTCCTCCAACCTGTTTCCCAACATCCACAGATGTTACACAATAAAATCAACATTACTTTCAGTTCCATATGATACATTCTGTTAAACAGAATCAATATAGAAATTCACTAACTAATTAGCAGTTCAATCAAACAGTCAACACACAGACAATCAACCAATATTTAACAGTTCTAAAAATACAACATGAAATTATAAACTGTTCAGAGTTAGTGAGATTTACTCACATTTGCGCGTTAGCCGTTAAATAATGGTTTGCGTTATTTGATTCAGTCGGACAATGTATTTCGCCATAAATTGTAACGAGCTTGAATTCACTCCCAGTCAGCTCCATGGTGTAGTGTCCGTCCATACAATCCCAACGTGACTAGTTTCGCTGAATTTCATTACCGTATGACAAAGTTATGTTACTTACAAATTAATGGACATTTAATTTAAATTAAAAGATGAATAAAAATTAAAATGGGCCTAAACCCTTTATAACTTCTGCCCACACAAGAACACAACCCAAACCCGCCATACCTTCTTCCCCGATTCAATACGCCTGTTGCCTTCTCGCAGAAACCATTTTCGTGAATTTTGTTCACCAACCGCTCCTTTGATTCTCCATTGGAACACGCAAAACCTCCACCAAAGTCCTCTTCGAACCCCCGTCAACTCTATCACCTTCTCTCCCATTCCTTCGCCCTTCTCTCGACTTCGACGATCAGACCCTACTGCTCACGCACAGTAGTTGTGCGTCCCTTTTATCTCCAGATTTTCCCAAAAAGATCACAGACTCTTCCACTTTTCATCCTCATTCCCAATCTAAGCTCAGTTTCGTGATCGGATGATTCAAAATCCAAGTTTTTGACAAACCCTAGGACTACGATTATTTTCCCAAACCCTTGAATCGTTATTGCACCCTGTACTTTGGGTATCGGATTGAAGAGGAACTCTCAGGGATTGTAGAGATGTTTGAATTGCAATTTCTAACCATTTATTTGAATTGTTTGGATTTTCTCAACATTTGTTCTTCACGTTTTCTTCCTTTCTGGAGAAAAAGGAAAATGACGGCTTGTAATTTGATCTTACAGGGGAGGGCAAAACTGATGTGTGGTTGAAAATTGAAGTAGGTGGCTCCTTTTTGTTCACATATTTTATTTTAGATATTTTCTTTTATTTATTTTTGCTTTCTAAACTGGACATGCAGCTACAGCTCGACATTACGGTCCCAACGAAACTGGTTTGGTCGAATTCCGACTTCTCACACAGCGTATTTTTAACTGTCAGAATATCGATTATTTTTCACTCTAAAAATCTGTACGGCCACACAGTGACTCTAAAATCACGGAAACTGACATCTAGCAACTATTTGACATTACGGATCCAACAAAATTAGTTTCGTCGAATTCCGACTTCGTTTGCAAAAGTGGCTATTTTTAAAAGCACTGGATGACCCATTTAAATATATTTAAATATAATTAAATAAATTATTAATAAATTAATATTATTGTATATATTCACAGTGGAATACCATACAGCTCTAGAATATTTCTGTATGAATTTCTAACTTGATATTTCAAATCTGGGTCAACCTGATACTCGATTTATATTGAAATCCCTTTTTAAAATATAAATAATTCCTTTATAAATTATAAAGGAATTCCACAACGACTTTTCTAAAATTTGATTTGGACGTAAATCAAAATCTACCCGACGAAATCCAGATTTTTAACTTTTTCTAGAAAATATACTCCACCAGCTCCACACGTTTCTTGTTTCACAGAAGTCCGACTTAAAACGAACCCTGTATATCCATTTGAAGTTCAAATCGCCAATTTATGAACTACAGCCCATTTCGAGCTCGGTTTTAATTATATTAAAACTCTACGTTCAAACTGTCATTTATATAATATATTCGTTATTCAAATCAAATTCCAAGCTGAATTAAATATCACAGATGATCCAATTCACACCATATCGCCATTTCAGCCAATTCTGATTATTTCAGAATTAAATATATTATTTAATTTATTATTTTAATTAAATATTCACCATTATTAAATTCAACGACCATGAAATTTTTATAATCACCTTTTAAATAATTAAATAAATTAATTATTATACTGCTGAAAATGCGGGTCATTACATTCTTCCCCACTTAAAATAATTTCGTCCTCGAAATTGCTAAGGTAGGGAACAACTCTGCTAACTAGTTATTAAATTTATTTGTTCACTTCTTACACCAGTTTCAACTGAATTAATTTAATTTCAGTTTAATATTAATTAATTCTTATCAACGAAAATTTTCAAAAATCCTAAATATTTTCTAACACCTTAACTTTTCGAAAAATTTCGCCAGCACCTCCTTTTTACTGGTCGATAAGTCAAACTCCAACTCGCCACTCTGGGCCATCTCCAACCCAAAAGAAATCAAACAGCCAAGCGGCTTGCCAATTCGGCTCATAAATCTTATATCCAATAGAAATATAAACTTGTACCTTTTGTCGGCATATCATTATATCCTTTCCAACTGTTATCAACTCAGCGGATACAAGGGTCATCTCAATTAAATTCCAATCTGCTTTTATCCACAACACAACCATTCGCTTATATCCGAGCCAAATATCATTTTAACTCGAGTTTCTTCTCGATTCCCAACTCTTAACTTGATTATCGCATTACACTTCAAATTTGAATCTCACAATCCAATTTGTCTTGATATCATTCTAATTCAATCTCCGTTACCACTTTACTGGCTTTACTTTAATTCAAATTGTCTTTCACAAATTTCTGTTAAATTTGTTTTTAATTCAAACAGTCTTTCCCTGGGAATTTTTTTTAAACAGTTTACTCTTTTCAAAAATCAAATTTTCCTTTTTGAAATTCAATACAACTTGTCTTTCCCAAAACAAATTCAAAACAGTATCTCTGGTAGTAATTCGTCACTTACAACTCGAAAATGAATACTGGTGATGCAGCTGTCATCATCAGAATCTATTTTCCAGCGATCGAAGTGAGTTCAATACTATAAAACCATTTCTAAACATTACCACTTTGAAATCCATTTCAAAATATAATTCACACTGCTTGTAAAACAATTTACAATCTCTCAAGATCTTAAATTTTCCTTATTTTTAATCCAAATCCATTTACAAACACTTATCTAATTTTCCAGAATTTTTAATTCAATTTCTGGTTTAAATTTCAGATTTAACTCATCTGATTTCACGTATTTCACTTATATGAATTCTGATTGGTTATTTACATAACCATTTAATTTATAATCTTATTCGATTATAATAACAACCAATATATCCAATATATTATATTTTTGATATATATATATATATCTTCTCTATATCAAGATATACCTTGGGTAAACTTATTTTAATTTACCCTCTTTTCAGAACATATCGTGCCGACCCATCGTATTCAAGTGTTTATAAACTCCTACCGATACAGTGGATCAAACTGATCGACCAGAACCCATAAACAACTCAACCAATAAATCTCCACAATATAAACCAAATTTTTATATCAAATAACAAATACGCGCTCATATGTATACACTCAAACTCAATCTAGGGTATTACTAACCCTATCTCTACCGAGTCACACCATAGAGCCAAGGTAATTCACTTAACCTTATGCTCTGATACCAACTGTAATGACCCGGGTTTTTGTCGACCTTGATTATCGCCATAAACTCAATGATGACTAACCAAACATCGAAAAATACTGGATGATTAAAGAAAGAAATTAGAGGGTGAGGAAAGATAAGATAGAAACTTAGAATAGAAGAAGAAGAAGAACACAACATCAGAGTAACACGAATCTCACAGCGGAACGAACCACATATAATAGATAGTATACCCTTGAAATAAAATCATTATATGTATACAATAACATTATCAGAGTACAACACTTACAACACAGCGGAAATAACTATAGCTATATAATCCTGAAGCCTCCTGCTCCAAGCTCTTCAAGTATCTGTAAATCCCGACTACTTGACTGCCCGTACAAAATTGGGCACCCAAGAGTTTAGGGAAAACAAAACGAAATAAACTCTGGGTCAGTCATGGGACTGGTATGAGTAAAACAGTTTAGAACAGTTCAAGCAGGTAAATGATATCTCATAAGACCACGCCGTATAATGGAACAGGTTTTTCCCTTATGAGAATCCAAATTATCTTTATATCAAAAACCTTTTGAAATTATAATAATGTCTATCAACCACAATATAATAATCATCTAGCAGAAACGCTTTCTCCTCACGTTCTACATATATAGTATACAATCAAAACCGCAAGCACGTATTGGGTAATGGATTTCCAACTGTGACAAGGTATGAAACCACCTTTCGCTAGTGTACCTCTAGAAAGGAATACACTGGGTTCAACAAGAACATCTTGCAACCCGGTCACACATGACCGACCACTCATTTCGCTTTAGTGTATCGAATGTATGTCACCAACGGTTGGGATCAGCGACCGTTTCCCGAATGGGACAGTATCGACAATAGATTTTTAGAAGTAAATGAAACCCTAGATCAGGTGATTATACACCCTAATAGGTGCGAGCCACATAGCCATGCTACCTGTCCGATTTCTGTCATTTACCGGATGTGAGGCTAGAAGCTACGCTTATATTTTACATGTCACATCTTCATTCGCTTAGAATGTCACATCATCATACCCGCAAAATCACAAATTGACTTATCCAAAAATATCACGGGTATAAAGCTCAGAGAAACGAATTCCTCCGCCACCGAACGTGAATACGTTTGAAGAGATCAACTTACGCGATCTATTGGATATACTCTGTCAGACCTTCTTCCATACCAGTTGTCTTGGGACTGGATAAACCGAAGGCACTATTCAGTACATCCACCTTAGGCACTGTTATCTAAGACTTATACAACAGCCCTTGCACTTTACTCCTTCTTCAATTTTCTTTGGCATATATGATTCGCAACGCTTATGCCAATACGGAGTGGTTCTTCGGATAATAATCCAATCGGTCTCTCCATATTAACAACGTTAAAATGGTCAAAAACTTCGATAGTCGGTGAGTTAACTATCAAAGAAAACACGTGTGCAAACAACGATATTATTTCCAGATAGAAATTATATCGATCAATCATTTTCTTATTTTCTATGTTTAGAAAATATATGTTATTAACACTGGAAAACATTTCCATAGCTTATTTTCTTTTCACTATCCTCCCACAACTATCAGTCACTGACTGTAAACTAGTATGAGAAAAATTCCCTAAGTATTAATCCCGAAGGTTGAAACCAACATCAGATAGACACTTAGAAAACCATTCAATTTACTAATCTATAGTCAGTTTCTAATTTTGCTTAACTCTATTTGATTAAATCTGGTTGAACAAATTCGATCAACTTGGTTTGATTAACTCATTTTACTTGGTTTGACTAACTCATTTGATTTATCCCTTTCGCTAACTCATTTTAATTAACACCAGTCAATTAACTCTATTTGATTAATTCAAATCGATTAACTCCTCTGAATTCTATTTAACAAATAAATAATTGCTTTTACTCTATTTTTAACAAATAAATATTCCATTTTACTCCAATTTATTTCCTAAATAAATAACCTTTATAATCCTATTTATTTCCTAAATAAATAACCTTTATAATCCTATTTATTTATTTCTAAATAAATATCTCCTTTTATAAAATCCTTCGATTATATAATTTCCTTCTTTTATAAAATCCTTCAATTATATAGTTTCCTTCTTTTATAAAATCCTTGGATTTTATAAATATTTTCTTCTCAGATATACTTTTAAAAATTCCCTTTTTACATTTTAGTATTCCGTATGGTATTTAAAATACTGAACAACAATGATCAATATCATCCATACACATACAATAAATAACAGATTATACATCACAGCATATATCACATTATATGAAAAATCGGTAAAATAATTGTTGAGGAATCCAGTCGGATTCCTCCAACCTGTTTCCCTGCATCCTTAGATGTTACACAATAAAATCAACATCACTTTCAGTTCCATATGATATATTCTGTTAAACAGAATCAATATAGAAATTCACTAACTGACTAGCAGTTCAATCAAACAGTCAACACACAGTCAATCAGCCAATATTTAACAGTTCTAAAAATACAACATGAAATTATAAACTGTTCAGAGTTAGTGAGATTTACTCACATTTGCGCGTTAGCCGCTAAATAACGGTTTGCGTTATTTGATTCAGTCGGACAATTTATTTTGCCATAAATTGTTACGAGCTCGGATTCACTCTCACTCAGCTCCATGGTGTAGTGTCCGTCCATACGATCCCAAAGTGACCAGTTTCGCTGAATTTCATTACCGTATGACAAAGTTATTTTACTTATAAGTTAATGGACATTTAATTTAAATTAAAACATGAATAAAAATTAAAATGGGTCTAAACCCTGTATTACTTCAGCCCACACAAGAACACAACCCAAACCCACCATACCTTCTTCCCCGATTCAATACGCCTGTTGTCTTCTCGCTGAAACCATTTTCATGAATTTTGTTCACCAACCGCTCCTTTGATTCTCCATTGAATCACGCAAAACCTCCACCAAATTCCTCCTCTTCGAACCCCCGTCAACTCTATCACCTTCTCTCCCATTCCGTCGCCCTTCTCTCGACTTCGACGACCAGACCCTACTGCTCACGCACAGTAGTTGTGCGTGCGTCCCTTTTGTCTCTAGATTTTCCCAAAAAGATCACAGACTCTTCCACTTTTCATCCTCATTCCCAATCTAAGCTCAGTTTCGTGATCGGATGATTCAAAATCCAAGTTTTTGACAAACCCTAGGACTACGGTTATTTTCCCAAACCCTTGAATCGTTATCGCACCCTGTACTTTGGTTATCGGATTGAAGAGGAACTCTCAGGGATTGTAGAGATGTTTGAATTGCAATTTATAACCATTTATTTGAATTGTTTGGATTTTCTCAACATTTGTTCTTCACGTTTTCTCCCTTTCTGGAGAAAAAGGAAAGTGACGGCTTGTAATTTGATCTTATAGGGGAGGGCAAAACTGATGTGTGGTTGAAAATTGAAGTAGGTGGCTCCTTTTCGTTCACATATTTTATTTTAGATATTTTATTTTATTTATTTTTGCTTTCTAAAAATTCGTGTAATCACACACGATACCCAAAAATCACCAAACTGGACATGCAGCTACAGCTCGACATTACGGTCCCAACGAAACTAGTTTCGTCGAATTCGTATGCTCGTAAAGCGTATTTTTAACTGTCAGAATATCGACTATTTTTCACTCTAAAAATTCGTACGGCTACATAGTGACTCTAAAAATCACGGAAACTGACATCTATCAACTATTTGACATTACGGATCCAACAAAATTAGTTTCGTCGAATTCCGACATCGTTTGCAAAAGTGGCTATTTTTAAAAGCTCTGGATGACCCATTTAAATATATAAATATATTTAAATATAATTAAATAAATTATTAATAAATTAATATTATTGTATATATTCACAGTGGAATACCATACAGCTCTAGAATATTTCTGTATGAATTTCTAACTTGATATTTCAAATCTGAGTCAACCCGATATTCGATTTATATTGAAATCCCTTTTTAAAATATAAATAATTCCATTATAAATTATAAAGGAATGCCATAGCGACTTTTCTAAAATTTTATTTGGACGTAAATCAAAATCTACCCGACGAAATCCAGATTTTTCACTTTATCTAGAAAGATATACTCCACCAGCTCCACACATTTCTTGTTTCACAGAAGCCCGACTTAAAACGAACCCTGTATATCCAGTTGAAGTTCAAATCGCCAATTTATGAACTACAGCCCATTTCGAGCTCGGTTTTAATTATATTAAAACTCTACGTTCAAACTGTCATTTATATAATATATTCGTTATTCAAATCAAATTCCAAGCTGAATTAAATATCACAGATGATCCAGTTCACACCATATCGCCATTTCAGCCAATTCTGGTTATTTCATAACTAAATATATTATTTAATCTATTATTTTAATTAAATATTCACCATTATTAAATTCAACGACCATGAAATCTTTATAATCACCTTTTAAATAATTAAATTAATTAATTATTATACCGTTGAAAATGTGGGTCATTACAGCTTGAATTTGCCTGGAATTCCAACACAGTCCTTTTCACGCTGTTCATATATAAAAATTATATTCTTATCTTGCTAGTAATATAATAAAAATTATATTTTTACTACTCTACATGAATAAAAATCATATTTTTATTCTTCATATGATATAAAGATCATATTTTTATTCTTCCTATAATATAAAAATCATATTTTTATTCTTTCTATATTATAAAAATCATATTTTTATTCTTTCTATAATATAAAAATCATATTTTTATTCTGCTACTTCTATAAAGATCACATCTTTATCTTCACTTCATATGTATATAAAAATTGAATTTTTTTCATCACATTCATATATTGATAAATCTAATTTTTACTTCTCATTTCAAACTATATATAATTAAATCATACTTTCCATTTCAACGTCATATATAAATAAATCAAACTTTTCATTTCAAACTATATATAAATAAATCATACTTTTCATTTCAAACTATATATAAATAAATCATACTTTTCATTACAAACTATATATAAATAAATCATACTTTAAAACTCTATATTTTTCGTATTTTAAAAAAAGGTTTTTTAAATTTTTTATATTTAAAACAATATGATTTTAATCTGAAAACAATTCTAATTTTAATTTGATAAACAAACTGACTTTATACGTTATAAACACTCACTGTGTTATCTTCTTCAAGAACACACTGTCGGCCATAACCCAAAACCATCCTTGTAAACATCTGGAGCATGCTGTCTTTTTCCCAAAACCCATCGACCAAGAACGCTCCATCCTAGGGTTCCATTTGGCATGCTTCACGACACACCTGAGGTAGATCGAAGGCCTCACCATCGACGGCCATGGGGCGCGCCACCTTCTCCTGGTGCAACGGCAAACTCGCGCCACCTGGCATAGCTGAAAATGAGGTCGAAGTGTGCCACTTCGAGACACTAATTCAGGCGATTAAGGGCACGATAATTGATCATCTCGGTACCCACTTGAAGATCAGAGTGTGTGCTTCAATTTTGGTTTCATGATGCTGTTGAAATATTTCACGAATTGAAAGCGATTTAGGGGCTTTGATTTGAACGATTTCGTTCATCTGTTGAAGAAGAGGAGGACCGATTTTATGTTTGGGGTTTGGGTTTTTTTTAATATTTATACCAATTTTATAATAATATTTTATTCCTATTTAATTTATTTTGAAATTTAACGCACCGAACTCCGAACGAACCCCTCCGACTGTCGCCTCTAACTAATTACCCCCATTCTGAACACAATGGGATATGTCCTGCTAGAGAATTCGACCGTTTCGATAGGTTTTTTGTTAAATTAAAATATAAATCAATGTATATTCAATTTAAACGTACATTTCAATTTACCGGGGTCACATATAGACTGTAAAAATTCCAAAAAAATTATTTCTAGCTTCGTATTGACGATACGGTTCTAACAAAACTAATTTCGTCAAATTCTGAGAGCGTTTGAAAAATGGCCATTTTCTGGTCGACCGAAATTGACTGAAACTGTTAAAACACGTTTAACTTCGCCACACTTACATATTGATTCAGAAAATTATGAATTTTGAAACATAGCAATAACTTGACATCCTGGATCCAACAAAAGTGGTTTCGTCGAATTCTGAGGTCGTTTGCAAAATTTCCATTTTCAAGGCCTTTATATATATTAATATATATATAAATTCCACAGCGACTTTTCTGAATTTTAAACTGGACGTATCTTACACTCTATAAACTGAAATCTCAGTTTCTTACGTCCGCGAGAAAGATATCGTCAAACAGACTCGAATATTTCTTGTTTCGTCCAATTCCGACTTAAAACGAATTATGTATATTCGTTTGAAATTCGAAATCGAATTTTCAAACTACCGTGCCTTTTCAATTCCTTTTATATATATAAATAATTATTTATATTCTAACGATGATTCAAATAAGTATATACGTTGTGTTTTTATTCAAAATAAATTTCTTGTCGTTTTTATTTAAAATAATTCATTTTAAATATTCAAAATTCACTAAAATTGCCAAAATAAAAAAAATTATATTGGCTCGGATTTCCAGGTTTATTACAATCTCCCCCACTTAAACTTTTCGTCCCGAAAAGGAACGAAGCCAAAAGTTGTTTAACCAATCAACTCAACTTCCATTGTTTTCTTTACGGCTTAAGTTCTTCAACTTTTCAGTTTATAAGAACTTTTCAAATTCTTCAAAAATTTGGCTAACACCCTAAGTTTTCGAAAAATTTCGCCATAACCTCCCCTGCACCGGGGGCTTCGGGATATTTCATATAGCCTCCCATGGCCTTCTTCAATCCAAAAGAAAAAGAAAAAGCCAAGTGGCTAGCCAATCGGCTCATAAAATCATCATCACCCAAACAAAACAGTAAATTATGGTAAACATGTACCTATTTGTCGGGCAAACAATTTTATTCTTCTGCTCTAACCTCCTTGCTATGACCTGTTCAATGTAAGTACATGTACATGTATGCAAATGCGATAAATTTTCAGTACAATTCAATATTTGATACAATTTGGCTAAATGGTTCAAATTTTTATTAATCGACCTATAATCAAACAACACAATCAGCAATCAATTAGTTGATTGGCTTTTCAAATTCATAACTTTGATACATAGTCAAAAAATCAGATTTTTGATGCCAAATCACAACAATAAGCCCTATCTAGTTTTGGTTCTCACACCAGTCAATAGGGAATATATAAATATCACACCTTCGAAACTCGAACACTAATTCTTATGATGTAACTACAATCATCAGAATCATCTCCGGGCGACTAGAGTGTGACTTTATATCTATCCAGTATATAAAAACTTCAAATACACGTGGATCAGACGTATACGCAAAATCTTTATATACTGGATTGTCCAAATCAAAATAAATAAATATTCAAATACGAATAATTGAATTAAATTTTCAAAACAAAATTTGTTTTCACTTTTATTTCAAAAACACAACTCTTCACACTCGTTCTAGGATACTACTAATCCTATCTCTAACGAGTCATTCTCGTTGGATACTACTAATCCAATCTTTGATGAATTCTTTCGTATGGTTCTAATGTGTCTTGTTCTCTGAGCTTTGTAAACCAAAGCTCCGATACCAAATGAAGCGACCCGAACTTCCCCGGTCTCCGAAGAGAAGAAAGAACGAATTACTTTGTGGACAAGACGAATCAGAACGCAGACAGAAGAATATTTCATTGTTAATTACAACAATTTTATCAGAATACAAGAATATACAGAGTATAAATAAATTTTACACAGAAAATATTAGAGATTTAAATTACATTTAAATACATCGCAGCGGAAAATAATACAAAATACAACTAGAAGTAATTCACGGATACAGAGCTTTCCGAGTATCGTTCCAGCTGTAAATCAGGATCTTGTGAATATAAATCTGCAAAACCAAAACTACTAGCTGGCCGTGACAAATATTAGGGCACCCAGAGTTTAGGTTAAAACAATAAACTCCAGGTCAGTCATGTGACTGGTGTGAGAACTAAAACAGTTTTTAATCTTTATTTTAAAGTTAGGTAAATCAAGGGACCACGCCATATAACACGGAACAGGTTTCCTCCCAAGAATACCAGTGCATAAAACAACAGCGCAATGCTAAATAAAGAACAATGAAGCTACTATAAGACCCATGTCCCATCACACAATGCAACGCAAGCCGGAGGATAGGGTTTTACCTTATAATAGCCAAAGAATGCTTGATACGTTTAAAAACAGATTATTCTGATATTACGATAAGTGTATAGTGTAAAAAAAAAATCAATCATAAATATCAGTCATAGACAGCATGGGTACCATATATCATGTCGACATACTAGGCTCTACAATCAAAAACGCAAAGTCACGTATTTGGAAATTGGATTTCCATCTATGAACCGAGGCCAGGGATCGTCCTCTACCGATTCGAGACGCTCTAGTCCGCCCCTCAGGCAAGCGTGTAGACAAGCCTTGGATCGTCAGGGCCGGTCCACCGATGTGGATTATAATGCCTGAACACTGCGTTTTCCCACCCTTTGGGGTGTCAATGAGTCAACAAATGACTCCATCGGCTTCACATAGTCACCGATATATCCGAGGCGCCTCGCAACAGCAACAACTACATAAGTCAATCTCGTCAGGGCGTGTAAAACCACTGACGCTACTTCTAGCTAGAAAGAAACGCATGTCTAACTTCTTCATCCGGACTCCGGTTTTCGAAAACTCGGACTCTATTTCATGTAAAATTTCGAGACGAAAGCAATGGCGTAACCTGTTTCCCCTGATTCTGACTTTAAAATTTAATTCTGCCTTGATTTCTTGTTTTAACATGTTATAAAAATACGGGTTGTTACATATGAGCTCACGGGTTATATATTGATGGATATCAATCGCATGGAGTGAATTGCCTATGTGGCATGCCTAAGTGGCAAATGATCAAGGCTTTTGTCGAAAAGAAAAGTCTTGTGGTTGATGAACAAAGCACCGCCTGTGTGGCATAGCTTTGTGTAATGTTGATTCGCGAGCCTCACACCCCGGTTGTGAACCAGAACCGAGAGAGGACCTCAGGGAGGACATGCATTTCTTTCTAGCTAGGGTGGTGTCAGTGACCTACCAGCCCTGACATTTATATTATTTTCACCTGTGTGGTTGTTGTTGTTGCGAGGCGCCTCGGATATATCGGTGACTATGTGGAGCCGATGGAGCCATTGGGCTCATTTACGCCCCAAAGGGCGGGGAAACGCAGTGTTCAGGCATTTTAATCCACATCGGTGGACCGGCCCTGACGATCCAAGGGCTCAACTGTGTCTGGGTCCTGAGGCTTGGGCTAGACAGTCTCGAATTCGGTAGAGGACGATCCCTGGCCTCGGTTCATAGATGGAAATCCAATTTCCAAATATGCGACTTTGCGGTTTTGATTGTAGAACCTATATATGGCGACATAGTGGTATAGGACACTTATGATGTCTATGATTGATACTTATGATTGAAATTGTTTATGACACTATAAACTTATAGTAATAATAAACATGAAATTTAGCGTATCAAGCATTCTTTGGCTATTACAAGTTAAAAACCCTATCCTCCGGCTTGCGTTGCATTGTGTGATGGGACCTGGGTCTTATAATAGCTTCATTGTTCTTTATTTAGCATTGCGCTGTTGTTTTATGTACTGGTATTCTTGGGAGGAAACTCACTCCGTGTTATACGGCATGGTCCTTTGATTTACCTAACCTTAAAATAAAGATTAATAACTGTTTTAGTTCTCACACCAGTCACATGACTGACCTGGAGTTTGTGGTTTTAACCTAAACTCTGGGTGCCCTTATTTTCTGCACGGGCAGCTAGTAGTTTTGGTTTTGCATATTTATATTCACAGGATCCTGATTTACAGCTGGAATGATATCCGGAAAGCTTTGTAATGTTTTTCCGCTGCGATGTATTTAAATGTAATTTAAATCTCTGATATTTTGTGATGTATATTATTTATTCATACTCTATATATTCTTGTATTCTGATGTAATTGTTGTAATAAACAATGAAATATTCTTCTGTTTGCGTTCTTTTGTGTGTTGTTCTCGAAGTACCCGCTCTTTCCTTCGCAGGGAAGTTACGGGTATTCACATTACATGTAAATAAAAACATGAATTAGAAAAGTACATTTTTGTTTGCATTTCACATGTAAATAAAAACATCGTTTTGAAAAGTACATTTTTATTTGCATTTCACATGTAAATAAATACATCATTTCAAAAAGTACATTTTTATTTGCATTTCACATGTAAATAAAAACATCGTTTTAAAAAGTACATTTTTATTTGCATTTCGCTTGTAAATAAAAACATCGTTTTAGAATGTACATTTTTATTTTCGTTGTACATGTAAATAAACACATATATTTAAGAGTACATTTTTATTTACATTTTAGAAGTAAATAAAAACATAGAAATCAAAGTGACCCTTGTATTTACAATGTAGTTGTAAATAAACACATATATTTAAAAGGTGCATTTTTATTTGCATTTTACATGTAAATCAAAATATGAATTAGAAAGGTTACATTTTAATTTACATTTTTAGATGTAAATAAAAGATAGAATCTAATGTTATATTTTTATTGTCAAAATAGAGAAAAAAAAGATTAGATTTTGAAGTTACATTTTTAATGTCATTTTAGATGTAAATAAAAAGAATAGATTTAAAGTGACATCTTTATTTACATCTTAGATGTAAATAAAAAGAATAAATTTGAAGTGACACCTTTATTTACATTTTAGATGTAAATACAAAGAATAGATTTAAAGTTACATCATTATTTGCATTTTAGATGTAAATGAAATGAACAAATTTGAAGTGACACCTTTATTTACATTTTAGATGTAAATAAAAAGATCATATTAAAAGTTACATTTTTATTCACATTTTAGATGTAAATAGAAAGATTTGATTAAAAGGGACATTTTGATTTACATTTTAGAAGTAACAAAAAGAGTATATTAGAATGTTATATTTTTACTGTCAAATTAGAGACAGTAAAAAGATTAGAATCAAAAGTTATATTTTTATTTACATTTTGGATGTAAATAAAAGAATAGATTTTAAAGTTATATTTTTGTTGACATTTTAAATGTAATAAAAAGGATAGAATCAAAAGTTATATTTTTATTGTCATTCTAGGGACAATAAAAAGAGTAGAAATGTAACGACCCAAGAGTTTGGTCAATTAATTTTAATATTTAATATTTATTTTAAATATTGAGTTGATAATATAAATGAATTTTTATATTATGTTATCGAGTTAATAATCAATTTTGATTTAATATCGAATATAATATATTATGTAATAAGAAATATAATGGAAATCGAAGTTAAATACGGATTCAAAAACAATTCAGATGTATCGACCGGGAATTTCGCTCGATCCGAATCAGTCGCTAAACTGATCAAGACCATTCGAAATGTCTGATTGTTTTGAGAACACGACAAATTAGAACGCAGACAGAAGAACATTTCATTGTATATTACAACAATTCCATCAGAATACAAGAATATACAGAGTATGAATGAATATTACACAATTACAGAATATCAAAGATTACAATAAATTACATAGCAGCGGAAAATAATACAATACACAACTGAAGGAGATATACGGATACAAAGCTTTCCGGATATCATTCCAGCTGTAAATCAGGATCCTGTGAATATAAATCTGCAAAAACCCAACTACTAGCTGCCCGTGTCGAAATAAGGGCACCCAGAGTTTAGGTTAAAACAATAAACTCCAGGTCAGTCATGTGACTGGTGTGAGAACTAAAACAGTTATTTAAAGCTTTACTTTAAATCAGATATATCAAGAGACCACGCCGTATAACACGGAACGGGTTTCCTCCCAAGAATACCAGTGCATATAACAAAACAGCGCAATGCTTTTTGGAAAATTGAAGCTATTGTAAGACCCAGGTCCTATCACACAATGCAACGCAAGCCGGGGGATAGGGTTTTCCCTTATAATAGCCAAACATGTTTGGTACGTTTAAAACAAATCATTTGATACTATTATAAGTGCATAGTGTATGAAACAACTTCAAATCATAAATATTAGTCATAGACGGCATGGTTACCATATATCATGTCGCCATGCTAGTTCTACAACTTAAAACCGCAAAATCACGTATTTGGAATTTGGATTTCCATCTGTGAACCGCGGCAAAAGATAGTCCTCACCGAATTCGAGACGCTCTAGCCCGTGTCTCAGGCAAGTAATCAGTCAAGCCTTTAGATCGTGAGGGTCGGTCCACCGATGTGGGCTAAAATGCCTGAACACTGCGTTTCCCCACCCTTTGGGGTGTCAATGAGTCCAATGACTCCATCAGTCCCGGATCGACCGATATATCCGAGGCGCCTCGCAACAGCAACAACCACATAAGTCAAACTCGTCAGGGCATGTAAAACGACTTATGCCACTTCTAGCTAGAAAGAAACGCATGCCCTCCCTGACGTCCTCTCCCGTTTTTGGTTCACACCGGGGTGTGAGGCTCGCGAATGAACGCTACACAAAGCTATGCCACACAGGCGGTGCTTTGATCATCAACCACAAGACTTTGCTTTTCAACAGAAGCCTTGATCAATTGCCACTTAGGCATGCTACACAGGCAAACCACTCCATGCAACCGATATCCATCAATCACACAGAATGATATCCAATGTCAGGCACACAGTCCATTTACAAGTTCGTCCTAGGTCTGAACGAAACCGGAGGCACCTAGTACCCCGCATATCCATCGATCTCCAAGTATGTCTGGACGATCACCAACTAATTATCTCCTCTTGGGTGCACGGCCCAATCAAGATCGTCAGTAATTATCCAAACGACGTGAAGACCTCCGGTCTTCAACCACCGTCTTCATCTTCGACACCACGTTGAATTAGTCATTCAGAATGGGATAAACCCGGTCTTTCTGTATAACTCGCGTATATAATAAACAAGTGTTACACAAACACAACATACGCCTCATTCCAATTCAGAATATTCTTTTATTCAAATATTCTTATACTTTGAGAAAGGTTCCCATTAATTTTATCAAAGATAAATTCTTTAAATTTATTCTTTAATCTTCTTTGAATATCAATTCAAACTAGTCGGGATTAGCGAACCACACCGGAGTAATCGTTTATTTTATTTCCCAATCCCAACCTATTTATCCCATGAAGTAAAACTGGTCATACTTTATATCTAACACCACATTGTTATCGGTAAATTCAATTACCATTTCACGTTCAAATCTAATTAAAGTTTTAACTACCGTCTGGAGTAAAACTGGTGATACTCCATTCTCGATCTTTTCAATCTAATTAAAGATTCATTAAAACTCCACTTAGTTTTAATCTTTACTGGTTTAAAGAATCAATGTCGTTTAAAACACAGTTCACGGTAAACCCAAAATCACATTCCAATAATTGTCGGGTTAAAGAACAAGTGTTATTTAAAACACTGTTCACGATAAACCCCAAAATCAATCCCAATTCAATTCCAATTAAATATTATTTAATTGGTACACTTCATTAAATCTAAATAAAAAGATTTAATCTTTTTCTCAACTGGTGTTAAGAACAGTGTTAATGAAGACACCATTCACGACAAACCCAAATCACCTTTGATATTAAATACAAGGCTCTGAATAGAAAATATATCGTCTTATATTCAATATCAAATTCTACGACCAACAAATATCGTATTGGAAATAATGATATCTATATATCTTTCAAATTTCCATAACGCTATCTGTATAATCACGAAATCCAACATCGAAATATTCCAAAGGCAATTTCGATTCAAATCCATTCCAATTCAATTATTGGAAATTATGGTTACTTTTAAAACCCTTTTTAAATTCAATTAATTTATTTCAAAACCAAATTGATTTTAACTCCAGTTCAAAACTAGTTCATTTTGACAAAAATCCATTTTTATCTTTTCAAATATGGTGTTTTTCACCCCAATTCTTCACAAATCATTTCTTATGATTTTACGCAAATTATTAATATTTTTAATAATCTTATCAAGGCCCATACAGTCTATTTCCATCAACAGCCATCGAACTGCACTTACAACGACCTTTTCCAAATTTGATTTGGACATAATTCCAAATCCAATCGTTAGATTTTAAATCTCTAATATTCGTTAGAAATCTCTTTTCGATACGAACCCAGCGGTTCTGGTTTTAGGAGAATCCGACGGTCGGATCTCCCGCAATATCCATTCGAAGTCCATGGTCGAAATTCACGAACTACCACAGCGCGGCGCGTTCTATTCAGGCCATTATATTATATATATAATATATATAGTATATACTTCGTCGATTTCCTTTTAAAACATATTATATAAATCATTTTAAATTCGTTTTCAAAACGATTTCAACTCGTTATTCGATTTCAAATCAAAGTTGAATTTTCCTTTATAAATTCCTTTTTACATTAATTTCTATTTGATTTCAATTCAATTTCAATTCGATTCAATTCAATTTCAATTCGATTTGAATTCCTATTCAATTCAATTTCAATTCAATTTGAATTCCTATTCAATTCAATTTTAATTCAAATTCATTTTCGATTCAATTCAGTTCGATTTCAATTCGATTCAATTTCAATTCAATTTGAATTCTATTCAATTCAATTCGAATTCATTTTCTATTCAATTCAATTTCAACTCAAATTCAATTCGAATTCATTTTCTATTCAATTCAATTTCAATTTAAATTCATTTTCTATTCAATTCAAATTCAATTCAAATTCATTTTCTATTCAATTCAATTTCAATTCAAATTTCATTTCAATTCAAATTTCATTTCCAAATATTCGATTTTGAAATCACTTTTCAATATTCATTATAAAAACGAATATAACCGATATAAATATCGTTTGCGTCAAAATGGCATCAATCTAATCAACACGGCTTCATATATTTTTATTTTCAAATATTTCTTTTTCAATTATTTATATTCAAATATTTCTTTTTCAAATATTTCTTCTTCAAATATTTCTATTCAAATATTTCTTTTTCAAAACTGGAATGAGGCCCAATAAATTACCATATAATGTTAATTATATGGATTTTCTACAACACACGTATATAACAGCAACGATAAATCATCAGCCAACATCCAAAGTGCGTTCTACACTATATAAGCATCAAATATAAATATTTAACGCTTATAATAGTCTGTCAATCAATCGATCGACATACAACTAATTATTGGGATTAGTGTATGTCATATATCACCCCAATACCTTTGTGGGGTTTTCAAACAATCAAACACAGATTTTTTGTGTGCAGTTGGGCGATGTGTAAAATTTATCGTCCAAATCAATATCAGTCAAATGTGTGTGTATAAACAAATCGTTCGATTTGTTTATAAATATTTATTTCATTTTAAATACACGTTAAAAATTCTATTTTCAACTATAAAATATTTTAACTATGTAAATATTTTATTTTCATTTCACATCACATCACACAATCAACTACACAACAAAATAAACAAACAAGCATACAAGCCGTCCATGGTCTGTGGACGACGGGTGTCGGGTGCTACTAAACACCGTCTGCATCCTAGTATATATTTTAACTAGAAATAAATTTAAAAGTGAGGAGTTCTCACCGACTAGCTAAACCAATTCACCACGACTCTTCTTATGTAGGAAATCCCCGCCGTTTCTTCTTTCATCACTTTCGTCTTCCGTGTTCGCAACATATATAAAAATCACAATTTTATATTGTTGCTATTTATATAAAAAACACATTTTTAATTCGCTCTATATGGATAAAAATCACATTTTTATACCGCTACTATATAGATAAAAATTCTATTTTTACACCGCTACTATATAGATAAAAATTCTATTTTTACACCGCTACTATATAGATAAAAATTCTATTTTTATCTCACTATATTAATAAAAATCATATTTTTATTATCTCTCCTATATAAAAATCATAATTTTATAACCCCCAAAAGCCATATTTTTATATAGCTAAAATCAGAATTTTATCGACATAAAAATCATACCTTTATCATTTTTAAAAATCATGTTTCTCTCGTTTTAAAAATATATAAAAATCAGAGTTTCCTTATGCTATGAAATAAATAAAAAAACGATTTCATTAAGTAAATGTGAATAAATAAAAACTTACAGTGTTTTTTTTCTAGAGGAAGGGGGTTGCTCGCGGGTGATTGGGGGGTCGGGAATGTAGCTGAGGGGGCTCGGCGGCCCAGGAAGAGGTCGGAGGGGGCTCGGCGGCGCAGGAGGATGTCGGAGGGGGCTCGGCGGCGCAGGAGGATGTCGGAGGGGGCTCGGCGGCGCAGGAGGATGTCGGAGGGGGCTCGACGACGCTTAGGGTTTGTGGGTCCTCAATGGAGCGAGGAGAGAGAGGATCGAGAGGAAGAGGGGGGGACGCCTGGGCGGATGTGGGGTGGCGACGCGGTGGGGCACCGCCGGCAGGAGCAGCGCGCGATGGCGCATTTTTTTTTTTATCTCGGGTCGATCTGAATGAAGAATGGGGGGGGGCTGTGAGATAAAGGAAATTTTATAATTTATTTAATTATTATTTTTAATTCTCAAAAAGCAACTTTTATTTTCGACCTCGAAACGAGACCCACCGCCTGTCGTCCATAGCTAATTACCTACATTCTGAACACAATGGGATATGTATCGTAAGCTGATTCGACTGTTTCGATCAGTTTTCTTCAAAATCAACATATAACTCTATATATTGAATTTGAACACACATTTCAATTCACTAGGGCCCATACTAACTCTAAAATTTCTCGAAATATATTTTCTAGCTTCGTACTAACGATACGGTCCTAACAAAACTAATTTCATCGAACTCCGAGACCGTTTGAAAAATGGCCATTTTCCAGTCGATTAAAATCAACTAAAACTGGTCAAACACATTTCCCTTCGCCACGCTCACATATTGATTCGAAAAATTATGAAATTTGAAACCTAGCAATAACTTGACATCACGGATCCAACAAAAGTGGTTTCGTCGAAAACCGAGGTCGTTTGCAAAATTTCCATTTTTAAGGGCCTGAATTCCATAGCGACTATTCAGAATTTTCAACTGGGCGTATCTTTTGATTCCCGCTATGAAATTTCGATTTTTCAGATTCGTTGGAAAGATATTCTCCATTAGATTCAAATATTTTTGGTTTCACTAAAATCCGGTTTATTTTGAATCCTGTACATCCATTTGAAATTTGAAATCGAATTAACGAACTACCGCGCCATTTTCAATTCCTTTTATAATTTAGAATAAATATTTATATTCTAACGACGATCTATATAATATATACGTTCGAATTCTATTCAAAATAAATTTCTCGTCGATATTATTTAAAATAATTCATTTTAAATATTCAAAATTCATTAAAATGGCCAAAATAAAAATTTTAAATTGGCCCAGAATTTCCGGGCTATTACATCAGATGACCGGTATAAATTTTGATTGAATATAGATGATAATAAAAATAATTTATTACTGGCGAATTGATTAGTTCTGAATTTAAATTATATTAATTTAATATGGTATATATGTTGCAATTAAATTTTGGAATGTTTACTGTTGAGTTTATAATAGGGTTATTATATTGAAATGTCGGTCAGTATGCTAGAATAGAGGTTCGTGATTTAAATTAATGGACCCCGAGATATTTGATTGTGGATAGATTTGAAATCAAATCGATATCCATCTAAAAAGAATAAAAATCGCTTTATATCTAATCGTATTAAATATGATATCAAATCGAAGTCAAAACAAAATCAAATCAGTATCTATTTAAAAAGAAACAAAATCCCTCTAAAATCAAATCAAATTAAATATTTGGTACTTAACCTATAGCTACCTCTGTACCAGTGCAGACTAGTTTCCTTAATGCCTAAGTGATTGATCGGCTATAAATCGCGCTCATTCCTCCCTTGTTTTATTTTCTTTCATCTGTTAAATTAAAAATCATAGCTTTCGAAGATAAAATGACCGAACTCCTTTGTTGTTTGTAATCGAATTTCTGTTTTCCCCTTTCTCTATTTAGGACCGCGAATCCTCATTTTTACATCTCCTCAGCAAATCGAAGAGGAACCAATCCCTCGTTTATTCCTTTTTGCAAAATCCATGTAAATCAAAAGCCTTGAAAATTTAAGAAATGGCCGCTTTGTCTTTTGCTAACCCAAATCGAGTTCAAGCGTAGTAGGAATGGTAATCCAATGCATATTGTCGCATGCGATGGTTGATGAGCAGTTCGATGTATTGACCGTATATCTAGGGTTCGAATTCCCAATTGTTGTAAGCGTGGATTTTGAAGTTTGATTTAACGGTTGGATCATAGATGAAAGGGAGTTCCACGAGTGGGTTTTGGTACGGTTCGCCATCAAAAAGATTTCGTAGTTGAGTTGGGGAGGGGAGTCAAGGTCGCGTTACTCCAGGAGATGAAGAAGTCGAAACAGATGGTAAGGGAATGATATAACGTATGAGGGAGGAGGAGTTAGAGGAGATGATGCACAACAGTTTTGGGTTTTTCCAGCAATAACTGAAGCCGTGAAATAGGTATGACTGTAATGTTGATTGAAGTGGGAAATGGGTGAAAGAGAAGGTGCGGTTTTGACAACAACAGTAAAGTCATAGCAAGAATTGGAATTTCTGAAATGCGTTCAAAGTATTTGTCTGAGAAGAAAGATTTTTTTTGTGTGATGTCGATTGGCAAATGCTATTGTTTGAAGAACGGAAGTGGAAGGATGGAGATGAGCTACAGAGTGGGGTGGCGATCGTTTGAATGGTATTGTCAGTAAGGTGGATGCACTGGCTTTGGGATGTTGGAAGTATAATAGAAGGCAATAAGGTATATTTTTGTTTTATTTATTTAATTAGTATTCGTAGGAAAAATAATTTGTATGATTAGGAATTGATTTAAACAAATTGATACAAACCTATATGGAGCTAGTGAAGTAATTAAATTATAAATTAACCATTTATGTACAAAATTAGAAAAAAAAGAGTAGATTTTTTATTTTTATCGTTAATCAAGTAACAAAATAACATTGATTTAAATAGTGTGTATTTTATTTATTTAGGGTTCAGAAATCTTGAAAACAAGATTTGTCGGTCGATGGCTACGAGTTATGTGAGCTAGAAGTGGTTAGGAACTTATCGGAGTTAGCGAGAATTTCGCAAAACCAGTTGCGTTGGATTCGCAACGATGAGCACTACAACATAGAGCAGACTAGAAGAGCAACTGAAGCTATTGTGATTTTTGATATAATTAAACGCCGGTTTAATTATATTAAAATAATCGCTATTTAAGGATTTCAAACCAGTCAATGTGAGAATTCTCTCACTTTAAATTTTTTGTACAGTTATTTGTTTCATAACTGCATATATGAACTGTTCCCCGTCGCCCACAGACCATGGACGACTTGTTTGATTGTATTCTGTGTGAAAATTGATCGTGATGTGAAATGAATTATATATATATTAGGAGTGTATGAAATATGTATACGATGTGAAATATATATATATATATATATATATATGAAAAGTGAAAATATTATATGTAGTGAAAGTGAAAATATCGTATGTATTGAAAGTGAATATATCGTATATATTGAAAGTGAAAATATTATATATAGTGAAAGTGAAAATATTATATATAGTGAAAGTGAAAATATTATATATAGTGAAAGTGAATATATCGTATGTATTGAAAGTGAATATATCGTATGTATTGAAAGTGAATATATCGTATATATTGAATGTGAAAATATCGTATATATTGAATGTGAAAATATCGTATATATTAAAGTAATATGTCGTATATATTGAAAGTGAAAATATCGTATATATTGAAAAGTGAAAATATTATATATATGAAAGGTGGAAATAATATATATATATATGAAATGAAAACGATATATATACGAATTGAAAACGAACTGAAATAGAAAATGAATTCGAATTGAATTAAATAGAAAATGAATTCAAATTGAATTGAATAGAAATATGAATTGAATTGAAATGAATTTAAAACGAATTTATATGGAAAATTCAATTTGGATTTGAAATTGAAATGAAAGTTGAAATTGTTTTTGAAACGAATTTAAAACGATTTATAAATTTTGTTTTAAATAGAAATCGACGAAATATATATTATATTATATATATATATATATAATGGCCTGAATAGAACGCGCCGCGCTGCGGCAGTTCACGAATTTCAACCATTAACTTCGAACGGACATTAAGGGAGATCCGACCGTCGGATTCTCCTGAAACGCGAACCGTTGGGTTTGTATCGAAAAGAGCTTTCTAATGAATATTAGAGATTTGAAATCTAACGGTTGGATTTGGAATTATGTCCAAATCAAATTTGGAAAAGGTCGCTATAAGTGCATTCCATGACCGTTGATGGAAATCGACTGTACGGGCCTTGATAAAATTATTAAAAATATCGATAATTTGTGTAAAATCATAAGAAATGATTTGTGAAGAATTGGGATGAAAAATTCTACATTTGAAAAGATAAAAATATATTTTATCGAAACGAACTAGTTATTAACTAGAAAAATAATCAAATGGTTATAAATAAATAAATTGGATTGGATTTGAATTGAAATTATCTTTGGATATTTTCGATATTGGATTCCGTGATTATACAGATATCGTGATGGGAATTTGGAAGATATCGATATCGTTATTCCCGATATGATATCTGTTGGTTTCAGGATTTGGTGTTGAATATAAGTTGGTACTATCTCTATTCAAAACCTTATATTTAATGTCAAATTTGATTGATTGATTGTTTGGATTGTGCTCGACCAGTTTATGAGCAGATTATGCTTTTACATTTAGCATTGGGTTGGGTTGAAAATATATGTGTGCTAACGCCTTGTGAAACACTTCACGATTTGACGATAAGGTGTTTAGCGATGTTGTGTTCATTTCAAATTTAATGAATGATTGTGAAATGATATTTTTCTTAAGTGAAAAGAAATGTATTCCTGATTTTGGATAGGGAATGTTTTATAAAACAGAAAGGATTTCGAGGCCCAAAACCTGATGATTTCTAAAATGATTTAGAAATGTATTACGGTTTTACATTGTATTTCATCGTGTACTGATTAGTTGCTATTAATGATGTATCTATTTGGTGGCGGAGAATTTATTCTCTTGCTTAACACCCTTCTTTGAGACGTACGAGCTCAAAGGTTATGTGATTAATAGTGACTGATCATATGCGTGAATTACTGATGTGATGTCCTATATTTTGAAAGTACTTGTGATTATTACGTCGTGAAATGATTTTCCCTACTTCGGGATATGAAATGATTTAGTATGTGGCTAAAGAGTCGGGTAACCCTGAGACTAAAAGTATGGGTGAGAGGGTGGTGTATGCTCTCCATGTGTGGGAGGTGCATCGTCGGTGTAGCCTGCTCCTATGTGGGGTAGGTGTACATTTATATATCGAGTTGCGAGGTGCGTACCCTTTGCCTTGTCGATAGGGAGCACGATATTTGGTTGCATACTTGTCTGTATGCATTGTTATGTTTTGGAATTCATATTTCCAAACGATTTGATTTGAGATCCCGAAGTGAAATCTACTTTGATATAGAAAGGTAGATAGGTATTTCAAATGATTTGAAATAAGAAATCGGGAATATAATCCAAAGGAATAATTTCTGTAAAATTGAATTGGATTTGGAAAATCTAAGTGTAGTGATTAATCTAAGTGGGTAGATTGGGATATTGCATGTTGATTGATGCATAGTAGATCCATATATCTATATTGATTGTTGTTTATACACTGGCATTCATGGGGGTGAACCCGTTCCGCATTAGTGGCGTGGTCCTGTGATTTGTTTTATCATTTATAAAGATTTATAATTGTTTAGAGTTTCTCACACCAGTCCCATGACTGACCTGTAGTTTGCTTTCCCTTGCAAACTCGGGTGCCCCTATTTTCCACACGGGCAGTCGAGTAGTTTTATTTTGCAGATGTATTGAGCAGGATTCTGGATTGAAGCTTTAAGCTGTGTCCAGACATTTACAGTCTTCCGTTGTGCATTGTATTACATTTATGTAAATTTATCTTCCGCTGTGTATATTATTTTCGATATACTCTGATATTCTATACTCTGATGTAACATTATTATGATGTTTATAAAAGTCTTCTGTTATTTATTCTGATGTGTTGTATACCCAGAGTTAGCGTATGCGGGATTCGAACGGTCTTGGTCGGTTTAGCGATCGATTAGGTCCGGGCGAAATCCGTGTCGTTACAATGGCGCATCTCTAATCAACACGGCTTTATTTATTTTAATAACTTCGTTATTCTATTCAATAAATGAATATTTTCTATTCAACACATGAATCTATATTTCTTTCAACACATGAATATTTATTTTTCTTTTAACACATGAATATTTATTTTTCTTTCAACACTTGAATATTCTCAACACATGAGCATCGTCAACACATGACTATTTATTCTATTCAACACATGAATTTTCATTTTATAATATTCTTTATTTTCCCAGGGGAATGAGGCCCAATCAATTACAATATATTGTTAATTATATGGATTTCCATACAACACATGTATATAATAGCAATGATAAATAATCACCCATCATCCAAAGGGCACCACACAACTGCATAAGCATTAAATATAAATAATTAATGCTTACATAGTCTGTCGACCAGCCGATCGACATACAACTAAATAATTGGGATTAGTGTACGCCAAATATCATCCCCATACCCGTGTGGGGTTTCAATCCACAAACACCGAGTATTATTTGTGCAGTTGGGCAACGTGTAAAATTTATCGTCCCAATCAATGTCCTTCAAATAGGTGTACATAAACAAACCGTCCGGTTTATAAATGAATATTTATTTATTCATATTCACGTTAAAAATTATATTTTTAACGATAATTAATTTATTTCAACACATGAATGTTTTATTTTCATTTCACATCAACATTACGAACAAATTTCACAACACATCAAACAAGCATACAAGTCGTCCATGGTCTGTGGACGACGGGTGTCGGGTGCTGCTAAGCACCGTCTGCATCCTAGTATATATTTTTACTAGAAAAACAAGAGTTAGAGTGAGAAGTTCTCACCGACTAGCTAAACCAATACACCCCGACTCTTCATTATGTAGAAATCTTCGTTGGTTCGCCTTTTGTCAATTTCATCGTCCGTAGCCACCACATATATAAAAATCACATTTTTATATTGTTGCTATGTATATAGAAATCACATTTTTATATGCCTACTATATAGGTAAAAATTCTATTTTTATACCGCTACTATATAGATAAAAATCCTATTTTTACACCGCTACTATATAGATAAAAATTCTTTTTTTACACCGCTATTATATAGATAAAAATTCGATTTTTATACCGCTACTATATAGATAAAAATTCTATTTTTATAACGGTGTTCATATAATAAAGATCACATTTTTATCACGCTATTCTCTATATAAAAATTATATTTTAATATCGCTCTTCTTCCAATAAAGATTATATTTTTATAACGCTCCTTCCTATATAAAAAATATATTTTTATATCTACTTCTAATATAAAGATCGAATTTTTATATCATCGCTATAAATATCACATTTTTATTTCAACATATATAATAAAAATCAGATTTTTATTTCGCTACACATATAAAGATCAAATTTTTACTATCTATATAATATATAAATCGTATTTTTATTCTTTCTATGCTATAAAAATCATATTTTTACATTGCTACTTCGATAAAGATCACATCTTTATTACTCTACATTATATAAAATCATATTTTTATTATCTACATTATATAAGAATTATATTTTTAATCTTTATATCTAATAAAAATCTCGCCTTTACTATAATAAAAATCTCGCCTTTACTATAATAAAAATCTGATTTTTTATATTAGCTAATATCCTATATAAAACTGATTTAAAAAATATATTTTAATGTAACAGTAAGGAATTTCGCTCGATCCGAATCGATCGTTAAACCAACCAAGACCGTTCGAAATCCCTGATCGTTTTGAGAACATGACAAATTGGAACGCAAACAGAAGAACATTTCATTGCATATTACAACAATTCCGTCAGAATACAAGAATATGCAGAATATGAATAAATATTACACATTCGATAAATATTAGAGATTACAATAATTTACATAGCAGCGGAAAAACAATACAAAACACAACTAGAAGTAATACACGGGTACAGAGCTTTCCGAGCATCGTTCCAGCTGTAAATCATGATCCTGTGAATATAAATCTGCAAAATCAAAACTACTAGTTGCCCGTGTGGAAAATAGGGGCACCCAGAGTTTAGGTTAAACAATAAACTCCAGGTCAGTCATGTGACTGGTGTGAGAACTAAAACAGTTATTTAAAACTTTATTTTAAAAGAGAGTAATTCAAGGGACCACGCCGTATAACACGGAACGGGTTTCCTTCCAAGAACACCAATGCATAGAATAAACAACGCAATGTTTTTTCGAAAAATGAAGCTATTATAAGACCCATGTCCCATCACACAATGCAACGCAGGCTGGAGGATACGGTTTTTACCTTATAACATCCAAACATGCTTGATACGTTTAAAACAAATCATTTGATACTATTATAAGTGTATAGTGTCAAATCAATTTCAATCATAAATATCAATTATAGGCGGCAAGAATGAACCATACCACTATGCCGCCATACTAGTTCTACAATTAAAACCGCAATATCAAGTATTGGAAATTGGATTCCATCATGAGTCGAGGCAAGGGGCAAGCTCCTCTCCGATTCGAGACACTCTAGCAAATGTCTCAGGACCCCACTATGATCCTTGGATCGGTTGGGCCGGTCCTCTCTTACTTTTGAGGATTGGCAATTCCTGAACACACGTTTCTCGGTCCTATCAGACCTATATTCGAGGCGCCTCGCATTCCAACAACCACACAGGTGAAAAGTATACATAAATGTCAGCCAGTTTAAGCACTGACACCACCACTAGCTAGAAAGAAACGTCGTGTTCTCCCAACGGTCACTATCCCGTTTTTGACTCATACCGAGGTGTGAGGCTCGCGAATTCACGCTATACACAAAGCTGCGCCACACGGGCCGTGCTTTGATCATCAACCACGAGACTTTGCTTTTCAACAGAAGCCTTGATCGTTTGCCACTTAGGCGTGCTACATAGGCAATTCATGTCATGCGACTGATGTCCATCGATATACAACCTCTGAGCTCGTACGTCTCAGAGAAGGTCGTTAAGCAAGAGAATAAATTCTCCGCCGCCAAGCAGATGTATATTTAATAGAGATCAATCAACACAGAATAAAATCCAATGTCAGACACACAGTCCATTTACATGTTCGTTCTGGGTCTGAACGAAACCGGAGGCACTTTCCTCGCATACCCATCGATCTCCAAGTACGTTTGGACGATCACCAATTGATTCCCTCATCTTGGGTGTACAACCCAATCAAGATCATCAGTAATCACCCAAACGATGTAAAAACTTCTGGTCTTCTACCACCGTCTTCATCTTCGACATATCGTCGAATCGGTTATTCAGAATGGGTGTAAACCCGGCTTTCCGAATAACCTGCGTATATAATAAACACGTGTTACACAAACACAACATACGCCTTATTCCAATTCAGAATATTCTTTTATTCAAATTTTCACATTCCTAGGGAAAGGTTCCCATTAGTTTTATCAAAGATAAATTCTTCTAAATTTATTCTTTTATCTTCCTTTGGATATCATTTCAAACCATGTCATGGTTTTCCAAACTAGTCGGGATTAGCGAAGCACGCCGAAGTAATTATTTATTTTATTTCCCAATCTCAACCTATTCATCCCATGGAGCAAAACTGGTAATACTCCATATCTAACACCATGGTGTTATCGGTAAAATTAATTACCATTTCAAGTTCAAATCTAATTAAAGATTTAATTATCGCTTTAGAGCAAAACTGGTGATACTCCATTCTCGATCACTTTCCAAATTAGATAATTTAAATTATCAATTCACATTTCAATCTAATTACAGATTCATTAAAACTCCACTTAGTTTTATTCGACCCAAAAAAAATCAATAACCTATCTTTAACTGGGTTAAAGAATCAATGTCATCTAAAACACGATTCACGATAAACCCCAAATCACCTTCTATTGTTAATCGGGTTAAAGAACAGGTGTTACTCAAAACACCACTCACGATAAACCTAAAAACCTATTTAAATTCAATTCCAATTAATATTATTTAATTGGTACACTTCATTAAATCTAAATAGAAAGATTTATTCCTTTACTCAACTGAGCTAAAGAACAGTGTTAATAACCATTCATGACAAACCCAAATCACATTTGATATCAAATATAAGGCTCTGAATAGAAAATATATCGGCTTATATTCAATATCCAATTCTACGACCAACAAATATCATATTGGGAATAACGATATAAATATATCTTTCAAATTCCCATAACAATATCTGTATAATCACGAAATCCAACATCGAAATATTCCGAAGATAATTTCGATTCAAATCTATTCCAATTCAATTATTGGAAATTCTGGTTACTTGTAAAACCCCTTTCAAATTCAATCTATTTATTTCAAAAATAAATTGATTTTAATTCTAGTTTAAAACTAGTTCATTTCGATAAAAAATCTATTTTTATCTTTTCTAATGTGGAATTTTCCATCCCAATTCTTCCCAAATCATTTCTTATGATTTTACACAAATTATTACTATTTTTAATAATACTATAAAAGCCCGTACAGTTGATATCCATCAACGGTCATCGAACTGCACTTACAGCGACCTTTTCCAAATTTGATTTGGACATAATTCCAAATCCAACCGTTATATTTCAAATTTCTAATATTCATTGGAAAGCTCTTCTCGATACGAACACAACGGTTCCAGTTTCAGGAGAATCCGACGGTCGGATCTCCCGTAACGTCAATTCGAAGTCAATGGTCGAAATTCACGAACTGCCGCGGCGCGGCGCGTTCTATTCAGGCCATTTAATATATGTTATATATATATATTATATATATTTCGTCGATTTCAATTCAAAACGTATTTAATAATTCGTTTTAAATTCGTTTTCAAAACAATTTCAACTTCATATTCAATTTCGAATCAAAGTTGAATATTCCATATCATTAATATATAAATGATAACATTTTCAAAATATTATATTTTGAAATCACATTCTTTTCGATATTCGAATAAAATTGATATGAATATCGTTCGCGTCAAAATGGCGCATCTCTAATCAACACGGCTTTATATATATTTCAATAACTTCGTTATTCTATTCAACAAATGAATATTTATTCTATTCAACACCCGAATCTATATTTCTTTCAACACATGAATATTCTCAACACATGAGCGTCGTCAACACATGACTATTTTTATTATTTAATATATTTTATAAAATTATGATAAAGATGTAAATTTTATAGTTAAAATATTTCGTTCAACACATGAATTTATATTTTATTCAACTCATGACTAATCTCAACAAATGAGTATTGTCAACACGTGAATCTTTATTTTATAATATTCTTCATTTTCCCAATTGGAATGAGGCTCAATCAATTATCATATAATGTTAATTATATGGATTCCATACAACACATATATATATAATAGCAACGATAAATAATCATCCATCATTCAAAGTGCACCACATAACTGCATAAGCATTAAATATAAATAATTAATGCTCACACAGTCAGTCGACCAATCGATCGACATACAACTAAATAATTGGGATTAGTGTACGCCAAATATCATCCCAACACCCGTGTGGGGTTTCAAATCAACAAACACTGAATATTATTTGTGCAATTGGGCGATGTGTAAAATTTATCGTCCCAATCAATATCCTTCAAATAGGCGTACATAAACAAACCGTCTGGTTTGTAAATGAATATTTATTTATTCACATTCACGTTAAAAATTATATTTTTAACGATAATTTATTTATTTCAACACATGGATATTTATTTTTCAATCATTCCACAACACAATCAATTTTCACAAGACATTAATCAAACAAGCCGTCCATGGTCTGTGGACGACGGGTGTCGGGTGCTGCTAAGCACCGTCTGCATCCTAGTATATATTTATAACTAGAAAAAGAAATTTAAAGTGAGAAGTTCTCACCGACTAGCTAAACCAAATGCCACGACTCTTCTTGTCTAGAAATCTTCGTCGTGCTCGCCTTTTGTCAATTTCATCATCCGTAGCCACTACATATATAAAAATCATATTTTTATAATTACTATATATGGATAAAAATTCTATTTTTACACCGCTACTATATAGATAAAAATTCTGTTTTTACAACGGTGTTCATATAATAGAGATTGTATTTTTATCACGCTATTCTCTATGTAAAAATTATATTTTTATATATATAAAGATCGTATTTTTATATCACGGCTTCATATGTAAAAATCACTCCTTTACAACGCTACTTCCATGATAAAAATTATATTTTTATCTTGCTAGCAATACAATAAAAATTATATTTTTATCACTCTACAAGAATAAAAATCATATTTTTATATCTCCTACATAATAAAGATCGAATTTTTATTCTTTCTAAAGTATAAAAATCATATTTTTATATATAAAAATATAATCTTTTCACTTTTATAACGATGTTTACATAATAAAAATCCTATCTTTATTCGGATAAAAATCCGACCTTTCTTCTCATTAAAAATATAATCTTTTCAATTTCAAAAATCAAATCTTTTTTACAATGAAAAAGTCTCGCCTTTCATCACTTAAAAATCCCAACCTTTCCTAAGTAAAAATCATATCTTTTCCAAAGTAAAAATCATATCTTTCTACAATAAAAACTCTATTTTTATACTATGATAATATTTTTAGTTCTACTGTTTTTAAACTTATGTTTTTATTTTAAATTAGTTAGACTAAAAAAAAATACTAGAAAAAAAAACTCACAGGCTTTCGGAGTGGGAGGGAAAGAAGTGTTGCGCCGGAGCAGGTGGTGGAGGGGGTGATGGTGGAGGCGGAACTGGCCAGCGGTGGGCCGGAGGAAGGCTGGCGGCGCAGTTTTCGTCGTGGGGCTATGGGGTATCGGGTTTGCTCACGGGCGGTAGAGAGAGGCCAGGGCAAGAAGGATCGGAGATGCTAGGGAGGGGGGAAGTGGACTCGGTGCTGGCGGCGGCCTTCGAGGGGAGCGACGACGAGTATAGGGGGAGGCGGAGCGATGATGAAGGGGGGCGCCATTTTTTTATCGTGAAATTGATTTGGGGGTGTGTAACTGAATGAAAGAAAATTGAAAGGGGGGGGGGTTTGTAAAATTTATTATTATTATTAATTTAATTTTCTCCACTTAAAGTTGAATTTTCATCCGGACTCGAAACGAGACCCAACAACTGTCGTCACTAGCTAATTACCCCCATTCCAAACACAATGGGATATATATCGCAGGCTGATTCGATCGTTTCGAATAGTTTTCGTCAAAATCAAAATATAACTCTATATATTGAATTTGAACACGCATTTCAATTTACCGGGGCCATATACTAACTCGAAAAATTCCAGAAAAATATTTTCTATCTTTGTATTGACGATACGGTCCTAACAAAACTAGTTTCATCGAATTCTGAGACCGTTGGAAAAATGGCCATTTTCCAGTCGATTAAAATCAACTGAAACTGGTCAAACACGTTTTCCTTCGCCACGGTCACATATTGATTCAGAAAATTATGAATTTTGAAACATAGCAATAATTTGACATCATGAATCCAACAAAAGTGGTTTCGTCGAAATCCGAGGTCGTTTGCAAAATTTCCATTTTTAAAGGCCAGAATTCCATAGCGACTATTCTGAATTTTCAACTGGACATATCTTTTTATCCCCGCTATGAAATTTCAATTTTTCAGATTCGTTGGAAAGATATTCTCAATTAGATTCTATTATTTTTGGTTTCACTAAAATCCGATTTATTTTGAATCCTGTATAATCATTTGAAGTTTGAAATCGAATTATCGAACTACCGCGCCATTTCCAATTCATTTTATAATTTAAAATAAATATTTATATTCTAACGACGATCTACATAAATATATACGTTCTAATTCTATTCAAAATAAATTTCTCATCGCTATTATTTAAAATAAATCATTTTAAATGTTCAAACTTTGTCAAAATTGCCGAGATAAAAAATTTAAATTGGCTCGCATTTCCGGGTTATTACAATCTCCCCCACTTAAAACTTTTCGTCCTCGAAAAGGAACGAAACCGAAAGTTGGCTAACTAATCAGCTCAACTTCCCTAATTTTCTTTACGGCTTAAGTTCTTCAACTTTTCAGTTTCTAAGGTCTTTTCAAATTTTTCAAAAATTTGGCTGACACCCTAAATTTTCGAAAAATTTCGCCATAACCTCCCCTGCACCGGGGACTTCGGGATATTTCATATAGCCTCCCATGGCCTTCTTCAATCCAAAAGAAAAAAAAGCCAATCGGCCCATAAAATCATCCAAACCAAAACAAAACAGTAAATTATGTTAAACATGTACCTATTTGTCGGGCAAACAATTTTATTCTTCTGCTCTAGCCTCCTTGCTATGACCTGTTCAATGTAAGTACATGTATATGCCTGCAATTGTACTCATTTTTTTTTAATACAGTTCAATATTCGGTTCCATTAGGCTAAATGGTTCAAAATTATCAAACAAATAAACAAACAACACAACCATCAATCAATTAGTGGATTAGAATTTCAAACACATAACTTTAATACATTGTCAAAAATCATATTTTTGATGCCAAATCACAACAAATAATACTTTGTAAGTTTTGGTTCTCACACTAGTCTGATGGAAATATATAGATATCACACCTTCATCACTTAAAAATAAATATTGGTGATGGTATACTTCATCATCAGGACCATGTCCGGGTGACTAGAGCGTGATTCTATATCTATCCAGTATACTGAAGCTTCGAATATATGTTCATGACGCGTATATACAAAATCTTTATATATTGGATTGTCCAAATTAATACAAATAAATATTAAAATACGAATAAAACGATTTAATTTTTCTAAACAAAGTTTGTTTTATTTGAAAACATACTCTTCACACTCGTTCTAGGATACTACTGATCCAGCTCTAACGAGTCATTCTAATTGGATATTACTAATCCAATATCTGATGAATTCTTTTGTTCGGTTCTAATGTGTCTTGTTCTCTAAGCTTTATAAACCAAAGCTCTGATACAAAATGTAACGGTAAGGAATTTCGCTTGATCCGAATCGATCATTAAACCGACCAAGACCGTTCGAAACCCCTGATCGTTTTGAGAACAGGACAAATTGGAATGCAAACAGAAGAACATTTCATTGTATATTACAACAATTCCATCATAATACAAGAATATGCAGAGTATGAATAAATATTACATATTCGATAAATATCAGAGATTACAATAATTTACATAGCAGCGGAAAAACAATACAAAACACAGCTAGAAGTAATACACGGGTACAGAGCTTTCCGAGCATCGTTCCAGCTGTAAATCAGGATCCTGTGAATATAAATCTACAAAACCAAAACTACTAGCTGCCCGTGTGGAAAATAGGGGCACCTAGAGTTTAAGTTAAACAATAAACTCCAGGTCAGTCATGTGACTGGTGTGAGAACTAAAACAGTTATTTAAAACTTTACTTTAAAAGAGAGTAATTCAAGGGACCACGCCGTATAACACGGAACGGGTTTCCTCCCAAGAACACCAGTGCACAGAATAAACAACGCAATGCTTTTTTGAAAAATGAAGCTATTATAAGACCCAGGTCCCATCACACAATGCAACGCAAGCCGGAGGATAGGGTTTTTGTCTTATAACAGCCAAACATGCTTGGTACATTTAAAACAAATCATTTGATACTATTATAAGTGTAAAGTGTCAAATCAATTTCAATCATAAATATCAATTATAGGCGGCATGAATGACCCATACCACTATGCCGCCATACTAGTTCTACAACTAAAACCGCAATATCACGTATTGGAAATTGGATTCCATCATGAGTCGAGGCAAGGGGCAAGCTCCTCTCCGATTCGAGACACTCTAGCAAATGTCTCAGGACCCCACTATGATCCTTGGATCGGTTGGGCCGGTCCTCACTTACTTTTGAGGATTGGCAATTCCTAAACACACGTTTCCCGGTCCTATCAGACCTATATCCGAGGTGCCTCGCATTCCAACAACTACACAGGTGAAAAGTATATATAAATGTCAGACAGTTTAAGCACTGACACCACCACTAGCTAGAAAGAAACGTCGTGTTCTCCCAATGGTCATTATCCCGTTTTTGACTCATACCGAGGTGTGAGGCTCGCGAATTCACGCTATACATAAGGCTGCGCCACACGGACCGTGCTTTGATCATCGACCACGAGACTTTGCTTTTCAACAGAAGCCTTGATCATTTGCCACTTAGGCGTGCCACACAGGCAATTCATGCCATGCGACTGATGTCCATCGATATACAACCTCTGAGCTCGTACGTCTCAGAGAAGGACGTTAAGCAAGAGAACAAATTCTCCGCCGCCAAACAGATGTATATTTAATAGAGATCAATCAACACAGAATAAAATCCAATGTCACACACACAGTCCATTTACAAGTTCGTTTTGGGTATGAACGAAACCGGAGGCACTTTCCTCGCATACCTATCGATCTCCAAGTACGTCTGGACGATCACCAACTGATTCCCTCATCTTAGTTGTACAACCCAATCAAGATCATCAGTAATCACCCAAACGATGTGAATACTTCCGGTCTTCAACCACCGTCTTCATCTTCGACATATCGTCGAATCGGTTATTCAGAATGGGTGTAAACCCGGCCTCTCTGAATAACCCGCGTATATAATAAACACGTGTTACACAAACACAACATACGCCTCATTCCAATACAGAATATTCTTTTATTCAAATTTTCACATTCCTAGGGAAAGGTTCCCATTAATTTTAACAAAGACAAATTCTTCTAAATTTATTCTTTAATCTACCTTTGGATATCATTTCAAACCATGTCATGGTTTTCCAAACTAGTCGGGATTAGCGAAGCACACAGAAGTAATTATTTATTTTATTTCCCAATCCCAACCTATTCGTCCAATGGAGCAAAATTGGTAATACTCCATATCTAACACCACGGTGTTATCGGTAAAATTAATTACCATTTCACGTTTAAATCTAATTAAAGATTTAATTATCGCTTTGGAGCAAAACTGGTGATACTCCATTCTCGATCACTTTCCAAATTTGATAATTTAAATTATCAATTCACATATCAATCTAATTACAGATTAATTAAAACTCCACTTAGTTTTATTTAATCTACCCAAAAAAAAATCAATAACCTGTCTTTAACTGGGTTAAAGAAATAATGTTATCTAAAACACGATTCACAATAAACCCTAAATCACCTTCTATTGTTAATCGGGTTAAAGAACAGGTGTTATTCAAAACACCACTCACGATAAACCTAAAAACCAATTTAAATTCAATTCCAATTAATATTATTTAATTGGTACACTTCATTAAATCTAAATAGAAAGATTTAATCCTTTTCTCAACTGGGCAAAAGAACAGTGTTAATGAAGACACCATTCACGACAAACCCAAATCACATTTGATATCAAATATAAGGCTCTGAATATAAAATATATCGGCTTATATTCAATATCCAATTCTACGACCAACAAATATCATATTGGGAATAACGATATAAATATATCTTTCAAATTCCCATAACAATATATGTATAATCATGAAATCCAACATCGAAATATTCCGAAGATAATTTCGATTCAAATCCATTCCAATTCAATTATTGGAAATTCTGGTTACTTTTAAAACCCCTTTCAAATTCAATCTATTTATTTCAAAAATAAATTGATTTTAATTCTAGTTCAAAACTAGTTCATTTCGATGAAAAATCTATTTTTATCTTTTCAAATGTGTAATTTTTTATCCCAGTTCTTGCGAAATCATTTCTTATGATTTTACATAAATTATTACTATTTTTAATAATTTTATCAGGGCCCGTACAGTCGATTTCCATCAACGGTCATCGAACTGCACTTACAGCGACCTTTTCCAAATTTGATTTGGACATAATTCCATATCCAACCGTTAGATTTCAAATTTCTAATATTCATTGGAAATCTCTTCTCGATACGAATCCAACGGTTCCGGTTTCAGGAGAATCCGACAGTCGGATCTCCCGTAACGTTAATTCGAAGTCAGTGGTCGAAATTCACGAACTACCGCGGCACGGCGCGTTCTATTCAGGCCATTTAATATATATATATATATATATTATATATTTCGTCGATTTCAATTCAAAACATATTTTATAATTCGTTTTCAAAACAATTTCAACTTCATATTCAATTTCGAATCAAAATTGAGTATTCCATATCATTAATATATAAATGATAACATTTTCAAAATATTATATTTTGAAATCACTTTCCTATTGATATTCAAATAAAATTGATATAAATATCGTTCGCGTCAAAATGACGCATCTCTAATCAACACGACTTTATATATATTTCAATAACTTCGTTATTTTATTCAACAAATGAATATTTATTCTATTTAACACCCAATCTATATTTATTTCAACACATGAATATTCTCAACACATGAGCGTCGTCAACACATGACTATTTTTATTATTTAATATATTTTACAAAATTATGATAAAGATTTAAATTTTATTGTTAAAATATTTCATTCAACACATGAATCTATATTTTATTCAACTCATGACTAATCTTAACAAATGAGTACTGTCAACACGTGAATCTTTATTTTATAATATTCTTCATTTTCCCAATTGGAATGAGATCCAATCAATTACCATATAATGTTAATTTTATGGATTCCATACAACACATATATATAATAGCAACGATAAATAATCAACCATCATTCAAAATGCACCACACAACTGCATAAGCATTAAATATAAATAATTAACGCTCACACAGTCTATCGACCAATCGATCGACATACAACTAAATAATTGGGATTAGTGTACGCCAAATATCATCCCAACACCCCGTGTGGGGTTTCAAATCAACAAACACTGAATATTATTTGTGCAGTTGGGCAATGTGTAAAATTTATCGTCCTAGTCAATATCCTTCAAATAGGTGTACATAAACAAACCGTCCGGTTTGTAAATGAATATTTATTTATTAACATTCACGTTAAAAATTATATTTTTAACGATAATTTATTTATTTCAACACATGGATATTTATTTTTCAATCATTGCACAACACAATCAATTTTAACAACACATCAATCAAACAAACAAGCCGTCCATGGTCTGTGGACGATGGATGTCGGGTGCTGCTAAGCACCGTCTGCATCCTAGTATATATTTATAACTAGAAAAAGAAATTTAAAGTGAGAAGTTCTCACCGACTAGCTAAACCAAACGCCACGACTCTTCTTGTCTAGAAATCTTCGTCGTGCTCGCCTTTTGTCAATTTCATCGTCCGTAGCCACTACATATATAAAAAATCATATTTTTATAATCACTATATATGGATAAAAATTCTATTTTTACACTGCTACTATATAGATAAAAATTCTGTTTTTACAACGGTGTTCATATATTAAAGATTGTATTTTTATCACGCTATTCTCTATATAAAAATTCTATTTTTATATATATAAAGATCGTATTTTTATATCACGGCTTCATATGTAAAAATCACTCCTTTACAACGCTACTTCCATGATAAAAATTATATTTATATCTTGCTAGCAATATAATAAAAATTATATTTTTATCACTCTACAAGAATAAAAATCATATTTTTATATCTCCTACATAATAAAGATCAAATTTTTATTCTTTCTAAAGTATAAAAATCATATTTTTATAAATAAAAATACAATCTTTTCACTTTTATAACGATGTTTACATAATAAAAATCCTATCTTTATTCGGATAAAAATCCGACCTTTCTTCTCATTAAAAATCTAATCTTTTCAATTTCAAAAATCAAATCTTTTTTACAATGAAAAATCTGCCTTTCATCACTTAAAAATCCCAACTTTTCCCAAGTAAAAATCATATCTTTTCCAAAGTAAAAATCATATCTTTCTACAATAAAAACCCTATTTTTATACTATGATAATATTTTTAGTTCTACAGTTTTTAAACTCATGTTTTTATTTTAAATTAGTTAGACTAAGAAAAAAAACTAGAAAAAAAAAACTCACAGGCTTTCGAAGTGGGAGGGAAAGAAGTGTTGCGCCGGAGCAGGTGGTGGAGGGGGTGATGGTGGAGGCGGCACTGGCCTGCGATGGGCCGGAGGAAGGCTGGCGGCGCAGTTTTCGTCGTGGGGCTATGGGGTATCGGGTTTTCTCACGGGCGGTAGAGAGAGAACAACGGAAGAAGGATCGGAGAGGCTAGGGAGGGGGGAAGTGGACTCGGTGCTGGCGGCGGCCTACGAGGGGAGCGGCGGCGAGTATAGGATGAGGCGGAGCGATGATGAAGGGAGGGGGCGCCATTTTTTAATCGTGAAATCGATTTGTGGGGGGTGGGGAGGTGTAACTGAATGAAAGAAAATTGAAAGGGGTGTTGTAAAAGTTTTTTTTTATTAATTTAATTTTCTCCACTTAAAGTTGACTTTTCACCCGGACTCGGAATGAGACCCAACGACTGTCGTCACTAGCTAATTACCCCCATTCCGAACACAATGGGATATGTATCGTAGGCTGATTCGATGGTATCGAATAGTTTTCGTCAAAATCAAAATATAACACTATATATTGAATTTGAACGCGCATTTCAATTTACCGGGGCCACATACTAACAAAAAAATTCCAAAAATATATTTTCTAGCTTTGTATTGACGATACGGTCCTAACAAAATTAGTTTCATCAATTCTGAGACCGTTGGAAAAATGGCCATTTTCCAGTCGATTAAAATCAACTGAAACTGGTCAAACGCGTTTTCCTTCGCCACGCTCACATACTGATTCAGAAAATTATGAATTTTGAAACCTAGCAATAATTTGACATCACGAATCCCACGAAAGTGGTTTCGTCGAAATCCGAGGTCGTTTGCAAAATTTCCATTTTTAAGGGTCAGAATTTCATAGCGACTATTCTGAATTTTAAACTGGACATATTTTTTATCCCCGCTATGAAATTTCAATTTTTCATATTCGTTGGAAAGATATTCTCAGTTAAATTCTATAATTTTTGGTTTCACAAAAATCCGATTTATTTTGAATCCAGTATATTCATTTGAAGTTTGAAATCGAATTATCGAACTACCGCGCCATTTCCAATTCATTTTATAATTTAAAATAAATATTTATATTCTAAAGATGATCTATATGATTATATACATTCTAATTCTATTTAAAATAAATTTCTCGTCGCTATTATTTAAAATAAATCATTTTAAATGTTCAAACTTTGTCAAAATTGCCGAGATAAAATTTTTAAATTGGCTCGCATTTCCGGGTTATCACATTTAAAATAAAAGAAAAAGTCAGATTTTAAAAAAAAAATTTAAGAATCAAACAAAAAAAACTCACTTTTGGTTCAAATAGAGGATGGTTTCGTGTGTCGGAAGGAGGGGTTGTCTGACTGATGGCCGGCGTTGCGTCGGTGGCACATGGGGGTGACTTAGTGGCAGCGGCGGCTAGGTTTTGACCTGAGGCAGCGAATTGGGTGTGGGTTTAGGTGTAGGAGAAGAGAGAGAAGAAGAACGGGGAAAATCGGGGGCGGTGGTGGTCGGAGGGGCTAGAGGCGGCGGGGACCACCTGAGGTCGGCGCGATGTGAGGTGGCAGAGGCGGTTTGCCTCGATTTTAGGGTTTGGGATGGGTTGTGGCTTCGGGGTTCGGGCTGCGGAGGAGGCGGTTGCATGGAGGAAGGGGGAAACCGGGGGGAGGGGGGGCTCGCGCTCTGACTACGGCGCGCCAGGGGGCGCGGCGGCGCCTCGATCGGAGGAGCGACGACTCCTCCCTCCTCTTCTTTATTTTTTATAAATTGAAATCGTAATGAACGGGGGGGGGGGGGGGGGGCTAAGAAGGTAAGGAGATGAAAAGGGGGTTTTCATTTTTGTTATTTATTTAATTATTTTAATTTCAAAAAGCAAATTTTTATTTCGACCTCGAAATCGAACCAATCGACTGTCGTGCATAGCTAATTACCCCCATTCCGAACACAATGTGATATGTATCGTAGGCTGATTCGACTTTTTCGATCAGTTTTCGTCAAAATCAAAATATAACTCTATATATTGAATTTGAACGCGCAACTCAATTTACAGGGCCCATATACAGACTCTAAAAATTACCGAAAAATATTTTCTAGCTTCGTATTGACGATACGGTCCTAACAAAACTAATTTCATCGAATTCTGAGAACGTTTGAAAAATGGCCAATTTCAGGTCGATCGAAATTGACTGAAACTGGTCAAATGCGTTTTCCTTTTCCACGCTCACATATAGATTTGAAAAATTATGAATTTTGGAATCTAGCAATAACTTGACATCCCGGATCCAACAAAAGTGGTTTCGTCGAAAACCGAGGTCGTTTGCAAAATTTCCATTTTTAAGGGCCAGAATTCCATAACGACTATTCTGAAATTTCAACTGGACGTATCTCTTGATTCCCGCTATGAAATTTCAATTTTTCGGATTCGTTGGAAAGATATTCTCAATTACATTCAAATAATTTTGGTTTCGCAAAAATCTGGTTTATTTTGAATCCTGTACATCCATTTGAACTTTAAAATCGAATTTTCAAACTACCGCACCATTTTCAGTTTCTTTTTTAATTAAAATAAAATATATATATTCTAACGACGATTCAAATAAATATATACATTCTAATTCTATTCAAAAAAAAATCTCGTAGTTATTATTCAAAATAATCTATTTTAAATATTCAAAATTCATTAAAATTGCCAAAATAAAAATTTTAAATTGGCTCGGATTTTCTGGGTTGTTACAATCTCCCCCACTTAAACTTTTCGTCCCCGAAACGGAACAAAGCTGAAAGTTGTTTAACTAACCAACTCAACTTCCATTATTTTCATTACGGCTTAAGTTCTTTAACTTTTCAGTTTCTAAGAACTTATCAAATTTTTCAAAAATTTGGCTAACACACTAAATTTTCGAAAAAATTCGCCATAACTTCCCCTGCACCGGGGACTTCGGGATATTTCAAATAGCCTCCCATGGCCCTCACGAATCCAAAAGACAAAGAAAAAGCCAAGCGGCTGGCCAATCGGCTCATAAAATCATCCAAACCCAAAGAAATACAATAAACATGTACCTATTTGAAGCGACCCGAATTTCCCCGGTCTCCGAAGAGATGAGAAAGAACGAATTACTGTGAGGACAAGACAAATCAGAACGCATACGGAAGAACATTTCATTGTTATTTACAACAATTCCATCAGAATACAAGAATATACAGAGTATGAATGAATATTACACAGAAATATCAGAGATTTCAATTACATTTAAATACATCGCAGCGGAAATAATACAAAACACAACTGAAGGAGATATACGGATACAAAGCTTTCCGGCTATCATTCCAGCTGTAAACCAGGATCCTGTGAATATAAATCTGCAAAACCAAAACTACTAGCTGCCCATGTCGAAAATAAGGGCACCTAGAGTTTAGGTTAAAACAATAAACTCCAGGTCAGTCGTGGGACTGGTGTGAGAACTAAAACAGTTGTAAATCTTTATTTTAAAGTTAGGTAAATCAAGGGACCACGCCGTATAACACGGAACGGGTTTCCTCCCAAGAATACCAGTGCATAAAACAACAACGCAATGCTAAATAAAGAAAAATGAAGCTATTATATGACCCAGGTCCCATCACACAATGCAACGCAAGCCGGAGGATAGGGTTTTTACCTATAATAGCCAAGAATGCTTGATACGTTTAAAACAAATCATTTGATACTATTATAAGTGTATATTGTATAAAACATCTTCAAATCATAAGTACCAATCATAGACGGCATAAGCGCCCCATCCCACTATGTCGCCATACTAGGCTCTACAAATAAAACCGGAATACACGTATTGGAAATTGTATTTCCATCATGGTGGCTCCTGATTCGAAAGATCAATCGCGTAATGCAATTCCCCACGGTTTACGTCCCAACAAGAGAAAACACCGTCTGCACATCCGCACTTTTGGGACCAGAGTATCACCGCGGCTTACGTCCCAGCGAGAGAAAACACCGCTTACTCTATATATCCCTGAGCACTAAGCTCATCTCGGTCGACCGAATCCACGACACCACTAAGGTGCCCATCCACTAAAAAGCATACTGATCAAACCATCAGTTTACCACCATACCGGGGTGTGAGGCTCGCGAATCAGCGCTAAACACAAAGTCATGCTATATTAAAGCTGCGCTTTGATCATCATCCACCAAACTTTGCTTTTCAACAAAAGTCTGGATCACTGGATCTCAGCATGCCACACTATCAATCCATATCGTACCACTGATTTCTGCCAATATATAACCTCTAAGCTCGTATGTCTCAGAGAAGGACATTAAGCAAGAGAATAAATTCCCCGCCGCCAAACAGATATATATTTAGCGGAGATCAACGAATACAATATAAAGGAATGCAATGTCAGACACACCATCCATTTACAAGTCCGTTCTAGGTCTGAACGAAACCGGAGGCACTTTCCTCGCATATCCGTCGATCTCCAAGTACGTCTGGACGACCACCAACTGATTCCTTCATCTTGGGTGTACAGCCCAATCAAGATCATCAGTAATCACCCAAAAGATGTGAAGACTTTCGGTCTTCGACCACCGTCATAATCTTCGACTTATCGTCGAATCGGTTATTCAGAATGGGTATAAACCCGGCCTTTCCGAACAACCCGCGTATATAGTTAAAAATGTTACACAATCACAACATACTCCTCATTCCAATTCATCAGTCACTAATCGTAAATTAGCAAGGGAACAATTCCCCAAATATTAACCCCGAAGGCTGAAACCAACATCAGATCAATACCCAGGAAACCATTCTTCTTAGCTAACCTACAGTTACGTTCTAAATTTCACGTTCTTAGGGAAAGGTTCCCATTAATTTTATCAAAGATAAATTCTTTAAAATTTATTCTTTAATCTTCCTCTGGATGTCATTTCAAACCAAATTATGGTTTTCCAAACTAGTCGGGATTAGCGAACCACACCGAAGTAATTATTTATTTTATTTCCCAATCCCAACCTATTCATCCCATGAAGCAAAACTGGTAATACTCCATATCTAATACCACGGTGTTATCGGTAAAATTAATTACCATTCCACGTCCAAATCTAATTAAAGATTTAACTATCGCTTTGGAGCAAAACTGGTGATACTCCATTCTCGATCTTTTCAATCTAATTAAAGATTCATTAAAACTCCACTTAGTTTTAATCTTTAACTGGGTTAAAGAATCAGTGTCATTTTAAAACACGGTTCACTATAAACCCAAAATCACATTAGATTTCAATCAGACCCTAACCATAAATTAGCAAGTGAGCAATTCCCTAAGTATTAACCCCGAAGGCCGAAACCAACATCAGATCAATACCCCAGAAACCATTCAACTTAACTAATCTCCAGTTAGTTTCTGATTTTCTTAACTCCTTTGGATCTAAGAACAGTATTATTGAAGATACCGTTCACGACAACCCAAAATCACATTCTATTAATTATCGGGTTAAAGAACAAGTGTTATTTAAAACACTGTTCACGATAAACCCAAAAATCAATGTCAATTCAATTCCAATTAAATATTATTTAATTGGCACACTTCATTAAATCTAAATGAAAAGATTTAATCTTTTCTCAACTGGGTTCAAGAACAGTGTTAATAAAGACACCATTCACGACAAACCCAAATCACATTTGATATCAAATACAAGGCTCTGAATAGAAAATATATCGGCTTATATTCAATATCAAATTCTACGACCAACAAATATCGTATTGGAAATAACAATATATATATATATATATATATATATATATATATATATCTTTCAAATTCCCATAACAATATTTGTATCATCACGAAATCCATCATCGAAATATTCCGAAGACAATTTCGATTCAAATCCATTCCGATATAATTATTGGAAATTCTGGTTATTTTCAAAACCATTTCAAATCAAATTTATTTATTTAAAAATAAATAGAATTTTAATTCTAGTTCAAAACTAGTTCATTTCGATAAAAATCTATTTTTATCTTTTCAAATATGGAGTTTTTCATCCCAATATTTCCCAAATCATTTCTTATGATTTTACACAAATTATTACTATTTTTAATAATTTTATCAAGGCCCGTACAGTCGATTTCCATCAACGGCCATCGAACTGCACTTACAGCGACCTTTTCCAAATTTATTTGGACATAATTCCAAATCCAACCGTTAGATTTCAAATTTCTAATATTTGTTAGAAAGCTCTTTTCGATACGAACCCAACGGTTCCGGTTTTAGGAGAATCCGACGGTCGGATCTCCCGTAATGTCCGTTCGAAGTCAATGGTCGAAATTTACGAACTGCCGTGGCGCGGCACGTTCTATTCAGGCCATTATATTATATGTATAATATATATAATATATATTTTGTCGATTTCCTTTTTAAAACGAATTTTATAAATCATTTCAAATTTGTTTCAAAAACAATTTCAACTTGTATTTCAAATTCAAATCAAAATTGAATTTTCCCTTATAAATTTTTTTTGCATTCACTTCTATTTGATTTCAATTCAAATCGATTTCAATTCTATTTCAATTCGTTTTCAATTGAATTCAATTCAAATTTGTTTTCTATTCGATTCAATTCAAATTCGTTTTCAATTCAATTCAATTCGAATTCGTTTTCTATTCGATTCAATTCAAATTCGTTTTCAATTCGATTCAATTCAAATTCATTTTCAATTCAATTCAAATCAAATTCGTTTTCAATTCAATTCAATTCGAATTCGTTTTCTATTCAATTCAATTCGAATTCGTTTTCCATTTGATTCAATTCGAATTCGTTTTCCATTTGATTCAATTCAAATTCGTTTTCTACTGAATTCAATTCGAATTCGAATTCGTTTTCTATTGAATTCAATTTGAATTCGTTTTCTATTCAATTCAATTCGAATTCGTTTTCTATTCAATTCAATTCAAATTCGTTTTCTATTCAATTCAATTCAAATTCGTTTTCTATTCAATTCAATTCAAATTCAGTTTTGAATTTCAATTCTTTTCACGTATCAGATTTTGAAATCACTTTCGATATTCATTATAAAATGAATAAAATCGATATAAATATCGTTCACGTCAAAATGGCGTCAATCTAATCAACACGGCTTCATATATTTCTATTTTCAAATATTTTATTTCAAATATTCTATTTCAAATATTTCTATCTCAAATATTTCTTTTTTTTCAAATATTTCTATTTCGAATATTTCTATTTCCAATATTGAATGTGGTCCAATCAATTACCATATAATGTTAATTATATGGATTTTCTACAACACATGTATACAATAACAACGATGAATAATCAACCATCATCCAAAGTGCATTCTACACTGTATAAGCATCGAATATAAATATTTAACGCTCATAACAGTCTGTCAATCAATCAATCGACATACAACTAAACAATCGGGATTAGTGTACGTCAAATATCATCCCAATACCCGTGTGGGGTTTCAAACAATCAAACACAGATTTTATTTGTGCAGTTGGGCGATGTGTAAAATTTATCGTCCCAATCAATATCAGTCAGATGTGTGTATATAAACAAATCGTCCGATTTGTTTATTTTTATTTCATTTCATATACGTTAAAAATTCTATTTTTAACTATAAAATATTTTCCACAATAAAATATTTTATTTCAACTATATAAATGTTTTATTTCATTACACATCACACAATCAACTACACATCAAAATCAAACAAACAAGCATACAAGCCGTCCATGGTCTGTGGACGACGGGTGTCGGGTGCTACTAAACACCGTGTGCATCCTAGTATATATTTTAACTTGAAATAAAATTAAAAGGTGAGAAGTTCTCACCAAAGCTATCCTAACTCCACGACACTTCATATATAGAAAATCTCCGCCGTTTCTTCTTTCATCACTTTCGTATTCGTATTCACTACCTATATAAAAATCGAATTTTTACTTTGCTATTCAATATATAAAAATCGAATTTTTACTTTGCTATTCCATATATAAAGATCGAGTTTTTACTTTGCTATTCAATATATAAAAATCGAATTTTTACTTTGCTATTCAATATATAAAAATCGAATTTTTACTTTGCTATTCAATATATAAAAATCGAATTTTTACTTTGCTATTCAATATATGTTAACCGAATTTTTACTTCTTCTACTTTATAAAAAATCATATTTTTATTACTTATATTTTATAAAAATCATATTTTTATTACTTCTACTTTATAAAAATCATATTTTTATTACTTCTAAAAACCGAATCTTTATATCATTAAAAACCAAATCTTTATAATTAAAAATCTAATCTCTTTTTAATTAAAAATCTAATCTTTACCTTATAAAAACTCGACTTTGCTAAGATCAAAATCTCAACTTTGCACGTATAAAAATCTCAACTTTTTATTTCTAAACATCAGTTTTTAATGTATATAAAAATCAGTTTCTAATATTAAACAAAAAAAACAAAAAAAAAAATCAGTTTTTAAATAAATTAAAAATCAGTTTCTAAATAAATTACAAATCAGTTTCTAAATAAATTAAAAATCAGAAGCTTACTATAATTTGGAGGAGGGGTGGTTATCTGCGTCTTCGCCTGAGGGAGGTGTCGGAGCTGCGTCTAACCGGAGGTGCAGGCACAATGGGGCGGCGCCTTGTGGTTCGTCAGTGGTGCGTCGGAGATGTGGAAGGAGGGGGCGCATTGGTCTTCAGGCGGTGGGTGGCTGGGCGAGCAGTAGGACGGTGGATGCTGCGGTCGATTAGAAGGAGGAGGCGGCGGAAGGGGGAAGCAGGGGGGCACGCGCCTCCTGGCGGCGGCGATGAGATGATCTATCGCCTGGGGGGAATCGCGATTTCCCCCCCCCCCCCTTTTTTTTCTCTTTTTTGTTTCCGATTAGAAATGAACGTGGGGGGGCTAAGGTATAGGTTTTTATGATATATATTATAATTTATTTTATAATTTTTAAATTCAAAAAGGTATCTTTTTATTTCAACCTCGAAACGAAACCCACGCCTGTCATCCATAGCGTTTCACCCCCATTCCGAACACAATGGGATATGTATCGTAAGCTGATTCGACCGTTTCGATCAGTTTTCGTCAATATCAAAATATAACTCTATATATTGAATTTGAACGCGTATTTCAATTTACCAGCACCACATACTGACTTAAAAAATTCTAGAAAAATATTTTCTAGCTTCGTATTGACGATACGGTCCTAACAAAACTAGTTTCGTCGAATTCTGAGACCGTTTCAAAAATGGCCATTTTCCAGTCGATTAAAATCAACTGAAACTGGTCAAACGCGTTTTCCTTTGCCACGCTCACATATTGATTCGAAAAATTATGAAATTTGAAACCTAGCAATAACTTGACATCACGGTTCCAACAAAAGTGGTTTTGTCGAAATCCGAGGTCGTTTGCAAAATGGCTATTTTTAAGGGCCTGAATTCCATAGCGACTATTCTGAAATTTCATTTGGCCATAACTTTTGATCCCCGCTATGAAATTTCGATTTTTTGGATTCGTTGGAAAGATATTATCAATTAGATTCAAATATTTTTGGTTTCACTAAAATCCGGTTTATTTTGAATCCTGTACATTCAATTGAAGTTTGAAATCGAATTATCGAACTACCGCGCCATTTTCAATTCCTTTTATATATAAATAAATTATATATATTCTAACGACGATCTATATAATATATATGTTCGAATTCTATTCAAAATAAATTTCTCGTCGATATTATTTAAAATAATTCATTTTAAATAATCAAAATTCGCTAAAATTGCCAAAATAAAAATTTTAAACTGGCCCAGATTTCCGGGTTATTACAATCTCCCCCACTTAAAACTTTTCGTCCCCGAAAAGGAACGTAGCCGAAAGTTGTTTAACAAATCAACTCAACTTCCATTATTTTGATTATGGGTTAAGTTCTTCAACTTTTCAGTTTCTAAGAACTTTTCAAATTTTTCAAAAATTTTCGCCATAACCTCCCCTGCACCGGGAGCATGGGAAAATCCCGAAATTGCCATACAGACCTTCTGATCTCAAAAAGAAAAAGAAAAAGCCAAGCGGCTAGCCAGTCGGCTCATAAAATCATCATTACCCAAACAAAACAGTAAATTATAGTAAACATGTACCTATTTGTCGGGCAAACAAATTTTATTCTCTGCACTAGCCTCCTTGCTATGACCTGTTCAATGTAAGTACATGTATATGCAAGCAAATGCGACCAAATTTCAATACAATTCACCTTTTGGTTCAAATGAACAAAAATGGTTCAAATTTTAATTAATCAAACAATAGTCAAACAACACAACCATCAATCAATTAGTTGATTAGCTTTTCAAATTCATAACTTTGATATATAGTCTAAAAATCAGATTTTTGATGCAAAATCACAACAACAAGCCCTATCTAATTTTGGTTCTCACATCAGACAATAGAAAATATATAGATATCACACCTTCGAAACTCGAATACCAATTCTGATGATGTCTAGACTATCATCAGAATCATCTCCGGGCGACTAGAGTGTGATTCTATATCTATCCAGTATATTAAACTTCAAATACACGTGGATCAGACATATACGCAAAGTCTATATATACTGGACTGTCCAAATTCAAATAAATAAATAATCAAATACGAATAATTGATTTAAATTTTCAAAACAAAATTTGTTTTCATTTTCAAAAATATACTCTTCACACTCATTCTAGGATACTACTGATCCTATCTCTAATGAGTCATTCTCGTTGGATATTACTAATCCAATTTCTGATGAATTCTTTCGTATGGTTCTAATGTGTCTTATTCTCTGAGCTTTGTAAACCAGAGCGCTGTTACCAAATGAAGATACCCGAACTTCCCCGGTCTCCGAAGAGATGAGAAAGAACGAAGTACTGTGAGGACAAGACAAATCAGAACGCACACGAAAGAACATTTCATTGTTATTTACAACAATTCCATTAGAGTACAAGAATATACAGAGTATGAATGAATATTACACAGAAATATCAGAGATTTAAATTACATTTAAATACTTCGCAGCGGAAATAATATAAAACACAACTGAAGGAGATATACGGATACAAAGCTTTCCGGCTATCATTCCAACTGTAAACCAGGATCCTATGAATATAAATCTGCAAAACCAAAACTACTAGCTGCCCGTGTCGAAAATAAGGGCACCCAGAGTTTAGGTTAAAACAATAAACTCCAGGTCAGTCATGGGACTGGTGTGAGAACTAAAACAGTTGTAAATCTTTATTTTAAAGTTAGGTAAATCAAGGGACCACGCCGTATAACACAGAACGGGTTTCCTCCCAAGAATACCAGTGCATAAAACAACAGCGCAATGCTAAATAAAGAAAAAATGAAGCTATTATAAGACCCAGGTCCCATCACACAATGCAACACAAGCCGGAGGATAGGGTTTTTACCTTATAATAGCCAAGAATGCTTGATACGTTTAAAACAAATCATTTGATACTATTATAAGTGCATATTGTATAAAACATCTTCAAATCATAAGTATCAATCATAGACGGCATAAGCGCCCCATCCCACTATGTCGCCATACTAGGCTCTACAAATAAAACCGGAATACACGTATTGGAAATTGTATTTCCATCATGGTGGCTCCTGATTCGAAAGATCAATCGCGTAATGCAATTCCCCACGGTTTACGTCCCAACAAGAGAAAACACCGTCTGCACATCCGCACTTTTGGGACCAGAGTATCACCGCGGCTTACGTCCCAGCGAGAGAAAACACCGCTTACTCTATATATCCCTGAGCACTAAGCTCATCTCGGTCGACCGAATCCACGACACCACTAGGGTGCCCATCCACTAAAAAGCATACTAATCAAACCATCAGTTTACCACCATACCGGGGTGTGAGGCTCGCGAATCAACGCTAAACACAAAGCCATGCTATATTAAAGCTGCGCTTTGATCATCATCCACCAAACTTTGCTTTTCAACAAAAGTCTGGATCACTGGATCTCAGCATGCCACACTATCAATCCATATCGTACCACTGATTTCTGCCAATATATAACCTCTAAGCTCGTATGTCTCAGAGAAGGACATTAAGCAAGAGAATAAATTCCCCGCCGCCAAACAGATATATATTTAGCGGAGATCAACGAATACAATATAAAGGAATGCAATGTCAGACACACCATCCATTTACAAGTCCGTTCTAGGTCTGAACGAAACCGGAGGCACTTTCCTCGCATATCCGTCGATCTCCAAGTACGTCTGGACGACCACCAACTGATTCCTTCATCTTGGGTGTACAGCCCAATCAAGATCATCAGTAATCACCCAAACGATGTGAAGACTTTCGGTCTTCGACCACCGTCATAATCTTCGACTTATCGTCGAATCGGTTATTCAGAATGGGTATAAACCCGGCCTTTCCGAACAACCCGCGTATATAGTTAAAAATGTTACACAATCACAACATACTCCTCATTCCAATTCATCAGTCACTAATCGTAAATTAGCAAGGGAACAATTCCCCAAATATTAACCCCGAAGGCTGAAACCAACATCAGATCAATACCCAGGAAACCATTCTTCTTAGCTAACCTACAGTTACGTTCTAAATTTCACGTTCTTAGGGAAAGGTTCCCATTAATTTTATCAAAGATAAATTCTTTAAAATTTATTCTTTAATCTTCCTCTGGATGTCATTTCAAACCAAATTATGGTTTTCCAAACTAGTCGGGATTAGCGAACCACACCGAAGTAATTATTTATTTTATTTCCCAATCCCAACCTATTCATCCCATGAAGCAAAACTGGTAATACTCCATATCTAATACCACGGTGTTATCGGTAAAATTAATTACCATTCCACGTCCAAATCTAATTAAAAATTTAACTATCGCCTTGGAGCAAAACTGGTGATACTCCATTCTCGATCTTTTCAATCTAATTAAAGATTCATTAAAACTCCACTTAGTTTTAATCTTTAACTGGGTTAAAGAATCAGTGTCATTTTAAAACACGGTTCACTATAAACCCAAAATCACAATACATTTCAATCAGACCCTAACCATAAATTAGCAAGTGAGCAATTCCCTAAGTATTAACCCCGAAGGCCGAAACCAACATCAGATCAATACCCCAGAAACCATTCAACTTAACTAATCTCCAGTTAGTTTCTGATTTTCTTAACTCCTTTGGATCTAAGAACAGTATTATTGAAGATACCGTTCACGACAACCCAAAATCACATTCTATTAATTATCGGGTTAAAGAACAAGTGTTATTTAATACACTGTTCACGATAAACCCAAAAATCAATATCAATTCAATTCCAATTAAACATTATTTAATTGGCATACTTCATTAAATCTAAATAAAAAGATTTAATCTTTTCTCAACTGGGTTCAAGAACAGTGTTAATAAAGATACCATTCACGACAAACCCAAATCACATTTGATATCAAATACAAGGCTCTGAATAGAAAATATACCGGCTTATATTCAATATCAAATTCTACGACCAACAAATATCGTATTGGAAATAACGATATATATATATATCTTTCAAATTCCCATAACAATATCAGTATCATCACGAAATCCAACATCGAAATATTCCGAAGACAATTTCGATTCAAATCCATTCCAATATAATTATTGGAAATTCTGGTTATTTTCAAAACCATTTCAAATCAAATTTATTTATTTAAAAATAAATAGAATTTTAATTCTAGTTCAAAACTAGTTCATTTCGATAAAAATCTATTTTTATCTTTTCAAATATGGAGTTTTTCATCCCAATTTTTCCCAAATCATTTCTTATGATTTTACACAAATTATTACTATTTTTAATAATTTTATCAAGGCCCGTACAGTCGATTTCCATCAACGGCCATCGAACCGCACTTACAGCGACCTTTTCCAAATTTGATTTGGACATAATTCCAAATCAAACCGTTAGATTTCAAATTTATAATATTCGTTAGAAAGCTCTTTTCGATACGAACCCAACGGTTCCGGTTTTAGGAGAATCCGACGGTCGGATCTCCCGTAATGTCCGTTCGAAGTCAATGGTCGAAATTTATGAACTGCCGCGGCGCGGCACGTTCTATTCAGGCCATTATATTATATGTATAATATATATAATATATATTTTTTCGATTTCCTTTTTAAAACGAATTTTAAAAATCATTTCAAATTTGTTTCAAAAACAATTTCAACCTTTATTTCAAATTCAAATCAAAATTGAATTTTCCCTTATAAATTCTTTTTGCATTCACTTCTATTTGATTTCAATTCAAATCGATTTCAATTCTATTTCAATTCGTTTTCAATTGAATTCAATTCAATTCAAATTTGTTTTCTATTCGATTCAATTCAAATTCGTTTTCAATTCAATTCAATTCGAATTCGTTTTCTATTCGATTCAATTCAAATTCGTTTTCAATTCGATTCAATTCAAATTCGTTTTCAATTCAATTCAATTCAAATTCGTTTTCAATTCAATTCGAATTCGTTTTCTATTCAATTCAATTCGAATTCGTTTTCTATTCGATTCAATTCGAATTTGTTTTCTATTGAATTCAATTCAAATTCGTTTTCTATTGAATTCAATTCGAATTCGTTTTCTATTGAATTCAATTCGAATTCGTTTTCTATTCAATTCAATTCAAATTCGTTTTCTATTCAATTCAATTCAAATTCAGTTTTGAATTTCAATTCTTTTCATATATCAAATTTTGAAATCACTTTCGATATTCATTATAAAATGAATAAAATCGATATAAATATCGTTCACGTCAAAATGGCGTCAATCTAATCAACACGGCTTCATATATTTCTATTTTCAAATATTCTATTTCAAATATTCTATTTCAAATATTTCTATCTCAAATATTTCTTTTTTACAAATATTTCTATTTCGAATATTTCTATTTCCAATATTGAATGAGGTCCAATCAATTACCATATAATGTTAATTATATGGATTTTCTACAACACATGTATACAATAACAACGATGAATAATCAACCATCATCCAAAGTGCATTCTACACTGTATAAGCATCGAATATAAATATTTAACGCTCATAACAATCTGTCAATCAATCGATCGACATACAACTAAACAATCGGGATTAGTGTACGTCAAATATCATCCCAATACCCGTGTGGGGTTTCAAACAATCAAACACATATTTTATTTGTGCAGTTGGGCGATGTGTAAAATTTATCGTCCCAATCAATATCAGTCAGATGTGTGTATATAAACAAATCGTCCGATTTGTTTATTTTTATTTCATTTCATATACACGTTAAAAATTCTATTTTTAACTATAAAATATTTTCCACTATAAAATATTTTATTTCAACTATATAAATGTTTTATTTCATTACACATCACATCACACAATCAACTACACATCAAAATCAAACAAACAAGCATACAAGCCGTCCATGGTCTGTGGACGACGGGTGTCGGGTGCTACTAAACACCGTCTGCATCCTAGTATATATTTTAACTAGAAATAAAATTAAAAGGTGAGAAGTTCTCACCAAAGCTATCCCAACTCCACGACACTTCATATGTAGAAAATCTTCGCCGTTTCTTCTTTCATCACTTTTGTCATTCGTATTCACTACCTATATAAAAATCGAATTTTTACTTTGCTATTCAATATATAAAAATCGAATTTTTACTTTGCTATTCAATATATAAAAATCGAATTTTTACTTTGCTATTCAATATATAAAAATTGAATTTTTACTTTGCTATTCAATATATAAAAATCGAATTTTTACTTTGCTATTCAATATATATTAATCGAATTTTTACTTCTACTTTATAAAAAATCATATTTTTATTACTTCTACTTTATAAAAATCATATTTTTATTACTTCTACTTTATAAAAATCATTTTTTTATTACTTCTAAAAACCGAATGTTTATATCATTAAAAACCAAATCTTTATAATATAAAATCAAATCTCTTTTTAATTAAAAACCTAATCTTTACCTTATAAAAACTCGACTTTGCTGTGATCAAAATCTCAACTTTGCACGTATAAAAATCTCAACTTTTTATTTCTAAACATCAGTTTTTAATGTATATAAAAACCAGTTTCTAATATTAAACAAAAAAAAAACAAAAAAAATCAGTTTTTAAATAAATTAAAAATCAGTTTCTAAATAAATTACAAATCAGTTTCTAAATAAATTAAAAATTAGAAGCTTACTATAATTTGGAGGAGGGGTGGTTATCTGTGTCTTCGCCTGAGGGAGGTGTCGGAGCTGCGTCTAACCGGAGGCGGAGATGGTGGCGCGGCACAATGGGGCGGCGCCTTGTGGTTCGTCAGTGGTGCGTCGGAGATGTGGAAGGAGGGGGCGCATCCGTCTTCGGGCGGTGGGTGTTTGGGCGAGCAGTAGGACGGTGGATGCTGCGGTCGATTAGAAGGAGGAGGCGGCAGAAGGGGTAAGCAGGGGGGCGCGCGCCTCCTGGCAGCGGCGATGAGGCGATCGATCGCCTGGGGGGAATCGCGATTTCCCCCCTTTTTTTCTCTTTTTTTTAATTTTTCCGATTAGAAATGAACGTGGGGGCCCAAGGTATAGGTTTTTATGATATATATTATAATTTATTTTATAATTTTTAAATTCAAAAAGGTATCTTTTTATTTCGACCTCGAAACGAAACCCACCGCCTGTCATCCATAGCGTTTCACCCCCATTCCGAACACAATGGGATATATATCGTAAGTTGATTCGACCGTTTCGATCAGTTTTCGTCAATATCAAAATATAACTCTATATATTGAATTTGAACGCGTATTTCAATTTACCAGGGCCACATACTGACTTAAAAAATTCCAGAAAAATATTTTCTAGCTTCGTATTGACGATACGGTCCTAACAAAACTAGTTTCGTCGAATTCTGAGACCGTTTCAAAAATGGCCATTTTCCAGTCGATTAAAATCAACTGAAACTGGTCAAACGCGTTTTCCTTTGCCACGCTCACATATTGATTTGAAAAATTATGAAATTTGATACCTAGCAATAACTTGACATCACGGTTCCAACAAAAGTGGTTTCGTCGAAATCCGAGGTCATTTGCAAAATAGCTATTTTAAGGGCCTGAATTCCATAGCGACTATTCTGAAATTTCATTTGGCCATAACTTTTGATCCCCGCTATGAAATTTCGATTTTTTGGATTCGTTGGAAAGATATTATCAATTAGATTCAAATATTTTTGGATTCACTAAAATCCGGTTTATTTTGAATCCTGTACGTTCAATTGAAATTTGAAATCGAATTATCGAACTACCGCGTCATTTTCAATTCCTTTTATATATAAATAAATTATATATATTCTAACGACGATCTATATAATATATACGTTCGATTCTATTCAAAATAAATTTCTCGTCGATATTATTTAAAATAATTCATTTTAAATAATCAAAATTCGCTAAAATTGCCAAAATAAAATTTTTAAACTGGCCCAGATTTCCGGGTTATTACACTATTTGTCGAGCAAACAATTTTATTCTTCTTCTCTAGCCTCCTTGCTATGACCTGTTCAATGTAAGTACATGTATATGCATGTAATTGTAATCATTTTTCAATACAGTTCAATATTTGGTTCCATTAGGCTAAACGGTTCAAAATTTTAATTAATCAAACCAACAATCAAACAACACAACCAGCAATCAATTAGTGGATTAACGTTTCAAATTCAAATTTTATTTTGATACATATACAGAAAATCATATTTTTGATGCCAAATCACAACAATAAACCTATCTAGTTTTGGTTCTCACACCAGTCTAATGGAAAAATACAGAAATCCCACCTTCGGCACTCGAACATAAACTACTGATGCCATACGTCATCAGTAGAATCATCTCCGGGCGACTAGAGTGCGATTCTATATCTATCCAGTATATTAAAACTTCGAATACACATTCATGACGCGAATATGCAAAATCTTTATAAATCGGATTGTCCAAATCAATACAAATAAACTATTCAAATACGAATAATTGAATTTAATTTTTCAAAACAAAATTTGTTTTCAATTTTATTTTAAAAACATCACTCTTCACACTCGTTCTAGGATACTACTGATCCTATCACTAACGAGTCATTCTAATTGGATATTACTAATCCAATCTCTGATGAATTCTTTCGTTTGGTTCTAATGTGCCTTGTTCTGGAGCTCTGTAAACCAAAGCTCTGATACCACTGTGATGACCCGTGACTTCCTCGGTAAGGAAAGCCCGAATTACTTTGAGAACAACACACGTCAGAACACAAACAGAAGAACATTTCATTGCTTATTACAACAATTCCATCAGAATACAAGAATATACAGAGTATGAATAAATAAAATACATTCGATAAATATCAGAGATTACAATAAATTACATAGCAGCGGAAAAACAAAAGAAGAAACAACTGAAAGTAATACACGGATACAAAGCTTTCCGCGTATCATTCCAGCTGTAAACCAGAATCCTATGAATATAAATAAGCAAAACCAAAACTATTAGCCGCCCGTGCGGAAAATAAAAGCACCCATAGTTTAGGTTGAAACAATAAACTCCAGGTCAGTTATGTGACTAGTGTGAGAACTAAAACAGTTATTAATCTTTATTTTACTGTTAGGTAAATCAAGGGACCACGCCATATAACATGGAATAGGTTTCCTCCCAAGAATACCAGTGCATAAAACAAACAGTGCAATGCTAAATAAAGAAAAATGAAGCTATTATAAGACCCAGGTCCCATCACACAATGCAACGCAAGCCGGAGGATAGGGTTTTACCTTATAATAGCCAAAGAATGCTTGATACGTTTAAAAACACATTATTTTGATATTACTATAAGTATATAGTGTCAAAACCATTTCAATCATAAGTATCAATCATAGACGGCATAAGTGTCCCACACCACTATGTCGCCAATACTAGGCCTTACAAATAAAACCGAAATATCACGTATTGGAAATTGGATTCCATCATGAGTCGAGGCAACGGGCAAGCTCCTCTTCGTTCGAGACACTCTAGCAAAAGTCTTAGAACCACACACATCGATCCTTGGATCTTCAGGGCCGGTCCTCTCTTACTTTTGAGGATTGGCAATTCCGGAACACACGTTTCCCGGTCCTATAAGACCTATATAATGGTCTATACGTCGGCTCGCATAGTGCCAGTTATCGACCATATATTCGAGGCGCCTCGCATTCCAACAACCACACAGGTGAAAAGTATATAAATGTCAGTCAGTTTAAGCACTGACACCACCACTAGCTAGAAAGAAACGTCATGCTCTCCCTGCAGTCACTATCCCGTTTTTGACTCATACCGAGGTGTGAGGCTCGCGAATTAACGCCATACACAAAGCTACGCCACACAGGCCGTGCTTTGATCATCAACCACAAGACTTTGCTTTTCAACAGAAACCCTGATCATTTGCCACTTAGGCATGCCACATAGGCAATTCACTCCATGCGACTGATGTCCATCGATATACAACCTCTGAGCTCGTACATCTCAGTTAAGAGCGTCAAGCAAGAGAATAAATTTTCCGCCACCAAACAGATGTATATTTAATAGAGATCAATCAACAAAGAATAAAATCCAATGTCAGACACACAGTCATTTACAAGTTCGTTCTGGGTCTGAACGAAACTGGAGGCACTTTCCTCGCATATCCATCGATCTCCAAGTACATCTGGATGATCACCAACTGATTCTCTCCTCTTGGGTGTACAGCCCAATCAATATCATCAATAACCATCCAAACGATGTGAAGACTTCCGGTCTTCAACCACCGTCTTCATCTTCGACTTATCGTCGAATCGGTTATTCAAAATTGGTATAAACCCGACCTTTCCGAATAACCCGCGTATATAATAAACAAATGTTACACAAACACAACATACGCCTCATTCCAATTCAGAATATTCTTTTATTCAAATTTTCACATTCCTAGGGAAAGGTTCCCATTAATTTTATCAAAGATAAATTTTTCTAAATTTATTCTTTAATCTTCTTTTGGATATCATTTTAGACCATATTATGGTTTTCCAAACTAGTCGGGATTAGCGAACCACACCGAAGTAATTATTTATTTTATTTCCCAATCCCAACCTATTCATCCCATGGAGCAAAACTGGTAATACTCCATATCTAACACCACGGTGTTATCGGTAAATATTAATTACCATTTCACGTTCAAATCTAATTAAAGATTTAACTATCGCTTGGAGAAAAACTGGTGGTACTCCATTCTCGATCACTTTAATCTAATTAAAGATTAAATAAAACTCCACTTAGTTTTAATCTTCCTAAAAATCAATATCATGTCTTTAACTGGGTTAAAGAACTAATGTCATCTAAAACACGGTTCACAATAAACCCAAAATCACTTTCCATTGTTACGGGTTAAAGAACAGGTGTTATTCAAAACACCGCTCACGACAAACCCCAAAAACCAATTCAAATTCAATTCCAATTAAATACTAATTAACTGGACAATTTCACTAAATCTTAATTAAAAGATTTATTCTTTTCTAAACTGGGTTCTAGAACAGTATTATTTAAGACACCATTCACGACGAACCCAAAATCCCATTTGATATTAAATACAAGGCTCTGAATAGAATATATGTCGGCTTATATTCAATATCAAATTCTGAAACCAACAAATATCGTATTGGAAATTACGATATAAAATATGTCTTTCAAATTTCCACAACCACATCTGTTTAATCACGAAATCCAACATCGAAATATTCCGAAGATAATTTCGATTCATCCATTCCAATTCACGTATTGGAAATACTGATTTTTTTTTAAAACCACTTCAAATCCAATTTATTTATTTCAAAAATAAATTGATTTTAATTCTAGTTCGAAACTAGTTCATTTCAATAAAAATCTATTTTTATCTTTTCAAATATGGAGTTTTTTATTCTAATTCTTCCCATTTCTTATGATTTTACACAAATTATTGATATTTTTAATAATTTTATCAAGGCCCATACAATCGATTTCCATCAACGGCCATTGAACTGCACTTACAGCGACCTTTTCCAAATTTGATTTGGACATAATTCCAAATCCAATCGTTAGATTTTAAATTTCCAATATTCATTGGAAAGCTCTTTTCGATATGAACACAACGGTTGCAGTTTTAGGAGAATCCGACGGCCGGATCTCCCGTAATGTCCATTCGAAGTCAATGGTCGAAATTTACGAACTGCCGCAGCGCGGCGCGTTCTATTCAGGCCATTATATATATAATATATATATTATATATATTTCGTCGATTTCAATTCAAAATGTATTTTATAAATCGTTTTAAATTCGTTTTCAAAACAAATTCAACTTCATATTCAATTTTAAATCAAAATTGAATATTCGACATCATCGATGTACAAATTATAATATTTTCAAAACGTTATATTTTGAAATCACTTCCTTTTCTACATTCATTATAAAAACGAATATAATCGATATAAATATCGTTCACGTCAAAATGGCGCATCTCTAATCAACACGGCTTTATATATTTTAATAACTTCGTTATTCTATTCAACGAATGAATATTTACTATTCAACACATGAATCTATATTTCTGTCAACACATGAATATTTATTTTTCTTTCAAAACATGAATATTTATTTTTCTTTCAACACATGAGCATCGTCAACACATGACTATTTATTCTATTCAACACATGAATCTTCATTTTATAATATTCTTTATTTTCCCAATTGGAATGAGGCCCAATCAATTACCATATAATGTTAATTATATGGATTTCCATACAATACATGTATATAATGCAACGATAAATAATCACCTGTAACACCCCACGTCCATTAATGTCACTCACAAAGGGAATGCATTAACTTTCATGGAGCATTTTAAGTGTGTATAGAACAGAAACTTAACAACAAGACAGATATAAACAGTACTAAAACTTTAAAACTTTATTTCAATGCAGCGGAAAATACATAAGTTTGATTATATCATCAAAACCAGAGTCAAAATACATAATATCCATCTTGACCAACTCAAAGTACATAAATTGAAAGACATAATCCCCAATACAAAATAGCCATAAATAAAAGAGAGGCTGAACTTTACTTCAGCGATCCAAGCAATCTTCTAAAAGCAAGAAGCACAACTATCCAAAATCAAGCTCCACTGGCGCTAGTTCCAACTTGAGCACCTGAGGAGGGGGGGGGGGGAAGGAAGAAAAGAGGAGGAAACAAAGGTGGTCAGACATAAAATCTGGCGAAATCTAAGACACACAACCTCAATAGGTCCTCTAGAATACGATTCACCCTCTTGGTCTGGCCATCCGTCTGAGTATGATATGCGGTGCTAAAAAATAACTGAGTCCCTACCGCCTCTTGCAAGCTCTTCCAAAATTCGCTAGTAAAGATACGATCGTGGTTGCTCACTATGCTAGAAGGAACACCGTGCAAACGAACTATCTCTCGAATGTATACGGAGGCTAACCCTGGAGCAGTCCTCTTACTCTTCACGGGAATGAAATGGGCGCTCTTAGTAAGTCTGTCTACCACGACCCAAACTCCCGTATTACCCTTCCTCGATCTCGGTAAAATCCATCGAGACACTTTCCCACTTCCATTGTGGGACCTCCAATGGGTGAAGTAATCCACCGGGCTTCTTTTGCTATGCTTTTACTTGTTGGCACACCAAGCATCTAGCGACAAACTCGGCCACATCCCTCTTCATACCGGCCTAAAAGTAAACTCCTCTCATGTCCATGTACATCTTGTCCCTGCCGGGATGGATGGTCATCTTCGAACAATGTGCATCATTAAGAATGGTCTTCCTTAGGTCCTCGTCTTTTGGTACACAAAGTCTACCGTCCCTACGTAACCAACCCTTATCATCTAGAGTACACCTACTGAGATGGCTTGATGACTCCCCCTTTTTGAGCTTTTCTACTAACTCAACCAACTGTGGGTCATCTCGTTGTGCCTCGCCAATCCGTCCCAAAAGAGTAGGTCTGACCTCCAAGGATGCTAGCAAACTGGGTACAAAGTCAACGGAAGGTTTAAAGTCAAACGTAAAGATGAACTCTAAGCTTTGCCGCTCAACAAACAACGGACTCAAGGACAACCTTTTTCTACTTAAGGCGTCTGCCACCATGTTACCCTTGCCAGGGGTATATGCTATCTCGAAGTCGTAGGATGCTAAGAATTCCATCCACCTTTGTTGCCTTAAGTTCAAGTCCTTTTGAGAGAATAAGTATTTTAGCGATTTGTGGTCAGTGAACAATTCGAATTTCTCGCCAAGAAGATAATGGCGCCAAGACTTTAAGCGCGAAAACAATAGCGGCCAACTCGTGTAGGGTAATTTCTCTCATGCACTCTCAACTGCCTTCCACCATAGGCTATTACCCTTCCCTCTTGCATTAAGACTGCGCCTAGTCCTGTCCCACAAGCATCGTTATAAACGGTAAATGGCTTACTCCCATCTGGCAAAACTAAGACTGAGGCTGTGGTCAAAGCTCTCTTTAGACGTTGGAATGCATTATCACAATCTACGTCCCATGTAAAAACTAAGTTCTTCTTCGTCAAGCGTGTTAATGGGGCTGATATTTTTGCGAAGTCTTTGATAAACTTCCTATAGTAAGGAATTTTGCTCGATCCGAATCGATCGTTAAACCAACCAAGACCGTTCGAAATCCCTGATCGTTTTGAGAACATGACAAATTGGAAGGCAAACAGAAGAACATTTCATTGCATATTACAACAATTCCGTCAGAATACAAGAATATGCAGAATATGAATAAATATTACACATTCGATAAATATTAGAGATTACAATAATTTACATAGCAGCGGAAAAACAATACAAAACACAACTAGAAGTAATACACGGGTACAGAGCTTTCCGAGCATCGTTCCAGCTGTAAATCAGGATCCTGTGAATATAAATCTGCAAAATCAAAACTACTAGTTGCCCATGTGGAAAATAGGGGCACCCAGAGTTTAGGTTAAACAATAAACTCCAGGTCAGTCATGTGACTGGTGTGAGAACTAAAACAGTTATTTAAAACTTTACTTTAAAAGAGAGTAATTCAAGGGACCACGCCGTATAACACGGAAAGGGTTTCCTTCCAAGAACACCAATGCATAGAATAAACAACGCAATGTTTTTTCGAAAAATGAAGCTATTATAAGACCCAGGTCCCATCACACAATGCAACGCAGGCTGGAGGATACGGTTTTTACCTTATAACATCCAAACATGCTTGGTACGTTTAAAACAAATCATTTGATACTATTATAAGTGTATAGTGTCAAATCAATTTCAATCATAAATATCAATTATAGGCGGCAAGAATGAACCATACCACTATGCCGCCATACTAGTTCTACAATTAAAACCGCAATATCAAGTATTGGAAATTGGATTCCATCATGAGTCGAGGCAAGGGGCAAGCTCCTCTCCGATTCGAGACACTCTAGCAAATGTCTCAGGACCCCACTATGATCCTTGGATCGGTTGGGCCGGTCCTCTCTTACTTTTGAGGATTGGCAATTCCTGAACACACGTTTCTCGGTCCTATCAGACCTATATTCGAGGCGCCTCGCATTCCAACAACCACACAGGTGAAAAGTATATATAAATGTCAGCCAGTTTAAGCACTGACACCACCACTAGCTAGAAAGAAACGTCGTGTTCTCCCAACGGTCACTATCCCGTTTTTGACTCATACCGAGGTGTGAGGCTCGCGAATTCACGCTATACACAAAGCTGCGCCACACGAGCCGTGCTTTGATCATCAACCACGAGACTTTGCTTTTCAACAGAAGCCTTGATCGTTTGCCACTTAGGCGTGCTACATAGGCAATTCATGTCATGCGACTGATGTCCATCGATATACAACCTCTGAGCTCGTACGTCTCAGAGAAGGTCGTTAAGCAAGAGAATAAATTCTCCGCCGCCAAGCAGATGTATATTTAATAGAGATCAATCAACACAGAATAAAATTCAATGTCAGACACACAGTCCATTTACATGTTCGTTCTGGGTCTGAACGAAACCGGAGGCACTTTCCTCGCATACCCATCGATCTCCAAGTACGTTTGGACGATCACCAACTGATTCCCTCATCTTGGGTGTACAACCCAATCAAGATCATCAGTAATCACCCAAACGATGTGAAAACTTCTGGTCTTCTACCACCGTCTTCATCTTCGACATATCGTCGAATCGGTTATTCAGAATGGGTGTAAACCCGGCTTTCCGAATAACCTGCGTATATAATAAACACGTGTTACACAAACACAACATACGCCTTATTCCAATTCAGAATATTCTTTTATTCAAATTTTCACATTCCTAGGGAAAGGTTCCCATTAGTTTTATCAAAGATAAATTCTTCTAAATTTATTCTTTTATCTTCCTTTGGATATCATTTCAAACCATGTCATGGTTTTCCAAACTAGTCGGGATTAGCGAAGCACGCCGAAGTAATTATTTATTTTATTTCCCAATCTCAACCTATTCATCCCATGGAGCAAAACTGGTAATACTCCATATCTAACACCATGGTGTTATCGGTAAAATTAATTACCATTTCAAGTTCAAATCTAATTAAAGATTTAATTATCGCTTTAGAGCAAAACTGGTGATACTCCATTCTCGATCACTTTCCAAATTAGATAATTTAAATTATCAATTCACATTTCAATCTAATTACAGATTCATTAAAACTCCACTTAGTTTTATTCGACCCAAAAAAAATCAATAACCTATCTTTAACTGGGTTAAAGAATCAATGTCATCTAAAACACGATTCACGATAAACCCCAAATCACCTTCTATTGTTAATCGGGTTAAAGAACAGGTGTTATTCAAAACACCACTCACGATAAACCTAAAAACCAATTTAAATTCAATTCCAATTAATATTATTTAATTGGTACACTTCATTAAATCTAAATAGAAAGATTTATTCCTTTACTCAACTGAGCTAAAGAACAGTGTTAATAACCATTCATGACAAACCCAAATCACATTTGATATCAAATATAAGGCTCTGAATAGAAAATATATCGGCTTATATTCAATATCCAATTCTACGACCAACAAATATCATATTGGGAATAACGATATAAATATATCTTTCAAATTCCCATAACAATATCTGTATAATCACGAAATCCAACATCGAAATATTCCGAAGATAATTTCGATTCAAATCTATTCCAATTCAATTATTGGAAATTCTGGTTATTTGTAAAACCCCTTTCAAATTCAATCTATTTATTTCAAAAATAAATTGATTTTAATTCTAGTTTAAAACTAGTTCATTTCGATAAAAAATCTATTTTTATCTTTTCTAATGTGGAATTTTCCATCCCAATTCTTCCCAAATCATTTCTTATGATTTTACACAAATTATTACTATTTTTAATAATATTATCAAAGCCCGTACAGTTGATATCCAACAACGGTCATCGAACTGCACTTACAGCGACCTTTTCCAAATTTGATTTGGACATAATTCCAAATCCAACCGTTATATTTCAAATTTCTAATATTCATTGGAAAGCTCTTCTCGATACGAACACAACGGTTCCAGTTTCAGGAGAATCCGACGGTCGGATCTCCCGTAACGTCAATTCGAAGTCAATGGTCGAAATTCACGAACTGCCGCGGCGCGGCGCGTTCTATTCAGGCCATTTAATATATGTTATATATATATATTATATATATTTCGTCGATTTCAATTCAAAACGTATTTTATAATTCGTTTTAAATTCGTTTTCAAAACAATTTCAACTTCATATTCAATTTCGAATCAAAGTTGAATATTCCATATCATTAATATATAAATGATAACATTTTCAAAATATTATATTTTGAAATCACATTCTTTTCGATATTCTAATAAAATTGATATAAATATCGTTCGCGTCAAAATGGCGCATCTCTAATCAACACGGCTTTATATATATTTCAATAACTTTGTTATTCTATTCAACAAATGAATATTTATTCTATTCAACACCCGAATCTATATTTCTTTCAACACATGAATATTCTCAACACATGAGCGTCGTCAACACATGACTATTTTTATTATTTAATATATTTTATAAAATTATGATAAAGATGTAAATTTTATTGTTAAAATATTTCGTTCAACACATGAATTTATATTTTATTCAACTCATGACTAATCTCAACAAATGAGTATTGTCAACACGTGAATCTTTATTTTATAATAAACTTCATTTTCCCAATTGGAATGAGGCCCAATCAATTATCATATAATGTTAATTATATGGATTCCATACAACACATATATATAATAGCAACGATAAATAATCAACTATCATTCAAAGTGCACCACATAACTGCATAAGCATTAAATATAAATAATTAATGCTCACACCGTCTGTCGACCAATCGATCGACATACAACTAAATAATTGGGATTAGTTTACGCCAAATATCATCCCAACACCCGTGTGGGGTTTCAAATCAACAAACACTGAATATTATTTGTGCTATTGGGCGATGTGTAAAATTTATCGTCCCAATCAATATCCTTCAAATAGGCGTACATAAACAAACCGTCTGGTTTGTAAATGAATATTTATTTATTCACATTCACGTTAAAAATTATATTTTTAACGATAATTAATTTATTTCAACACATGGATATTTATTTTTCAGTCATTCCACAACACAATCAATTTTCACAAGACATTAATCAAACAAGCCGTCCATGGTCTGTGGACGACGGGTGTCGGGTGCTGCTGAGCACCGTCTGCATCCTAGTATATATTTATAACTAGAAAAAGAAATTTAAAGTGAGAAGTTCTCACCGACTAGCTAAACCAAACGCCACGACTCTTCTTGTCTAGAAATCTTCGTCGTGCTCGCCTTTTGTCAATTTCATCATCCGTAGCCACTACATATTTAAAAATCATATTTTTATAATTACTATATATGGATAAAAATTCTATTTTTACACCGCTACTATATAGATAAAAATTCTGTTTTTACAACGGTGTTCATATAATAGAGATTGTATTTTTATCACGCTATTCTCTATGTAAAAATTATATTTTTATATATATAAAGATCGTATTTTTATATCACGGCTTCATATGTAAAAATCACTCCTTTACAACGCTACTTCCATGATAAAAATTATATTTTTATCTTGCTAGCAATACAATAAAAATTATATTTTTATCACTTTACAAGAATAAAAATCATATTTTTATATCTCCTACATAATAAAGATCGAATTTTTATTCTTTCTAAAGTATAAAAATCATATTTTTATATATAAAAATATAATCTTTTCACTTTTATAACGATGTTTACATAATAAAAATCCTATCTTTATTCGGATAAAAATCCGACCTTTCTTCTCATTAAAAATATAATCTTTTCAATTTCAAAAATCAAATCTTTTTTACAATGAAAAAGTCTCGCCTTTCATCACTTAAAAATCCCAACCTTTCCTAAGTAAAAATCATATCTTTTCCAAAGTAAAAATCATATCTTTCTACAATAAAAACTCTATTTTTATACTATGATAATATTTTTAGTTCTACTGTTTTTAAACTTATGTTTTTATTTTAAATTAGTTAGACTAAAAAAAAATACTAGAAAAAAAAACTCACAGGCTTTCGGAGTGGGAGGGAAAGAAGTGTTGCGCCGGAGCAGGTGGTGGAGGGGGTGATGGTGGAGGCGGAACAGGCCAGCGGTTGGCCGGAGGAAGGCTGGCGGCGCAGTTTTCGTCGTGGGGCTATGGGGTATCGGGTTTGCTCACGGGCGGTAGAGAGAGGCCAGGGGAAGAAGGATCGGAGATGCTAGGGAGGGGGGAAGTGGACTCGGTGCTGGCGGCGGCCTTCGAGGGGAGCGACGGCGAGTATAGGGGGAGGCGGAGCGATGATGAAGGGGGGCGCCATTTTTTTATCGTGAAATTGATTTGGGGGTGTGTAACTGAATGAAAGAAAATTGAAAAGGGGGGGGGGGTTTGTAAAATTTATTATTATTATTAATTTAATTTTCTCCACTTAAAGTTGAATTTTCATCCGGACTCGAAACGAGACCCAACAACTGTCGTCACTAGCTAATTACCCCCATTCCAAACACAATGGGATATGTATCGCAGGCTGATTCGATCGTTTCGAATAGTTTTCGTCAAAATCAAAATATAACTCTATATATTGAATTTGAACACGCATTTCAATTTACCGGGGCCATATACTAACTCGAAAAATTCCAGAAAAATATTTTCTATCTTTGTATTGACGATACGGTTCTAACAAAACTAGTTTCATCGAATTCTGAGACCGTTGGAAAAATGGCCATTTTCCAGTCGATTAAAATCAACTGAAACTGGTCAAACACGTTTTCCTTCGCCACGGTCACATATTGATTCAGAAAATTATGAATTTTGAAACATAGCAATAATTTGACATCATGAATCCAACAAAAGTGGTTTCGTCGAAATCCGAGGTCGTTTGCAAAATTTCCATTTTTAAAGGCCAGAATTGCATATCGACTATTCTGAATTTTCAACTGGACATATCTTTTTATCCCCGCTATGAAATTTCAATTTTTCGGATTCGTTGGAAAGATATTCTCAATTAGATTCTATTATTTTTGGTTTCACTAAAATCCGATTTATTTTGAATCCTGTATATTCATTTGAAGTTTGAAATCGAATTATCGAACTACCGCGCCATTTCCAATTCATTTTATAATTTAAAATAAATATTTATATTCTAACGACGATCTACATAAATATATACGTTCTAATTCTATTCAAAATAAATTTCTCATCGCTATTATTTAAAATAAATCATTTTAAATGTTCAAACTTTGTCAAAATTGCCGAGATAAAAAAATTAAATTGGCTCGCATTTCCGGGTTATTACAATCTCCCCCACTTAAAACTTTTCGTCCTCGAAAAGGAACGAAACCGAATGTTGTTTAACTAATCAACTCAACTTCCTTAATTTTCTTTACGGCTTAAGTTCTTCAACTTTTTAGTTTCTAAGTTCTTTTCAAATTTTTCAAAAATTTGGCTGACACCCTAAATTTTCGAAAAATTTCGCCATAACCTCCCCTGCACCGGGGACTTCGGGATATTTCATATAGCCTCCCATGGCCTTCTTCAATCCAAAAGAAAAAAAAAGCCAATCGGCCCATAAAATCATCCAAACCAAAACAAAACAGTAAATTATGTTAAACATGTACCTATTTGTCGGGCAAACAATTTTATTCTTCTGCTCTAGCCTCCTTGCTATGACCTGTTCAATGTAAGTACATGTATATGCCTGCAATTGTACTCATTTTTTTTCAATACAGTTCAATATTCGGTTCCATTAGGCTAAATGGTTCAAAATTATCAAACAAATAAACAAACAACACAACCATCAATCAATTAGTGGATTAGAATTTCAAACACATAACTTTAATACATTGTCAAAAATCATATTTTTGATGCCAAATCACAACAAATAATACTTTGTAAGTTTTGGTTCTCACACTAGTCTGATGGAAATATATAGATATCACACCTTCATCACTCAAAAATAAATACTGGTGATGGTATACTTCATCATCAGGACCATGTCCGGGTGACTAGAGCGTGATTCTATATCTATCCAGTATATTGAAGCTTCGAATATATATGTTCATGACGCGTATATACAAAATCTTTATATATTGGATTGTCCAAATTAATACAAATAAATATTAAAATACGAATAAAACGATTTAAATTTTCTAAACAAAGTTTGTTTTATTTGAAAACATACTCTTCACACTCGTTCTAGGATACTACTGATCCAGCTCTAACGAGTCATTCTAATTGGATATTACTAATCCAATATCTGATGAATTCTTTTGTTCGTTCTAATGTGTCTTGTTCTCTAAGCTTTATAAACCAAAGCTCTGATACAAAATGTAACGGTAAGGAATTTCGCATGATCCGAATCGATCATTAAACCGACCAAGACCGTTCGAAACCCCTGATCGTTTTGAGAACAGGACAAATTGGAATGCAAACAGAAGAACATTTCATTGTATATTACAACAGTTCCATCATAATACAAGAATATGCAGAGTATGAATAAATATTACATATTCGATAAATATCAGAGATTACAATAATTTACATAGCAGCGGAAAAACAATACAAAACACAACTAGAAGTAATACACGGGTACAGAGCTTTCCGAGCATCGTTCCAGCTGTAAATCAGGATCCTGTGAATATAAATCTACAAAACCAAAACTACTAGCTGCCCGTGTGGAAAATAGGGGCACCTAGAGTTTAAGTTAAACAATAAACTCCAGGTCAGTCATGTGACTGGTGTGAGAACTAAAACAGTTATTTAAAACTTTACTTTAAAAGAGAGTAATTCAAGGGACCACGCCGTATAACACGGAACGGGTTTCCTCCCAAGAACACCAGTGCACAGAATAAACAACGCAATGCTTTTTTGAAAAATGAAGCTATTATAAGACCCAGGTCCCATCACACAATGCAACGCAAGCCGGAGGATAGGGTTTTTGTCTTATAACAGCCAAACATGCTTGGTACATTTAAAACAAATCATTTGATACTATTATAAGTGTAAAGTGTCAAATCAATTTCAATCATAAATATCAATTATAGGCGGCATGAATGACCCATACCACTATGCCGCCATACTAGTTCTACAACTAAAACCGCAATATCACGTATTGGAAATTGGATTCCATCATGAGTCGAGGCAAGGGGCAAGCTCCTCTCCGATTCGAGACACTCTAGCAAATGTCTCAGGACCCCACTATGATCCTTGGATCGGTTGGGCCGGTCCTCACTTACTTTTGAGGATTGGCAATTCCTAAACACACGTTTTCCGGTCCTATCAGACCTATATCCGAGGTGCCTCGCATTCCAACAACTACACAGGTGAAAAGTATATATAAATGTCAGACAGTTTAAGCACTGACACCACCACTAGCTAGAAAGAAACGTCGTGTTCTCCCAATGGTCATTATCCCGTTTTTGACTCATACCGAGGTGTGAGGCTCGCGAATTCACGCTATACATAAGGCTGCGCCACACGGACCGTGCTTTGATCATCGACCACGAGACTTTGCTTTTCAACAGAAGCCTTGATCATTTGCCACTTAGGCGTGCCACACAGGCAATTCATGCCATGCGTCTGATGTCCATCGATATACAACCTCTGAGCTCGTACGTCTCAGAGAAGGACGTTAAGCAAGAGAACAAATTCTCCACCGCCAAACAGATGTATATTTAATAGAGATCAATCAACACAGAATAAAATCCAATGTCACACACACAGTCCATTTACAAGTTCGTTTTGGGTATGAACGAAACCGGAGGCACTTTCCTCGCATACCTATCGATCTCCAAGTACGTCTGGACGATCACCAACTGATTCCCTCATCTTGGGTGTACAACCCAATCAAGATCATCAGTAATCACCCAAACGATGTGAATACTTCCAGTCTTCAACCACCGTCTTCATCTTCGACATATCGTCGAATCGGTTATTCAGAATGGGTGTAAACCCGGCCTCTCTGAATAACCCGCGTATATAATAAACACGTGTTACACAAACACAACATACGCCTCATTCCAATACAGAATATTCTTTTATTCAAATTTTCACATTCCTAGGGAAAGGTTCCCATTAATTTTAACAAAGACAAATTCTTCTAAATTTATTCTTTAATCTACCTTTGGATATCATTTCAAACCATGTCATGGTTTTCCAAACTAGTCGGGATTAGCGAAGCACACAGAAGTAATTATTTATTTTATTTCCCAATCCCAACCTATTCGTCCAATGGAGCAAAATTGGTAATACTCCATATCTAACACCACGGTGTTATCGGTAAAATTAATTACCATTTCACGTTTAAATCTAATTAAAGATTTAATTATCGCTTTGGAGCAAAACTGGTGATACTCCATTCTCGATCACTTTCCAAATTTGATAATTTAAATTATCAATTCACATATCAATCTAATTACAGATTAATTAAAACTCCACTTAGTTTTATTTAATCTACCCAAAAAAAAATCAATAACCTGTCTTTAACTGGGTTAAAGAAACAATGTTATCTAAAACACGATTCACGATAAACCCTAAATCACCTTCTATTGTTAATCGGGTTAAAGAACAGGTGTTATTCAAAACACCACTCACGATAAACCTAAAAACCAATTTAAATTCAATTCCAATTAATATTATTTAATTGGTACACTTCATTAAATCTAAATAGAAAGATTTAATCCTTTTCTCAACTGGGCAAAAGAACAGTGTTAATGAAGACACCATTCACGACAAACCCAAATCACATTTGATATCAAATATAAGGCTCTGAATATAAAATATATCGGCTTATATTCAATATCCAATTCTACGACCAACAAATATCATATTGGGAATAACGATATAAATATATCTTTCAAATTCCCATAACAATATATGTATAATCATGAAATCCAACATCGAAATATTCCGAAGATAATTTCGATTCAAATCCATTCCAATTCAATTATTGGAAATTCTTGTTACTTTTAAAACCCCTTTCAAATTCAATCTATTTATTTCAAAAATAAATTGATTTTAATTCTAGTTCAAAACTAGTTCATTTCGATGAAAAATCTATTTTTATCTTTTCTAATGTGGAATTTTTTATCCCAGTTCTTGCCAAATCATTTCTTATGATTTTACATAAATTATTACTATTTTTAATAATTTTATCAGGGCCCGTACAGTCGATTTCCATCAACGGTCATCGAACTGCACTTACAGCGACCTTTACCAAATTTGATTTGGACATAATTCCATATCCAACTGTTAGATTTCAAATTTCTAATATTCATTGGAAAGCTCTTCTCGATACGAATCCAACGGTTCCGGTTTCAAGAGAATTCGACAGTCGGATCTCCCGTAACGTCAATTCGAAGTCAGTGGTCGAAATTCACGAACTACCGCGGCACGACGCGTTCTATTCAGGCCATTTAATATATATATATATATATATATATATATATATTATATATATTTCGTCGATTTCAATTCAAAACATATTTTATAATTCGTTTTCAAAACAATTTCAACTTCATATTCAATTTCGAATCAAAATTGAGTATTCCATATCATTAATATATAAATGATAACATTTTCAAAATATTATATTTTGAAATCACTTTCCTATTGATATTCAAATAAAATTGATATAAATATCGTTCGCGTCAAAATGGCGCATCTCTAATCAACACGACTTTATATATATTTCAATAACTTCGTTATTCTATTCAACAAATGAATATTTATTCTATTTAACACCCAATCTATATTTATTTCAACACATGAATATTCTCAACACATGAGCGTCGTCAACACATGACTAATTTTATTATTTAATATATTTTACAAAATTATGATAAAGATTTAAATTTTATTGTTAAAATATTTCATTCAACACATGAATCTATATTTTATTCAACTCATGACTAATCTTAACAAATGAGTACTGTCAACACGTGAATCTTTATTTTATAATATTCTTCATTTTCCCAATTGGAATGAGATCCAATCAATTACCATATAATGTTAATTATATGGATTCCATACAACACATATATATAATAGCAACGATAAATAATCAACCATCATTCAAAGTGCACCACACAACTGCATAAGCATTAAATATAAATAATTAACGCTCACACAGTCTGTCGACCAATCGATCGACATACAACTAAATAATTGGGATTAGTGTACGCCAAATATCATCCCAACACCCCGTGTGGGGTTTCAAATCAACAAACACTGAATATTATTTGTGCAGTTGGGCAATGTGTAAAATTTATCGTCCCAGTCAATATCCTTCAAATAGGTGTACATAAACAAACCGTCCGGTTTGTAAATGAATATTTATTTATTAACATTCACGTTAAAAATTATATTTTTAACGATAATTAATTTATTTCAACACATGGATATTTATTTTTCAATCATTGCACAACACAATCAATTTTCACAACACATCAATCAAACAAACAAGCCGTCCATGGTCTGTGGACGATGGATGTCGGGTGCTGCTAAGCACCGTCTGCATCCTAGTATATATTTATAACTAGAAAAAGAAATTTAAAGTGAGAAGTTCTCACCGACTAGCTAAACCAAACGCCACGACTCTTCTTGTCTAGAAATCTTCGTCGTGCTCGCCTTTTGTCAATTTCATCGTCCGTAGCCACTACATATATAAAAAATCATATTTTTATAATCACTATATATGGATAAAAATTCTATTTTTACACTGCTACTATATAGATAAAAATTCTGTTTTTACAACGGTGTTCATATATTAAAGATTGTATTTTTATCACGCTATTCTCTATATAAAAATTATATTTTTATATATATAAAGATCGTATTTTTATATCACGGCTTCATATGTAAAAATCACTCCTTTACAACGCTACTTCCATGATAAAAATTATATTTATATCTTGCTAGCAATATAATAAAAATTATATTTTTATCACTCTACAAGAATAAAAATCATATTTTTATATCTCCTACATAATAAAGATCAAATTTTTATTCTTTCTAAAGTATAAAAATCATATTTTTATAAATAAAAATACAATCTTTTCACTTTTATAACGATGTTTACATAATAAAAATCCTATCTTTATTCGGATAAAAATCCGACCTTTCTTCTCATTAAAAATCTAATCTTTTCAATTTCAAAAATCAAATCTTTTTTACAATGAAAAATCTCGCCTTTCATCACTTAAAAATCCCAACCTTTCCCAAGTAAAAATCATATCTTTTCCAAAGTAAAAGTCATATCTTTCTACAATAAAAACCCTATTTTTATACTATGATAATATTTTTAGTTCTACAGTTTTTAAACTCATGTTTTTATTTTAAATTAGTTAGACTAAGAAAAAAAACTAGAAAAAAAAAACTCACAGGCTTTCGAAGTGGGAGGGAAAGAAGTGTTGCGCCGGAGCAGGTGGTGGAGGGGGTGATGGTGGAGGCGGCACTGGCCTGCGATGGGCCGGAGGAAGGCTGGCGGCGCAGTTTTCGTCGTGGGGCTATGGGGTATCGGGTTTTCTCACGGGCGGTAGAGAGAGAACAGCGGAAGAAGGATCGGAGAGGCTAGGGAGGGGGGAAGTGGACTCGGTGCTGGCGGAGGCCTACGAGGGGAGCGGCGGCGAGTATAGGATGAGGCGGAGCGATGATGAAGGGAGGGGGCGCCATTTTTTTATCGTGAAATCGATTTGTGGGGGGGGGGGGGGGTGGGGAGGTGTAACTGAATGAAAGAAAATTGAAAGGGGTGTTGTAAAAGTTTTTTTTTATTAATTTAATTTTCTCCACTTAAAGTTGACTTTTCACCCGGACTCGGAATGAGACCCAACGACTGTCGTCACTAGCTAATTACCCCCATTCCGAACACAATGGGATAGGTATCGTAGGCTGATTCGATGGTATCGAATAGTTTTCGTCAAAATCAAAATATAACACTATATATTGAATTTGAACGCGCATTTCAATTTACCGGGGCCACATACTAACAAAAAAAATTCCAAAAATATATTTTCTAGCTTTGTATTGACGATACGGTCCTAACAAAATTAGTTTCATCATTTCTGAGACCGTTGGAAAAATGGCCATTTTCCAGTCGATTAAAATCAACTGAAACTGGTCAAACGCATTTTCCTTCGCCACGCTCACATACTGATTCAGAAAATTATGAATTTTGAAACCTAGCAATAATTTGACATCACGAATCCCACGAAAGTGGTTTCGTCGAAATCCGAGGTCGTTTGCAAAATTTCCATTTTTAAGGGTCAGAATTCCATAGCGACTATTCTGAATTTTAAACTGGACATATTTTTTATCCCCGCTATGAAATTTCAATTTTTCAGATTCGTTGGAAAGATATTCTCAGTTAAATTCTATAATTTTTGGTTTCACAAAAATCCGATTTATTTTGAATCCTGTATATTCATTTGAAGTTTGAAATCGAATTATCGAACTACCGCGCCATTTCCAATTCATTTTATAATTTAAAATAAATATTTATATTCTAAAGACGATCTATATGATTATATACGTTCTAATTCTATTTAAAATAAATTTCTCGTCGCTATTATTTAAAATAAATCATTTTAAATGTTCAAACTTTGTCAAAATTGCCGAGATAAAAATTTTAAATTGGCTCGCATTTCCGGGTTATCACATTTAAAATAAAAGAAAAAGTCAGATTTTAAAAAAAAATTAAGAATCAAACAAAAAAAACTCACTTTGGTTCAAATAGAGGATGGTTTCGTGTGTCGGAAGGAGGGGTTGTCTGACTGGAGGTCGGCGTTGCGTCGGTGGCACATGGGGGTGACTTAGTGGCAGCGGCGGCTAGGTTTTGACCTGAGGCAGCGAATTGGGGGTGGGTTTAGGTGTAGGAGAAGAGAGAGAAGAAGAACGGGGAAAATCGGGGGCGCTGGCGGTGGTGGTCGGAGGGGCTAGAGGCGGCGGGGACCACCTGAGGTCGGCGCGATGTGAGGTGGCAGAGACGGTTTGCCTCGATTTTAGGGTTTGGGATGGGTTGTGGCTTCGGGCTGCGGAGGAGGGGGTTGCATGGAGGAAGGGGGAAACCGGGGGGAGGGGGGGCTCGCGCTCCGACTACGGCGCGCCAGGGGGCGCGGCGGCGCCTCGATCGGAGGAGCGACGACTCCTCCCTCCTCTTCTTTATTTTTTATAAATTGAAATCGTAATGAACGGGGGGGGGGGGGGGGCTAAGAAGGTAAGGAGATGAAAAGGGGGTTTTCATTTTTGTTATTTATTTAATTATTTTAATTTCAAAAAGCAACTTTTTATTTCGACCTCGAAATCGAACCAATCGACTGTCGTACATAGCTAATTACCCCCATTCCGAACACAATGTGATATGTATCGTAGGCTGATTCGACTGTTTCGATCAGTTTTCGTCAAAATCAAAATATAACTCTATATATTGAATTTGAACGCGCAACTCAATTTACAGGGCCCATATACAGACTCTAAAAATTACCGAAAAATATTTTCTAGCTTCGTATTGACGATACGGTCCTAACAAAACTAATTTCATCGAATTCTGAGAACGTTTGAAAAATGGCCAATTTCAGGTCGATCGAAATTGACTGAAACTGGTCAAATGCGTTTTCCTTTTCCACGCTCACATATAGATTTGAAAAATTATGAATTTTGGAATCTAGCAATGACTTGACATCCCGGATCCAACAAAAGTGGTTTCGTCGAAAACCGAGGTCGTTTGCAAAATTTCCATTTTTAAGGGCCAGAATTCCATAACGACTATTCTGAAATTTCAACTGGACGTATCTCTTGATTCCCGCTATGAAATTTCAATTTTTCGGATTCGTTGGAAAGATATTCTCAATTACATTCAAATATTTTTGGTTTCGCCAAAATCTGGTTTATTTTGAATCCTGTACATCCATTTGAACTTTAAAATCGATTTTTCAAACTACCGCACCATTTTCAGTTTCTTTTTTAATTAAAATAAAATATATATATTCTAACGACGATTCAAATAAATATATACATTCTAATTCTATTCAAAAAAAAATCTCGTAGTTATTATTCAAAATAATCTATTTTAAATATTCAAAATTCGTTAAAATTGCCAAAATAAAAATTTTAAATTGGCTCGGATTTTCTGGGTTGTTACAATCTCCCCCACTTAAACTTTTCGTCCCCGAAACGGAACAAAGCTGAAAGTTGTTTAACTAACCAACTCAACTTCCATTATTTTCATTACGGCTTAAGTTCTTTAACTTTTCAGTTTCTAAGAACTTATCAAATTTTTCAAAAATTTGGCTAACACACTAAATTTTCGAAAAAATTCGCCATAACTTCCCCTGCACCGGGGACTTCGGGGTATTTCAAATAGCCTTCCATGGCCCTCACGAATCCAAAAGACAAAGAAAAAGCCAAGCGGCTGGCCAATCGGCTCATAAAATTATCCAAACCCAAAGAAATACAATAAACATGTACCTATTTGAAGCGACCCGAATTTCCCCGGTCTCCGAAGAGATGAGAAAGAACGAATTACTGTGAGGACAAGACAAATCAGAACGCATACGGAAGAACATTTCATTGTTATTTACAACAATTCCATCAGAATACAAGAATATACAGAGTATGAATGAATATTACACAGAAATATTAGAGATTTAAATTACATTTAAATACATCGCAGCGGAAATAATACAAAACACAACTGAAGGAGATATACAGATACAAAGCTTTCCGGCTATCATTCCAGCTGTAAACCAGGATCCTGTGAATATAAATCTGCAAAACCAAAACTACTAGCTGCCCATGTCGAAAATAAGGGCACCCAGAGTTTAGGTTAAAACAATAAACTCCAGGTCAGTCGTGGGACTGGTGTGAGAACTAAAACAGTTGTAAATCTTTATTTTAAAGTTAGGTAAATCAAGGGACCAGGCCGTATAACACGGAACGGGTTTCCTCCCAAGAATACCAGTGCATAAAACAACAACACAATGCTAAATAAAGAAAAATGAAGCTATTATATGACCCAGGTCCCATCACACAATGCAACGCAAGCCGGAGGATAGGGTTTTTACCTTATAATAGCCAAGAATGCTTGATACGTTTAAAACAAATCATTTGATACTATTATAAGTGTATATTGTATAAAACATCTTCAAATCATAAGTACCAATCATAGACGGCATAAGCGCCCCATCCCACTATGTCGCCATACTAGGCTCTACAAATAAAACCGGAATACACGTATTGGAAATTGGATTTCCATCATGGTGGCTCCTGATTCGAAAGATCGATCGCGTAATGCAATTCCCCACGGCTTACGTCCCAACAAGAGAAAACACCGTCTGCACATCCACACTTTTGGGACCAGAGTATCACCGCGGCTTACGTCCCAGCGAGAGAAAACACCGCTTACTCTATATATCCCTGAGCACTAAGCTCATCTCGGTCGACCGAATCCACGACACCACTAAGGTGCCCATCCACTAAAAAGCATACTGATCAAACCATCAGTTTACCACCATACCGGGGTGTGAGGCTCGCGAATCAGCGCTAAACACAAAGCCATGCTATATTAAAGCTGCGCTTTGATCATCATCCACCAAACTTTGCTTTTCAACAAAAGTCTGGATCACTGCATCTCAGCATGCCACACTATCCATATCGTACCACTGATTTTTGCCAATATATAACCTCTGAGCTCGTATGTCTCAGAGAAGGGTGTTAAGCAAGAGAATAAATTCCCCGCCGCCAAACAGATATATATATTTAGCAGAGATCAACGAATACAATATAAAGGAATACAATGTCAGACACACCATCCATTTACAAGTCCGTTCTAGGTCTGAACGAAACCGGAGGCACTTTCCTTGCATATCCGTCGATCTCCAAGTACGTCTGGACGACCACCAACTGATTCCCTCATCTTGGGTGTACAGCCCAATCAAGATCATCAGTAATCACCCAAACGATGTGAAGACTTTCGGTCTTCGACCACCGTCATCATCTTCGACTTATCGTCGAATCGGTTATTCAGAATGGGTATAAACCCGGCCTTTCCAAATAACCCGCATATAGTTTACAAATGTTACACAATCACAACATATGCCTCATTCCAATTCATCAGTCACTAATCGTAAATTAGCAAGGGAACAATTCCCCAAATATTAACCCCGAAGGCCGAAACCAACATCAGATCAATACCCAGGAAACCATTCTTCTTAGCTAACCTATAGTTAGTTTCTAAATTTCACGTTCTTAGGGAAAGGTTCCCATTAATTTTATGGAAGATAAATTCTTTAAAATTTATTCTTTAATCCTCCTCTGGATGTCATTTCAAACCAAATTATGGTTTTCCAAACTAGTCGGGATTAGCGAACCACACCGAAGTAATTATTTATTTTATTTCCCAATCCCAACCTATTGATCCCATGAAGCAAAACTGGTAATACTCCATATCTAATACCACGGTGTTATCGGTAAAATTAATTACCATTCCACGTCCAAATCTAATTAAAGATTTAACTATCGCTTTGGAGCAAAACTGGTGATACTCCATTCTCGATCTTTTCAATCTAATTAAAGATTCATTAAAACTCCACTTAGTTTTAATCTTTAACTGGGTTAAAGAATCAGTGTCATTTTAAAACACGGTTCACTATAAACCCAAAATCACATTACATTTCAATCAGACCCTAACCATAAATTAGCAAGTGAGCAATTCCCTAAGTATTAACCCCGGAGGCCGAAACCAACATCAGATCAATACCCCAGAAACCATTCAACTTAACTAATCTCCAGTTAGTTTCTGATTTTCTTAACTCCTTTGGATCTAAGAACAGTATTATTGAAGATACCGTTCACGACAACTCCCAATCCCAACCTATTGATCCCATGAAGCAAAACTGGTAATACTCCATATCTAATACCACGGTGTTATCGGTAAAATTAATTACCATTCCACGTCCAAATCTAATTAAAGATTTAACTATCGCTTTGGAGCAAAACTGGTGATACTCCATTCTCGATCTTTTCAATCTAATTAAAGATTCATTAAAACTCCACTTAGTTTTAATCTTTAACTGGGTTAAAGAATCAGTGTCATTTTAAAACACGGTTCACTATAAACCCAAAATCACATTACATTTCAATCAGACCCTAACCATAAATTAGCAAGTGAGCAATTCCCTAAGTATTAACCCCGGAGGCCGAAACCAACATCAGATCAATACCCCAGAAACCATTCAACTTAACTAATCTCCAGTTAGTTTCTGATTTTCTTAACTCCTTTGGATCTAAGAACAGTATTATTGAAGATACCGTTCACGACAACCCAAAATCACATTCTATTAATTATCGGGTTAAAGAACAAGTGTTATTTAAAACACTGTTCACGATAAACCAAAAAATCAATATCAATTCAATTCCAATTAAATATTATTTAATTGGCACACTTCATTAAATCTAAATAAAAAGATTTAATCTTTCCTCAACTGGGTTCAAGAACAGTGTTAATAAAGACACCATTCACGACAAACCCAAATCACATTTGATATCAAATACAAGGCTCTGAATAGAAAATATATCGGCTTATATTCAATATCAAATTCTACGACCAACAAATATCGTATTGGAAATAACGATATATATATATATATATATATATCTTTCAAATTCCCATAACAATATTTGTATCATCACGAAATCCATCATCGAAATATTCCGAAGACAATTTCGATTCAAATCCATTCCAATATAATTATTGGAAATTCTGGTTATTTTCAAAACCATTTCAAATCAAATTTATTTATTTAAAAATAAATAGAATTTTAATTCTAGTTCAAAACTAGTTCATTTCGATAAAAATCTATTTTTATCTTTTCAAATATGGAGTTTTTCATCCCAATATTTCCCAAATCATTTCTTATGATTTTACACAAATTATTACTATTTTTAATAATTTTATCAAGGCCCGTACAGTCGATTTCCATCAACGGCCATCGAACTGCACTTACAGCGACCTTTTCCAAATTTATTTGGACATAATTCCAAATCCAACCGTTAGATTTCAAATTTCTAACATTTGTTTGAAAGCTCTTTTCGATACGAACCCAACGGTTCCGGTTTTAGGAGAATCCGACGGTCGGATCTCCCGTAATGTCCGTTCGAAGTCAATGGTCGAAATTTACGAACTGCCGTGGCGCGGCACGTTCTATTCAGGCCATTATATTATATGTATAATATATATAATATATATTTTGTCGATTTCCTTTTTAAAACGAATTTTATAAATCATTTCAAATTTGTTTCAAAAACAATTTCAACCTTTATTTCAAATTCAAATCAAAATTGAATTTTCCCTTATAAATTCTTTTTGCATTCACTTCTATTTGATTTCAATTCAAATCGATTTCAATTCTATTTCAATTCGTTTTCAATTGAATTCAATTCAATTCAAATTTGTTTTCTATTCGATTCAATTCAAATTCGTTTTTAATTCAATTCAATTCGAATTCGTTTTCTATTCGATTCAATTCAAATTCGTTTTCAATTCGATTCAATTCAAATTCATTTTCAATTCAATTCAATTCAAATTCGTTTTCAATTCAATTCGAATTCGTTTTCTATTCTATTCAATTCGAATTCGTTTTCCATTTGATTCAATTCGAATTCGTTTTCCATTTGATTCAATTCAAATTCGTTTTCTACTGAATTCAATTCGAATTCGAATTCGTTTTCTATTGAATTCAATTCGAATTCGTTTTCTATTCAATTCAATTCGAATTCGTTTTCTATTCAATTCAATTCGAATTCGTTTTCTATTCAATTCAATTCAAATTCGTTTTCTATTCAATTCAATTCAAATTCAGTTTTGAATTTCAATTCTTTTCACGTATCAGATTTTGAAATCACTTTCGATATTCATTATAAAATGAATAAAATCGATATAAATATCGTTCACGTCAAAATGGCGTCAATCTAATCAACACGGCTTCATATATTTCTATTTTCAAATATTTTATTTCAAATATTCTATTTCAAATATTTCTATCTCAAATATTTCTTTTTTTTCAAATATTTCTATTTCGAATATTTCTATTTCCAATATTGAATGTGGTCCAATCAATTACCATATAATGTTAATTATATGGATTTTCTACAACACATGTATACAATAACAACGATGAATAATCAATCATCATCCAAAGTGCATTCTACACTGTATAAGCATTGAATATAAATATTTAACGCTCATAACAGTCTGTCAATCAATCGATCGACATACAACTAAACAATCGGGATTAGTGTACGTCAAATATCATCCCAATACCCGTGTGGGGTTTCAAACAATCAAACACAGATTTTATTTGTGCAGTTGGGCGATGTGTAAAATTTATCGTCCCAATCAATATCAGTCAGATGTGTGTATATAAACAAATCGTCCGATTTGTTTATTTTTATTTCATTTCATATACGTTAAAAATTCTATTTTTAACTATAAAATATTTTATTTCAACTATATAAATGTTTTATTTCATTACACATCACATCACACAATCAACTACACATCAAAATCAAACAAACAAGCATACAAGCCGTCCATGGTCTGTGGACGACGGGTGTCGGGTGCTACTAAACACCGTGTGCATCCTAGTATATATTTTAACTAGAAATAAAATTAAAAGGTGAGAAGTTCTCACCAAAGCTATCCTAACTCCACGACACTTCATATATAGAAAATCTCCGCCGTTTCTTCTTTCATCACTTTCGTATTCGTATTCACTACCTATATAAAAATCGAATTTTTACTTTGCTATTCAATATATAAAAATCGAATTTTTACTTTGCTATTCCATATATAAAGATCGAGTTTTTACTTTGCTATTCAATATATAAAAATCGAATTTTTACTTTGCTATTCAATATATAAAAATCGAATTTTTACTTTGCTATTCAATATATAAAAATCGAATTTTTACTTTGCTATTCAATATATATTAACCGAATTTTTACTTCTTCTACTTTATAAAAAATCATATTTTTATTACTTATATTTTATAAAAATCATATTTTTATTACTTCTACTTTATAAAAATCATATTTTTATTACTTCTAAAAACCGAATCTTTATATCATTAAAAACCAAATCTTTATAATTAAAAATCTAATCTCTTTTTAATTAAAAATCTAATCTTTACCTTATAAAAACTCGACTTTGCTAAGATCAAAATCTCAACTTTGCACGTATAAAAATCTCAACTTTTTATTTCTAAACATCAGTTTTTAATGTATATAAAAATCAGTTTCTAATATTAAACAAAAAAAAACAAAAAAAAAATCAGTTTTTAAATAAATTAAAAATCAGTTTCTAAATAAATTACAAATCAGTTTCTAAATAAATTAAAAATCAGAAGCTTACTATAATTTGGAGGAGGGGTGGTTATCTGCGTCTTCGCCTGAGGGAGGTGTCAGAGCTGCGTCTAACCGGAGGCGCAGGCACAATGGGGCGGCGCCTTGTGGTTCGTCAGTGGTGCGTCGGAGATGTGGAAGGAGGGGGCGCATCAGTCTTCAGGCGGTGGGTGGCTGGGCGAGCAGTAGGACGGTGGATGCTGCGGTCGATTAGAAGGAGGAGGCGGCGGAAGGGGGAAGCAGGGGGGGCACGCGCCTCCTGGCGGCGGCGATGAGGCGATCTATCGCCTGGGGGGAATCGCGATTCCCCCCCCCCCCCTTTTTTCTCTTTTTTTTCCGATTAGAAATGAACGTGGGGGGCCAAGGTATAGGTTTTTATGATATATATTATAATTTATTTTATAATTTTTAAATTCAAAAAGGTATCTTTTTATTTCAACCTCGAAACGAAACCCACGCCTGTCATCCATAGCGTTTCACCCCCATTCCGAACACAATGGGATATGTATCGTAAGCTGATTCGACCGTTTCGATAAGTTTTCGTCAATATCAAAATATAACTCTATATATTGAATTTGAACGCGTATTTCAATTTACCAGCGCCACATACTGACTTAAAAAATTCTAGAAAAATATTTTCTAGCTTCGTATTGACGATACGGTCCTAACAAAACTAGTTTCGTCGAATTCTGAGACCGTTTCAAAAATGGCCATTTTCCAGTCGATTAAAATCAACTGAAACTGGTCAAACGCGTTTTCCTTTGCCACGCTCACATATTGATTCGAAAAATTATGAAATTTGAAACCTAGCAATAACTTGACATCACGGTTCCAACAAAAGTGGTTTTGTCGAAATCCGAGGTCGTTTGCAAAATGGCTATTTTTAAGGGCCTGAATTCCATAGCGACTATTCTGAAATTTCATTTGGCCATAACTTTTGATCCCCGCTATGAAATTTCGATTTTTTGGATTCGTTGGAAAGATATTATCAATTAGATTCAAATATTTTTGGTTTCACTAAAATCCGGTTTATTTTGAATCCTGTACATTCAATTGAAGTTTGAAATCGAATTATCGAACTACCGCGCCATTTTCAATTCCTTTTATATATAAATAAATTATATATATTCTAACGACGATCTATATAATATATATGTTCGAATTCTATTCAAAATAAATTTCTCGTCGATATTATTTAAAATAATTCATTTTAAATAATCATAATTCGCTAAAATTGCCAAAATAAAAATTTTAAACTGGCCCAGATTTCCGGGTTATTACAATCTCCCCCACTTAAAACTTTTCGTCCCCGAAAAGGAACGTAGCCGAAAGTTGTTTAACAAATCAACTCAACTTCCATTATTTTGATTATGGGTTAAGTTCTTCAACTTTTCAGTTTCTAAGAACTTTTCAAATTTTTCAAAAATTTGGCTCACACCCTAAATTTTCGAAAATTTTCGCCATAACCTCCCCTGCACCGGGAGCACGGGAAAATCCCGAAATTGCCATACAGACCTTCTGATCTCAAAAAGAAAAAGAAAAAGCCAAGCGGCTAGCCAAGCGGCTAGCCAGTCGGCTCATAAAATCATCATCACCCAAACAAAACAGTAAATTATAGTAAACATGTACCTATTTGTCGGGCAAACAAATTTTATTCTCTGCTCTAGCCTCCTTGCTATGACCTGTTCAATGTAAGTACATGTATATGCAAGCAAATGCGACCAAATTTCAATACAATTCACCTTTTGGTTCAAATGAACAAAAATGGTTCAAATTTTAATTAATCAAACAACACAACCATCAATCAATTAGTTGATTAGTTTTTCAAATTCATAACTTTGATATATAGTCTAAAAATCAGATTTTTGATGCAAAATCACAACAACAAGCCCTATCTAATTTTGGTTCTCACACCAGTCAATAGAAAATATATAGATATCACACCTTCGAAACTCGAATACCAATTCTGATGATGTCTAGACTATCATCAGAATCGTCTCCGGGCGACTAGAGTGTGATTCTATATCTATCCAGTATATTAAACTTCAAATACACGTGGATCAGACATATACGCAAAGTCTATATATACTGGATTGTCCAAATTCAAATAAATAAATAATCAAATACGAATAATTGATTTAAATTTTCAAAACAAAATTTGTTTTCATTTTCAAAAATATACTCTTCACACTCATTCTAGGATACTACTGATCCTATCTCTAATGAGTCATTCTCGTTGGATATTACTAATCCAATTTCTGATGAATTCTTTCGTATGGTTCTAATGTGTCTTATTCTCTGAGCTTTGTAAACCAGAGCGCTGTTACCAAATGAAGATACCCGAACTTCCCCGGTCTCCGAAGAGATGAGAAAGAACGAAGTACTGTGAGGACAAGACAAATCAGAACGCACACGAAAGAACATTTCATTGTTATTTACAACAATTCCATTAGAGTACAAGAATATACAGAGTATGAATGAATATTACACAGAAATATCAGAGATTTAAATTACATTTAAATACTTCGCAGCGGAAATAATATAAAACACAACTGAAGGAGATATACGGATACAAAGCTTTCCGGCTATCATTCCAGCTGTAAACCAGGATCCTATGAATATAAATCTGCAAAACCAAAACTACTAGCTGCCCGTGTCGAAAATAAGGGCACCCAGAGTTTAGGTTAAAACAATAAACTCCAGGTCAGTCATGGGACTGGTGTGAGAACTAAAACAGTTGTAAATCTTTATTTTAAAGTTAGGTAAATCAAGGGACCTCGCCGTATAACACGGAACGGGTTTCCTCCCAAGAATACCAGTGCATAAAACAACAGCGCAATGCTAAATAAAGAAAAAATGAAGCTATTATAAGACCCAGGTCCCATCACACAATGCAACACAAGCCGGAGGATAGGGTTTTTACCTTATAATAGCCAAGAATGCTTGATACGTTTAAAACAAATCATTTGATACTATTATAAGTGCATATTGTATAAAACATCTTCAAATCATAAGTATCAATCATAGACGGCATAATCGCCCCATCCCACTATGTCGCCATACTAGGCTCTACAAATAAAACCGGAATACACGTATTGGAAATTGTATTTCCATCATGGTGGCTCCTGATTCGAAAGATCGATCGCGTAATGCAATTCCCCACGGTTTACGTCCCAACAAGAGAAAACACCGTCTGCACATCCGCACTTTTGGGACCAGAGTATCACCGCGGCTTACGTCCCAGTGAGAGAAAACACCGCTTACTCTATATATCCCTGAGCACTAAGCTCATCTCGGTCGACCGAATCCACGACACCACTAAGATGCCCATCCACTAAAAAGCATACTAATCAAACCATCAGTTTACCACCATACCGGGGTGTGAGGCTCGCGAATCAACGCTAAACACAAAGCCATGCTATATTAAAGCTGCGCTTTGATCATCATCCACCAAACTTTGCTTTTCAACAAAAGTCTGGATCACTGGATCTCAGCATGCCACACTATCAATCCATATCGTACCACTGATTTCTGCCAATATATAACCTCTGAGCTCGTATGTCTCAGAGAAGGACATTAAGCAAGAGAATAAATTCCCCGCCGCCAAACAGATATATATTTAGCGGAGATCAACGAATACAATATAAAGGAATGCAATGTCAGACACACCATCCATTTACAAGTCCGTTCTAGGTCTGAACGAAACCGGAGGCACTTTCCTCGCATATCCGTCGATCTCCAAGTACGTCTGGACGACCACCAACTGATTCCTTCATCTTGGGTGTACAGCCCAATCAAGATCATCAGTAATCACCCAAACGATGTGAAGACTTTCGGTCTTCGACCACCGTCATAATCTTCGACTTATCGTCGAATCGGTTATTCAGAATGGGTATAAACCCGGCCTTTCCGAACAACCCGCGTATATAGTTAAAAATGTTACACAATCACAACATACTCCTCATTCCAATTCATCAGTCACTAATCGTAAATTAGCAAGGGAACAATTCCCCAAATATTAACCCCGAAGGCTGAAACCAACATCAGATCAATACCCAGGAAACCATTCTTCTTAGCTAACCTACAGTTACGTTCTAAATTTCACATTCTTAGGGAAAGGTTCCCATTAATTTTATCAAAGATAAATTCTTTAAAATTTATTCTTTAATCTTCCTCTGGATGTCATTTCAAACCAAATTATGGTTTTCCAAACTAGTCGGGATTAGCGAACCACACCGAAGTAATTATTTATTTTATTTCCCAATCCCAACCTATTCATCCCATGAAGCAAAACTGGTAATACTCCATATCTAATACCACGGTGTTATCGGTAAAATTAATTACCATTCCACGTCCAAATCTAATTAAAGATTTAACTATCGCCTTGGAGCAAAACTGGTGATACTCCATTCTCGATCTTTTCAATCTAATTAAAGATTCATTAAAACTCCACTTAGTTTTAATCTTTAACTGGGTTAAAGAATCAGTGTCATTTTAAAACACGGTTCACTATAAACCCAAAATCACAATACATTTCAATCAGACCCTAACCATAAATTAGCAAGTGAGCAATTCCCTAAGTATTAACCCCGAAGGCCGAAACCAACATCAGATCAATACCCCAGAAACCATTCAACTTAACTAATCTCCAGTTAGTTTCTGATTTTCTTAACTCCTTTGGATCTAAGAACAGTATTATTGAAGATACCGTTCACGACAACCCAAAATCACATTCTATTAATTATCGGGTTAAAGAACAAGTGTTATTTAATACACTGTTCACGATAAACCCAAAAATCAATATCAATTCAATTCCAATTAAACATTATTTAATTGGCATACTTCATTAAATCTAAATAAAAAGATTTAATCTTTTCTCAACTGGGTTCAAGAACAGTGTTAATAAAGATACCATTCACGACAAACCCAAATCACATTTGATATCAAATACAAGGCTCTGAATAGAAAATATACCGGCTTATATTCAATATCAAATTCTACGACCAACAAATATCGTATTGGAAATAACGATATATATATATCTTTCAAATTCCCATAACAATATCTTAATCATCACGAAATCCAACATCGAAATATTCCGAAGACAATTTCGATTCAAATCCATTCCAATATAATTATTGGAAATTCTGGTTATTTTCAAAACCATTTCAAATCAAATTTATTAATTTAAAAATAAATAGAATTTTAATTCTAGTTCAAAACTAGTTCATTTCGATAAAAATCTATTTTTATCTTTTCAAATATGGAGTTTTTCATCCCAATTTTTCCCAAATCATTTCTTATGATTTTACACAAATTATTACTATTTTTAATAATTTTATCAAGGCCCGTACAGTCGATTTCCATCAACGGCCATCGAACTGCACTTACAGCGACCTTTTCCAAATTTGATTTGGACATAATTCCAAATCAAACCGTTAGATTTCAAATTTATAATATTCGTTAGAAAGCTCTTTTCGATACGAACCCAACGGTTCCGGTTTTAGGAGAATCCGACGGTCGGATCTCCCGTAATGTCCGTTCGAAGTCAATGGTCGAAATTTACGAACTGCCGCGGCGCGGCACGTTCTATTCAGGCCATTATATTATATGTATAATATATATAATATATATTTTTTCGATTTCCCTTTTAAAACGAATTTTATAAATCATTTCAAATTTGTTTCAAAAACAATTTCAACCTTTATTTCAAATTCAAATCAAAATTGAATTTTCCCTTATAAATTCTTTTTGCATTCACTTCTATTAGATTTCAATTCAAATCGATTTCAATTCTATTTCAATTCGTTTTCAATTGAATTCAATTCAATTCAAATTTGTTTTCTATTCGATTCAATTCAAATTCGTTTTCAATTCAATTCAATTCGAATTCGTTTTCTATTCGATTCAATTCAAATTCGTTTTCAATTCGATTCAATTCAAATTCGTTTTCAATTCAATTCAATTCAAATTCGTTTTCAATTCAATTCGAATTCATTTTCTATTCAATTCAATTCGAATTCGTTTTCTATTCGATTCAATTCGAATTTGTTTTCTATTGAATTCAATTCAAATTCGTTTTCTATTGAATTCAATTCAAATTCGTTTTCTATTGAATTCAATTCGAATTCGTTTTCTATTCAATTCAATTCAAATTCGTTTTCTATTCAATTCAATTCAAATTCAGTTTTGAATTTCAATTCTTTTCACATATCAAATTTTGAAATCACTTTCGATATTCATTATAAAATGAATAAAATCGATATAAATATCGTTCACGTCAAAATGGCGTCAATCTAATCAACACGGCTTCATATATTTCTATTTTCAAATATTCTATTTCAAATATTCTATTTCAAATATTCTATTTCAAATATTTCTATCTCAAATATTTCTTTTTTTCAAATATTTCTATTTCGAATATTTCTATTTCCAATATTGAATGAGGTCCAATCAATTACCATATAATGTTAATTATATGGATTTTCTACAACACATGTATACAATAACAACGATGAATAATCAACCGTCATCCAAAGTGCATTCTACACTGTATAAGCATCGAATATAAATATTTAACGCTCATAACAGTCTGTCAATCAATCGATCGACATACAACTAAACAATCGGGATTAGTGTACGTCAAATATCATCCCAATACCCGTGTGGGGTTTCAAACAATCAAACACATATTTTATTTGTGCAGTTGGGCGATGTGTAAAATTTATCGTCCCAATCAATATCAGTCAGATGTGTGTATATAAACAAATCGTCCGATTTGTTTATTTTTATTTCATTTCATATACACGTTAAAAATTCTATTTTTAACTATAAAATATTTTCCACTATAAAATATTTTATTTCAACTATATAAATGTTTTATTTCATTACACATCACATCACACAATCAACTACACATCAAAATCAAACAAACAAGCATACAAGCCGTCCATGGTCTGTGGACGACGGGTGTCGGGTGCTACTAAACACCGTCTGCATCCTAGTATATATTTTAACTAGAAATAAAATTAAAAGGTGAGAAGTTCTCACCAAAGCTATCCCAACTCCACGACACTTCATATGTAGAAAATCTTCGCCGTTTCTTCTTTCTTCACTTTCGTCATTCGTATTCACTACCTATATAAAAATCGAATTTTTACTTTGCTATTCAATATATAAAAATCGAATTTTTACTTTGCTATTCAATATATAAAAATCGAATTTTTACTTTGCTATTCAATATATAAAAATCGAATTTTTACTTTGCTATTCAATATATATTAATCGAATTTTTACTTCTACTTTATAAAAAATCATATTTTTATTACTTCTACTTTATAAAAATCATATTTTTATTACTTCTACTTTATAAAAATCATATTTTTATTACTTCTACTTTATAAAAATCATTTTTTTATTACTTCTAAAAACCGAATGTTTATATCATTAAAAACCAAATCTTTATAATATAAAATCAAATCTCTTTTTAATTAAAAACCTAATCTTTACCTTATAAAAACTCGACTTTGCTGTGATCAAAATCTCAACTTTGCACGTATAAAAATCTCAACTTTTTATTTCTAAACATCAGTTTTTAATGTATATAAAAACCAGTTTCTAATATTAAACAAAAAAAAAACAAAAAAAATCAGTTTTTAAATAAATAAAAAATCAGTTTCTAAATAAATTACAAATCAGTTTCTAAATAAATTAAAAATTAGAAGCTTACTATAATTTGGAGGGGTGGTTATCTGTGTCTTCGCCTGAGGGAGGTGTCGGAGCTGCGTCTAACCGGAGGCGGAGATGGTGGCGCAGGCACAATGGGGTGGCGCCTTGTGGTTCGTCAGTGGTGCGTCGGAGATGTGGAAGGAGGGGGCGCATCCGTCTTCGGGCGGTGGGTGGTTGGGCGAGCAGTAGGACGGTGGATGCTGCGGTCGATTAGAAGGAGGAGGCGGCAGAAGAGGTAAGCAGGGGGGCGCGCGCCTCCTGGCAGCGGCGATGAGGCGATCGATCGCCTGGGGGGAATCGCGATTTCCCCCCTTTTTTTCTCTTTTTTTTAATTTTTCCGATTAGAAATGAACGTGGGGGCCCAAGGTATAGGTTTTTATGATATATATTATAATTTATTTTATAATTTTTAAATTCAAAAAGGTATCTTTTTATTTCGACCTCGAAACGAAACCCACCGCCTGTCATCCATAGCGTTTCACCCCCATTCCGAACACAATGGGATATGTATCGTAAGTTGATTCGACCGTTTCGATCAGTTTTCGTCAATATCAAAATATAACTCTATATATTGAATTTGAACGCGTATTTCAATTTACCAGGGCCACATACTGACTTAAAAAATTCCAGAAAAATATTTTCTAGCTTCGTATTGACGATACGGTCCTAACAAAACTAGTTTCGTCGAATTCTGAGACCGTTTGAAAAATGGCTATTTTCCAGTCGATTAAAATCAACTGAAACTGGTCAAACGCGTTTTCCTTTGCCACGCTCACATATTGATTCGAAAAATTATGAAATTTGAAACCTAGCAATAACTTGACATCACGGTTCCAACAAAAGTGGTTTCGTCGAAATCCGAGGTCATTTGCAAAATAGCTATTTTAAGGGCCTGAATTCCATAGCGACTATTCTGAAATTTCATTTGGCCATAACTTTTGATCCCCGCTATGAAATTTCGATTTTTTGGATTCGTTGGAAAGATATTATCAATTAGATTCAAATATTTTTGGATTCACTAAAATCCGGTTTATTTTGAATCCTGTACGTTCAATTGAAATTTGAAATCGAATTATCGAACTACCGCGTCATTTTCAATTCCTTTTATATATAAATAAATTATATATATTCTAACGACGATCTATATAATATATACATTCGATTCTATTCAAAATAAATTTCTCGTCGATATTATTTAAAATAATTCATTTTAAATAATCAAAATTCGCTAAAATTGCCAAAATAAAATTTTTAAACTGGCCCAGATTTCCGGGTTATTACACTATTTGTCGAGCAAACAATTTTATTCTTCTTCTCTAGCCTCCTTGCTATGACCTGTTCAATGTAAGTACATGTATATGCATGCAATTGTAATCATTTTTCAATACAGTTCAATATTTGGTTCCATTAGGCTAAACGGTTCAAAATTTTAATTAATCAAACCAACAATCAAACAACACAACCAGCAATCAATTAGTGGATTAACGTTTCAAATTCAAATTTTATTTTGATACATATACAGAAAATCATATTTTTGATGCCAAATCACAACAATAAACCTATCTAGTTTTGGTTCTCACACCAGTCTAATGGAAATATACAGAAATCCCACCTTCGGCACTCGAACATAAACTACTGATGCCATACGTCATCAGTAGAATCATCTCCGGGCGACTAGAGTGCGATTCTATATCTATCCAGTATATTAAAACTTCGAATACACATTCATGACGCGAATATGCAAAATCTTTATAAATCGGATTGTCCAAATCAATACAAATAAACTATTCAAATACGAATAATTGAATTTAATTTTTCAAAACAAAATTTGTTTTCAATTTTATTTTAAAAACATCACTCTTCACACTCGTTCTAGGATACTACTGATCCTATCACTAACGAGTCATTCTAATTGGATATTACTAATCCAATCTCTGATGAATTCTTTCGTTTGGTTCTAATGTGCCTTGTTCTGGAGCTCTGTAAACCAAAGCTCTGATACCACTGTGATGACCCGTGACTTCCTCGGTAAGGAAAGCCCGAATTACTTTGAGAACAACACACGTCAGAACACAAACAGAAGAACATTTCATTGCTTATTACAACAATTCCATCAGAATACAAGAATATACAGAGTATGAATAAATAAAATACATTCGATAAATATCAGAGATTACAATAAATTACATAGCAGCGGAAAAACAAAAGAAGACACAACTGAAAGTAATACACGGATACAGAGCTTTCCGCGTATCATTCCAGCTGTAAACCAGAATCCTATGAATATAAATAAGCAAAACCAAAACTATTAGCCGCCCGTGCGGAAAATAAAAGCACCCATAGTTTAGGTTGAAACAATAAACTCCAGGTCAGTTATGTGACTAGTGTGAGAACTAAAACAGTTATTAATCTTTATTTTACTGTTAGGTAAATCAAGGGACCACGCCATATAACATGGAATAGGTTTCCTCCCAAGAATACCAGTGCATAAAACAAACAGTGCAATGCTAAATAAAGAAAAATGAAGCTATTATAAGACCCAGGTCCCATCACACAATGCAACGCAAGCCGGAGGATAGGGTTTTACCTTATAATAGCCAAAGAATGCTTGATACATTTAAAAACACATTATTTTGATATTACTATAAGTATATAGTGTCAAAACCATTTCAATCATAAGTATCAATCATAGACGGCATAAGTGTCCCACACCACTATGTCGCCAATACTAGGCCTTACAAATAAAACCGAAATATCACGTATTGGAAATTGGATTCCATCATGAGTCGAGGCAACGGGCAAGCTCCTCTCCGTTCGAGACACTCTAGCAAAAGTCTCAGAACCACACACATCGATCCTTGGATCTTCAGGGTCGGTCCTCTCTTACTTTTGAGGATTGGCAATTCCGGAACACACGTTTCCCGGTCCTATAAGACCTATATAATGGTCTATACGTCGGCTCGCATAGTGCCAGTTATCGACCATATATTCGAGGCGCCTCGCATTCCAACAACCACACAGGTGAAAAGTATATAAATGTCAGTCAGTTTAAGCACTGACACCACCACTAGCTAGAAAGAAACGTCATGCTCTCCCTGCAGTCACTATCCCGTTTTTGACTCATACCGAGGTGTGAGGCTCGCGAATTAACGCCATACACAAAGCTACGCCACACAGGCCGTGCTTTGATCATCAACCACAAGACTTTGCTTTTCAACAGAAACCCTGATCATTTGCCACTTAGGCATGCCACTTAGGCATGCCACATAGGCAATTCACTCCATGCGACTGATGTCCATCGATATACAACCTCTGAGCTCGTACATCTCAGTTAAGAGCGTCAAGCAAGAGAATAAATTTTCCGCCACCAAACAGATGTATATTTAATAGAGATCAATCAACAAAGAATAAAATCCAATGTCAGACACACAGTCATTTACAAGTTCGTTCTGGGTCTGAACGAAACTGGAGGCACTTTCCTCGCATATCCATCGATCTCCAAGTACATCTGGATGATCACCAACTGATTCTCTCCTCTTGGGTGTACAGCCCAATCAATACCATCAATAACCATCCAAACGATGTGAAGACTTCCGGTCTTCAACCACCGTCTTCATCTTCGACTTATCGTCGAATCGGTTATTCAAAATTGGTATAAACCCGACCTTTCCGAATAACCCGCGTATATAATAAACAAATGTTACACAAACACAACATACGCCTCATTCCAATTCAGAATATTCTTTTATTCAAATTTTCACATTCCTAGGGAAAGGTTCCCATTAATTTTATCAAAGATAAATTTTTCTAAATTTATTCTTTAATCTTCCTTTGGATATCATTTTAGACCATATTATGGTTTTCCAAACTAGTCGGGATTAGCGAACCACACCGAAGTAATTATTTATTTTATTTCCCAATCCCAACATATTCATCCCATGGAGCAAAACTGGTAATACTCCATATCTAACACCACGGTGTTATCGGTAAATATTAATTACCATTTCACGTTCAAATCTAATTAAAGATTTAACTATCGCTTGGAGAAAAACTGGTGGTACTCCATTCTCGATCACTTTAATCTAATTAAAGATTAAATAAAACTCCACTTAGTTTTAATCTTCCTAAAAATCAATATCCTGTCTTTAACTGGGTTAAAGAACTAATGTCATCTAAAACACGGTTCACAATAAACCCAAAATCACTTTCCATTGTTACGGGTTAAAGAACAGGTGTTATTCAAAACACCGCTCACGACAAACCCCAAAAACCAATTCAAATTCAATTCCAATTAAATACAAATTAACTGGACAATTTCACTAAATCTTAATTAAAAGATTTATTCTTTTCTAAACTGGGTTCTAGAACAGTATTATTTAAGACACCATTCACGACGAACCCAAAATCCCATTTGATATTAAATACAAGGCTCTGAATAGAATATATGTCGGCTTATATTCAATATCAAATTCTGAAACCAACAAATATCGTATTGGAAATTACGATATAAAATATATCTTTCAAATTTCCACAACCACATCTGTTTAATCACGAAATCCAACATCGAAATATTCCGAAGATAATTTCGATTCAAATCCATTCCAATTCACGTATTGGAAATACTGATTTTTTTTAAAACCACTTCGAATCAACATTTATACTAATCAATGACATATTTATTTATCATAGATGACAAATTTGATTGCGAATAGTAATGACCAGAATTGATTGCTAATAGTAATGACCAGAATTGATTGCTAATAGTAATGACCAGAATTGATTTCTTAACATATAGGACAAAATTGATTTCTAACGTATAATGTATACTAACATGACGATTTATCAAACATGAGATATTGACTTTCAATAAAACAATCATCATTAAATATAACATTCATCATTCCACACCTTTAAAATTTCAAACTGTAGTGCTATTTTAAACTCCGTATATAATTAAATAAATTTATTTGTTTTATTTTTGATTAAAAATTAAATTTTTAGCCATTATTATTTAAAATAAATAGTTTTAAATATCCAATTTTCTTTTAAATTCCCAAAATAAAAATTTTAAAGTGGCCCCGAAAATTCCGGGTTGTTACAGTCGCCCCCACTTAAGATCTTTTCGTCCTCGAAAAAGAACTAAGCCAAAAATGGTTTAATTTACTAACTAAATTTTAATTTTACTTTTATTAATTTCATTTGTTGGCTAACTTATCAAATACATATATACTTTTATATATTTAAAAATCTTATCTTCTGAAATAGGATTATATATATAATCAAAATACTTTAATTATAAGCTTATCACTCTGAACTCATTCTAGGGCGTTACTAACCCCATCTCTAATGAGTATTCTCATTCTAGGATACTGCTGATCCTATCTCTAATGAGTATTCTTATTGGACATTACTAATCCAATCTCTGATGAGTCTTTTGTTCAGTTCTAACGAGTTGTATCCCAAAGATTTGAGCTAACCAGAGCTCTGATACCAACTGTAACGACAACACTCTAGCTAGAAAGAAACGTGTGCACTCCCTACGGTCCGTATCCCGTTTTTGACTCATACCGGGGTGTGAGGCTCGCGAAGTCACGTTATACACAAAGCTATGCCGTAATAGGCTATGCTTTGATCATCAACCACAAGGCCTGCTTTTCAACAAAAGCCTTGATCAATGCATCTTAGTATGCCACATTGTCAGTCCATACTATACCATTAATTTCTACCAATATATAACCTCTAAGCTCGTACGTCTCAGAGAAGGGTGTTAACCACCAAACAGATATATATTAAGAGAGATCAACGAATGTAGTATAAAGGACTACAACGTCAGACATACATTCCATTTATAAACTTATGCTCTGGGTCTGAGCGAAAGTCAAATCCGTACAAATCAACACTACGTCTGAACGGCCACCACTGAGGCCCTTTCAAGGTAGCTACTCCTCTCATGGGTCTCAGTAGCAACGCATCCATTCGATGTGAAGATCGTCGGTCTTCAATCACCGTCTTCAAATCTTCGACTTAGAACGTCGTATAAATCATTTGAAATGAGATTGAACTCGGACTTTTCAAATGATTCTCGCGTATATATATATATATAATTTAAAATCACTTCATATCGTTATTAATATTTAATAACGACCTATCGCTACTTTTATTTATATAAAAATAGCTCGAATAAATTTAACGACGCTTCGGGTCAATGGGCGACCCTGGCGCTGTTTTCAACCAAATTTGACTTACGCATATCTAACCGTTGGATTTTGATGAAATTCATATCATTGGAAAGATTTTCCCAAAGCCGTCCTAACGGTTCCTGTTTTGGGAAAATCCGACGGTCGGATCTTTCGGTATAACCGTTTAAAGTTACGATTGTCGATACGCGAACTACCGCGCGTGTTTCGTTTAAATTTAATTTATATATATATATATATATATAAATATAAATCGTTTTACTATTTCAATTTTAAAAGTCTATTCTTTTTTATCGCATCTAAAATGACGATAAAATATTTCTTGTTTTATTTTACTACCTTCCTTATTTTATTTACTCTAATTGTAAATAAATTATGCTTTATATATCCTTTTAATTTATTTTCTATTTATTTACCTAAATGTAAATAAATGTTTTTCTTTTCCTTATTTATTTACCTAAATGTAAATAAATATTTCTCTACTTCTTTTATCTTATTTATTTACATTATTTATAAATAAATGTTTCTAATTCCTTTTATTTATTTATTTACACTATTTGTAAATAAATGTACTTAATTTCTTTTTCTTATTTATTTACACTATTTGTAAATAAATGTTTTTAATTTCTTATTCTTATTTATTTACACTATTTGTAAATAAATGTTTACCTTTACTTTTACTATATTTATTTACACTAATTATAAATAAATGTACCTTTTCCTTTTATCTTATTTATTTACATAAGAAAATGTAAATAAATATTATTCACATAATTATTCTTTTAATCCCTTTTATTTACATAAGAAAATGTAAATAATCCTTATTCACATATTTGTTCTTATAATCTTAATCACATAGAAATGTGATTTTATTTACAATGTAAAACATATATAAATATATATATATATATATATATATATATATATATATATATTTACTTACATTGAAAATGTACTTTTATTAAATCCTTTATTTACATTGAACAAATGTAAATGTCTTTATTTCTTTTCTTTACATTGAAAAGTGTAATTCTTAAATTCTTTTCTAATTACATTGAAAAATGTAGTTCTTTAATCCTTTCTCTAATATTTCTTTTTAACATAAAAAAAAGAATATCTTATGTTAATTCTTTTCTAACATTTTCTGTTATTATTTTATTTACATAAGAAAATGTAAATAAATCCTATTTACAAAAAAAATGTAGTTTTTTCTTTATAACCTTAATTACATAAAAATGTAATTTTATTGTTTATAATCCTAATTACAAAAAAAAGTAATTTATATTTACAATGTAAAACGTATACTTTAATTACTTAATAAAAATGTAATTTTATTTGATCTCTCATTTATCTTATGTAAATATATGTTTTTCTTGCTCTATGTTTTTTTTATTTATACTAAATATTTTGAAGTAATATTAAATATAAATTTAGACAACTAGAATATGCTTTAACCTCCCACATTGGATAGGTATTGTTGTGATTACTGGACAGCCGGGCGGGTCCGGGCAGGTTTACATCACAACTCAATCCAACCTCGGGTTAAGCATACTAATTCATACTGGAAATGGAATAATTTTTTTTTATCTTTTTCTTATTTATTTACCTAATGTAAATAAATGATTTCACTAAACATATAATTTAATAGACCATGTCATAATCTAAATATAAGACATTTTTAATGTAACAAGACATAATCTAAATAGGTGGTATCTTCAATGTAGCATAACATGATTCACATTTTAAATACTAACATAAAATGACACTTTTAATCTAATGGGACATTTCTAACAAAAATGATATTCTAATGTACATTCCTAATCAAAAGTGATGTTTCTATTCCAATGTACATTTTTAACCCAAAAATGGTGTTTTAATCTTAACATGGCATATTCTATATAAATGACATATTTTATATAAAAGACATATTTTATTTATAAAATATGATTCAATCTAAATGACAATTTTATTTGCCAAATATGTTCTAATCTAAATGATATTTCATTTTTGGCAATTTTATATGAACATAAATGATATAAATATTCTTGATAATTTTAATAAATTGAAATATGCCATCTTTTCTTTTCTTTTGCCAATTCTAATAAAAAGGGACATTTCTTATTTTTAAGATGACATTTCTACAAAATGGTATTCTTATTCTAAGGTGACATTTTTGACAAAAATGGCATTTTATAACTAAAATGATATTCATAACTACAATGACAATTTATGCCAATATACACTTCATAACAAAAGGACATTTTTCTATTAATATGACATTTTATGACAAAAATGGTATTTTTATACTATTGACCTTCCTAATATAATGACGTTTATATGATGACCTTTATTTTTGATATTTTCAAATGAACATAAATGATAGTTTTATTATGAACATAAATAACATTTTAATAATTAACCTAAATCACATTTTAATAATTAACATAAAATAATTACTCATAAATGACATTTTTATAATGTCCATTCCAATTCAACAAAATATCAATTTCCATAAAATGACAATTTAATGACATTTCGAATAATGACAACTCCAATATGATGACATTTTTCAATACATTGACATTTTTCGATATAATGACATTTTTCTAAACATATGACATTATTCTACATAAATGACATTCATTCTAATATGACATCATTCTACATAAATGACATTTATTCTAACGTGGCATTGTTCTACATAAATTCTAATATGCCATGCTTAATTTAAATAAACATTTTAACTAAAATGCTATTTTTAATTTAAATAAACATTTCTATCTTAAATGATCTTTTTATTCTAATGTAAAATTTTCTAACAAAATGTTGATTTTGGTCTAATCAAATTAACAAAAAGTGTTAATTTCGTCCAATATAGTTTAATTAACAAAAACGTTAATTTTGTCTTTATACTTTAATTAACAAAAAGTAAATTTTGATATCATATAAAAAGATGATTTTTATATGTTAACAAGTTCTATGAATTCTAATGTCATATACAATAATGGTTTTTTTGTTTAACCCCTTTTTTTTATTTACCACGCGTATAATTTTGGTGTCACTAATACGTTCAATAATATAATCTCTAATTACCACAACGCATATTTTCGTGTCACTAATAGGATCAATAATATAATCTCAAATTACCACAACACATATTTTCGTGTCACTAATATGATCATCACAAATCAATCTCAACAACAAACAACATCAAACTATCAAATCATACAGTCCAAATTTCATACGACGCATATAATCACAATCACAATTGATTATTTTTAATTTAAATAAATAAAGAGAATTCTCACAGTGGTATTTATCTGAATTTCCAACAGTCTCCGTTTTTGTCCTTGTCTGTTCCATTGCGAAGTGTTTGACGATATGAGTACAACGCAACTCGTTTCACTGAATTATTGGCTAATCAAACAAGGGTCATGGTTCTGCTTCTTCTTCCATCGCGATTTTCTGTATCTCGTGAACCCACTCCTCCACTTGAAACCTCGCTGTCACCGATCCATACAGGCCGACGACCAATGATCGATCACCACCTTCTCGAAAGTTGATCACCACCGTTCAATTGATCGAGCTCGATCCTCTCTTTAATTTTCCCTTTTGAGGTGTTGGAATTTATTGAATAAATTAGAAGAACAAGGAGGAAGAAGGTTTGAGCATCGGCGGCCATTGAAATAGAAGGTGGCTGCTGTATACTTTTTTAGGGGATTAGGTTTTGTTATTCTAATATTTATAATAATCTTATATTATTAATTGAGCCTTTAGGTCCCGCTTCTCCTATTCAAATTTCAAAATAGAATAAGAAAAGGGGAAAAAAAAAGGTATTCAATTGGATAGACAGGAATAAAAAGAATAAAAATATACACGTGGGTCCATTATAATTTATATTTATAACCTGCCCATTATGATTCATATTAATAACTTCATTCTTATATAAATTGCTTATTTTTGTCTTAGCCGATTTGTGTGAATTCTAATATCATATAAAATAACATTTTATATGTAAACATTCTTGTGAATTCAAATATCATATAAAATAATGTTTTATAGGTAAAACATTTTCTGTGAATTCAAATATCCTATAAAATATAAAATAACATTTTATATGCAAACATTTCTTATCAAAAATGTTTATTTTTACTTCAACTATTATGACACATTTATTTCCTTACATTCTATTTTATTACATGCTACAATTACACAATTTTTTTTTATTACTTGAATTTCAAAAGTATATAACAATGAAAAGGAGAGCGAATGGTTATAAGTATACATGATTTTTATTCTAATAAGCCATTAGTGCTTTCCATAGAATACTCTTTATTTATTTTGCCTTGTATCCATTTATAACAATCTATTTAATTTACCTAACGTTTCCATTCATCTTTTATTCTCATGTATATTTATAGTTGATTATTCTTTCTAAATTTCCAATCAAAAACGTCATTTTGTTTTAACACAAATTCTCTTAACAAAAATGTGACTTTTGTTATTACACAAATTCTCTAACAAAATGTTAATTTTGTTATTACACAAATTCTCTTAACAAAATATTAATTTTTGTTATGCTAATCAATGACATATTCATTTATTACAACATTTATACTAATCAATGACATATTTATTTATCATAGATGACAAATTTGATTGCGAATAGTAATGACCAGAATTGATTGCTCTAATAGTAATGACCAGAATTGATTGCTAATAGTAATGACCAGAATTGATTTCTTAACATATAGGACAAAATTGATTTCTAACATATAATGTATACTAACATGACGATTTATCAAACATGAGATATTGGCTTTCAATAAAACAATCATCATTAAATATAACATTCATCATTCCACACCTTTAAAATTTCAAACTGTAGTGCTATTTTAAACTCCCTATATAATTAAATAAATTTATTTGTTTTATTTTTGATTAAAAATTAAATTTTTAGCCATTATTATTTAAAATAAATAGTTTTAAATATCCAATTTTCTTTTAAATTCCCAAAATAAAAATTTTAAAGTGGCCCCAAAAATTCCGGGTTGTTACAATTGGTATAGTTAAAATAGATTGGACAGGTATAGACATACAAGAGACAGGTTTGGAATAAAGTGTTAGAAGGTATATAAATAGAGTGCCCGACAAAAAAGTACGTATTTAATTCATATATGAGATTTTATGCGCCGTATCGGCTAGCCACTTGGCTTTTCTTTTCTTTTTGATTGGAGAAGGCCTGTGTGGCAGTTTGGGGATTTTCCCGATGCTCCCGGTACAAAAGAGGTTATGGCGAATTTTTCCAGAAATTAAAGGTGATAGAATATTTTAAGATAATTTGATAGTTAGAAATCAACGTATCGATATATATAGAAGTCGATAAGGAAACGAACTTAGAAATAGAATAGTATAATCAAAAAGGAAGACTAAGAATAAAATTTAGTAAGAATAGAAAGAGAAAGTGTATACGTGTTTAAAAAGTGAATAAGTAGTTGTATGGTATTGATTATTGGAGTAAGTAGTCATATCTGTTTTGACGTTATAAATGTTATTCAGTCAAGGTCTGAGAGGTAGTTATACCCCAACTTGATTGATTTCATTATTAACAAATAAATAGTAAGATTTCAGGCTCGAAGATCAATGTTGAATAAGAGTTAGTTGAATATAGTATTTGGGTTGTCGTAACGATGTTTTACACAACATCCGTTTTAACCCAAATAAATGTAAGCTTGGAAATATAATAAAGAATATTTCCTAAGTATAGAAATAAACGAGATCGGAAAAGAGATAAGTAATTGGAATATTTTCCAATTATAAATAGCCTATATTTTCTAAAGTTTAGAAAATAAAGGAAGGCGATATTCGGAAATATTTTCCAAATAACATAAAAAACCAATATGGTTATTGAAAATATTTGGTTAACAAATATTGATAAAAAAATAGAGAAGTGATTTAACTAATGGAATATTAATTAAGGGCTCAGTGACATGTTCAAAAGGAAAATTTGATTTTTGAAAAGAGTAAACTATTTAAAAACACCCATGGAAAAGACTGTTTGAATTAAAAAAAAATTTAACAGAAATTTGTGAAAGCAAATTTGAATTAAAGTAAAGCCAGTAAAGTGGTAACTGAGATTGAATTAGAATGATATCAAGACAAATTGGATTGTGAGATTCAAATTTGAAGTATAATGGGATAATCAAGTTAAGAGTTGGGAATCGAGAAGAAACTCGAGTTGAAATGATATTTGGCTCGGATATAAGCGAATGATTGTGTAGTGGATAGAAGCAGATTGGAATTTGATTGGGATAACCCTTGTATCCGCTGAATTGATAACAGGTGGAAAGGATATAATGATATGCCGACAAAAGGTACAAGTTTATATTTCTGTTGGATATGGGATTTATGAGCTGAATTGGCAAGCCGCTTGGCTAGTTGATTTTCTTTTGGGTTGAAGATGGCCCAGAGAGGCGAGTTGGAGTTTGACCGATTGACCAGTACAAAGGAGGTGCTGGCAAAAAAATTCGAAGAGTTAAGGAGTTAGAAAATTTTCAGGATTTTTGGAAATTTTCGTTGATAAGAAATAAATAATTTAATTAAAATTAAATTGGTTCAATTGAAACTGAAATTTAGAAGTGAACAAATATGTTCTAACCAGTCGATAGGGTCGTCCTCTACCTTTTAGCAATTTCGAGGACGAAATTATTTTAAGTGGGGAAGATTGTAGTGACCCGCATTGGCAGAGGTATTATAATTAATTTATTTAATTAAATAAATAGTGATATAGTGAATTAAAAGGTGATTAAAAAGGATTTCACGATCGTGGAATTAAATAATGATGAATATTTAATTAAAATAATAAATTAAATAATATATTTAATTCTTAAATAATCAGAATTGGTTGAAATGGCTATATGGTGTGAACTGGATCATCTGTGATATTTAATTCAGCTTGGAATTGAATTTGAATAACGAATATATTATATAAATGACAGTTTGAACGTATAATTATAATATAATTATAAACGAGCTTGAAATGGCGCTGTAGTTCGTAAATTGGGGATTCGAACTTCAACTGAATGTACAGGATTCGTTTTAAGCCGGATTTCTGTGAAATAAGAAACGTGTGGAGCTGGTGGAGTATATCTTTCTAGTGGAGGAGAAAAATCTAGATTTTGTCGAGCATATTTTTATTTACGTCCAAATCAAATTATAAAATAGTCCCTATAGAATCGTCTATCGACCGTAACGGTTTATTCGATATAACTAGATATCGGGTTTGAATCTAGGCAAGGTTCTTTTGGGACGTAGTGATAATTTAATTTTTAGAATTTTACTGTAATTTTTAATTAACTAAATAAGCAACTTTTTATTTAGGGTATTTTGCACCCTGTAATCAACATTTTGAGATTTCAAAATATGAATTAATCTACCGGTATTATTATACTTTTGGGGTCATGCCACTTTGTTGAATACAAAGGTATTTTTATTTTTTGTTTATCGTGGTCCGTATAAACAAATATATTTGTATAACGAAGTACGTATATTTTATTACTTAAATATATATACACTATATTAACTTGAAATGGAATGTAGAAAACAGCAACAAAATTCACATATGTAAATAGACGCAAAGACCATGGACAGATGAATTAACCACACGAGGATACCTGCCAAGAATGGATAGAAAGGAGAAACATGACATATATAATACCCTTACAAAAAACGGATAATTTAATCTCCTTCTACAAGTGATCAAATGAAGTCCACGATCCCTTTTCTTCAGCCGCCCCTTCTCCTTATTTCTCAACCACGTGAAACCGATCCTCAACACAAATTCATGGCCTTCAAAACATCACAAGTGTGGTCACAAATCAATGCAGACCTGGGTTAGCGTGGTACCCTATGACCCATAACTTAGCAGTTGAGTATTACATGTTATAAATACATAACACGCTCAAGCATCCTGGTGGATTTCTGAAAACAAAAACCTCAAAAAATAAATACATATAAAATCCCTAAAATGTTAAAGCTTATATATTCAAAGTCGTCCTCTAGCCTTGCCCTCGGTCGCAGTATCAATTCTGAAGTGTTCGAACATCCTTCGAGTTCCCTGAAAATCCAAAGGCAGTACCTAGGGCTCGTTGTAGCAAGAAATAGGGAGAGCTATTCGAGTTTTTGAGGGCGTCATTGAGTTTATGGCGTTGTATAGCTCGAGTTTGTTTTGATTGGTGGGGTTCCCTTCGCAAATCTGTCGCACTGTCCCTGTACATTCAACGAGCTGAGTTGCATCACCGAGCAGATCGAGTTGCGTTTGAGTGTGGCGGAGAGCTGGAGTTTAGGAAGAGAATGGGGATGGTAGCGGTTGTTTTTATTTTCACGGTGAATTAGTGGAGAATGGATCGATGTGTGAATGGGAATGGTGGAGTTTGGATCTGGAGTTTGCGTTGGGTATTGGGGAAGAAGGGCTATGAAAGGCGGGTGTTGGTTTACAGCAGGGAACGGGCCGAATGATGAGGTTAAGGCCCAAAGCTAATACTTTAAGGCTTTATTTAAAATAAATGTATATACAATCTTATAAATGGTGTATCTCACTCGTACGAGGTCAGAATTTCGAACGGTTGGATCCATTAGGATCGTATGGACGGGAGCAACACAATGGAGCTGACTGGGAGTGAATCCAAGCTCGTTACAACTTATAGCAAAATAAATTGTCCGATCTAAATCAACGACAATTATCGTTAATTAACGATGATAGTCCAATGTGAGTAAATCTCACTAACTCTGAACAGTTTATAATTTCGATGTATTTTTTTAGAACTGTTAAATATTGGCTGATTGACTGTATGTTGACTGTTTGATTGAACTTCTAGTCAGTTAGTTGAATTTCTATATTAATTCTGTTTAACAGAATATATCATATGGAACTGAAAGTGATGTTATCTATATTGTTTAACATCTGTGATGCAGGGAAACAGGTTGGAGGAATCCAACTGGATTCCTCAACATTTATTTTACTGTGATTCATATATTGTGATATATGATGTGATATATAATATGTTGTTGATTATGTGTGTTTGGACGATATTTATCGTTGTTATATGGTATGTTAAATACCATAAGAAATACTGGACATGGGAAAGGGGATTTTTCAAAGTGTATTTTGAAAATGAATTATTTATATAAAATCGATGGATTTTACATAGAAAAGGAAAAAGGATTTTTATGAAAGAAACATTTATAAAATAAAAGGATAAGTTAGAATAAAATGAAATGATTTGTAAAGTGAAAAACCGTTACTAAAAGTAAATCTTTATAAATGAATAGTTTATTCGAAAAGGAGTTAATCGAATTAGTTATTCGAATAGAATAAAGGAGTTATTCGAATATAGTTTAGCCAAAAGGAGTTATTCGATCAGAATTCATCGAATAGAATTAATTGATTAGAGTTATTCATCCAGAGTTAATCAGTTAGGGTTAACCAGTTAGAGTTAATTGGTTAGAGTAAATCAGTTAGGTTAGAGCGTAGAGTTAAACCAGTTAGAGCTAAACCAATTAGGAGTTAATCGATGTTAGTTTAATCGATTAGAGTTAAAGCAAATGAGTTAATCGAATATAGTTTTTTCGAATAGTAAAAGGAGTTAAACGATGTCAGTTTAATAGTAAAAGGAGTTAATCGATGTTAGTTTAATCAATTAGAGTTAAAGCAAATGTGTTAATCGAATATAGTTTATTCGAATAGAAAGTAAAAGGAGTTAATCGATGTTAGTTTAATCAATTAGAGTTAAAGCAAATGAGTTAATCGAATATAGCTTATTCGAATAGAAAGTAAAAGGAGTTAATCGATGTTAGTTTAATCGATTAGAGTTAAAGTAAAAGGAGTTAATCGAATATAGTTTATTCGAATAGAAGCAAATGAGTTAATCGAATATAGTTTATTCGAAGAAAAGTAAAAGGAGTTATCGAATATAGTTTATTCGAAAGGAGTTAAGTGAAACGAGTAAATCAATAGCGTTAGTCAAATAGAGTTAATCAAATAATGTTAGTCCAATAGAGTTAAGTGAAAAGAGTCAATCGAATATAGCTATTCGAAGAGGGTTAAGTAAGGAAGTTAGTAAAAGAAATATAAAATGAACTTTGCCTATTTCAAAGTTAGAAATGTTGTTAAGTTAAGGTCTGAGAGGTAGTTCTACCCCAACTTGATTGGCTTCGTTTTTAACTAAGGAATAGTTAAGGTTCGGCAGTAAAGGAAATGGTTTGAGTTGGTATCGCGATGGTTTGTTTAAACATCTGTCTAAGTCCAATGAAGAAGCTTTGGAAATGTTTTCCAAATAAGAAACAGAAATGTTTTCTAATAAAGAAAACAAGAAATGGAAATGTTTTCCATTGTTAATAACGTATATTTTCCAAATTTAGAAAATAAGAAATATTGAACATAGAGAAATAGAAGATAAGTAAATTAATGAAATAAAGAGATAAATGTTGAATGATGTTTGATCGATATAAATTTCCATTTGGAAATAATATCGTTGTTTGTACACCTGTTTTTCTTCGATAGTTAAATCACAGATTGTCGAAGTTTTGACCATCTTAACGTTGTTAATATGGAGAGACCGGTTGGATTATTATCCAAAGAACCACTCTGTATTGGCATAAGCATTGCGAATCATATATGCCAAAGAAAATTGAAGACGGAGTTATGCAAGGGCTACCCTGTTTACAAAATAGTGCCTTCGGTTCATCCTGTTCCAAGATGACTTGTATGGACGGATGTCTGACAGAGTATTTCCAGACGATCACGTATATTGATTTCTCCAACCGTACCAAGAGTGGAAGCGGAGAAGGAAACTTCTTTTAGCTAACACATAATGTATTGTTGAGGACGTCAAATCGGTGATTTGATGGATTGGACGATGTGGCATTCAAAGTGAATCTAATGTGATGATAAAGCGTAGCTTCTAGCCTCACATCCGGTAAATGATAGAAATCGGGCAGGCAGCATGGCTAAGTCGGTCGCACCAAAGTAGGGTGTATAATCACCTGATCTAGAGTTTCATTTACTTCTAAAAATCTATTGTTGATGCTGTCCCATTCGGGAAACGGTTGCTGATCCCAACTGTTGGTGATATACATTCGATACACTCAAGCGAAATGAGTGGTCGGTCATGTGTGGCTGGGTTGCAAGATGTTCTTGTTGAACCCAGTGTATTCCTCTTTAGAGGTACACTAGCGAAAGGTGGTTCCATACCTTGTCATAGTTGGAAATCCATTACCCAATACGTGCTTGCGGGTTTGATTGTATACTATATATGTAGAACGTGAGATGAAAGCGTTTCTGCTAGATTATTATTATATTGTGTTGATAGACATTATTATAATATCAAAAGGTTTTTGATATAAAGATATTTGGATTCTCATAAGGAAAAAACCGTTCCGTTATACGGCGTGGTCTTATGAGATATCGATTACCTGCTTGAACTGTTTTAAACTATTTTACTCATACCAGTCCCATGACTGACCTGGAGTTTATTTGTTTGTTTCCCTAAACTCTTGGGTGCATAAATTTGTACGGGCAGTCAAGTAGTCGGTATTTACAGATATACTGGAAGAGCTTGGAGCAGGAGGCTTCAGGATCATTATAGCTATAGTTATTTCCGCTGTGTTGTAAGTGCTGTACTTTGATAACGATATGTATATTCAAGTATAGATTTGTATTTCAATGTTATGTTATGAAATATATTTATTCGTTCCACTGTGAGATTCGTGTTACTCTGATATTGTGTTCTTCTTCTTCTTCTGTTATAAGTTTCTATCTTATCTATCCTCACCCTCTAATTTCGTTCACTAATGACTGGTATTTTTCGATGTTTGGTTAGTCATTATTGAGTTTATGGCGATAACCAAAGTCGACAAAATCCCGGGTCATTACACCTAGGCAATCCAGCGGGTTTTGATTGTATATTATATAGGTGGACGTGAGATGCAAACGTTCCACTAGATTGTTATTTATTTGGTTTAGACACTATCATAATATCAAAAGAGTTTTGAGATAAAGATTATCGTTCCTTTCAAAAGGGATTTTTTAAAGTTAAACCAAGTGTTTGGATTCTCATAAGGGAAAACCCGTTCCGTGTTATACGACGTGGTCTTATGAGATATCATTTAGTTTCTGAAACTGTTTTAAATTGTTTACTCATACCAGTCACATGACTGACCCAGAGTTTATTTTGTTTAGTTTTACCTAAACTCTTAGGTGCCTAAATTTATTCGGGTAGCCAAGTAGTTCAGGATTTTATAGATCTATCTAAAGGAGCTTGGAGCAGCAGGCTTCAGTGTTATCTAATTATAGTTATTTCCGCTGTGTTGTAAGTTGTACTCTGATAGTGATACTCTAATAAGTGTATGTTATACAGTTGAGTAGTGCCTAAATTAGTTGACCGAAATCGTCATGAATATTATCTTTAATAATACTGTTCTTGAACCGAATGGAGTTAAGAAAATTAGAAGCTGACTGGAGATTAGCAAAGTTGAATGGTTTCCTGGGTATTGATCTGATGTTAGTTTCGGCATTCGGGGTTAATACTTAGGGGACTGTTCTCTTACTAATTTACGATTAGAGGCTAATGTGGATTGGGTTTATTGTGAACTGCGTTTTTAACGACATTCGTTCTTTAACCCGATTTACACTGAAATGGGATTTGGAGTTTATAAATCTTTTGTTAAGATTTAAAGGAGATTTTCCAAAGTAAAGTTTTCTAATTTAACATATTAAATTGGAATTGAATGGAATTTGATTTGGAAATAATCGAAGTAAGCTTCTGTAGAGGAACGCGATTAATATATATGGAATTTAAAAGGCCTTGTCATTATTCCATTTATATTATCGGTTGGATATGGAAGTTTATATTGATTATATATATCGATTTTTTTTCCATGAAGATTCCATAATTAATGGAATGTGATTTGGGTTGTTGTGAACGATATCTTTAATAATACTGTTCTTAGACCTAATGGAGTTAAGAAAATCAGAAACTAACTGGAGATTAGATAAGTTGAATGGTTTCTTGGGTATTGATCTGATGTTGGTTTTGGCCTTTGGGGTTAATACCTAGGGGATAATTCACTTGCTAATTTACGGTTAAAGGCTGATGGAATGGAATGTGATTTTGCGTTTATCGTGAACCATGTTTTAAATGACATTGGTTCTTTAACCCAGTTAAAGACAGGATATGATTTCCCCATGTTAAACCGCTATTAATATTGATTTTTGGGATGATTAAAACCAAGTGGAGTTTTAATGCATCTTTAATTTGATTGAAATGATATCCAAAGGAAGATTAAAGAATATATTTAAAGAATTTATCTTTGATAAAATTAATGGGAACCTTTCCCAAAGTATATGAATATTTGGATAAAGATATATTCTAGATTGGAATGAGGCGTATGTGGTGTTTTTATAGCACTTGTTTATTATATACGCGAGTTATTCAGAAAGACCGGGTTCATCCCATTCTGAATAACTGATTCGACGATGTGTCAAGGATGAAGACGGTGGTTGAAGACCGGTGGTCTTCACATCGTTTGGATGATTACTGATGTCTTGATTGGGCTGTACACCCAAGGCGAGGTAATAAGTGGTGATCGTCCAGACGTACTTGGAGATCGATGGATATGCAAGGGCCTCTACCCTGTATTCGACATATGGGGCAGGAATAAGGTGCCTACGGTTTCGTTCAGACCCAGAACGGACATCGAAATGTATGTGTGTCTGACAACGGATTTCATTCTGTGTGGTTGATAAACATTGGTTGCATAGGGTGAATTTCCTGTGTGGCATGCTTAGATGCGAATGATTAAGGATTCTGTTGAAAAGCAGAGTCTTGTGGTTGATGATCAAAGCACGGCCTTTGTGGCGTTGCTTTTGTAGCGTTAATTCGCGAGCCTCCCACCTAGTGTGAACCAGTAACGGGAGAGGAATGCAGGGAGGGCATGCGATTCCTTCTAGCTAGGAGTGGTGTCATTGTTTTACACGACCTGGCATTTTACATATGTGGATGATGGATTGCGAGGCGCCTCGGTTATATTGGTTGATCCGAGACCGATGGAGTCATTTGGCTCATTTACGCGCCATAGGACAGGGAAACGCATTGTTCAGGCATTTTAATCCACTCCGTGTGGACTGGCCCTGAAGATCCAAGGGTCGATTCGTTCTGATCCTGAGACATGGGCTAGATTGTCTCGAAGCGGTAAGTATGATCCCTTGCCTTAGTTCACAGATGGGAATCCAACTTCCATTACGTGACAATTGCGGTTTCGATTGTAGAGCCTAGTATTGGCGACATGATATATGGTACCCATGCCGCCTAGGATTTGTACATTTATATTTGAAGTTGTTTTATATACTATGCACTTATAATAGTATCAAATGATTTGTTTTAACCTACCAAGCATGTTTGGCTATTATAAGGAAAACCCTATCCTCCGTCTTGCGTTGCATTGTGTGATGGGACCTAGGTCTTCTAATAGCTTCATTTTTTCAAAAAGCATTGCGCTGTTTTGTTATATGCACTGGTATTCTTGGGAGGAAACTCGTTCCGTGTTATACGGCGTGGTCCCTTGATATATCTGATTTAAAGTGAAGTTTTAAATAACTGTATTAGTTCTCACACTAGTCACATGACTGACCTGGAGTTTATTATTTTAACCTAAACTCTGGTTGCCCCTATTTTCCACATGGGCAGCTAGTAGTTTTAGTTTTGCAGATTTATATTCAGAGGATCCTGATTTACAGCTGAAGCGATATTTGAAAAGTTCTGTATCCGTATATTCCTTTCAGTTGGGTTTTTGTATTATTTTCCACTGCATTGTAACTTGTAAATCTCTGATATTTAGTAAATGTGTAATATTTATTTATACTCTGTATATTCTTGTATTCTGATGAAATTATTGTAATAAGCAATGAAATGTTCTTTTGTTTGTGTTCTGATTCGTCATGTCCTTAATACAATCCGTGATTTCCCGTAAGGGGGATTTCAGGTTGTGTCAGTTTGGTATCAAAGCTTTGGTTTACAGAGCTCGAAGAACAAGGCACAATAGAACCGAACGAAAGAATTCATCAGAGATTGGATTAGTAATATCCAATAAGAATGACTCATTAGAGATAGGATCAATAGTATACTAGAACAAGTGTAAAGAGTGATATTTTTAAAATAAAATTTAAAACAAGTTTTGTTTTGAAAATTTAAACTTTATTACTCGTATTTGAATATTTATTTTAAAAATATTTGGACAATCAAGTATATAGAGATTTTAATATACCTGTGATCCACGTGTATTTGAAGCCTCGAATATACTGAATAGATATGGAGTCACACTCTAGTCGTCCGGGCACGGTTTTGATGATTGATGCGTCATCATCAGTATTTATGTTCAAACTCCGAAAGTGGGATATCTATACATTTCCAATTGACTGGTGTGAGAACCAAAATATAGTTAGAATATATTGTTGTGACTTGGCATCAAAAACATGATTTTTAACTATGTATTAAAATTATGAATTTGAAACGTTAATCCATTAATTAATTGATGAAAACCCTTACGTGAAAGAACGGTCAATTTAGCCAAATGGTATCAAATATTGAACTGAATTGGAAATTGTTTGGAAATGCATATATGTACATGTATATACATTGAATAGGTCATAGCAAGGAGGCTAGAGAAGAGGAATAAAATTGTTCGCCCAACAAATAGGTACATGTTTTTTGTATTTCTTGGGGTTTTGTATGATTTTATGAGCCGATTGGCTAACCGCTTGGCTATTTCTTTTTTCTTTTTGGATAGGAGAGGCATGTATGGCGATTTTGGGATTTTCCCGGTGCTCCCATACAAGGGAGGTTATGGCGAAATTTTTCGAAAATTTAGGGTGTTAGCCAAATTTTTGAAAATTTGAAAAGTTCTTAGATATTGAAAAGTTGAAGAACTTAAGCCATAATTAAAATAATGAAAGTTGAGTTGGTTTGTAAAACAACTTTCATCTCCGTTCCTTTTCGAGGACAAAAAGATTTTAAGTTGAGGAGATTGTAATAACCCAGAAAATCTGAACCAATTTAAATTTTTATTTTGGCAATTTTAGTGAATTTTAAATATTTAAAATGAATTATTTTAAATAATAACGACGATAAATTTATTTTGAATAGAATTAGAACGTATATATTCATATAGATCGACGTTAGAATATAAATAATTATTTTTAATTATAAAAGGAAATAGAAATGGCGCGGTAGTTTGAAATTTTGATTTCAAATTTCAAATGAATGTACAGGAATCAAAATAAACCGGATTTTAGCGAAACCAAAAATATTAGAATCTATTTGAAAATATCTTTTCAATGAATTCAAAAGTTGAAATTTCATAACGGGAATAAAAAGTTATGCCCAGTTGAAAATTCAGAATAGTCGCTATGGAATTTTGGCCCTTAAAAATGGAAATTTTGCAAATGACCTCCGTTTTCAACGAAACCACTTTTTTTGGATCCGAGCTGTCAAGTTCTTGCTAGATTCCAAAATTCATAATTTTCTGAATCAATATGCGAGTGTGGCGCAGGAAAACGTGTTTTGGCAGTTTCAGTCAATTTGGATCGACCAGAAAATGGCCATTTCTCAAACGGTCTCCAAATTTGACGAAATTGGTTTTGTTAGAACTGTATCATCAATATGAAGCTAGAAAATATGTTTCCGGAATTTTTAGAGTCCGTATGTGGCCCCGGCAAATTGAAACGCGCGTTCAAATTTAATATATAGATTTATATTTTGATTTTGTTGGAAACTGATCGAAGCAGCCGAAATGGCTTACGATACATATCCCATTGAGTTCAGAATGGGGGTTATTAGCTAAGGACGACAGTCGTGGGTTTCGTTTGGAGGTTGAAACAAAAAGTTACTTTTTGGAGATAAACTAAAATATATATTTAATTAGATAATTCCATTCCTTCTCTCTCCCTCTATTTACAGTCACACCCCGCCCCCCTCCCCATTCCTTTTGAAATCAAAGAAATAAAAAAAGGAGCGACGGGGGGAGGAAGCCACCACCGCATGCCTCCACCGGCGGCGGCGCTGACGATCGTAGCCCCCCTCCGGCCTTTCGTCCCTCCTCTCCATCTCCTCCGAACACTCGAGCTCGCCAATGCCCAGACGCACCTCCAACCACCGCAAAGAAAAACTGCCGCACCTCCAACCACCGTGAAGCACAGCAGTCGCGCCACCAAGGCCCCACCTCGCGCCGCGCCTCCCCTCCGATGACCCCCCCTCAGCCTCCACTCCACCCCGACGCTAAACCCCTTCCTCCGATAGAAAAAGTAAGTATTTTCTGATTTTAATTTCGTTTTTTATATATAAATAAGCAAAGGTTTAAATTCTGATTTTTATATATATGTTAAAGTAACAAAGATATGATTTTTATTGTGTATACCACATTATAAAAATAAAAAGATTTGATCATTAGTTATAAAATAAAAAGACAAGATTTTTTAGAAGTATAAAGGATTGACTTTTTTTTAGATTAGATAAAAATATGATTTTTATTTTATAAGTAGCACTATAAAAATTCGACCTTTATATATATGTTAGCAGGATAAAGATATCATTTTTATATATGTAGCGGTAGGATAAATTTACGATTTTTATATATGAAGTGAAGATATAAAAATGTGATTTTATATAGGTATAGAGGCGATAAAAATATGATTTTCTTTATATACGAACAGTGTGAAAAAGACTGCGTTGAATTTCGGGCAAATCCAAGCCATTCAGAAATTCAGAAATGAAATGGCGGAGTGGATCCCAAAGGTGAGAACTTCTCACTTTTAATTTATTTTCTAGTTGAAATATATACTAGGATGCAGATGGTGCTTAGCAGCACCCGATACCCGTCGTCCACAAACCACGGACGACTTGTTTGTTTGTTGTTGGTGTTGTGAATATTGATTATGTGATGTGGAATGGAATAAATCATTTTATAGTTAAAAAGATAATTTTTAACATGTATATAAAATAAATATTTATAAACAAATCGGACGATTTGTTTATGTACACACATTTGACTGATACGGATTAGGACGATAAATTTTACACATCGCCCAACTGCACAAATAAAACCTGCGTTTGATTGTTTGAAAACGGGTGTTGGAATGAAATTGGACATACACTAATCCCAATAATTAGTTTAATGTCGATCGATTGATTGACAGGCTGTTATAAGCGTTAAATATTTATATTTGATGCTTATGCAGTGTAGAATGAACTCTGGATGATGGAATGATGTTTTCATTGTTGTTATACACATTCGTTGTGTGAAATCCATATAATCACATTATATGGTAATTGACTGTGTCTCAAATAGAATGAATAATTTAAAATAACGTTTATTTTTAAAATAATGAAAATTTTAAGATAATATTCAGAAAATAATCAAAATATGATTTTGATGTCCGATTTGGGATGGACACGAATATATATATATATATATATATATATATATATATATATATATATATATAGAGAGAGAGAGAGAGAGAGAGAGAGCCGTGTTGATTAGATTGATGCCATTTTGATGTGAACGATATTTATATCGATTTTATTCATTTTTATAATGAATATCGAAAAAGAACTGATTTCAAAATCTAATGTTTTCAAAATATTACCATTTATATATCAATGATATGGAATATTCAATTTTAATTAGAAATTGAATATGAAGTTGAAATCGTTTGAAACCGAATTTAAAACGATTTATAAAATACGTTTTAAATGGAAATCGACGAAATATATATAATATATATATTATACATGTATAATGGCCAGAATAGAACGCGCCGCGCTGTGGTAGTTCGCAAATTTCGACCATTAACTTCAAACGGACATTACGGGAGATCCGACCCTCGGATTCTCCTAAGACCCGAACTGTTGGGTTCGTATCGAAAAGGACTTTCTAGAATATTATAGATTTGAAATCTAACGGTTGGATTTGGAATTATGTCCAAATCAAATTTGGAAAATGTCGCTATAAGTGCAGTTCGATGGCCGTTTTATGGAAATCGACTATACTGGCCTTGATAAAATTATTAAAAATATCAATAATTAGTGTAAAATCATAAGTAATGATTTGGAAAGAATTGGAATGAAAAATTCCATATTTGAAAAGATAAATATAGATTATTATTGAAATGAACTAGTTTTGAACTAGAATAATAAATCCAATATTTTTAAAATAAATAAATTGGATTTGAAATGGTTTTAAAAATAACCATAATTTCCATATATAAATTGGAAATGGATTTGAATCGAAATTGTCTTCGGAATATTTCGATGTTGGATGTCGTGATTATACAGATATTGTAACACCCCATAATTCCGTTAATATTAATATTCACAAATTAAAGAATAACTAATCTCAGATGTGAGAATTGTGGGAAACGGGTTGAGCCATTGTGTTCGTCTTGAAATTCTGGTTGAGTCCGAGTTTGCGTGATTTGGACTTCGTATGAAGAAGTTATGGCCATCGGAAGTTTCAGAAAATTCAAAATAGATTTCAGAAAAATTAAAATTCAAAATTCGAAGTCAAACAGGCTAGGCGGGAAATTTCTCGCCCAGTACCCAGGTCGACTGGGGAGTCGACTGGGCAGTCGTCACCCCCCCAGGTCTACTGGGCAGTCGACCTGGGTGTCGACCTGGTCCAGTCGGCTAGGGTTTGACTGAGCCCAGTCTTGAGCTTCTGATGTGTCTTTAGGGCTGAGTTGGCAAGATTAACGGTTCAGGTTAGTTCTGAGTTGATTTGACGGCCTAAATAAATCCTAAACTCTATAAATACCTATGTAGTCTCTCACTCTAAACTCACATGAAAAATAGAATAGTCACCGTCATACACCGCCATGGAACTCAGTGTGGCCGCCGCCAACTAAGAAGGAAGAAGCTAATCAAAACCCTAATTCTACTCAACTCTAAAGCAAATCAAGACTCTCTTTCTTCTCTAATTGCGAGTATGATGATCTTAACAATATTATTATTAAACTAATTAGATTAAGTTATGAATGGATTATAAGTGAATGATGTGGATTGTCATATATGCTGTTGTAAACCTTATGCTATCATGTATGTTGTAAATCCTATGTTATGTGATGATGATATTCTATATGTTGTAAATCATGCTGTGATGATATTGTATAGGTCGTAATTTTCTATGCTAAGTTGTGATAAATCATACATATTATAAAGTCATGATGTTATTATCTATGCTAATTAGTTCATGTTAATCAAATCATAATGTTTGGGCTATGTTGATCTATATGACAAATAATGTATGCAAGTTTAGATTGATTAGTAAAGATTATGAACATATGCCATGACATCTATTTAGACCTAGAATTATGACATCTAGAATTATGCTATGACATATGTGAATTCTATGTGTTAGATGCTAGTTCACACCATCATTATGTCGCCTAAACCACATATGCAAGTCCATACATGAATTTGGATTATGATGATATTATGTGAATTGTGACATTTTGCCAAACAAGTTGACACCTTTAGATCCATGACATGTGTAGTTTCATGCAAGTTTCCCCCCTATTATGATTAGGTCTATTTTACTTGTCTATATGTTGTGATAATTTATCTTTTTGCTATGAGTTAGACTATTCGAGTCTAACGTATATTCTGTGTTGAATAAGCGAACGTATAACGTAGGGTAGGGGTAATATTAAGGATTTAATATTAAGAAATTGGGGTGCAATTGATATGATTTTGCATGCCATAAGTGGATGGCCATAATTGAGTCAATTATGGGCATCGTTAAAATTGGAATTAATTAATAATTTGAATAGGGAATTATTAAAACTGGGGTAAAAGATTATAAGTGTTAATCAATGCTTAGGACACGAGGTTGGACTCGTTTGTGACGTAAACCTGCCCGGACCCGACCGGCAAATCCAGCAGTCACAAATGTCAGCCCAATGTGAGAGGTCCTAGGCCCAAATTAAAGCATAACAGTTGTAAAGACACGAGCTTAGACTCTTTTATGGTGTAAGGTTGCCCGGACCCGCCCGGCAAATCCAGCTGCCATAAATGCCAGTCTAATGTGAGAGGTCTTTATGAGGTTATGGCCTGAATGAATTAAGAATTACTTAACCAGATAAACATGTAAGGTGGGACATGGGGGTTAAGTAGGTGCCTTGGGTGGCATGAGGAATCTAGTGGTTGCCTTTAGTGGCATTTGAAATACGATTAGTAAGACTTAACCAAACACACATGTAAATGAACATGATTAAGAAGAGGGTTAAGTGGGATATACTTGTGGTGACAAGCTTAGGTGGGTAGCTTGTGGTGGCCCATTTCAACCAGTATCCCAAACGTATCTTTGTGGGCTCGACCCAAGTCGAGGACGGGACATGCATATTGGGCTTGACTATAAGAGGCCAAAACGGGGTAGCGGTGGCAATGCAAATCCATCGGGTTTCATATGTGTGTGTGGACCCGCGCTGGTAGGTAAGACGTTGTTGCATCGTGTAGGTATAAGCCGTGCATTCTCCAGTTGTATCGGGTTGCCACTTTAGGGGAGTGATACACCCCACTGTGGGGCCAGCACGGGTATCTACGAGTAGAGAGCCGATCGCAAGTGGGTAGTGGGGTACACCTAGCGGAGATAGGGGCAGGCGGCACCTATGTAGTCATCTAGGGGTACACGAAGTTACTTATAAAATTTCTAAGTGGGTAGTGGGGTACACCTAGCGGAGATAGCGGCAGACGACACCTATGTAGTCAGCTAGGGGTACATGAAGCTATTTATATAATTTCTAGTGAAGTGAGTGGGATCAACCTTTAGGGTGACTGGTGCGGTGCAGTGTAGTAATCATTCGTTAGTAATTAGGTGTGCCTTTAATGTTATCTTTATCTGCTCTTCCATACCCAATAGTTCCTAGACATTTCCTTGTTTTCAAGCTTATGCCTTAGTCTAGTTATTTTGATAATAGTATTGTTAGAATTATCATACTCGCCAGACTTTATGTCTGACCCCCTCCGTTTCTATCTTTTCCCCCTCCAGGTCCTCAGGGTGGACCCAGCTCTAGCGGAGTTTGATTGGATTGCTTTATCTCTCTTTTGGAAAGCTTGGACCGTTGAAGTAAAGTCCAGCTTGTTATCTTCTTTAATGGCTATTTATGTAATGGGATTATGTATTTTGTTTTATCAAGATGGATATTGTACTTGACTCTGATTGATGGTTTTGTGATGTAACAAACATGTTTAATTTCCACTGCAATAAAATGAAGTTTTAGATTTCCAAGTACTACTTATTATCTGTCTTGTTGTAATTTTTCTGTTCTATATTCACTTAAAACCTCCATGGAAGTTAATGCATTCCCTTTGTGAGTGACATTAATGGATGTGGGGTGTTACACGTGGTATCAGAGCTTAAGGTTACCAGAACAGATATTTTTTTTAGAAAAACTATTTTTCTAAACTATTTTTGGAAGAAGGGTTTTCAAAAACATGTCTTAAAGAGTGATTTTAAGAGGAAAGTTTTTAAGAAAAACATAATCCCCAATAGCCATATATCTTTATCTTTCGAATTCTCCATTTTGAATCTTTCCTTTTTCGTTTCAGCATGGCTGAAGATCTTAACCTTCCGGACGGTCTAACGATACCAGGATGGTATAGGAGGTTATTTGAGGCGAGGGCCGCTGTAGGTCCAGCCAACGTTCCTCCACCACCAGTTGCACCCGCTCCTCCTCCTCCTCGCGTAGATACTTTTGCAAAGACGTGCAAGGAATTTAAGGCTATGGGTGGAAAACCTTTTCAAGGGTCAGAAACGTTTGTGGAAGCTAGAGATTGGCTTAAGGAGGTGGAAGAATTGCTAGAAATCTTTGAAGTAGAAGAAGGGAGGAAAGTCAAATTAGCAGCTTTGTTAATGATGGGAGAGGACTCGTTTTGGTGGGAGGTCACTAATGGGGAGCGTCCTGTTGATTCTTGGGCGGATTTCAGACGTAGGTTTGAGGCAAAGTTTCTCTCAAAGGCAGAAGAGAATCTATATATGGAAAGGTTCTTGACATTGAAGCAAGGAAGCTCATCAGTGAAAGAATATGTCAACAAATTTAATCAGTTAGCAAGGTTTGGCTTAGACTTAGTGAACACACCGGAGAAGAAGGCTCTGAGGTTCGTTAATGGATTGAATGAACCGTTGCAAAGGTTGGCTATGACCCACATCCCTAAGGGGGCCACCTTTGAGAAGCTAGTAGACATGGCACTCATGCACGAGGAGAAAGGCGCTAATGCAAATAAGGCACCCGAGAAGAAAGGGGATCAGAAGAAACCACAATAGCAAAACAAGAAGGGTGGTAAAGACAATAATGGCAAGGGAAAGAAGAAATGCTTTAACAGTGGGACACCAAGCCATCTCAGCAAGGATTGCCGAAAGAAAAGGAAGACTGGCTGTTTTCACTATGGCGAAGCGGGACATCTAGTAAAGGACTGCCCAAAGAAGGGGCAGAGGGCAGGGTTTACCTCGGGAGGACAGGTGCAGGCTCTTATGGCACCAGGGCAGGCAAGGGGACAAGTTCAGGCTCTCGCGGTCCTACCGCTGCAAGAACGAGGTAGAACCATTTCTGTTGAAAGCTTAGTTTTTCTGTTTGATCATCCTGTCCGTACTTTATTCGATTCGGGCGCATCGCATTCGTTTATTTCTACATCATTAGTTGAATCACTGCACTTAAACACCAGTTTAATAGAGAATCCCTTAGTAGTCTCAAATCCTATTGGTGGTTCGGCTCATCTTTCTATGATTTGTCGGGATTTGAGAGTGTTTATCTTGGGCGTTGAGTTTGAATGCAATGCCTTTGTAATTGGTTTCACGGGCTATAGTTTGATTCTAGGGGTGGATTGGCTAGCCAAGCAGGGTGCCATCCTAGATTGTGAAAGGAGGGTAGTTAGATTATTGTTTCGTTATAGAAAAACCCTCATATTTCTTGCAACCCTAGGGGTTCAGTGATGCTTAGCTTCCTAGAATCTCCTGACGCATCTAACGATGATTAGGAATCTGTTTGTGTGGTCCGTGAGTATGGAGACGTCGTTGATAAAGTGTGGGGTTTACCCATAGGCGCGAAATAAGTTTTCGTATGTGCTTAATAGATTAAGCAAAGCCCGTTATGTAATCAGCGGTAGTTTTGGAGCAAGACTGTTAAGGACAGCCAGAGTCGGTCAAATGCTTAATTGATTGACCGTCTTACTAGTATCATCTCACGTAGGTCGTCTGAATTCGAAGGAGGTATCCCTTGGGTGTTTGTCTGATATTGGTTTAGGCCTTTGAGGCTTGAACCTGGGGGATGTCGAATTCGACTAGGATGGTCTGCGTGAGAGATGGATTGTTGTGACGATTTTACATGGGATAATATCCTGGTTTTCTCTAGAAGCAAAGAAGAGCATGCCCTACATCTTAGGGAAAGCTTAGGGACCCTACAAGTGCACCAGCTTAAAGCTAAGTTCTCCAAGATACCATTTTTAGAGGAAGGAAGTGAGGAATTTAGGGCATGTGGGCTCTAGGGAAGGGAGATATGTTAGGGTGGATGGAGTTCTTAGCATCCTACGATTTCGAAATAGCATATACCCCTGGCAAAGGTAACGTAGTGGCAGATGCCTTAAGTAGAAAAAGGTTATCCTTAAGTCCTTTGTTTGTTGAGCGGCGAAGTTTAAAGTTCATTTTTACGTTTGATTTTAGACCTTCCGTTGACTTGGTACCCGGTTTGCTAGCATCCTTGGAGGTCAGACCTACGCTTTTGTGATGGATTGGTGAGGCACAGCGAGATGACCCACAGTTGGTTGAGTTAGTAGAAAAGCTCAAAAGAGGGGAGTCATCAAGCCATCTCCGTAGGTATACCCTAGATGATAAGGGTTGGTTACGTAGGGACGGTAGACTTTGTGTACCAAAAGACGATGACCTATGGAAGACCATTCTTGATGATGCACATCGTTCGAAGATGACCATCCATCCCAGCGGGGACAAGATGTACAAAGACATGAAGCGAGTTTTCTTTTGGGCCGGTATGAAGAGGGATGTGGCCGAGTATGTCGCTAGATGCTTGGTGTGCCAACAAGTAAAAGCGGAGCAAAAGAAACCCGGTGGGTTGCTTCACCCATTGGAGGTTCCACTATGGAAGTGGGAAAGTGTCTCGATGGACTTTGTGGATGGATTACCAAGATCCAGGAAGGGTAATAAGGGGATTTGGGTTATAGTAGATAGACTTACTAAAAGCGCCCATTTCATTCCCGTGAAGAGTAAGAGGACTGCTCCATGGTTAGCTTCTATATACGTCCGAGAAATAGTTCATTTGCATGGTGTTCCTTCTAGCATAGTGAGCAACCGCGATCCTATTTTCACTAGCAAATTTTGGAGAAGCTTGCAAGAGGCAGTAGGGACTCAATTATGTTTGAGCACCGCATATCATCCTCAGACGGACGGCCAGACTGAGAGGGTGAATCGCATTCTAGAGGATCTTTTGAGACTATGTATCCTAGACTTTGGGGGTACATGGGAAGAGCATCTTCCATTGGTAGAGTTTGCGTATAATAATAGCTTTCAGTCAAGCATTGGGATGGCACCTTTGGAAGCTCTTTATGGACGACCTTGTCGTTCACCTACATGTTGGTGGGAATCTACGGATAAGATCTTACTTGGGTTCGATATGATTAGGGAGACTTCGGAGAAGATCAACTTGATTCGAAGAAGGATGAAGACGACGCAAGATAGACAGAAATCCTATGCAGACAAAAGGAGGACAGATCTTGAGTTTGACGTTGGGGACATGGTCTTTATCAAAGTGTCTCCATTACGGAACGTTGTTCGCTTTGGGTCCTTTGGGAAATTAGCACCAAGGTTCGTAGGGCCGTTTCCTATTAAGGAGAAGATTGGACAGATGGCGTATAGAGTGGAGTTGCCGGAGAGACTTAGTGGTGTACACGACGTATTCCATGTGTCACATTTGAGGAAGTGCTTGCACGAGACCGCGGTAGTGGCGGAGCCGAGCTTGCTTAGAGAGGTGGAGATAGAGCGTGATGCAACGATTCGACGAGCTCCTACATGCATTCTTGGGTCGGAAATCAAGAAGTTGAGTAATCGAGAGGTCAGACTAGTCAAAGTGCAATGGGGAGATGATGAGAGCAACACTACTTGGGAGACAGAAGCGAAGATGCGTTCGTTGTACCCTTTTCTTTTTGAGGGTATGTCTTTTAATTTCTCCTTTATCGCTTATCTTGTACTTATCTTACCTTTAGCGTATCCTCTCGCTAGTATCCTTGACCTTTAGTTAGGATAATCCTATGGTTGAAACATGTGTTTGAGACATGTTATGTATGATGGATGCAAAATGGATGCAAGCATTTGCTAGTGGTTGCTCGTGGACGCATACACACACACTATTAGGCACTAGATCGACTCAGTCACTTCATATTGCATATTGCATATAAATGGATGTATTTAGTAAAATGGATGTATGAGGATTTTTTTTTCATATGGATGCTGCATTCAGATGATGATTGTGCACGCAAATAGAGATAATATGTAGAATTAAGGAACTTTTGCATACATAATGGACGCATGGCACTATCATGGTTTGCATTAAGGAGGTCAACTGAATCAGTGGACCGCCTGATTTTGCATTAGATATGGACATATACACACACTGTGCTTTTAAACATGAAAGCATTAGAAGTCTATAAGGACAATGGATGCCTGTGTTTGATGGTTGAGTAGATGGACGATTGGATGTTAGGATATACATTCTTCTTGACTTGAAGATTTCGGGGTCGAAATCCTTTAAGGAGGGGAGAATGTAACACCCCGTAATTCCGTTAATATTAATATTCACAAATTAAAGAATAACTAATCTCAGACGTGAGAATTGTGGGAAACGGATTGCGCCATTGTGTTCGTCTCGGAATTCTGGTTGAAATAGTCCGAGTTTGCGTGATTTGGACTTCGCATGAAGAAGTTATGGCCATCGAAAGTTTCAGAAAATTCAAAACAGATTTCAGAAAATTTAAAATTCAAAATTCGAAGTCAAACAGGCTAGGCGGGAAATTTCCCGCCTAGCACCCCAGGTCGACTGGGGAGTCGACTGGGCAGTCGGCACCCCCCCAGGTCGACTGGGCAGTCGACCTGGGTGTCGACCTGGTCCAGTCGGCTAGGGTTATTGAGCCCGATCTTGAGCTGCTGATGTGTCTTTAGGGCTGAGTTGGCAAGTTTAACGGTTCAGTTTAGTTCTGAGTTGATCTGACGGCCTAAATAAATCCTAAACTCTATAAATACCTAGGTAGTCTCTCACTCTAAACTCACATGAAAAATAGAATAGTCACCGTCATACCGCCGCCATGGAACTCAGTGTAGCCGCCGCCAACTAAGAAGGAAGAAGCTAATCAAAACCCTAATTCTACTCAACTCTAAAGCAAATCAAGACTCTCATTCTTCTCTATTTGTGAGTATGATGATCTTAACAAGATTATTATTAAACTAATTAGATTAAGTTATGAATGGATTATAAGTGAATGATGTGGATTGTCATATATGTTGTTGTAAACCTTATGCTATCATGTATGTTGTAAATCCTATGTTATGTGATGATGATATTCTATATGTTGTAAATCATGTTGTGATGATATTGTATAGGTCGTAATTTTCTATGCTAAGTTGTGATAAATCATACATATTATAAAGTCATGATGTTATTATCTATGCTAATTAGTTCATGTTAATCAAATCATAATGTTTGGGCTATGTTGATCTATATGACAAATAATGTATGCAAGTTTAGATTGATTAGTAAAGATTATGAACATATGCCATGACATCTATTTAGACCTAGAATTATGACATCTAGAATTATGCTATGACATATGTGAATTCTATGTGTTACATGCTAGTTCACACCATCATTATGTCGCCTAAACCACATATGCAAGTCCATACATGAATTTGGATTATGATGATATTATGTGAATTGTGACATTTTGCCAAACAAGTTGACACCTTTAGATCCATGACATGTGTAGTTTCATGCAAGTTTCCCCCCTATTATGATTAGGTCTATTTTACTTGTCTATATGTTGTGATAATTTATCTTTTTGCTATGAGTTAGACTATTCGAGTCTAACGTATATTCTGTGTTGAATAAGCGAACGTATAACGTGGGGTAGGGGTAATATTAAGGATTTAATATTAAGAAATTGGGGTGCAATTGATATGATTTTGCATGCCATAAGTGGATGGCCATAATTGAGTCAATTATGGGCATCGTTAAAATTGGAATTAATTAATAATTTGAATAGGGAATTATTAAAACTGGGGTAAAAGATTATAAGTGTTAATCAATGCTTAGGACACGAGGTTGGACTCGTTTGTGACGTAAACCTGCCCGGACCCGACCGGCAAATCCAGCAGTCACAAATGTCAGCCCAATGTGAGAGGTCCTAGGCTCAAATTAAAGCATAACAGTTGTAAAGACACGAGCTTAGACTCTTTTATGGTGTAAGGTTGCCCGGACCCGCCCGGCAAATCCAGCTGCCATAAATGCCAGTCTAATGTGAGAGGTCTTTATGAGGTTATGGCCTGAATGAATTAAGAATTACTTAACCAGATAAACATGTAAGGTGGGACATGGGGGTTAAGTAGGTGCCTTGGGTGGCATGAGGAATCTAGCGGTTGCCTTTAGTGGCATTTGAAATACGATTAGTAAGACTTAACCAAACACACATGTAAATGAACATGATTAAGAAGAGGGTTAAGTGGGATATACTTGTGGTGACAAGCTTAAGTGGGTAGCTTGTGGTGGCCCATTTCAACCAGTATCCCAAACGTATCTTTGTGGGCTCGACCCAAGTCGAGGACGGGACATGCATATTGGGCTTGACTATAAGAGGCCAAAACGGGGTAGCGGTGGCAATGCAAGTCCATCGGGTTTCATATGTGTGTGTGGACCCGCGCTGGTAGGTAAGACATTGTTGCATCGTGTAGGTATAAGCCGTGCATTCTCCAGTTGTATCGGGTTGCCACTTTAGGGGAGTGATACACCCCACTGTGGGGCCAGCACGGGTATCTACGAGTAGAGAGCCGATCGCAAGTGGGTAGTGGGGTACACCTAGCGGAGATAGGGGCAGGCGGCACCTATGTAGTCATCTAGGGGTACACGAAGTTACTTATAAAATTTCTAAGTGGGTAGTGGGGTACACCTAGCGGAGATAGGGGCAGACGACACCTATGTAGTCAGCTAGGGGTACATGAAGCTATTTATATAATTTCTAGTGAAGTGAGTGGGATCAACCTTTAGGGTGACTGGTGCGGTGCAGTGTAGTAATCATTCGTTAGTAATTAGGTGTGCCTTTAATGTTATCTTTATCTGCTCTTCCATACCCAATAGTTCCTAGACATTTCCTTGTTTTCAAGCTTATGCCTTAGTCTAGTTATTTTGATAATAGTATTGTTAGAATTATCATACTCGCCAGACTTTATGTCTGACCCCCTCCGTTTCTATCTTTTCCCCCTCCAGGTCCTCAGGGTGGACCCAGCTCTAGCGGAGTTTGATTGGATTGCTTTATCTCTCTTTTGGAAAGCTTGGACCGTTGAAGTAAAGTCCAGCTTGTTATCTTCTTTAATGGCTATTTATGTAATGGGATTATGTATTTTGTTTTATCAAGATGGATATTGTACTTGACTCTGATTGATGGTTTTGTGATGTAACAAACATGTTTAATTTCCACTGCAATAAAATGAAGTTTTAGATTTCCAAGTACTACTTATTATCTGTCTTGTTGTAATTTTTCTGTTCTATATTCACTTAAAATCTCCATGTAAGTTAATGCATTCCCTTTGTGAGTGACATTAATGGACGTGGGGTGTTACAGATATTGTTATGGAAATATGAAAGATATATATATATATATATATCGTTATTTCCAATACGATATTTGTTGATTTCAGAATTTGATATTGAATATAAGCCGATATATTTTATATTCAGAGCCTTGTATTTAATGTAAAATTCGATTTTGGTTTCGTCGTGAATGGTATCTTTAATAATATTGTTCTTGAACCGAATGGAGTTAAGAAAATTAGAAGCTGACTGGAGATTAGATAAGTTGAATGGTTTCCTGGGTATTGATCTGGTGTTAGTTTCGGCCTTCGGGGTTAATACTTAGGGGATTGTTCTCTTACTAATTTACGGTTAGAGGATAATCTGAATGGGGTTTATTGTGAACTGTGTTTTTAACGACATTCTTTCTTTAACCCGATTTACACTGAAATGGGATTTGGAATTTATAAATCTTTTGTTAAGATTTAAAGGAGATTTTCCAAAGTGAAGTTTTGCAATTTAACATATTAAATTGGAATTGAGTGGAATTCGATTTGGAAATAATCGAAGTAAGCTTCCGTAAAGAAAGGCGGTTAATATATATGGAATTTAAAAGGCCTTGTCGTTGTTCCATTTATATTATCAGTTGGATGTGGAAGTTTATATCGATTATATATATATATCGATTTGTTTTCCATGAAAATTCCATAATTAATGGAATGTGATTTGGGTTGTCGTGAATGGTATCTTTAATAATACTGTTCTTAAATCCAATGGGGTTAAGAAAATCAGAAACTAACTGGAGACTAGTTAAGGTGAATGGTTTCTTGGGTATTGATCTGATGTTGGTTTCGGCCTTCGGGGTTAATACCTAGGGGGTTATTCACTTGCTAATTTATGGTTAAAGGCTGATGGAATGGAATGTGATTTTGGGTTTATCGTGAACCGTGTTTTAAATGATATTGGTTCTTTAACCTAGTTAAAGATAGGATATGATTTCCCAAATTAAACAATCGTTAATATTGATTTTTGGGAAGACTAAAACCAAGGGAGTTTTAATCCATCTTTAATTAGATTGAAATGATATCCAAAGGAAGATTAAAGAATAATTTTAAAGAATTTATCTTTGATAAAATTAATGGGAACCTTTCCCAAAGTATATGAATATTTGGATAAAGAAATATTCTGGATTAGAATGAGGCATATGTTGTGTTTTTATAGCACTTGTTTATTATATACGCAAGTTATTCAGAAAGATCGGGTTCATCCCATTCTGAATAACTGATTCGACGATGTGTCGAGGATGAAGAGGGTGGTTGAAGACCAGAGGTCTTCAAATCATTTGGATGATTACTGATGTCTTGATTGGGCTATACACCCAAGGCGAGGTAATAAGTGGTGATCGTCCAGACGTACTTGGAGAACGACGGATATGCGAGGGCCTCTACCCTGTATTGGACATATGGGGAGGAATAAGGTGCCTCCGCTTTTGTTCAAACCCATAACGGACATGGAAATGGATGTGTGTCTGACATCGGATTTCATTCTGGATGATTGATAGACATTGGTTGCATAGCGTGAATTGCCTGTGTGGCATGCTAAGATGCGATCAAGCCTTCTGTTGAAAAGCAGAGTCTTGTGGTTGACGATCAAAGCACGACCTTTGTGGCGTAACTTTGTGTAGCGTTAATTCGCGAGCCTCACACCCCGGTGTGAACCAAGAACGGGAGAGGACTATAGGGAGGAAATGCATTTCCTTCTAGCTAGGAGTGGTGTCAGCATTTTACATGCCCTGGCATTTTACTTATGTGGATGATTGATTGTGAGGCGCCTCGGTTGTATAGGTCGATCCAGGACCGATGGAGTCATTTGGCTCATTTACTCCCCACATGACGGGGAAACGCATTGTTCAGGCATTTTAATCCACTCCGTGTGGACCGGCCCTGAAGATCCAAGGGTCGATGCTTTCTGATCGTAAGAAATGGGCTAGATTGTCTCGAAGCGGTAAGGACGATCCCCCTGCCTTGGTTCACTGATGGAAATCCAATTTCCAATACGTAACAATTGCGGTATTGATTTTAGAGCCTAGTATTGGCGACATGATATATGGTTCCCATGCCGCCTAGAATTGATACATTTATATTTGAAGTTGGTTTATACACTATGCACTTGTAATAGTATCAAATGATTTGTTTTAACGTACCAAGCATGTTTGGCTATTATAAGGGAAAACCCTATCCTCCGGCTTGCATTACATTGTGTGATGGGACCTATGTCTTATAATAGCTTCATTTTTCCAAAAAGCATTGCGTTGTTTTGTTATATGCACTGGTATTCTTGGGAGGAAACCCGTTCCGTGATATACGGCGTGGTCCCTTGATATATCTTATTTAAAGTAATTTTTTAAATAACTGTTTTAGTTCTTACACCAGTCACATGACTGACCTGGAGTTTATTGTTTTAACCTAAACCGTGGGTGCCCCTATTTTCCACATGGGCAGCTAGTAGTTTTGGTTTTGCAGATTTATATTCACAGGATCCTGATTTATAGCTGAAGCGATATTCGGAAAGCTCTGTATCCGGATATTCCTTCCAGTTGTGTTTTGTATTATTTTCCACTACATTGTAACTTGTAAATCTCTGATATTTAGTAAATGTGTAATATTTATTCATACTCTGTATATTCTTGTATTCTGATGAAATTATTGTAATAAGCAATGAAATGTTCTTCTGTTTGTGTTTTGATTCGTCGTGTCCTCAATACAATTCGTGATTTCCCGTAAGGGGGATTTCGGGTCGTGTCAGGTCATCTCGCAAAGGGTTGCCAGCTATTAAAGAAATCTAAATTCGCACATGAAAATGAAGTGGCCAAAGTGGCTCAAGTCAACAAAGTGATAGAAACTCCAGTACCCTCAACTAATAGTGAAAGGCCAGATGTTTTAGAAGGCATGCTTATTATCAAAAATTTCCCAATTAAGGTATTGTTTTATGCAGGCGCATCACGAAGTTTCATTTCAACTAATGTGGTTAAGAAATTGGATTTAATGTTAAGAAAGCTCGAAGAACCCATCAGTGTCCATAATCTGATTGGGGGTTCCCTCGATCTTAGTTGGATTTGTGGGGTGCCTGTCTCTTATTCCAAGTATCGTTCCCTTCCATCTCGATCGTTATGAATTTTACCGAATTTGATCTTATTTTAGGATTGGATTGGTTAACCAAGTTTGAAGCCGAGGTTAAGTGCACCGAGAGAGTTGTTTAGACTAAAACTAAGTTCGGAAGGTACATAACAATACCATGCGAGGGTCCAAATTCAGATAGAAAAGAATTTTGGTCAGCTCTAGATGTTTCTCCTGCTTCTATAGAAAATACTCCTGCTTGTATAGAAAATATTCCTGCTCCTATAGAAAATATTCCTATCATCAAAAACTATACGGATGTGTTTGAAGAAGTCGATAGCTTACCTCTGCAAAGAGAGATTGACTTCAGGATTGATTTAACTTCGAATGCCAAACTAGTAGTGCATCCAATTCGGAGAATGACCCTGAAGGAAAAAGAAGAGTTGGGCAACCAAACTCGACAATTGCTGTGGAAAGGTCTGATCATGAAAAAACCCGAACTTCCCCAGTAAGGAAAGCTCGGATATTTCGAGAACAACACACAAAAGAATGCAAACAGAAGAACATCCATAAGGACCCGTGACTTCCTCGGTAAGGAAAGAGCGGATACTTTAAGGATAAGACATATTGGGACGCAAACAAAAGAACATTTCATTGCTTATTACAACAATTCCATCAGATTACAAGAATATACAAAGTATAAATCAATATTACACATTATAAAATATCAGAGATTACAATACATTACATAGCAGCGGAAAATAATACAATACACAACTAGAAGTAATACACGGATACAGAGCTTTTCGAGTATCTTTCCAGCTCTAAATCAGGATCCTGTAAATATAAATCTGCAAAACCAAAACTACTAGCTGCCTGTGCGGAAAATAGCGGCACCCAGAGTTTAGGTTAAAACAATAAACTCCAGGTCAGTCATGTTACTGGTGTGAGAACTAAAACAGTTATTAATCTTTATTCTAAAGTTAGGTAAATGAAGGGACCACGCCGTATAACACGGAACGGGTTTCCTCCCAAGAATACTAGTGCATAAAACAATAGCGCAATGCTAAATAAAGAAAAATGAAGCTATTATAAGACCCAGGTCCCATCACACAATGCAACGCAAGCCGGAGGATAGGGTTTTCCCTTATAATAGCCAAACATGCTTGGTATGTTCAAGACAAATCATTTTGATACTATTCTAGTGTAGAGTGTATGAAAAAAACTTCAAATATAAATGTATCAATCATAGACGGCATAGTATCACATGCTACTATGTCACCATACTAGGCTCGACAAATAAAACCGAAATATCACGTATTGGAAATTGGATTTTCGTCTGTGAATCGAGGCAAAAGATAGTCCTCTACCGATTCGAGACAATCTAGCCCATGTCTCAGGATCAGAGCTCGAGTGACCCTTGGAGCGACAGGGTTGGTCCACCGTTGTGGATTAAAATGCCTGAACACTACGTTTCCCCGCCCTTTGGGGCGTAAATGAGCCAACGAACGACTCCATCGGCTTCACATAGTCACTGTGGCGCCTCGCAACAGCAACAACCACATAAGTCAAACTCGTCAGGGCGTGTAAAACAACTGACGCCACTTTTAGCTAGAAAGAAACGCATGCCCTCCCTGAGGTCCTATTCGGTTTCTGGTTCACAACCGGGGTGTGAGGCTCGCGAATTCACGTTATACAAAACTATGCCACACAGGCGGTGCTTTGATCATCAACCACAAGACTTTGCTTTTCAACAGAAGCCTCGATAAATTGCCACTTAGGCATGCCACACAGGCAATTCACTCCATGCGTTTGATATCCATCAATATATAACCTCTAAGCTCGTACGTCTGAGAGTAGGGAGTTAAGAAAGAGAATAAATTCTCCGCCGCCAAACAGATATATATTCAATAGAAATCAATCACACAGAATAAAATCCAATGTTAGACACACAGTCCATTTACAAGTTCGTTCTGGGTCTGAACGAAACCGGAGGCACCTTTTACCTCGCATACCCATCGATCTCCAAGTATGTCTGGACGACCACTAACTGATTCCCTCCTCTTGGGTGTACGACCCAATCAAGATCATCAGTAATCACCTAAACGACATGAAGACCTCAAGTCTTCAACCATCGTCTTCATCTTCGACTAATCGTCGTATCAGTTATTCAGAATGGGATAAACCCGGCCTTTCTAAACAACTCGTGTATATAATAAACAAGTGTTACACAAACACAACATACGCCTCATTCCAATTCATCAGTCACTAACCGTAAATTAGCAAGAGAATAATTCCCCAAATATTAACCCCGAAGGCCGAAACCAACATCAGATCAATACCCAGGAAACCATTCTTCTTAGCTAACCTATAGTTAGTTTCTAAATTTCACATTCTTAGGGAAAGGTTCCCATTAATTTTATCAAAGATAAATTCTTTTAAATTTATCCTTTAATCTTCCTTTGAATATCAAATTAAACTAGTCGGGATTAGCGAACCACACCGAAGTAATCATTTATTTTATTTCCCAATCCCAACCTATTCATCCCATGAAGTAAAACTGGCAGTACTTCATATCTATCACCACGGTGTTATCGGTAAATTCAATTACCATTTCACGTTCAAATCTAATTAAAGATTTAACTATCGCCTGGAGCAAAACTGGTGATACTCCATTCTCGATCATTTCAATCTAATTAAAGATTCATTAAAACTCCACTTAGTTTTAATCTTTAACTAGGATAAAGAATCAATGTCATTTAAAACACGGTTCACGATAAACCCAAAATCACATTCCATTCTATCAGCCTTTTAACCGTAAAATAGCAAGTGAGCAATTCCCTAAGTATTTACCCCGAAGGCCGAAACCAACATCAGATCAATACCCAAGAAACCATTCAACTTAACTAATCTCTGGTTAGTTTCTGATTTTCTTAACTCAGTTGGGTCTAAGAACAGTATTATTGAAGATACCGTTCACGAAAACCCAAAATCACATTCCATTAATTATCGGGTTAAAGAACAAGTGTTACTTAAAACACTGTTCACGATAAACCCAAAAATTAATTCAATTCCAATTAAATACCATTTAATTGGTACACTTCATTAAATCTAAATAAAAAAATTTAATCTTTTTCTCAACTGGGTTTAAGAATAGTGTAATGAAGACACCATTCACGACAAACCCAAATCACATTTGATATTAAATACGAGGCTTTGAATAGAAAATATATCGGCTTATATTCAATATCAAATTCTACGACCAACAAATATCGTATTGGATATAACGATATAGATATATCTTTCAAATTTCCATAACAACATCTGTATAATCACGAAATCCAACATCGAACTATTCCGAAGATAATTTCGATTCAAATTCATTCCAATTCATATATTGGAAACTTCTGGTTACTTTAAAACCATTTCAAATCTAGTTCAAATCTAGTTCATTTCGATAAAAATCTATTTTTATCTTTTCAAACATGGAGCTTTTCATCCTAGTTCTTCCCAAATCATTTCTTATGATTTTACACAAGTTATTACTATTTTTAATAATTTTATCAAGGCCCGTACAGTCGATTTCCATCAACGGCCATCGAACTGCACTTACAGCGACATTTTGGTTTGGACATAATTCCAAATCCAACTGTTAGACTTCTAATATCTAATATTCGTTAGAAAGCTCTTTTCGATACGAACCCAACGGTTCCGGTTTTAGGAGAATCTGACGGTCGGATTTCCCGTAATATCCATTCGAATTCAATGGTCGAAATTCATGAAGTGCCGCAGCGCGGCGTTCTATTCAGGCCATTATATATATAATACATATATTATATATATTTCGTCGATTTCCTTCCAAAACGTATTTTATAAATCATTTTAAATTTGTTTTCGAAACGATTTCAACTTCGTATACAATTTCTAATCAAAATTGAATATTCCACACCATCGATATACAATTGATAATATTTTCAAAACGTTATATTTTGAAATCACTTCCTTTCTATGTTCATTATAAAAATGAATAAAATCGATATAAATATCGTTCACGTCAAACTGGCGTCAATCTAATCAACACGGCTTTTATTCAACACGTGAATATATATTTCTATTCAACACATGAATTTTTATTCTGTTCAACACATGAAAATATATTTTCTAAATTGGGATGAGGCCCAATCAATTACCATATAATGTTAACTATATGAATTTTTCGATAACACATGTATATAATAGCAACAATAAATAATCAACCATCATCCAGAGTGCACCACACCACTGCATAAGCATTAAATATAAATAATTAACGCTTACACAGTCTGTCAATCCATCGATTGAAATACAATTAAACAGTCGGGATTAGTGTACGTCAAATATCATCCTAATACCCGTGTGGGGTTTCAAATCAACACACACAGATTTTATTTGTACGGTTGGGCGATGTGTAAAATCTATCGTCCCAATCAATATCAGTCAAATTAGTGTATATAAACAAATCTCCAATTTGTTTATTACTATTTATTTTATATACACATTAAAAATTATATTTTTAACTATAAAATATTTTCCACTATAAAATATTTTATTTCATTTCACATCACACAATCAAATTTCACAACACAGCAATCAAACAAACAAGTCATCCATGGTTTGTGGACGACGGGTGTCGGGTGCTCCTAAGCACCGTTAGCATCCTAGTATATATTTTAACTAGAAAATAAAATTAGAGTGAGAAGTTCTCACCAAGAGCTAAACCAAATGCCACGACTCTTCATATGTAGGAAATCCTCGCCGTTCTCGCCTTTTGTCACTTTCATTGCCCGTATTCACTATATATATATAAATCACATTTTTATATTCTCTATTATATAAAAATCATATTTTTATAACTACGCTATAGAAATTTTATCCATATAGCGTAGTTATAAAAGTATGATTTGTATATAATAGAGAATATAAAAATGTGATTTTTATATATCTAGTAAATACGGGCAAAGAAAGTGACAAAAGGCAAGAACGGCGAGGATTTCCTACATATGAAGAGTCGTAGCGTTTGGTTTAGCTCTTGGTGAGAACTTCTCACTCTAATTTTATTTTCTAGTTAAAATATATACTAGGATGCTGACGGTACTTAGCAGCACCCGCCATCCGTCGTCCACAGACCATGGATGACTTGTTTGTTTGATTGTTGTGTTGTGAAATTTGATTATGTGATGTGAAATGAAATAAAATATTTTATAGTGGAAAATATTTTATAGTTAAAAATATAATTTTTAACGTGTATATAAAATAAATAGTAATAAACAAATCGAAGATTTGCTTATATACACTTATCTGACTGATATTGATTGGGATGATAAATTTTACACATCGCTGAACTGCACAAATAAAATCTGTGTGTGTTGATTTGAAACCCCACACGGGTATTGGGATGATATTTGACGTACACTAATCCCGATTGTTTAGTTGTATGTCAATCGATGGATTGACAGACTGTGTAAGCGTTAATTATTTATATTTAATGCTTATGCAGTGGTGTGGTGCACTCTGGATGATGGTTGATTATTTATCGTTGGTATTATATCATGTGTTGTAGAAAAATCCATATAATTAACATTATATGGTAATTGATTGGGCCTCATTCCAATTTAGAAAGTATATATTCATGTTTTGAATAGAATAAAAATTCATGTGTTGAATAGAAATATATATTCATGTGTTGAATAAAAGCCGTGTTGATTAGATTGACGCCAGTTTGACGTGAACGATATTTATATCGATTTTATTCATTTTTATAATGAACATAGAAAGGAAGTGATTTCAAAATATAACGTTTTGAAAATAATATCATTTGTATATCGATGATGTGGAATATTCAATTTTGATTAGAAATTGAATATGAAGTTGAAATCGTTTCGAAAACGAATTTAAAACGATTTATAAAATACGTTTTGAAAGGAAATCGATGAAATATATAATATATATATTATATATATAATGGCCTGAATAGAACGCGCCGCGCTACGGCAGTTCGCGAATTTTGACCATTGACTTCGAATGGATATTACGGGAGATTCGACCATCGAATTCTCTAAAACCGGAACCGTTGGGTTCGTATCGAAAAGAGCTTTCTAACGAATATTAGAAATTAGAAATCTAACGGCTGGATTTGGAATTATGTCCAAATCAAATTTGGAAAAGGTCGTTGTAAGTGCAGTTCGATGGCCGTTGATGGAAATCGACTGTACGGGCCTTGATAAAATTATTAAAATAGTAATAATTTGTGTAGAATCATAAGAAATGGTTTGGGAAGAACTGGGATGAAAAACTCCATGTTTGAAAAGATAAAAATAGTTTTTTATCGAAATGAACTAGTTTTGAACTAGATTTGAAATGGTTTTAAAATAACCAGAAGTTTCCAATATATGAATTGGAATGAGTTTGAATCGAAATCATCTTCGGAATGGTTCGATGTTGGATTTCGTGATTATACAGATGTTGTTATGGTAATTTGAAAGATACATCTATCTCGTTACCTCCAATACGGTATTTGTTGGTCGTAGAATTTGATATTTAATATAAGCCGATATATTTTATAATCAGAGCCTTGTATTTAATATCAAATGTGATTTGGGTTTGTCGTGAATGGTGTCTTCATTAACACTGTTCTTAAACCCAGTTGAGAAAAAGATTAAATCTTTTTATTTAGATTTAATGAAGTGTACCAATTAAATGGTATTTAATTGGAATTGAATTTGAATTGATTTTTGGGTTTATCATGAACGGTATTTTAAATAACACTTGTTCTTTAACCCGATAATTAATGGAATGTGATTTTGGGTTGTTGTGAATGGTATCTTCAATAATACAGTTCTTAGACCCAACTGAGTTAAGAAAATCGGAAACTAACCGGAGATTAGTTAAGTTGAATGGTTTCTTGGGTATTGATCTGATGTTGGTTTCGGCCTTCGGGGTTAATACTTAGGGAATTGCTCACTTGCTATTTTACGGTTAAAAGGCTGATAGAATGGAATGTGATTTTGGGTTTATCGAGAATCGTGTTTTAAATGACATTGATTCTTTAACCCAGTTAAAAATTAAAACTAAGTGGAGTTTTAATGAATCTTTAATTAGATTGAAATGATCGAGAATGGAGTATCACCAGTTTTGCTCCAGGCGATTGTTAAATCTTTAATTAGATTTGAACATGAAATGGTAATTGAATTTACCGATAACACCGTGGTGATAGATATGAAGTATTACCAGTTTTACTTCATAGGATGAATAGGTTGGGATTGGGAAATAAAATAAATTATTACTTTGGTGTGGTTCGCTAATCCCGACTAGTATGATTTGATATTCAAAGGAAGATTAAAGGATAAATTTAAAAGAATTTATCTTTGATAAAATTAATGGGAACCTTTCCCTGAGAATGTGAAATTTAGAAACTAACTGTAGGTTAGCTAAGAAGAATGGTTTCCTGGGTATTGATCTGATGTTGGTTTCGGCCTTCGGGGTTAATATTTGGAGAATTATTCTCTTGCTAGTTTACGGTTAGCGACTGATGAATTTGAATGAGGCGTATGTTGTGTTTGTGTAACACTTGTTTATTATATACGCGAGTTGTTCAGAAAGGCCAGGTTTATCCCATTCTGAATAACTGATATACGATTAGTTGAAGATGAAGACGGTGGTTGAAGACCGGAGGTCTTCATGTCGTTTGGGTGATTACTGATGATCTTGATTGGGTTGTATACCCAAGAGGAGGGAATCAGTTAGTGGTCGTCCAGACGTACTTGGAGATCGATGGGTATGCGAGGTACAAGGTGCCTCCGGTTTCGTTTAGACCTAGAACGAACTTGTAAATGGAATGTGTGTCTAACATTGGATTTAATCTGTGTGATTGATTTCTATTGAATATATATCTGTTTGGCGGCAGAGAATTTATTCTCTTGCTTAACGCCCTTCTCTGAGACGTACGAGCTCATAGGTTATATATTGATGGATATCAAATGCATGGAGTGAATTGCCTGGTGGCATGCCTAAGTGGCAATTGATCGAGGCTTCTATTGAAAAGCAAAGTCTTGTGGTTGATGATCAAAGCACCGCCTGTGTGGCGTAGCTTTGTGTAACATGAACTCGCGAGCCTCACACCCCGGTTGTGAACCAAAAACGAGAGAGGACCTTAGGGAGGGCATGCGTTTCTTTCTAGCTAGAAGTGGCATCAGTAGTTTTTCACGCCCTGGCAAGTTTGACTTATGTGGTTGTTGCTGTTGCGAGGTGCCTCGGATACATCGGTGACTATGTGAAGCAGATGGAGTCGTTCGTTGGCTCATTTACGCCCCAAAGGGCGAGGAAACGTAGGGTTCATGCATTTTAATCCACATCGGTGGACCGGCCCAGTCGCTCCAAGGGCTACTCGAGCTCTGATCCTGAGACATGGGCTAGATTGTCTCGAATCGGTAGAGGACTATCTTTTGCCTTGGTTCACAGATGGAAATCCAATTTCCAATACGTGATATTTCTGTTTTATTTGTAGAGCCTAGTATGGCGACATAGTAGCATGGGATACTATGCCGTCTATGATTGATACATTTATATTTGAAGTTGTTTTCATACACTCTACACTATAATAGTGTCAAAATGATTTTTCTTGAACGTACCAAGCATGTTTGGCTATTATAAGGGAAAACCCTATGCTCCGGCTTGCGTTGCATTGTGTGATGGGACCTGGGTCTTATAATAGCTTCATTTTTCTTTATTTAGCATTACGCTATTATTTTATGCACTGGTATTCTTAGGAGGAAACCCGTTCCATGTTATACGGTGTGGTCCCTTGATTTACCTAAATTTAAAATAAAGATTAATAACTGTTTTAGTTCTCACACCAGTCACATGACTGACCTGGAGTTTATTGTTTTAACCTAAACTCTGGGTGCCCCTATTTTCTGCACTGGCAACTCTTATTGGTTTTGCAGTTTTGTATTCACAGGATCCTGATTTACAACTGGAACGATACTCGAAAAGCTCTGTATCCGTGTATTACTTCTAGTTGGGTATTGTATTTTCCACTGCTTTATAATGTATTGTAATATCTGATATTTTATAATGTGTAACATTGATTTATACTCTCTATATTCCTGTAATCTGATGGAATTGTTGTAATAAGGAATGAAACGTTCTTCTGTTTGCATCCCGATACGTCTTGTCCTCGAAGTATCCGCTCTTTCCTTACCGGGGAAGTCACGGGTCCTTACAGATCAGGCCTAGTTTTTCTAATTGGGGAGTTGCCATGATATTTGTTCCTAAATCAGACGGTACCCTCAAGCTATGCGTCGATTATCGTGACTTGAATAAGCAGATGCTCAAGAACAAGTATCCATTGCCGCGAATCGATGATTTGTTGGATAGTTTGAATGGAGCACAAGTATTTTCAAGAATGGACCTAGCTAGAGGTTTCGATCAACTTCACATTGTCGAAGAATGTGTTCTTTTGATGGCTTTCAGAAGTTTAGACTTATTCTATGAGTGGTTAGTAATGTCGTTTGGCTTATGTAACACTCCAGCTTATTTCGTCTATTTAATGAACAGAGTATTCAGAGAAGTATTGAATAAATTCGTATTGGTTTTCATTGATGATATTTTAATCTTCTCTAAGTCAACTGCCGAGCATGCGAAACATTTGGAACAAGAGTTGGGAATTCTCAGAAAGAATGTTTTAGAAGCTAAATTTTCCAAATGTATATTCTGGAAAGATGAATTGAAGTTTCTTGGTCACTTCGTATCAAAGGAAGGAATTTCTGTGGATCCAAGTAAAATCACAGTACGAAGTTTTCTGGGATTGACTAGTTATTACCAGAAACTCTTAAAGATTTTTCGAAGCTATCTGGTCCAATGGCACAACTTACTAAGAAACATTCAAGGTTTAAGTGGACTCCAGAATGTGAGGCAGCTTTCCAAGAGATGAAATTAAGATCGACTACTACTCCAGTATTAAAAATTATCGATGGAATTCAAGATTTGACAGTATATATAGATGCTTCTATTGAAGGTATTGATGCAGTATTAATGCAAAGAGGCCAAGTAGTTGCTTATGCTAGCCGTGAGTTGAAGCCACACGAGAAGAAATACGTAACTCATGATCTTGTGTTGTTGTTAGCCATCGTGTTTGCTTTGAAAATATGGAGGCACTATCTTTTGGGTGAGAAGTTCGAATTATATACAGATCATCAGTCATTGATGTATTTGTTCACCCAAAAAGACTTAATTTGAGACAGCAGCGTTGCCTATAATTTCTTACAACATACGATTTTGAGATTTTTTACACTCCAGGGAAAGCCAATGTTATGGCTGATGCACTTAATAGAAAGAATGTAATCGTCGCCAGTCTTATTACTACGACTTCATTGATTGACAAGATCTCTGTTCTCCAAAAAGAAGATGAATTTATTCAAAGAATTAGCAAGCTAATTCGGGAAGGCAAATCTTCAGATTTCAGTCTTGATAGCAAAGGGGTTCTGAGATTATAAGCGTGAATCTGTGTTCCAAATGTTCCAGAACTCAGAAGAGAAGTATTGGATGAATGTCACAAATCCAAGCTGAGTATCCATCCAGGTGTGAGCAAAATGTATAATGGTATCAAGCGAACATTCTGATGGAAGTTGTTGAAAAGAGATATTTCCATATACGTTAGCAAGTGTTCTACTTGTCAACAAGTCAAAAGCGATCAACAGAAACTTACCGGATTGTTGCAACCGTTGGAGACTCCAAATTGGATGTGTGAACAAATATCCATAGACTTCATAGATGGTCTTCCCAGAACCAAGAAAGGAAATGACAGTATATGGGTGATCATAGATCATTTCACGAAGACCGCCCATTTTATACCTGTCAGATCAAATAGAACTACTCAGAGTTTGGCGTAGATTTATTTCAAAGAGATCGTTAAACTACATGGAGTTCCCAGTAGAATTGTTAGTGATCGTGATCTGATATTCGCTAGAAAATTATGGGAAGCATTCCAAGCAGAATTAGGAACAAAGTTAAATTAAGCATTACTTATCATCCTCAAACAGATGGCCAAACTGAGAGGGTGAATCGTATACTAGAAGATCTATAGCAGCATGTATTATTGATTTTGGCGAATCATGGGAAGACCACTTGCTTTTAGCTGAATTCTCATACAACAACAGTTTAAAGAGAGCTTGAAAATGTCACCATTCGAAGCATTATATGGTAGACCATGCAAATCTGCGGCATGTTGGGTAGAACCTGGCAATAGACTTATACTAGGACCCGATATGGTTCGTGAAGCTTCAGACAAAGTCGAATTCATCAAGAAACGATTGCAAATAGCTCAAAGCTGACAGAAGGGCTATGCAGATTCGAGAAGAAGAGATTTAGATTTTTCTACTGGTGACTATGTGTACTTGAGGGTTTCTCCGATGAGAGGAGTAGTCTGGTTTGGCAAAACAGGGAAGTTGGCGCCTGGATTTATTGGTTCATTCCCTGTACTAGAAAGGATTGGAACTCTTGCTTATAGGGTTCAACTACCTGACTGGTTTCCTGGTGTACATGATGTATATCACGTATCTCAACTTAGAAAGCATGCACATGATCCAGACTCGATTGTAGACGAAGCAGGGCAACGGGACTTGGATATTACTCCAGAATTGGCTGTGAGAAGAGAGCCGATAAAGATTACTGGCAAAGAAACTAAAGAGCTAAGGAACAAGAAGGTTCACTTAGTCAAAGTGCAGTGGAGATCCCAGAGACTATACTTAGGAAACTGAAGAGAGCATTAAGCAAGCTTATCTCAATTGTAGAGTGGACATCTCTGATTAACTCTGGTGCAAGGTACATTTACCATATTTTGCATTTTCGTTTTGTTTCACACTTTACTATTGTTTCCTACTTTACTATTGTTTTCTTTTTGGGATGAAAAGTTTTAATTATATAGTCCGATCTTAGCAAATATGATTTTGAAAGTATATAATTTTCTTTTTAAATATTTTAAAAGTTAATCAAATAATTGATTGCTGGTTGAGTTGGATGATTATTTATTTGATTAATCAAAATATTAGATTAATAATTAATCTAACCAATAAGGGAATAAAAGGGTAAACATAGGCAAGTTGAATCAAATATTGTACTAAGTTGGAAATTGTTTAGAAATGCATACATGTATATATACACACTGTTGAATAAGCTATGGATAAATTGCTAAGAAGAGAAATAAAATTTTATGCCCGACAAACAGGTACGTGTTTACTAATTTTCTTTTTCTTTTAAATATTTTATGGGCCTAAGGCTGGGCGCTTGGCATTTTCTTTTTCATTTTCTATTAGAGATTTTTAAGGCTGGCCGTTAGGCATTTTCTTTTAAAGATTTTATGAGCCTAAGGCTGGCTACTTGGCACTTTCTTTTTCTTTTAAATATTTTGTGAGCCTAAGGCTGGCCACTTGGCACATTCTTTTTTTTAAAAGATTTTATGAGCCTAATGCTGGCCACTTGGCATTCTCCTTTTCTTTTGGATTGATGAGGGCCCTGTGAGGCTAGTTGCGGTTTTAAAGGTCTCCCCGTACAAAGGAGGTTATGGCGAAATTTTTCAAAAATTTAGGGTGTTAGCCAAATTTTTGAAAAATTAGAAAATTCTTAGAAACTGAAAAGTTAAAGAATGAAAGCCAGAATGAAAGTTGAGTTGGTTGGTTAAACAACTTTCAGCTCTATTCCTTTTCGAGGACGAAATGATTTTAGGTGGGGGAGATTGTAACAACCCGAAAAATCAGAACCAATTTAAAATTTGTATTTTGGCTACTTTAATGAATTTAGAACATTTAAAATAATTTATTTTAAATAATAACAACTAAAAATTTATTTTTGATAAAGTTAGAACGAATATATTTATTTTAATTTTAAAAGGAGTTAGAAATAGCGCAGCAGTTTGAAAATTCAACTTTGAACTTTGACTATGTGTATAGGATTCAAAATAAATTGGATTTCAGTTAAACAAAAAATATTTAAATCTGTTTAAAAATATCTTTCTGTAACGACCCAGTATTTTACACATCATTGACACAGATATTAATTTATCGTAAGTATGTATTTACGAATACGATTTAAAATCTAGACTTTAAAATTTGCGGAACATGTTCACTTGTGAATAATAGCATTTATATCACAGCACTTACTAAAACCCATTTTTAGATATTCATGTTTGATAGCATGTATTCGATAGCGTTTGTTTAAATTTATTTCATACATGTATGAATGATAACACTTTTAATAGCAAGTTTTTAATGCCATTTTTATTTTACATGTTAGTTCATTTTTTTAAAAAAGGTTTTAGAATTTGGTCTTTTGTAAATTCTTGATTTAAAAACTTTTAATCACTTGAATTAAAAACATGCCAAAACCTTTTCTTTTGTCAAAGCAAGTATTTAAAACAAGTTCAAGTTCACATCAACACTAAGACATGAAACACCATTTCTTTTTCAAATATGTTATATATATATGTGTGTGTGTGTGTGTGTGTGTGTGTGTGTGTGTTTGTGTGTGTGTGTGTACTTGAGTATACAACCCACCCAAATAGTAAACTGGTTAAGGGGATCTAGTGAAATATTTGTTCACATGGCAAAATCTATTTAGATCAAATAATTTCAGTTTCAAAATCTTTCTTTTATCTCTCAATATTTTTGTGAAAATGACATTTCTCTTGCATTTTTCAAAACATCTTTATATTTGTCAAAAGACATGTGCCTATAGATTTACAAAATCTTGCATTTATCTTGCCTACACTAGTTAAACATTAAAACATAGATTTGTCTAAGATTTTTCCATGTATTATCATCACATGGCCGAGATCAAAGTGTACAAGAAATTTCAGATTTTTAAAACCTTGAAAGGGAGGTAAAAGTATATTTATATGTTTTATGTTAAATCAGAATTTTCATGAGAGATCTTGGGGTAGAAATCCAAGGTAAAACTGAGCATGTATGATGCATAGATGGTTGCTATAATTTGATTAAATCAATGAAAGATTTAGAGAAAGATCATAGTTGTACATGAATATTTATTTTGTGACATTACATAGAAACCAATAGGAAAAGAAAATGTCATGTGCAAAGGATTTTCAAGGTGATGTTGGCTGAGATAAGCCATGTGAATAAGAGGTGATGGTGTGTTGATTTGGTAAGAAAAAGGATTTTTCTGATATGTCAATCATTTGTCAACATGAAATCTGAAAACTGATTTTGCTTGTCTTCCAAAACCAGTATTGAATGCACCATATTTTAGTAGTTTTTCCCCACTATGAATAAGACCTGAGTACACAAATTTTCCATACACAACACAAGAGCACTTGAATAAGATCAGTAGAGGAAAAGCCAAGGGTTTCATGCTTTGAAGATGAGTAAACATATCAGATTCATTTAATATTTTGGTGCTAGTTTATGCTTAATTTCTGATGATATTTCCCATGTGTGGCTCACGCTTGGATAGGATTAAAATTATATTTTGGGACCATGTATATGTGGGACAGCTAAATCCTGTAATCCTGTTAACTGAATGTATGCTTGATCTTTGAATGAATCATCATGTTTCTGGACATAAGCATGTACCAAAACCCTGAGGCATCTGTTGCTGGTATTAGGGTGCATACTGTTAAAAACTGGGTATGTTTGTGCGTATGAAAAAAAAAGAAACTAAACTAAACCCTGCTCCTCTTTAACATAGTTAAACAATATGCTCTATTTATGGGATGTCTACTTTCGTCCTAAATATAAATCTGAAATGTCCTCACGGAGATGTAGTTGTTCGGGTCATTAGAAGAAGAATATATATATATATATATATATATATATATATATGGCTAAGATAATTCTATTAAATGCATACTAATTGGAAACATTAGAAAGTAGAAGCTAAATTAGCTAGTTCATTATTTGACTGTGTGTTCGAGAAATAAACTGCTGGTGTTGAGTGTGAGGGGAGTTATAGTGCCAACACCACATGGATGTAAATCTTAAGGTTCTTTCCAGTTGGCGACAGTATGCCGTAGTACATATTTTAACGCGAAGTTGAACATGTTTTGATCGAATGGTTTGTTTGAGTTTTCTTTTTATTTTATGTCCGAGAAAAATGGTTGCTCTGATCAAATTTGTCGGAGACGGGCTGAACAAGTTATAATGGTTTCATATGTCGTGTGCGCATACAGACTGACATAAGTGTGCACATGCACACTATATGTGCACGACTGTTTTGAGTATTGTAAAGAAAAGATGTTGTACAAAATAAAAGTGTGTCCATCTAACTTGTTCTTATCAAACAACTAAGAAGTTGGAAGGAGTGAAAGAAAGGGGCTTGTGAAGCTCAGTCTGAGAAACGTTGGAGGGGGAGCGAGTTCAACAGTCATTAGTAATGCGGAAACAGGGGTTGTGAGAGCAACTACTCGTCAAGGAAGTTATCTACAGCGTTTATAGTTTACGGTTGAAGCCTGGAGCTGTTCTATGGCGGATGATGGCTGCATTGATTTTATTTTTGTTGAGTTCGAGTGGAGCGTTTGTTCCGACAAATCCCGTTGAAGTGTCATTTTTCCAATCGAGTTGATAAGAGACAAGAAAATGAGTTAGAGTGACTTCTTTATGTTGTGAGTGCGCGTGTGAGTGGTGCCGGCACCGAGTACGGACCGATATGTGTGCACATACACACTGAGTTGTGCCCGATAATGCATACATGCACACTGAGCTGTGCATGACAATTGTTTGCGGACTGAAAATGAAGAAGCACTTAAATACCAGAGTGCAAGGATGGAAGAGAAATGAGCATAAGGAAGTGAAATCATGCACAGTAGGATCTCGGCTAGAATGTATTGAAACTAGGCGAAGTACTTCCTTTTGCGTGAGCTGCAAAACCATGGGCAGACGCAGAACTGATCACTAGAGCTGGAAGTTTGGCGGAGGGGCATTGGTGTAACGTCCTAGGAATTTCGACAACTGGGATAGAAAATTAATTAAAGATTTATTAATGATCAATTTTATATTGATATTGGAATTAGAAATTTAAATAAAATTTTATTATATAAATTGAATTCAATAATTAATTCAGGATGAATGGTTGATAATCAAATATTTTTGAGTATTCGAATTGAAGTCGGATTGGAATTCTATTAAGAATATAAACAATTGAATTTAAATAAATTGGAGTTTTATTTGCTAAAATATATAAAAAATTGGCTTTGATATATGTGTGTTCGTGTATATATAGAAAATGAAAATTTAACATTGGAAGCAAATGGAGTTATTGGTCGACAAACAAAATAAAATCGGTGAACCATTAAATAATTTAAAAATTAAAATAATATCGTGTACAGATGAAGTCGGATTTCTACCGGAATAATTTTATCCGATTCAGAATGTAAAAATAAAGGGGTACGTATAATTTTTGTCGTATTTGGAGATTTTGTTTATGGTACGAATATTGAGCATTCAGCGTCAGTTTAGGGTATAGTTAAATATTAAATTATATGTATATAAAAACCTACCTCAATATTTTACTAAACCGGTTATAATCTGCCTTATATAAACGGAAGCAGACCTATCTTCTGATTCACACGGCTACCCTAAGTCCTATGACATGATTTCGTTCTTATCTCTAATTTCTTCTCCTATAAATCGCATTGTTTGTCACCGTTTCCTTTAGCAAAAACATTTGTTCTTTTTCATTTTAATGGCATAACTGAAGCCGTCTCACTCCTCTAAAATCCAATCGCCTCCTTCAAGGTTTCCTAAAAATCGAAGCTTTCAGTAGATCGAAACCCTAGCAACTCGCCTGAAATCAGGGCCGCAACAACTTCCTACCCGATCCTTAAATTTCCTACTCCTGTTGATCGAAATCAACCACAAGCAAAATCAAAGCCGCAAACCAAGAAGAAATCGCCCCCGCAAATTCACCAGCGTTCGCCATCGCCTTGTATTTTTGTTCTTCGTAATTACAGGTGAGTTATCTCACACATGATTAATCCTAGTTCAAGTACTTTGATTTCAATTTAAATTAAAATACATTATGGTTGATTGCAGCTACTTTGGTTACTTTGCGATTGTTTGATATTAATCTATTTCAAGTTGTTACCATCAATCTGCCACTTATGAAGAATTAACCTAATCTATTAAGGATGCTTTAAAATCAGTATGTGTTAACTAATCAGTGTTGGCACTGTAACCACACATGGGTATATTTGTACGTATTCATATGTATACCCCCATATGTTTCTGGCTCACAAACATGTGCAGTTATAAGCAAGTAGTTGAGGTTGCTTTTATTGTTTTAATGGCTTGGACTTGGAAGGACCCTTAGTGGAAGAAGTGGTTTAAATACCTCTTGAATCTTGATAAGTTAATACCTGTTAGTCTACTGGGGAAATTGGGAAAAATGAACTGTTCATTTCTAAGAATACCTATTTAGCATTTAACACTCTAGCCGCGGCCCTTAAACACTTGCTGTTTGCCATATTAAGGCCACTTTGCTGTAAAAGCTCTTTCGCCTTGAATTTGTATTGTTATTAGTGGAAAGAAATCAATGGTTGTGATTGAGTAAGGATATGGGCCACAGGACCTTTAGGGATAAACAGGTTTGTAGTTATCAGTTGAATTGTTTTAATGACCTTTTCACATATGTTTTATATAAAAGAAATAAATTGAAATAGTCGCAGCGAGAACAATTCTGTTTCCCCTTGTCCTATAACAACGTGTTCTCGGATTAAATGGTTTGACATCATTCATGATGTCTCAGAATGTTGATTCCAATATTCCCAAATGTTAGTAGTGTTTATATAATAATTTATATGAATAATAACAATGTTCTACTGAAAATATGAAGAAAACATCAAGTGATGATAATTTCGTATGAAAAATGCTAAAAAATAATGAAGAGTGATTTCAAATCAGCTTTAAGATGACTAAAACTCGTGTTTTCTACCATACTTTAACTCAGTTACATAATAAACGTAAAGCATCATACATAGAACTATGAACTTTTTATTTATGCCTATGTATACCTTTCCTTTTTACATAACTACCTCCATATAAATTACTTTCGGCTGAGGCTATGCTGACATGAATACATATGTTATCTGGGTTATAACTCACCTTGCTCCTATACATATACAACTGAATTGCTTTTGTCCCATTTTAATGGTGTCTTGTTGTCATTTTGGGGCACACTGGAACTCTGATTTTATCTAAGTACAAGTCATGATATGTTTGTCCATGATAACTTTAATATTAAGTTGAATCTTTTCTGTGTTAGTTATTGTTTGTTCTTCGGTTTTTGTGCTATGTGAAATAAAGGACCTTTGGATTAGATTTTCACATTTTGAAAGCTTGTCCTGCAATTTTTTTTGTTCATTTGATAATTATTGCTATCAAATAACATTATAGAGTTTCTAATGAATGATTTATGGACTATGAAATTAATTTTGTAAATTTTCCACAACTATTGATAGTAAGTAAAAGTAAATAATTTCATTCGTCTTACGCCTTTTTTTGTTGACAATTCTTCATCGTTTTCTTCTTATTTGGTTTCATTTAATCAACTATTATCTCCCTATAAATCCTTCATTTGTCACTATTTTATCATTAGTGTTTGCCACTGTTAAGCTAGTGTCAACACATTTTTTATGACTCATACCAATGGGTCTGGACAATTCTAATTATAAAGTCCTGCATGCTTGCATATGAAACTACAAAAATCAGGTTTAATTGGAGTACGAGGGTTGAATTAATGAAAATAAGATACTAGAGGACACCAAATATAACACAGCCATATGGTTGACATTCAACACAGTAGTATACAAAGTAGCCTTGAGTCTCACCAGGTGTTTTATCCTTACATGCTACATTTCATATATGCTTGTTATGTTGGGGTCTGAACAGAGACACTGTAGCTTGATCGGTTGTTCTAAGCTGGACCAATATAATTTGATGGTCACTGGGGTATTTGACAATGCGCACAATTCTTTTTATACACTGGAGCTATTAAATACCTAGATCCTGGAACTGTGTTACCATTATAAACTTTAGAATTTATATGTCCCCTATCCATATGTCATATGTGAGTTCTTTGTTTGGAAATTGACCTACCCCTTGCATACTTAAGTACTGGATATTTTCAACTGAACATTGGTGTTTGTGGATTGACTTCAACTTGCATGTTCCATTATTGGTTACTAATGCATGAGAGCCTTAACTGCTACAAACGGTGATGACATTTGTGCATTGGGTTGGCACTCTTACAGTCTGTTTATACATATAATCCCAACTATTTTTGAAATCTCGGCTGCACTTGAATTTCTGGGTTCTTGGAACGCTTGGGCAGTATACACGGGTACGTAGTACATGTGTGTATATGCAAGCTTCCGAGATCACTTGATTAAATACAGACATAGGAAATACGATTCTAAAGTTAGAATCGATTTATGTATTTTCGTTTATATTGAAATTATTTTACTTGAACTATGATTTGATTAATCCTGACTCGAGTTTTTATGTTTTTGCATGGAACGCTGGGGTTAGATCCTGAGCATTTCAGATTTTGAGCTCAAAATTTAAAGATTTGCAAGGCTGGGGATTCCAGAGATGCACACTCTGAAGATTTTATTACAGTAAAGATTTCTCTTGTATTTTAACAGCTCTTTTGAAACTCCGCTGTACATGAAATTCTTTGTATCAAAGTTTTTGATAAATATATATATATATATATATATATATGTTATTTCGTTGTTCAAATACCATGTTATTTATTTATTTCTGTGTGTTGATTCGGATTTAAACTCTGTACGCTAAATAACAATCCGTCGATTTGAATGTTTTAAGTTGGATTAAATATCAATTTGAAGCGGTCAAAAGGCGGGACGTTACAAGTGGTATCAGAGCTTTGGTTTATTCAAAGTATAGCTTATTGACATTAAAAACGGATCTTGAAAATAAATTTGTTTTGAAAATTAAATTTTTGAAAGAATTTTTTTTGGAAATTAGTATTTTGAAATTGATACAGCGGAAACAAAAATTGTTTTGAGATTTGAAATTTGTTTCGGAATCCCCGGTCTTCGGAACTCTTCTAATCCAGGTTTGCGTAAAATAATCTTCGATAGGTTCCCTTAGATTTTGACCTCGAATCCATCGTCGAATGGTATCAAAAGGAAGTTAGTTACGAAAGACAATTATGTCAAAGTACCATTTTCCGTTTCTAAGCAAAATTTAATATATTAGTAATAAATTGTTTATGTACCCATATTAATGAATAAAGTATATTTTAAATATTTTGTAGGCATGAACTATTGTTATAATCAACCATTATTGTAAAGTAAATACATTCTTAACTTAAAATCAGGAATTTCGAGGATTAAATGATTTGCTGGTGTTTGAAGTGGTGAATCTTGTATGTTTCAAAGTTAATAATGTTGTTCAGTTAAGGTCTGAGAGGTAAATGTACCCCAACTTTATTGACTTCTTTGTTGAATAAGAAATGGTTAAGGTTTGATAGAAAAAGGGTTAAGTGGAGCAAGAAATGAGTGTTAGTTGTTAAGTGGAAATAGCAGTGTGTATTTAATATCTGTTTTAGTTCAAATAACGAATTTAGAAATGTTTCCCCAAGGATAAAATGTATTTTCTATAGAAAATAATGGGTTGTGAATGTTTGGAAATGTTTTCCAACAGTATTAAGTGATTTTCTAGAAGAGAAATATAATAATGTTTTTCAAAAGATCGGGAGAGACTAACGAGTTTTGATAAATTAGAATGGCAAGAGCTGAAGAACAAAAAGCCGCACGTCGGGAATGAAAGGCAACAAAACGTAAAAGAAGGGAAGAAATAATATTGGAATATAAGGAGAGGATTAAAGAAAAACAGATAGCTGGCCCCTATGACAATATCGTCTGTTACAGATGTTAGAAAAAGGGACATTAAGCGGCTTGGTGCGGAGAGAGAGACAAGGGAAGGAAGAAAGAAGGAAAAATTTACCAACCGAGATTTTTTGTTTCAAATGTAGAGAAAGGGGACATTTCCCCAGTCATTGTCTTAAGGTGAAAAATAAAAAGCCTACCATCTCTGAGAAGCCTGATGAACCAATCGTTTGTTATCACTGTAAACAAGTTGGACATATAGTCAGAACTGTTCCGAGAGACAACAAGGAAGACAGGCAGTGTTGAGCCCTTCTAGAGAGAAAATAGTCAAATACGTAAATGAAGATGGTTCCATCTCGTATTATTGTAAAAACTGCAAGGAGTGGGGTCATGTGGATGAGGAATGCACTAATCCTTTTGTGGAGGCTCCAGAATGTTGAATAAGTGAAGTAGTTGATTATTGATCGAAAAGCAAACAATCATCGATGGTTGTGGATACAAATTAAGTTAACTTTGTACTATCCTTTGTAATCTCCTATGTACGAGTTTTGAATAAGTTGAGACTATGTATAATTATTTAACTAAAATGGTTATGGAAAACCTTGATTTGTGTATTAATAGAAGTATATGAAGTATTCGAGAATCTTGAATAAGGAAGACTAGTATTTGTTTGGTAAACCAAGTTGATAATAAGTTAATATTTATGAGATGAGTCTATAATTAAATTTAAATATATATATATATAATAAATAAAAGGGAATTAAGGAAATTAAGAATGCAGTTAAGATATTAAAAAAAACAAAAAAAAAAACTGATTGAAGATTAGTTAAGTTGAATAATTTCCTGAGTATGATCAGATGTTGGTTTTAGCCTTCGGGGTTGATGCTCAGTGAATTTTCGCTTGCTAATTGACTGTTGAAGGATGTAAATATAGAAGAGTAGTAGTGCGTGATTGAGAAACTTGTTATGAAATGGGAAAAAATCTGGAATTTCGACAGCATAAAGATTTGAATTAAATAATGAACTTGATAATAAAATTTTTTGAAGAAAATTTTGTCTTATAACTAATGAATTCATAAAGATCTGAGATTGAAGAGGTATCAAATAGTTGAATTGGATTAGAGATTAAAACTAAAATTTTGAAATGGGAAAAGAATTTGAGGATATTCGATTTCAAATATCGAATATAGAAGTTTTCGAGATCTATATAGGAAATATATAAGAACATGGTGAATTTGAAAACTTCTGGATGGGAAGATAATCGATTTGAAATGGAATCTTATATAATAGAATTTATATGAGAATGAGTAATTTCAAAAGTTGATTTGAAAGAAAATTTTATGTCAATCAACATAAATATTATTTATGAGAATTTTGAAATGAAGTACTACACGTATATAGTATTATATGTTTTCAAAGTAAAGATAAGGAAATTTCCTTCCTTCTCCTTTGAATTCGAGCTTAGTAGAGATGTGCTGCTGGTGGTAGTAGGTTGTCCGGACATAAAACTCATGAGTTGTCATTGAACACAACTGCTAGCGAAATTCGCAGGGCTGCAGATAGCCTACGGCGGTCGGATGTTTCCTGAGGGAATCAGGCATGACCATTGTGATCGCTGCGATCTAGAGCCGTTGAATTCGACCATGTAGCGTAATTCGCAGGGCTGCAGATAGCCTACGGCGGACAGATGTTTCTTGGGGGAACCAAGCGTAACCATTGTGACTGTTGTTTGATCTACAGTTGAGTTATAAGGGCATAATCCGAAGAGCTGTGAAAGCTTACGGGTATGGAAGTTTCCTGGGGGACCCAGGCGTAACCATTGTGTGCCTGCGGTCCACTGATATATCTTAGTGATAATGAGCCACCTATTTAATGCAGCAGTTTGTCTTCGTGACATGATTTGTCTTCGTGAGATGATTTGTCTTCGTGATTAGATTCGTCCTCATGACTTGATATATTTTCATAATTCTATGATTTGTTTTGTGACCCGAGAGCAGTCAACGCTCAGTGACCTCAGATATTTTCTGATTCTTAAATATTTTCTCCGTTGATCTGTCCATGACGAAATTCGCAGGGAAGTGATTTCCTATGGATACAGATGTTTTCTAGGGGATCCAGACGCAACCATTGTGTATCTGCGATTCATGAAAAAGCAACATATCAATATCACATTGGTACTTTCCGTATCTGTTTTTAAATAAGAATTTTGACATATTTTTCACTGGAAGTTGAAGCAAGGATATTTAGTACTTGGAGATTTTAGTCATGCGCCTGGCCAGCGTATGCCTAACATCTGTGAGAACGACAATAGACTTGTTAAACTTCAAGTTATAAAATTTTTTTAATAAATAATTTGAAATTTAAATGTAACTAACTTAATATGTTAAGAAAAAGAATCTCAGAGTGACAATCCAAATATTTTTGTATAAAAGTTATAAAGATTTCGGATTTTTAAATTTCAAATCGACAATTTGTGACTTGAAAAGAAAATGATAAGCACACTCTTCAGCAAGTGTTGGGGAAGATTAAATGGATTGAATATCTGGTGATATGGTTGAACCTGTGGAACGATTGATAAGTAAATATTGACGGGTGTACGAAAGAAATTTGGAATGATTGGAGATGCGTAAATCCAACGTGTGCAGAATTTGAAATTTGAGGAATGATTTCAATAAGAAATTTGTTTTTTTCCAAGTTAATTGAATATGATGGTAACAAAGAGGATCGATAACTTAAATATCGGTATTATAACCCTAATGATCTTTCCTTTTCGAGGACGAAAAGTTTTAAAGGGGGAAAGATTGTAACGTCCTAGGAATTTCGACAACTGGGAAAGGAAATTAATTAAAGATTTATTAATGATCAATTTTATATTGATACTGGAATTAGAAATTTAAATAAAATTTTATTATATAAATTGAATTTAATAATTAATTCATGATGAATGGTTGATAATCAAATTTTTTTGAGTATTCGAATTGATGTCGGATTGGAATTCAATTGAGAATATAAACGATTGAATTTGAAATTTTACGTTGCTGACGTTAAATAAATTGGAGTTTTATTTGTTAAAATATATAAAAAAAATTGGCTTTGATATATGTGTGTTCGTGTATATATAGAAAATGAAATTTTAACACTGGAAGCAAACGGAGTTATTGGTCGACAAACAAAATAAATTCGGTGAACCATTAAATAATTTAAAAATTAAAATAACATAGTATACAGACGAAGTTGGATTTCAACTGGAATAATTTTATCGGATTCAGAATGTAAAAATGAAGGGGTACGTATAATTTTTGTCGTATTTGGAGATTTTGTTTACGGTACGAATATTGAGCATTCAGCGTCAGTTTAGGGTATTGTTAAATATTAAATTATAAGTAAATAAAAACCCGCCTCAATATTTTACTAAACTGGTTATAACCTACCTTATATAAACTGAAGCAGACCTACCTTCTGATTCACACAGCTACCCTAAGTCCTATGACATGATTTCGTTCTTATCTCTAATTTCTTCTCCTATAAATCGCGCTGTTTCTCCCCATTTCCTTCAGCAAAAACATTTGTTCTTTTTCATTTTAATGGCATAACTGAAGCCATCTCACTCCTCTAAAATTCAATCGCATCCTTCAAGGTTGCCTAAAAATCGAAGCTTTCAGTAGATCGAAACCCTAGCACTCGACTGAAATAAGGGCCGCAACAACTTCCTACCCGATCCTCAAATTTCCTACTCATGTTGATCGAAATCAACCACAAGCAAAATCGAAGCCGTAAACCCAGAAGAAATCGTCACCGCAAATTCACCAGCCTTCGCCATCGCCTTGTATTTTTGTTCTTCGTAATTACAGGTGAGTTAATTCACACATGATTAATCCTAGTTCAAGTACTTTGATTTCAATTTAAATTAAAATACATTATGGTTGATTGCAGTCACATTGGTTACTTTGCGATTGTTTGATATTAATCTATTTCATGTTGTTACCGTCACTCTGCCGCTTATGAAGAATTAACCTAATATATTTAGGATGCTTTAAAATCAGTATGTGTTAACTAATCAGTGTTGGGGCTGTAACCACACATGGGTATATTTGTATGTATTCATATGTATACCCCCCATATGTTTCTGGCTCACTAACATGTGCAGTTATATGCAAGTAGTTGAGGTTGCTTTTATTGTTTTAATGGCTTGGACTTGGAAGGACCCTGTAGTGGAAGAAGTGGTTTAAATACCTCTTGAATCTTGATAAGTTAATACCTATTAGTCTACTGGGAAATTGGGAAAAATGAACTGTTCATTTCTAAGAATACCTATTTGGCATTTTAGCACTCTAGCCGCGGCCCTTAAATACTTGATGTTTGCCACATTAAGGCCACTTTGCTGTAAAAGCTCTTTCGCCTTGAATCTGTATTGTTATTAGTGGAAAGAAATCAATGGTTGTGATTGAGTAAGGATATGGGCCACATGACCTTTAGGGATAAACAGGTTTGTAGTTATCAGTTGAATTGTTTTAATGACCTTTTCACACATGTTTTATATAAAAGAAATAAATTGAAATAGTCGCAGTGAGAACAACTCTGTTTCCCCCTGTCCTATAACAACGTGTTCTCGGATTAAATAGTCTAACATCATTCATGATGTCTCAGAATGTTGATTCCAATATTCCAGAATGTTAGTAGTGTTTATATAATAATTTATATGAAGTAATAACAATGTTTTACTGAAAATATAAAGAAAACATGAAGTGATGATAATTTCTTATGGAAAATGCAAACAAATAATGAAGAGTGATTTCAAATCAGCTTTAAGATGACTAAAACTCGTGTTTTCTGCCATACTTTAACTCGGTTACATAATAAAGGTAAAGCATCATACATAGAACTATGAACTCTTTATTTATGCCTATGTATACCTTTTCTTTTTACATAACTACCTCCATAGAAATTACTTTCGGCTGAGGCTATGCTGACATGAATACATCTGTTATCTGGGTTATAACTCACCTTGCTTCTACACATATACAACTGAATTGCTTTTGTCCCATTTTAATGGTGTCTTGTTGTCATTTTGGGGCAAACTGGAACTCTAATTTTATCTAAGTACAGGTCATGATATGTTTGTCCATGATCACTTTAATATTAAGTTGAATCTTGTCTGTGTTAGTTATGGTTTGTTCTTCGATTTTTGTGTTATGTGAAATAAAGGACCTTTGGATTAGATTTCTCACATTTTGAAAGCTTGTCCTGTAATTTTTTTTATTAATTTGATAATTACTGCTATCAAATAACAACTTAGAGTTTCTAATGAACGATTTATGGACTCTGAAATTAATTTTGTAATTTTGCCACAACTATTAATAGCAAGTAAAAGTATATAATTTCATTCGTCTTACACCTTTTTTTGTTGATAATTCTTCATCATTTTCTTCTTATTTGGTTTCATTTAATCAACTATTATCTCCCTATAAATCCTTCGTTTGTCACTATTTTATCATTTGTGTTTGCCACTTTTAAGCTAGTGTCAACACATTTTGTATGAATCATACCAATGGGTCTGGACAATTCTAATTATAAAATCCTGCATGCTTGCATATAAAACTACAACAACCAGATTTAGTTGGAGTACGAGGGTTGAATTGATGAATATAAGATACTAGAGGAAACCAAATATAACACGGCCATATGGTTGACATTCAACACGGTAGTATACAAAGTAGCCTTGAGTCACACCAGGTGTTATATCCTTACATGCTACATTTAATATATATGCTTGTTATGCTAGGGTCTAAACAGAGACACTATAGCTTGATCGGTTGTTCTAAGCTGGACCATTATAATTTGATGGTCACTGGGGTATTTGACAATGAGCACAATTCCTTATATACACTGGAGCTATTAAATACCTAGATCCTTGAACTGTGTTACCATTATAAACTTTAGAATTTATATGTCCCCTATCCATATGTCATATGTGAGTTCTTTGTTTGGAAATTGACCTCCCCCTTGTATACTTAAGTACTGGACATTTTCAACTGAACATTGGTGTTTGTGGATTGACTTCAACTTGCTTGTTCTAGTATTGGTTACTAATGCATGCGAGCCTTGACTGCTACAAACGGTGATGACATTTGTGTATTGTGTTGGCACTCTTACCGTCTGTTTATACATATAATCCCCACTATTTTTGAAGTCTCGGCTGCACTTGAATTTCTGGGTTCTTGGAACACTGGGGCAGTACACACGGGTATGTAGTACACGTATGTATATGCAAGCTTCCGGGATCACTAGATTAAATAAAAACATAGGAAATACGGTTCTAAAGTTAGAATCGATTTATGTATTTTCATTTATATTGAAATTATTTGAATTGAACTATGATTAATCCTGACTCCAGTTTTTTTGTTTTTGCACGGAACGCTCGGGTCAGATCCTGAGCATTTCAGATTTAGAGCTCAATATTTAAAGATTTGCAAGGCTGGGGATTCTAGGAGATGCGCACTCTGAAGATTTTAATACAGTAAAGATTTCTCTTGTGTTTTAACAGCTCTTTTGAAATTCCATTGTACATGAAATTCTTTGTATCAAAGTTTTTGATAAATAAATATATATATATATATATATATATATATATATCTGTTATTTCGCTGTTCAAATACCATGTTATTCATTTTTTTCCGTGTGTTGATTCGGATTTGAACTCTGTAAGCTAAATAACGATCCGTCGATTTGAACGTTTTAAGTTGGATTAAATACCAATTTGAAGCGATTAAAAGGCGGGAGGTTACAAGTGGCTTACGGCAGTAGAGTAATGGGTGCATCAAAGATTAAAAAGGAAGTGAAGATCAAGAAAAAGGATGGGAAATAATTTAAAGCAGGTTTCGGAAAAAAAATGTGGGGAGATTTAGGAGCAGGTCTCGGCAAAATTTGATAACACTGGGAGTGGGTTTATAAGGGTCACGTGGCCCTAAAAGGGGATAAGGAGCAATGGGCCTTAGGGTTATGGGCTTTGTAACTCTGGGTAAAGTTTTAAATCACTAAATTAAAAAACAAGAAACCTGGGCGGTAAGGGAAGGTGTAAACATTGGAAAAGGAACGTCAGGAAGGAAATATGAGATGAAATATTTTGTAGCAGATAGGAAATTTAATTATCAACCGGAAGTATTGATTTCTGTGGATCAGTAAAGCAACGTGGGGTAAAATTAACAAGGGCGTGAGTTGGAAATGCCTGGGCCACAAAGAAAAACACATAAGACAATAAAACAAGAAGGGTAAATGTAAGTATGGGCCGAAGAATTAAGATAGCCAGCGAGAAATAGATTAAGAAATTAAATTATAAAAGTTTGTTTGGTTAAATATATTAACACCCTTTTAAAACAAATCATTTGGTTTAACAATAATAAAGTAAATGGATTTACATACGTAATCATATAACCTAAAAAGGAATTATATAGCTATATGAGATCAGGGTCATCTTAATTCAAAATTTAAATTTATCATTTGAGTATATCGTTCCAAGACTAGATAGTCGTTGTGTTTAAATACAATCAATGATTTACAATGATCAAGGGAAGGTGATTGACTGTTAATGAAATTCCAATATTTTAAATATACATTGAAGTATTGTTTAACCAACTGAGCTCAATAACTATTTAAAAGAGAAAAAAATAAAATCAAAGAAGAAAAGTAATAAAAAGAGATTTTTATTTAATAAAAACCAAATATCATGGACAGGTGGAAGGAAAGATAGTAGCAGAAAAATCAAATGTTGAAGCTTGGTTTTAGTAGTTCGCCGAGTTTAAAATAAAACAAAAAGTGAAATAATAAAAATATAAAATAGAAAATAGTATAAACTAAGTTATTTATGAGACTTTAGAAATAAAAAGATAATTTACAAAGTATGACAAAGGTATAAAATGTCATATATACAAGCTGATATTTTAGAGTAAAGTACTGTGTGCGACGCACGCACTTTAGTTACCCATTTATAAAGGAAAGTCAAAATTGAATAAATTACATTTTGCGAAGCACACGCTTTAGTTGCCCAATTATAGAAGATAGTCGAAATGTCTGAATTTAAACAATATACCATTCTGTTTGGTCGAAGCTCAGAAAATAAAGAGTACATAAAATGAATTATACTTAATATAGTTCATTCTAAGCTGATAACTATTTCTTAAAAAAAAATGTTTGAGATCAAATGAATATTTAAATCTATTTCTTAAGTATCGACTAACCGTAAAAGACATTACACTGATCATTTCGAAGAGCCGGAATTATATTTCACTTCGATTTGATTTATACGTCATGTATCAGAGATTTTCAAACTGAAGACGACGATGTGCAAGAAGATTGTAAATAATATCTTTGGTCTGTTCAGTCCCTGGACAAACCCAAATGGACGAGTGTCTGACAACGTATATCAGTTAGATTCTACACATCGAATTTACGTAAGTATATTACGTTGGTGGCAGAGAAATTCGATGCTTTTAGCTTTATTGCCCGTAATATATTTGGGTAATCAAATGAGTATTTTTGACGGATAGGACGATGTGGCATTCAAAGAAAATAAACAGTGATGATGAAAAGGTAAGTCTAGCCTCAAGCCTCATACTCAGGAAACGACAAAAATCGGGCAGGCAGCATGGCTATGTGGGTCGCTCCTATTAGGATGTATAATCACCTATCTAGAGAAATTCCTTTTACTTCTTCAATCTTTTTCGATGCTGTCCCTTTTTGGGAAACGGTGGTTTGAGCCCAACAGTTGGTGATATACATTCGATACACTCAAGAGAAATGAGTGGTCGGTCATGTATGGGCTGGGTTGCAAGACGTTCTTGTTGAACCCAGGTGTATTCGCCTCTAGAGATACATCATCGGAAGGTGGTCCCATACCTTTGTAACGACCAGGAAAATCTGAACCAATTTAAAATTTTTAAATTGGCTAAAATAGTGGATTTTAAATATTTAAAATAAATATTTTAAATAATAGCAATGAAAAGTGAGTTGAATCGACGTTTGAAAAGAAATATAATCACTTTGAATTATAAATAAGGCCTGAAATGGCGCGGTAGTTTCAAAATTTGAATTCAAACTTTGACTGACTGTACCGGGTGCAAAACAAAACGGATTTGAGTGAAACCAAAAATATTTAAATCTGTTAGTGAATACCTTTCTAACGAATCTGAAAAATCGAAGTTTCATAGCAGAAAGCAAAAGTTATGGCCAATGAATTTTCAGAAAGGTCGCTATGGAGTTTATATAGCCCGTGAAATTGGCCATTTTGCAAACGACCTCCGAATTCGACGAAACCACTATTGTTGGATCCGGGATGTGAAGTTATTGCTAGGTTTCAAATTTCATAATTTTTGAAGCTAGTATGTGAGTGTGGCAAAGGAAAACGTGTTTTGGTCAATTACAGTTAAATTGGATCGACCAGAAATGAGCCTTTTTACAAACGGTCTCAGAATTCGACGAAACAAGTTTTGTTGGGACCGTATCATCAAAACATAGCTAGATTTATTTTTCTGGAATTTTTCGAATCAGTTTGTGGCCCTGGCAAATTGAAATGTACGTTCAAATTGAATATTGAATGTTATATATTTTAATTTGAAGGAAAACTGACTGAAACATTCGAATGGGCCTACGAAACATATCCCATTGTGTTCGGAATGGGGGTAAAATGCTAGGGACGACAGTCGTTGGGTTAAGATTGGAGTTCGTGTGCGAAAACCCTAATTTTCGAATTAATATAAATATCGGCCAATCAGATTTTTATAAAAAAAAATTCCGCTTTCTCTCTCCCCGACGTCGATTAAAGGCGGAAAGCCATTCAAACCTTCCCCCTCATTTTCCGATCAATCCACGCCGAATTAGCTCATGCCACAGTCGAACTTTTTGAAGATCTTCTCGAGATCTTCAAATCTATATAAAGTTTGGATTTTTTCATTGAGTGGTTTGGGAGAATCGAACTCTGGAAGTTCGGATGTTTCCACCGCCGCCGCGCCGCCTCTAGCCCACCGAAGTGGGCCCCGTTCCAGGCGCCAGCGCACCTCTCCTCCCTCTTCGTCGCTGCGAAGGCCGATCGTCCAACCACTTCACCGTTTGCACGAAAATTCAAAACCTAGTTTTGAAGGAATTAGCTGAGGTACGACTTGTTTTATTTAAACTGAAATTAACACTTTTAAACCATTGCAAACTTTGAAAAATCATATCTTTTTTGTTTCTTGACGAAATTCGATGAAACAGGAAACACCGTGACCATGTGGACGTCTTCTACATTTTAGAAGAGACCGCATATTTTTCTGAGCCTTCTGCTATTTTTGGTGGAGTGGAACCCAAGGTGACATTTCTAATTTATAAACAATATGGAAAACGACGATGTATAAATTATATAGTCGATGTATGAGTTATATAAGCGTTGTACACCCCTTGTATAAGCGTTGTATAAGTTGTACGTTCGATGTATAAGTTATATATGCGTTGTAAAAATTATATATGTGTTGAAATAGAAGTGAAATGCTATATATAAATATAAATATATATATATACGCCCCTCGTCCACAAACCATGGACGATATTTATTGGTTTTGATTGGTGTGAAAATTGATTGATAGCGAATGGTTGATTGGAATTGTTTGTGGTTGAAAAATACCCGTCTGCGGTTGAGAAATATTTGGTTGAAACCACATAGGATTAGTTTGTGGAAATGAAATAAATATACATGCCGCCTGCGTGCGAACTAGATGCATGAATCCCCAATGTCAAAAACCGCGAGGTTTTAAGGTAGAGCGAGGAGCCGTACTAGGGACGGTCCCGGTTTTAACTACCCTGCCGTTATGCTGCTGAAATTTTGAATAATATTCATGTGTTAGAATTATTTTCCTGTGTTGAAATTATATTCGTCTGTTGAATAGAAAACCTTCATGTGTTGAATAGAAATTCATTCGTTGAATCATATTCATGTGTTGAATGGTATTCGTGTTTTGAATAAAAAATTTGTAACGACCCAGAAAATCTGAACCAATTTAAAAATTTTAAATTGGCTAAAATAATGGATTTTAAATATTTAAAATAAATATTTTAAATAATTGAGATGAAAAGTGAGTTTGAATCGACAATTGAAAAGGAATATAATTAATTATAATTATAAACAAGGCTTGAAAAGGCGCTGCAGTTTCAAAAATTGAATTCAAACTTTGTCGGACTGTACCGGGTGCAAAACAATCTGGATTTTAGTGAAACCAAAAATATTTAAATCTGTAAGTGAATACCTTTCTAACGAATCTGAAAAATCGAATTTACATAGCGGAAAGAAAAAGATATGTCCAGTTGAAAATTCTGAACGGTCGCTATGGAATTTATATAGCCCGTGAAATTGGCCATTTTGCATATGACCTCAGAATTCGACGAAACCACTTTTGTTGGATCCGGGATGAGAAGTTATTGCTAGGTTTCAAATTTCATAATTTTTGAAGCTAATATGTGAGCGTGGCAAAAGAAAATGTGTTTTGGTCAATTACAGTTAAATTGGATCGACCAAAAATGGGCCTTTTTGCAAACGGTCTCAGAATTTGACGAAACTAGTTTTGTTGGGACCGTATCGTCAAAACATAGCTAGATTTATTTTTCTGGAATTTTTCGGGGTCCGTATGTGGCCCCGGTAATTTAAAATGTGCGTTTAAATTGAATATATAAAGATTTATATTTTAAATTCAACGGGAACCTATCGTAACAGCCGAATTGGGTTACGAAACATATCCCATTGTGTTCGGAATGAGGGTAAAATGCTAGGGACGACAGTCGTTGGGTTGGATTTCGAGTTCGTCCAAGAAAACCCCAATTTTTTAATTTAATATAGCATCGGCCAATAGGATTTTTTATTTCATAAATTAAAAATAAAAAAAAAATCGAAAAACCCCCCGACACTCCAGATCGAACGACGGAAACTTCTTCCTCCCTTCTCTCCTCGATTCCTCTCAATCAGCTCAAAATTAGACCTCCATTCTGTTGGGAATTTTGTAGAGTTTGTCGAGACCTTCCAATCCATACCAAGTTTGATTTTTTTCATTGAGTATATCGCTCGAATTAAGGCCACGAAGTTCGCCGTTTGCAACTGCCGCCGCCGCTGCATCTGGACGTCGAACTGAAGGTGGTTGCCGGCGCCTGGAAGCTGGTTCGAAGCTCTACGCGGTGGCAAAGGTCGATCGTGATATCGTGCATCGATTCGCGAGAAAATCGAAAACCTAGTTTCGAAGAAAAAAACTGGTATACGGCTTGTTTATTTTTCAATTGAAAATAACACTTTTAAGTGTTGCAAACCTTTGAAAAATCATATCTTTTTGCTATGTTAACGAAATTCGATGAAACAGGAAACATCGGGACCGTGTGGACGCCTTCTACATTTTAGGAGAGATCGCGTATTTTTCTGAGCCTTCTGCTATTTTTGGTGGAGTGGAACCCAATGTGAGATTTCTAATTTATAAACAATATGGAAAACGACGATGTATAAATTATATAGTCGATGTATGAGTTATATAAATGGTGTACACCTCGTGTATAAGCGTTGTATAAGCTGTACGTTCGATGTATAAGTTATATATGCGTTGTAAAAATTATATATGTGTTGAAATAAAAGTGAATTGCTATATATAAATATATATATATATATATATATATACGCCCCTCGTCCACAAACCATGGACGATATTTATTGATTGTGATTGATGTGAAAATTGATTGATAGCGAATGATTGTTTGGGATTGTTTGTGGTTGATAACGGTTGGATTGTCTGGAATGTTTAATTCAAATATGAAGAAAAAAGCGCCAGAATCGATTATATTTATATATATATATAAATATAATTATATTTAATCGAATAACGACGTTGTAGTTCGTATTTTGAGATCGAAACATCAAACGATTATACCGGGAGATCCGACCGTCGGATTTTCCCGAAACTGGAACCGTTGGATTCGTTTTGAAAAGATCTTTCTAATGATGTAAATTTGGTGAAGATCCGACGGTTAGATTTTCAGATATGTGTAAATCAAATTTGAAGAAAAACAACGCCACGACCGCGTTATGGCCCGTAGCGTCGTTTTGAATAAATTGGCTATTTTAAAATAAATAAAAATAGTGATAAATCATTATAAAATATTATAAACGATATGGGTGTGAAATTTAGGAACTAACTGAAGGTTGGCTAAGTCGAATGGTTTCCTGGGTGTTGATCTAATGTTGGTTTCGGCCTTTGGGGTTAATATTTGGGAAATCGTTCTCTTACTGATTGACGGTTAGTGACTAATGAATTGAAATGATGCGTATGTATGTTAATGTTGCACTTGTTTATTATATACGCGAGTTGCTCAGAAAGACCGGGTTTACCCCATTCTGAATAACTGAATCGACGATAAGAAGTCGAAGATGAAGACGGGGGTTGAAGACCGATCTTCACCTCGTTTGGATGGTCACTGAGGTCCTGATTGGGAGGCATCCCGAAATATGGATAATGAGTGGTGATCGCCCAGACGTACGTGGGAATCGATGGATATGCAAGGTATTTAGTGCCTCCGGTTTCGTTCAGACCCAGAACGGATTTGCAAATGGATTGTGTGTCTGACATTGGAACTCATTATGTGCGATTGATAACCATCAGTTGCATGGTGTGAATTGCCGGTGTGGCATGCTAAGATGCAGTGAACAGGGCTTCTGTTGAAAAGCAAAGTCTTGTGATTGATGATCAAAGCACCGCCTGTGTGGCGTAGCTTTGTGTATAACGTGAATTCGCGAGCCTCACACCCCGGTATGAACCAGAAACGGGTGAGGACATCAGGGAGGGCCTGCGTTTCTTTCTAGCTAGGAGTTGTGTCAGTGTTTTTACACGGCCTGACATTTTACTTATGTGGTTGTTGCTGTTGCGAGGCGCCTCGGATATACCGGTGACTATGTGAAGCCGAAGGAGCCATTCGTTGGCTCGTTTACGCCCCATAGGGCGGGGAAACGCAGTGTTCAGGCATAATAATTCACATCGGTGGACCGGCCCTGACGATCCAAGGCTTGCTTGCGCACTTGCCTGAGGGGTGGGCTAAAGCGTCTCGAATTCGGTGAGGACGATCCCTTGCCTCGGTTCATGACGGAAATTCAATTTCCAAATACGACATCGTGCGGTTTTGATTGTGTATATATATATATGGTGACATGATATATGGTACCCATGCCGTCTAAGACTGATAGTTATGATTCAAAATTGTTTTTGAAACATGTAAACACTAGTAATAATATCAAATGCTTTTTTTTATTTGTATCAAGCATATTTTGGCTATTATAAGGTAAAACTCTATCCTTCGGTTTGCGTTGCATTGTGTGATGGGAACTGAGTCTTATAATGGCTTCATTTTTATAAAAAGCATTGCGATGTTTAAAAGAATGATTTGTTTTAAAACATTGGCAATCCAATGGAGTAAACCCGTTCCACGAAAGTGGCATGGTCCTGTGATTAGCCATATTATAAATGTGTTGAGTAGATTTCTCATACCAGTCCCATGACTGACTCGTAGTATGTTTCACTTTCAAACTCGGGTGCCCCTTTTTCTACACGGGTAGCCTTGTATTTCAGGTTTAGCTGGTTCTTTCTGGATAGCTGGAGCTGAAGATGGATTCTATTATTTATCTCTTTTTATGTTGTTCAGCTCCTACTGTACATTATGTTTGTTTTCCGCTGTAGACATTTATGTATAGCCGAACTGTATTTGTACTAAGTATGATCCTGTATACCGTGTAACTCTGATGATTACGTTTATCCAGTATATTCTATTGTGCATTATCTGGTGTATTTGTTTATTTCTATTCTGCTACTATCTGTTTATGTGTTATGTTCCAAGGATTACCCTTGCCGCCGTCAGTACGGGGTTTGGGGTCGTCTCATTTGGTATCAAAGCTTTGGTTAAGCTTAGTTCTGGTATATAACAAATTAACGAACTCGTCAGAAATAGAACCAGTAGTGTTCTAGGACGAGTAACTCATTACAGATAGGATCAGTAATATCCTAGTATGGGTATAGCAGGATCAGAACAACTCGTTAGAGATGGGGTCAGAAGTGCCTCAGAACGAGTCGAGGGTAAATTGTTTTTAAATGACGTATTTATGATAATATATATAGTCTGGTTTTAGAAATATGATTTTTGAATATATAAAAGATATATATTTGAAAAGTAAAAGAGTATATGAATCGACTAGTATATTTTTGAAAAGTTAAAAACAAATTGATTGCTGTTTGTGTTGTGTGATAGTAGATTGGATTAATTAAAATTGTTGAAACAATAGTTAATTTAATTAATAAGAGAATAATAGTAGAACTTATTCGATTAAATCACACATTGAACTGATTATAAAATAGATAAAAATATATACATGCACAATATATATGTTTGAACAGGTAAATGGCTGTTGAGTAAAGAATTTATTTGCGTGCCCGAAAAATAGGTAAACCTTAATGAGTTGGATGCGAAATATTATTATATCAACTCCTGTGAATGCCATTGGATGCGGAGTGCTGGTTATTCTATGTGTAATAATAAACATCGCCATAGGATAGTAACAATTAATTTTGAACTACATCACATGGCATACTTCTGAAGATAGGCATACTTCATCCTATACCACATAAGCATTTGGAGCTTGTGTGACGAGGTGGAAGATTTACCATACGAGCGAGAGGCTTGTATGACGATGACTATATTTTACTGGTTGAACTGATGACTGATATGGACTACTTAAATTGTAACGATAAAATTGCCAGATTAATAAAAACCCCACACGGGTCTGGAGTTGACAATAATCACGTCTCTCTAGTTATTAGATACGGCACATGGACTATTTATTTCCCACACGGGACGAGGTGACGAGGATTTATCCTCTGGAGCAATTAAAATACACACTCCCTCAGGCTTTGACAGGGTGACGAGAATTTATTCTCTGGAGTTATTATCTACACGCTCCCCTGTAAACACGAGAATATATCACTATAAATATGTGTATGCTTATTAGGATTTATTGGGTACCTAATACGGCCCAATAAATTTCCAAATCTCTCCCCGTACAAAGGAGGTTATGGCGAAATTTTTCGAAAATTCCGGGTGTTAGCCAAATTTTTGAAGAATTTGAAAATTCTCAGAAACCGAGAAGTTGGAGAATGGAAGCCAAACTGAACGTTGAGTAGATTAATCAAACCACTTTCGACTTTGTTCCTTTTCGGGGACGAAAAGTTTTAAGTGGGGGAGATTGTAACGACCCGGAAAATCTGAACCAATTTAAAATTTTTAAATTGGCTAAAATAGTGGATTTTAAATATTTAAAATAAATATTTTAAATAATAGCAATGAAAAGTGAGTTGAATCGACGTTTGAAAACAAATATAATCACTTTGAATTATAAACAAGGCCTGAAATGGCGCGGTAGTTTCAAAATTTGAATTCAAATTTTGACTGACTGTACCGGGTGCAAACCAAAACGGATTTGAGTGAAACCAAAAATATTTAAATCTGTTAGTGAATACCTTTCTAACGAATCTGAAATATCGAAGTTTCATAGCGGAAAGCAAAAGTTATGGCCAAATGAATTTTCAGAAAGGTCGCTATGGAGTTTATATAGCCCGTGAAATTGGCCATTTTGCAGACGACCTCGGAATTCGACGAAACCACTTTTGTTGGATCCGGGATGTGAAGTTATTGCTAGGTTTCAAATTTCATAATTTTTGAAGCTAGTATGTGAGCGTGGCAAAGGAAAACGTGTTTTGGTCAATTATAGTTAAATTGGATCGACCTGAAATGGGCCTTTTTACAAACGATCTCAGAATTCGTCGAAACTAGTTTTGTTGGGACCGTATCGTCAAAACATAGCTAGATTTATTTTTCTGGAATTTTTCGAATCAGTTTGTGGCCCTGGCAAATTGAAATGTACGTTCAAATTGAATATTGAATGTTATATATTTTAATTTGAAAGAAAACTGACTGAAACAGTCGAATGGGCCTACGAAACATATCCCATTGTGTTCGGAATGGGGGTAAAATGCTAGGGACGACAGTCGTTCGGTTAAGATTGGAGTTCGTGTGCGAAAACCCTAATTTTCAAATTAATATAAATATCGGCCAATCAGATTTTTACAAAAAAAAATTCCGCTTTCTCTCTCCCCGACGTCGATTAAAGGCGGAAAGCCATTCAAACCTTCCCCCTCATTTTCCGATCAATCCACGCCGAATTAGCTCATGCCACAGTTGAACTTTGAAGATCTTCTCGAGATCTTCAAATCCATATAAAGTTTGGATTTTTTCATTGAGTGGTTTGGGAGAATCGAACTCTGGAAGTTCGGATGTTTCCACCGCCGCTGCGCCGCCTCTAGCCCACCGAAGTGGGCCCCGTTCCAGGCGCCAGCGCACCTCTCCTCCCTCTTCGTCGCTGCGATGGCCGATCGTCCAACCACTTCACCGTTTGCACGAAAATTCAAAACCTAGTTTTGAAGGAATTAGCTGAGGTACGGCTTGTTTTATTTAAACTGAAATTAACACTTTTAAACCGTTGCAAACTTTGAAAAATCATATCTTTTTTGTTTCTTGACGAAATTCGATGAAACAGGAAACACCGTGAACATGTGGACGTCTTCTACATTTTAGAAGAGACCGCATATTTTTCTGAGCCTTCTGCTATTTTTGGTGGAGTGGAACCCAAGGTGACGTTTATAATTTATAAACAATATGGAAAACGACGATGTATAAATTATATAGTCGATGTATGAGTTATATAAGCGTTGTACACCTCTTGTATAAGCGTTGTATAAGTTGTGCGTTCGATGTATTAGTTATATATGCGTTGTAAAAATTATATATGTGTTGAAATAGAAGTGAAATGCTATATATAAATAAATAAATATATATATATACGCCCCTCGTCCACAAACCATGGACGATATTTATTGGTTGTGATAGGTGTGAAAATTGATTGATAGCGAATGGTTGATTGGAATTGTTTGTGGTTTATATTGATTGATTGTGGTTGAAAAATACCCGTTTGTGGTTGAGAAATATTTGGTTGAAACCACATAGGATTAGTTTGTGGAAATGAAATAAATATACCGCCTGCGTGCGAACTAGATGCATGAATCCCCATTGTCAAAAACCGCGAGGTTTTAAGGTAGAGCGAGGAGCCGTACTAGGGACGGTCCCGGTTTTAACTACCCTGCCATTATGCTGTCGAAATTTTGAATAATATTCATGTGTTAGAATTATTTTCCTGTGTTGAAATTATATTCGTCTGTTGAATATAAAACCTTCATGTGTTGAATAGAAATTCATTCGTTGAATCATATTCATGTGTTGAATGGTATTCGTGTTTTGAATAAATTGTTTTAACAATAAAAATCACATTTTTATCTATATATACAAACTATAGAAAACCATCATGTGTTGAATTGAAATTCATTCGTTGAATAGAATTCATGTGTTGAATGGTATTCGTGTTTTTAAATATTAAAAATCACATTTTTATCTATATATACAAACTATAGAAAACCTTCATGTGTTGAATCGAAATTCATTCGTTGAATTGAAATTCTTGTGTTGAATGGTATTCATATTTTGAAATAAATTGTTTTGCAATAAAAATCACCTTTTTATCTATATATATAAACTATAGAAAATCTTCATGTGTTGAATCGATATTCATTCGTTGGATAGAAATTCATGTGTCGAATGGTATTCATATTTTGAAATAAATTGTTTTATAATAAAAATCATATTTTTATCCCCTATATGAACTTTATAAAATAATCTTGTTTTGAAATAAATTGTTTTATAATAAAAATCATATTTTTATCATCGATATTAACTATATAAAATAGTCGAGTTTTGAAATAAATTGTTTTACATTAAAAATCCCATTTTTATCATATACATGAATTGTTAAAAATAGTGAAGTGTTGAAATAGAAAACAATTAGATAAAAATATCATTTTTATCAAATGTATGAAATTCATATAGTTTTGAAATCGAAGAATCGATATATATATATATATAAATAGAATTAAAATATATCGAATAACGAAGCTACAGTTCGTATTTTGAAACCGTGATTTCAAACGATTAGTACGCGAGATCCGACCATCGGATTTTCCTGAAATCGCAACCGTTGGGTTCGCTTTGGAAATATCTTTCCAACGGCACCAACTTTGTAAAAATCCAACAGTTGGATTGTCTGGAATGTTTAATTCAAATCTGAAGAAAAACAGCGCCAGAATCAATTATATTTATATATATATATATATAATTATATTTAATCGAATAACGACGCTGTAGTTCGTATTTTGAAATCGAAACTTCAAACGATTATACCGGGAGATCCGACGGTTAGATTTTCCCGAAACTGGAACCGTTGGATTCGCTTTGAAAAGATCTTTCTAATGATGTAAATTTTGTGAAGATCCGACGGTTAGATTTTCAGATATGTTTAAATCAAATCTGAAGAAAAACAGCGCCATAGCCGCGTTATGGCCCGAAACGTCGTTTTGAATAAATTGGCTATTTTAAAATAAATAAAAATAGTGATAAATCGTTATAAAATATTATAAACGATATGGATGTGAAATTTAGGAACTAACTGAAGGTTGGCTAAGTCGAATGGTTTCCTGGGTGTTGATCTGATGTTGGTTTCGGCCTTCGGGGTTAATATTTGGGAAATTGTTCTCTTACTGATTGACGGTTAGTGACTAATGAATTGAAATGATGCGTATGTATGTTAGTGTTGCACTTGTTTATTATATACGCGAGTTGCTCAGAAAGACTGGGTTTATCCCATTCTGAATAACTAAATCGACGATAAGAAGTCGAAGATGAAGACGGGGGTTGAAGACTGATCTTCACCTCGTTTGGATGGTCACTGAGGTCCTGATTGGGAGGCATCCCGAAATATGGATAATGAGTGGTGATCGTCTAGACGTACGTGGGAATCGATGGATATGCGAGGTATTTAGTGTCTCCGGTTTCGTTCAGACCTAGAACGGACTTGCAAATGGATTGTGTGTCTGACATTGGTACTCATTCTGTGCGATTGATAACCATCAGTTGCATGGTGTGAATTGCCTGTGTGGCATGCTAAGATGCAGTGAACAGGGCTTCTGTTGAAAAGCAAAGTCTTGTGATTGATGATCAAAGCACCGCCTGTGTGTCGTAGCTTTGTGTATAACGTGAATTCGCGATCCTCACACCCCGGTATGAACTAGAAACGGGAGAGGACATCAGGGAGGGCCTGCGTTTCTTTCTATCTAGGAGTTGTGTTGGTGTTTTTACACGGCCTGACATTTTACTTATGTGGTTGTTACTGTTGCGAGGCGCCTCAGATATACCGGTGACTATGTGAAGCCGAAGGAGCCATTCGTTGGCTCGTTTACGCCCCATAGGGCGGGGAAACGCAATGTTCAGGCATAATAATCCACATCGGTGGACCGGCCCTGACGATCCAAGGCTTGCCTGCGCGCTTGTCTGAGGGGCGGGCTAGAGCGTCTCGAATTCGGTGAGGACGATCCCTTGCCTCTGTTCATGACGGAAATCCAATTTCCAAATACGACATCGTGCGGTTTTGATTGTATATATATAGCGACATGATATATGGTACCCATGCCGTCTAGGATTGATAGTTATGATTCGAAATTGTTTTTGAAACATGTCAACACTAGTAATAATATCAAATGCTTTTGTTTTATTCGTATCAAGCATATTTTGGCTATTATAAGGTAAAACTCTATCCTTCGGTTTGCGTTGCATTGCGTGATGGGAACTGTGCGTTGCATTGCGTGATGGGAACTGAGTCTTATAATGGCTTCATTTTTATAAAAAGCATTGCGATGTTTAAAAGAATGATTTGTTTTAAAACACTGGCAATCCAATGGAGTAAACCCGTTCCACGAAAGTGGCGTGGTCCTGTGATTAGCCATATTATAAATGTGTTGAGTAGATTTATCATACCAGTCCCATGACTGATTCGTAGTTTGTTTCACTTTCAAACTCGGGTGCCCCTTTTTCTACACGAGCAACCTTGTATCTCAGGTTTAGCTGGTTCTTTCTGGATAGCTGGGGTTGAAGATGGATTCTATTATTTATCTCTTTTTATGTTGTTCAGCTCCTATTGTACATTATGTTTGTTTTCCGCTGTAGTCATTTATGTATAGCCGAACTATATTTGTACTAAGTATGATCCTGTATACCGTGTAACTCTGATGATTACGTTTATCCAGTATATTCTATTGAGCATTATCTGGTGTATTTATTTATTTCTGTTCTGCTGCTATCTGTTTATGTGTTACATTCCAAGGATTACCCTTGCTGCCGTCAGTACGGGGTTTGGGGTCGTCTCAACCTTGTCATAGTTGGAAATCCAATTTCCATAAGCGCCAAGCGGTTTTTTTTTATTTGTATACTATATAGTAGAATGTGAGATGCAAGCATTCTTCTAGATTCTAAATTATTGGTGGAAATTTATAGACACTATGGTAATATTTGATTTAAAGTATACAAAGTTTTTGATCTCATAAGGTAAAAACCCGTTCCGTATTTATGGCGTGGTCTTATGAGATATCTTTATTTCTTTAATCTGTTTTAAAAACTGTTTACTCATACCAGTCCCCTGACTGACCCAGAGTTTATTTTTCTGTGTTTCCCTTAAACTCTTGGGTATTCATAACACTTGTTATGAATAGACAAGTGAATCAGGATTGGATAAAACTTGGAAAGCTAGAATGGAACTTTCTATGTGCTGATATACTTATCCTACAGTATAATTAAGTCTGCAAGTTGGTCATCAAGGATATGTATAGTTATAGAATGTACTATGAATGGCTTGTATCACTAGATATATGATGCTCTGATGTAATATATTCGGCTGTGTAACATTATGAAGTATCATCTTTTGTAAAAATTCCACTGTGAGATTCTGATGTTTCTGTGTTTTTATCTTCTACTTATTCTTATTCTTATTAATGGCACGACTTCCGATGTGTTCGAAAGTTGGGTCGTTACAGTTGATATCAGATCTTAGGTTACTGATTACCTAGGCTTTGGGTGAGTGTGAGAGAGCATATTTTTATAATAAAATTTAAAATAAATTTAGATCAAATTGGATGATATACCTAAGTTACTTATATCTAACCTAGTCTAGATTGACGACCTGTTATATTCAGGTGATTAAATGAGTAGCCGAGGACGAAGAATTCAAGCTAGTGGAACTTCCACTACTACTGGTCGTAATACTGGATCCCAGGATCAAGGAGAAACTGTTGAGGAAGTTACACTAGTCCAGCAGAACAAAAGATTTGCAACTATCTAAAAGGAGTTAATTAACTAGGGTCAGCCTCAAGATAAATTAATTATGGTTGAATTAAATTGGAATAATATCCAATCATATTGATTCCGGAAATCGAGTTAGAATTTTAAGTTGAATTAAAACTTGGATTTCCTAAAATTAAGGCTGGACTTGGATATGAACTCAAGGAAAGTGAACTGGTCAATTTGTGAAATTAAATCAGATTGGTGAGTCTCGAAATGGAGATAATTAATTAAGTGAACGAAGATTGTGGATAATACTTAACGGAGTTATGTAATTTGACTGAGGAGTTAAAAAGGGAATTTGGACAGATATGTTTGGTTATGAATAGGAAAATTGCTGATGTGTGTTAATTATTTAAATATAAGTTGATAACTCTAATCTTTTATTTACAAATTTCGAGGACGAAATTTTTATAAGGGGGTAGATTGTAATGACCCGGTATTTTACACATCACTGACACAGATATTAATTTATCGTAAGTATGTATTTACGAATATGATTTAAAATCTAGATTTTATAATTTGCAGAACATGTTCACTTGTGAATAACATCATTTATATCATAGCACTCACTAAAACCCATTTTTAGATATTCAGGTTTGATAGCATGTATTCGATAGCGTTTGTTTAAATTTATTTCATACACGTATGAATGATAACACTTTAATAGCAAGTTTTTAACGCCATTTTTATTTTACATGTTTGTTCATTTTATTTAAAAAAGGTTTTAGAATTTGGTATTTTGTAAATTCTCAATTTAAAAACTTTTGATCACTTGAATTAAAAACATGCCAAAACCTTTTCTTTTGTCAAAGCAAGTATTTAAAACAAGTTCAAGTTCACATCAACAATAAGACATGAAACACCATTTCTTTTTCAAATATGTTATATATATATATATATATATATACACACACACATGTGTGTGTGTGTGTGTACTTGAGCATACAACCCACCCTAATAGTAAACTAGTTAAGGGGATCTAGTGAAATATTTGTTCACATGGAAAAATCTATTTGGATCAAATAATTTCAGTTTCAAAATCTTTCTTTTATCTCTCAAGATTTTTGTGAAAATGACATTTCTCTTGCATTTTTCAAAACATCTTTATATTTGTCAAAAGACATGTGCCTATAGATTTACAAAATCTTGCATTTATATTGCCTACACTAGTTAAACATTAAAACATGGATTTGTATAAGATTTTCCCATGTACTATCATCACATGGTCGAGATCAAAGTGTACAAGAAATTTCAGATTTTGTAAAACCTTGAAAGGGAAGTAAAAGTATTTATATGTTTTATGTTAAATCAGAATTTTCATGAGAGATCTTGGGTGTAGAAATCCAAGGTAAAACTGAGCATGTATGATGCATAGATGGTTGCTATAATTTGATTAAATCAATGAAAGATTTAGAGAAAGATCATGGTTGTACATGAACAATTATTTTGTGACATTACATAGAAACCAATAGGAAAAGAAAATGTCATATGCAAAGGATTTTCAATGTGATGTTGGCTGAGATAAGCCACGTGAATAAGAGGTGATGGTGTGTTGATTTGGTAAGAAAAAGGACTTTTCTGATATGTCAATCATTTGTCAACATGAAATCTGAAAACTGATTTTGCTTGTCTTCCAAAACCAGTATTGAATGCACCATATTTTAATAGTTTTTTCCCACTATAAATAAGACCCGAGAACACACATTTTCCACACACAACACAAGAGCACTTAAATAAGATCAGTAGAGGAAAAGCCAAGGGTTTCAAGCTTTGAAGATGAGTAAAAATATTAGATTCATTTAGTATTTTGGTGCTACTTTATGCTTAATTTCTGATTATATTTCCCATGTGTGATTCGTGCTTGGATAGGATTAAAATCATATTTTGGGACCATGTATATGTATGACAGCTAAACCCTGTAATCCTGTTAAATGAATGTGTGCTTGATCTTTGAATGAATCATCATGTTTCTGGACATAAGCAGGTATCAAAACCCTGAGGCATCTGTTGCTGGTACTAGGTTGCATACTGTTAAAAACTGGGTATGTTTGTGCATATGAAAAAAAAACTAAACTAACCCATGTTCCTATTTAACATAGTTAAACAATATGCTCTATTTATGGGATGTCTACTTTCGTCCTAAGTATAAATCTGAAATGTCCTCAAGGAGATGTAGTTGTTCGGGTCATTAGAAGAAGAATATATATATATATATATATATATATATATTTATGTATATATGTATATGACTAAGATAATTCTATTAAATGCATACCAATTGGAAACATTAGAAAGTAGAAACTAAATTAGCCAGTTCATTATTTGACCGTGTGTTCGAGAAATAAACTGCTGTTGTCGAGTGTTAGGGGAGTTATAGTGCCAACACCACAGGGATGTAAACCTTAAGGTTCTTTCCAGTTAGTGATAGTATGCCGCAGTACATATTTTAACGCGAAGTTGAACATGTTTTGATCGAATGGTTTGTTTGAGTTTTCTTTTTATTTTCAGTCCGGGAAAAATGGAGTGCTCTGATCAAATTTGCCGAAGACGGGCTGAACAAGTTATAATGGTTTCATACGTCGTGTGCGCATACGGACTGACATAAGTGTGCACATGCGCACTATATGGTGCATAGCTGTTTTGAGTACTGTAAAGAAAAGACGTTGTACAAAAAAAAGTGTGTCCATCTGACTCATTCTTATCAAACAACTAAGAAGTTGGAAGGAGTGAAAGAATGGGGTTGGTGAAGCTCAATCTGAGAAACGTTGGAGGGGGAGCGAGTTCAGCAGTCATTAGTAATGCGGAAACAGGGGTTGAGTGAGTAACTACTCGTCAAGGAAGTTTCTACGGCGTCGATAGTTTATGGTGGAAGCCAGGAGCTATTCTATGGCGGATGATGACTGCATTGATTTTATTTTTGTTGAGTTCGAGCAGAGCGTTTGTTCCGACAAATCCCGTCGAAGTGTCATTTTTCCAATCGAGTTGATCAGAGACAGGAAAATTAGTTAGAATGACTTCTCTATGTTGTGAGTGCGCGTGTGAGTGGTGCCGACACCGAGTACGGACCGATATGTGTGCACATACACACTGAGTTGTGCCCGACAATGTACACATGCACACTAAGCTGTGCACGACAATTGTTTGCGGACTAAAAATGAAGAAGCACTTAAATACTAGGGTGCAAGGATGGAAGAGAAATGAGCATAAGGAACTGAAATCATGCACGGTAGGGTCTCGGCTAGAATGTATTGAAACTAGGCAAAGTACTTCCTTTTTGCGTGAGCTGCTAAACCATGGGCGGACGCAGAGCTGATCACTAGAGCTGGAAGTTTAGCGGAGGAGCATTGGCTTACGCCAGTAGAGTAATGGGTGTCAAAGAATAAAAAGTAAGTGAAGAAGCCATCACGAAATAGGATGGGAAATAATTTAAAGCAGGTTCCGGAAAAATAAAAATAAAAAATGTGTGGAGATTTAGGAGCAGGTCTCGGCAAAATTTGAAAACACTGGGAGTGGGTTTATAAGTGCCACGTGGCCCAAAAAGGGGATAAGGAGCAGTGGGCCTTAGGGTTATGGGCTTTGTAACTCTGGGTAAAGTTTTAAATCACTAAATTGAAAAACAAGAAACCTGGGCGGTAAGGGAAGGTATAAACATTGGAAAAGGAATGTTAGAAAGGAAATATGAGATGAAATATTTTGTAGCAGATAGGAAATTTAATTATCCACTGGAAGTATTGATTTTCGTGGATCATTAAAGCAATGTGGGGTAAAATTAACAAGGGCGTGAGTTGGAAATGCCTGGGCCACGAAGAAAAAATACATAAGACGATAAAACAAGAAGGGTAAATGTAAGTATGGGCCGAAGAATTTAGATAGCCAGCGAGGAATAGATTAAGAAATTAAATTATAAAAGTTTGTTTGGTTAAATATATAAACACATTTTTAAATCAAATCATTTGTTTTAACAATAATAAAGTAAATGGATTTACATATGTAATCATATAACTTAAAAAGGAATTATATAGCTATATGAGATCAAGGTCGTCTTAATTCAAAATGTAAATTTATCATTTGAGTAAATCTTTCCAAGACTAAATAGTCATTGTGTTTAAATACAATCAATCATTTACAGTGATCAAGGGAAGGTGATTGATCGTTAATGAAATTCTAATATTTTAAATATACATTGAAGTATTATTTAACCAACTGAGCTCAATAACTATTTAAAAGAGAAAATAAAATAAAATCAAAGAAGAAAAGTAATAAAAAGAGATTTTTATTTAATAAAAACCAAATATCATGGACAGGTGGAAGGAAAGATAATAGCAGAAAAATCAAATGTTGAAGCTTGGTTTTAGAAGTCACCGAGTTTAAAAATAAAACAAAAAGGGAAATAATAAAAATAGAAAATAGTAACTATCATTGGTCTCGAATTGACCATAGATCATTATACCTGAAAATGGAATTTTATGAATGCATTGGCTTGGAGAATACTTTTGCTGCTCGATTCGAACAACAAGGTTTACCTTATTAGGGTTCAACGCACCATACATGCTCATCCTGGGACAAGGCCTGAAATTCTGTTTGTGAGCAATAGGGAGGAACCGGTGGTACCATTTTTTTGTGATCATAGGTAAATTTTACTTCCATCCACAGTTTCTTTTAGTTAATCCACAATATTTTTGGCCAACCGAGGTAAATTTTCCAAAGAATATAATTACAAAGTGTTCATTCAACTATGCTCTATCCTTAACAGACTTATAATGAGACACAACCTCACATGCACACACTCACATACATACATACATACAAGGTTATAATACCCCACCTAAGATTCTGCAATAATAATACAAACTGGTGCTCTGTTAGTTGAACATAGATGTGGTTGTATGGTTTGAATTGAATTTACCTATTAATGTGTATGGAAATAGAATTTACCTATTAATGTTTGCTGCATTGATATGACTAATTCCCATCGAACTCTTTTACAAATGCATGTTACTGTTATATTATTGAAGTTTGATCATGTACGTTACTTTGTAACTTTTTGCCCTCCACACCAAGAAATTCTGGTTTCGTCACTGACTATGCTCTATCCTTAACAGCCTTATAATGAGACACAACCACACATGCACACACTCACATACATACATACAAGGTTATAATAGCCTACATTATGAATTTACCCAATAGTTTCTCAACAAAATATATGGAGTCACAACCGGATGACCGACATTCAACTAGAAAGTAGCTATAACAACATTACCATAAAACAACATATTATCACTGAAACACCCCGCCTCCATTAAAGTCACTCACAGAGGGAATGCCTTAACTTCGGTGGAGCATTATAGGTAAAAGATGCAGATAAATTACAAGACAGACAAACAAAGCAGCGGAAAATAAAGTTATTTTATAAACAACTTAATTCAGTCAAGCTTTTACAATAATTTCCTCAATCATACTTAAATGTAATGCATAGAACTTCTGTATTGATTTAAAAACATCCAAGAATAAAAGAAGCATAAAAACAATGAAATTCGCCGATAAAGCATGAACCAGCCATAGCAGTGGAAGAGAGAGAGTCCAAAGATACACCAACTAGTCTTCAAGCTAGGAAAGAGAAGTGGTCCAAGTTAGGCTAAGCTATTCCCTCCCTGACTACTTGGGGGGGGGGGGGACGGAAGAAAAGAGGCGAAAAACAAACTGTGTCAGGCATAAGTCTGGTAAGTCCAGTGATCTTTCAGCATGCAAACGAGATAAAGGATCATGACATCAATAAACCGAAAATAGGACAATACCATAAAAACAAGGTAAATAAAGACAAGATAAGTGCAAGGTGAACTTAATGCGCTTCTACTTTTTCTCTGCTTCCCTACTACTCTGTTAATCTAATTTCTATATTTATCTCTGCACCACCTAACTAGTGTCCCAACTAGTAATCTGTATAAAATGATAACGTGGTCTCAATCCCCGTAATTGTGGTAGCCTTCAAGCGTAAATCTATCGTGAGGATTCCACCTCAATCAGCCAAATTGCCATGTAAATTTTAGATGTACCCTTACTACCCTATCGATCGGCTCCCTACTAGTATTCATGTTCCATGTGTCTGTGTCAATCGGCTGCCTCTTGCATGTAGATACCCTGTGCCGGCCCTACCATAAGGTGTATCAGTCCTTATGATAGTGACCCGACACGATTCAAGATGCACAGTGTATAACTACTGGTACCTAGTGCCTGCTTTTTCCCACTCTGGAGTATGTGCACGCCCGTAAACCATCGGAACCTACAATGACGTACCCCCCTGCCACTACTTTGACATCTTATAATAATCCCAGTAATCGTGCTCCACTTTTCCTAGTTCAGGGTACCGTGATACATCTATGTGGGTTACTGCTGAAATGGGTCCCCGTTACTAGGGCTTCGTATTGGTTAAGTTTGTGGGCCTATATTTACTAATATTACCCACCAACCCAATATGTACTTAACCCTCCCATCGATTCAAGCATGTTTATTAAATGGTTGAGTTTTGTGGGCCTATATGTACTAATATTACCCACCTACACGATATGTACTTAACCCTCCCACTGATTCAAGCATGTTTATTAAATGGTTAAGTTTTGTGGGCCTATATGTACTAATATTACCCACCTACAAGAGATGTGCTTAACCCTCCCACTGATTCAAGCATGTTTATTTAATGGTTAAGTTTTGTGGGACTATAGTAACTAATATCACCCACCTACACGAGATGTACTTAACCCTCCCACTGATTCAAGCATGTTTATTTAATGGTTAAGTTTTATGGGCCTATATTTACTAATATTACCCACCAACCCGACATGTACTTAACCCTCCCGCGCATTACGTCCTATTGGCTAAGTGTTGTCTGTTCATGTTAACTTAACCCACTCATTCATCATGTCATGTTGGTTAAGCGTTTCTTATTAACTTGACCCTCCTTACTTATCATGTTGGATTGGTTAAGTCTTTCCTATTAACTTAACCCCGTTCGTTCATCAAGTTATATTGGTCAAGTGTTTCTTGTTAAATTAACCTTACGTATTCATCTTGTTGTATTGATTAAGTGTCATCAATGAATTCAAGTTAACTTAACCCACCTACGTGTCATGTTACTTTGGTTAAGTGTTGCCTTCTGGTGTTAACTTAACCCTACTACAAATCTAGTTATATTGGTTAAGGGTTGCCCTCTTATTTTAACTTAACCTTTCCATAAATCAAGCTATATTGGTTAAGTGTTTCTAAATTTACTTAACCTCACCCACTTGTCTAATTAACATGCTATAATGGTTAAGTGTTCTAAATTTACTTAACCTCACCCACTTATCTAATTAACATGTTATTACGGTTAAGTGTTCTAAATTTACTTAACCTCACCCACTTGTCTAATTAACATGTTATAACGGTTAAATGTTTCCTTAATTGACTTAACCCTACCAATCTTGACTTAGCTTTATTAAAGCACTAACCATTCACATTAGACAGACATTGTTGTGGTCACTGGATGTGCCGGTTGGTTCCGGGCAGTTTTACAACACAACTCAGTCTAACCACGGGTCCTTTTTGGGCTCAATGCACTAACCACCCACATTAGACAGGTATTGTTGTGATCACTGGATGTGTCGGTCGGTTCCGGGCAGTTTTACGTCACAACTTAGTCTAACCTCGGGCTAGGCATATTCGTATTTTCTAAATTTGCATATTTCTTATTTATGACAAATTCGATATGTAAATTATTCCCAATTTAATTATGCCATAATTATCCTTTTAATTATGCTCACAATTAATGGTATACTAAATATACCATTTCATGAACCAATCTATGCCATGTAATTTTTCATGTTTATCCTACATATTTATATGTAAATTATAAATCTATTATTGTCACGGCCCACTTTCCTTCTAAATCACAATCAAAATTTTAGGTATATAGATTATACCATTTTCATGCCACTTATTATTCTTATGTGTCAAACATTCCAATTACATGTAATTTCATGTTTTCTCCAACGTTACCCCATTGTACATTCGCAAAATTACATAGAATGTTAGGCTCGATATTTAAGCCTAACTTATAAAAAAAAGGGGGAAAAGAGGAACTTTGCAACATTCCAACATCATACAAAAGTATGGATCTAACTACACATATGTCACATGGATTTTCCATAGAACAATATACTTTTAACTATGAACTTGCAAATTTGATCTATGCAACATGAACCATAAGCATATGAATTTACATAAAACTATACAAGTTAAACTTGGCATGTAAAGGTGAACTTGCAAATTAGATCTATCATTAAGACATATGGATCTAACATATAAAGTTGTAGATCTAAACATATAAGGTCATAGATCTAAACATGTATGCATAATGGCTCTAAACAATTAGGCATAAACGACATGACTTAGCCTAAAACTTGTATGTATCATAATATCACCAAACTTACATTTGATAATTTCATTCCCAAATTCCTATACAACATCATAGGTTTACTAACCAATTTCCACATAACATGATAGATTCGATAGACCACAATAGTTCATAGGCATATATGATAGAATAGACATGAATAAACATGAATCAGCATCACATACAACTTGATACAATTCTATTTTACAATTCATTACAAATCATGTCTTTAATTTATTCACATCTAAAAGATAAGTACACTTACAAACAAAAAGGAAATCTTGAGTTCTGGGATCTGTATTCTGAAATTGAATTGCTCGCCTTTGATGTAGATTGTTGAATTCTCTTAGTTGAATTAGATTAGATTTAATTTGATTTAGGTTTTAGTAGCGGTTAGGCTTAGATGAGAATGAATAATAGAATTAGGTTTTAGGTTTAGGGTCCTTATATAGTTGCAGAGAGTGTTTTAGGACCATTAGATTAACCCTGAACCATGAGAACCAATCAGATGCCACATCTTCCTTAGAGCGAATCGGCCCGTGGTTTGACAGTCAAACACACTGAATCAACCCCTAGTCGACACGGTGGGGCTCGGGTCGACCTCAAAAATGGGCCAGTTCAGTTATTCCCCCTCCCGATTCGTTGTTTTGAACTTTTTTGCATATTTATTTATTTAATTTATATATATATATATATATATATATATATATATATATATATATATATTCTCATAGGCATACAAACTACAAGGCTTAATAACTTCTTCATAAGGTATCAGTTTTATGCAAACCAAATGTCTATCTTGACCAAAATCTTGAGATGAACGTAATAGCGCAATTCATTTCACTTAATTCTTCTTCTAAAAATTAAGTGTTCTTGAATTTGTTAATTTCAATATTATCAGAATATTCGAGGTGTTATATTCTCCCCTCCTTAAAGGATTTCGCCCCCGAAATCTTCAAGTTAAGAAGAATGCATTCTAACATCCAATCATCCATCTACTCATCCATCATCCACAAGCATCCATTGTCCTTAAAAGACTTCTAACGCCATATGAACATATGCAGAGTGCGTGTATATGTCTCTTATCTAGTGCAAAATAAGGCGGTCTACCGATCCAGTTGACCTCCTTAATGCGAATCATGAGAGTGTCATGCGTCCAATATGTATGCAGATATCCCTAATTATGTAAATACTATATGTGTGCATATTCACTCATCCATATGCAACATCCATATGATAACACATCAAGTTTCAATCCATATACAAATACATTCATATGCATATGCAATATGAAAGTGACTGAGCTGATCTAGTGCCTAATGTGTGTATATGCATCCACGAGCAACCACTAGCAAACACTTGCAACCACTTGCAACCATCAATCATAACATGTCTCAAACACATGTTTTCATCCATTGGCTTCTACCTTAGGATCAAGGATAGGACCGAGAGGATATACTTAAAAGATAAAGACTAGCATGCAAATAAATATTACAGAAAAAGGGGGAATCAAGGATATACCCTCAAAAAGGGTATGATGCGCATATCTAGTCTTCAGTCTTTTAAGTCGCATCTTCTTTGAGCTTCACTCCACTGCACCTTAACTAATTTAACTTCACACATGAAGCTTCTTGACCTCCATTTCCAAAACCCACTAGTAAAGATAGGATCTCGATCATTTACGATGTTAGAGGGTATCCAATGTTGTTAAACTATCTTTCCAAGATAAACAGAAGTTAACCATGATACCAAGTGTATATACTAAGATGATAGAGGTCTCTCCTCTACTTAGCTTATCCATCATGTCACAAATCTGAGGGTCTAAAGCTAAAGCTTGCTATGTACTTTTTACCTCTTTTAAGGTTAGTTTTTTTTTTCTACTTAGGGCGCCTGCCACAACTATTTATCTCTCATGCAAACCATCCTAGTCGAACTCAACATCCCTCAAGTACAAGCCCCAAAGGCCTAAACCAATATCAGACAAGCACCCAAGGAATACCACCTCCGAATTTGGACGATCTACGTGAGGTGATACTTGCAAAACAACCAAACAATTGAGCACTTAACCGACTCTGGCTATCCTCGCCAATCTTGCTCCAAAACTATCGTTGATCGCATAAATGGCTTTGTATTGTCAACTGGATATATGCGGAAGCCTATCTCGAGTTTTTAGGGGGAAAACTCCTAACTTTAATCAAAAAAAAATCTGCGTACTCATGGACTACTCTAACGGATCGAAAATCGTCGATAAATACATAAAGTGACTCTAGCTAGCTAAGACAAACTGATCCCTTAGGATCGCACGAAATTTCGAGTGTATTCCCGAGGCAAGTCGAAAGTCTAACTACCCTCCTTTCACAATTAGTAGCTAACTAATCCATGCCTAAAATCAACCCATACCCCATGAAACCAAAAACATAAGTATCTCAAATCCTTACAAACCAAAGATAAATGAGCCGAACCACAAATTGGACTTGAGACAATAATGGGATCCTCTTTTATACAAGCTCTAGGGTGCAGAGACTCAACTATGAAAGCAGATATAAACGAATGCGAAGCGCAAAAATAAAAAAGAGTACTAGAAGGATGATCAAGAAGAAAAAATAAACTTTTCAATAGAAACCTTACTACCTCTCTCTCAGGTATGCTGGTGGTAAGAGCATGCACTTGCCTTCCGGAAAATCCTGTCTTTTGTTCTTGCCCTTGCCCTTAATTATATGACCCATTATACCATAATAAAGATACTTCCTCTTGTTTTAGGTTTTACTATTCTTTCCTCCCCTCCTTTGTGAACCAAGTCTATATCCATGAGTTCTTCATCCTTGGGTGTGTTCCTTAGCCAAACTCCCTCATTCTCATCTTTGCCATCCTTGTGTAACTTGTTGACAGGTCTTTTGAAAACTGCCTCCATCGCATGGAAAATCCTACAAAGCTCAAAAGAAAATTAGCCTTAGGTGAAACTACTACGGCTATAGATGGAAGTTGGGCACTTATTTGCCCTTCGACAAGTGTCATGGTCTCATCAAGCCTACGGAACCATGTCGTGATGAGGTTACCTCCCAAAAAGCCAGGAGCCCCGGAGACTCAGGGAAGAAGAAAACAAGGATTCAAACAGAGGATAAAAAAGATAGTGCATATGGCTTTGGGGAATATGCCTTTAAAACAAAGCTTTTCTTTTGAAAATGCTTATTTTAAAATCGTTTCGAAAATAAATTTTCAAATCTTTTATCTGATCCGGTAACCTTCAACTCTGATACCAAGTGAAACACCCCGCCTCCGTTAAGGTCACTCGCAGAGGGAATGCCTTAACTTAGGTGGAGCATTTTAGGTAAAAGATGCAGATAAATTACAAGACGGACAAATAAAGCAGCGAAAAATAAAGTCATTTTATAAACAACTTAATTCAGTCAAGCTTTTAAAACAATTTCCTTAATCGTACTTAAATGTAATACATAGAACTTCTGTCTTGATTTAAAAACTTCCAAGAATAAAAGAAGCATAAAAACAATGATATTCCCCGATAAAGCATGAACCAGCCATAGCAGTGGAAGAGAGAGAGTCCAAAGCAATACACCCGCTAATCTTCAAGCTTGGAAAGAGAAGAGGTCCAAGTTAGGCTGAGCTATTCCCTCTCTGACTACCTAGCGAGGTGGGGGGGGGGGGACGGAAGAAAAGAGGAGAAAAACAAACTAGGTCAGACATAAGTCTGGTAAGTCAAGTGTTCTATCAGCATGCAAACAAGATAAAGGATCATGACATGAATAAACCGAAAATAGGACAATACAATAAAAACAAGGTAACTAAAGACAAGATAAGTGCAAGGTGAACTGAATGCGCTTCTACTTTTTCTCTTCTTCGCTACTACTCTGTTAATATAATTTCTATATTTATCTCTGCACCACCTAACTAGTGTCCCAACTAGTAATCTGTATAAAATGATAACGTGATCCCAATCCCCGTAATTGTGGTAGCCTTCAGGCGTACATCTATCATGAGGATTCCACCTCAATCAGCCTAATTGCCATGAACATGTTAGATGTACCCTTACTACCCTATCGATTGGCTCCCTACTTGTATTCATGTTCCATGTGTCTGTGTCAATCGGCCCTCTCTTGCATGTAGATACCCTGTGCTTCCCTCACCATAAGGTGTATCACTCCTTATGATAGCGACCCGACACGATTCAAGATGCACAGTGTATAACTACTGGTACCTAGTGCCTGCTTTTTCCCATTCCGGAGTACGTGCACGCCCGTAAACCGTCGGAACCTACACTGACGTACCCCTTGACATTATTTTGACCGCTTATAATCAGCCCAGTAATCGTGCCCCACCCTTCCTAGTTCAGGGTACTGTAATACATCTATGTGGGTTATTGCTGAAATGAGTCCCCGTTACTAGGGTTTCCTATTGGTTAAGTTTGTGGGCCTATATTTTCTAATATTACCAACCAACCTGATATTTACTTAAGCCTCACATCATTTCAAGCATGTTTATTAATCAGTTAAGTTTTGCGGGCCTATATGTACTAATATTACCCACCTACACGAGATGTACTTAACCCTCCCACTGATTCAAGCATGTTAATTAAACGGTTAAGTTTTGTGGGCCTATATGAACTAATATTACCCACCTACACGAGATGTACTTAACTCGCCCACTGATTCAATCATGTTTATTTAATGGTTAAGTTTTGTGGGCCTATATTTATTAATATTACCCACCTACACGAGATGTACATAACCCTCCCACTGATTCAAGCATGTTATTTAATGGTTAAGTTTTGTGGGCCTATATTTACTAATATTACCCACCAACCCGATATGTACTTAACCCTCCCACGCATTACGTCCTATTGGTTAAGTGTTATTCGTTCATGTTAACTTAACCCACTCATTCATCATGTCATATTGGTTAAGCATTTCTGATTAACTTGACCCTCCTTACTTATCATGTTGGATCAGTTAAGTGTTTCCTATTAACTTAACCCCGTTCGTTCAACAAGTTATATTGGTCAAGTGTTTCTTGTTAACTTAACCCTACGTATTCATCTTGTTGTATTGATTAAGTGTCATCAATCAATTCAAGTTAACTTAACCCATCTACCTGTCATGTTACTTTGGTTAAGTGTTGTCTTCTTGTGTTAACTTAACCCTACTACAAATCAAGTTATATTGGTTAAGTGTTGCCCTCTTATTTTAACTTAACCTTTCCATAAATCAAGTTATATTGGTTAAGTGTTTCTAAATATAGTTGGCCTCACCCACTGGTCTAATTAACATGTTATAACAGTTAAGTGTTCTAAATTTACTTAACCTCACCCACTTGTCTAATTAACATGTTATAACGGTTAAGTGTCTAAATTTACTTAACCTCACCCACTTTTCTAATTAAGATGTTATAACGGTTAAGTGTTCTAAATTTACTTAACCTCACCCACTTTTCTAATTAACATGTTATAGCGGTTAAGTGTTCTAAATTTACTTAACCTCACCCACTTGTCTAATTAACATGTTATAACGGTCATGTGTTTCCTTAATTGACTTAACCCTACCAATCTTGACTTAGCTTTGTTAAAGCACCAACCACTCACATTAGACAGGTATTGTTTTGGTCAATGGATGTGCCGGTTGGTTCCGAGCAGTTTTAAACCACAACTCAGTCTAACCTCGGGTCCTTTTTGGGCTCAATGCACTAACCACCCACATTAGATAGGTATTGTTGTGGTAATGGATGTGCCGATCGGTTCCGGGCAGTTTTACACCACAACTCAGTCTAACCTCGGGTTAGGCATATTCATCTTTTCTAAATTTACATATTTCTTATTTATGACAAATTCCATATGTAAATTATTCCCAATTTAATTATGCCATAATTATCCTTTTAATTATGCTCATAATTAATGGTATACCAAATATACCATTTCATGAACCAATCTATGCCATGTAATTTTTCATGTTTATCCTACATATTTATTTGTAAATTATAAATCAATTATTGTCATGGCCCACTTTCCTTCTAAATCACGTTCAAAATTTTAGGTATAAAGATTATACCATTTTCATGCCGCTTATCATGCTTATGTGTCAAACATGCCAATTAAATGTAATTTAATGTTTTCCCCAATGTTACCCCCATTGTACATTCGCAAAATTACATAGAATATTAGGCTCGATATTTTAGCCTAACGTATAAAACAAAAAGGGGAAAAAAGGAACATTGCAACAATCCAACATCATACAAAAGTATGGATCTAACACCACATATGTCACACAGATTTGGCATAGAACAATATACTTTTAACTATGAACTTGCAAATTTGATCTATGCAACATGAACCACAAGCAAATGAATTTACATAAAACAATACAAGTTAAACTTGGCATGTAGTGGTGAACTTGCAAATTAGATCTATCATAAAGGCATATGGATCTAACATATAAAGTTGTAGATTTAAACATATCAGGTCATAAATCTAAACACGTATGCATAATGGCTCTAAACAATTAGGCATAAACGACATGACTTAGTCTAAAAGTTGTATGTATCACAATATCACCAAAACTTACATATGATGATTTCATTCCCAAATTCATGTACAACATCATAGGTTTACTCACCAATTTCCACATAACATGATAGGTTCGATAGACCACAATAGTTCATAGTCATATATGATAGAATAGACATAAAAAAACATGAATCAGCTTCACATACAACTTGATACAATTCTATTTTACAATTCATTGCAAATCATGTCTTTAATTTATTCACATCTGAAAGATAACTACACTTACAAACAAAAAGGAATTCTTGAGTTTTGGGATCTGTATTCTGAAATTGAATTGCTCACCTTTGATGTAGATCATTGAATTCTCTTAGTTGAATTAGATTAGATTTAATTTTATTTAGGTTTTAGTGGCGACTAGGTTTAGATGAGAGTGAATAATAGAATTAGGTTTTAGGTTTAGGGTCCTTATATAGTTGCAGAGAGTGTTTTTTGACCATTAGATTAACCCTGAACCATGAGAACCAATCAAATGCCACATCTACCTTAGAGCGAATCGGCCCACGGGTTGACAGCCAAACACCCTGAATCAACCCTTAGTCGACCCAGCGGAGCTCGAGTCGACCTAAAAAATGGGCCGGTTAGGTTATTCCCCCTCCCGATTCGTTGTTTTGAACTTTTTTGCATACTTATTTATTTAATTTTTATATACGTCTATATATATTTTTCTCATATGCATATAAACTTCAAGGGTTAATAACTTCTTCATAATGTATCCGTTTTATGCAAACCAAATGTCTATCTTGACCAAAATTTTGAGACGAACGTAATAGCGCACCCCATTTCACTTAATTCTTCTTCTAAAAATTAAGTGTTCTTGAATTTGTTAAATTTAATATTCTCAGAAAATTCGGGGTGTTACAATCACAAGTGGATTATCTTATCTAGAAGTAATCATTTCTTCTTAAAACTATGATCATTTATATGAGGTGCTAATTGGAATATATCAATGATCATGTAATCCCCTTTCAGTCACTCTGACATAGACAATGCCTCTGACATGGACACTGACTTTGAAGAAGAAGAAGCAAAAGAAGAAGAAGATTAACATGCCTCTTGGTGGAAAACCCATTTATGTATTATGTATGTATATATTCAGTTATGTTTTATGTATGACTGCTTTACGATACTTTATGTTGCATTTTGACGCTCGCTGGTGGAGTTTGTGAATGGTAGTGAATGCTGGTGATGATGCTGGTGATGATATTTTTGAAACTTTTTGAATGTTTGTGAATGTTGTGATGAATGCTTGTTATGATTGTTGGCTTGAATATTTGTGGAAGTTTGTGATTGTTGGTGATGAATGTTGGCTTGAATGTTTGTGAATGGCTTGAATGTTTGTGAATGGCAGTGAACGTTTGTTAATGCTGGTGATGATTGGTAACCGCAAGCATTTTAATAGTATCTTTGTTTGACTTTAGGTAGATTTAACTTTGGGTTTATCATTTATATATGCTCGCTACCAACTGACTTACATTGAAAAGTAATTTGCAAACCCAAATATGACTATCCAAGTACATAATTACTTATGGATAGATTAAGGATGTTGGTACATAATTACTTATGGTACATAATTACTTATGGATAGATTAAGGATAAATTAAGGTACATAATTATTTGTGGATAGATTAAGGATAAATTAAGGTGGAAGAACTCCCCCTAACCTGCATTCTCTTCCTTTAAATGGATTGTCTGTTGCTCCTTCAAATATAAGGTGGAAGAACTCCCCCTAATTAGTGCAGTAGCAATAACAAATGGACCGTCTGTCTCTTATATTTTTCGATGTTGCTCCTTCCTCCGATCTGTAATTCATGAGTGTTAATCGACATGGCGATGTGAGAAAGGAAGCTGACGTGAATTTAGGTTTACAATTTGGTCAATGGAAAAAAGGGGAATGTTAGGAGAGAGAAGATGAACGATTAGATTATTTTTAGATGTTTTCGTGAGGGGGAAATGTCGCGCCCAAATTTCAGCGGAAGAATGCAACGAGGTGGTTGTCCTTGATTAGATGATAGGATAATGTTTAGATAGGAAACATGGATTGATTTTAACCGTTGGGTTAAATATGCATCTATGGTTGTGGCTTTATTTATGCTGGTAACGCGGATCGCTGACCTGGTTTGTATTTATGTAAAGCTTCACTTTGATCTAGTATTGCACGTCATAGCACAAGAATTCCAACCACAACAGTGCATTCACGTCTAACACAACAACATATGAATACTGTTGCAGAAGATCAAAGAAAGCATAGCTTTGGCCACACTTTCCATGCAACGCACACAAAATAGTGTCGAATATGCCCACTTTTGTAGTAGTGATATAATTTTGAAGGTATACATTACATTATATAAAAATGGGATTTTAAAATATATATAGCATATAAAAATGGGATTTTTAGAATATATGTAGCAAGATTTTTTTTAAAAGAAGTGACACAGTATAAAAATGTGATTTATAAATAGAGATAGCATTGAAATAAAAATGTGATTTTTATTTATAAAGATCGTTGTTTAAAAATTTGTTTTTTAACATAAACCGCGTGAAACATATTGCGATGGAACCGATTGGAGGCAAAGAGGAATCCAAACCATACCATAAATTCAGAAATACACACTGATGGAGTGGAATCCAAGGTGAGAACTCCTTCTCACTTTAATTTCTACTACAGTTAAATATATACAACGATGTATACGGTGCTTAGTAGCACCCGACGTCATTTATTGTACAAACCATGATTGTTTGTTTGGACTGTATTTTGTGTTGTTTGTGATGTTGAAATGTTTAACATATTAAAAATAATGTTAACATTAATATGGTAGTTGAAATAAAATTATAAATATTCATTTAAAATTTGAACAGTGAAATTTGGTTAAATAGAAAATATTTCAAATCGAGTTAGAATTGGTTAAATTTGTTAACCAATAATTTATTTAAATAAACTATTGTTGTTTGAAAACCCCACACGGGTATTGGGATGATATTTGACATACACTAGTCCCAATATTTAGTTGCATGTCAATCGATTGACAATCTGTAATGAGCGTTATTTATTTATTTATTTATTTATTTTAATGCTCGCACAGTTATAAATTTCACTCTGTATGTAAATGGACTGTTTGGTGATTATTTATCATTGTTGTTGCATACATGCAACGTATGAAATCCATATAACTGAAATTATATGGTAATTGATTGAGTCGCATTCCAATTCAGAAATAAAAGAAGCGTTTAAAATAAATGACGTTTTTAAATAAAGGACATTTTTAAAATAAGAATATTTCAAAAAAATTGTTTTTAACAATAAAAATCACATTTTTATTGTATGTATAAAGAATAAAAGAATAATGCATTAGAATACGTTTTTGTTAGATAACGATTAAAAAAGTTACCTTTAACATGTTAATGAAAATAAAATAATCATTTGTTAAATTATGTTATTGTACATTAAAAATGCCATCTTTAACATATTAATAAAAATAGATTAAAAATACGTTGAATTATATTTTTGTACATTAAAAATGTCATCCTTAACATGTTAATGAGAATAAAATATATAAACAATAAAAATATCATTTATAAATAGAGATAGCAAGATTTTTTTAAAAGAAGTGACACAGTATAAAAATGTGATTTATAAATAGAGATAGCATTGAAATAAAAATGTGATTTTTATTTATAAAGATCGTTGTTTAAAAATTTGTTTTTTAACATAAACCGCGTGAAACATATTGCGATGGAACCGATTGGAGGCAAAGAGGAATCCAAACCATACCATAAATTCAGAAATACACACTGATGGAGTGGAATCCAAGGTGAGAACTCCTTCTCACTTTAATTTCTACTACAGTTAAATATATACAACGATGTATACGGTGCTTAGTAGCACCCGACGTCATTTATTGTACAAACCATGATTGTTTGTTTGGACTGTATTTTGTGTTGTTTGTGATGTTGAAATGTTTAACATATTAAAAATAATGTTAACATTAATATGGTAGTTGAAATAAAATTATAAATATTCATTTAAAATTTGAACAGTGAAATTTGGTTAAATAGAAAATATTTCAAATCGAGTTAGAATTGGTTAAATTTGTTAACCAATAATTTATTTAAATAAACTATTGTTGTTTGAAAACCCCACACGGGTATTGGGATGATATTTGACATACACTAGTCCCAATATTTAGTTGCATGTCAATCGATTGGCAATCTGTAATGAGCGTTATTTATTTATTTATTTATTTTAATGCTCGCACAGTTATAAATTTCACTCTGTATGTAAATGGACTGTTTGGTGATTATTTATCATTGTTGTTGCATACATGCAACGTATGAAATCCATATAACTGAAATTATATGGTAATTGATTGAGTCGCATTCCAATTCAGAAATAAAAGAAGCGTTTAAAATAAAGGACGTTTTTAAATAAAGGACATTTTTAAAATAAGAATATTTCAAAAAAAAATGTTTTTAACAATAAAAATCACATTTTTATTGTATGTATAAAGAATAATAGAATCATGCATTAGAATACGTTTTTGTTAGATAACGATTAAAAAGTTACCTTTAACATGTTAATGAAAATAAAATAATCATTTGTTAAATTATGTTAATGTACATTAAAAATGCCATCTTTAACATATTAATAAAAATAGATTAAAAATACGTTGAATTATATTTTTGTACATTAAAAATGTCATCCTTAACATGTTAATGAGAATAAAATATATGAACAATAAAAATATCATTTTTACTGAATGTATAAACCATGAAAGATATTCATGTGTTGAATCAAATATTTGGAACAATAAAAACAGGGATGTGGTTAAATGCCACTTTTTATCGATCGAGTTATTCATTTTATAATGAATATCGAAAAGAAGTGATTTCAAAATTAGATATTTTGAAAATATTATCATTTTAATATGATAAAAATATAGAATATTCAATTTTAATTCAAAATTGAAAATAAAGTTGGAATTATTTGAAAATAAAAATATAAATGAATTATAAAATACGTTTTAATTGGAAATCGACAATATATATATATATATATATATATATATATATATATATATATATATATATATATATATATATATAATGGTCTGAATAGAACGTGCCACGCAGCGACCATTTGCGAATTTCAACTATTACTTCAAGGTGATGTAACGGGAGATACGATCGTCGGATTCTCCTAAAACCGGAACTGTTTGGTTCGTATCGAAAAGAGCATTCCAATGAATATAAGAAACAGGAAACTACCTTGAAGGACAAAATGAAAAAAAATAGTTTCATAAGGACAAGTGGGTAAAATTTTGTCCATAAGGACAAGTTTTAGTGTAAAGGGAGGAATTATAGTGGGCCCCTAAATTCCTCCCTTTACACTAAATTTTGTCCTTGAGGATAAAAATTTTCCCTTTTGTTCTTATGAAACTTTTTTTTGTTCCTTTTGTCCTTGTGGGTAAAAACCCCTATAAGAAAATTGAAATCTAATAGTCAGACTTCGAATTATGTCCAAATCAAATTTGAAAAAGGTCATTACGGATGCAGTTTGGTGGCCGTTATTGGAAACCCATTGTACAGGCCTTAATAAAATTATTAAAAATATGGAAAAATCATGTAAAATCATAATTAATAATCTGGATAGATTTTGGATGAAAAAATCCAAATTTGAAAAGATAAAAACATATTTTTATCGAAATGAACTAGCTATTAAAAAGAATAAATCTTTTAATTAAGACTTAGAGAAGTTTATTAATTAATTAATGTTTAATTAGAATTGAGATGAAAGTTGATTGTGGGTTAATTGTGAACTATGTTTTAAACAACATTTGTTCTTTAACCCCAATTAAAAGTGAAAATATAATTTGGAATTTATAAATCTTTTATTAAGATTTAAATGGAATTTACAAATGTTTTATTAAAATTTAAATGGAAATTTTTCCAAAGTAAAGTTTTCCAATTTAATAGAACAAATTGGAATTGAAGGGAATTCAATTTAATAATAATCGAGATAAGCTTCTGTAAAAGAAGACCGTTAATATATATGGAATTTGAAAGGCCTTGCCGCTATTCCATTTATATTATTAGCTGAATACAGAAACTTATATCGATTATATATATATATATGTATATATTGATCCATTTTCCATGAAGATTCAATAGTTAATGGAAGATGATTTTGGTTTATCGTAAACTGTGTTTTAAATGACATTAGTTCTTTAACTCAGTCAAAGATAAAGATTTATTTCCTAAATTTGAATAATCATAAAGTAATGATTTTTGATATTAAAACCAAATTGGGTTTTTAATAAATTCTTAATTAGATTGAAATGGGAATGAGATAATTTAATTTATCGAATTCTTGAAATGATCGAGAATGGAGTACCACCAGTTTTACTCCAGGCGATAGTTTAATTCTTTAATTAGATTTAAACGTGAAATGGTAATTAAATTTACCGATAACACTGTAGATGTTAGATTTGGAGTGCTACTAGTTCTGCTTCATGGGATGAAAAGGTTGGGATTGGGATAATAAATATAAATAAATGATTACTTCGGTAAGGTTCGATAATCCCTACTAGTTAATAAAATCTTTCGAAATTGATATCCAAAGGAAGATTAAAGAATAAATTTAAAGGAATTTATCTTTGACAAAATTAATGGGAACCTTTCCCTAATAGTGTGAATATTTTATTAAAAGAATATTCTGAAATGGAATGAGGAGTATGATGTGTTTTCATAGCACTTGATTATAAAATACGCAAGTTATTCGGAAAGACTAGGTTTAACCCATTCTGAATAATTAATACAACGACTAAGAGTCGAAGATAGAGACGATGGTTGAAGACCGGAGATTTTCACATCGTTTGGATGATTACTGATGTCTTTATTGGGCCGTACACCCAAGACAAGGTAATAAGTGGTGTAAGGACCCGTTACTTCCCCGTGAAGGAAAGCACGAATACTTTGAGAACAAGACAAAATAGAACGCATACAGAAGAACATTTCATTGTCATTACAACAATTCCATCAGATACAAGAATATACAGAGTATAAATGAATAAATTACATTCGATAAATATCAGAGATTACAATAAATTACATAGCAGCGGAAAAATAATACAAAGCACAACTGAAGGTGATATACGGATACAGAGCTTTCCGGATATCATTCCAGCTGTAAATCAGGACCCTGTGAATATAAATCTGCAAAACCAAAACTACTAGCTGCCCGTGTCGAAAATAGGGGCACCCAGAGTTTAGGTTAAAACAATAAACTCCAGGCCAGTCATGGGACTGGTGTGAGAACTAAAACAGTTATTAATATTGATTTTAAAGTTAGGTAAATCAAGGGACCACCCCGTATAACACGGAACGGGTTTCCTCCCAAGAATACCAGTGCATAGAACAAATAACGCAATGCTAAATAAAGAAAAATGAAGCTGTTATAAGACCCAGGTCCCATCACACAATGCAACGCAAGCCGGAGGATAGGGTTTTCCCTTATAACAGCCAAAGCATGCTTGATACGTTTAAAACACATTCTTTGATACTATTATAGGTGTATAGTGTCAAAACAATTTCAATCATAAATATCAATCATAGACGGCATGGGTACCATATATCTTGTCGCCATACTAGTTCTACAATTAAAACCGCAATATCACGTATTGGAAATTGGATTCCATCATGAGTCGAGGCAAGGGGCAAGCTCCTCTCCGCGTTCGAGACACTCTAGCAAATGTCCCAGGACCCCACTTTGATCCTTGGAATCGGCTGGGCCGGTCCTCTCTTACTTTTGAGGATTAGTTATTCCTGAACACACGTTTCCCGGTCCTTACAGACCTATATCCGAGGCGCCTCATATCCAACAACCACACAGGTGAAAAGTATATAAATGTCAGGGCTGGTAGGTCACTAACACCACCCTAGCTAGAAAGAAACGTCGTGCTCTCCCAGCGGTCCGTCTCCCATTTTTGACTCATACCGAGGTGTAAGGCTCGCGAATTCACGTTATACACAAAGCTACGCCACACAGGCCGTGCTTTGGTCATCAACCACAAGACTTTGCTTTTCAACAGAAGCCTTGATCAATTGCCACTTACGCGTGCCACACTGGCAATTCACTCCATGCGACTGATGTCCATCGATATACAACCTCTGGGCTCGTACGTCTCAGAGAAGGGCGTTAAGCAAGAGAATAAATTCTCCACCGCCAAACAGAGGTATATTTAATAGAGATCAATCAACACAGAATAAAATCCAATGTCAGACACACAATCCATTTACAAGTTCGTTCTGGGTCTGAACGAAACCGGAGGCACTTTCCTCGCATATCCATCCATCTCCAAGTACGTCTGGACGATCGCCAACTGTTTCCCTCATCTTGGGTGTACAGCCCAATCAAGATCATTAGTAATCACCCAAACGATGTGAAGACTTCCGGTCTTCAACCACCGTCTTCATCTTTGACATCTCGTCGAATCGGTTATTCAGAATGGGTATAAACCCGGCCTTTCTGAATAACCCACGTATATAATAAACAAATGTTACACAAACACAACGAACGCCTCATTCCAATACAGAATATTCTTTTATTCACAAAATCACATTCTTAGGGAAAGGTTCCCGTTAATTTTATCCAAGATAAATTCTTCTAAATTTATCCTATAATCTTCCTTTGGATATCATTTCAAACTAGTCGGGATTAACGAACCACACCGAAGTAATTATTTATTTTATTTCCCAAACCCAACCTATATATCCCATGGAGAAAACTGGTGATACACCACATCTAACACCACAGTGTTATCGGTAAAATTAATTACCATTTCACGTTCCAATCTAATTAAAGATTTAACTATCGCTTTGGAGCAAAACTGGTGGTACTCCATTCTCGATCACCTTTCAAATTTGATAATTTAAATTATCAATTCACATTTTTTTAATCTAATTAAAGATTCATTAAAACTCCACTTAGTTTTAATCTTCTCAGAAATCGATATCTTGCCTTTAACTGGGTTAAAGAACCAATGTCATCTAAAACACGATTCACGATAAACCCAAATCACATTTGATGTTAAATACAAGGCTCTGAATAGAAAATATATCGGCTTATATTCAATATCAAATTCTGAAACCAACATATATCGTATTGGAAATAACGATATAAAATATATCTTTCAAATTCCCATAACAATATCTGTATAGTCACGAAATCCAACATCGAAATATCCCGAAGATAATTTCGATTCAACTCCAGTCCAATCCACGCATTGGGAATATTGATTATTATTAAAGCCACTTTCCAATTCAATTAATTTATTTCTAAAATAAATTGATTTTTATTTCTAGTTCAAAACTAGTTCATTTCGATAAAGAAACTATTTTTATCTTTTCAAATATTCACTTTTTCAGCCCAATTTTTCCCAAACATTTCTTATGATTTTACACAAATTATTGATATTTTTAATAATTTTATCAAGGCCCGTACAGTCGATTTCCAACAATGGCCATCGAACTGCACTTACAGCGACCTTTTTCAAATTTGATTTGGACATAATTCCAGATCCAACCACTAGATTTCAAATTTCTGATATTCATTGGAAAGCTCTTTTTGATACGAACCCAACGGTTCCGATTTTAGAAGAATCCAACGGTCGGTTCTCCCGTAATGTAAATTCGAAGTCAATGGTCGAAATTCACGAACTGCCGCGGCGTGGCGCGTTCTATTCAGGCCATTATATATATAATATATATATATATATATTATATATATTTCGTCGATTTCCTTTTTAAAACGTATTTTATAAATCGTTTTAAATTCGTTTTCAAAACCATTTCAACAATATATTCAGTTTCAAATCGATTTGATTTCAATTCAATTCGAATTCATTTCAATTTTATTTAATTCGAATTCAAATTCGTTTCAATTCAATTCAAATTCTAATTTGTTTCAATTCAATTCAATTTGAATTTACCTTCTATTTGATTCAATTCGAATTCGTTTCAAGTTGATTTCAATTCAATTTCAATTCGTTTTAAATTCCATTCAAGACGATTTCAATTCGTTTTAATTCAATTCAATTTAATTCAATTTGAATTCATTCCTATTTTATTCGAATTCAAATTCACTTTCTATTCAATTCGAATCGAATTCATTTTCTATTCGATTCGAATTCATTTCAAATTGATTCAATAAAATTTCAATTTGAATTTCCTTTCAAAATATTAAATTTTGAAATCACTTTTCAATATTCATTATAAAACGAATAAAATCGATATAAATATCGCTCACGTCAAAATAGCGCATCTCTAATCCACACGGCTTTATATTTTTCAAAAAAAACTTCTTTATTCTATTCAACAAATGAATATTTATTCTATTCGACACATGAATCTATATTTCTTTCAGCACACGACTATTTTTGTTATGTAAAATATTTTATAAAACTATGGTATCTATCGTTTGATTTTAATTAGACTCCATCGTAAAGTAGTTCTAATTTTAAATATGATGAAGATGTAATTTTTATTATTTAAAATATTTTACTCAACACATGAATATTTTCAACACATGAACATCGTCAACACATGACTATTTTTATATTCAACACATGAATTTTCTTTTATAATATTCATTATTTTCCCGATTGGAATGAGGCCCAATCAATCACCATATAATGTTAATTATATGGATTTCCATACATCACACGTATATAATAGCATTGAAAAATAATCAACCATCAACCAAAGTGCACTACACTGTATAAGCATCAAATATAGATATCTAACGCTTATAACAGCCTGTCAATCAATCGATCGACATATTTAATCAATCAGGATGAGTGAACTTCAAATTTCATCCCAACACCCGTGTGGGGTTTCAAACAATCAAACACAGATTTTAGTTGTGCAGTTGGGCGATGTGTAAAATTTATCGACCCAATCAATATCAGTCAAATCAGTGTATATAAACAAATCGGCCGATTTGTTTATAATTATTTATTTATTCACTTTCACGTTAAAAATTATATTTTTAACGATAATATATTTTATTTTAACACATGAATTTCTATTCATTTCATTTATACAATAAAAATGATATTTTTATTTTACTAACATATTTTAGAAAATTTCGGCGGCATAACGGCACGATACTAGAAACGGGACGAGGCCTAGCCTTTTCCCCGGTCTAGTGAAGGCCCACGTCATTCACACATCAATCAAATCCATTCCATTACACCAAACAATTCAATTCAAACCAATTAGACTAACCAACTACACAACCAAACAATTTAACAAATAAGCCATCCATGGTCTGTGGATGACGGGTGTCGGGTGCTACTAAACACCGTCTACATCCTAGTATATATATATATAACTAGAAAAAGAAATTTAGAGTGAGAAATTCTCACCAATAGCTATCCAACTTCCACGACACTTCTAATGCAGGAAATCCTGTCGTTCTCGCCTTTTGTCACTTTCGCTGCTCGTAGTCACTACATATATAAAAATCACACTTTTATTTGCTGATGTCTTTAAAATAAAAATCACATTTTTATTTGTTCACTTTCAATTTAAAAATCATATTTTTATAATCGCTTCATACATTTAAAAATCGAATTTTCACTTCGCTATTCAATATATAAAAATCGAATTTTTACTTCGATGTCATATAGATAAAAATTCCATTTTTATAACGATGTTATATAGATAAAAATTCTATTTTTATCCGGCTATTCTGTAATAACCCGAAAATCTGGGCCAGTTTAAAATTTTTATTTTGGCGATTTTAGCGAATTTTGAATATTTAAAATGAATTATTTTAAATAACTACGACGAGAAATTTATTTTGAATATAATTAGAACGTATATATTATACGCGTCGTCGTTAGAATATAAATATTTATATATAAATTATAAAAGGAATTGAAAATGGCGCGGTAGTTCGATAATTCGATTTCAAACTTCAATTGAATGTACCGGGTGCAAAACAATCCGGATTTTAGTGAAACCAAAAACGTTAGGATCTAGTTGAGAATATCTTTCCAGCGAATCTGAAAAATCAAGATTTCATAGCGGGAATCAAAAGATATGTCCAGTTGAAAATTCTGAATAGTCGCTATGGAATTCAGGCCCTTAAAAATGGACATTTTGCAAATGACCTCGGATCTCGATGAAACCAGTTTTGTTGGGTCCGCAGTGTCAAGTTATTGCTAGATTCCAAATTTCATAATTTTTCGAATCAATATGTGAGCGTGGAAAAGGAAAACGCGTTTGACCAGTTTCAGTTGATTTTAATCGACTGGAAAATGGCCATTTTTCAAACGGTCTCAGAATTCATCGAAACTAGGTTTGTTAGGACCGTATCGTCAATACGAAGCTAGAAAATATTCTTCTGGAATTTTTCTAGTTAGTATGTGACCCCGGTGATTTGAAATGTACGTTTAAAATTCAATATAGTGATTTTAATGTAAATTAAACGGAAACTGATTCAAACGATCGAATCAGCTTGCGATGCATATCCCATTGTGTTCAGAATGGGGGTAATACGCTAGGGACGACAGTCGACGGATTCGATTTCGAGTTCGAATGGAAAGGGTACTTTATAAGGTTCAAAATTTAAAAATAAATAAAATAATATAAAATAAAAAAAAGTCAACCTTTCTTCCCTTAAGGCCCCCCCCCACGTTGTCTCTCTTACCCAAAACTGATTCAGGAAAAAAAAAAAAAAGGAAACCGCCGCTCCCGAGACTCGCCGACGCCCCCCCCCCCCCGGCGGCGCCGCCCACCACCACTACGGCGAGAACCCCCTTCGGCCACCCCACCTCCGATCGCACCCCTCTCCCCTTCGACAGCCCCTCCAGCCTCCCCAAGCCCACAGACCCGCGAACCCTAGCCCCCAGTCACCGAAACCACCACGCTCCCCTCGAAGACCGCCACCGACGAACCCAGCAACCATCGTTGACGCCACCGTGAGCTCCTCCACTGCTAATTCAAACCGCAGTCCAGCGGGCCTCAACAGCGCACTCCCCCCTTCCTCCGACAAACAATGTAAGTTTTTCTGAATTTACATACCTTTACAATCTGATTTTTATTGTATATAAACTCTGATTTTCATTTATATAAGTTATTATGATTTTTATAGAAAAGATTTTAGTAAAAATATGATCTTTGTTTTAGGAATACGATATTTATATATGAATAAAGTATAAAAGGTTATATTTTTAAATTAGTATAGTTTAGATTTTTTAAATTAACAAAGATAAGGATTTTTATCTATATAAAAGGTCGGATTTTTCTCTATATGAAGTTGAAATAAAAATTCGATTTTTAAATAAGTGATAGCACCATAAAAATTCGATTTTTCTATATTGAATAGCGTAGTAAAAATACGATTTTTCTATATTGAAAAGTGGAGTAAAAAGATGATTTCTACTATGAAGTTGAAGTGATGAAAATTCTATTTTTACAAATAATGAAGTGGCGAATTAAAAATATGATTTTTATATATTGAACTTCGAATTAAAAATATGATTTTTATATATTGAACTTCGAATTAAAAATATGATTTTTATATATTGAACTTTGAATTAAAAATATGATTTTTATATATTGAACTTCGAATTAAAAATATGATTTTTATATATTGAACATCGAATTAAAAATATGATTTTTATATATTGAACTTCGAATTAAAAATATGATTTTTATATATTGAACATCGAATTAAAAATATGATTTTTATATATTGAACATCGAATTAAAAATATGATTTTTATATATTGAACTTCGAATTAAAAATATGATTTTTATATATTGAACATCGAATTAAAAATATGATTTTTATATATTGAACTTCGAATTAAAAATATGATTTTTATATATTGAACATCGAAATAAAAATATGATTTTTATATATTGAATAGCGAAGTAAAATTCGATTTTTACATATGTAGTGAAAGCGGACAACGAAAGCGACAAAAGGCGAGTTGGCGAAGATTTCCTGCATTAGAAGTGCCGTGGAGCTAGGATAGCTATATGTGAGAATTTCTCACCTTTCAATTACTTTTCTAGTTATATATATATACTAGGATGCAGACGGTGCTTAGTAGCACCCGACACAATCGTCCACAGACCATGGACTTGTTTGTTTGGTTGCATAAATTAATTTGATGACTTGATTTGAATTTGGTTGTTTGGTGAATTTGATTGATGTGAATGGCGTGGGCCTTCACTAGACCGGGGATAAGGCTAGGCCTTGTCCCGTTTCTAGTATCGTGCCGTTATGCCGCCGAAATTTTCTAAAATATGTTAGAAAAATAAAAATATCATTTATTGAATAAATGAACTGAAAAGAAAATTCATGTGTTGGAATAAATATTTTATCGTTAAAAATATAGTTTTTAACGTGGAAGTGAATAAAATAAATATTCATTTACAAACCAGACGGTTTGTTTATGTACACCTATTTGAAGGACATTGATTGGGACGATAAATTTTACACATCGCCCAACTGCACAAATAAAATATGTGTTTGATTGTTTGAAACCCCACACGGGTGTTAGGATGAAATTTGAAGTTCACTCATCCTGATTGATTAAATATGTCGATCGATCGATTGACAGGCTGTTATAAGCGTTGAATATTTATATTTGATGCTTATACAGTGTAGAATGCACTTTGGATGATGGTTGACTATTCATCGTTGTTGATATATACATGTGTTGTAGAAAATCCATATAATTAACATTATATGGTAATTGATTGGGCCTCATTCCAGTTTCGAAAAAGAAACATTTGAAATAGAAATATTTGAAATAGAATATTTGAAAAAGAAATATTCGAAGTGGAATATTTGAAAATATCAATATATGAAGCCGTGTTGATTAGATTGACGCCATTTTGACGTGAACGATATTTATATCGATTTTATTCGATTTCGAAATGAATTGAATTGAAAACGATTTCGAAATGAATTGAATTGAAAACGATTTCGAAATGAATTGAATTGAAAACGATTTCGAAATGAATTGAATTGAAAACGATTTCGAAATGAATTGAATTGAAAACGATTTCGAAATGAATTGAATTGAAAACGATTTCGAAATGAATTGAATTGAAAACGATTTCGAAATGAATTGAATTGAAAACGAATTCAAATTGAATTGAAAGTGAATTGAAATGAATTCAAATTGAATTGAAATTTGAATTGAATAGAAATGAATTTTAAAACGAATTTATAAAGAAGAATTCAATTTTTGATTTGAATTGAAATGGAAGTTGAAAATGTTTTGAAACGAATTCAAAACCATTTATATAATTCGTTTTAAATAGAAATCGACGAAATATATATTATATATATTATATATATAATATAATGGCCTGAATAGAACGCGCCGCGCCGCGGCAGTTCGTGAATTTCGACCATTTATTTCAAACGGACATTACGGGAGATCCGACCGTCGGATTCTCCTAAAACCGGAACCGTTGGGTTCGTATCGAAAAGAGTTTCTAACGAATATTAGAAATTAGAAATCTAACGGTTGGATTTGGAATTATGTCCAAATCAAATTCGAAAAAGGTCGCTGTAAGTGCAGTTCGATGGCCGTTGAAGGAAATCGACTGTACGGGCCTTGATAAAATTATTAAAAATAGTAATAATTTGTGTAAAATCATAAGAAATGATTTGTGAAGATTTGGGATGAAAAACTCCATATTTGAAAAGATAAAAATAGTTTTTTTATCGAAATGAACTAGTTTTGAACTAGAAATATAATTCTATTTATTTTTAAATAAATAAATTGAATTTGAAATGGTTTTGAAAATAACCAAAATTTCCAATGATTGCATTGGAATGGATTTGAATCGAAATTGTCTTCGGAATATTTCGATGTTAGAATTCGTGATTATACAGGTGTTGTTGTGGAAATTTGAAAGATATATATATATATCGTTATTTCCAATGCGATATTTGTTAGTCGTAGAATTTGATATTGAATATAAGCCGGTATATTTTCTATTCAGAGCCTTGTATTGAATATCAAATGTGATTTGGGTTTGTCGTGAATGGTGTCTTCACTAACACTGTTCTTGAACCCAGTTGAGAAAAGATTAAATCTTTTTGTTTAGATTTAACGAAGTGTCCCAATTAAATAATATTTAATTGGAATTGAATCGATATTGATTTTTGGGTTTATCGTGAACAGTGTTTTAAATAACACTTGTTCTTTAACCCGATAATTAATGAATGTGACTTTGGGTTTATCGTGAACCGTGTTTTAAATGACACGGATTCTTTAACCCAGTTAAAGATTAAAACTAAGTGGAGTTTTAATGAATCTTTAATTAGATTGAAAAGATCGAGAATGGAGTATCACCAGTTTTACTCCAGGCGATAGTTAAATCTTTAATTAGATTTGAACGTGAAATGGTAATTGAATTTACCGATAACACTGTGGTGTTAGATATGAAGTATTACCAGTTTTACTTCATGGGATGAATAGGTTGGGATTGGGAAATAAAATAAATGATTACTTCGGTGTGGTTCGCTAATCCCGACTAGTTTGAATTGATATTCAAAGGAGATTAAAGGATAAATTTAAAGAATTTATCTTGGATAAAATTAATGGGAACTTTTCCCAAAGTATAGGAATATTTGAATAAAAGAATATTCTGAATTGGAATGAGGCGTATGTTGTGTTTGTGTAACACTTTTATAATATATACGCGAGTTATTCAGAAAGACCGGGTTTATCCCATTCTGAATAACTGATTCGACGTGGTGTCGAAGATGAAGACGGTGGTCGAAGACCAGAAGTCTTCACGTCGTTTGGGGTGATTACTGATGATCTTGATTGGGCTGTACACCCAAGAAGATGGAAACAGTTGGTGATCGTCCAGACGTACTTGGAGATCGATGGATATGCGGGGTACTAGGTGCCTCCGGTTTCGTTCAGACCCAGAACGGACTTGTAAATAGACTGTGTGTCTGACATTGGATTTTAGTCTGTGTGCTTGATTTCTATTAAATATATATCTGTTTGGCGGCGGAGAATTTATTCTCTTGCTTAACGCCCTTCCCTGAGACGTACGAGCTCAGAGGTTATATATTGATGGATATCAAACGCATGGAGTGAATTGCCTGTGTGGCACGCCTAAGTGGCAATTGATCAAGGCTTCTGTTGAAAAGCAAAGTCTTGTGGTGATGATCAAAGCACAGCCTGTGTGGCACAGCTTTGTGTAACGTGACTTCGCGGATTTCACACCCGGTATGAACCAAAAACCGGAGACGGACCTCAGGGAGGGCATGCGTTTCCTTCTAGCTAAAAAGTGGCGTCAGTGGTTTTACACGCCCTGACGAGTTTGACTTATGTGGTTGTTGCTGTTGCGAGGCGCCTCGGATATATCGGTCGTTCTCGAACCGATGGAGTCATTTGTTGGCTCATTGACACCCCAAAGGGTGGGGAAACGCAGTGTTCAGGCATTTTAATCCACATCGGTGGACCGGCCCTGACGATCCAAGGGCCCACCTGAGTCTGGGTCCTGAGGGGCGGGCTAGAGCGTCTCGAATCGGTTGAGGACTATCTTTTGCCTCGGTTCATAGATGGAAATCCAATTTCCAAATACGTGACATTTGCGGTTTTAATTGTAGAACTAGTATGGCGACATGATATATGGTACCCATGCCGCCTATGATTGATACTTATGATTTGAAGTTGTTTTATACACTATGCACTTATAATAGTATCAAATGATTTGTTTTAAACGTATCAAGCATTCTTTGGCTGTTATAAGGGAAAACCCTATTCCCCGGCTTGCGTTGCATTGTGTGATAGGACCTGGGTCTTATAACAGCTTCATTTTTCTTTATTTAGCATTGCGCTGTTTGTTTTATGCACTGGTATTCTTGGGAGGAAACCCGTTCCGTGTTATACGGCGTGGTCCCTTGATTTACCTAACTTTAAAATAAAGATTAACTGTTTTAGTTCTCACACCAGTCACATGACTGACCTGGAGTTTATTGTTTTAACCTAAACTCTGGGTGCCCCTATTTTCGACACGGGCAGCTAGTAGTTTTGGTTTTGCAGATTTATATTCACAGGATCCTGGTTTACAGCTGGAACGATATCCGGAAAGCTTTGTATCCGTATATCTACTTCTAGTTGTGTATTGTATTATTTTCCGCTGCGATATATTTAAATGTAATTTAAATCTCTGATATTTCTGTGTAATATTCATTTATACTCTGTATATTCTTGTAATCTGATGCATTGTTGTAATATACAATGAAATGTTCTTCTGTATGAGTTCTGTTGTGGCTTGTTCTCGAACTATCCGACGCTTTCCTTTACGGGGAAGTCACGGGTCGTTTCATTTGGTATCAGAGCTTTGGTTTACAGAGCTCGAGAACAAGACACATTAGAACCATACGAAAGAATACATCAGATATTGGATTAGTAATATCCAATGAGAATGACTCGTTAGAGATCGGATCAGTAGTATCCTAGAACGAGTGTGAAGAGTAGATTTTTAAAATGAAAGTCAAATTTGTTTTGAAAATTTAAAATCAACTATTCGTATTTGAATAATTTATTTATATTGATTTTGGACAATTCAGTATATAAAGAATTTGCATATACGCCTTGCAAACGTATGTTCAAAGTTTTAATATATTGAATAGATATAGCATCACACTCTAGTCGCCCGAAGATGATATTGATGATAGCGATCGCATCATCAACATTTATGTTCGAGTTTCGAAGGTGTGATTTTCTATATATTTCCATTAGACTGGTGTGAGAACCAAAACTAATATAGCTAGAATACATTGTTGTGATTTGGCATCAAAAACATGATTTTTGTATATGTATCAAAATTATGAATTTTAAACGTTAAATTCACTAATTGATTGATGTTTGAGTTGTTTGTTTAAATTGTTTGATAATTTTGAACCATTTATGCCTAATTGAATCAAATATTGAACTGTATTGAAAATTGGTTGCATTTGTTTGCATATACATATACTTACCTTGAACAGGTCATAGCAAGGAGGCTAGAGCAGAGAATAAAATTTGTTTGCCCGACAAATAGGTACATGTTTACTACATAATTTACTGTTTTGTTTGGGTGATGATGATTTTATGAGCCTATTGGCTAGCCGCTTGGCTTTTTCTTTTTCTTTTTGAGATCTGAAGGACCGGGGAAGCTATTTGAAATTCCCCGATGCTCCCGGTGCAGGGGAGGTTATGGCGAAATTTTTCGAAAATTTAGGGTGTTAGCCAAATTTTTGAAATTTTGGAAATCCTCAGAAACTGAATGGTTGGAGAATGGAAACCAGATCGAACGTAGAGTTGAATGGTCAAACCACTTTCGACTTTGTTCCTTTTCGGGGACGAAAAGTTTTAAGTGGGGGAGATTGTAATAACCCGAAAATCTGGGCCAGTTTAAAATTTGTATTTTGGCGATTTTAGCGAATTTTGAATATTTAAAATGAATTATTTTAAATAAAAACGACGAGAAATTTATTTTGAATATAATTAGAACGTATATATTATACGCGTCGTCGTTAGAATATAAATATTTATATATAAATTATAAAAGGAATTGAAAATGGCGCGGTAGTTCGATAATTCGATTTCAAACTTCAATTGAATGTACCGGGTGCAAAACAATCCGGATTTTAGTGAAACCAAAAACGTTAGGATCTAGTTGAGAATATCTTTCCAGCGAATCTGAAAAATCAAGATTTCATAGCGGGAATCAAAAGATATGTCCAGTTGAAAATTCTGAATAGTCGCTATGGAATTCAGGCCCTTAAAAATGGACATTTTGCAAATGACCTCAGATCTCGATGAAACCAGTTTTGTTGGGTCCGCAGTGTCAAGTTATTGCTAGATTCCAAATTTCATAATTTTTCGAATCAATATGTGAGTGTGGCAAAGGAAAACGCGTTTGACCAGTTTTAGTTGATTTTAATCGACTGGAAAATGACCATTTTTCAAACGGTCTCAGAATTCATCGAAACTAGGTTTGTTAGGACCGTATCGTCAATACGAAGCAAGAAAATATTCTTCTGGAATTTTTCTAGTTAGTATGTGACCCCGGTGATTTGAAATGTACGTTTAAAATTCAATATAGTGATTTTAATGTAAATTAAATGGAAACTAATTCAAACGATCGAATCAGCTTGCGATGCATATCCCATTGTGTTCAGAATGGGGGTAATACGCTAGGGACGACAGTCGGCGGATTCGATTTCGAGTTCGAATGGAAAGGGTACTTTATAAGGTTCAAAATTTAAAAATAAATAAAATAATATAAAAAAAAGTCAACCTTTCTTCCCTTAAGCCCCCCCCCACGTTGTCTCTCTTACCCAAAACTGATTCAGGAAAAAAAAAAAAAGGAAACCGCCGCTCCCGAGACTCGCCGACGCCCCCCCCCCCCCAGGCGGCGCCGCCCACCACCACTACGGCGAGAACCCCCTTCGGCCACCCCACCTCCGATCGCACCCCTCTCCCCTTCGACAGCCCCTCCAGCCTCCCCAAGCCCACAGACCCGCGAACCCTAGCCCCCAGTCACCGAAACCACCACGCTCCCCACGAAGACCGCCACCGACGAACCCAGCAACCATCGTTGACGCCACCGTGAGCTCCTCCACTGCTAATTCAAACCGCAGTCCAGCGGGCCTCAACAGCGCACTCCCCCCCTTCCTCCGACAAACAATGTAAGTTTTTCTGAATTTATATACCTTTACAATCTGATTTTTATTGTATATAAACTCTGATTTTCGTTTATATAAGTTATTATGATTTTTATAGAAAAGATTTTAGTAAAAATATGATCTTTGTTTTAGGAATACGATATTTATATATGAATAAAGTATAAAAGGTTATATTTTTAAATTAGTATAGTTTAGATTTTTTAAATTAACAAAGATAAGGATTTTTATCTATATAAAAGGTCGGATTTTTCTCTATATGAAGTTGAAATAAAAATTCGATTTTTAAATAAGTGATAGCACCATAAAAATTCGATTTTTCTATATTGAATAGCGTAGTAAAAATACGATTTTTCTATATTGAAAAGTGGAGTAAAAAGATGATTTCTACTATGAAGTTGAAGTGATGAAAATTCTATTTTTACAAATAATGAAGTGGCGAATTAAAAATATGATTTTTATATATTGAACTTCGAATTAAAAATATGATTTTTATATATTGAACTTCGAATTAAAAATATGATTTTTATATATTGAACTTTGAATTAAAAATATGATTTTTATATATTGAACTTCGAATTAAAAATATGATTTTTATATATTGAACATCGAATTAAAAATATGATTTTTATATATTGAACTTCGAATTAAAAATATGATTTTTATATATTGAACATCGAATTAAAAATATGATTTTTATATATTGAACATCGAATTAAAAATATGATTTTTATATATTGAACTTCGAATTAAAAATATGATTTTTATATATTGAACATCGAATTAAAAATATGATTTTTATATATTGAACTTCGAATTAAAAATATGATTTTTATATATTGAACATCGAAATAAAAATATGATTTTTATATATTGAATAGCGAAGTAAAATTCGATTTTTACATATGTAGTGAAAGCGGACAACGAAAGCGACAAAAGGCGAGTTGGCGAAGATTTCCTGCATTAGAAGTGCCGTGGAGCTAGGATAGCTATATGTGAGAATTTCTCACTTTTCAATTACTTTTCTAGTTATATATATATACTAGGATGCAGACGGTGCTTAGTAGCACCCGACACAATCGTCCACAGACCATGGACTTGTTTGTTTGGTTGCATAAATTAATTTGATGACTTGATTTGAATTTGGTTGTTTGGTGATTTTGATTGATGTGAATGGCGTGGGCCTTCACTAGACCGGGGATAAGGCTAGGCCTTGTCCCGTTTCTAGTATCGTGCCGTTATGCCGCCGAAATTTTCTAAAATATGTTAGAAAAATAAAAATATCATTTATTGAATAAATGAACTGAAAAGAAAATTCATGTGTTGGAATAAATATTTTATCGTTAAAAATATAGTTTTTAACGTGGAAGTGAATAAAATAAATATTCATTTACAAACCAGACGGTTTGTTTATGTACACCTATTTGAAGGACATTGATTGGGACGATAAATTTTACACATCGCCCAACTGCACAAATAAAATATGTGTTTGATTGTTTGAAACCCCACACGGGTGTTAGGATGAAATTTGAAGTTCACTCATCCTGATTGATTAAATATGTCGATCGATCGATTGACAGGCTGTTATAAGCGTTGAATATTTATATTTGATGCTTATACAGTGTAGAATGCACTTTGGATGATGGTTGACTATTCATCGTTGTTGATATATACATGTGTTGTAGAAAATCCATATAATTAACATTATATGGTAATTGATTGGGCCTCATTCCAGTTTCGAAAAAGAAACATTTGAAATAGAAATATTTGAAATAGAATATTTGAAAAAGAAATATTCGAAGTGGAATATTTGAAAATATCAATATATGAAGCCGTGTTGATTAGATTGACGCCATTTTGACGTGAACGATATTTATATCGATTTTATTCGATTTCGAAATGAATTGAATTGAAAACGATTTCGAAATGAATTGAATTGAAAACGATTTCGAAATGAATTGAATTGAAAACGATTTCGAAATGAATTGAATTGAAAACGATTTCGAAATGAATTGAATTGAAAACGATTTCGAAATGAATTGAATTGAAAACGATTTCGAAATGAATTGAATTGAAAACGATTTCGAAATGAATTGAATTGAAAACGATTTCGAAATGAATTGAATTGAAAACGAATTCAAATTGAATTGAAAGTGAATTGAAATGAATTCAAATTGAATTGAAATTTGAATTGAATAGAAATGAATTTTAAAACGAATTTATAAAGAAGAATTCAATTTTTGATTTGAATTGAAATGGAAGTTGAAAATGTTTTGAAACGAATTCAAAACCATTTATATAATTCGTTTTAAATAGAAATCGACGAAATATATATTATATATATTATATATATAATATAATGGCCTGAATAGAACGCGCCGCGTCGCGGCAGTTCGTGAATTTCGACCATTTATTTCAAACGGACATTACGGGAGATCCGACCGTCGGATTCTCCTAAAACCGGAACCGTTGGGTTCGTATCGAAAAGAGTTTCTAACGAATATTAGAAATTAGAAATCTAACGGTTGGATTTGGAATTATGTCCAAATCAAATTCGAAAAAGGTCGCTGTAAGTGCAGTTCGATGGCCGTTGAAGGAAATCGACTGTACGGGCCTTGATAAAATTATTAAAAATAGTAATAATTTGTGTAAAATCATAAGAAATGATTTGTGAAGATTTGGGATGAAAAACTCCATATTTGAAAAGATAAAAATAGTTTTTTTATCGAAATGAACTAGTTTTGAACTAGAAATATAATTCTATTTATTTTTAAATAAATAAATTGAATTTGAAATGGTTTTGAAAATAACCAAAATTTCCAATGATTGCATTGGAATGGATTTGAATCGAAATTGTCTTCGGAATATTTCGATGTTAGAATTCGTGATTATACAGGTGTTGTTGTGGAAATTTGAAAGATATATATATATATCGTTATTTCCAATGCGATATTTGTTAGTCGTAGAATTTGATATTGAATATAAGCCGGTATATTTTCTATTCAGAGCCTTGTATTGAATATCAAATGTGATTTGGGTTTGTCGTGAATGGTGTCTTCACTAACACTGTTCTTGAACCCAGTTGAGAAAAGATTAAATCTTTTTGTTTAGATTTAACGAAGTGTCCCAATTAAATAATATTTAATTGGAATTGAATCGATATTGATTTTGGGTTTATCGTGAACAGTGTTTTAAATAACACTTGTTCTTTAACCCGATAATTAATGAATGTGACTTTGGGTTTATCGTGAACCGTGTTTTAAATGACACGGATTCTTTAACCCAGTTAAAGATTAAAACTAAGTGGAGTTTTAATGAATCTTTAATTAGATTGAAAAGATCGAGAATGGAGTATCACCAGTTTTACTCCAGGCGATAGTTAAATCTTTAATTAGATTTGAACGTGAAATGGTAATTGAATTTACCGATAACACTGTGGTGTTAGATATGAAGTATTACCAGTTTTACTTCATGGGATGAATAGGTTGGGATTGGGAAATAAAATAAATGATTACTTCGGTGTGGTTCGCTAATCCCGACTAGTTTGAATTGATATTCAAAGGAGATTAAAGGATAAATTTAAAGAATTTATCTTGGATAAAATTAATGGGAACTTTTCCCAAAGTATAGGAATATTTGAATAAAAGAATATTCTGAATTGGAATGAGGCGTATGTTGTGTTTGTGTAACACTTTTATAATATATACGCGAGTTATTCAGAAAGACCGGGTTTATCCCATTCTGAATAACTGATTCGACGTGGTGTCGAAGATGAAGACGGTGGTCGAAGACCAGAAGTCTTCACGTCGTTTGGGGTGATTACTGATGATCTTGATTGGGCTGTACACCCAAGAAGATGGAAACAGTTGGTGATCGTCCAGACGTACTTGGAGATCGATGGATATGCGGGGTACTAGGTGCCTCCGGTTTCGTTCAGACCTAGAACGGACTTGTAAATAGACTGTGTGTCTGACATTGGATTTTAGTCTGTGTGCTTGATTTCTATTAAATATATATCTGTTTGGCGGCGGAGAATTTATTCTCTTGCTTAACGCCCTTCCCTGAGACGTACGAGCTCAGAGGTTATATATTGATGGATATCAAACGCATGGAGTGAATTGCCTGTGTGGCACGCCTAAGTGGCAATTGATCAAGGCTTCTGTTGAAAAGCAAAGTCTTGTGGTGATGATCAAAGCACAGCCTGTGTGGCACAGCTTTGTGTAACGTGACTTCGCGGATTTCACACCCGGTATGAACCAAAAACCGGAGACGGACCTCAGGGAGGGCATGCGTTTCCTTCTAGCTAAAAAGTGGCGTCAGTGGTTTTACACGCCCTGACGAGTTTGACTTATGTGGTTGTTGCTGTTGCGAGGCGCCTCGGATATATCGGTCGTTCTCGAACCGATGGAGTCATTTGTTGGCTCATTGACACCCCAAAGGGTGGGGAAACGCAGTGTTCAGGCATTTTAATCCATATCGGTGGACCGGCCCTGACGATCCAAGGGCCTACCTGAGTCTGGGTCCTGAGGGGCGGGCTAGAGCGTCTCGAATCGGTTGAGGACTATCTTTTGCCTCGGTTCATAGATGGAAATCCAATTTCCAAATACGTGACATTTGCGGTTTTAATTGTAGAACTAGTATGGCGACATGATATATGGTACCCATGCCGCCTATGATTGATACTTATGATTTGAAGTTGTTTTATACACTATGCACTTATAATAGTATCAAATGATTTGTTTTAAACGTATCAAGCATTCTTTGGCTGTTATAAGGGAAAACCCTATCCCCCGGCTTGCGTTGCATTGTGTGATAGGACCTGGGTCTTATAACAGCTTCATTTTTCTTTATTTAGCATTGCGCTGTTTGTTTTATGCACTGGTATTCTTGGGAGGAAACCCGTTCCGTGTTATACGGCGTGGTCCCTTGATTTACCTAACTTTAAAATAAAGATTAACTGTTTTAGTTCTCACACCAGTCACATGACTGACCTGGAGTTTATTGTTTTAACCTAAACTCTGGGTGCCCCTATTTTCGACACGGGCAGCTAGTAGTTTTGGTTTTGCAGATTTATATTCACAGGATCCTGGTTTACAGCTGGAACGATATCCGGAAAGCTTTGTATCCGTATATCTACTTCTAGTTGTGTATTGTATTATTTTCCGCTGCGATATATTTAAATGTAATTTAAATCTCTGATATTTCTGTGTAATATTCATTTATACTCTGTATATTCTTGTAATCTGATGCATTGTTGTAATATACAATGAAATGTTCTTCTGTATGAGTTCTGTTGTGGCTTGTTCTCGAACTATCCGACGCTTTCCTTTACGGGGAAGTCACGGGTCGTTTCATATTCTTCATATAAAGATTTCGCCTTTTCAATTTCAAAAATCTAATCTTTTATAGTTTAAAGATCACTTCTTTTATATTTTAAAAATCACGCCTTTTCATATCTAAAAATATCGTCTTATCATATCTAAAAATATCGTCTTATCAAAATCAATCTTTATTTTGCTACACTTATAAAGATGCTATTTTTAATATTCCTATCATGTAAAAATTATATTTTTACTTCTCTACATTAACAAAAATCATATTTTTACATCTTTTATATAGTAACGATTATATTTTTAATACTTTAAAAATATAAAAATCATATTTTTACTTCTATAAAATAAATTAAAAGCTGGAAAAAAACTCACATTGGTTGAAAGGGGCTCGCTAAAGCGTCGGAGAGGCACGGGGACTAGATAGCTAGCTTGGAGCTCGATAAAAATTGTGTCTTTGGCCAAGAAAGGGGGTTCACGTGGTTGGAGGAGGTGGTGGCCGGCGTCAAGGGGGTGCAGCAGGCGAAGGTGGGGCCAGGGGGGTCGCGGCGTCGGTGTAGGCGGTCGGAGGCGGGGCGTTTCAGAAGAGGAGGGAGAGGAGACGACGGGAGGAGGTCTCGAGGTGGAGGAGAAGGGGGAAGAGGGGCGGAGGACCCCTGGGGGGTCGGCGCCAGGGCGCGGCGGCCCTGGTGGCAACGGCGGCGGCGGTCTGCCCCCCCCCCACCCCCCGTCGTTCGCCCTTTCTGTTTTTTTTTATTTATTTAATCTAATTCGGGGAAGAGAAAGAAGAGGGGGTATGTAAATGTTTATATTATTTTATTTATTTTTAATTTTTAAATCCATGAAGGTTGACTTTTTCGTACGACCTCTAAACGAGGCCCACCGCCTGTCGTCCATAGCGTATTACCCCCATTCCGAACACAATGGGATATGTATCGCAAGCTGATTCGATCATTTCGATTAGTTTTCGTCAAAATCAACATATAACTCTATATATTGAATTTAAACGCGCGTTTCAATTTACCGGGGTCACATACTAACTAGAAAAATTCCAGAAAAATATTTTCTAGCTTCGTATTGACGATACGGTCCTAATAAAACTAATTTCGTCGAATTCCGAGACCGTTGGAAAAATGGCCATTTTCCAGTCGATTAAAATCAACTGAAACTGGTCAAACGCGTTTTCCTTTGCCACGCTCACATATTGATTCAAAAAATTATGAAATTTGAAACCTAGCAATAATTTGACATCACGGACCCAACAAAAGTGGTTTCGTCAAAATCCGAGGTCATTTGCAAAATGTCCATTTTTAACGACCTGAATTCCATAGCGACTATTCAGAATTTTCAACTGGACATATCTTATGATCCCCGCTATGAAATTTTGATTTTTCGGATTCGTTGGAAAGATATTATCAATTAGATCCCAATGTTTTTGGTTTCACTAAAATCCGGATTGTTTTGCACCCGGTACATTCAATTGAAGTTTGAAATCGAATTATCGAACTACCGCGCCATTTTCGATTCTATTTATAATTATATATAAATATTTATATTCTAACGACGACGCGTATAATATATACATTCTATTTATATTCAAAATAAATTTTCCCGTCGATTTTATTTAAAATAATCTATTTTAAATATTCAAAATTCGTTAAAATTCCCAAAATAAAATTTTTAAACTGGCCCAGATTTTCGGGTTGTTACAAGTGGTGATCGTTCAAACGTACTTGGAGATGGACGGATATGCGAGGACCTCTCTCCTGTATTGGACATTTGGGACAAGGAATAAGGTGCCTTCAGTTTCGTTCAGACCCAGAACGGACTTGTAAATGCATGGTATGTTTGACATTGTATTCCTTTATGCTGTATTCATTGATCTTTTCTAAATATATATCTGTTTGGTGGCGGAGAATTTATTCTCTTGCTTAACACCCTTCTCTGAGACGTACGAGCTTAGAGGTTATATATTGGCAAGAATCAATGGCATGGTATGGACTGGCAATGTGGCATGCTAAGATGCAAATGATCAAGGCTTTTGTTGAAAAGCAGAGCCTTGTGGTTGATGATCAAAGAACAGCTTATTTAGGCACAGCTTTGTGTACACTACAATAGAAAACACTTTTCGCAATAGGCAATATCTGTTGCAGTAGACCAATTACAACAGATCCGCACCTGTTGGTATAGCCAGAGTTGTGAAAAGTTTGCAACATTTTTCGCCTATTGCAATAGCCTGTTGCGGTAGAATTTTTTGCAACAGGCTTTTTCTGTTGCAACAGATCCTTTTGCAATAGTATATACCAGTTGCAATAGATTTATATATCTATAAAAAAAATTATAGCTTATAGATGTTACATATTAAATGTATTCGTTTTAGTAATAGAGTATGCCATAGAATGAAATAAACAAATAAAAAATTTATTTAACAAAGTTTTTGTACTACAAAGATTGTTCACCAAACATTTCTACAGGTCATAGTTCACACTAATTGAGACCATATACATTAAACGTAGTTTAGCCACTATGTACTGGTTAACATTGCTTGTAACATTAGCCTTTTCGTTTCTTCTATTTCCCATTACACAGCAGCCTCTCCTCTTCTTTCAGCCTCTTCTTCTCCATCTATAATACCAAAAAGGGAAAAAAGTTACAATATAAATAATAATTACGCATATAAGCAAAGATTAATGACCAATGAATGAAAGACAAGTAATGATTATGGTTAAAAAAAAGAATGATTGAAAGACAAGTAATATGAACACGTTCATACAAACATACATATATCCATACATACAACTGTCAGTCCAAGTGCTAAATTTTGTAATATGGAATTCTATATTCACATACATCAATAATGAATGAGTTGTACCCGTCTAGAGTCATGAGAAACATTTCCCAGATTGGAGCAGCAGCTCTTACTGTGTGCCCAATTTTCCTCACTTAATCATCAGTTATGCCTAGCATGGCCATTTATAACATCTCAACCTAAACCAAAGCTCAACCATTCATTTCTACCAAACAAAATAACCTTTTATTATACTCCATCATATGCTTAAATATTTATATCAAATACGAAGTGAATAATCATATATATATTCAAAAAATAAAAACGCTGATAAAATATTAAAATTGAAATTTATTCAAAGAGAAGTCACTTACCTTGTTTATAGGAACCAAAATAGAACAAGTAGAACAAATCACAACCAGGAAACTCTCGAGCACTGAAAAGCAGAGTTAGAGGATTAAGAGACAGCCGCCTTTGATACTTTTTTTTGACTTGAAGTAATAGAATCTCCAAACAATATTTCTCATATCTTAACAGCAGCAAAAGAACTTTGACATTGGCCATAACCACTGGATAATTATCTCGAGACAACATTACAACACAGACAAGAATATACCTGTGATAATCACACAAAAAAATTGGCCACTGTTGTAAACAGAAAGAAGACTTTGGAATAAGTATGTTGTTATCACTATACTCAACGACCCTAGCAAATAGTCAACCACTATTGCATTGCAATCGCCATGAGAATCTAAGGGAAGTTGGACAAAGAGCATAACAGACAACCAGAATCGCAAAGTACTACCAACATAAACAAGCAGAGCCAAGATAATATCACAGCAAATAGATTGAAGCCACATAACATAACAAGAACAGAGAATCACAAAGTTAAAGACAAGTCCGAAAACCAGAAGCCAGGAGAAGATGTGACGTCACCACCTGGAACAGGATAGTAGAATGAAGGTAGGAAAAGTTTGTTTGAATGTGGAAGAACAACACTCAGATCTGAATAACAAATGGATCTGAAGGAGGAAATCAAGTTGAATAAAGGCACTGGAGAACGGAGGGAGGTTCTACTTATAACAACGAGAAAAGCTGGCTTAAAGATTGGGGTGGAATGATGGTAGAGAGAAAGAAATAACAGAGGTGGAAAAGAGAAAAAAAAGTTGCGGCTGAAGAAAGTAGCCAGTCCTCATTGACAAAAGAAGAAACCCTTGTTTATTAGACATTTCTTCGTCGTTTGTGGCTTCCAAAGGAAGAATGGTTTGATAGAATGGAAGAGAGTGGCCGTTTTGTGGTTGGCATAAGACTGGAAGCGAATCGGAATTTTTGTTTTGGGGTTTTTTTAGGATTAGGGTTTTTGAGTTATAGGACGATGAAGAGAAGACGTCGGATTTCGATTATAAAGCGGGAAAAAAAATTGAAGCGGGAAAAAAAATTGAAGCGGGATTGGTAAACCTATGTACTCGGTCTGAAACAAAATCTTTTAGTTTTGACAGTTGCGGATTCACTGAATCGCGTTCCCCTTCAAACATTTAGAAAAAAGTTTGGTTGTATTTTGGCCTTTCAGAGTAAACCGAATTACAAATACACATAAACCCAATCATTTCATATTGTAAATCAATGGGACAACAATTAGCCTTCGATAATTATTAATTTTTAAAAAGCAATAATCGATATTTACTTTTAATAATTAATGATTAATCAATAATTTTTAATAATTATCAGAAGCAACAGTAATTATGATTATAATGATTATTAAGTATAAATCACTAAATGTTAAGTAAATATTATTACAATGCATTATTATTTGAAAACGATCAATAAATTAGTTAAGTATTTATAATTACAGTACTGTTAATTATTAAAAATAATTATAAATTATAAAAATATTACTTAATAATTATAAACTATTAAAATATTATTTATTTATTATCAAAATATTAGTAATAAATCATTTAAACATATTCGAAGTTCAAATTATTTATTTATTTTTATCCATTAGTTTTTTATTATTAATCTATTATTATTTATATTATTATTTTTTAAATGCTATTTATTATTATTTGTTAATTATTAATTATTAATTATTTTTATTATTTAATTATCATTTATAAATATCACTTTACAATACTTAAATTTTATTATTAATTATTAAATATTAATCTTAATTATTATATAATTACGAGTAGTTAATCATTTAACGGTAACTATTTAAAATTAACTATTAAAAGTTAATAATTAAAAGCTTATACTTATTTTTAGTTCGTCTTTTGCAACTGGCTTTACCTGTTGTAAAAAATATAATTATTGCAACTGGCGTAAACAGTTGCTAAAGATATTTATTTGCAACTGGCTTGGTAGCGCAGTTGCAAATAATATGTTTGTTGCAATAGTTATGGAAGCAAAGTTGCTAAAAGCATGTTTTTGTAACAAGAAAGAAAGCGCAGTTGCTAAAAATATGTTTTTCGCAATAGAAAGAAAAGGCCTGTTGCAAAATCTTATCTATTGCAAATGCTATAATAGGTCTGTTGCTAAATATCATTTACTGCAACTGTCTTTTGTCGCCTGTTGCAAATAGCTAGTTGCAATATGGTATTTTTCTTGTAGTGGTATACCGTTACTTCGCGAGCTTCACAGCCCGGTATGAACTAGAAACAGGACGAGGACTTCAGGGAAATGGACATATGTTAGTTTATAGCTAGGAGTAACGTCATGGTATGGAGCCCAGACTATTTACTCATGTGGATGTTGCTTATTACTTGATGGATAGAGATGTGCATGGGATATATCGGTCACTACGGGATCGATGGATGCTCTGGTCGATATACTGACTAGATTATTTTATGCCCCATAGGGTAGACTAACATATAGTTTATGTTATTTCCAATCATCGACGGATGACCGACCCTGTTGTTAACCGCAGGTGCAGTCGCGGCTGTATCCTGAGGCTCGAGCTAGAGAGTCTCAAATCGGTAAGGACGATCGCTTGTCTTGGTTCATAGATGGAAACCCAACTTCCAGTACGCGATATTCAGTTTTAGTTGTAAATAAATATATATATATATACATGGCGATGTAATATAATGGTACCTACGCCACCTATGATTGATGCATTTATATTTGAAGTTGACTATTTCACTTATAGTAATAATAAAAGATGAAATTTCGTGTATCAAGCATATTTTCCTATTATAAGGGAAAACTCTATCCTCGACTGCGTTCATTGTGTGATGGGACCTGTTTCTTATAATAGCTTCATTTTTCCAAAAAGTATTGCGTTGTTTTATTTCATACTAAGATTCATGTGGAGTAAACCCATTCTGCGTTATACGGTGTGGTCCCGTGATTTACCCAACTTTAAAATCAGGCTAATAACTGTTTTAGTTCTCACACCAGTCCCATGACTGACCTAAAGTTTATTGTTTTAACCTACACTCTAGGCGCCCATATTTTCTACACGGGCAGTTAGTAGTTTTGGTTTTGCAGATATTATTAGGGGTGGGGCACAAATCGCAATGCAATGCAGAAACCGCCCAGACCGGACCGCATAAACGGTGCGAAAAACGGCACCAGATTCTCTCTCTAAAGCTAAAAACTGAAACCTAACCGACCCGCAAAGATACGGTTCGGTTGCGGTTTGAACTGTTACCAAACCATATTAAACCGAACCGAACCGCATAGTTACACCGGTAATGTTAGAATAAAAAATCAAAAAATTTCCTATCTAACTTATCATTTTAACTATATATATTCTATTTTCAGCGTATGTTGTAGCTATATCATTTCAAGATAACACTATGCATTTTAACCTTCAGGTGACACAACGTCATACAATCATAGATTGATTGCTGATGGAAGTAATTTTCTTGTTACATATTTCATATGGGTTCAAATCGAACCTTACCAAAACCAGAGCCTATTGCATCCAAACTGAACCAAAACTGAACCGTTTGAATGGTTAGTATAATGGTGTGAATTTTTGATTAACCGTTTGATGCGGTTCGGAAGCGGTTTGAGCTCCAAACCGCACCAAACCGAACTGCGCCTATCCCTAGATATTATATTCACAGGATCCTGCTTTACAGCTGAAGCTATATTTGGAAAGATCTGTATCTGTGTATTCCCTTCACTTGTGTTGTGTATTATTTTCCGCTGCTTTGTAATTTAAATCTCTGATATTGTATTTACAATGTGTAATATTTTTTCATACTCTGATATATTCTTGTACTCTGTTGTAATTGTTGTAGTTAGCAATGAAATGTTCTTCTGTTTGTGTTCTCATTTGTCATGTTCTCAACTTAATCCGTACTTTCCTTTGTGGGGATGTTTAGGTCGTTTCATTTGGTATCAAAGCTTTGGTTACAGAGCTCGAGAACAAGACACATCAGAACCGAATGAAAGACTTCATCAGAAACTGGATTAGTAATATCCAATAAGAATGACTCGTTAGAGATAGGATCAGTAGTATCCTAAGAGTGTTGTTTTTAAAATAAAAATGATTAAAAATAATAATTTTGTTTTGAAAATTTAAACCCTATTATACGTATTTGAGTATATTATTTTATTTTAATTTGGACAATCGAGTATATGAAGATTTTGAATATAAGCATAATTAATGTATATTCAAAGTTTTAATATACTGGATAGATATAGAAGCACACTCTAGTTGCCGGGAGATAATTCTGATGTTGGAGCTCCATCATCAGTATTTGTGTTCGAGTTTCGAAAGTGGCATATATATATTTCCAATTGACTGGTGTGAGAACCAAAACATAGTTAGAATTCTCTATTGTGATTTGACACTAAAAATATGATTTTGACTATGTATTAAAGTTACGACTTTGAAAAGCTGATCAACTAATTGATTGCTGGTTATGATGTGTGATTATTAGTTCAACTAATAAATATTGGAATGATAAAACAAATAAAAAAATAAATGGTAAATTTAGCCAAATCGAATCAAATATTGGACTGAATTGAAAATTGATTGGAAATGCATATATGTATATATGTATACAATGAACAGGTCATAGCATGGAAACTGAGAAGAGGAATAAAATTGTGTGCCCAACAAATAGGTACATATTTACTGTATTTATTTGGGTTTGATGATTTTATGAGCCACTTGGCTTTTCCTTTTTCTTTTGGATTGATGAGGGCCCTGTAAGAGAAGTTGCAATTTTAAATATCAACCCTTACAAAGGAGGTTATGGTGAAATTTTTCGAAAATTTAGGGTGTTAGCCAAATTTTTGAAAAATTAGAAAATTCTTAGAAAATGAAAAGTTGAAGAATGAAAGTTGAGTTGGTTAGTTAAACAACTCTCATCTCCGTTCCTTTTCGAGGACGAAAAGATTTTAAGTGGGGGAGATTTTAATAACCCAGATTTTCAAAACCAATTTAAAATTTTTATTTTAGAAATTTTAATTGATTTTAATATTTAAAATAATTTATTTTAAATAATAATGACTAAAAATTTATTTTAATCAAAGTTAGAATGTATAAATTTATTTTAATTATAAAACAAGCCTGAAGTGGCGCGGTAGTTTGAAAATTCGATTTTAAATTTCAATTGAATGTACAGGATTCAAAATAAATTGGATTTTATTAAAACAAGAAATATTTGAATCTGTCTGATTATATCTTTCTAAGAATGTGAAAAATACAAATTTCATAACAGAAATTGAAAGTTATGCCCGGTTCAAAATTCGGGATGGCCGTTAAGGAATTTATATATATATTTTTAATATAATATAGAGCCATTTTACAAATGACCCCTGTTTTCGATGAGACCACTTTTGTGAGATTCGGAATGTCAAATTATTGCTAGATTCCAATTTTCATAATTTTTGGAATTAATATGTGAGTGTGGTAAATTTAAATGCGTTTGGTCAATTCAGTTTGAATTTAATCGACTGGAAAATGACCATTTTTCAAACAGTCTTCAATTCGACAAAATAAGTTTGGTTAGGACCATATCTTCAAAACATAGCTAGACTTATTTTCGGAAATTTTTAGAATTAGTATGTATCCCCGGTAAATTATAATGTATGTTCAAATTCAGTATATATTGATCTATATTTTAATTTTGATGAAAACTGATCGAAACAGTCAAATGGGCTTACAAAACATATCCCATTGTGTCTGAAATGGGGGAATTTGGCTAGGGATGATAGCGTTGGGTTTCATTTGGAGTTCGGACGCAAAACAAAAATAATAGAATTAAAATATTATTAATATATATATATAAACATCCAAACCCTAGCTCACTCAACAATCAAAATGCGCAGCCGCCAGAGAGGAACTGAATGGTAGAAAACTCATGGATTCTCTTCAAAAATTCTTTCAATCCATAAAGTAGTTTCGAAACATATAAAACAACGATTCAAGAGCTAAATGCGATCTTTAGGTTGGTATAGGAATGATTAGGTTAATGGGGTATCTCGTTTGATTTTAGCCCTCAAAAGAGCCACGCTCGTGGTGGATTTCAATGAACTAGGGGGCTGCAGATGGCCCACCGTTCCAAGCGTAGAGAAGGGGTGCTCCGACGATCCTCGTGGCACCTAACGATCTGCTGGTAGCGACTCCCTGGCGGCGCACCGAGGAGAGAGACACAGTGAAGGGTGGGTTCGACAGTATTGAACAAGGAAGAAAGGTTTAACACTGTTAATTATTTTCAGTTTTACATTCAAATCAACATCGAAATTGTTTTTAGTTTTAATTTAAATTAAAACTAAAATTATAAAATCAGTTTTTAAAATATATAATAGAAATTATAAAATTAGTTTTTAAAATATATAATAGAAAAATATAATAGAAATTTAAATTCAGTTTTTAAAATATATAACAGCATAAATAAAAATATGTTTTTTAAAATAAAAGTTGCATTGTTTTTAAATTATATAATAGTATTGAATTTAAAATATATATATAACATTAGTTTAAAAATATGTTTTTTATATATAACATTAGTATAAAAATACGATTTTTATATATATAATGTTTGAAATAAAAATATGTGCTTTTATATATTAAGGTTTGAATATAAAAATATGATTTCTAAAATATAAATTACATTATATAAAAAGGGGATTTTAAAATACATATAGCATATAAAAATGGGATTTTTAGAATATATATAGCAAGTCTTTTTTTAAAAAGAAGTAACACAGTATAAAAATGTGATTTATAAACAGAGATAGCATTGAAATAAAAATGTAATTTTTATTTATAAAGATCGTTGTTTAAAAATGTGATTTTTAACATAAACTACATGAAACAAATTGCGATGGAACCGACTTGAGGCAAAGCAGAATCCAAACCGTACAAAAAATTCCGAAATACACACTGATGGACAATTAAACCCAAAAATATAATTATTTTCAGTTTTAAAATTAAAAAAATTAACAATAGAAATCACATTTTTATTTTATGTATAAAGAATAAAAGAATCATGTGTTAGAATACGTTTTTGTTAGATAACAATTAAAAATGTTACCTTTAACATGTAAATGAAAATAAAATAATCATTTGTTAAATTATAATTTTGTACATTAAAAATGTCACCTTTAACATGTTAATAAAAATAGATTAAAAATATGTTGAATTATATTTTTGTACATTAAAAATGTCATCCATAACATATTAATGAGAATAAAATATACGAACAATAAAAATTTCATTTTTATTGAATGTATAAACCATATAAGATATTCATGTGTTGAATAAAAATTTTGGAACAATAAAAATAGTTAAGTTGTTAAACGCCCCTTTATATCGATCGAGTTGCTCATATTAAAATGAATATAAAAAAGAAGTGATTTTAAAATTAAATATTTTGAAAATATTATCATTTTAATATGATATAAATAAAGAATATTCAATTTTGATTCAAAATTGAAAATAAAGTTGGAATCATTTTAAAACAAATATATAAATGATTTATAAAATGCGTTTTAATCGAAAATCGACGAAAATATATATAATATATATATTGTATATATTTAATGGCCTGAATAGAACACGCCGCGCAGCGACCGTTCGCGAATTTTGACCAATAACTTCAAACTGATGTAACGGGAGGTCCAACCATCAAATTCTCCTAAAACTGAAACCGTTGGGTTTGTATCGAAAAGAGCTTTCCAATGAATATAAGAAATTTGAAATCTAACTATTGGATTTGGAATTATGTCCAAATCAAATTTGAAAAAGGTCGCTATGGATGCAGTTCGGTGGTCGTTATTGAAAACCGAATGTACGTGTAACGAGTCGGATTTTGCCCGGCCTTAATCAATCGCAAAATCGACCAAGACCATTCATATCCCGCCTACGTTAACTTTGGGAATACAACAACATCAGAAGAATAACAGCAGACTTTTATAACATCAATAAAAAAAGTTACATCAGAGTACAGAATATTAGAGTATATTGACTACTAATTACAGCGGAAGATAATTTTACATGATTTTAATACATTGCAACTGAAATAAAATAACTAAGGCAGCGGAAGACTTCAATGTTCTGGACACAGCTTTAAGCTTCAATCCTGGATCCTGCTAAAGAGATTAACCTGTAGACAAACTACTCGACTGCCCATGTGGAAAGAGGGCACTCGAGTTTGCAAAAAGGTGGAAACAAACAACGGGTCAGTCATGGGACTGGTGTGAGAATTCTTAACTAATTTAACTTATAGTAATAAGGCAAATCCAAGGACCACGCTGCTAACGCGAAACGGGTTTACTCCAATGGGCTGTCGTGCATAAATGTGTCAGAACAAATAATAAGTAAATCGTACAACAACGTCATGCTTTTGAGAAAAATGGAATCACCATAAGACCCAGGTCCCATCACACAATGCAACACAAACCAGAGGATAGGGTTTTACCTTATAGTGATTAAACATGCTAAATACGGCAAATACGAGTTTAATATTATTATTAGTATGTATGAAAACATTTCAAAGTAAATGTATAAATGCTAGGAAGAATAGTATCCCATACTACTATGCCTCCATACTAGTAATACAATCAAATTCGTAGGGTTGTATTTGGATTTTGGTTTCCATCATGAGTCAAGGCTAGGGAGGAGCTCCTACCGATTCGAGACACTCTAGTTAATGTCTCAGGATCCTCCGCAGTGAACCCTTGGAAAGCTGCAGGGCCGGTCCACCAAACGAGTTGCGGATTAGTTATTCCTGAACACACGTTTCCCAGTCCTGTAGGACCTATCATCCGAGGCGCCTCATTCCATCATCCACATAAGTAAAATGTCGGGCCGTGTTAAAGCCCAAACACCACTTCTAGCTAGAAAGAAACGTGTTGCTCTCCCTGCGTTCCCTTCTCCCGTTTTAGACTCCGCCGGTGTGTGAGGCTCGCGAAGTCACGCTATACACAAAGCTATGCCTAAACAGACTATGCTTTGATCATCCCACAAGGCATGCTTTTCAACAAAGCCTTGATCATATGCATCTTAGCATGCCACATCGTCACACCATATCACACTACCAATCCTTTGCCGAAATATATGAACGGGTGTTAAGTAAGAGAATAAATTCTCCACCACCAAACATCCATACATTCGACAGAAGATAAATAACATGTTATTTAATGGAGTACGATGTCAGACACACAATCAATTTATAAGCTTATGCTCTGGGCCTGAGCGAAAGCCAAATCCGTACTAATCAACACTACGTCCGGACGGCCACCACTGTAGCCCCTTCAAGGTAGCTACTCCAATCACGGGCATCAGCAGTCATCGTCCATTCGATATGAAGATCGTTGGTCTTCAATCGTCTTCAACTCTTGAATTTTAAACGTCGTTCAAATTATTTGGAATGAGATAGACTCGGACTTTCCAAATAATTCTCGTATATATATAAGTTGGAAATCATTTCATATCGTTACTAGTAATTTGCAACGATTTATCTTTATTTTTATATATATAAAAATATTTAAATTTCACTTCGTTAACGTAATTACATAACAAGTAATGGAAGTTTTGCTTCACAAACTATCGAAATGTTTATAATGTGTAATGAAATGTATTTTATTTCGTTACATTTTGCAAACGAAAAACATTCCTATTCATATATACAATATTAACGTACAATGTACACACCATAATGTTTATTTTAATTTTCATACACATACACATCTTATACATAACAATGTACATTTTCTTGTTTCATCTTTCGAATTACACAAAATGTATTTTGTGTATCATACCAATTCCAACAAAAACAACATTTTTGTGTTTCATTTCAATTTAAACAAACGAATATTTTGTTCATCCATTTTTACTTCTACAAGAATGAGTATTTTTGTTTCTTTATTCCAATGTAACAAAATTGATAATTTTGTTATCTTTTCAATGCAAACCAAAAGTAATAATTTTACATTACAAACAAAACGATAATTTTGTGTGCTAATCAATTCACATGAAAATGAAATTTCCATATCTTTAATCTTTTTAACGAAAATCTAATTCATTAACATATAAATTTCATTGTTATAATCTTTACTCAAATTCTTTTACATGGGTATGTAAATTTCATACCGTTATCCTTTTTAATAAAAATTTAATTGATTAAAATGTAAATCTTTTACTTTAAGTTCCATTTACATGAAAATGTAATTTTCCTCCTTTTATTCACATTAAAATGTATACTTTTCTTTTTACATCAAAAATGTAACTTTCATCTTTTTAAGTATAAAAAAAAGTTAAATCTTTTAATTTGACAAAAACGGTGATAAACAATATGACCTTTCATTTTTAACAAAAGAATATTCAAAATATTCTTTTTAACTTTCACCAAAAATGAAAATTGTTTGTTAACTTTCAAAACACAAACAAAATGAATGTTTTCTTTTTATTACAAACAAAAATGAATGTGTTTTATTTCATTCTTTGCATTTGACAAAATAAATATTTTTGTCCTCCATTTACATTTGATAACAATGTATATTTTTATCCTTCTTTCACATTTGACAAAATGAATATTTTTGTCATTCTTTTACATTCGATAAAAATGTATATTTTATCATTCATTCACATTTGACAAAAAGATTTTTTTTTATACATATCATATACACAAAATGTATATTTTATGTGTCACTCCAATTACAACAAAATGAATATTTTTGTACGTCACTTATAATCTAACAAAAATGAGTATTTTTGTGTCATTCAACTCCTAACCAAAAATGCAATATATTTTGGTGTCAACTTCATTTCTATACAAATGAATATATTTTTGTTTGTTTAATTTCAGTGTAACAAAAATAATAATTTTGTTATTCTTTCAATGCCAAGCAAAAATAATAATTTTTCTTATCTCTTTCAATGCAAAACCAAAATGATCTTGAATATTTAGATTGGCAATGTAAATTCCAATCTTAAGTTACAACATAAAAATGTAATTTTAATTTACAATGCAATATCATACTTTAATCACATAATAAAAATGTAATTCTAATTTACAGTGCAAATTCTCATTTATAGTTACATATAAAAATGTAAATTTTGTTCCCTTGCCAAATTTCATATCATAGCTACATTGGGAAATGTAAATATTTTTCAAAAATGTTATAATAGAATTTCATATCATAGTTACAAATAAAAATATAATTTTCATTTTCATCGCCAATTGCATATCACAGTTTCAAATAAAAATGTAATTTTTATTTGCATAGCAAATATTATATCTTTAGTTCAATTAAAAATGTAATTTTTATTTGCAATGCAAGTTCTCATTCTAAGTTACAAAATAAAAATGTAATCTTTATTATCAATGCACATTCCTACTTTTGTTTACATATACAAATGTAAATTTTATTTACAATGCAAGTTCATACTTTTGTTTATATAATAAAAATGTAAATTTCATTGCTAACATTTTACATTGACAAAAATATGATTTTTGTCGCTACTACTTTACATTGGCAAAAATGTTCATTTCTACCTGACATAACGTAACGGTAAAAATATTGTTTTTCTAATTAACACAACATAACGGTGAAATTATTCATTTCTAAATAACATAACCTGACGTTATTATCTAATGCAACATTTTATATTAAAAATGTACTTTTTCTCTACACAAAAATATTCTAACTAAATTGTGATTTTTGTGTTGACGGTTCTATCATAACATAAAATGAATATCTTACGTTGACGGTTCCAACATAACCTAAAATGAATATTTTATGTTGGCATTTCATAAAATGATAATTCTATTATATCAACCTTAAAATGACAAATTCTACTATGTCAACATTAACATGATAATTCTAACATGTCGACATAAAAATGATATTCTAACATGTTGACATAAAAATGATATTCTCACATGTTGACATAAAAATGATATTCTCATATGATGCTACCAACAAAATGTGCATTTTTATTCTCATATGACGTTACTAACAAAATGAATATTTTTTATTCTCATATGACGCTACTAACAAAATGAATATTTTTGTTATGTCCTAACATACTTTTATATATGTTTTCTTTTCCTCTTTTCTAGTATGTTAAGAATAATGTTTTCAACATATTGATATTGCTAACATTACCAGAAAACAATAAAAGGAATATTTTTAATGTCTAGCAATTCTAACGATTCGTAATAACATAAAAAGAATATTTTTATGTTCTAACATTTCATGCTATCTAACATAAATGGCATTTAATTTACATGACATGTTTTCTAACAAATGGTAATGTTTTGAATAAACAAAACATAATGCAACCTTAAAATTCTATCTTTTTATTGCCTCTAAAAAGACAATAAAAATATAACATAAAAATTATCTTTTTCTTTTACTGCATCCAAAACGACAGTAAAATATGAATTAGCAAATCTATCATTTTAATGCTTCTAAAATGACGGTGAAATATGACATTCCAAAATGTAACCAAAAATGACATTTATAGATAAATGACAAATTTCTTTCACATGACATTATTATATGTAAAAGATATTTCCTCTAACATGAATATTTTATATTAACATGGCATATTTAACTGACATTACATTTTTACCTATACTGACAGTTTTTATATTACATAATAGAATCTGACTAATATGATGTTTTATATTACATAACATAATCTAACTAAGATGATGCTTTTATATTTTATGAATCAGAATAAAGATTCAATCTTTATTTCATTCCTTTTATTTCAAAATAAAAGCCAAACCTTATTTCTTTAATTACATATAAAAATGAAATTTTGTCTTACAAACAAAGTTTCCATCTTTTCAAATTAAAGATCTAGTCTTTATTAACTCTATTTATTTTAAAACAAAGATCTAAATCCTATTTACTTGATAAATCAAAATAAAAGAATAAATCTTTATTTAAGTGGTAAATCAAAATCAAAATAAAAGAATAAATCTTAAATTTTCAACTTATTATTTTCTTAATTAAGAAAAGATCCAAACTTTCATTCTTTCTTTATTAAAAATAAAGATCCAAATTTATTTCAAAAAGATCCTATCATTACTTATATATAAAAATAAAGATCTAAACTTTCATTATTTTGTGAATCAAAATAAAAGGACCAAACTTTCATTATCTACGAATAAATAAATAGATATTTAATAGCGGTGTCGTAGTTTCAGATCTCAAAGAATAGATCTGAAAATAATAGATAAAAATAACAGCGTGTGTACAAATGAAATAAAACAATATCTTGATTGCAGCGCATACAGAAAATAATGAACGTCATAATAACAACGCGATGTACATGAAATAATGAACGAAACAATAGTAGCGCACAAACAAATCGTAATAAAGAAGTACAACCCATCACAGCACAGATCTAAATTATTGCACGTATACCGAATATTATTTTATTCGAGAAGTACCGAATATTATTTTATTCGAGAAAATAAATTAAAATTAAATTTTAATTTAAAATAGATCAGAAATTCTCACCTTTGTATTTGTCAGATCTAGAACGAATTGAAAGTCAGTAACTTGTTCACACATATCTATGATGTTGTGTTATGTCACGTTGTTCCAAGATTGTCAAATTTGTCGGGTTCTGCATCGAATTGGATCAAAACATGTTTTTAATAATTGAAATTAAAGTTAGCAACGAAATCAAGCGTTGCAAATCAATAAAATTAAAATTTATATAACCTTTGAATTGTTCAAAACTTCGAATCGCGATAACTTGAGATCGGATCAACGGTTTTGGGTGTCGTTTGTTGGAGATTGGAGAGCTTGGAGGGGTGCATCCACGCCGGGAATAGGGGGAGGTGCTGTGGCACGTGCTGGTGGCGGCGGGTCCATGAAGTCAGCGGGTTTGGAGAGGTGATTCGAGAGCTACTGGCAACGGTTTGATGTGAAACTTGTCTAGAATCGAAGAGATTGAGGAGAGCTACAAAAAGTTTAACTACGGCTGAGTCTAAAAGTGAGTGGATTAGGAGATAGGGAGGAGAGAAGGTGGCAAGGGGAAGGCGGCTGATGGGTTTCAGCGTGCGTGAGTTTGAGAAGAAGGAGCATCTCGATTTCTGTGAAAGGGGTATATTTTATATTATTTTATTCACTAAAAGGCCCGATTAGCTCCGAACTCAGAATTAGGCCCAATGACTGTCAAACTTAAGGTTTTGACGCCTTCTGAACACAATGGGACGGGTCTCGTGGCCCAATTTCGAAGTTTATAGCATTTATTTATTTATTTTAAATATCAAAAACTCATTAAAATCACTTAAAATAAGTTTTTAAATTGGCCCCAAAAATCAGGGTTGTTACAGTCTCCCCCGCTTAAAAACTTTTCGTCCTCGAAAAGGAACGAAGCTAAAAGTTGATTAATTAACTAACTAATTAATATATATATATTTTCTCCATTGGTTTAACTAATTTTATTAGTTGATTAACCTTCAAATATATAACTTTTTATATATTCACAAATCATATTTTCCAAAATAGAGTATTATTACAAATACGTATATTATAGGCTTGTCACTCTCAACTCATTCTAGGGCATTACTAACCCCATCTCTAATGAGTTTTCTCAATCTAGGATACTGCCGATCCTATCTCTAATGATTATTCTTATTGGATATTACTAATCCAATCTCTGATGAGCCTCTTGTCCAGTTCTAATGAGTTGTATCCCAAAGATTTGAGCTAACCGAAGCTCTGATACCAACTATAACGAGTCGGATTTTACCTGGCCTTAATCGATCGCAAAATCGACCAAGACCGTTCATATCCGGCCTACGTTAACTTTGGGAATACAACAACATCAGAAGAATAACAGCAGACTTTTATAACATCTATAATAAATGTTACATCAGAGTACAGAATATCAGAGTATATTGACTACTAATTACAACGGAAGATAATTTTACATGAGTTTAATACATTGCAACGGAAATAAAATAACTAAGGCAGCGGAAGACTTCAATGTTCTGGACACAGCTTTAAGCTTCAATCCAGGATCCTGCTAAAGAGATAAACCTGTAGACAAACTACTCGACTGCCCGTGTGGAAAGAGGGCACCTGTAATAACCCGAAAATCTGGGCCAGTTTAAAATTTTTATTTTGGCAATTTTGGCGAATTTTGATTATTTAAAATGAATTATTTTAAATAATATCGACGAGAAATTTATTTTGAATTGAATTCGACGTATATATTTATATACGTCGTCGTTAGAATATAAATATTTATATATAATTATAATAGAATTGAAAATGGCGCGGTAGTTCGATAATTCGATTTCAAAGTTCAATTGAATGTACCGGGTGCAAAACAATCCGGATTTTAGTGAAACCAAAAACATTAGGATCTAATTGATGATATCTTTCCAACGAATCCGAAAATCAAAATTTCATAGCGGGAATCAAAAGATATGTCCAGTTGGAAATTCTGAATAGTCGCTATGGAATTCAGGCCCTTAAAAATGGACATTTTGCAAACGATCTCGGATCTCGACGAAACCAGTTTTGTTGGGTCCGTGGTGTCAAGTTATTGCTAGGTTTCAAATTTCATAATTTTTCGAATCAATATGTGAGCGTGGCAAAGGAAAACGCGTTTGACCAGTTTCAGTTGATTTTAATCGATTGGAAATTGGCCATTTTTCAAACGGTCTCAGAATTCGATGAAACTAGTTTTGTTAGGACCGTATCGTCAATACGAAGCTAGAAAATATTTTTCAGGAATTTTTAAGGTTCGTATGTGACCCCGGTAATTTGAAATGTACGTTTAAAATTCAATATAGTGATTTAAATGTAAATTAAACAGAAACTGATCGAAACAGTCGAATCAGCTTGCGATACATATCCCATTGTGTTCGGAATGGTGGTAATTAGCTATGGACGACAGGCGGTGGGCCTCGTTTAGAGGTCGTATGAAAAAGTCAACTTTTTAAAATTAAAAATAATATAATATATTTATATTTATTCTCTTATACCCCCCCTCCCCTTTATCTCTCCTCAGAAATCGATTATATAAAAAAAAAAAAAAAAAGGAGATCGGCGATCGTTCCCCAGCTCCCGTCGACTGCCGCCATCACCCCATCGCCACCCGTCCTCTTCTCCCTCCCCTCCGCCGTGCTCCAGCAGGCCCTCCTTCTCCAGCCCGATCCGACGCACCCAAAAATCCACGCCACAGCCTCCCCATCGATCCCGCCCACCACCGCGCCAGCATGCGCGCCACCACCCGCCTCAGGCGATCTTCCCCCACCCTCCCTTCGAAGCTCCTGCGCCATCTCCCTCTTCTAACCCAAAAGACCTTAACCCCTAACGCCTGAAAGCCGCCGCCTCTGGCCAATATTCGCCGCCACCAACTCCCGACGTCACCAGCGGCTCCCCGAGCCCGTCAACGCCCTTCCTACCCCAGAATCGACTGTAAGTTTTTAATTATATTTTATTTAGTTAGTTATTTTAATTTATTTAGAGTAATTAGTTTTAAAAGAGATAAAAATCGTTTTTTTTAGGAAAAGAGCATAGTTGAAAACTGATTTTTATATATTAAACATCGAAGTAAAAAACTGATTTTTATATATTAAACATCGAAATAAAAATATGATTTTTATATATTGAATAAAATATGATTTTTATATATTGAACATCGAAATAAAAAAATGATTTTTATATATTGAACTTCGAAATAAAAATATGATTTTTATATATTGAACTTCGAAATAAAAATATGATTTTTATATATTGAACTTCGAAATAAAAATATGATTTTTATATATTAAACGTCGAAGTAAAAATTCGATTTTTATATATTGAATAGCGAAGTAAAAATGTGATTTTTACATATGTAGTGAAAGCAGCAACGAAGATGACAAAAATGCGATAGCAACGAAGATTTCTATCAATGAAGTGTCGTGGAGTTAGGATAAGCTATAGGTGAGAATTTCTCACCTCTCAATTTCTTTTTCTATTTATACATATATACTAGGATGCAGACGGTGCTTAGTAGCACCCGACACAATCGTCCACAGACCATGGACTTGTTTGTTTGGTTGCATGAATTAGTTATATGATTTGATTTGAATTTGGTTGTTTGGTGATTTTGATTGATGTGTGAACGGCGTGGGCCTTCACTAGACCGGGGATAAGGCTAGGCCTCGTCCCGTTTCTAGTATCGTGCCGTTATGCCGCCGGAATTTTCTAAAATAAGTTAGAAAAATAAAAATATCATTTTATCGAAGAAATGAATTGAATAGAAATTCATATGTTGAAAAAAATGTTTTACCGTTAAAAATATAATTTTTAACGTGAATGTGAATAAATAAATATTCATTTACAAACCAGACGGTTTGTTTATGTACACCTATTTGAAGGACATTGATTGGGTCGATAAATTTTACACATCACCCAACTGCACAAATAAAATCTGTTTTTGATTGTTTGAAACCCCACACGGGTGTTGGGATGGAATTTGAAGTTCACTCATCCTGATTGATTAAATATGTCGATCGATCGATTGACAGGCTGTTATAAGCGTTAGATATCTATATTTGATGCTTATACAGTGTAGTGCACTTTGGTTGATGGTTGATTATTTTTCAATACTATTATACATGTGTTGTATAAAAATCCATATAATTAACTTTATATGGTAATTGATTGGGCCTCATTCCAATTTGAAAAATAAAGAATAATATAAAATAAAAGTTCATGTGTTGACAGTACTCATCCATTGAGATTGGTCATGTGTTGAACGGAATATTTTGATAATAACAACTATTTTGAAAAAGAAATATTTGAAATAGAATATTTGAAAATAGAAATTTATGAAGCCGTATTGATTAGATTGACGCCATTTTGACGTGAACGATATTTATATCGAATTGAAAACGATTTCGAAATGAATCGAATTGAAAACGATTTCGAAATGAATTGAATTGAAAACGATTTCGAAATGAATTGAATTGAAAACGATTTCGAAATGAATTGAATTGAAAGCGATTTCAAAATGAATTGAATTGAAAACGATTTCGAAATGAATTGAATTGAAAACGATTTCGAAATGAATTGAATTGAAAACGATTTCGAAATGAATTGAATTGAAAACGATTTCGAAATGAATCGAATTGAAAACGATTTCGAATTGAATTGAAAGCGAATTGAAATGAATTCAAATTGAATTGAAATTTGAATTGAATAAGAATGAATTTTAAAACGAATTTATAAAGAAGAATTCAATTTCGATTTGAATTGAAATGGAAGTTGAAATTGCTTTTGAAACGAATTTAAAACTATTTATATAATTCGTTTTAAATAGAAATCGATGAAATATATATTATATATATTATATATATAATATAATGGCCTGAATAGAACGCGCCGCGCCGCGGCAGTTCGTGAATTTCGACCATTTATTTCAAACGGACATTACGGGAGATCCGACCGTCGGATTCTCCTAAAACCGGAACCGTTGGGTTCGTATCGAAAAGAGCTTTCTAACGAATATTAGAAATTTGAAATCTAACGGTTGGATTTGGAATTATGTCCAAATCAAATTTGAAAAAGGTCGCTGTAAGTGCAGTTCGATGGCCATTGATGGAAATCGACTGTACGGGCCTTGATAAAATTATTAAAAATAGTAATAATTTGTGTAAAATCATAAGAAATGATTTGTGAAGATTTGGGATGAAAAACTCCATATTTGAAGAGATAAAAATAGTTTTTTATCGAAATGAACTAGTTTGAGCTAGAAATATAATTCTATTTATTTTTAAATAAATAAATTGAATTTGAAAAGGGTTTTAAAAATAACCAGAATTTCCAATGATTGCATTGGAGTGGATTTGAATCGAAATTGTCTTCGGAATATTTCGATGTTGGAATTCGTGATTATACAGATGTTGTTATGGAAATTTGGAAGATATATATTGATATCGTTATTTCCAATACGACATTTGTTAATCATAGAATTTGATATTGAATATAAGCCGATATATTTTCTATTCAGTGCCTTGTATTGAATATCAAATGTGATTTGGGTTTGTCGTGAATGGTGTCTTCACTAACACTGTTCTTGAACCCAGTTGAGAAAAGATTAAATCTCTTTATTTAGATTTAATGAAGTGTACCAATTAAATAATATTTAATTGGAATTGAATTGATATTGATGTTTGGGTTTATTGTGGACAGTGCTTTAAATAACACTCGTTCTTTAACCCGACAATTAATGGAATGTGATTTTGGGTTTATCGTGAACCATGTTTTAAATGACACTGATTCTTTAACCCAGTTAAAGATTAAAACTAAGTGGAGTTTTAATGAATCTTTAAATAGATTGAAAAGATCGAGAATGGAGTATCACCAGTTTTACTCCAAGCGATAGTTAAATCTTTAATTAGATTTGAACGTGAAATGGTAATTGAATTACCGATAACACTGTGGTGTTAGATATGAAGTATAACCAGTTTTACTTCATGGGATGAATAGGTTGGGATTGGGAAATAAAATAAATGATTACCTCGGTGTGGTTCGTTAATCCCGACTAGTTTGAATTGATATTCAAAGGAGATTAAAGAATAAATTTAAAGAATTTATCTCGGATAAAATTAATGGGAACTTTTCCCAAAGTATAGGAATATTCGAATAAAAGAATATTCTGAATTGGAATGGGGCGTATGTTGTGTTTGTGTAACACTTTTATAATATATACGCGAGTTATTCAGAAAGACCGGGTTTATCCCATTCTGAATAACTGATTCGACGTGGTGTCGAAGATGAAGACGGTGGTCGAAGACCAGAAGTCTTCACGTCGTTTGGGTGATTACTGGTGATCTTGATTGGGCTGTACACCCAAGAAGATGGAAATAGTTGGTGATCGTCCAGACGTACTTGGAGATCGATGGATATGCGGGGTACTAGGTGCCTCCGGTTTCGTTCAGACCCAGAACGGACTTGTAAATGGACTGTGTGTCTGACATTGGATTTTAGTCCGTGTGATTGATCTCTATTAAATATATATCTGTTTGGCGGCGGAGAATTTATTCTCTTGCTTAACGCCCTTCTCTGAGACGTACGAGCTCAGGGGTTATATATTGATGGATATCAAACGCATGGAGTGAATTGCCTGTGTGGCATACCTAAGTGGCAATTGATCGAGGCTTCTGTTGAAAAGCAAAGTCTTGTGGTGATGATCAAAGCACAGCCTGTGTGGCACAGCTTTGTGTAACGTGAATTCGCGAGTTTCGCACCCCGGTTGTGAACCAAAAACGGGAGAGGACCTCAGGGAGGGCATGCGTTTCTTTCTAGCTAGGGTGGTGTCAGTGACCTACCAGCCCTGACATTTATATACTTTTCACCTGTGTGGTTGTTGCTGTTGCGAGGCGCCTCGGTTTGATCGGACGATCCGGGTCCGATGGAGTCATTCGTTGGCTCATTTGCGCCCCAAAGGGCGGGGAGACATATTGTTCAGGCATAATAATCCACATCGGTGGACCGGCCCTGACGATCCAGGGGGCAGTTGCGGCTGTTCCTGAGACATGGTAGGCTAGATTGTCTCGAATCGGTAGAGGACGATCCCTGGCCTCGGTTCATAGACGGAAATCCAATTTCCAAATACGTGACTTTGCGGTTTTATGTGTAAAACCTATATATGGCGACATAGTGGCATGGGACGCTCATGTCGCCTATGATTGATACTTATAATTTGAAGTTGTTTTATACACTATGCACTTATAGTGGTATCAAATGATTTGTTTTAAAACGTATCAAGCATTCTTTGGCTGTTATAAGGGAAAACCCTATCCTCGGCTGCGTTGCATTGTGTGATGGGACCTGGGTCTTATAACAGCTTCATTTTCCTTTATTTAGCATTGCGCTGTTGTTTTATGCACTGGTATTCTTGGGAGGAAACCCGTTCCGTGTTATACGGCGTGGTCCCTTGATTTACCTAACTTTGAAAATAAAGATAATAACTGTTTTAGTTCTCACACCAGTCACATGACTGACCTGGAGTTTATTGTTTTAACCTAAACTCTGGGTGCCCTTATTTTGACACGGGCAGCTAGTAGTTTTGGTTTTGCATATTTATATTCACAGGATCCTGGTTTACAGCTGGAACGGTATCCGGAAAGCTTTGTATCCGTATATCTCTTCTAGTTGTGTATTGTATTATTTTTCCGCTGCTATGCAACTTATTGTTAATCTCTGATATTTCTGTGTAATATTTATTCATTTATACTCTGTATATTCTTGTAATCTGATGCATTGTTGCAAATACCGTGAAATGTTCTTTTGTATGCGTTCTGTTTTGGCCTGTTCTCAAACGATAGGGCGTTTCGAACGGCCTGGATCGGCTTAGCGACTGGTTCGGACCGAGCGAAATTCCATCTCGTCACAGTTGGTATCAGAGCTTTGGTTTACAAAGCAGAGAACAAGACACATTAGAACCATACGAAAGAATTCATCAGATATTGGATTAGTAATATCCAATTAGAATGACTCGTTAGAGATAGGATCAGTAGTATCCTAGAACGAGTGTGAAGAGTATATTTTTAAAATGAAAACAAGTTTTGTTTTGAAAATTTAAATCAATTATTCGTATTTGATTATTTATTTATATTGATTTGGACAATCCAGTATATATAAATTTTGCGTATAGTCTGATCCACGTGTATTTGAAATTTTAATATATTGGATAGATATAGCAACACACTCTAGTCGCCCGAAGATGATATTGATGATAGCGATCGCATCATCAACATTTATATTCGTGTTTCGAAGGTGTGATTTTCTATATATTTCCATTAGACTGGTGTGAGAACCAAAACTAATATAGCTAGAATTCATGGTTGTGATTTGGCATCAAAACATGATTTTTGTATATGTATCAAAATTATGAATTTGAAACTCTAATTCACTAATTGATTGATGTTTGTGTTGTTTGTTTAGTTGTTTGATAATTTTGAACCATTATGCCTAATTTGATCAAATAATGAACTGTATTGAGAATTAGTTGCATTTGCTTGTATATACATATACTTACATTGAACAGGTCATAGCAAGGAGGCTAGAGCAGAGAATAAAATTTGTTTGCCCGACAAATAGGTACATGTTTATCACATAATTTACTGTTTTGTTTGGGTGATGATGATTTTATGAGCCTATTGGCTAGCCGCTTGGCTTTTTCTTTTTCTTTTTGAGATCTGAAGGACCGGGGAAGCTATTTGAAATTCCCCGATGCTCCCGGTGCAGGGGAGGTTATGGCGAAATTTTTCAAAAATTTAGGGTGTTAGCCAAATTTTTGAAATTTTTGAAAATTCTCAGAAACTAAAGAGTTAGAGAAAAGAAGCCAGATCGAGCGTAGAGTTGATTGATCAAACCACTTTCGACTTTGTTCCTTTTCGGGGACGAAAAGTTTTAAGTGGGGGAGATTGTAATAACCCGAAAATCTGGGCCAGTTTAAAATTTTTATTTTGGCAATTTTGGCGAATTTTGATTATTTAAAATGAATTATTTTAAATAATATCAACGAGAAATTTATTTTGAATTGAATTCGACGTATATATTTATATACGTCGTCGTTAGAATATAAATATTTATATATAATTATAATAGAATTGAAAATGGCGCGGTAGTTCGATAATTCGATTTCAAACTTCAATTGAATGTACCGGGTGAAAAACAATCCGGATTTTAGTGAAACCAAAAACATTAGGATCTAATTGATGATATCTTTCCAACGAATCCGAAAAATCAAAATTTCATAGCGGGAATCAAAAGATATGTCCAGTTGGAAATTCTGAATAGTCGCTATGGAATTCAGGCCCTTAAAAATGGACATTTTGCAAACGACCTCGGATCTCGACGAAACCAGTTTTGTTGGGTCCGTGGTGTCAAGTTATTGCTAGGTTTCCAATTTCATAATTTTTCGAATCAATATGTGAGCGTGGCAAAGGAAAACGCGTTTGACCAGTTTCAGTTGATTTTAATCGATTGGAAATTGGCCATTTTTCAAACGGTCTCAGAATTCGATGAAACTAGTTTTGTTAGGACCGTATCGTCAATACGAAGCTAGAAAATATTTTTCAGGAATTTTTAAGGTTCGTATGTGACCCCGGTAATTTGAAATGTACGTTTAAAATTCAATATAGTGATTTAAATGTAAATTAAACAGAAACTGATCGAAACAGTCGAATCAGCTTGCGATACATATCCCATTGTGTTCGGAATGGGGGTAATTAGCTATGGACGACAGGCGGTGGGCCTCGTTTAGAGGTCGTATGAAAAAGTCAACTTTTTAAAATTAAAAATAATATAATATATTTATATTTATTCTCTTATACCCCCCCTCCCCTTTATCTCTCCTCAGAAATCGATTATATATAAAAAAAAAAAGAAAAAAAAGAAAAGGAGATCGGCGATCGTTCCCCAGCTCCCGTCGACTGCCGCCATCACCCCATCGCCACCCGTCCTCTTCTCCCTCCCCTCCGCCGTGCTCCAGCAGGCCCTCCTTCTCCAGCCCGATCCGACGCACCCAAAAATCCACGCCACAGCCTCCCCATCGATCCCGCCCACCACCGCGCCAGCATGCGCGCCACCACCCGCCTCAGGCGATCTTCCCCCACCCTCCCTTCGAAGCTCCTGCGCCATCTCCCTCTTCTAACCCAAAAGACCTTAACCCCTAACGCCTGAAAGCCGCCGCCTCTGGCCAATATTCGCCGCCACCAACTCCCGACGTCACCAGCGGCTCCCCGAGCCCGTCAACGCCCTTCCTACCCCAGAATCGACTGTAAGTTTTTAATTATATTTTATTTAGTTAGTTATTTTAATTTATTTAGAGTAATTAGTTTTAAAAGAGATAAAAATCGTTTTTTTTTAGGAAAAGAGCATAGTTGAAAACTGATTTTTATATATTAAACATCGAAGTAAAAAACTGATTTTTATATATTAAACATCGAAATAAAAATATGATTTTTATATATTGAACATCGAAATAAAAATATGATTTTTATATATTGAACATCGAAATAAAAATATGATTTTTATATATTGAACTTCGAAATAAAAATATGATTTTTATATATTGAACTTCGAAATAAAAATATGATTTTTATATATTGAACTTCGAAATAAAAATATGATTTTTATATATTAAACGTCGAAGTAAAAATTCGATTTTTATATATTGAATAGCGAAGTAAAAATGTGATTTTTACATATGTAGTGAAAGCAGCAATGAAGATGACAAAAATGCGATAGCAACGAAGATTTCTATCAATGAAGTGTCGTGGAGTTAGGATAAGCTATAGGTGAGAATTTCTCACCTCTCAATTTCTTTTTCTATTTATACATATATACTAGGATGCAGACGGTGCTTAGTAGCACCCGACACAATCGTCCACAAACCATATACTTGTTTGTTTGGTTGCATGAATTAGTTATATGATTTGATTTGAATTTGGTTGTTTGGTGATTTTGATTGATGTGTGAACGGCGTGGGCCTTCACTAGACCGGGGATAAGGCTAGGCCTCGTCCCGTTTCTAGTATCGTGCCGTTATGCCGCCGGAATTTTCTAAAATAAGTTAGAAAAATAAAAATATCATTTTATCGAAGAAATGAATTGAATAGAAATTCATATGTTGAAAAAAATGTTTTACCGTTAAAAATATAATTTTTAACGTGAATGTGAATAAATAAATATTCATTTACAAACCAGACGGTTTGTTTATGTACACCTATTTGAAGGACATTGATTGGGTCGATAAATTTTACACATCACCCAACTGCACAAATAAAATCTGTGTTTGATTGTTTGAAACCCCACACGGGTGTTGGGATGGAATTTGAAGTTCACTCATCCTGATTGATTAAATATGTCGATCGATCGATTGACAGGCTGTTATAAGCGTTAGATATCTATATTTGATGCTTATACAGTGTAGTGCACTTTGGTTGATGGTTGATTATTTTTCAATACTATTATACATGTGTTGTATAAAAATCCATATAATTAACTTTATATGGTAATTGATTGGGCCTCATTCCAATTTGAAAAATAAAGAATAATATAAAATAAAAGTTCATGTGTTGACAGTACTCATCCATTGAGATTGGTCATGTGTTGAACGGAATATTTTGATAATAACAACTATTTTGAAAAAGAAATATTTGAAATAGAATATTTGAAAATAGAAATTTATGAAGCCGTATTGATTAGATTGACGCCATTTTGACGTGAACGATATTTATATCGAATTGAAAACGATTTCGAAATGAATTGAATTGAAAACGATTTCGAAATGAATTGAATTGAAAGCGATTTCGAAATGAATTGAATTGAAAACGATTTCGAAATGAATTGAATTGAAAACGATTTCGAAATGAATTGAATTGAAAACGATTTCGAAATGAATCGAATTGAAAACGATTTCGAAATGAATCGAATTGAAAACGATTTCGAATTGAATTGAAAGCGAATTGAAATGAATTCAAATTGAATTGAAATTTGAATTGAATAAGAATGAATTTTAAAACGAATTTATAAAGAAGAATTCAATTTCGATTTGAATTGAAATGGAAGTTGAAATTGCTTTTGAAACGAATTTAAAACTATTTATATAATTCGTTTTAAATAGAAATCGACGAAATATATATTATATATATTATATATATTATATAATGGCCTGAATAGAACGCGCCGCGCCGCGGCAGTTCGTGAATTTCGACCATTTATTTCAAACGGACATTACGGGAGATCCGACCGTCGGATTCTCCTAAAACCGGAACCGTTGGGTTCGTATCGAAAAGAGCTTTCTAACGAATATTAGAAATTTGAAATCTAACGGTTGGATTTGGAATTATGTCCAAATCAAATTTGAAAAAGGTCGCTGTAAGTGCAGTTCGATGGCCATTGATGGAAATCGACTGTACGGGCCTTGATAAAATTATTAAAAATAGTAATAATTTGTGTAAAATCATAAGAAATGATTTGTGAAGATTTGGGATGAAAAACTCCATATTTGAAGAGATAAAAATAGATTTTTATCGAAATGAACTAGTTTGAGCTAGAAATATAATTCTATTTATTTTTAAATAAATAAATTGAATTTGAAAAGGGTTTTAAAAATAACCAGAATTTCCAATGATTGCATTGGAGTGGATTTGAATCGAAATTGTCTTCGGAATATTTCGATGTTGGAATTCGCGATTATACAGATGTTGTTATGGAAATTTGGAAGATATATATTGATATCGTTATTTCCAATACGACATTTGTTAATCGTAGAATTTGATATTGAATATAAGCCGATATATTTTCTATTCAGTGCCTTGTATTGAATATCAAATGTGATTTGGGTTTGTCGTGAATGGTGTCTTCACTAACACTGTTCTTGAACCCAGTTGAGAAAAGATTAAATCTCTTTATTTAGATTTAATGAAGTGTACCAATTAAATAATATTTAATTGGAATTGAATTGATATTGATGTTTGGGTTTATTGTGGACAGTGCTTTAAATAACACTCGTTCTTTAACCCGACAATTAATGGAATGTGATTTTGGGTTTATCGTGAACCATGTTTTAAATGACACTGATTCTTTAACCCAGTTAAAGATTAAAACTAAGTGGAGTTTTAATGAATCTTTAAATAGATTGAAAAGATCGAGAATGGAGTATCACCAGTTTTACTCCAAGCGATAGTTAAATCTTTAATTAGATTTGAACGTGAAATGGTAATTGAATTACCGATAACACTGTGGTGTTAGATATGAAGTATAACCAGTTTTACTTCATGGGATGAATAGGTTGGGATTGGGAAATAAAATAAATGATTACCTCGGTGTGGTTCGTTAATCCCGACTAGTTTGAATTGATATTCAAAGGAGATTAAAGAATAAATTTAAAGAATTTATCTCGGATAAAATTAATGGGAACTTTTCCCAAAGTATAGGAATATTCGAATAAAAGAATATTCTGAATTGGAATGGGGCGTATGTTGTGTTTGTGTAACACTTTTATAATATATACGCGAGTTATTCAGAAAGACCGGGTTTATCCCATTCTGAATAACTGATTCGACGTGGTGTCGAAGATGAAGACGGTGGTCGAAGACCAGAAGTCTTCACGTCGTTTGGGTGATTACTGGTGATCTTGATTGGGCTGTACACCCAAGAAGATGGAAATAGTTGGTGATCGTCCAGACGTACTTGGAGATCGATGGATATGCGGGGTACTAGGTGCCTCCGGTTTCGTTCAGACCCAGAACGGACTTGTAAATGGACTGTGTGTCTGACATTGGATTTTAGTCCGTGTGATTGATCTCTATTAAATATATATCTGTTTGGCGGCGGAGAATTTATTCTCTTGCTTAACGCCCTTCTCTGAGACGTACGAGCTCAGGGGTTATATATTGATGGATATCAAACGCATGGAGTGAATTGCCTGTGTGGCATACCTAAGTGGCAATTGATCGAGGCTTCTGTTGAAAAGCAAAGTCTTGTGGTGATGATCAAAGCACAGCCTGTGTGGCACAGCTTTGTGTAACGTGAATTCGCGAGTTTCGCACCCCGGTTGTGAACCAAAAACGGGAGAGGACCTCAGGGAGGGCATGCGTTTCTTTCTAGCTAGGGTGGTGTCAGTGACCTACCAGCCCTGACATTTATATACTTTTCACCTGTGTGGTTGTTGCTGTTGCGAGGCGCCTCGGTTTGATCGGACGATCCGGGTCCGATGGAGTCATTCGTTGGCTCATTTGCGCCCCAAAGGGCGGGGAGACGTATTGTTCAGGCATAATAATCCACATCGGTGGACCGGCCCTGACGATCCAGGGGGCAGTTGCGGCTGTTCCTGAGACATGGTAGGCTAGATTGTCTCGAATCGGTAGAGGACGATCCCTGGCCTCGGTTCATAGACGGAAATCCAATTTCCAAATACGTGACTTTGCGGTTTTATGTGTAAAACCTATATATGGCGACATAGTGGCATGGGACGCTCATGTCGCCTATGATTGATACTTATGATTTGAAGTTGTTTTATACACTATGCACTTATAGTGGTATCAAATGATTTGTTTTAAAACGTATCAAGCATTCTTTGGCTGTTATAAGGGAAAACCCTATCCTCGGCTGCGTTGCATTGTGTGATGGGACCTGGGTCTTATAACAGCTTCATTTTCCTTTATTTAGCATTGCGCTGTTGTTTTATGCACTGGTATTCTTGGGAGGAAACCCGTTCCGTGTTATACGGCGTGGTCCCTTGATTTACCTAACTTTGAAAATAAAGATAATAACTGTTTTAGTTCTCACACCAGTCACATGACTGACCTGGAGTTTATTGTTTTAACCTAAACTCTGGGTGCCCTTATTTTGACATGGGCAGCTAGTAGTTTTGGTTTTGCAGATTTATATTCACAGGATCCTGGTTTACAGCTGGAACGGTATCCGGAAAGCTTTGTATCCGTATATCTCTTCTAGTTGTGTATTGTATTATTTTTCCGCTGCTATGTAACTTATTGTTAATCTCTGATATTTCTGTGTAATATTTATTCATTTATACTCTGTATATTCTTGTAATCTGATGCATTGTTGCAAATACCGTGAAATGTTCTTTTGTATGCGTTCTGTTTTGGCCTGTTCTCAAACGATAGGGCGTTTCGAACGGCCTGGATCGGTTTAGCGACTGGTTCGGACCGAGCGAAATTCCATCTCGTCACAGCACCCGAGTTTGCAAAAAGGTGGAAACAAGCAATGGGTCAGTCATGGGACTGGTGTGAGAATTCTTAACTAATTTAACTAATAGTAATAAGGCAAATCCAAGGATCACGCCGCTAACGCGGAACGGGTTTACTCCAATGGGTTGTCGTGCATAAATGTGTCAGAACAAATAATAAGTTAATCGTACAACAACGTCATGCTTTTGAGAATAATGGAATCACCATAAGACCCAGGTCCCATCAAACAATGCAACACAAACCAGAGGATAGTGTTTTACCTTATAGTGATTAAACATTCTAAATACGGCAAATACGAGTATAATATTATTATTAGTATATATCAAAACATTTCAAAGTAAATGTATAAATCCTAGGAAGAATAGTATCCCATACTACTGTGCCTCCATACTAGTAATACAATCAAATTCGTAGGGTCGTATTTGGATTTTGGTTTCCATCATGAGTCCAGGCTAGGGAGGAGCTCCTACCAATTCGAGACACTCTAGCTAATGTCTTAGGATCCCCCGCAGTGAACCCTTGGAAAGCTGCAGGGCCGGTCCACCATACGAGTTGCGGATTAGTTATTCCTGAACACACGTTTCCCAGTCCTATAGGACCTATCATCCGAGGCGCCTCATTCCATCATCCACATAAGTAAAATGTCGGGCCGTGTTAAAGCCCAAACACCACTTCTAGCTAGAAAGAAACGTGCTGCTCTCCCTGTGTTCCCTTCTCCCGTTTTAGACTTCGCCGGTGTGTGAGGCTCGCGAAGTCATGCTATACACAAAGCTATGCCTAAACAGACTATGCTTTGATCATCCCACAAGGCCTGCTTTTCAACAAAGCCTTGATCATATGCATCTTAGCATGCCACATCGTCACACCATATCACACTACGAATCCTTTGCCGAAATATATGAACGGGTGTTAAGCAAGAGAATAAATTCTCCGCCACCAAACATCCATACATTCGACAGAAGATTAATAACATGATATTTAATGGAGTACGATGTCAGACACACAATCCATTTATAATCTTATGCTCCGGGTCTGTACGAAAGCCAAATCCGTACTAATCAACACTACGTCCGGACGGCCACCACTATAGCCCCTTCAAGGTAGCTACTCCAATCACGGGCATCAGCAGTCGTCGTCCATTCGATATGAAGATCGTCGGTCTTCAATCGTCGTCTTCAACTCTTGAATTTTAAATGTCGTTCAAATTATTTGGAATGAGATAGACTCGGACTTTCCAAATAATTCTCGTATATATATAAGTTGGAAATCATTTCATATCGTTATTAGTAATTTGCAACAATTTATCTTTATTTTTATATATATATATAAATAATTAAATTCCATTTCATTAACGTAATTACATAACAAGTAGTGGATGTTTTGCTTCACAAACTATCGAAATGTTTATAACGTGTAATGAAATGTATTTTATTTCGTTACATTTTGCTAACGAAAAACATTCCTATTCGTATATACAATATTAACGTACAATGTACACACCATAATGTTTATTTTAATTTTCATACACATACACATCTTATAAATAACAATGTACATTTTCTTGTTTCATCTTTCGAATTACACAAAATGTATTTTGTGTATCATACCAATTCCAACAAAAACAACAGTTTTGTGTTTCATTTCAATTTAAACAAACGAATATTTTTGTTCATCCATTTTTACTTCTACAAGAATGAGTATTTTTGTTTCTTTATTCCAATGTAACAAAATTGATAATTTTGTTATCTTTTCAATGCAAACCAAAAGTAATAATTTTACATTACAAACAAAACGATAATTTTGTGTGCTAATAATCTATTTACATGAAAATGAAATTTCCATATCTTTAATCTTTTTAATGAAAATCTAATTCATTAACATATAAATTTCATCGTTATAATCTTTACTGAAATTCTTTTACATGGGTATGTAAATTTCATAACGTTATCCTTTTTAATAAAAAAATCAATTGATTAAAATGTAAATCTTTTACTTTAAGTTCCATTTACATGAAAATGTAATTTTCCTTCTTTTATTCACATTAAAATGTATACTTTTCTTTTTACATCAAAAATGTAACTTTCATCTTTTTAAGTATAAACAAAATTTAAATCTTTTAATTTGACAAAAACGGTGATAAACAATATGACCTTTCATTTTTAACAAAAGAATATTAAAAATATTCTTTTCAACTTTCACCAAAAATGAAAATTGTTTGTTAACTTTCAAAACACAAAAAAATGAATGTTTTCTTTTTATTACGAACAAAAATGAATGTGTTTTATTTCATTCTTTGCATTTGACAGAATAAATATTTTTGTCCTCCATTTACATTTGATAGCAATGTATATTTTTATCATTCTTTCACATTTGACAAAATGAATATTTTTGTCATTCTTTTACATTCGATAAAAATGTATATTTTATCATTCTTTCACATTTGACAAAAAGTTTTTTTTTATACATATCATATACACAAAATGTATATTTTATGTGTCACTCCAATTACAACAAAATGAATATTTTTGTACGTCACTTATAATCTAACAAAAATGAGTATTTTGTGTCATTCAACTCCTAACCAAAAATGCAATATATTTTGGTATCAACTTCATTTCTATACAAATGAATATATTTTTGTTTGTTTAATTTCAGTGTAACAAAAATAATAATTTTGTTATTCTTTCAATGCCAAGCAAAAATAATAATTTTTCTTATCTCTTTCAATGCAAAACCAAAATGATCTTGACTATTTTGAATGGCAATGTAAATTCCAATCTTAAGTTACATCATAAAAATGTAATTTTAATTTACAATGCAATATCATACTTTAATTACATAATAAAAATGTAATTCTAATTTACAGTGCAAATTCTCATTTATAGTTACATATAAAAATGTAAATTTTGTTCCCTTGCCAAATTTCATATCATAGCTACATTGGGAAATATAAATATTTTTCAAAAATGTTATAATAGAATTTCATATCATAGTTACAAATAAAAATATAATTTTCATTTTCATCGCCAATTGCATATCATAGTTTCAAATAAAAATGTAATTTTTATTTGCATAGCAAATATTATATCTTTAGTTCAAATAAAAATGTAATTTATATTTGCAATGCAAGTTCTCATTCTAAGTCACAAAATAAAAATGTAATATTTATTATCAATGCACATTCCTACTTTTGTTTACATATACAAATGTAAATTTTATTTACAATGCAAGTTCATACTTTTGTTTATATAATAAAAATGTAAATTTCATTGCTAACATTTTACATTGAAAAAAATTTGATTTTTGTCGCTACTACTTTACATTGGCAAAAATGTTCATTTCAACATGACATAACGTGACGGTAAAAATATTGTTTTTCTAATTAACACAACATAACGGTGAAATTATTCATTTCTAAATAACATAACCTGACGTTATTATCTAATGCAACATTTTATATTAAAAATGTACTTTTTCTCTACACAAAAATATTCTAACTAAATTGTGATTTTTGTGTTGACGGTTCTATCATAACATAAAATGAATATCTTACGTTGATGGTTCCAACATAACCTAAAATGAATATTTCATGTTGGCAAATTCTATTATATCAACCTTAAAATGACAAATTCTACTATGTCAACATTAACATGATAATTCTAACATGTCGACATAAAAATGATATTCTAACATGTTGACATAAAAATGATATTCTCACATGTTGACATAAAAATGATATTCTCATATGACGCTACCAACAAAATGTGCATTTTTATTCTCATATGACGTTACTAACAAAATGAATATTTTTTATTCTCATATGACGCTACTAACAAAATGAATATTTTTGTTATGTCCTAACATACTTTTATATATGTTTTCTTTTACTCTTTTCTAGTATGTTAAGAATAATGTTTTCAACATATTGATATTGCTAACATTACAAGCAAACAATAAAAGGAATATTTTTAATGTCTAGCAATTCTAACGATTCGTAATAACATAAAAAGAATATTTTATGTTCTAACATTTCATGTTATCTAACATAAATGGCATTTAATTTACATGACATGTTTTCTAACAAATGGTAATGTTTTGAATAAACAAAACATAATGCAACCTTAAAATTCTATCTTTTTATTGCCTCTAAAAAGACAATAAAAATATAACATAAAAATTATTATTTTCTTTTACTGCATCCAAAACGACAGTAAAATATGAATTAGCAAATCTATCATTTTAATGCTTCTAAAATGACGGTGAAATATGACATTCCAAAATGTAACCAAAAAATGACATTTATAGATAAATGACAAATTTCTTTAACATGACATTATTATATGTAAAAGATATTTCCTCTAACATGAATATTTTATATTAACATGGCATATTTAACTGACATTACATTTTTACTATACTGACAGTTTTTATATTACATAATAGAATCTGACTAATATGATGTTTTATATTACATAACATAATCTAACTAAGATGATGCTTTTATATTTTATGAATCAGAATAAAGATTCAATCTTTATTTCATTCCTTTTATTTCAAAATAAAAGCCAAACCTTATTTCTTTAATTACATATAAAAATGAAATTTTTTCATACAAACAAAGGTTCCATCTTTTCAAATTAAAGATCTAGTCTTTATTAACTCTATTTATTTTGAAACAAAGATCTAAATCCTATTTACTTGATAAATCAAAATAAAAGAATAAATCTTTATTTAAGTGGTAAATCAAAATCAAAATAAAAGAATAAATCTTAAATTTTCAACTTATTATTTTCTTAATTAAGAAACCAAGATCCAAACTTTCATTCTTTCTTTATTAAAAATAAAGATCCAAATTTATTTCAAAAAGATCCTATCATTACTTATATATAAAATAAAGATCTAAACTTCCATTATTTTGTGAATCAAAATAAAAGGACCAAACTTTCATTATCTACGAATAAATAAATAGATATTGAATAGCGGTGTCGTAGTTTCAGATCTTAAAGAATAGATCTGAAAATAATAGATAAAAATAACAGCGTGTGTACAAATGAAATAAAACAATATCTTGATTGCAGCGCATACAGAAAATAATGAACGTCATAATAACAACGCGATGTACATGAAATAATGAACGAAACTATAGTGGCGCACAAACAAATCGTAATAAAGAAGTACAATCCATCACAGCACAGATCTAAATTATTGCACGTATACAGATATACCGAATATTATTTTATTCGAGAAAATAAATTAAAATTAAATTTTAATTTAAAATAGATCAGAAATTCTCACCTTTGTATTTGTCAGATCTAGAACGAATTGAAAGTCAGTAACTTGTTCACACATATCTATGATGTTGAGTTATGTCACGTTGTTCCAAGATTGTCAAATTTGTCGGGTTCTGCATCGAATTGGATCAAAACATGTTTTTAGTAATTGAAATTAAAGTTAGCAACGAAATCAAGAGTTGCAAATCAATAAAATTAAAATTTATATAACCTTTGAATTGTTCAAAACTTCGAATCACGATAACTTGAGATTGGATCAACGGTTTTGGGTGTCGTTTGTTGGAGATTGGAGAGCTTGGAGGGGTGTATCCACGCCGGGAATAGGGGGAGGTGCTGTGGCACGTGCTGGTGGCGGCGGGTCCATGAAGTCAGCGGGTTTGGAGAGGTGATTCGAGAGCTACTGGCAACGGTTTGATGTGAAACTTGTCTAGAATCGAAGAGATTGAGGTGAGCTACAAAAAGTTTAACTACGGCTGAGTCTAAAAGTGAGTGGATTAGGAGATAGGGAGGAGAGAAGGTGGCAAGGGGAAGGCGGCTGATGGGTTTCAGCGTGCGTGAGTTTGAGAAGAAGGAGCGTCTCGATTTCTGTGAAAGGGGTATATTTTATATTATTTTATTCACCAAAAGGCCTGATTAGCTCCGAACTCAGAATTAGGCCCAATGACTGTCAAACTTAAGGTTTTGACGCCTTCTGAACACAATGGGACGGGTCTCGTGGCCCAATTTTGAAGTTTACAGCGTTTATTTATTTATTTTAAATATCAAAAACTCATTAAAATCACTTAATAAAATTTTAAATTGACCCCAAAAATCAGGGTTATTACAGTCTCCCCCACTTAAAAACTTTTCGTCCTCGAAAAGGAACGAAGTAAAAGTTGATTAATTAACTAACTAATTAATATATATATTCTCTCCATTGGTTTAACTAATTTTATTAATTGATTAACTTTCAAATATATAACTTTTTATATATTCACAAATCATATTTTCCAAAATAGAGTATAATTACAAATACGTATATTATAGGCTTGTCACTCTCAACTCATTCTAGGGCATTACTAACCCCATCTCTAATGAGTTTTCTCATTCTAGGATACTGCCGACCCTATCTCTAATGATTGTTCTTATTGGATATTACTAATCCAATCTCTGATGAGCCTTTTGTCCAGTTCTAATGAATTGTATCCCAAAGATTTGAGCTAACCAAAGCTCTGATACCAACTGTAACAAGTCGGATTTTGCCTGGCCTTAATCGATCGCAAAATCGACCAAGACCATTCATATCCGGCCTACGTTAACTTTGGGAATACAACAACATCAGAAGAATAATAGCAGACTTTTCTAACATCAATAATAAAAGCTACATCAGAGTACATAATATCAGAGTATATTGACTACTAATTACAACGGAAGATAATTTTACATGATTTTAATACATTGCAACGGAAATAAAATAACTAAGGTAGCGGAAGACTTCAATGTTCTGGACACAGCTTTAAGCTTCAATCCAGGATCCTGCTAAAGAGATAAACCTGTAGACAAACTACTCAACTGCCCATGTGGAAAGAGGGCACCCGAGTTTGCAAAAAGGTGGAAACAAACAATGGGTCAGTCATGGGATTGGTGTGAGAATTCTTAACTAATTTCACTAATAGTAATAAGGCTAATCCAAGGACCATGCCGCTAACGCGGAACGGGTTTACTCCAATGGGTTGCCGTGCATAAATGTGTCAGAACAAATAATAAGTAAATCGTACAACAACGTCATGCTTTTGAGAAAAATGGAATCACCATAAGACCCAGGTCCCATCACACAATGCAACACAAACCAGAGGATAGGGTTTTACCTTATAGTGATTAAACATTCTAAATACGGCAAATACGAGTATAATATTATTATTAGTATATATCAAAACATTACAAAGTAAATGTATAAATCCTAGGAAGAATAGTATCCCATACTACTATGCCTCCATACTAGTAATACAATCAAATTCGTAGGGTCGTATTTGGATTTTGGTTTCCATCATGAGTCCAGGCTAGGGAGGAGCTCCTACCAATTCGAGACACTCTAGCTAATGTCTTAGGATCCCCCGCAGTGAACCCTTGGAAAGCTGCAGGGCCGGTCCACCATACGAGTTGCGGATTAGTTATTCCTGAACACACGTTTCCCAGTCCTATAGGACCTATCATCCGAGGCGCCTCATTCCATCATCCACATATGTAAAATGTCGGGTCGTGTTAAAGCCCAAACACCACTTCTAGCTAGAAAGAAACGTGCTGCTCTCCCTGCGTTCCCTTCTCCCGTTTTAGACTCCGCCGGTGTGTGAGGCTCGCGAAGTCACGCTATACACAAAGCTATGCCTAAAAAGACTATGCTTTGATCATCCCACAAGGCCTGCTTTTCAACAAAGCCTTGATCATATGCATCTTAGCATGCCACATCGTCACACCATATCACACTACGAATCCTTTGCCGAAATATATGAACGGGTGTTAAGCAAGAGAATAAATTCTCCGCCACCAAACATCCATACATTCGACAGAAGATTAATAACATGATATTTAATGGAGTACGATGTCAGACACACAATCCATTTATAATCTTATGCTCTGGGTCTGAGCGAAAGCCAAATCCGTACTAATCAACACTACGTCCGGACGGCCACCACTGTAGCCCCTTCAAGGTAGCTACTCCAATCACGGGCATTAGCAGTCGTCGTCCATTCGATATGAAGATCGTCGGTCTTCAATCGCCGTCTTCAACTCTTGAATTTTAAATGTCGTTCAAATTATTTGGAATGAGATAGACTCGGACTTTCCAAATAATTCTCGTATATATATAAGTTGGAAATCATTTCATATCATTATTAGTAATTTGCAACGATTTATCTTTATTTTTATATATATAAAAATAATTAAATTCCATTTCATTAACGTAATTACATAACAAGTAGTGGATGTTTTGCTTTACAAACTATCGAAATGTTTATAATGTGTAATGAAATGTATTTTATTTCGTTACATTTTGCTAATGAAAAACATTCCTATTCGTATATACAATATTAACGTAAAATGTACACACCATAATGTTTATTTTAATTTACAAACACATACACATCTTATACATAACAATGTACATTTTCTTGTTTCATCTTTCGAATTAGACAAAATGTATTTTGTGTATCATACCAATTCCAACAAAAACAACAGTTTTGTGTTTCATTTCAATTTAAACAAACGAATATTTTTGTTCATCCATTTTTACTTCTACAAGAATGAGTATTTTTGTTTCTTTATTCCAATGTAACAAAATTGATAATTTTGTTATCTTTTCAATGCAAACCAAAAGTAATAATTTTACATTACAAACAAAACGATAATTTTGTGTGCTAATCTATTTACATGAAAATGAAATTTCCATATCTTTAATCTTTTTAATGAAAATCTAATTCATTAACATATAAATTTCATCGTTATAATCTTTACTGAAATTCTTTTACATGGGTATGTAAATTTCATAACGTTATCCTTTTTAATAAAAATTCAATTGATTAAAATGTAAATCTTTTACTTTAAGATCCTTTACATGAAAATGTAATTTTCCTTCTTTTATTCACATTGAAATGTATACTTTTCTTTTTACATCAAAAATGTAACTTTCATCTTTTTAAGTATAAACAAAAGTTAAATCTTTTAATTTGACAAAAACGGTGATAAACAATATGACCTTTCATTTTTAACAAAAGAATATTAAAAATATTCTTTTTAACTTTCACCAAAAATAAAAATTGTTTGTTAACTTTCAAAACACAAAAAAATGAATGTTTTCTTTTTATTACGAACAAAAATGAATGTGTTTTATTTCATTCTTTACATTTGACAAAATAAATATTTTTGTTCTCCATTTACATTTGATAGCAATGTATATTTTTATCATTCTTTCACATTTGACAAAATGAATATTTTTGTCATTCTTTTACATTCGATAAAAATGTATATTTTATCATTCTTTCACATTTGACAAAAAGATTTTTTTTTTTTATACATATCACATACACAAAATGTATATTTTATGTGTCACTCCAATTACAACAAAATGAATATTTTTGTACGTCACTTATAATCTAACAAAAATGAGTATTTTTGTGTCATTCAACTCCTAACCAAAAATGCAATATATTTTGGTGTCAACTTCATTTCTATATAAATGAATATATTTTTGTTTATTTAATTTCAGTGTAACAAAAATAATAATTTTGTTATTCTTTCAATGCCAAGCAAAAATAATAATTTTTCTTATCTCTTTCAATGCAAAACCAAAATGATCTTGACTATTTAGAATGGCAATGTAAATTCCAATCTTAAGTTACATCATAAAAATGTAATTTTAATTTACAATGCAATATCATACTTTAATTACATAATAAAAATGTAATTCTAATTTACAGTGCAAATTCTCATTTATAGTTACATATAAAAATGTAAATTTTGTTCCCTTGCCAAATTTCATATCATAGCTACATTGGGAAATGTAAATATTTTTCAAAAATGTTATAATAGAATTTCATATCATAGTTACAAATAAAAATATAATTTTCATTTTCATCACCAATTGCATATAATAGTTTCAAATAAAAATGTAATTTTTATTTGCATAGCAAATATTATATCTTTAGTTCAAATAAAAATGTAATTTTTATTTGCAATACAAGTTCTCATTCTAAGTTACAAAATAAAAATGTAATCTTTATTATCAATGCACATTCCTACTTTTGTTTACATATACAAATGTAAATTTTATTTACAATGCAAGTTCATACTTTTGTTTATATAATAAAAATGTAAATTTCATTGCTAACATTTTACATTGACAAAAATATGATTTTTGTCGCTACTACTTTACATTGGCAAAAATGTTCATTTCTACCTGACATAACGTGGCGATAAAAATATTGTTTTTCTAATTAACATAACATAACAGTGAAATTATTCATTTCTAAATAACATAACCTGACGTTTTATCTAATGCAACATTTTATATTAAAAATGTACTTTTCTCTACAAAAAAATATTCTAACTAAATTATGATTTTTGTGTTGACGGTTCCATAATAACATAAAATGAATATCTTACGTTGACGGTTCCAACATAACCTAAAATGAATATTTTATGTTGGCATTTCATAAAATGATAATTCTATTATATCAACCTTAAAATGACAAATTCTACTATGTCAACATTAATATGATAATTCTAACATGTCGACATAAAAATGATATTCTAACATGTTGACATAAAAATGATATTCTCACATGTTGACATAAAAATGATATTCTCATATGACGCTACCAACAAAATGTGCATTTTTATTCTCATATGACGTTACTAACAAAATGAATATTTTTTATTCTTATATGACGCTACTAACAAAATGAATATTTTTTTTATGTCCTAACATACTTTTATATATGTTTTCTTTTCCTCTTTTCTAATATGTTAAGAATAATGTTTTCAACATATAGATATTGCTAACATTACAAGCAAACAATAAAAGGAATATTTTTAATGTCTAGCAATTCTAACGATTCCTAATAACATAAAAAGAATATTTCTATTTCTAACATTTCATGTTATCTAACATAAATGGTATTTAATTTACATGACATGTTTTCTAACAAATGGTAATGTTTTGAATAAACAAAACATAATGCAACCTTAAAATTCTATCTTTTTATTGCCTCTAAAAAGACAATAAAAATATAACATAAAAATTATTTTTTTCTTTTACTGCATCCAAAACGATAGTAAAATATGAATTAGCAAATCTATCATTTTAATGTTTCTAAAATGACGGTGAAATATGACGTTCCAAAATGTAAACAAAAATGACATTTATAGATAAATGACAAATTTCTTTAACATGACATTATTATATGTAAAAGATATTTCCTCTAACATGAATATTTTATATTAACATGGCATATTTAACTGACGTTAATTTTTTACCTATACTGACAGTTTTTATATTACATAATAGAATCTGACTAATATGATGTTTTATATTACATAACATAATCTAACTAAGATGATGCTTTTATATTTTATGAATCAGAATAAAGATTCAATCTTTATTTCATTCCTTTTATTTCAAAATAAAAGCCAAACCTTATTTCTTTAATTACATATAAAAATGAAATTTTGTCTTACAAACAAAGTTTCCATCTTTTCAAATTAAAGATCTAGTCTTTATTAACTCTATTTATTTTAAAACAAAGATCTAAATCCTATTTACTTGATAAATCAAAATAAAAGAATAAATCTTTATTTAAGTGGTAAATCAAAATCAAAATAAAAGAATAAATCTTAAATTTTCAACTTATTATTTTCTTAATTAAGAAACCAAGATCCAAACTTTCATTCTTTCTTTATTAAAAATAAAGATCCAAATTTATTTCAAAAAGATCCTATCATTACTTATACATAAAAATAAAGATCTAAACTTCCATTATTTAGTGAATCAAAATAGAAGGACCAAACTTTCATTATCTACGAATAAATAAATAGATATTGAATAGCGGTGTCGTAGTTTCAGATCTTAAAGAATAGATCTGAAAATAATAGATAAAAATAACAGCGTGTGTACAAATGAAATAAAACAATATCTTGATTGCAGCGCATACAGAAAATAATGAACGTCATAATAACAACGCGATGTACATGAAATAATGAACGAAACTATAGTGGCGCACAAACAAATCGTAATAAAGAAGTACAATCCATCACAGCACAGATCTAAATTATTGCACGTATACAGATATACCGAATATTATTTTATTCGAGAAATAAATTAAAATTAAATTTTAATTTAAAATAGATCAGAAATTCTCACCTTTGTATTTGTCAGATCTAGAACGAATTGAAAGTCAGTAACTTGTTCACACATATCTATGATGTTGAGTTATGTCACGTTGTTCCAAGATTGTCAAATTTGTCGGGTTCTGCATCGAATTGGATCAAAACATGTTTTTAATAATTGAAATTAAAGTTAGCAACGAAATCAAGCGTTGCAAATAAATAAAATTAAAATTTATATAACCTTTGAATTGTTCAAAACTTCGAATCGCGATAACTTGAGATTGGATCAACGGTTTTGGGTGCCGTTTGTTGGAGATTGGAGAGCTTGGAGGGGTGCATCCATGCCGGGAATAGGGGGAGGTGCGGTGGCACGTGCTGGTGGCGGCGGGTCCATGAAGTCAGCGGGTTTGGAGAGGTGATTCGAGAGCTACTGGCAACGGTTTGATGTGAAACTTGTCTAGAATCGAAGAGATTGAGGAGAGCTACAAAAAGTTTAACTACGGCTGAGTCTAAAAGTGAGTGGATTAGGAGATAGGGAGGAGAGAGGGTGGCAAGGGAAAGGCGACTGATGGGTTTCAGCGTGTGTGAGTTTGAGAAGAAGGAGCGTCTCGATTTCTGTGAAAGGGGGTATATTTTATATTATTTTATTCACTAAAAGGCCCGATTAGCTCCGAACTGAGAATTAGGCCCAACGACTGTCAAACTTAAGGTTTTGACGCCTTCTGAACACAATGGGATGGGTCTCGTGGCCCAATTTCGAAGTTTACAGTGTTTATTTATTTATTTATTTTAAATATCAAAAACTCACTAAAATCACTTAAAATAAATTTTTAAATTGGCCCCAAAAATCAGGGTTGTTACAGTACGAGTCTGAATAAAATTATTAAAAATATGGAAAAATTATCTAAAATCATAATTAGTAATCTGGAAAGATTTTGGATGAAAAATTCCATATTTGAAAAGATAAAAATATGTTTTTATCAAAATCAACTATCTATTAAAAAGTATAAATCTTTTAATTAAGATTTGTTCTTTTTTTACTAATTAATTTATGTTTAATTAGAATTGAAATGAAAATTGATTGTGGGTTTATCGTGAACTATGTTTTAAACGACATTTGTTCTTCAACCCCGGTTAACAGTGAAAATATAATTTGGAATTTATAAATCTTTTATTAAGATTTAAATGGAATTTATAAATCTTTTATTAAGATTTAAATGGAAAATTTTCCAAAGTAAAGTTTTCCAATTTAATAGAATAAATTAGAATTGCAGGGAATTCGATTTAATAATAATCGAGTTAAGCTTCTATAAAAGAAGGCCGTTACTATATATGGAATTTGAAAGGCCTTGCCGCTATTCCATTTATATTATTAGTCTGATACGAAAACTTGTATCGATTATATATATATATATATATTGATCCGTTTTCTGTGATGATTCCATAGTTAATGGAGGATGATTTGGGTTTATCGTGGACCGTGTTTTAAATGACATTAGTTCTTTAACCCATTTAAAGATAAAGATTAATTTCCTAAATCTGAATAATCATAAAGTAATGATTTTTGATATTAAAACCAAATTGGGGTTTTAATAAATTCTTAATTAGATTGAAATGGGAATGAGATAATTTAATTTATCGAATTCCTGAAATGATCGAGAATGGAGTACCACCAATTTTACTCCAGGCGATAGTTTAATTCTTTAATTAGATTTAAAGGTGAAATGGTAATTAAATTTACCGATAACACTGTGGGTGTTAGATATGGAGTTCTACTAGTTTTGCTCCATGGGATGAATAGGTTGGGACTGTGGGACAATAAATATAAATAAATGATTACTTCGATAAGGTTCGATAATCCCGACTAGTTAATAAAATCTTTTGAAATTGATATCCAAAGGAAGATTAAAGAATAAATTTAAAAGAATTTATCTTTGATAAAATAAATGGGAACCTTTCCTTAATAATGTGAATATTTTATTAAAAGAATATTCTGAATTGGAATGCGGCGTATGATGTGTTTTCATGGCAATTGATTATAAAATACGCAAATTATTTGGAAAGACCGGGTTTAACCCATTCTGAAAAATTAATACGACGACCAAGATTCGAAGATGAAGACGGTGGTTGAAGACAGGAGATCTTCACATCGTTTGGATGATTACTGATGTTTTGATTGGGCCATATACCCAAGACAAGGTAATAAATGGTGATCGTTTAAAGGTACTTGGAGATCAACGCATATGCAAGGACCACTCTTCTGTATTGGACATATGGGACGAGGAATAAGGTGCCTCCGGTTTCGTTCAGACCCAGAATGGACTTGTAAATGGATGGTATGTCTGACGTTGTATTCCTTTATGTTGTATTCGTTGATCTCTGCTAAATATACATTTGTTTGGTGGTGGAGAATTTATTCTCTTGCTTAACACCATTCTCTGATATATACGAGCTTAGAGGTTATATATTGGCAGAAATCAATGGTATGGTTTGGACTGACAATGTGGCATGCTAAGATGCAAATGATCAAGGCTTTTGTTGAAAAGCGGAGCCTTGTGGTTGATGATCAAAGCACAACTTATTTAGGCATAGATTTTTGTATAGCATTACTTCGCGAGCTTCACATCGGTATGAACAAAAAACGGGATGAGGACTTCTGGGAAATGGACATATGTTAGTTTCTAGCTAGGGAAACATCATGGTATGAAGCCCAGACTGTTTACTCATGTGGATGTTGCTTAGTACTTGATGGATAGAGAGGCGCCTCGGATATATCGGTCACTACGGGATCGATGGATGCTCTGGTTGATATACTGACCAGATTATTTCATGCCCCATAGAGCAGACTAACATATAGTTTATGGTGTTGCCAATCATCGACGGATGACCGGCCCTGTCGCTAACCGCGGGTGCAGCCGCGGCTGTATCCTGAGGCTCGGCCTAGAGAGTCTCAAATCGGTAATGACACGATCGGAACTTCCCCGTGAAGGAAAGCACAGATTGAGTTGAGAACACGACGAATCAGAACACAAATAGAAGAACATTTCATTTCTTATTACAACAATTTACATCAGAATACAAAAATATACAGAGTATGAATGAATATTACACATTTACTAAATTTCAGAGATTTACAAGTTACAATGCAGTGGAAAATAATACAAAACACAACTGAAAAGAATATGCGGATATAGAGCTTTTCGAATATCATTCCAGCCATAAACCAGGATCCTGTGAATATAAATCTGCAAAACCAAAACTACTAGCTTCCCGGGGAAAATAGGGGCACCTAGAGTTTAGGTCAAGACAATAAACTCCAGGCCAGTCATATGACCGGTGTGAGAACTAAAACAGTTATTAATCTTTATTTTTAAGTTAGGTAAATCAAGGGATCATGCCGTATAACACAGAATGGGTTTCCTCCCAAGAATACCAGTGCATAAAACAAATAGCGCAATGCCAAATAAAGAACAATGAAACTATTATAAGACCCAGGTCCCATCACACAATGCAACGCAAGCCGGAGGATAGGGTTTTACCTTATAATAGCCAAAGAAATGCTTGGTACGCTAAATTTCATTTTTTATTATTACTATAAGTGAGAAAAAAAACTTCAAATATAAATGTATCAATCATAGACGGCATGGGTACCATATATCATGTCTCCATACTAGTTCTACAATTAAAACAGCATGATGTCGTATTGGAAGTTGAATTCCCATCGTGAACCAAGGCAAGGGATTGTCCTTACCGCTTCAAGATGCTCTAGCCCGTGTCTCAGGAACCAGACTCAGGTCGGCCCTTGGATTATCAGGGCCGGTCCACTCGATGTGGATTAAATTCTTGAACACTGCGTTTCCCCGCCCTATGGGGCGTCAGCTGGTCATATCCTGACTAAACTATCGGCCCTGGAATGACCGATATAACTGAGGCGCCTCGCTATCCATCATCCACATAAGTAAAATGCAAGTGCGTGGAAAATGCTGACACCACTCCTAGCTAGAAGGAAACGCATGTCCTCCCTGAGGTCCTCTCCCGTTTCTGGTTCACACCGGGGTGTGACGCTAGCGAATTAAAGCTACACAAAGCTACGCTATATTAAAGTCGTTATTTGATCATCAACCACAAGACTCAGCTGTTCAACAGAAGCCTTGATCATTTGCATCTCAGCATGTCACACAGGCAATTCACGCTATGCAACCGATGCCTATCAATCACACAGAATGAAATCCGATGTCAGACACACATCCATTTACAAGTTTGTTCTGGGTATGAATTAAACCGGAGGCACCTTATTCCTCCCCCATATGTCCAATACAGGGGAGAGGCACTCGCATATCCATCGATCTCTAGGTACGTCTGGAGGGTCACCAATTATTACCTTGCCTTGGGTGTACAGCCCAATCAAGACATCAGTAATCATCCAAACTAGGGGTGGGCGCGGTTCGGTTCGGTGCGGTTTGAAGCTCAAACCGCTTCCGCACCGCATCAAATGGTTGACCAAAAATACAAACCATTATACTAACCGTTCAAACGGTTCGGTTTCGGTATAATACGGTTCGGTTTTGGTTCGATCCGGTTTGAACCCGTATTAAATATGAAACAAGAAAATTACTTTCATCAACAAACAATTTACAATTTCATGACGTTGTGTCATCTGAAGGTTAAAACACATTTTGTTATCTTTAATTAATATAACTACATCATATGTTGAAAATAGAATATATAGCGTTAAATAAAAGTTAGATAGGAATTTGTTAATTTTTTTTATCATAACATTGTTGGTGCACCTATGCGGTTCGGTTCGGTTTAATACGGTTTGGTAAAAGTTCAAACCGCAACCGAACCGTATCATGCGAGGATGTTCGGTTTGGGTTGTTTACTTTAGAGAGAGAATCCGGTGCGGTTTTCCGCACCGTTTTTGCGGTTCGGTCTGGGTGGTTTCCGCATTGCGGTGCGGTTTATGCCCACCCCTAATCCAAACATTGTGAAGACCTCCGGTCTTCAACCACCGTCTTCATCCTCGATACATCGTCGAATCAGTTATTCAGAATGGGATAAACCGGGTCTTTCTGAATAACGCACGTATATAATAAATAAGTGCTATAAAAACACAACATATGCCTCATTCCAATCCAGAATATTCCTTTATTCAAATATTCTTATACTTTTGGAAAGGTTCCCATTAATTTTATCAAAGATAAATTCTTTAAGTTTATTTTTTAATCTTCCTTTGGATATCATTTCAATCTAATTAAAGATGCATTAAAACTCTACTTGGTTTTAATCTTCCCAGAAAATCCATATTAACGATTGTTTAACTTGGGAAATCATATCTTGTCTTTAACTTGGTTAAAGACCTAATGTCATTTAAAACATGGTTCACTATAAACCCAAAATCACATTCCATTACATCTGCCTTTAACCGTAAATTAGCAAGTGAACAATTACCTAAGTATCAACCCCGAAGGCCGAAACCAACATCAGATCAATACCTAGGAAACCATTCAACTTAACTAATCTCTAGTTAGTTTCTGTTTTCCTTAACTCCATTGAGTCTAAGAACAGTATTTTTAAAGATACCATTCACGACAACCCAAAATCTTATTCCTATCTTTAACGGGGTTAAAGAACCAATGTCCTTTAAACACGGTTCACGATAAAACCAAAATCACATTTATGAGGGCCGGGAATTTCGCTCGATCCGAATCAGTCATTAAACCGATCTAGACCGTTCGAAAAAAAATCACGAAAATGCTCAGATAAGCTCTAAAAATGCGATTTTGGCGCACCTTTTCATCTCGCACGCTCACATGCTAACTTCAAAAATCATGCCCTTTTGGATTTAACCATTATTAGACGATACGAATCCAGAAAAAAAGTAGAATCGAATTCCGATGTCGTATCAATAATGTTCCTTTGTAAAATGACTACTCCTTTCGACGCGCCATTTGGAACTCAACAATGATTTGTCATTGTGAATCCATAAGAATTTATCTCGTCGAATTCTGAGCTCGTATGCAAAATTTCACTTTTTAAGGGCTATGTTTTGTTAACCGAAAAGCTCCATCCCATAGCCACTATTCCGGATATCGGAATATATCGAAGCTTATACTTTTCGGAGTTCTAAATGGCATTTTGAACTCAATGGAAGTGGTTTCGAGTCCAAATTCATCCGTATGCAAAATTTGACTTTTTGGGCCATGTATAATTTACATAGCGACTATTCTGAATTTTCAACTGGGCATAACTTTTGATTTCCGCTATGAAATTTTGATTTTTCAGATTCGTTGGAAAGATATTATCAAATAGATCCTATTATTTTTGGTTTCACTAAAATCCGGTTTATTTTGCACCCGGTACATTCAATTGAAGTTTGAAATCGAATTATCGAACTACCGCGCCATTTTCAATTCTATTTATAATTATATATAATTATTTATATTCTAACGACGGCGTATATAATATATACGTTCTAAATATATTCAAAATAAATTTCTCGTCGATATTATTTAAAATAATCCATTTTAAATATTCAAAATTCATTAAAATTGCCAAAATAAAATTTTTAAACTGGCTCAGAATTTCGGGTTATTACAATCTCCCCCACTTAAAACTTTTCGTCCCCGAAAAGGAACGAAGCCGAAAGTGGTTTGATTAATCAACTCTACGTTCATTCTGGCTTCCATTCTCCAACTTTTCAGTTTCTGAGAATTTCCAAATTCTTCAAAAATTCGGCTAACACCCAAAATTTTCGAAAAATTTCGCCATAACCTCCTTTGTACGGGGAGCATGGGAAAATCCCGAAATTGTCATATAGGCCTTCTGATCTCAAAAAGAAAAAGAAAAAGCCAAGCGGCTAGCTAATCGGCTCATAAAATCATCATCACCCAAACAAAGTAGTAAATTATAGTAAACATGTACCTATTTGTCAGGCAAACAAATTTTATTCTCTGCTCTAGCCTCCTTGCTATGACCTGTTCAATGCAAGTACATGTATATGCAAGCAAATGCGACCAATTTTCAATAATATTCAATATTTGATTCTATTAGGCATAATGGTTCAAAATCATCAAACAAATAAACAAACAACACAAACATCAATCAATTAATGAATTTAACGTTTCAAATTCATAATTTTGATATATATACTGAAAATCTTGTTTTTGATGCCAAATCACACAATAAATTTATATAGTTTTGGTTCTCACACCAGTCTAATGGAAATATATAGAAATCACACCTTCGAAACTCGAACACACACTACTGATGCTATATAGTCATCAGTAGCATCATCTTCGGGCGACTAGAGTGTGATTCTATATCTATCTAGTATATTAAAATTTCGAATATACGTTCATGACGCGTATATGCAAAACATTTATATACTGGATTGTCCAAATTCAAAATAAATAAATGTTCAAATACGTATAAAATGATTTAAATTTCAAAACAAAATTGTTTCCATTTGAAAAATATACTCTTCACACTCGTTCTAGGATACTACTGATCCCATCTCTAACGAGTCATTCTAATTGGATATTACTAATCAAATATCTGATGAATTCTTTCGTATGGTTCTAATGTGTCTTGTTCTCGAGCTCTGTAAACCAAAGCTCTGATACCAAATGTGAGGGCCGGGAATTTCGCTCGATCCGAATCAGTCATTAAACTGATCTAGACTGTTCGAAAAAAAATCACGAAAATGCTCAGATAAGCTCTAAAAATGGGATTTTGGCGCACCTTTTCTTCTCGCACGCTCACATGCTAACTTCAAAAATCATGCCCTTTTGGATTTAACCATTTTTAGACGATACGAATCCAGAAAAAAAAGTAGAATCGAATTCCGAGGTCGTATCAATAATGTTCCTTTGTAAAATGACTAATCGTTTTACCCTGTACTGTTTCAGCTTGCACGGCCACATACTAACTCCGTTCGACGCGCCATTTGGAACTCAACAATGATTTGTCATTGTGAATCCATAAAAATTTATCTCGTCGAATTCTGAGCTCGTATGCAAAATTTCACTTTTTAAGGGCTATGTTTTGTTAATCGAAAGCTCCAGCCCATAGCCACTATTCCGAATATCGGAATATATCAAAGCTTATAATTTTCGGAGTTCTAAATGGCATTTTGAACTCAATGGAAGTGGTTTCGAGTCCAAATTCATCCATATGCAAAATTTGACTTTTTGGGCCATGTATAATTTACATAGCAACTATTCTGAATTTTCAACTGGGCATAACGTTTGATTTCCGCTATGAAATTTCGATTTTTCAGATTCGTTGGAAAGATATTATCAAATAGATCCTATTATTTTTGGTTTCACTAAAATCCGGTTTATTTTGCACCCGGTACATTCAATTGAATTTTGAAATCGAATTATCGAACTACCGCGCCATTTTCAATTCTATTTATAATTATATATAATTATTTATATTCTAACGACGGCGTATATAATATATACGTTCTAAATATATTCAAAATAAATTTCTCGTTGATATTATTTAAAATCATCCATTTTAAATATTCAAAATTCATTAAAATTGCCAAAATAAAATTTTTAAACTGGCTCAGAATTTCGGGTTATTACAACATTCCATTAATTATGGAACCTTCACGGATAAACAAATCGATATATAATCGATATCAATTTCCGTATTCAACTAATAATATAAATGGAATAACGGCAAAGCCTTCTAAATTCCATATGTATTAACAATCTTGCTCCACAGAAGTTCACTTCGACTATTATCAACCGAATTCCATTCAATTCCAATTTAATATATTAAATTGGAAAACCGTTATTTTGGAAAACTCCCGTTAAATCTTAATTAAATGATTTATAAATTCCAAATCAAATTTCACCATAAATCGGGTTGAAGAACGAATGTCGTTAAAAACACAGTTCGCAATATACCCAATTCACCTTCTATTTTCAGTTCCAATCAAATGTTTATTAATTGGTAAATCTTTTTCAAATCTTAATTAAAAGATTTATTCTTTTCACCCTGGGTTTAAGAACAATGCCATTTAAAACACAATTCATGACAAACCTAAAATCCCATCAGTCTCTAATTGTAAATTAGTAAAAGAACAATTCCCTAAGTATTAACCTCGAAGGCCGAAACCAACATCAGATCAACACCCAGGAAACCATTCAACTTAACTAATCTCCAGTCAGATTCTAATTTCCTTAACTCCATTGGGTATAAGAACAGTATTATTAAAGATACCATTCACAACAAACCCAAAATCCAATTTGATATTAAATATAAGGCTCTAAATAGAAAATATATCGGCTTATATTCAACATCAAATCCTAAAACCAACAAATATCGTATTGGAATAACGATATATATATATATACACACACACACCTTCCAAATTTCCATAACAATATCTGTATAATCATGAAATCCAACATCGAAATATTCCGAAGACAATTTCAATTCAAATCCATTTCCAATTTATATATTGGAAATTCTGGTTATTTTTAAAACCATTTCAAGTCCCATTTATTTTATTTAAAAACATTTGGATTATAATTCTAGTTCATAACTAGTTTATTTCGATGAAAATCTATTTTTATCTTTTCAAATATGGGATTTTTCACCCCAATTCTTTCCAAATCATTTCTTATGGTTTTACACTAATTATATATATTTAATAATTTTATCAAGGCCCATACATTCGATTTCCATAAACGGCCATCGAACTGCACTTACAGCGACCTTTTTCCAAATATGATTTGGACATAATTCCAAATCCTTCCGTTAGGTTTAAAATCTCTAATTTCGTTAGAAAGCACTTTTCCATACGAACCCAACGGTTTCGGTTTTAGGAGAATCCGACGGTCGGTTCTCCCATAATGTCCATTCGAAGTCAATGGTCGAAATTCACGAACTGGCGCAGCGCGGCGTGTTCTATTCAGGCCATTATATATATAATATATATGTTATATATTTCGTCGATTTCCTTTTAGAACGTATTTTATAAATCGTATTTTCAACTTTATATTCAATTTCAAATCAAAATTGAATATTCCATATCATCGATATATAAATGATAATATTTTCAGAACATTATGTTTTGAAATCAATTCCTTTTCGATATTCATTATAAAAATGAATAAAATCGATATAAATATCGTTCACATCAAAATGGTGCATATCTAATCAACATGGCTTTATATATTTAAATATATTCGTGTCCATCCCAAATCGGACATCAAGATCACATTATGATCCATTACTGAATATTATTTGAAAATATTCATTATTTTAAAATATTCATTCTATCTGAACTAGAATAAGACACATTCAATTACCATATAATTTGATTATATGGATTTCACACACACATGTATACAACAACAATCAAACACAGTCAACCATCATCCCAAGTGCATTCTACACTGCATAAGCATTAAATATAAATATTCAACGCTTATAGCAGTCTGTCAACCAATCGATTGACATACAACTAAATACTGGGATTAGTGTATGTCCAATATCATCCCAATACCCGTGTGGGGTTTCAATCAACAAATAACGAATTTTATTTGTGCAGTTGGGCGATGTGTAAAATTTATCATTCTAATCAATATCAGTCAAATCAGTGTACATAAACAAATTGTGTAATTTGTAAATGTATATTTATTTTATTCACATACATGTTAAAAATTATATTTTTAACTATAAAATATTTTATTCCATTCCACATCACACAATCAACTTTCACAATAAAATCAAATAAACAAACAAGTCGTCCATGGTCTATGGACGACGGGTGTCAGGTGCTGCCAAGCACTATCTCCATCCTAGTATATATTTTAACTAGAATATAAAATAAAAGTGAGGAGTTCTCCCGTGGGTTTCCACTCCGCCGTGCTTTGATTGTCGATCTATGTAGTATACCTATGTTAAAAATTATATTTTTAACCAATCAATGCTTATTCCTTTGTATGATTATTTTATAAATAGCATACATATGCTAAAAATTATACTTTTACCTTTCTAGAAATAATTTCATATTTTTATAGCGACGCTACATAGATAAAAATCGCATTTTTATACCGCTGCTATATAGATAAAAATTGAATCTTTATATCGCTAATGAATATATAAAAATCACGTTTTTACATTGCCATTCAAACGATAAAAATCATAATTTTACTTTGCTACATATATAAAAATTATTTATTTATTACTCTATTTTCTATGTAAAGTTTATATTTTTATTTCATTACATGAATAAAAATTATATTTTTATATTCTCTATCATATAAAAATCGTATTTTTATTATCTCTACTGTATAAAAATCATATTTTTGTTATCTCTACTATATAAAAATCATATTTTTATAATGAACCATTTCATATAAAAATTATATTTTTATTTAAAGAATTTTCATATAAGAAACAAAATTTTTGTTTATATTATATATAAAACTGAAAAGAAAATTAAATAAACAAACATAAATAAACAAATGAAAACACTTGCAGCTGATTAAAGGAGAAGAGGGGCTTCCTGCGAACTAAAGTGGAGAGGAGTGGTGGTCTGTGCGCTCAATGGAGATGTGGGGGGCTTCAAGCAGTCGAGGTGTCGGTGGTGGTGGGCCAGCAGGGCGACGCCACGGAGGGAGGCTGCGAGGTGCAGATTCGGGCACGGGGCTTTCATTTAGAGGAAAGGAGAGAGAATAGAGAGGGGAAGAGTAAGGGGGAGGCGCTCGTTGGTCGGTCGATGGTGGAGGGAGGGCCAACAAGCGAAGGTGGCTAGGGTTAGGAGGAGCGACGGGGTTCTGAGAATAGGGGGTCGGGTATTTTTTGAACAATGGAAAAGGGACGGGGGTTTAAGTATAAAAAAGGGTTATATTTTATACTATTTAATTATTTGAAAAAGTAGCTTTAAATTTTGATCTCCGAACGAGACCCACCGCTTGTCTCCGTGACTAATTACCCCTATTCCGAACATAGTGGGATATGTATCGTAAGCCAGTTTGGCTGTTTCGATCAGTTTCCGTCAAAATCAAAACATAAATCTATATATCAAATTTGAATGCACATTTCAATTTACTAGGGCCACATACGGACTTTAAAAATTCCCAAAAAATATTTTCTAGCTTTGTATTGATGACATGGTTCTGAAAAAACTAATTTCATCAAATTTGGAGGTCGTTTGAAAAATGGCAATTTTCTGGTCGATCCAAACTGACTGAAACTGTCAAAACACATTTTCTTTTGCCACACTCACATATTGATTTGAAAAATTATGAATTTCGGAATCTAGCAATAACTTGGCATCCCAGATCCAACAAAAGTGATTTCGTCAAAGACGGAGATCAGTTGCAAAATTTCCATTTTTTAAGGGCCAAAAATTCTATAGCGACTATTCTGAATATTCGGTTGAGGATAACTTTTTATCTCTGCTATGAAATTTCAATTTTTTGAATTCGTTGGAAAGATATTTTCAAATAGATTATAATATTTTTTGTTTTGCTAAAATCCAGTTTATTTTGAATCCTGTACATTCATTTGAAATTTGAAATCGAATTTCAAACTACCGCGCCATTTTCAATTCCTTTTATAATTAAAATAAAATATTTATTTCCTAACATCGATTCAAATAAATATATACATGCTAATTATATTCAAAATAAATTTCTCGTCGTTATTATTTAAAATAAATCATTTTAAATATTCAAAATTCATTAGAATTGCGAAAATAAAAATTCTAAATTGGTTCGGATTTTCCGGGTTGTTACAATCTCCCCCACTTAAAATCTTTTCATCCTCGAAAAGGAACGAAGGTGGAAGTTGCTTTACTAATCAACTCAACTTTCGTTATTTTAATTATGGCTTAAGTTTTTCAACTTTTCAGTTTCTAAAAACTTTTCAAATTTCTCAAAAATTTGGCTAACACCCTAAATTTTCAAAAAAATTCGCCATAACCCCCCCTGTACGGGAGCACCGGAAAAATCCCGAAATCTCCATACAGGCCTCTCCAAATCAAGAAAAAAAAGAAATAGCCAAGCGACTAGGCAATCGGCTCATAAAATCATCAAAACCCCCAAGAAATACAATAAACATTTACCTATTTGTCGGGCAAACAATTTTATTCCTCTGCTTAGCTTCCCTGCTATGACCTATTCAATATATATGCATGTACCTGTGTGCAATTTCAAACAATCTTCAATACAGTTCAATATTTGGTACCATTTGGCCAAAATTTACCTTTCTTTCACATAATGATTTAAAGGAATAATCATACAACACAATAATCAATCAATTAGTGGATTAACGTTCCAAATTCATAATTTTGATACATATAAAGAAAATCATGTTTTTGATGCCAATTCACAACAATAGACCCTATCTAGTTTTGTGTCAATTGGAAATATATAGAAATCCCACTTTCGACACTCGAACACAAATACTGATAATGCGTCCGCATTACCAGAACTATCTCCGGGCAACTAGAGTGTGGTACTATATCTATCCAGTATATTAAAACTTCGAATATACGTTTGCAAGGCATATATGCAAAATATTTATATATTGGATTGTCCAAATTCAATACAAATAAAATATCCTAATACGTATAAGGTTTAAATTTTCAAAACAAATGTTGTTTTCATTTTAAAAATATACTCTTCGCACTCGTTCTAGGATACTACTGATCACATCTCTAACAAGTCATTCTTATTGGATATCACTAATCCAATCTCTGATGAATTCTTTCAAATGGATCTAATGTGTTGTAAAAACCCGTAACTTCCCCGTAAAGGAAAGAGCGGATAGTTCGAGAACAAGCCACAACAGAACACATACAGAAGAACATTTCATTGTATATTACAACAATGCACCAGAATACAAGAATACACAGAGTATAAATGAATATTACACAGAAATATCAGAGATTTAAATTACATTTAAATACATAGCAGCAGAAGATAATACAATACACAACTAGAAGAGATATACGGATACAAAGCTTTCCGGATATCATTCCAGCTGTAAACCAGGATCCTGTGAATATAAATCTGCAAAACCAAAACTACTAGCTGCCTGTGTCAAAATAGGGGCACCCAGAGTTTAGGTCAAAACAATAAACTCCAGGTCAGTCATGTGACTGGTGTGAGAACTAAAACAGTTATTGATCTTTATTTTTAAAGTTAGGTAAATCAAGGGACCACGCCGTATAACACGGAACGGGTTTCCTCCCAAGAATACCAGTGCATAAAATAAACAGCGCAATGCTAAATAAAGAAAAATGAAGCTATTATAAGACCCAGTTCCCATCACACAATGCAACGCAAGCCGGAGGATAGGGTTTTTACCTTATAATAGCCAAGAATGCTTGATACGTTTAAAACAAATCATTTGATACTATTATAAGAGCATAGTGTATAAAACAGTTCAAATCATAAGTATCAATCATAGGCGGCATAAGCGCCCCATCCCACTATGTCGCCATATATAGGTTATACAATCAAAATCGCAAAGTCACGTATTTGGAAATTGGGTTTCCATCTATGAACCGAGGCAAAAGATAGTCCTCAACCGATTCGAGACTGTCTAGCCCGAGTCTCAGGAACAGCCGCAACTGCCCCTTGGATCGTCAGGGCCGGTCCACCGATGTGGATTATAATGCCTGAACACTACGTTTCTCCGCCCTTTGGGGCGTAAATGAGCCAACGAATGACTCCATCGGACCCGGATCGTCCGATCAAACCGAGGCGCCTCGCAACAGCAACAACCACACAGGTGAAAAGTATATAAATGTCAGGGCTGGTAGGTCACTGACACCACCCTAGCTTGAAAGAAAACGCATGTCCCTCCTGAGGTCCGTCTCCCGTTTTTGGTTCACCACCGGGGAGTGAGGCTCGCGAATTCACGTTACACAAAGCTATGCCACACAGGCGGTGCTTTGATCATCAACCACAAGACTTTTCTTTTCAACAGAAGCCTTGATCATTTGCATCTTAGCATGCCACACAGGCAAACCACTCTATGCAACCGATACCAGTCACACAGTATGAAATCCAATGTCAGACACACAGTCCATTTACAAGTCCGTTCTGGGTCTGAACGAAACCGGAGGCACCTTGTACCCCGCATATCCATCGATCTCCAAGTACGTCTGGACGATCACCAACTGTTTCCATCTTCTTGGGTGTACAGCCCAATCAAGATCATCAGTAATCACCCAAACGACGTGAAGACCTCCGGTCTTCGACCATCGTCTTCATCTTCGACTTATCGTCGTATTAGTTATTCAGAATGGGATAAACCCGGTCTTCCCGAATAACTCGCGTATATTTTAAATAAGTGTTACACAAACACAACATACGTCTCATTCCAATTCATCAGTCACTAACCGTAAATTAATCAAGAGAATAATTTCCCAAATATTTACCCTGAAGGCCGAAACCAACATCAGATCAATATCCAGAAAACCATTCTGCTTGGCTAACCGACAGTTAGTTTCTAAATTTCACATTCATAGGGAAAGGTTCCCATTAATTTTATCCAAGATAAATTCCTTGAATTTATTCTCTAATCTTCTTTTGAATTTTGGTTCAACTAGTCGGGATTAACGAACCTTACCGAAGTAATCATTTGTATTAATTTCCCAATCCCAACCTATTCATCCCATGAAGTAAAACTGGTTATACTTCATATCTAACACCACGGTGTTATCGGTAAATTCAATTACCATTTCACGTTCAAATCTAATTAAAGATTTAACTATCGCCTGGAGCAAAACTGGTGGTACTCCATTTTCGATCTTTTCAATCTAATTAAAGATTCATTAAAACTCCACTTAGTTTTAATCTTTAACTGGGTTAAAGAATCAGTGTCATTTAAAACACAGTTCACGATAAACCCAAAATCACATTCATTAATTATCGGGTTAAAGAACGAGTGTTATTTAAAACACTGTCCACGATAAACCCAAAAATCAATATCAATTCAATTCCAATTAAATATTATTTAATTGGTACCGTTCATTAAATCTAAATAAAAAGATTTAATCTTTTCTCAACTGGGTTCAAGAACAGTGTTAGTGAAGACACCATTCACGACAAACCCAAATCACATTTGATATTCAATACAAGGCTCTGAATAGAAAATATATCGGCTTATATTCAATATCAAATTCTACGACTAAAAAATGTCGTATTGGAAATAACGATATAAATATATATCTTTCAAATTTCCATAACAACACCTGTATAATCACGAATTCCAACATCGAAATATTCCGAAGACAATTTTGATTCAAATCCATTCCAACGCGATCATTGGAAATTCTGGTCATTTTCAAAACCATTTCAAATTCAATTTATTTATTTAAAAATAAATAGAATTCTAATTCTAGTTCAAAACTAGTTCATTTCGATAAAAAAAACTATTTTTATCTTTTCAAATATGGAGTTTTACATCCCAATTCTTTCTAAATCATTTCTTATGATTTTACACAAATTATTACTATTTTTAATAATTTTATCAAGGCCCGTACAGTCGATTTCCATCAACGGCCATCGAACTGCACTTACAGCGACCTTTTCCAAATTTGATTTGGACATAATTCCAAATCCAACCGTTAGATTTCAAATTTCTAATATTCGTTAGAAAGCTCTTTTCGATACGAACCCAACGGTTCCGGTTTTAGGAGAATCCGACGGTCGGATCTCCCGTAATTTTCGTTCGAAGTTAATGGTCGAAATTCGCGAACTGCCGCGGCGCGACGCGTTCTATTCAGGCTAATATATTATATATATTATATATATAATATATACTTCGTCGATTTCAATTCAAAACGTGCTTTATAAATCGTTTTAAATTCGTTTTCAAAACGGTTTCAACTTCATGGTCAATTTCAAATCAAAATTGAATATTCCAATTTAAATTCATTTCAAATTGATTTCAATTCAAATTGATTTCTAATTCAATTTCAGTTCGTTTTCAATTCAATTTCAATTCGAATTCAATTCAATTTCAATTCGAATTCATTTATATTCAATTTCAATTCGAATTCATTTCTATTCATTTTCAATTCGAAATCATTTCTATTCATTTTCAATTCGAAATCATTTCTATTCATTTTCAATTCGAAATCATTTCTATTCATTTTCAATTCGAAATCATTTCTATTCATTTTGATATATCAGATTTTTGAAATCATTTTTGATATTCATTATAGAATGAATAAAATCGATATAAATATCGTTCACGTCAAAATGGCGTCAATCTAATCAACACGGCTTCATATATTCCTATTTTCAAATATTCTATTTCAAATATAAATCGTTCAACACATGACTAATCTCAACGGGTGAGTACTGTCAACACATGAACCTTTATTTTATATTATTCTTTATTTTTCAAATTGGAATGAGGCCCAATCAATTACCATATAAAGTTAATTGTATGGATTTTCATACATCACACGTATATCATAGCATTGAAAAATAATCAACCATCAACCAAAGTGCACTCCACTGTATAAGCATCAAATATAAATATCTAACGCTTATAACAGCCTGTCAATCAATCGATCGACATATTGAATCAGTTAGGATGAGTGAACTTCATATTTCATCCCAACACCCGGGTGGGGTTTCAAGCAACCAAACACAGATTTTTATTTGTGCAGTTGGGCGATGTGTAAAATTTATCGTCCCAATCAATGTCCTTCAAATAGGTGTACATAAACAAACCGTCCGGTTTGTAAATGAATATTTATTTATTCACATTCACGTTAAAAATTATATTTTTAACGATCAAACTATTTTATTCAACCTATGAAAATATTCTATTCAGTTCATTTATTAAATAAAATGATTTCTTTATTTTTCTAACTTATTTTAGAAAATTTCGGCGGCATAACGGCACGATACTAGAAACGGGACAAGGCCTAGCCTTATCCCCGGTCTAGTGAAGGCCCACGCCATTCACACATCAATCAAATCAATTTCATTTCACCAAACAATTCAATTCAAACCAGATCATCCAATTAATTTATGCAACCAAACAAACAAGTCCATGGTCTGTGGACGATTGTGTCGGGTGCTACTAAGCACCGTCTGCATCCTAGTATATATATATAACTAGAAAAAGAAATTGAAGGGTGAGAAATTCTCACAAATAGCTATCCTAGCTCCACGGCACTTCATTGATAGAAATCTTCATCGCTATCGCATCTTCGTCATCTTCGTTGCCCGTAGCCACTACATATATAAAAATCACACATTTTTATATTTGCTGATGTCTTTAAAATAAAAATCATATTTTTATAATCGCTTCCTACATTTAAAAATCGAATTTTTACTACTATGTTATATAGATACAAATTATATTTTTATCATGCTATTCTCTATATATAGATCTCGCCTTTTCTAATATAAAGATTTCACCTTTTCTAATATAATATAAAAATCATATTTTTATTATGCCACTAGTATAAAAATTATATTTTTATTCTCTTCACTATATAAAAATTGTATTTTTATTCATATGATAAAAATCATATTTTTACCTCGATAAAAATCGTATTTTTATTTCGATAGTTTCATAATAGAAATCTACATCTTTTCCCTATGAAAAATCTCATCTTTTCTAATTTAAAAATCTAAACTTTAGCATTTTAAAAATCTAAACTTTACTGATTTAAATAACCTAAATAAACTAAAAATCAAAATAAAGTAGAAATCAAAATGAAAGTAAAGTAGGTCAATGTGGAGGAAGAAGAAGAAGCCGCGACAGCAGCAGGGGGGGGGTCGCGAGAAGGGGGGGCCCACGCCTGAAGCGGCGCGGTGGGCGATGCGAGGTTGGGGGGCGTTTGCCTGGCGGCGGTGGCTCATCGACGGTGGGGGGGGGGGGCTTAGCGCCGCCGCGCTGCGGCTTTCTCCATTCTTTTTTTTTTCCTCTTTTTTTTCTGAATTGAAAAGATATCGGGGGGGGGGGGGGCCTGGTTTAGGGAGGAGAGGGTTTCCTTCTTTTTTTTTATTTAATTATTTTAATTTCTCTCTCCTAAGTTGACTTTTCATACGACCTCGAAACGAGGCCCACCGCCTGTCGTCCTTAGCATTTTACCCCCATTCCGAACACAATGGGATATGTATCGTAGGCTGATTCGACTGTTTGAATCAGTTTCCGTTAAATTTACATTTCAAATTACCGGGGTCACATACTAACTAGAAAAATTCCTGAAAAATATTTTCTAGCTTCGTATTGACGATACGGTCCTAACAAAACTAGTTTCGTCGAAATCTAAGGCCGTTTGCAAAATGTCCATTTTAAGGGCCTGAATTCCATAGCGACTATTCAGAATTTTCAACTGGACATATCTTTTGATTCCCGCTATGAAATTTTGATTTTTCGGATTCGTTGGAAAGATATTATCAATTAGATCCTAATGTTTTTGGTTCCACTAAAATCCGGATTGTTTTGCACCCGGTACATTCAATTGAAGTTTGAAATCGAATTATCGAACTACCGCGCCATTTTCAATTCTATTTATAATTATATATAATTATTTATATTCTAACGACGCCGTATAATATATACGTTCTAAATATATATTCAAAATAAATTTCTCGTTAATATTATTTAAAATAATCTATTTTAAATATTCAAAATTCGCCAAAATTGCCAAAACAAAAATTTTAAACTGGCTCAGAATTTCCGGGTTGTTACAATCTCCCCCACTTAAAACTTTTCGTCCCCGAAAAGGAACAAAGTCGAAAGTGGTTTGATCAATCAACACTACGTTCGATCTGGCTTCCATTCTCCAACTCTTTAGTTTCTGAGAATTTTCAAAATTTCAAAAAATTTGGCTAACACCCTAAATTTTCGAAAAATTTCGCCATAACCTCCCCTGCACCGGGAGTATCGGGGAATTTCAAATAGTTTCCCCGGTCCTTCAGATCTCAAAAAGAAAATGAAAAAGCCAAGCGGCTAGCCAATTGGCTCATAAAATCATCATCACCCAAACAAAACAGTAAATTATGTAGTAAACATGTACCTATTTGTCGGGCAAACAAATTTTATTCTTCGGCTCTAGCCTCCTTGCTATGACCTGTTCAATGTAAATATATGTATATGCATGCAAATGCGACCAATTTTCAATATAATTCAATATTTGATTCAATTAGGCTAAATGGCTAAAATTATCAACCAAATAAACAAACAACACAATCATCAATCAATTAGTTGATTAGCTTTTGAAATTCATAACTTTGATACATAGTCAAAAATCACATTTTTGATGCCAAATCACAACAATAAATCCTATATAGCTTTGGTTCTCACACCAGTCAATTGGAAATATATAGAAAGCTCACTTTCGTCACTCGAACATAAATTCTAATGATGGAGCTCCATCATCAAAATCATCTCCGGGCGATTCGAGTGTAATTCTATATCTATCCAGTATATTAAAACTTCAAATACACGTTTGCAAGGCGTATATGCAAAATCTTTATATACTGGACTGTCCAAATCAATACAAATAAATAATCAAATACGAATAATTGATTTAAATTTTCAAAACAAAAAAAATTGTTTCATCTTTATTTTAAAAATTTACTCTTCACACTCGTTCTAGGATACTACTGATCCTATCTCTAACGAGTCATTCCCATTGGATATTACTAACCCAATATCTGATGAATTCTTTCGTATGATTCTAATGTGCCTTGTTCTCTGCTTTGTAAATCAAAGCTCTGATACCAACTGTAAAAACCCGTAACTTCCCCGTAAAGGAAAGAGCGGATAGTTCGAGAACAAGCCACAACAGAACACATACAGAAGAACATTTCATTGTATATTACAACAATGCACCAGAATACAAGAATATACAGAGTATAAATGAATATTACACAGAAATATCAGAGATTTAAATTACATTTAAATACATAGCAGCGGAAGATAATACAATACACAACTAGAAGAGATATACGGATACAAAGCTTTCCGGATATCATTCTAGCTGTAAACCAGGATCCTGTGAATATAAATCTGCAAAACCAAAACTACTAGCTGCCCGTGTCAAAATAGGGGCACCCAGAGTTTAGGTCAAAACAATAAACTCCAGGTCAGTCATGTGACTGGTGTGAGAACTAAAACAGTTATTGATCTTTATTTTTAAAGTTAGGTAAATCAAGGGACCACGCCGTATAACACGGAACGGGTTTCCTCCCAAGAATACCAGTGCATAAAATAAACAGCGCAATGCTAAATAAAGAAAAATGAAGCTATTATAAGACCCAGTTCCCATCACACAATGCAACGCAAGCCGGAGGATAGGGTTTTTACCTTATAATAGCCAAGAATGCTTGATACGTTTAAAACAAATCATTTGATACTATTATAAGAGCATAGTGTATAAAACAGTTCAAATCATAAGTATCAATCATAGGCGGCATAAGCGCCCCATCCCACTATGTCGCCATATATAGGTTATACAATCAAAATCGCAAAGTCACGTATTTGGAAATTGGGTTTCCATCTATGAACCGAGGCAAAAGATAGTCCTCAACCGATTCGAGACTGTCTAGCCCGAGTCTCAGGAACAGCCGCAACTGCCCCTTGGATCGTCAGGGTCGGTCCACCGATGTGGATTATAATGCCTGAACACTACGTTTCTACGCCCTTTGGGGCGTAAATGAGCCAACGAATGACTCCATCGGACCCGGATCGTCCGATCAAACCGAGGCGCCTCGCAACAGCAACAACCACACAGGTGAAAAGTATATAAATGTCAGGGCTGGTAGGTCACTGACACCACCCTAGCTAGAAAGAAAACGCATGTCCCCCCTGAGGTCCGGCTCCCGTTTTTGGTTCACCACCGGGGAGTGAGGCTCGCGAATTCACGTTACACAAAGCTATGCCACACAGGCGGTGCTTTGATCATCAACCACAAGACTTTGCTTTTCAACAGAAGCCTTGATCATTTGCATCTTAGCATGCCACACAGGCAAACCACTCTATGCAACCGATACCAGTCACACATAATGAAATCCAATGTCAGACACACAGTCCATTTACAAGTCCGTTCTGGGTCTGAACGAAACCGGAGGCACCTAGTACCTCGCATATCCATCGATCTCCAAGTACGTCTAGACGATCACCAACTGTTTCCATCTTCTTGGGTGTACAGCCCAATCAAGATCATCAGTAATCACCCAAACGACGTGAAGACCTCCGGTCTTCGACCACCGTCTTCATCTTCGACTTATCGTCGTATCAGTTATTCAGAATGGGATAAACCCGGTCTTCCCGAATAACTCGCGTATATTTTAAATAAGTGTTACACAAACACAACATACGTCTCTTTCCAATTCATCAGTCACTAACCGTAAATTAATCAAGAGAATAATTTCCCAAATATTAACCCCGAAGGCCGAAACCAACATCAGATCAATATCCAGAAAACCATTCTGCTTGGCTAACCGACAGTTAGTTTCTAAATTTCACATTCATAGGGAAAGGTTCCCATTAATTTTATCCAAGATAAATTCCTTGAATTTATTCTCTAATCTTCTTTTGAATTTCGGTTCAACTAGTCGGGATTAACGAACCTTACCGAAGTAATCATTTGTATTAATTTCCCAATCCCAACCTATTCATCCCATGAAGTAAAACTGGTTATACTTCATATCTAACACCACGGTGTTATCGGTAAATTCAATTACCATTTCACATTCAAATCTAATTAAAGATTTAACTATCGCCTGGAGCAAAACTGGTGGTACTCCATTTTCGATCTTTTCAATCTAATTAAAGATTCATTAAAACTCCACTTAGTTTTAATCTTTAACTGGGTTAAAGAATCAGTGTCATTTAAAACACAGTTCACGATAAACCCAAAATCACATTCATTAATTATCGGGTTAAAGAACGAGTGTTATTTAAAACACTGTCCACGATAAACCCAAAAATCAATATCAATTCAATTCCAATTAAATATTATTTAATTGGTACCCTTCATTAAATCTAAATAAAAAGATTTAATCTTTTCTCAACTGGGTTCAAGAACAGTGTTAGTGAAGACACCATTCACGACAAACCCAAATCACATTTGATATTCAATACAAGGCTCTGAATAGAAAATATATCGGCTTATATTCAATATCAAATTCTACGACTAACAAATGTCGTATTGGAAATAACGATATAAATATATATCTTTCAAATTTCCATAACAACACCTGTATAATCACGAATTCCAACATCGAAATATTCCGAAGACAATTTCGATTCAAATCCATTCCAACGCGATCATTGGAAATTCTGGTCATTTTCAAAACCATTTCAAATTCAATTTATTTATTTAAAAATAAATAGAATTCTAATTCTAGTTCAAAACTAGTTCATTTCGATAAAAAAAACTATTTTTATCTTTTCAAATATGGAGTTTTACATCCCAATTCTTTCTAAATCATTTCTTATGATTTTACACAAATTATTACTATTTTTAATAATTTTATCAAGGCCCGTACAGTCGATTTCCATCAACGGCCATCGAACTGCACTTACAGCGACCTTTTCCAAATTTGATTTGGACATAATTCCAAATCCAACCGTTAGATTTCAAATTTCTAATATTCGTTAGAAAGCTCTTTTCGATACGAACCCAACGGTTCCGGTTTTAGGAGAATCCGACGGTCGGATCTCCCGTAATATTCGTTCGAAGTTAATGGTCGAAATTCGCGAACTGCCGCGGCGCGGCGCGTTCTATTCAGGCCAATATATTATATATATAATATACACTTCGTCGATTTCAATTCAAAACGTGCTTTATAAATCGTTTTAAATTCGTTTTCAAAACGGTTTCAACTTCATGGTCAATTTCAAATCAAAATTGAATATTCCAATTTAAATTCATTTCAAATTGATTTCAATTCAAATTGATTTCTAATTCAATTTCAGTTCGTTTTCAATTCAATTCAATTTCAATTCGAATTCAATTCAATTTCAATTCGAATTCATTTATATTCAATTTCAATTCGAATTCATTTCTATTCATTTTCAATTCGAAATCATTTCTATTCATTTTCAATTCGAAATCATTTCTATTCATTTTCAATTCGAAATCATTTATATTCATTTTCAATTCGAAATCATTTCTATTCATTTTGATATATCAGATTTTTGAAATCATTTTCGATATTCATTATAGAATGAATAAAATCGATATAAATATCGTTCACGTCAAAATGGCGTCAATCTAATCAACACGGCTTCATATATTCCTATTTTCAAATATTCTATTTCAAATATAAATCGTTCAACACATGACTAATCTCAACGGGTGAGTATTGTCAACACATGAACCTTTATTTTATATTATTCTTTATTTTTCAAATTGGAATGAGGCCCAATCAATTACCATATAAAGTTAATTGTATGGATTTTCATACATCACACGTATATCATAGCATTGAAAAATAATCAACCATCAACCAAAGTGCACTCCACTGTATAAGCATCAAATATAGATATCTAACGCTTATAACAGCCTGTCAATCAATCGATCGACATATTGAATCAGTTAGGATGAGTGAACTTCAAATTTCATCCCAACACCCGTGTGGGGTTTCAAGCAACCAAACACAGATTTTTATTTGTGCAGTTGGGCGATGTGTAAAATTTATCGTCCCAATCAATGTCCTTCAAATAGGTGTACATAAACAAACCGTCCGGTTTGTAAATGAATATTTATTTATTCACATTCACGTTAAAAATTATATTTTTAACGATCAAACTATTTTATTCAACCTATGAAAATATTCTATTCAGTTCATTTATTAAATAAAATGATTTCTTTATTTTTCTAACTTATTTTAGAAAATTTCGGCGGCATAACGGCACGATACTAGAAACGGGACAAGGCCTAGCCTTATCCCCGGTCTAGTGAAGGCCCACGCCATTCACACATCAATCAAATCAATTTCATTTCACCAAACAATTCAATTCAAACCAGATCATCCAATTAATTTATGCAACCAAACAAACAAGTCCATGGTCTGTGGACGATTGTGTCGGGTGCTACTAAGCACCGTCTGCATCCTAGTATATATATATAACTAGAAAAAGAAATTGAAAGGTGAGAAATTCTCACAAATAGCTATCCTAGCTCCACGGCACTTCATTGATAGAAATCTTCATCGCTATCGCATCTTCGTCATCTTCGTTGCCCGTAGCCACTACATATATAAAAATCACACATTTTTATATTTGCTGATGTCTTTAAAATAAAAATCATATTTTTATAATCGCTTCCTACATTTAAAAATCGAATTTTTACTACTATGTTATATAGATACAAATTATATTTTTATCATGCTATTCTCTATATATAGATCTCGCCTTTTCTAATATAAAGATTTCACCTTTTCTAATATAATATAAAAATCATATTTTTATTATGCCACTAGTATAAAAATTATATTTTTATTCTCTTCACTATATAAAAATTGTATTTTTATTCATATGATAAAAATCATATTTTTACCTCGATAAAAATCGTATTTTTATTTCGATAGTTTCATAATAGAAATCTACATCTTTTCCCTATGAAAAATCTCATCTTTTCTAATTTAAAAATCTAAACTTTAGCATTTTAAAAATCTAAACTTTACTGATTTAAATAACCTAAATAAACTAAAAATCAAAATAAAGTAGAAATCAAAATGAAAGTAAAGTAGGTCAAAACTTACAGCGGGGGGGGGGGGGGGGGGAGGAAACTGTGCTTGCGGCAGCAGCAGGGTCGGGGGGGCTCGAGGTCGCAGGCGAAGGGAGGGAAGGGAAGGAGGAGGAGAAGGCGGCGTGGTGTGGAGGAAGAAGAAGAAGAAGCCGCGACAGCAGCAGGGGGGGTCGCGAGAAGGGGGGGCCCACGCCTGAAGCGGCGCGGTGGGCGATGCGAGGTTGGGGGGGGGGGGCGTTTGCCTGGCGGCGGCGGCTCATCGACGGTGGGGGGGGGGGGGCTTAGCGCCGCCGCGCTGCGGCTTTCTCCATTCTTTTTTTTTCCTCTTTTTTTCTGAATTGAAAAGATATCGGGGGGGCTGGTTAAGGGAGGAGAGGGTTTCCTTCTTTTTTTTATTTAATTAATTTAATTTCTCTCTCCTAAGTTGACTTTTCATACGACCTCAAAACGAGGCCCACCGCCTGTGGTCCTTAGCATTTTACCCCCATTCCGAACACAATGGGATATGTATCGTAGGCTGATTCGACTGTTTGAATCAGTTTCTGTTAAATTTACATTTAAATCATTTTATTGAATTTTAAACGTACATTTCAAATTACCGGGGTCACATACTAACTAGAAAAATTCCTGAAAATATTTTCTAGCTTCGTATTGACGATACGGTCCTAACAAAACTAGTTTCGTCGAAATCTGAGGCCGTTTGCAAAATGTCCATTTTTAAGGGCCTGAATTCCATAGCGACTATTCAGAATTTTCAACTGGACATATCTTTTGATTCCCGCTATGAAATTTTAATTTTTCGGATTCGTTGGAAAGATATTATCAATTAGATCCTAATTTTTTTGGTTTCACTAAAATCCGGATTGTTTTGCACCCGGTACATTCAATTGAAGTTTGAAATCGAATTATCGAACTACCGCGCCATTTTCAATTCTATTTATAATTATATATAATTATTTATATTCTAACGACGCCGTATAATATATACGTTCTAAATATATATTCAAAATAAATTTCTCGTTAATATTATTTAAAATAATCTATTTTAAATATTCAAAATTCGCCAAAATTGCCAAAATAAAAATTTTAAACTGGCTCAGAATTTCCGGGTTGTTACATGTGTCTTGTTCTCGAGCTCTGTAAACTAGAGCTCTGATACCAAACTGACATGATCCGAACTTCCCCATGAAGGAAAGCACAGATTGAGTTGAGAACACGACGAATCAGAACACAAACAGAAGAACATTTCATTTCTTATTACAACATTTTACATTAGAATATAAGAATATACAGAGTATGAATAAATATTACACATTTACTAAATATCAGAGATTTACAAGTTACAATGTAGCGGAAAATAATACAAAACACAACTGAAAAGAATATGTGAATACAGAGCTTTCCAAATATCATTCCAACCGTAAACCAGGATCCTGTGAATATAAATCTGCAAAACCAAAACTACTAGCTGCCGATGGAAAATAGGGGTACCCAGAGTTTAGGTTAAAACAATAAACTCCATGTCAGTCATGTGACTGGTGTGAGAACTAAAACAGTTATTAACCTTTATTTTTAAAGTTAGGTAAATCAAGGGATCATGCCATATAACACGGAACTGGTTTCCTTCCAAGAATACTAGTGCATAAAAAAAATAGCACAATGTTAAATAAAGAACAATGAAGCTATTATAAGACCTAGGTCCCATCACATAATGCAACGCAAGCCGGAGGATAGGGTTTTACCTTATAATAGCCAAAGAATGCTTGGTACGCTAAATTTCATCTTTTATTATTACTATAAGTGAAGAAAACAACTTCAAATATAAATGTATCAATCATAGACGGCATGGATACCATATATCATGTCGCCATACTAGTTCGACAATTAAAACCGCATGAAGTCGTACTGGAAGTTGGATTTCCATCGTGAACCAAGGCAAGTGATCGTCCTTAACGCTTTGGGATGCTCTAGCCCGTGTCTTAGGACCCAGCCTCTAGTGGGCCCTTGAATCGTCAGGGGCGGTCCACTCGATGTGGATTAAAATCCTGAACATTGAGTTTCCTCGCCCTGTGGGGCGTCAATTGATCATATCCCGACCAAATTATCGGCCCCGGAACGACCGATATAACCGAGGCGCCTCGCTATCCATCATCCACATAAGTAAAATGCCAGGGCGTGCAAAGCGCTGACACTACTCCTGGCTAGAAGGAAACGCATGTCCTCCCTGAGGTCCTCTCCCGTTTCTGGTTCACATAAGGGTGTGAGGCTCGCGAATCAACGCTACACAAAGCTACGCTATATTAAAGTAGTGCTTTGATTGTAATATCCCGTATTTTCTAGCCATTTATTTGAAATATTTTATTTATTTAAAATATTTATTTGAGTTTAAATAATGGGATTTGACCATTTTAATTAAAATATTTAAATTATATTAATAATATATTTTATTTTTGGGATCATTTATATATTATAACGATTCATTTAATTAAACAAAATGATTTCTAAATATTTTGGATACCGTGTAATTTGGATTTTTCATATAAATGATTTTTGGATAGTTATATACGCTGATTGAAATAAGGAAATTTTAAATAAATTGTCTAATATTTATTTGATAGAAATATGAATTATTTGTATTATTTTAATCCAAATAATATAGCTATTTTTGAGACAAGGGTGATGGATTTTAATAAAATCAGTTTCATAAGATCAGTAGTGTTATTAAATGAAGGGTCATTCTCGGAACATCATCCAACACCTCATTTTTCTTTTCTTCTTCTTTTGTTCTATGCTTTTCTTTGCCCGTTTGGTTCGCATGAACTACCAGTCTCGTTCGTATGTTCTCTTTTAATTTTTCTGCTTAGTAAAAGCAACAGGGGATTTTTGTTAAACAAGGTTTTAAATGACATAACTATAACCAAATTAATATTTGTGAGTTTAGTGGATAGTATTTCCATAACTGAGTTATTTGGGGGAAATCAAAGTAACTAATTATAAAGGAAAAAAACCATTAATGCTTTGTTGAAACTGGGTATAGTTGTAGAGTGAATAAAAAAAAAATATCAAGACTAATGTATGAAACTGGAATCCTTCAGGTTACCAAAACTTTATGGTACCATACATATATTTGGTATTACACAAAAGAACAAGACTAGAAGTGCAAATTTTGTACAATACCAAAAATCAGGCATGCTGTAACAATTTGCCAAACAAAATGTATGAGAATCAACTTCTTTTTGTATACAATTTCAAATTGTTCCTACCTATTGTACATATTGACGAATACTGGAATTTTGAGAAAATTACAGTTTTCATACATATGAAAGGAAAAAGAAAATAAATAAATAAATAAAAGAAATGGAAAAAAATGAATGAAGAAAATCTGCAACAAAATCTCCTCACGTCATCAGTCTCCCATCATCATCAGTGGATTAACCTGAAAAGAAAAATATATAGCTATGAGTAGCTAGAAAATATAGGTGTATTTAAGATGAAAGATTTTCATATCAGTAGAGTGTCATATGAACAGTAAGATTCTGAAATGAAAACAACAAAAAAATCTTATGTATAAAATCTTGTTTGACATTTATATAGGTACATCAGTTCAAAGCTGATCCGGAATGAACCATTCAATGGTTGATGTACACAGACAGTGTACAAAGCGATTGAACAATTCATAGCCTAACCAAATCTACACAAACAATTCAATCCATGTGCATATCTGAACAGATATAGTAAGATTTCTTTTTTTTGAAATTCACTGTTATCACACATCGAAAAACCCAACATGGATTGGACAATATAGTTTGAGTCTGAAATCAAAACTAGACAATTTGATAGCTAATAAATGCAGATCCACATATCTGAAATTTAAATTTGAACATGACAGTACAAACAAGAAGTGATCAGCTACAGTATGGATCGACAATTAAATTCAATAGCTGTATTTTCCCCAGACAAGACTACGAATTTAACAACACATAATTCACCAAATCTACATAGGGATAATTCGATTCTGACCAAAGACAACACGTAAAATCCACCACAAATCCGTAACCTCACTGATGAACATCACACAAACCAAGGATAAATCACAAAACAGTTCGGCCACATGACTGAATGAATTGGGAAGAGTTACCTAGAACCTAAGCACTGTAAATCTAACCTAAGATGTTACAACTCAAGATAGAAAATTACCTTATAGGAATCATTCGCAAGTATAAATACACTAGCAGGGTGTTCTAGTTGCCACAGCAAAAATCCATACCAATACAACTAAGTAAACCCAATTCAAAACCACCAAAAATCAAACCAGAACATCAAAACAGAAATTTAAATTTTGAAAAAAAAAATCACTTAGCTTTTGTGGAGAAGGCTTCGGCCTAGGTGAATCGGAAATGGCGACTTCCGTTAATTTGAGGGTGATGGAGCCTACAGTGGCTGGTCGGAGGAAAAAGGGATCGGGATGGAAGCCTGGACGGTGGCGCCTCTGGTGAGGCCGAGGCTGTGGGGCCCGGTGATGGCACATGGCGGCGGCAAGGGTGTAAAGGGGCGAAGGGTTTCGGGTTTTCTCCATTTTTGGAGTGACGGCGGAGGATTAGAAAATGGGGATGAGGGTTTTGAAGAAAATGGTTCCGATGGTTTTAATAAAGGATGAGGGGTGCGGGCCTAACTTATTTGGGTTTGGGCTGAAAGAGTTTGGTAAGGCCCAACAAATTTAATTTAATTAGGGTTATTTAATTTTATAAACTTCGAATATTTATTACGGATGCGTACGTAATCAGATTTCAACGAAACGAAAAACGTCGGGACCGTGAAGATGGGTACTACGTGATGAAAGGGAACTGAGCAGGGCAGGCAACAGCTGGATTTTTCAGATAAATGAAACATCGTTTAATTCAACTGAAACAAGCAGATTTATCGACAATTCAAATCAAAGGTGAGTTAAACTCACTCAGTTCTTCCCGCTTATATTTTATATGAGTTGGGTTTTATTTTATGTGCTATGGATGCCAATGGTTGATTTTTGATTGTTGGTTATTTAGTTATTCATATATTGAGTTAATTTCTGAAATTAAACGTTTTTAATTTCAGTGATAAATCAAATCCGTTATTTTAACGACTGGTCCAAATTATTGACCACGATTGAATGGATTGTTTGAATTGATGTGGTGGTATGAAATAATTTGATTGACATTGAATTATCGATCTGGATTTATAGAGACCATTATCCATTTAAATTAAATTGGTTTGATTGGATGGTTGATTTGGGTATTGGATGTTGACCTAAGATTCAATACTTGTTTGATTTAAACCAATGAGAACTACTGGTTGAGGAATTGGCAGTATATGGCCTATAAATTAACAATTTATAATATCGATCTATCGTCAGGACAAAAGTGATAAAAATTTATTTTGTAACTGAAAATAGATTTTATTTAAATCTATTATTTTGAATTAAGGTTTGTAAAAGGGATAAATATTTATTATTTATTTATTTAGCTTATAAATTGGTTTTATAAAAGAATTTCTGATATTTATCAGATTTATAAGTGAATGAGCAGAAATTTATAAATTTGAATAATCGTTTTGAGAGGTAAATAAAAAGGAAATTTTAAGCAAACGTGAGATTTTAGATCAAGTAGAAAGGAAAGTGAAAATGAAAGGATTGTGTTAAACCATGATTTGTAAACAAGGGTTATGAAAAGGAGATGAGATGTATAGCATTACCTAATAATAATATTAAGTAGAATGTACCGAATAAGATTTCAAGTGGAAGGATTAAAAAGTAAAATTGGTAATGAAGTGAGTGAGAGGATTCTGAACATAAATCCAAGTAGTTAAATGTATGGTTTAAAGAAGTAAAAAGGGAATTGGAAAGGTGAGAATGGATTTACTTTTAAGTGATAAAGGGGAGTTAATATATTCAGTAATGAAACCAAGGAGAATTTCGTAACTTAAATTTATATATGATAAGATGAGTCATTTGTATGGATAATGAGAAATGAAATAGTAAATGGTTTTTAAGCGACGATAGAATAAGAAATTTAATATGATATTTTCTTAAATATGAAAGTGGATTAGTTTGAAAATATGATCTCACGTCAAATGAGGCATATTTGAAAGGTGGGAATATTTAAGGATTTGAGATTAACCATCATAAATCATTTTAATTAAAGAGGCCATATAGCGCTAGTACTGAACCGGTAAACTCATGTTATTCTCACCATTATTTATTTGATAGTTAAAACACCGACTATCAAACCTGACCATACGATCGTTGGCACGGAAAGACCGGGATCAGATTTATATTCGAAAACCATTCCGACCAGCGAATACATGAAAGAAGATTATTGAAGATGGAGCAAGTGAAGACCGTCGATCTTCATGAGCGAAAGAACTACTGATTGGATTTCTCTGGTTTAGCGGTCGGAGATATTTCGACAGTGATTCTGTCGTGAGTGAAATCTACGGATGTGCAAGGACTTTTCGCTACTGATCTATAGGGTGATTCCTGGGATGCAGTAGGAGGGTACCTTCGGTTCATCCTGTTCCTGGATGACTTGTATGGACGAATGTCTAACAAAGTGTTTCCAAAGGAGTCACGTACGTTGGTTTCTTCAAACGTATCACAGTTGGGTCGCTCCCGACCAGGGTATTTTTGTGGAATGTCAATTAGTGATATCCGGCGGATCTGACGATGTGGCATTCAAAGTAAATGGTGGTGTGCTATCAAAAGAAGGAAATTCAGACCTCAAGCCTCATCAACCGGGAGATGACAAAAATCGGGCAAGCAGCATGGCTATGTGGGTCGCTCCCATTAGGGTGTATGATCACCTATCTAGAGGAATTCCATTTGTTTCTTTAATCTATATTCGATGCTGTCCCTTTTCGGGAGGCGGTTGCTGATCCCAACCGTCGGTGATATACATTCGATACATTCAAGCGAAATGAGTGGTCGGTCATGTGTGGGCCGGGTTGCAAGACGTTCTTGTTGAACCCAGTGTATTCGTCTCTAGAGATACACGGTCGGAAGGTGGTCCCATACCTTGTCAAGATGAAATCCAATATCCAATAAGCGCCTGCGGTTTTGGTTTGTATACTATATACGGGGAGCGTGAGATGCAAGCGTTCCTCTAGTTTGATATTTATCTGTATTTAGACATTATGATAATATCAGAGCAAGCTATGATTTAAAAAAAAACTATTTTGGGTTATCGTAAGTTAAAAACCGTCCGTGCGGATTCGGTCTTACGATTATCCTTTTCGTTTGAAAAAATTTCGAACTTTAAAATCATGATTGGATGATTTACCCTAAATACTGTGCGAGTTTATCTCACTCTGGTTCACCAGACTGACCCGGTGTTTTGTAAATGTTCGGGTTAGCCCGGAATGTACAGGTTCAGGTTCGAAAGCTGTGAAGAGACGGGCTGGAAGTGTTCAGACGTATGATATTATTCCGCTGTGTTGTATATAAGGGCAGATTATTATAACTGTCCAGTGATATTGATGTACTCTGATGATTGTAAGTTTTTATTTAAAGCTCTCAGTAAAGATTTATTTCTATATTATATTTTGTTCCGCTGAAATGTGAGACTCTGGGTTGTGTTCTTCTTCTTCTATTCTTATATTTCTTTCTTTCTTATCTCACCCTCTAATTTCTTTCCATAAACGTTCCAGTGTTCTCGGTGTTGGAGGATCGACATGAGATATGGTAAGGTATTTATCTTGATTTTCGAGGCCGAAAACCCTGGGTCGTTACAGTGGTATCAGAGCTATTGGTTTAGTGATAACCTTGGCTCTGTGGCGAAACTCGATAGAGATGGGGTTAGTAACACCCTAGATTGAGTTGAGTGTATATATATATGAGAGCGTATTTGTAAATTTTATATACAAATATTTTGTATTGGGTTGTTTGATCGGTTCAAGCGTTGAACTAATAAAGGACACAATATTGTTTTGCAAAGAGGGTAAATGATATAATTTTACCCAAGATTTATTTTTGTATAGAAAAGAAATAATTTTCCCAAATTATTTAGATATGGTGTGATGACTGATTTGAATGAATATTCAAAATCTGATTAAAATTTTGGATTGGAACTCAATTAAGTTAAGTGAAATCGAATTAAATAATTAATTTTCATATTGAAATTAAATTACGAGATAATGTGGTAATTAGATAAAGTTAATTCGAATTTAGAAATTTAATGAACAATATAATTAAATTGAATATAAATTGGTTGATATTCAAGTATGTTGAATTAAATTAAATAATAATATTGAATGTGAATTTGGTTGATTGATTAAGTTTGTGGCGCCCTGGTTGTCGATTCATGGTTGATTATTTGTTGGATTGATTGAATCTAATTCATAATGGTTTAAGGTAGAGCTAAACAAACTGAAACCCAGAAGAAATGAAGTGATATTCGAATATTTCATATCTGTTATGGATTGAGGTGCCAGAAGATTATGAGGATTGAGTTTGATCGCGTAGATTGTACGTAAAGATTAAGTAGTAGACTCAATCGCGCTCGGAAGAGGTACGCCTACGCGAAAACAAAAAAAAAATTCTTGGTTTTGATTTTTGTTTTTCCGACCGTGTGGGTCGATATTATTCGTTTCTGCGATATCACAAGGGTTCCTCCGTGTAAAGGAAACTCTGCTAGATTTTTCTGAGGATTTAACGTGTTAAAATATTTTCACTAATTTTTGAAAATCTTGTTTTACCAAAACAAATTGGTTTTGGTTTTGAAATAAAATATATTTTTAAAATTAATGGGATTTGCAGCATTCTTCTTACCTTAGCAATTTCGAGGACGAAATTATTTTAAGGGGGGAAGAATGTAATATCCCGTATTTTCTAGCCATTTATTTGAAATATTTTATTTATTTAAAATATTTATTTGAGTTTAAATAATGGGATTTGACCATTTTAATTAAAATATTTAAATTATATTAATAATATATTTTATTTTTGGGATCATTTATATATTATAACGATTCATTTAATTAAACAAAATGATTTCTAAATATTTTGGATATCGTGTAATTTGGATTTTTCATATAAATGATTTTTGGATAGTTATATACGCTGATTGAAATAAGGAAATTTTAAATAAATTGTCTAATATTTATTTGATAGAAATATGAATTATTTGTATTATTTTAATCCAAATAATATAGCTATTTTTGAGACAAGGGTGACGGATTTTAATAAAATCAGTTTCATAAGATCAGTAGTGTTATTAAATGAAGGGTCATTCTCGGAACATCATCCAACACCTCATTTTTCTTTTCTTCTTCTTTTGTTCTATGCTTTTCTTTGCCCGTTTGGTTCGCATGAACTACCAGTCTCGTTCGTATGTTCTCTTTTAATTTTTCTGCTTAGTAAAAGCAACAGGGTATTTTTGTTAAACAAGGTTTTAAATGACATAACTATAACCAAATTAATATTTGTGAGTTTAGTGGATAGTATTTCCATAACTGAGTTATTTGGGGGAAATCAAAGTAACTAATTATAAAGGAAAAAAACCATTAATGCTTTGTTGAAACTGGGTATAGTTGTAGAGTGAATAAAAAAAAAATCAAGACTAATGTATGAAACTGGAATCCTTCAGGTTACCAAAACTTTATGGTACCATACATATATTTGGTATTACACAAAAGAACAAGACTAGAAGTGCAAATTTTGTACAATACCAAAAATCAGGCATCAATTTGCCAAACAAAATGTATGAGAATCAACTTCTTTTTGTATACAATTTCAAATTGTTCCTACCTATTGTACATATTGACGAATACTGGAATTTTGAGAAAATTACAGTTTTCATACATATGAAAGGGAAAAGAAAATAAATAAATAAATAAAAGAAATGGAAAAAAATGAATGAAGAAGATCTGCAACAAAATCTCCTCACGTCATCAGTCTCCCATCATCCTCAGTGGATTAACCTGAAAAGAAAAATATATAGCTATGAGTAGCTAGAAAATATAGGTGTATTTAAGATGAAAGATTTTCATATCAGTAGAGTGTCATATGAACAGTAAGATTCTGAAATGAAAACAACAAAAAAATCTTATGTATAAAATCTTGTTTGACATTTATATAGGTACATCAGTTCAAAGCTGATCCGGAATGAACCATTCAATGGTTGATGTACATAGACAGTGTACAAAGCGATTGAACAATTCATAGCCTAACCAAATCTACACAAACAATTCAATCCATGTGCATATCTGAACAGATATAGTAAGATTTCTTTTTTTTGAAATTCACTGTTATCACACATCGAAAAACCCAACATGGATTGGACAATATAGTTTGAGTCTGAAATCAAAACTAGACAATTTGATAGCTAATAAATGCAGATCCACATATCTGAAATTTAAATTTGAACATGACAGTACAAACAAGAAGTGATCAACTACAGTATGGATCGACAATTAAATTCAATAGCTGTATTTTTCCCAGACAAGACTACGAATTTAACAACACATAATTCACCAAATCTACATAGGGATAATTCGATTCTGACCAAAGACAACACGTAAAATCCACCACAAATCCGTAACCTCACTGATGAACATCACACAAACCAAGGATAAATCACAAAACAGTTCGGCCACATGACTGAATGAATAGGGAAGAGTTACCAAGAACCTAAGCACTGTAAATCTAACCTAAGATGTTACAACTCAAGATAGAAAATTACCTTATAGGGATCATTCGCAAGTATAAATACACTAGCAGGGTGTTCTAGTTGCCACAGCAAAAATCCATACCAATACAACAAAGTAAACCCAATTCAAAACCACCAAAAATCAAACCAGAACATCAAAACAGAAATTTAAATTTTGAAAAAAAATCACTTAGCTTTTGTGGAGAAGGCTTCGGCCTAGGTGAATCGGAAATGGCGACTTCCGTTAATTTGAGGGTGATGGAGCCTACAGTTGCTGGTCGGAGGAAAAAGGGATCGGGATGGAAGCCTGGACGGTGGCGCCTCTGGTGAGGCCGAGGCTGTGGGGCCCGGTGATGGCACATGGCGGCGGCAAGGGTGTAAAGGGACGAAGGGTTTCGGGTTTTCTCCATTTTTGGAGTGACGGCGGAGGATTAGAAAATAGGGATGAGGGTTTTGAAGAAAATGGTTCCGATGGTTTTAATAAAGGATGAGGGGTGCGGGCCTAACTTATTTGGGTTTAGGCTGAAAGAGTTTGGTAAGGCCCAACAAATTTAATTTAATTAGGGTTATTTAATTTTATAAACTTCGAATATTTATTACGGATGCGTACGTAATCAGATTTCAACGAAACGAAAAACGTCGGGACCGTGAAGACGGGTACTACGTGATGAAAGGGAACTGAGCAGGGCAGGCAACAGCTGGATTTTTCAGATAAATGAAACATCGTTTAATTCAACTGAAACAAGCAGATTTATCGACAATTCAAATCAAAGGTGAGTTAAACTCACTCAGTTCTTCCCGCTTATATTTTATATGAGTTGGGTTTTATTTTATGTGCTATGGATGCCAATGGTTGATTTTTGATTGTTGGTTATTTAGTTATTCATATATTGAGTTAATTTCTGAAATTAAACTTTTTTAATTTCAGTGATAAATCAAATCCGTTATTTTAACGACTGGTCCAAATTATTGACCACGATTGAATGGATTGTTTGAATTGATGTGGTGGTATGAAATAATTTGATTTACATTGAATTATCGATCTGGATTTATAGAGACCATTATCCATTTAAATTAAATTGGTTTGATTGGATGGTTGATTTGGGTATTGGATGTTGACCTAAGATTCAATACTTGTTTGATTTAAACCAATGAGAACTACTGGTTGAGGAATTGGCAGTATATGGCCTATAAATTAACAATTTATAATATCGATCTATCGTTAGGACAAAGTGATAAAAATTTATTTTGTAACTGAAAATAGATTTTATTTAAATCTATTATTTTGAATTAAGGTTTGTAAAAGGGATAAATATTTATTATTTATTTATTTAGCTTATAAATTGGTTTTATAAAAGAATTTCTGATATTTATCAGATTTATAAGTGAATGAGCAGAAATTTATAAATTTGAATAATCGTTTTGAGAGGTAAATAAAAAGGAAATTTTAAGCAAACGTGAGATTTTAGATCAAGTAGAAAGGAAAGTGAAAATGAAAGGATTGTGTTAAACTATGATTTGTAAACAAGGGTTATGAAAAGGAGATGAGATGTATAGCATTACCTAATAATAATATTAAGTAGAATGTACCGAATAAGATTTCAAGTGGAAGGATTAAAAAGTAAAATTGGTAATGAAGTGAGTGAGAGGATTCTGAACATAAATCCAAGTAGTTAAATGTATGGTTTAAAGAAGTAAAAAGGGAATTGGAAAGGTGAGAATGGATTTACTTTTAAGTGATAAAGGGGAGTTAATATATTCAGTAATGAAACCAAAGAGAATTTCGTAACTTAAATTTATATATGATAAGATGAGTCATTTGTATGGATAATGAGAAATGAAATAGTAAATGGTTTTTAAGCGACGATAGAATAAGAAATTTAATATGATATTTTCTTAAATATGAAAGTGGATTAGTTTGAAAATATGATCTCACGTCAAATGAGGCATATTTGAAAGGTGGGAATATTTAAGGATTTGAGATTAACCATCGTAAATCATTTTAATTAAAGAGGCCATATAGCGCTAGTACTGAACTGGTAAACTCATGTTATTCTCACCATTATTTATTTGATAGTTAAAACACCGACTATCAAACCTGACCATACGATCGTTGGCCCGGAAAGCCCGGGATCAGATTTATATTCGAAAACCATTCCGGCCAGCGAATACATGAAAGAAGATTATTGAAGATGGAGCAAGTGAAGACCGTCGATCTTCATGAGCGAAAGAACTACTGATTGGATTTCTCTGGTTTAGCGGCCGGAGATATTTCGACAGTGATTCTGTCGTGAGTGAAATCTACGGATGTGCAAGGACTTTTCGCTACTGATCTATAGGGTGATTCCTGGGATGCAATAGGAGGGTACCTTCGGTTCATCCTGTTCCTGGATGACTTGTATGGACGAATGTCTGACAAAGTGTTTCCAAAGGAGTCACGTACGTTGGTTTCTTCAAACGTATCACAGTTGGGTCGCTCCCGACCAGGGTATTTTTGTGGAATGTCAATTAGTGATATCCGGCGGATCTGACGATGTGGCATTCAAAGTAAACGGTGGTGTGCTATCAAAAGAAGGAAATTCAGACCTCAAGCCTCATCAACCGGGAGATGACAAAAATCGGGCAAGCAGCATGGCTATGTGGGTCGCTCCCATTAGGGTGTATGATCACCTATCTAGAGGAATTCCATTTGTTTCTTTAATCTATATTCGATGCTGTCCCTTTTCGGGAGGCGGTTGCTGATCCCAACCGTCGGTGATATACATTCGATACATTCAAGCGAAATGAGTGGTCGGTCATGTGTGGGCCGGGTTGCAAGACGTTCTTGTTGAACCCAGTGTATTCGTCTCTAGAGATACACGGTCGGAAGGTGGTCCCATACCTTGTCAAGATGGAATCCAATATCCAATAAGCGCCTGCGGTTTTGGTTTGTATACTATATACGGGGAGCGTGAGATGCAAGCGTTCCTCTAGTTTGATATTTATCTGTATTTAGACATTATGATAATATCAGAGCAAGCTATGATTTCAAAAAAAACTATTTTGGGTTATCGTAAGTTAAAAACCGTCCGTGCGGATTCGGTCTTACGATTATCCTTTTCGTTTGAAGAAATTTCGAACTTTAAAATCATGATTGGATGATTTACCCTAAATACTGTGCGAGTTTATCTCACTCTGGTTCACCAGACTGACCCGGTGTTTTGTAAATGTTCGGGTTAGCCCGGAATGTACAGGTTCAGGTTCGAAAGCTGTGAAGAGACGGGCTGGAAGTGTTCAGACGTATGATATTATTCCGCTGTGTTGTATATAAGGGCAGATTATTATAACTGTCCAGTGATATTGATGTACTCTGATGATTGTAAGTTTTTATTTAAAGCTCTCAGTAAAGATTTATTTCTATATTATATTTTGTTCCGCTGAAATGTGAGACTCTGGGTTGTGTTCTTCTTCTTCTATTCTTATATTTCTTTCTTTCTTATCTCACCCTCTAATTTCTTTCCATAAACGTTCCAGTGTTCTCGGTGTTGGAGGATCGACATGAGATATGGTAAGGTATTTATGTTGATTTTCGAGGCCGAAAACCCTGGGTCGTTACATTGATCATCAAACACTAGACTCTACTTTTCAACAGAAGACTTGATCATTTGCATCTCAGCATGTCACACAGGCAATTCACGCTACGCAACTGATGCCTATCAATCACACAGAATGAAATCCAATGTCAGACACACATCCATTTACAAGTTCATTCTGGTTCTGAACAAAACCGGAGGCACAATATTCCTCCCCATATGTCCAATACAGGGGAGAAGCCCTCACATATCCATTGATCTCCAAGTACGTCTAGACGATCACCACTTATTACCTTGCCTTGGGTGTACAACCCAATCAAGACATCAGTAATCATCCAAACGATGTGAAGACCTCCGGTCTTCAACCACCGTCTTCATCCTCGACACATCATCGAATCAGTTATTCAAAATGGGATAAACTCGGTCTTTCTGAATAACTCGCATATATAATAAACAAGTGCTATAAAAACACAACATACGCCTCATTCCAATCCAGAATATTCCTTTATTCAAATAATCTTATACTTTGGGAAAGGTTCCCATTAATTTTATCAAAGATAAATTCTTCAAATTTATTCTTTAATCTTCCTTTGGATATCATTTCAATCTAATTAAAGATGCATTAAAACTCTACTTGGTTTTAATCTTCCCAAAAAATCCATATTAACGATTATTTAACTTGGGAAATCATATCCTGTAATGTCATTTAAAATACGGTTCACTATAAACCTAAAATAACATTCCATTACATCTACCTTTAACCGTAAATTAGCATGTGAACAATTCCCTAAGTATTAACCCCGAAGGTCGAAACCAACATCAGATCAATACCTAGGAAACCATTCAACTTAACTAATCTCCAGTTAGTTTCTTATTTCCTTATATCCTTTGAGTCTAAGAACAGTATTATTAAAGATACCATGCACGACAACCCAAAATCTTATTCCTGTCTTTAACTGTGTTAAAGAACCAATGTCCTTTAAAACATGGTTCACGATAATCCCAAAATCACATTCCATTAATTATGGAACCTTCACAGAAAAACAAATCAATATATAATCGATATCAATTTCCGTATCCGATTAATAATATAAATGGAATAACGGCAAAGCCTTCTAAATTCCATATGTATTAACAATCTTCCTCCACAGAAGTTCATTTCGATTATTATCAATCGAATTCTATTCAATTACAATTTAATATATTAAATTGGAAAACCATTACTTTGGAAAATTCCCGTTAAATCTTAATAAAAAGATTTATAAATTCCAAATCACATTTCACCGTAAATCGGGTTAAAGAACGAATGTCGTTAAAAACACAGTTCACAATAAACCCAATTCACCGTCTATTTTCAGTTCCAATTAAATGTTAATTAATTGGTAATTCTTCTTCAAATCTTAATTAAAAGATTTATTCTTTTCACCCTGGGTTTAAGAACAGCGCCATTTAAAACACAGTTCACGACAAACCCAAAATCCCATCAGTCTCTAACCGTAAATTAGTAAGAGAACAATTTCCTAAGAATTAACCCCGAAGGCCGAAACCAACATCAGATCAACACCCAGGAAACCATTCAACTAAACTAATCTCCAATCATATTCTAATTTCCTTAACTCCATTGGGTTTAAGAACAGTATTATTAAAGATACCATTCATGACAAACCCAAAATCCAATGTGATATTAAATACAGGACTCTGAATAGAAAATATATCGGCTTATATTCAACATCAAATCCTGAAACCAACAAATATTGTATTGGAATAACCATATATATATATATATATATATATATATATATATATATATATCTTCCAAATTTCCATAACAATATCTGTATAATCACAAAATCCAACATCGAAATATTCTGAAGACAATTTCGATTTAAATCCATTTCCAATTTATATATTGGAAATTCTGGTAATTTTTAAAACCATTTCAAATCCCATTTATTTTATTTAAAAATATTTGGATTATAATTCTAGTTCATAACTAGTTCATTTCGATAAAAATCTATTTTTTTGTAAAAACTAGTAATTTCCCCGGTGAGGAAAGCGCGGATAGTTCGAGAACAAGCCACAAGAGAACGCAGACGGAAGAACATTTCATTGTTTATTACAACAATTCCATCAGAATACAAGAATATACAGAGTATAAATGAATATTACACAGAAATATCAGAGATTTAAATTACATTTAAATACATAGCAGCGGAAAATAATACAATACACAACTGAAGGAGATATACGGATACAAAGCTTTCCGGATATCATTCCAGCTGTAAACCAGGATCCTGTGAATATAAATCTGCAAAACCAAAACTACTAGCTGCCCGTGTCAAAATAAGGGCACCCAGAGTTTAGGTTAAAACAATAAACTCCAGGTCAGTCATGGGACTGGTGTGAGAACTAAAACAGTTATTAATCTTTATTTTTAAAGTTAGGCAAATCAAGGGACCACGCCGTATAACACGGAACGGGTTCCCTCCCAAGAATACCAGTGCATAAAACAAATAGCGCAATACTAAATAAAGAAAAATGAAGCTATTATAAGACCCAGGTCCTATCACACAATGCAACGCAAGCCGGGGGATAGGGTTTTTACCTTATAATAGCCAAGAATGTTTGATACGTTTAAAACAAATCATTTGATACTATTATAAGTGCATAGTGTATAAAACAACTTCAAATCATAAGTATCAATCATAGGCGACATGAGCGTCCCATGCCACTACGTCGCCATATATAGGTTTACAAATAAAACCGCAAAGTCACGTATTTGGAAATTGGATTTCCATCTATGAACCCAGGCAAAAGATAGTCCTCTACCGATTCGAGACAATATAGCTACCATGTCTCAGGAACAGCCGCAACTGCCCCCTGGATCGTCAGGGCCGGTCCACCGATGTGGATTATTATGCCTGAACAATACGTCTCCCCGCCCTATGGGGCGCAAATGAGCCAACAAATGACTCCATCGGACCCGGATCATCTGATCAAACCGAGGCGCCTCGCAACAGCAACATCCACATAAGTCAAACTCGTCAAGGCGTGTAAAACCACTGACGCAACTTCTAGCTAGAAAGAAACGCATGTCCTCCCTGAGGTCCGTCTCCCGCTTTTGGTTCATACCGGGTGTGAAACTCGCAACGTAAACGTTACACAAAACTGCGCCACGAAGGCCGTGCTTCGATCATCACCCACAAGACTTTGCTTTTCAACAGAAGCCTTGATCATTTGCCACTTAGGCATGCCACACAGGCAATTCACTCTATGCGTTTGATATCCATCAGTATATAACCCCTGAGCTCGTACATCTCAGAGAAGGGCGTTAAGCAAGAGAATAAATTCTCCGCCACCAAACAGATAAATATTTAATAGAAATCAATCACACAGACTAAAATCCAATGTCAGACACACAGTTCATTTACAAGTTCGTTCTGGGTCTGAACGAAACCGGAGGCACCTAGTACCCCGCATATCCATCGATCTCCAAGTACGTCTGGACGATCACCAACTGTTTCCATCTTCTTGGGTGTAGAGCCCAATCAAGATCATTAGTAATCACCCAAACGACGTAAAGACCTCCGGTCTTCAACCACCGTCTTCATCTTCGACTTATCGTCGTATCAGTTATTCAAAATGGGATAAACCCGGTCTTTCCGAATAACTCGCGTATATTTTAGATAAGTGTTACACAAACACAACATACACCTCATTCCAATTCATCAGTCACTAACCGTAAATTAATCAAGAGAATAATTCCCCAAATACTAACCCCGAAGGCCGAAACCAACATCAGATCAATATCCAGAAAACCATTCTGCTTAGCTAACAGACGGTTAGTTTCTAAATTTCACATTCATAAGGAAAGGTTCCCATTAATTTTATCAAAGATAAATTCCTTGAATTTATTCTTTAATCTTCTTTTGAATTTCGATTCAACTAGTCGGGATTAACGAACCTTACCGAAGTAATCATTTGTTTTAATTTCCCAATCCCAACCTATTCATCCCATGAAGTAAAACTGGTAATACTTCATATCTAACACCACGGTGTTATCGGTAAATTCAATTACCATTTCACGTTCAAATCTAATTAAAGATTTAACTATCGCTTGGAGCAAAACTGGTGTTACTCCATTCTCGATCATTTCAATCTAATTAAAGATTCATTAAAACTCCAATTAGTTTTAATCTGTGACTGGGTTAAAGAATCAGTGTCATTTAAAACACGGTTCACGATAAACCCAAAATCACAACACATTTCAATCAATCCCTAACCGTAAATTAGCAAGTGAGCAATTCGCTAAGTATTAACCCCGAAGGCCGAAACCAACATCAGATCAATACCTCTGAAACCATTCAACTTAACTAATCTCCAGTTAGTTTCTGATTTTCTTAACTCCTTTAGGTCTAAGAACGGTATTATTGAAGATACCGTTCACGACAACCCAAAATCACATTTCATTAATTATCGGGTTAAAGAACAAGTGTTATATAAAACAATGTTCACGATAAACCCAAAAATCAATACCAATTCAATTCCAATTAAATATTATTTAATTGGTACACTTCATTAAATCCAAATAAAAAGATTTAATCTTTTCTCAACTGGGCGTAAGAACAATGTTAATGAGGACACCATTCACGACAAACTCAAATCACATTTGATATTAAATACAAGGCTCTGAATAGAAAATATATCGGCTTATATTCAATATCAAATTCTACGACTAACAAATGTCGTACTGGAAATAACGATATAAATATATATCTTTCAAATTTCCATAACAAAATCTGTATAATCACGAAATCCAACATCGAAATAATCCAAAGACAATTTCGATTCAAATCCCTTCCAATTCAATTATTGGAAATTCAGGTTATATTTCAAAACCATTTCAAATTCACTTTATTTATTTCAAAAATAAATGAATTATAATATTAGTTCAAAACTAGTTCATTTCGATAAAAATCTATTTTTATCTTTACAAATATGGAGTTTTTCATCCCAATTCTTTCTAAATCATTTCTTATGATTTTACACAAATTATTACTATTTTTAATAATTTTATCAAGGCTCGTACAGTCGATTTCCATCAACGGCCATCGAACTGCACTTACAGCGACCTTTTTCAAATTTGATTTGGACATAATTCCAAATCTAACCGTTTAATTTCAAATTTCTAATATTTGTTAGATAGCTCTTTTGGATACGAACCCAACGGTTCCGGTTTTAGGAGAATCCGACGGTCGGATCTCCCGCAACGTCAATTTGAAGTCAATGGTCGAAATTCACAAACTGCCGCAGCGCGGCGCGTTCTATTCAGGCCATTATATTATATATATAATATATATATAATATATGCTTCATCGATTTCCTTTTAAAACGTATTTTATAAATCGTTTTAAATTCATTTCAAATTGATTTCAATTCAAATTGATTTTTAATTCAATTTCAATTTGTTTCGAATTCATTTTGAATTTCAAATTAATTCAACTTCAATTCGAATTCATTTCTATTCAATTTCAATTCGAATTCATTTCTATTCAATTTCAATTCAAATTCATTTCAAAACGATTTCAATTCTATTTCAATTTAATTCAAATTCATTTCACTTTAATATTCACTTCAATTTGAATGAAATCGATATAAATATCGTTCACGTCAAAATGGCGTCAATCTATCAACACGGCTTCATATATTTCTATTCTCGAATATTCTATTTCAAATATTTCTATTTTCAAATATTTCTTTTTCAAATATTCCTTTTTCAAATATTCTATTTCAAATATTCTATTTTCAAATATTTCTATTTCTAATATTCTATTTCAAATATTCTATTTTCGAATATTTCTATGTCAAATATTCTATTTTCAAATATTCTATTCCAAATATTCTATTTCAAATATTTCTATTTTCAAATATTTCTATTTCAAATATTCTATTTTCCAATATTTCTATTTTCAAATATTTCTTTTTCAAATATTTCTATTTTCCAATATTTCTATTTTCAAATATTTCTTTTTCAAATATTTCTATTTTCAAATATTTCTATTTCAAATATGGAATGAGGCCCAATCAATTACCATATAATGTTAATTATATGGATTTTTCTACAACACATGTATAAAATAACAACGATAAATAATCAACCATCATTCAGAGTGCACCACACAACTGCATAAGCATTAAATATAAATAATTAACGCTTACATAGTCTGTCGACCAATCGATCGACATACAGCTAAATAATTGGGATTAGTGTACGCCAAGTATCATCCCAATACCCGTGTGGGGTTTCAAACAATCAAACACAGATTTTATTTGTGCAGTTGGGCGATGTGTAAAATTTATCGTCCCAATCAATATCAGTCAAATGTGTGTATATAAACAAATCCTTCGATTTGTTTATATTTATTTCATTTTAAATACATGTTAAAATTCTATTTTCAACTATAAAAAATATTTTTAACTATATAAATATTTTATTTCATTTCACATCACACAATCAACTACACATCAAAATCAAACAACCAAGCATACAAGCCGTCCATGGTCTGTGGACGACGGGTGTTGGGTGCTACTAAACACCGTCTGCATCCTAGTATATATTTCAACTAGAAAAATAAATGAAAGGTGAGGAGTTCTCACAGAGGGTTCCACTCCGCCGTGCATTGCTTCTGAACTGCTGAACCGTCTGGATCTGTTTGAAATTCCAATGCAGTTCTTTTCACGCTGTTCAAATATAAAAATTATATTTTTATCGCTTCATTTCAATAAATAAAAAAATCATATTTTTATTTTTGTTTCGAATATTTTTACTACGCTCCTTACTATATAAAAATTATATTTGTATATATATATCAAATTTTATTTTATCGCTATAAAAATCACATTTTTATTTTTTGCATATGATAAAAATCATATTTTTATTTAATTTAAAACCACTTCTTCCTTTTATTAAAAATCACTTCTTTTTTAATCTAAAAAAAATCAAATCTTTTTGTTTATAAAATTTCAAACTCGCTTGTTCTAAAAATTCAAATAAAAATATAATCTTTCTTCGTTTAAAAATATCGCCTTTCCTTGTTTAAAAATATCTCCTTTCTCCAATAAAAAAAGATGAGATCTTTCTCATGCTAAAAATGTTAACTCCAACTAATCTATATACAATTAAAACCGAAATTGAAATTCAAATCGAATATAAAGTAAATACTTACAATTAAAGTGGAAGGGGGGCTGCTCACGGGTTTAGGGGCTCTGAACGTGGGCGGCGAGAGGGGGGTCTCGATGGCGAAGGCGGAGGCTGGGGGGGGGGGGGGTCGCGGTGGCATGGGGGAAGAGTGGGTGGTGGGCGAAGGGATGCAGAAGGTGGTGGCGATCAGTTTTTTCGAAGGGGGGTGCGAGGCTGGAGGAGGAGAAGGAGAAGCGGCGAGAGGAGGAGGAAGAAGAAGAGGCGGCGACGGCGGCAGAGGGGGGGCGCGATCGACGGGTTCTTCCGTCGTTTTTTTTCTTTTTTTTTCTTTTGCGTTGACCTGTTCTGAGAGAGGAGGGGTGAGGTGGAATATACATATTTTTATTTTATTTTATTTTCGTTTAACTTCAAAAAAAAGTAACCTTTTATTTCGAACTCGAAACGAAACCCATCGACTGTCGTCCTCAGCGTTTTACCCCCATTCCGAACACAATGAGATATGTATGACAGACCAATTCGATCGTTACGATCAGTTTTCACTTAAATCAAAATTTAAATCTTTATATTTTAAATTTAAACGCACATTTCAATTTACCGGGGCCACATACTAACTCTAAAAATTCCCGAAACATATTTTCTAGCTTCGTATTGACGATACGGTCCTAACAAAACTAATTTCATCGAATTCTGAGACCGTTTGAAAAATGGGCAATTTCCAGTCGATTAAAATCAACTGAAACTGGTCAAACGCGTTTTCTTTTGCCACGCTCACATGTTGATTCAAAAAATTATGAAATTTGAAACCTAGCAATAACTTGACATCACGGTTCCAACAAAAGTGGTTTCGTCGAAATCCGAGGTCGTTTGCAAAATGGCTATTTTTAAGGGCCGAAATTCCATAGCGACTATTCTGAAATTTCAACTGGACATGTCTTTTTATCCCCGCTATGAAATTTTGATTTTTCGGATTCGTTGGAAAGACATTATCAATTAGATTCAAATATTTTTGGTTTCACAAAAATCCGGTTTATTTTGCACCCGGTACATTCATTTGAATTTTTGAAATCGAATTGTAGAACTATCGCGCCATTTTCAATTCCTTTTATATATATAAATAAATATTTATATTCTAACGACGATTTATATAAATATATACGTTCGAATTTTATTCAAAATAAATTTCTCGTCGTTATTATTTAAAATAATCTATTTTAAATATTAAAAATTTGCTAAAATTGCCAAAATAAAAATTTTAAACTGGCCCAGATTTTCGGTTGTTACAATCTCTCCCACTTAAAACTTTTCGTCCCCGAAAGGGAATGAAGCCGAAAGCTGTTTTAAATACCAACTCAACTTTCATTATTTTTATTACGGCTTAAGTTCTTCAACTTTTCAGTTTCTAAGAACTTTTCAAAAATTCCAAAAAAATTGGCTAACACCTTAAATTTTCGAAAATTTTCGCCATAACCTCCCCTGCACCGAGAACATTGGGAAAATCCCGAAATTGCCATACAGCCCCTCTGATCTCAAAAAGAAAAAGCCAAGCGGTTAGCCAAGCGGCTAGCCAATCGGCTCATAAAATCATCATCACCCAAACAAAACGGTAAATTATAGTAAATATGTACCTATTTGTCAGGCAAACAAATTTTATTCTTCTGCTCTAGCCTCTTTGCTATGACCTGTTCAATGTAAGTACAAGTATATGCAAGCAAATGCGACAAATTTTCAATACAACTCACTTTTTGGTACAATTTGACTAAATGGTTCAAATTTTAATTAATCCAACAATAATCAAACAACACAACCATCAATCAATTAGTTGATTAGCATTTCAAACACATAATTTTGTTATATAGTAAAAAATCACATTTTTGATGCAAAATCACAACAATAGGCCCTATCTAATTTTGGTTCTCACACCAGTCAATAGGAAATATATAAATATCACCCCTTCGACACTCGAACACTAATTCTGATGATGTAGCTGCAATCATCAGAATCATCTCCGGGCGACTAGAGTGTGAATCTATATCTATCTAGTATATTAAAACTTCAAATACACGCGAATCAGACATATACGCAAAATTTATATATATCGGATTGTCCAAATTCATATAAATAAATAATCAAATACGAATAATTGATTTAAATTTTCAAAACAAAAATTGTTTTCATTTTCAAAAATATTCTCTTCACACTCGTTCTAGGATGCTACTGATCCGATCTCCAAAGAGTCATACTCATTGGATATTACTAATCCAATATCTGATGAATTCTTTCGTTTGGTTCTAATGTGCCTTGTTCTCTAAGCTCTGTAAACCAAAGCTCTGATACCAAATGTAAAAAACAGTAACTTCCCTGGTGAGGAATGCGCGGATAGTTCGAGAACAAGCCACAAGAGAACGCAGACGGAAGAACATTTCATTGTTTATTACAACAATTCCATCAGAATACAAGAATATACATAGTATAAATGAATATTACACAGAAATATCAGAGATTTAAATTACATTTAAATACATATCAGCGGAAAATAATACAATACACAACTGAAGGAGATATACGGATACAAAGCTTTCCGGATATCATTCCAGCTGTAAACCAGGATCCTGTGAATATAAATCTGCAAAACCAAAACTACTAGCTGCCCGTGTCAAAATAAGGGCACCCAGAGTTTAGGTTAAAACAATAAACTCCAGGTCAGTCATGGGACTGGTGTGAGAACTAAAACAGTTATTAATCTTTATTTTTAAAGTTAGGCAAATCAAGGGACCACGCCGTATAACACGGAACGGGTTTCCTCCCAAGAATACCATTGCATAAAACAAATAGCGCAATGCTAAATAAAGAAAAATGAAGCTATTATAAGACCCAGGTCCTATCACACAATGCAACGCAAGCCGAGGGATAGGGTTTTTACCTTATAATAGCCAAGAATGTTTGATACGTTTAAAACAAAGCATTTGATACTATTATAAGTGCATAGTGTATAAAACAACTTCAAATCATAAGTATCAATCATAGGCGACATGAGCGTCCCATGCCACTATGTCGCCATATATAGGTTTACAAATAAAACCGCAAAGTCACGTATTTGGAAATTGGATTTCCATCTATGAACCGAGGAAAAAGATAGTCCTCTACCGATTCGAGACAATCTAGCCTACCATGTCTCAGGAACAGCCGCAACTGCCCCTGAATCGTCAGGGCCGGTCCACCGATGTGGATTATTATGCCTGAACAATACGTCTCCCTGCCCTATGTGGCGCAAATGAGCCAACAAATGACTCCATCGGACCCGGATCGTTCGATCAAACCGAGGCACCTCGCAACAGCAACATCCACATAAGTCAAACTTGTCAGGGCGTGTAAAACCACTGACGCCACTTCTAGCTAGAAAGAAACGCATGTCCTCCCTGAGGTCCGTCTCCCTTTTTGGTTCATACTGGGTGTGAAACTCGCGACGTAAACGTTACACAAAGCTGCGCCATAAAGGCCGTGCTTCGATCATCACCCACAAGACTTTGCTTTTCAACATAAGCCTTGATCATTTTCCACTTAGGCATGCCACACAGGCAATTCACTCTATGTGTTTGATATCCATCAGTATATAACCCCTGAGCTCGTACGTCTTAGAGAAGGGCGTTAAGCAAGAGAATAAATTCTCTGCAGCCAAACAGATATATATTTAATAGAAATCAATCACACAGACTAAAATCCAATGTCAGATGCACAGTCCATTTACAAGTTCGTTCTGGGTCTGGACGAAACCGGAGGCACCTAGTACCCCGCATATCCATCGATCTCCAAGTACGTCTGGACGATCACCAACTATTTCCATCTTCTTGGGTGTACAGCCCAATCAAGATCATCAGTAATCACCCAAACGACGTGAAGACCTCCGATCTTCAACCACCGTCTTCATCTTCGACTTATCGTCGTATCAGTTATTCAGAATGGGATAAACCCGGTCTTTCCAAATAACTCGCGTATATTTTAAATAAGTGTTACACAAACACAACACACACCTCATTCCAATTCATCAGTCACTAACCGTAAATTAATCAAGAGAATAATTCCCCAAATACTAACCCCGAAGGCCGAAACCAACATCAGATCAATATCCAGAAAACTATTCTGCTTAGCTAACCGACAGTTAGTTTCTAAATTTCACATTCATAGGGAAAGGTTCCCATTAATTTTATCAAAGATAAATTCCTTGAATTTATTCTTTAATCTTCTTTTGAATTTCGATTCAACTAGTCGGGATTAACGAACCTTACCGAAGTAATCATTTGTTTTAATTCCCCAATCCCAACCTATTCATCCCATGAAGTAAAACTGGTAATACTTCATATATAACACCACGGTGTTATCGGTAAATTCAATTACAATTTCACGTTCAAATTTAATTTAAGATTTAACTATCGCCTGGAGAAAAACTGGTGATACTCCATTCTCGATCATTTCAATCTAATTAAAGATTCATTAAAACTCCACTTAGTTTTAATCTGTGACTGGGTTAAAGAATCAGTGTCATTTAAAACACGGTTCACGATAAACCCAAAATCACAACACATTTCAATCAGTCCTTAACCGTAAATTAGCAAGTGAGCAATTCCCTAAGTATTAACCCCGAAGGCCGAAACCATCATCAGATCAATACCTCTGAAACCATTCAACTTAACTAATCTCCAGTTAGTTTCTAATTTTCTTAAATCCTTTAGGTCTAAGAACAGTATTATTGAAGATACCGTTCACGACAACCCAAAATCACATTTCATTAATTATCGGGTTAAAGAACAAGTGTTATATAAAACACTGTTCACGATAAACCCAAAAATCAATACCAATTCAATTCCAATTAAATATTATTTAATTGGTACACTTCATTAAATCCAAATAAAAAGATTTAATCTTTTCTCAACTGGGCTTAAGAACAGTGTTAATGAGGACACCATTCACGACAAACTCAAATCACATTTGATATTAAATACAAGGCTCTGAATAGAAAATATATCGGCTTATATTCAATATCAAATTCTACGACTAACAAATGTCGTATTGGAAATAACGATATAAATATATATCTTTCAAATTTCCATAACAACATCTGTATAATCACGAAATCCAACATCGAAATAATCCAAAGACAATTTCGATTCAAATCCCTTCCAATTCAATTATTGGAAATTCTGGTTATATTTCAAAACCATTTCAAATTCACTTTAATTATTTCAAAAATAAATGAATTATAATTTTAGTTCAAAACTAGTTCATTTCGATAAAAATCTATTTCTATCTTTACAAATATGGAGTTTTTCATCCCAATTCTTTCTAAATCATTTCTTATGATTTTACACAAATTATTACTATTTTTAATAATTTTATCAAGGCCCGTACAGTCGATTTCCATCAACGGCCATCGAACTGCACTTACAACGACCTTTTTCAAATTTGATTTGGACATAATTCCAAATCTTACCATTAGATTTCAAATTTCTAATATTCGTTAGAAAGCTCTTTTCGATACGAACCCAACGGTTCCAGTTTTAGGAGAATCCGATGGCCGGATCTCCCGCAACGTCAATTCGAAGTCAATGGCCGAAATTCACGAAGTGCCGCAGCGCGGCGCGTTCTATTCAGGCCATTATATTATATATATAATATATACTACGTCGATTTTCTTTTAAAACGTATTTTATAAATCGTTTTAAATTCATTTCAAATTGATTTCCATTCAAATCGATTTTTAATTCAATTTCAATTCGTTTCGAATTCATTTTGAATTTCAAATTAATTCAACTTCAATTCGAATTTATTTCTATTCAATTTCAATTCGAATTCATTTCTATTCAAATTCATTTCAAAACGATTTTAATTCTATTTCAATTTAATTCAAATTCATTTCACTTTAATATTCACTTCAATTTGAATGAAATCGATATAAATATCGTTCACGTCAAAATGGCGTCAATCTATTAACACGACTTCATATATTTCTATTCTCGAATATTCTATTTCAAATATTTCTATTTTCAAATATTTCTTTTTTAAATATTCCTTTTTCAAATATTCTATTTCAAATATTCTATTTTCAAATATTTCTATTTCTAATATTCTATTTCAAATATTCTATTTTCAAATATTTTTATTTCAAGTACTCTATTTTCAAATATTCTATTCCAAATATTCTATTTCAAATATTTCTATTTTCAAATATTTCTATTTCAAATATTCTATTTTCCAATATTTCTATTTTCAAATATTTCTTTTTCAAATATTTCTATTTTCCAATATTTCTATTTTCAAATATTTCTTTTTCAAATATTTCTATTTTCAAATATTTCTATTTCAAATATGGAATGTGGCCCAATCAATTACCATATAATGTTAATTATATGGATTTTTCTACAACACATGTATAAAATAACAACGATAAATAATCAACCATCATCCAGAATGCACCACACAACTGCATAAGAATTAAATATAAATAATTAACGCTTACACAATCTGTCGACCAATCGATTGACATACAGCTAAATAATTGGGATTAGTATACGCCAAGTATCATCACAATACCCGTGTGGGGTTTCAGACAATCAAACACATATTTTATTTGTGCAGTTGGGCGATGTGTTAAATTTATCGTCCCAATCAATATCAGTCAAATGTGTGTATATAAACAAATCCTTCGATTTGTTTATATTTATTTCATTTTAAATACACGTTAAAATTCTATTTTCAACTATAAAAAATATTTATAACTATATAAATATTTTATTTCATTTCACATCACACAATCAACTACACATCAAAATCAAACAACCAAGCATACAAGCCGTCCATGGTCCGTGGACGGCTGGTGTCGGGTGCTACTAAACACCGTCTGCACCTTAGTATATATTTCGACTAGAAAAATAAATAAAAGGTGAGGAGTTCTCACAAAGGGTTCCACTCCGCCGTGCTTTGCTTCTGAACTGCTGAACCGTCTGGATCTGTTTGAAATTCCAATGCAGTTCTTTTCACGCTGTTCGCATATAAAAATTATATTTTTATCGCTTCATTTCAATAAATAAAAAAAATCATATTTTTATTTCTGTTTCGAATATTTTTACTACGCTCCTTACTATATAAAAATTATATTTTAATAAATATCAAAATTTTATTTTATCGCTATAAAAATCACATTTTTATTTTTCACATATGATAAAAATCATATTTTTATTTAATTAATAACCACTTCTTCCTTTTATTAAAAATCACTTCTTTTTGAATCTAAAAAAAAATCAAATCTTTTTGTTTTTAAAAATTCAAACTCGCTTGTTCTAAAAATTCAAACCTTTTTATTTCATAAAAATATAATCTTTCTTCGTTTAAAAATATCGCCTTTCCTTGTTTAAAAATATCTCCTTTCTCCAATAAAAAAAAGATGAGATCTTTCTCATGCTAAAAATGTTAACTTCAACTAATCTATATACAATTAAATCGAAATTGAAATTCAAATCGAATTTAAAGTAAAAACTTACAATTAAAGTGGAAGGGCGGCTGCTCACGGGTTTGGGGGCTCTGAACGTGGACGGCGAGAGGGGGGGGACTCGATGGCGAAGGCGGAGGCTTGGGGGGTTCGCGGTGGCACGGGGGAAGAGTGGGTGGTGGGCGACGGGATGCAGAAGGGGGTGGCGATCGGTTTTTTCGAAGAGGGGGGGGGGGGTGCGAGGCTGGAGAAGGAGAAGCGGCGAGAGGAGGAGGAAGAAGAGGTGGCGGCGGCAGAGGGGGGGCGCGATCGATGGGTTCTTCTATCATTTTTTTTCTTTTTTTTCTTTTGCGTTGACCTGTTCTGAGAGAGGAGGGGTGAGGTGGAATATATATATATTTTTATTTTATTTTATTTTCGTTTAACTTCAAAAAAAAGTAACATTTTATTTCGAACTCGAAACGAAACCCACCGACTGTCGTTCCTAGCGTTTTACCCCCATTCCGAACATAATGAGATATGTATGATAGGCCAATTCGATCGTTACGATCAGCTTTTACTTAAATCAAAATTTAAATCTTTATATTTCAAATTTAAACGCACATTTCAATTTACCGGGGCCGCATACTAACTCTAAAAATTCCCGAAACATATTTTCTAGCTTCGTATTGACGATACGGTCCTAACAAAACTAATTTCATCGAATTCTGAGACTGTTTGAAAAATGGCCAATTTCTAGTCGATTAAAATCAACTGAAACTGGTCAAACGCGTTTTCTTTTTCCACGCTCACATGTTGATTCGAAAAATTATGAAATTTGAAACCTAGCAATAACTTGACATCACGGTTCCAACAAAAGTGGTTTCGTCGAAATCCGAGGTCGTTTGCAAAATGGCTATTTTTAAGGGCCAAAATTCCATAGCAACTATTCTGAAATTTCAACTGGTCATATCTTTTTATCCCCGCTATGAAATTATGATTTTTGGGATTCGTTGGAAAGACATTATCAATTAGATTCAAATATTTTTGGTTTCACTAAAATCCGGTTTATTTTGCACCCGGTACATTCATTTGAATTTTTGAAATCGAATTATCGAACTACCGCGCCATTTTCAATTCCTTTTATATATATAAATAAATATTTATATTCTAACCGCAATTTATATAAATATATACGTTCGAATTTTATTCAAAATAAATTTCTCATCGTTATTATTTAAAATAATCTATTTTAAATATTCAAAATTCGCTAAAATTGCCAAAATAAAATTTTTAAACTGGCCCAGATTTTCGGGTTGTTACATTTTATCTTTTCAAATATGGGATTTTTCACCCTAGTTCTTTCCAAATTATTTCTTATGATTTTACACTAATTATTGATATTTTTAATAATTTTATCAAGGCCCGTACAGTCGATTTCCATAAACAGCCATCGAACTGCACTTACAGCGATCATTTTCCAAATTTGATTTGGACATAATTCCATATCCAACTATTAATTTCAAATCTCTAATATTCGTTAGAAAGCTCTTTTCGATACGAACCCAATGGTTCCGGTTTTAGGAGAATCCGACGGTCGGATCTCCCATAATGTCCATTCGAAGTCAATGGCCGAAATTCGCGAACTACCGCAACGCGACGCGTTCTATTCAGGTGAATATATATATAATATATATATTATATATATATTTCGTCGATTTCCTTTTAAAACGTGTTTTATAAATCGTTTTCAATTCGTTTTCAAAACGATTTCAACTTTATTTTTAATTTCAAATCAAAATTGAATATTCCATATCATCGATATATAAATGATAATATTTTCAAAACATTATATTTTGAAATCAGTTCCTTTTCGATATTCATTATAAAAATGAATAAAATCGATATAAATATCGTTCACATCACAATGGTGCACATCTAATCAACACGGCTTTATATATTTAAATATATTCGTGTCCATCCCAAATCAGGCATCAATATCACATTTTGATCCATTACTGAAAATTATTGAAAATATTTGTTATTTTAAAATAATCGTTATTTTAAAATATTAATTCTTTCTGAACTGGAATCAGACACAGTCAATTACCATATAATTTGATTATATGGATTTCATACACACATGTATACAACAACAATCTAACACAGTCAACCATCATCCAAAGTGCATTCTATGCTGCATAAGCATTAAATATAAATATTCAACGCTTTTAGCAGTCTGTCAACCAATTGATTGACATACAACTAAATATTGGGATTTTTGTATGTCCAATATCATCCCAATACCCAGTGGGGTTTCAATCAACAAATAACGAATTTCATTTGTGCAGTTGGGCAATGTGTAAAATTTATCGTCCCAATGTCAAATCAGTGTACATAAAAAAATTGTCCGATTTGTAAATGAGTATTTATTTTATTCACATACACGTTGAAAATTATCTTTTTAACTATAAAATACTTTATTCCATTCCACATCACAGAATCAACTTTCACAATAAAATCAAACAAACAAGTCGTCCATGGTCTGTGGACGACAGGTGTCGGGTGCTGCTAAGCACCGTCTGCATCCTACTATATATTTTAACTAGAAAATAAAATAAAAGTGAGGAATTCTCACCTTGGGTTTCCACTCCGTCGTGCTTTGATTTTCGATCTATGTATTATACCTACGTTAAAATTTATATTTTTAACCAATCAATACTTATTCCTTTTATGATTAATTTATAAATAACATAAATAAGCTAAAAATTATATTTTACCTTTCTAAAAATAATTTCATATTTTTATAACAATGCTACATAGATAAAAATCGCATTTTTATACAACTACTATATAGATAAAAATCAATCTTTCTATCGCTAATGAATATATAAAAATCACGTTTTTACATTGCCATTCAAACGATAAAAATTATATTTTTACTTTGCTACATATATAAAATTATATTTTTATTACTCTATTTTCTATGTAATGATTATATTTTTATTTCACTACATGAATAATAATTATATTTTTATATTCTCTATCATATAAAAATCATATTTTTATTATCTCTACTATATAAAATTCATATTTTTATAATGAACCATTTCATATAAAAATTATATTTTTATTCAAAGAATTTTCATATAAAAATCAAAACTTTTGTTTATATTATGTATAAAATAGAAAAGAAAATTAAATAAACAAACAAAAAAAAACAAGTGAAAACACTTATAGTTGATTAAAGGAGAAGAGGGGCTTCCTGCGAACTAAAGTGGAGGGGCGTGGTCTGCGCGCTCAATGGAGATGTGGGGGGCTTCAGGCGGTCGAGGTGTTGGTGGCGGTGGGCCAGTAGGGCGGCGCGGCGAAGGGAGGCTGCGGAGTGCGGATTCGGGCACAGGACTTTCATTTAGAGGAAGGGAGAGAGAAGAGAGAGGGGAAGAGGAAGGGGGAGGCGCTCGTTGGCCGGCCGACGGTGGAGGGAGGGGCGATAGTCGATGGTGGCTAGGGTTAGGAGGTGCGACGGAGTTCTAAGAATAGGGGGTCGGTTTTTTTTTTTGAACAATGGAAAAGGGATAGGGGTTAAGTTTTAAAAAAAGGGGTTATATTTTATATTATTTTATTATTTAATTATTTCAAAAAGTAACTTTAAATTTCGGTTTCCAAACGAGACCGACCGCCTGTCGTTCGTAACTAATTACCCCTATTCCGAACATAATGAGATATGTATCGTAAGCCAGTTTGGCTGTTTTGATTGGTTTCTGTCAAAATCAAAACATAAATCTATAAATTAAATTTGAACGCACATTTCAATTTACCGGGGCCACATATGGACTTTAAAAATTCCCAAAAAATATTTTCTAGCTTCGTATTGATGATACGGTTCTAACAAAACTAATTTTGTCAAATTTGGAGGCTGTTTGAAAAATGGCCATTTTCTGGTCGATCCAAATTGACTGAAACTGTCAAAACACATTTCCTTTTGCCACGCTCACATACTAATTCGGAAAATTATGCATTTTGGAATCTAGCAATAACTTGACATCCCAGATCCAAAAAAAGTGGTTTCGTAAAAAACGGAGGTTGTTTGGAAAATTTCCATTTTTTAAGGGCCAAAAATTCCATAGCAACTATTCTGAATATTCAATTGAGCATAACTTTTTATCCCCGCTATGAAATTTCAATTTTTTGGATTCGTTAGAAAGATATTTTCAAATAGATTCTAATATTTTTGGTTTTGCTAAAATCCGGTTTATTTTGAATCCTATTCATTTATTTGAAATTTGAAATCGAATTTTCAAACTACCGCACCATTTTCAATTCCTTTTATAATTAAAATAAAATACTTATTTTCTAACGTCGATTCAGATAAATATATACGTTCTAATTCTATTCAAAATAAATTTCTCGTCGTTATTAATTAAAATAAATCATTTTCAATATTCAAATTTCATTAAAATTTCCAAAATAAATTTTTTTAATTGGTTCGGATTTTCCGGGTTGTTACTGATAAGGACGATCGCTTGCCTTGGTTCGTAGATGGAAACCCAATTTCCAATACGCGTTATTCAGTTTTAGTTGTAAATATATATATGGCGACGTAATATAATGCTACCTACGCCACCTATGCATTTATATTTGAAGTTGATTTCTTCAGTTATAGTAATAATAAAAGATGAAATTTCGCATATCAAGCATATTTGGCCATTATAAAGGAAAACTCTATCCGCGACTGCATTCATTGTGTAATGGGACCTGAGTTTTAATAGCTTCATTTTTCCAAAAAGCATTGTGTTTTTTATTTTAAACTAAGATTCATGTAGAGTAAACCTGTTCCGTGTTATATGGCGTTGTCCCGTGATTTGCCCAACTTTAAAATCAAAGTTAATAACTGTTTTAGTTCTCACACCAGTCCCATGACTCACCTGGAGTTTATTGTTTTAACCTAAATTCTGGGTGCCGATATTTTCCACGGGCAACTAGTAGTTTTGGTTTTGCGAATATTATATTCATAGGATCCTGGTTTACACCTGAAGCTATATTCGAAAAGCTCTGTATCTGTGTATTTCCTTGTTACGACCCGAAATCCCCCTTAAAGGAAATCCCGGATTGTACTGAGAACACGACAAATCAGAACGCAAACAGAAGACCATTTCTTTGTTAAATACAACAATTCCATCAGAATACAAGAATACACAGAGTATGAATAAATATAACACATTCAATAAATATCAGAGATTACAATAAATTACAATGCAACAGAAAACAATATAAAACACAACTGAAAGGAATATACAGATACAGAGCTTTCCGAATATCATTCCAGCTGTAAACCAGGTTCCTGTGAATATAAATCTGCAAAACCAAAACTACTAGTTGCCCGCGGAAAATAGGGGCACCCAGAGTTCAGGTTTAGAACAATAAACTCCAGGTCAGTCATGTGACTGGTGTGAGAACTAAAACAGTTATTAATCTTTATTTTAAAGTTAGGTAAATCAAGGGACCGCACCGTATAACACGGAACAGGTTTCCTCCTAAGAATACTAGTGCATAAAACAACAGCGCAATGCTAAATAAAGGACAATGAAGCTATTATAAGACCCTGGTCCCATCGCACAATGCAACACAAGCAGGAGGATAGGGTTTTACCTTATAATAGCCAAAGAATGCTTGATACGCTAAATTTCATCTTTTAATATTACTATAAGTGTATAGTGTTAAAACAATTTCAATCATAAATATCAATCATAGACGGCATGGGTATCATGTCGCCATACTAGTTCTACAAATAAAACCGCAAAGTCATGTATTGGAGGTTGGATTTCCATCTGTGAACCGAGGCAAGGGATCGTCCTCACCACTTCGAGACGTTCTAGCCCGTGTCTCAGGAACAGCCGCAATTGCCCCATGGATCTTCAGGGCCAGTCCACTTGATGTGGATTATAAAGCCTGAACATTGCGTTTCCCCGCCCTTTGGGGCGTCAATGAGCCAAATGACTCCATCGGTTCCACATAGTCACCGATATATCGGAAGCGCCTCACAATCCAACAACCACATAGGTGAAAATAATATAAATGTCAGGGCTGGTAGGTCACTGGCACCACCCTAGTTAGAAGAAAACGCATGTCCTCCCAGAAGTCCTCTCCCGTTTCTGGTTCACACCGGGGTGTGAGGCTCGCGAATTAATGTCATACACAAAGCTATGCCACACAGGCCCTGCTTTGATCATCAACCACAAGACTTTGCTTTTCAACAGAAGCCTTGATCAAATTACCACTTAGGCATGCCACACAGGAAATTCACTCCATGCGACCGATGCCCATCAGTATACAACCTCTGATCCTGTACGTCTCAAAGAAGGGTGAAGTAAGGGAATAAATTCCCCTTCACGAGGAAGATGTATATTTAATAGAGATCAATCGACACAGAGCGAAATCCAATGTCAGACACACAGTCCATACAAGTTCATTTTGGGTCTGAACGAAACCGGAGGAACCTTATTCCTCGCATATCCATCGATCTCCAAGTACGTCTGGACGATCACCAACTGATTCCCTCCTCTTGGGTGTACAACCCAATCAATATCATCAGTAATCATCCAAACGATGTGAAGACCTCCGGGCTTCGACCACCATCTTCATCCTCGACACATCGACGAATTAGTTATTCAGAATGGGATAAACCCGGTCTTTCTGAATAACTCGCGTATATAATAAACAAGTGTTACACAAACACAACATACGCCTCATTCCAATTCAGAATATTCTTTTATTCAAATATTCTTATACTTTGGGAAAGGTTCCCATTAATTTTATCAAAGATAAAATCTTTAAATTTATTCTTTAACCTTCTTTTGAATATCAATTCAAACCAAATTATGATTTATCCAAACTAGTCAGGATTAACAAACCTTACCGAAGTAATCACTTGTTAAATTTCCCAACCTCAACCTATTCATCCCATGAAGTAAAACTGGTAATACTTCATATCTAACACAACGGTGTTATCGGTAAATTCAATTACTATTTCACGTTCAAATCTAATTAAAGATTTAACTATCGTCTGGAGCAAAACCGGTGATACTCCATTCTCGATCATTTCAATCTAATTAAAGATTCATTAAAAATCCACTTGGTTTTAATCTTCCCAAAAATCACTATTAATGATTATTTAACTTAGGAAATCATATCCTGTCTTTAACTGGATTAAAGAACCAAAGACCTCATTTAAAACATAGTTCACTATAAACCCAAAACCACATTCCATTTACAATGGAATCTTCATGGAAAACAAATCGATATATATAATCGATTTAAACTTCCATATCCGACTAATATTATAAATGGAATAACGACAAAGCCTTTTAAATTCCTGATATATTAGTTGTCTACCTCCACAGAAATTCACTTCGATTATTACCAAATCGAATTCCGTTCTATTCCAATTTATTTTATTAAATTGGAAAACTTTACTTTGGAAAATCTCCTTTAAATATTAACAAATGATTTATAATTTCTAAATCATATTTCACTGTAAATCGGGTTAAAGAACGAATGTCGTTAAAACACAGTTCACGATAAACCCAGTTCACATTCCATTAATTATCGAGTTAAAGAACAAGTGTTATTTAAAACACCGTTCATGATAAACTCGAATTCCATTTGATATTATAAACAAGGCTCTGAATAGAAAATATAAAGGCTTATATTCAATATCAAACACTATAACCAACAAATATTGTATTGGAAATAACGATATAAATATATCTTTCAAATTTCCATAATAATATCTGTATAATCACAAAATCCAACATGGAAATATTCCGAAGACAAATTTGATTCAAATCCATTTCCAATTCAATTATTGGAAATTCTGGTTACTTATAAAACCCTTTCAAATCCAATTTATTTATTTAAAAAATAAATGGATTATAATTCTAGTTCTAAACTAGTTCATTTCGATAAAAATCTATTTTTATCTTTTCAAATATGGAATTTTTCATCCCAATACTTTCCAAATCATTTCTTATGATTTTACACAAATTATTACTATTTCTAATAATTTTATCAAGGCCCGTACAATCGATTTCCATCAACGGCCGTCGAATTGCACTTACAGCGACCTTTTTCAAATTTGATTTGGACATAATCCCAAATCCAACCTTTAGATTTCAAATCTCTAATATTCGTTAGAAAGCACTTTTCGATACGAACCCAAGGTTCCGGTTTTAGGAGAATCCGACGGTCGGATCTCCCGTAAGGTCCATTCAAAGTCAATAGTCGAAATTCGCGAACTGCCGCAGCGTGGCGCGTTCTATTCAGGCGATTATATATATAATATATATATATATTATATTTCTTCGATTTCCTTTCAAAACACATTTTATAAATCGTTTAAATTCGTTTTCAAAACGATTTCAATTTCCTATTCAATTTCTAATCAAAATTGAATATTCCATATCATCGATATATAAACGATAATATTTTCAAAACATTAGGTAGCGTTTGGTTTAGATTTTTCAATTTTAAGTTTTCACACATACAAAAATACCGATAATGCACATATATCGTGAAAAATGACCGTTTTACAAAACGGAGTTAACACACAAAACCGAAAACAACTTTTTATTATTTTTATATTTTAAGAAACAAGGGAATGACAATAACAAACCCGTCTATCCATCATTCCCGCGGTCCCCTCTGTCACTCCCTTTTCCTTTGACCCATCACCACCGCTACACTTCAAATCTTCACAACTTTAATAATTAACGCCGAAAATTAAAAATGCAAAACACAAAATAAACCAAACGCTACCTTAGTTTTTGAAATCAATTCCTTTTCGATATTCATTATAAAAATGTATAAAATCGATATAAATATCGTTCACGTCAAAATGGCGTCAATCTAACCAACACGGCTTTATATATTTGAATAACTTCATTATTCTATTCAACAAATGAATATTTTCTTCAACACATGAATGTATACTTTATTCAACACATGAATATTTATTAATTCTTACTTACAATAAAAATGTGAACTATAAATATTTCGCTCAACACATGAATTTCTTTTATTCAACACATGAATTTCTTTTTATTTAGCACATGAATTTCTTTTATTCAACACATGAATATATACTTTATTTTCCAAATTGGAATGAGGCCCAATCAATTACCATATAGTGTTAATTATATGGATTCCCTAAAACACATGTATATAATAGCAACAATAAATCATCAACCATCATCCAGAATTCACCACACAACTGCATAAGCATTAAATATAAATAATTAATGCTTACACAGTCTGTCAACCAATCGATCGACATACAGCCAAATGATTAGGATTAGTGTACGCCAAATATCATCCCAACACCCGTGTGGGGTTTCCAATTAACAAACACAGATTTTTATTTGTGCAGTTGGGCGATGTGTAAAATTTATCTTCCCACTCAATATCAGTCAAATGTGTGTATATAAACAAATCATCCGATTTGTTTATAATTATTTATTTTATATACACATTAAAAATTATATTTTTACTATAAATTTTTTATTCATTCCACATCACACAATAAAATTTCACAACACATCAATCAGAAAACAAGTCATCCATGGTCTGTGGACGACGGATGTCGGGTGCTGCTAAGTACCGTCTGCATCCTAGTATATATTTCAACTAGAAAATAAATTAAAAGTGAGGAGTTCTCAACGAGGGTTCCACTCCTCCGTTCTATTTCTGAACTTCTGAACCATTAGGATTTGTTTGAAATTCCAATGCAGTCCTTTTCATGTTGTTCATATATAAAAATCATATTTTTATTTCTACTTCATATAAAGAAAAATCACATTTTCATTTACTAAAAATTATATTTTTACATAACCAAAGATCGTATTTTTACCCTATTAAAAATCTAATCCTTTCTTCTATAAAGATCTAATCTTTTCTTACCCAAAAATCTATCAAATCTTTTGATTCATATACATGTATAAAAATTAAATCTTTACATACTTACACGCATATAAAAAAATCAAATCTTTTCACTTGAAGATCCTCACATAAAAGCTTGATTTCCATGTAATGTTTTTTGTTTATATTTTTTATTCAAAACATATTTTTTTATTTTAAAAATCTAATCTCTTATGTTACAAATATAAACTTCACGTGTTAAAAATCTAAGCTTTCTTTTAAAAAAATCTTGTCTTTGTACTAGCAAAAATCATTTCAAAAACTGATTTTTTCATGCCATAAAATATATAAAAACAGATTTTTTTTAAACCAAATAAAATAAAATAAATAATGGAGGAAGACTTACTGAGTTTTGAAGGCGGGGATGGTTCGCTGGTTTCGAGGGTGGTGGCAGCAGCGCTTGCGCGGTGGTGGTTAGCAAAGGGGGCGCGGCTAGGGTTTATCGACTTGATCTGGTCGAGGTTTTAACGGAGGAAGCGATGGGGAGGGGCTATGGTCAACGACGAGGAGAAGGAGGGTTGCTCCGACATTGGCGATCGCCTGAGGCGCAAGGTGGGGGCGGCGCTGTTGTTTAAGTCGATTTAGGACCTTGGGAGGGGGGAGGTTTAATCGACGGAGGGAGGAGAGAGAACTGAGGTTGTGGTCGAAGTCTGGTGGGCGGAAGCCGGTCTGGGGGTGGCAGAGCTGAGGGCGTCGGCCTGACAATGGTGAACGTCGCCATTCTCTTTTTATTATTATCATCCTTTCGATCTGAAGAAAAGAACGGGGGATGGGGGGAGGCGTTGACTAAGAGAGAGGATAGGGGTGTGTTTGAATTTATTTAATAATTTAATTTTAATTTTTCATAAAAGTAACTTTTTAATTCTAACTCCAAATCAAACCCATCGATTATCGTCCATAGATAATTACCCCCATTCCTAACACAATGGATATTTATCGTAGGCTGATTCGATCTTACGATCATTTTTCGTCAAAATCAAAATATAAATTTATATATTGAATTTGAACGCGCATTACAATTTATTGGGGCCACATACGGTCTCTAAAAATTCCCGTAAAATATTTTCTAGCTTCGTATTGACGATACGGTCCTAACAAAACTAATTTTGTCAAATTCTGAGATCGTTTGAAAAATGGCCATTTTCCAGGATTTTGGAGATCATTCAGCTGAAATAGGTCAAACACGTTTTCCTCAGCCACGCTCACATATTAATTAAGAAAATTATGAATTTTGGAATCTAGCAATAATTTGACATCTCGGATCCAACAAAAGTGGTTTCGTCGAAAAAAAGAGGTCGTTTGCAAAATGGTTATTTTTAAGGGCCAAAATTCCATAGCGACTATTCTGAATTTTCAACTGGGTATAAATTTTTATTCCCTCTATGAAATTTCAATTTTTCAGATTCGTTGGAAAGATATTTTCAAATAGATTCAAATATTTTTGGTTTCGCTCAAATCCGGTTTATTTCAAATTCTGTACGTTCATTTGAAATTTGAAATCGAATTTTCGAACTACCGCGCCATTTTCAATTCCTTTTATAATTAAAAATAAATATTTATATTCTAACGTCGATTCAAATAAATATATACGTTCTAATTCTATTCAAAATAAATTTCTCATCGCTATTATTTAAAATAAACCATTTTAAATATTCAAAATTCATCAAAATTTCCAAAATAAAAATTTTAAATTGGCTAAGATTTCTGGGTTATTACATTCCTTCAGTTGTTTTATGTATTATTTTTCCACTGCTTTGTAATTTAAATCTCTGATATTGTATTTACAATGTGTAATATTTATTCATACTTTGATATATTCTTGTAGTCTGATGTAATAGATGTAATAAGCAATGAAATTTTCTTTTGTTTGTGTTTTGATTTGTCGTGTTCTCAACTCAATCAGTACTTTCCTTTACGGGGCATTTTGGGCCGTTTCAAACAGACTCCAAAAGTTACATAAAAATTAAATCTAACTATGTTTTGGCGATACAGTCCTAACAAAACTAATTTCGTGGAATTTGGAGACCATTTGAAAAATGGCCTTTTTCTAGTTGATTACATTTAAACTGAAATTACAAAACACATTTAAATTTACCACGCTCCCATATTAATTCCAAAAATTATGAATTTATAAACCTGACAATAATTTGACATTTAGGATCCAAAAAAGTGGTTTCATCGAAAATGGAGGTTGCTTGCAAAATGGCTATTTTTAAATGCTGTATGTTATTTTAAAATATATATAAATTCCTTAGCGGTTATACTAAATTTTAAACTGGACATAACTTTCAATTTATATTATGAAATCTGAATTTTCACATTGGTTAGAAAGATATAATTAAAAAGATCGTAATGTTTCTTGTTTACTGAAATTCGATTTATAATGAATTCTATATACTCAATCGAAGTTTGAAATTGAATTTTCAAATTATCGAGCCATTTCAGACTCATTTTATAATTAAAATAAAATTATACGTTCTAACTATGATCTTAATAAATTTTAAATCATTAATTCTCAACATAAATCATTTTAAATATTCAAAACCCATTAAAATAGCTAAAATAAAAATTTTAAATTGGTTTATAAATTCTAGGTTGTTGCAATCTCCCCTACTTAAAATCTTTTCATCCTAAAAAAGGAACGGGGCTGAAAGTTGTTTAACTAACCAACTCAACTTTCATTCTGGTTTTCTTCTTCAACATTTCAGTTTCTAAGAATTTTCTAATTTCTAAAAAATTTGGATAACACCTTAAATTTTCGAATTTTTTTTGCCATAACCTCCTTTGTACAGCTTTATATGTAAAACCACAACTTGCCTCGCAGGGCCCTCATCAATCAAAAAGAAAAAGAAAAAGCCAAGCGACATGCCATTTGGCTCATAAAATCATAAAACCCAATGAATATAGTAAACATGTACCTATTTTGTTAGACATACAATTTTATTCCTCTTCTTAGCTTCCATGCAATGAATTGTTCATTATATATACATGTATATATGCAATTCCAATCAGTTTTCGGTTCAATTCAATATTCGATTCGATTTGGCTAAATTTACCATTTAGTTTCTTACTGGTTTTATTATTCCGGTATTTTCTTTTATTAATCAAACTATTAATCATGCAACACAACTAGTAATCAATTAGTTGGTTAAATTTTCAATCATATAACTTCAATATATACTAAAAAATCCAACTTTCAGTGTCAATTCACAAACAATAAATTCTAATTAAATTTTCGTTCTCACACCAGTCAATTGGAAATATATAGATATCCCACTTCTAAAACTCGAACATAAATGTTGATGATGGTCGACCTATCATCAGAATCATCCCCGGGCGACTAGAGTGTGATTCTATACCTATCCAGTATATTTGAGGCTTCGAATTGTAACAACCCGGAAATGCGAGCCAATTTAAAATTTTTATTTTGGCAATTTTACTGAATTTTGAACATTTAAAATGAATTATTTTAAATAATAACGACGAGAAATTTATTTTGAATATAATTCAAACGTATATATTATATACGTCGTCGTTAGAATATAAATAATTATATATAATTATAAATAGAATTGAAAATGGCGCGGTAGTTCGATAATTCAATTTCAAACTTCAAATGAATGTATCGGGTGCAAAATAAGCCGGATTTTAGTGAAACCAAAAAGAATAGGTTCTAATTGGGAATATCTTTCCAACGAATCCTGAAAATTGAAATTTCATAGCGGAAATCAAAAGATATGTCCAGTTGAAAATTCTGAATAGTCGCTATGGAATTCAGGCCCTTAAAAATGGGAATTTTGCAAACGACCTCGGATTTCGACGAAACCACTTTTGTTGGATCCGTGATGTCAAATTATTGTTAGTTTTAAATTTCATAATTTTTCAAATCAATATGTGAGCCTGGCAAAGGAAAACGCGTTTGACCAGTTTCAGTTGATTTTAATCGACTGGAAAATGCCCATTTTTCCAACGGTCTCGGAATTCGACGAAATTAGTTTTGTTAGGACCGTATCGTCAATACTAAGCAAGAAAATATTTTTCTAGAATTTTTCGATTTCGTATGTGACCCCGGTAAATTGAAATGCACGTTCAAAGTCAATATATAGAGTAATATGTGGATTTTAATGAAAACTTATCGAAGCGATCGAACCAGCCTACGATACCTATCCCATTGTGTTCGGAATGGGGGTAATTAGCTATGGACGACAGGCGGTGTGCCTCGTTTAGAGGTCAAATGAAAAAGTACCTTTTTGAAATTAAATAAATAAATAAATTAAAATCTCTCCTCTCCTTACATCACTCAGCCCCCCCCCCCCCCGGTTAAAAATCAAAAAAAAAAGAGAGAGCGGGCGACGGGGGGAAAACCGCCGCCGCCGCTTCCACCGCGGCTCCCCCCTGGTTGAACGTCGCCGCTTCTTCCCCCACCTCCCCTTCTTCTTCCCTCGCTCCTCTCCCCTTCCACCCTCCCTCCTCTTCTCCTTTTCCCTTCTGAAAACCCGCCGCACCCCCTCCCTCCTGAAACCCTAGCCGCCCTCTCCTCGACCCTGCGCCGCCACCACATCCCCTCCGACCCTCTTACTCCCTCTGTTTCCTCCTTCTTCGGTCCTAGAACGCGCAATGAACCCTCCTCTACGTTCGAAAACAATGTAAGTTTTAAATTCAAGTTTATTTATTTTTCTTAAATTAAAAACAGAATTTTTATTTGATAGGAAAGTTAAAAACTGAATTTTTATATGATAGGAATGTTAAAAATATAATATTTTATATTGTAAAAGTATAAAAATATAATTTTTATATAGGTAAGATAGTAAAAATATCATCTTTATATATGTAACGAAATAAAAATCTGATTTTTATTATATATATAGTGATGTAAGGAAAAGGCGAAATCTTTATATTTGAAAAGGCGAAATCTTTATATTTGAAAAGGCAAAATCTTTATATTTGAAAAGGCGAAATCTTTATATTTGAAAAGGCGAAATCTTTATATAGAGAATAGCGCAATAAAAATATAATTTTTATTATATTGCTAACAAGGTATAAATAGAATTTTTATCTATATAGTAGCGGTGTAAAAATAGAATTTTTATCTATGTAGGAGTAGTATAAAAATATGATTTTTATATATGTAGTGGCTACGAGCAACGAAAATGAAAAAAGGCGAGAACAGTGATGACTTCTACACGAGAAGAGTCGTTATGATTGGATTAGCTATCAGTGAGAACTTCTCACTCTAAATTTCTTTTTCTAGTTATATATATACACTAGGATGCAGACGGTGCTTAGCAGCACCCGACACCCGTCGTCCACAGACCATGGACGACTTGTTTGTTTGATTGATGTGTTGTGAAAATTGTTGGTGATGTTGATGTGAAATCGATAATAAATTGTAGATGGTTGAAATAGATTAATTATTGTTGAAAATATAATTTTTAACGTGAGAGCGAATAAATAAATATTTATAAACAAATCGGCCGATTTGTTTATATACACTGATTTGACTGATATTGATTGGGTCGATAAATTTTACACATCGCCCAACTGCACAAATAAAAATCTGTGTTTGTTGATTTGAAACCCCACACGGGTGTTGGGATGGTATTTGGGTTCACTAATCCCAATTATTTAATTGTATGTCGATCGATTGGTCGACAGGCTGTGTAAGCGTTGATTATTTATATTTGATGCTTATGCAGTTGGGTGGTGCACTTTGGATGAGGGTTGATTATTTATCGTTGCTATTATATACATGTGTTGTATGGAATGCATATAGTTAACGTTATATGGTGATTGATTGGGCCTCATTCCAATCGGGAAAATAAAAGAATATATTCATGTGTTGAATAGAATAAAATAGTCATGTGTTGACGATGTTCATGTGTTGAAACTATTTATGTGTTGAGTAAAATATTCTGAAATAATAAAATTTACATCTTTATCATATTTAAAATTAGAACTACTTTCCAGTAGGAGTCTAATTAAAAATCAAACGATAGATACCATAATTTTATAAAATATTTTACATAACAAAAATAGTTGTGTGTTGATAGTACTCATGTGTTGAGATTAGTCATGTGTTGAAAGAAATATAGATTCATGTGTTGAATAGAATAAATATTCATTTGTTGAATAGAATAATGAATTTATTGAAATATATAAAGCCGTGTTGACTAGAGTTGCGCTATTTTGACGTGAACGATATTTATATCGATTTTATTCGAATATCGAAAAGGAAGTGATTTCAAAATATAACATTTTGAAAATATTATCATTTATATAGTAATGATAGGAAATATTTAATTTTGATTTGAAATTGAATACAGAGTTGAAATGGTTTTGGAAACGAAGTTAAAACGATTTATAAAATACGTTTTAAAAGGAAATTGACGAAATATATATAATATATATATTATATATATAATGGCCTGAATAGAATGCGCCGCGCCGCGGCAGTTCATGAATTTCGACCATTGACTTCGAATTGACGTTGCAGGAGATCCGACCGTCGGATTCTCCTAAATCTGGAACCGTTGGGTTCGTATCGAAAAGAGCTTTCCAATGTATATTAGAAATTTGAAATCTAACGGTTGGATTTGGAATTATGTCCAAATCAATTTCAGAAAAGGTCGCTGTAAGTGCAGTTCGATGGCCGTTGATGGAAATCGACTGAATGGGCCTTGATAAAATTATTAAAAATATTAATAATTTGTGTAAAATCATAATATGTGAATTAGAAAGAACTAGGGTGAAAAATTCCACATTTGAAAAGATAAAAATAGATTTTTGTCGAAATGAACTAGTTTTGAACTAGAATTAAAATCAATTTATTTTTGAAATAAATAAATTGAATTTGAAAGTGATTTTAAAAATAATCAATATTCCCAATATGTGAATTGGAATGGATTTGAATCGAAATTGTCATTGGAATATTTCGATGTTGGATTCCGTGATTATACAGATATTGTTATGGGAATTTGAAAGATATATTCATATCGTTATTTCCAATACGATATTTGTTTGTTTCAGAATTCGATATTGAATATAAGCCGATATATTTTCTATTCAAAGCCTTGTATTTAATATAAAATGTGATTTTGGGTTTATCGTGAATCGTGTTTTAGATGACATTGGTTCTTTAACCCAGTTAAAGACAGGATATTGATTTTTGAAAAGATTAAAACTAAGTAGAGTTTTAATGAATCGTTAATTAGATTGAAATGTGATTTGATAATTTAAATTATCAAATCTGAAAGGTGATCGAGAATGGAGTACCACCCGTTTTGCTCCAAAGCGATAGTTAAATCTTTAATTAGATTTAAACGTGAAATGGTAATTAATTTTACCGATAACACCGTGGTGTTAGATATGGAGTATTACCAGTTCTGCTCCATGGGATGAATAGGTTGGGATTGGGAAATAAAATAAATAATTACTTCGGTGTGGTTCGCTAATCCCGACTAGTTTGGAAAACCATAATATGGTTTGAAATGATATCCAAAGGAAGATTAAAGAATAAATTTAGAAGAATTTATCTTTGATAAAATTAATGGGAACCTTTCCCTAAGAATGGGATTTTGTGAATAAAAGAATATTCTGAATTGGAATGAGGCGTTTGTTGTGTTTGTGTAACATTTGTTTATCATATACGTGGGTTATTCAGAAAGGCCGGGCTTATACCCATTCTGAATAACCGAATCGACGAGATGTCGAAGATGAAGACGGTGCTTGAAGACCGGAAGTCTTCACATCGTTTGGGTGATTACTGATGATCTTGATTGGGCTGTACACCCTAGATGAGGGAATCAGTTGGTGATCGTCCAGACGTACTTGGAGATGGATGGATATGCGTGGAAAGTGCCTCCGGTTTCGTTCAGACTCAGAACGAACTTGTAAATGGATTGTGTGTCTGACATTGGATTTTATTCTATGTTGATTGATCTCTATTAAATATACATCTGTTTGGCGACGGAGAATTTATTCTCTTGCTTAACGCCCTTCTATGAGACGTACGAGCTCAGAGGTTGTATATCGATGGACATCAGTCGCATGGAGTGAATTGCCAGTGTGGCACGCGTATGTGGCAATTGATCAAGGCTTCTGTTGAAAAGCAAAGTCTTGTGGTTGATGATCAAAGAACGGTCTGTGTGGCGTAGCTTTGTGTATAATGTGAATTCGCGAGCCTCACACCTCGGTATGAGTCAAAAACGGGATAGTGACTACAGGGAGAGCACGACGTTTCTTTCTAGCTAGGGTGGTGTCAGTGACCTACCAGCCCTGACATTTATATACTTTTCATCTGTGTGGTTGTTGGATACGAGGCGCCTCAGATATAGGTCTGTAAGGACCGCGAAACGTGTGTTCAGGAATGATTAATCCTCGAAAGTAAGAGAGGACCGGCCCTGAAGATCCAAGGATCATAGTGGGGTCCTGGGACATTTGCTAGAGTGTCTCGAACGCGGAGAGGAGCTTGCCCCTTGCCTCGACTCATGACGGAAATCCAATTTCGAATACATGATATTACGGTTTTAATTGTAGAACTAGTACGGCGACATGATATATGGTACCCATGCCGCCTATGATTGATATTTATGATTGAAATTGTTTTGACACTATACACTTATTATAGTATCAAGTGATTTGTTTTAAACGTACCAAGCATGTTTGGCTATTATAAGGGAAAACCCTATCCTTCGGCTTGCGTTGCATTGAGTGATGGGACCTGGGTCTTATAATAGCTTCATTTTTCCAAAGAGCATTGCGCTGTTTCGTTATATGCACTAGTATTCTTGGGAGGAAACCCGTTCCGTGTTATACGGCGTGGTCCCTTGAATTACTCTCTTTTAAAGTAAAGTTTTAAATAACTGTTTTAGTTCTCACACCAGTCACATGACTGACCTGGAGTTTATTGTTTTAACCTAAACTCTGGGTGCCCCTATTTTCCACACGGGCAGCTAGTAGTTTTGGTTTTGCAGATTTATATTCACAGGATCCTGATTTACAGCTGGAACGATGCTCGAAAAGCTCTGTATCCGTGTATCACTTTCGGTTGTGTTTTGTATATTTTTCCGCTGCTATGTAATTTATTGTAATCTCTGATATTTGTAGAATGTAATTTATTCATTCATACTCTGTATATTCTTGTATCTGATGGAATTGTTGTAATAACAATGAAATGTTCTTCCGTCTGCGTTCTATTTTGTCCTGTCCTCAAAGTATCCGCTCTTCCCTTACCGGGGAAGTTACGGGTTCTTACAGTTGGTATCAGAGCTTTGGTTTACAGAGCTCGAGAACAAGACACATTAGAACCAAACGAATGAATTCATCAGATATTGGATTAGTAATATCCAATTAGAATGACTCATTAGAGATCGGATCAGTAGTATCCTAGAACGAGTGTGAAGAGTATATTTTTCAAATGAAAACCAATCTTGTTTTGAAATATAATTCGTTTTATACGTATTTGAATATTTATATATTATGAATTTGGATAACCGAGTATATAAAGATTTCGCGTATACGCGTCATGAACGTATATTCGAAGTTTTAATATACTGGATAGATATAGACACCCGGGGGTAATTCTGATGATGTGGCCACATCATCAATATTTATGTTCGTGTTTCGAAGGTGTGATTTCTATATATTTCCATTAGACTGGTGTGAGAACCAAAACTTATATAGATAGATTTATTTGTTGTGATTTGGCATCAAAAACATGATTTTCTGTATATATATATATCAAAATTATGAATTTGAAACTCCAATTCACTAATTGATTGCTGGTTGTGTTGTTTGTTTATTTGTTTGATAATTTTGAACCATTTAGCCTAATTGAGTCAAATACTGAATTGTATTGAAAATTGGTCGCATTTGCTTGCATATACATGTGCTTACATTGAACAGGTCATAGCAAGGAGGCTAGAGTAGAAGAATAAAATTTGTTTGCCCGACAAATAGGTACATGTTTACCACAATTTACTATTTTGTTTGGGTGATGATGATTTTATGAGCCGATTGGCTAGCCGCTTGGCTTTTTCTTTTTCTTTTTGAGATCAGAAGGCCTATATGGCAATTTCGGGATTTTCCCATTGCTCCCGGTGCAAGGGAGGTTATGGCGAAATTTTTCGAAAATTTAGGGTGTTAGCCAAATTTTTGGAAAATTTGAAAAGTTCTTAGAAACTGAAAATTTGAAGAACTTAAGCCGTAGTCAAAATAATGGAAGTTGAGTTGATTGGTTAAACAACTTTCGGCTTCGTTCCTTTTCGGCTTCCATTGTTATGTTTCTTTTCGGCCTTCGATTTAGAGAAGATTAGAATATCATCAATAAAAAAACAGAATAAATTTATTCAATTAAATCACACATTGAACTGATTAGAAAATAGTTAGAAATATATACTTGTGTATTATATATGTTTGAACAGGAAATTGGATAGATGTTGAGTAAAGATTTTATTTGCATGCCCGACAAATAGGTAAACCTTAATGAGTTGGATGTGCACTTTTATTATTTTATCAACTCCTGTGAATGCCATTGGATGCGGAGTGCTGGTTATTCTGTGTGAAATAATAAATGTCGCCATAAGATAGCAACAGTTAATTTTGAACTACATTACATGGCATACTTCTGGAAGATAGGCATTCTTCATCATATACCGCATAAGCATTTGGAGCTTGTGTGACGAGGTGGAAGATTTACCATACGAGCGAGAGGCTTGTATGGCGATGACTATATTTTACAGGTTGAACTGATGACTGATATGGACTATTTAAATTGTAACGATAGAATTGCCAGATTAATAAAAAACCCACACGGGTCTAGAGTTGACAATAATCACGTCTCTCTAGTTATTAGATACGGCACATGGACTATTTATTTCCCACACGGGACGAGGTGACGCAGATTTATCCTCTGGAGGATTTAAAATACACACTCCCTCAGGCTTTGACAGGGTGACGAGAATTTATTCTCTGGAGTTATTATCAATACATGCTCCCCTGTAAACACCAGAATATATCACTATAAATATGTGTGTGCTTATTAGGATTTATTGGGTACCTAATACGGCCCAACAAATTTCCAAACCTCTCCCCGTACAAAGGAGGTTATGGCGAAATTTTTCGAAAATTCCGGGTGTTAGTTAAATTTTTGAAGAATTTGTAAATTCTCAGAAACTGAAAAGTTGGAGAAAGGAAGCCAGACCGAACGTAGAGTTGATTAATCAAACCACTTTCGACTTTGTTCCTTTTCAGGGATGAAAAGTTTTAAGTGGGGGAGATTGTAACAACCCGAAATTGCGAGCCAGTTTAAAAATTTTATTTTGGCAATTTTAGTGAATTTTGAACATTTAAAATGAATTATTTTAAATAATAACGACGAGAAATTTATTTTGAATATAATTCGAACGTATATATTATATATGTCGTCGTTAGAATATAAATAATTTTATACAATTATAAATAGAATTGAAAATGGCGCGGGATTTCAAACTTCAAATGAATGTATCGGGTGCAAAATAAACCGGATTTTAGTGAAACCAAAAATAATAGGATCTAATTGGGAATATCTTTCCAATGAATCCTGAAAATTGAAATTTCATAGCGGAAATCAAAAGATATGTCCAGTTGAAAATTCTGAATAGTCGCTATGGAATTCAGGCCCTTAAAAATGGGAATTTTGCAAACGACCTCGGATTTCGACGAAACCACTTTTGTTGGATCTGTGATGTCAAATTATTGTTAGGTTATAAATTCCATAATTTTTCGAATCAATATGTGAGCGTGGCAAAGGAAAACGCGTTTGACCCGTTTCAGTTGATTTTAATCGACTGGAAAATGGCCATTTTTCCAACGGTCTCGGAATTCGACGAAATTATTTTTGTTAGGACCGTATCGTCAATACTAAGCTAGAAAATATTTTTCTGGAATTTTTTGAGTTCGTATGTGACCCCGATAAATTGAAATGCGCGTTCAAAGTCAATATATAGAGTAATATGTTGATTTTAATGAAAACTGATCAAAGCGATCGATTCAGCCTACGATACCTATCCCATTGTGTTCGGAATGGGGGTAATTAGCTATGGACGACAAGCGGTGGGCCTCGTTTAGAGGTCAAATGAAAAAGTACCTTTTTGAAATTAAATAAATAAATAAATTAAAATCTCTCCTCTCCTTACATCACTCAGCCCCCCCCCCCCCCCCCCGGTTAAAAAAAAAAAAAAAAGAGCGGGCGACGGGGGGAAAACCGCCGCCGCCGCTTCCACCGCGGCTCCCCCCTGGTTGAACGCTGCTGCTTCTTCCCCCACCTCCCCTTCTTCTTCCCTCGCTCCTCTCCCCTTCCACCGCTCCCTCCTCTTCTCCTTTTCCCTTCTGAAAAAACGCCGCACCCCCTCCTTCCTAAAACCCTAGCCGCCCTCTCCTCGACCCTGCGCCGCCACCACATCCCCTCCGACCCTCTTACTCCCTCTGTTTCCACCTTCTTCGGTCCTAGAGCGCGCAATGAACCCCTCCTCTCCGTTCGAAAACAATGTAAGTTTTAAATTCAAGTTTATTTATTTTTCTTAAATTAAAAACAGAATTTTTATTTGATACGAAAGTTAAAAACTGAATTTTTATTTGATAGGAAAGTTAAAAACTGAATTTTTATATGATAGGAATGTTAAAAATATAATCTTTTATATTGTGAAAGTATAAAAAATATAATTGTTATATAGGTAAGATGGTAAAAATATCATCTTTATATATGTAACGAAATAAAAATCTGATTTTTATTATATATATAGTGATGTAAGGAAAAGGCGAAATCTTTATATTTGAAAAGGCGAAATCTTTATATTTGGAAAGGTGAAATCTTTATATTTGAAAAAGCGAAATCTTTATATTTGAAAAGGCGAAATCTTTATATTTGAAAAGGCGAAATCTTTATATTTGAAAAGGCGAATCTTTATATAGAGAATAGCGTAATAAAAATATAATTTTTATTATATTAGTAGCAAGGTATAAATAGATTTTTTATCTATATAGTAGCGGTGTAAAAATAGAATTTTTATTAATGTAGTAGTAGTATAAAAATATGATTTTTATATATGTAGTGGCTACGGGCAACGAAAGTGACAAAAGGCGAGAACAGTGATGACTTCTACACGAGAAGAGTCGTTATGATGGGATTAGATATCGGTGAGAACTTCTCACTCTAAATTTCTTTTTCTAGTTATATATACATACACTAGGATGCAGACGGTGCTTAGCAGCACCCGACACCCATCGTCCACAGACCATGGACGGCTTGTTTGTTTGATTGATGTGTTGTGAAAATTGTTGGTGATGTTGATGTGAAATCGATAATAAATTGTAGATGGTTGAAATAGATTAATTATCGTTGAAAATATAATTTTTAACGTGAGTGTGAATAAATAAATATTTATAAACAAATCGGCCGATTTGTTTATATACACTGATTCGACTGATATTGATTGGGTCGATAAATTTTACACATCGCCCAACTGCACAAATAAAAATCTATGTTTGTTGATTTGAAACCCCACACGGGTGTTGGGATTATATTTGGGTTCACTAATCCCAATTATTTAATTGTATGTCGATCGATTGGTCGACAGGCTGTGTAAGCGTTGATTATTTATATTTGATGCTTATGCAGTTGGGTGGTGCACTTTGGATGATGGTTGATTGTTTATCGTTGCTATTATATACATGTGTTGTATGGAATCCATATAATTAACGTTATATGGTGATTGATTGGGCCTCATTCCAATCGGGAAAATAAAAGAATATATTCATGTGTTGAATAGAATAAAATAGTCATGTGTTGACGATGTTCATGTGTTGAAACTATTTATGTGTTGAGTAAAATATTTTAAAATAATAAAATTTACATCTTTATCATATTTAAAATTAGAACTACTTTCCAGTAGGAGTCTAATTAAAAATCAAACAACAGATACCATAATTTTATAAAATATTTTACATAACAAAAATAGTTGTGTGTTGATAGTACTCATGTGTTGAGATTAGTCATGTGTTGAAAGAAATATAGATTCATGTGTTGAATAGAATAAATATTCATTTGTTGAATAGAATAATGAATTTATTGAAATATATAAAGCCGTGTTGACTAGAGTTGCGCTATTTTGACGTGAACGATATTTATATCGATTTTATTCGAATATCAAAAAGGAAGTGATTTCAAAATATAACGTTTTGAAAATATTATCATTTATATAGTAATGATAGGAAATATTCAATTTTGATTTGAAATTGAATACAGAGTTGAAATGGTTTTGGAAACGAAGTTAAAACGATTTATAAAATACGTTTTAAAAGGAAATCGACGGAATATATATTATATATATATATATATATATATATATATATATATATATTATATATATATAATGGCATGAATAGAACGCGCCGCGCCGCGGCAGTTCATGAATTTCGACCATTGACTTCGAATTGACGTTGCGGGAGATCCGACCGTCGGATTCTCCTAAATCTGGAACCGTTGGGTTCGTATCGAAAAGAGCTTTGCAATGTATATTAGAAATTTGGAATCTAACGGTTGGATTTGGAATTATGTCCAAATCAATTTCAGAAAAGGTCGCTGTAAGTGCAGTTCGATGGCCGTTGATGGAAATCGACTGTACAGGCCTTGATAAAATTATTAAAAATATTAATAATTTGTGCAAAATCATAATATGTGAATAAGAAAGAACTGGGGTGAAAAATTCCACATTTGAAAAGATAAAAATAGATTTTTGTCGAAATGAACTAGTTTTGAACTAGAATTAAAATCAATTTATTTTTGAAATAAATAAATTGAATTTGAAAGTAATTTTAAAAATAATCAATATCCCCGATATGTGAATTGGAATGGATTTGAATAGAAATTGTCTTTGAAATATTTTGATGTTGGATTCCGTGATTATACAGATATTGTTATGGGAATTTGAAAGATATATTCATATCGTTATTTCCAATACGATATTTGTATGTTTCAGAATTTGATATTGAATATAAGCCGATATATTTTCTATTCAAAGCCTTGTATTTAATATAAAATGTGATTTTGGGTTTATCGTGAATCGTGTTTTAGATGACATTGGTTCTTTAACCCAGTTAAAGACAGGATATTGATTTTTGAAAAGATTAAAACTAAGTAGAGTTTTAATGAATCGTTAATTAGATTGAAATGTGATTTGATAATTTAAATTATCAAATCTGAAAGGTGATCGAGAATGGAGTACCACCCGTTTTGCTCCAAATCGATAGTTAAATCTTTAATTAGATTTAAACGTGAAATGGTAATTAATTTTACCGATAACACCGTGGTGTTAGATATGGAGTATTACCAGTTCTGCTCCATGGGATGAATAGGTTGGGATTGGGAAATAAAATAAATAATTACTTCGGTGTGGTTCGCTAATCCCGACTAGTTTGGAAAACCATAATATGGTTTGAAATGATATCCAGAGGAAGATTAAAGAATAAATTTAGAAGAATTTATCTTTGATAAAATTAATGGGAACCTTTCCCTAAGAATGGGATTTTGTGAATAAAAGAATATTCTGAATTGGAATGAGGCGTTTGTTGTGTTTGTGTAACATTTGTTTATCATATACGTGGGTTATTCAGAAAGGCCGGGCTTATACCCATTCTGAATAACCGATTCGACGAGATGTCGAAGATGAAGACGGTGTTTGAAGACCGGAAGTCTTCACATCGTTTGGGTGATTACTGATGATCTTGATTGGGCTGTACACCCAAGATGAGGGAATCAGTTGGTGATCGTCCAGACGTACTTGGAGATGGATGGATATGCGAGGAAAGTGCCTCCGGTTTCGTTCAGACTCAGAACGAACTTGTAAATGGATTGTGTGTCTGACATTGGATTTTATTCTATGTTGATTGATCTCTATTAAATATACATCTGTTTGGCGGCGGAGAATTTATTCTCTTGCTTAACGCCCTTCTCTGAGACGTACGAGCTCAGAGGTTGTATATCGATGGACATCAGTCGCATGGAGTGAATTGCCAGTGTGGCACGCGTAAGTGGCAATTGATCAAGGCTTATATTGAAAAGCAAAGTCTTGTGGTTGATGATCAAAGCACGGTCTGTGTGACGTAGCTTTGTGTATAACGTGAATTCGCGAGCCTCACACGTCGGTATGAGTCAAAAACGGGATAGTGACTGCAGGGAGAGCACGACGTTTCTTTCTAGCTAGGGTGGTGTCAGTGACCTACCAGCCCTGACATTTATATACTTTTCACCTGTGTGGTTGTTGGATACGAGGCGCCTCGGATATAGGTCTGTAAGGACCGGGAAACGTGTGTTTAGGAATAATTAATCCTCGAAAGTAAGAGAGGACCGGCCCTGAAGATCCAAGGATCATAGTGGGGTCCTGGGACATTTGCTAGAGTGTCTTGAACGCGGAGAGGAGCTTGCCCCTTGCCTCGACTCATGACGGAAATCCAATTTCCAATACATGATATTACGGTTTTAATTGTAGAACTAGTACGGCGACATGATATATGGTACCCATGCCGCCTATGATTGATATTTATGATTGAAATTGTTTTGACACTATACACTTATTATAGTATCAAGTGATTTGTTTTAAACGTACCAAGCATGTTTGGCTATTATAAGGGAAAACCCTATCCTCCGGCTTGCGTTGCATTGGGTGATGGGACCTGGGTCTTATAATAGCTTCATTTTTCCAAATAGCATTGCGCTGTTTTGTTATATGCACTAGTATTCTTGGGAGGAAACCCGTTCCGTGTTATACGGCGTGGTCCCTTGAATTACTCTCTTTTAAAGTAAAGTTTTAAATAACTGTTTTAGTTCTCACACCAGTCACATGACTGCCCTGGAGTTTATTGATTTAACCTAAACTCTGGGTGCCCCTATTTTCCACACGGGCAACTAGTAGTTTTGGTTTTGCAGATTTATATTCATAGGATCCTGATTTACAGCTGGAACGATGCTCGGAAAGCTCTGTATCCGTATATCACTTTCGGTTGTGTTTTGTATATTTTTCCGCTGCTATGTAATTTATTGTAATCTCTGACATTTGTAGAATGTAATTTATTCATTCATACTCTGTATATTCTTGTATCTGATGGAATTGTTGTAATAACAATGAAATGTTCTTCCGTCTGCGTTCTATTTTATCCTGTCCTCAAAGTATCCGCTCTTTCCTTACCGAGGAAGTTACGGGTTCTTACACGAATACACGTAATTACGCGTATATCCAAAATCTTCATATACCCGATAGTCCAAATCCAATATAAAATAAAATACTCAAATACGTAGAACGAGGTATAATTTTCAAAACTAAATTCAATTTTTTTTAGAAATAGCACTTTTCAAACTCGTTCTAGGGTATCACTAGCTCTATCTCTAACGAGACATTCTTATAGGATATTACTAATCCTATCTCGGATGAATTCTTTTGTTCGGTTCTAATGTGCCTTGTTCTCTAGCTTTGTAATCCAAAGCTATGATACCAACATGGACGATCGGAAATCCCCCGATCTCCGAACAGATGGAAAACAGCGGGTTGTTTTGAGAACACGACACATCAGACAAAAACAACAGAACCTTTCATTGATATTACAACAATTTACATAAGAGTATAAGAATATTCCAGAGTATGAATAAATATTACACATTGTAAAAACAATATAAGGGATTAAAATTACATAGCAGCAAAAAATAATATATAAGTACGATGCTTAGCGTAAAATAACAACTGACACAACTAAAAGAGATATACGGATACAAATCTTTCCGACTATAGCTCCAACTGTAATCCAGGATCCTGCGAAAAGAAATATCTGTGAAAACAAAACTTCTAGCTGCCCGTATAAAACGACCCGAACTTCCCCGTGAAGGAAAGCACGGATTGCTTTGAGCACAACACACATCGGAACACAAACAGAAGAACATTTCATTGCTTATTAAAACAATTTCATCAGAATACAAGAATATATAGAGTATGAATAAATATTACACATCATAAATTATCAGAGATTTAAATACATTACTACAGCGGAAAATAATACAACACAACTGGAAGTAATACACGGATACAGAGCTTTACGAATATCGCTTCAGCTGTAAATAAGGATCCTGTGAAAATAAATCTGCAAAACCAAAACTACTAGTTGCCCATGCGGAAAATAGGGGCACCCAGAGTTTAGGTTAAAACAATAAACTCCAGGTCAGTCACGTGATTGGTGTGAGAACTAAAACGGTTATTAATCTTTATTTTAAAGTTGGGTAAATCAAGGGACCATGCCGTATAACACGGAATGGGTTTCCTCCCAAGAATACCAGTGCATAAAACAACAGCGCAATGCTATATAAAGAATGATGAAGCTATTATAAGACCCAGTCCCATCACACAATGCAATACAAGCCGGAGGATAGGGTTTTACCTTATAATAGCCAAAGAATGCTTGATACGCTAAATTTCATCTTTTATTATTACTATAAGTGTATAGTGTCAAAACAATTTCAATCATAAGTATCAATCATAGACGGCATAAGTGCCCCATACCACTATGTTTCCATATATAGGTTCTACAATCAAAACCGCAAAGTCACGTATTAGAAGTTGGATTTCCATCTGTGAACAGAGGCAAGGGATCGTCCTCACCGATTTGAGACTGTCTAGCCCGAGCCTCAGGATCCGAGCTCGAGTGACCCTTGGATCGTCAGGGCCGGTCCACCGATGTGGATTAAAATGCCTGAACACATTGATCCCCCGCCCTTTGGGGCGTAAATGAGTCCTATGACTCCATCGGCTCCACATAGTCACTGATATATCCGAGCCGCCTCGCAATCTGACAACCATACAGGTGATAATAATATAAATGTCAGGGCTGGTAGGTTACGGACACCACCTTAGCTAGAAGGAAATGCATGCCCTCCCTGAGGTCCTCTCCCATTTCTGGTTACAAAACCGGGGTGTGAGGCTCGCGAATTAACGCTACACAAAGCTATGCCACACAAGCGGTGTTTTGATCATCAACCACAAGACTTTGCTTTTCAACAAAAGCCTTGATCATTTGCATCTTAGCATGCTACACTGGAAAACCACTCCATGCAACCGATATCCATCAATCACACAGAATGATATCCAATGTCAGACACACAGTCCATTTACAAGTCCGTTCTGGGTCTGAACGAAACCGGGTGCACCTTATACCTCGCATGTCCATCGATCTCCAAGTACGTCTGGACGATCACCAACTGATTCCCTCCTCTTGGGTGTACAGCCCAATCAAGATCATCAGTAATTATCCAAACGATGTGAAGACCTCCGGTCTTCGACCACCGTCTTCATCCTCGACACATCGTCGATTACATTATTCAGAATGGGATAAACCTGGCCTTTCCGAATAACTCGCGTATATAATAAACAAGTGGTACACAAACACAACATACGCCTCATTCCAATTCAGAATATTCTTTTATTTAAATATTCTTACACTTTGGAAAAGGTTCCCATTAATTTTATCAAAGATAAATTCTTTAAATTTATTCTTTAATCTTCTTTTGAATATCAATTCAAACCAAATTATGGTTTATCCAAACTAGTCGGGATTAGCGATCCTTACCGAAGTAATCACTTGTTAAATTTCCCAACCCCAACCTATTCATCCTAAGAAGTAAAATTGGTCAAACTTCATATCTAACACCACGGTGTTATCGGTAAATTCAATTACCATTTCACATTCAAATCTAATTAAAGATTTAACTATCGCCTAGAGCAAAACTGGTGATACTCCATTCTCGATCATTTAAATCTAATTAAAGATTCATTAAAACTCTACTTAGTTTTAATCTTCCCAAAAATCAATATTAATGATTGTTTAACTTGGGAAATCATATCATGTCTTTAACTGGGTTAAAGTACCAATGTCATTTAAAACACGGTTCACTATAAACCCAAAATCACATTCCATTCCATCAGCCTTTAACCGTAAATTAGCAAGTGAACAATTCCCCGAGTATTAACCCCTAAGGCCGAAATCAACATCAGATCAATACGCAGGAAACCATTCATCTTAACTAATCTCTAGTTAGCTTCTGATTTTCTTAATTTCGTTGGGTCTAAGAACAGTATTATAAAAGATACCATTCATGACAACCTAAGATCACATTCCATTAACGATGGAAACTTCATGGAAAACAAATCAATATATATAATCGATATAAACTTCCATATCCGACTAATAATATAAATGGAATAATGGCTACGCCTTTAAAATTCCAGATATATTAGCAGTCTTCCTCCACAGAAATTCACTTCGATTATTACCAAATCGAATTCCATTCTATTCCAATTTCTTTTATTAAATTGGAAAACTTTACTTTGGAAAATGTCCTTTAAATCTTAACAAAAGATTTATAAATTCCAAATCACATTTCACTGTAAATCGGGTTATAGAACGAATGTCATTAAAATACAGTTTACAACAAACCCAATTCACATTCCATTAATTATCGGGTTAAAGAACAAGTGTTATTTAAAACACCGTTCACGATAAACCCGAAAATCAATTCCAATTCAATTCTAATTAAATATTAATTAATTGGCATACTTCATTAAATCTAAATAAAAGATCAAATCCTTTTCCCAACTGGGTTTAAGAGCAGTGTTAATGAAGACACCATTCATGACAAACCCAAGTCCCATTTGATATCAAATACAAGGTTCTGAGTAGAAAATATGTCGGCTTATATTCAATATCAAATTCTATGACCAACAAATATCATATTGGAAATAACGATATAAATATATCTTTCAAATTTCCATAACAATATTTGTATAATCACGAAATCCAACATCGAAATATTCCAAAGACAATTTCGATTCAAGTCCATTCCAATTCAATAATTGGTAATTCTGGTTACTTTTAAAACGCTTTCAAATCCAATTTATTTATTTCAAAAATAAATGGATTATAATTCTAGTTCAAAACTAGTTCATTTCGATATAAATCTATTTTTATCTTTTCAAATATGGAATTTTTCATCCCAATTCTTTCCAAATCATTTTTTTATGATTTTACACAAATTATTACTATTTTTAATAATTTTATCAGGGCCTGTACAGTCGGTTTCCATAAACGGCCATCGAACTGCACTTATAGCGACCTTTTCCAAATTTGATTTGGACATAATTCCAAATCCAACCGTTAGATTTCAAATCTCTAATATTCGTTAGAAAGCTCTTTTTGATACGAACACAACGATTCCAGTTTTAGGAGAACTCGACGGACGGATCTCCCGTAATATCTGTTCAAAGTCAATGGTCGAAATTCGCGAACTGCCGCAGCGTGGCGCGTTCTACTCAGGCCATTATATATATAATATATATTATATATATTTCGTCGATTTCCATTTGAATCGTATTTTAGAAATCGTTTTAAATTCATTTTCAAAATAATTTCAATTTCCTATTCAATTTCTAATCAAAATTAAATATTCCATATCATCAATATATAAATGATAATATTTTCAAAACATTAGATTTTGAAATCAATTCCTTTTCGACATTCATTATAAAAATGAATAAAATCGATATAAAAATCGTTCGCGTCAAAATGGCGCATATCTAATCAATAGGGCTTTATATATTTCAATAACTTTGTTACTCTATTCAACAAATGAATATTTTCTTCAATACATGAATATATATTTTTATTCAACACATGAGTATTTATTCTGTAACAACCCATATTTTTATAACATGTTAAAACCATAAATCAAGGCAGAATTAATTTTTAAAATAAGAACCAAGGGAAATGGGGTATTCCATTGCGTTCGTCTCAGAATTCTACCTGAAATAGAGTCCAAGTTTGCGTAAAACGGATACCGTACGAAGAAGATATGGACGAACGAAGTTAGGCAGAAAAACCAGAAACCGACCAGAATGCACTGGCGCACTTGGGAAGTGCGCCAGAACAAAATTGCATTGGCGCACATGGGAAGTGCGCCCATGCAATTTTGCATTGGCGCACTTGGCAGGTGCGCGCAGGCCGAGCAGTAGGCCTGCACAGCTTTCTGGTTTGACCCTGGCTGGCCTGGTCGGGTTCTGGTCGAATCTCTGAGCTCTGCTGTGTCACTAGGGCTAACTTGTCACTTTCTGATTGGCTTCTCTTGAGACGGATGGCCTTGATTAACTCTAGCTTCATCGACGACTCTAATTAGTTTGAAACCCTATATAAACAACCTCCTAGCCTCATTCTCTTTACACTATTCTTCTCTAAACTTATGCTGCTCAAACTCTTGATGATCATGGCTTCTTCTTCTTCCTCTAAATTAAATTAAATTAAATCATGAAAATTATTTCTTGAAGACTACGGGTAGGAATTTCTTATTGGGAACTTGCTTCTACAATCAAAGCAAGATTCAGCGATTCAACAATTCAACGACAAATTTCTATACTTGACTTATGCATCTAAAATTCTTAGACCACGATCTGTAAGTTCCAGTTACTTTTAGATAAAAACTATAAATCTAATATGGGCATGTTATAAACTGGAATTGAATTACGTATAATTCATATCTATTCTTGTTTTCTTCTTGGATCTTGACTATTGGGAATATTGTCTACGACATTGAAATTATTGTTAATGGCCTAAGATTATGACGGTGAACATAAGACTATGCCTATGACTATGATGGTGAACATAAGACTATGCCTATGACTATGACGGGTAACATAAGACTGCCTATGACTATAAACATAAGACTATTGACTATGACAAGGACAATTGTGACTAATTACGTAAGATTCATGACCATGAGGTTATTGCCTAGGATTATAACTTTGAAATCGGATCTAACCTTGATTTTCTATTCAGACCTTTTCTTTATTTGTCCTTGGATCTTGATTTTGGGGGTTTTTCTATTTAAACTAGATCTATCCTTGTTCTTGAAACTAGATTATTATTCAAACCTTTTCATGATCAATAATGTTATCAGATCAATATGCCTGCGATGTTTTAATCAATTTATTCAGTTATGTCATGCCTTAAAAATACATTGATAATAGAATAATGTTGATTATGTTATATGTGGAATTGAATGATATTGATCTATGCCCGTGGTTCTATTTTATTATCATGTTGAATTGGGAGTTAACGAATAAGTCTATTCATGTGTATATGAACTTGAAGTATAACCCGTTATGACAAGTTGCGTAGTTTATCATGTTATGCAAGTTTAAGGTTGTAAAATCATATCACATATGCGACCAAATGTTAGATCTACATGTTTATGTGTATATGTTAAACCTATGTCATATTTCAAGTTCACACTTATTCATATGCTCGTGATTGATTTGCAAGTTCACATATATGTATGTTGATTTAGTCTATGTTGCAAGTTCACATATATGTATGTTGATTTAGTCTACGTTGCAAGATTCACACCTATGATATTCCTGTTGACTATTTTGCAAGTTCACACCTATGTTGTTCATATTGACTATGCCGAAAATACCAAGTTTACATCTATGTCATCTTCATGTTAATGAATTGCTTTATGCCAATTTTGCGTACGTTAAATTAGGCTAAGTTTATAGCCTAATATTATATGTCAAAAATCATGTAGACGAGAAATTAGGCTAAGATTGTTAGCCTAATATTTGGATGGGGTAACGTTGCGAAAAATTGGTAATTATTGGAAACTTGGTATGAAACTTACCTCGAAAACTTGGCACGAACTTGACATGAATCTTAAACATGGACATGACACTAGAATGAACATGAAAATGGTCAACTCGAGGTTGGGTTGAGTTTGCAGTGTAAATCTGCCCGGAACCGCCCGGCAAATCCAGTTACTACAAACAATAGGATCCAATATGGGTAGTTGGTCATATCGCGCTTGAAACCCGAGGTCAGACTGAGTTGTGGTATAAATCTGCCCGGAACCGCCCGACATATCCACTGACCACAACAACAGGTCTGATGTGAGAGGTTGGGGTGCATTAATGAATTAATGCCACATGATAGGGTTAAGTCATGAGCATGTAAGACAACACTTAACCAACTTGATACATGATTCGTAGGTGGGTTAGGTCACGAACTTGAATGACAACACTTAACCAACTTGACATGCTAGACTGATAGGGGTTAAGTCACGAATTTAAATGACAACACTTAACCTATTGGACGGAAACCCTAGTTACACGGTCCGTTTCAGTAGTAACCCACTAGAAGTACCATGGTACCCTGGGACTAGGCAGGGTGGGGCACGATTACTGGGCTGATTGTAAGCGGCCAGAACGACGGCTATGTTGGTGCGCCAGTGCAGGTTCAGGCGCGCTATGGTCGTGCACGTGGTCCAGAGTTGAAAAGGCAGGCATTGGGCATCAGTAGGTTTATCTGTGCATTCTTGATTCGTGTCGGTGGTTGGCACCCTAGGGCTTGATACACCCTATGGTGGACCTAGCACAGGTGACAACATTTGTGATAGGGCCGTGTGACACAGACACATGACGAGCTAGAACTTGTAGGGAGCTGATCGACTAGTGGATCGTTTCGTTGGACCTAGAGATGGGTCATTTCATGATATTGGGCCAAGAGATTATTTCAAGATTTATATAAGACATGGGTTTGGGATTCTAGTACAGTTGATTCAGCGAACCTTGAATATGTGATATTATACTTAATTTATACTTGATTTATCATGTTATCTTAGTCTATCTTGCCCATCTTGATCGCATCCTTATGTTTACTTTCAGTTTATACATGTCGTGTTACCTTTATCTGTTTTAAGCTGAAAATCACTTGGACTTACCAGTCTTTATGACTGACCCGTTTTCTTTTGCCTCTTTTTCTTCCGTTTCCCCCCCAGGTTCTCAAGGAGGAAACTATAGCACTTAGCTTGGATTTCTCTTGCTTTTGATTCAGCTCATGTACTGTTTGATCTTGGGCTATGCTATGGCTGCATTTTCTGCTACCTTTGGGGAATTAAGCTACTTTGATGTTTTAAGTTTATGCTTCTTTATTTGTGCAGGACAAAATTTATTGTAATGGAAAATAATGACCTTGGCTATTTGATGTAAAAGTTTTTGACTCTTTTTGAAAGTAATGAAATTTATCTTTTGATTCTTCCGCTATTTTATCTATGTTCTGTCTTGTAATATTTCTGTGTTTGTTTACCTCGATAACTCTCCTCCAAAACTATTGCATTCCCTTTGTGAGTGACCCTAGCGGAGATGGGGGGTTACATTTTGTATCAGAGCAGAAGGTTACCAGACTGGGCCAAAGTTTTTAAAACCTTCTAAAACTCTTTTCAAAACCGTTTACAAAGAAGCATTTTTCAAGAAAAGTCTTGTTTTATTTAAAGGCTGTTCCCCAAAAGCCATTAGCACTATCCTTTATTTCCTCATTTGAATCTCTTCTTTTTCATTTCAGCATGTCTGGGAATCTTAACTTTCCAGAGGGCGTGCCAATACCTGGCTGGTTCAGGAGGTTCCTAGAGGCTAGGGCCAACAATGCAGGCCCAGCAGATATTCCTCCTCCAGCTGCAGCGATTCCTCCTCCTCCGCCCCCTCCTCGTGCAATTGCTTTATCAAAGATCTGTACAGATTTTAGGGCCATGGGTGGAAAGGATTTCAAGGGAACTGAATCATTCGTAGAAGCGAGGAATTAGCTCAAAGAAACTGAGGATCTGTTCATTATTTTTGAGGTGGACGATAGGCCGAAGGTACAGTTGGCCATATGGTTGCTCAAAGACGAAGCTTCCTATTGGTGGGAAGTCACTAACGCCGAGAGGCCGGTGGAAACATGGATGGATTTTAGAATAAGGTTTGAGACAAAATTCCTCTCGCAAGCTGAACGAAGTCTACAGCTGGAAAAATTCTTATCTCTTAAGCAAGGAAGTATGATGGTCAAGGAGTACGTCAATCAATTCAATCAGCTGGCACGATTTGGACTGGACTTAGTAAATACCCCTCATAAGAAGGATCTCCGTTTTGTCAAAGGATTGAATGAGCCACTTCACAGCTTGGCCATGACCCACATACCTATGGGGGCTACTTATGAAAAGCTAGTAGACATGGCGCTCTTAATGAAGAAGACAAGAATGGCAAGAAGGAGGTCATGGCGAATGAATCTCAAAACAAGAAGGTAGACTCCGAGAAAGGAGGCAAGAACAACAACAACAAGAATGATAACAAGACATGCGAGAGAAGAAAATGCCACTTCTGTGGTATTGAGGGCCATATAGCCCAGGATTGTAGAAAAAAGAAGATGAAGATGGGAGCATGTTTCCAGTGGTGAAACTGGACATATCAGCAAGAACTGCCCTAAGAAGCAAGGGCAAGCCCTGCAGGCGGGACCCTCTAAGGGTACGTCTTTAACTTCTTCTCCTTGATGCTTTGTTTTATCTTGTTTATCTTCTCAATCCTATCTTGAGAACCTTAGGCAGAACCCTTTTGGATATAAACATGTGATTGAAACATGTTATGGTTGATGTTTGCAAATGGTTGCAAGTGGTTGCTCGTGGTTGCATAAAACACATTAGGCACTAGATTGGCTCAGGCACATTTTCATATTGCATATGCATGAGTGTTTATACTTGTATATGGATGAAATTGAATGTGTTATCATGTGGATGTTGCATATGGATGGATGTTTGTGCACACATATAGTGTTTATGTGTCTAGGACTATTTGCATACATGTTGGATTCATGACACTAAACATATTTTGCATTAGGAAGATCAATCAGGCCTGATCATTTGCATTAGATAAGGAACATATACACACACTTTCTGCATATGTTCATATAGCATTAGAAATCGTTTAAGGACAATGGTTGCTTGTGGATGATGTTTTGAGTAGATGGATGATTGGATGATAGGATGCATTCTTCTTAACTTAAAGATTTCGGGGACGAAATCCTTTAAGGAGGGGAGAATGTAACAACCCGTATCTTTATAACATGTTAAAACCATAAATCAAGGCAGAATTAATTTTCAAATTAAGAATCAAGGGAAATGGGGTACGCCATTGCGTTCATCTCGGAATTCTGCTTGAAATAGAGTCCGAGTTTGCATAAAACGGATACCGTACGAAGAAGATATGGACGAACGTAGTTAGGCAGAAAAACCAGAAACCGACCAGAATGCACTGGCGCACTTGGGAAGTGCGCCAGAACAAAATTGCACTGGCGCACTTGGGAAGTGCGCCCATGCAATTTTGCATTGGCGCACTTGGCAGGTGCGCCCAGGCCGAGCAGCAGGCCTGCACAGCTTTTTGGTTTGACCCTGGCTGGCCTGGTCGGGTTCTGGTCGAATCTCTGAGCTCTGCTGTGTCACTAGGGCTAACTTGTCACTTTCTGGTTGGCTTCTCTTGAGACGGATGACCTTGATTAACTCTAGCTTCATCGACGACTCTAATTACTTTGAAACTTTATATAAACAGCCTCCTAGCCTCACTCTCTTTACACCATTCTTCTCTAACCTTATGCTGCTCAAACTCTTGATGATCATGGCTTCTTCTTCTTCCTCTAAATTAAATTAAATTAAATTAAATCGTAAAGATTATTTCTTGAAGACTACGGCTAGGAATTTCTTATTGGGAACTTGCTTCTACAATCAAAGCAAGATTCAGCTATTCAACAATTCAACGACAAATTTCTATACTTGAATTCTGCATCTAAAATTCTAAGACCATGATCTGTAAGTTCCATTTACTTTTAGATAAAAACTATGAATCTAATATGGGCATGTTATAAACTGGAATTGATTTACGTATGATTCATATCTATTCTTGTTTTCTTCTTGGATCTTGACTATTGGGAATATTGTCTACGACGTCGAAATTATTGTTAATGGCCTAAGATAATGACGGTGAATATAAGACTATGCCTATGACTATGACGGTGAACATAAGACTATGCCTATGACTATGACGGTGAACGTAAGACTGCCTATGACTATGAACATAAGACTATTGACTATGACAAGGACAATTGTGACTAATTACCTAAGATTCATGACCATGAGGTTAGTGCCTAGGATTATAACTTTGAAATCGGATCTAAGCTTGATTTTCTATTCAGACCTTTTCTTTATTTGTCCTTAGATCTTGATTTTGGGGATTTTTCTATTTAAACTAGATCTATCCTTGTTCTTGAAACTAGATTATTATTCAAACCTTTTCATGATCAATAAATTATCAGATCAATATGCCTGTGATGTTTTAATCAATTTATTCAGTTATGTCATGCCTTGAAAATAGATTGATAATAGAATAATGTTGATTATGTTATATGTGGAATTGAATTATATTGATCTATGCCTGTGGTTCTATTTTATTATCATGTTGAATTGGAAGTTAATGAATAAGTCTATTCATGTGTATATGAACTTGAAGTATAACCCGTTATGACAAGCTGCGTAGTTTATCATGTTATGCAAGTTTTAGGTTGTAAAATCATATCACATATGTGACCAAATGTTAGATCTACATGTTTATGTGTATATGTTAAACCTATGTCATATTTCAAGTTCACACTTATTCATATGCTCGTGATTGATTTGCAAGTTCACATATATGTAAGTTGATTTAGTCTATGTTGCAAGTTCACATATATGTATGTTGATTTAGTCTACATTGCAAGATTCACACCTATGATATTCATGTTGACTATTTTACAAGTTCACACCTGTGGTGTTCATATTGACTATGCCGAAAATGCCAAGTTTACATCTATGTCATGTTTATGTTAATGAATTGCTTTATGCCAATTTTGCGTACGTTAAATCAGGCTAAGTTTTTAGCCTAATATTATATGTCAAAAATCATGCAGACGAGAAATTAGGCTAAGATTGTTAGCCTAATATTTGGATGGGGTAACGTTGGGAAAAATTGGTAATTATAGGAAACTTGGTATGAAACTTACCTTGAAAACTTGGCATGAACTTGGCATGAATCTTGAACATGGACATGACACTAGAATGAACATGAAAATGGCCAACTCGAGGTTGGGTTGAGTTTGCAGTGTAAATCTGCCCGGAACCGCCCATCAAATCCAGTTACTGCAAACAATAGGATCCAATGTGGGTAGTTGGTCATATCGCGCTTGAAACCCGAGGTCAGACTGAGTTGTGGTGTAAATTTTCCCGGAACCGCCCGGCATATCCACTGACCACAACAACAGGTCTGATGTGAGAGGTTGGGGTGCATTAATGAATTAATGCCACATTATAGGGTTAAGTCATGAACATGTAAGACAACACTTAACCAACCTTATACATGATTCGTAGGTGGGTCAAGTCACGAACTTGAATGACAACACTTAACCAACTTGACATGATAGACTGATAGGGGTTAAGTCACGAATTTAAATGACAACAATTAGCCTATTGGACGGAAACCCTAGTTACGCGGTCCGTTTCAGCAGTAACCCACTAGATGTATCATGGTACCCTGAACTAGGCAGGGTGGGGCACGATTACTGGGATGATTGTAAGCGACCAGAACGACGGCTGTGTTGGTGCGCTAGTGTAGGTTCAGGCGGGCTATGGTCATGCATGTGGTCCGGAGTTGAAAAAGCAGGCATTGGGCATTAGTAGGTTTATCTGTGCATTCTTGATTCGTGTCGGTGGTTGGCACCCTAGGGCTTGATACACGCTATGGTGGACCTAGCATAGGTAACTACATTCGTGATAGGGCCGTATGACACAGACACATGACGAGCTAGAACTTGTAGGGAGCCGATCGACTAGTGGATCGTTTCGTTGGACCTAGAAATGGGTCATTTCATGATATTGGACCAAGGGATTATTTCATGATTTATATAAGACATGGGTTTGGGATTCTAGTACAATTGATGCAGCGAACCTTGAATATGTGATGCTATACTTGATTTATACTTGATTTATCATGTTATCTTAGTCAATCTTGCCCATCTTGACAGCATCCTTATGTTTACTTTCAGTTCATACATGTCATGTTACCTTTATCTGTTTTATGCTGAAAATCACTTGGACTTACCAGTCTTTATGACTGACCCATTTTATTTCGCCTCTTTTTCTTCCATTCCCCCCTCCCCCCAGGTTCTCAGGGAGGAAACTCTAGCACTTAGCTTGGATTTCACTTGCTTTTGTTTTAGCTAATGTACGGTTTGATTTTGGGCTATGCTATGGCTGCATTTTCTGCTACCTTTGGGGAATTAAGCTACTTTTGATGTTTTAAGTTTATGCTTCTTTATTGGTGCAAGACATAATTTATTGTAATGGAAAATAATGACCTTGGTTGTTTGATGTAAAAGTTTTTGACTCTTTTTGAAAGTAATGAAATTTATCTTTTGATTCTTTCGCTATTTTATCTATGCTTTGTGTTGTTAAATTTCTGTGTTTGTTTACCTCGATAACGCTCCTCCAAAACTAGTGCATTCCCTTTGTGAGTGAACCAAGCGGAGGTGGGGTGTTACATATTCTATGCAACACATGAATTTATATTTTTATTCAACACATGAATATTCAACACATGAATTAATATTTTTATTTAACACATGAATATTTATTTTATTCAACACATGAATATTTATTCTATTCAACAAGTGAATTTTCTTTTATAATATTCTTTATTTCCAAATTTGAATGAGGCCCAATCAATTACCATATAATGTTAAATATATGAATTCCCTACAACACATGTAATAAGCCGGAAATCCGAGCCAATTTAAAATTTTTATTTTGGCGATTTTTGCGAATTTTGATTATTTAAAATGAATTATTTTAAATAATAACGACGAGAAATTTATTTTTAATAGAATTGGAATGTATATATTTATTTGAATCATCGTTAGAATATAAATAATTATTTATAATTATAAAAGATATTGGAAATGGCGCAGTAGTTTGAAAATTCGATTTCGAAATTCAAATGAATGTACATGATTCAAAATAAACCGGAATTTAGTGAAACCAAAAATATTTGAATCTAATTGAGAATATCTTTCCAACGAATCCGGGAAATCAAAATTTCATAGCGGGAATCAAAAGATACGTCCAGTTGAAAATTCAGAATAGTCGCTATGGAATTCTGGCCCTTAAAAATGGAAATTTTGCAATCGACCTCGGTTTTCGACGAAACCACTTTTGTTGGATCCGTGATGTCAAGTTATTGCTAGATTCCAAAATTCATAATTTTCTGATTCAATATGTGAGTGTGGAAAAGGAAAACGCGTTTGACTAGTTTTAGTTAATTTTAATCGATTGGAAAATGGCCATTTTTCAAACTGTCTTAGAATTCGACGAAATTAGTTTTGTTAGGACCGTATCGTCAATACGAAGCTAGAAAATATTTTTTGGGAATTTTTAGAGTCTGTATGTGGCCCCGGTAAATCGAAATGTGTGTTCAAATTCAATATATAGAGTTATATTTTGATTTTGGTGGAAACTGATCGAATCAGCGTACGATAAATATTCCATTGTGTTCGGAATGTGGGTAATTAGCTAGGGGCGATAGTCGGTGGACTCAATTTTGAGTTCGAATTTTAAATTAACCTTAAAAGAGAATAAAATAAAATTAAATATATATTAATATATAAGTCAACCCCTTGTTTCTCTTTCCCTTTACTTTCCTCAGATCCAAAAGAAAAAAAATTCGATCCAATCCCCGACACCCATCGCCCCCTTCCACCCCCTTTCGCCCCTCCGTCGTTCACCGCCCCTCCCCACCTCCGCCGCAGCTCATCAGCCCCCTTCTGAGTGCCGCCCTCCTCTATCTTCCCTCCTTCTTCTTCTAAAACCGCACACCCCCCTCGAAACGGAAGTCGTTGACCACTAGAGCAACACCCCCGCCTGGCCACCTCCGCCGCAGCTCATCAGCCCCCCTTCGAATCCCCCTCCAGCCGTCGAACGCCATCCCCCATCTCTTACTTCACCTGTAAGTTTATTTTATTTTATTTTAATTCATTTTGAATAATTAGTTTAATTAAATACCATTGTTAAATCTCAGTTTTATTTAAAGATAAATATAGCATTGTTTTTACATGTAAAAGCTATGACTTTTAGATCAAAATTTATTTTTTATTTATAAAAGATTTGATTTTTAATTTGTTAAAAAAGATTTGATTTTTGGTTGATAAAGAAACGATTTTTATTTATAGTTATAGATAATAAAAATATAATTTTTATATAATAGGAAGTTAAAAATATAATTTTTATATAAGTAGGAAGTTAAAAATATAAATATAATCTTTATATAGGTATGATAATAAAAATATGATTTTTATATAGCATAGAGAATAAAAATATAATTTTTATATAGTGAGAAGAATAAAAATAAAATTTTTATCTATATAGTAGCGATGTAAAAATATAATTTTTATCTATATAGTAGCGATATAAAAATAGAATTTTTATCCATATAGTGGCGGTATAAAAATGTAATTTTTATCCACATAGAGCGATTATAAATATGTGATTTTTATATACATAGCAACAATATAAAAATGTGATTTTTATATATGTAGTGGCTACGGACAATGAAACTGAAAAAAGGCGACCACGACGAAGATTTCTACATATGAAGAGTCGTGGCGTTTGGTTTAGCTAGTCAGTGAGAACTCCTCACCTTTTATTTATTTTTCAAGTTGAAATATATACTAGGATGCAGACGGTGCTTAGCAGCACCCGATACCCGTCGTCCACAGACCATGGATGACTTGTTTGTTTGATTGCTGTGATGTGAAATTTGATTGTGTGATGTGGAATTAAATAAAATATTTTATAATGGAAAATATTTTATAGTTAAAAATATGATTTTTAATGTGTATATAAAATATATAGTAATAAACAATTCAGACGATTTGTTTATATACACTGATTTGACTGACATTGATTGGGACGACAAATTTTACACATCGCCCAACTGCACAAATAAAAATCTGTGTTTGTTGATTTGAAACCCCACACGGGTATTGGGATGATATTTGACGTACACTAATCCCGATTGTTTAGTTGTATGTCAATCGATGGGTTGACAAACTGTGTAAGCGTTAATTATTTATATTTAATGCTTATGTAGTTGTGTGTTGCACTCTGGATGATGGTTGAATATTTATCGTTGCTATTATATACATGTGTTGTAGAAAATCCATATAATTAGCATTATATAGTAATTGATTGGGCCTCATTCCAATATAGAAAATAAATTCATGTGTTGAATTGAAAAATATTCATGTGTTGAATGGAATAAACATTCATGTGTTGAATAAAAGCCATGTTGATTAGATTGACGCCATTTTGACGTGAACGATATTTATATCGATTTTATTCATTTTTCAATGAATATTGAAAGTGATTTCAAAATTCAAATTAAATTTGAAATGAATTGAAATTCGAATTAAATTGAATATATTTTAAATTTGAAATGAATTGTAATTCGAATTAAATTGAATAGATTTTAAATTTGAAATGAATTGAAATTCGAATTAAATTGAATAGATTTGAAATTTGAAATGAATTGAAATTCGAATTAAATTGAATAGATTCGAAATTTGAAATAAATTCAAATTCGAATTAAATTGAAATGAATTCAAATTCGAATTAAATTGAAATTTAACTAAAATCGATTTCAAGTGAAATTAAAACGAATTTATATTGAAAAATTCAATTTTGATTTGAATTTGAAAAGGAAGTTGAATTCGTTTTGAAAACGAATTCAGAATGATTTATATAATACATTTTAAAAGGAAATCAACGAAATATAATATATATATATATATATATATATATATAATGGCCTGAATAGAACGCGCCGCGGCAGTTCATGAATTTCGACCATTGACTTTGAGTGGACATTGCGGGAGATTCGACCGTCGGATTCTCCTAAAACCGGAACCGTTGGGTTCATATCGAAAAGAGTTTTCTAACGAATATTAGATATTTGAAATCTAACTATTGGATTTGAAATTATGTCCAAATCAAATTTGGAAAAGGTCGCTGTAAGTGCAGTTCGATGGCCGTTGATGGAAACCGACTGTATGGGCCTTGATAAAATTATTAAAAATAGTAATAAGTTGTGTAAAATCATAAGAAAAGATATGTGAAAAATTGAGATGAAAAATTCCATATTTGAAAAGATAAAAATAATTTTTTATTGAAATGAACTAGTTTTGAACTAGAATTAAAATCAATTCATTTTTGAAATAAATAAATTGAATTTGAAAAGGGGTTTTAAAATAACCAGGGTTTCCAATAATTGAATTGGAATGGATTTGAATCGAAATTGTCTTTGGAATATATCGATGTTGGATTTCGTGATGATATAGATATCATTATGGGAATTTGAAAGATATATTTATATCGTTATTTCCAATACGATATTTGTTGGTTGTAGAATTTGATATTGAATATAAGCCGATATATTTTCTATTCAGAGCCTTGTATTTAATATCAAATGTGATTTGGGTTTGTCGTAAATGGTGTCTTCATTAACATTGTTCTTAAACCCAGTTGAGAAAAAGATTAAATCTTTTTATTTAGATTTAATGAAGTGTATCAATTAAATGGTATTTAATTGGAGTTGAATTTGAATTGACTTTTGGGTTAATCGTGAACGATGTTTTAAATGACACTTGTTCTTTAACTCAATAATTAATAGGATGTGATTTTGGGTTTATAGTGAACCGTGTTTTAAATGACATTGGTTCATTAACCCAGTTAAAGACAGGAGGTGATTTCCCAAGTTAAATAGTCATTGATATGATTTTTGGGAAGATTGAAACTAAGTGGTGTTTTAATGAATCTTTAATTAGATTGAAATGGTCGAGAATGGAGTATCACCAGTTTTGCTCCAGGAGATAGTTAAATCTTAAACTAGATTTGAACGTGAAATGGTAATTGAATTTACCGATAACACCGTGGTGTTAGATATGAAGAATGACCAGTTTTACTTCATGGGATGAATAGGTTGGGATTGGGAAATAAAATAAATGATTACTTCGGTGTGGTTCGCTAATCCCGACTAGTTTGAATTGATATTCAAAGAAGATTAAAGAATAAATTTAAAGAATTTATCTTTGATAAAATTAATGGGAACCTTTCCCAAAGTGTAAGAATATTTGAATAAAAGAATATTATGAATTGGAATGAGGCGTATGCTGTGTTTTTGTAACATTTGTTTAATATATACGCGAGTTATTCAGAAAGACTGGGTTTATCCCATTCTGAATAACTGATTCGACGGTGTGTCGAGGATGAAGACGGTGGTCGAAGATCGGAGGTCTTCACGTCGTTTGGGTGATTACTGATGATCTTGATTGGGATGTACACCCAAGAGGAGGGAATCAATTGGTGATCGTCCAGACGTACTTGGAGATCGATGGATATGCGAGGTACAAGGTGCCTCTGGTTTCGTTCAGACCCAGAACGAACTTGTAAATGGACTGTGTGTCTGACATTGGATTTTATTCTGTGTGATTAATTTCTATTATATATATATATATCTGTTTGGCGGCGGAGAATTTATTCTCTTGCTTAACGCCCTTCTCTGAGACGTACGAGCTCAGGGGTTATATATTTGTGGATATCAAATGCATGGAGTGAATTGCCTGTGTGGCATGCCTAAGTGGCAATTGATCAAGGCTTCTGTTGAAAAGCAAAGTCTTGTAGGTGATGATCAAAGCACGACCTGTGCGGCATAGCTTTGTGTAGCGTTGATTCGTGAGCCTTACCCCCCGGTTGTGAACTAGAAACAGGAGATGGACCTCAGGGAGGACATGCGTTTCTTTCTAGGTAGAAGTGGCATCAGTGGTTTTACACGCCCTGACGAATTTGACTTATGTGGTTGTTGCTGTTGCGAGGCGCCTCGGATATATCAGTGACTATGTGAAGCCGATGGAGTCATTTGTTGGCTCATTGATGCCCCATAGGGCGGGGAAACGCAGTGTTCAGGCATTTTAATCCACATCGGTGGACAGCCCTGTCGCTCCAAGGGTCACTCGAGCTCTGATCCTGAGACACGGGCTAGAGCGTCTCAAATCGGTAGAGGACTATCTTTTGCCTCGGTTCACAAATGGAAATCCAACTTCCAATACGTGACTTTGCGGTTTTATTTGTAGAGCCTAGTTTGGCGACATAGTGGGATGGGGCGCTTATGCCATCTATGATTGATACTTATGATTTGAAGTTATTTTATACACTATGCACTTATAATAGTATCATATGATTTGTTTTAAATGTACCAAGCATTCTTGGCTATTATAAGGTAAAAACCCTATCCTCCGGCTTGCGTTGCATTGTGTGATGGGACCTGGGTCTTATAATAGCTTTATTGTTCTTTATTTAGCATTGCGCTGTTGTTTTATGCACTGGTATTCTTTGGAGGAAAACCGTTCCGTGTTATACGGCGTGGTCCCTTGATTTACCGAACTTTAAAATAAAGATTAATAACTGTTTTAGTTCTCACACCAATCACATGACTGACCTGGAGTTTATTGTTTTAACCTAAACTCTAGGTGTCCTTATTTTGACACGAGCAGCTAGTAGTTTTGGTTTTGCAGATTTATATTCATAGGTTCTTGGTTTACAGCTGGAATGATGTCAGGAAAGCTCTGTATCCGTATATCTCCTTCAGTTGTGCTTTGTATTATTTTCCGCTGCAGTGATGTATTTAAATGTAATTTAAATCTATGATATTTTCTGATGTATATTATTTGTTTATACTCTGTATATTCTTGTATTCTGATGAATTGTTGTAATTAACAATGAAATGTTCTTCTGTCTGCGTTTCGATATGTCTTGTCCTCATCTCAATCCGGGCTCTCCTTGTCGGAGAAGTTCGGTTCGTTTCAACACATGTAAATAATAACAATGATAAATAATAAACCATCATCCAGAGTGCACCACACATCTGCATAAGCATTAAATATAAATAATTAACACTTACACAATCTGTCAACCAATCGATCAACATACAGCTAAATAATTGGGATTAGTGTTCGCCAAATAACATCCTAACACCTGTGTGAGGTTTCCAGACAACAAACACAGATTTATTTGTGTTGTTGGGAAATGTGTAAAATTTATCGTCCCACTCAATATCAGTCAAATGTGTGTACATAAACAAATCGTCCGATTTCTTTATAAACATTTATTTTATATACATGTTAAAAATTATATTATTAACTATAAAATATTTATTCATTCCACATCACACAATCATTTTTTACAACACATCAATCAAACAAACAATCATCCATGGTATGTGGACGACGGGTGTCGGGTGCTGCAAAGCACCGTTTGCCTCCTAGTATATATTTCAACTAGAAAATAAATTAAAAGTGAGGAGTTCTCTCCTTTGGGTTCCATTCCTCCATTCCTTATTTCTGAACGGTTCGGATATGCCCAAAATTCCAATGCGACCTTTTCCCGTTGTTCATTTATAAAAATTATATTTTTATTGCTTCATTCCAATAAATAAAAATCACATTTTTATTTCTACTTCATATATTTTTCCTACGCTTCTTTCTATATAAAATTTATATTTTTATATTCCTACTTCTTATATAAAGATCGAAAAATCACATTTTTATCTAAACATATATATAATAAAAATCAGATTTTTATTTCGTTACATATATAAAAATTATATTTTTATATTCTCTATTATATAAAAATTCTATTTTCAATCCGCTACTCATATAAAAATCAAAATTTTATTTCGCTACAACATATATAAAAATCATATTTTTATATTCTCTATCTTATAAAAATCATATTTTCATAATCCCTACTATATAAAAATCACATTTTTATTATCTCCACAATATAAAAATCATATTTTTATTATCTCTACAATATAAAAATCACATTTTTAATTCGCCACTTTTAAAATAAAAATCACATTTTTATCTCAATGAAAACATCATAAAAATCAAATCTTTATCTTCTATATATATAAATAAAAATCATTCCTTTATATATTATATACATACATAAAAATCCTTCCTTTATATTTCTAAAAATCATTTCTTTTTATAGGTAAAAATCTCGCCTTCATATAAATAAAAAAACCTTGACTGAATACGAATCCTAGCTTTGATAGTTAAAAAGCGAAGAAGAAGAAAGGTGTAATAACCCGGAAAATCTGGGCCAGTTTAAATTTTTTATTTTGGCGGTTTTAGCGAATTTTGAATATTTAAAATAGATTATTTTAAATAATATCGACGAAAAATTTATTTTGAATATAATTCGAACGTATATATTATATACGTCGTCGTTAGAATATAAATAATTATATATAATTATAAATAGAATTGAAAATGGCGCGGTAGTTCGATAATTCGATTTCAAACTTCAATTGAATGTACCGGGTGCAAAACAATCCGGATTTTAGTGAAACCAAAAACATTAGGATCTAATTGAGAATATCTTTCCAACGAATCCGAATAATCAAAATTTCATATCGGGAATCAAAAGATATGTCCAGTTGAAAATTCTGAATAGTCGCTATGGAATTCAGGCCCTTAAAAATGGGAATTTTGCAAACGACCTCGGATTTCGACGAAACCACTTTTGTTGGGTCCGTGATGTCAAGTTATTGCTAGATTCCAAATTTCATAATTTTTCGAATCAATATGTGAGCGTGGCAAAGGAAAACGCGTTTGACCAGTTTCAGTTGATTTTAATCGACTGGAAAATGACCATTTTTCCAACGGTCTCGGAATTCGACGAAACTAGTTTTGTTATGACCGTATCGTCAATACGAAACTAGAAAATATTTTTCTGGAATTTTTCTAGTTAGTATGTGACCCCGGTAAATCAAAATGTGCATTAAAATTAAATATATACTAATTTACAATTTGATTTTGATAAAAAACCTATCGAAATAGCCGAACTGGCTCACGATACATATCCTATTGTGTCCGGAATGGGGGTAATTAGTTAGGGACTACAGTCGTTGGGCTTCGTTTGGAGTTCTTATGAAAAAGTGGCTTTTTGGATTTTGATAAAAACCCTCCCACCCTTCATCCCAAAGTCAACGCCCCCCCTTTGTCCTTCCCATTCGAAACCCGATTCAGGAAAAAAGAAAAAAAAAACCCGACATCTCGTTCGACGCGCCGCCACTTCTGGCGATCGACACCCTTCGCGCCACCGCCCCCTCCTTCCTTCGCCTGCTGCTCCTTTCCCTCCCCTTCACCAGCACCGTGAGCCCCACAAACCCCCTGTTATCCCCGATGCCTTCCCCCAAAACGAGATCGACAACACCCCAGGGCCCGCCTCCAGTCAGGCCGCCGCTACCAGGAAGGACCCCTCCAGCTCCAGCACCTCGACGACAGCTCCACCCCTTCCTCAGCCACCTCGCCTTGTCAGCAATGCCCATAGCCCCTTCTCAGCGAAAACGCGACAGATAGTGAGTTTTATTATTTATTTTAGTTTAAATTTAATTTGATTTACTTTAAAGATCAAATATAAAAATATATTACAGCAGTTTTTATTTTTTTTCTACATGATTCTACTGCAGTTTTTTCTATATAATTAACATGGTTTAAAAATCTAATTCTCTAATTATTTATCACTTTGTCTAGGTCGGTTTTTATTTAAATATAAAACACAATTTCATTTTCAGTTTTTATTAAGAATAAATGCATTGTTAAAATCAGTTTTTATAAGAAAAAGCATTGTAAATGGAAATCAGTTTTATACATATTTTAGAATAGAAAAAAAATGTAGTTTTTATATGAAAAGCATTGTTTTTAAAGTATGACTTATATATAAACCTGAATTTTTACATAAGAGATGGTTTAATTTTTACGTAAGAAAAAGTTTGATTTTTTTTCTTGAAGAAAGGTTTGATTTTTGAAAACTAGAAAGGTGAGAGTTTTATCACTATAAAGGCGAGAGTTTTATCACTATAAAGGCGAGAGTTTTATCACTATAAAGGCGAGATTTTTATTTAAATAGCGTGATAAAAATATAATCTTTTTAGTCAAAGTAGGGTGATAAAAATAAAATCTTTTTGATTTAAATAGCGTAGTAAAAATATAATCTTTGCTATACAAGTAGCGGTATAAAAAGGTGATTTTTAACGTATACTGTGTAAACCAGAGTGCGATGGGACCAAGTGGAAAGCACGGCGAAGATGTTCTACATCAGAAGATTCGCCGCGTTGGATTTAGCAATCTGTGAAAACTTCTCACTCTTCAATTTCTTTTTCTAGTTATATATATACTAGGATGCAGACGGTGTTTAGTAGCACCCGACACCCGTCATCCACAGACCATGGATGGCTTGTTTGTTAAATTGTTTGGTTGAGTAGTTAGTTATAATATTTGATTGAATGGAATTGTTTGGTGAAATGAAATTGATTTGATTGATGTGTGAATGGCGTGGGCCTTCACTAGACCGGGGATAAGGCTAGGCCTTGTCCCGTTTCTAGTATCGTGTCGTTATGCCGCCGAAATTTTCTAAAAATAAGTTAGAAAAATAAAGATAACTTTTTATTTAATAAATAAACCGAATAGAATATTCATAGGTTGAATAAAATAGTTTGATCGTTAAAAATATAATTTTTAACGTGAATGTGAATAAATAAATATTCATTTACAAACCGGACGGTTTGTTTATGTACACCTATTTGAAGGACATTGATTGGAACGATAAATTTTACACATCGCCCAACTGCACAAATAAATATGTGTTTGATTGTTTGAAACCCCACACGGGTGTTGGGATGAAATTTGAAGTTCACTCATCCTGATTGATTAAATATGTCGATCGATTGATTGACAGGCTGTTATAAGCGTTTGATATCTATATTTGATGCTTATACAGTGTAGTGCACTTTGGTTGATGGTTGATTATTTTTCAATGCTATTATATACGTGTGATGTATGAAAATCCATATAATTAATATTATATGGTGATTGATTGGGCCTCATTCCAATTTAGAAAATAAAGAATATTATAAAATAAAGGTTCATGTGTTGACAGTACTCATCCGTTGAGATTAGTCATGTGTTGAACGAAATATTTTAGTAATTTAATTTACATCTTTATCAATATAAAATAAAGGTTCATGTGTTGACAGTACTCATCCGTTGAGATTAGTCATGTGTTGAACGAAATATTTTGATAATAACAACTATTTTGAAAAAGAAATATTTGAAATAGAATATTTGAAAATAGAAATATATGAAGCCGTGTTGATTAGATTGACGCCATTTTGACGTGAACGATATTTATATCGATTTTATTCATTTTGAAATGAATCGAATAGAAAACGATTTCGAAATGAATTGAATTGAAAACGATTTCGAAATGAATTGAATAGAAAACCAATTTGAATTGAATCGAATAGAAAACCAATTTGAATTGAATTGAATAGAAAACCAATTTGAATTGAATCGAATAGAAAACCAATTTGAATCGAATAGAAAACGATTTTGAAATTGAATTGAATTGAAAACGAATTCAAATTGAATGGAAAACAAATTCAAATTTAATTGAAAGCGAATTGAATTGAATTCAAATTGAATTGAAATTTGAATTGAATAGAAATGAATTTTAAAACGAATTTATAAAGAAGAATTCAATTTTGCTTTGGATTGAAATGGAAGTTGAAATTGTTTTTGAAACGAATTTAAAACTATCTATATAATTCATTTTAAATAGAAATCGACGAAATATATATTATATATTATATATATATATATAATATAATGGCCTGAATAGAACGCGCCGCGCCGCGGCAGTTCGCGAATTTCGACCATTTATTTCAAACGGACATTACGGGAGATCCGACCGTCGGATTCTCTTAAAATCGGGACCGTTGGGTTTGTATCGAAAAGAGCTTTCTAATGGATATTTGAAATTTGAAATCTAACGGTTGGATTTGGGATTATGTCCAAATCAAATTTGAAAAAGGTCGCTGTAAGTGCAGTTCGATGGTCGTTGATGGAAATCGACTGTACGGGCCTTGATAAAATTAATAAAAATAGTAATAATTTGTGTAAAATCATAAGAATGATTTGGGAAAAATTGGGATGAAAAACTCCATATTTGAAAAGATAAAAATAGATTTTTATCGAAATGAACTAGTTTTGAACTAGAATTATAATTCTATTTATTTTTAAATAAATAAATTGAATTTAAAAAGGGTTTTAAAAATAACCAGAATTTCCAATGATTGCATTGGAGTGGATTTGAATCGAAATTGTCTTCGGAATATTTCGATGTTGGAATTCGTGATTATACAGATGTTGTTATGGAAATTTGAAAGATGTAGATATATATATCGTTATGTCCAATACGATATCTGTTGGTCATAGAATTTGATATTGAATATAAGCCGATATATTTTCTATTCAGAGCCTTGTATTTAATATCAAATGTGATTTGGGTTTGTCGTGAATGGTGTCTTCATTAACACTGTTCTTGAATCCAGTTGAGAAAAGATTAAATCTTTTTATTTAGATTTAATGAAGTGTACCAATTAAATAATATTTAATTGAATTGATATTGATTTTTGGGTTTATCGTGAACAGTGTTTTAAATAACACTTGTTCTTTAACCCGATAATTAATGTGATGTGATTTTGGGTTTATCGTGAACCGTGTTTTAAATGACACTGATTCTTCGACCCTGTTAGCGATTAAAACTAAGTGGAGTTTTAATGAATCTTTAATTAGATTGAAATAATCGAAATGGAGTATCACCAGTTTTTCTCCAGACGTTAGTTTAATCTTTAATTAGATTTGAACGTGAAATGGTAATTGAATTTACCGATAACACCGTGGTGTTAGATATGAAGTATAACCCGTTTTACTTCATGGGATGAATAGGTTGGGATAGGGAAATTAAAACAAATGATTACTTCGATAAGGTTCGTTAATCCCGACTAGTTGAATCGAAATTCAAAAGAAGATTAGAGAATAAATTCAAGGAATTTATCATGGATAAAATTAATGGGAACCTTTCCCTGTGAATGTGAAATTTAGAAACTAACTGTCGGTTAGCCAAGCAGAATGGTTTTCTGGATATTGATCTGATGTTGGTTTCGGCCTTCGGGGTTAATATTTGGGAAATTATTCTCTTGATTTATTTACGGTTAGTGACTGATGAATTGGAATGAGGCGTATGTTGTGTTTGTGTAACACTTATTTAAAATATACGCGAGTTATTCGGAAAGACCGGGTTTATCCCATTCTGAATAACTGATACGACGATAAGTCGAAGATGAAGACGATGGTCGAAGACCGGAGGTCTTCACGTCGTTTGGGTGATTACTGATGATCTTGATTGGGCTGTACACCCAAAAAGATGGAAACAGTTGGTGATCGTCCAGACGTACTTGGAGATCGATGGATATGCGGGGTACTAGGTGCCTCCGATTTCGTTCAGACCCAGAACGGACTTGTAAATGGACTGTGTGTCTGACATTGGATTTTAGTCCGTGTGATTGATCTCTATTAAATATATATCTGTTTGGCGGCGGAGAATTTATTCTCTTGCTTAACGCCCTTCTCTGAGACGTACGAGCTCAGGAGTTATATATTGATGGATATCAAACGCATGGAGTGAATTGCCTATGTGGCATGCCTAAGTGGCAAATGATCAAGGCTTCTGTTGAAAAGCAAAGTCTTGTGGTTGATGATCAAAGCACGGCCTTTGTGGCATAGCTTTGTGTAACGTTGATTCGCGAGCTTCACACCCGGTATGAACCAAAAACGGGAGACGGACCTCAGGGAGGGCATGCGTTTCTTTCTAGTTAGAAGTGGCGTCAGTGGTTTTACATGCCCTGACGAGTTTGACTTATGTGGTTGTTGCTGTTGCGAGGCGCCTCGGTTAGATCGGACGATCCGTGTCCGATGGAGCCATTCGTTGGCTCATTTACGCCCCAAAGGGCGGGGAAACGTAGTGTTCAGGCATAATAATCCACCTCGGTGGACCGGCCCTGACGATCTAAAGGCTTGCCTGCGCGCTTGCCTGAGGCTCGGGCTAGAGAGTCTCGAATCGGTTGAGGACTATCTTTTGCCTCGGTTCATACCATAAATGACAACCCAACTTCCAATACGACATTTGCGGTTTTAATTGTAGAACTAGTATGGCGACATGATATATGGTACCCATGCCGCCTATGATTGATACTTATGATTTGAAGTTGTTTTATACACTATACACTTATAATAGTATCAAATAATTTGTTTTAAACGTATCAAGCATTCTTTGGCTGTTATAAGGGAAAACCCTATCCCCCGGCTTGCGTTGCATTGTGTGATAGGACCTGGGTCTTATAACAGCTTCATTTTTCTTTATTTAGCATTGCGCTGTTTATTTTATGCACCGGTATTCTTGGGAGGAAACCCGTTCCGTGTTATACGGCGTGGTCCCTTGATTTACCTAACATTAAAAATAAAGATTTACTGTTTTAGTTCTCACACCAGTCACATGACTGACCTGGAGTTTATTGTTTTAACCTAAACTCTGGGTGCCCCTATTTTGACACGGGCAGCTAGTAGTTTTGGTTTTGCAGATTTTTATTCACAGGATCCTGGTTTACAGCTGGAACGATATCCGGAAAGCTTTGTATCCGTATATCTCTTCTAGTTGTGTATTGTTATTTTCCGCTGCTATGTATTTAAATGTAATTTAAATCTCTGATATTTCTATGTAACATTGATTCATTTATACTCTGTATATTCTTGTAATCTGATGCATTGTTGTAATATACAATGAAATGTTCTTTTGTATGCATTCTGATTTGTCGTGTTCTCAAACGATAGGGCGTTTTCGAACGGTCTGGGTCGGTTTAGCGATTGGTTCGGACCGAGCGAAATTCCTTTTCGTCACAAAAGGAGTAAAAAAAAGAACTTACAGTCGGACCTAGGGTTTGAATCGGAGGCGCCATCGACTGCTAGTGGTAGCAGAGGCGGGCGGAGGTGCTGAAATTGGTCAGATGGTGGCGGCCTTCATCGACTGGCGGCGACGGGTTTTTCCTTGGCCCGGGCATGGGCTTCTTTAGACAAGAGGGGGCTGGAGAGGGATGAGGAGGTTCGGTGATGGGCGGGGGAGGTGCTGCAGCTGCGGCGGGCTTAAAGGTGGCGGCAATGGCGGTGGGTTCCTGGGCTGAGCACCGCGTTTTTTTTTTTCTCTTTTTTTCTGGTCAACATGAGGAGGGAGAGAGAAAGGAGGGATTTACATATATATTATTTTATTATATTTTAATTTCAAAATATGTACCTTCGCATACGAATTGAAAACCGGACCTAACAACTGTCGCCCCTGGCTAATTACCCCTATTCCGAACACAATGAGATATGTTCGGTTAGTCAATTCAAAAGTTTTCATCAGTTTTCGTCAATACCAAAATATAAATCTATATATTGAATTTGAACACGCATTTAAATTTACCGGGCTACATACGAACTCTAAAAATTCACAAAAAATATTTTCGAGCTTTGTATTGACGATACGGTTCTAACAAAACTAATTTCGTCAAGTTCGAAGATCGATTGAAAAATGGCCATTTTCCTGTCGATTAAAATCAACTAAAACTGGTCAAACGCGTTTTCCTTTGCCACGCTCACAAATTGATTCAAAAAATTATGAAAATTGGAATCTTGCAATAATTTGACATATCGGTTCCAACAAAAGTGGTTTCGTCGAAAACATAGGTCGTTTGCAAGATTTCCATTTTTATGGGCCAAATCTTCCATAGCGACTATTCTGAATTTTCAATTGGACATAACTTTTTATCCCCGCTATGAAATTTCAATTTTTCAGATTCGTTGGAAAGATATTCTCAAATAGATTCTAATATTTTTAGTTTCACTAAAATCCGGTTTATTTTGAATCCTGTACATTCATTTGAAATTTGAAATCGAATTTTCAAACTACCGCGCCATTTCCAATTCCTTTTATAACTAAAAATAAATAATTATATTCTAACGACGATTCAAATAAATATATACGTTCTAATTCTATTTTAAATAAATTTCTCGTCGTTATTATTTAAAATAATTCATTTTAAATAGTTAAAATTCAATAAAATTGCCTAAATAAATATTTTAAACTGGCTTAGATTTCCAGGTTATTACAATCTCCCCCACTTAAAACTTTTCGTCCCCGAAAAGGAACGAAGCTGAATTTTTTTTAACTAATCAACCCAACTTTCATTATTTTCATTATGGCTTAAGTTCTTCAACTTTTCAGTTTCTAAGAACTTTTCACATTTTTCAAAAATTTGGCTAAGACCCTAAATTTTCGAAAAATTTCTCCATAACCTCCCCTGCACGGGAGCACCAGGAAAATCCCGAAATTTCCATACAGTCCTCTCCAATCCAAAAAGAAAAAGAAACACCAAAGCGTGTAATGACTCGCATTTTTCAGCAATATAATAATTAATTTATTTAATTATTTAAAGGGTGATTAAAAGGATTTAATGATCGTGGAATTAAATAATGGTGAATATTTAATTAAAATAATAAATTAAAGAATATATTTAATTCTGAAATAATTAGAATTAGCTGAATGACGATATGGTTGAACTGGATCATCTGTGATATTTAATTTAGTTTAGAATTGAATTAGAATAACGAATATATTTAAATAACGTCAATTTGAATGTATAATTATATTATAATTATAAACGAGATCGAAATGGCGCTGCTGTTCGTGATTTGGCGATTTGAACTTCAACTGGATATACAGAAGCCGTTTTAAATCGGATTTATGTGAAACAAGAAATGATGGGAGCTGGTGAAGTATATCTTTCTAGTGGGAGAGAAAAATCGAGATTTCATCGTGTATATTTTGATTTATGTCCAAATCAAATTTTAGAAAAGTCGCTGTGGAATTCATTTATAATTTAATTATATTTTATAAAAGGAATTTCATTATAAATCGAATATCGATTTAATCGGGATTCAAAATATCGAGTTAGAAATTCATATAGGAATATTCTGAAACTGTATGGTATTCCACTGCGAATATATATGATAATATTTATTTTTTAAATATTAAATTCAATTATATTTAAATATATTTATATATTTAAATAGGCTATTTAGAGCTTTAAAAATAGCCACTTTTGCAAACGAAGTCGGAATTCGACGAAACTAATTTTGTTGGATCCGCAACATCAAATAATTGTTAGATGTCAAGTTTCATGATTTTTAGAGTCACTATGTGGCCGTATGGATTTTTAGAGTGAAAAACAATCAGTATTTTAACAGTTAAAAATACGCTGTGTGAGCATACGAAGTCGGAATTCGATGAAACCAATTTCGTTGTGACCGTAATGTCAAACTCTAGCAGTATGTCCAGTTTGGTGATTTTTGGGTATCGTGTGTGATCACACGGATTTTTAGAGTGCCGAAACGGATATAAACTAAATAAAATAAAATATCCTAATTCATATACTTGGTTAAAATGAAGGCCACCAATCCCCTTTTTTAGTCGCACACAAGAATATGACCCCCTATAAATTCATTTTCAAGCCGCCAGTATTCTTCCTAAACAAAGAAAAACCGATTTGCTTCAAAAATCCAAGGAAATTCAAATGAAATCTATAAATGCTCAAACAAATTGTTTTGGACTCGCTGAGAAAAGATCTTGGCCTTGGTATACTCGAATTTGGGGTTCTTGAAAATTTTGTTCACTGTTAGTGATTTAACGTGAGTATTTGGCGAGCTAGGGTTGGAGTTTGTGCAAATTTGAAGCATCAATTGTTGAATCAGGTTATGTTTTGGATTGAGGAACTGAAACCGAGCTCGCTTGCTGGAAATTGGTGAAATCAGTACCTAAAAGTGTCGATGCTGACACTGTGGGTGGCGGAGGTTGCCTAGTCGACGCGTTCTGAGATTTGACCGCGAATGCGAGGTGGTGGTGCTCAGCAGGTCCAGATTGAGATGAGAAACGTGATTGAGTCGACGGATTTAAGGTTTGTTGATCGGTTGTTGGTGTCACTATATATTGTGCACACGATGGAATGGGTATTTGCATATGGGACTTACGTTTTGGAGTAAGAAGAAGATGGGAGAGGCTGAAGGTCACGTGTTCAAGGGGTGATGGGTTTTAAAGTTGTAATTAAAAATAAGTTAATGACCATTTATTCTCTTATTAATTTGTTTACGCGATATCTAGCTCATACGATATCAGAATTTCAAACCGTCAGATCCGTTGGGATCGTATGGACGAGGGCAACGTCACGGAACTTACTGGGAGTGGCATTTAAATTTGTGGCGAAATAATTTGTTTGATTCAAATCAAACAAACAGTTTATCGTTCCTTAACGATGAACTGCCAAAGTGAGTAAAACTCACCAACTTTGAACAGTTCTATTTTTACAACGTATTCTTAGAACTAATAATTATTTGTTGATTGCTGTGTGTTAACTGTTTGGTTGAATTGCTTGTGTATTGGTTGAAATTATAGATAATGATATATATCTATATATATCATTAATCAAATATCGATTCTGTTTATCAGAATAATTCATACCAAAGTGAAATCGATGTTATTATATTGTTTAACATATGTGGATGCAGGGAAACAGGTTGGAGGAATCCGACTGGATTCCTCAACAGCTATTTTATTATTTTCATATATTGTGATATATGACGTGGTTTATAATCTGTTGTTGATTATATGTATATGGACGATATTTGACATCATGACTTGATATGTTAAACACCATAACATACCGGAGTGCGAAAAAGCGGAATTTTCAAATGGTATTTGAAAATAAAATATTTATAAAATCAAAAGGGTTTTATAAATGAAATGTTCATAAATGAAATATTTATAAATAGAAATATTTATAGGTAAAATTATATAGAAAGGGGAAATCTTTATAAATGAAATATTTATAAAGAAAAGGGAATATTTATAAAATCATAAGGTTTTGTAAATGAGATATTTATTGGTTAAATAAATAGGAGGTGTTAAATGAGATACTTATTTGTTAAGTAAATAAGTTATAAAAGAGATATTGACTTAGGAAACAAAATAAGTTATTAAAAGGATTTTTTTATTTGTTAAATGAATAGAATAAGATAAAAGGAATATTTGTTTAGAAAACAAATAAGATATTATATAGGAAATATTTGCAACACATTTGCAAATAGAGTTGAAAAGGAAATATTCGCAAACCATTTGCAAATAGAATTTAAAAGGGTAATATTTGTAAACCATTTACAAATAGAGATTTGAAAAGGAAATAATCGAAAACCATTTGCAAATAGAATTTAAAAGGGTAATATTTGTAAACTATTTACAAATAAAGATTTAAAAAGGAAATATGGTTAAAGGCATTTAGAAATAAATATATTATAAAGTAAATATTTATCTTTGGATAAATATATATATATAAGTCTGAACTTATATATGAAGAAGTAAACAGATAAAAGGAGTAGATTGATTTATAAATGATATTTATAAATTAAGTTAAATATTTATCATTTGGATAAGTAGAATATATATATGCCAGGACTTATATAAAGAAGTAAGAATCGATTTCAACATCGATGATTGAAACTGAATAAGGACAAAGAGTTAACCAGTTAGGTTAAACCAGTTAGAGTTAAACCAGTTAGAGTTAATCAGTTAGAGTTAATCGATAGAGTTAAATCGAACTAGAGTTATTCAAATGGAGTTAATCGAATTTAGTTTATTCGAATAGAGTTGAAATGAGTAATCGAATTTAGTTATTCGAAGAAGTGAATCGAATCAGAAATATTCGAAGTGAGATAATCGAATCAGAAATATTCAAAGTGAGTTGATCGAATCTATTTATTCGACAGGAGTTAAATCGAATAAGATTTATTTGAAGAAAGAGATTATCGAATATAAGTATTCGAAAGTAAGCAAATCGAATATAAGTTATTCAAATAAGAGTTAATCCAGTAAGAGTTATTAGGGTGGAGTTATTCAAGTAAGAGTTATTGGTTGGAGTTATTCGAATAAGAGTTATAGAAAAAGAGTTAACCAAATAGGAGTTGATAAATTAGTTGTCGTTATATTATTCGAGTTAGGAAATAAAAGTCATATTAAAGATAATATATTTCGGATGCAGGAGATTTTAACACCATTGTTATAATCACGTAAACTTGTAAAAGAAGGGAGTTCGTAAATAGAATCTGAGGGTTCGTAAGGAAGTGTTAAAGGGTTAAAAGATGAACTTACCCTATTTTTGAGATTTGAAATGTTGTTCAGTTAAGGTCTAAGAGGTAGTTATACCCCAACTTGATTGGCTTCGTTTTTAATTTAGAAATGGTTAAGGTTCGAGAGTGAAATTGGTTAAGTGATTTTAGTAAATAAGCATAGTGGTTTGAGTTGTCGTTGCGATGTTGATTTAAACATCTATTTAAATCCAAGTAAAAAAGATTCTGAAATGTTTTCCAAATAGAATCAGAAACGTAATCAAATATTGAAATTTGAAATATGAATTAGAAAAGGAAGTGTTCATGTATAAGGAGTTAAGAAATGGAGTTAAGCTAAATCAGAATTTGACTGGAGACTTGTTAAGTTGAATGGTTTCCTAAGTATCTATCTGATGTTGGTTTCGACCTTCGGGATTGGTACTTGGGGAATTGTTCTTATACTAGTTTACAATCAGAGACTGATAGTTGTAGAAGAGTAGTGATATGTAAATAAGTTATGGAAATGTTTTCCAGCGTTAACGTATATTTTCTAAACATAGAAAATAAGGAACATATGAATATATATATATATATGATTGATGATTGATTTGATAGAATTTCCATCTGGAAATAATATCATTGTTTGCAAACGTATTTTTCTTTGATAGTTAACTCACCGACTATCGATGTTTTTGACCATTTTAACGTTGTTAATATGGAGAGACCGGTTGGATTATTATCCAAAGAACTACTCTGTATTGGCATAAGCATTGCGAATCATATATGCCAATGATAATTGAAGACGGAGTAAAATGCAAGGGCTATTGTATAAGTCTTAGATAATGGTGCCTAAGATGGATGTACTGAATAGTGCCTTCGATTCATCCTGTTCCTGGATGACTTGTATGGATAAATGTCCGACAGAGTATTTCAAGAAAGGTCACGTGCATTTATTTCATCAACCATACCAAGAGTGGAAGCAGAGAACGAAACTTCTTTAGCAAACACGTAATGTACTGTTGTAGACGTCAATTAGTGATTTTCGATGGATTTGACAATGTGGCATTCGAAGTGAATCTGATGTGATGATAAAGCGTAACCTCAAGCCTCAACAACCGAGAAATGACAAAAATCGGGCAGGCAGCATGGCTATGTAGGTCGCACCTATTAGGGTGTATAATCAGCTGATCTAGAGTTTCATTTACTTCTAAAAATTTACTGTTGATGCTGTTCCATTCGGGAAACGGTTGCTGATCCCAACCGATGGCGATATACATTCGATACACTCATGCGAAATGAGTGGTCGGGTTGCAAGATGTTCTTGTTGAACCCAGTGTATTCCTCTCTAGAGGTACACTAGTGAAAGGTGGTTCCATACCTTGTCATAGTTGGAAATCCATTACCCAATACGTGCTTGCAGTTTTGATTGTATCCTATATATGTAGAACGTGAGATGAAAGCGTTCTGCTAGATGATTAATATATTGTGGTTGATTGTAGTGTCCCGGAAATCCATACTATCTGAGCTGACTAATACAACACATGTCCAACTCAAATAATAAAGAAATACGATTCATTAGGGTTAAAGAAAATAGAAAAGATAGAAGAAGAACAGAAATTACAATACAGAACCTCACCGCGGAACGAATAAAATATATTATATAAAATAACTTTGGAATACAAATTTTTTTGTACATATATACATACCATCATCAGAGTAAAACATAACAATTGATACAGCGGAAACAACTCTATATAACTAATGGTGAAGGCTCCTGCTTTAAGCTCCTTCAAATGTATCTGTAAAGCCTGAAACACTTGACTGCCCGTACAAATTTGGGTACCCAAGAGTTTAGGGAAAAACAAAACAAAATAAACTCTGGGTCAGTCATAGGACTAGTCTGAGTAAACTCCAACCATGTGGTTCAATTTCAAAAATCTCTTTTGAAAGAAAAGGATAATAGTAAGACCAGTCCATACATAAACACAGACGGTTTTTACCTTACTATAACCCAAAACGGTTTGATATCAAAATCCAGTGAATTATAATAATGTCTAATCAAATAAATAACCAAATAATAGAACGCTTGCACCTCACGCTCTACATACATAGTATAAAATCAAAAACCGCGGGGCGCTTACTAGAGATTGGATTCCCACTATGACAAGGTATGAGACCACCTGCCGATAGTGTATCTGTAGAGGCGAATACACTGGGTTCAACAAGAACATCCTGCAACCGGCCCACACATGACCGACCACTCATTTCGCTTGAGTGTATCGAATGTATATCACCAACGGTTGGGCTCAAACCACCGTTTCCCGAAAAGGGACAGCATCGAATATATTAAAGAAGTAAAAGGAATTTCTCTAGATAGGTGATTATACACCCTAATGGAAGCGACTCGCATAGCCATGTTGCCTGCCCGATTTTTGTCATTTCCCAGTTGTGAGGCTTGAGGCTACGTCTAGCTTTTAGAACAACTGGCCACCATACACTTTGAATTCCACATCGTCAAACCCGTCAAATCACTAGTTGAACTTCCCAAAAATATTATGGGTATAAAAGCTAAGAGAAACGAATTTCTCCGCCACCAGACGTAGTACCTTGGAAAGATCGTCTTATGTGACCGTTAGGAATGCTCTGTCAGACATTCGTCCATACAAGTTGTCCTGGGACTGGACAATCATAACAGCTCTTTGAATTTCACTCCGTCTTCAATTATCTTCAGCATAATCAAATTCGCAATGCCTATGCCTATACGGAGGGGTTTTCGGATATTAAATCCAACCGGCCTCTCCGTATCGACAATGATGGTAAAAATCTTTGATAGCCGGTGTTTTAACTATCAAAGGAAAATAAACATCCATCAAACAAATCACACAATCACTGGCCCTTTATAATATCTCATATTAAACCCATAACCTCCTTTGTACCAGCAAATAGTTCAAACCTCAACTCGCCTCTCTAGGCCCTTTCCATTCAAAAGAAAATCAAAAAGCCAAGCGGCTTGCCGATTCGGTGCATAAAACCTCATATGGGAATTTAAACATTACTTTTTTGTCGGTCACTTAAATATATTCTTCATACTCTCTTCATATTCTCCATCTCATACCTGTTTTACATATATACGCCCATTTCCAATTTATTACAAATCAGTTCAACACTTTTTACTTTAATCGCCTTCCATTTGCTAATTAATTTTCTAGTTAGCTTCTTGGCTTAACCTGTTTTTAGTTTGAACATATCGCGTTCAATATATATGCATTCGATTACCCATAAATAAAACTTAAATCCCTTGCTCGTTTTCAAATTCAAAATCCAAGTTTTTTATTTGAAATTCCAATTTCCAAAATCAATTCATTTAAACTAAACTAAGTTTAAATCAAAACTCTATCCACTAATTCCTTTTGTAATTAGTTAACTTTATCCAACAAATAAAAATATGTTTTTTGTATCAAAATTCACTTCATATATTCCACTTGAGCTCATATTAAATTTATGACTCAAATCTGGATTTTTCCATTGGAAATACAGATTTTTATTCACAAAAACCGCTTTATTTTATTTAATAAACCGATATGGTTTATAAACGATTTTGGCGCTGTTTTTCTGAAAATTTGATTTTGACATAACTCAAAATTTATGTGATGAAATCTATATTTTTCTATTTCACTAGAAAACTATCATTTAGTCGGTCCGGGAATTTCTTGTTTCATCGAATTTTCGACTTATATTAAGCTCTGTATACTCAATTGAAGTTCGAATCGCCAATTTACGAACTACCGCGCTACGGCGAGCTTGTTTTAATTAAATTTAATATAACGTTTAAAACTTTGTTTATAAATAAATTTCAACTCCATTTCAGTATTTAAAATAATTCAAACTCATTATCCAAATTTGACATAACAATTCTAATCATTCAAACTGTCGATTATTTACTTCACATTCGTAACTCGGCTATGAATTCATTCAAACTCCAATTCTATATACATTTCAAATCTACTTGGAGTTAAATTATTTATAAAATTCGATAGAACCGAATTCCAATTATAAATTCCTTCGTGGGAAAAATCAATTTATTCAATATCCATTTTCATTACAAACTAATATCATCCGTTGATAATAGTGAAGTCGTTCAAGTTGGGGTATTCTAATTACCTCTCAGACCTTGATCGACAACGTTCTTATCTTGAGATGGATAACAGCTTGTAATACCAACACTCGATAAAATCTCAGCTTCTAGTCTATTCAAATATGGTATCATAAGCCATATCCACTTTGGAAAAAAATTCATTTTCCAAATTGTCTGTTGAAAATTTCTTCATCACATTTATAAACTTTGTTTATAAATTAACCCCCTTATTTTATTTATTAAAACAACTTCCACTTGAATTTGATTCTCATTATATTTATCATTATCATATATATATATATATATATATATATATGCATATAAACCTATAACCCATTTCATATTACATTTAATTTTATACAATTTCAATATCTTTTCTGAAAAGAATAATTTTATTTATATATATTCGACAATAGTCGAGTTAAAATCATAAATCCGTGTGGATTCATTTAAATTCAGTTTATATTCCGAACATAGGAATAAATTTCATCGTTTCCTTTTGAAATGATTCCAAGTTATTATAAAAATGTGAGTGAGATTTACTCATCTTGATTTCCTTCATTGAATAGTCACTTATTATCCATATCGTCGCAGCTATGAATTGTCTCAAGTGAATTTATCTTGCCTATGATTATTAAATTCATATTTACGAATCATACGATCATCAACTTAAATTAACCACCAAATAAATAAATGTATTACTCTATGTATTTTAAATTTAATTAAACTTAATTAAACTTTTAAAATAGATTCTGATTTGATTTTGAGATTTTCACTATATTTTAAACAGATGTTGATTTGATCTCGCGCTTATCCACTAAAATAATATCGAGGTCTATTACTTAAACCGCGAACCGCTATTTTAACGTAACAGCTGCCGTTTCAACGTTATAACACTATATTCTGAACTACATAATAGATTATAAATTTTAATTCGAACGTATATATAAAATAACCATATTAAATAAATATAATTTAAATTCAAACCAATTTATTCCTTGAAAATAAATTATTTTTATTATCTTCTATATTCAAATATGGTTTATATTGATTATTTGAATTGATTTGATTTTGTTTTCAACTTCGATTCCAATTTTATTTCGTATTATGATAAATAAGAATTTGTTTATATTATCAACACAATACTTAAAATGATATTAAATGTTTGATATTTAACGATAAAAATAAAAATAAATATAAAAATGTGAGTGAGATTTACTCACCTTGATTTTCCTTCGTTGAATATCCACTTGTTATCCATATCGTCGCAGCTATGAATTGTCTCAAGTGAATTTATCTTGCCTATGATTATTAAATTCATATTTACGATTCATACGATCATCAACTTAAATTAACCACCAAATAAATAAATGTATTACTCTATGTATTTTAAATTTAATTAAACTTGTACCTTACTGTCGCTTTGCAAATTTTGACCACTCCACGGAGAAACACACATGATTCCCTGTTACTAAGAAAATAGCCCTAAAAATTGTTGTTCTCCACTTCAGCAATTTATTGAACACGTCGCAATCACTGCATTTCCCCCTAACAGAAACATCGTCGACCAACATCTCTACAACAATACCATCAAAATGATTCAATCATCACCTCAAAAACTACCGAATATTGACCCACTGTTGCTAGTATTAACTACACAAAACTAGTCTCTACATCACTGCAAGTTGCTGTCTCAGTCATCACGCCCTCCGGCAATGCTCTAAACTACATAGCAGACCCTCCTCTATGTGATAGGAACTCACACCATCCACCTTCCAAAAATACCTCACTGTCTCAGATATCGTACCCCAGTTTTTTGTAAATGAATTCACACCATCCCTAAATCATTTAATTACCAAACTCCCCCACTTCCACTGTCGAACTCCAGCAGTTCAAACTGCTCCCAAAATCGTACTGCCGAACCTCTAAGTACTCTCGATAGCTTTTACTTTATACCCTAACTCCAGATCAAGCCTTAGCCTTCCCCCTGACTTCGTTAAAATCCACCGCCAGCTAGGTCTCGAGTTACCCAGATCTTCACAAGTTTGATTTGAGGGAACTAGAATGGTGCGGCTTCGATTTGAGTGATTTTATTTGGTTTCAGAAATTGATTTGAATTGTTAAAGGGGCGGATTTTGTAAAACAAAGGAAAAAAACCACGCGGTTTTTAAAGAGAAAGGTTTTGAGACTTTATCCTTTGCTTGAAGCTTGCCATTGAATTTACAGAAGAACCAGAATGGAGAAAAAAGGAAAATTCATCTTAATTTATAAGAGAGGATTACTTGGCCCTTAATGAATTTGATATAGGAACGTACCCAACTAGGTCAGCTTAAGGTACAACGAAGTACAAATGAATTGAATTTTGATTTGAAGTAAAGAGATTTTTAAACTTTTAAAATAGATTCTGATTTGATTTTGAGATTTTCACTTTATTTTAAACAGATATTGATTTGATCTCGTGCTTATCCACTAAAATAATATCGAGGTCTATTACTTAAACCGCGAACCGTTATTTTAACGTAACAGCTGCCGTTTCAACGTTATAACACTATTCTGAACTCAACAGAATAGATTATAAATTTTAATTCGAACGTATATATAAAATAACCATATTAAATAAATATAATTTAAATTCAAACCAATTTATTCCTTGAAAATAAATTATTTTTATTATCTTCTATATTCAAATATGGTTTATATTGATTATTTGAATTGATTTGATTCGGTTTTCAACTTCGATTCCAATTTTATTTCGTATTATGATAAATAAGAATTTGTTTATATTATCAACACAATATTTAAAATGATATTAAATGTTTGAAAATTACCGACCAAAAATCCGGGTCGTTACATTCTTCCCCCTTAAAAGAATTTCGTCCCCGAAATTAGTAAGGTAGGAAAAATGCTTTAGAACCGTTATCTTTCCATAACTCATTTATGTTGAACTCAACTCTACAGATTTCTACAACTTTTAGTTCTACCAAAACTTTTGGTTTTCATTTATTTACTTCGATCCATTTAACTTGTATAAGTTAAATTTAAATTCTAGAATTCAAATACCCGGGTTTTTATTTTAAATCCTTTTGAAGTCACATAAATATATATACATATATTTATTTCTATTTTAAAACATTTGATTTTTTTTTCCACAACTTGTTTTATTTCAAACAAATTTCCATCAAAAACTTTTCTAAGGTAGCAATCCATCACTTAGAAACCCGAAAATGAACACTGATGGTGCTGTAGTCATTATCAGAATTATTTTCCAGCGACTGAAGTGAGTTCAATGCTTTATCACCTTCGAAATCCAATCAAAATGATTTTTATTCAAAAATCTTTCTAAAACAAAGCTATATGATTTTAATATACTTTGAAAAAAATATTTTCCACCCTTCCGGGATTTAAATTCCAAATTCTGTTTTGAATCTAGTTCAATTCTATCTCATTTGTATATTTTACTCACAAACAAATTTTAATTGGTTATATATAACCTTTTTAGTTTTATAATCGCATTTGATTATAAAAATAACAAACAACACATCCATATACTATAATAATTTCAGGAAATTGTGCCTTTCTATCAAAATAAAATTTTTGGGCAAAATTATTTCATTTACCAGATTTAAAACAATATTATGTCAATTCTTTTGTCCAAGTGTTTAGAAACTCCTATCGACGTCCTGGCATCCCACTATTCGACCAGAATTCATAAACCACTCAACAGACAAGCCAACACAATATAAAACAATTTTTATATCAACTTACAACTTACAAGAATCGCCAATTTACGAACTACCGCACTCCAGTGAGTTCGTTTTAATTAAATTTAATGTAATGTTTAAAACTTTTTTTATAAATAAATTTCAACTCCATTTCTGTATTTAAAATAATTCAAACTCGTTATCCAAAGTTGACTTAACAATTTTGATCATTCAAACTGTCGATTATTTACTTCACATTAATAACTCGGCTATGAATTCATTCAAACTTCAATTCTATATTCATTTCAAATCTACTTGGAGTTAAATTATTCATAAAATTCGATAGAATCGAATTCCAATTATAAATTCCTTCATGGGAAAAATCAACTTATTCAATATCCATTTTCATTACAAACTAATATCATCCGTTGATAATAGTGAAGTCGTTCAAGTTGGGGTATTCTAATTACCTCTCAGACCTTGATCGACAACGTTCTTATCTTGAGATAGATAACAGCTTGTAATACCAACACTCGATAAAATCTCAGCTTCTAGTCTATTCAAATATGGTATCATAAGCCGTATCCACTTTGGAAAAAAAAATCATTTTCTAAATTATCTGATGAAAATTTCTTCATCACATTTATAAACTTTGTTTATAAATTAACCCCCTTATTTTATTTATTAAAACAACTTCCACTTGAATTCGATTCTCATTATATATATCATTATCATATATATATATGTGTGTGTATGCATATAAACCTATAACCCATTTATTACATTTAATTTTATACAATTTCAATATCTTTTCTGAAAAAGAATAATTTTATTTCTATATATTCGACAATAGTTGTAACGGTAAGGAATTTCGCTCGATCCGAATCGATCGTTAAACCGACTAAGACCGTTCGAAACCCCTGATCGTTTTGAGAGCAGGACAAATTGGAACGCAAACCGAAGAATATTTCATTGTTAATTACAACAATTCCATTAGATACAAGAATATACAGAGTAAGAATAAATATACATTCTACAAATGGCAGAGATTACAATAAATTACAAAGTAGCGGAAAATAATACAATACACAACTTGAAATAATACACGGATACAGAGCTTTCCGAGTATCGTTCCAGCTGTAAATCAGGATCCTGTGAATATAAATCTACAAAACCAAAACTACTAGCTGCCCGTGTCGAAAATAGGGGCACCCAGAGTTTAGGTTAAAATAATAAACTCCAGGTCAGTCATGTGACTGGTGTGAGAATTAAAACACTTATTAATCTTTATTTTAAAGTTCGGTAAATCAAGGGACCACGCCGTATAACACGGAACGGGTTTCCTCCCAAGAATACCAGTGCATAAAAAAAATAGCGCATTGCTAAATAAAGAAAAATGAAGCTATTATAAGACCCAGGTACCATCACACAATGCAACGCAAGCCGAAGGATAGGGTTTTTACCTTATAATAGCCAAAGCATGCTCGATACGTTTAAAACAAATCATTTGATACTATAATAAATGTATAGTGTCAAAACAATTTCAATCATAAATATCAATCATAGGCGGCATGAATGACCCATACCACTATGTCGCCATACTAGGTTCTACAAATAAAACCGAATTATCACATATTGGAAATTGGATTTCCGTCATGAGTCGAGCAAGGGGCAAGCTCCTCTCCGATTCGAGACACTCTAGCAAATGCCTCAGGACCCCACTATGATCCTTTGGAACCTCAAGGCCAGTCCTCTCTTACTTTTGAGGATTAGTTATTCCTGAACACATGTTTCCCGGTCCTTATAGACCTATATCCGAGGCACCTCGCATTCCAACAACCACACAGGTGAAAAGTATATAAATGTCAGGGCTGGTGGGTCACTGACACCACCATAGCTAGAAAGAAACGTCGTGCACTCCTTGGGTCCTTCTCCCGTTTTTGACTCATACTGGGGTGTGAGGCTCGCGAATCCACGTTATACACAAAGCTGCGCCACACAGGCCGTGCTTTGATCATCAACCACAAGAATTTTCTTTTCAACAAAAGCCTTGTTCAATTGCCACTTACGCGTGCCACACTGGCAATTCACTCCATGCGACTGATGTCCATCGATATACAACCTTTGAGCTCGTACGTCTCAGAGAAGGGCGTTAAGCAAGAGAATAAATTCTCCGCCGCCAAACAGATGTATATTTAATAGAGATCAATCAACACAGAATACAATCCAATGTCAGACACACAATCCATTTACAAGTTCGTTATGGGTCTAAACGAAACCAGAGGAACTTTCCTCGCACGTCCACCCATCTCCAAGTACGTCTGGACGATCACCAACTGATTCCCTCATCTTGGGTGTACAGCCCATTCAAGATCATCAGTAATCACCAAAATGATGTGAAGACTTCCGGTCTTCGACCACCGTCTTCATCTTCGACTTATCGCCGAATCGGTTATTCAGAATGGGTATAAACCCGGCCTTTCTGAATAACCCACGTATATAATAAACAAATGTTACACAAACACAACGAACGCCTCATTCCAATTCAGAATATTCTTTTATTCAAATTTTCACACTCTTAGGGAAAGGTTCTCATTAATTTTATCAAAGATAAATTCTGCTAAATTTATTCTTTAATCATCCTTTGGATATCATTTCAAATCTTGTTATGGTTTTCCAAACTAGTCGGGATTAGCGAACCACACCGAAGTAATTATTTATTTTATTTCCCCATCCCAACCTATTCATCCCATGGAGAAAACTAGTAATACTCCATATCTAACACCACGATGTTATAGGTAAAATTAATTACCATTTCACGTTCAAATCTAATTAAAGATTTAACTATCGCTTTGGAGCAAAACTGGTGATACTCCATTCTCGATCACTTTTCAGATTTGATAATTTAAATTATCAATTCACTTTCAATCTAATTAAAGATTCGTTAAAACTCCACTTAGTTTTAATCTTCTCAAAAATCAATATTCTGTCTTTAACTGGGTTAAAGAACCAATGTCATCTAAAACACGATTCACGACAAACCCAAATCACATTTGATATTAAATACAAGGCTCTGAATAGAAAATACACCGGCTTATATTCAATATCAAATTCTGAAACCAACAAATATCGTATTGGAAATAACGATATAAAATATATCTTTCAAATTCCCATAACAATATTTGTATAATCATGAAATCCAACTTCGAAATATTCCGAAGACAATTTCGATTCAAATCCATTCCAATTTAATTATTGGAATTTCTGGTTACTTTCAAAACCACTTCCGAATTCAATTTGTTTATTTCAAAAATAAATTGATTTAAATTCTGGGTCAAATCTAGTTCATTTTGATAAAAATCTATTTTTATCTTTTCAAATGTGGAATTTTTAATCCCAGTTCTTTCCAAATCACTTCTTATGATTTAACACAAATTATTGATATTTTTAATAATTTTATCAAGGCCCGTACAATCGATTTCCATCAACGGCCATCGAACTGCACTTACAGCGACCTTTTCCAAATTTGATTTGGACATAATTCCAAATCCAACCGTTAGATTTCAAATTTCTAATATTCATTGGAAAGCCCTTTTCGATACGAACCCAACGGTTCCGGTTTTAGGAGAATCCGACGGTCGGATCTCCCGTAATGTCAATTCGAAGTCAATGGTCGAAATTCACGAACTGCCGCAACGCGACGCGTTCTATTCAGGCCATTATATATATATATATATAATATATATATATTATATATTTCGTCGATTTCCTTTTTAAAACGTATTTTATAAATCGTTTTAAATTCGTTTTCAAAACCATTTCAACTCTATATTCAATTTCAAATCAAAATTGGATATTTCATATCATTACTATATAAATGATAATATTTTTAAAACGTTATATTTTAATATCACTTCCTTTTCTATATTCATTATAAAAACGAATATAATCGATATAAATATCGTTCATGTCAAAATAGCGCAACTCTAATCAACACGGCTTTATATATTTCAATAAATTCATTATTCTATTCAACAAATGAATATTTATTCTACTCAGCACATGATTCTATATTTCTTTCAACACATGAGTACCGTCAACACATGACTATTCTTGTTATGTAATATATTTTAAAAAATTATGGTATTTATCGTTTGATTTTTAATCAGACTCCCACCGTAAAGTAGATTATAATCTTAAATATGATGAAGATGTAAATTTTATTGTTAAAATATTTTACTCAACACATGAATAGTTTCAACACATAAATATTCTAAACACATGAGCATTTATTCTATTCAACACATGAATATATTCTATTATATTCTTTATTTTCCCGATTGGAATTGTAACAACCCGAATTTTATAACATGTTAAAACAAGAAATCATGGCAGAATTAAATATTAAATTCTGAATCAAGGGAAACGGGCTGTGCCATTGCGTTCGTCTCGGAAAAATACGCGAAATAGAGTCCAAGTTTTCGAGAATCGGAGTCCGTATGACCAAGTTATGGCCGATCAAAGTTTTCAGAAAATTTCAAGTTCACAATAGTTTAAAACTAGAGAAAAATTCGAATTCGAACGCACAGGGGGCAGGGCGGGAAAATTCCCGCCCAGGTCAAGTCGACAGGGATGTCGACTGCACAGTCGACACCACCACCCCATGTCGACTGGGCAGTCGACATGGGTGTCGACTTGCCTGGTCAAGCCTAGTCGGCCTGGGTGCACCTGCTTGGCCTTGTGCTCTATTCTGATGGCCTGTGACGGATTTTGAGGGTACAGATTTGTTCTAGGGTTTATCTAAGGGCCTAAACTACTCCTAACATCTATAAATACAACAAGGCCTAACATAATTCATAACAAATCATTCTTACACCTAAATGCTGCTGGAATCTCTCTTGAGCCATGGCCGCCGTCTCCAAATTAAAGCTTAAGCGTTCAAACCCAAATCAAATCAAAGATCAATGCTTCTACAACAAATTCAAGAGGATAGATCAATGACACTGCAACTTTCTACGACAAATTCACACCCTAATTCATTAGCCGTTCTCTGTAAGTTATAGTTGCTTTCCGATTTAAATATTTAATTATAATGTGGCCATGAATTAAAGTGGAATTGGATTAATTATGATCTATTCCTGTTGCTTTTTGAATCTTTAGTTTTGAGACTTGTCTACCTTTATTCCCATGACAAGTTTGTGATTTATTCAGTAGTTTCCTTGATTCGTAATGATGTTATCATTAAGTTGTAATCTTCTTGCCTATCATGATGTTGTTTTCTCTCTGATCTATTTATTATGCAAATTTCTACCTTCCCCTATTTGTTTTCTTCTGATGAACCTTGGTCAACTTCGGACCTTGGCCTAAAATCGCGATTCGCATACGAGATGTATACGGGGGAATAATGGGATAATTGCCTATAAGAATATGATTAATAATTGGCAACATGAAATTGGATGTTATCATTTTATTTGCAAGTTTGGGGTAGATCTGTAAATTTTTGTATAATCCTGTTTATATACATGGAATTCGACACCAATTGGATCTATGTAATGTAACATGAAATTTGGTATATATAACATGTATGTAATTTGGCATGTAAAATAAAATTATGAGTTTTGGAGCCTATGTAAATTAAATCAAAAGATTGGTTTTATGTTAATTAGGCATGTGTAGACTTGGAAATTTGAGCATGAAAGCGATTGTAAACTTTATAATTGGCATAAACATGTATTATGAACTTGGGCAACTGGCATATATTGAAATAAAAAGATTATAGTTTTGGATAACTACATCATGAATCATCGGATTTGGGTTTATTGGGTATAAAACTTGATACATGTAATTTTGACTAGATCTTGACATATGTAAAAGGCATGAAACTTGGTATATATGTAAACTGACTAGAATTGGGTACATATATTAGTTGGCATGTAATAGCCTTAAAAGAGGGATAAATATAAATTGAGATAAGTTGCCTTTAATGGCCTAAGATAAATTGTGGTAAAATCGGTATGATTTTGCATACCATTAATAGATGGACATAATTGAATCAACTATGGACATCATTAAATTAGGAATTAATTGGTAATTTGAATAGGGGAAATAAATTCAAATTGGGGTAAAAGATTATAAGTGATAATCAATGCTTAGGACACGAGGTTGGACTCATTTGTGACGTAAACCTGCCCGGAACCGCCCGGCGAATCCAGTAGTCACAAGTGTCAGCCCAATGTGAGAGGTCCTAGGCCCAAATTAAAAGCGTAACAGTTGTAAAGACACGAGGTTAGACTCTTTTATGGTGTAAGACTGCCCGGACCCGCCCGGCAAATCCAGCTGCCATAAATGTCAGTCTAATGTGAGGGGTCGTTATAAGGTTACGGCCTTAATGAATTAAGAAATACTTAACCAGATAAACATGTGGTGGGACATGGGGGTTAAGTGGGTGACATGTGGGTGACATGTGGAAATACGAATAGTAATACTTAACCAACGTAACATGGTAATTAGACCAGTGGGTAGGGTTAAGTAAATAAGAACACTTAACCAATATGATATAAATGGGTGGATTAAGTAATATGATTAGGTTAATCTGGACACTTAACCAATTTAATATGTTGACTACGGGAGTCGGTAAGGTTAAGCAAATGTTTAACCATTATAACATGATTAAACTGGACTAGAGAGTGGGGTTAAGTTAATGAGAACACTTAACTAATACGATGGGTTAATTAGACAAGTGGTTGCGGTTAAGTAGTAACACTTAACCAACATAATAGGACAAGCGGGTGGGTTAAGTTAACTTGAATAAGTTGATAACACTTAACCATTATAATATGACTAGTGGATGGGGTTAAGTTAACATGCACTTAACCAATCTGATGTGATGCGTGGTAGGGTTAAGTAACACATGGGGTTAAGTTAACAAGAAAATTCTTAACTAATGTCACCAGATAGACGAACGGGGTTAAGTTAATAAACCACACTTAACCAATCAAACATAATAAGCGAGAAAGGTTTAGTTAACTAAGGTAAACACTTAACCATGGTAACATAACGAGTAGAAGGGTTAAGTACATATCGGGTTGGTGGGTAATATTAGTAAATATAGGCCCACATACACTTAACCATTAAATACACATGCTTGAATCAGTTGCGGGTTTAAGTACACATCAGGGCTGGTGGGTAATATCAGAGAATATAGGCCCACAGACTTAACCATTAGAAAAACCTAGTAACGGGGAACAATTTCAGCAGTAACCCACATTAGGTATCAACGGAACCCTGAGCTAGGCAGGGTGGGGCACGATTACTAGGCTGATTATAAGAGGTCAAATTAGCGGCGGTTGGTGCAGTAGTGCAGGTTCTAATGGAGTGCGGGCGTGCACACACTTCAGCGTAGAAAGTTTAGCCACTGGGCATCAGTAGGTATAAAGCTGTGCATCTTGATTGTGTCAGGGTTGCCACCATGAGACTTGATACACCCCATGGTGGGACCAGCACAGGTATCTACAAGTAGGGGGCCGCGTGACACAAACGAGAACTAGGTCAAGTAGGGAGCCGATCGATAAGGTAGTAAGGGTGCATCGAATATATACATGACCATTGGGGTGATCGAGGTGGAATCCTCATAATCGATGTACACCTGAAGGCTACCATAATTGTGGGGATTGGGATCACGTTGTAATTATTATATAACACGGGCTATTAGTTGGGACACTAGTAGGGGGTACGGATCCTTGTTACACAGGACATTAGTTGGGACACTAGTAGGAACACTAATCATTCCATGTAAGACACTTATGAGGATGCTAGTTAGGTGGTGCAGGGCAAATAGATATCGTTCTAATGGTAAAGCTTAGAAACCTTGCGATGTTATTCTTGATAGAAACCATGCGGTGGGATACTTGATAGGAATTATAGGACGTTATACTTGTTTCATCGTGCCCGAAGTTTATCTTGTTACCTTAGTTTACCTTGTTATCATAGTTTATCTTGTTGTCTTAGTTTATCTTGCCTATCTTGTCATCATGCTTATGTTTACTTTCAGTTTATTCATGCCATGTTATCTTTATCTATTTTTATGCTGAAAGTCACTAGGACTTACTCGGTCTTTATGACTGACCCGTTTTGTTTCGCCTCTTTTTCTTCCGTTTCCCCCCTCCCCCCCCCCAAGGTTCACAGGGTGGGAATACAGCTTAGTTCAGATCTTACCAAGCTCCAAGGCTCTTTCATGTATGGCTTGGATTTCTCTTGGCTATGGCTTGCTTTGCTTTATTGGGGAATACTGCAGTTTGTTTTTATGCTTCTTTGTTTTTGAGCAAGACAAATATCTTAACTATGAAATTGGGTATTGGGAGTTGAAGGGCTTTTCTTTTAAACATGTATATTTAATAAATGATTTGAAGTACTTCCACTTTATTTTCCGCTGTTTTATATATGTCTGTCTTGTAATATTTCTGTTCCAGTACCCATAATACTCCATTGAAGTTAAGACATTCCCTTTGTGAGTGACATTAACAGATGTGGGGTGTTACATTTGGTATCAGAGCAGAAGGTTACCAGACTGGGCAAAAGTTTTCAAAAACCTTCTGAAATTATTTTCAAAATTTACAAAGAAGCAAATTTTGAAGAAAATTTTGTTTTAATTAAAAAGGCATATTCCCCAAAGCCATTTGCACTATCTTTTGATTCTCTCTTGAAATCTTTCTCTCTCTTTTCACCATAGTTTCGTAGGCATCCGACATATGTCGGAGGGCAAAGGAGTGCCCAACCTCCGTCTGTAGCCGTGGTAGTTCCATCTGCGTCTAATCTTATTTCAAGTTGGGTAGAGTGCCGTGCGTTGGAGGTAGCTTCGAGAGACTTGTCAACAAGCTATACAAGGATAGTAAGAACATAAGGAACACAAGCCTAAGGATGAGAAACTTGTTGAAATGGCTTAATCCACGAAGGAGGAAAAAGGTGAAAGGAAAGAGGCCAAAGTGAAAGAATAGTAACACCCATGACAAGAGAGAGTATCTTTAGTAAGAAGGGACATCTAGTTAAGTATTATAGGACAAGGGCAAGGGACAAGATCGTCGAGAGGGCAATTGAATGCTCTCACCACTAGCGTACCTAAGAGAGTGGTAACGTTCCTGTTAAAGGTTTAGTTTTTCTTTTCTATCATCCCACTAGAACTTTGTTTTTGTACATCGCATCCTTTTAATTCTGCTTCGAAAGTTGAGTCTCTGTACCTTAGTACTAGCATAGTAGAGGATCCCATTTTTGTCTCAAGTCCTGTTGGGGAAATTGGCTCATTAATTCATGACTTGTTTGGATTTGAGAATGTCTATTCTAAGTGTTGAGTCTAGAAGTAATGTTTTGGGCAATGGGTTGATTCTAGCAATGGAGTGGTTATCCAGTAAGGGTGACCTTCTCGGTTTTGAAAAAAATGGGGTAGTTAGACTCTTGACTTGCCTCGGTAATACCCTCGAAGTCGCATGTAACCTTTAGGGTTCTATCATGATTTATTACCTAGAATCTCTTGACACATGTATTGGTAATTCGTAATCCGCTCAAGTAATGTTCGCCACTAAGGCGGATGGGTCATTTCGCGTATGCATGAGTTGTAAAGAATCACCTTAGTAAGTACATTTGGCAACATGGTTGGCATTTATTTCCAAGAGATAGTTCTTCTATGTGGAATACCTGATAGTAAGTGGACGAGATCCAAGATTCACTAGTGAATTTTGGAGAGCTTGCATGAAACCCTGAGTACGCAGTTATGTTTGAGCCAAGTATACTAGAAGGAGAATAAGTGAAGGAGGAACGAGAGGCAACAGTGAAATAGGTTCCAACTCATATTTTGGAAACAAGAATTAAGAAGCTACGAAATTGTGAAGTTAAAGACGGTCAAAGCACAATGGAGTTAAGCTCAGGAAAATGCGACTTAGAAGATTGAAGACTAGATTCGCGCATCATATCTCTTTTTAAGAGTATATCCATGATCTCTCTTTTCCTATAGAGCTTACTCACATGCTATCTTTTGTGTATATCCTCTCGGTCCTATCCTCAATCTAATTTCTGTTGCAAACCCCATAGGGAGTATGACTCATCTGTTAGTAACACATGTTGGGGCTTGAGGGTGTTCGTTGGGTTGACTAAACACTTTTTTTGGGTTTGATAGGACATGGGTTAGTTTTAGGAAGGGATTCCTTGTGACCTAAAAAAAAAAGGAGTCTGTCATGCTTAGTTTCCTAGAAACATGTATATATTGGTTGGGTTGAGTAATTCTTTGGGTGTCAGTCTGAGTTGATTTCGGTCTTCGGGGCTGATGCTTAGGGAGTTCTTCTCCTAATCAGGATATAGGTGGCATAGATTTCCAGTTTTGACATTACCTAATGGGCACAAAGTTTTTACTTGCTTCTATCACTAGACTATATCTTTAGGTAGGAACAGTTGGATGTAAACATGTGTTTGAGACATGTTATGATTGATGGTTGCAAGTGGTTGCAAGTGGTTGCTAGTGGTTGCTCGTGGATGCATTTACACATTAGGCACTAGATCGGCTCAATCACCTTTCATATTGCATATGCATGAGTGTTTATACTTGTTTATGGATGAAATTGAATGTGTTATCATGTGGATGTTGCATATGGATGGATGTTTATGCACACATATAGTGTTTATGTGACTAGGACTATTTGCATACATGTTGGACTCATGGCACTTAACATATTTTGCATTAGAAGATCAATCAGGCCTGATCATTTGTATTAGACAAGGAACATATACACACACTTCTTGCATATGTTCATACAGCATTAGAAATCTCTTAAGGACAATGGTTGCCTATGGATGATGTTTTGAGTAGATGGATGATTGGATGGTAGGACACATCCTTCCTAACTTAGAGATTTCGGGGACGAAATCCTTTAAGGTGGGGAGAATGTAACAACCCGAATTTTATAACATGTTAAAACAAGAAATCATGCCAGAATTAAATATTAAAATCTGAATCAATGGAAACGGGCTATGCCATTGCGTTCGTCTCGGAAAAATACGCGAAATAGAGTCCAAGTTTTCGAGAATCGGAGTCTGTATGACCAAGTTATGGCCCGTCAAAGTTTTCAGAAAATTTCAAGTTCAAAATAGTTTAAAACTAGAGAAAAATTCGAATTCGAACGCACAGGGGGCAGGGCGGGAAAATTCCCGCCCAGGTCAAGTCGATAGGGGTGTCGACTGCACAGTCGACACCCCCCCCTTGTCGACTGGGCAGTCGACATGGGTGTCGACTTTCCTGGTCAAGCCTAGTCGGCCTGGGTGCAGCTGCTTGGCCTTGTGCTCTGTTCTGATGGCCTGTGACGGATTTTGAGGGTTCCGATCTGTTCTAGGGTTTATCTAAGGGCCTAAACTACTCCTAACATCTATAAATACAACCTAAGGCCTAACCTAATTCATAACAAATCATTCTTACACCTAAATGCTGCTGGAATCTCTCTTGAGCCATGGCCGCCGTCTCCAAATTAAAGCTTAAGCGTTCAAACCCAAATCAAATCAAAGATCAATGCTTCTACAACAAATTTAAGAGGATAGATCAATGATACTGCAACTTTCTACGACAATTTCACTCCCTAATTCATTAGCCGTTCTCTGTAAGTTCTAGTTGCTTTCTGATTTAAATATTTAATTATAATATGGCCATGAATTAAAGTGGAAATGGATTAAGTATGATCTATTCCTGTTGCTTTTTGAATCTTTAGTTTTGAGACTTGTCTAACTTTATTCTCATGACAAGTTTGTGATTTATTCAGCAGTTTCCTTGATTCGTAATGATGTTATCATCAAGTTGTAATCTTTATGCCTATCATGATGTTGTTTTCTCTCTGATCTATTTATTATGCAAATTTCTACCTTCCCCTATTTGTTTTCTTTTGATGAACCTTGGTCAACTTCGGACCTTGGCCTAAAATCGCGATTCGCATACGAGATGTATACGGGGGAATAATGGGATTATTGCCTATAAGAATATGATTAATAATTGGCAACATGAAATTGGATGTTATCGTTTTATTTGCAAGTTTGGGGTAGATCTGTAAATTTTGGTATAATCCTGTTATGATAAAATTTGCATAAATATTATATACATGGAATTCGACACCAATTGGATCTATGTAATATAACATGAAATTTGGTATATATAACATGTATGTAATTTGGGATGTAAAATAAAATTATGAGTTTTGGGGCCTATGTAAATTAAATCAAAAGATTGGGCTTATGTTAATTAGGCATGTGTAGACTTGGAAATTTGAGCATGAAAGCGATTGTAAACTTTATAATTAGCATAAACATGTATTATGAACTTGGGCAACTGGCATGTATTGAAATAAAAAGATTATAGTTTGGGATAACTACATCATGAATCATCGGATTTGGGTTTATTGGGTATAAAACTTGATACATGTAATTTTGACTAGATCTTGACATATGTAAAAAGGCATGAAACTTGGTATATATGTAAACTGACTAGAATTGGGTACATATATTAGTTGGCATGTAATAGCCTTAAAAGAGGGATAAATATAAATTGAGATAAGTTGCCTTTAATGGCCTAAGATAATATGTGGTAAAATCGGTATGATTTTGCATACCATTAATAGATGGACATAATTGAGTCAATTATGGTCATCGTTAAATTAGGAATTAATTGTTAATTTGAATAGGGGAAATAAATTCAAATTGGGGTAAAAGATTATAAGTGATAATCAATTCTTAGGGCACGAGGTTGGACTCATTTGTGACGTAAACCTGCCCGGAACCGCCCGGCGAATCCAGTAGTCACAAGTGTCAGCCCAATGTGAGAGGTCCTAGGCCCAAATTAAAAGCGTAACAGTTGTAAAGACACGAGGTTAGACTCTTTTATGGTGTAAGACTGCCCGGACCCGCCCGACAAATCCAGCTGCCATAAATGTCAGTCTAATGTGAGCGGTCTTTATTAGGTTACGGCCTTAATGAATTAAGAAATACTTAACCAGATAAACATGTGGTGGGACATGGGGGTTAAGTGGGTGACATGTGGAAATACGAATAGTAATATTTAACCAACGTAACATGGTAATTAGACCAGTGGGTAGGGTTATGTAAATAAGAACACTTAACCAATATGATATAAATGGGTGGGTTAAGTAATATGATTAGGTTAATCTGGACACTTAACCAATTTAATATGTTGACTACGGGAGTGGGTAAGGTTAAGCAAATGTTTAACCATTATAACATGATTAAACTGGACTAGAGAGTGGGGTTAAGTTAATGAGAACACTTAACTAATACGATGGGTTAATTAGACAAGTGGTTGCGGTTAAGTAGTAACACTTAACCAACATAACAGGACAAGCGGGTGGGTTAAGTTAACTTGAATAAGGTGATAACACTTAACCATTATAATATGACTAGTGGATGGGGTTAAGTTAACATGTACTTAACCAATCTGATGTGATGCGTGGTAGGGTTAAGTAACACATAGGGGTTAAGTAACACATAGGGGTTAAGTTAACAAGAAAATTCTTAACCAATGTAACCAGATAGACGAACGGGGTTAAGTTAATAAACCACACTTAACCAATCAAACATAATAAGCGAGAAAGGTTAAGTTAACTAAGGTAAACACTTAACCATGGTAACATAACGAGTAGAAGGGTTAAGTACATATCGGTTGGTGGGTAATATTAGTAAATATAGGCCCACATACACTTAACCATTAAATACACATGATTGAATTAGTAGCAGGGTTAAGTACACACCAGGGCTGGTGGGTAATATCAGAGAATATAGGCCCACAGACTTAACCATTAGAAAAATGTGATGACCCCGAACTTCCGCTGGGTGAAAGTAAGAGATGATCATTTGGAATACAACATAAATACAATAATACATATCACAGATACAAAATAGCATAGGAAATTCATAGAGTAACAACATCATAGCAGCGGAAATATAATGTCGTCCATCACAGAAAATCCACAGTCACAAACTTCTACATTATTACACCAAATTCGCAGAAAAGAAATAAGATCCAACTCCAACTTAAACAACGTGGAATTAAACAAGTTTCATGACTGAAATAAAAAGAAAGAGAAAAATGTAAGAGCAGCGAATGATGAGTCTTCAAATCTACTAGTCATCACCTTCCCCCAAGCAAATCCAAGAGAAATAATAAGCAGCTCCAAGGAAAGACTCCAAGCGAAAGATAACCTGTTTACTTGGCTGCCCATGTGGAAAAGAGGGCACCCGAGTTTGTAAAAAGGTGAAACAAACTACAGGTCAGTCGTGGGACTGGTGTGAGAATTCTTAACTAACATACTATTAATAATATGGCAAATCCAAAGACCATGACGCTAATGCGGAACAGATTTATTTCAATGGATTGCCGTGCATAACTTTAAAAGTGTCAGAACAAGCAGAGAAATAGATCGTGCAATAACGCAATGCTTTTTAGAAAAAAATGAAATCACCATAAGACTCAAGTTCCATTATACAATGCAACGCACACCAGAGGATAGAGTTTTCCCTTACGGTGATTAAACATGCTAAATACGGCAAATACGGGTTTAATATTATTATTAATATATATAACAAAACATTTCAAAATAAATGTATCAATCCTAGGAAGCATAGGTACCATATGCTATGCCTCCGTACTAGTAATACAATCAAATCCGTAGGGTCGTATTTGGAATTTGGATTTCCATCTGAGTCAAGGCTAGAGAGGAGCTCCTACCGATTCGAGACACTCTAGCTAATGTCTCAGGATTCCCCGCAGTGAACCCTTGGAAAGCTGCAGGGCCGGTCCACACATACAGCTTCGTGGATTGGCAATTCCTGAACACACGTTTCCCGATCCTATAGGACCTATCCGAGGCGCCTCATTCCATCATCCACATAAGTTAAATGTCAGGGCTATTAGGTCACTGACACCACTCTAGCTAGAAAGAAACATGCTGCTCTCCCTGCGTTCCCTTCTCCCGTTTTATACTCCGCCGGTGTGTGAGGCTCGCGAAGTCACGTTGTACACAAAGCTATGCCTGAACAGACTATGCTTTGATCGTCCCACAAGGCCTGCTTTTCAACAAAACCTTGATCATATGCACCTTAGCGTGCCACATCATCACCCCATACCTTACTACCAACCCTTTGCCGAAATATATGAACGGGTGTTAAGCAAGAGAATAGAATCCCCGCCACCAAACATCCATACCTTCGACAAAAGATCACTAACGTGATATTTAATAGAGTATGATGTCAGACACACAATCCCTTTAATAACTTATGCTCTGGGTCTGAGCGAAAGCCTAATCCGTTCAATCAACATGTTCGTTCGGGCAATGACCTTGACCTTGACTTGGGAGAAAATCAATTCAAAGTCTAAATCGCTGTCCTCCTGAGGGGAAGATTGACGATCTTCATTCGTCGTCCTCTACTTCAAACCTTAACGTCGCTTGATTATTCGGAATGAGATTAACTCGGCCTTTCCAAATAACCTTCGTATATATATATATATATATATATATATATATTCATAAATAATGAAATTTTTGTCATGCAGTGTAAAGTCACCTTCTTAATTACAAAGAAAAATGTAATTTTTATCATGCGACGTATTTTCTCTCTTCCTATACATTAAATCAAAGGCAAATTAATCTTACGGTGTAAATCCCTTTTAATTACTTTACAAGTGATGTAACTTTCCCTACGGCGTACATTTCTTTTTAATTAACATTAAAAATAATGTTAACTTAACAAACGAAGAAATCTCTTTTTATTAACATAAAAAAAAGTGTTACATCATCCTACGGTCAAATTCTTTTATTTTAACATTAACAATAATGTTAAATCATCCTACGGCTAAATTCTTTTATTTTAACATTAAAAATGATGTTAAATCATCCTACGGCTAAATTCTTTTATTTTAACATTAAAAATAATGTTAAATCATCCTACGGTCAAATTCTTTTATTTTAACATCAAAAATAATGTTAAATCATCCTACGGTCAAATTCTTTTATTTTAACATTAAAAATGATGTTAAATCATCCTACGGCTAAATTCTTTTATTTTAACATTAAAAATAATGTTAAATCATCCTACAGCTAAATTCTTTTATTTTAACATTAAAAATGATGTTAAATCATCCTACGGCTAAATTCTTTTATTTTAACATTAAAAATGATGTTAAATCATCCTACGGCTAAATTCTTTTATTTTAACATTAAAAATAATGTTAAATCATCCTACGGCTAAATTCTTTTATTTTAACATTAAAAATAATGTTAAATCATCCTACGGCTAAATTCTTTTATTTTAACATTAAAAATAATGTTAAATCATCCTACGGCTAAATTCTTTTATTTTAACATTAAAAATGATGTTAAATCATCCTACGGCTAAATTCTTTTATTTTAACATTAAAAATAATGTTAAATCATCCTACGGCTAAATTCTTTTATTTTAACATTAAAAATAATGTTAAATCATCCTACGGCTAAATTCTTTTATTTTAACATTAAAAATGATGTTAAATCATCCTACGGCTAAATTCTTTTATTTTAACATTAAAAATAATGTTAAATCATCCTACGGCTAAATTCTTTTATTTTAACATTAAAAATAATGTTAAATCATCCTACGGTCAAATTCTTTTATTTTAACATTAAAATTATGTTAAATCATCCTACGGTCAAATTCTTTTATTTTTACATTAAAAATAATGTTAAATCATCCTACGGCTAATTTTTTTTTAATATTAACATTTAAAATAAATGTTAACTTCGTACGATGTAAATTCTTTTTAATATTAACATTTAAAATAAATGTTAGCTTCCCACGATGTAAATTCTTTTTAATATTAACATTTAAAATAAATGTTAACTTCCTACGATGTAAATTCTTTTTAATTAACATTTAAAATAAATGTTCACTTCCTACGATGTAAATTATTTTTAATTAACATTAAAAATAATGTAAATTGTCATACGATGTATTTCTTTTTATTACATTAACAAAAATAATGTAAATTATCATTCAGTTGAATTTCTTTTTATTACATTATAAAATAATGTAATTTATCATACAGTTGCATTCTTATTTAATTTACATTAAACAATAATGTAACTTTCCTATGGTAAAATTCTCTTTTTATTTACATTATAAAATAATGAACTTATCCTACGGTAGAATACTCTTATTTTAACATTAAAATAATGTTAAATCGTACGGTGTAAATACTTTTAATATTATCATTACAAATAGATGTTAATGTCATACGGTGTAAATTACTTACATATTAACATTAAAATAATGTTAATGTCATACGGTGTAAATTACTTACATATTAACATTAAAATAATGTTAATGTCATACGGTGTAAATTACTTACATATTAACATTAAAATAATGTTAATGTCATACGGTGTAAATTACTTACTTATTAACATTAAAATAATGTTAAATTAACATACGATGAAAATTCCTTACTTTTTAATATTAAACAAAATGTCAATTTCTCATACAATGTGAATTTCTAACATGTCCAAGATCTCGCCTTTTTACCACATCATAATGTAATTCATACACATGCCGTCATATTTTTCTTTCTTATTTTCCATATTCATCTTTTAACATTTATTTATTTGCAACCAAAATTTGCAGATCTAAATAACTAACAAGAAAATGTGAATCTAGCAAGCAAGGTGTACTTTCAACATCAAACTAGCATGGTGTAAATTGTTTTCTAGATGAATTACTAAAATGGGATAACATGTAATATCTCACAAAAATCAATAATCAACATCAATAACATAACAACAAGTCCAAATCCAATAACTAGCATCAAGGTAATTACAAACAGAGGTTTAACTTGGCATGAGGCAAAACAACAATTCAGGGTTTAATAAATTAATACATAATTAATTCTAATTAATCACTAGTTTAGATTTAAACATTAAAATTTCAGATCTAACATCATGTCGTTATAGGCAATTCAGATTCTACATCATATGGTGTGAACAATTCAGATCCATGTTTAAATATCACGTCATATTAGCTCTACTATGAATAATCATAGAAATAATGATTAAATAAATCAAATTAAATTAAAAATAAATTCTCACCTTGCGAAGCTTAGAAAGAATAATTTGATTTAGAATGGTAGACGTTGTTGTTGTAGATCCGTTTCAATGCACAATTCTAATTTGGTGTTGATTCCCCAATTCCCTTCTTTAATTAATTTTTTCTTTCTTAGAAGAGAGTCTTTATTTTGATTTTAATTTGGAGGAAGAAAGGAGTGGAGAGAAGAGGCAGCCATTGTTGAGAGGAAGAAGAAAGAACGTAGATTTTGGTTTAGAATGGGTCTAAGGTTAGGAAATAGGTAGGTAATTTATTAAGGAGAATTGTACAAGATTGAATTTCTGTTTCCCGTATGTTATGTTCTATTAATTTGCCTATAAAATACATGATTACAATCTTAATTCTTATTTAAGTCAGTTGTAACCTTTACAATTACTGCAATTAATTCCAATATTGCTAACAATTCAAAAATCACAGCCATTTATTAGGGAAAACCTTAACATATACCTATCATTAATAGAGTACATTCAAATCCAAATCTATAATTTGCACTTACCTAATTTATAATAACAGTACCTTATTTACGTATAGAAAATTATAATATAATTATTCATCTGTTAATGGCGTTTTAAAAGTAATAATTAATTCTCCAATTCTATTTTTTTTTTATATAAACAAGGGTACATACATGCATATTGTTTGTCTTGATAATTTTATACATACACATATAAATATATATATATATATATTTCTGTTCGTAAAATCATAAAACTATAATTCTCTCATTAAAACCTTTGAATACATTTATTATCCTAATTGAACCAAAACATATATTTCTCTCTTTTAATTTACTATCCTATTTGAATTTATGCATCTTGTGAATTATTTCTTCCCTTCTTTTCTTTATAACATAATAATGTTGTTTTGTCTTTTATACAGATATTTATGTTAGATATATATATATATATATATATATATACACACACACACATATGGTTCTAGAGAATTTATACAAAATATCTTTTAAAATTTATTATTATTTACTTTTAGAATTAAAACTAAATTCCTCTTTTAACTTCAAATTTACCTTTACAATCTTTCCTTTTTTTCTTTCATAATGCTCTCATGAAAACCAACAAAATATTGTGTTATTCAAACATCTTATACACAAGACCAAATTTTTTTTTATAACTTGAAATCAAACATAAATTCTTCATATTACTTCTGCACAAATGTTTTATACATCATCATCATTTTTATTCACTTACATATCTTTCTGTTGAATTGGAATTTATTTTCAAATTACCATAAATGCAATAATCAATTAATTGCACTTTTGTTGGGAAAACATTCGTTATATATTTCAAAAACGTTAGCATTATCTCATGCTAATTTAGACTGAAGGTAATATTGCCATCTCTATGTTTAGACTTTTAAGTTCAGAATAGAATAAATATTATAAACTTAATATTTCAGCCATTATTATTTAAAATAAATTATTTAAAAATAGAATTTTTAATTTCTGACACAATTTCTTAACACAATTAATTAAAAAAAATTAAAATTAGCCCCAAATTTTCGGGTTGTTACAAAAAACCTAGTAACGGGGACCCATTTCAGCAGTAACCCACATTAGGTATCAACGGAACACTGAGCTAGGCAGGGTAGGGCACGATTACTGGGCTGATTATAAGAGGTCAAATTAGCGGCGGTTGGTGCAGCAGTGCAGGTTCTAACGGAGTGCGGGCGTGCACACACTTCGGCGCAGAAAGTTTAGCCACTGGGCATCAGTAGGTATAAAGCTGTGCATCTTGATTGTGTCAGGGTTGCCACCATGGGACTTGATACACCCCATGGTGGGACCAACACCGGTATCTACAAGTAAGGGGCCGCGTGACACAAACGAGAACTAGGTCAAGTAGGGAGCCGATCGATAAGGTAGTAAGGGTCCATCGAATATATACATGGCCATTGGGGTGATCGAGGTGGAATCCTCATAATCGATGTACACCTGAAGGCTACCATAATTGTGGGGATTGGGATCACGTTGTAATTATTATATAACACGGGCTACTAGTTAGGACACTAGTAGGGGGTACGGATCCTTGTTACACAGGACACTAGTTGGGACACTAGTAGGAACACTAATCATTCCATGTAAGACACTTATGAGGATGCTAGTTAGGTGGTGCAGGGCAAATAGATATCGTTTTAATGGTAAAGCTTAGAAACCTTGCGATGTTATTCTTGATAGAAACCATGCGGTGGGATACTTGATAGGAATTATAGGACGTTATACTTGTTTCATCGTGCCCGAAGTTTATCTTGTTACCTTAGTTTACCTTGTTATCATAGTTTATCTTGTTGTCTTAGTTTATCTTGCCTATCTTGTCATCATGCTTATGTTTACTTTCAGTTTATTCATGCCATGTTATCTTTATCTATTTTTATGCTGAAAGCCACTAGGACTTACTCAGTCTTTATGACTGACCCGTTTTGTTTCGCCTCTTTTTCTTCCGTTCCCCCCCCCCCCCCAGGTTCACAGGGTGAGAATACAGCTTAGTTCGGATCTTACCAAGCTCCAAGGATCTTTCATGTATGGCTTGGATTTCTCTTGGCTATGGCTTGCTTTGCTTTATTGGGTAATACTACAGTTTGTTTTTATGCTTCTTTGTTTTTGAGCAAGACAGATATCTTAACTATGAAATTGGGTATTGGGAGATGATGGGCTTTTCTTGTAAACATGTATATTTAATAAATGATTTGAAGTACTTCCACTTTATTTTCCGCTGTTTTATATATGTCTGTCTTGTAATATTTCTGTTCCAGTACCCATAATACTCCATTGAAGTTAAGGCATTCCCTTTGTGAGTGACCTTAACAGATGTGGGGTGTTACATTTGGTATCAGAGAAGAAGGTTACCAGACTGGGCAAAAGTTTTCAAAAACCTTCTGAAATTATTTTCAAAATTTACAAAGAAGGAAATTTTGAAGAAAATTTTGTTTTAATTAAAAAGGCATATTCCCCAAAGTTGTATGCACTATCTTTTGATTCTCTCTTGAAATCTCTTCTCTCTCTTTTCACCATAGTTTCATAGGCATCCGACACATGTCGGAGGGCAAAGGAGTGCCCAACCTCCGTCTGTAGCCGTGGTAGTTCCATCTGCGTCTAATCTTATTTCAAGTTGGGTAGAGTGTCGTGCGTTGGAGGTAGCTTCGAGAGACTTGTCAACAAGCTACACAAGGATAGTAAGAACATAAGGAACACAAGCCTAAGGATGAGAAACTTGTTGAAATGGCTTAATCCACGAAGGAGGAAAAAGGTGAAAGGAAAGAGGCCAAAGTGAAAGAATAGTAAAACCCATGACAAGAGAGAGTATCTTTAGTAAGAAGGGACATGTAGTTAAGTATTATAGGACAAGGGCAAGGGACAAGATCGTCGAGAGGGCAACTGAATGCTCTCACCACTAGCGTACCTAAGAGAGTGGTAACGTTCCTGTTAAAGGTTTAGTTTTTCTTTTCTATCATCCCACTAGAACTTTGTTTTTGTACATCGCATCCTTTTAATTCTGCTTCGAAAGTTGAGTCTCTGTACCTTAGTACTAGCATAATAGAGGATCCCATTTTTGTCTCAAGTCCTGTTGGGGAAATCGGCTCATTTATTCATGACTTGTTTGGATTTGAGAATGTCTGTGCTAAGTGTTGAGTCTAGAAGTAATGTTTTGGGCAATGGGTTGATTCTAGCAATGGAGTGGTTATCCAGTAAGGGTGACCTTCTCGGTTTTGAAAAAAATGGGGTAGTTAGACTCTTGACTTGCCTCGGTAATACCCTCGAAGTCGCATGTAACCTTTAGGGTTCTATCATGATTTGTTACCTAGAATCTCTTGACACATTTATTGGTAATTCGTAATCCGCTCAAGTAATGTTCGCCATTAAGGCGGATGGGTCATTTCGCTTATGCATGAGTTGTAGAGAATCACCTTAGTAAGTACATTTGGCAACATGGTTGGCATTTATTTCCAAGAGATAGTTCTTCTATGTGGAATACCTGATAGTAAGTGGACGAGATCCAAGATTCAATACTGAATTTTGGAGAGCTTGCATGAAACCCTGAGTACGTAGTTATGTTTGAGCCAAGTATACTAGAAGGAGAATAAGTGAAGGAGGAACGAGAGGCAACAGTGAAATAGGTTCCAACTCATATTTTGGAAACAAGAATTAAGAAGCTACGAAATTGTGAAGTTAAAGACGGTCAAAGCACAATGGAGTTAAGCTTAGGAAAATGCGACTTAGAAGATTGAAGACTAGATTCGCGCATCATATCGCTTTTTAAGAGTATATCCATGATCTCTCTTTTCCTATAGAGCTTACTCACATGGTATCTTTTGTGTATATCCTCTCGGTCCTATCCTCAATCTAATTTCTGTTGCAAACCCCATAGGGAGTATGACTCATCTGTTAGTAACACATGTTGGGGCTTGAGGGTGTTCGTTGGGTTGACTAAACACTTTTTTTGGGTTTTATAGGATATGGGTTAGTTTTAGGAAGGGATTCCTTGTGACCTGAAAAAAAAAAAGGAGTCCGTCATGCTTAGTTTCCTATAAACATATATATTGGTTGGGTTGAGTAATTCTTTGGGTGTCAGTCTGAGTTGATTTCGGTCTTCGGGGCTGATGCTTAGGGAGTTCTTCTCCTAATCAGGATATAGGTGGCGTAGATTTCCAGTTTTGACATTGCCTAATGGGCACAAAGTTTTTACTTGCTTCTATCACTAGACTATATCTTTAGGTAGGAACAGTTGGATGTAAACATGTGCTTGAGACATGTTATGATTGATGATTGCAAGTGGTTGCTAGTGGTTGCTCGTGGATGCATTTACACATTAGGCACTAGATCGGCTCAATCACCTTTCATATTGCATATGCATGAGTGTTTATACTTGTTTATGGATGAAATTGAATGTGTTATCATGTGGATGTTACATATGGATGGATGTTTGTGCACACATATAGTGTTTATGTGACTAGGACTATTTGCATACATGTTGGACTCATGGCACTTAACTTATTTTGCATTAGAAGATCAATCAGGCCTGATCATTTGTATAAGACCAGGAACATATACACACACTTCTTGCATATGTTCATACAGCATTAGAAATCTCTTAAGGACAATGGTTGCCTGTGGATGATGTTTTGAGTAGATGGATGATTGGGTGGTAGGACAAATCCTCCCTAACTTAGAGATTTCGGGGACGAAATCCTTTAAGGTGGGGAGAATGTAACAACCCGAATTTTATAACATGTTAAAACAAGAAATCATGGCAGAATTAAATATTAAAATCTGAATCAAGGGAAACGGGCTGTTCCAATGCGTTCGTCTCGGAAAAATACGCGAAATAGAGTCCAAGTTTTCGAGAATCGGAGTCCGTATGACCAAGTTATGGCCTGTCAAAGTTTTCAGAAAATTTCAAGTTCAAAATAGTTTAAAACTAGAGAAAAATTCGAATTCGAGCGCACAGGGGGCAGGGCGGGAAAATTCCCGCCCAGGTCAAGTCGACAGGGGTGTCGACTGCACAGTCGACACCCCCCCATGTCGACTGTGCAGTCGACATGGGTGTCGACTTGCCTGGTCAAGCCTAGTCGGCCTGGGTGCACCTGCTTGGCCTTGTGCTCTGTTCTGATGGCCTGTGACGGATTTTGAGGGTTCAGATCTGTTCTAGGGTTTATCTAAGGGCCTAAACTACTCCTAACATCTATAAATACAACCTAAGGCCTAACCTAATTCATAACAAATCATTCTTACACCTAAATGCTGCTGGAATCTCTCTTGAGCCATGGCTGCCGTCTCCAAATTAAAGCTTAAGCGTTCAAACCCAAATCAAATCAAAGATCAATGCTTCTATAGCAAATTCAAGAGGATAGATCAATGACACTGCAACTTTCAACGACAAATTCACTCCCTAATTCATTAGCCGTTCTCTGTAAGTTCTAGTTGCTTTCTGATTTAAATATTTAATTGTAATGTGGCCATGAATTAAAGTGGAATTGGATTAAGTATGATCCATTCCTGTTGCTTTTTGAATCTTTAGTTTAGAGATTTGTCTACCTTTATTCTCATGACAAGTTTGTGATTTATTCAGTAGTTTCCTTGATTCGTAATGATGTTATCATCAAGTTGTATTCTTTGTGCCTATCATGATGTTGTTTTCTCTCTGATCTATTTATTATGCAAATTTCTACCTTCCCCTATTTGTTTTCTTTTGATGAACCTTGGTCAACTTCGAACCTTGGCCTAAAATCGCGATTCGCATACGAGATGTATACGGGGGAATAATGGGATTATTGCCTATAAGAATACGATTAATAATTGGCAACATGAAATTGGATGTTATCATTTTATTTGCAAGTTTGGGGTAGATCTGTAAATTTTGGTATAATCCTGTTATGATAAAATTTGCATAAATATTATATACATGGAATTCGACACCAATTGGATCTATTTAATATAACATGAAATTTGGTATATATAACATGTATGTAATTTGGCATGTAAAATAAAGTTATGAGTTTTGGAGCCTATGTAAATTAAATCAAAAGATTGGGCTTATGTTAATTAGGCATGTGTAGACTTGGAAATTTGAGGATGAAAGCGATTGTAAACTTTATAATTGGCATAAACATGTATTATGAACTTGGGCAACTGGCATGTATTGAAATAAAAAGATTATAGTTTGGGATAACTACATCATGAATCATCGGATTTGGGTTTATTGGGTATAAAACTTGATACATGTAATTTTGACTAGATCTTGACATATGTAAAAAGGCATGAAACTTGGTATATATGTAAACTGACTAGAATTGGGTACATATATTAGTTGGCATGTAATAGCCTTAAAAGGGGGATAAATATAAATTGAGATAAGTTGCCTTTAATGGCCTACGATAAATTGTGGTAAAATCGGTATGATTTTGCATACCATTAATATATGGACATAATTGAGTCAATTATGGACATCGTTAAATTAGGAATTAATTGGTAATTTGAATAGGGGAAATAAATTCAAATTGGGGTAAAATATTATAAGCGATAATCAATGCTTAGGACACGAGGTTGGACTCATTTGTGATGTAAACCTGCCTGGAACCGCCCGGCGAATCCAGTAGTCACAAGTGTCAACCCAATGTGAGAGGTCCTAGGCCCAAATTAAAAGCGTAACAGTTGTAAAGAGACGAGGTTAGACTCTTTTACGGTGTAAGACTGCCCGGACCCGCCCAGCAAATCCAGCTGCCATAAATGTCAGTCTAATGTGAGGGGTCTTTATAAGGTTACGGCCTTAATGAATTAAGAAATACTTAACCAGATAAATATGTGGTGGGACATGGGGGTTAAGTGGGTGACATGTGGGTGACATGTGGAAATACGAATAGTAATACTTAACCAACGTAACATGGTAATTAGACCAGTGGGTGGGGTTAAGTAAATAAGAACACTTAACCAATATGATATAAATGGGTGGGTTAAGTAATATGATTAGGTTAATCTGGACACTTAACCAATTTAATATGTTGACTACGGGAGTGGGTAAGGTTAAGCAAATGTTTAACCATTATAACATGATTAAACTGGACTAGAGAGTGGGGTTAAGTTAATGAGAACACTTAACTAATACGATGGGTTAATTAGATAAGTGGTTGCGGTTAAGTAGTAACACTTAACCAACATAACAGGACAAGCGGGTGGGTTAAGTTAACTTGAATAAGTTGATAACACTTGACCATTATAATATGACTAGTGGATGGGGTTAAGTTAACATGCACTTAACCAATCTGATGTGATGCGTGGTAGGGTTAAGTAACACATGGGGGTTAAGTTAACAAGAAAATTCTTAACCAATGTAACCAGATAGACGAACGGGGTTAAGTTAATAAAACACACTTAACCAATCAAACATAATAAGCGAGAAAGGTTAAGTTGACTAAGGTAAACACTTAACCATGGTAACATAACAAGTAGAAGGGTTAAGTACATATCGGGTTGGTGGGTAATATTAGTAAATATAGGCCCACATACACTTAACCATTAAATACACATGCTTGAATCAGTAGTGGGGTTAAGTACACATCAGGGCTGGTGGGTAATATCAGAGAATATAGGCCCACAGATTTAACCATTAGAAAAACCTAGTAACGGGGACCCATTTCAGCAGTAACCCACATTAGGTATCAACGGAACCCTGAGCTAGGCAGGGTGGGGCACGATTACTGGGCTGATTATAAGAGGTCAAATTAGCGGCGGTTGGTGCAGCAGTGCAGGTTCCAATGGAGTGCGGGCGTGCACACACTTCGGCGCAGAAAGTTTAGCCACTGGGCATCAGTAGGTATAAAGCTGTGCATCTTGATTGTGTCAGGGTTGCCACCATGGGACTTGATACACCCCATGGTGGGACCAGCACAGGTATCTACAAGTAGGGGGGCGCGTGACACAAACGGGAACTAGGTCAAGTAGGGAGCCGATCGATAAGGTAGTAAGGGTGCATCGAATATATACATGGCCATTGGGGTGATCGAGGTGGAATCCTCATAATCGATGTACACCTGAAGGCTACCATAATTGTGGGGATTGGGATCACGTTGTAATTATTATATAACACGGGCTACTAGTTGGGACACTAGTAAGGGGTACGGATCCTTGTTACACAGGACAGTAGTTGGGACACTAGTAGGAACACTAATCATTCCATGTAAGACACTTATGAGGATGCTAGTTAGGTGGTGCAGGGCAAATAGATATCGTTTTAATGGTAAAGCTTAGAAACCTTGCGATGTTATTCTTGATAGAAACCATGCGGTGTGATACTTGATAGGAATTATAGGACGTTATACTTGTTTCATCGTGCCCGAAGTTTATCTTGTTACCTTAGTTTACCTTGTAATCATAGTTTATCTTGTTGTCTTAGTTTATCTTGCCTACCTTGTTATCATGCTTATGTTTACTTTCAGTTTATTCATGTCATGTTATCTTTATCTATTTTTATGCTGAAAGTCACTAGGACTTACTCAGTCTTTATGACTGACCCGTTTTGTTTCGCCTCTTTTTCTTCCGTTCCCCCCCTCCCCCAGGTTCACATGGTGGGAATACAGCTTAGTTCGGATCTTACCAAGCTCCAAGGCTCTTTCATGTATGGCTTGGATTTCTCTTGGCTATGGCTTGCTTTGCTTTATTGGGGAATACTGCAGTTTGTTTTTATGCTTCTTTGTTTTTGAGCAAGATAGATATCTTAACTATGAAATTGGGTATTGGGAGTTGATGGGCTTTTCTTGTAAACATGTATATTTAATAAATGATTTGAAGTACTTCCACTTTATTTTCTGCTGTTTTATATATGTCTGTCTTGTAATATTTCTGTTCCAGTACCCATAATACTCCATTGAAGTTAAGGCATTCCCTTTGTGAGTGACCTTAACAGATGTGGGGTGTTACAGGAATGAGGCCCAATCTATCACCTTATAACGTTAATTATATGGATTCCATACAACACATGTATATAAATAGCAACGATAATAATCAACCATCATCCAAAGTGCACCACACAACTGCATAAGCATTAAATATAAATAATTAACGCTAGCACAGCCTGTCGACCAATCGATCGACATACGATTAAATAATTAGGATTAGTCTACGCCAAATATCATCCCAACACCCATGTGGGGTTTCAAATCAACAAACACAGATTTTTATTTGTGCAGCTGGGCGATGTGTAAAATTTATCGTCCCAATCAATATCAGTCAAATCAGTGTATATAAACAAATCGACCGATTTTTTTATAAATATTTATTTATTTACATTCACTATATTTATACTTACGTTAAAAATTATATTTTTAACGATAATTAATTTATTTCAACACATGAATATTTATTTTTCAATCATTCCACAACACAATCAATTTTCACAACACATCAATCAAACAAACAAGCCGTCCATGGTCTGTGGACGATGGGTGTCGGGTGCTACTAAACACCGTCTGCATCCTAGTATATATTTCTAACTAGAAAAGTAAATTTAAAGTGAGAAGTTCTCACCAAAGCTATCCCAACTCCGCGACACTTCTAATGTAGGAAATCTCCATCGTGCTCGCCTTTTGTCAATGTCATTATCCGTAGCCACTACATATATAAAAATCACATTTTTATATTCTTGCTATGTATATAAAAATCACATTTTTACACCGCTACTATATAAATAAAAATTCTATTTTTACAACGCTACTATATAGATAAAAATTCTATTTTTACAACGCTACTATAAAGATAAAAATTCTATTTTTACAATGCTACTATATAGATAAAAATTCTATTTTTACAACGCTACTATATAGATAAAAATTCTATTTTTACAAAGCTACTATATAGATAAAAATTCTATTTTTACAACGCTACTATATAGATAAAAATTCTATTTTTACAACGCTACTATATAGATAAAAATTCTATTTTTATCACGCTATTCTCTACATAAAGATTTCGCCTTTTCAAATATAAAGATCTCGCCTTTTCATTTCATCACTATAAAAATCACATTTTTTTATTGTTCCCACATAATAAAAATTATATTTTTAACATTCCTATTATATAAAAATTATATCTTTGTTCGCAAATCACTTATAAAAAAAACCAGATTTTTATATGCTAATTAAACTGAAATAAATTGAAATAACTTACAGTATTTCGATCGCAGGAGGGGGGTAGTTTTCTTTGATCGCTGAAGAGGGAGAATCGAGAGGAGGAGGGAGGTCGCGTTGTCAGGCAGGGGGGAGCGGCTATCGTCTGAACGGCGGTGCTATTGGGGTAGCGGAATCGGTGGAGCAATTGGAGGTTGTGGGGGTTCGCGGTCACGAAGGGGTTTTGGGGGAAGGGTCTGGCGCCTTGCGTCGTCGGTGAGGTGGTGGGCGGCGTCGGCTCCGGCGCGGGGAGAGGCTGGTGGAGCGGCGGACAAGGGTAGGGTTCGATCCCGATCCCCTTTTCTCTTTTTTTTTTTATTTTAAATTGAACGGGGGTTGACTTCTGAAAGAGGGAAAAGAGGTGAGGGTTTATAAATAAATATATTATTTTAATTTTAGTCTTAAAATCCAAAAAGTAACTTTTATGTCCGAACTCGAAATCAAACCCACCGACTGTCATCCATAGCTAATTACCCCCATTCCGAACACAATGGGATATGTATCGTAAGCTGATTCGACCATTTCGATCAGTTTTCGTCAAAATCAAAATATATCTTTATAAATTGAATTTGAACGCGCATTTCAATTTACCGGGGCCACATACTATCTCTAAAAATTCCCGAAAAATATTTTCTAGCTTCGTGTTGATGATACGGTCCTAACAAAACTAATTTCATCGAATTCTGAGACCATTTGAAAAATGGCCATTTTCCAGTCGATTAAAATCAACTGAAACTGGTCAAACGCGTTTTCCTTTGCCACGCTCACATATTGAATTCAAAAATTATGAAATTTGAAACCTAGCAATAACTTGACATCACGGATCCAACAAAAGTGGTTTTGTCGAAATCCGAGGTCGTTTGCAAAATTCCCATTTTTAAGGGCTTGAATTCCATAGCGACTATTCAGAATTTTCAACTGGGCATAACTTTTGATCCCCGCTATGAAATTTTGATTTTTTGGATTCGTTGGTAAGATATTCTCAAATAGATTCAAAGATTTTTGGTTTTGCTAAAATCCGGTTTATTTTGCACTCGGTATGTTCATTTGAAGTTTTGAAATCGAATTTTCGAACAACCGCGCCATTTTCAATTCCTTTTATATTTATAAATAAATATTTATATTCTAACGACGATTTATATAAATATATACGTTCGAATTCCATTCAAAATAAATTTCTCGTCGATATTATTTAAAACAATTCATTTTAAATATTCAAAATTCACTAAAATTGCCGAAATAAAAATTTTAAATTGGCTCGCATTTCCGGGTTATTACATTCTCCCCCACTTAAAACTTTTCGTCCCTGAAAAGGAACGAAGCCGAAAGTTGTTTAACAATTCAACTCAACTTCCATTATTTTGATTACGGCTTGAGTTCTTCAACTTTTCAGTTTCTAAGAAGTTTTCAAATTCTTCAAAAATTTGGCTAACACCCTAAATTTTCGAAAAATTTCACCATAACCTCCCCTACACCAGGAGCACCGAGAAAATCCCGAAATTGCCGTACAGGCCTTCTGATCTCAAAAAGAAAAAAAAAACAAGCGGCTAGCCAATCGGCTCATAAAATCATCATCACCCAAACAAAACAGTAAATTATGGTAAACTTGTACCTATTTGTCGGGAAAACAAATTTTATTCTTCTTCTCTAGCCTCCTTGCTATGACCTGTTCACACATATATATGTACAAGCATGCAATTGCAAATAATTTTCGATACAATTCAACATTTGATGCAATTAGCATAATGGTTCAAAATTATCAAACAAATAAACAAGCAACACAAACATCAATCAATTAGCGGATTAACGTTTCAAATTCATAATTTTGATATATAGTCAAAAATCATGTTTTTGATGCCAAATCACAACAAATAAATCTATTTAAGTTTTGGTTCTCACACCAGTCTAATGGAAATATATAGATATCACACCTTCGAAACACGAACATAAGTTCTGATGATGATCGATCAATCATCAGAACCATCTCCGGGTGTCTAGAATGCGATTCTATATCTATCCAGTAAATTAAAACTTCGAATATACATTCATGACGCGTATATGCAAAATCTTTATATATTGGATTGTCCAAATTCAATATAAATAAATATTCAAATACATAGAGAAGGTTTAAATTTTCAAAACAATATTGTTTTCATTTGAAAAATATACTCTTCACACTCGTTCTAGGATACTACTGATCCTATCTCTAACGAGTTATTCTAATTGGATATTACTAATCCAATATCTGATGAATTCTTTCGTATGGTTCTAATGTGTCTTGTTCTCGAGCTCTGTAAACCAAAGCTCTAATACCAACTGTAACGGTAAGGAATTTCGCTCGATCTGAATCGATCGTTAAACCGACTAAGACCGTTCGAAACCCCTGATCGTTTTGAGAACATGACAAATTGAACGCAAACCGAAGAATATTTCATTGTTAATTACAACAATTCCGTCAGATATAAGAATATACAGAGTAAGAATAAATATACATTCTACAAATAGCAGAGATTACAATAAACTACGAAGCAGCGGAAAATAATACAATACACAACTAGAAATAATACACGGATACAGAGCTTTCAGAGTATCGTTCCAGCTGTAAATCAGGATCCTATGAATATAAATCTGCAAAACCAAAACTACTAGCTGCCCGTGTCGAAAATAGTGGCACCCAGAATTTAGGTTAAAACAATAAACTCCAGGTCAGTCATGTGACTGGTGTGAGAACTAAAACGGTTATTAATCTTTATTTTAAAGTTCGGTAAATCAAGGGACCACGCCGTATAACACGGAATGGGGTTTCCTCCCAAGAATACCAGTGCATAAAACAAACAGCGCAATGCTAAATAAAGAAAAATGAAGCTATTATAAGACCCAAGTCCCATCACACAATGCAACGCAAGCCCGAGGATAGGGTTTTTACCTTATAATAGCCAAAGCATGCTTGATACGTTTAAAACAAGTCATTTGATACTATAATAAATGTATAGTGTCAAAACAATTTCAATCATAAATATCAATCATAGGCGGCATGAATGACCCATACCACTATGTCGCCATACTAGGTTCAACAAATAAAACCGAATTATCACGTATTGGAAATTGGATTTCCGTCATGAGTCGAGGCAAGGGGCAAGCTCCTCTTCGATTCGAGACACTCTAGCAAATGCCTCAGGACCACACTATGATCCTTTGGAACCTCCAAGGCCGGTCCTCTCTTACTTTTGAGGATTAGTTATTCCTGAACACACGTTTCCCGGTCCTTACAGACCTATATCCGAGGCACCTCGCATTCCAACAACCACACAGGTGAAAAGTATATAAATGTCAGGGCTGGTAGGTCACTGACACCACCATAGCTAGAAAGAAACGTCGTGCACTCCTTGGGTCCTTCTCCCGTTTTTGACTCATACCAGGGTGTGAGGCTCGCGAATCCACGTTATACACAAAGCTGCGCCACACAGGCCGTGCTTTGATCATCAACCACAAGACTTTGCTTTTCAACAAAAGCCTTGATCAATTGCCGCTTACGCGTGCCACACTGGCAATTCACTCCATGCGACTGATGTAACACCCCGTGTATTTTATAACAGTGAAATCCACAAATTAAACTATAATAAATTCTAGTTAAAGTATTAAGGGAAACGAGATATGCCATTGTGTTCGTCACGGAAAAATACGCGAAATAGAGTCCGAGTTTTCGAAAAACGGAGTCCGTATGACCAAGTTATGGCCCGATGAAGTTTCAGAAAATTCGAATTTCGAAAACAGATTTGAAATTCAGCCAATCAGAGTAGGCGGGGAAATTCCCGCCCAAAACCACCAGGTCGACCTGGGGGTCGACCCTAGGGTCGACCTGCCAGGCCAGGTCGACCTGGGAGTCGACCTAGGTGTCGACCTGCCCAGGCAGGTCGACTCTAGAGTCGACCTGGGGGTCGACTGGGGAGTCGACCTGGCCCCTGAGCCAGGTCGAACCCAGCCCACCCTGGCTGGCCTGGTCTATGTTTGGTCGATTTTCTGAGCCTTGCCTTGTCACTAGGGCTAGGTGTCAGCTCCTGATTGGCCTCTCCTTCAAACGAACGGCTATTATTAAACCAAGCTTCATCGACGGTCTAAATCAACTCAAAAACTCTATAAAAAGGACCTAAGACTAACCCTAATTCACTTAAACTAAAATGGAGATGAGACCGTCATGCTGCTGAGGAGAGACTGAGGATAGCCGTCAGAAAATAAAGGGACAATTAGGAGATAAATCAAAAGCTTAAAGCAACGTCAAATCAATCAAAACAACGCCTACAACAAAGGATAGCATCTCCAAATTCAGAATTCAGATTCCTGAATTGAAGATTCGTCACACGTTGTAAGTAGAGTGCTATTCCGATGTGAATTAAATAATTGTGTTGATTTGTGTAAAGTAAGAAATGGAATTGTGGCGATAATAATCTATATTTGTATGTTGCTTTGATGCTAAACGATTTGGGAATATTATGGTATACGATTGGATATTTGCAAGTACGCGATTTGCGTTGGAAGTTAACAACGAAATGGAATTGTGGCGATAATAACTTATGTTTGTATGTTATTTTGATTTGGCAATGCTATGGTGTACGATTTGATTCATACAAGTATATGGTTTATGTTGACAACCACATGTTGTGGAATTTTAATTGGGATTCATGCAAGCATATGATTCATATTGAAAACTACATGTTTGTGGTAGTTATTTACAACACCCATTTGATAATTGCAAGTATATGATTCATGTTGAAAATAACAACTATATGTTGTAATAGTTTATTTAAAAATTCATGCAAGTATATAATTTATTCTTATGCTAACATGATGTATAATTCTATGGTCATCTTTAGTGTAATTTGATCCACTTAAGTATTATGATTCATATGAAGGTTATGTTGGAATTGGCATCATAGTTCAAGTATAAAAATCATGATTTTGTAATAGTGACAAAAGCAAGCGTCTTTGTAAGCTTGTATTAATTTTATGAACATGACTAAACTATGTTTGTTATTATGCCTAGTTGAAACCATGTTTCTAGGCTTATGTTGTTATCATAATCATATGATAATATATTTGGCACATAAGTTACATTAGAAATTACACTAGAATTACATCCCACTTACAAGTTACATAGATAGGATAAAAACCATGACTATATGAATAGAAGGACTCATGTTCAATTATGATTATGCCATAATTATATGATTAGAATGGTTCATGTTTAAGTATCATTTATGCCATGACTACACGAATAGAATGATTCATGCTTTGTTTATACCATGATTATGTGAATAGAATGATTCATGCTTTGTTTATACCATGATTATGTGAATAGAATGATTCATGTTTAAGTATTGCTTATATTATATGTTGTTACAATTGCAAGTTCACATGCGCCTACCTTATGTTAATTGAATCGTTATGTTGTAAGTTCATGCGTTCACACTCCCCTTTTTATGTTACCTTATAAACACCATGTTATAAGCCTCCCCTTTTTATATGGCTAAATTGGGTTTAAGTATTAAACCCAACACACCTTACATTTGAACGAACGTGTAAAACGGGGGTATTGACGTTTGGGCTAAAATATAGAACATATGTGTTGGCATGTTTGACGCATGCCAACAACCTTGGAAAACAATTAAGTGGCATAAATAAATCTTAATCGATAAAGATGAATTTTAATAATGGGCCGCAAATATTTACATATAAAAAGAAAAGAGACAAAATATGTAAATGTAGAAAATACGATGTGTTTAACCCGAGGTTGGATTGAGTTGTGATGTAAACCTGCCCGGAACCGCCCGGCTGTCCAGTAGTCACAACAATACCTATACAATGTGGGTGGTTAAACATGGAGCCCAATAAGGACCCGAGGTTAGACTGAGTTGTGGCGTAAGACTGCCCGGACCCAACCGGCAACAGGCAGCCACAACAATACCTGTCTAATGTGAGAGGTCAAGGCTTTAATAAGACTATTAAGGTTGAGTCAGGATTGATAAGTGAATTAAGACTTAATCAAAATGGAACATGCTAAACTAAACAGACTGATTGGGGGGTTAGGTTTATAAAACACTTAACCAACTTAGCATGTTGGCTAGAAATAGAAAACCTAGTAGCGGGGGACCCTTTTCAGCAGTAACCCTACAAGGCGTATCATGATACCCTGAAACTAGGCAGGGTGGGGCACGATTACTGGGCTGACTGTAAGAGGTCAAATCGACGGCGGTGGTGCAGCAGTGTAGGTTCTAACGGGGTGCGGGCGTGCACACACTCCGGCGCAGAAAAATAAGGCACTGGGCACCAGTAGCATACCTGTGCATTCTAGGATTGTGTCGGGCCGCCACCATGGGACTTGATACACCCCATGGTGGGACCAGCATAGGTAACTACAACATCGGGGGCCGTAAGACACATGTAACTATGCGAGTAGGAGCCGATCATCATAAAATGGATCACTTCACCCTGATTATGGTGTGCCTGTTGGGAACTAGTTTATATGGGTACAGAGATTAATATGGGGTACGATAGTATATTCGACCCTAGACAACTTAACTTGGTTTATGGTGCTTTCCCATTTCTAGTTTATACATATCATACCCAGTTCTTTATTCATAGACTGAATAGTCCTAGACTTACTCAGGCTATATGTCTGACTCTACTTTTCTTTCGTCTTCTTTTCTTCCGTTCCCCCCCCCCCCAGGTCCACAGGGAGGGAATACCACAGCTTGACCAGCCTTCATATCCAGCTTGAAGAGAAAGAATGTATTGCTTGGATCTTTTCGTTTTGGACTATGGCTTTGGACAACAATTATGGGACTTTTGCAGTTTATTTATGTTTTCTTTATGCTTCTTTAAATAATGTAATCAAGACAGTTATGAAGATGTTATGTTTTTGGAAGTGTTGTAAGACAATTTATGGTATGGTCGGTGTAACACGTATTTGAATGAAATAAAAGTTGTTGTTTTCCGCTGCTCAAAAATATGTGTTATTATATCTTTCTTGTATATCTGTGATTTATACTTATAAACCTCCACCAAAATTAGGGCATTCCCTTTGAGAGTGACCCTAACGGAGGTGGGGTGTTTCACTTGGTATCAGAGCATAGGTTTACCAGATAAGATAAAAAAAAAAGTTTTGAAAATTTATTTTCAAAAAGAAATTTAAAGAAGCATTTTTAAAAGATAAAATATTATTTTATTTTAAAAGGCAAAGTCCCCCCCAAAGCCATAGAAACTATCTCTTATCCTTCGTTTTGAATCTATCCTTTTTGTTTCAGCATGTCCGAAGAACTTAACTTGCTAGAGGGTGTACCAATACCTGGTTGGTTTAGACGGTTCTTAGAAGCAAGGGCCACTCAACCAGGTCCTACCGTTCCTCCTCCCCCAGCTGCAGGAAATCATCCAGCTGCAGCAGCACCTCTTCCTCCACCTCATCCGCGGGGAAACACCTTTGCTAAGATATGTAAAGATTTTAAAGCTATGGGAGGAAAGGATTTTCATGGAGCTGAGTCCTTTGTGGCAGCTAGAAATTGGCTGAAAGAAACCGAGGACTTATTCATCATCTTTGAGGTAGAGGATAGACAGAAAGTACAACTGGCAGTATGGCTACTTAAAGGCGAGGCTTCCTACTGGTGGGAAGTCACTAATGCGGAAAGACCAGTGGAAACATGGGAGGACTTTAGGGCAAGGTTTGAGGCTAAATTTCTCTCAGATGCGGAAAGGAGTTTGCAGTTGGAAAAATTCTTATTTCTTAAGCAAGGGAACAAGGCAGTCAAAGACTATGTTAATCAGTTTGATGAGCTGGCTAGGTTCGGACTGGACCTAGTCAACACCCCACACAAGAAGGCTCTCCGTTTTGTCAAAGGGTTGAATGAGCTGTTACACAGTTTGGCCATGACCCATATACCCATGGGAGCTACGTATGAAAGGTTGGTACAGATGGCGTTGCTGAACGAAGAGGATAAGGGCAAGAAGGAGACAAAGGCAGAAAACTCTCAAGGGAAGAAAGAAGGTTTGCAGCCTAAGAAGACGGACTTTAAGAAGGGCGGGAAAGGCAACAAAGAGAAGAGGAAGTGTAATTTCTGTGGCAAAGTAGGGCACTTAGTGAAAGATTGCCGGAAAAAGAAGGCCAAGATGAATGGTGGGTGCTTTTCTTGCGGTGAGACAGGCCACATGGCAAAGGACTTCCCAAAGAAACGAGGACAGGGGCAGAGGGCTGGATCCACCTCAGGGGCACAAGTTCATGTGCTAGAAGCGCCACCTCTGCAACAACGAGGTATAAATACTTCTGTAGAAAGTGTAGTTTATCTTTATGATCACCCCATTCGCACTTTATTTGATTCCGGCGCATCACACTCCTTTACCTCGTCTGCTTTAGTAGAATCTCTGCACCTAAAAACTAATATGGTAGAGGACCCCTTAATTGTTTCAAACCCAATTGGGGGCCCAACTCATTTGTCTATGATCTGTTTGGGATTGAAAATTTCTATTCTAAGCGTAGAATTTAAATGTAGTGTCTTTGTTTTGGGCTTTTCGGGATATGGTTTGATTTTGGGCATGGATTGGCTATCCAGTAATGGGGCCATCCTCGATTGTGAGAAAAGGGTTGTTAGGCTCCTAACCCAGCTCGGTAATACTTTGGAAATTTCTTGTAATCCCTCGTATGTGGTTATGCTTAGTTACCTTGAATCGCTAGATGCCTCCGTTGAAAATTTGCAATCGGTTAGAGTGGTCCGGGAATATCCGGATGTCTTCGAAGAGGTGAAGGGCTTGCCTCCGAAGCGGGAGATAGACTTCCGCATATACCTTGTAGATAATGCAAAGCCCGTTGCGTTGCCCGTTAGACACATGGCTCCACGGGAAAGGAAAGAGCTCAGTAAACAGATTAAAGAGCTTCTAGAAAAGGGGTTCATTAGGAAGAGTATTTCAGAATGGGGCGCTCCAGTGGTGTTCGCTACAAAGGCGGATGGTTCACTCCATCTATGTGTTGACTATAGGGAGCTCAATAAGATAACGAAAAAGAATTAGCACCCTCTCCCCAGAATTGACGATCTGTTTGATCAGCTTGTAGGAGCGTCTGTTTTCTCCCAACTCGATCTAGCGACCGGTTTTCATCAGCTAAGGGTGGCTGAAGATAGTATCGATAAAACGGCATTCAGAACCCCAGACGGCTTCTTTGAATGGCTTGTCATGCCTTTCGGCTTGACAAATGCACCTGCTTACTTCGTGGACCTGATGAGTAGGGTATTCAGAGATTTCCTCAATAAGTTCATAGTGGTCTTCGTAGACGATATCCTTATCTTCTCAAAGAATGAAGAGGAACATGCTCAGCACTTAAGGGAAATCATGGAAACTCTGCGAGTCCATCAGCTAAAAGCCAAATTCTCCAAATGCCACTTTTAGAGAGAAGAAGTGAGGTTCCTTGGGCACATAGTATCCAAACAAGGGTTAGCAGTGGACCCTGCTAAGGTAGTGGCGGTACAGGATTGGAAGACACCAAGGAATGCAACTGAGGTCCGAAGTTTTCTAGGACTAGCAGGTTTCTATCGAAAGTTCATATGGGATTTTGCGAAAATCTCAGCTCCGCTCACAAAGTTGACCAAGAAGAATCTAGTGTTCAATTAGGACTTGGATTGCGAGTTTGCTTTCCAGCGACTGAAAAGGGCTCTTACAACAGCCCCAGTTTTGACGTTGCCAGATGGAAGCAAGATGTTCATCGTTTATACAGATGCATGTGGGACAGGGTTAGGCGCCGTCTTAATGCAAGAAGGAAGGGTAGTAGCTTATGGCGGGAGACAATTGAAAGTGCATGAAAAGAACTACCCGACCCACGATCTTGAGTTAGCTGCCATCGTCTTTGCACTCAAGTCTTGGCGACACTATCTCCTAGGTGAGAAGTTTGAACTTTACACTGACCATAAACCGTTGAAATACCTTTTCTCGCAGAAAGATCTTAACTTGAGGCAACGGAGATGGATGGAGTTTCTTGCCTCGTATGATTTCGAGATCTCCTATACTCCGGGCAAAGGCAACGTAGTGGCAGACGCGTTGAGCCGAAAGAAACTGACCTTAAGCCCGTTGTTTGTTGAAAGACAAAGCCTAGAGTTTATAGCCAACTTTGACTTTAGGCCCTCCTCCGATTTTGTACCAGGCTTGCTAGCATCTCTCGAAGTACGCCCGACTTTGGTGGACTCGATAGGGACAACACAACGCGAGGACCCTCAGCTTGTGGAGACGATTGATAGGCTAATTAGGGGTGAGACTTCAAGTCACCTCAACAAATACTCCATCGACGATAAGGGTTGGCTAAGGCGAGACGGAAGGCTATGCGTCCCACAGACGAGGGATTTAGTAAAGAAGGTTCTAGAGGAAGCACATCACTCCAAGATGACGATACACCCGGGCGGTGACAAAATGTACAAGAACATAAAAAGAACTTTCTTTTGGAACGGTATGAAAAAGGACGTGGCAGAATTCGTTTCTAAGTGTATGGTGTGCCAACAGGTTAAGGCGGAACAGAAAAAGCCTGGCGGTCTGCTGCATCCTCTAGAGGTCCCGCAGTGGAAGTGGGATAGCATCTCAATGGACTTCATCGATGGGCTGCCTAGGTCTAGGAGAGGCAACACTAGCATATGGGTAATAGTGGATAGGCTTACTAAAAGCGCCCACTTTTTACCTGTCAAAAGTAAAAGAACTGCCTCGTCCCTAGCATCTCTTTACCTCAAGGAAATCGTTCGACTCCATGGAATACCGTCCAACATCGTTAGTGACCGAGACCCTATCTTCACAAGTGAGTTTTGGCGGAGTCTGCAAGAAGCGGTAGGCACACAGTTATGCTTGAGCACAACCTATCATCCCCAAACCGACGGCCAAACAGAAAGAGTGAACAGAGTTTTGGAGGACCTTTTAAGACTGTGCGTCCTTGACTTCGGAGGGACATGGGAAGACCATCTTCCTTTGGTGGAATTTGCCTACAACAACAGCTATCAAGCAACCATCGAAATGGCGCCCTTCGAAGCTTTATATGGAAGACCATGCCGATCGCCCACTTGTTGGTGGGAGTCTACTGATAAGCTCATACTTGGACCAGATATGACCCGAGAGACTTCAGAAAAAGTAGACTTAATACGAAGAAGGATGAAGACGGCCCAAGACAGACAAAAGTCCTACGCCGACAAGAGGAGGACCGACCTTGAATTTGAGGTTGGGGACAGAGTTTTTCTTAAGGTATCTCCGCTAAGGAACGTTGTTCGTTTTGGAACCACAGGAAAGCTAGCACCAAGGTTCGTAGGGCCATTCCCTATCATTGAGAAAATTGGGAAAATGGCCTATAGATTAGAGCTACCCGAAAAACTGGCCGGAGTTCACAACGTCTTTCACGTTTCACATCTCCGAAAATGTCTACATGAGTCTGCTGAAGTGGTAGAGCCAAATATCATAGAAGAAGCTGAAGTGGAACGCGAAGCAACCGTAAGGAAAGTTCCAACCCGCATATTAGGAACAGAAGTGAAGAAGCTACGCAACCGCGAAGTCAAGCTCGTCAAAGTTCAGTGGAGCGACGCCGAGGGAGACGCAACTTGGGAGACTGAAGCTAGGATACGCGCTGCCTACCCTTTTCTTTTCGAGGGTACATCTTTGATCTTTCCTTTTTCCTTAAGTTGCGCTTTTATCTATCTTTTTAGTATATCTCCACGACCCTATCTTTTAGGTAGAAACCCTTTGGATGAAAACATGTAATTGAAACATGTTATGGATGATGATTGCAAGTGGTTGCAAGTGATTGCTAGTGGTTGCTCGTGGTTGCATATACACACACAATCTAGATTTTAGATCGGCTCAATCACTTCATATTGCATATGCATATATGTTTGCATTCGTATATGGTTGAACTTTAATGTGTTGTCATATGGATGTTGCATTTGTATGAATGATTGTGCACTCATGTAGAATCATGAATAGGAGGATTTGCATACATAATGGATTCATAGCACTTACATAATTCGCATTAAGGAGGTCAACTGAATCAGTAGACCGCCTGATTTTGCATTAGATAAGTACATGTACACACACACTTCACATGTTATCATGAAGCATTAGAAGTCTTTTAAGGACAATGGATGCTCGTGTTTGATGGATGAGTAGATGGATGTTTGGATGTTAGGAGGTACATTCTTCCTGAACTTGAAGATTTCGGGACGAAATCCTTTTAAGTGGGGGAGAATGTAACACCCAGTGTATTTTATAACAGTGAAATCCGCAAATTAAAGTATAATAAATTCTAGTTAAAGTATTAAGGGAAACGGGATATGCCATTGCGTTCGTCACGGAAAAATACGCGAAATAGAGTCCGAGTTTTCGAAAAACGGAGTCCGTATGACCAAGTTATGGCCCGATGAAGTTTCAGAAAATTCGAATTTCGAAAACAGATTTGAAATTCAGCCAATCAGAGTAGGCGGGAAAATTCCCGCCCAAACCCACCAGGTCGACCTGGGGGTCGACCCTAGGGTCGACCTGCCAGGCCAGGTCGACCTGGGAGTCGACCTAGGTGTCGACCTGCCCAGGCAGGTCGACTCTAGAGTCGACCTGGGGGTCGACTAGGGAGTCGACCTGGCCCCTGAGCCAGGTCGAACCCAGCCCACCCTGGCTGGCCCGGTCTATGTTTGGTCGATTTTCTGAGCCTTGCCTTGTCACTAGGGCTAGGTGTCAGCTCCTGATTGGCCTCTCCTTCAAACGAACGGCTATTATTAAACCAAGCTTCATCGACGGTCTAAATCAACTCAAAAACTCTATAAAAAGGACCTAAGACTAACCCTAATTTACATAAACTAAAATGGAGATGAGACCGTCATGTTGTTGAGGAGAGACTGAGGATAGTCGTCAGAAAATAAAGAGACAATTAGGAGATAAATCAAAAGCTTAAAGCTACGTCAAATCAATCAAAACAACGCCTACAACAAAGGATAGCATCTCCAACTTCAGAATTCAGATTCCTGAATTGAAGATTCGTCACACGTTGTAAGTAGAGTGCTATTCCGATGTGAATTAAATAATTGTGTTGATTTGTGTAAAGTAAGAAATGGAATTGTGGCGATAATAATCTATATTTGTATGTTGCTTTGATGCAAAACGATTTGGGAATATTATGGTATACGATTGGATATTTGCAAGTACGCGATTTGCGTTGGAAGTTAACAACGAAATGGAATTGTGGCGATAATAACTTATGTTTGTATGGTATTTTGATTTGGCAACGCTATGGTGTACGATTTGATTCATACAAGTATATGGTTTATGTTGACAACCACATGTTGTGGAATTTTAATTGGGATTCATGCAAGCATATGATTCATATTGAAAACTACATGTTTGTGGTAGTTATTTACAACACCCATTTGATAATTGCAAGTATATGATTCATGTTGAAAATTACAACTATATGTTGTAATAGTTTATTTAAAAATTCATGCAAGTATATAATTTATTCTTATGCCAACATGATGTATAATTCTATGGTCATCTTTAGTGTAATTTGATCCACTTAAGTATTATGATTCATATGAAGGTTATGTTGGAATTGGCATCATAGTTCAAGTATAAAAATCATGATTTTGTAATAGTGACAAAAGCAAGCGTCTTTGTAAGCTTGTATTAATTTTATGAACATGACTAAACTATGTTTGTTATTATGCCTAGTTGAAACCATGTTTCTAGGCTTATGTTGTTATCATAATCATTTGATAATATATTTGGCACATAAGTTACATTAGAAATTACACTAGAATTATATCCCACTTACAAGTTACATAGATAGGATAAAAACCATGACTATATGAATAGAAGGACTCATGTTCAATTATGATTATGCCATAATTATATGATTAGAATGGTTCATGTTTAAGTATCATTTATGCCATGACTACACGAATAGAATGATTCATGCTTTGTTTATACCATGATTATGTTATAGAATGATTCATGTTTAAGTATTGCTTATATTATATGTTGTTACAATTGCAAGTTCACATGCGCCTACCTTATGTTGATTGAATCGTTATGTTGCAAGTTCATGCGTTCACACTTCCCTTTTTATGTTACCTTATAAACACCATGTTATAAGCCTCCCCTTTTTATATGGCTAAATTGGGTTTAAGTATTAAACCCAACGCACCTTACATTTGAACGAACGTGTAAAACGGGGGTATTGACGTTTGGGCTAAAATATAGAACATATGTGTTGGCATGTTTGACGCATGCCAACAACCTTGGAAAACAATTAAGTGGCATAAATAAATCTTAATCAATAAAGATGAATTTTAATAATGGGCCGCAAATATTTACATATAAAAAGAAAAGAGACAAAATATGTAAATCTAGAAAATACGATGTGTTTAACCCGAGGTTGGATTGAGTTGTGATGTAAACCTGCCCGGAACCGCCCGGCTGTCCAGTAGTCACGACAATACCTATCCAATGTGGGTGGTTAAACACGGAGCCCAATAAGGACCTGAGGTTAGACTGAGTTGTGGCGTAAGACTGCCCGGACCCAACCGGCAACAGGCAGCCACAACAATACCTGTCTAATGTGAGAGGTCAAGGCTTTAATAAGACTAATAAGGCTGAGTCAGGATTGATAAGTGAATTAAGACTTAATCAAAATGGAACATGCTAAACTAAACAGACTGATTAGGGGGTTAGGTTTATAAAACACTTAACCAACTTAGCATGTTGGCTAGAAATAGAAAACCTAGTAGCGGGGGACCCTTTTCAGCAGTAACCCTACAAGGCGTATCATGATACACTGAAACTAGGCAGGGTGGGGCACGATTACTGGGCTGACTGTAAGAGGTCAAATCGACGGCGGTGGTGCAACAGTGTAGGTTCTAACGGGGTGCGGGCGTGCACACACTCCAGCGCAGAAAAATAAGGCACTGGGCACCAGTAGCATACCTGTGCATTCTAGGATTGTGTCGGGCCGCCACCATGGGACTTGATACACCCCATGGTGGGACCAACATAGGTAACTACAACATCGGGGGCCGTAAGACACATGTAACTATGCAAGTAGGAGCCGATCATCATAAAATGGATCACTTCACCCTGATTATGGGGTGCCTGTTGGGAACTAGTTTATATGGGTACAGAGATTAATATGGGGTACGATAGTATATTCGACCCTAGACAACTTAACTTGGTTTATGGTGCTTTCCCATTTCTAGTTTACACATATCATACCCAGTTCTTTATTTATAGACTGAATAGTCCAAGACTTACTCAGGCTTTATGTCTGACTCTACTTTTCTTTCGTCTTCTTTTCTTCCGTTTCCCTCCCCCCCCCCCCCCCCCAGGTCCACAGGGAGGGAATACCACAGCTTGACCAGCCTTCATATCTAGCTTGAAGAGAAAGAATGTATTGCTTGGATCTTTTCGTTTTGGACTATGGCTTTGGACAACAATTATGGGACTTTTGCAGTTTATTTGTGTTTTCTTTATGCTTCTTTAAATAATGTAATCAAGACAGTTATGAAGATGTTATGATTTTGGAAGTGTTGTAAGACAATTTATGGTATGGTTGGTGTAACACGTATTTGAATGAAATAAAAGTTGTTGTTTTCCGCTACTCAAAAATATGTGTTATTATATCTGTCTTGTATATCTGTGATTTATACTTATAAACCTCCACCAAAATTAGGGCATTCCCTTTGAGAGTGACCCTAACGGAGGTGGGGTGTTTCAACTGATGTCCATCGATATACAACCTCTGAGCTCGTACGTCTCAGAGAACGGCGTTAAGCAATAGAATAAATTCTCCACCGCCAAACAGATGTATATTTAATAGAGATCAATCAACACTGAATAAAATCCAATGTCAGACACACAATCCATTTACAAGTTCGTTCTGGGTCTGAACGAAACCGGAAGCACTTTCCTCGCATATCCATCCATCTCCAAGTACGTCTGGACGATCACCAACTGATTCCCTCATCTTGGGTGTACATCCCAATCAAGATCATCAGTAATCACCCAAACGATGTGAAGACTCCCGGTCTTCGACTACCGTCTTCATCTTCGACTTATCGCCGAATCGGTTATTCAGAATGGGTATAAATCCGGCCTTTCTGAATAACCCACGTATATAATAAACAAATGTTACACAAACACATCGAACGCCTCATTCCAATTCAGAATATTCTTTTATTCAAATTTTCACACTCTTAGGGAAAGGTTCCCATTAATTTTATCAAAGATAAATTCTGCTAAATTTATTCTTTAATCTTCCTTTGGATATCATTTCAAACCATGTTATGGTTTTCCAAACTAATCGGGATTAGCGAACCACACTGAAGTAATTATTTATTTTATTTCCCCATCCCAACCTATTCATCCCATGGGGAAAACTGGTAATACTCCATATCTAACACCACGGTGTTATCGGTAAAATTAATTACCATTTCACGTTCAAATCTAATTATAGATTTAACTATCGATTTGGAGCAAAACTGGTGATACTCCATTCTCGATCACTTTTCAGATTTGATAATTTAAATTATCAATTCACTTTCAATCTAATTAAAGATTCGTTAAAACTCCACTTAGTTTTAATCTTCTCAAAAATCAATATTCTGTCTTTAACTGGGTTAAAGAACCAATGTCATCTAAAATACGATTCACGACAAACTCAAATCACATTTGATATTAAATACAAGGCTCTGAATAGAAAATATACCAGCTTATATTCAATATCAAATTCTGAAACCAACAAATATCGTATTGGAAATAACGATATAAAATATATCTTTCAAATTCCCATAACAATATTTGTATAATCACGAAATCCAACATCGAAATATTCCGAAGACAATTTCGATTCAAATCCATTCCAATTCAATTATTGGAATTTCTGGTTACTTTCAAAACCACTTCCGAATTCAATTTATTTATTTCAAAAATAAATTGATTTTAATTCTGGGTCAAAACTAGTTCATTTTGATAAAAATCTATTTTTATCTTTTCAAATGTGGAATTTTTCATCCCAGTTCTTTCCAAATCACTTCTTATGATTTTACACAAATTATTGATATTTTTAATAATTTTATCAAGGCCCGTACAGTCGATTTCCATCAACGGCCATCGAACTGCACTTACAGCGACCTTTTCCAAATTTGATTTGGACATAATTCCAAATCCAACCATTAGATTTCAAATTTCTAATATTCATTGGAAAGCTCTTTTCGATACGAACCCAACGGTTCCAGTTTTAGGAGATTCCGACGGTCGGATCTCCCGTATTGTCAATTCGAAGTCAATGGTCGAAATTCACGAACTGCCGCGGCGCGGCGCGTTCTATTCAGGCCATTATATATATATATATATATAATATATATATATATATATATTATATATTTCGTCGATTTCCTTTTTAAAACGTATTTTATAAATCGTTTTAAATTCGTTTTCAAAACCATTTCAACTCTATATTCAATTTCAAATCAAAGTTGGATATTTCATATCATTACTATATAAATGATAATATTTTTAAAATGTTATATTTTAATATCACTTCCTTTTCTATATTCATTATAAAAACGAATATAATCGATATAAATATCGTTCACATCAAAATAGCGCAACTCTAATCAACACGGCTTTGTATATTTCAATAAATTCGTTATTCTATTCAACAAATGAATATTTATTCTATTCAACACATGAATCTATATTTCTTTCAACACATGACTAATCTCAACACATGAGTACTGTCAACACATGACTATTCTTGTTATGTAATATATTTTATAAAATTATGGTATCTATCGTTTGATTTTTAATCAGACTCCCACCGTAAATTAGATTCTAATCTTAAATATGATGAAGTTGTAAATTTAATTGTTAAAATATTTTACTCAACACATAATTATTCTCAACACACGAGCATTTATTCTATTCAACACATGAATATATTCTATTGTATTCTTTATTTTCCCGATTGGAATGAGGCCCAATCAATCACCATATAACGTTAATTATATGGATTCCATACAACACATGTATATAAATAGCAACGATAAATAATCAACCATCATCCAAAGTGCACCACACAACTGCATAAGCATTAAATATAAATAATTAACGCTTGCACAGCCTGTCGACCAATCGATCGACATACAATTAAATAATTGGGATTAGTGTACGCCAAATATCATCCCAACACCCGTGTGGGGTTTCAAATCAACAAACACATATTTTTATTTGTGAAGTTGGGCGATGTGTAAAATTTATCGTCCCAATCAATATCAGTCAAATCAGTGTATATAAACAAATCGACCGATTTGTTTATAAATATTTATTTATTCACATTCACTATATTCATATTTACATTAAAAATTATATTTTTAACGATAATTAATTTATTTCAACACATGAATATTTATTTTTCAATCATTCCACAACACAATCAATTTTCACAACACATCAATCAAACAAACAAGCCGTCCATGTTCTCTGGACGACGGGTGTCGGGTGCTACTAAACACCGTCTGCATCCTAGTATATATTTCTAACTAGAAAACTAAATTTAAAGTGAGAAGTTCTCACCAAAGCTATCCCAACTCCACGACACTTCTAATGTAGGAAATTTCCATCGTGCTCGCCTTTTGTCAACGTCACTGTCCGTAGCCACTACATATATAAAAATCACATTTTTATATTCTTGCTATGTATATAAAAATCGCATTTTTATACCGCTACTATATAAATAAAATTTCTATTTTTACAACGCTACTATATAGATAAAAATTCTATTTTTACAATACTACTATATAGAAAAAAAATCTATTTTTACAACGCTACTATATAGATAAAAATTCTATTTTTACAACGCTACTATATAGATAAAAAATCTATTTTTACAACGCTACTATATAGACAAAAATTCTATATTTACAACGCTGCTATATAGATAAAAATTCTATTTTTACAACGCTGCTATATAGATAAAAATTCTATTTTTACAACGCTACTATGTAGATAAAAATTCTATTTTTACAACGCTCCTATATAGATAAAAATTCTATTTTTACAACGCTACTATATAGATAAAAATTCTATTTTTATCACGCTATTCTCTACATAAAGATTTCGCCTTTTCAAATATAAAGATCTCGCCTTTTCATTTCATCACTATAAAAATCACATTTTTTTATTGTTCCCACATAATAAAAATTATATTTTTAACATTCCTATTATATAAAAATTATATCTTTGCTCGAAAATCACTTATAAAAAAAAACCAGATTTTTATATGCTAATTAAACTGAAATAAATCGAAATAACTTACAGTATTTTGATCGCAGGAGGGGGTAGTTTTCTTTGATCGCTGAAGAGGGAGAATCGAGAGGAGGAGGGAGGTCGCGTTGTCAGGCAGGGGGGAGCGGCTATCGCCTGAACGACGGTGCTATTAGGGTAGCGGAATCGGTGGAGCGATTGGAGGTTGTGGGGGATCGCGGTCACGAAGGGGGTTTGGGGGAAGGGTCTGGCGCCTTGCGTCGTAGGTGTGGTGGTGGGCGGCGTCGGCTCCGGCGCGGGGAGAGGCTGGTGGAGCGGCGGACATGGGGTAGGGTTCGATCCCGGTCCCCTTTTCTCTTTTATTTTATTTTATTTCAAATCGAAGGGGGGTTGACTTCTGAAAGAGGGAAAAGAGGTGAGGGATTATAAATAAATATATTATTTTAATTTTAATCTTAAAATCCAAAAAGTAACTTTTATTTTCGAACTCCAAATCAAACCCACCAAGTGTCGTCCGTAGCTAATTACCCCCATTCCGAACACAATGGGATATGTATCGTAAGTTGATTCGACCATTTCGATCAGTTTTCGTCAAAATCAAAATATATCTCTAAAAATTGAATTTGAACGCGCATTTCAATTTACCGGGGCCACATACTATCTCTAAAAATTCCTGAAAAATACTTTCTAGCTTCGTGTTGACGATACGGTCCTAACAAAACTAATTTCATCGAATTCTGAGACCATTTGAAAAATGGCCATTTTCCAGTCGATTAAAATCAACTGAAACTGGTCAAACGCGTTTTTCTTTGCCACGCTCACATATTGAATTCAAAAATTATGAAATTTGAAACCTAGTAATAACTTGACATCACGGATCCAACAAAAGTGGTTTCGTCGAAATCCTAGGTCGTTTGCAAAATTCCCCTTTTTAAGGGCCTGAATTCCATAGCGACTATTCAGAATTTTCAACTGGGCATAACTTTTGATCCCCGCTATGAAATTTTGATTTTTCGGATTCATTGGAAAGATATTCTCAAATAGATTCAAAGATTTTTGGTTTCGCTAAAATCCGGTTTATTTTGCACCCGGTATGTTTATTTGAAGTTTTGAAATCGAATTTTCGAACTACCGCGCCATTTTCAATTCCTTTTATATTGATAAATAAATATTTATATTCTAACGACGATCTATATAAATATATACGTTCGAATTCCATTCAAAATAAATTTCTCGTCGATATTATTTAAAATAATTCATTTTAAATATTTAAAATTCACTAAAATTGCCGAAATAAATTTTTTAAATTGGCTCGCATTTCCGGGTTGTTACAATAGTCGAGTTAAAATCATAAATCTATGTGGATTCATTTAAATTTAGTTTATATTCCGAATATAGGAATATATTTCATCGTTTCCTTTTGAAACGATTCCAAGTTACAAATCTCTTTTTAAATTCATATTTGAATTTAAATACCCAAATCATCTCATGATAGTTTATCCCCTTCTATTTATAAACATTTTATAAATTTTACTTCTTGCTTTAAACATTTAAAACAAGCTTATATTTCATATTCCCTTTGAAATTCAAATTTTCACTTTGAAAGATAAATTTCTTTCTTTAATCCCTCACTTGAAATTAAGTTTAATATTATCAAATGATAATATTTTTTCCCATTTATAACCAGCGTTTATAATTTCAGCAACTTGTTTTTATTTTAAAAACAAGTTAATATTTCTCAATTTATTCGAAATACCATTTCTATTTCGAAAAGTAAAATTACCCTTACTTTACCATTTAAAAATCCCTTTAAGTTGATACATGAATTTAAATAAATTATCCAATAAAAATTCCCTTCTTCTATTTATGAAAATCATTTATAAATAACACTTCTTGTTCTAAATATTAAAACAAGTTTCCTATTTCAAATCCCAATTCTATTTTTGGAAAATAAATTTCCTTTTCCAAACACTTGAGTTTCCATTTTAAAATTATCCAATGATAATTTTTCTACTCCATTATAAACATCGTTCATAAATTCAACTACTTGCTTTTATTTCTAAAAACAAGTTAATATTTCGTAGCCAAATCTGAAATTCAATTTCTATTCGAAAATATATATTTTTCTTTTTAAAACTAAAAATCCCTTTTATGAAATTTTTAAATATCAATCTCTAGGGCCAGTGATATTTAAATCCCCAAATAAGCAAACCAACAATCCAATTCAACACATCACACACATATAAATATGTAAACAGTAATAAATAAATTTGAGGAATCCAGTTGGATCCCTCCAACCTGTTTTCCCTGCATCCACAGATGTTAGTTACATAAATAATACCAATCCGCTTCAAGGTAGGATATCGCAGTATAAAAGGGGATCTACTTATATACGTGGGCGTAGGGTCATCCGCTAATGATACTGCGGGAATCCGCTAATAGTAGTGCGGGAAATATCCAATAACCACAATAATTCAACAATTCATTCATGCACCCAAGCAACCAACAAATTTATTTTTAATAATAAAAATAAATTCAAATATAAAAATGTGAGTGAGATTTACTCACCTTGTTATTCCTTCGTTGAATATCCACTTATTATCCATATCGTCGCAGCTGTGAATTGTCTCAAGTGAATTTATCTTGCCTATGATTATTAAATTCATATTTACGATTCATATTATCATCAACATAAATTAACCACCAAATAAATAAATGTATTACTCTATGTATTTTAAATTTAATTAAACTTGTACCTCACTGTCGCTTTGCAAATTTTGACCACTCCACGGAGAAACACACATGATTCCCTGTTACTAAGAAAATAGCCCTAAAAATTGTTGTTCTCCACTTCAGCAATTTATTGAACACGTCGCAGTCACTGCATTTCCCCCCAACAGAAACATCGTCGACCAACATCTCTACAACAATACCATCAAAATGATTCAATCATCACCCCAAAAACTATTGAATATTGACCCACTGCTGCTAGTATTAACTACACAAAACTAGTCCCTACATCACTGGAAGTTGCTGTCCCAGTCATCACGCCCTCCAGCAATGCTCTAAACTGCATAGCAGACCCTCCTCTATGTGATAGGAACTCACACCATCCACCTTCCAAAAATACCTCACCGTCTCAGATATCGTACCCCAGTTTTTTTTAAATGAATTCACACCTTGCCTAAATCATTTGATTACCGAACTCCCCCACTTCCACTGTAGAACTTCAGCAGTTCAAACTGCTCCCAAAATCATACTGCCGAACCCCTAAGTACTCTCGATAGCTTTTGCTTCATACCCCAACTCCAGATCAAGCCTTAGCCTTCCCCCTGACTTCGTTAAAATCCACCGCCGGCTAGGTCTCGAGTTACCCAGATCTTCGCGAGTTTGATTTGAGGGAACTAGAATGGTGCGGCTTCGATTTGAGTGATTTTATTTGGTTTCGTAAATTGATTTGAATTGTTAAAAGGGCGGATTTTGTAAAACAAATGAAAAAAATCACACGGCTTTCAAAGAGAAAGGTTTTGAAACTTTTTTCTTTGTTTGAAGCTTGCCATTGAATTTACAGAAGAACCAGAATGGAGAAAAAAGGAAAATTCATCTTAATTTATAAGAGATGATTACTTGGCCCTTAAGGAATTTGATATAGGAACGTACCCAACTAGGTCAGCTTAAGGTACAACGAAGTACAAATGAATTGAATTTTGATTTGAAGTAAAGAGATTTTTAACCTTTTAAAATAGATTCTGATTTGATTTTGAGATTTTCACTTTATTTTAAATAGATATTGATTTGATCTCGTGCTTATCCACTAAAATAATATCGGGGTCTATTACTTAAACCACAAACCGCTATTTTTACGTAACAGCTGCCGTTTCAACGTTATAACACTATTCTGAACTCAACAGAATAGATTATAAATTTTAATTCGAACGTATATATATAAAATAACCATATTAAATAAATATAATTTAAATTCAAACCAATTTATTCCTTGAAAATAAATTATTTTTATTATCTTCTATATTCAAATATGGTTTATATTGATTATTTGAATTGATTTGATTCGGTTTTCAACTTCGATTCCAATTTTATTTCGTATTATGATAAATAAGAATTTGTTTATATTATCAACACAATATTTAAAAAGATATTAAATGTTTGGAATTTACCAGTCCCATGGACATTATTATAATATCAAAAGGTTTTTGATATAAAGATATCTTGGATTCTCATAAGGGAAAAACCCGTTCCGTTATACGGCGTGGTCTTATGAGATATCGTTTACTTGTTCAAACTGTTTTACTCATACCAGTCCCATGACTGACCTGGAGTTTATTTTGTTTTGTTTTCCGTAAACTCTTGGGTGCCCAATTTTGTACGGGCAGTCAAGTAGTCGGGATTTACAGATACATGAAGAGCTGGAGTAGGAGTCTTCAAGATCATATAGCTATTGTTTATTTCCGTTGTGTTGTAAGTACTGTACTTGATAATGATATGTATATTCAAGTAAAACCTTTTATTTCATGGATATGTTATCTATTATATGTTATTCGTTCCGTTGTGAGGTTTGTGTTACTCTGATGTTGTGTTCTTCTTCTTCTTCTATTCTAAGTTTCTATCTTATCTATTCTCACCCTCTAATTTCTTTCATTAACCATCTGGTATTTTCGACTCTTGATGTTCGATATGTGTTGTATATCGGATAATCAAGAACTCCTTTTTTCGGGTCGTTACAGTTGGTATCAGAGTTTAAGGTTAAGTGAATTACCTTGGGTCTGTGGCGTGACTCGGTAGAGATAGGGTTAGTAATACGCTAGATTGAGTTTGAGTGTATATATACGAGTGCTTATTTGTAATTTGATATAAAGTGGTTTTATATTGTGGAGATCCATTGGTTGAGTTCTTTATGGGTTCTGGTCGATCAGTTTGATCCACTATATCGGTAGGAGTTTATAAACACTCGAATATGATGGGTCGACATGATATGTTTTGAAAAGAGGGTCAATTAAAATAAGTTTACCCAAGGTATATCTTGATATAGAGAAGATATATATATATCAAAATTGCAATATGTTGGATATATTGGTTGTTATTATAATCGAGTAAGATTATAAATTAAATGGTTATGTATATAACCAACCAGAATTCATATAAGTAAAATATATGGAAGCAGATGAATTAAATCTGAAATTTAAATCAGAATTGAAATGAAAACTCCGAAAAGTTGGATAAGTGTTTGTAAATGGATTTGGATTAAAAATAAGAAAAATTTAAGATCTTGGGAGATATTAAATTGTTTTACAAGCAGTGTGAATTATATTTTGAAATGAATTTCAAAGTGGAAAAGTTTAGAAATGGTTTTATAGTATTGAACTCACTTCGATCGCTGGAAATCAGACAGCTGCATCATCAGTATTCATTTTCGAGTTGTAAGTGATGAATTACTAACAGAGATACTATTTTGAATTTGTTTTGGGAAAGAACAAGTTGTGTTGAATTTTAAAAAGGAAAATTTGATTTTTGACAAGAGTAAACTGTTTAAAAACTCCCAAAGAAAGACTGTTTGAATTAAAAAAAAAATTAACAAAAATTTGTGAAAGCAAATTTGAATTAAAGTAAAGCCAGTAAAGTGGTAACTGAGATTGAATTAGAATTATATCAAAACAAATTGGATTGTGAGATTCAAATTTGAAGTGTAATGTGATAATCAAGTTAAGAGTTGGGAATCGAGAAGAAACTCGAGTTGAAATGATATTTGGCTCGGATATAAGTGAATGGTTGTGTTGTGAATAAAATCAGATTGGAATTTGATTGAGATGACCCTTGTATCCGCTGAATTAATAATAGGTGGAAAGGATATAATGATATGCCGACAAAAGGTGAAAGTTTATATTTCTATTGGATATAAGACTTATGAGCCGAATTGGCAAGCCGCTTGGCTGTTTGATTTTCTTTTGGGATGGAGATGGCCCAGAGAGGCGAGTGGTGGTTTGACATATTGACCAGTACAAAGGAGGCGCTGGCGAAATTTTTCAAAAAATTAAGGCATTAGAAAATTTTCGTGTAATAACCCGGAAATCCAAGCCAATTTAAAAATTTTATTTTGGCTATTTTAGCGAATTTTAATTATTTAAAATAGTAACGACGAAAAATTTACTTTGAATGGAATTCGAACGTATATATTTATATAGATCATCGTTAGAGTATAAATATTTATTTTAAATTATAAAAGGAACTGAAAATGGCGCGGTAGTTCGATAATTCGATTTCAAACTTCAAATGAATGTACCGGGTGCAAAATAAACCGAATTTTTGCAAAACCAAAAATAATAGAATCTAATTGAGAATATCATTCTAACGAATCCGAAAAATCAAAATTTCATAGCGGGGATCAAAAGTTATGCCCAGTTGAAATTTCAGCCCTTAAAAATGGCCATTTTGCAAACGACCTCGGATTTCGACGAAACCACTTTTGTTGGATCCGCGATGTCAAATTATTGCTAGGTTTCAAATTTCATAATTTTTCGAATCAATATGTGAGCGTGGCAAAGGAAAACGCGTTTGACCAGTTTCAGTTGATTTTAATCAACTGGAAAATGGTAATTTTTCAAACAGTCTCAGAATTCGACGAAATTAGTTTTGTTAGGACCGTATCGTCAATACGAAGCTAGAAAATATTTTTCTGGAATTTTTAGAGTTAGTATGTGACCCCGGTAATTTGAAATGTACGTTTAAAATTCAGTATAATGATTTAAATGTAAATTCAACGGAAACTGATCGTAACGGCCGAAATGGCTTACGCAGCATATCCCATTGTGTTCAGAATGGGGGTTATTAGCTAGGGGCGACAGTCGTTGGGTCTCGTTTAGAGTTCATGTACAAAAGTACCTTTTCAGAGAGAAATTAAATTTATTTATTAATAATTATATATTTCCCTCATCTCCTATTACCCAGTCAACCCCCCCCCCCCTCGGTTGAAATTCAATTCAGAAAAAAAGGGCGGATCGAGGAAACCCGCCGCCCACCCCGTCACGCCATCGCCAGCCTCCGCCGTTCACCCAGAGCCCACTGTCACCCCCCCAATGGCGCACCAACCCCACCCATCCCCTCTTCCCCACGAAACCGAGCCCTAGCTCAGTCCCACCCAAACCGGCCAAGCGCGCGAGCACCTGACCCCCCTTTCTCCGATTCGATCATCAACTCTTTCCCTCCCCCGCTGTGAGTTTTATCTTCCTTTGTTTTGATTTCCTAGTTCATAAATATAAATATTTATGATTACTTGGTTTATAAATAAAAAGAAATGATTTTAAAAATATAATCTTTAAGGAAGAGTAATCGTTTTGAAAATATAATTTTATATATATGATAGGTAACAACAGTGTTTTTAAATATATATAATTTTTAGGTTATCAAAGATATGATTTTTATATAGCAGAGAAAATAAAAATTCGATTTTTATATTTCTAGAATAATAAAAATACGATTTTTATTTAAGTAGAGTAATAAAGAAATGATTTTTAATTTATAGAAGGCGTGATTCTTATAGTAGAAAAGACGTGATTTTTAATGAAATAAAGATGTAATTTTTATAACAATGATATAAAAATTCGACCTTTATATAAGCAATAGAAATATAAAAATATAATTTTTATATAGAAAGAAGCGTTGTAAAAATATGTATAAAGAAGAGACAAAAATACGATTTTTATTTATTGAATGAAGCAATAAAAATATAATTTTTATTGTGAACAGCGTAAAAAGGATGCATTGGAATTTCAACCGATCCAGACGGTTCAGCAGTTCAACAGCAAAGCACGGCGGAGTGGAACCCTCTGTGAGAATTCCTCACTTTTAAATTTATTTCTAGTTAAAATATATACTAGGATGCAGATGGTGTTTAGTAGCACCCGACACCCGTCGTCCACAGACCATGGACGGCTTGTATGCTTGTTTGTTTGATTTTGCTGTGTAGTTGATTGGGTGATGTGATGTGAAATGTAATAAAATATTTATATAGTTAAAATATTTTATAGTTCAAAATAGAATTTTTAACGTGTATTTAAAATGAAATAAATAGTTATAAACAAATCGAATGATTTGTTTATATACACACATTTGACTGATATTGATTGGGATGATAAATTTTACACATCGCCCAACTGTACAAATAAAATATGTGTTTGATTGTTTGAAAACCCCACATGGGTATTGGGGTGATATATGACATACACTAAACCCAATAATTAGTTGTATGTCGATCGATTGATTAACAGACTGTTATAAGTGTTGAATATTTATATTTGATGCTTATACAGTGTAGAGCGCACTTTGGATGATGGTTGATGATTTATCGTTGCTGTTATATATGTGTGGTAGAAAATCCATATAATTAACATTATATGGCAATTGATTGGGTCTCATTCCAGTTTTGAAATAGAATATTTGAATAGAAATATTCGAATAGAAATATTTGAATAGAAATATTTGAATAGAAATATTTGAAATAGAACATTTGAAAATAGAAATATATGAAGCCGTGTTGATTAGATTGACGCCATTTGGACGTGAACGATATTTATATCGATTTTGTTCATTTCATAATGAATATCGAAAGTGATTTCAAAATCTGATATTTTGAAAAGAATAGAAATTCGAATTAAATTGAATAGAAATGAATTCGAATTTAAATTGAATAGAAATTATTTCGAATTGAAATTGAATTGAATTGAAAACAAACTGAAATTGAATTAAAAATCGATTTGAATTGAAATCAATTTGAACTGAATTTAAATCGAATTTATAAGGAAAAATTCAATTTTGATTTGAATTTGAAAAGAAGATGAAATCATTTTGAAAACGAATTTAAAACGATTTATATATTACGTTTTAAAAGGAAAACGACGAAGTATATATTATATATATTGTATATAATATAATGGCCTGAATTGAACGCGCCGCGCTGCGGTAGTTCGTGAATTTCGACCATTGACTTCGAATTGACAATACGGGAGATCCGACCGTCGGATTCTCCTAAAACCGGAACCGTTGGTTCGTATCGAAAAGAGCTTTCCAATGAATATTAGAAATTTGAAATCTAATGGTTGGATTTGGAATTATGTCCAAATCAAATTTGGAAAAGGTCGTTGTAAGTGCAGTTCGATGGCCGTTGGTGGAAATCGACTATACGGGCCTTGATAAAATTATTAAAATAGTAATAATTTGTGTAGAATCATAAGAAATGATTTGTGAAGAATTGGGATGGAAAACTCCATATTTGAAAAGATAAAAATGGACTTTTATCGAAATGAACTAATTTTGAATTAGAATAATAATTTATTTATTTTTAAATAAATAAATTGGATTTGAAAAGGGTTTTAAAAAGAAACCAGAATTTCCAATAATTGAATTGGAATGGATTTGAATTGAAATTGTTTTTGGAATATTTCGATGTTGAATTTGGTGATTATATAGATATTGTTATGGGAATTTGAAAAATATATTAATATCGTTATTTCCAACATAATATCTGTTGGGCGTAGAATTGGATATTGAATATAAGCCGGTATATTTTCTATTCAGAGCCTTGTATTTAATATCAAATGTGATTTGGGTTTGTCGTGAATGGTGTCTTTATTAACACTGTTCTTATGCCCAGTTGAGAAAAAGATTAAATCTTTTATTTAGATTTAATGAAGTGTACCAATTAAATAATATTTAATTGGAATTGAATTGGTATTGATTTTTGGGTTTATCGTGAACAGTGTTTTAAATAACACTTTTTCTTTAACTCAATAATTAATGGAATGTGATTTTGGGTTGTCGTGAACGGTATCTTCAATAATACTGTTCTTAGACCCAATGCAGTTAAGAAAATCAGAAATTGATTGAAATGTGATGTGATTTTAGGGTTTATCGTGAACTGTGTTTTAAATGACGTTGATTCTTTACCCCGGTTACAGATTAAAACTAAGTGGAGTTTTAATGAATCTTTAATTAGATTGAAAAGATCGAGAATGGAGTTTCACCAGTTTTGCTCTAGGCGACAGTTAAATCTTTAATTAGATTTGAACGTGAAATGGTAATTAAATTTACCGATAACACCGTGGTGTTAGATAGGAAGTATTACCAGTTTTACTTCATGGGATGAATAGGTTGGGGTTGGGAAATTAAAACAAATGATTACTTCGGTAAGGTTCGTTAATCCCGACTAGTTTGAATTGATATTCAAAAGAAGATTAAAGAATAAATTTAAAAGAATTTATCTTTGATAAAATTAATGGGAACCTTTCCCTAAGAATGTGAAATTTAGAAACTAACTGTAGGTTGGCTAAGAAGAATGATTTCCTGGGTATTGATCTGATGTTGGTTTCGGCCTTCGGGGTTAATATTTGGGGAATTATTCTCCTGCTAATTTACGGTTAGTGACTGATGAATTGGAATGAGGCGTATGTTGTGTTTGTGTAACACTTGTTTATTATATACGCGAGTTATTGGGAAAGACCGGGTTTATCCCATTCTGAATAACTGATACGACGATAAGTCGAAGATGAAGACGGTGGTTGAAGACCGGAGGTCTTCACGTCGTTTGGATAATTACTGATGATCTTGATTGGGCCATACACCCAAGAGGAGGGAATCAGTTGGTGATCGTCCAGACGTACTTGGAGATCGATGGATATGCGGGGTACTAGGTGCCTCTGGTTTCGTTTAGACCCAGAACGAACTTGTAAATGGACTGTGTGTCTGACATTGGATTTCATTTTATGTGATTGATTTCTATTAAATATTTATATGTTTGGCGGCGGAGAATTTATTCTCTTGCTTAACGTCCTTCTCTGAGACGTACGAGCTCAGGGGTTATATATTGATGGATATCCATCGCATGGAGTGAATTGCCTGTGTGGCATGCCTATGTGGCAAATGATCAAGGATTCTGTTGAAAAGCAAAGTCTTGTGGTTGATGATCAAAGCACGGCCTTTATGGCATAGCTTTGTGTAACGTTTAATTCGCGAGTTTCAGACCCCGGTTGTGAACCAGAAACGGGAGAGGACCTCAGGGAGGGCATGCGTTTCCTTCTAGCTAAAAGTGGCGTCAGTGGTTTTACACGCCCTGACGAGTTTGACTTATGTGGTTGTTGCTGTTGCGAGGCGCCTCGGTTTGATCGGACGATCCGGGTCCGATGGAGTCATTCGTTGGCTCACTGACACCCCCAAAGGGTGGGGAAACGTAGTGTTCAGGCATAATAATCCACATCGGTGGACCGGCCCTGACGATCCAAAGGGTTGATGCGTTCTGATCCTGAGACACGGGCTAGAGCGTCTCGAATCGGTAGAGGACTATCTTTTGCCTCTGTTCATAGACGGAAATCCAATTTCCAAATACGTAACTTTGCGATTTTGATTGTAGAACTAGTATGGCGACATGATATATGGTACCCATGCCGTCTATGATTGATACTTATGATTTGAAGTTGTTTTATACAATATGCACTTATAATAGTATCAAATGATTTGTTTTAACGTACTAAGCATGTTTGGCTATTATAAGGGAAAACCCTATCCCCCGGCTTGCGTTGCATTGTGTGATAGGACCTGGGTCTTATAATAGCTTCATTTTTTCAAAAAGCATTGCGCTATTTTGTTATATGCACTGGTATTCTTGGGAGGAAACCCATTCTGTGTTATAAGGCGTGGTCCCTTGATATATCTGATTTAAAGTAAAATTTTAAATAACTGTTTTAGTTCTCACACCAGTCCCATGACTGACCTGGAGTTTATTGTTTTAACCTAAACTCTGGGTGCCCTTATTTTGACACGGGCAACTAGTAGTTTTGGTTGTGCAGATTTATATTCACAGGATCCTGGTTTACAGCTGGAACGATATCCGGAAAGCTTTGTATCCGTATATCTCTTCTAGTTGTGTATTGTATTATTTTCCGCTGCTATGTAATGTATTGTAATCTGATATTTTTCTGGTGTATATTATTTGTTTATACTCTGTATATTCTTGTATTATGATGGTATTGTTGTAATGTACAATGAAATGTTCTTCCGTCTGCGTTCTATTTTGTCATGTTCTCAAAACAATCAGGCGTTTCGAACGGTCTGGGTCGGTTTAGCGACTGATTCGGATCGACCGAAATTCCTTGTTGTCACATTTCGTTGATAAGAATTAATCAATAATTTAATTAAAATTAAATTGGTCCAGTTGGAAACTGAAGTTAAGAAGTGAACAAATAAGTTATAACTAGTTAATAGAGTTGTTTTCTACCTTAGCAATTTTGAGGACGAAATTATTTTAAGTGGGGAAGAATGTAATGACCCGCATTTTTCAGCGATATAATAATTTATTTATTTAATAATTTAAAGAGTGATTAAAAAGATTTAATGATCGTGGAATTAAATAACGGTGAATATTTAATTAAAATAATAAATTAAATAATATATTTAATCATGAAATAATCAGAATTGGCTAAAATGACGATATGGTGTGAACTGGATCATCTGTGATATTTAATTCAGTTTAGAATTGAATTAGAATAACGAATATATTTAAATGACGTCAGTTTGAACGCATTATTATATTATAATTATAAACGAGCTGAAAATGGTGTTGCAGCTCGCGATTTGGCGATTTGAACTTCAACTGGATATACAGAAGCCGTTTTAAATCGGATTTCTATAAAACAAGATACGTTGGGAGCTGGTGAAGTATATATTTCTAGTGAAAGTGAAAAATCGAGATTTCGTCGTGTAGATTTTGATTTATGTCCAAATCAAATTTTAGAAAAGTAGCTGTGGAATTCCTTTATAATTTAATTATATTTATAAAAGGAATTTCATTATAAATCGAATATCGATTTAATCGGGATTCAAAATATCGAGTTAGAAATTCTTATAGGAATATTCTGAAACTGTATGGTATTCCACTGCGAATATATACGATAATATTTATTTTTAAATATTAAATTCAATTGTATTTAAATATATTTATATATTTAAATAGGCTATTTAGAGCTTTAAAAATAGCCACTTTTGCAAACGAAGTCGGAATTCGACGAAACTAATTTTGTTGGATCCACAACATCAAATTATTGTTAGATGTCAAGTTTCGTGATTTTTAGAGACACTGTGTGGCCGTATGCATTTTTAGAGTGAAAAACAGTTAGTATTTTAATAGTTAAAAATACGCTGTGTGAGCATACGAAGTCGGAATTCGACGAAACCGGTTTCGTTGGGACCGTAATGTCAAACTCTAGCAGTATGTCCAGTTTGGTGATTGTTGGGTATCATGTGTGATCGCACGGATTTTTAGAGTGCAGAAACGGATAAAATCTAAATAAAATAAAATATCCTAATTCATATACTTGGTCAAAATGAAGGCCACCTATCCCCTTTTTCAGCCGCACACAAGAATATAACCCCGTATAAAATCAATTTCAAACCGCTAGTATTCTTCCTAAACAAAGAAAAACCGATTTGCTTCAAAAATCCAAGGAAATTCAAATGAAATCTACAAATGCTCAAACAAATTGTTTTGGACTCGCTGAGAAGAGATCTTGGCCTTGGTATACTCGAATTTGGGGTTCTCGAAATTTTTGTTCGCTGTTAGTAATACAGCGTGAGTATTTGGCGAGCTAGGGTTGGATTTTGTGCAAATTTGAAGCATCAATAGTTGAATCGGGTTATGTTTTTGGATTGAGGAAGTGAAACCGAGCTCGCTTGCTGAAAACTGGTGAAATCAGTACCAAAAAGTGTCGATGCTGACACTGTGGGTGGCAGAGGTTGCTTGGTCGACGCGTTTTGAGAATTGACCGCGAATGCGAGGTGGTGGTGCTCAGCAGGTCCGGATTGAGATGAGAAACGTAATGGAGTCGGCGGATTTAAGGTTCGTTGATCGGTTGGTGGTGTCACTATATATTATGCACACGATGGAATAGATATTTGTGTAGGGGACTTACGTTTTGGAGTAAGAAGAAGATGGGGGAGGATGAAGGTCACGTGTTCAAGGGGTGAGGTGTTTTAAAGTTGTAATTAAAAATAAGTTAATGACCATTTAATCTCTTATTAACTTGTATACGCGATATCTAGCTCATACGATATCAGAATTTCAAACTGTCAGATCCGTTGGGATCGTATGGATGACGGCAATGTTATGGAACTAACTGGTAGTGGATTAGAGCTCGTTTAAATTTATGGTGAAATAAATTGTTTGATTCAAATCAAACAAACAGTTTATCGTACTTTAACAATGAACTGCCAAAGTGAGTAGAACTCAACAACTCTGAACAGTTCTATTTTTACAACGTATTCTTAGAACTGATAATTATCTGTTGATTGTTGTGTGTTAACTGTTTGGTTGAATTGCTTGTGTATTGGTTGAAATTATAGATAACGATATATATCTATATATATCGTTAATCAAATATCGATTCTTTTTATCAGAATAATTCATGCCGAAGTGAAATCGATATTATTATATTGTTTAACATTTGTGGATGCAGGGAAACAGGTTGGAGGAATCCGACTAGATTCCTCAACAGCTATTTTATTATTTTCATATATTGTGATATATGATGTGGTTTATAATTTGTTGTTGATTATATGTGTATGGACGATATTTGACATCATGACTTGATATGTTAAACACCATAACATACCGGAATGTGAAAAAGGGGAATTTTCAAATGGTATTTGAAAATAAAATATTTATAAAATCAAAAGGGTTTTATAAATGAAATTTTTATAAATGAAATATTTATAAATGAAATATTTATAAATAGAAATCTTTACAGGTAAAATTATATAGAAATGGGAAATCTTTATAAATGAAATATTTATAAAGAAAAGGGAATATTTATAAAATCATAAGGTTTTATGAATGAGATATTTATTGGTTAAATAAATTGGAGGTGTTAAACGAGATACTTATTTGTTAAGCAAATAAGTTATAAAAGAGATATTGACTTAGGAAACAAAATAAGTTATTAAAAGGATTTTTTATTTGTTAAATGAATAGAATAAGATAAAAGGAATATTTGTTTAGAAAACAAATAAGATATTATATAGGAAATATTTGCAACACATTTGCAAATAGAGTTGAAAAGGAAATACTCGCAAACCATTTGCAAATAGAATTTAAAAGGGTAATATTTGTAAACCATTTACAAATAAAGATTTGAAAAGGAAATATTCGCAAACCATTTGCAAATAGAATTTAAAAGGGTAATATTTGTAAACTATTTACAAATAAAGATTTAAAAAGGAAATATGGGTAAAGGCATTTAGAAATAAATAGATTATAAAGGAAATATTTACCTTTGGATAAATATATATATATAAGTCTGAACATATATATGAAGAAGTAAACAGATAAAAGGAGTAGATTGATTTATAAATGATATTTATAAATTAAGTTAAATATTTATCATTTGGATAAATAGAATATATAAGTCAGGACTTAAATAAAGAAGTAAGAATTGATTTCAACATCGATGTTTGAAACTGAACAAGGACTAAGAGTTAACCAGTTAGGTTAAACCAGTTAGAGATAATCAGTTAGAGTTAATCGATAGAGTTAAATCGAACTAGAGTTATTCAAATGGAGTTAATCGAACTTAGTTTACTCGAATAGAGTTGAAATGAGTAATCGAATTTAGTTATTCGAAGAAGTGAATCGAATCAGAAATATTCGAAGTGAGATAATCGAATCATAGATATTCGAAGTGAGATAATCGAATCAGAAATATTCGAAGTGAGTTGATCGAATATAGTTATTCGACAGGAGTTAAATCGAATAAGATTTATTCGAAGAAAGAGATTATCGAATATAAGTATTCGAAAGTAATCAAATGGAATATAAGTTATTCGAATAAGTTATTCGAATAAGAGTTAATCCAGTAAGAGTTATTAGGGTGGAGTTATTCAAGTAAGAGATATTAGGTCGGAGTTATTCGAATAAGAGTTATAGAATAAGAGTTAACCAAATAGGAGTTGATAAATTAGTTGTCGTTATATTATTCGAGTTAGGAAATAAAATTCATATTAAAGATAATATATTTCGGATGTAGGAGATTATAACACCATTGTTATAATCACGTAAACTTGTAAAAGAAGGGGGTTCGTAAATAGAATCTGAGGGTTCGTAAGGAAGTGTTAAAGGGTTAAAAGATGAAGTTACCCTATTTTTGAGATTTGAAATGTTGTTCAGCTAAGGTCTGAGAGGTAGTTATACCCCAACTTGATTGACTTTGTTTTTAATTTAGAAATGGTTATGGTTCGAGAGTGAAAGTGGTTAAGTGATTTTAGTAAATAAGTATAGTGGTTTGAGTTGGCGTTGCGATGTGTGACGACCCCAAACCCCATATTGACGGTGGCAAGGGTAATCTTTGGAATATAACACAAAAACAGATAATAGCAGAACAGAAATAAATAAATACACCAGATAATGTACAAATAATACACTGGACAAACATAATCATCAGAGTTACGCAGAATATAGGATCATACTTAGTACAAATACAATTCAGCTATACATAAATGTCTACAGCGGAAAACAAACATAATATGTACAATAGGAGTTGAACAACATAAAAAGAGATAAATGATAGAATCCATCTTCAGCTCCAACTATCAAGAAAGAGCCTGCTAAAACCTGAATACAAGGCTGCCCATGTAGAAATAAGGGCACCCGAGTTTGCAAGTGAAACAAACTACGAGTCAGTCATGGGACTGGTATGAGAAATTTACTGAACACATTTTATAATATGGCCAATAACAGGACCACGCCACTTTCGCGGATGTGTTTACTACATTGGATTGCCAGTGCTTTAAAACAAGTCAATCTTTTAAACATCGTAATGCTTTTTATAAAAATGAAGCCATTATAAGACTCAATTCCCATCACACAATGCAACGCAAACCGGAGGATAGAGTTTTTACCTTATAATGGCCAAAATATGCTTGATACGAATAAAACAAAAGAATTTGATATTATTACTAGTGTTTATATATTTCAAAAACAATTTCAAATCATAAGTACCAATCATAGATGGCATTAATGCCCCATACCACTATGTCGCCATGTATAGGTATACAATCAAAAACCGCACAGTCACATATTTGGAAATCGGATTTTCGTCATGAACCAAGGCAAAAGATAGTCCTTACCGACTTCGAGACAATCTAGCCCATGTCTCAGGCAAGCGCACAGGCAAGCCTTTGGAGCGGCAGGGCCGGTCCACCGATGTGGATTATAATGCCTGAACACTACGTTTCCCCGCCCTTTGGGGCGTAAATGAGCCAACGAATGACTCCATCGGCTTCACATAGTCACCGATAAATCCGAGGCGCCTCGCAACTGCAACCACAACACAGGTGAAAATAATATAAATGTCAGCCAGTTTAAGCACTGACACCACCTCTAGCTAGAAGGAAACGCATGCCCTCCCTGAGGTCCTCTCCTGTTTTTTGTTAATACCGGGGTGTGAGGCTCGCGAATCAACGTTATATACAAAGCTATGCCACACAGGCCGTGCTTTAATCATCACCACAGGACTTTGCTTTTCAACAGAAACCTTGGTCACTGCATCTTAGCACGCCGCACAGGCAATTCACACCATGTAACTAATGGCTATCAATCACACAGAATGAATTCCAATGTCAGATACACAGTCCATTTACAAGTCCGTTCTGGGTCTGAACGAAACCGGAGGCACTATATACCTCGCATACCCATTGATCTCCACGTACGTCTGGACGATCACCACTCATTATCCATATTTCGAGATGACTCTCAATCAGGACATCAGTTACCATCCATACGAGGTGAAGATCTCCGGTCTTCAACCACCGTCTTCATCCTAAACTTCTCATCGTCGATTCAGTTATTCAGAATGGGATAAACCCGGTCTTTCTGAGCAACTCGCGTATATAATGAACAGTGCTACACAAACACAATATACGCCTTCTTCCAATTCATCAGTCACTAACCGTGAATCGGTAAGAGAACGATTTCCCAAATATTAACCCCGAAGGCCGAAACCAACATCAGATCAAAACCCAGGAAACCTTTCATATCGTTTATAATATTTTATAACGATTTATCGCTATATTTATTTATTTATTTATAGCCAATTCATTCAAACGACGCTTCGGGCCACAACGCGACCGTGGCGCTGTTTTTCTTCTAATTTGATTTACACATATCTGAAAATCTAACCGTTGGATCTTCACAAATTTTATATCGTTAGGAAGATCTTTTCAAAACGAATCCAACGGTTCCTATTTTGGGAAAATCCGACAGTCGGACCTTCCGGTACACTCGTTTGAAGTTTTGATTTCAAAATACGAACTACAGCGTCGTTATTCGATTTAATTTAATTACATTTTTATATATATATATATATGTAATCGATTCTGGCGCTGTTTTTCCTCAGATTTGAATTAAACATTCCAGACAATCCAACCGTTGGATCTTCACAAAGTGGGTGTCGTTGGAAAGATATTTCCAAGGCGAACACAACGGTTTCGGTTTCGGGAAAATCCGATGGTCGGAGCTCCTGCACTAATCGTTTGAAATCACAGTTTCAAAACACGAACTGCAGCTTCGTTATTCGATATATTTCAATTATATATATATAATCGATTCTTCGATTTCAAAACTATTTTCTTTTCGTACATTAGATAAAAATGATATTTTTATCCAACCGACATTTATTTCGACACCTCACTATTTTTAACAATTCATGTATATAATGAAAATGTGATTTTTATTGCAAAACAATTCATTTCAAAACACGACTATTTTATATAGTTCATATAGATGATAAAAAAATGATTTTTATTATATAACAATTTATTTAAAACACGAACACCATTCAACACACGAATTTTTATTCAACGAATGAATTTCTATTCAACACATGAATGTTTTCTATAGTTCGTATATATATAATAGTAATGTGATTTTTATTGTTAAAACAATTTATTTAAAACATGAACACCATTCTACACATGAATTTCTATTCAATGAATGAATTTCTATTCAACAGATGAATGTTTTCTATAGTTCGTATATATATATAATAGAAATGTGATTTTTATTGTTAAAACAATTTATTTAAAACACGAACACCATTCAACACACGAACTTCTATACAACGAATGAATTTCTATTTAACAAATGAATGTTTTCTATAGTTTGTATATATAATAAAAATGTGATTTTTATTGTTAAAACAATTTATTTAAAACACGAATATTTTATATAGTTCATATAGATGATAAAAACATGATTTTTATTATAAAACAATTTATTTCAAAACGCGACTATTTTATATAGTTCATATAGATGTTAAAAATATGATTTTTATTTCAAAACAATTTATTTCAAACACAAATAACATTCAACACATGAATTTCTATTCAACGAATGAATTTCTATTCAATACATGAATGTTTTCTATAGTTCGTATATATAAAATAAAAATGTGATTTTTATTGTTAAAACAATTTATTTAAAACATGAATGTCGTTCAACACATGAATTTCTATTCAACACACGAATATAGTTTCAACACACGAAAATAATTCTAACACATGAATATTATTCAAAATTTCGGTAGCATAACGGCTGGGTATTTAAACCGGGGCCGTCCCTAGTACGGCTCCTCACTCTACCTTAAAGCCTCGTAGCTTTTGACAATGGGGATTTCATGCATCTAGTTTGCACGCAGGCGGCATGTATATTTTTTTCTTTCTTTTCCACAAACTAATCCTATGTGGTTTCAACCAAATATTTCTCAACCACAAACGGGTATTTTTCAACCACAATCAATCAATTTCAACCACAAACAATTCTAAACAACCATTCGCTATCAACCAATTTTCACACCAATCACAACCAATAAATATCGTCCATGGTTTGTAGACGAGCGGCGTGTATATATATATAAGTATATTTCACTTCTATTCAACACATATATAATTTTTGCAATGCATATATAACTTATACATCGAACGTACAACTTATACAACACTTATACATGAGGCGTACAATGCTTATATAACTCATACATCGACTATATAATTTATACATCGTCGTTTTCCATATCGTTTATAATTCAGAAATCTCACCTTGGGTTCCACTCCACCAAAAATAGCAGAAGGCTCAAAAAAATATCTGGTCTCTTCTAGAATGTAGAAGACGTCCTCACGGTCTCGGTGTCTCTTGTTTCACTGAATTTCGATCACATATGAACAAGATATGATTTTTATTAGATCAACCTATTTCACAACGCTTTTAAATGTTGTTTTCCTTTTAATTAAATCCAGTCGTACCTTTCAGCCCCCTGTTCAAAACTAGGGTTGAATTTTTCGTCGGATTCGTGAAGTTATACCCCGATCGGAGTACACAGCGTGGAAGAGGGAAGAATGGCGCCTCCGCGCGCGGTGGTGGGTTCACGTGCTACGGTCCCTGCTGATGGCAGCAGCGCTCTGAAGATCCCAACTTCGGGGAGGTGATTCCGGAGAAATACGCCACGATAAATACCAAATCAGGTATGGATTTGAAGCTCGTCTCGAGCTCTTCAAAATGTATCAAAGATTGCGTGATTTCGTTGATTGGTTGCGGAGAATTTGAAGAGAGAAGGTTGGAACCCTATTTCCTTCATGCGCCTGTAGATGATCGGGGAGAGAGAAAGTGTTTTGACCAATAGGATTTTATTTATTTATTTATATATTTTTAAATTTCGAAAATACCCTCTTTCACACACGAACCCCAATTCAAACACAACGACTGTTGTCCCTAGCTAAATACCCCCATTCCGAACACAATGGGATATGTTTTTGTAGGCCCATTCGACTGTTTCAGTTAGTTTTTCTTCAAATTAAAATATAGAACATTCAATATTCGATTTGAACGTACATTTCTATTTGCCAGGGCTACAAACTGATTCGAAAAATTCCAGAAAAATAAATCTAGCTATGTTTTGACGATATGGTCCCAACAAAACTAGTTTCGTCGAATTCTGAGATTGTTTGAAAAATGGCCCTTTTCTGGTCGATCAAATTTAATAGAAATCGACCAAACACATTTTCCTTTGTCACACTCACATACTAGCTTCAAAAAATTATGAAATTTGAAACCTAGCAAAAATTTGTCATACTGGATCCAACAAAAGTGGTTTCGTCGAATTCCGAGGAGGTTTGCAAAATGGCCATTTTCATAGGCTATATAAATTTTATAGCGGCCTTTCTAAAAATTCATTTGGCCATAACTTTTGCTTCCCGCTATGAAACTTCGATTTTTCATATTCTTTAGAAAGATATCCACTAACAGATTTAGATATTTTTGGTTTCACTAAAATCCTTTTTTGTTCACCTGGTACAGTCATCTAAAGTTTGAATTCAAATTTTGAAACTACCACGCCATTTCAGGCCTTGTTTATAATTAGAAATAATTAAATTCGTTTTCAAACATCGATTCAAACTTACTTTTCATTGTTATCATTTAAAATATTTATTTTAAATATTTTAAATTCACTAAAATAGCCAAATTAAAATTTTATATTGGTTCAGATTTTCTGGGTCGTTACACGATGTTGATTAAAACATCTGTTTACATCCAAGTAAAGAAGATTTGGAAATGTTTTCCAAATAGAATCAGAAACGTAATCAAATATTGAACTTTGAAATATGAATTAGAAAGGAAGTGTTCATGTATAAGGAGTTAAGAAATGGAGTTAAGAAATGGAGTTAAGCAAAATCAGAATTTGACTGGAGACTTGTTAAGTTGAATGGTTTCCTAAGTGTCTATCTGATGTTGGTTTCGACCTTCGGGATTGGTACTTAGGGAATTGTTCTTATACTAGTTTACAGTCAGAGATTGATAGTTGTAGAAGAGTAGTGATACGTAAATAAGTTATGGAAATGTTTTCCATCGTTAACGTATATTTTCTAAACATAGAAAATAAGGAACACATGAATATATATATATATATATATGATTTATGATTGATTTGATAGAATTTCCATCTGGAAATAATATCGTTGCTTGCACACGTATTTTTCTTTAATAGTTAACTCACCAACTATTGAAGTTTTTGACCATATTAACGTTGTTAATATGGAGAGACCGGTTGGATTATTATCCAAAGAACCACTCTGTATTGGCATAAGCGTTGTGAATCATATATGCCAAAGATAATTGAAGACGGAGTAAAGTGTAAGGGCTATTGTATAAGTCTTAGATAACAGTGCCTAAGATGGATGTACTGAATAGTGCCTTCGGTTCATCCTGTTCCTGGATGACTTGTATAGATGAATGTCTGACAGAGTATTTCCAGAAAGGTCACGTACATTGATTTCTTCAATCGTACCAAGAGTGGAAGCGGAGAAGGAAACTTCTTTAGCTAACACGTAATGTACTATTGTAGACGTCAATAAGTGATTTTCGATGGATCTGACAATATGGCATTCGAAGTGAATCTGATGTGATGATAATGCGTAACCTCAAGCGTCAACAACCGGGAAATGACAAAAATCGGGCGGCAGCATGGCTATGTAGGCAGCACCTATTAGGGTGTATAATCACCTGATCTAGAGTTTCAATTACTTCTAAAAATCTATTGTTGATGCTGTCCCATTCGGGAAACGTTTGCTGATCCCAACCGATGGTGATATACATTCGATACACTCATGCGAAATGAGTGGTCAGTCATGTGTGGTCGGGTTGCAAGATGTTCTTACTGAACCCAGTGTATTCCTCTGTAGAGGTACACTAGTGAAAGGTGGTTCCGTACCTAGTCATAGTTGGAAATCCATTACCCAATACGTGCTTGCGGTTTTGATTGTATACTATATATGTAGAATGTGAGATGAAAGCGTTCTGCTAGATGATTAATATATTGTGGTTGATAGACATTATTATAATATCAAAAGGTTTTTGATATAAAGATATCTTGGATTCTCATAAGGGAAAAACCCGTTCCATTATATGACGTGGTATTATGAGATATCGTTTACTTGTTCAAACTGTTTTACTCATACCAGTCCCATGACTGACCCAAAGTTTATTTTGTTTTGTTTTCCCTAAACTCTTGGGTGCCCAATTTTGTATGGGCAGTCAAGTAGTCGGGATTTACAGATACTTGAAGAGTTGGAGCAGGAGGCTTCAGGATCATATAGCTATTGTTTGTTTCCGCTGTGTTGTAAGTACTGTACTTGATAATGATATGTATATTCAAGTAAAACCTTTTATTTAAAGGATATGTTATCTATTATATGTTATTCGTTCCGTTGTGAGGTTCGTGTTACTCTGATGTTGTGTTCTTCTTCTTCTATTCTAAGTTTCTATCTTATCTATTCTCACCCTCTAATTTCGTTCATTAACCATCCGGTATTTTCGACACTTGATGTTTGATATGTGTTGTATATCGGATAATCAAGATCGCTTTTTCCGGGTCGTTACCAAGCGGCAAGCCAGTTGACTCATAAAATCATCCAAAACCCAAGAAATACAATAAACATGTACCTATTTGTCAGGCAAACAATTTTATTCCTCTGCTCAAGCCTCCTTGCTATGACCTGTTCAATGTATATACATGTACATGTATGCATTTCCAACAATTTTCAATTCAGTTCAACATTTAATACAATTTGGCTAAATGGTTCAAATTTTAATTATTCAGCCAACAATCAAACAATACAACTATCAATCAATTAGTGGATTATCGTTTTCAAACATGTAACTTTAATTCATAGTCAAAAATCATGTTTTTGATGCCATGTCACAACAATATATTCTAACTGTATTTTGGTTCTCACACCAGTCAATTGGAAATATATAGAAATCCCACTTTCGAAACTCGAACATAAACACTGATGATGAGATCTCAATCATCAGTGTCTTCTTCGGGCGGCGAGAGTGTGATACTATACCTATCCAGTATATTAAAACTTCAAATACACGCGGATCAGACATATACGCAAAATCTTTATATACTTGATTGTACAAATCAATTTAAAACAAAAATATTCAAATACGAATAATTGGTTTAAATTTTCGAAACAAAAATTGTTTTTAATTTTATTTATCGAATACCACTCTTTACATTCGTTCTAGGATATGACTGATCCCATCTCTAATGAGTCATTCTCATTGGATATTACTAATCCAATCTCCGATGAATTCTTTCGTTTGGTTCTAATATGTCCTGTTCTCGAGCTATGTAAACTAAAGCTCTGATACCAGAATTAAACGACCTGAACTTCCCTGTGAAGGAAAGCACGGATTCCTTTGAGGACAAAACACATCGGAACACAAACAGAAGAATATTTCATTGCTTATTACAACAATTTCATCAGAATACAAGAATATACAAAGTATGAATAAATATTACACATCAAAAATTATCAGAGATTTAAATACATTACTGCAGTGGAAAATAATACAAAACACAGCTGGAAGTAATACACGGATAAAGAGCTTTCCGAATATCACTTCAGCTGTAAATCAGGATCCTGTGAATATAAATCTGCAAAACCAAAATGTAACGACCTGCATTTCTACCATATAATAATTAATTTATTTAATTATATAAATAGGGATTGAGAGATTGAAATGGTCGTTGAAATAAATTATAGTGAATATTCAATTAAAATAAATAATATAATATAATAATATATTTAATTTCCTGAAATATTAGAAATAGTGGAATTCACAAAATGTTGTGAATTGGATTATCTGTGATATTTAATTCAGTTTAGAATTGAATTAGAATAACGAATATATTATTTGAACGGCAATTTGGACGTATAATTATATTATAATTAAAATCGAGCTCGAAATGGCGCGGCAGTTCGCTATTTGGCGATTTTAACTTCAACTGAATGTACAGGGTCTGTTTTAAATCGGATTTCTGTGAAATAAGAAACATTAGGAGCTGGCGAAGTATATTTTACTAATGGAAGAGAAAAATCGAGATTTCATCGTGTAGATTTTTAGTTATGTCCAAATTAAATTTTAGAAAAGCCGCTATGGAATCCCTTTATAATTTATATCGATTTATTTATATTTTAAAATGGATTTCTGAATATAAATCGAATATCGATGTAACACTGGATTTGAAATATCGGGTTATAAATCACAGTGTAGCAGTATGATTTCCTGTTGTGTATATATACAATAATATTTATTATTAAAATATTAAATTTAATTGTTTTTAAATATATTTATATATTAAAAAGGGTTATTTAGGGCTTTAAAAATAGCCATTTTTTAAAATGACCTCAGAATTCGATGAAACTAATTTTGTTGGATTTGCAATATTAAATTATTGTTAGATTTCAATTTTCGTGATTTTTGAAGTCAGTATGTGGTCTTACGGGATTTTAATGTGAAAAACAGCCAGTATTCTAACAGTTAAAAATACGCTGTGTGAGCAAACGAAGTAGGAATTCGACGAAACCAGTTTCGTTGGGTCTGCAATGTCGAACTGTAGCTGCATGTCCAGTTACGTAACTTTTGGGTATCGTATGTGATCACAGGAATTTTAGAGGGCAAATACAAACAACGATAGCGTAAAAAGAAATTAAATAATCGAATAAAAAAAAATATTTTTTCTACTCTATAAATAATCTCAACTCTTGCCTAACCCTAAATCAGACTTCCTCTTGGTCAAAATGCGCAGCCACCACCCAAGAAAATTCGAACAGTGAAAAATCAATTTCAAAAATTCCAATCAATTCAAAATAAAATCTATAAATCAAGAGGTGGGTATATTTGAGATCCAGACGAGATTCTCTTCGATTTCATCTCCATTTTGAAGGGTGCGATGGAAGTCTTGGACGTTCGAAATAACACAGCGTGGTACTCTGTGTTCTAGGGCTTCAACTGTAAGGAGTTTTAAACATCGACGCAAGTTTTGGTTGTTGTTTTCATGATCGTGGTGTGAAATAGCACTTGTGGTCGGAATTTTGAGGAGAACAGTGATAAAGAGGATCGGAGTGTTCCTGTAGACGACGGAAATCGCTCGATGTTGGATATCAGTAGGGGGTGCGAGTTTCAATTGATGGTGCAAGGGTGAGGGAGGTTAGAACTAGAGGAATTTTGGTATTTTTTCCTTGAATTTAAGTGAATCATGGAAGGAGATGAGGGTGTTTAAAGCTTGGCAATAAGGTCTATGAAATAACTGGAGCACGGTGGATTTTAGGAAGAAGAAGTAAACGAGCCGGTTTGGGTTATAAGGGTTTAGTTGGGTCTGATTAAAATGGTAAAGCCCAAAATTTAACTTAATTAATTTATTTTTTATTTAGAATAGTATTTGACCTTATAAAATTCATAACATCGTCATACGATATCAGAATTGGAAAAAACTGGATCTGTTAGGATCGTATGGACGAGAACTACACCATGGAACTAACTGGGAGTGAATTGGAGCTCGTTTGGATTTATGGTGAAATTAAACGCCTAAATCAAATCAATGATCAATTATCATTATATAACAATAAACCGTCCAGTGTAAGTCACTCTCACTAACTCTGCGCAACCTATATTTTTATAACGTATTTTTAAAACTGATAAATACTGGTTGTTGCTGTGTGTTGGCTTTTTGGTTGAACTGCTAGTTAAATTGGTTGAAAATATCGATAACGATATATATAAATCGTTAATCGAATATTGATTCTGTTTATCAGAATATCTCATATTCGTGTTATTTATGTTGATTAACATCTGTGGATGCAGGGAAACAGGTTGGAGGGATCCAACTGGGTTCCTCAACATTTATTTGACTGTTTTTGTGACGACCCCAAAACCTCATACGACGGTGTCAAGGGTAATCTTAGGAATATAACACATAAACAGATAATAGCAGAGCAGAATTAAATAAATACACCAGATAATGTACAAATAATACACTGGATAAACATAATCATCAGAGTTACACAGTATACAGGATTATACTTAGTACAAATACAGTTCAGCTACACATAAATGTCTACAGCGGAAAAAAAATATAATATGTACAATAGGAGCTGAATAGCATAAAAGAGATAAATGGTAGAATCCATCTTCAGCTCCAGCTATCCAGAAAGAGCCTGCTAACCTGAACACAAGGCTTCCCTTGTAGAAAAAGGGCACCCGAGTTTCAAGTGAAACAAACTACGAGTCAGTCATGGGACTGGTATGAGAAATCTACTTAACACATTTTATAATATGGCTAATCACAAGACCATGCCACTTTCACGGAACGGGTTTACTCCATTGGATTGCCAGTGCTTTAAAACAAGTAAATCTTTTAAACATCGCAATGCTTTTTATAAAAATGAAGCCGATATAAGACTCAAGTCCCATCACACAATGCAACGCAAACCGGAGGATAGAGTTTTACCTTATATCGACGAAGATATGCTTAATACGTGTAAAGTAAAATCACTTAAAATGTAAATTTTGTCGTTTAATTCTTAATTAGATTCCAGCTATAAATTAGTAAGAGAACAATCCCCTATGTATTAACCCCAAAGGCCGAAACCAACATCAGACCAATAACCAGGAAACCACCCATCTTAGCTCGTTTCCAATTAGTTTCTAATTTTATACACAATCATAAATATCAATCATAGACTAATGAGCGTCCCATGCCACTATGTCGTCAAATATAGGTTTACAATCAAAACCGCATGATGTCGTATTTGGAAATTGGATTTCCGTCATGAACCAAGGCAAAAGATAGTCCTTACCGAATTCGAGCCTCTCTAGCCCGAGCCTCAGGGAAAGTGCTCAGTCAAACCCTTGGATCGTCAGGGCCGGTCCACCGATGTGGATTAAAATGCCTGAACACTATGTTTCCCCTCCTTTTGGGGCGTAAATGAGCCAACGAATGACTCCAACGGTCCCGGATCGACCGATATATCCGAGGCGCCTCGCAACAGCAACAACCACACAGGTGAAAATAATATATATGTCAGCCATTTTAAGCACTAACACCACCTCTAGCTAGAAAGAAACACATGTCCTCCCTGAGGTCCTCTCCCGTTTCTGGCTCATACCGGGGTGTGAGGCTCGCGAATTCACGTTATACACAAAGCTATGCCACACAGACCGTACTTTGATCATCAACCACAAGACTTTGCTTTTCAACAGAAGCCTTGATCACTGCATCTTAGCATGCCACACAGGCAATTCACACCATGCAACTGATGCCATCAATCACACAGAATGAATTCCAATGTCAGACACACATTCCGTTTACAAGTCCATTCTGGGTCTGAACGAAACCGAGGGCACTATATACCTCGCATATCCATTGATCTCCACGTACGTCTGGACGATCACCACTTATTATCTATATTTCAGGATGCCACCCAATCAAGACATTAGTTACCATCCAACCGAGGTGAAGATCTCCAGTCCTCAATCCCCGTCTTCATCATCGACTTCTTATCGTCGATTCAGTTATTCAGAATGGGATAAACCCGGTCTTTCTGAGAAACTCGCGTATATAATTAACAAGTGCTACACAAACACAACATACGCGTTATTCCAATTCATCGGTCAATAACCGTAAATTAGTAAGAGAACGATTTCCCAAGCATTAACCCCGAAGGCCGAAACCAACATCACATCAAAACCCAGGAAACCATCCGGCTTAGCTAACCGTCAGTTAGTTTATAAATTTCACATTCAACCATCAAATATCCAATAAACCGGGTAAATTCGGTTTATTTCCGTTCCATATCGTTTATAATATTTTATAACGATTTATCGCTATTTTTATTTATTTAAAAATAGCCAATTTGTTCAAACGACGCTTCAGGCCATAACGCGGCCGTGGCGCTGTTTTTCTTTAGATTTGATTTACACATATCTGAAAATCTAACCGTTGGATCTTCACAAATTTTATATCAATAGAAATATATTTTCAAAATAAATCCAACGGTTCCAGTTTTGGGAAAATCTGACGGTCGGTGTAATGACTCAGATTCTTATGGGTTAGTTTTGAATATTTAATATTTTATTTAAATATTGATTGGATTATATAAGTGAATTTTTATATTAAGTTATTAATTTAATAATCAATTTCAATTTAATATCGAATATATTAAATCATCGTAATGCGAGAAAAATAATTCAGTTCGAGATTTACAACTGAATTAAATATAGTTCAGACTTCTGTTTGAATTCGAATAATAATATTAATTTATTTTCGTAGAATAAATTGTGTTGGATTTAATTTAAATCGATTTAAATAAATATCTTCCACAGACGGTCGAATTGCACTTCGTGACCTATCCAATTGTGTCCGAAATAGGGGTATTACCTTAGAATTGACAGTCGTTGGGTTCAGAAAGGAGTTCAGAATCACGCGGTAATTTAATTTTTAAACTATCGGTTTAATTAAATTAAAATAAAATAAAAAGCAAAAAGGAAATTTCTTTCTTTCCTTTTGGTGGACATAAAGCAAAAACGTGTGTTCCCTATATCCACACCAACCAAGCCTTGCTGTTCAAATTCCAAGCCACCCATTTCCTTATAAAACCGAGGCTTCCTATTCTCTTCCCCCAAATTGTAATCGAAGCCTATCCCAATTCTAATCCTTCGAGAAAGTAAGATGCGAGTACAGGGGAGGCCGACTTCAAGCTATAGGCGATTTAGGGAAACGTGGGGTTGCGATTTACGGAACTCGCGTATGGGTCGAAGGGGACCAACTGTAACAACCCGAAAATCTTGGCCAGTTTAAAATTTTTATTTTGGCATTTTTAGCGAATTTTGCGCATTTAAAATAGATTATTTTAAATCATATCGAAAAGAAATTTCTTTTGAATATAATTCGAACGTATATATTTACATACGTCGTCGTTAGAATATAAATAATTATATATAATTATAAAAGGAATTGAAAATGGTGCGGTGGTTCGATAATTCGATTTCAAACTTCAATTGAATGTACCGGGTGCAAAACAAACCGGATTTTAGTGAAACCAAAATTAATGGGATCTATTTGAGAATATCTTTCCAACGAATCCAAAAAATTGAAATTTCATAGCGGGAATCAAAAGATATGTCCAGTTGAAAATTCTAAATAGTCGCTATGGAATTCAGGCCCTTAAAAATTGACATTTTGCAAACGACCTCGGATTTCGACGAAACCACTTTTGTTGGGTCCGTGATGTCAAATTATTGCTAGGTTTCAAATTTCATAATTTTTCGAATCAATATGTGAGCGTGGCAAAGGAAAACGTGTTTGACCAGTTTTAGTTGATTTTAATCGACTGGAAATTGGCCATTTTTCAAACGGTCTCAGAATTCGACGAATCTAGTTTTGTTAGGACCGTATCGTCAATACGGAGTTAGAAAATATTTTTATAGAATTTTTCTAGTTAGTATGTGACCCCAGTAAATTGAAATGCGCGTTCAAATTCAATGTATAAAGTTATATGTTGATTTTGACGGAAACTGATCGAAACAATCGAATCAGCCTGCGATACCTATCCCATTGTGTTCGGAATGGGGGCGAAATGCTATGGACGACAGGCGGTGGGCCTCGTTTAGAGGTCGTATGTAAAAAGTTAACATTTTAGAAATTTAAAATAATTAACCCCCCCTCTCTCCTCTCCTTTATTTCCTTTGACCCCCCCCCCCCCCCCCCCCGTTCGATTAAAATCAGAATTCAGAAAATAAAAAAAATTTGTAAAAACCGCGATCGACAGAGCGACGTCCCACCTGCCATCGCCTCCGCCGAACCCCGCCAGAGCCGACGATCCCCTCCCCCAGTCCCTCGATACCCTCGCTCCTCTCTCCCCTAATCTCGTTCGAGCGTCCCAGTCCTAAACCCTAAGCCGCAACGGAAGACCCCCACCGTGGACCCCAGTCGCGCCGCCCACTCCAGCAGCCTCGCCAACCCCCTTGCCTCTTCCTTCGACTGATTGGAACCCCAAACCCGCTGTGAGTTTTATTTAATATAAAAATAGATTTTTATAGCTAATTAAAATTAGATTTTTACGCTAATGAAGTTTAGATTTTGTTGATGGAAAAGATTAGATTTTTACATTGTAAAAGAAGTGATTTTTAATAATAAAAATATGATTTTTATATAAGGCGGGTTATAAAAATGTGATTTTTATATTATAGAAAATATAATCTTTGTTGATGAAAAGACGATATTTTTAAATATGAAAAGACGATATTTTGATATAAGTAGTGAAGTAAAAATATGATTTTTACTTCGATAAAAAATATAATTTTTATAATGTACAAGGGTTAAAAAAATATAATTTTCAAACTTGTGGAAGGTTAAAAATATGATTTTTACATAGTAGGAATTATAAAAATATAATCTTTATCGATACGAACACTGATCAAAATATGATTTTTACCATATAGTTAGCAATAAAAAGTAATGATTTTAAAAAAAAAACATATAAAAAGTTATGATTTTTAAAAATAGCGAAAGGTTTGATTAGTGAAATAGGAAGAGATTTGAAATATTTATAAATGAAAAGGCGAAATATTTATAATTGAAAAGGCAAAATCTTTATATTTGAAAAGACGGAACTTTTATATATTGAATAGCATAGTAAAAATAGAATTTTTATATATTGAATAGCGAAGTAAAAATTCGATTTTTATATATTGAATAGCGAAGTAAAAATTCGATTTTTATATATTGAATAGCGAAGTAAAAATTCGATTTTTATATATTGAATAGCATAGTAAAAATTCGATTTTTATATATTGAATAACATAGTAAAAATTCGATTTTTATATATGTAGTGAATACGGGTGACGAAAGAGACAAAAGGCGAAAATGACGAAGACTTCTACATTTGAAGTGTCGCGGAGTTGGGATAGCTATCGGTGAGAACTTCTCACTCAAAATCTCTTTTTCTAGTTATATATATATACTAGGATGCAGACGGTGTTTAGTAGCACCCGACACCCGTCATCCACATACCATGGATGGCTTGTTTGTTTAATTGTTTGGTTGTGTAGTTGGTTAGATTATTGGGCTTGAATTGAATTGTTTGGTGAAATGGAATGGATTTGATTGATGTGTGAATGGCGTGGGCCTTCACTTGACCGGGGATAAGGCTAGGCCTTGTCCCATTTCTAGTATCGTGTCGTTATGCTGCCGAAATTTTATAAAATAAAAATATCATTTTTATTTTGTAAATGAACTGAGTAAAAATTCATGTGTTAAAATGAAATATTTTATCGTTAAAAATATAATTTTTAACGTGAATGTGAATAAATAAATATTCATTTACAAACCGGACGGTTTGTTTATGTACACCTATTTGAAGGACATTGATTGGGACGATAAATTTTACACATCGCTCAACTGCACGAATAAAATCTGTGTTTGATTGTTTGAAACCCCACACAGGTATTGGGATAAAATACGGCATACACTAATCCCAATAATTAGTTGTATGTCGATCGATTGATTGACAGGCTGTTATAAGCGTTAAATATCTGTATTTGATGCTTATACAGTGTAGTGCACTTTGGATGATGGTTGATTATTTATCGTTGCTATTATATGCATGTGTTGTATGGAATCCATATAATTAACTTTATATGGTAATTGATTGGGCCTCATTCCAATTTAGAAGATAAAGAATATTATAAAATAAAGGTTCATGTGTTGACCGTACTCATCCGTTGAGATTAGTCATGTGTTGAACGAAATATTTTAACAATAAAATTTACATCTTTATCATATATAAAATTAGAAACTAATTGGAAAATAGATAAGATGAGTGGTCTCCTGGATATTGATCTGATGTTGGTTTCGGCCTTCGAGGTTAATATTCAAGGAATCGTTCTCTTACTAATTTACGGTTGGAGTCTGATTTAATATCAAACGATAGATACCTTAATTTTCATAAGATATATTAAATAACAAAAATAATCACACGTGGACAGTACTCATTCGTTGAGATTAGTCATGGGTTGACAAGAATAAATATTCATTTGTTGAATAGAATAACGGAATTATTGAAATATATAAAGCCGTGTTGATTAGAGATGCGCTATTTTGACGCGAACGATATTTATATCGATTATATTTGTTTTATAAATTGATTAGAAAAGAAATTCAAATTGAATTGAATAGATAAAGAAATTCGAATTGAACTGAATAGAAAACCAATTTGAATTGAATCGAATAGAAAACCAATTTGAATTGAATCGAATAGAAAACGAATTTGAATTGAATCGAATAGAAAACGAATTTGAATTGAATCGAATAGAAAACGAATTTGAATTGAACTAAATAGAAAACCAATTTGAATTGAATCGAATAGAAAACCAATTCGAATGGAATCGAAAACGAATTCGAATTGAATTGAAAAAGAATTGAAATGAATTCAAATTGAATTGAAATTTGAATTGAATAGAAATGAATTTTAAAACGAATTTAAAAGGAAGAATTCAATTTTGATTTGAATTGAAATGGAAGTTGAAATTGTTTTTGAAACGAATTTAAAACGATTTATAAAATTCGATTTAAATAGAAATCGATGAAATATATATTATATATATTATATATATAATATAATGGCCTGAATAGAACGCGCCGCGGCAGTTCGTGAATTTCGACCATTTATTTCCAACGGACATTACGGGAGATCCGATCTTCGGATTCTCCTAAAACCGGAACCGTTGGGTTCGTATCGAAAAGAGCTTTCTAACGAATATTATAAATTTAAAATCTAACGGTTGGATTTGGAGATACTTCCAAATCAAATTTGGAAAAGGTCGTTGTAAGTGCAGTTCGATGGCCGTTGATGGAAATCGACTGTACGGGCCTTGATAAAATTATTAAAAATATCAATAATTTGTGTAGAATCATAAGAAATGATTTGGGAAAAATTGGGATGAAAAACTCCATATTTGAGAAGATAAAATTGATTTTATCGTTTTGAACTAAAATTAAAACCCATTTATTTTAATTAAATAAATTGGATTTGAAATGGGTTTTAAATAGAATTGATTTGTGGGTTTATCGTGAACTGTGTTTTAAATAACACTAGTTCTTTAACCCGATAATAAATAGAATGTGATTTGGGTTTATCGTGAACTGTGTTTTAAATAACACTAGTTCTTTAACCCAGTAAAAGGAGTTTTAAGGAATCTGCAAGTAGATTGAAATGTGAATTGATAATTTAAATTATCAAATTTAGAAAGTGAGCGAGAATGGAGTGTCACCAGTTTTGCTCCAAAGCGATAGTTAAATCTTTAATTAGATTTGAACGTGAAATGGTAATTAATTTTACCGATAACACTGTGGTGTTAGATGTGGAGTATTACCAGTTTTGCTTCATGGGATGAATAGGTTGGGATTGGGAAATAAAATAAATAATTACTTCGGTGTGGTTCGCTAATCTCGACTAGTTTGGGAAACCATAATTGGGTTTGAAATGACATCAAGGATAAATTTTAAAGAATTTATCTTGGATAAAATTAATGGGAACCTTTCCCTAAGAATATGAAATTTGCGGTTAGTGGCTACTGAATTGGAATGAGGCATATGTTGTGTTTGTGTAACATTTGTTTTTAATATACGCGGGTTGTTCGGAAAGGCCGGGTTTATACCCATTCTGAATAACCGATTCGACGATATGTCGAAGATGAAGACGGTGGTTGAAGACCGGAAGTCTTCACATCGTTTGGGTGATTACTGATGATCTTGATTGGGCTGTACACCCAAGATGAGGGAATCAGTTGGTGGTCGTCCAGACGTACTTGGAGATCGATGGATATGCGAGGAAAGTGCCTCCGGTTTTATTTAGACCCAGAACGAACTTGTAAATGGATTGTGTGTCTGACATTGGATTTTATTCCGTGTTGATTGATTTCTGTTAAATATATATCTGTTTGGCGGCGGAGAATTTATTCTCTTGCTTGATGCCCTTCTCTGAGACGTACGAGCTTAGAGGTTATATATCGATAGATATCAATCGCATAGCATGAATTGCCTGTATGGCACGCTGAGTTGCATGGATCAAGGCTTCTGTTGAAAAGCAAAGTCTTGTGGTTGATGATTAAAGCACGACCTTTGTGGTGTAGCTTTGTGTATGACGTGAATTCGCGAGCCTTACACCTCGGTATGAGTTAAAAACGGGATACGGACCGTTGGGAGAACACGACGTTTCTTTCTAGCTTTGGTGGTGTCAGTGACTTACCAGCCCTGACATTTACATTCTTTTCACCTTTGTGGTTGTTGGAATGAGGCGCCTCGATTATAGGTCTGTAAGGACCGGGAAACGTGTGTTCAGGAATAACTAATCCTCAAACGTAAGAGAGGACCGGCCCAACCGATCCAAGTGGCTACCCAGAGTGTGTAGTCCTGAGCATTTGCTAGAATGTCTCGAAAGCGGAGAGGAGCTTGCCCCTTGCCTTGACTCATGACGGAAATCCAATTTCCAATACGTGTATTGCGGTTTTAATTGTAGAACAAGTATGGAGACATGATATATGGTACCCATGCTGTCTATGATTTATATTTATGATTGAAATGGTTTTGACACTATACACTTATTATAGTATCAAATGATTTGTTTTAAACGTACCAAGCATGTTTGGCTATTATAAGGGAAAACCCTATCCTCCGGCTTGCGTTGCATTGTGTGATGGGACCTGGGTCTTATAATAGCTTCATTTTTCGAAAAAGCATTGCGTTGTCTTTTCTTTGCACTGGTATTCTTGGGAGGAAACCCGTTTCGTGTTATACGGCGTGGTCCCTTGAATTACTCTCTTTTAAAGTAAAGTTTTAAATAACTGTTTTAGTTCTCACACCAGTCACGTGACTGACCTGGAGTTTATTGTTTTAACCTAAACTCTGGGTGCCCTTATTTTCGACACGGGCAGCTAGTAGTTTTGGTTTTGCAGATTTATATTCACAGGATCCTGGTTTGCAGCTGGAATGATATCCGGAAAGCTCTGTATCCGTATATCACCTTCAGTTGTGCTTTGTATTATTTTCCGCTGCTATGTAATTTATTGTAATCTCTGATATTTATCGAATGTAATTTATTCAATTATACTCTGTATATTATTGTATCTGATGGAATTGTTGTAATAGCAATGAAATGTTCTTCCGTCTGCGTTCTGATTTGTCTTGTCCTCACAGTAATTCGTTCTTTCTCATCTCTTTGGAGACCGGGGAAGTTCGGGTCGCTTCATTTGGTATCAGAGCTTTGGTTTACAGAGCTCGAGAGCAAGACACATTAGAACCATACGAAAGAATTCATCAGATATTGGATTAGTAATATCCAATTAGAATGACTCGTTAGAGATAGGATCAGTAGTATCCTAGAACGAGTGTGAAGAGTATATTTTTCAAATGAAAACAATTTTGTTTTGAAAATTTAAATCGCTTTAAACGTATTTGAATATTTATTTATTTTGAATATGGACAATCGAGTATATAAAGATTTCGCGTATACGCGTCATGAACGTATATTCGAAGTTTTAATATACTGGATAGATATAGGATCACATTCTAGACACCCGGAGATGATTCTGATGATTGATATATCATCATTAGAATTTATGTTCGTGTTTCGAAGGTGTGATTTCTATATATTTCCAGTAGACTGGTGTGAGAACCAAAACTTATATAGCTAGAATACATTGTTGTGATTTGGCATCAAGAACATGATTTTCTTTATATATATCAAAATTATGAATTTGAAACTCTAATCCACTAATAGATTGATGTTTGTGTTGTTTGTTTATTTGTTTGACAATTTTGAACCATTTAGCCTAACTGAACCAAATATTGAATTGTATTAAAGATTGGTTGCATTTGCTTGCATATACATATACTTACATTGAACAGGTCATAGCAAGGAGGCTAGAGTAGAGAATAAAATTTGTTTGCCCGACAAATAGTTATATGTTTACTATAATTTACTGTTTAGTTTGGGTGATGATGATTTTATGAGCCTATTGGCTAGCCGCTTGGCTTTTTCTTTTTCTTTTTGAGATCAGAAGGCCTGTATGGAAATTTGGGGATATTCTCGTGGCTCTCGGTGCAGGGGAGGTTATGGCGAAATTTTTCGAAAATTTAGGGTGTTAGCCAAATTTTTGAAAATTCTCAGAAACTGAAAAGTTGGAGAATGGAAGCTAGATCGAAAGTAGAGTTGATTAATCAAACCACTTTCGACTTTGTTCCTTTTCGGGGACGAAAAGTTTTAAGTGGGGGAGATTATAACAACCCGAAAATCTGGGCCAGTTTAAAATTATTATTTTGGCAATTTTAGCGAATTTTGCGCATTTAAAATAGATTATTTTAAATCATATCGACGAGAAATTTATTTTGAATATAATTGGAACGTATATATTTACATACGTCGTCGTTAGAATATAAATAATTATATATAATTATAAAAGGAATTGAAAATGGCGCGGTAGTTTGATAATTCGATTTCAAACTTCAATTGAATGTACCGGGTGCAAAACAAACCGGATTTTAGTGAAACCAAAAATAATGGTATCTATTTGAGAATATCTTTCCAACGAATCCAAAAAATTGAAATTTCATAGCGGGAATCAAAAGATATGTTCAGCTGAAAATTCTAAATAGTCGCTATGGAATTCAGGCCCTTAAAAATTAACATTTTGCAAACGACCTCGGATTTCGATGAAACCACTTTTGTTGGGTCCGTGATGTCAAATTATTGCTGGGTTTCAAATTTCATAATTTTTCGAATCAATATGTGAGCGTGGCAAAGGAAAACGTGTTTGACCAGTATCAATTGATTTTAATCGACTGGAAATTGGCCATTTTTCAAACGGTCTCAGAATTCGACGAAACTAGTTTTGTTAGGACCGTATCGTCAATACGAAGCTAGAAAATATTTTTATGGAATTTTTCTAGTTAGTATGTGACCCCAGTAAATTGAAATGCGCGTTCAAATTCAATGTATAAAGTTATATGTTGATTTTGACGGAAACTGATCGAAACAATCGAATCAGCCTGCGATACCTATCCCATTGTGTTCGGAATGGGGGTGAAATGCTATGGACGACAGGCGGTGGGCCTCGTTTAAAGGTCGTATGTAAAAAGTCAACATTTTAGAAATTTAAAATAATTAACCCCTCTCTCTCTCCTATCCTTTATTTCGTTTGACCCCCCACCCCCCGTTCGATTAAAATCAGAATTCAGAAAAAAATTGTGAAAACTGCGATCGACAGAGCGATGCCCCCCCCCCCCCCCCCCCCGCCATCGCCTCCGCCGAACCCCGCTAGAGCCGACGATCCCCTCCCCCAGTCCCTCGATACCCTCGCTCCTCTCTCCCCTAATCTAGTTCGAGCGTCCCAGTCCTAAACCCTAAGCCGCAACGAAAGACCCCCACAGTGGACCCCAGTCGCGCCGCCCACTCCAGCAGCCTCGCCAACCCCCTTGTCTCTTCCTTCGACTGATTGGAACCCCAAACCCGCTGTGAGTTTTTATTTAATATAAAAATAGATTTTTATAGCTAATTAAAATTAGATTTCTACGCTAATGAAGTTTAGATTTTGTTGATGGAAAAGATTAGATTTTTACATTGTAAAAGAAGTGATTTTTAATAATAAAAATATGATTTTTATATAAGGCGGGTTATAAAAATGTGATTTTTATATTATAGAAAATATAATCTTTATTGATGAAAAGACGATATTTTTAAATATGAAAAGACGATATTTTTAAATATGAAAAGACGATATTTTGATATTAGTAGTGAAGTAAAAATATGATTTTTACTTCGATAAAAAATATAATTTTTATAATGTAGAAGGGTTAAAAAAAATATAATTTTCAAACTTGTGGAAGGATAAAAATATGATTTTTACATTGTAGGAATTATAAAAATATAATCTTTATCGATACGAACACTGTGATCAAAATATGATTTTTACCATATAGTTAGCAATAAAAACTAATGATTTTAAAAATATATATATAAATGGTTATGATTTTTAAAAATAGCGAAAGGTTTGATTAGTGAAATAGGAAGAGATTTGAAATATTTATAAATGAAAAGGCGAAATATTTATAATTGAAAAGGCGAAATCTTTATATTTGAAAAGACGGAATTTTTATATATTGAATAGCGTAGTAAAAATAGAATTTTTATATATTGAATAGCGAAGTAAAAATTCGATTTTTATATATTGAATAGCGAAGTAAAAATTCGATTTTTATATATTGAATAGCGAAGTAAAAATTCGATTTTTATATATTGAATAGCATAGTAAAAATTCGATTTTTATATATTGAATAGCATAGTAAAAATTCGATTTTTATATATTGAATAACATAGTAAAAATTCGATTTTTATATATGCAGTGAATACGGGTGACGAAAGTGACAAAAGGCGAAAATGACGAAGACTTCTACATTTGAAGTGTCGTGGAGTTGGGATAGCTATCGGTGAGAACTTCTCACTCAAAATCTCTTTTTCTAGTTATATATATATACTAGGATGCAGACGGTGTTTAGTAGCACCCGACACCCGTCATCCACAGACCATGGATGGCTTGTTTGTTTAATTGTTTGGTTGTGTAGTTGGTTAGATTATTGGGTTTTAATTGAATTTTTTGTTGAAATGGAATGGATTTGATTGATGTGTGAATGTCGTGGGCCTTCACTAGACCGGGGATAAGGCTAGGCCTTGTCCCGTTTCTAGTATCGTGCCGTTATGCCGCCGAAATTTTCTAAAATAAAAATATCATTTTTATTTTGTAAATGAACTGAATAAAAATTCATGTGTTAAAATGAAATATTTTATCGTTAAAAATATAATTTTTAACGTGAATGTGAATAAATAAATATTCATTTACAAACCGGACGGTTTGTTTATGTACACCTATTTGAAGGACATTGATTGGGACGATAAATTTTACACATCGCCCAACTGCACGAATAAAATCTGTGTTTGATTGTTTGAAACCCCACACGGGTATTGGGATAAAACACGGCATACACTAATCCCAATAATTAGTTGTATGTCGATCGATTGATTGACAGGCTGTTACAAGCGTTAGATATCTGTATTTGATGCTTATACAGTGTAGTGCACTTTGGATGATGGTTGATTATTTATTGTTGCTATTATATACATGTGTTGTATGGAATCCATATAATTAACTTTATATGGTAATTGATTGGGCCTCATTCCAATTTAGAAGATAAAGAATATTATAAAATAAAGGTTCATGTGTTGACCGTACTCATCCGTTGAGATTAGTCATGTGTTGAACGAAATATTTTAACAATAAAATTTACATCTTTATCATATATAAAATTAGAAACTAATTGGAAAATAGATAAGATGAGTGGTCTCCTGGATATTGTTCTGATGTTGGTTTCGGCCTTCGGGGTTAATATTCAGGGAATCGTTCTCTTACTAATTTACGGTTGGAGTCTGATTTAATATCAAACGATAGATACCTTAATTTTCATAAGATATATTAAATAACTAAAATAATCACACGTGGACAGTACTCATTCGTTGAGATTAGTCATGTGTTGACAAGAATAAATATTCATTTGTTGAATAGAATAATGGAATTATTGAAATATATAAAGCTGTGTTGATTAGAGATGCGCTATTTTGACGCGAACGATATTTATATCGATTATATTTGTTTTATAAATTGATTAGAAAAGAAATTCAAATTGAATTGAATAGATAAAGAAATTCGAATTGAACTGAATAGAAAACCAATTTGAATTGAATCGAATAGAAAACCAATTTGAATTGAATCGAATAGAAAACGAATTTGAATTGAATCGAATAAAAAACGAATTTGAATTGAACTGAATATAAAACCAATTTGAATTGAATCGAATAGAAAACCAATTCGAATGGAATTGAAAACGAATTCGAGTTGAATTGAAATGAATTCAAATTGAATTGAAATTTGAATTGAATAGAAATGAATTTTAAAACGAATTTAAAAGGAAGAATTCAATTTTGATTTGAATTGAAATGGAAGTTGAAATTGTTTTTGAAACGAATTTAAAACGATTTATAAAATTCGTTTTAAATAGAAATCGACGAAATATATATTATATATATTATATATATAATATAATGGCCTGAATAGAACGCGCCGCGCCGGGGCAGTTCGTGAATTTCAACCATTTATTTCAAACGGACATTACGGGAGATCCGACCGTCGGATTCTCCTAAAACCGGAACCGTTGGGTTCGTATCGAAAAGAGCTTTCTAACGAATATTAGAAATTTAAAATCTAACGGTTGGATTTGGATATACGTCAAAATCAAATTTGGAAAAGGTCGCTGTAAGTGCAGTTCGATGGCCGTTGATGGAAATCGACTGTACGGGCCTTGATAAAATTATTAAAAATATAAATAATTTGTGTAAAATCATAAGAAATGATTTGGGAAAAATTGGGATGAAAAACTCCATATTTGAAAAGATAAAATTGATTTTATCGAAATGAACTAGTTTTGAACTAAAATTAAAACCCATTTATTTTAATTAAATAAATTGGATTTGAAATGGGTTTTAAATAGAATTGATTTGTGGGTTTATCGTGAACTGTGTTTTAAATAACACTAGTTCTTTAACCCGATAATAAATAGAATGTGATTTGGGTTTATCGTGAACTGTGTTTTAAATAACACTAGTTCTTTAACCCAGTAAAAGGAGTTTTAAGGAATCTGCAAGTAGATTGAAATGTGAATTGATAATTTAAATTATCAAATTTAGAAAGTGAGCGAGAATGGAGTATCACCAGTTTTGCTCCAAAGCGATAGTTAAATCTTTAATTAGATTTGAACGTGAAATGGTAATTAATTTTACCGATAACACTGTGGTGTTAGATGTGGAGTATTACCAGTTTTGCTTCATGGGATGAATAGGTTGGGATTGGGAAATAAAATAAATAATTACTTCGGTGTGGTTCGCTAATCTCGACTAGTTTGTGAAACCATAATTTGGTTTGAAATGACATCCAAAGGAAGATTAAAGGATAAATTTTAAAGAATTTATCTTGGATAAAATTAATGGGAACCTTTCCCTAAGAATATGAAATTTGCGGTTAGTGGCTGCTGAATTGGAATGAGGCGTATGTTGTGTTTGTGTAACATTTGTTTTTAATATACGCGGGTTGTTCGGAAAGGCCGGGTTTATACCCATTCTGAATAACCGATTCGACGATATGTCGAAGATGAAGACGGTGATTGAAGACCGGAAGTCTTCACATCGTTTGGGTGATTACTGATGATCTTGATTGGGCTGTACACCCAAGATGAGGGAATCAGTTGGTGGTCGTACAGACGTACTTGGAGATCGATGGATATGCGAGGAAAGTGCCTCCGGTTTCGTTTAGACCCAGAACGAACTTGTAAATGGATTGTGTGTCTGACATTGGATTTTATTCTGTGTTGATTGATTTCTGTTAAATATATATCTGTTTGGCGGCGGAGAATTTATTCTCTTACTTAACGCCCTTCTCTGAGACGTACGAGCTTAGAGGTTATATATCGATAGATATCAATCACATGGCATGAATTGCCTGTGTGGCACGCTGAGTTGCATGGATCAAGGCTTCTGTTGAAAAGAAAAGTCTTGTGGTTGATGATCAAAGCACGGCCTTTGTGGCGTAGCTTTGTGTATAATGTGAATTCGCGAGCCTCACACCTCGGTATGAGTTAAAAACGGGATACAGACTGTTGGGAGAACACGACGTTTCTTTCTAGCTTTGGTGGTGTCAGTGACTTACCAGCCCTAACATTTATATACTTTTCACCTTTGTGGTTGTTGGAATGAGGCGCCTCGATTATAGGTCTGTAAGGACCGGGAAACGTGTGTTCAGGAATAACTAATCCTCAAACGTAAGAGAGGACCGGCCCAACCGATCCAAGTGGCTACCTAGAGTGTGTAGTCCCGAGCATTTGCTAGAATGTCTCGAAAGCGGAGAGGAGCTTGCCCCTTGCCTCGACTCATGACGGAAATCCAATTTCCAATACGTGTATTGCGGTTTTAATTGTAGAACTAGTACGGTGACATGATATATGGTACCCATGCCGTCTATGATTTATATTTATGATTGAAATGGTTTTGACACTATACACTTATTATAGTATCAAATGATTTGTTTTAAACGTACCAAGCATGTTTGGCTATTATAAGGGAAAACCCTATCCTCCGGCTTGCGTTGCATTGTGTGATGGGACCTGGGTCTTATAATAGCTTCATTTTTCGAAAAAGCATTGCGTTGTCTTTTCTTTGCACTGGTATTCTTAGGAGGAATCCCATTCCGTGTTATACGGCGTGGTCCCTTGAATTACTCTCTTTTAAATTAAAGTTTTAAATAACTGTTTTAGTTCTCACACCAGTCACATGACTGACCTGGAGTTTATTGTTTTAACCTAAACTCTGAGTGCCCTTATTTTCGACACGGGCAGCTAGTAGTTTTGGTTTTGCAGATTTATATTCACAGGATCCTGGTTTGCAGCTGGAATGATATCCGGAAAGCTCTGTATCCGTATATCACCTTCAGTTGTGCTTTGTATTATTTTCCGCTGCTATGTAATTTATTGTAATCTATGATATTTATCGAATGTAATTTATTCAATTATACTCTGTATATTATTGTATCTGATGGAATTGTTGTAATAGCAATGAAACGTTCTTCCATCTGCGTTCTGATTTGTCTTGTCCTCACAGTAATTCGTTCTTTCTCATCTCTTCGGAGACCGGGGAAGTTCGGGTCGCTTCACCAATGCTTGCAATTTGAAGCTGGGTACTGATGAGGTTTGATCTTCGATGTGGGGGTGTTGTTGAAGACCGCGATGCTCTTCTGAAGGGTCGCGAGGGATGTTTGGGGGGCAAAGTGAAAGTCGTGATGCAGGCAAAAGGGTAGGCATCGATTTTGGGTTTACTGAGGTTGTAGTTTCCATTAACGTAGTGGAAGAAAAGGCTCGATCTCGAGCAGATGGATGAACTAAGTGCGACTGGAGGTTGGTCGGAGGTCTGTTGAAAGCGGTGTCCACATTAGGCTATTAACGAGTTCAGAAATCAATGCAGACAAGGGGTATGAAAGTGCTGTTTGATTTGTGCAGCAGTGTTCGAATGGATGGACTGTCATTTGAGGAATGTCTGGACAGTGGTGTTGATGGTGGCCGAGTCTAGGTGGTTCAAAGCAATAAATGGTAAAGACAGACGCCGATTAGCTAAGACTTGTGGCAGCCGGATTGCTGATCTCTAGAGTATAGAAGAAGAATTTAAAACAAGGATAAGGTAAATTTTATTTTTTATAGATTTAGTTAATGTCTTTATATTAAAATAAATTAGTTTTAATTTATTTAGTAAGTAGTTAATTTAAATAAAAAGTTAATCGATAAAATACATAATCGTATGTGCAAGATAATCAACTCGAGAAATTTGTAGCTGTGACGATTTGGAAATTAGATGGATATTCGGCAATAGGAAATTCGGTGAGTAAATCTCACCTTTTATTTAGAATTATTTTTATATACTTAAAAATAATTGTCTGTTCTTGTTGAATGCTTTCTGATTGTTTGAAATATATTAGTTATTTAGGGTCGACTATTATATATATATTGGGTTGATGATTGGTTGGATTCCAGCAGTCTCATTAGCGGATGCCCGCAGTTTCATAGCGGATGATTTCCCTATGCGCCCCACAAATATATTAGTGGATGACCTTCATACCGCGATATGCTGCCTCGAAGCAGTATGGGTATCACTATGTTGACTAACGTCTGTGTATGTAGGAAAAACAGGTTGGAGAAAATCCAACTAGATTCCTCAAAAATGTATTATCTGTTTGTTGTTTGTTTGATTTCATATATATTCATATATGATGTGTTAAAAATCAAATGATTGAAAATTGGTTGATTTGATTGTTTAAAATATCACTGGGGCTTGAATATTGATTTATAAAAATAACCTGAAAGGGATATTTAAGATTTAAAAAGGGGAATTCTATTTTTCTAAAATAGAATTTGAATTTTTAAATATATTTGAAATATTAACTTGTTTTAAAGGAAATAAAACAAGTAGTTCCTTTATAAATGAAGTTTATAAATAGTTCTTTTATAAACGAAGTTTATAAATGAAGTGAAAAGAATTATCATTGGATAATTCTGAAATAAAAATACAAGTGTGAAATTAAAAAGGAAAATCGATTTTCCAAAAGTAGAAATATCGATTTCAAAGGGAATTGAAATCGAGACTTGGGTAAAGAATGAATAGAGAAGGTTTGAGAATAGAAATTGAACAAAAAAATTCAAATGTAATTCAAATATGGAAATTGAATATAGAAAATATAAAGGAATTCAAATATAGAATTTAAATAGAATTTGAAATAGACTTCGAATATGGAATTTGAAAATAGAATTTCAAAATAGAGTTGAAATGGGAATTGGAATATATATTTCAAATGAAGTTTAATAATAGAGATTTGAATATAGGACTCAAATGAAGTTTAACAATAGAGATTTGAATATAGGATTCAAATGAAGTTTAACTATAGAATTTGAAAATAGAATTCTAATGAAGTTTAACTATAGAATTTGAAAATAGAATTCAAATGGAGTTTAAATATACGGATTCTAACAGAATTCAAATAGAGTTTAAATATAGGATTCAAATAGAAGAGAATATAGAATTTGAATAAAGAATTCAAATAGAAGAGAATATAGAATTTGAAAAGAGAATTCAAATAGAATTGAATTGGAATTTTAATAGAGAAGTCGATAAGGAAACGAGCTTAAAAATAGAATTAGAATTTGTTGATATGCAAGTTAAAATATATTTGTACACGTCATGTTCAAATATAAAAGTGAAATAGACTAAAGAGTTAATTAACAAATTAATTAACAAATTTAGTAAAACGAGCAGGTATAGTTGAAATAAATTGAACAGGTATAGATATACAGGAGACAGGTATGGGATAAGGTTTGTGAAGATATATATATATATATATATATATATATATATATATATATATATATATATATAATGCTCGACAAAAAGGTATGTATTTAATTCACATATGAGATTTTATGCGCCGTATCGGCAAGCCGCTTGGCTTTTTCTTTTTCTTTGGATTGGTGAGGGCCATGGGAGGCTATTTGAAATATCCCGATGCTCCCGGTACAAAGGAGGTTATGGCGAATTTTTCCGGAAATTTAAGGAGTTAGAATATTTTTAAGATAATTTGATAGTTAGAAATCAACGTATCAATATATATAGAAGTCGATAAGGAAACAAACTTAGAAATAGAATAGTATAATAAAAAAGGAAGACTAGGAATAAAATCCAGTAAGAATAGAAAGAGGTGTATACGTGTTTAAAAGTGAATAATTAGTTGTATGGTATTGATTATTCGAGTAAGTAGTCTTATCTGCTTTGACGTTATAAATGTTATTCAGTCAAGGTCTGAGAGGTAGTTATACCCCAACTTGATTGATTTCATTATTAACAAATAAATAGTAAGATTTCAGGCTCGAAGATCAGTGTTGGATAAGAGTTAGTTGAATATAGTATTTGGGTTGTTGTAACGATGTCTTACACAACATCCGTTTTAACCCAAATAAGTGTAAACTCGGAAATAGAATAATAGAATATTTCCTAAGAATAGAAATAAACAAGATCGGAAAAGAGATATGTAATTGGAATATTTCCCAATTATGAATAGCATATATTTTCTAAAGTTTAGAAAATAATGGAAGAAGAGATTCGGAAATGTTTTCCAACTAACGTAAAAGGCCAATATGGTTATTGAAAATATTTGGTTATCAAATATTGATAAAGAAATAGAGAAGTGATTTAATTAATGGAATATTAATTTAGGGCTCAGTGATTGTTTGATAATCACTTGTTTTCTTCGGTAGTTAAATCATCGACTATCGAAAACACTTGTTTTTATTCAATAGTTAAATCACAGACTATTGAAGTTTTGACATCGTTGTCAATATGGAGAGACCAGTTGGATTATTATCCGAAGAACCACTCCGAATTGGCAGTAGCATCGCGAATCAGATTTATATGAAGATAATCGAAGACGGAGTAGAGTGCAAGGACTTTTTCTATTAATAGAGATTGTGCCTTCGGTTCATCCTGTTCCTGGGTGACTCGTATGGATGAATGTCTGACAGAGTATTTCCAGAAAGGTCACGTACATTGATTTCTTCAACCATACCAAGAGTGGAAGCGGAGAAGGAAACTTCTTTAGCTAACACGTAATGTACTGTTGTTGATGTCAATTAGTGATTTTCTATGGATCTGACAATGTGGCATTCGAAGTGAATCTGATGTGATGATAAAGCGTAGCTTCTAGCCTCACATCCGGTAAATGACAAAAATCGGGCAGGCAGCATGGCTATGTAGGTCGCACCTATTAGGGTGTATAATCACCTGATCTAGAGTTTCATTTACTTTTAAAAATCTATTGTCGATGCTGTCCCATTCGGGAAACGGTTGCTGATCCCAATCGTTGGTGATATACATTCGATACACTCAAGCGAAATGAGTGGTCGGTCATGTGTGGCTGAGTTGCAAGATGTTCTTGTTGAACTCGGTGTATTCTCCTCTAGAGATATACCAGCGGAAGGTGGTTCCATACCTTGTCATAGTTGGAAATCCATTACCCAATACGTGCTTGCGGTTTTGATTGTATATTATTTATGTGGAACGTGAGATGCAAACGTTCCACTAGATTGTATTTACTTGATTTAGACACTATTATAATATCAAAGGAGTTTTGATATAAAGCTATCGTTCCTTTCAATGGGATTTTGAAAGTCAAATCAAGTGTTTGGATTCTCATAAGGGAAAAACCCGTTCCGTGTTATACGGCGTGGTCTTATGAGATATCATTTAGTTTTCTAAAACTGTTTTAAACTGTTTACTCATACCAGTCCCGTGACTGACCCGGAGTTTATTTTGTTTTGTTCTACCTAAACTCTTGGGTGCCTAAATTTGTACGGGTAGTCAAGTAGTTAAGGATTTTACAGATCTATCTAAAGGAGCTTGGAGCAGGAGGCTTCAGTGTTAATTATATAGAGTTTTGTTCCGCTGTGTTGTAAGTGTTGTACTCTGATAAGTATATGTTATACAGTTGAAATTTTGTATTTCAAAAGTTATGATATATTATATTTTGTTCCGCTGCGATGTGAGATTCTGTGTTGTAATTTCTGTTCTTCTTCTATCTTTTTCTTCTAAAAAAATATTTCGTATTTTCGTGATATTTGGGTTGGACGTACGATGTATATAGTCAACTCTGATATTATGGATTTGCGGGTCATTACAGTTGGTATCAGAGCTTAGGTTGAGCGAATACCTAGGCTTGTTGGAATGTGCTCATTAGAGAAAGGATCAGTAGTATCCTAGAATGAGTTGAGTGTGTATATATATATATATATATATACGAGAGAGCGTATTTGTTATTTGATATAAAAACTGTTTTATATTGTGTTGACTAGTCTGTTGAGTGAATTATGAATTCTGATCGAATCGTGGGATGCCACGATGTCGATAGGAGTTTTTAAACACTTGAACAGAAGATTGGACACGATATTGTTTTAAATGGTTGAGTTGATTGTTAGGATTATAATCAAATAAGATTATAAAACAGAAATTGTTATATATAACCAATAGAATTGGTATAAGAATGAAATATAAAAAGGAGATGAAATTGAAATTGAATTCCAACCAAAATTCAGAATTTAAAATCCTGGGAGTTTGGAAAATATTTTTCTAAATGGAGTTTGAAAGAAATATAGTACTAAACTCACTTCAGTGACTGGGAAATAATCCTGATGATGGTCGCAACATCATCAGTGTTCATTTTCGAGTTTCTAAGTGATGAATTGCTGCCTTAGAAAAGTTTTTAATGGAAATTTGTTTGAAAAGAAACAAGTTGTTTGAAAATTCAAATGTTTTGAATTTGAGATAGATATAAATATATGTATTTGTTTATATTACTTCAAAGGAATTTTGAAATGGGAATTGGAATATAGAATTCAAATAGAAGTGAAATGGAATTTGAATATAGGATTTCAAATAGAAGTGAAATAGATCGGAAATATTATGTTGAAATGGAAAAAAGGATTTGATATATATTAAAAATATATCAGAATGGTGTTGAATTTATTACAAACAAAGTTAAAACGTTTATATATATATAAATATAATTAAAACGAGCTCGCCGTAGCGCGGTAGTTCGTAAATTGGCGATTCAAAGTTCAATTTAGTATACATAACTCAATTGAAGTCGGAGTTCTTTGAAACAAGAATCGTCGGGACCTGTTGAATAATAGTTTTCTAATGAAAGAGAAAAATTTGGATTTCTTCGTATAGATTTTGAGTTATATCAAAATAAATTTTTAGAAAAGCAGCGCCAGAACCATTATAAAACCATAACGGTTTAATAAATAAAAGGATTTTTAGGAAATAAAATCCGAATTGGCATTAGAAAAATCCAGACTGGAGATATAATATAAATATGAACTCCAGTGAAGTAAGTGAAATGATTTTTAAGACAAAAATCATATTTTAAATGGTTAAATAGAATTAACTAAATTGGAGAATAATTAGTTAAAGAAAATTTGAATCGAAATTGGGTTTTTGGATAAGTGAAAGAGATTGAGAATTTATATTCGAAATTGAATATATAACTCGAGTTGAAAATATAATTCGTTTAGTTTATAATTAAGTTGACATATATTTGAACAAGTTATATTCAAATAAAAAGGGTGAAATAGGCAAAACGGTTAATTAACAACTAGTTAATGGGAATTTGAATGATTGAAATTAAATTTAACTTAAGTAAGTTAAATGGATCGAAATGAATAAATTGAGTAAAATCATGTGAATGAAATATGAATTGGGTGTGAATAAAGGAAAAACCAAAAGAGTTAAAAGAAAATATATTTGTAAAACAAATATAAAGGAAATATATTTGTAACACAAATACAAAGGAAGTTATGTGCAAACAAATAGAAGGAGAAATATTTGTAAAAACATTTACAAATAGAATTTAAAAGGGAATATTTGTAAAACATTTACGAATAGATTAAATGGAAATATTTATTTATAGAAAATAAATAGAATGTTTTAAATGAGATATTTATTTGTTAAATAAATAGAATTTAACCAAAGGAATATTTAGAAAATGAATAGAAAATGGAAATATGTTTTTAACAGATAAATAGAAAAGATTTATTTATAAATAACAGTTTATAAATTAAATTAAATATTTATCATTCGATAAATGGAATATATAAGTCTGAACTTATATAGAGAAGAGATATTGGGTTTTAACATCGATAGTTTTAAATAGAAGGGGTACACAACACTTGTATAAGTGAAGTAACGTTATTAAAGAGAACATTTATAAAGTGAAGAACCGTTACTAAAAGTAAATCTTTATAAATGAATAAACGTTATCCAATAAGAGTTATTCGGATAGGAGAAGTCGATTAGAGTTAGAAATAATCGATTAGAGTTAGAATAAATCGATTAGAGTAAGAATTAACCAGTTAGAGTTAATCAGTTAGGGTTAATCCATAGAGTTAATTGAATATTTGTTATTCAATTAGAATTTATTGAATATTTGTTATTTAAATTAAGAGTTAACCAGATAGAGTAAATTGAACATAGTTAATCGAATTAGGATTTAATTGAATGTTAGTTATTCAATTAAAGTTGATCGAATATAGTTACTGAAATAGAGTTAGTCAAACATAGTTACTGAGGATAAGTTGCCATTTCGTACGACTGCTAGCGTAATTCGTAGGGCTGTAGATAGCCTAGGCGGTCGGTTGTTTCCTGGGGGAATCAGGCGTAACCATTGTGATCGCTGCGATCTAGAGTCAAGCGAATGGAGTTAAATCGAATATAGTTTATTCGAATAGAGTTAAAGGAGTTATCGAATATAGCTTATTCGGAAGGAGTTAAGTGAAAAGAGTTAAATCCAATAGAGTTAATTGATAAGAGTAAATTGATAAGAGTAAATCGAATATAGTTTATTCGAAGAAAGGTTTTCGAATCAAGTAATTCGAAAGAGAGATTATCGAATATAGTTATTCGAAGGGAGGAGTTATCGAATAGGGATTTATTCGAAAGAGAGTTACGTAAGGAAGTTTGAAATGTTGAGTATCAATATAAATAAGTTTTGAAATAAATGGGTTTGTAGCACTTTTTCTACCTTAGCAATTTCGAGGACGAAATTATTTTAAGTGGGGAAGATTGTAATGACCCGGATTCTTATGGGTTAGTTTTGAATATTTAATATTTTATTTAAATATTGATTGGATTATATAAGTGAATTTTTATATTAAGTTATTAATTTAATAATCAATTTCGATTTAATATCGAATATATTAAATCATCGTAATGCGAGAAAAATAATTCAGTTCGAGATTTACAACAGAATTAAATATAGTTTAGACTTCTGTTTGAATTCGAATAATAATATTAATTTATTTTCATAGAATAAATTGTGTTGAATTTAATTTAAATTGATTTAAATAAATATCTTCCATAGACGATCGAATTGGACTTCGTGACCTATCCCAGTGTGTCCGAAATAGGGGTATTACCTTAGAATTGACAGTTGTTGGGTTAAGAAAGGAGTTTAGAATCACGCGGTAATTTAATTTTTAAAATATCAGTTTAATTAAATTAAAATAAAATAAAAATCAAAAAGGAAATTTCTTTCTTTCCTTTTGGTGGACATAAAGCAAAAACGTGTGTTCCCTATATCGACACCAACCAAGCCTTGCTATCCTTATGAAACTGAGACTTCCTGTTCTCTTTCCCCAAATTGTAATCGAAGCCTATCCCAATTCTAATCTTTCGAGAAAGTAAGATGCGAGTACAAGGGAGGCCGACTTCAAGCGATTTAGGGCAACGTTGGGTTTTGATTTATGGAACTCGCGTGTGGGTCGAAGGGGACCCATGCTTGCAATTTGAAGCTGGGTACTGATGAGGTTTGATCTTCGATGTAGGGGTATTGTTGAAGACCGCGATGCTCTCTTCTGAAGGGCCGCGAGGGATGTTTGGGGGGCGAAGTGAAAGTCGCGATGCAAGCAAAAGGGTAGGCATCGATTTTGGGTTTACTAAGGTTGTAGTTTCCATTAATGCGGTGGAAGAAAAGGCTCAATCTCGAGCAGATGGATGAACTAAGTGCGACTGGAGGTTTGTCGGAGGTCTGTTGAAAGCGGTGTCCACATTAGGCCATTAACGAGTTCAGAAATCAATGCAGACAAGGGGTATGAAAGTACTGTTTGATTTGTACAGCAGTGTTCGAATGGATGGACTGTCATTTGAGGAATGTCTGGACAGTGGTGTTGATGGTGGCCGAGTCTAGGTGGTTCAAAGCAATAAATGGTAAAGACAGATGCCGATTAGCTAAGACTTGTGGCAGCCGGATTGTTGATCTCTAGAGTATAGAAGAAGAATTTAAAACAAGGATAAGGTAAATTTTATGTTTTATAGATTTAGTTAATGTCCTTATATTAAAATAAATTAGTTTAAATTTATTTAGTAAGTAGTTAATTTAAATAAAATATTAATCGATAAAATACATAATCGTTGGTGCAAGATAATCAACTCGAGAAATTTGTAGCTGTGACGATTTGGAAATTAGATGGATATTCGGCAAATGGAAATTCGGTGAGTAAATCTCACCTTTTATTTAGAATTATTTTTATATAGTTAAAAATAATTGTCTGTGCTTGTTGAATGCTTTCTGATTGTTTGAAATATATTAGTTATTTAGGGTCGACTATTATATATATTGGGTTGATGATTTGTTGGATTCCCACAGTCTCATTAGCGGATGCCCGCAGTTTCATAGCGAATGATTTCCCTATGCGCCCCACAAATATATTAGTGGATGACCTTCATACCGCGATATCCTGCCTCGAAGCAGGATGGGTACTACTATATTGACTAACGTCTGTGTATGTAGGAAAAACAGCTTGGAGGAATCCAACAGGATTCCTCAAAAATATATTATCTGTTTGTTGTTTGTTTGATTTCATATATATTCATATATGATGTGTTAAAAATCAAATGATTGAAAATTGGTTGATTTGATTGTTTAAAATATCACTAGGGCTTGATTATTGATTTATAAAAATATCCTGAAAGGGATATTTGAGATTTAAAAAGGGGAATTCTATTTTTCTAAAATAGAATTTGAATTTTTAAATAGATTTGAAATATTCTTGTTTCAAAGGGAATAAAACAAGTAGTTCCTTAATAAATGAAGTTAATAAATAGTTCTTTTATAAACGAAGTTTAAAAATGAAGTGAAAAGAATTATCATTGGGTAATTCCGAAATAAAAATACAAGTGTGAAATTAAAAAGGAAAATCAATTTTCCAAAAAGTAGAAATATCGATTTCAAAGGGAATTGAAATCGAGACTTGGGTAAAGAATGAATAGAGAAGGTTTGAGAATAGAAATTGAACATAGAAATTCAAATGTAATTCAAATATGGAAATTGAATATAGAAAATATAAAGGAATTCAAATATAGAATTTAAATAGAATTTGAAATAGACTTTGAATATGGAATTTGAAAATAGAATTTCAAAATAGAGTTGAAATGGCAATTGGAATATATATTTCAAATGAAGTTTAATAATAGAGATTTGAATATAGGATTCAAATGAAGTTTAACTATAGAATTTGAAAATAGAATTCAAATGAAGTTTAACTATAGAATTTGAAAATAGAATTCAAATGGAGTTTAAATATAGTGATTCTAATAGAATTCAAATGGAGTTTAAATATAGAATTCAAATAGAAGAGAATATAGAATTTGAACAAAGAGAATTCAAATAGAAGAGAATATAGAATTTTAAAAGAGAATTCAAATAGAACTGAATTGGAATTTGAATAGAGAAGTCGATAAGGAAGCGAGCTTAAAAATAGAATTAGAATTTGTTAATATGCAAGTTAAAATATATTTGAACATGTCATGTTCAAATATAAAAGTGAAATAGACAAAAGAGTTAATTAACAAATTAATTAACAAATTTAGTAAAACGAGCTGGTATAGTTGAAATAAATTGAACAGGTATAGATATACAGGAGACAGATATGGGATAAGGTTAATGAATATATATATATATATATATATATATATATAGAATGCTCGACAAAAAGGTACGTATTTAATTCACATATGAGATTTTATGCGCCGTATCGGCAAGCCGCTTGGCTTTTTCTTTTTCTCTGGATTGGTGAGGGCCATGGGAGGCTATTTGAAATATCCCGATGCTCCCGGTACAAAGGAGGTTATGGCGAATTTTTCCGGGAATTTAAGGAGTTAGAATATTTTTAAGATAATTTGATAGTTAGAAATCAACGTATCAATATATATAGAAGTCGATAAGGAAACGAACATAGAAATAGAATGGTATAATCAAAAAGGAAGACTAAGAATATAATCCAGTAAGAATAGAAAGAGAAGTGTATACGTGTTTAAAAGTAAATAATTAGTGGTATGGTATTGATTATTCAAGTAAGTAGTCTTATCTGTTTTGACGTTATAAATGTTATTCAGTCAAGGTCTGAGAGGTAGTTATACCCCAACTTGATTGATTTCATTATTAACAAATAAGTAGTAAGATTTCAGGCTCGAAGATCAGTGTTGGATAAGAGTTAATTGAATATAGTATTTGGGTTGTTTTAACGATGTCTTACACAACATCCGTTTTAACCCAAATAAGTGTAAACTCGGAAATAGAATAATAGAATATTTCCTAAGTATAGAAATAAACGAGATCGGAAAAGAGATAAGTAATTGGAACATTTCCCATTTATGAAAAGCAAATATTTTCTAAAGTTTAGAAAATAAAGGAAGGCGAGATTCGGAAATGTTTTCCAAATAACGTAAAAGGCCAATATGGTTATTGAAAATATTTGGTTAACAAATATTGATAAAGAAATAGAGAAGTGATTTAATTAATGGAATATTAATTAAGGGCTCAGTGATTGTTTGATAATTGGATGAACACTTGTTTTCTTCGATAGTTAAATCATCGACTATCAAAACACTTGTTTTTATTCGATAATTAAATCACAGACTATCAAAGTTTTGACATTGTTGTCAATATAGAGAGACCGGTTGGATTATTATCCGAAGAACCACTCCGTATTGGCAGTAGCGTCGCGAATCAGATTTATATGAAGATAATCGAAGATGGAGTAGAGTGCAAGGACTTTTTCTATTAATAGAAATTGTTCCTTCGGTTCATCCTGTTCCTGGGTGACTCATATGGATGAATGTTTGACATAGTATTTCCAGAAAGGTCACGTACATTGATTTTTTCAACCGTACCAAGAGTGGAAGCGGAGAAGGAAACTTCTTTAGCTAACACGTAATGTACTGTTGTAGACGTCAATTAGTGATTTTCTATGGATCTGACAATGTGGCATTCGAAGTGAAACTGATGTGATGATAAAGCGTAGCTTCTAGCCTCACATCCGGTAAATGACGAAAATCGGGCAGGCAGCATGGCTATGAAGGTCGCACCTATTAGGGTGTATAATCACCTGATCTAGAGTTTCATTTACTTCTAAAAATCTATTGTCGATGCTGTCCCATTCGGGAAACGGTTGTTGATCCCAACCCTTGGTGATATACATTCGATACACTCAAGCGGAATGAGTGGTCGGTCATGTGTGGCTGAGTTGCAAGATGTTCTTGCTGAACTCGCTAGAGATATACCAGCGGAAGGTGGTTCCATACCTTGTCATAGTTGGAAATCCATTACCCAATACGTGCTTGCGGTTTTGATTGTATATTATTTATGTGGAACGTGAGATGCAAACGTTCCACTAGATTGTATTTACTTGATTTAGACACTATTATAATATCAAAGGAGTTTTGATATAAAGCTATCGTTCCTTTCAAAGGGATTTTGAAAGTTAAATCAAGTGTTTGGATTCTCATAAGGGAAAAACACGTTCCGTGTTATACGGCGTGGTCTTATGAGATATCATTTAGTTTTCTGAAACTGTTTTAAACTGTTTACTCATACCAGTCCCATGACTGACCCGGAGTTTATTTTGTTTTGTTCTACCTAAACTCTTGGGTGCCTAAATTTGTACGGGCAGTCAAGTAGTTCATGATTTTACAGATCTATCTAAAGGAGCTTGGAGCAGGAGGCTTCAGCGTTAGTTATATAGAGTTTTGTTCCGCTATGTTGTAAGTGTTGTACTCTGATAAGTATATGTTATACAGTTGAAATTTTGTATTTCAAAAGTTATGATATATTATATTTTGTTCCGCTATGATGTGAGATTCTGTGTTATTATTTCTGTTCTTCTTCTATCTTTTTCTTCTAAAAAAAATGTTTCGTATTTTCGTGATATTTGGGTTGGATTTATGATGTATATAGTCAACTCTGATATTATGGATTTGCGGGTCATTACAGTCGGATCTCCCGGTACACTCGTTTGAAGTTTCGATTTCAAAATACAAACTACAACGTCATTATTCGATTTAATTTAATTATATATATAATCGATTCTGGGACTGTTTTTCTTCAGATTTGAATTAAACATTCCAGACAATCCAACGATTGGATTTTCACAAAGTGGGTATCATTGGAAAGATATTTCCAAAGCGAACCCAATGGTTTCGGTTTCGGGAAAATCCGATGGTCAAATCTCCCGCACTAATCGTTGAAATCACGGTTTCAAAACACGAACTGCAGCTTCATTATTTAATTTATTTTGATTATATATATATATATATAAATATAATCTATCCTTCAATTTCAAAACCATATTCTTTTAATACATTTGATAAAAATGATATTTTTATCCAACATACATTTATTTCGACACTTCACTATTTTTAACAATTCATGTATATAATAAAAATGTGATTTTTATTGTAAAACAATATATTTCAAAACACGACTATTTTATATAGTTCATATAGATGATAAAAATGTGATTTTTATTATAAAACAATTTATTTCAAAACACGACTATTTTATATAGTTCATATAGATGATAAAAATGTGATTTTTGTTATAAAACAATTTATTTCAAAACACGACTATTATATATAGTTCATAGAAAGAATACTCGAATTACAGTGATACGTGAAATAGAGATGGAAATGTTTTCCAATGATGGTTAACGTATATTTCCTAAATTTAGAAAATAAGAAATGTTGAATGTATGGAAATAGGAAATAAATAAACTAATGTCTGGAAATAAGATCGTTGGTTGTACACCTGTTTTACTTTGATAGTTAAAACACCGACTATCAAAGTTTTTGACCATTTTTCTGTCGTCAATACGAACAGACCAGGATCGGATTCATTATCTGAAAACCACTCTGTATAGATGTTAGCGTTGCGATCAGATACGATGGAGATAATGGAGACGGAGTTATGCAAGGGCTATCCTGTTTACAGAATAGTGCCTTCGGTTTGTCCAGTCCCAGGGCAACGTAAATGGACGAATGTCCAATAGAGTATATCTAACAGATCGCGCAAGTTGATCTCTTCAAACATACTTATGTTTGGTGGCAGAGGAATTCGTTTCTCATAGCTTTATACCCATGGTATTTTTCGGGAAATCAATTTGTGATTTGGCAGGTATGACAATGTATGTAACGACCCAATAATTTTCGGCCTCGAAAATCGACATAAATACCTTTACCGTAACTCATGCCGATCCTACAAGCACCGAAAGCACTAGATAGTTATTAGAAAGAAATTAGAGGATGAGATAAGAAAGAAAGAAATATTAGAATAGAAGAAGAAGAAGAACATAACGCATTCACATCGCAACGGAACAAAGTATAATACAGAAATAAATCTTTATTGAGAGCTTTAAAAATACTTACAATATCAGAGTACATCACACATTGGGACAGTTATAATAACCTGTTCCCATATACAACACACACAGCGGAATCATAGCTATATAATATCATACGTCTGAACATCTCCAGCTCGTCTCTGGACTTCACAGCATTCGATAACCATAACCTGTACACCCCGGGCTAACCCGAGCATTTACAAAACACCGGGTCAGGAGTGAGATAAACTCGTACAGTATTAAGGGTAAATCATCCAACATGATTTTAAAGTTCGAAATCTTTTCAAAAGAAAAGGATAATCGTAAGACCGAATCCACACATAAACACAGACGGTTTTTACCTTACGATAACCCAAAACAGTTTTGAAACCAATATCTTATCTGATATTATAATAATGTCTAAATACAAGTAAATAGAAATCTAGTAGAACGCTTGCATCTCACGCTCTACATATATAGTATTTAAACAAAACCGCAGGCTCTTATTGGAGATTGGATTCCGACTATGACAATGTATGGGACCACCTGCCGATAGTGTATCTCTAGAGACGAATACACTGGGTTCAACTATAACATCTTGCAACCCGGCCCATACATGACCGACCACTCATTTCGCTTTAGTGTATCGAATGTATATCACCGACGGTTGGGATCAGCAACCGTCTCCCAAAAAGGGACAATAATCAAATATATATTTAAGAAGCAAATAGAAATTTCTCTAGATAGGTGATTATACACCCTAATGGGAGCGACCCACATAGCCATGCTGCCAGCCCGATTTCTGTCATTTCCCGGTTGGTGAGGCTTGTGGTTTAGATTAACTTTTGAACACTTTGTCACCATTCACTTTGAATGCCACATCATCAGATCCGCCAGATATCACTAATTGGTGTCCACAAAAATACTCTAGTTAGAAGTCAAGAGAACGACAATTCCCAGCCAACAACTATAGAACGTTTGAAGAAATCAACGTACGTGATCCTTTGGAAATACTCTGTCAGACATCCATCCATACAAGTCATCCAGGAACAGGATGAACCGAAGGCACTCTCCTACTGCATCCATATAGGAATCAACCCATGGATCAGTAGCGAGAAGTCCTTGCAACTCATAGATTCCAACCACGATCGAATCACAGTTTATCTCTGCTTGCCAGGCAGAGAATATTAGTGGTTCTTCCGTGTATGAAAATCCACGGTCTTCAATGCCCCATCTCGAACATCTTCTAAGATCTCCACGTATTTGTTGGTCGGAATGGTTTTCGAATATAAATTCGATCCCGGTCTTTCCATACCAACAATCGTATTGGACTAATTTGGTAGTCGGTGTTTTAACTATCAAAACAAACAGTGTTTCAATCATGACACTCCATTGGTTTAGTATTGAGCATCACTTGGCCTTTTTAATTAAAATAAACTAATTCACTTCTGCTTAATTAAAACTCCTAACACTTAAATATTTAGAAATACGATAATTGAATTCTTAATTAATATACCAATGTTCTCAACACCATTTCTTTATAATACTTGGTAAAATAACCATATTCAATTTACACTTAATTCTCCTTTTAAAGACATTTCAACATCATTCCTTATTATTTAAAACATGGAAAATCCATTCAACTCATTTTTTCTTTAAATAGCGTTACATAATATCTTGTATTCCCTTCTCGAAACCATAACTACATTGATTAGTATAGAATAAAACTAACTTTACATTTTCTTTACTTCGATCTCTCGTTATATATATTTTCCAATTCTCACCGATGTTACATTATTTCACTAATGGAAATAATGAACCATCACTAACCACTTTTACGATTACCAACTAATATCATCTTCAGATAATCCTGATGTTGTTCAAGTTGGAGTATTTTAATTATCTCTCAAACCTTGATCAACAACGTTCTTATCCTCAGATAAAAGATATGTTGTAATCAACCCAATTTTCCATTTCAGTCTGAAAAAATTTCCATCATAACTTGGATTTGGTTATACCACCCCATGGCCTAGTCCTTTAACCTCAATTCACATTTACCAATCTCCTTTCAAATCTATTTATCCATTCCCCACTTTGGGAATCTTATTTCAAATTTCCCTTTTTACTTGATCTCATTTCAAATAACGTTAATTCAATATTAACGCTTTTACACTCTGAATCTCATTTATATACTCTGGATTGCCTTAAAACCCTTTTATCGTAATCTCCTTTCACTTAATTCATATAATTAAGTAACATTTATTTCCTTTCACCATTCAATTTGATTACATCTCACATTCGGTCACTTTATAAATGAATTCCCATTTAAAAAGTAAATTTCCAAATTATCATTAATTACAATAATAACTTATTTCAATCATTAACTACATTAGTAGTTAATTTCTTTATTTACTAAAATAAATAGTAAATCCTTTATAAAACCTTATTTACATTTAAACAGTATTCATTAAACTATTTTAATCGAAATGCACCAATTTGATAATCAATTTCAATTCAAACTGGTCTATTTAATTAACTCAAAACTCGATTATCTCATTTACCGAATCTAATTAGTCCTCACCTTAAATTAATTAAAAATATAATTAATTTAATTAATTCCATTAGTTGTTTCTTTACAAAACAATTATCAAAGTTCAACTACTCGATTCATTTCTTATTCACATACTTGTAAATCTGATTTAATATCAGAATTTATTTTATAAAATAAATTATTAACAAATCAAAATCTTAAATAAATAAAATATTTATTTAATTTCCTTTTATAACTTTTATTCAAAATAATATATTTAAAAACCTAGATCCAGTTATAAAATAAATTTTATAACTACATCCCTATCGATTCACTTGACGGTGAATCAATATTTATAAAACGATTGATTTTATAGGCCATATGCTACCAAATACTAAACCAATACCACCCACTGGTTTAAACAAAACACATGTTGATTTTTTAGTAAATGATCACAAACCAAACCAATTACCAATTATGACAGTTCATATACGATAATATGAAAATAAATAATATATTTGAGGGATCCGGTTGGGTCCATCCAGCCTGTTCTTCCCTGAAATCACAACGGTTATCTCAAATCAGATCATTTATCATTAACCATAACCAATGTAGTTAATTTTAACCACAACCAATTCAACCCATAAAACACGTTTATTTTATAAACGTGACCAACCAAGGTGAGTTACCTTTATTGGAACCAATCGTTAAAAATAACGATTTGGTATTTCATTGAAATTAAACACGGTTTAATTTCATTAGTTATATCAACAAACAAATGTATAACTAGCAAACAGGCAACCATCAGCAAGTAGAGCACACAAAATAAAAACCCAATTTATATAAAATATAAATGGGAAAACTGAGTGAGTTTATCTCACCTTTGTTTAATTTATCTCCGAAGAGGTCCATTTTAATTAAATTAAACTGGTGTTTAATTCAATTAAAGATTCCGATTGCTCCCAGCTTCGTCCATGCTGACTCAAAAATGCAGTGTTCCTCATTATGGTCTCTGTGCACTTGTTTGGATCAGTTAAGATATGCACTAGTCATAATCAAGTCAGTTATATGATTTAATTAAAGGGATCAATTTTCTTAATTGAATATTTATAAATTAATTTTGTTCTTAATAATGTTACTCAGACCTCAAGAAAATCTCAATCCCATTCATGTTGGAATCATTTTCTGTTCTTAAATGCTCCTGTACTGCACAGTCTTTTTTTCGTTCTATACGTATGGTAATAAGGTTATGATTAATTAAAATAAACATAAATAGATTAATTAGTGTTAAAACCCATATTTACGATGTTAACAATGGGTCGACCAATTCCTCTTTGTTACTTCCTTCCGTTCGTTTGAAATTTGATTCCCAGAAAACCTTTAATAGTTCATGTTTAAAATAATAGTTTAACTGTAGTTAAGTCCTTAACTACTGTATTAATAAAATCTAATTATGTTTACAATTCATTTCGGCCAATGGTTCCATTATCTTCCAGTTTGATTCTTCCATCCGTCAAAGATTGCCACCCATACCTGTCCACGACCTTGATAATATGAGTTAATTAAAATAAAACCCCTTAATTACTTTTATAACAACTAATTACTCCTATTATTGCGTTAACCAATTACATGTTTGAATATAACAACCACTTAGTATGTCTCTTCCATCCGTTCTATGTTCTGCTTGAAATTCCTGTTCTCAACCCTGTGATGATTTACAGTTAGGATTATCATTTACGGAAAAATTTAAGTAATTAAATTCAGAACTTAATTAACCCAGTTACGTGATATTAAAGATCAGGTTGACCTTGTTGTGATTTGCTCCTATATTCGATTTTCATTTCCCATCAGATTTCCCAAAACTTGGACCCGTTGTCCCTCACTACTCCACCGTTGCACTCCAGTTCGAGCCACCGCACCAACCTCCAGTTCGTTGTAGCAACATCAGGGACCACCAATTAATGCGGCCCTCTATCCCCGCCTTCCATCAGAATCAGCTCGTCACCTGGCCTCGTTACTCGCTCCAGAACCCCAAAGAAACGCGCCGGCCTTCAAGCCAGAATCCGGTCATCCTAGTTCGCCGTAACTGATCATAACCTGTTAAAAGCTCGAGCTCGAAGAGTAGAATATTTTTCTATTGAGGAATTCTGGATTTAAACAATGGTTTGGGGGGAAAAATCATGGATAAGATTGTAAGTTTCAGCCGTGAATTAAGAAGTGGAGGCGCACTAATGTCTGTTGACCGTGCTTTATTTTTGACTTAGGGTTTAGAAAATAACATTGGTATATATATAGGCAAAGAATAATAGTATTTTTTTTAACGAAACTTATGGGTAAAGTAATTGATTAAAACCACTACAAATGATTTTTGTTTTCTGATAAAAATGTTAATCTTAGTGTAAAAAGATATTCCGGTTCCAATGGGACAAGTTTCGTCGAATTCTGACATCGTATGAAAAAAATTCCTTTATAAAACCAGAAATAAACACGCTTTTTAATTTACTACGATCACCAGATAAACCCGATCACCTTGAAACTTTAAAATCCTACAATAATTTGTTGATACGAACCTAACGGCACCAGTTTCGTCGCATTTTGAGACTGTTTCCCCGGTAGGCTATTTTTAATGTGCACCGCAATGCCATTTTGAACACCAAATTTGCGGGTCTCTAAAATAACAAACTATATACCTATCCTGACTCTAATCGATGATATGAACTCAACGGGACTTGTTTCATGGCCTAATTCGATCGTCTGCTCAAGTTATACCCAAATATCCCTTTATCCATTTAAATACGCGCTATAGAAAATAACTGGGCATTTACGACTACCGTGGTCACATACGACATCGGTTTGCCACGCAATTCAACACCTTACAATAATTTAACGATACGGTTCCAATGAAACTGATTTCGTCGGAAACCTAATCAGTTTGCAAAATGGCCATTTTAAAGGCCTATATTTTAATAACGATTTCCACAACGATTATTTCTTATTTTGTTTTGGCCATAAATTACTATCTATAACACGAAATCTGGATTTTTCTCTTTCATATGGAAATTATCATCAGTACGGCTCCAATGTTTCTTGTTTCACAGATGTAACAACCCGCAAATTCTGAACCAATTTAAAATTTTTATTTTGGCAATTTTAGTGAATTTTGAATATTTAAAATGAATTATTTTAAATAATGATGACGAGAAATCTATTTTGAATAGAATTAGAAGTATATTTTTATTTGAACGATGTTAGAGTATAAATACTTATTTATATTTATAAAAGGAATTGAAAATGGCGCGGTAGTTCGATAATTCGATTTCAAATTTCAAATGAATGTACCGGGTGCAAAATAAACCAGATTTTAGGATGCAAACGGTGCTTAGTAGCACCCGACACCCGTCGTCCACAGACCATGGACGGCTTGTTTGTTTGATTGCTGTGTTGTGAAATTTGATTGTGTGATGTGGAATGAAATAAAATAATTATGAAACGACTCGAACTCCCCGGTAAGGAAAGCACGGATTGAATTGAGAACAGCACACAAAGGAACGCAGACAGAAGAACATTTCATTGTATATTACAACAATTCATTAAAACACAAGAATATACAGAGTATAAATAAATATTACACATTATAAAATATCAGAGATTACAATACATTACATAGCAGTGGAAAATTATACAATACACAACTAGAAGTAATATACGGATACAGAGCTTTCCGAGTATCGTTCCAGCTGTAAGTCAGGATTCTGTGAATATAAATCTGCAAAACCAAAAATACTAGCTGCCCATGGCGAAATAAGGGCACCCAGAGTTTAGGTTAAAACAATAAACTCCAGGTCAGTCATGGGACTGGTGTGAGAACTAAAACAGTTATTAATCTTTATTTTAAAGTTAGGTAAATCAAGGGACCACGCCGTATAACACGGAACGTGTTTCCTCCCAAGAACACCAGTGCATAAAACAATAGCGCAATGCTAAATAAAGAACAATGAAGCTATTATAAGACCCAGGTCCCATCACACAATGCAACACAAACCGAAGGATAGGGTTTTATGTTATAACAGCCAAAGAATGATTGATATGTTTAAAAACACATTATTTGATACTATAATAAGTGTATAGTGTCAAAACAATTTCAATCATAAATATTAATCATAGACGGCATAAGCGTCCCATCCCACTATGTCGCCATACTAGGCTCTACAAATAAAACCGCAAAGTCACATATTGGAAGTTGGATTTCCATCTGTGAACCAAGGAAAAAGATAGTGCTCTACCGATTCGAGATGCTCTAGCCCGTGTCTCAGGATCCAGACTCAGGTGGGCCCTTGGATCGTCAGGGCCGGTCCACCAATGTGGATTAAAATGCCTAAACACTGCGTTTCCCCACCCTTGTCAATGAGCCAACGAATGACTCCATTGGTCCCGGATCGACCGATATAACTGAGGCGCCTCGCATTCCAACAACCACATAAGTCAAACTCGTCAGGGCGTGTAAAACCACTGACGCCACTTCTAGCTAGATGGAAACGCATGCCCTCCCTGATGTCCTCTCCCGTTTCTGGTTCACAACTGGGGTGTGAGGTTCGTGAATCAACGCTACACAAAGCTATGCCACACAGGCCGTGCTTTGATCATCACCCACAAGACTTTGCTTTTCAACAGAAGCCTTGATCATTTTCCACTTAGGCATGCTACACAGGCAATTCACACCATGCATTTGATATCCATCAATGTATAACCCCTAAGCTCGTACGTCTCAGAGAAGGGCGTTAAGCAAGAGAATAAATTCTCCGCCGCCAAACAGATATATATTTAATAGAAATCAATCACACAGAATAAAATCCGATGTCAGACACATAGTCCATTTACATGTTCGTTCTGGGTCTGAACGAAACCGGAAGCACCTAGTACCCCGCATATGCATCGATCCCCAAGTATGTCTGGACGATCACTAACTGATTCTTTCCTCTTGGGTGTACGGCGCAATCAAGATCATCAATAATCACCCAAACAACGTGAAGACCTCCGGTCTTCAACCACCGTCTTCATCCTCGACGCCACGTCGAATCAGTTATTCAGAATGGGATAAACCCGGTCTTTCGAATAACTCGCGTATATAATTAACAAGTGTTACACAAACACAACATACGCCTCATTCCAATTCAGTATATTCTTTTATTCAAATATTCTTACATTTTGGGAAAGGTTCCCATTAATTTTATCAAAGATAAATTCTTTAAATTTATTCTTTAATCTCCTTTTGAATATCAATTCAAACTAGACGGGATTAGCGAACCACACCAAAGTAATCATTTATTTCCCTATCCCAACCAATTCATCCCATGAAGTAAAACTGGTAATACTTCATATCTAACACCACGGTGTTATCGGTAAATTCAATTACCATTTCACGTTCAAATCTAATTAAAGATTTAACTATCGCCTGGAGTAAAACTGGTGATACTCCATTCTCGATCTTTTCAATCTAATTAACGATTCATTAAAACTCCACTTAGTTTTAATCTTTAACTGGGTTAAAGAATCAGTGTCATTTAAAACACGGTTCACGATAAAACCAAAATCACATTCCATTAATTATCGGGTTAAAAAACAAGTGTTATTTAAAACACTGTTCACGATAAACCCGAAAATCAATACCAATTCAATTCCAATTAAATATTATTTAATTGCTACATTTCATTAAATCTAAATAAAAGGATTTAATCTTTTTCTCAACTGGGCTTAAGAACAGTGTTAATGAAGACACCATTCATGACAAACACAAATCACATTTGATATTAAATACAAGCCTCTGAATAGAAAATATATCGGCTTATATTCAATATCAAATTCTATGACCAACAAATATCGTATTGGAAATAACGATATAAATATATCTTTCAAATTCCCATAACAGTACCTGTATCATCACGAAATCCAACATCGAAATATTCCAATGACAATTTCGATTCAAATCCATTCCAATTCAATTATTGGAAATTCTGGTTACTTTTAAAACCCTTTTCAAATTCAATTTATTTATTTTAAAATAAATAGAATTATAATTCTAGTTCAAAACTAGTTCATTACGATAAAAATATATTTTTATCTTTTCAAATATGGAGTTTTTCATCCCAATTCTTCCTAAATCATTTCTTATGATTTTACACAAAATTATTACTATTTTTAATAATTTTATCAAGGCCCATACAGTCGATTTCCATCAACGACTATCGAACTGCACTTACAGTGACCTTTTCCAAATTTGATTTGGATATAATTCCAAATCCAACCATTAGATGTCTAATTTCTTATATTCGTTAGAAAGCTCTCTTCAATACGAACCCAATGGTTCCGGTTTTAGGAGAATCCGACGGTCGGATCTCCCGCAATATCCATTCGAAGTCAATGGTCGAAATTCGCGAACTACCGCAGCGCGACGCGTTCTATTCAGGCCATTATATATATATATATAATATTATATATATATATTTCGTCGATATCCTTTTAAAAAGTATTTTATAAATCGTTTTAAATTCGTTTTCAAAACGATCTTAACTTCATTTCAAATTCAAATCAAAATTAATTTTTTCCTTATAAATTCGTTTTAAATTCATTTCAAATTGATTTCAATTCAAATCGATTTTTAATTCAATTTCAGTTAGTTTTCAATTCAAGTCAATTTCAATTCGAATTTATTTCTATTTGAATTTCAATTCGAATTCATTTCTATTCAATTTCAATTCGAATTTCAATTCTTTTCAAAATATCAGATTTTGAAATCACTTTCGATATTCATTATAAAATGAACAATATCGATATAAATATCGTTCACGTCAAAATGGCGTCAATCTAATCAACACGGCTTCATATATTTCTATTTTCAAATATTCTATTTCAAATATTTCTTTTCAAATGTTCTCTTTTCAAATATTTCTATTCAAAACTGGAATGAGGCCCAATCAATTACCATATAATGTTAATTATATGGATTTTCTACAACACATGTATAAAGTTACAACGGTAAATAATCAACCATCATCCAGAGTGCATTCCACACTGTATAAGCATCAAATATAAATATTTAACGCTTATGACAGTCTGTCAATCAATCGATCGACGTACCACTAATTATTGGGATTAGTGTATGTCATATATCATCCCAATACCTGTGCGGGGTTTCAAACAGTCAAACACAGATTTTATTTGTGCAGTTGAGCGATGTGTAAAATTTATCGTCCCAATCAATATCAATCAAATCAGTGTATATAAACAAATCTCCGATTTGTTTATAAATATTTATTTTATATACACGTTAAAAATCATATTTTTAACTATAAAATATTTTCCACTATAAAATATTTTATTTCATTTCACATCACATCAAACAATCAACTACACATCAAAATCAAACAAACAAGCATACAAGCCGTCCATGGTCTGTGGACGACGGGTGTCGGGTGCTACTAAACACCGTCAGCATCCTAGTATATATTTTTAAGTAGAAATTTAAATTAAAGGTGAGGAGTTCTCACCTTGGGGTTCCACTCCGCCATTCCTTACTATCGCTCAGATCCGCTGTTTTGATTCCAACGCAATCTGTTCCACGAAATTTATATAAAAAAAAATTCACATTTTTATTCTGCTATTTCTATTTTAAAAACAATGCGATATATATCATTTTGAAAAACAATTCTATTTTTACTATGAAAAATAAATTATATTTTTACTATGAAAAACAATTCTATTTTTACTATGAAAAACGATTCTATTTTTACTATGAAAAAACAATTCTATTTTTACTATGAAAAACAATTCTATTTTATTTTTAAGAGTCGCTTCTATATATTTTCAAAGATCTAATCTTTTTATATTTCAAATTCTAGACTTTTTATATTTTTAAAACCATGGTATCTTTATCTTTAAAACAATGGTATTTATTGCTATTCGAAACAACGATATATATTTAAAACAATGATATATAATTATAACAATGATATATATTTATATTATTTCAAATTTTCAGAATTTAAAAACAATGTATATAAATATTATTTTCGGATTTTCAGAATTAATACTAATTTAAATAAAACAAAAAGTTAAAACCTTTCTTCACTGTAGAAGGTCGCTCCCTCTTCTTCATCCTCTGTAAATCAATAACCAGTCCCCTCGCCCAAAACATCGCCGGCGCGCCGCCTCTACAGTCGAAAGGACGTCCATCCAGACCCCCCACATCATGCGCCACCACGAGAGACACCATCCCCCAGAACCTCTTGCCATTCGATCCTCCATCCACCTCGAAAAACACCTCCAAAACCGCCGAGTTTGAGACCAAATTTCGAACAGCAGGCTTCACCAGTTTAGATCATGGCCGTTGGATCTCGAGCACTCATGAAGCTCTTCCATTAGCCCCTGGAATTTTCGAAAACCATTGAGGGGATTAGAAGAACGAGGGGGGAGAAGATTGGGGTGATTCTGGCCACTGATTTCTAAGGAGCGGCGGAAGATCTGATTGTAGCTAGGGTTTAGGACTTAAAGGCCATATATATTTATCTATTTAATATTTTTTTATACCAAAAATACTTCTTTATCGATACAAACTTCAAATCAGGCCCAACGACTGTCGCCCTTAGCTAATTACCCCCATTCCGAATACAATGGGATATGTTTCATAAGCCAATTTAATTGTTACGATCAGTTTTCTCTTAAATTAAAATATAAATCTATATATTCTATTTTAAACATACATTTGAATTTACCGGGCCACATTCTGACTCAATAAATTCCCAAAAAATATTTTCTAGCTTCGTATTGACGATACTGTCCTAACAAAACTAATTTCATAAAATTCCGAGACCGTTTGAAAAATGGCCAATTCCTGGTCGATCGAAATTGACTAAAACTGTTAAAACACGTCACTCTCACATATTAATTCAAAAAATTACAAATTTTGAAACCTAGCAATAACTTGACATCATGGATCCAACAAAAGTGGTTTCGTCAAAAAACGAGGTCGTTTGAAAATTTTCCATTTTCAAAGGCCTTTATTTATATTAATATATATATATATATATATAAATTCCACAGCGACTTTTCTGAATTTTAAAATGGACATATCTTTCAATTTATAAAGTGAAATCTCAGTTTCTTACATTCATTAGAAAAATATCGTCAAACAGATTTAGATATTTCTGGTTTCGTCCAATTCCGACTTAAAACGAATTCTGTATATTCATTGGAAATTCGAAATCGAAATTTCAAACTACCGCGCCATTTCAGGCTCGTTATATAATTAAAATAAATTTATTCATTTTAACTTCATCGAAAATAAATTTTTCGTTGTTATTATTTAAAATATTTCATTTTAAATAATCAAAATTCATTAAAATAGCCAAAATAAAAATTTTAAATTGGCCCAGAATTTCCGGGTTATTACAATCTCCCCCACTTAAAACTTTTCGTCCCCGAAAAGGAACGAAGCCGAAAGTTGTTTAACTAATCAACTCAACTTTCATTATTTTCATTACGGCTTAAGTTCCTCAACTTTTCAGTTTGTAAGAACTTTTAAATAATTTTAAAAATTTGGCTAATACCCTAAATTTTCGAAAAATTTCGCCATCACCTCCCCTGCACCGGGGACTTCGGGATATTTCATTTAGCCTCCCATGGCCTTCTTCAATCCAAAAGAAAATGAAAAAGCCAAGCGGCTCATAAAATCATCATCACCCAAACAAAACAGTAAATTATGGTAAACATGTACCTAATTGTTGGGCAAACAATTCTATTCTTCTGCTCTAGCCTCCTTATTATGACCTGTTTAATGTAAGTACATGTATATGCATGCAAATGCGATAAATTTTCAATACCATTCACTATTTGATTCAATTTGGTTATAGGTTCAACATTTAATTAGTCAAACAATACTCAGACAACACAACCATCAATCAATTAGTTGATTAACGTTTCAAATTCATAAGTTTGATATATAGTCAAAAATCACATTTTTGGTGCCAAATCACAACAACAGGCCCTATCTAATATTGGTTCTCACACCAGTCAATAGGAAATATATAGATTTCCCACTTTCGAAACTCGAACATGAATACTGATGATGCGATCGCTACAACGATCATCAGAACCATCTTCGGGCGACTAGAGTGTGATTCTATATCTATCCAGTATATTAAAACTTCGAATATACATTTGCAAGGCGTATATGCAAGATCTTTATATACTCGATTGTCCAAATGCAAAATAAATAAATATTCAAATACGTATAAAACGATTTAATTTTCAAAACAAAATTTGTTTTCATTTTTTTAAAATGTACTCTTCACACTCGTTCTAGGATACTACTGATCCCATCTCTAACGAGTCATTCCCATTGGATATTACTAATCCAATTTCTGATGAATTCTTTCGTATGGTTATAATATGTCTTGTTCTCTGAGCTTTGTAAACCAAAGCTCTGATACCACAATGAAATGACCCGAACTCCCCAGTAAGGAAAGCACAGATTGAATTGAGAACAACACACAAAGGAACGCAGACCGAAGAACATTTCATTGTATATTACAACAATTCATCAGAATACAAGAATATACAGAGTATAAATAAATATTACACATCATAAAATATCAGAGATTACAATACATTACATAGCAGCGGAAAATAATACAATACACAACTAGAAGTAATACACAGATACAAAGCTTTCCAAGTATCATTCCAGCTGTAAGTCAGGATCCTGTGAATATAAATCTGCAAAACCAAAACTACTGCCCATGTCAAAATAAGGGCACCCAGAGTTTAGGTTGTAACAATAAACTCCAGGTCAGTCATGGGACTGGTGTTAGAACTAAAACAGTTATTAATCTTTATTTTAAATTTAGGTAAATCAAGGGAACACACCGTATAACACAGAACGGATTTCCTCCCAAGAACACTAGTGCATAAAACAACAGCGCTATGCTAAATAAAGAACAATGAAGCTATTATAAGACCCAGGTCCCATCACACAATGCAACACAAACCGGAGGATAGGGTTTTACCTTATAATAGCCAAAGAATTCTTGATACGTTTAAAAACACATTATTTGATACTATAATAAGTGTATAGTGTCAAAACAATTTCAATCATAAATATTAATCATAGACGGCATAAGCGCCCCATCCGACTATGTCGCCATACTAGGCTCTACAAATAAAACCGCAAAGTCACGAATTGGAAGTTGGATTTCCATCTGTGAACCGAGGCAAAAGATAGTCCTCTACCGATTCAAGATGCTCTAGCCCGTGTCTCAGGACCCAGACTCATGTGGGCCCTTGGATCGTCAGGGCCGGTCCACCGATGTGGATTAAAATGCCTGAACACTGTGTTTCCCCACCCTATGGGATGTCAATGAGCCAACGAATGACTCCATCGGTCCCGGATCGACCGATATAACCGAGACGCCTCGCATTCCAACAACCACATAAGTCAAACTCATCAGGGCATGTAAAACCACTGACGCCACTTCTAGCTAGAAGGAAACGCATGCCCTCCTTGATGTCCTCTCCCGTTTCTGGTTCACAACTGGGGTGTGAGGTTCGTGAATCAACGCTACACAAAGCTATGCCACACAGGTCGTGCATTGATCATCACCCACAAGTCTTTGCTTTTCAACAGAAGCCTTGATCATTTGCCACTTAGGCATGCCACACAGGCAATTCACTCCATGCGTTTGGTATCCATCAATATATAACCCCTGAGCTCATACGTCTCAGAGAAGGGTGTTAAGCAAGAGAATAAATTCTCCTCCGCCGAACAGATATATATTTAATAGAAATCAATCACGCAGAATAAAATCCGATGTTAGACACACAGTCCATTTAAAAGTTCGTTCTGGGGCTGAACGAAACCGGAGGAACCTACTACCCCGCATATCCATCGATCCCTAAGTACGTCTGGACGATCACTAACTGATTCTTTCCACTTGGGTGTACGGCCCAATCAAGATCATCAGTAATCACCCAAACGACGTGAAGACCTCCGGTCTTCAACCACCGTCTTCATCCTCGACGCCACGTCGAATCAGTTATTCAGAATGGGATAAACCCGGTCTTTCCGAATAACTCGCGTATATAATAAACAATTGTTACACAAACACAACATATGCCTCATTCCAATTTAGAATATTCTTATATTCAAATATTCTTATATTTTGGGAAAGGTTCCCATTAATTTAAACAAAGATAAATTCTTTAAATTTATTCTTTAATCTTCTTTTGAATATCAATTCAAACTAGACGGGATTAGCGAACCACACCGAAGTAATCATTTATTTCCCACTCCCAACCTATTCATCCCATGAAGTAAATCTGGTAATACTTCATATCTAACACCACGGTGTTATCGGTGAATTCAATTACCATTTCACGTTCAAATCTAACTAAAGATTTAACTATTGCCTGGAGTAAAACTGGTGATACTCCATTCTTGATCTTTTCAATCTAATTAAAGATCCATTAAAACTCCACTTAGTTTTAATCTTTAACTGGGTTAAAGAATCAGTGTCATTTAAAACACGGTTCACAATAAACCCAAAATCACATTCCATTAATTATCGGGTTAAAGAATAAGTGTTGTTTAAAATACTGTTCCCGATAAACCCAAAAATCAATACCAATTCAATTCCAATTAAATATTATTTAATTGGTACACTTCGTTAAATCTAAATAAAAGGATTTAATCTTTTTCTCAACTGGGCTTAAGAACAGTGTTAATGAAGACACCATTCACGACAAACCCAAATCACATTTGATATAAAATACAAGGCTCTGAATAGAAAATATATCGACTTATATTCAATATAAAATTCTACGACCAAAAAATATCGTATTGGAAATAACGATATAAATATATCTTTCAAATTCCCATAACAATACCTATATCATCACGAAATCCAACATGGAAATATTCCAAAGACAATTTCAATTCAAATCCATTCCAATTCAATTATTGGAAATTCTGGTTACTTTTAAAACCCTTTTCAAATTCAATTTATTTATTTAAAAATAAATAGAATTATAATTCTAGTTCAAAACTAGTTCATTACGATAAAAATCTATTTTTATCTTTGCAAATATGGAGTTTTTCATCCCAATGCTTCCCAAATCATTTCTTATGATTTTACACAAATTATTACTATTTTTAATAATTTTATCAAGGCCCGTACAGTCGATTTCCATCAACGGCCATCGAACTGCACTTACAGCGATCTTTTCCATATTTGATTTGGACATAATTCGACATCCAGCCGTTAGATTTCTGAGACAACCCCAAACCCCGTACTGACGGCGGCAAGGGTAATCCTTGGAATATAACACATAAACAGATAACAGCAGAACATAATTAAATAAATACACCAGATAATGGACAATAGAATATACTGGATAAACGTAATCATCAGAGTTACACAGTATACAGGATCATACTTAGTACAAATACAGTTCAGCTATACATAAATGTCTACAGCGGAAAACAAACATAATGTACAATAGGAGCTGAACAACATAAAAAGAGATAAATAATAGAATCCATCTTCAGCTCTAGCTATCCAGAAAGAGCCAGCTAAACCTGAATACAAGGCTGCCCATGTAGAAAAAGGGGCACCCGAGTTTGAAAGTGAAACAAACTACGAGTCAGTCATGGGACTGGTATGAGAAATCTACTCAACACATTTAATATATGGCTAATCACAGGACCACGCCACTTTCATGGAACGGGTTCACTCCATTGGATTGCCAGTGCTTTAAAACAAATAATTCTTTTAAACATCGCAATGCTTTTTATAAAAATGAAGCCATTATAAGACTTAGTTCCCATCACACAATGCTGCGCAAACCGGAGGATAGAGTTTTACATTATAATAGCCAAAATATGCTTGATACGAATAAAACAAAAGCATTTTACATTACTACTAGTGTTTATATGTTTCAAAAACAATTTCATATCATAACTATCAATCATAGACGGCATGGGTACCATATATCATGTCGCCATATATATATATATACTATCAAAACCGCACAGTCACGTATTTGGAAATTGGATTTCCGTCATGAACCAAGGCAAAAGATAGTCCTTACCGAATTCGAGACTGCCTAGTCCGAGCCTCAGGTACAGCCGCAACTGCCCCTTGGAGCGACAGGGCCGGTCCACCGATGTGGATTAAAATTCCTGAACAATGCGTTTCCCCGCCCTATGGGCGTAAATGATCCAATGAATGACTCCATCGGTCCCGGATCGACCGATATATCCGAGGCGCCTCGCTATCCATCATCCACATAAGTAAAATGTCAGGCCGTGTAAAAACACCGACACAACTCCTAGTTAGGAAGAAACACATGCCCTCCCTGAGGTCCTTCTCCCGTTTCTGGTTCATACCGGCGTGTGAGGCTCGCGATTTCACGTTATACACAAAGCTACGCCACACAGGCGGTGCTTTGATCATCACCACAAGACTTTGCTTTTCAACAGAAGCCCTGATCATTTGCCACTTAGGCATGCCACACTAGCAATTCATGCCATGCGACTGATGTCCATCGATAATATACAACCTCTGAGCTCGTGCGTTTCAGAGAAGGGCGTTAAGCAAAAGAATAAATTCTCCGCCGCCAAACAGATGTATATTTAATAGAGATCAATCAACAAAGAATAAAATCCAATGTCAGACACACAGTCTGTTTGCAAGTCCGTTCTGGGTCTGAACGAAACCGGAGGCACTAAATACCTCGCATATCCATCGATTCCCACGTACGTCTGGACGATCACCACTCATTATTCATATTTCGGGATGCCTCCCAATCAGGACCTCAGTGACCATCCAAACGAGGTGAAGATCGGTCTTCAACCCCCGTCTTCATCTTCGACTTCTTATCGTCGATTCAGTTATTCAGAATGGGATAAACCCGGTCTTTCTGAGCAACTCGCGTATATAATAAACAAGTGCAACACTAACATACATACGCATCATTTCAATTCATTAGTCACTAACCGTCAATCAGTAAGAGAACGATTTCCCAAATATTAACCCCGAAGGCCGAAACCAACATCAGATCAACACCCAGGAAACCATTCGACTTAGCCAACCTTCAGTTAGTTTCTAAATTTCACATCCATAGCGTTTATAATATTTTATAACGATTTATCGCTATTTTTATTTATTTTAAAATAGCTAATTTATTCAAAACGACGCTTCGGGCCATAACGTTGCCATGGCGCTTTTTTTCTTCAGATTTGATTTACACATATCTGAAAATCTAACCGTTGGATCTTCACAAAATTTACATCATTAGAAAGATCTTTTCAAAACGAATCCAACGGTTCCAGTTTCGGGAAAATCCGACGGTCGGATGTCCCGGTATAATCGTTTGAAGTTTCGATTTCAAAATACGAACTACAACATCGTTATTCGATTTAATATAATTATATTTATATATATATATATATATAAATATAATCGATTCTGGCGCTGTTTTTCTTTAGATTTGAATTAAACATTCCAGACAATCCAACTGTTGGATTTTTACAAAGTTGGTGCCGTTGGAAAGATATTCCCAAAGCGAACCCAACGGTTGCGGTTTCGGGAAAATCCGATGGTCGGATCTCCCGCACTAATCGTTTGAAATCACGGTTTCAAAATACGAACTGCACCTTCATTATTTGATATATTTCAATTCTATTTATATATATATATATCGATTCTTCGATTTAAAAACTATATTCTCTTCATACATTTGATAAAAATGATATTTTATCTAACTGTCTTCTATTTCAACACTTCACTATTTTTAACAATTCATGTATATAATAAAAATGTGATTTTTAATGTAAAACAATTTATTTCAAAACTCGACTATTTTATATAGTTAATACAGGTGATAAAAATAGGATTTTTATTATAAAACAATTTATTTCAAAACAAAATTATTTTATATAGTTCATATTGATGGATAAAATACGATTTTTATTATAAAACAATTTCTTTCAAAATATGAATACCATTCAACACATGAATTTCAATTCAACGAATGAATATCGATTCAACACATGAAGGTTTTCTATAGTTTATATATATAGATAAAAAGGTGATTTTTATATTTAAAAACACGAATACCATTCAACACATGAATTCTATTCAACGAATGAATTTCAATTCAACACATGAAGGTTTTCTATAGTTTGTATATATAGATAAAAAGTTGATTTTTATATTTAAAACACGAATACTATTCAACACATGAATTTCTATTTAACGAATGAATATCAATTCAACACATGAAGGTTTTCTATTCAATAGACGAATATAATTTCAACACAGGAAAATAATTCTAACACATGAATATTATTCAAAATTTCGGCAGCATAACGGCAGGGTAGTTAAAACCGGGACCGTCCCTAGTACGGCTCCTCGCTCTACCTTAATGCCTCGCAGCTTTTGACAATGGGGAATCATGCGTCTAGTTCGCACGCAGGCGGCATGTATATTTTTTTCATTTCCACAAACTAATCCTATGTGGTTTCAACCAAATATTTCTCAACCACAAACGGGTATTTTTCAACCACAATCAATCAATTTCAACCACAAACAATTATAATCAACCATTCGTAATTAACTAATTTTCACACCAATCACAACCAATAAATATCGTCCATGGTTTGTGGACGAGGGGCGTATATATATATATATATATATATATATATATATATATATATATATATATAGCATTTTACTTCTATTTCAACACATATTTAATTTTTACAACGCATATATAACTTATACATCGAACGTATAACTTATACAACGCTTATATAACCCATACATCGACTATATAATTTATACATCGTCGTTTTCCATATCGTTTATAAATTAGAATTCTCACATTGGGTTCCACTCCACCAAAAATAGCAGAAGGCTCAAGGCTCAGAAAAATATGCGGTCTCTTATAAAATGTAGAGAGCCTCCTTGTGGTCCCGATGTTTCCTGTTTCATCGAATTTCGTCAACACACTAAAAAGATATGATTTTTCAAAGCTTGTAACACTTAAAAGTGTTATTTTCTATTCAAAAATTACAAAGCCGATACCTTTCTGTTTTGGTTCGAACTAGGGTTAGGATTTTTCTTGAAATCCGCGAAGTGGTGGAAGGATCGGAGGGTATCACGTGGAAGCGGGGAGAGAGCGAGCAGGCGGAGGTGGGTTTTGGCCGGATCGGTGGCCGAAGTTGGTCGTGGCGACGCTGGGAAGTCGCTGACTTCGTGGCCGTGGATCTCGTCGATGCGGTGACGAGAGGTGTCGAGGTAGGGTCGGATTTGAAGAGGGGAGGGAGGCGAGTCGAGGTGAAGTGGTGGCGATGGCTGGCGATGGCCGAGGCGATGGGAAAAGGGCCGGAAAGGATCGAGCTCAAGAACCGTCGGTGAGAGAGAGGCGGCTAGGGTTTCCTGATGGTTTTTAATTTTTAAAATAATGAATGATGAAATTTGATTGGCCCATGGGTTTTATTAAATTTTTAAATAGTGTTTTTACAAATGACCACCAATCCGAACCCAACGACTGTCGCCCCTAGCTAAATACCCCCATCCCGGACACAATGGGATATATTTCGTTGGCCAATTCGACTGTTACAGTCTGTTATTTTTCAAATTAAAGTATAAAACATTTAATATTCAATTTGAACGTACATTTCAATTTGCCAGGGCCACAAACTGATTCGAAAAATTCCAGAAAAATAAATCTGGCTATTCTTTGACGATACGATCCCAACAAAACTGATTTCGTCGAATTCTGAGACCGTTTGTAAAAAGGCCCATTTCTGGTCAATCCAATTTAATTGTAATTGACCAAAACACATTTTCCTTTGCCACGCTCACATACTAGCTTCAAAAATTATGAAATTTGAAACCTAGCAATAACTTCTCATCCCGGATCCAACAAAATTGGTTTCATCAAATTCCGAGGTCGTTTGCAAAATGGCCAATTTCACGGGCTATATAAATTCCATAGCGACCTTTCTGAAAATTCACTTAGCCATAACTTTTGCTTCCCGCTATGAAACTTCGATTTTTCAGATTCGTTAAAAAGGTATTCAATAACTGATTTAAATATTTTTGGTTTCACTCAAATCCGTTTTGTTTTGCACCCGATACAGTCAGTCAAAGTTTGAATTCAAATTTTGAAACTACCGCGCCATTTCAGGCCTTGTTTATATTTCAAAGTAATTTTATTTATTTTCAATTATCGATTCAAACTTACTTTTCATCGTTATTATTCAAAATATTTATTTTAAATATTTTAAATCCACTAAAATAGCCAATTTAAAAATTTTAAATTGGTTCAGATTTGCCGGGTCGTTACAATATCCCCCACTTCAAACTTTTCGCCCTTGAAAAGGAATAAAGTCAAAAGTGGTTTGATTAATCAACTCTACGTTCAATCTGGCTTCCATTCTCCAACTTTTCAGTTTCTGAGAATTTTCAAATTCTTCAAAAATTTGGCTAACACCTGGAATTTTCGAAAAATTTCGTCATAACCTCCTTTGTACGGGGAGAGGTTTGGAAATTTATTGGGCCGTATTAGGTACCCAATAAATCCTAATAAGCATACACATATTTATAGTGATATATTCTGGTGTTTACATGGGAGCGTGTATAGATAATAATTCCAGAGAATAAATTCTCGTCACCCTGTCAAAGCCTGAGGGAGTGTGTATTTTAATTGCTCCAGAGGATAAATCCTCGTCACCTCGTCCCGTGTGGGAAATAAATAGTCCATGTGTCATATCTAATGACTAGAGAGACGTGATTATTGTTAACTCCAGACCCGTGTGGGGTTTTTATTAATCTGGCAATTTTATTGTTACAATTTAAATAGTCCATATCAGTCATCAGTTCAACCTGTAAAATATAGTCATCGCCATACAAGCCTCTCGCTTGTATGGTAAATCTTCCACCTCGTCACACAAGCTCCAAATGCTTATGTGGTATATGATGAAGTATGCATATCTTCAGAAGTATGCCATGTAGTGTAGTTCAAAATTAATTGTTACTATCCTATGGCGATGTTTATTATTTCACACAGAATAACCAGCACTCCGCATTCAATGGCATTCACAGGAGTTGATATAATAATATTTCGCATCCAACTCATTAAGGTTTACCTATTTGTCGGGCACGCAAATAAAATCTTTACTCAACAGCTATGCATTTACCTGTTCAAACATATATAATGCACATTTATATATTTCTATCTATTTTCTAATCAGTTCAATGTGTGATTTAAATGAATAAATTCTACCATTATTCTATTATTGATTAAATTAACTATCGTTCTAATAATTTAATTAATCAAATCTGCTATCACACAACACAAACAATCAATCAAATTGTTTTTAACTTTTTTTTTTAAATATACTAATCAATTTCTATACTCTCTTAAAATCATTCAGACTATAGAATTAAAAGTGCACATCCATGGAAAGAAAATAACAACAGAGTAGAGAACTAATTGGTAATGCAAAGTATGGTAAATGTACCTTGCACCGGAGTCAATCAGAGATATCTACTCGACACTTAGGATAGGCTTTCTGAATGCTCTCCTCAGTTTCCCAAGTACAATTTCGCGGATCTCCACTCCATTGCACTTTAACTAAGTGAACTTTCTTGTTCCTCGGCTCTTTGATTTCTTTGCCGATAATCTTGAGCGGCTCTCTTCTCACAGCTAATTCTGGAGTAATTTCAATATCCTGTTGAGCTGCTTCTTCCACGATCAAGTCGGGATCATGAACGTGTTTTCGAAGTTGAGATATGTGAAATACATCATGAACTCCAGACAACCAATCAGGCAATTTAACCCTATATGCGAGAGTTCCAATCCGTTCTAGTATAGGGAATGGGCCAATGAATTAGGGCGCCAATTTCCCAGTTTTACCGAACCGGATAACTCCTCTCATCGGCGATACTTTCAAATATACATAGTCGCCAACAGTAAATGATATATCCCTTCTTCTCCTATCGGCATAGCTCTTCTGTCGGCTTTGAGCGGCGAGTAATCGCTTCTTAATAAAGTCGACTTTGTCGGCAGCTTCTCGGATCATATCTGGTCCCAATACAAGTCTATTACCGGGTTCGACCCAACAAGCAGGAGATCGGCATGGTCTACCATATAGTGCTTCGAATGGTGACATTGTCAGGCTCGCCTGGTAGCTATTGTTATAAGAGAATTTAGCCAAATGTAGATGGTCTTCCCATGATCCACCGAAATCTAGAACAAAAGCCCGCAACAGATCTTCTAAAATACGATTCACCCTCTCAGTCTGACCATCTGTCTGAGGATAATAGGCCGTGCTCAAGTTCAACTTTGTTCCCACCTCTACTTAAAATGCCTCCTGGAATTTGCTAGTAAATATTATATCTCTATCACTAACTATACTGAGCGGCACTCCATGTTGTCTAACAATTTCCCTGAAGTATATCTGCGCCAGACTCTGAGCAGTTCTGTTTGATCTGACAGGTACGAAATGGGCGGTCTTCGTGAAGCGATCTACGATCACCCAAATACTGTCATTTCCCTTTCTAGTTCTGGGCAAACCATCTATGAAGTCCATGGAAATATGTTCCCACTTCCAACCAGGAATGTCTAGCGGTTGCAATAATCCCGCAAGTTTTTGTTGGTCTCTTTTGACTAGCTAGCAAGTAGGGCATCGGCTAACATATAAAGAAATGTCCCTCTTCGTCGACTTCCCCCAAAAAGTGCGTTTGATGTCATTATACATTTTGCTTACCGCCGGATGGATACTAAGTTTCGACTTGTGGCATTCATCCAGTACATCCTTTCCGAGCTTAGCAATGTTAGGAACACAAATTCGACCTTTCAGCCTTAGAATCCCCTCATTATCAACTTGGAAACTCGAGGGTTCGCCCTTTTGAATTATCTCTCTGATCTTCTTCTGAATGAAGTGATCATCCCTCTGAAGAGCAGATATTTTATCTATCAATGAAGTCGTGATAATAAAACTGGCGATCATTTCATTCTTTCGGCTTAACGCATCGGCCACAACATTGGCTTTCCCTGGAGTGTATATAATCTCAAAGTCATATGCTGCAAGGAACTCTAACCAACGTTGCTGCCTCAGATTCAAGTCTTTCTGAGTGAACAAATACTTTAACGACTGGTGATCTGTAAACAGTTCAAATCTCTCACCCAGAAGATAATGTCTCCAGATTTTCAAAGCGAATACTATAGCCAATAACTCAAGATCATGAGTTACGTAGTTCTTTTCATGTGGCTTAAGTTGACGGCTAGCATAAGCAATCACTTGACCTCTTTGCATTAATACTGCGCCTAGGCCTTCTCTAGAAGCATCTGTCCAGACTTTCAAATCCTGATTGCCATTGATGATGGTTAACACTGAAGCAGTTGTTAATCTTAACTTTAGCTCTTCAAAAACCTCCTCACATTCTGGAGTCAATTTGAATTTAGAGTGCTTCTTTGTAAGCTTCGTTAAGTGACCAGATATCTTCGAAAAGTTCTTAACGAACTTCTGGTAATAACTAGCCAATCCGAGAAAACTGCGGACTTCTGTAGGAGTGCTAGGCTGCTTCAAGTTTTGAATAGCTGTGATTTTACTTGGATCCATATTAATTCCTTCTTTCGATATGACATGGCCTAGAAATTTCACTTCATCTTGCCAGAATATACATTTGGATAGTTTGGCTTTCAATACATTCTTTCTCAGAATTTCTAGAACCTGTTCCAAATGCTTTTCATGTTCGGCTTCTGATTTAGAGAAGATTAGAATAACGTTAATAAAACCCAGAACAAATTTATTCAAAAACCCTCTGAACACTCTATTCATCAAATCGACGAAATAAGCTGGAGCGTTACATAAGCCGAACGGCATTACTAACCACTCATAGAATAAGTCTGGACCTCTGAATGCTGTCATTGGAACACACTCTTCGGCAATTCGAAGTTGATGGAAGCCTGTAGCTAGGTCCATCCTTGAAAATACCTGTGCTCCATTCAGACGATCCAATAAATCATCGATTCTCGGCAATGGATATTTATTCTTTATTGTCTGTTTGTTCAGATCACGATAATCCACACATAGCCGTAGAGTACCGTCAGACTTTGGGACAAACACCACTGTTGCTCCCCAATCAGAGAAACTAGGCCTGATCAGACCCTTCCATACTAGCTGTCGTGTTTGATTATCAAGTTCTTTCTCTTTCAAGGACATTTTTCGAATAGCGTGAACTACCGGCCTTGCATTCGGAATCAAAGCAATCTTGAAATCTATTTCTCTCTGCAGAGGTAAGCGAACAACTTCTTCAAACACATCCTCATAATTTTTGACGACAGGAATATCTTTCACTAGGTCGGGAATATTCTCTGTGACTTCAGGGATATTTTCTATTTGAGCTGAAGAAACATCCAAAGCTGCCCAGAAGTCCTTTCTATTTGAATTCGGGCCTTCACATGGTATGGTTATATAATTCCCCGATTGGGCCTTTGCCTTAACAACCCTCTCGGCGCATCTAACCTCTGCCTCATATCTGGTTAGCCAATCCAATCCCAGAATAAGATCGAATTCAGTAAAATTCATGAAGATAGAGATAGTTGGGAATTTATAGCAGGAAAAAGAGACAGGCATCCCACAAACCCAACTGAGATCGATGGAACCCCCAACTGGATTTTGGACAGTCATTGGTTCTTTGAGCTTCTTCAATTTCAAATCCAACTTCTTGACTGCACTCTTTGCAATAAAGCTTCGTCACACGCCTATATCAAACAGTACTTTAACTGGAATGTTCTTGACATTAAGCGTGCCTTCTAAAATATCAGACCTTTCCTGAGCAGACGAAGATGTAGGCACTTCTGCCACTTCATTTACATGTACTGCTTCAGGTTTTATGAACAGCGGGCAGTCTTGCTTTACGTGACCCACCTGATGGCAAAGATTGCATTTTCTATTTTCTTTAACCTTGTTCTTTGATTTAGATCCCTCCTTCCTCTGCATTTTCAAGGACTTACATTTCCTGGACAGATGACCTTTTTGATTGCAGTTTAGGCATATGGCGGTCATTACTGATTCTTCCTCAGGTCTGGCCCTTTTCCGATTTACCTTGGGCTTCTTACTGACCTCTGACACCGTACTGGCCTCAGGACGATCAGTTTCAGACTCAATTTTATTACTAGAGCTGACTTCCTCTTCGTCGCGCAACATGCCTTTCTTATGGAGATCTTCATTCTGATAAGCCATATAAATCATTTCTGAAAAAGGAAGCTTCACATGCTCCATTACTTTATTCTGGTATTTCCTTTGAAGCCCATTAATAAATCTCATATTCTTTCTCTTCGTATTTTGGATTAGATGGGGAGCAAAGTGAGAAAGCTCGTTGAATTTCTTATGATATTCTGTAATGGTCATATCTCGTTGTATCAGATAAGAGAATTCATCACATAATCGCTCAGTCGCTTCAGGAGGAGTAAATCTTTCTAGGAAAATCTCTTTGAATCTATCCCAAGTGATATCAACCTCTGTATTATTCTCAATAACCGAATACCACCAGAACAAGGCTTCATCTTTGAGTGCCCAGGATGCCAGTAATCTTTTCTGGTCATCCCTCAGCTTTAAACCCTCAAAGATTTTCTCAGCAGAACGAATCCAAGCCTGTGTCTTCATAATAGATTCTTCACCAGAGAACGGCATTCCACCCTTATTTCGATACTTGATTAATTGGGCCTCAATATCCGGTTCTACATTCCTTTTGTTTCTGACACTCATTTTCTAGTACTTCTGCAAATAGCAGATCAAGTGTCAGCTCACAGAAAAGATATTTTAAAACATAGAAACATATACTTCAAATGTAAATGTGTCAATTAGGGTGTATTTTATTCTGCTTTACTCTAACTAGGATATTACTGATCCGATCTGTAATGAGTTACTCGTCCTAGAACACAACTGGTTCTATTTCTGACGAGTTCGTTAATTGTTATATTCCAGAACTAAGCTTAACCAAAGCTCTGATACCAAATGAGACGACCCCAAACCCCGTACTAGCGGGAGCAAGGGTAATCCTTGGAATATAACACATAAACAGATAACAGCAGAACAGAATTAAATAAACACACCAGATAATGCACAATAGAATATACTAGATAAACATAATCATCAGAGTTATAAAGTATACAGGATCATACTTAGTACAAATACAGTTCAGCTATACATAAATGTCTACAGAAGAAAACAAACATAATGTACAATAGGAGCTGAACAGCATAAAAAGAGATAAATAATAGAATCCATCTTCAGCTCCAGCTATCCAGAAAGAGCCAGCTAAACCTGAATACAAGGCTTCCCGTGTAGAAAAAGGGGCACCCGAGTTTGAAAGTGAAACAAACTACGAGATAGTCATGGGACTGGTATGAGAAATATACTCAACACATTTAATATATGGCTAATCACAGGACCACGCCACTTTCGTGGAATGGGTCACTCCATTGGATTTCCGGTGCTTTAAAACAAATAATTCTTTTAAACATCGCAATGCTTTTTATAAAAATGAAGCCATTATAAGACTCAGTTCCCATCACACAATGCAACGCAAACCAGAGGATAGAGTTTTACCTTATAATGGCCAAAATATGCTTGATACGAATAAAACAAAAGCATTTTATATTACTACTAGTTTTTATATGTTACAAAAACAATTTCAATTCATAACTATCAATCATAGACGGCATGGGTACCATATATCATGTCGCCATATATATATACAATCAAAACCGCACAGTCACGTATTTGGAAATTGGATTTCTGTCATGAACCAAGGCAAAAGATAGTCCTTACCGAATTCGAGACTGCCTAGCCCGAGCCTCAGGAACAGCCGCAACTGCCCCTTGGAGCGACAGGGGCGGTCCACCGATGTGGATTAAAATTCCTGAACAATGCGTTTCCCCGCCCTATGGGGGGCGTAAATGAGCCAACGAATGACTCCATCGGTCCCGGATCGACCGATACATCCGAGGCGCCTCGCTATCCATTATCCACATAAGTAAAATGTCAGGCCGTGTAAAAACACCGACAAAACTCCTAGCTAGGAAGAAACACATGCCCTCCCTGAGGTCCTTCTCCCGTTTCTGGTTCATACCAGGGGTGTGAGGCTCGCGAATACATGTTATACACAAAGCTACGCCACACAGGCGGTGCATTGATCATCACCACAAGACTTTGCTTTTCAACAGAAGCCCTGATTATTTGCCACTTAGGCATGCCACACTAGCAATTCATGCCATGCGACTGGTGTCCATCGATATACAACCTCTGAGCTCGTGCGTTTTAGAGAAGGGCGTTAAGCAAAAGAATAAATTCTCCGTCGCCAAACAAATGTATATTTAGTAGAGATCAATCAACACAGAATAAAATCCAATGTCAGACACACAGTACATTTGCAAGTCCGTTCTGGGTCTGAACGAAACTGGTGGCACTAAATACCTCGCATATCCATCGATTCCCACGTACGTCTGGACGATCACCACTCATTATCCATATTTCGGGATGCCTCCCAATCAGGACCTCAGTGACCATCCAAACGAGGTGAAGATCGGTCTTCAACCCCCGTCTTCATCTTCGACTTCTTATCGTCGATTCAGTTATTCAGAATGGGATAAACCCGGTCTTTCTGAGCAACTCGCGTATATAATAAACAAGTGCAACACTAACATACATACGCATCATTTCAATTCATTAGTCACTAACCGTCAATCAGTAAGAGAACGATTTCCCAAATATTAACCCCGAAGGCCGAAACCAACATCAGATCAACACCCAGGAAACCATTCGACTTAGCCAACCTTCAGTTAGTTTCTAAATTTCACATCCATAGCGTTTATAATATTTTATAACGATTTATCGCTATTTTTATTTATTTTAAAATAGCTAATTTATTCAAAACGACGCTTCGGGCCATAACGTTGCCATGGCGCTTTTTTTCTTCAGATTTGATTTACACATATCTGAAAATCTAACCGTTGGATCTTCACAAAATTTACATCATTAGAAAGATCTTTTCAAAATGAATCCAACGGTTCCAGTTTCGGGAAAATCCGACGGTTGGATCTCCCGGTATAATCGTTTGAAGTTTCGATTTCAAAATACGAACTACAGCGTCGTTATTCGATTTAATATAATTATATATATATATAATCGATTCTGGCGCTGTTTTTCTTCAGATTTGAATTACACATTCCATACAATCCAACCGTTGGATTTTTACAAAGTTGGTGCCGTTGGAAAGATATTCCCAAAGCGAACCCAACGGTTGCGGTTTCGGGAAAATCCAATGGTCGGATCTCCCGCACTAATCGTTTGAAATCACGGTTTCAAAATACGAACTGCAGCTTCGTTATTCGATATATTTCAATTCTATATATATATATATATCGATTCTTCGACTTCAAAACTATATTCTCTTCATACATTTGATAAAAATGATATTTTTATCTAACTGTCTTCTATTTCAACACTTCACTATTTTTAACAATTCATGTATATAATAAAAATGTGATTTTTAATGTAAAACAAATTATTTCAAAACTCGACTATTTTATATAGTTAATATAGGACATAAAAATGGGATTTTTATTATAAAACAATTTATTTCAAAGCAAGATTATTTTATATAGTTCATATTGATGATAAAAAAAGGATTTTTATTATAAAACAATTTCTTTCAAAATATGAATACCATTCAACACATGAATTTCAATTCAACGAATGAATATCGATTCAACACATGAAGGTTTTCTATAGTTTATATATATATATAGATAAAAAGGTGGTTTTTATATTTAAAAACACGAATACCATTCAACACATGAATTCTATTCAACGAATGAATATTCAACGAATGAATTTCAATTCAACACATGAAGGTTTTCTATAGTTTGTATATATAGATAAAAAGGTGATTTTTATATTTGAAACACGAAAACCATTCAACACATGAATTTCTATTCAACGAATGAATATTGATTCAACACATGAAGGTTTTCTATTCAACAGACGAATATAATTTCAACACAGGAAAATAATTCTAACACATGAATATTATTCAAAATTTCGGCAGCATAACGGCAGGGTAGTTAAAACCGGGACCGTCCCTAGTACGGCTCCTCGCTCTACCTTAAAGCCTCGCAGCTTTTGACAATGGGGAATCATGCATCTAGTTCGCATGCAGACGACATGTATATTTTTTTCCTTTCCACAAACTAATCCTATGTGGTTTCAACCAAATATTTCTCAACCACAAACGGGTATTTTTCAACCACAATCAATCAATTTCAACCACAAACAATTATAATCAACCATTCATAATCAACCAATTTTAACACCAATCACAACCAATAAATATCGTCCATGGTTTGTGGACGAGGGGCGTGTATATATATATATATATATATATATATATATATATATATATATATATATATATATAGCATTTTACTTCTATTTCAACACGTATTTAATTTTTACAATGCATATATAACTTATACATCGAACGTATAACTTATACAACGCTTATACATGAGATGTACAACGCTTATATAACCCATACATCGACTATATAATTTATACATCATCGTTTTCCATATCGTTTATAAATTAGAAATCTCACATTGGGTTCCACTCCACCAAAAATAGCAGAAGGCTCAGAAAAATATGCGGTCTCTTCTAAAATTTAGAGAGCCTCCTTGCGGTCCCGATGTTTCCTGTTTCATCGAATTTCGTCAACACACTAAAAAGATATGATTTTTCAAAGCTTGTAACACTTAAAAGTGTTATTTTCTATTCAAAAATTACAAAGCCGATACCTTTCTGTTTTGGTTCGAACTAGGGTTAGGATTTTTCTCGAAATCCGCGAAGTGTTGGAAGGATCGGAGGGTATCACGTGAAAGAGGGGAGTGTAACACCCCGTGTATTCTATAACAGTGAAATTCACAAATTAAAGTATAATTAATTTCAAATCAAAGAATTAAGGGAAACGGGATACGCCATTGCATTCATCTCGGAATTCTGCTTGAGATAGAGTCCGAGTTTGCGTAAAACGGACTCCGTATGAAGGAGATATGGCCTCCGGAAGTTTCAGAATTCAGTTTAAAATTCAAACAGACGGAAACAGCTCAGAAACAAAATTCGAATTTCAAAAATCGATTGGGCTGGGCGGGAATTTTCCCGCCCAAGGCACCCAGCTCGACTGGGTAGTCGACCTGGGTCACCCAGGTCGACTGGGTAGTCGACCTAGGGGTCGACTGGGGAGTCGACCTGGCCCCTAAGCCAGGTCGAACCCAGCCCCTCCCGGCTAGCCTGGTCTGTGCTTGGCCGAATTTCTGAGCCTTGCCTTGTCACAAGGGCTAGGTGTCAGCTCCTGATTGGTCTCTCTTTCAAACGAACGACTATTATTAATCCAAGCTCCATCGACGGTTCTTATCAATTCACAAACTCTATAAAAAGGACCTAAGACTCCACCTAATTCATACAAATAAAAATGAGAATGAGACCGTCATGCTGCTGAGGAGAGACTAGGAGTAGCCGTCAAAATTGAGAGACAATTAGGAGACAATTCAAAAGCTTAAAGCAACGACAACTAAATCAAAACAACGCCTACAACAAAGGATAGCATCTCCAAATTCATAATTCAGAAATCTGAATTGAAGATTCGTTATACGTTGTAAGTAGAGTGCTATTCCGATGTGAATGAATGATTGTGTTTTGATTTGTGTAAAATGGAAAATGGATTGTACTTAATTTGTGGTGATGATAATTCATAAACGTATGTTGCTATGACTCTAATTGTGAATAGATTTGGGATGTTGTGGTATAATGATGTTAGACCCGTTGGATATTTGCAAATATATGATTCATGTTGAAAGTTAACGACTATATTTTTGTGATAGTTTAATATAACACCTATTGGATATTTGCAAGTATATGATTCATGTTAACAACTATATGTTGGTGGTAGTTTATTTCAACAAAGTTGAGATTCATGCAAGTATGTGATTCACTGTTTATGCCAACATGACTTTAGACCCTTCTATGTATATTTTTATGATCATGTTTAGTGTAGTTGGATACATTTGGGTATTATGATTCATATGAATTTATGATGAAATAGGAATTATGATTCTAGTGTAAAAACATACTATTGTATTAGTGACAAAAGTAAGCATCTTCGTGAACTTGTGTTGACTCTATGAACATGACTAGATTACGTTTGGTGTTATGCCTAATTGAAAATATGTTTTAGGCCTATGTTGTTATCAAAATCATGTGATAATATATGTGACACATAATGCAAGTTTACATGACTAGATAAAAACCATGATTCATGTTTAAGTATGTTTTATGTCATGATTTTATGCTATTACAATGCAAGTTCACAAGTGCCTAATTTATGTTAATTAGATCGTTATGTTGCAAGTTCAAGCGTTCACACTCCCCTTTTTGATATTACTTAGAATATATAAACACCATGTTCTAAGCCTCCCCTTTTTATATAGCGAATGTATAAAACGGGGGTAATGACGTTGGCTTAAAAATATAAAACATATGTGTTGGCATGTCTGACGCATGCCAACGACCTTGAGAACCGTTAAGTGGTATAAATTAATTTTACCCAATAAAGTTGAATTTGAATAATGGGCCGCAAATATTTACATATAAAAAGAAAAGAGACAAAATATGTAAATTTAGAAAATACAATATGTTTAACCCGAGGTTGGATTGCGTTGTGACATAAACCTGCCCGGAACCGCCCGACTGTCCAGTAGTCACAACATTACCTATCCAATGTGGGTGGTTAAACATTTAGCCCCAATAAAGACCCGAGGTTAGACTGAGTTGTGGCGTAAGACTGCCCGGACCCAACCGGCAAAAGGCAGCCACAACAATACCTGTCTAATGTGAGTGGTCGAGGCTTTAATAAGACAATTAAGGCTGAGTCGGGATTAATAGGATTAAGTAAATTGAATTAATACTTAATCAAATTGAACATGCTAAACTATACAGACTGATTGGGGGTTAGGTTTACAAAACACTTAACCAACTTAGCATGTTGGCTAGAAATAGAAAACCTAGTAGCGGGGGACCCTTTTCAGCAGTAACCCTACAAGGTGTATCAGGATACCCTGTACTAGGCTGGGTGGGGCACGATTACTGGGCTGACTGTAAGAGGTCAAATCGACGGTGGTGGTGCAGCAGTGTAGGTTCTAACGGGGTGCGGGCGTGCACACACTCCAGCCTAGAAAAATTAGGCACTGGGCACCAGTAGTATACCTGTGCATTTTAGAATTGTGTCGGGCCACCACCATGGGACTTGATACACCCCATGGTGGGACCAGCATAGGTAACTACAACATCGAGGGCCGTAAGACACATGTAACTATGCGAGTAGGAGCCGATCATTAGAAATGGATCACTTCACCCTGATTATGGGGTGCCTGTTGGGAACTAGTTTATAGGGGTGCAGAGATTAATATGGGATACGATTAGTATATTCGACTCTAGATAACTTAACTTAGTTTAGGGTGCTTTCCCATTTACAGTTTATACTTATCATGCCCAATTCTTTATTCATAGACTGAATAGTCCTAGACTTACTCAGGCTTTGTGTCTGACTCTACTTTTCTTTTGTCTTCTTTTCTTTCGTTTCCCCCTCCCCCCCCCCCCCCCCCGCAGGTCCACGGGGAGGAAATACCGCAGCTTGACCAGTTTTCAACTATGGGGACTTATGCAGTTTACTATTGTTTTTATGCTTCTTTAAATAATGAAATCAAGACAGTTATGAAAATGTAATGGTTTTGGAAGTATTGTAAGACAATTATGGCATGGTTTGTGTAACACGTATTTTAATTGAAATAAAAATTGATGTTGTTTTCCGCTATTCAAAAATATGTGTATTTATATCTGTCTTGTGTATCTGTGACTTATACTTATAAACCTCCACCAAAATCAGGGCATTCCCTTTGAGAGTGACCCTAACGGAGGTGGGGTGTTTCACTTGGTATCAGAGCATAGGTTTACCGGATAAGATAAAAAGTTTTGAAAATTTATTTTCAAAAGAAAATTTAAAGAAGCATTTTTAAAGATAAAATGTTATTTTATTTTAAAAAGGCATAGTCCCCCAAAGCCATAGGTACTATCTTTTATCCTTCGTTTTGAATCTATCCTTTTTATTTCAGCATGTCCGAAGAACTTAACTTACCAGAGGGTGTACCGATACCTGGTTGGTTCAGACGATTCTTAGAAGCAAGGGCCAATCAGCCAGGTCCCACTATTCCTCCTCCCCCAGCTGCAGGAAATCATCCAGCTGCAGCAGCACCTCCTCCTCCACCTCCTCCGCGTGGTAATACTTTCGCTAAGATATGCAAAGATTTCAAAGCTATGGGAGGAAAGGACTTTCATGGAACCGAGTCCTTCGTGGCAGCCAGGAACTGGCTAAAGGAAACCGTGGACTTATTCGTCATCTTTGAGGTAGAAGATAGGAAGAAGGTACATATAGCAGTATGGCTACTTAAAGGCGAGGCTTCCCACTGGTGGGAAGTTACCAATGCAGAAAGACCAGTGGAAGCATAGGAGGACTTTAGGGCGAGGTTTGAGGCTAAATTTCTCTCAGAAGCTGAAAGGAGCCTTCAATTGGAAAAATTCTTATTTCTTAAGCAAGGGAATATGACAGTCAAAGAGTACGTTAATCAGTTCGATGAGCTGGCTAGGTTCGGACTAGACCTAGTTGACATCCCGCACAAGAAGGCTCTCCGTTTTGTCAAAGGGTTGAATGAGCCATTACACAGTTTGGCCATGACCCATATACCCATGGGAGCTACGTATGAAAGATTGGTACAGATAGCATTGCTGAACGAAGAGGATAAGAGCAAGAAGGAGACAAAGGCAGAAAGCTCTACGGGGAAGAAAGAGGGCTTACAGCCTAAGAAGACAGACTTCAAGAAGGGGGGAAGACAACAAAGAGAAGAGGAAGTGTAATTTCTGTGGCAAAGTTGGGCACTTAGTGAAAGATTGCCGGAAAAAGAAGGCCAAGATGAATGGTGGGTGCTTTTCTTGCGGTGAGACAGGCCACATGGCTAAGGATTGCCCAAAGAAGCGAGGGCAGGGGCAGAGGGCTGGATCCACTTTAGGGGCACAGGTTCATGTGCTAGAAGCGCCGCCTCTGCAACAGCGAGGTATAAATACTTCTATAGAAAGCGTAGTTTATCTTTATGATCACCCAGTTCGCACCTTATTTGATTCTGGCGCATCACACTCCTTTATTTCATCTCCTTTAGTAGAATCTCTTCACCTAGAATGTAACACCCCGTATTTTTAATGTAATTAAAAATGTATATATATCCACAGATAAGATTAATATGGTGATGTATAATGAAAATTAATTAATATATGAAAGAAAGAAAGGATTGGTTGCATGCGATGTAAATATGTTGCATGCACTGATTTGCAAACATAATGCATTAACATTAAAAGAAAAAGATTCATGCATTGGTTTTATTTAAGTATTGTAACTAACATGAAAAAGATAAGTAAGGAAAGAACAATAATTATCATTGTTCTAAGACTTATTAACAAAAGACTTTGTAGCTCAGTTGGTTAAGGCATTGGATTTGTAACATGGAGGTCGGGGGTTCGAACCCCGGCGGCAGCATAATTTTTATCTCTGTTTTAAAGAGGGCCAACTGAACATGCAAATATATGTACATATACAAATTCAAACTTTGAAAGGATAAGAACATACATATAAGGAAATAAAGAAAATATATGTATATACATGAGAATATATATATATATATATATATATATATATATATATGCAGAAATATATGTATACGAAAGATAAAATTTAAGATAAGGCTATAGTAAATGAAATATGGCAAGAATTAAATAACGGTGCAACATCGTTTGAATTTTGAAAATAAAATGAAAGTTGTGCGTATATATATATGCGTAAAATGGTCGTTAAAGGAATTGTATACATATAAGAATATTTCATGTGAATAAAACAGTTAAATAAATTCCAGAAATTCAAACATTCAAAATTCAAATTTCTGCGCCAAAACAGCTTGTGGGACCCAATGCTGACTTAGCACTGCATGTACGATAAGATTTGGCTAGATTCATCTGTGAACCTGGACTATTTTCTTAACTAGGTTCAATGCTGACTCAGCGCTGCATGTACGATAAGGTCTTGAGCAACTATATAAACAGCCCTAGTCTCCTCCTCTATTCACAATTCTTCTCTACCCTTATGCTGCAAAGATTCTGAGTGAACATGGCTTCTTCTCCTCCTCTAAAATATATAAATAAATAAATAATATATATAAAATAAAACAAGACGAGGAGATGCTGCTCAAAAGACTTTCAAGAAGAAGAGATTCAAGCTAGGATTCAAAAGGAGGTTCAAACGACTTCAACGAATGATTTTCTACGAATCATAGCAACGCCATCTTTCTTTTCTAATCTAAATCTCTGTAAGTCAGTTATTTCTAGATTTGAACGTTTTTCTTTGTTCATGACATGAAATTAAAGGGATAAAAGAATATGCCAATTCTCTTTCTTTCTATTCGAATCTGTGCCTATCTCTTTGGACCTAATTAAGAACTGTCATGATTCGAAGACAAATAAGACCGTGACTATGAAACTGTGGACCTAAAAACCATATGCCTATGACTATGAACATTTGCCTATGACTATGGACATTGCCTATGACTATGGACACTGCCTATGACTGTGAACATTGCCTATGATTGTGACTATGACTATGAGGATTACTTCCTTGACAAAACCTATGCCTTTGATTAACATAAACTATTGCCTATGACATAACAAGGACATCTGTGATTAAACCTCCATGATTCATGACTAGGAAAGTGTTGCTTAAGTTCTGTGATTTTGAGATTGGGGCTAAACCCGATTATTTATTCTGCTTGTCCTTGGTTTTCTTTGGTTTTAGACTATGGGAATTTACCTATTAAGTTAGGTCTACCCATGTTCTTGAACCTACTCTGTCTATTCTTGGTTTTAGACCTTGGGAATTTACCTATTAAGTTAGGTCTACCCATGTTCTTGAACCTACGTCGTTGTTCAAAACCATTTTATGCCGGTTGTTATATCTATCCTTTTCCTAGCAATCTTTGGTTCATTCCCTATTTGCTACGAATCTAGATTTATCTATAATCTAGATTGAAACATGATTTTACGAACGGTGGGAATGCGATTTGGGGCAAGATATGAAATTTACTAAAACGTAGTTTAACTTGGAAATTGGCATAAATTGGGAACATGTATTATGGCATGTTCATAGAAATGCAAATTGGATAAATTTGACATGAATTATAAGATGTGTAATTTGAATCTTGTATTGACGTGTAAATCTAGCATTTACATGAATAGTGAACTAGAGTAATAAGTCTAGTTTGACGTGAATCAGAATGTAAATCAGAATTGGATTAGCTAATTTGGCTCGATAAGTATATTGGCATAAACTTGAAATTGGCCATAATTGGGGGTAATTGTCAGGATTAGCAGAATCATGGTTAGTGACACTTCATTTGGTATGGTACCAAAAAGAATAAACATGATATAGAGGGGAAAATGGGCCGTAAGAATAAATGTTGATAATTTACATTAAAAGAGAAATTGGGAAATAAGTAAATTAGGATTAATTTACTTATAGAATTTGCCCTAAAGGAGGAAATATTGATCTAGACAAATTAAAGATTTATTAACGACATCTCTTTTAATGAAACACCAGAAAGTTCTAGGGTGACAGAGAGGATAGTGTCTAGGCTTGAGTTTGGAAAATACAAGTTTCCTGCTCTCCCTGGCTATCCCTAACTGATCCGAAGGACGGGATGGTTACTTTCAAAACCTGATTTAAAAATTAATCAAAACCCTTTGAACTAGAAAACACGAATAGGCCTAACCCGTGGTTAGACTGAGTTGCGATGTAAACCTGCTCGGAACCAACCGGAACATCCAGTAATCGCAACAATATCTGTCTAATGTGAGTGGTCATGGCTTTAATTTATTTAGTTAAAGCTAGGACAAGAATGCTATGGTTAAGTTAACTAAGACACTTAACCAACTCAACATGATAACAAGACTGGTAGGTGGGGTTAGGTTCATAAAGTTAAGCTAGAATGGGAGGGTTAAGTCCATAGGAACACTTAACCAACTTAACACAGTTAAGCTAGAATGGGAGGGCTAAGTCCATAGGGACACTTAACCAAACTTAACATCGTAACAAGACAAGATTTACAGGGGATAAGTAACTAAGAAAACACTTATCCAAATTAACATGTTAACTAGACTAGAAGGTGGGGTTAAGTAAAGTTAATACACTTATCCAAATTAACATGTTAACTGATCTAGAGGTTGGGGTTAAGTAAGATTTAATACACTTAGCCAATTTGATATGTTATCTGGGCTAGACCGTAGGGTTAAGTAAACTTGAACACTTAACCATTAGATTTTGATAAAGGAATAGGGTTAAGTCTAAAACATGAAGGGATAATACTTAACCATTAATAACAGGTTAGTTAAAACAGACGGGCAAGGTTAAGTTAAAAAGGAACACTGAATCAATACAGGGTGAATGGGTAAGGTTAAGTAATAAGAAATACTTAACCAATATAACTTGGTTTGTGGTGGGTTAAGTCAACATGAATTACTGATAACACTTAACCAGTATAACAGGATGAATGAAGAGGGTTAAGTTGGCTTGAATTGACTAATGACACTTAACCAATCCAAATTAATGGGAAAGGGAACTAAGTAGCAATTCTCAGTATAACACGGGAAGGAGCGAATGTCCGTCTGAATAGAGAGAAGGCTCCAACGAATTGGGTTACGAAGCCCGAGGCTTCGAGGGGACGTGAGGGTACTCTTGGTATCCCTCTATGAGGCTGCAGATGATCCGCCTGGGCCGACAGAAGTTAAGGTCTGCGTAGAAGAACCAGGGGTATGCCTTGGTTGCAATACATGGCAACCTAAAGACTAGGATGGACCGGCGTGATTCGGCGAGCAAACGGTAGCCCTGTGATAGCAACTCGTCGTCTACCATCCATCTTGAGTCAATCGAGATACGTGAAGCGGAAAGGCGGAGAACTCCAAAAGACCATATACTTGCTATCTAGTTATGGTTGCGGATGGCCATAGGATAGTGGGGCACCGGGGGCCGGCGTATAGTTCTCATTTTACAAGGTGTGCCTTTCATTAGTTGAGGGAGGGGTCAAGTGGGACCATAGCCACTGGAATAAAAATAGACCTTAGCATCTGCATCGGCAGATATCTGAAAGCTCCCGACCGAGCTCTGTATTCCTTGATTTGCCCTGTCATAGGACTCGGACCGCACATTACAGGACATGTGCATCTAGACAAGCGATAACGATTCGCGATACATGCGTGGGGAAGTATAGGAACATACACCACTCTAGGTGGTGTGTCCTAGACTTGGGGGCATCGTTCGACAGGTAGCGTAATCCCTAGTTGGACTAGGTGGCATAAACCCTGAACTCGAGAAGCGTTCAGCAGATAGCGCAAAACTCTAGTTAAACCTAGAAAGCACTTGATAGTAAATAATGAATGTATGCCGGAAGGCAATAGAAAATACAGGAATTGGGATCACGTTATCGTTACTAGATGGGACACTAGATTGGCGGTGCAGAGATATAGAAACCAGTATAACAAGGAAATAGCTAAGCGGCGAAAGTATTAGAGCGTATCCAGTTTATCTTAGCATATCTTTTGACTACCTTGTCTAATCTTGTTGACCCTATCGTCATGGTGTAATCTTGTGTTCAGTTAATTCATGTCGTTTTGTTTTCCTTGTTCACATGCTAGAAGTTACGAACTTACTCAGGCTTTATGTCTGACTCTGTTTTTCTTTTGTCTTCTTTTCTTCCGTTCCCCCCCCCCCAAGGTAGTAGAGGAGGGAGTAGTATAGCTTAGGTCAAGTTGGACTGTAACTCTTTCCCAGCTTGAAGATTTGTCGAAGTTTGCTTGGATTCTCTTATCAGATGCTATGGCTGGCTCTTGCTAAAATTTGGGGAAATATAAATGTTGTTTGATGCTTCTTTATTTTGTAAGACAGATGACACTCTGATATCATAAAGAAATCTTTGTACAAACTATTTTATCAATAAAGCAAAGTTTTATTTTCCGCTGTTTAATTTCTGTCTGTCTTGTAATTTATCTGCATCTTTTACCCTAAATGCTCCACAGAACTTAGTGCATTCCCTTTGTGAGTGACACTAACGGATGTGGGGTGTTACACGTGGTATCAGAGCTGAAGGTTACCAGATCAGATAAAGGATTTGAAAAATTATTTTCAAAACGGTTTTTAAAGAAGCATTTTTCAAGAGAAAAGATTTGTTTTAAAGATATATTCCCCAAAGCCATACACACCATCTTCTCTTCCTCTGTTTAAATTATTATCTCCTTCTTTCTTGAGTCTCCGGGGCTCCTGGCTTTCTGGGAGGTAACCTCATCAAAGGGCAAAGTAGTGCCCAACTTCCATCCATAGTCGTAGTTGTTTCATCTACGGGCAGTTTTCTTTCGAAGCTTATAGGGTTTTCCGGACGATGGAGGCAGTTTTCGAGAGATTTGTCAACATGACTACACACGGAAGGGGATGAGGAGTTTGGCTAAGGAGCATAACCCTAGGATGAGGAATTCATGGATGTAAACTTAGTACACGAAGGAGGAAGAAATTATAAAACCTAAGATAAGAGGAAGTATCTTTATTAGGGTATGATAGGGCATATACTTAAGGACAAAGGCAAGAACGAGGTACAAGATTTTCAGAAGGACAAGTACATGCTTTCGCCACCAAGCGTACCTAGGAGAAAGGTATTCCGGTTGGAAGAGTCTAGTTTTCTGTTCGTACTATTTTCTTAGGTTCTAGCGCGTCTCATTTGTTCGTATCCACTTCCATAGTTGGGTCTCTGCACCATAGTACCTGTATAGTAGAAAGATCCAACTAGAGTCTCAAATCAAATTGGTGGTCCGACCAGTTTATTTTTGGTTAGTAGGGATTTGAGAATAGCTATCGAGTTTGCTTATATCATCTCACGTAGATCATCTAAATTCGGAGGAGATATTCCTTGGGTGCTTGTCTGATATTGGTTTAGGCCTTTGGGGCTTGTACTTGAGGAATGTCGAGTTCGGTTTGGATGGTTTGCGTGAGAGATGAATAGTTGTGGCAGGCACTCCAAAGAGCACGTAGTGACCTTTCGACTCTTATAGTTATGGCATGGAGGATAAGAGGGAAACCTCTAATCATCTTAGTACGTATACCTGGTACCGTGATTGAAATCTGTTTATTTTGGAAATGGAGATCCGGAACTTCACAGTCGTGAAGTTAAATTAGTTAAGATACAGTGGAATAAAGCTCAAGAAGGCTAGATACTAGCATCATACCCTTTTCCTTGAGGGTGCATCCTTGATTTCTTTGTTTTAGGAGCTTTACGCATAATTGTTTCTCCCTTTCCAAAGTATATCACCTAGGTCGTATCTTCGATCCTTAAGTAGAAGCCAATGGATGTAAACATGTATTTGAAACATGTTATGGTTGATGGTTGCAAGTGGTTGCTAATGGTTGCTTGTGAATGCATATGCATACGTATTAGACACTAGATCAGTTCAGACGCCTTCATATTGCATTTACAGATATGTATTTGTTTGTAAATTGAACTTGATATGTTATCATATGGGTGTTGCATATGGATGAATGGCCGTGCACGCATATAGTATTTACATAACTAGGGATGCTTGCATACATGGTTGGACGCATGGCACTGATATGACTTGCATTAAGGAGGTCGACTGAATCAGTAGACCGCCTGATTTTACAGTAGATAAAGACATATACACACACTATGCATATGAACATGAAAGCATTAGAAATCTTTTAAGGACAATGAATGCCTGTGATTGAATGGTTGAGTAGATGGGTGATTGGATGGTAAGACACATTCTTCCTAACTTGAAGATTTCGGGGACGAAATCCTTTTAAGTGGGGGAGAATGTAACACCCCGTATTTTTAATGTAATTAAAAATGTATATATATCCACAGATAATATTAATATGGTGATGTATAATGAAAATTAATTAATATATGAAAGAAAGAAAGGATTGTTTGCATGCGATGTAAATATGTTGCATGCACTGATTTGCAAACATAATGCATTAACATTAAAAGAAAAAGATTCATGCATTGGTTTTATTTAAGTATTGTAACTAACATGAAAAAGATAAGTAAGGAAAGAACAATAATTATCATTGTTCTAAGACTTATTAACAAAAGACTTTGTAGCTCAGTTGGTTAAGGCATTGGATTTGTAACATGGAGGTCGGGGGTTCGAACCCCGGTGGCAACATAATTTTTATCTCTGTTTTAAAGAGGGCCAACTGAACATGCAAATATATGTACATATACAAATTCAAAATTTGAAAGGATAAGAACATACATATAAGGAAATAAAGAAAATATATGTATATACATGAGAATATATATATATATATATATATATATATATGCAGAAATATATGTATACGAAAGATAAAATTTAAGATAAGACTATAGTAAATGAAATATGACAAGAATTAAATAACGGTGCAACATCGTTTGAATTTTGAAAATAAAATGAAAGTTGTGCGTATATATATATATATATATATATATATATATATATATATATATATATATATATATACGCATAAAATGGTCGTTAAAGGAATTGTATACATATAAGAATATTTCATGTGAATAAAACAGTTAAATAAATTCCAGAAATTCAAACATTCAAAATTCAAATTTCTGCGCCAAAACAGCTTGTGGGACCCAATGCTGACTTAGCACTGCATGTACGATAAGATTTGGCTAGATTCATCTGTGAACCTGGACTATTTTCTTAACTAGGTTCAATGCTGACTCAGCGCTGCGTGTACGATAAGGTCTTGAGCAACTATATAAACAGCCCTAGTCTCCTCCTCTATTCACAATTCTTCTCTACCCTTATGCTGCAAAGATTCTGAGTGAACATGGCTTCTTCTCCTCCTCTAAAATATATAAATAAATAAATAATATATATAAAATAAAACAAGACGAGGAGATGCTGCTCAAAAGACTTTCAAGAAGAAGAGATTCAAGCTAGGATTCAAAAGGAGGTTCAAACGACTTCAACGAATGATTTTCTACGAATCATAGCAACGCCATCTTTCTTTTCTAATCTAAATCTCTGTAAGTCAGTTATTTCTAGATTTGAACGTTTTTCTTTGTTCATGACATGAAATTAAAGGGATAAAAGAATATGCCAATTCTCTTTCTTTCTATTCGAATCTGTGCCTATCTCTTTGGACCTAATTAAGAACTGTCATGATTCAAAGACAAATAAGACCGTGACTATGAAACTATGGACCTAAAAACCATATTCCTATTCCTATGAACATTTTCCTATGACTATGGACATTGCCTATGACTATGGACATTGCCTATGACTGTGAACATTGCCTATGATTGTGACTATGACTATGAGGATTACTTCCTTGACAAAACCTATGCCTTTGATTAACATAAACTATTGCCTATGACATAACAAGGACATCTGTGATTAAACCTCCATGATTCATGACTAGGAAGGTGTTGCTTAAGTTCTGTGATTTTGAGATTGGGGCTAAACCCGATTATTTATTCTGCTTGTCCTTGGTTTTCTTTGGTTTTAGACTATGGGAATTTACCTATTAAGTTAGGTCTACCCATGTTCTTGAACCTACTCTATCTATTCTTGGTTTTAGACCTAGGGAATTTACCTATTAAGTTAGGTCTACCCATGTTCTTGAACCTACGTCGTTGTTCAAAACCATTTTATGCCAGTTGTTATATCTATCCTTTTCCTAGCAATCTTTGGTTCATTCCCTATTTGTTACGAATCTAGATTTATCTATAATCTAGATTGAAACACGATTTTACGAACGGTGGGAATGCGATTTGGGACAAAAAATGAAATTTACTAAAACGTAGTTTAACTTGGAAATTGGCATAAATTAGGAACATGTATTATGGCATGTTCATAGAAATGCAAATTGGATAAATTTGACATGAATTATAAGATGTGTAATTTGAATCTTGTATTGACGTGTAAATCTAGCATTTACATGAATAGTGAACTAGAGTAATAAGTCTAGTTTGACCTGAATCAGAATGTAAATCAGAATTGGATTAGCTAATTTGGCTCGATAGGTATATTGGCATAAACTTGAAATTGGCCATAATTGGGGGTAATTGTCAGGATTAGCAGAATCATGGTTAGTGACACTTCATTTGGTATGGTTTACATACCAAAAAGCATAAACATGATATAGAGGGGAAAATGGGCCGTAAGAGTAAATGTTGACAATTTACATTAAAAGAGAAATTGGGAAATAAGTAAATTAGGATTAATTTACTTATAGAATTTGCCATAAATGAGGAAATATTGATCTAGACAAATTAAAGATTTATTAACGACATCTCTTTTAATGAAACACCAGAAAGTTCTAGGGTGACAGAGAGGATAGTGTCTAGGCTTGAGTTTGGAAAATACAAGTTTCCTGCTCTCCCTGGCTATCCCTAACTGATCCGACGGACGGGATGGTTACTTTCAAAACCTAATTTGAAAATTAATCAAAACCCTTTGAACTAGAAAACACGAATAGGCCTAACCCGAGGTTAGACTGAGTTGCGATGTAAACCTGCCCGGAACCAACCGGCACATCCAGTAATCGCAACAATATCTGTCTAATGTGAGTGGTCATGGCTTTAATTTATTTAGTTAAAGCTAGGACAAGAATGCTATGGTTAAGTTAACTAAGACACTTAACCAAATCAACATGATAACAAGACTGGTAGGTGGGGTTAGGTTCATACAGTTAAGCTAGAATGGGAGGGTTAAGTCCATAGGAACACTTAACCAACTTAACACAATTAAGCTAGAATGGGAGGGCTAAGTCCATAGGGACACTTAACCAAACTTAACATCGTAACAAGACAAGATTTGTAGGGGATAAGTAACTAAGAAAACACTTATCCAAATTAACATTTTAACTAGACTAGAAGGTGGGGTTAAGTAAAGTTAATACACTTATCCAAATTAACATGTTAACTGGACTAGAGGTTGGGGTTAAGTAAGATTTAATACACTTAGCCAATTTGATATGTTAGCTGGGCTAGACCGTAGGGTTAAGTAAACTTGAACACTTAACCATCAGATTTTGATAAAGGAATAGGGTTAAGTCTAAAACATGAAGGGATAATACTTAACCATTAATAACAGGTTAGTTAAAACAGACGGGCAAGGTTAAGTTAAAAAGGAACACTGAATCAATACAAGGTGAATGGGTAAGGTTAAGTAATAAGAAATACTTAACCAATATAACTTGGTTTGTGGTGGGTTACGTCAACATGAATTACTGATAACACTTAACCAGTATAACAGGATGAATGAAGAGGGTTAAGTTGGCTTGAATTGACTAATGATACTTAACCAATCCAAATTGACGGGAAAGGGAACTAAGTAGTAATTCTTAGTATAACACGGGAAGGAACGAATGTCCGTCTAAATAGAGAGAAGGCTCCAACGAATTGGGTTACGAAGCCCGAGGCTTCGAGGGGACGTGAGGGTACTCTTGGTATCCCTCTGTGAGGCTGCAGATGATCCGCCTGGGGCCACAGAGGTTAAGGTCTGCGTAGAAGAACCAGGGGTATGCCTTGGTTTCAATACATGGCAACCTAAAGACTAGGATGGACCGGCGTGATTCGGCGAGCAAACGGTAGCCCTGTGATAGCAACTCGTCGTCTACCATCCATCTTGAGTCAATCGAGATACGTGAAGCGGAAAGGCGGAGAACTCCAAAAGACCATATACCTGCTATCTAGTTATGGTTGCGGATGGCCATAGGATAGTGGGGCACCGGGGGCCGGCGTATAGTTCTCATTTTACAAGGTGTGCCTTTCATTAGTTGAGGGAGGGGTCAAGTGGGACCATAGCCACTGGAATAAAAACAGACCTTAGCATCTGCATCGACAGATATCTGAAAGCTCCCGATCGAGTTCTGTATTCCTTGATTTGCCCTGTCACAGGACTCGGACCGACATTACAGGACATGTGCATCTAGACAAGCGATAACGATTCGCGATACATGCGTGGGGAAGTATAGGAACATACACCACTCTAGGTGGTGTGTCCTAGACTTGGGGGCATCGTTCGACAGGTAGCGTAATCCCTAGTTGGACTAGGTGGAATAAACCCTGAACTCGAGAAGCGTTCAGCAGATAGCGCAAAACTCTAGTTAAACCTAGAAAGCACTTGATAGTAAATAATGAATGTATGCCGGAAGGCAATAGAAAATACAGGAATTGGGATCACGTTATCGTTACTAGATGGGACACTAGATAGGCGGTGCAAAGATATAGAAACCAGTATAACAAGGAAATAGCTAAGCGGCGAAAGTATTAGAGCGTATCCAGTTTATCTTAGCATATCTTGTGACTACCTTGTCTAATCTTGTTGACCCTATCGTCATGGTGTAATCTTGTGTTCAGTTAATTCATGTCGTTTTGTTTTCCTTGTTCACATGCTAGAAGTTACTAAACTTACTCAGGCTTTATGTCTGACTCTGTTTTTCTTTCGTCTTCTTTTCTTCCGTTCCCCCTCCCCTAGGTAGTAGAAGAGGGAGTAGTATAGCTCAGGTCAGGTTGGACTGTCACTCTATCCCAGCTTGAAGATTTGTCGAAGTTTGCTTGGATTCTCTTATCAGATGCTATGGCTGGCTCTTGCTAAAATTTGGGGAAATATAAATGTTGTTTGATGCTTCTTTATTTTGTAAGACAGATGACACTCTGATATCGTAAAGAAATCTTTGTACAAACTATTTTATCAATAAAGCAAAGTTTTATTTTCCGCTGTTTAATTTCTGTCTGTCTTGTAATTTATCTGCATCTTTTACCCTAAATGCTCCATAGAACTTAGTGCATTCCCTTTGTGAGTGACACTAACGGATGTGGGATGTTACATAGAAACTAGTATGGTAGAGGACCCCTTAATTGTTTCAAATCCAATTGGGGGCCCAGCTCATTTGTCTATGATCTGTGTGGGATTAAAAATTTCTATTCTAAGCATAAAATTTAGATGTAGTGCCTTTGTTTTGGGCTTCTCGGGATATGGTTTTATTTTGGGCATGGATTGACTATCCAGTAATGGTGCCATCCTTGATTGTGAGAAAAGGGTGGTTAGGCTTCTGACCCAACTCGGTAACACTCTGGAAATTACTTGTAATCCCTCGTATGCGGTTATGCTTAGTTATCTCGAATCGCTAGATGCTTCTGTTGAGAGTTTGCAATCGGTTAGAGTGGTCCGGGAATATCCGGATATCTTCGAAGAAGTGAAGGGCTTACCTCCGAAGCGGGAGATAGACTTCCGCATATATCTTGTAGATAATGCAAAGCCTGTTGCGTTGCCCGTCAGACACATGGCTCCACGGGAAAGAAAGGAGCTCAGTAAACAGGTTAAAGAGTTTCTAGAGAAGGGGTTCATTAGAAGGAGCATTTCAGAATGGGGCGCTCCAGTGGTGTTCGCTACAAAGGCGGATGGTTCACTCTGTCTGTGTGTTGACTATAGGGAGCTCAACAAGCTAACGAAAAAGAATAGGCACCCTCTCCCCAGAATTGACGATCTGTTTGATCAGCTTGTAGGAGCGTCTGTTTTCTCCCAACTCGATTTAGTGACCAGATTTCATCAGCTAAGGGTGGCTGAAGATAGCATCGATAAGACAGCATTCAGAACCCCAGACGGCTTCTTTGAATGGCTTGTCATGCCTTTCGGCTTGACAAACGCACCCGCTTACTTCGTGGACCTGATGAGTAGGGTGTTCAGAGAATTCCCCAGCAAGTTCGTAGTGGTCTTCGTAGACGATATCTTGATCTTCTCGAAGAGTGAAGAAGAACATGCTCAGCACTTAAGGGAAATCATGGAAACTCTGCGAGTCCATCAGCTAAAAGCCAAATTCTCCAAATGCCACTTTTGGAGAGAGGAGGTGAGGTTCCTTGGGCACATAGTATCCAAAGAAGGGTTAGTTGTGGACCCTGCCAAGGTAGTAGCGGTACAGGATTGGAAGACGCCAAGGAATGCAACGGAGGTCCGAAGTTTTCTCGGGCTAGCAGGCTTCTATCGGAAATTCATCAGAGACTTTGCAAAAATATCAGCTCCACTCACAAGGCTAACAAAGAAGAATCTAGTGTTCAATTGGGACTTGGATTGCGAGTTTGCTTTCCAACGACTAAAAAGGGCTCTTACAACAACCCTAGTTTTGACATTGCCAGATGGAAGCAAGATGTTTACAGTTTATACAGATGGATGTGGGACAGGGCTAGGTGCTGTCTTAATGCAAGAAGGAAGGGTAGTAGCTTATGGCGGGAGACAGTTGAAAGTGCACGAAAAGAACTACCCGACCCACGATCTTGAGCTAGCCGCCATCGTCTTTGCACTTAAGTCTTGGCGACACTATCTCCTAGGTGAGAAATTCGAACTATATACTGACCATAAATCTTTGAAGTATCTCTTCTCGCAGAAGGACCTTAACCTGAGGCAACAAAGGTGGATGGAGTTTCTTGCCTCGTACGATTTCGAGATCTCCTACACTACGGGCAAAGGCAACGTAGTGGCAGACGCGTTGACCCGAAAGAAACTGACCCTAAGCCCGCTGTTTGTTGAAAGGCAAAGCCTAGAGTTTATAGCCAGCTTTGACTTTAGGCCCTCCTCTGATTTTGTACCGGGCTTGCTAGCGTCTCTCGAAGTACGCCCGACTCTAGTGGACTCAATAGGGACAACACAACGCGAAGACCCTCTGCTTGTGGAGACGATTGATAGGCTAATTAGGGGTGAAACTTCAAGTCACCTCAATAGATACTCCATCGACGATAAAGGTTGGCTAAGGCGAGACGGAAGACTATGCGTCCCACAGAAAAGGGATTTAGTAAGGACGGTTCTCGAGGAAGCACATCACTCCAAGATGACGATACATCCAAGCGGAGACAAAATGTACAAGGACATAAAGAGAACTTTCTTTTGGAATGGCATGAAGAAGGACGTGGCAGATTTCGTTTCTAAGTGTATGACCTGCCAACAGGTTAAGGCGGAGCAGAAGAAACCTGGCGGTCTGCTCCATCCTCTAGAGGTCCCGCAGTGGAAGTGGGATAGCATTTCAATGGACTTCATTGATGGGCTGCCTAGGTCTAGGAGAGGCAACACTAGCATTTGGGTAATAGTGGATAGGCTTACTAAAAGCGCCCACTTTTTACCTGTCAAGAGTAAAAGAACTGCCTCATCCCTAGCATCTCTTTATCTCAAGGAAATTGTTCGACTCCATGGAATACCCTCCAGCATTGTTAGTGACCGAGACCCTATCTTCACAAATGAGTTTTGGCGGAGTCTGCAAGAAGCGGTAGGACACAGTTATGCTTGAGTACAGCCTATTATCCCCAAACCGACGGCCAAACAGAAAGAGTGAACAGAGTTTTGGAGGACCTTTTAAGACTGTGCATCCTTGACTTCGGGGGGACGTGGGAAGACCATCTTCCTTTGGTGGGATTTGCCTACAACAACAGCTACCAAGCCACCATCGGAATGGCGCCCTTCGAGGCTTTATATGGAAGACCGTGCCGATCGCCCACTTGTTGGTGGGAGTCTACTGACAAGCTCATACTTGGACCAGATATGATCTGAGAGACTTCAGAGAAAGTAGACTTAATACGTAGAAGAACGAAGACAGCCCAAGAAAGACAGAAATCATATGCCGACAAGAGGAGGACCGACCTTGAATTTGAGGTTGGGGACAGAGTTTTTCTTAAGGTATCTCTGCTAAGGAACGTTGTTCGTTTTGGAACCACAGGGAAGCTAGCACCAAGATTCGTAGGGTCGTTTCCTATTATCGAGAAAATTGTGAAAATGGCCTATAGATTAGAGCTACCTGAAAAACTAGCCGGAGTTCATAACGTTTTTCATGTTTCGCACCTCCGAAAATGTCTACATGAATCTGCTGAAGTGGTAGAGCCAAACATCCTAGAAGAAGCTGAAGTTGAACGCGAAGCAACCGTGAGGAAAGTTCCAACCCGCATATTAGGAACGGATGTGAAAAAGCTACGCAACCGCGAAGTCAAGCTTGCCAAAGTTCAGTGGAGGGACGCCGAGGAAGACGCGACTTGGAAAACTGAGGCTAGAATACGCGCAGCATACCCTTTTCTTTTCGAGGGTACATCTTTGATCTTTCTTTTTCCTTAAGTTGCGCTTTTATCTATCTTTTTAGGTATATCTCCTCAACCCTATGTTTTAGGTAGAAACCCTTTGGATGAAAACATGTAATTGAAACATGTTATGGATGATGGCTGCAAGTGGTTGCAAGTGATTGCTAGTGGTTGCTCGTGGTTGCATATACACACACAATCTATGTTTTAGATCGGCTCAGTCACTTCATATTGCATATGCATATATGTATTTATATTTGTATATGGTTGAAGTTTAATGTGTTGTCATATGGATGTTGCATTTATATGAATGATTGTACACTCATGTAGAATCATGAATAGGAAAATTTGCATACATAATGGATTCATGACACTTACGTAATTTCCATTAAGGAGATCAACTGAATCAGTAGGCCGCCTGATTTTGCATTAGATAAGTACACGTACACACACTTCGCATATGATCATGAAGCATTAGAAGTCTTTTAAGGACAATGGATGCTCGTTTTTGGTGGATGAGTAGTTGGACGTTTGGATGTTAGGATATACATTCTTCCTAAACTTGAAGATTTCGGGGATGAAATCCTTTTAAGTGGGGGAGAATGTAACACCCCGTGTATTCTATAACAGTGAAATTCACAAATTAAAGTATAGTTAATTTCAAATCAAATAATTAGGGAAATGGGATACTCTATTGCGTTCGTCTCGGAATTCTGCTTGAGATAGAGTCCGAGTTTGCGTAAAACGGACTCCGTATGAAGGAGATATGGCCTCCGGAAGTTTCAGAATTCAGTTTAAAATTTCAACAGACAGAAACAGCTCAGAAACAAAATTCGAATTTCAAAAATCGATTGGGCTGGGCGGGAATTTTCCCGCCCAAGGCACCCAGGTCGACTAGGTAGTCGACCTGGGGCACCCAGGTCGACTGGGTAGTCGACCTGGGGGTCGACTGGGGAGTCGATCTGGCCCCTGAGCCAGGTCGAACCCAGCCCCTCCCGGCTAGCCTGGTCTGTGCTTGGCCGAAATTCTGAGCCTTGCCTTGTCACTAGTGCTAGGTGTCAGCTCCTGATTGGTCTCACTTTCAAACGAACGGCTATTATTAATCCAAGCTCCATCGATGGTTCTTATCAATTCACAAACTCTATAAAAAGGACCTAAGACTCCACCTAATTCATACAAATAAAAATGAGAATGAGACCGTCATGCTGCTGAGGAGAGACTAGGAGTAGCCGTCAAAATTGAGAGACAATTAGGAAACAATTCAAAAGCTTAAAGCAACGACAACTAAATCAAAACAACGCCTACAACAAACGGTAGCATCTCCAAATTCATAATTCAGAAACCTGAATTGAAGATTCGTCATACGTTGTAAGTAGAGTGCTATTCCGATGTGAATGAATGATTGTGTTTTGATTTGTGTAAAATGGAAAATGGAATTGTGCTTAATTTGTGGTGATGATAATTCATAATCGTATGTTGCTATGACTCTAATTGTGAATAGATTTGGGATGTTGTGGTATAATGATGTTAGACCCGTTGGATATTTGCAAATATATGATTCATGTTGAAAGTTAACGACTATATTTTTGTGATAGTTTAATATAACACCTATTGGATATTTGCAAGTATATGATTCATGTTAACAACTATATGTTGGTGGTAGTTTATTTCAACAAAGTTGAGATTCATGCAAGTATGTGATTCACTGTTTATGCCAACATGACTTTAGACCCTTCTATGTATATTTTTATGATCATGTTTAGTGTAGTTGGATACATTTGGGTATTATGATTCATATGAATTTATGATGAAATAGGAATTATGATTCTAGTGTAAAACCATACTATTGTATTAGTGACAAAAGTAAGCATCTTCGTGAACTTGTGTTGACTCTATGAACATGACTAGATTACGTTTGGTGTTATGCCTAATTGAAAATATGTTTTAGGCCTATGTTGTCATCAAAATCATGTGATAATATATGTGACACATAATGCAAGTTTACATGACTAGATAAAAACCATGATTCATGTTTAAGTATGTTTTATGTCATGATTTTATGCTATTACAATGCAAGTTCACAAGTGCCTAATTTATGTTAATTAGATCGTTATGTTGCAAGTTCATGCGTTCACACTCCCCTTTTTTATATTACTTAGAATATATAAACACCATGTTCTAAGCCTCCCCTTTTTATGTGGCTAAGTTGGGTTTAAATGTTAAACCCAACATATGTTATAATATAGCGAATGTATAAAACGGGGGTAATGACGTTGGGTTAAAAATATAAAACATATGTGTTGGCATGTCTGACGCATGCCAACGACCTTGAGAACCGTTAAGTGGTATAAATTAATTTTACCCAATAAAGATGAATTTGAATAATGGGCCGCAAATATTTACATATAAAAAGAAAAGAGACAAAATATGTAAATTTAGAAAATACGATGTGTTTAACCCGAGGTTGGATTGCGTTGTGACATAAACCTGCCCGGAACCGCCCGGCTGTCCATTAGTCACAACAATACCTATCCAATGTGGGTGGTTAAACATTGAGCCCAATAAAGACCCGAGGTTAGACCGAGTTGTGGCGTAAGACTGCCCGGACCCAACCGGCAACAGGCAGCCACAACAATACCTGTCTAATGTGAGTGGTCGAGGCTTTAATAAGACAATTAAGGCTGAGTCGGGATTGATAGGATTAAGTAAATTGAATTAATACTTAATCAAATTGAACATGCTAAACTATACAAACTGATTGGGGGTTAGGTTTACAAAACACTTAACCAACTTAGCATGTTGGCTAGAAATAGAAAACCTGGTAGCGGGGGACCCTTTTCAGCAGTAACCCTACAAGGTGTATCAGGATACCCTGAACTAGGCAGGGTGGGGCACGATTACTGGGCTGACTGTAAGTGGTCAAATCGACGGCGGTGGTGCAGCAGTGTAGGTTCTAACGGGGTGCGGGCGTGCACACACTCCGGCGCAGAAAAATTAGGCACTAGGCACCAGTAGTATACCTGTGCATTCTAGAATTGTGTCGGGCCGCCACCATGGTACTAGATACACCCCATGGTGGGACCAGCATAGGTAACTACAACATCGGGGGCCGTAAGACACATGTAACTACGCGAGTAGGAGCCGATCATTAGAAATGGATCACTTCACCCTGATTATGGGGTGCCTGTTGGGAACTAGTTCATAGGGGTGCAGAGATTAATATGGGATACGATTAGTATATTCAACTCTAGATAACTTAACTTAGTTTAGGGTGCTTTCCCATTTCCAGTTTATACTTATCATGCCCAATTCTTTATTCATAGACTGAATACTCCTAGACTTACTCAGGCTTTATGTCTGACTCTACTTTTCTTTCGTCTTCTTTTCTTTCGTTCCCCCCTAGGTCCACAGGGAGGGAATACAGCAGCTTGACCAGTTTTCACATCCAGCTTGAAGAGAAAGAATGTATTACTTGGATCTCTTTCGTTTTGGACTATGGCTTTGGATAGCAACTATGGGACTTATGCAGTTTACTATTGTTTTTATGCTTCTTTAAATAATGAAATCAAGACAGTTATGAAAATGTAATGGTTTTGGAAGTATTGTAAGGTAATTATGGCATGGTTTGTGTAACATGTATTTGAAATGAAATTAAAGTTGCTGTTGTTTTCCGCTGTTCAAAAATATGTGTATTTATATCTGTCTTGTGTATCTATGACTTATACTTATAAACCTCCACCAAAATTAGGGCATTCCCTTTGAGAGTGACCCTAACGGAGGTGGGGTGTTTCAGGGAGAGAGACGAGCAGGCGGAGGTGGGTTTTGGCCGGATCGGTGGCCGGAGCTGGCCGTGTCGACGCTGGGAAGTCGCTGACTTCGTGGCCGTGGATCTCGTCGACGCGGTGACGGGAGGGGTCGAGGTAGGGTCGGATTTGAAGAGGGGAGGGAGGCGAGTCGAGGTGAAGTGGTGGCGATGGCCGAGGCGATGGGAAAAGGGATGGAAAGGATCGAGCTCGAGAACAGTCGGTGAGAGAGAGGCGGGGAGGGTTTCCTGATGGATTTTAATTTTTAAAAATATGAATGATGAAATTTGATTGGCCCATGGGCTTTATTAAATTTTTAAATTGTGTTTTTACAAACGAACACCAATCCGAACCCAACGACTGTCGCCCTAGCTAAATACCCCCATCCCGAACACAATGGGATATGTTTCGTTGGCCAATTTGACTGTTACTGTCTGTTATTTTTCAAATTAAAGTATAAAGCATTTAATATTCAAGTTGAACGTACATTTCAATTTGCCAGGGCCACAAATTGATTCAAAAAATTCCAGAAAAATAATTCTGGCTATGTTTTGACGATACGGTCCCAACAAAACTGGTTTCGTCGAATTCTGAGACTGTTTGTAAAATGGCCCATTTCTGGTCGATCCAATTTAACTGTAATTGACCAAAACACATTTTACTTTGCCACGCTCACATACTAGCTTCAAAAAATATGAAATTTGAAACCTAGCAATAACTTCTCATCCCGGATCCAACAAAAGTGGTTTCGTCGAATTCCGAGGTCGTTTGCAAAATGGCCAATTTCACGGGCTATATAAATTCCATAGCGGCCTTTCTGAAAATTCACTTGGCCATAACTTTTGCTTCCCGCTATGAAACTTTGATTTTTCAGATTCGTTAGAAAGGTATTCACTAACAGATTTAAATATTTTTGGTTTCACTCAAATCTGTTTTGTTTTGCACCCGGTACAGTCAGTCAAAGTTTGAATTCAAAATTTGAAACTACCACGCCATTTCAGGCCTTGTTTATATTTCAAAGTTATTTTATTTACTTTCAATTGTCGATTCAAACTTACTTTTCATCGTTATTATTCAAAATATTTATTTTAAATATTTTAAATCCATTAAAATAGCCAATTTAAAACTTTTAAATTGGTTCAAATTTTCCGGGTCGTTACAATTTCTAATTTCTAATATTCGTTAGAAAGCTCTTTTCGATACGAACCCAACGGTTCTGGTTTTTGGAGAATCCGGCGGTCGGATCTCCCGCAATACCCATTCGAAGTCAATGGTCGAAATTCGCGAACTACCGCAGCGCGGCGCGTTCTATTCGGGCCATTATATATATATATATATATATATATATATATATATATATATATATATACACATATATATATATATATATCTACTTATTATATTATATATTTCGTCGATTTCCCTTTAAAACGTATTTTATAAATCGTTTTAAATTCGCTTTCAAAACGATCTCTACTTAATTTCAAATTCAAATCAAAATTAAATTTTTCCTTATAAATTCGTTTTAAATTCATTTCAAATTGATTTCAATTCAAATCGATTTTTAATTCAATTTCAGTTCGTTTTCAATTCAATTCAATTTCAATTCGAATTCATTTCTATTTGAATTTCAATTCGAATTTATTTCTATTCAATTTCAATTCGAATTTCAATTCTTTTCAAAATATCAGATTTTGAAATCACTTTCGATATTCATTATAAAATGAACAAAATCGATATAAGTATCGTTCACGTCAAAATGGCGTCAATCTAATCAACACGGCTTCATATATTTCTATTTTCAAATATTCTATTTCAAATATTTCTTTTCATATGTTCTCTTTTCAAATATTTCTATTCAAAACTGGAATGAGGCCCAATCAATTACCATGTAATGTTAATTATATGGATTTTCTACAACACATGTATAAAATTACAACGATAAATAATCAACCATCATCCAGAGTGCATTCCACACTGTATAAGCATCAAATATAAATATTTAATGCTTATGACAGTTTGTCAATCAATCGATCGACATACCACTAATTATTGGGATTAGTGTATGTCATATATCATCCCAATACCAGTGCAGGGTTTCAAACAGTCAAACAAAGATTTTATTTGTGTAGTTGGGCGATGTGTAAAATTTATCGTCCCAATCAATATCAATCAAATCAGTGTATATAAACAAATCTCCGATTTGTTTATAAATATTTATTTTATATACATGTTAAAAATCATATTTTTAACTATAAAATATTTTCCACTAATATTATATTTCATTTCACATCACATCACACAACTACACATCAAAATCAAACAAACAAGCATACAAGCCGTCCATGGTCTGTGGACGATGGGTGTCGGGTGCTACTAAACACCGTCAGCATCCTAGTATATATTTTTAAGTAGAAATTTAAATTAAAGGTGAGGAGTTCTCACCTTGGGGTTCCACTCCGCCATTCCTTACTATTGCTCAGATCCGCTGTTTTGATTCCAACGCAATCTGTTCCACGAAATTTTATATAAAAAAAAACATATTTTTATTCTACTATTTCTATTTTAAAAACAATGCGATGTATATCATTTTGAAAAACAATTCTATTTTTACTATGAAAAACAATTCTATTTTTACTATGAAAAACATTTCTATTTTTACTATGAAAAACAATTCTATTTTACTATGAAAAACAATTCTATTTTTACTATGAAAAACTATTCTATTTTTACTATGAAAAAACAATTCTATTTTTACTATGAAAAACAATTCTATTTTATTTTTAAGAGTAGCTTCTATATATTTTCAAAGATCTAATCTTTTTATATTTCAAAATCTAGTCTTTTTATATTTTTAAAACCATGGTATCTTAATCTTTAAAACAATGGTATTTATTGCTATTCGAAACAATGATATATATTTAAAACAATGATATATAATTATAACAATGATATATATTTATATTATTTTCAAATTTTCAGAATTTAAAAACAATGTATATAAATATTATTTTCAGATTTTCAGAATTAATACTAATTTAAATAAAATAAAAAATTAAAACCTTTCTTCACTGTAGAAGGTCGTTCCCTCTTCTTCATCCTCTGTAAATCGATAACCCATCCCCTCGCCCAAAACATCGCCGGCGCGCCGCCTCTACAGTCGAAAGGACGTCCATCCAGACCCCCACATCATGCGCCACCACGAGAGACACCACCCCCCAAAAACGTCTCGCCGTTCGATCCTCCATCCACCTTGAAAAACGCCTCCAAAACCGCCGAGTTTGAGTCCAAATTTCGAACAGCAGGCTTCAACAGTTTAGATCATGGCCGTTGGATCTCGAGCACTTACGAAGCTCTTCCATTTGCCCCTGGAATTTTTGAAAACCATTGTGGGGATTAGAAGAATGAGGGGGTGAAGATTGGGGCGATTCTGGCCAGTGATTTCTAAGGAGCGGCGGAAGATCTGATTGTGGCTAGGGTTTAGGACTTAAAGGCCATATATATATTTATTTATTTAATATTATGTTATCCCAAAAATTCTTCTTTATCGATACAAACTTCAAATCAAACCCAACGACTATCGCCCCTAGCTAATTACCCCCATTCCGAACACAATGGGATATGTTTCGTTAGCCAATTTAATTGTTACGATCAGTTCCCCCTTAAATTAAAATATAAATCTATATATTCTTTTTTAAACGTACATTTCAATTTACCGGGGCCACACTCTGACTCAATAAATTCCAGAATTTTTTTTTCTAGCTTCGTATTGACGATACGGTCCTAACAAAACTAATTTCGTCAAATTCCGAGACCATTTGAAAAATGGCCAATTCCTGGTCGATCAAAATTGACTGAAACTGTTAAAACACGTTTTCCTTTGCCACGCTCACATATTGATTCGAAAAATTATGAATTTTGAAACCTAGTAATAACTTGACATCACGGATCCAACAAAAGTGGTTTCGTCGAAAACCGTGATCGTTTGCAAAATTTCCATTTTCAAAGGCCTTTATATATATCAAAATATATATAAATTCCACAGCGACTTTTTTGAATTTTAAACTGGACATATCTTTCACTCTATAAAATGAAATCTCAGTTTCTTACATTCGTTAGAAAGATACTATCAAACAGATTTAGATATTTTTGGTTTCGTCCAATTCCGACTTAAAACGAATTCTGTACATTCATTGGAAATTCGAAATCGAATTTTCAAACTACCGCGCCATTTCAAGCTCGTTATATAATTAAAATAAATTTATTCATTTTAACTTCGTCAAAAATAAACTTTTCGTCGTCATTATTTAAAATAATTCATTTTAAATAATCAAAATTCATTAAAATAGCCAAAGTAAAAAATTTAAATTGGCCCAGAATTTTCGGGTTATTACAATTTTATAGTGGAAAATATTTTATAGTTAAATTTATGATTTTTAATGTGTATATAAAATAAATATTAATAAACAAATCTGAGATTTGTTTATATACACTGATTTGATTGATATTGATTGGGACGATAAATTTTACACATCGCCCAACCTCACAAATAAAATATGTGTTTGTTGATTTGAAACCCCACACGGGTATTGGGATGATATTTGACGTACACTAATCCCGATTGTTTAGTTGTATGTCAATCGATGGGTTGACAGACTGTGTAAGCGTTAATTATTTATATTTAATGCATATGCAGTTGTGTGGTGCACTCTGGATAATGGTTGATTATTTATCGTTGCTATTATATACATGTGCTGTAGAAAATCCATATAATTAACATTATATGATGATTGATTGGGCCTCATTCCAATATAGAAAATAAATTCATGTGTTGAATAGAAAATAAATTCATGTGTTGAATTGAAAATAAATTCATGTGTTGAACTGAAAATAAATTCATGTGTTGAATTTTAAAATATTCATGTATTGAATAAAAGCCGTGTTGATTAGATGGACGCCATTTTGACGTGAACGATATTTATATCGTTTTATTCATTTTTATAATGAATATAGAAAAGGAAGTGATTTCAAAATATAACATTTGGAAAATATTATCATTTGTATATCGATGATGTGGAATATTCAATTTTGATTCGAAATTGAATATGAAGTTGAAATCGTTTTGAAAACGAATTTAAAACGATTTATAAAATACATTTTAAAAGGAAATCGATGAAATATATATAATATATATTATATATATAATGGCCTGAATAGAACGTGTCGCGCTGCGACAGTTCGCGAATTTCGACCATTGACTTCGAATGGACGTTGCGGGAGATCCGACCGTCGGATTCTACTAAAACTGGAACCGTTGGGTTCGAATCGAAAAGTGCTTTCTAACGAATATTATAAATTAGAAATCTAATGGTTGGATTTGGAATTATGTCCAAATCAAATTTGGAAAAGGTCGTTGTAAGTGCAGTTCGATGGCCGTTGATGAAAATCGAATGTACGGGCCTTAATATAATTATTAAAAATAGTAATAATTTGTGTAAAATCATAAGAAATGATTTGGGAAGAATTGGGATGAAAAACTCCATATTTGAAAAGATAAAAATAGATTTTTATCGAAATGAACTAGTTTTGAACTAGAATTATAATTCTATTTATTTTTAAAATAAATAAAGTGCATTTGAAATGGTTTTAAAAGTAACCAGAATTTCCAATAATTGAATTGGAATGGATTTGAATCGAAATTGTCTTTGGAATATTTCGATGTTAGATTTCATGATGAAACAAATATTGTTATGGGAATTTGAAAGATATATTTATATCGTTATTTCCAATACGATATTTGTTGGTCGTAGAATTTGATATTGAATATAAGCCGATATATTTGCTATTCAGAGCCTTGTATTTAATATCAAATGTGATTTGGGTTTGTCATGAATGGTGTCTTCGTTAACACTGTACCTAAACCCAGTTGAGAAAAAGATTAAATCTTTTTATTTAGATTTAATGAAGTGTACAAATTAAATGGTATTTAATTGTAATTGAATTTGAATTGATTTTTCGGTTTGTCGTGAACGGTGTTTTAAATAACACTTGTTCTTTAACCCGATAATTAATGGAATGTGATTTTGGGTTTATCGTGAACCGTGTTTTAGATGACGTTGCTTCTTTAACCCAGTAAAAGAGAGGATATTGATTTTTGGGAAGATTAAAACTAAGTGGTGTTTTAATGAATCTTTAATTAGATTGAAATGATTGAGAATGGAGTATCACCAGTTTTACTCCAGGCGATAGTTAAATCTTTAATTAGATTTGAACATGAAATGGTAATTGAATTTGCTGATAACACCGTGGTGTTAGATATAAAGTATTACCAGTTTTACTTCATGGGATGAATAGGTTGGGATTGGGAAATAAAATAAATAATTACTACGGTGTGGTTCGCTAATCCGGACTAGTTTGAATTGATATTCAAAAGAAGATTAAAGAATAAATTTAAAGAATTTATCTTTGATAAAATTAATGGGAACATTTCCCAAAGTGTAAGAATATTTGAATAAAAGAATATTCTGAATTGGAATGAGGCCTATGTTGTGTTTGTGTAACACTTATTTATTTTATACGCGAATTATTCAGAAAGACCGGGTTTATCCCATTCTGAATAACGATTCTACGTGGTGTCGAGGATGCAGATAGTGGTCGAAGACTGGAGGTCTTCACGTCGTTTGGGTGATTACTGATGATCTTGATTGGGCCGTACACCCAAGAGGAGGGAACCAGTTAGTGATCGTCAAGACGTACTTGGAGATCGATGGATTTGCGAGGTACAAGGTGCCTCCGGTTTCGTTCAGACCCAAAACAGACTTGTAAGTGGACTGTGTGTCTAACATTGGATTTTATTCTGTGTGATTGATTTCTATTAAATATATATTTGTTTGGCGGCGGAGAATTTTTTCCCTTACTTAACGCCCTTCTCTGAGACGTACGAGCTCAGTGGTTATATATTGATGGATATCAATTGCATGGAGTGAATTGCCTGTGTGGCATGCCTAAGTGGCAATTGATCAAGGATTCTGTTCAAAAGCAAAGTCTTGTGGTTGATGATCAAAGCACGGCCTATGTGGCATAGCTTTGTGTAGCGTTGATTCGCGAGCCTCACACCCCGGTTGTGAACTAGAAACGGGAGAGGACATCAGGGAGGGCATGCGTTTCTTTCTGGCTAGAGGTGATGTTAGTGCTTAAACTGGCTGACATTTATATTATTTTCACCTATGTGGTTGTTCCGGTTGCGAGGCGCCTCGGTTTGATCGGACGATCCGGGTCCGATGGAGTCATTCGTTGGCTAATTTACGCCCCATAGGGTGGGGAAACGTAGTGTTCAGGCATTTTAATCCACATCGGTGGACCGGCCCTGACGATCCATGTAACGACCCGAAAATTTTCGACCTTGATTATCCAATATACAACACATATCGAACATCAAGAGTCGAAAATACCGGATGGTTAATGAAAGAAATTAGGGGATGAGAGTAGATAAGATAGAAACGTAGAATAGAAGAAGAACACATCATCAGAGTAATACGAACCTCACAACGGAACGAATAAAATATAACATAACTTTGAAATAAAAGATTGTACTTGAATATACATATCATTATCAAGTACAGCACATACAACACAGCGGAATAACAAAAGCTATATAAAGTCCTGAAGCCTCCTGCTCCAGCTCTTCAAGTATCTGTAAATCCCGACTACTTGACTGCCCGTACAAAATTGGGCACCCAAGAGTTTAGGGAAAACAAAACAAAATAAACTCCGGGTCAGTCATGGGACTGGTGTGAGTAAAATAGTTTAAAACAGTTCGAACAAGTAAACCATATCTCATAAGACCACGCCGTATAACGGAATGGATTTTTCCCTTATGAGAATAAAAAACATATTTATATCAAAACCCTTTTGTTATTATAATAATGTCTATCAACCGCAATATAATAATCATTTAGCAGAAACGCTTCCATCTCACGTTCTACATATATAGTATACAATCAAAACTGCAAGCACGTATTGTGTAATGGATTTCAACTATGACAAGGTATGGAACCACCTTTCGCTAGTGTACCTCTAGAGAGGAATACACTGGGTTCAACAAGAACATCTTGCAACCCGGCCACACATGACCGACCACTCATTTCGTTTGAGTGTATCGAATGTATATCGCCAACGGTTGAGATCAGCAACCGTTTCCCGAATGGGACAGCATCAAAAATAGTTTTTTAGAAGTAAATGAAACTCTAGATCAGGTGATTATACACCCTAATAGGTGCGACGTACATAGCCATGCTACCTGCCCGATTCATGTCATTTCCCGATTGATGAGGCTTGAGGTAACGCTTTATCATCACATCAGATTCGCTTCGAATGCCACATTGTCAGATCCATCGAAAATCACTAATTGACGTCTACAAAAGTACATTACGTGTTAGCTAAAGAAGTTTCCTTCTCCGCTTCCGCTCTTGGTATGGTTGAAGAAATCAGTGTACGTGACCTTTCTGGAAATACTCTGTTAGACATTCATCCATACAAGTCATCCAGGAACAGGATGAACCGAAGGCACTATTCAGTACATCCATCTTAGGAACTGTTATCTAAGACTTATACAATAGCCCTTGCACTTTACTCCGTCTTCAATTATCTTTGGCATATATGATTCGCAACGCTTATGCCAATACAAAGTGGTTCTTTGGATAATAATCCAACCGGTCTTTCCATATTATTTCCAAATGGAAATTCTATCAATCAATCATCAATCATATATATATATATATACACACACACACACACTCATATTTCATATTTCAATATTTGATTACGTTTCTGATTCTATTTGGAAAACATTTCCAAATCTTCTTTACTTGGATTTAAACAGATGTTTAAATCAACATTGCGACGACATCTCAAACAACTATACTTATTTACTAAATCACTTAACCACTTTCACTCTCGAACCTTAACCATTTCTAATTTAAAAACGAAGTCAATCAAGTTAGGGTATAACTACCTCTTAGACCTTAACTGGACATCATTCCAAATCTCGAAATAGGGTAAGTTCATCTTTTAACCCTTTAACAGTTCCTTACGAGCCCTCGGATTCTATTTACGAAACCCCTTCTTTTACAAGTTTACGTGATTATAACAATGGTGTTATAATCTCCTGCATCTGAATTACATTATCTTTAATATGACTTTTATTTCCTAACTCGAGTAATATAACGACAACTAATTTATTTACTCCTAATCGATTTAACTCTATCGATTAACTCTGTTGGATTAACTCTGTTTGATTTACTCTAATCGATTAACTCTTTCCACTTAACTCCTTTCGAATAAACTATATTCGATAACTCCTTTAACTCTATTCGAATAAACCATATTCGATTTACTCCTTTCGAATAACTAATTCGATAACTCCTTTTAACTTTATTCGAATAACTAATATTCGACTACTCCTTATTCGAACAACTCTAATCTATAACTCTTATTTGAATAACTCCAACCTAATAACTCTTACTGGATTAACTCTTATTTGAATAACTTATATTCGATTTGCTTACTTTCGAATACTTATATTCGTTAATCTCTTTCTTCGAATAAATCTTTTTCGATTTAACTCATGTCGAATAACTAGATTCGATTAACTCACTTCGAATATCTCTGATTCGATTATCTCACTTTGAATATCTCTGATTCGATTATCTCACTTCGAATATCTCTGATTCGATTATCTCACTTCGAATATCTCTGATTCGATTATCTCACTTCGAATATCTACTATTCGATTATCTCACTTCGAATATCTCTGATTCGATTATCTCACTTCGAATATCTACTATTCGATTATCTCACATCAATTATCTACTATTCGATTATCTCACTTCGAATATCTACTATTCGATTATCTCATTTCGAATAACTAAATTCTATTAACTCATTTCAACCCTATTCGAATAAATTAAATTCGATTAACTCCATTTGAATAACTCTAGTTCGATTTAACTCTATCGATTAACTCTAACTGATTATCTCTAACTGATTAACTCTAACCGATTTATTCCAACCGATTAACTCTTACTGATAAACTCTAACCAATTAATTCTAACTGATTAACTCTTATTCGAATAACAAATATTCGATTAACTCCATTCAACAAACTCGACTCGACTAACCCCTTTCAAATAACATATTCGATTTACTAACTTTCGAATGCCATATTCGATTAACTCCCTTCAAATACCATATTCGATTAACTCTATTCGAATAACTAAATTCGATTAACTCCTTTCGAATAAACTATTCATTTATAAAGATTTACTTTTAGTAACGGTTATTCACTTTACAAATGATTTCCTTTTTAGTAATGTTGTCCTTTTTATAACAGTTTACTTTTTATAACATCCTATTCAATTATAAACAAATTTCCTTTTTATAACTCTATTTATTTTCTAAATATTTCATTTTTAATTCTATTTGTAAATGGTTTTTCAAATACCTCCTTTTCGATTCATTTGTAAAGGTTTTACAAATATTCCTCTTTCGATTACATTTTTAAATGGTTTACAAACATTCTCTTTCTGATTGATTTGTAAATGGTTTACAAACCTTTCTCTTTCTATTTGTTTTTTAAATGGTTTACAAGCATTTCTCGTTCTAATCTATTTGCAAATGGTTTGAAAATAATTCCTTTAGGGTTTCATTTCTAAGTTTTTTTCTATTTATAAATTATCCATTTATAAATAAATTTCTATTTATAAATATTCCATTTATAAATAATTCCTTTTATAAAATCTTCTTTGATTTTATAAATATTATCTCTTTTATAAAATCCTTTGATTTTGTAAATGAATCTATTTCAATATTCGTTTTGAAAATTTCCTTTTCACCATTCCGGTATGTTATGGTATTTAGCACATCAAAACACGATGACCAGTATCGTTCAAACACACATAATCGACAACAGATTATATATCACATCATATATTACAATATATGAACATAACGGTATTATAATTATTGAGGAACCCAGTTGGGTCCCTCTAACCTCTTTCCCTGCATCCACAGATGTTAACCAATATAATAACATCGATTTCATTTTGATATGAAATATTCTGACAACCAGAATCCTTATTTGGATAACGATATACATATATAACTACATCGATATTTTTAACTAACTGACTAGCAGTTCAACCAAACAGTCAACACACAGCAACCAACAGATGATTAACAGTTCTAAAAATACATTATAAAAATATAACTGTTCAGAGTTGGTGAGTTTTACTCACTTTGGCAGTTCATCGTTAAAGAACGATAAACTGTTATTTGATTTGAATCAAATAATTTATTTCGCCATAAATTCAAATGAGCTCCAATCCACTCCCAGTCAGTTCGATTGGGTAGTGTCTGTCCATACGATCCTAACGGATCCGATCGTTCGAACATCTGACACCATATGATAAAGTTATGAGATTAACAAGTTAACGTATTCTTTAAAATTAAAATAAACTAATTAAATTCACCCATTTGCCTTACCCCATCAAAGAAAACCCGGCCCACTAACTCTAAAGCCCACACCCACTTGCTCCTCCTTCCCCAAATTCAAGTTTCACGCTTCCAGGAACTAATTCCATTCACCACTTTCCTCCTTCCATTTGCTCCTCCTCTTCACTTAAAATCTCACAATAAATACCATAAATCTCTCCTTCGAATTCTCCTTCCACCTACACCATTTTCACACTACTCGAGTACCTCCATAGAAGACCAACGCCGGAAATCCGCTACAGTACACCAAAAAAAACACCACCGTATCCCTCCAATTTATCACAACACAGTCAAAATCCAATTACGAATTCAAATACCAACACGGTTTTGCAAATTAATGACCACTCGATCCAAGAAGTTGAACCCTAAAGTCACTGCTACAAAAACTAACGAGACCCGTATGGTTCGTCTACTCTAAAATGGACATCGATGTGAAGAGCTGGTCTTGAGGATCACAAATACAGCTAGTTTGTGATTTATTGATTTCTCCTTGAATTTACTTTGATTTTTCTTTTGAATGAACTTTTGCTGTGAGGAAAACAAATGGCAGAAATATAAATGTTTGACCAACGAAAAGTGAAATTAGGTTTAGAGGTTAAGGGTGGTGTATTTATAGTGGAGACAAATATCTAGATATTTTTTAGAAGGAATATTCCCGGTATATTCTCCATCGTAAATTCGTCTTCTAAAAATACGTGTGATCACACACGATACCCAAAAATCACGAAACTGGACAAGCGGCTACAGTTTGACATTACGGTCCCAACGAAAATGGTTTCGTCGAATTCCGACTCCGTTTGCTCACACAACGTATTTTTAACCATCAAAATACTGATTGTTTTTCACTCTAAAAATCCGTACGGCCACACAGTGACTCTAAAAATCACGGAACTGGAAATCTAACAACTATTTGATATTGTGGCCCCAATAAAATTAGTTTCGTCGAATTCCGACTTTGTTTGCAAAAGTGGCTATTTTTAATGTCCTAAATAACCCTTTTAAATATATAAATATATTTAAATATAATTAAATTAAATATTTATAAATAAATATTATCGTATATATTCACAGTGAAATACCATACAACTCTAGAATATTCCTATATGAATTTCTAACTTGATATTTCAAATCTGGTCAACCCAATATTCGATTTATATTGAAATTCCTTTTTAAAATATAAATAATTCCTTTATAAATTATAAAGGAATTCCACAACGACTTTATTAAAATTTGATTTGGACATAAATCAAAATATACCCGACGAAATCCTGATTTTTCTCTTCCACTAGAAAGATATACTCCACCAGCTCCACACGTTTCTTGTTTCACAGAAATCCGGCTTAAAACGAATTCTGTATATTCAGTTGAAGTTCAAATTGCCAAATAACGAACTACCACGCCATTTCAAGCTCGATTTTAATTATAATATAATTATACGTTCAAATTGTCGTTTAAATAATATATTCGTTATTTAAATTAAATTCTAAACTGAATTATATATTTTGAATTTGCCCAGTTCACACTAGATCGCCATTTCAGCCCATTCTGATCATTTCAGAATTAAATATATTATTTAATTATTATTTTAATTAAATATTCTCTATTTTTTTATTCGACGACCATTTGAATTCTAAACCACTATTATATAATTAAATAAATTACTTATAATACCTCTGCAAATGCGGGTCAGTACAATCTTCCCCACTTAAAATAATTTCATCCTCGAAATTGCTAAGGTAGGAACCCTATCGACTGGTCAGACTTATTCGTTCACTTCTAAATCTTCAGTTTCAACTGAACCAATTTAATTTCAATTAAAATATAAATCAATTCTTATCAACGAAAATTTTAAAAAATCCTGAAAATTTTGAAATGCCTTAACTTTTCGAAAATTTTCGCCAGCACCTCCTTTGCACTGGTCAATATCTCAAACTCCAACTTGCCTCTCTGGGCCTTCTACAACCCAAAAGAAAATCAAACAGCCAAGCGGCTTGCCAATTTGGCTCATAAAATCTCATAGCCAATATGAAATATAAACTTGTACCTCTTTGTCGACCATATCATTATATCCTTTCCACCGGTTATCAATTCAACAGTTACAAGGGTCGTCCCTATCAAATTCCAATCTGTTTTTATCCTCAAACTCAAGCATTTGCTTATACTCAAGTCAAATTCCATTTCAAACTTAAGTACAATTCTTGATTCCAAATTCGTATATAATCAATCAACTTACTCGATATCATCCCAACATAATTCCATATTATATTTAACCTTGTCCAAGTTTAATTCAAATTAATTTATTCACTTTCAGTATCTTAATCCATTTAACTTCATAAGTTAAATTTTAATTCCAGAATTTAAAATCCTGGGTTTATTTCAAATCAATTTGAAATCATAATACCAATTCAAAACCTTTGAATTTCTAAACAACTTGTTTCCTCAAAACAATTTGAAAACAAAACCCTTGGTAGTAATCTGCCACTTAGAAACTCGAAAATCACACTGACGATGTATCGATCCATCCTCGGAATTATTTTCCAGTCATCAAGGTGAGTTCAATACCATATCAATTTCAAATTGAAAAATATTTTCAAAATCTCCCAGGAACTTAAAATTTCCTTATTTTAAATTCCAAATTCTGATTTAAATTCATATTTACTTCATCTTATTTCACATACTTTACTTATATGAATCCTGAATGGTTATTTATAACCATTTCACTTTTTATAGTCTCGTTCGATTATACTAACAATCAACACAACCAATATACTATATCAAAATATATTCGGGTAAAATTATTTCATTTACCCTCTTTTTAAAACATATCGTGTCGGCTCATCGTATTCGAGTGTTTAGAAACCCTTATCGATATTGTGGTGCCCCACCATCGACCAGAATTCATAAGCTACTCAACCAATAAAGCTCCACAATATAAAACAATTTTTTTATATAAAATAACAAATACGTTCACTCGTATATATACACTCAACTCAATCTAGGGTATTTCTAACCCCATCTCTACTGAGTCACGCCACAGAGCCAAGGTAATTTTCTTAACCTTAAGCTCTGATACCAATTGTAACGACCCGGAAAAAGGCGATCTTGATTATCCGATATAGAACACATATCGAACATCAAGAGTCCAAAATACCGCATGGTTAATGAAAGAAATTAGGGGATGAGAGTAAATAAGATAGAAACTTAGAATAGAAGAAGAAGAAGAACACATCATCAGAGTAATACGAACCTCACAGCAGAACGAATAAAATATAACATAACTTTGAAATAAAAGATTGTACTTGAATATATATATCATTATCAAGTACAGCACTTACAACACAGTGGAATAACAAAAGCTATATAAAGTCCTGAAGCCTCCTGCTCCAGCTCTTCAAGTATCTGTAAATCCCGACTACTTGACTGCCCTTACAAAATTGGGCACCCAAGAGTTTAGGAAAAACAAAACAAAATAAACTCCGGGTCAGTCATGGGACTGGTATGAGTAAAGCAGTTTAAAACAGTTCGAACAAGTAAACTATATCTCATAAGACCACACCGTATAACAGAACGGATTTTTCCCATATGAGAATCAAAAATATATTTGTATCAAAAACCATTTGATATTATAATAATGTCTATCAACCACAATATAATAATCATCTAGCAGAAACACTTACATCTCATGTTCTACATATATAGTATACAATCAAAACAGCAAGCACGTATTGGGTAATGGATTTCCAACTATGACAAGGTATGGAACCACCTTTCGCTAGTGTACCTCTAGAGAGGAATACACTGGGTTCAACAAGAACATCTTACAACCCTGCCACACATGGCCGACCACTCATTTCGGTTGAGTGTATCAAATGTATATCACCAACAGTTGGGATCAACAACCATTTCCCGAATTGGACAACATCAAAAATAGATTTTTAGAAGTAAATGAAACTCTAGATCATGTGATTATACACTCTAATAGGTGCGACCTACATAGCCATGCTACCTGTCCTATTTTTGTCATTTCCCGGTTGATGAGGCTTGAGGTAACGCTCTGTCATCACATCAGATTCGCTTCGAATGCCACATTGTCAGATCCATCGAAAATCACTAATTGACGTCTACAACAGTACATTACATGTTAGATAAAGAAGTTTCCTTCTCCGCTTCCACTCTTGTTACGGTTGAAGAAATCAGTGTACGTGACCTTTCTGGGAATACTCTGTCAGACATTCATCCATACAAGTCATCCAGGAACAGGATGAACCGAAGGCACTATTCAGTACATCCATCTTAGGCACAATTATCTAAGACTTAAACAATAGCCCTTGCACTTTACTCTGTCTTCAATTATCTTTGGCATATATGATTCGCAACGCTTATGCCAATACAGAGTGGTTCTTTGGATAATAATCCAACCGGTCTCTCCATATTAACATCGTTAAAATGGTCAAAAACTTCGATAGTCAGTGAGTTAACTATCGAAGAAAAACACGTGTGTAAACAACGATATTATTTCCAGATGGAAATTCTATCAATCAATCATCAATCATATATATATATATACATATATGCTCATATTTCCTATTACAATATTTGATTACGTTTCTGATTCTATTTGGAAAATATTTCCAAATCTTCTTTACATGGATTTAAATAGATGTTTAAATCAACAACGCGACGACATCTTAAACCACTATACTTATTTACTAAATCACTTAACCACTTTCACTCTCGAACCTTAACCATTTCTAAATTAAAAACGAAGTCAATCAAGTTGGGGTATAACTACCTCTTAGACCTTAACTGAACAACATTCCAAATCTCAAAATAGGGTAAGTTCATCTTTTAACCCTTTAACACTTCCTTATGAACCCTCGGATTCTATTTAAAAATCCCTTTCTTTTACAAGTTGACGTGATTATAACAATGTTGTTATAATCTCCTACATCCGAAATACATTATCTTTAATATGAATTTTATTTCCTAACTCGAATAATATAATGACAACTAATTTATCTACTCCTATTCGATTTGACTCTATCATTAACTCTATTGGATTAACTCTGTTTGATTTACTCTAATCAATTAACTCTTTTCACTTAACTCCTTTCGAATAAACTATATTCGATAACTTCTTTAACTCTATTCGAATAAACCATATTCGATTTACTCCTTTTGAATAACTAATTCGATAACTCCTTTTTACTTTATTAGAATAACTAATATTCGACTACTCCTTATTCGACCAACTTTAATATATAACTCTTATTTGAATAACTCCAACCTAATAACTCTTACTGGATTAACACTTATATGAATAACTTATATTCGATTTGCTTACTTTCGAATACTTATATTCGTTAATCTCTTTCTTCGAATAAATCTTATTCGATCTAACTCCTGTCGAATAACTAGATTCGATCAACTCACTTCGAATATCTCTGATTCGATTATCTCACTTCGAATATCTCTGATTCGATTATCTCACTTCGAATATCTCTGATTCGATTATCTCACTTTGAATATCTCTGATTCGATTATCTCACTTCGAATATCTACTGTTCGATAATCTCACTTCGAATATCTCTGATTCGATTATCTCACTTCGAATATCTACTATTCGATTATCTCACTTCGAATATCTACTATTCTATTATCTCACTTTGAATATCTGCTATTCGATTATCTCACTTCGAATAACTAAATTCGATTAACTCATTTCAACTCTATTCGGATAAACTAAATTCGTTTAACTCCATTTGAATAACTCTAGTTCGATTTAACTCTATCGATTAATTCTAATTGATTATCTCTAACTGATTAACTCTAACCGATTTATTCTAACCGATTAACTCTTACTGATTAACTCTAACCAATTAATTCTAACCGATTAACTCTTACTTGAATAACAAATATTCGATTAACTCTATTCAACTAACTCGACTCAACTAACCCCTTACGAATAACATATTCGATTTACTAACTTTCGAATACCATATTCGATTAACTCCCTTCGAATACCATATTCGATTAACTCTATTCGAATAACTAAATTCGATCAACTCCTTTCGAATAAACTATTCATTTATAAAGATTTACTTTTAGTAAGGTTCTTCACTTGACAAATGATTTCCTTTTTAGTAACGTTTTCCTTTTTTATAAAGGTTTCCTTTTTATAACATCCTATTCAGTTATAAACATATTTCCTTTTTATAACTCTATTTATTTTCTAAATATTTCTTTTTTAATTCTATTTGTAAATGGTTTTACAAATACCTCCTTTTCAATTTTATTTGTAAAGGTTTTACAAATATTCCTCTTTCGATCCCATTTGTAAATGGTTTATAAACATTTTTCTTTCTGATTGATTTGTAAATGGTTTACAAACCTTTCTCTTTCTATTTGATTTTTAAATGGTTTACAAACATTATTCATTCTAATCTATTTGCAAATGGTTTGCAAATAATTCCTTTAGGGTTTCATTTCTAAGTTTTTTTCTATTTATAAATAATCCATTTATAAATATTCCATTTATAAATAATTCCTTTTATAAAATCTTCTTCGATTTTATAAATATTATCTCTTTTATAAAATCCTTTGATTTTGTAAATAAATCTATTTCAATATTCATTTCAAAAATTTCCTTTTCATCATTCCGATATGTTATGGTATTTAACACATCAAATCACGATGACCAATATCGTTCAAACACACATAATCGACAACAGATTATCATATATTACAATATATGAACATAACGGTATTATAATTATTGAGGAACCCAGTTGGGTCCCTCCAACATGTTTCCCTGCATCCACAGATGTTAACCAATATATAATAACATCGATTTCATTTTGATATGAAATATTCTGACAACCAGAATCCATATTTGGTTAACGATATACCCATATAACTATATCGATATTTTTAACTAACTGACTAGCAGTTCAACTAAACAGTCAACACACAACAACCAACAGATGATTAACTGTTCTAAAAATACGTTATAAAAATATAACTGTTCAGAGTTGGTGAGTTTTACTCACTTTGGCAGTTCATCGTTAAAGAACGATAAACTGTTATTTGATTTGAATCAAACAATTTATTTTGCCATAAATTCAAACGAGCTCCAATCCACTCCCAGTCAGTTCCATTGGGTAGTGTCAGTCCATACGATCCTAACGGATCCGACCATTCGAAATTCTGACACCGTATGATAAAGTTATGAGATTAACAAGTTAACGTATTCTTTAAAATTAAAATAAACTAATTAAATTTTTCCATTTGCCTTACCCCATCAAATAAAACCCGGCCCACTAACTCTAAAGCCCACACCCGCTTGCTCCTCCTTCCCCAAATTCAAGTTTCACGCTTCCAGGAACCAATTCCATTCGCCACTTTCGTCCTTCCATTTGCTCCTCCTCCTCTTCACTTAAAATCTCACAACAAATACCATAAATCTCTCCTTCGAATTCTCCTTCCACCTACACCATTTTCACACTACTCGAGTGCCTCCACAAAAGACCGTTGCCGGAAATCCGCTACAGTACACCTAAACAAAACACCGTCGTATCCGTCCAATTTATCACAAAACAGTCGAAATCCAATTACGAATTCAAATACCAACACGGTTTTGCAAATTAATGACCACTCGATCCAAGAAGTTGAACCCTAAAGTCGCTGCTACAAAAACTAACGAGACCCGTATGGTTCGAATGCTCTAAAATGGACATCGATGTGAAGAGCTGGTCTTGAGGATCACAAATACAGCTAGTTTGTGATTTATTGATTTCTCCTTGAATTTACTTTGATTTTTCTTTTGAACGAACCTTTGCTGTGAGGAAAAGAAACGGCGGAAATATAAATGTTTGACCAACGAAAAGTGAAATTAGGTTTAGAGGTTAAGGGTGGTGTATTTATAGTGGAGGCAAATATCTAGATATTTTGTAGAAGGAGTATTCTCGGTATATTCTCCATCGTAATTCATCTTCTAAAAATTCGTGTGACCACACACGATACCCAAAAATCACGAAACTGGACAACCGGCTACAATTTGACATTACGGTTCCAACGAAACTGGTTTCGTCGAATTCCGACTCCGTTTGCTCACACAGCGTATTTTTAACCGTCAAAATACTGACTGTTTTTCAGTCTAAAAATCCGTATGGCCACACAGTGACTCTAAAAATCACGGAACTGGAAATCTAACAACTATTTGAAATTGCGGCTCCAACAAAATTAGTTTCGTCGAATTCCGACTTCGTTTGCAAAATTGGCTATTTTTAATGTCCTAAATAACCCTTTTAAATATATAAATATATTTAAATATAATTAAATTAAATATTTATAAATAAATATTATCGTATATATTCATGGTGGAATACCATACAGCTCTAGAATATTCCTATATGAATTTCTAACTTGATATTTCAAATCTGGGTTAACCCAATATTCGATTTATATTGAAATTCCATTTTAAAATATAAATAATTCCTTTATAAATTATAAAGAAATTCCACAGCGATTTTCTAAAATTTGATTTGGACATAAATCAAAATCTACCTGACGAAATCCCGATTTTTCTCTTCCACTAGAAAGATATACACCACCAGCTCCACACGTTTCTTGTTTCATAGAAATCCGGCTTAAAACGAATTCTGCATATTCAGTTGAAGTTCAAATCGCGAGTTAACGAACTGCCGCGCCATTTCAAAGCTCGATTTTAATTATAATATAATTATACGTTCAAACTGTCGTTCAAATAATATATTAATTATTCAAATTAAATTCTAAACTGAATTATATATTTCGAATTTGCCCAGTTCACACCAGATCGCCATTTCAGCCCATTCTGATCATTTCAGAATTAAATATGTTATTTAATTATTATTTTAATTAAATATTCACTATTATTTTATTCGATGACCATTTGAATTCTAAACCATTATTTATATATTTAAATTAATTAATTATAATACCTCTGCAAATGCGGGCATTACAATCCAAGGTACAGTTGCGGCTGTTCCTGAGACATGGTAGGCTAGATTGTCTCGAAACTGCGAGGACGATCCCTGGCCTCGGTTCACAGACGGAAATCCAATTTCCAAATATGTGACTTTGCGGTTTTGATTGTAGAGCTAGTATGGCGACATGATATATGGTACCCACGCCATCTAGGATTGATACATTTATATTTTAAGTTGTTTTGACACTATACACTTATTATAGTATTAAATGATTTTTTTAAACATATCAAGCATGCTTTGGCTATTATAAGGGAAATCCTCTGGTTTGTGTTGCATTGTGTGATGGGACCTGGGTCTTATAATAGCTTCATTTTTTTTATTTAACATTGCGCTATTGTTTTATGCACTGGTATTCTTAGGAGGAAACCCGTTCCGTGTTATACGGCATGGTCCCTTGATTTACCTAACTTCAAAATATAGATTAATAATTGTTTTAGTTCTCACACCAGTTACATGACTGACCTGGAGTTTATTGTTTTAACCTAAACTCTGGGTGCCTTATTTTCGACACGGGCAGCTAGTAGTTTTGGTTTTGCAGATTTATACTCACAGAAACCTGGTTTACAGCTGGAACGATAACCGAAAAGCTCTGTATCCGTATATCTCTTTCAGTTGTGTATTGTATTATTTTTCCGCTGCTATGTAATGTAATTTAAATCTCTGATATTTTCTGTGTAATATTTATTTATACTCTGTATATTCTTCTATTCTGATGGAATGGTTGTAATAAACAATGAAATGTTCTTCTGTCTGCATTCTGATTCGTCTTGTCCTCAAAGTAATTCGTTCTTTCTCTTCTCTTCGAGACCGGGGAAGTTCGGGTCGCTTCATTTGGTATCAGAGCTTTTGTTTACAAAGCTCAGAGAACAAGACACGTTAGAACTGAACGAAAGAATTCATCAGAGATTGGATTAGTAATATCCAATGAGAATGACTCGTTAGAGATAGGATCAGTAGTATCCTAGAACGAGTGTAAAGAGTGTTGTTTTGAGAAATAAAAGTGAAAACAAGTTTTGTTTTGAATATTTAAATCAATTATTCGTATTTGATTATTTATTTTATATTGAATTCGGACAATCCAGTATATAAAGATTTTGCGTATACGTCTGATCCGCATGTATTTGAAGTTTTAATATACTGGATAGATATAGAATCACACTCTAGTCGCCCAAAGATGGTTCTGATGATCGCTATGGCGATCACATCATCAGTATTCATGTTCGAGTTTCGAAGGTGGGATTTGTATATAATTCCAGTTGACTGGTGTGAGAACCAAAACTGTATAGGGCTTATTGTTGTGATTTAGCATCAAAAATGTGATTTTTTGACTATGTATCAAAATTATGAATTTGAAAAGCTAATCAACTAATTGATTGTTGCTTGTGTTGTTTGATTATTGTTTGTCTAATTAAATGTTGAACCTTTAGCCAAATAGTGAGTGTATTGAAAGTTAGTCGCATTTGCATAAATATACATTTACTTACATTGAATAGGTCACAGCAAGGAGGCTAGAGTAGAAGAATAAGATTGTTTGCCCAACAAATAGGTACATGTTTACTAATTTCTTGGGTTTGGATAATTTTATGAGCTGATTGGATAGCCGCTTGGCTGTTTCTTTTTCTTTTTGGATTGAAGAAGGCCATGGGAGGCTATATGAAATATCCCGAAGTCCCCGGTGCAGGGGAGGTTATGGCGAAATTTTTCGAAAATTTAGGGTGTTAGCCAAATTTTTGAAAATTTTGAAAAGTTCTTAGAAACTGAAAAGTTGAAAAACTTAAGGCGTAATGAAAACAATGGAAGTTGAGTTGGTTAGTAAAACAACTTTCAACTTCATTTATTTTCGGGGACGAAAAGTTTTAAGTGGGGGAGATTGTAACAACCTGTAATAACCCAGAAAATGTGAATCAATTTAAAATTTTTAAAATTGGTTATTACCAAAGAATTTGAATAATTGAAATAGCATATTTCAATAAAATAATGAATTGGGGCTAGTATGGCAGTTTGAAAATTTGAATACAAACTTTGTCTGACTGTACCGGGTGGAAAATATAACGGATTTTAGCGAAACGGAAAATATTTAAATCTGTTTATCAATACCTTTCTAACGAATCTGAAAAATCGAAATTTCATAACGGGAATCAAAAGTTATGGCCGAAGGAATTTTCAGAAAGGTCGCTATATAGAATATTTAGCCCTTGAAAATAGATATTTTGCATACGACCTCGGAATTCGACGAAACCACTTTTGTTGGGTCCATGATGTCAAATTATTGCTAGGTTTCAAATTTCATAATTTTTAAAGCTAGTATGTGAGCGGGGCAAAAGAAAATATGATTGGTCAATTTCTGTTAAAATGGATCGACCTGAAAATGGACATTTTGCATATGACCTCAGAATTCGACGAAACTGGTTTTCTTGGGACCGTATCGTCAAAACAAAGCTAGATTTATTTTTTTGGAATTTTTCGATTCAGTTTGTGGCCCTGGCAAATTGAAATGTACTTTTAAATTGAATATAAAATGTTTTATACTTTAATTTGAAAAATAACTGACTATAACAGTCGAATTGGCCAACGAAACATATCCCATTGTGTCCGGAATGGGGGTATTTAGCTAGGGGCGACAGTCGTTGGGTTGAAATTGGTGTACGTTGCCTAGAAGGGGTAATAAAGGAATTTAAAAATATAATATAATATAAAATATCTCTATTTTCTCTCTCACCTCAGAAAAACCCGATCAACCCTAAAACAAACGACGATAAATCGTTCTGACCTTCCCACCCCGATCGCCGCCGCCACAGTCGATATCGCCGCCGCCTCCAGTTAGCAATTCTGATCGCCTTCCTCCCCTCTTCAAATCAAAACAAGCCTCGTCGAAGACCATCGCCTATTCGCGTCGAATTTCCTCGAGGAAGTCCGCCCCTTTGAAGCGCCGTCGTGCCTTGCTGGAGCCGCCGAGTTCGCCGCCACCACCGCCCATCGGAAGCTGGTTCGTAGCCCTTCGACGCCATATACTCTGATCGGAACAACGATGTACGGTTTGGATTTAAAATTAAAACCTAGTTTTGATGGTTTGAAAACCCTTCTGCATCGAATTTCTGAAATGAAAATAACACTTTTAAGTGTTGCAAAACTTTGAAAAATCATATCTTTTTCGTTCGTTAACGAAATTTGATGAAACAGGAGACACCGTGACCGCGAGGAGGCTCTCTACCATCTAGCAGGAGCCGCAGATTTTTCTGATCTTCCTACGATTTTTAGCACTACAAAAACCAATGTGAGGAATCTAAACTAAATTGTGTGAATGGAATCGTGTTGTATAAATTATATAAGCGAAGTGTAAATTATATACGCATTGTATACTTCATGTACATGTGTTGTATAAGTTATATTAGCGATGTATAAATTATACAAGCGTTGAATGAAACAGAATCATTTATATTTATATATAAATATAAATATAAATAAATTATATCGAATAAGGACGCTGCAGTTCGAATTTTGAAACCGTAACTTCAAACGACTAGTGTGGAAGATCCGACCGTCGGATTTTCACGAAACTGGAAGCATTGGGTTCGCTTTGGGAATATCTTCCCACTGATATAGACTTTGTAGAAATCCAACGGTTAGATTTTCCGATATGTGTAAAACAAATTAGGGTAAAAACGCGCCAGTGCCACGGCATGACCTGAAACGTCGTTGGATTAAGTAGGGCCATTTTTAAATAAATAAAAATGGCGAAAAATCGTATGTGTTTGACACGAAAATAACACTAAAGAACTGAAATATGGATGTCGAATAATATAACCATGGAAAGAATTGATTTAAATTCTAATTACGTGAATTATTTGAAAAGGCCGAGCAACCCTCATTTCAAATAATTTAACGAGTGATTCGAATTGGAAAATACAAAGACGATTCAAGACCGATGATCTTCGTATCGGTTGGATGGGCGCTGCTGTGGTTCCTGACTGGAGTAGCTACCGTGAAGGAACGGAAGTAGTAGCCGTCTGAACGTATGCGTTGATTGGACGGATATACGAGGAATTTGACGCCTCCGGTTTCGTTCAGACCCAGAATGGACTTGTAAATGGACTGTGTGTCTGACATTGGATTTTGTTCTATACTGATCGATCTCTATTAAATATATATCTGTTTGGCGGCGGAGAATTTATTCTCTTGCTTAACGCCCTTCTCTGAGACGTACGAGCTTAGAGGTTATATATCGATAGAAATCAATCGTATGGAGTGGATTGCCTATGTGGCATGCCAAGATGCTGTGATCAAGGCTTCTGTTGCAAAGAAAAGTCATGTGGATGATGATCAAAGCACGGTCTACGTGGCCTGGCTTTGTGTATAGCGTGGATTCGCGAGCCTCACACCTCGGTATGAGTTAAAAACGGGATACAGACCGCTGGGAGAGCACGACGTTTCTTTCTAGCTATGGTGGTGTCAGTGACCTACCAGCCCTGACATTTATATCTACTTTTCACCTTTGTGGTTGTTGGAATGCGAGGCGCCTCGATTATAGGTCTGTAAGGACCGGGGAAACGTGTGTTCAGGAATAATTAATCCTCAAACGTAAAGAGGACCGGCCCAGCCGATCCAGGGGTTACCCAGAGTGTGTAGTCCTGAGGCATTTGCTAGAATGTCTCGAAGCGGAGAGGAGCTTGCCCCTTGCCTCGACTCATGACGGAAATCCAATTTCCAATACGAAATAACGGATTTGATTGTAACTTATGTATGGCGACATAGTGGCATGGGACGCTCATGTCGCCTATGATTGATATTTATGATGCTATCCATTTTTGAAACATATATGCACTAGTAATAATACCAAATGATTTTGTTTTACACGTATCAAGCATATTTGGCCCTTATAAGGTAAAACTCTATCCTCCGGCTTGCGTTCCATTGTATGATGGGACTTGAGTCTTATAATGGCTTCATTCTTTTTAAAAGCATTGCGTTGTTTTAAAGAATTTACTTTGTTTTAAATGCACCAGCAATCACTGGAGTAAACCCGTTCCACGAAAGTGGCATGGTCCTATGATTTGCTTATTACTGTTGTTTAAACTATTAAATAGATTTCTCATACCAGTCCTCATGACTGACTCGTTGTTTGTTTCACTTTACAAACGCGGGTGCCCTTATTTTCACACGGGCAGCCTAGTTCACAGGTGACAGGTTGTTTTTGGCTCTGCACTGTTGCATAAAGTGCATTTTGGGTCATGGCGAGGCTGACTTCACAGAGATGACTTTGACATTTTCCGCCATTATTGTACTTATATTATGATTCCGCCACAGGCGATGCAGACTGCTTTACTTTCAGTACTTATTATCGTATGTATATGTACCGCCATCGGCGATGTAGACTGATACCCTTATTATGTCTCAATGCATGTATATATTCCGCCTCTGGCGATGATGGCTGATCACTTCCCTTTTATTTACTAAGTTATATCCTACGTTGTGCTATTCTGATGTCGTTACATGTTATGAATCCGCTGTCATACCTATGTAAAATTATTCTATTTATTGTTTTTGCTATTATCTGTACTCTGCTATGATGATTGATGTGTTATATTCCAATGATTATCCTTAATACCGTCCAATGGATTTTGGGATCGTCACACAACCCATAAATTCTGAGCCAATTTAAAATTTTTATTTTGGCAATTTTAGTGAATTTTGAATATTTAAAATGAATTATTTTAAATAATGACGACGAGAAATCTATTTTGAATAGAATTAGAAGTATATATTTACCTGAAGCGATGTTAGAATATAAATATTTATTTATATTTATAAAAGGAATTGAAAATGGCGCGGTAGTTCGATAATTCGATTTCAAATGAATGTACCGGGCGCAAAATAAACCGGATTTTAGCGAAGCCAAAAATATTTGAATCTAATTGAGAATATCTTTCCAACGAGTCCGAAAAATTAAAATTTCATAGTGGGGATAAAAAGGTATGCCCAGTTGAAAATTTAGAATAGTCGCTATGGAATTCTGGCCCTTAAAAATGAAAATTTTGCAGATGACCTCGGATTTCGACGAAACCACTTTTCTTGGGTCTGGGATGTCAAGTTATTGCTAGGTTTCAAAATTCGTAATTTTTCGAATCAATATGTGAGCGTGGCAAAAGAAAACGTGTTTTGACAGTTTTAGTTGATTTTAATCGACTGGAAAATGGCCATTTTTCAAACGGTCTCAGAATATGACGAAATCAGTTTTGTTTGGACCATATCGTCAATACGAAGCAAGAAAATATTTTTCGGGAATTTTTCTAGTTAGTAGGTGGCCCCGGTAAATTGAAATGTGCGTTCAAATTCAATATATAGAGTTATATTTTGATTTTGACGAAAACTAGTTGAAACTATCGAATCAGCTTACGATACATATCCCATTGTATTTGGAATGGGGGTAATTAGCAATGGACGACAGTCGGTGGGTTCGATTTCGAGTTCGAATGGAAAGGGTACTTTATAGAGTTCAAAATTTAAAATAATAAATAAATAAAATATATAAAACCTTTACAAACACCCCCCTCTCTATTTTCTCTCTGCCCATTAAAGTTAATTTCAGAAGAAAAAAAAGAAGGGCCCCTAGCCCAGGCCGCCGCCGCGCGAGGCGCCTCCTCACCGTCGCTTCGCCCCAGGTGATGGCCCCCCCGGTCCTTCTCCTTCTTCTTCCTCCCTCCTCTCCCATATCGCAACGCTTCGTGCGAGGCCCCCCTTCCATAGCCAAAAACCGCCGCTTCCACCTCCCCTTTGCGCCACCGCACCCCGACCAACTGAAGGCCGCCTCCGCACCTCGACGCCAAGCCTTTCCCCCAATGCTAAGGTAATTTTTTTATTTTATTTTATTGAATTTAATTTTAGTTTTATATATTTGTTTTAGAATATAAAAGTTTGATTTTTAAAGAATATAAAGGTTTGATTTTTAATGAATATGAAGGTTTGTTTTTTTTATTTTGTTAAAAGAATTGGATATTTGTTTATATTTTTAGCATATAAAAATTTGATCTTTATCATATGAAAGCGAAGAGAAGAATAAAAATATGATCTTCGTTCAAAGAAAAATTCTATTTTTGTTATGGAAAGTTATGATTTTTATCGTTCAATTAGTAGGATAAAAATATAATTTTTATTCAAGCAGTAAGATGAAAATATGATTTTTATTATATATATGTTGAGATAGAAATGTGATTTTTATAGCGATATAAAAATTCGATCTTTATATCAGAAGTAGATACAAAAATATAATTTTTCTATAGGAAGGAGCGTTATAAAAATATATTCTTTATTGGAAGAAGAGCGATATAAAAATATAATTGTTATATAGAGAATAGCGTGATAAAAATATGATCTCTATTATATGAATACCGTTATAAAAATAGAATTTTTATCTATATAGTAGCGGTATAAAAATAGAATTTTTATCTACATAGTAGCGGTATAAAAATAGAATTTTTATCTATATAGTAACAATATAAAAATCTGATTTTTATATATGTAGTGAATACGGACAACGAAAGTGATGAAAGGCGAGCACGTCGAAGATTTATACATATGAAGAGTCGTGGCGTTTGGTTTAGCTAGTCGGTGAGAACTTCTCACTTTTAATTTATTTTCTAGTTGAAATATATACTAGGATGCAGACGGTGCTTGGTAGCACCTGACATCTGTCGTCCACAGACTATGGATGGCTTGTTTGTTTGATTGCTGTGTTGTGAAATTTGATTGTGTGATGTGGAATGAAATAAAATATTTTATAGTGGAAAATATTTTATAGTTAAAAATATGATTTTTAACATGTATATAAAATAAATATTAATAAACAAATCGGAGATTTGTTTATATACACTGATTTGATTGATATTGATTGGGACGATAAATTTTACACATCGCCCAACCTCACAAATAAAATATGTGTTTGTTGATTTGAAATCCCACACGGGTACTGGGATGATATTTGACGTACACTAATTCCGATTATTTAGTTGTATGTCAATTGATGGGTTGACAGACTGTGTAAGCGTTAATTATTTATATTTATTGCTTATGCAGTTGTGTGGTGCACTCTGGATGATGGTTGATTATTTATCGTTGCTATTATATACATGTATTGTAGAAAATCCATATAATTAACATTATATGGTAATTGATTGGGCCTCATTCCAATATAGAAAATAAATTCATGTGTTGAATAGAAAATAAATTCATGTGTTGAATTGAAAATAAATTCATGTGTTGAATTGAAAATAAATTCTAGTGTTGAATTGAAAATAAATTCATGTGTTGAATTGAAAATAAATTCATGTGTTGAATTGTAAAATATTTCATGTGTTGAATAAAAGTCGTGTTGATTAGATGGACGTCATTTTGACGTGAACGATATTTATATCGATTTTATTCATTTTTATAATGAATATAGAAAAGGAAGTGATTTCAAAATATAACGTTTTGAAAATATTATCATTTGTATATCGATGATGTGGAATATTCAATTTTGATTCGAAATTGAATATGAAGTTGAAATTGTTTTGAAAACGAATTTAAAACGATTTATAAAATACGTTTTAAAAGGAAATCGACGAAATATATATAATGTATATATTATATATATAATGGCCTGAATAGAACGCGCCGAGCTGTGCCAGTTCACGAATTTCGACCATTGACTTCGAATGGACGTTGCGGGAGATTTGAGAGTCGGATTCTCCTAAAACCGGAACCTTGGGTTCGTATCGAAAAGAACTTTCTAACGAATATTAGAAATTAGAAATCTAACGGTTGAATTTGGAATTATGTCCAAATCAAATTTGGAAAACCGGAACCTTGGGTTCGTAAGTGCAGTTCGATGGCCGTTAATGGAAATCAATTGTACAGGCCTTGATAAAATTATTAAAAATAGTAATAATTTATGTAAAATCATAAGAAATGATTTGTGAAGAATTGGGATGAAAAACTCCATATTTGAAAAGATAAAAATAGGTTTTTATCGAAATGAACTAGTTTTGAACTAGAATTATAATTCTATTTATTTTTAAAATAAATAAAGTGGATTTGAAATGGTTTTAAAAGTAACCAGAATTTCCAATAATTGAATTGGAATGGATTTGAATCGAAACTGTCTTTGGAATATTTCGATGTTAGATTTCGTGATGGAACATATATTGTTATGGGAATTTGAAAGATATATTTATATCGTTATTGCCAATACGATATTTGTTGGTCGAAGAATTTGATCTTGAATATAAGCCAATATATTTGCTATTCAGAGCCTTGTATTTAATATCAAATGTGATTTGGGTTTGTCGTGAATGGTGTCTTCATTAACACTGTCCTTAAACCCAGTTGAGAAAAAGATTAGATCTTTTTATTTAGATTTAATGAAGTGTACCAATTAAATGGTATTTAATTGGAATTGAATTAGAATTGATTTTTGGGTTTATTGTGAACGGTGTTTTAAATAACACTTGTTCTTTAACCCGATAATTAATTGAATGTGATTTTGGATTTATCGTGAACTGTGTTTTAGATGACGTTGGTTTAAAGACAGGATATTGATTTTTGGGAAGATTAAAACTAAGTGGAGTTTTAACGAATCTTTAATTAGATTGAAATGATCAAGAATGGAGTATCACCAGTTTTACTCCAGGCGATAGTAAAATTTTTAATTAGATTTGAACGTGAAATGGTAATTGAATTTGCCGATAACACCGTGGTGTTAGATATGAAGTATTACCAGTTTTACTTCATGGGATGAATAGGTTAGGATTGGGAAATAAAATAAATAATTACTTCAGTGTGGTTCGCTATTCCCGACTAGTTTGAATTGATATTCAAAAGAAGATTAAAGAATAAATTTCAAGAATTTATCTTTGATAAAATTAATGGGAACCTTTCCCAAAGTGTAAGAATATTTGAATAAAAGAATATTCTGAATTGGAATGAGGCGTATGTTGTGTTTGCGTAACACTTGTTTATTATATACGCGAGTTATTCAGAAAGACCGGGTTTATCCCATTCTGAATAACTGATTCGACGTGGTGTCGAGGATGAAGACGATGGTCGAAGACCGGAGGTCTTCACGTCGTTTGGGTGATTACTGATGATCTTGTTTGGGCCGTACACCCAAGAGGAGGGAATCAGTTAGTGATCGTCCAGACGTACTTGGAGATCGATGGATATGCGAGGTACAAGGTGCCTCCGGTTTCTTTCAGACCCAGAACGGACTTGTAAATGGACTGTGTGTCTGACATTGGATTTTATTCTGTGTGATTGATTTCTATTAAATATATATCTGTTTGGCGGCGGAGAATTTATTCCCTTGTTTAACGCCCTTCTCTGAGACGTACGAGCTCAGGGGTTATATATTGATGGATATCAATCGCATGGAGTGAGTTGCCTGTGTGGCATGCCTAAGTGGCAATTGATCAAGGCTTCTGTTGAAAAGAAAAGTCTTGTGGTTGATGATCAAAGCACGGCCTGTGTTGCATAGCTTTGTGTAGCGTTGATTCGCGAGCCTCACACCTCGGTTGTGAACCAGAAATGGGATAGGACATCAGGGAGGACATGCGTTTCTTTCTAGCTAGAGGTGATGTCAGTGCTTCAACTAGCTGACATTTATATTATTTTCACCTGTGTGGTTGTTGTTGTTGCGAGGCGCCTCGGTTTGATCCGACGATCCGGGTCCGACGGAGTCATTCGTTGGCTCATTTACGCCCCATAGGGTGGGGAAACATAGTGTTCAGGCATTTTAATCCACATCGCTGGACCGGCCCTGATGATCTAAGGTGCAGCTGCAGCTTTTCCTGAGACATGGTAGGCTAGATTGTCTCGAAACGGTGAGGACGATCCCTGGCCTCGGTTCACAGACAGAAGTCCAATTTCCAAATACGTGACTTTGCGGTTTTGATTGTAGAGCCTAGTATGGCGACATGATATATGGTACCCATGCCGTCTAGGACTGGTACATTTATATTTGAAGTTGTTTTGACACTATACACTTATTATAATATCAAATGATTTGCTTTAAACGTATCAAGCATGCTTTGGCTATTATAAGGGAAAACCCTATCCCATGGTTTGTGTTGCATTGCTTGATGGGACCTGGGTCTTATAATAGCTTCATTTTTCTTTATTTAGCATTGCGCTGTTGTTTTTTTGCACTGGTATTCTTGGGAGGAAACCCGTTCCGTGTTATACGCATGGTCCCTTGATTTACCTAACTTCACAATAAAGATTAATAACTGTTTTAGTTCTCACACCAGTCACATGACTGACCGGGAGTTTATTGGTTTAGCCTAAACTCTAGGTGCCCATATTTTCGACACGGGCAGCTAGTAGTTTTGGTTTTGCAGATTTATATTCACAGGAACCTGGTTTACAGCTGGAACGATATCCAGAAAGCTCTGTATCCGTATATCTCTTTCAGTTGTGTATTGTATTATTTTTCCGCTGCTATGTAATGTAATTTAAATCTTTGATATTTTCTGTGTAATACTTATTTATACTCTGTATATTCTTGTATTTTGATGGAATTGTTGTAATAAACAATGAAATGTTCTTCTGTCTGCGTTCTTATTCGTCTTGTCCTCAAAGTAATTCGTTCTTTCTCTTCTCTTCGGAGACCGGGGAAGTTCGGGTCGCTTCAATAGAAATCCGACTTATATCGGATCCTGTACTCTCAGTTGAAGTTCGAAACTCCAATTTATGAACTGCCACGCTATTTTGAGCTCGATTTATAATTATATAAATATATAACGTTCGAACTTCGTTTAAATAACGAACTAAATATTGAATTCCATCGATATTTCAAATAAAATATTTAAAACTAATTTAAATATTCAGATTCAAATGGTCGAAAAACACGGGTCGTTACATTCTTCCCCCCTTAAAATAATTTCGTCCTCAAAATTGCTATGGTATTACAAACCCATTAACTTTCAAATCCAATTTATTTTAAATTAGAAACCAATTTCAATACCATATATAAATATTTTCAAAAATATTGAAAATTTTCTAACACCTTAAATTTCTGAAAAATTTCGCCAGCACCTTGAAACAACCCGCATTTTTATAACGTGTTATAACCATAAATCAAGACAAAATTAATTTTTAAGATAAGAATCAAGGGCAACGGGTTACGCCATTACATTCTTCTCGAAATTCTGCTTGGAAATGATCAGAGTTTTCGAAAATCGGAGTCCGTATGACCAAGTTATGACCCTTCGAAGTTTTCAGGAATTTTCAAGTTCAGAACAGCTCAGAATTCGAATTCAAATTTCGAATTCAAACCCCATAACGGACTAGGCGGGAAATTTCCCGCGCAGGACCAGGTTGACCTGGGGGTCGACCATAGTGTCGACCTGGCCAGGGCCAGGTCGAGCATAGAGTCGACCTGGGTGTCGACCTGGTTGCCGAGCCCATTTTTGAGTCAGAGTTCACTCTGATGTTTCTAGTCCGATTTCTGTCTAAACTCGTTGGTCTGACCCTATATAAACAACCCCAAACTCTAGTCTCTCTACACAAATTCTCTCTAACCTTTTGCTACTAAAAATCTGGTTGAAAAGTTAGAGAAAAGGGATTGCTTCTTCTCCAATAAGGCTACGTGTAGAGTATTGTTGTTTGCGGGATTTTTGTTAGACTCGAGATTCAACATCGCCTCTTTGTTTTCTAATTCTCAAACCACGATCTGTAAGCCCCAATTACTTTTAGATCTAAACTTTAAACTTAATATGGACATGTTGTAAATCGAGATTGAACCTAAGTATGATAATTATCTTGGATCTATCATTGTATATCTTGGATCTATCATTGTTCATTTTGGATCTATTATTTTGGATCTACTATTTGTTTACCTTGGATCTATTCATCTTGAATCTTGACTTGTAGGAATATTTGCATGAAATTGATTTGGGGCCTATACATGTTGTAGATCTAAAACCCTTAATGTCCATAATATTCATGCCTGTGATGTTGAAACAATTGTTATTCACAAGTTTTTGGTTATTATCTTATGTCAACTATTACCATGACTATCACCCTATTTTGTTAGATTTGATATTTGAGACCACTATTCCATATGAAAGTATTGTTGTAATCATTAATCTCAAGTTATACCATGTTTGACTTGTAATCACTTTTGCCACCTTATGCCAGTTCTTTCTATGTTATTCTCTAATTAGATTTGTTTGTATCGATTCGAGTTTACGTGCGATGGGAATGCGATTGGGTAGATTAGGCAAAACCTGAATTTACTATGAACTTGAAACATGAACATTGTTTTAACTTGAACCTGGATATGGACATGAACTTGACATGAAAACTTGAACATGGACATGACGCTAGAATGAATTGGAAAATGGCCAACTCGAGGTTGGGTTGAGTTTCCAATGTAAATCTACCCAGAACCGCCCGGCAAATCCAGTGATTGCAAACAGTAGGATCCAATGTGGGTAGTTGGTCATATCGCACGTAAAACCCGAGGTTAGACTATGTTGTGGTGTAAATCTGCCCGGAACCTCCCGGCAAATTTAGTAACCACAACAACTAGTCTAATGTGAGAGGTTGGGGTGCATTAATGAATTAATGCCACATGACAAGGTTATGTCATGAACCACTTGAATATACTTAACCAATTTGACATGATGATTTGATAGGGTTAAGTCATGAACCGCTTGAACACACTTAACCAACTTGATACATGATTTGGTAGGGTTAAGTCACGAATTTTAATGACAACACTTAACCCATTAGAAACCCTTGTTACGCGGTCCTTTTCAGCAGTAACCCACTTAGATGTATCACGATACCCTAGGACTAGGCAGGGTGGGGCATAATTACTGTGCTGATTGTAAGCGACCAGAACGACGGCTGAGTAGGTGCGCCATTGTAGGTTCAGGCGGACTATGGTCATGCACGTAGTCCGGAGTCGAAAAAGCAGGCATTGGGCACCCGTAGGTTTACACTGTGCGTGCTTGATTCGTGTCGGTGGTAGGCACCATAGGACTTGATACACCCTATGGCGGACCTAGCACAAGTGACTACATTTCGTGATTGGGCCTATGACATAGACACAGGACGATCTAGAACTTGCAGGGAGCCGATCGATTAGTAGATCGTACTGTAGCACCCCGTAATGGGTCATTTCATGATATTGGGCCAAGGGATCATTTCATGGTTAATACTTGACATGGGTTAGAATACTAGTACAGTTGGTGCAACGAATCTTGAATATGCGATGCTAGACTTGATTTATCTTGTTATCTTAGTTATCATGCCAGACTTGTCATCATCCTTATGTTTACTCTCCGTTTATTCATGTCTTGTTAACTTTACTAGTTTTTATACTGAAAGTCACTAGGGCTTACCAGTCTTTATGACTAACCCTTTTTCTTTCGCCCCTTTTTCTTTCGTTTTCCCCCCCAGGTTCTCAGGGAGGAAACTCTAGCTCTTAGCTTGGATTTAGCTTGCTTTCTGTCAGCTCGTGTACGGTTTGATCTTGAGCTATGCTATGGCTGCACTTCTGCTATTTTTGGTGATTACTTTTGTTATTTTAAGTTTATGCTTCTTTATCTAGAACTTTATGTAATGGAATAATGACAATTTGTACTTTGGATATATAAGGTTTTGACTCTTTTCTTGAAAGTAATGAGATTTGGTTTTTTTATTTCTACCGCTGCTTTATTTATGTTCTGTCTTGTGATATCCAGTGCATGTTTACCTAGATAATGCTCCCCCAAAACTAGTGCATTCCCTTTGTGAGTGACCCTAGCGGAGGTGGGGTGTTGCATTTGGTATCATAGCATAAGCTTACCAAACCGGGCAAAAGTTTCAAAAACCTTCTGAAACTATTTTCAAAACCATTTATAAAGAAGCATTTTTCGAGAAAAGTTTTATTTTTAAGAAAAGGATATTCCACAAAAGCCATTAGCACTTTCCTTTGTTTTCTCGTTTGAATCTTTTCCTTTTCGTTTTTCAGCATGTCTGACCTTAACCTTCCCGAGGGAGTACCCGTACTTGGATGGTTCTGAAGGTACGTAGAAGCTAGGGCCAACGGCGCGGGCCCGGCAGACATCCCTCCTCCTCCTCCCCCATTGGCCGTGGTTCCTCCTCCTCCTCCTGGTACCGCCTTCGCCAAAATATGCAAAGACTTTAAAGCAATGGGTGGCAAGAACTTCATTGGAACTAAAACCTTCGTTGAGGCACGAAACTGGCTAAAGGAGACTGAAGACTTGTTTGTTATCTTCGATGTGGAGGATCATGGGAAAGTTCAGTTGGTAGCATGGTTGTTGAAAGAGGAAGCTGCATTTTGGTGGGAAGTCACCAACGCTGCCAGGCCAGTTGAGACTTGGACAGACTTTAGAGAGAGGTTTGGGCTTAAATTCTTATCGTCAGCAGAAGAGAACCTTAAGATGGAGAGGTTCCTAGCACTCAAGCAAGGGGACGTGTCTGTTAGGGAGTACGTGAATAGGTTTAATGAGCTTGCTCGGTTCGGTTTGGACTTGGTCAATACGGCCCAGAAGAAGGCTGTACGCTTTGCTCGAGGATTGAACGAGCCACTACGCAGTTTGGCCATAACTCATATACCCATGGGGGCGACCTTTGAAAGCTTGGTGGATATGGCCCTACTTCATGAGGAAGACAAGAATAGCAAGAAGGAGGTTAAGCCTAATGAGACTCAGAATAAGAAGGTTGACTTCAAGAAGGGAGGCAACAAGAATAACAAGAACAACAACAACAATGCTAACAAACCACGTGAGATAAGGAAGTGCAACTTTTGTGGTATTACGGGACATCTAGCTAAAGACTGTAGAAGGAAGAAGAGAAAGTTGGGTGAATGCTTTCATTGTGGAGATACTGGACACTTCAGTAAGGGTTGTCCTAAGAAGCAAGGACAAGGGGAAGGGCAGACCCAGCGAGCAGGACCTTCTGGAGGGCAGTTGCATGCTCTCAACACCACTCCAGCTCTTGACCGAGGTAGTAATATTTCTGTAGAAAGCCTTGTTTACATTTTTGAATTTCTTGTTCGAACCTTATTTGACTCTGGCGCATCGCATACTTTTATTTCTTCTGATATTGTTGAAAATTTGCACCTAAGTACTAGTCTAGTTGAGGATCTCGTTAGTGTTTCAAATCCAATTGGGGGCTCTGCTCATTTATCTATGATTTGTGTGGATTTGAGGATTTCTATCTTAAGCGTAGAATTCACGTGTAATGCTTATGTTCTCGGATTTATGGGATACGGATTGATCCTAAGTATGGATTGGATGTCCAATTATGGAGCCATTTTTGATTGTGAACGAAGGGTAGTGAGGCTCATGACTCACCTTGGTAATACCCTTGAAATTTCTTGTAACCCAAAGGGTCCGGTCATGTTGTGTTATCTAGAATCCCTTGACTCGTCCATCGACAATTTGCAATCTGTAAGAGTGGTCCGAGAATATCCAGTTGTCTTTGATGAGGTGAAAGGGTTATACCCTAAACGCGAGATAGACTTCCGAATTTATCTTGTTGATAATGCCAAGCCAGTTTCATTGCCCGTTAGGCACATGGCCCCGCGAGAAAGAAGAATGCTCAGTAAACAAGTTAAGGAGTTGCTTGAGAAAAATTTCATAAGACGAAGCATTTCTGAATGGGGTGCTTCGGTGGAATTCGCTACTAAGGCAGATGGTTCGTTTTGTCTGTGCGTAGATTATCGTGAGTTAAACAAGCTGACGAAGAATAGGCACCCACTGCCAAGAATTGACGATTTGTTTGACCAGCTTGTGAGAGCAACTGTTTTCTCTCAACTCGATCTAGCCACAGGATTCCATCAGCTTAGAGTGGCTGAGGATAGCATTGACAAAACTGCGTTCAAGACTCTAGATGGGTTCTTCGAATGGCTCGTCATGTTGTTTGGGTTAACGAATGCACCTGCGTACTTTGTAGATTTGATGAGTAGGGTGTTTCGGGAGTTCCTTAACAAGTTTGTGGTGGTTTTTGTGGATGATATTTTGACCTTCTCAAAAGATGAAGAAGAGCATGCTAGGCATCTCAAGGAAGTCATGGATACGCTTAGAGCACACCAGTTAAAGGCTAAGTTCTCCAAATACCATTTTTGGAGAAAGGAAGTTCGGTTTGTCGGACATGTAGTTTCTAAGCAAGGTATAGCTGTGGACCCTGTGAAGGTAGTTGTGGTGCAAGACTGGAAAATTCCTAAGAATGCAACGGAGGTGAGATGCTTTCTCGGTTTGGCGGGCTACTACAGGAAGTTCATTAAGGACATCACTAAGATTTCATCCCCTCTTACTAAGTTAACAAAGAAGAACCTAGCTTTTGCATGGGACATAGAGTGTGACGTTGCTTTTCAAAGGCTTAAGAGAGCCCTTACTACAGCTCCAGTTTTGGCATTACCCGACGGAGGCAAGATGTTTACGGTGTACACAGTTGCGTGCGACACGGGATTAGGCGCTGTCCTAATGCAAGATGGAAGAGTGAATGCTACGGGGGCAGACAACTTAAAGTTCATGAGAAAAACTATCCCACACATGACTTAGAGTTGGCCGCGATTGTTTTTGCACTTAAGGCTTGGCGCCACTATCTTCTAGGTGAAAAGTTCGAGCTGTACACTGATCACAAATCACTTAAGTACCTCTTTTCGCAAAAAGATTTGAATCTAAGGCAGCAGAGGTGAATGGAATTCTTGGCATCATTTGACTTCGATATAGATTATACCCCTGGCAAGGGTAACGTGGTGGCGGACGCGCTAAGTAGAAAAAGGTTGACTTTGAGCCCCTTGTTTGTTGAAAGGAAAAGCCTTGAGTTTATAGCAACCTTTGATTTTACACCTGCTGTTGAGTCATTGGCTGCTACGCTAGCATCTCTTGAGTTAAGACCTACACTCCTAGATCAAGTAGGGACTTCACAGAAGGAAGACCCACAGATAGTCGAAATCATGGACAAGCTGATTAGTGGTGAGACGTCAAGTCACCTCGGTAGGTATGCCATAGATGATAAGGGATGGCTAAGGCGTGATGGAAGGCTATGTGTCCCACAAGTGGGAGACTTTGTAACACCACGTAATTCTGTAACACTAAGATTCAAGAATCAAGGCAGAATTAAAAGTTAAAGCCAAAATCAAGGAAAACGGGCTGTGCCATTGCGTTCGTCTCGGAATTCTGCATGAAAACGAGTCTGAGTTTGCGTAAATCGGAGTCCGTATGAGGAAGATATGGCCTCCGGAAGTTTCAACAAAGTTCAAATTTCAAAACAGACTCAGAAGCCCAGGTCGACTAGGTAGTCGACCCCCCCCCCCCCCCAGGTCGACTGGGGAGTCGATGGGTAGTCGACCCCCCCCCCAGGTCGACTGGGGAGTCGACTGGGTAGTCGACCCCCCCTCCCCCGCTTTTTCCAGCTTTCTGAACCTGATTCGTTTCTCTGTATTCGGACGCCCTTCTGACCAGATTCGTTGACTTCTACACTATATAAACAGCCCTAGTCTTCTTCTCTATTCACAATTCTTTTCTATCCTTATGTTGCCTCTGAGAAAATATATAAATAAGTAATATATAATATAAATCAAGACGAGGAAATGCTGCTCAAGAAGAGGTTCAAGTCAAGCTAGGATTCAAGAGGAGGTTCAAACGACTTCAACGACTGTTTTTCTACGAATCTTAGCAGCGCATTCTTTCTGTTCTGATCTAATCTCTGTAAGTCAGTTATTTTTGGATTTGAACGTTTTTTTCTGTTCGTGACATGAAATTAAAGGAATAAAAGAATATGCCAAATCTCTCTCTCTATTCGAATCAGTGCCTATACTCTTGAACCTAATTAAGAACTGTTATGACTCGAGGACAAATAAGGCCGTGATTATGAAACTATGAACCTTAAAACCATATTCCTATGACTATGAACATTTGCCTATGACTATGGACATTGCCTATGACTATGAACATTGCCTATGACTGTGACTATGACTATGAGGATTATTTCCTTGACTAAACCTATGCCTTTGATTAGAAAACATAAACTATTGCCTATGACATAACAAGAACATCTGTGATTAAACACCTATGATTCATGACTAGGAAAGTGTTGCTTAAGTTCTGTGATTATGAGATTGGGTCTAAACCCAATTATTTATTCTGCCTGTCCTTGGTTTTCTTTGGTTTTAGACCATGGGAATTTACCTATTAAGTTAGGTCTACCCATGTTCTTGAACCTGCATCTCTATTCTGTCTATCCTTGGTTTTAGACCTTGGGAATTTACCTATTAAGTTAGGTCTACCCATGTTCTTGAACCTACGTCGTTATTCAAACCTTTTATGCCAGTTATTATGTCCATCCTTTTTCATAGCATCTTTGGTTCATTCCCTATTTTCTACGAGTCTAGATTTATCCATAATCTAGATTGAATCACGATTATATGGACGGTGGGAATACGATTTGGGCAAAATATGAAATTTACTAAAAACATAGTTATAAACTAGGAAATTGGCATAAATTGGGAACATGTATTATGGCATGTTCATAGGAATGCAAATTGGATAAACTTGATATGAATTATAGATTGTGTAACCTGAATCTAGTATCGACGTGTAAACCTAGCATTTACATGAATAGTGAACTAGAGTAATAAGTCTAGTTTGACATGTACTAGAATTGTTGAATCGGAATTGGATTAGCTAATTTGGCATGGTAAGTATATTAGCATAAATTTGAAATTGGCCATAATTGGGAGTAATTGGCAGGTTTAGCAAAATCATGGTTAGTGACACTTAATTTGGTATAGTTTACATACCAAAAAGCATAAATATGATTTAGAGGGAGAAATGGGCCATAGAAATAAATGTAGACAATTTACAGAGTAATTGGGAAATAAGTAAATTAGGATTAATTTACTTATAGAATTTGTCCTAAATGAGAAAATACAAATTTAGACAAATTAAAGGTTTATTAACGACATCTCTTTTAATAACACACCAGAAAGTTCTAGGGTGACAGAGAGGATAGTGTCTAGGCTTGGGTTTGGAAAATACAAGTTTCCTGCTCTCCCTGGCTATCCCTAACTGATCCGACGAACGGGATGGTTACTTTCAAAACTTGATTAGAAAATAAATTGAAACCCTTTGAACTTAGAAAACACGAATACACCTAACCCGAGGTTAGACTGAGTTGCGATGTAAACCTGCCTGGAACCAACCGGCGCATCCACTATTCGCAACAATATCTGTCTAATGTGAGTGGTCGCGGCTTTAATTTATTTAGTTAAAGCTAGAACAAGAAAGGTAGGGTTAAGCTAACTAAGACACTTAACCGGTTCAACATGATAACTAAACTGATGGGTGGGGTTAGGTTCAGACTGACACTTAACACTGTTAAGCTAGAATGGGAGGGTTAAGTCCATAGGAACACTTAACCAACTTAACACAGTTAAGCCAGAATGGGAGGGCTAAGTCCATAGAAACATTTAACCAAACTCAAGGTAGCAAGACAAGATTTGTAGGGGTTAAGTAAAATCTAATATATTTAGCCAAATTAACATGTTAGCTAGACTAGAAGGTGGGGTTAAGTAAAGTTAATACACTTAGCCAAATTAACATGTTAACTAGACTAGAGGTTGGGGTTAAGTAAATATACTTAGCCAATTTGATACGTTAGTTGGGCTAGACCGTAGGGTTAAGTAAACTTGAACACTTAACCATCAGATTGTGATAAAGGAATAGGGTTAAGTCTAAAACATGAAGGGATAATACTTAACCATTAATAATAACATGAAAGTTAAAACAGACGGGCAAGGAACACTTAACCAATACAGGATGATTGGGTAGGGTTAAGTAATAAGAAATACTTAACCAATATAACTTAGTTTGTGGTAGGGTTAAGTCATCACAAATTACTGATAACACTTAACCAGATTAACAGGATGAATGAAGAGGGTTAAGTTGGCTTGAATGGACTAATGACACTTAACCAATCCAAATTGACGGGAAAGGGAACTAAGTAGTAAACCTTAGTCAAGAAAACAACGATTCTGGAAACTAAGTGGTAAATCATAGTTAGTAAAACTAAGTAGTAATTCTTAGTATAACACGGGAAGGAGCGAATGTTCGTCTAAGCAAAAAGGAGGCTCCAACGAATTGGGTTACGAAGCCCGAGGCTTCGAGGGGACGTGCGGATACTCTTGGTATCCCTCTGTGAGGCTGCAGATGATCCTCCTGGGCTCACAGAGGTTAAGGTCTGCGTAGAAGAACCAGGGGTATGCCTTGGTTGCAATATGTGGCAACCTAAAGACTAGGATGGACCAGCGTGATTCGACGAGAAATCGGTAGCCTTGTGATAGCAACTCGTCGTCTACCATCCATCTTCAGTCAATCGAGATACGTGAAGCGGAAAGGCGGAGAACTCCAAAAGACCACTTACTTGCTATCTAGTTATGGGTGAGGATGGCCATAGGATAGTGAGGCACCGCGGGCCGGCTTATAGTTCTCATTTTTCAAGGTGTGCCTTTCATTAGTTGAGGGAGGGGTCAAGTGGGACCATAACCACTGAAATAAAAACAGACCTTAGCATCTGCATCGGCAGATATCTGAAAGCTCCCGACCGAGTTCTGTATTCCTTGATTTGCCCTGACACAGGACTCGGGTCGCACATTACGGGACATGTGCATCTAGACAAGCGATAACGATTCGCGATACATGCGTGGGGAAGTATAGGAACATATACCACTCTAGGTAGTGTGTCCCAGACTTGGGGGCATCGTTCGACAGGTAGCATAATTCCTAGTTGAACTAGGTGGCATAAATCCTGAATCCGAGAAGCGTTCAGCAGGCAGCGTAAACTCTAGTTGAATCTAGAAGGCACTTAGTAGAAAACCATAGATTAAATCTAGGTAACAAATAAATAAATGGATGCCTGAAGACGATGGAAAATACAGGGATTGGGATCACGTTAGCGTTACTAGTTGGGACATTAGTTAGCTAGTGCAGAGATATAGAAACCAGTAAAATAAGGAAATAGCGAAGCGGCGAAAGTATTAGAGCATATCCAGTTCATCTTATCTTAGTATATCTTGTGTCAATCTTGTCTAATCTTGCTGACCCTATCATCATGGTGTTATCTTGTATTCAGTTAATTCATGTCGTTTTGTTTTCCATGTTCACATGCTAGAAGTAACTGAACTTACTCAGGCTTTATGTCTGACTCTGTTTTTCTTTCGTCTTCTTTTCTTTCGTTTCCCCCCTCCCCCCCCAGGTAGTAAAGGAGGGATTAGTTTAGCTCAGGTTAAATTGGACTGCCACTCTTTCCAGCTTGAAGAATTGTCGAAGTTTGCTTGGATTCTCTTTTCAGATGCTATGGCTGGCTTTTGCTAAAATCGGGGAATATAAATGTTGTTTTATGCTTCTTTATTTTGTAAGACAGATGATACTCTGATATTGTAAAGAAATCATTGTACAAACTATTTTATCAATAAAACAAAGTTTTATTTTCCGCTGTTTAATTTCTGTCTGTCTTGTAATTTATCTGCATCTTTTACCATAAAATGCTCTACAGAACTTAGTGCATTTCCTTTGTGAGTGACACTAACGAATGTGGGGTGTTACACATGGTATCAGAGCTGAAGGTTACCAGATCAGATAAAGGATTTGGAAAATTATTTTCAAAATGGTTTTTAAAGAAGCATTTTCAAAAGAAAAGATTTGTTTTAAAGGCATATTCCACAAAAAGCCATACGCATTATCTTATCTTCCTCTGTTCGTATTCTTGTCTCCTTCTTTCTTGAGTCTCTGGGGCTCCTGGCTTTCTGGTATGTAACCTCATCGAAGGGCGAAGTAGTGCCCGACTTCCATCTAGGGTTGTGGTTGTTTCACTTACGGCCAGTTTTCTTTCAAGCTTATAGGGTTTTCTGTACGATGGAAGCAGCTTTCGAGAGATTTGTCAACATGACTACACACGGAAGGGGATGAGAAGTTTGGCTAGGGAGCACAACCCTAGGATGAGGAATTCATGGACGTAGATTTAGCACACGAAGGAGGAAGAAATTATAAAACCTAAGACAAGAGAAAGTATCTTTACTAGGGAATGATAGGGCATATAATTAAGGGCAAGGGCAAGAACGAGGAACAAGGTTTTCAGAAGGGCAAGAACCTACTTTCGCCACCAAGCGTACCTAGGAGAAAGGTAGTAAAGTTCTGTTGGAAGAGTCTAGTTTTGTTGTTCGTACTCTTTCCTTTGGTTTTAGCCCTTCGCATTTGTTCATATCCACTTCCATAGTTGAGTCTCTGCACCATAGTACTTATATAGTAGAAAGATCCCACTAGAGTCTCAAATCCAATTGGTGGTTCGACCAGTTTATTTTTGGTTAGTAGGGATTTGAGAATAGCTATCGAGTTTATTTATATCATCTCACATAGATCGTCTAAGTTCGGAGGAGATATTCCTTGGGTGCTTGTCTGATATTGGTTTAGACCTTTGGGGCTTGTACTTGAGGAATGTCGAGTTCGGTTTGGATGGTTTGCGTGAGAGATGAATAGTTGTGGCAGACACTTCAAAGAGCACGTAGTGACCTTTCGACTCTTATAGTTATGGCATGGCGGATAAGAGGGAAACCTCTAATCATCTTAGTACGTATACCTGGTACCGTGATTGACATCTGTTTATTTTGGAAATGGAGATCCGGAACTTCACAATCGTGAAGTTAAATTAGTTAAGATACAGTGGAGTAAAGCTCAAGAAGGCTAGATACTAGCATCATACCCTTTTCCTTGAGGGTGCATCCTTGATTTCTTTGTTTTAGGAGCTTTACGCATAATTGTTTCTCTCTTTCCAAAGTATATCACCTAGGCCGTATCTTCGATCCTTAGGTAGAAGCCAATGGATGTAAACATGTATTTGAAACATGTTATGGTTGATGGTTGCAAGTGGTTGCTAATGGTTGCCTGTGAATGCATATGCATACGTATTAGGCACTAGATCAGTTCAGACGCTTTCATATTGCATTTACATATATGTATTTGTTTGTAAATTGAACTTGATATGTTATCATATGGGTGTTGCATATGGATGAATGGTCATGCACGCATATAGTATTTACATAACTAGGGATGCTTGCATACATGGTTGGACGCATGGCACTGACATGACTCGCATTAAGGAGGTCGACTGAATCAGTAGACCGCCTGATTTTACAGTAGATAAAGACATATACACACACTATGCATATGAACATGAAAGCATTATAAATCTTTTAAGGACAATGGATGCCTGTGAGTGAATGGTTGAGTAGACGGGTGATTGGATGGTAGGACACATTCTTCCAAACTTGAAGATTTCGGGACGAAATCCTTTTAAGTAGGGGAGAATGTAACACCCCGTAATTCTGTAAAACTAAGATTCACGAATCAAGGCAGAATTAAAAGTTAAAATCAAAATAAAGGGAAACGGGTTGCGCCATTGCGTTCGTCTCGGAATTCTGCATGAAAACGAGTCTAAGTTTGCGTAAATCGGAGTCCGTATGAGGAAGATATGGCCTCCGGAAGTTTCAGCAAAGTTCAAATTTCAAAACAGACTCAGAAGCCCAGGTCGACTGGGGAGTCGACTGGGTAGTCGACCCCCCCCCCCCCAGGTCGACTGGGGAGTCAACCCCCCCCCCCAGGTCGACTGGGGAGTCGACCCCCCCCCCCCCCCCCCCCCGCTTTTTCCAGCTTTCTGAACCTGATTCATTTCTCTGTATCCGGACGCCCTTCTGACCAGATTCGTTGACTTCTACACTATATAAACAGCCCTAGTCTTCTTCTCTATTCACAATTCTTTTCTATCCTTATGCTGCCTCTGAGAAAATATATAAATAAGTAATATATAATATAAATCAAGACGAGGAAATGCTGCTCAAGAAGAGGTTCAAGTCAAGCTAGGATTCAAGAGGAGGTTCAAACGACTTCAACTACTGTTTTTCTACGAATCTTAGCAACGCATTATTTCTGTGCTGATCTAATCTTTGTAAGTCAGTTATTTTTAGATTTGAACGTTTTTTTCCGATCGTGACATGAAATTAAAGGAATAAAAGAATATGCCAAATCTCTCTCTCTCTCTCTCTATTCGAATCAGTGCCTATACTCTTGAACCTAATTAAGAATTGTTATGACTCGAGGACAAATAAGGCCGTGATTATGAAACTATGAACCATAAAACCATATGCCTATGACTATGAACATTTGCCTATGACTATGGACATTGCCTATGACTATGAACATTGCCTATGACTGTGACTATGACTATGAGGATTATTTCCTTGACTAAACCTATGCCTTTGATTAGAAAACATAAACTATTGCCTATGACATAACAAGAACATCTGTGATTAAACACCTATGATTCATGACTAGGAAAGTGTTGCTTAAGTTCTGTGATTATGAGATTGGGCCTAAATCCGATTATTTATTCTGCCTGTCCTTGGTTTTCTTTGGTTTTAGACCATGGGAATTTACCTATTAAGTTAGGTCTACCCATGTTCTTGAACCTGCGTCTCTATTCTGTCTATCCTTGGTTTTAGACCTTGGGAATTTACCTATTAAGTTAGGTCTACCCATGTTCTTGAACCTACGTCGTTATTCAAACCTTTTATGCCAGTTATTATGTCCATCCTTTTTCATAGCATCTTTGGTTCATTCCCTATTTTCTACGAGTCTAGATTTATCCATAATCTAGATTGAATCACGATTATACGAACGGTGGGAATACGATTTGGGCAAAATATGAAATTTACTAAAAACATAGTTATAAACTAGGAAATTGGCATAAATTGGGAACATGTATTATGGCATATTCATAGGAATGCAAATTGGATAAACTTGATATGAATTATAGATTGTGTAACCTAAATCTAGTATCGACGTGTAAACCTAGCATTTACATGAATAGTGAACTAGAGTAATAAGTCTAGTTTGACATGAATTAGAATTGTTGAATCGGAATTGGATTAGCTAATTTGGCACGGTAAGTATATTAGCATAAATTTGAAATTGGCCATAATTGGGAGTAATTGGCAGGTTTAGCAAAATCATGGTTAGTGACACTTAATTTGGTATAGTTTACATACCAAAAAGCATAAATATGATTTAGAGGGAGAAATGGGCCATAGAAATAAATGCAGACAATTTACAGAGTAACTGGGAAATAATTAAATTAGGATTAATTTACTTATAGAATTTGTCCTAAATGAGAAAATACAAATTTAGACAAATTAAAGGTTTATTAACGACATCTCTTTTAATAACACACCAGAAAGTTCTAGGGTGATAGAGAGGATAGTGTCTAGGCTTGGGTTTGGAAAATACAAGTTTCCTGCTCTCCCTGGCTATCCCTAACTGATCCGACGAACGGGATGGTTACTTTCAAAACTTGATTTGAAAATAAATTGAAACCCTTTGAACTTAGAAAACACGAATACGCCTAACCCGAGGTTAGACTGAGTTGCGATGTAAACCTGCCCGGAACCAACCGGCATATCCAGTATTCACAACAATATCTGTCTAATGTGAGTGGTCGCGGCTTTAATTTATTTAGTTAAAGCTAGAACAAGAATGGTAGGGTTAAGTTAACTAAGACACTTAACCGGTTCAACATGATAACTAAATTGATGGGTGGGGTTAGGTTCAGACTGACACTTAACACAGTTAAGCTAGAATGGGAGGGTTAAGTCCATAGGAACACTTAACCAACTTAACACAGTTAAGGAAAAATGGGAGGGCTAAGTCCATAGAAACACTTAACCAAACTCAAGGTAGCAAGACAAGATTTGTAGGGGTTAAGTAAAATCTATTACACTTAACCAAATTAACATGTTAGCTAGACTAGAAGGTGGGGTTAAGTAAAGTTAAAACACTTAGCCAAATTAACATGTTAACTAGACTAGAGGTTGGGGTTAAGTAAATATACTTAGCCAATTTGATACGTTAGTTGGGATAGACCGTAGGGTAAAGTAAACTTGAACACTTAACCATCAGATTGTGATAAATGAATAGGGTTAAGTCTAAAACATGAAGGGATAATACTTAACCATTAATAAAAACATGACAGTTAAAACAGACGGGCAAGGAACACTTAACCAATACAGGATGATTGGGTAGGGTTAAGTAATAAGAAATACTTAACCAATATAACTTGGTTTATGGTAGGGTTAAGTCATCATAAATTACTGATAACACTTAACCAGATTAATAGGATGAATGAAGAGGGTTAAGTTGGCTTGAATGGACTAATGACACTTAACCAATCAAAATTGACGGGAAAGGGAACTAAGTAGTAAACCTTAGTCAAGAAAACAACGATTCTGGAAACTAAGTGGTAAATCTTAGTTAGTAAAACTAAGTAGTAATTCTTAGTATAACACGGGAAGGAGCGAATGTCCATCTAAGCAAAAAGGAGGCTCCAACGAATTGGGTTACGAAGCCCGAGGCTTCGAGCGGACGTGAGGGTACTCTTGGTATCCCTCTGTGAGGCTGCAGATGATCCTCTTGGGCTCACAGAGGTTAAGGTCTGCGTAGAAGAACCAGGGGTATGCCTTGGTTGCAATATGTGGCAACCTAAAGACTAGGATGGACCGGCGTGATTCGGCGAGAAATCGGTAGCCTTGTGATAGCAACTCGTCGTCTACCATCCATCTTCAGTCAATCGAGATACGTGAAGTGGAAAGGCGGAGAACTCCAAAAGACCATATACTTGATATCTAGTTATGGGTGAGGATGGCCATAGGATAGTGGGGCACTGGGGGCCGGCGTATAGTTCTCATTTTTCAAGGTGTGCCTTTCATTAGTTGAGGGAGGGGTCAAGTGGGACCATAGCCACTGAAATAAAAACAGACCTTAGTATCTGCATCGACAGATATCTGAAAGCTCCCGACCGAGTTCTGTATTCCTTGATTTGCCCTGACAAAGGACTCGGGTCGCACATTACGGGACATGTGCATCTAGACAAGCGATAACGATTCGCGATACATGCGTGGGAAGTATAGGAACATATATCACTCTAGGTAGTGTGTCCTAGACTTGGGGGCATCGTTCGACAGGTAGCATAATTCCTAGTTGAACTAGGTGGCATAAATCCTGAATCGGAGAAGCGTTCAGCAGGCAGCGTAAAATCTAGTTGAATCTAGAAGGCACTTAGTAGAAAACCATAGATTAAATCTAGGTAACAAATAAATAAGTGGATGCCTGAAGGCGATGGAAAATACAGGGATTGGGATCACGTTAGCGTTACTAGTTGGGACATTAGTTAGCTGGTGCAGAGATATAGAAACCATTAAAATAAGGAAATAACGAAGCGGCGAAAGTATTAGAGCATATCCAGTTCATCTTATCTTAGTATATCTTGTGTCAATCTTGTCTAATCTTGCTGACCCTATCATCATGGTGTTATCTTGTATTCAGTTAATTCAGGTCGTTTTGTTTTCCATGTTCACATGCTAGAAGTTACTGAACTTACTCAGGCTTTATGTCTGACTCTGTTTTTCTTTCGTCTTCTTTTCTTCCGTTCCCCCCCCAGGTAGTAAAGGAGGGAATAGTTTAGCTCAGGTTAAATAGGACTGCCACTCTTTCCAGCTTGAAGAATTGTCGAAGTTTGCTTGGATTCTCTTTTCAGATGCTATGGCTGGCTTTTGCTAAAATCGGGGAATATGAATGTTGTTTTATGCTTCTTTATTTTGTAAGACAGATGATACTCTGATATTGTAAAGAAATCATTGCACAAACTATTTTATCAATAAAACAAAGTTTTATTTTCCGCTGTTTAATATCTGTCTGTCTTGTAATTTATCTGCATCTTTTACCATAAAATGCTCCACAGAACTTAGTGCATTCCCTTTGTGAGTGACACTAACGGATGTGGGGTGTCACAGACTTAGTAAGGAAAGTCCTCAAGGAGGCGCATCACTCGAAGATGACCATATATCCCGGAGGGGATAAGATGTACAGGGATATGAAACGCAATTTCTTTTGTCCTGGAATGAAAAAGGACATGGCAGAGTTTGTTTCGAAGTGCATGGTGTGCCAACAAGTAAAGGCCGAGTCGAAGAAGCCCGGTGGGCTATTACATCCTTCGGAGGTTTCGCAATGGAAATGGGAGTGTATCTCGATGGATTTCGTGGATGGACGTCCTAGGTCAAGGAAGGGAAATACTAGCATATGTGTCATAGCTGATAGACTCACGAAAAGTGCTCACTTCATTCTGGTAAAAAGCAAAAGGACCGCATCATGGCTAGCGCCTATTTACCTTCGAGAGATAGTACGGTTGCACGGGGTTCCTTCTAGTATAGTTAGTGATCGTGACCCGATTTTCACTAGCCAGTTTTGGAATAGCCTACAAGAAGCAATGGGTACACGACTAAGTTTAAGCACGGCCTATCACCCACAGACGGATGGTCAAACCGAATGGGTAAGTAGCATACTAGAGGATCTCTTGAGATTATGCATTCTTGATTTTGGTGGTACTTGGGAAGACCATCTCCCTCTCGTGGAGTTTGCATACAATAATAGCTACCAAGCTAGCATAGGAATGGCACCGTTTGAAGCCTTGTATGGAAGACCGTGCAAGTCACCAAATTGCTGGTGGGAGACGACAAACAGGCTTATACTTGGGCCCGACATGATAAGGGACACTTCTGAGAAGATTGAGTTGATACGAAGACGGATGAAAACGGCCCAATATAGACAGAAATCTTATGCGGACAAGAGAAGGACGGACCTAGAGTTCGAAGTCGGAGATATGGTCTTTATAAAAGTTTCTCTTTTTCGCAATGTGGTTCGTTTTGGAGCGGTTGGAAAGCTAGCACCAAGATTCGTAGGACCATTCCCTATCACTGAGAGGATTGGGCAGATGGCCTATAAGGTAGACTTACCCGAGAAGCTGACCGGAGTAGACAATGTCTTTCACGTCTCGCATCTCCGAAAGTGCTTACATGAGTCAGCCGAAGTGGTTGAGCCAAGCATCCTTGAAGGCGTAGAAGTGGAAAAAGAAGCAACATTGAGGCGAGTTCCGATTCGTATCTTAGGAACGGAGACCAAGAAGCTTAGGAATCAAGAAGTCAAGCTAGTTAAAGTACAGTGGAGTGAAGCCCAAGAAGAAGCAACTTGGGAAACCGAAGAGAAGATACGCGCGCTTTACCCATTTCTTTTTGAGGGTACATTCTCGATCTGTTTTCCTATAAACTTGAAAACCTTTCGTATCATGCTTTTACTACCTATGTTTGCCTTATTATCTTCTCGATCTTATCTTGAGAACCTTAGGTTGAACCATATGGATGTAAAATGTGATTGAAACATGTTATGGTTGATGTTTGCAAGTGGTTGCAAGTGGTTGCTAGTGGATGCATGACACACATTAGGCACTAGATCGGCTCAGTCACATTTTCATGTTGCATATGCATGAGTGCTTTTACTTGTACATGGATGAAACTTGTTATGCTATCACTTGGATGTGGCATATGAATGAATGTTATGTGCACTCATGTAGAGATTATAAATTATGTTAGGAATTTGCTTACATGTTGGACTCATTACACTAACATATCTCGCATTAAGGAGGTTTACTGAATCAGTAACCGCCTGATCTTTTGCATTAGATAAGTACATATACACACACTTTCTGCATATGTTCATACAGCACTAGAAATTTTTTAAGGGCAATGGTTGCTTGTGGATGATGTTTTGAGTAGATGGATGGTAGGATACGTTCTTCCTAACTTAGATATTTCGGGGACGAAATCCTTTAAGAAGGGGAGAATGTAACAACCCGTATTTTTATAACGTGTTATAACCATAAATCAGGAGAGAATTAATTTTTAAGATAAGAATCAAGGACAACGGGTTACGCCATTACGTTCGTCTCGAAATTCTGCTTGGAAACGAGTCCGAGTTTTCGAAAATCGGAGTCTGTATGACCAGGTTATAACCCTTTGAAGTTTTCAAGAATTTTCAAGTTCAGAACAGCTCAGAATTCGAATTCAAATTTCGAATTCAAACCCCAGAACGGACTGGGCGGAAAATTTCCCGCCCAGGACCAGGTCGACCTTGGGGTCGACCGTAGTGTCGACCTGCCCAGGGCCAGGTCGACCATAGAGTCGACCTGGGTGTCAACCTGGTTGTCGAGCCGATTTTTGAGTCAGAGTTCACTCTGATGTTTCTAGTCCGATTTCTGTCTAAATTCGTTGGCCTGACCCTATATAAACAGCCCCTAACTCTAGTCTCTCTACAAAAATTCTCTCTGACCTTATGCTGCTAAAACTCTGGTTGAAAAGTTAGAGAAAAGGGATTGCTTCTTCTCCAACAAGGCTACGTGTAAAGTATTGTTGTTTGGGGGATTTCTGTTAGACTCGAGATTCAACATCGCCTCTTTGTTTTCTAATTCTCAAACCACGATCTGTAAGCCCCAGTTGCTTTTAGATCTAAACTTTAAACTTAATATGGACATGTTGTAAATCAAGATTGAACCTAAGTATGATAATTATCTTGGATCTATCATTGTTCATTTTGGATCTATATTTTGGATCTACTATTTGTTCACCTTGGATCTATTCATCTTGAATCTTGACTTGTAGGAATATTTACATGAAATTGATTTGGGGCCTATACATGTTGTAGATCTAAAACCCTTAACGTCCATAATATTCATGCCTGTGATGTTGAAACAATTGTTATTCACAAGTTTGGGGTTATTATCTTATGTCAACTGTTACCATGACTATCACCCTATTTTGCTAGATTTGATATTTGAGACCACTATTCCATATGCTAGTATTGTTGTAATCATTCATCCCAAGTTATACCATGCTTGACTTGTAATCACTTTTGCCACCTTATGCCAGTTCTTCCTATGTTATTCCCTAATTAGATTTGTTTGTATCGATTCGAGTTTACGTGCGATGGGAATGCGATTGGGTAGATTAGGAAAAACCTGAATTTACGATGAACTTGAAACATGAACATTGTTATAACTTGAACCTGGATATGGACATGAACTTGACATGAAAACTTGAACATGGACATGACGCTAGAATGAATTGGAAAATGGCCAACTTGAGGTGGGGTTGAGTTTGCAGTGTAAATCTTCCCGGAACCGCCCGGCGAATCCGGTGACTGCAAACTATAGGATCCAATGTGGGTAGTTGGTCATATCGCACGTAAAACCCGAGGTTAGACTATGTTGTGGTGTAAATCTGCCCGGAACCTCTCGGCAAATCCAGTGACCACAACAACTAGTCTAATGTGAGAGGTTGGGGTGCATTAATGAATTAATTCCACATGATAGGGTTAAGTCATGAACCACTTGAATATACTTGAACAATTTGACACGATGATTTGATAGGGTTAAGTCATGAATTGCTTGAACACACTTAACCAACTTGATACATGATTTGGTAGAGTTAAGTCACGAATTTGAATGACAACACTTAACCCATTAGAAACCCTAGTTACGCGGTCCTTTTCAGTAGTAAGTCACTTAGATGTATCACGATACCCTGGGACTTGGCAGGGCAGGGCACGATTACTAGGCTGATTGTAAGCGACTAGAACGACGGCTGAGTAGGTGCGCCATTGTAGGTTCAGGCGGATTATGGTCGTGCTCGTAGTCCAGAGTTAAAAAAGCAGGCATTGGGCACCCGTAGGTTTACAATGTGCCTGCTTGATTCGTGTCAGTGATTGGCACTATAGGACTTGATACACCCTATGGTGGACCTAGCACAAGTGACTACATTTCGTGATTGGGCCGTATGACACAGACACATGACGAGCTAGAACTTGTAGAGAGCCGATCGATTAGTAGATCGTACTGTAGGACCCCGTAATGGGTCATTTCATGATATTGGGCCAAGGGATCATTTCATGGTTAATACTTGACATGGGTTAGAATACTAGTATAGTTGGTGCAGCGAATCTTGAATATGCGATGCTAGACTTGATTTATCTTGTTATCTTAGTTATCATGCCAGACTTATCATCATCCTTATGTTTACTCTCCGTTTATTCATGTCTTGTTAACTTTACTAGTTTCTATACTGAAAGTCACTAGGGCTTACCAGTCTTTATGACTGACCCTTTTTCTTTCGCCCCTTTTTCTTTCGTCCCCCCTCCCCCCCCCCCAGGTTCTCAGGGAGGAAAATCTAGCTCTTAGCTTGGATTTAGCTTGCTTTCTATCAGCTCATGTACGGTTTGGTCTTGAGCTATGTTATGGCTGCACATCTGCTATTTTTGGGGAATAATTTACTTTTGTTATTTTAAGTTTATGCTTCTTTATCTAGAACTTGATGTAATGGAATAATGACAATTTGTACTTTGGATATATAAGGTTTTGACTCTTTTCTTGAAAGTAATGATATTTGGTTTTTTATTTCTACCGCTGCTTTATTTATGTTCTGTCTTGTGATATCTCTATGCATGTTTACCTAGATAATGCTCCACCAAAACCAATGCATTCCCTTTGTGAGTGACCCTAGCAGAGGTGGGGTGTTATACACCTCCTTTGTACGGCTCAATCGGTACAACTACAACTCGCCTTTCCAGGCCTTCTCCAATCCAAAAGAAAATAAAATAGCCAAGCGGCTTGCCAAATAGGCTCATAAATCACCAAATCCATATAAAAATAAACGTGTACCTTTTTGTCGGGCATATCATTATACCCTTTCCATCTGCTGCCCTGTCAGCATATACAGGTGTATTCCCAAACAAAATTCCAATTTTATCCTCAAAATTAAATCCTTCACGCGTCCAAGCCAAATCTCATTCTTAACTCAATCTCCATCCATTATCAATTCCAACTCTTAACTTACCAGTCTACACCATTTCAGATTCCTTTCTCACAATTCAAAATATGATCCTACTTGATATATTATCTCCCGATTCAATTTCCGGTTAATTGGTTTCAATTCAATTCATATTTTCTTCCCCAATTTCCTATTTAATTTAATTTTTGTTCAAATGATCTCCTTGGGAGTTTTTAAACAGTTCAGCTCTTCCAAAAATCAAATATTTCTTTTCAGGATTCAAAACAACTTGTTTTTCTCAAAGCAATTCAAACCAAAATCTTGGGTAGTAATCCGTCACTTAGAACTCGGAAATGAACACTAATGATGTGGCCAGCATCATCGGAGTTATTCCCCAGCTATCGAAGTGAGTTCAATACTATATCACTTATCAAAACCGTAATTAAATATTTCCATTTTGAAATTTATTTCAAAATACCAAACACGATGCTCATAAAACAAATTAAAATCTCCAGGATTTTAAAATTCTCATATATTCAATCCAAGTTCATTTGCAATCACCTTTTCCACTTTTGGGAATTTTAATTCAAATTTTGATTTTAATTTCAGATTTAATAAATCTGCTTATATATTAAACGAATTCTAATTGGTTACTTATATAACCACTTCATTGATAATCAACCAAGACTTCCAATATACTATAATACTTCAAACATTAACCATTCTTTTACATTAAAATATAATTTAGGTAAAATTAGTATGTTTACCCTCTTTCAAAACATATTGTGTTGGTTTATCGTACTTGAGTGTTTAGAAACCCTTATCGATACAGTGGATCAAACTGATCGACCAGAACTCATAAGCAACTCAACCAATAAATCTCCACAATATAAAACAATTTTTATAAAATCTACAAGTACGTTCACTCGTACATATGCACTCAACTCAATCTAGGGTATTGCTAACCCCATCTCTACTGAGTTATGCCACAGAGCCAAGGTAATTACTTAACCTTCAACTCTGATACAACTGTAATGACCCGAGGCAGTGGGCTAACCTCCCACCGTAGCTTACAGAGATACCTTAGAACTGCTTTTACGGCCAGCCTCTCGACTCGACCTACCCACATTGTCGGGAGATGTAGGGGCAAGAGTCTCCCGTTCTCCACCAAACGCGAAGCGAGAACCCCCTATCATCTGTACCAATTAAGCAACCAGCTTTGATACCACTGTAACGACCCAACAATTTCCGGCCTCGAAAATCGACAAAAATACCTTTACCGTAACTCATGCCGATCCTCCAAGCACCGAAAACACTGGATAGTTATTTGAAAGAAATTAGAGGATGAGACAAGAAAGAAAGAAATATTAGAATAGAAGAAGAAGAAGAAGAAGAAGAAACAACACAACACAAAGTCTCACATCGCAGCGGAACAAAGTATAATACAGAAATAAATCTTTATTGAGAGCTTTAAAAATACTTACAATATCAGAGTACATCACACAATGGGACAGTTATAATAACCTGTTCCCATATACAACACACACAGCGGAATAATAGCTATATAATATCATACGTTTGAACATCTCCAGCTCGTCTCTGGACTTCACAGCATTCGATAACCTGAACCTGTACACCCCAGGCTAACCAGAGCATTTACAAAGCACTGGGTCAGTCTGGTGAACCAGAGTGAGATAAACTCGTATAGTATTAAGGGTAAATCAACCAACATGATTTTAAAGTTCGAAATCTTTTCAAAAGAAAAGGATAATTGTAAGACCAAATCCACACATAAAACGGATGGTTTTTACCTTACGATAACCCAAAACAGTTTTGAAACCAATATCTTGTCTGATATTATAATAATGTCTAAATACAAGTAAATAGAAATCTAGTAGAACGCTTGCATCTCACGCTCTACATATATAGTATATAAACAAAACCGTGTGCTCTTATTGGAGATTGGATTCCGACTATGACAAGGTATGGGACCACCTGCCGATAGTGTATATCTAGATACGAATACACTGGGTTCAACAAGAACATCTTGCAACCTGGCCCACACAAGACAGACCACTCATTTTGCTTGAGTGTATCGAATGTATATCACCGACGGTTGGGATCACCAACCGTCTCTCGAAAAGGGACAGCATCAAATCTAGATTTAAGAAGCAAATAGGAATTTCTCTATATAGTTGATTATACACCCTAATGGGAGAGACCGACATAGCCATGTTGCCTGCCCAATTTTAGTCATTTCCCGGTTGGTGAGGCTTGATGTTTAGATTAACTTTTGAACACTTGGTCACCATTCACTTTGAATGCCACATCGCCAGATCCTCCAGATATCACTAATTGATGTACAAAAAAAATACTCTAGTTAGAAGTCAAGAGAACGGCAATTCCCACCAACAACTATAGCACGTTTGAAGAAATCAACGTACGTGATCTTTTGGAAATACTATGTCAGACATCCGTCCATACAAGTCATCCAGGAATAGGATGAACCGAAGGCACTCTCCTACTGCATCCATATAGGAATCAACCCATGGATCAGTAGCGAGAAATCCTTGCTACTCGTAGATTCCAACCACGACATAATCACAGTTTATCTCTGCTTGCCAGGCAGAGAATATTAGTGGTTCTTCCGTGTATGAAAATCCACAGTCTTCAATGCCCCATCTCGATCATCTTCTGAGATCTCCACGTATTTGTTGGTCGGAATGGTTTTTGAATATAAATTCGATCCCGGTCTTTCCATACCAACAATCATATTGGACAGATTTGATAGTCAGTGTTTTAACTACCAAAATAAACAGTTTTTCAATCATGACACTCCAATGACTTCACTGGTTCAGTATTTAGCATCACTTGGCCTTTTTAATTAAAATAAACTAATTCACTTCTGCTTAATTAAAACTCCTAACTCTTAAATATTTAGAAATACAATAATTGAATTCTTAATTAATATACCAGTGTTCTCAACACCATTTCTTTATAATACTTGGTAAAATAACCATATTCAATTTACACTTAATTCTCCTTTCAAAGACATTTCAACATCATTCCTTATTATCTAAAACATGGAAAATCCATTCAACTCATTTTTTTCTTTAAATAGCATTACGTAATATCTTGTATTCCCTTCTCGAAACCATAACTACATTGATTAGTATAGAATAAAACTAACTTTACATTTTCTTTACTTCGATCTCTCGTTATATATGTTTTCCAATTCTCACCAATGTTACATTATTTCACTAGTGGAAATAATGAACCATCACTAACCTCTTTTATGATTACCAACTAATATCATCTTCAGATAATCCTGATGTTGTTCAAGTTGGAGTATTTTAATTACCTCTCATACCTTGATCAACAACGTTCTTATCCTCAGATAAAATATATGGTGTAATCAACCCAATATTCCATTTCAGTCTCAAACAATTTCCATCATAACTTGGATTTGGTTATACCACCCCATGGGCTAGTCCTTTAAACTCAATTCACTTTTACCAATCTCCTTTCAAATCTATTTAACCATTCCCCACTTTGGGAATCTTATTTCAAATTTCCCTTTTTACTTGATCTCATTTCAAATAACGTTAATTCAATATTAACGCTTTTACACTCTGAATCTCATTTATATACTCTGGATAGCCTTAAAACCCTTTTATCGTAATCTCCTTTCACTTAATTCATATAATTAAGTAACATTTATTTCCTTTCACCATTCAATTTGATTACATCTCACATCGGTCACTTTTTAAATAAATTCCCGTTTAAAAAGTAAATTTCCAAATTATCATTAATTACAATAATAACTTATTTCAATCATTAACTACATTAGTAGTTAATTTCTTTATTTACTAAAATAAATAGTAAATCCTTTATAAAACCTTATTTACATTTAAACAGTATTCATTAAACTATTTTAATCGAAAAACACCAATTTGATAATCAATTTCAATTCAAACTGGTCGATTTAATTAATTCAAAACTCGATTATCTCATTTACCGATTCTAATTAGTCCTCACCTTAAATTAATTAAAAATATAATTAATTTCCATTAATTGTTTATTTACAAAACAATTATCAAAGTTCAACCACTCGATTCATTTCTTATTCTCATACTTGTAAATCTGATTTAATATCATAATTTATTTTATAAAATTAATTATTAACAAATCAAAACCTTAAATAAATAAAATATTTATTTAATTTCCTTTTATAACTTTTATTCATAATAATATATTTAAAAATCTAGCTCCAGTTATAAAATAAATTTTATAACTGCATCCCTATCGATTCACTTGACGGTGAATCAATATTTATAAAACGATTGATTTTATAGGCCATAAGCTGCCAAATACTAAACGAATACCGCCCATTGGTGTTAACAAAACACAGGTTGACTTTTCAGTAAATGATCACAAACCAAACCAATCACCAATTATGACAGTTCATATATGATAATATGAAAATAAATAATATATTTGAGGGATCCGGTTGGGTCCCTCCAGCCTGTTCTTCCCTGAAATCACAACAGTTATCTCAAATCAGATCATTTCTGTTCCAATTAACTGAAATACATAACGACCATTTAGCATTAACCACAACCAATTCAAACAATTCAACCCATTAAACACGTTTATTTTATAGACGTGACCAATCAAGGTGAGTTACCTTTATTGGAACCAATCGTTAAAAATAACGATTTGGTATTTCACTGAAATTAAACACGGTTTAGTTTCATCAGTTAAATCAACAAACAAATGTATAACTAGCAAATAGACAACCATTAGCATGAAGAGCACACAAAATAAAAACCCAATTTATATAAAATATAAATGGGAAAACTGAGTGAGTTTATCTCACCTTTGTTTCATTTATCGCCGAAGAGGTCCATTTTAATTAAATTAAACTGGTGTTTAATTCAATTAAAGATTCCGATTGCTCCCAGCTTCGTCCATGCTGACTCCAAAATGCAGTGTTCCTCATTATGGTCTCTGTGCACTTGTTTGGATCAGTTAAGATATGCACTAGTCATAATCAATTCAGTTATATGATTTAATTAAAGGGATCAATTTTCTTAATTGAATATTTATAAATTAATTTTGTTCTTAATAATGTTACTCAGACCTCAAGAAAATCTCAATCCCATTCATGTTGGAATCATTTTCTGTTCTTAAATGCTCCTGTACTGCACAGTCTTTTTTTAGTTCTATACGTATGGTACTAAGTTTATGATTAATTAAAATAAACATAAATAGATTAATTAGTGTTAAAACCCATATTTACGATGTTAACAACGGGTCGACCAATTCCTCTTTGTTACTTCCTTCCGTTCGTTTGAAATTTGATTCCCAGAAAACCTGTAACAGTTCATGTTCAAAATCATAATTTAACTATAGTTAAGTCCTTAACCACTGCATTAATAAAAGCTAATTATGTTTACAATTCATTTCAGTGAATGGTTCCATTATCTTCCAATTTGATTCTTCCATCCGTTAAAGATTGCCGCCCATACCTGTCCACGACCTTGATAATATGAGTTAATTAAAATAAAACCCCTTAGTTACTTTTGTAACAACTAATTACTCCTTCTATTATTATGTTATCCAATTACATGTTTGAATATAACAACTACTTAGTATATCTCTTCCATCCGTTCTATGTTCTGCTTGAAATTCCTTTTTTCAACCTTGTGATGATTTATAGTTAGGATTATCATTTAGGGAAAAATTTAAGTAATTAAATTCAGAACTTAATTAACCCAGTTACGTGATTATTAAAGATCAAGTCGACCTTGTTTTGATTTGCTCCTATATTCGATTTTCGTTTCCCATCAGATTTCCCAAAACTTGGACCCGCTGTCCCTCACTACTCCACCGTCGCACTCCAGTTCGAGCCACCGCACCAACCTCCAGTTCGTCGTAGCAACATCAGGGGCCATCAATTGATGCGGCCCTCCGTCCCTGTCTTCCATCAGTATCAGCTCGTCACTGGCCTCGCTACTCGCTCCAGAACCCCAAAGAAACGTGCCGGCCTTCATGCCAGAATTCGGTCATCCTAGTTCGCCGTAGCTGATCATAACCGGTTTAAAGCTCGAGCTCGAAGAGTAGAATATTTTTCTATTGAGGAATTCTAGATTTAAACGATGGTTTGGGTGGAAAAATCATGGATAAGATTGTAAGTTTCAACCGTGAATTAAGAAGTGGAGGCGCACAAATGTTTGTTGACCGTGCTTTATTTTTGACTTAGGGTTTGGAAAATAACGTTGGTATATATATAGGCAAAGAATAATAGTATTTTATTTTTTTAACGAAACTTACGGATAAAGTATTTGATTAAAACTGCTACAAATGATTTTTTCTGATAAAAATGCTAATCTTAGTGTAAAAAGACATTCCGGATCCAATGGGACAAGTTTCGTCGAATTCCGACATCGTATGAAAAAATTCCTTTATAAAACCAGAAATAAACATGCTTTTTAATTTACCACGATCACTAGATAAACCCGGTCACCTTGAAACTTTGAAATCCTACAATAATTTGTTGATACGAACCCAACGGCACCAGTTTCATCGCATTCTGAGACCTTTTCCTCGGTAGGCTATTTTTAACACGCACCGCAATGCCATTTTGAACACCAAATTTGTCGGTCTCTAAAAATAACAAATTATATACCTATCCTGACTCTAATCGACGATACGAACTCAACGGGACTGGTTTCGTGGCCTATTTCTATTGTCTGCTCAAGTTATACCCAAATATCCCTTTATTCATTTAAATACGCACTATAGAAAATAACTGGGCGTTTACGGCTACCGTGGTCACATACGACATCGGTTTGCCACACAATTCAACACCTTACCATAATTTAACGATACGGTTCCAATGAAACTGATTTCGTCGAAAACCGAGTCCGTTTGCAAAATGACCATTTTAAAGGCCTATATTTTAATAACGATTTCCACAGCGATTATTTCAAAAAAAAATTGGCCATAACTTACTATCTATAACACGAAATCTGGATTTTTCTCTTTCATATGAAAATTATCATCAATACGGTTCCAAAGTTTCTTGTTTCACAGAAATCCGACTTATATCGGATCCTATACTCTCAGTTGAAGTTCAAAACTCCAACTTACGAACTGCTGCGCTATTTCGAGCTCGATTTATAATTATATAAATATATAATGTTCGAACTTCGTTGAAGTAACGAATTAAATATTAAATTCCATCGATATTCCAAATAAAATATTTAAACTAATTCAAATATTCAGATTCAAATGGTCAAAAAACACGGGTCGTTACAATGTGGCATTCAAAGTAAATGAATGTATGATCTATCAAAAGAAACGTTATGACCTCAAACCTCATCTACCAGGAAATGACAGAAATCGGACAGGCAGCATGGCTAAGTGGGTCGCTCCCACTAAGGTGTATATCACCTATCTAGAGAAAATCCATTTCATTCTTTATCTACTATCGATGTTGTCCCTTTCGGGAAACGGTGGGTAGCTCCCAACCGTTGGTGGTATACATTTGATACACTCAAGCGCAATGAGTGGTCGGTCATGTGTGGGCCGAGTTGCAAGACGTTCTTGTTGAACCCAGTGTATTCGTCTCTGGAGATACACCATCTGCAGGTGGTCCCAAACCTTGTCATAGTTGGAATCCAATCTCCAATAAGCGCCCGCGGTTTTGTTTGTATACTATATATGTGGAACGTGAGATGCAAGCGTTCTGCTAGATTCTAATTACTTGTTATTAGACATTATTATAATATCAGAGAAGCATTGATTTCCAAAATGTTTTGGGTTATCGTAAGGTAAAAGCCGTCCATTTTTATGTGTGGATCGGTCTTACGATTATCTTTTCTTTTGAAAAGGATTTTGAAAAATTAAACCAAATGATTTGAGTTTACTCACACCAGTCCCATGACTGACCCAGAGTTTATTTTGTTTTGTTTTCCCTAAACTCTTGGGTGCCCAAATTAGTACGGGCAGTCAAGTAGTTCAGGTCTTTATAGATATACTTGGAGGAGCTTGAAGCAGGAGGCTTCAGGATTATTTAACTATTGTTATTTCAGCTGTGTGTTAGTGTTGTACTCTGATAATGTTATTGTATATATATATACTGTTTTATTTCAAAGTTATGTTATAATATATTTTATTTGTTCCGCTGTTAGATTTGTGTTTACTCTGATTGTGTTCTTCTTCTTCTATTCTAATTTTCTACCTTATCGATTCTCACCCTCTAATTTCTTTCTATTAATGATCAGGAATTTCCTATGTCTGAATAGTCAACATGGTAGTTTTGTGTTGATTTTCAGAGTCGAAAATCTCGGTTCGTTACAGTGGTATCAGAGCTGAAGGTTAAGTGATTACCTTGGCTCTGTTGCGTGACTTAGTAAAGATAAGGTTAGCAATACCCTAGATTGAGTTGAGTGTATATATACGAGTGAACGTATTTGTAGATTTTATAAAAAAATTGTTTTATATTGTGGAAATTTATTGGTCGAGTTGTTTATGGGTTCCGATCGATCAGTTTGATCCACTGTATCGGTAGGAGTTTCTGAACACTCAAGTATGAAAACCTACACAGTATGTTTCAAAAGAAGGTAAATGAAATAATTTACCCAAAATATATTTTCATATAAAAGAAAGGTATATCTTAGAATTATTATTATATATTGGATGTGTTGGTTGATTATAATGAAAATGGTTATATAAATAACCAATTTGAGTTCATATAAATTAAAAGCAGAATAATTAAATCTGAATTAAATTAGAATTGGAATCAAAATTATGTAAACTGGGAGGAGTGTTTGTAAGTAAATTTTTGTTAAGTATAAGAAAATTTTAAGATCCTGGGAGATTTTAAAATTTGTTTTACAAGCATTATGAAGGATATTTTGAAGTATATTTCAATGTGGAATTGTTTAAATGATTCTTAAAGTGATATAGTATTGAACTCACTTAGATAGCTAAGAAATAACTCGGATGTCATCAGTGTTCATTTTCGAGTTGTAAGTGATGGATTACTACCAAAGATTTTGTGTTCAAATTATTTTGGAAAAAGGAAGTTGTTTTGAATCCCGAAGGGAAATAATTTATTTTAGAAAAACTAAACTGTTTAAAATCCCCAGGAAGATAGTATGAATTAAAAACAAATTAAAAAGAAATTTGTGAAAGCAAATATGAATTGAAACCAATTAACTAAAAATTAAATTGGAATATAAATATATCAAGTTAAACCAGATCTTGAATTATGAGATAAGAATCTGAAATGGTATTAGATTGGAGAGTCAGGAGTTGGAATCAAGAATGGAACTTTGGTTTGAAATGGAATTTTGGCATGGATACGTGAAAGATTTGGTTTTGAGGATAAAATTGGAATTTTGTTTGGGAATGCATTGGTATATGCTGAATTGGCAGCAGAATAAAAGGATATAATGATATGCCTAACAAAAAGGTACATGTTTATTTTTATGGGTTTGGTGATTTATGGGCCGATTTGGCAAGCCGCTTGGCCGTTTGATTTTCTTTTGGATTGGAGAGGGCCTAGAGAGGCGAATTGAGGTTTGAACTATTGACCGGTAAAAAGGAGGCGCTGGCAAAAAATTTGGAAAATTTCGGGTGCTAGAAAATTTTCAGGATATTAGAGAATTATCGTTGATAAGAACTAATTTATATTTTAATTGAAATTAAATTGGTTCAGTTGAAAATAAGGTTAGTAAGTAAACAAATAAATTTGTACTAGTCAATAGGGTTTGTTCTCTACCTTAGCAATTTCGAGGACGAAATTATTTTAAGGGGGGAAGAATGTAACGACCCGCATTTCTACTGTATAATAATTAATTTATTTAATTATATAAATAGGGATTGAAAGATTGAAATTGTTGTTGAATTAAATTATAGTGAATTTTTAATTAAAATAAATAATATAATAATATATTTAATTTCTGAAATATTAGAAATAGTGGAATTCACAAAATGGCGTGAATTGGATTATCTATGATATTTAATTCAGTTTAGAATTGAATTAGAATAACGAATATTTTATTTGAATGACAATTTGAACGTATAATTATATTATAATTAAAATCGAGCTCAAAATGGCGCGGCAGTTTGCTATTTGGCGATTTGAACTTCAACTGAATGTACAAGGTCCGTTTTAAATCGGATTTCTGTGAAACAAGAAATGTTAGGAGCTGGTGAAGTATATTTTTCTAATGGAAGAGAAAAATCGAGATTTCGTCATGTAGATTTTTAGTTATGTCCAAATCAAATTTTAGAAAAGTCGCTATGGAATTCCTTTATAATTTATATTGATTTATTTATATTTTAAAATGGATTTTTAAATATAAATCGAATATCGATGTAACACTGGATTTCAAATATCAGATTATAAATCATAGTGTAGCAGTATGATATTCTATTGTGTATATATACAATAATATTTATTATTAAATATTAAATTTAATTGTTTTTAAATATATTTATATATTTAAAAGGGTTATTTAGAGCTTTAAAAATAGCCAGTTTTTTAAATGACCTTAGAATTCGACGAAACTAATTTTGTTGGATCCGCAATATTAAATTATTTTTAGAATTCAATTTTCGTTATTTTTGAAGTCAGTATGTGGTCGTACGGGATTTTAATGTGAAAAACAGTCAGTATTCTAACAGTTAAAAATATGTTGTGTGAGCAAACGAAGTCAGAATTCGACGAAACCCATTTCGTTGGGTCCGCAACGTCGAACTCTAGCTGCATGTCCAGTTTCATGATTTTTGGGTATTGTATGTGATCACAGGAATTTTAGAGGGCAAATGCAAACAGCGATAGCTTAAAAAGAAATAAAATAATCGAATAAAAACATATTTTTTCTACTCTATAAGTAATCTCAACTCTTGCCTAACCCTAAATCAGACTTCCCCTTGGTCAAAATGCGCAGCCACCACCCAAGAAAATTCGAACAGTGAAAAATCAATTTCAAAAATTCCAATCAATTCAAAATAAAATATATAAATCAAAACGTGGGTATATTTGAGATCCAGACGAGATTCTCTTCGATTTAATCTCCATTTTGAAGGGTGCGATGGAAGTTGTTTTGGTTGTCATTTTCATGATCGTGGTGTGAAATAGCACTTGTGGTCGGATTTTTGAGGAGAACGGTGATAAAGAGGATCAGAGTGTTCCTATAGACGACGGAAATTGTTCGATGTTGAATATCAGTAAAGGGGTACGAGTTTCAACTGATGGTGCAAGGGTGAGGGAGGTTAGAACGAGAGGAATTTTGGTATTCTTTCCTTGAATTTAAGCGAATCATGGAAGGAGATGATGGTGTTTAAAGCTTGGCAATGGGGTCTGTGAAATAACTGGAGCACGGTGGATTTTAGGAAGAAGAAGTAAACGAGCTGGTTTGAGTTATAAGGGTTTAGTTGGGCCTGATTAAAGTGGTAAAGCCCAAAATTTAACTTAATTTATTTATTTTTTATTTAGAATAGTATTTAACCTTATAAAATTCATAACATCGTCATACGATAACAGAATTGGACAAAACTGGATCTGTTAGGATCGTATGGACGAGAACTACACCATGGAACTTACCAGGAGTGAATTGGAGCTCGTTTGGATTTATGGTGAAATTAAACGCCGGAATCAAATCAATGACCAATTATCGTTATATAACGATAAACCGTCCAATGTGAGTAACTCTCACTAACTCTGCTCAACTTATATTTTTATAACGTATTTTTAAAATTGATAAATACTGGTTGTTGCTGTGTGTTGGCTGTTCAGTTGAACTGCTAGTTAAATTGGTTGAAAATATCGATAACGATATATATAAATCGTTAATCGAATATTGATTCTGTTTATCAAAATATCTCATATTCGTGTTATTTATGTTGATTAAGATCTGTGGATGCAGGGAAACAGGTTGAAGGGATCTAACTGGGTTCCTCAACATTTATTTGACTGTTTTCCATATATTGTGATATATGCTGTGACTTATAATCTGTTGATGATTATATGTGTTTGACCGCTGTTATTTGGTATTTTTAAATACCAAAGAAAATACTATAATGTGGAAAGAGAAATTTCAAACTATAATTTAAAATAAAATATTTGTATAAAATCAAAGGATTTTATATAAAAGGAAAATTTGAAGTGGTTACTAAATTGGGGAAGTTTATAAAATCAAAGAGTTAGAAAGGAATTAAAGGAAAATATTTGTAAAACATTTACAAATAAAATAGAAAGGCAAACATTTGTAAAACATTTACAAATGGAATTGGAAAGAGGAATATTTGTAAACAATTTTACAAATAGAATTTAAAGAGGAAATATTTGTAAATTATTTACGATTAGATTAACAGTAATATTTATTTAGAAATAGATAAAGTATAAAAGGAAATATTTATTTAGAAAATAAATGGAATTATATAAAGGAATTATTTATATGAAATAATTATAGACAAATAGAACAGGAAGTATTTGTAATCATTAGAGTTAATCGAATATGAGATATTCAATTAGAGTTAATCGAATCTTAATTATTCGAATAAGGAGTTGATCAAATATAGTTATTTGAGATAGAGTTAGTCAAACATAGTTATTCAGGATAAGTACCATTTTTGTATGACTGCAGCGTAATTCGCAGGGCTGTAGATAGCCTATGGCAGTCGGATGTTTCCTGAGGGAATCAGGCGTAACCATTGTGATCGCTGCGATCAAGAGTCAAGCGAATGGAGTTAAACAGAATATTAGTTAATCGATAGGAGTTAAATAAGTCGAGTTAGAGTTAATCGACTAGAGTTAGTCAGTTAGAGTTAATCAGTTAGAGTCAACCAGTTAGAGTTAGTCAATTAGAGTTACCATTTATAGCTAATCAATCAGAGTTAATTGATTAGAGTTAAATCGAATTAAAGTCATCCAAATGGAGTTAATCAAGTTCGAGTTAGTCGAGTATTAGTAAATTGAATAGAGTTAGTCAAAAGTAGAATTATCGAATATCGCTTATTCGAAGTAGAGTTATCGAATATAGTTTATTCGAGAAGAGAAATCGAATATAGTTTATTCGAGGTGAGTTAAATCGAATATAAGTTATTCAAGGTGGGTTAAATCGAATATGAGTTATTTGAAGGGAGTTAAATCGAATAAAGATTATTCGAGAGGGGATTGTAAGTTGAAATTCGATTATATTAAATTTGGGAAAGTGCTATATACTTTCCAGTCTCAAATCAAGATTTATTTATTTATTAATAAATTAGTCGTTGTTTATTTATTCAAATTAAGAAATAAAAGTTATATTTCAGTTATTATATTTCGAAAATATGAGATTATAGCACTATGGTTATAATCAAATGGTTTTGGTAAAAGAAGTGGATTCGTAACTAGAATCCGAGAGTTACGTAAGGAAGTTGTTAAAGGCTTAAAAGGTGAACTTTGTCTATTTCAAGGTTAGAAATGTTGTTCAGTTAAGGTCTAAGAGGTGATTGTACCCCAACTTGATTGACTTCATTTTTAACTGAGGGATGGGTAAGGTTCGATAATGAAGATTGATTAAAGGAATTCAATTGATGAGTGTAATGGTTTAAATTGGCTTAGTGATGTTTTATTTAAACATCTGTTTAAATCAAATGAATAAATTTTGGAAATATTTTTCACATATAATCAGAGATATTTTCTAATCATAGAAAATGACATGTTGATGAGAAAGAATACTGGAATGACAGTGATACGTGAAACAGAGATGGAAATGTTTTCCAATGATTGTTAACGTATATTTCCTTAATTTAGAAAATAAGAAATGTTAAATGTATGGAAATAGGAAATAAATAAACTGATGAACTAAAGAGATAAATGTTGATTGATTGATCGATCAAATTTCTATCTGGAAATAAGATCGTTGGTTGTACACCTATTTTTCCGTGATAGTTAAATCACCGACCATCAAAGTTTTTGACCATTTCTCAGTCGTCAATACGGATAGACCGGGATCAGATTCATTATCTGAAAACCACTCTGTATAGACGTTAGCGTTGTGATCAAATACGATGGAGATAATGAAGACGGAGTTATGCAAGGGCTATCCTGTTTATAGAGTATTGCCTTCGATTTGTCCCGTAACAACCCGGCGGATTTCGGCCCCGAAAATCAACATATATACCCTTATCGTACTCATGTCGACCTTCCAACGCCAAAAACACTGGAACGTTTTTAGAAAGAAATTAGAGGGTGAGATAAGAAAGAAAGAAAGTTAGAATAGAAGAAGAAGAAGAACCAACATAGAGTCTCACATCAGCGGAACAAAATATAATATATAAATAAATCTTTACTGAAAGCTTTAAAATACTTACAATATCAGAGTACAACACACAGCTGGACAGTTTTGATAATCTGTCCTCATATACACAGCGGAATAAATACTGTATTTCATATGTATGAATCATCTCCAGCTCGTCTCTGGACTTCTCTGTACCTGATATCCTGAACTTGTACACCTCGGGCTAACCCGAGCATTTACAAAACACCGGGTCAGTCTGGTGAACCAGAGTGAGAAAATTTCGCACAGCGTTAAGGGTATCACACAACTTGATTTTTAAGTTCAAAATCCTTTCGAAAGAAAAAGATAATCGTAAAACCAAATCCACACATAAACACGGACGGTTTTTACCTTACGATAACCCAGATAGTTTTCGAAATCAATATCTTCCCTGATATTATAATAATGTCTAAACACAAGTAAATATCAATCTAGTGGAACGCTTGCATCTCACGCTCCACGTATATATATACAAACAAAACCGCGGGCGCTTATTGGAGATTGGATTCCAACTATGACAAGGTATGGGACCACCTGCCGATAGTGTATCTCTAGAGGCGAATACACTGGGTTCAACAAGAACATCTTGCAACCCGGCCCCCGCATGACCGACCACTCATTTCGCTTGAGTGTATCTAATGTATATCACTAACGGTTGGACCCAAACCACCATTTCCCAAATGGGCAGAATCGATATAATAAGGAACAAAAGGAATTTCTATAGATAGGTGATTATACACCCTAATGGGAGCGACCCACATAGTCATGCTGCCTGCCCGATTTTTGTCATCTCCCGGTTGATGAGGCTTGAGGTCAGAACACATCTGATCATCATATACTTTGAATGCCACATCGTCGGATCCGCCAAATCACTAATTGACATCCACAAAAATATTCTGGTCGTTAAGTTAGAGAGGTGCCCCTCTCCGCCACTAACAGAGATACGTTTGTAAAAATCAATGTACGTGACTCTTAAGAACTACTCTGTCAGACATCCGTCCATACAAGTCATCCAGGAACAGGATGAACTGAAGGTACTCTCCTACTGCATCCAATATAGGAATCACCCATGCATCAGTAGCGAGTAGTCCTTGCAATCCACAGATTCCAACCACAACAGAACCCCAGTTTTATCTCTGGCGCGAATCAGAGATTGTAAGTGGTTCTTCCGCTTTATGAAGATCTATGGTCTTCACATGCTCCATCTCGATCTTCTCCTGATCTCTTCTATAGATTCGTATTTTGTTGGTTGGAATGGTTTTCGAATATACATTCGATCCCGGTCTTTCCATACCAACAATCGTAAAGGTCAGACTTGATAGTCGGTTATTTAACTATCAAGTAAAAACATCCATGAAAATAAAAATAGATCCACTGGTTTAGTACTCAGCACCACTTGGCTAAAATTTATCGCCCAATTTCATTTTAATTCCGTTACTAGGGAAAATATAATCTCATATCATTTCCTTTACTTTGGAAATCTTATCACACATTTTGACATTACCAACTAGTGTCATCCTTGGATAGTCCCGAAGTCGTTCAAGTTGGGGTATTTTCATTACCTTTCAGACCTTGATCAACAACGTTCTTATCCTCAGATAAATACGAGTTGTAATTCAAAAACCCTATATTATTATTCCAAATCCTATTTCCAACTTCATTTACCAAGCTCAAAATCAAACCCCTTTTTACCAATTTCCCTTTTCTTTCGGGAAACCCCTTTTTAAATCCATTGGTTCAGCTTAATATCATTATTAAGTGTTTCCAATTTAAAACAATGCTTTAATTTATATTCCATTTGTAAACCTTGTTTATAAATTTAATATAAACCCTTTCACCTCCCTTAACTCAAACGTTAAGTAAAACTTTTCACTTAAGTTATATATTCGTTTAAACCTCTTATTTGCTTTATTATAAAACTCGAGCTCAAATAATAAAACTCATTCCTAGCCTCTTTTCAACACTCGATTTCTTTTCTTTTTAAACTTGGTCACTTAAATGTATCACATTTAAGAACAGATTATCTACCTTGACCTTAATCATTGCAAATTAATTAACTCCTTGATATACTAGAAAAATAAATCTCCTTTTTAAACTCTTACTAAGCTTAACCACTTATTCATTAAGTTATTTTACTAATTTAAGGTCTAACTTAGTTTAAGTGGTCGATACGAACATGGTTACTCTTTTAACCAACTCTATTTAATTCCTCTTTAAATTAATTAAAATAAAATTAATTTAAATAACCTTATTTAATCATTCACGATAAATGTGAAAACTTGTTACTTCCCCGAAAAGGAAAGAGCGGATAGTTCGAGAACTAGCCACAACAGAACACATACAAAAGAACATTTCATTGTTTATTACAACAATGCACCAGAATACAAGAATATACAGAGTATAAATGAATATTACACAGAAATATCAGAGATTTAAATTACATTTAAATACATCGCAGTGGAAAATAATACAATACACAACTAGAAGAGATATACGGATACAAAGCTTTCCGGATATCATTCCAGCTGTAAACCAAGATCCTGTGAATATAAATCTGCAAAACCAAAACTACTAGCTGCCCATGTCGAAAATAAGGGCACCCAGAGTTTAGGTTAAAATAATAAACTCCAGGTCAGTCATGGGACTGGTGTGAGAACTAAAACAGTTGTAAATCTTTATTTTAAAGTTAGGTAAATCAAGGGACCATGCCGTATAACACGGAACGGGTTTCCTCCCAAGAATACCAGTGCATATAAGTAAACAGCGCAATGCTTTTCTAAAAATGAAGCTATTATAAGACCCAGGTCCCATCACACAATGCAACGTAGCCGGAGGATAGGGTTTTCCCTTATAATAGCCAAACATGCTTGGTACGTTTTAAAAATCAAATCATTTGATACTATAACAAGTGTATAGTGTCAAAACAATTTCAATCATAAATATCAATCATAGACGGCATGGGTACCATATATCATGTCGCCATACTAGTTCTACAATTAAAACCGCAATACATGTATTGGAAATTGGATTTCCATCATGGTGGCTCCTGATTCGAAAGATCGATCGCGTAATGCAATTCACCACGGCTTACGTCCCAACAAGAGAAAACACCGTCTGCACATCCGCACATTTGGGACCAGAGTATCGCCGCGGCTTACGTCCCAGCGAGAGAAAACACCGCTTACTCTATATATCCCTGAGCACTAAGCTCTCGACCGAATCCACGACACCACTAAGGTGCCCATCCACTAAAAAGCATACTGATCAAGCCACCAGTTTACCACCATACCGGGGTGTGAGGCTCGCGAATCAACGCTATACACAAAGCCATGCTATATTAAAGCTGCGCTTTGATCATCATCCACCAAACTTTGCTTTTCAACAAAAGTCTGGATCACTGCATCTCAGCATGCCACACTATCAATCCATATCGTACCACTGATTTCTGCCAATATATAACCTCTGAGCTCGTATGTCTCAGAGAAGGGCGTTAAGCAAGAGAATAAATTCCCCACCGCCAAACAGATATATATTTAGCAGAGATCAACGAATACAATATAAAGGAATACAATGTCAGACACACCATCCATTTACAAGTCCGTTTTAGGTCTGAACGAAACCGGAGGCACTTTCCTCGCATATCCATCCATCTCCAAGTACGTCTGGACGACCACCAACTGATTCCCTCATCTTGGGTGTACAGCCCAATCAAGATCATCAGTAATCACCCAAACGATGTGAAGACTTCTGGTCTTCGACCACCGTCTTCATCTTCGACATATCGTCGAATCGGTTATTCAGAATGGGTATAAACCCGGCCTTTCTGAATAACCCGCGTATATAGTAAACAAATATTACCTAAACACAACATACGCCTCATCCCAATTCAACAGTCACTAACCGTAAATTAGCAAGAGAACAATTCCCCAAATATTAACCCCGAATGCCGAAACCAACATCAGATCAATACCTAGGAAACCATCCTTCTTAGCTAACCTACAGTTAGTTTCTAAATTTCACGTTCTTAGGGAAAGGTTCCCATTAATTTTATCAAAGATAAATTCTTTAAAATTTATTCTTTGATCTTCCTTTGGATGTCATTTCAAACCAAATTATGATTTTCCAAACTAGTCGGGATTAGTGAACCACACTGAAGTAATTATTTATTTTATTTCCCAACCCCAACCTATTCATCCCATGAAGCAAAACTGGCAATACTCCATATCTAATACCACGGTGTTATCGGTAAAATTAATTACCATTTCACGTTCAAATATAAATAAAGATTTAACTATCGCTTTGGAGCAAAACTGGTGATACTCCATTCTCGATCTTTTCAATCTAATTAAAGATTCATTAAAACTCCACTTAGTTTTATTCTTTAACTGGGTTAAAGAATCAGTGTCATTTCAAAACATGGTTCACTAAAAACCCAAAATCACATTACATTTCAATCAGACCCTAACCATAAATTAGAAAGTGAGCAATTCCCTAAGTATTAACCCCGAAGGCCGAAACCAACATCAGATCAATACCCCAGAAACCATTCAACTCAACTAATCTCCAGTTAGTTTCTGATTTTCTTAACTCCTTTGGATCTAAGAACAGTATTATTGAAGATACCGTTCACGACAACCCAAAATCACATTCTATTAATTATCGGGTTAAAGAACAAGTGTTATTTAAAACACTGTTCACGATAAACCCAAAATCAATATCAATTCATTTCCAATTAAATATTATTTAATTGGTACACTTCATTAAATCCAATTAAAAAGATTTAATCTTTTCTCAACTGGGTTCAAGAACAGTGTTAATGAAGACACCATTCACGACAAACCCAAATCACATTTGATATTCAATACGAGGCTCTAAATAGAAAATATATCGGCTTATATTCAATATCAAATTCTACAATTAACAAATGTCGTATTGGAAATAACGATATAAATATATATCTTTCAAATTTCCATAACAACATCTGTATAATCACAAATTCCAACATCGAAATAATCCAAAGACAATTTCGATTCGAATCCATTCCAATATAATTATTGGAAATTCTGGTTATTTTCAAAACCATTTCTAATCCAGTTTATTTATTTTAAAAAATAAATAGAATTATAATTCTAGTTCAAAACTAGTTCAATTCGATAAAAATCTACTTTTATCTTTTCAAATATGGAGTATTTCATCCCAATTCTTTCTAAATCATTTCTTATGATTTTACACAAATTATTACTATTTTTAATAATTTTATCAAGGCCCGTACAGTCGATTTCCATCAACGGCCATCGAACTGCACTTACAGCGACCTTTTCCAAATTTGATTTGGACATAATTCCAAATCCAACCGTTAGATTTCTAATTTCTAATATTCGTTAGAAAGCTCTTTTCGATACGAACCCAACGGTTCCTGTTTTAGGAGAATCCGACGGTCGGATCTCCCGCAATGTCCGTTCGAAGTCAATGGTCGAAATTCACGAACTGCCGCGGCGCGACGCATTCTATTCAGGCCTTTATATATATAATATATATATATATTATATATATTTCGTCTATTTCCTTTTTAAAACAAATTTTATAAATCATTTCAAATTTGTTTCAAAAACAATTTCAACCTTTATTTCAAATTCAAATCAAAATTGAATTTTCCTTTATTTCAAATTCTTTTTACATTCACTTCTATTTGATTTCGATTCGAATCGATTTCAATTCTATTTCAATTCGTTTTCAATTGAATTCAATTCAATTCAGATTTTTTTTTCTATTCGATTCAATTCAAATTCGTTTTTCTATTCAATTCAATTCAAATTCGGCTTGAATTTCAATTCTTTTCAAAATATCAGATTTTGAAATCACTTTCGATATTCATTATAGAATGAATAAAATCGATATAAATATCGTTCACGTCAAAATGGCGTCAATCTAATCAACACGGCTTCATATATTTCTATTTTCAAATATTCTATTTCAAATATTTCTTTTTTTTCAAATATTTCTATTTCAAATATTTCTTTTTCAAATATTTCTTTTTCAAATATTTCTTTTTCAAATATTGAATGAAGCCCAATCAATTACCATATAATGTTAATTATATGGATTTTCTACAACACATGTATACAATAACAACGATGAAAAATCAACCATCATCCAAAGTGCATTCCACACTGTATAAGCATCGAATATAAATGTTTAACGCTCATAACAGTCTGTCAATCAATCGATCGACATACAACTAAACAATCGGGATTAGTGTACGTCAAATATCATACCAATACGCGTGTGGGGTTTCAAACAATCAAACACAGATTTTATTTGTGCAGTTGGGCGATGTGTAAAATTTATCGTCTCAATCAATATCAGTCAAATGTGTGTATATAAACAAATCATCCAATGTGTTTATTTTTATCTCATATACACGTTAAAATTTCTATTTTAAATATAAAATATTTTCCACTATATGAATATTTTATTTTATTTCACATCACATCACACAATCAACTACACATCAATATCAAACAAACAAGCATACAAGCCGTCCATGGTCTGTGGACGACGGGTGTCGGGTGCTACTAAACACCGTCTGCATCCTAGTATATATATATAACTAGAAAATTAAATTTTGATAGGTGAGAAGTTCTCACCGATAGCTATCCAACCATCTCGACTCTTCTTTTGCAGAAGTCTTCGTCGTTCTCGCCTTTTTGTCACCTTCGTTGACCGTAGCCACTACATATATAAAAATCGAATTTTTACTTCGTTGTTCAATATATAAAAATCGAATTTTTACTTTGCTATTCAATATATAAAAATCGAATTTTTACTTTGCTATTCAATATATAAAAATCTAATTTTTACTTTGCTATCCAATATATAAAAATCGAAATTTTACTTTGCTATTCAATATATAAAAATCGAATTTTTACTTTGCTATTCAATATATAAAAATCGAATTTTTATCTACTATATGAATAAATAAAAATCATATTTTTATATCGATGTCTTCATTATAAAAATTATACTCTTATACCGATTTTATTTATATAAAAACATATTTCTACATCGTTGTTAGATATATAAAAATTCTATTTCTAAAACAGTGATTTTATTTTCAAAGCAAAACTATTTTTACTTTCAAAACAAATCTATTTCTATTTTGCTTTATACATTTTATAAAATCAACTTCATATATATTTTATAAAAACAACTTTTTGTATTTTTCAAATCAAAGTATTCTATATAAAAATTCATAGCAAAGTATTTTATATTTTTCAAAGCAAACTATTTTACATAAAAATTCATTTACTTTTAATTTCGTAAATAAAATAAACTAAATAAAAAAACTCACGGTTGTTGTTCAAATCTCGTTCCAGCACCCTGCTCGAACCTTAGGGTTCGGATTTGCGCCACCAACATCAGCCCAGGCGTCGATCAGTCACCTGCCCCCCCCCTCCCCCGAAGCCCCTCCGTGATGCGCGCCTACCCCCTCCACGATTGCCAGTTCGATCGTCGTACAACGCCGGAGTTCGCCACTGAACGGCGTGAGTTCATGAACGAATTTCGAGAAAAATAGGTAGTAGAATCCGATCCTCTCCACACAAATCTGAAGGGCTCTCGAAGACGAACGATTCTTGCTTTGGAGTTTTTTGAAATCCATCGATTGAATGAAGAGAACGAGAGGGAAGAAGAACTAAATGATTTCCGCCCTTGATTTTATTAGAACGGCGGATTTTCAGAAATGAATTTCTAGGGTTTCTGATTGGCCGAGATTATATATATTATATTATTTTTAATTCATTTATTTCCAAAAGTACTAGTGTAATGAGACGAACCTCAAATCAAACCCAGCGACTACCGCCCCTAGCCAAATACCCCCATCCCGAACACCATGGGATATGCCCCGTAAGCCAATTTGATTGTTTCGATAAGTTTTTCTTTGAATTTAAAATATAAATCACTATATAATAAATTTAAATGTACATTTTTATTTACCGGGGCCACATACGAACTCTAAATATTCCCGAAAAATTATTTCTAGCTTCGTATTGACGATACGGTCCTAACAAAACTAGTTTCGTCGAATTCTGAGACCGTTGGAAAAATAGCCATTTTCCAGTCGGTTAAAATCAACTAAAACTGGTCAAACGCATTTTCTTTTGCCACGCTCACATATTGATTCGAAAAATTATGAAATTTCGAATCTAGCAATAACTAGACATCACGGATCCAACAAAAGAGGTTTCGTCGAAAACCGAGGTCGTATGCAAAATTTCCATTTTCAAGGGCCAGAAATTCCATAGCGACTATTCTGAAAATTCATTTGGGCATATCTTTTGACTCTCGCTATGAAATTTCAATTTTTCTGATTCGTTGGAAAGATATTCTCAGTTAGATTCAAATATTTTTGGTTTCACTAAAATCCGGTTTATTTTGCACCCGGTATGTTCAATTGAAGTTTGAAATCGAATTATTGAACTACCGCGCCATTTTCAATTCTATTCATAATTATATATAATTATTTATATTCTAACGACGACGCGTATAAATATATACGTTCTAAATATATTCAAAATAAATTTCTCATCGATATTATTTAAAATAATTCATTTTAAATAATCAAAATTCGCTAAAATTGCCAAAATAAAAATTTTAAACTGGCCCAGATTTTCGGGTTGTTACAATAAAAATACCTTGCTGCTAGGTTATCTCATTTGTTTATAATTCTTATCAACATAAGAATTTAGTTTATAAACCATTTCATAATTTCTTATAAACTTTACTAAATAAATAATTAATATTTATTCCCCTTTTTAAAATAACTATCAAAACCTAATTTTGTTGAAAAAATATATTTATAACTTTAATACGGTTGATTTACAGTTGAAAAAAGCCATATTCAAAAATCGATTGATTTCTAGGCCAGGTGATGCCAATTACCAATCCATACCATCCATTGGTTAAAGTCAGAATAAATGTTGAAATATAGTTGAACAATCACAATAAACAATCATTTCTTGACTGATAATTTCTATAACAATCATCAATCAACCAATAGCCAATTCAAACAATTCACACAATTTCAAACACGTTTATAAACGTGACCAATCAAGGGAAATTTCTTTTATTGAGTCAAATCAACATAGTTGGTGTTCTACTGAAATTAAACGACCGTTTAATTTCAGAAATTAAATCAATGATAAATATATATCACTAGCAAACAGTCAATCATTAACAACCAGAACACGCAAAACAAAAACCCAATTTATATAAAATATAAATGGGAAGAGCTGAGTGAGTTTAACTCACCTTGGATTGAATCTGACGACAAATATCTGGTTTTTAATCGAATTAAACTAACGTTTAATTCGAATAAAAGTTCCAATCACTTCAGATCCAGACTAGACTCACTCCATCTCGAAGTATTCGTCTCCACGGTCCCAACGCAACTGACCATGCGTAAATCCGGTACTGTATGTGTGTGAAATCATACCATGAATTTTATAAACTAATTTAAAATTTAAAACATGGTTTCTCCTTTAAATTAAATAAAAAAAATGGGCTTTACCTTTTGATCCGTCGGCCCAAACAAACGAACCCAACCCGCCTTGCTTAAAAACCCTCATCCGATCCTTAAGCTCATTCATACGGCCGTCTCAAAAAAAATACTCCAGACCCAAAAACCCTAAATCCCCTTTCGATTCTCCATTCCATCGAGGTTTTGTGGCGTCGCACCCCTCCCTCCGAGCTTCCCTCCTCCCTCTTCAACTCAATCGGCCTAAACCCCTTCCCAACACATGTTCGACGATCACCAAGCACCCCAACCCTCTTGAATCGAAGTGGCCTCCTTCATAATTAAGCTAAGTTTTCTTTTTTGCTCTTGATTTTAAATTGCTGCAGTATTTCGTTTGATTTTTCTGGTTTTGGATTGTTTTTGGATTGGATGAAAACATCACCGTATGACCCGTATTTATAGTTGCGGTTTGGTTTGGATGAGTTCAACGTCCATCAGTTTCTTAACTAGGTAATCTAGCTGAAATCCGTAGGCCATTCCGCTTTTGTAAATTTTCGTGTATTGATAGTGATGATACGTAATGGTTAACAGTGGAAAGAGATTTGGTATTAGGTTTTATAGCACTATTGATTCTTTCTAAATGGATTTGATCGAACCTGGATAGATTGTGGCTTTGAATTGTTTAAATCAATTCAGATTCGAACTGTATTGTCGATTCAAGTTTTGTTTTTCATTGTATATAAACAGTAATTTCAAAAAGGATTTTTTCTGTATTTTCCTTCTGTTTTGATTCGCTATACGGCTGGTGTATATAAAATTTATACCAACATGTTTTCACTAGCTTGTTCAATGTGTTGTCCCTAGCCGTTCCTGTACCTTTTATAGCTGTTCCCTTTGCTGTTCACTGTCTTGTTCACTCAGCCCGTATGAAGATACACATATATTTTGTTCAGATATGCATATACGTTTTTGTTATATGATTTTATGTAATGTAACTTGTTTGTTATGGTTGAGTTCTTTTGGTTGTTTGCTGCTGGGTCCAATATCAATTGTGCATATTGGAAATTTTGATTTTGGACATGCAAATGCTATGTTATTAGAACTGTTATATCTTGTATTTGTTTATAGAGGTTCATACTATATATGGCTATTCAGCTATATTTTCTACTAGATGTTCATATATTTTTCTCCCTTTTATTTATTTTCCTTTGCTGTTCAATACTATCATGGATCACCCTTAATGGGTTTTTCCCTCTTTTCTTTTCGCAGATCAACTGATCGAGATGACGGATCAATGGTTTAAAGAACAAAAGGCCGCTGATGTTAAAAATGGAATCATTTTTAGTTGTTCATTGTTTGTATTGTTTGGTCTTGTCATTTTTTTTAAATCTGGAATTAACTATGTAAATGCAGTTCAAGTTTGTTGAAGTGTGTATATGTATTTATGTTTGGTTTTTGGTGTATTATGTTCTCCCAGAATGAACAAAGTATGCATATTTGTTGAGATGTCTGTATATATGTCCCCATTAAGGGTTGAATGTTAATTAGTTATTTTCAATATTCTTTTGCAAATTTATTTTGTCTGCTCATTCCTGATAAATTTTAGAATTCATGATATTGAAACTATCCCTGTCTATTTGGTATGCATATAGAATATATATATCGTATATTGTTCTCTCGCGTTGATCACTATGCAAAATTTATATTGTATATCATAGTTTTCATTGTCCATCTATCGAAACGTTACTAGTTGGACACGACCAGTTTTAGGTTTATTAACCATATAATAAAGGATGATATAATAAAAATTCCAAACAGTTAAGTTTACTAAAAATAAGTAAATACCAAAAAACCGCTTCAGTTTCTATCCATATAGAATTCACAATTCAACATTTAAAAAATCCTGGTCTTAAATAATATTCTATTTACTTAAAATCCTTTTAAATATTAATAAATAAATCGTTATAATTTAAAAAGATTTCACAGTGACTATTAGAAAATTTGAATTGGACATAACTTGAAATCTATAAGCTGGAATTTCGATTTTTCTCTTTCATTAGAAAAATATAATCGAAGTGGTCCCAACGTGTCTCATTTCACAGAAATCCGACTTATATCGGATCCTGTATACCCAATCAAAGTTCAAATCGAAAATTTCGAACTACCGCGACGTTTTTGAGCTCGTTTTTAATTAATATATAAATATATATATATTCGAACTCCATTAAATAAATAAATTCGATTAGAATAAAATATATAAACTGAATAAATATTCTATTTTAAATGGCCAAAAAATTCGGGACGTTACATTCTTCCCCCCTTAGAATAATTTCATCCTCGAAATTCAAAGTAAGAAGAATATTTCAAATCGAATTATTTTAAAATCATTACACTTGCATTAAATTCAAAAAAAATCAAACTTTAAATTTTTTCCCACCACCTCCTTAGCATGGCTCGATCGATACGAATACAACTGCCACTCTAGCCTTAGCTCGTTCGAAAAGAAAATTCAAAATCCAAATGGCAACCCACTTAATTTGAATCCCAATTTTTTAAAATTCCAAACACCGATTCATTCAAGTCCACTCATTTTGAATTATTTCTTAAATTGGTTTTACTTAACCAGGTTCAGTTTCATTTCTCATATTCGATTCAATTGACGAATTGATTTTCTAATCAATTCAATTTTATTTCATAATCCAAATTTGATTTCAAATCAAATCAATCAGAACAAACAACCAAACACCCAACATGTGACGGCCTGGAATTTCGCTCGATCCGAATCAGTCGTTAAACCGATCTAGACCGTTCGAAACCCCTGATCGTTTTGAGAACAGGACAAATCAGACGCAGACTGAAGAACATTTCATTGTTATTACAACAATTCCATCAGATACAAGAATATACAGAGTATAAATGAATAAATTACATTCGATAAATATTAGAGATTACAATAAATTACATAGCAGCGGAAAAATAATACAAAGCACAACTGAAGGTGATATACGGATACAGAGCTTTCCGGATATCATTCCAGCTGTAAACCATGGTCCTGTGAATATAAATCTGCAAAACCAAAACTACTAGCTGCCCGTGTCGAAAAAAGGGGCACCTAGAGTTTAGGTTAAAACAATAAACTCCAGGTCAGTCATGTGACTGGTCTGAGAACTAAAACAGTTATTTAAACTTTACTTTAACAGAGAGTAATTCAAGGGACCACGCCGTATAACACGGAACGGGTTTCCTCCCAAGAATACCAGTGCATAGAATAAACAGCGCAATGCTTTTTCGAAAAATGAAGCTATTATAAGACCCAGGTCCCATCACACAATGCAACGCAAGCCGGAGGATAGAGTTTTCCCTTATAATAGCCAAACATGCTTGTTACGTTTAAAACAAATCATTTGATACTATAATAAGTGTATAGTGTCAAAACAATTTCAATCATAAATATCAATCCTAGGCGGCATGGATACCATCTATCATGTCGCTATACTAGGCTCTACAAATAAAACCGCAACACACGTATTGGAAATTGGATTTCCGTCATGATTCGAGGCAAGGGGCAAGCTCCTCTCCGCTTCGAGACACTCTAGCAAATGTCTCAGGACTACACACTCTGGGCAATCCTGGATGCTTCAGGGCCGGTCCTCACTTACGTTAGAGGATTAGTATTCCTGAACACACGTTTCCCGGTCCTTACAGACCTAAAATCGAGGCGCCTCATCCAACAACCACATAGGTGAGAAGTATATAAATGTCAGGGCTGGTAAGTCACTGACACCACCAAAGCTAGAAACAAACGTCGTGCTCTCCCTGTAGTCCTTATCCCGTTTTTAACTCATACCGAGGTGTGAGGCTCGCGAATTCATGCTATACACAAAGCTGCCACGTAGGCCATTCTTTGATCATCAACCACAAGACTTTGCTTTTCAACAGAAGCCTTGATCCATGCCACTCAGCATGCCACACAGGCAATTCATGCCATGCGATTGATATCTATCGATATATAACCTCTAAGCTCGTACGTCTCAGAGAAAGGCGTTAAGCAAGAGAATAAATTCTCCCCCGCCAAACAGATATATATTTAACAGAAATTAATCAACATAGAATAAAATCTAATGTCAGACACACAATCCATTTACAAGTTCGTTCTGGGTCTGAACGAAACTGGAGGCACTTTCCTCGCATATCCATCGATCTCCAAGTACGTCTGGACGATCACTAACTGATTACCTCATCTTGGGTGTACAACCCAATCAAGATCATCAGTAATCACCTAAACGATGTGAAGACTTCCGGTCTTCGACCACCGTCATCATCTTTGACATATCGTCGAATCGGTTATTCAGAATGTGTATAAACCCGGCCTTTCCGAACAACCCGCGTATATTAAAACAAATGTTACACAAACACAACATACGCCTCATTCCAATTCAGCAGCAACTAACCGCAAATTTCATATTCATAGGGAAAGGTTCCCATTAATTTTATCCAAGATAAATTCTTTAAAATTTATCCTTTAATCTTCCTTTGGATGTCATTTCAAACCAAATTATGGTTTCCCAAGCTAGTTGAGATTAGCGAACCACACCGAAGTAATTATTTATATTTCCCAATCCCAACCTATATATCCCATGAAGCACAACTGGTAATACTCCATATCTAATACTATGGTGTTATCGGTAAAATTAATTACCATTTCACGTTCAAATCTAATTAAAGATTTAACTATCGCTCTGGAGCAAAACTGGTGATACTCCATCCTCGCTCACTTTCTAAATTTGATAATTTAAATTATCAATTCACATTTCAATTTAATTGCAGATTCATTAAAACTCCTTTTTCTGGGTTAAAGAACTAGTGTCATTTAAAACACAGTTCACGACAAACCCAAATCACATTTTATTTATTATCGGGTTAAAGAACAAGTGTTATTTAAAAACACCGTTCACGATAAACCCACAAATCAATTCTATTTAAAACCCGTTTCAAATCCAATTTATTTATTTAAAAATAAATGGGTTTTAATCTCAGTTCAAAACTAGTTCATTTCGATAAAAATCTATTTTTATCTTTTCAAATATGGAGTTTTCATCCCAATTTTTCTCAAATCATTTCTTATGATTCTTCACAAATTATTACTATTTTTAATGATTTTATCGAGGCCCGTACAGTCGATTTCCATCAACGGCCATCGAACTGCACTTACAGCGACCTTTTCTGAAATTGATTTGGACGTATCTCCAAATCCAACCGTTAGATTTCTAATTTCTAATATTCGTTAGAAAGATCTTTTCGATACGAACCCAACGGTTCCGGTTTTATAAGAATCCGACAGTTGGATCTCCTGTAATGTCCGTTCGAAATAAATGGTCAAAATTTACGAACTGCCGCAGTGTGGCGCGTTCTATTCAGGCCATTATATTATATATATATAATATATATAATATATATTTCATCGATTTTTATTTAAAATGAATTTTATAAATAGTTTAGAATTCGTTTCAAAAACAATTTCAACTTCCATTTCAATTCAAATCAAAATTGAATTTTTCCTTATAGATTCGTTTTAAAATTCATTTCTATTCAATTCAAATTTCAATTCAATTTGAATTCATTTCAATTCTTTTTCAATTCAATTCACATTTGTTTTCAATTCAATTCCAATTCCAATTCGTTTTCTATTCGATTCAATTCAAATTGGTTTTCTATTCGATTCAATTCAAATTGGTTTTCTATTCGATTCAATTCAAATTCGTTTTCTATTCGATTCAATTCAAATTCGTTTTCTATTTGATTCAATTCAAATTTAAAAACGAATATAAACGATATAAATATCGTTCGCGTCAAAATAGCGCATCTCTAATCAACACGGCTTTATATATTTCAATAAATTCGTTATTCTATTCAACAAATGAATATTTATTCCATTCAATTTGTGAATCTATATTTTTGTCAACACACGACTAATCTCAACGAATGAGTAATGTCCACGTGTGACTATTTTTGTTATTTAATATATTTTATGAAAATTAAGGTATCTATCGTTTGATATTAAATCAGACTCCAACCGTAAATTAGTAAGAGAACGATTCCCTGAATATTAACCCCGAAGGCCGAAACCAACATCAGATCAATACCCAGGAGACCACTCATCTCGTCTATTTTCCAATTAGTTTCTAATTTTATAAATGATAAAGATATAGATTTTATTGTTAAAATATTTCGTTCAACACATGACTAATCTCAACGGATGAGTACGGTCAACACATGAACCTTTATTTTATAAAGATAAAGATGTAGATTTTATTATTAAAATATTTCGTTCAACACATGACTAATCTCAACGGATGAGTACGGTCAACACATGAACCTTTACTTTATAATATTCTTTGTCTTCTAAATTGGAATGAGGCCCAATCAATCACCATATAGCGTTAAATATATGGATTCCATACAACACATGTATATAATAGCAACGACAAATAATCAACCATCATCCAAAGTGCACTACACTGTATAAGCATCAAATATAGATATCTAACGCTTATAACAGCCTGTCGATCCGTCGATTGACATATAACTAATTATTGGGATAGTGTATGTCATATATTATCCCAATACCCGTGTGGGGCTTCAAACAATCAAACACAGATTTTATTTGTGCAGTTGGGCGATGTGTAAAATTTATCGACCCAATCAATATCAGCCAAATCAGTGTATATGAACAAATCGGCCGATTTGTTTGTAAATATTTATTTATTCACATTCACGTTAAAAATTATATTTTTAACGATAATTAATTTATTTCAACACATTAATTTATATTATCGATTTCACATCAACAACACAAACAAATTTCACAACACATCAATCTAACAAACAAGCCATCCATGGTCTGTGGATGACGCGTGTCGGGTGCTATTAAACACCGTCTGCATCCTAGCATATATATATAATTAGAAAAGGAAATTTAGAGTGAGAAGTTCTCACCGATAGCTATCCAACTTCACGACACTTCATTTATAGAATTCTTCGTCGTTCTCGCCTCTTATCACTTTCGTCGCCCGTAGTCACTACATATGTAAAAATCACATTTTTACTTCGTTATTCAATATATAAAAATCGAATTTTTACTTCGTTATTCAATATATAAAATTCTCGCCTTTTTAAATATAAAGATTTCGCCTTTTCAAATATAAAGATTTCGCCTTTTCAAATATAAAGATTTAATCTTTGCTATTTTAAAAATCTAATCTTTTCTATTTTAAAAATCTAATTTTTCTATTTTAAAAATCTAAACTTTTCTATTTTAAAATTCAAATCTTTTCCTATTTTAAAATTCAAATCTTTTCCTATATGTTCATATATAAAAAATCAAATCTATTTCTATTTGTTCAAATAAGAAAAATCAGTTTTATCACATAGAAAAATAAAATCAGTTTTAACATAAAATAAAATCAGTAAAAACTCACCTTTATTTGATAGAGGGAGTGGAGGGACTTGCTGGTGGCCGGGGGGGGGTGGTAGCTCGCGTCGGTCGAGGCAGAGGGGGGGGGGGGGTAGCTCACGTCGGTCGAGGCGGGGGGGGGTAGCTCGCGTCGGTCGAGGCAGAGGGGGGTAGCTCGCTTCGGTCGAGGCAGGGGGGTAGCTCGCGTCGGTCGAGGCAGAGGGGGTCTTCGATCGCGGCGGGAGGAAGGGGGGTCTGCGAGGCCGAGGTGGAAGGGGGGATGGATTCGGAGGTGGCGCCCCACCTCTGAGGCGGCGGCGATCGATCAAGGGGGGCGGCGGCGGGTTCCCCCCCGTCTTTCTCTTTCTTTTTTTTATTTTGTTTTTCTGATTCGTTTTTGAAAGAACAGGGGGGCCAGAAGTTAAAGGAAGAGGGAGGGAGGAGGATTTTTTTTTCTATTTAATTATTTAATTCAAAAAGTTGACTTTTACATACGACCTCTAAACGAGGCCCACCGCCTGTTGTCCATAGCTAATACCCCCATTCCGAACACAATGGGATATGTATCGCAAGCTGATTCGACCGTTTCGATCAGTTTCTGTTAAAATCAACATATAACTCTATATATTGAATTTGAACGCGCATCTCAATTTACCGGGGTCACATACTAACTAGAAAAATTCCAGAAAAATATTTTCTAGCTTCGTATTGACGATATGGTCCTAACAAAACTAATTTCGTCGAATTCTGAGACCGTTGGAAAAATAGCCATTTTCCAGTCGATTAAAATCAACTGAAATTGGTCAAACGCGTTTTCCTTTGCCACGCTCACATATTGATTCGAAAAATTATGAAATTTGGAATCTAGCAATAGCTTGACATCACGGACCCAACAAAAGTGGTTTCGTCGAAATCCGAGGTCGTTTGCAAAATGTCTATTTTTAAGGGCCTGAATTCCATAGCGACTATTCAGAATTTTCAACTGGACATATCTTTTGATTCCCGATTTGAAATTTCGATTTTCCGTATCCGTTGGAAAGATATTCTCAATTACATCCTATTATTTTTGGTTTCATTAAAATCCGGATTGTTTTGCACCCGGTACATTCAATTGAAATTTGAAATCGAATTATCGAACTACCGCGCCATTTTCAATTCTATTTATAATTATAAATAATTATTTATATTCTAACGATGACGTATATAATATATACGTCGAATTCCATTCAAAATAAATTTCTCATCGAATTTATTTAAAATAATCTATTTTAAATGTTCAAACTTCGCTAAAATTGCCAAAATAAAAATTTTAAACTGGCCCAAATTTTCGGGTTGTTACAATCTCCCCCACTTAAAACTTTTCGTCCCCGAAAAGGAATAAAGTCGAAAGTGGTTTGATTAATCAACTCTACGTTCGATCTGGCTTCCATTCTCCAACTTTTCAATTTCTGAGAATTTTCAAATTCTTCAAAAATTTGGCTAACACCCGGAATTTTCGAAAAATTTCGCCATAACCTCCGCTGCACCGGGAGCTACGGGAAAATCCCGAAATTGCCATGCAGGCCTTCTGATCTCAAAAAGAAAAAGCCAAGCGGCTAGCCAATCGGCTCATAAAATCATCATCACCCAAACAAAACCGTAAATTATATAGTAAACATGTACCTATTTGTCGGGCAAACAAATTTTATTCTCTGCTCTAGCCTCCTTGCTATGACCTGCTCAATGTAAGTATATGTATATGCAAGCAAATGCGACCAATTTTCAATACAGTTCAATATTCGATACAATTAGGCGAAATGGTTCAAAATTATCAAACAAACAAACAAACAACACAAACATCAATCAATTAGTGAGTTAGAGTTTCAAATTCATAACTTTGATGTATATACAGAAAATCATGTTTTTGATGCCAAATCACAACAATAAATCTATCTATATAAGTTTTGGTTCTCACACCAGTCTAATGGAAATATATAGATATCACACCTTCGAAACACGAAAATAAATACTGGTGATGGCGCGCCATCATCAGAATCATGTCCGGGCGACTAGAGTGCGGTTCTATATCTATTCGGTATATTAAAACTTCGAATATACGTTCATGACGCGTATATGCAAAATCTTTATATAGTGGATTGTCCAAATTCAAATTAAATAAATATTCAAATACGTATAGAATGGTTTAAAGTTCAAAACAAAATTGTTTTCATTTGTAAAATATACTCTTCACACTCGTTCTAGGATACTACTGATCCTATCTCTAACGAGTCATTCTAATTGGATATTACTAATCCAATATCTGATGAATTCTTTCGTTCGGTTCTAATGTGTCTTATTCTCGAGCTCTGTAAACCAAAGCTCTGATACCAAATGTGACGGCCGGGAATTTCGCTCGATCCGAATCAATCGTTAAATCGATCTAGACCGTTCGAAACCCCCGATCGTTTTGAGAACAGGACAAATCAGAACGCAGACTGAAGAACATTTCATTGTTATTACAACAATTCCATCAGATACAAGAATATACAGAGTATAAATGAATAAACTACATTCGACAAATATCAGAGATTACAATAAATTACATAGCAGCGGAAAAATAATACAAAGCACAATTGAAGGTGATATACGGATACAGAGCTTTCCGGATATCATTCCAGCTGTAAACCAGGGTCCTGTGAATATAAATCTGCAAAACCAAAACTACTAGCTGCCCGTGTCGAAAACAGGGGCACCCAGAGTTTAGGTTAAAACAATAAACTCCAGGTCAGTCATGTGACTGGTTTGAGAACTAAAACTGTTATTTAAACTTTACTTTAAAAGAGAGTAATTCAAGGGACCACGCCGTATAACACGGAACGTGTTTCCTCCCAAGAATACCAGTGCATAGAATAAACAGCACAATGCTTTTTCGAAAAATGAAGCTATTATAAGACCCAGGTCCCATCACACAATGCAACGCAAGCCGGAGGATAGGGTTTTCCCTTATAATAGCCAAACATGCTTGGTACGTTTAAAACAAATCATTTGATACTATAATAAGTGTATAGTGTCAAAACAATTTCAATCATAAATATCAATCCTAGGCGGCATGGGTACCATCTATCATGTCGCCATACTAGGCTCTACAAATAAAACCGCAACACACGTATTGGAAATTGGATTTCCGTCATGAGTCGAGGCAAGGGGCAAGCTCCTCTCCGCTTCGAGACACTCTAGCAAATGTCTCATGACTACACACTCTGGGCAATCCTGGATGCTTCAGGGCCGGTCCTCACTTACGTTAGAGGATTAGTATTCCTGAACACACGTTTCCCGGTCCTTACAGACTTAAAATCGAGGCGTCTCATCCAACAACCACATAGGTGAAAAGTATATAAATGTCAAGGCTGTTAAGTCACTAACACCACCAAAGCTAGAAAGAAACGTCATGCTCTCCCTGCAGTCCTTATCCCGTTTTTAACTCATACCGAGGTGTGAGGCTCGCGAATTCACGCTATACACAAAGCTGCCACGTAGGCCTTGCTTTGATCATCAACCACAAGACTTTGCTTTTCAACAGAAGCCTTGATCCATGCAACTCAGCATGCCACACAGGCAATTAATGCCATGCGATTGATATCTATCGATATATAACCTCTAAGCTCGTACGTCTCAGAGAAGGGCGTTAAGCAAGAGAATAAATTCTCCGCCGCCAAACAGATATATATTTAACAGAAATCAATCAACACAGAATAAAATCTAATGTCAGACACACAATCCATTTACAAGTTCGTTCTGGGTCTGAACGAAACCGGAGGTACTTTCCTCGCATATCCATCGATCTCCAAGTACGTCTGGACGATCACTAACTGATTCCCTCATTTTGGGTGTACAGCCCAATCAAGATCATCAGTAATCCCCCAAACGATGTGTAACACCCCGTGTATTTTATAACAGTGAAATTCACAAATTAAAGTATAATAAATTTTAAATTAAAGTATTAATGGAAACGGGATATGCCATTGCGTTCATCTTGGAAAAATACGTGAAATAGAGTCCGAGTTTTCGAAAAACGGAGCCCGTATGACCAAATTATGGCCCGATGAAGTTTCAGAAAATTCAAATTTCGAAAACAGATTTGAATTTCAGCCCAATCAGAGTAGGAGGGAAAATTCCCGCCCAAACCCACCAGGTCGACCTGGGGGTCGACCCTAGGGTCGACCTGCCAGGCCAGGTCGACCTGGGAGTCGACCTAGGTGTCGACCTGCCCCAGGCAGGTCGACTCTAGAGTCGACCTGGGGGTCGACTGGGGAGTCGACCTGGCCCCTAAGCCAGGTCGAACCCAGCCCACCCTGGCTGGCCTGGTCTGTGTTTAGTCGATTTTCTGAGCCTTGCCTTGTCACTAGGGCTAGGTGTCAGCTCCTGGTTGGTCTCTCCTTTGAACGAACGGCTATTATTAAACCAAGCTCCATCGACGGTCTAAATCAACTCACAAACTCTATAAAAAGGACCTAAGACTAACCCTAATTTACACAAACTAAAATGGAGATGAGACCGTCATGCTGCTGAGGAGAGACTGAGGATAGCCGTCAGAAATAGAGAGACAATTAGAAGATAATTCAAAGCTTAAAGCAACGTTAATCAAATCAAAGCAACGCCTACAACAAAGGATAGCATCTCCAAATTCAGAATTCAGAATTCAGATTCCTGAATTGAAGACTCGTCATACGTTGTAAGTAGAGTGCTATTCCGATGTGAATTAAATAATTGTGTTGATTTGTGTAAAGTAAGAAATGGAATTGTGGTGATAATAATCTATATTTGTATGTTGCTTTGATGCTAAACGATTTGGGAATATTATAGTATACGATTGGATATTTGCAAGTACGCGATTTGCGTTGGAAGTTAACAACGAAATGGAATTGTGGCGATAATAACCTATGTTTGTATGTTATTTTGATTCTAAACGATTTGGCAATGCTATGGTGTACGATTGGATTCATACAAGTATATGGTTTATGCTGACAACGACATGTTGTGGAATTTTAATTGGGGTTCATGCAAGCATATGATTTATATTGAAAACTACATGTTTGTGGTAGTTATTTACAACACCCATTTGATAATTGCAAGTATATGATTCATGTTGAAAATAACAACTATGTGTTGTAATAGTTTATTTGAAATTCATGCAAGTATATGATTTATTGTTATGCCAACATGATGTATAATTCTATGGTCATCTTTAGTGTAATTTGGTCCATTTGAGTATTATGATTCATATGAAGTTATGTTGGAATTGGCATTATAGTTCAAGTATAAAAATCATGCTTTTGTGATAGTGACAAAAGCAAACATCTTTATAAGCTTGTATTAATTTTATGAACATGAATAAACTATGTTTGTTATTATGCCTAGTTGAAAACATGTTTGTAGGCTGATGTTGTTATCATAATCATATGATAATATATGTGACACATAAGTTACATTAGAATTACATTCCACTTGCAAGTTTACATAGATAGAATATAGACCATGATTTAATTTTAGGTATGTTTATGCTATAATTCTATGAATAAAATAAAAACCATGATTTAAGTTTAGGTATGTTTATGCTATAATTCTATAAATGGATTAAAAACCATGACTCATATAAGAATTAGGTTGGGATAATTCTATTTGAACCATACTTTTGTATTAGTGACAAAAGTAAGTACCTTTTTGTTAACATGTAGTGATTTTATGAACATGGTTAGTTTATATTATGCCTAAATAAAAATATAGGTTTATATTTCTAGTCAAGACCATGTGCCAATAATAATGATATCTAATTTAGTTAGATTCTTAATTTCAAGTTTACATGGTTAGTTGAACCAATGATTCATGTTTAAGTACTGATTATGCCATAATCATATAGAATGATTCATGTTTAAGTATTGTTTATGCCATAATCATATAGAATGATTCATGTTTAAGTATTGTTTATGCCATAGTCATATGAATAGGATGATTCATGTTTAAGTATTGTTTATGCCATAATCATATGAATAGAATGATTCATGTTTAAGTATTGTTTATGCCATAATCATCTAGAATGATTCATGTTTAAGTATTGTTTATGCCATGATTATATGAATAGAATGATTCATGTTTATGCCATAATCATATGAATAGAATGATTCATGTTTAAGTATTGTTTATGCCATGATTATATGAATAAAATGATTCATGTTTAAGCTATGATTATATGGATAAAATGATTCATGTTACGCCATGATTATATGATGTTACAATTGCAAGTTCACATTTGCCTACTTTATGTTAATTGAATCGTTCGTTGCAAGTTCATGCGTTCACACTCCCTTTTTTTTCATGATATCTTATAAACACCATGTTATAAGCCTCCCCTTTTCATTTGGCTAAATTGGGTTTAAGTATTAAACCCAACACACCTTACATTGGAGCGAATGTGTAAAACGAGGGTAATGACGTTTGGGCTAAAATATAGAACATATGTGTTGGCATGTTCGACGCATGTCAACAATCTTGAAAAGCAATTAAGTGGCATAAATGAAATTTAACCAATAAAGATGAATTTGAATAATGGGCCGCAAATATTTACATATAAAAAGAAAAGAGACAAAATATGTAAATGTAGAAAATACGATGTGTTTAACCCGAGGTTGGATTGAGTTGTGATGTAAACCTGCCCGGAACCGCCCGGCTGTCCAGTAGTCACAACAATACCTATCCAATGTGGTTGGTTAAACACGGAGCCCAGTAAGGACCCGAGGTTAGACTGAGTTGTGGCGTAAGACTGCCCGGACCCAACCGGCAACAGGCAGCCACAACAATACCTGTCTAATGTGAGAGGTTGAGGCTTTAATAAGACAATTAAGGCTGAGTCAGGATTGATAGGATTAAGTAAATTATATTAATACTTAATCAAAATGGAACATGCTAAACTAAACAGATTGATTGGGGGTTAGGTTTATAAAACACTTAACCAACTTAGCATGTTGGCTAGAAATAGAAAACCTAATAGCGGGGGACCCTTTTCAGCAGTAACCCTACAAGGCGTATCATGATACCCTGAAACTAGGCAGGGTGGGGCACGATTACTGGGCTGACTGTAAGAGGTCAAATTGACGGCGGTGGTGCAGCAGTGTAGGTTCTAACGGGGTGCGGGCGTGCACACACTCCGGCGCAGAAAAATAAGGCACTGAGCACTAGTAGCATACCTGTGCATTCTAGGATTGTGTCGGGCCGCCACCATGGGACTTGATACACCCCATGGTGGGACCAGCATAGGTAACTACAACAACGGGGGCCGTAAGACACATGTAACTATGCGAGTAGGAGCCGATCATCATAAAATGGATCACTTCACCCTGATTATGAGGTGCCTGTTGGGAACTAGTTTATATGGGTACAGAGATTAATATGGGGTACGATAGTATATTCGACCCTAGACAACTTAACTAAGTTTATGGTGCTTTCCCATTTCTAGTTTATACATATCATACCCAGTTCTTTATTCATAGACTGAATAGTCCTAGACTTACTCAGGCTTTATGTCTGACTCTACTTTTCTTTCGTCTTCTTTTCTTCCGTTTCCCCTCCCCCCCAGGTCCACAGGGAGGGAATACCACAGCTTGACCAGCCTTCATATCCAGCTTGAAGAGAAAGAATGTATTGCTTGGATCTTTTCGTTTTGGACTATGGCTTTGGACAGCAATTATGGGACTTTTGCAGTTTATTTATGTTTTCTTTATGCTTCTTTAAATAATGTAATCAAGACAATTATGATTTTGGAAGTATTGTAAGACAATTATGGCATGGTTTGTGTAACACGTATTTTGATGAAATAAAAGTTGATGTTTTCCGCTGTTCGAAAATATGTGTTATTATATCTGTCTTATATATCTGTGACTTATACTTATAAACCTCCACCAAAATTAGGGCATTCCCTTTGAGAGTGACCCTAATGGAGGTGGGGTGTTTCACTTGGTATCAGAGCATAGGTTTACCGGATAAGATAAAAAGTTTTGAAAATTTATTTTTCAAAAAGAAATTTAAAGAAGCATTTTTAAAAGATAAAATATTATTTTATTTTAAAAGGCAAAGTCCCCCCAAAGCCATAGGTACTATCTCTTATCCTTCGTTTTGAATCTATCCTTTCTGTTTCAGCATGTCTGGAGACCTTACTCCCCAGCTGCTGACGCTTTCACTCCTCCTCCTCCATGTAAACCAGCAAGCGGAAGAGTCTCAGAGTAGGAAGACGAATAATAGTCAAATAAGAAAGGATCGTAACAGTAATGACAAGAAACGTGAAAAAAGGAAATGTTATTTCTGCGGAATTCTTGGACATCTGGAGGGAGACTGCAGGAAGAAGAAGAGGAGGATGAGTGCTACTTGCTTTCAGTGTAGGGAGACAGGCCACTGGGCTAGGGACTGCCCAAGGAAGAAGGAGACAAAGGCGGAAAGCTCTCAAGGGAAGAAAGAGGGTTTACAGCTTAAGAAGACAGACTTTAAGAAGGGCGGGAAAGACAACAAGTCCCAAGAGAAGAGGAAGTGTAAATTCTGTGGCAAAGTGGGGCACTTAGTGAAAAATTTTCGGAAAAAGAAGGCCAAGATGAACGGCGGGTGCTTTTCTTGCGGTGAGACAGGCCACATGGCTAAGGATTGCCCAAAGAAACGAGGACAGGGGCAGAGGGCTGGATCCACCTCAGGGGCACAAGTTCATGTGCTAGAGGCGCCACCTCTGCAACAGCGAGGTATAAATACTTCTGTAGAAAGTGTAGTTTATCTTTATGATCACCCCGTTCGCACTTTATTTGATTCTGGCGCATCACACTCCTTTATCTCGTCTGCTTTAGTAGAATCTCTGCACCTAAAAACTAGTATGGTAGAGGACCCCTTAATTGTTTCAAACCCAATTGGGGGCCCAGCTCATTTGTCTATGATCTGTTTGGGATTGAAAATTTCTATTCTAAGCGTAGAATTTAAATGTAGTGCCTTTGTTTTGGGCTTTTCGGGATATGGTTTGATTTTGGGCATGGATTGGCTATCCAGTAATGGGGCCATCCTTGATTGTGAAAAAAGGGTTGTTAGGCTCCTGACCCAGCTTGGTAACACTTTGGAAATTTCTTGTAATCCCTCGTATGCGGTTATGCTTAGTTACCTTGAATCGCTAGATGCCTCCGTTGAAAATTTGCAATCGGTTAGAGTGGTCCGGGAATATCCGGATGTCTTCGAAGAGGTGAAGGGCTTGCCTCCGAAGCGGGAGATAGACTTCCGCATATACCTTGTAGATAAAGCAAAGCCCGTTGCGTTGCCCGTTAGACACATGGCTCCACGGGAAAGGAAAGAGCTTAGTAAACAGATTAAAGAGCTTCTAGAAAAGGGGTTCATTAGGAGGAGCATTTCAGAATGGGGCGCTCCAGTGGTGTTCGCCACTAAGGCAGAAGGTTCATTTCGCTTATGCATGAGTTGTGGAGAATCACCTTAGTAAGTACATTTGGCAACATGGTTGGCATTTATTTCCGAGAGATAGTTCTTCTACGTGGAATACCTGATAGTAAGTGGACGAGATCCAAGATTCACTAGTGAATTTTGGAGAGCTTGCATGAAACCATGAGTACGCCGTTATGTTTGAGCCGAGTATACTAGAAGTAGAGTAAGTGAAAAAGGAACGAGAGGCAATAGTGAAATAGGTTCCAACTCATATTTTGGAAACAAGAATTAAGAAGCTACGAAATTGTGAAGTTAAAGACGGACAAAGTATAATGGAGTTAAGCTCAAGGAAATGCGACTTAGAAGATTGAAGACTAGATTCGTGCATCATATCTCTTCTTAAGAGTATATCTTTGATCCCTCTCTTCCTGTAGAGCTTACTTGCATGCTATCTTTTGTGTATATCCTCTCAGTCCCATTCTCAATCCAATTTCTGTTGCAAACCCCATAGGGAGTATGACTCATCTGTTGTAACACATGTTGGGGCTTGAGGGTGTTCGTTGGTTTGACTAAACTTTTTGGGTTTTATAGGTGGGTCTTAGGAAGGGACTCCCTTGTGACCTAAAAGGAGTCCATCATGCTTAGTTTCCTAGAATCTAGTGGTTGGGTTGAGTAATTCTTTGGGTGTCAGTCTGATGTTGATTTCGGTCTTCGGGGTTGATGCTTAGAGAGTTCTTCTCCTAATCAATATATATGTGGCATAGATTTCCAGTTTTGACATTGCCTAATGGACACAAAGTTTTTACTTGCTTCTATCATTCGACTATACCTTTAGATAGGAACAATTGGGAAAATAGCCTATAAATTAGAGCTACCCGAAAAATTGGCCGGAGTTCACAACGTCTTTCACTTTTCACATCTCCGAAAATGTCTACATGAGTCTGCTAAAGTGGTAGAGCCAAATATCCTAGAAGAAGCTGAAGTGGAACGCGAAGCAACCGTAAGGAAAGTTCCAACCCGCATATTAGGAACGGAAGTGAAGAAGCTACGCAACCGCGAAGTCAAGCTTGTCAAAGTTCGGTGGAACGACGCCGAAGGAGATGCAACTTGGGAAACTGAAGCTAAAATACGCGCAGCCTACCCTTTTCTTTTCGAGGGTACATCTTTGATCTTTCCTTTTTCCTTAAGTTACGCTTTTATCTATCTTTTTAGGTATATCTCCTTGACCCTATCTTTTAGGTAGAAACCCTTTGGATGAAAACATGTAATTGAAACATGTTATGGATGATGATTGCAAGTGGTTGCAAGTGATTGCTAGTGGTTACTCGTGGTTGCATATACACACACAATCTAGGTTTTAGATCGGCTCAATCACTTCATATTGCATATGCATATATGTTTGCATTCGTATATGGTTGAACTTTAATATGTGTCATATGGATGTTGCATTTGTATGAATGATTGTGCACTCATGTAGAATCATGAATAGGAGGATTTGCATACATAATGGATTCATGGCACTTACATAATTCGCATTAAGGAGGTCAACTGAATCAGTAGACCGACTGATTTTGCATTAGATAAGTACATGTACACACACACTTCGCATATTATCATGAAGCATTAGAAGTCTTTTAAGGACAATGGATGCTCGTGTTTGATGGATGAGTAGATGGATGTTTGGATGTTAGGATGTACATTCTTCCTGAACTTGAAGATTTCGGGACGAAATCCTTTTAAGTGGGGGAGAATGTAACACCCCGTGTATTTTATAACAGTGAAATTCACAAATTAAAGTATAATAAATTTTAAATTAAAGTATTAAGGGAAACGGGATATGCCATTGCGTTCGACTCGGAAAAATACGCGAAATAGAGTCCGAGTTTTCGAAAAACGGAGCCCGTATGACCAAATTATGGCCCGATGAAGTTTCAGAAAATTCAAATTTCGAAAACAGATTTGAATTTCAGCCCAATCAGAGTAGGCGGGAAAATTCCCGCCCAAACCCACCAGGTCGACCTGGGGGTCGACCCTAGGGTCGACCTGCCAGGCCAGGTCGACCTGGGAGTCGACCTAGGTGTCGACCTGCCCCAGGAAGGTCGACTCTAGAGTCGACCTGGGGGTCGACTGGGGAGTCGACCTGCCCCTGAGCCAGGTCGAACCCAGCCCACCCTGGCTGGCCTGGTCTGTGTTTAGTCGATTTTCTGAGCCTTGCCTTGTCACTAGGGCTAGGTGTCAGCTCCTGGTTGGTCTCTCCTTTGAACGAACGACTATTATTAAACCAAGCTCCATCGACGGTCTAAATCAACTCACAAACTCTATAAAAAGGACCTAAGACTAACCCTAATTTACACAAACTAAAATGGAGATGAGACCGTCATGCTGCTGAGGAGAGACTGAGGATAGCCGTCAGAAATAGAGAGACAATTAGGAGATAATTCAAAGCTTAAAGCAACGTTAATCAAATCAAAGCAACGCCTTCAACAAAGGATAGCATCTCCAAATTCAGAATTCAGATTCCTGAATTGAAGACTCGTCATACGTTGTAAGTAGAGTGCTATTCCGATGTGAATTAAATAATTGTGTTGATTTGTGTAAAGTAAGAAATGGAATTGTGGCGATAATAATCTATATTTGTATGTTGCTTTGATGCTAAACGATTTGGGAATATTATAGTATACGATTGGATATTTGCAAGTACGCGATTTGCGTTGGAAGTTAACAACGAAATGGAATTGTGGCGATAATAACCTATGTTTGTATGTTATTTTGGTTCTAAACGATTTGGCAATGCTATGGTGTATGATTGGATTCATACAAGTATATGGTTTATGTTGACAACCACATGTTGTGGAATTTTAATTGGGGTTCATGCAAGCATGTGATTTATATTGAAAACTACATGTTTGTGGTAGTTATTTACAACACCCATTTGATAATTGCAAGTATATGATTCATGTTGAAAATAACAACTATGTGTTGTAATAGTTTATTTGAAATTCATGCAAATATATGATTTATTGTTATGCCAACATGATGTATAATTCTATGGTCATCTTTAGTGTAATTTGGTCCATTTGAGTATTATGATTCATATGAAGTTATGTTGGAATTGGCATTATAGTTCAAGTATAAAAATCATGCTTTTGTGATAGTGACAAAAGCAAACATCTTTGTAAGCTTGTATTAATTTTATGAACATGACTAAACTATGTTTGTTATTATGCCTAGTTGAAAACATGTTTGTAGGCTTATGTTGTTATCATAATCATATGATAATATATGTGACACATAAGTTACATTAAATTACATTCCACTTGCAAGTTTACATAGATAGAATATAGACCATGATTTAAGTTTAGGTATGTTTATGCTATAATTCTATGAATAGAATAAAAACCATGATTTAAGTTTAGGTATGTTTATGCTATAATTCTATAAATGGATTAAAAACCATGATTCATATAAGAATTAGGTTGGGATAATTCTATTTGAACCATACTTTTGTATTAGTGACAAAAGTAAGTACCTTTTTGTTAACATGTAGTGATTTTATGAACATGATTAGTTTATATTATGCCTAAATAAAAATATAGGTTTATATTTCTAGTCAAGACCATGTGCCAATAATAATGATATCTAATTTAGTTAGATTCTTAATTTCAAGTTTACATGGTTAGTTGAACCAATGATTCATATTTAAGTATTGTTTATGCCATAATCATACAGAATGATTCATGTTTAAGTATTGTTTATGCCATAATCATATAGAATGATTCATGTTGAAGTATTGTTTATGCCACAGTCATATGAATAGGATGATTCATGTTTAAGTATTGTTTATGCCATAATCATATGAATAGAATGATTCATGTTTAAGTATTGTTTATGCCATAATCATCTAGAATGATTCATGTTTAAGTATTGTTTATGCCATGATTATATGAATAGAATGATTCATGTTTATGCCATAATCATATGAATAGAATGATTCATGTTTAAGTATTGTTTATGCCATGATTATATGAATAAAATGATTCATGTTTAAGCTATGATTATATGGATAAAATGATTCATGTTACGCCATGATTATATGATGTTACAATTGCAAGTTCACATTTGCCTACTTTATGTTAATTGAATCGTTCGTTGCAAGTTCATGCGTTCACACTCCCTTTTTTTTCATGATATCTTATAAACACCATGTTATAAGCCTCCCCTTTTCATTTGGCTAAATTGGGTTTAAGTATTAAACCCAACACACCTTACATTGGAGCGAACGTGTAAAACGGGGGTAATGACGTTTGGGCTAAAATATAGAACATATGTGTTGGCATGTTCGACGCATGCCAACAATCTTGAAAAGCAATTAAGTGGCATAAATGAAATTTAACCAATAAAGATGAATTTGAATAATGGGCCGCAAATATTTACATATAAAAAGAAAAGAGATAAAATATGTAAATGTAGAAAATACGATGTGTTTAACCCGAGGTTGGATTGAGTTGTGATGTAAACCTGCCCGGAACCGCCCGGCTGTCCAGTAGTCACAACAATACCTATCCAATGTGGGTGGTTAAACACGGAGCCCAATAAGGACCCGAGGTTAGACTGAGTTGTGGCGTAAGACTGCTCGGACCCAACCGGCAACAGGCAGCCACAACAATACCTGTCTAATGTGAGAGGTTGAGGCTTTAATAAGACAATTAAGGCTGAGTCAGGATTGATAGGATTAAGTAAATTATATTAATACTTAATCAAAATGGAACATGCTAAACTAAACAGATTGATTGGGGGTTAGGTTTATAAAACACTTAACCAACTTAGCATGTTGGCTAGAAATAGAAATCCCAGTAGCGGGGGACCCTTTTCAGCAGTAACCCTACAAGGCGTATCATGATACCCTGAAACTAGGCAGGGTGGGGCACGATTACTGGGCTGACTGTAAGAGGTCAAATCAACGGCGGTGGTGCAGCAGTGTAGGTTCTAACGGGGTGCGGGCGTGCACCAGTAGCATACCTGTGCATTCTAGGATTGTGTCGGGCCGCCACCATGGGACTTGATACACCCCATGGTGGGACCAGCATAGGTAACTACAACAACGGGGGCCGTAAGACACATGTAACTATGCGAGTAGGAGCTGATCATCATAAAATGGATCACTTCACCCTGATTATGGGGTGCCTGTTGGGAACTAGTTTATATGGATACAGAGATTAATATGGCGTACGATAGTATATTCGACCCTAGACAACTTAACTAAGTTTATGGTGCTTTCCCATTTCTAGTTTATACATATCATACCCAGTTCTTTATTCATAGACTGAATAGTCCTAGACTTACTCAGACTTTATGTCTGACTCTACTTTTCTTTCGTCTTCTTTTCTTCCGTTCCCCCCCCCCCCCCCCCCAGGTCCACAGGGAGGGAATACCACAGCTTGACCAGCCTTCATATCCAGCTTGAAGAGAAAGAATGTATTGCTTGGATCTTTTCGTTTTGGACTATGGCTTTGGACAACAATTATGGGACTTTTGCAGTTTATTTATGTTTTCTTTATGCTTCTTTAAATAATGTAATCAAGACAGTTATGATTTTGGAAGTATTGTAAGACAATTATGGCATGGTTTGTGTAACACGTATTTTGATGAAATAAAAGTTGTTGTTTTCCGCTGTTCAAAAATATGTGTTATTATATCTGTCTTGTATATCTGTGACTTATACTTATAAACCTCCACCAAAATTAGGGCATTCCCTTTGAGAGAGTGACCCTAATGGAGGTGGGGTGTTTCACGATGTGAAGACTTCCGGTCTTCGACCACCGTCATCATCTTCGACATATCGTCGAATCGGTTATTCAGAATGGGTATAAACCCGGCCTTTCCGAACAACCCGCGTATATTAAACAAATGTTACACAAACACAACATACGCCTCATTCCAATTCAGCAGCCACTAACCGCAAATTTCATATTCTTAGGGAAAGGTTCCCATTAATTTTATCCAAGATAAATTCTTTAAAATTTATCCTTTAATCTTCCTTTGGATGTCATTTCAAACCAAATTATGGTTTCCCAAACTAGTCGAGATTAGCGAACCTCACCGAAGTAACTATTTATTTTATTTCCCAATCCCAACCTATATATCCCATGAAGCACAACTGGTAATACTCCATATCTAATACTATGGTGTTATCGGTAAAATTAATTACCATTTCACGTTCAAATCTAATTAAAGATTTAACTATCGCTCTGGAGCAAAACTGGTGATACTCCATCCTCGCTCACTTTCTAAATTTGATAATTTAAATTATCAATTCACATTTCAATTTAATTGCAGATTCATTAAAACTCCTTTTTCTGGGTTAAAGAACTAGTGTCATTTAAAACACAGTTCACGACAAACCCAAATCACATTTTATTTATTATCGGGTTAAAGAACAAGTGTTATTTAAAAATACCGTTCACGATAAACCCACAAATCAATTCTACTTAAAACCCGTTTCAAATCCAATTTATTTATTTAAAAATAAATGGGTTTTAATCTCAGTTCAAAACTAGTTCATTTCGATAAAAATCTATTTTTATCTTTTCAAATATGGAGTTTTACATCCCAATTTTTCCCAAATCATTTCTTATGATTCTTCACAAATTATTACTATTTTTAATGATTTTATAGAGGCCCGTACAGTCGATTTCCATCAACGGCCATCGAACTGCACTTACAGCGACCTTTTCTGAAATTGATTTGGACGTATCTCCAAATCCAACCATTAGATTTCTAATTTCTAATATTCGCTAGAAAGCTCTTTTCGATACGAACCCAACGATTCCGGTTTTAGGAGAATCCGGCGGTCGGATCTCCCGTAATGTCCGTTTGAAATAATTGGTCGAAATTTACGAACTGCCGCAGCGCGGCGCTTTCTATTCAGGCCATTATATTATATATATATAATATATATAATATATATTTCATCGATTTTTATTTAAAACGAATTTTATAAATAGTTTTGAATTCGTTTTAAAAACAATTTCAACTTCCATTTCAATTCAAATCAAAATTGAATTTTTCCTTATAGATTCGTTTTAAAATTCATTTTTATTCAATTCAAATTTCAATTCAATTTGAATTCATTTCAATTCGTTTTCAATTCAATTCGAATTCGTTTTCAATTCAATTCGAATTCCAATTCGTTTTCTATTCGATTCAATTCAAATTGTTTTTCTATTCGATTCAATTCAAATTGGTTTTCTATTCGATTCAATTCAAATTCGTTTTCTATTCGATTCAATTCAAATTCGTTTTCTATTCGATTCAATTCAAATTTAAAAACGGATATAAACAATATAAATATCGTTCGCGTCAAAATAGCGCATCTCTAATCAACACGGCTTTATATATTTCAATAAATTAGTTATTCTATTCAACAAATGAATATTTATTCCATTCAATATGTGAATCTATATTTTTGTCAACACACGACTAATCTCAGCGAATGAGTACTGTCCACGTGTGACTATTTTTGTTGTTTAATATATTTTATGAAAATTAAGGTATCTATCGTTTGATATTAAATCAGACTCCAACCGTAAATTAGTAAGAGAACGATTCCCTGAATATTAACCCCGAAGGCCGAAACCAACATCAGATCAATACCCAGGAGACCACTCATCTCGTCTATTTTTCAGTTAGTTTCTAATTTTATATATGATAAAGATATAGATTTTATTGTTAAAATATTTCGTTCAACACATGACTAATCTCAACGGATGAGTACAGTCAACACATGAACCTTTATTTTATAAAGATAAAGATGTAGATTTTATTATTAAAATATTTTGTTCAACACATGACTAATCTCAACGGATGAGTACGGTCAACACATGAGCCTTTACTTTATAATATTCTTTGTCTTCTAAATTGTAATGAGGCCCAATCAATCACCATATAGCGTTAACTATATGGATTCCATACAACACATGTATATAATAGCAACGACAAATAATCAACCATCATCCAAAGTGCACTACACTGTATAAGCATCAAATATAGATATCTAACGCTTATAACAGCCTGTCGATCCATCGGTCGACATATAACTAATTATTGGGATTAGCGTATGTCATATATTATCCCAATACCCGTGTGGGGTTTCAAACAATCAAACACAGATTTTATTTGTGCAGTTGGGCGATGTGTAAAATTTATCGACCCAATCAATATCAGTCAAATCAGTGTATATAAACAAATCGGCCGACTTGTTTATAAATATTTATTTATTCACATTCACGTTAAAAAATTATTTTTAACGATAATTAATTTATTTCAACACATTAATTTATATTATCGATTTCACATCAACAACACAAACAAATTTCACAACACATCAATCTAACAAACAAGCCATCCATGGTCTGTGGATGACGCGTGTCGGGTGCTACTAAACACCGTCTGCATCCTAGCATATATATATAATTAGAAAAGGAAATTGAGAAGTTCTTACCGATAGCTATCCAACTTCACGACACTTCATTTATAGAAATCTTCGTCGTTCTCGCCTCTTATCACTTTCGTCGCCCGTAGTCACTACATATGTAAAAATCACATTTTTACTTCGCTGTTCAATATATAAAAATCGAATTTTTACTTCGTTATTCAATATATAAAATTCTCGCCTTTTTAAATATAAAGATTTCGCCTTTTCAAATATAAAGATTTAATCTTTGCTATTTTAAAAATCTACTCTTCTCTATTTTAAAAATCTAATCTTTTCTATTTTAAAAATCTAATCTTTTCTATTTTAAAATTCAAATCTTTTCCTATTTTAAAATTCAAATCTTTTCCTATGTGTTCATATATGAAAAATCAAATCTATTTCTATTTGTTCAAATAAGAAAAATCAGTTTTATCACATAGAAAAATAAAATCAGTTTTAACATAAAATAAAATCAGTAAAAACTCACCTTTATTTGATAGAGGGAGTGGAGGGACTTGCTGGTGGCCCGGGGGGAGGGGGGTAGCTCGCGTCGGTCGAGGCAGAGGGGGGGGGGGGGTAGCTCGCGTCGGTCAAGGCAGGGGGGGTAGCTCACGTCGGTCGAGGCAGAGGGGGGTAGCTCACGTCGGTCGAGGCAGAGGGGGGTAGCTCGCGTCGGTCGAGGCAGGGGGTTAGCTCGCGTCGGTCGAGGCAGAGGGGGGGTCTTCGATCGCGGCGGGAGGAAGGGGGGTCTTCGAGGTCGAGGTGGAAGGGGGGATGGGTTCGGAGGTGGCGCCCCACCTCTGAGGCGGCGGCGATCGATCGGGGGGGGGGGGGGGGGCGGGGGTTCCTCCCCACCCCCCCGTCTTTCTCTTCTTTTTTTTTTGATTTGTTTTTGAAAGAAAAGGGGGGGGGGCAGAAGTTAAAGGAAGAGGGAGGGAGGAGGATATTTTTTTTATTTCTATTTAATTATTTAATTCAAAAAGTTGACTTTTACATACGACCTCCAAACGAGGCCCACCGCCTGTCGTCCATAGCTAATTACCCCCATTCCGAACACAATGGGATATGCATCGCAAGCTGATTCGACCGTTTCGATCAGTTTCCGTTAAAATCAACATATAACTCTATATATTGAATTTGAACGCGCATCTCAATTTACCGGGGTCACATACTAACTAGAAAAATTCCAGTAGATTAAAATCAACTGAAATTGGTCAAACGCGTTTTCCTTTGCCACGCTCACATATTGATTCGAAAAATTATGAAATTTGGAATCTAGCAATAACTTGACATCATGGACCCAACAAAAGTGGTTTCGTCGAAATCCGAGGTCGTTTGCAAAATGTCTATTTTTAAGGGCCTGAATTCCATATAGCGACTATTCAGAATTTTCAACTGGACATATCATTTGATTCCCGCTATGAAATTTCGATTTTCCGGATTCGTTGGAAAGATATTCTCATTTAGATCCTATTATTTTTTGTTTCATTAAAATCCGGATTGTTTTGCACTCGGTACATTCAATTGAAATTTGAAATCGAATTATCGAACTACCGCGCCATTTTCAATTCTATTTATAATTATAAATAATTATTTATATTCTAACGACGACGTATATAATATATACGTCGAATTCCATTCAAAATAAATTTCTCGTCGATTTTATTTAAAATAATCTATTTTAAATGTTCAAACTTCGCTAAAATTGCCAAAATAAAAATTATAAACTGGCCCAGATTTTCGGGTTGTTACACAACATTACTATAGAAAATTATTTCTCTTTTCTATATAAAAATATATCTTGGGTAAATTTATTTCATTTACCCTTTTTATAAAATAATATCGTATCCATTCACTAGCTCAATGCTTCTCAACACTTGAACCAGTCAAATAACACAATACAAAACATTTTTATATAAAATCTTACAAATACGCTCTCATATATATATATATATATACATATATATATATACACACTCAAACTCAATCTAGGGTGTTACTAACCCCATCTCTATCGAGTTACGCCACAGAGCCAAGGTTACTACTCAACCAATAGCTCTGATACCACTTTAACGACCCGGCGGATTTCAGCCCCGAAAATCGACATACATACCCTTATCGTACTCATGTCGACCTTCCGACACCGAAAACACTGGAACGTTTTTAGAAAGAAATTAGAGGGTGAGATAAGAAAGGAAGAATGTTAGAATAGAAGAAAAAGAAGGACCAACACAGAGTCTCACATCGCAGCGGAACAAAATATAATACAGAAATAAATCTTTACTGAAAGCTTTAAAATACTTACAATATCAGAGTACAACACACAGCTGGACAGTTTTGATAATCTGTCCTCATATACACAGCGGAATAAATACTGTATTTCATATGTCTGAATCATCTCCAGCTCGTCTCTGGACTTCTCAGTACCTGATATCCTGAACCTGTACACCTCGGACTAACCCGAGCATTTACAAAACACCGGGTCAGTCTGGTGAACCAGAGTGAGAAAAATTCGCACAGCATTAAGGGTATCACACAACTTGATTTTTAAGTTCAAAATCCTTTCGAAAGAAAAAGATAATTGTAAGACCAAATCCACACATAAACACGGACGGTTTTTACCTTACGATAACCCATACAGTTTTTGAAATCAATATCCTCTCTGATATTATAATAATGTCTAAATACAAGTAAATATCAATCAGTGGAACGCTTGCATCTCACGCTCCACGTATATATATATACAAACAAAACCGCGGGTGCTTATTGGAGATTGGATTCCAACTATGACAAGGTATGGGAACACCTGCCGATCGTGTATCTTTAGAGGCGAATACACTAGGTTCAACAAGAACGTCTTGCAACCCAGCCCCCACATGACCGACCACTCATTTCGCTTGAGTGTATCGAATGTATATCACCAACAGTTGAACTCAAACCACCGTTTCCCGAATGGGCAGAATCAATAGAATAAGGAAGAAAAGGAATTTCTCTAGATAGGTGATTATACACCCTAATGGGAGCGACCCATATAGCCATGCTGCCTGCCCGATTTTTGTCATCTCCCGGTTGATGAGGCTTGAGGTCAGAACACATCTGATCATCATACACTTTGAATGCCACATCATCAAATCCGCCAAATCACTAATTGACGTCCACAAATATATTATGGTCATTAAGCTAGAGTGGTGCCCCTCTCCGCCACTAACATAGATACGTTTGTAAAAATCAACGTACGTGACTCTTATGAGCTACTCTGTCAGACATCCGTTCATACAAGTCATCCAGGAATAGGATGAACCGAAGGTACTCTCCTACTGAATCCAATATAGGAATCACCCCATGGATCAGTAGCGAGTAGTCCTTGCAATCCACAGATTCCAACCACGACAGAACCCCAGTATATCTCTGGCACGAATCAGAGAATGTAAGTGGTTCTTCCGCTTTATGAAGATCTATGGTCTTCACATGCTCCATCTCGATCGTCGTCTGATCTCTTCTATAGATTCGTATTTTGTTGTTTGGAATGGTTTTCGAATATACATTCGATCTCGGTCTTTCCATACCAACAATCGTAAAGGTCAGACTTGATAGTCGGTTATTTAACTATCAAGTAAGAACATCAATGAAAATAAAAATAAATCCACTGGTTTAGTACTCAGCACTACTTGGCTAAAATTTATCTCCCAATTTCCTTTTAATTCCGTTACTAGGGAAAATATAATCTCATGCCATTTCCTTTACTTTGGAAATCTTATCACACATTTTGACATTACCAACTAGTATCATCCTTGGATTGTCCCGAAGTCGTTCAAGTTGGGGTATTTTAATTACCTCTCGGACCTTGATCAACAACGTTCTTATCCTCAGATAAATACGAGTTGTAATTCAAAAACCCTATATTATTATTCCAAATCCTATATCCAACTTTGTTTACCAAGCTCAAAATCAATCCTCTTTTTACCAGTTTTCCTTTTCTTTCGGGAAACCCCTTTTTAAATCCATTGGTTCAGCTTAATATCATTATTAAGTGTTTCCAATTTAAAACAACTCTTTAATTCATATTCCATTTGTAAACCTTGTTTATAAATTTAATATAAACCCTTTCACCTCCCTTAACTCAAACGTTAAGTAAAACTTTTCACTTAAGTTGTATATTCGTTTAAACCTCTTATTTGCTTTATTATAAAACTCGAGCTCAAATAATAAAACTCATCCCTAGCCCCTTTTCAACATTCGATTTCTTTTCTTTTCAAACGTGGTCACTTAAATGTATCACATTTAAGAAAAGATTATCTACCTTGACATTAATCATTGCAAATCAATTAACTCCTTTATATACTGGAAAAATAAATCTCTTTTTTAAACTCTTACTAAGCATAACCACTTATTCATTAAGTTATTTTACTAATTTAAGGTCTAGCTTAGTTTAAATGGTCGACGCAAACATGGTTACTCTTTTAACCAACTCTATTTAATTCCTCTTTAAATTAATTAAAATAAAATTAATCTAAATAACCTTATTTAATCGTTCACGATAAAAATACCTAACTGCTAGGTTATCTCATTTGTTTATAATTCTTATCAACATAAGATTTTAGTTTATAAACCATTTCATAATTTCTTATAGACTTTATTAAATAAATAATTAATATTTATTCCCCTTTTTAAAATAACTTTCAAACCTAATTTTGTTGAAAAAATATATTTATAACTTTAATACGGTTGATTTACAGTTGATAAAAGCCGTATTCAAAAATCGATTGATTTCTAGGCCAGGTGATGCCAATTACCAATCCATACCATCCATTGGTTAACGTCAGAATGAATGTTGAAATATAGTTCAACAATCACAATAATCAATCATTTCTTGACTGGTAATTTCTATAACAATCATCAATCAATCAACAGCCAATTCAAACAATTCACACAATTTCAAACACGTTTATAAACATGACCAATCAAGGGAAATTTCTTTATTTGAGTCAAATCAACATGGTTGGTGTTCTACTGAAATTAAACGACCGTTTAATTTTAGAAATTAAATCAATGATAAATATATATCACTAGCAAACACTCAATAATTAACAACCAGAACACGCAAAATAAAAACCCAATTTATATAAAATATAAATGGGAAGAGCTGAGTGAGTTTAACTCACCTTGGATTGAATCTGACGATAAATATCTGGTTTTTAATCGAATTAAACTGACGTTTAATTTGAATAAAAATTCCAATCACTTCAGATCCGGACTAGACTCGTTATCTCGATGTATTCGTCTCCATGGTCCCAACGCAACTGACAGTGCGTAAATCCGATACTGTATGTGTGTGAAATCGTATCACGAATTTTATAGACTAATTTAAAATATAAAACATGGTTTCTCCTTTAAATTAAATAAAAAAAGGGCTTTACCTTTTGATCCGTCGGCCCAAACAAACGAACCCAACCCGCCTTGCTTAAAAACCCTCATCCGATCCTTAAGCTCATTCATATGGCCGCCTGAAAAAAAATACTCCCGACCCAAAAACCCTAAATCCCCTTTCGATTCTCCATTCCATCGAGGTTTTGTGGCGTCGCACCCCCCCCCCCCCCTCCGAGCTTCCCTCCTCCCTCTTCAACTCAATCGGCCAAAACCCCTTCCCAACACACGTTCGACGATCACCAGGCACCCCAATCCCTCTTGAATCGAAGTGGCCTCCTTAATAATTAAGCTAAGTTTTCTTTTTTTCTCTTGATTTTAAATTGCTGTAGTATTTCCTTTGATTTTTCTAGTTTCGGATTGTTTTTGGATTGGATGAAAACATCACCGTATGATGCATATTTATAGTTGCGGTTTGTTTTGGATGAGTTCAACGTCCATCAGTAGCTTAACTAGGTAATCTAGCTGAAATCCTTAGGCCATTCCCCTTTTGTAAATTTTCGTGTATTGATAGTGATGATATGTGATGGTTAGCAGTGGAAAGAGATTTGGTATTGGGTTTTATAGCACTATTGATTCGTTCTAAATGGATTTGATCGAACCTGGATAGATTGTCGCTATGAATTGTGTAAATCAATTCAGATTTGAACTGTATTGTCGATTCAAGTTGTGTTTTTCAATGTATACAAACAGTAATTTCAAAAAGGATTTTTTTCTGTATTTTCCTTCTGTTTCGATTTGCTGTACGGTTGGTGTATATAAAATATATAGCTACATGTTTTCACTAGCTTGTTCAATGTGTTGTCCCTAGCTGTTTCTGTACCTTTTATAGCTATTCCCTTTGCTGTTCACCGTCTTGTTCACTCAGCCCGTATGAAGATACACATATATTTTGTTCAGATACACATATATGTTTTTGTTATATGATTGTATGTAACGTAACTTGTTTGTTATTGTTGAGTTCTTTTGGTAGTTAGCTGCTGGGTCCAATATCAATTGTGCATATTGGAAATTTCAATTTTGGACATGCAAATGCTATGTTTTTAGAACAGTTGTATCTTGTATTTGTTTATAGGGGTTCATACTATTTATAGCTGTTCAGCTGTATTTTCTACTATATGTTCATATATTTTTCTCTCTTTTATTTATTTTCCTTTGTTGTTCAATACTATCATGGATCACCCTTACTGGGTTTTTCCCTCTTTTCTTTTAGCAGATCAACTGATCAAGATGATGGATCAATGGTTTAAAGAACAAAAGCCTGCTGATGTTAAAAATGGAATCCTTTTTAGTTGTTCATTGTTTGTATTGTTTGGACTTGTCAGTTTTTTAAAAAAAATCTGGAATTAACTATGTAAATGCAGTTCAAGTTTGTTGAAGTGTGTATATATGTATTTGTGTTTGGTTTTTGGTGTATTATGTTCTCCCAGAATGAACAAAGTACGTATATTTGTTGAGATATCTGTATATATGTCCCCATTAAGGGTTGAATGTAAATTAGTTATTTTCAATATTTTTGTGCAAATTTATTTTGTTTGTTCATTCCTGATAAATTTTAGAATTCATGATATTGAAACTATCCCTGCCTGTTTGGTATGCATATAGAATATATATATCGTATATTGTTCTCTCGCATTGATCACTATGCAAAATTTATATGGTATATCATAGTTTTCATTGTCCATGTATCGAAACGTTACTAGTTGGACACGAAAAGTTTTAGGTTTATTAACCATATAATAAAGGTTGATATAATAAAAATTCCAAACAGTTAAGTTTACTGAAAATAAGTAAATACCAACAAATCGCTTCAGTTTCTATCCATATAGAATTCACAATTCAACATTTAAAAAATCCTGGTCTTAAATAATATTCTATTTACCTAAAATCCTTCTAAATATAAATAAATAAATCGTTATAATTTTAAATGATTTCACACCGACTATTTGATAATTTGAATAGGACATAACTTGAAATCTATATGCTGGAATTTCAAATTTTCTCCTTCATTAGAAAAATATAATCGAACTGGCCCCAACGTGTCTCGTTTCACAGAAATCCGACTTATATCGGATCCTGTATAACCTATCAAAGTTCAAATCGAAAATTCCGAACTACCGCGACGTTTTTGAGCTCGTTTTTAATTAATATATAAATATATATATTCGAACTCCATTAAATAAATAAATTCGATTAGAATAAAATATATAAACTGATTAAATATTTTATTTTAAATGGCCGAAAAATCCGGGACGTTACATTCTTCCCCCCTTAGAATAATTTCTTCCTCGAAATTGCAAAGTAAGAAGAATATTTCGAATCAAATTATTTTAAAATCATTACACTTGCATTAAATTCAAAAAAAATTCAAACTTTAAAATTTTTCCCAGCACCTCCTCTGCATGGCTCGATCGATACGACTACAACTGCCACTCTGGCCTTAGCTCCTTCGAAAAGAAAATTCAAAATCCAAATGGCAACCCACTTAATTTGAATCCCAATTTTTTAAAATTCCAAACCCCGATTCATTCAAGTCCACTCTTTTTGAATTATTTCTTAAATTGGTTTTACTTAACTAGGTTCAGTTTCATTTCTCATATTCGATTCAATCGACGAATTGATTTTCTAATAAATTCAATTTTATTTCATAATCCAAATTTGATTTCAAATCAAATCAATCAGAACAAACACCCAACATTACTATAGAAAATTATTTCTCTTTTCTATATAAAAATATATCTTGGGTAAAATTATTTCATTTACCCTTTTTATAAAATAATATCGTATCCATTCACTAGCTCAATGCTTCTCAACACTTGAACTAGTCAAATAACACAATACAAAACATTTTTATATAAAATCTTACAAATACGCTCTAATATATATACACACACTCAAACACAATCTAGGGTGTTACTAACCCCATCTCTATCGAGTTAGCCACAGAGCCAAGGTTACTACTCAACCAATAGCTCTGATACCACTGTAACGACCCAACGGATTTCGGCCCCGTAAATCGACATAAATACCCTTATCGTACTCATGTCAACCTTCCAACACCGAAAACACTGGAACGTTTTTAGAAAGAAATTAGAGAGTGAGATAAGAAAGAAAGTTAGAATTGAAGAAGAAGAAGAACCAACACAGAGTCTCATATCGCAGCGGAACAAAATATAATACAGAAATAAATCTTTACTGAAAGCTTTAAAATACTTACAATATCAGAGTACAGCACACAGCTGGACAGTTTTGATAATCTGTCCTCATATACACAGAGGAATAAATACTATATTTCATATGTCTGAATCATCTCCAGCTCGTCTCTGGACTTCTCAGTACCTGATATCCTAAACCTGTACACCTCGGGCTAACCCGAGCATTTACAAAACACCGAGTCATTCTGGTGAACCAGAGTGAGAAAAATTCACAAAGCATTAAGGGTATCACACAACTTGATTTTTAAGTTCAAAATCCTTTCGAAAGAAAAAGATAATCGTAAGACCAAATCCACACATAAACACAGATGGTTTTTACCTTACGATAACCCAGATAGTTTTCGAAATCAATATCTTCTCTGATATTATAATAATGTCTAAATACAAGTAAATATCAATCTAGTGGAACACTTGCATCTCACGCTCCACGTATATATATACAAACAAAACCGCGGGCGCTTATTGGAGATTGGATTCCAAGTATGACAAGGTATGGACCACCTACCGATCGTGTATCTCTAGAGGCGAATACACTGGGTTCAACAAGAACATCTTGCAACCCAGCTCCTATATGACCGACCACTCATTTCGCTTGAGTGTACCAAATGTATATCACCAACAGTTGGACTCAAACCATCGTTTCCTGAATAGGCAGAATCGATAGAATAAGGAACAAAAGGAATTTCTCTAGATAGGTGATTATACACCCTAATGGGAGCGACCCACATAGCCATGCTGCCTGCCCGATTTTTGTCATCTCCCGGTTGATGAGACTTGAGGTCAGAACACATCCGATCATCATACACTTTGAATGCCACATCGTCAGATCCGCCAAATCACTAATTGACGTCCACAAAAATATTCTGGTCGTTAAGCTAGAGAGGTGCCCTTCTCCGCCACTAACAGAGATACGTTTGTAAAAGTCAACATACGTGACTCTTAAGAAATACTTTGTCAGACATCTGTCCATACAAGTCATCCAGGAACAGGATGAACCGAAGGCACTCTCCTACTGCATCCAATATAGGAATCACCCCATGGATCAGTAGCGAGTAGTCCTTACAATCCACAGATTCCAACCACGACAGAACCCTAGTATATCTCTGGCGCGAATCAGAGATTGTAAGTGGTTCTTCCACTTTATGAAGATTTATGGTCTTCACATGCTCCATCTCGATCGTCGCCTGATCTCTTCTATTGATTCGTATTTTGTTGGTTGGAATGGTTTTCGAATATACATTCGATCCCAGTCTTTCCATACTAACAATCGTAAAGGTCAGACTTGATAGTCGGTTATTTAACTATCAAGTAAAAACATCCATGAAAATAAAAATAGATCCAATGGTTTAGTACTCAGCACCACTTGGCTAAAATTTATCGCTCAATTTCCTTTTAATTCCGTTACTAGGGAAAATATAATCTCATATCATTTCCTTTACTTTGGAAATCTTATCACACATTTTGACATTACCAACTAGTATCATCCTTGGATAGTCCCGAAGTTGTTCAAGTTAGGGTATTTTAATTACCTCTCAGACCTTGATCAACAACATTCTTATCCTCAGATAAATACGAGTTGTAATTCAAAAACCCTGTATTTTTATTCCAAATCCTATTTCCAACTTCGTTTACCAAGCTCAAAATCAAACCCCTTTTTACCAATTTCCCTTTTCTTTCGGGAAACCCCTATTTAAATCCATTGGTTCAGCTTAATATCATTATTAAGTGTTTCCAATTTAAAACAATGCTTTAATTCATATTCCGTTTGTAAACCTTGTTTATAAATTTAATATGAACCCTTTAACATCCCTTAACTCAAACGTTAAGTAAAACTTTTCACTTAACTTATATATTCGTTTAAACCTCTTATTTGCTTTATTATAAAACTTGAGCTCAAATAATAAAACTCGAGCTCAAACTTGGTCACTTAAATGTATCACATTTAAGAACAGATTATCTACCTTGACATTAATCATTGCAAATTAATTTACTCCTTTATATACTAGAAAAATAAATCTCCTTTTTAAACTCTTACTAAGCATAACCACTTATTCATTAAGTTATTTTACTAATTTAAGGTCTAACTTAGTTTAAGTGGTTGACGCAAACATGGTTACTCTTTTAACCAACTCTGTTTAATTCCTCTTTAAATTAATTAAAATAAAATTAATTTAAATAACCTTATTTAATTGTTCACGATAAAAATACCTAACTTCTAGGTTATCTCATTTGTTTATAATTCTTATCAACATAAGAATTTAGTTTATAAACCATTTCATAATTTCTTATAAACTTTACTAAATAAATAATTAATATTTATTCCCCTTTTTAAATTAAATCTCAAAACCTAATTTTGTTGAAAAAAATGTATTTATAACTTTAATACGGTTGATTTATAGTTGATAAAAGCCGTAGATTGATTTCTAGGCCACGTGATGCCATTTACCAATCCATACCATCCATTGGTTAATGTCAGAATAAATGTTGAAATATAGTTCAACAATCACAATAATGAATCATTTCTTGACTGATAATTTCTATAACAATCATCAATCAATCAACAACCAATTCAAACAATTCACACAATTTCAAACACGTTTATAAACGTGACCAATCAAGGGAAATTTCTTTATTTGAGTCAAATCAACATGGTTGGTGTTCTACTGAAATTAAACGACCGTTTAATTCCAGAAATTAAACGACCGTTTAATTTCAGAAATTAAATCAACGATAAATATATATCACTAGCAAACAGTCAATCATTAACAACCAGAACACGCAAAATAAAAACCCAATTTATATAAAATATAAATGGGAAGAGCTGAGTGAGTTTAACTCACCTTGGATTGAAGCTGATGATAAATATCTGGTTTTTAATCGAATTAAACTGACGTTTAATTCGAATCAAAATTCCAATCACTTCAGATCCGAACTAGACTCGCTCCATCTCGAAGTATTCGTCCCCATGGTCCCAACGCACTTGACCGTGCATAAAACCGATACTGAATGTGTGTGAAATCGTATCATGAATTTTATAAACTAATTTAAAATTTAAAACATGGTTTCTCCTTTAAATGAGATAAAAAAAAATGGGCTTTACCTTTTGATCCGTCGGCCTAAACAAACGAACCCAACCCGACTTGCTTAAAAACCCTCATCCGATCCTTAAGCTCATTCATACAGCCGCCTCAAAAAAAATACTCTAGACCCAAAAACCCTAAATCCCCTTTTGATTCTCCAGTCCATCGAGGTTTTGTGGCGTCGCACCCCTCCCTCCGAGCTTCCGTCCTCCCTCTTCAACTCAATCGGCCTAAACCCCTTCCCAACACACGTTCGACAATCACCAGGCACCCCAACCCTCTTGAATCGAAGTGGCCTCCTTCATAATTAAGCTAAGTTTTCCTTTTTCTCTTGATTTTAAATTGCTGTAGTATTTCGTTTGATTTTTCAGGTTTTGGATTATTTTTGGATTGGATGAAAACATCACCGTATGATGGTATTTATAGTTGTGGTTTGGTTTGGATGAGTTCAATGTCCATCAGTAGTTTAACTAGGTAATCTAGCTTAAATCCTTAGGCCATTCCCCTTTTGTAAATTTTCGTGTATTGATAGTGATGATACGTGATGGCTAGGAGTGGAAAGAGATTTGGTATTTGGTATTATAGCACTATTGATTCATTCTAAATGGATTTGATCGAACCTGGATAGATTGTTGCTATGAATTGTGTAAATCAATTCAGCTTTGAACTATATTGTCGATTCAAGTTGTGTTTTTCAATGTATATAAATAGTAATTTCAAAAAGGATTTTTTCTGTATTTTCCTTCTGTTTAGATTTGTTGTACGGCTGGTGTATATAAAATATATACCTACATGTTTTCACTAGCTTGTTCAATGTGTTGTCCCTAGTTGTTCCTGTACCTTTTATGGCTGTTCCCTTTGCTGTTCACTATCTTGTTCAATCAGCCTGTATGAAGATACATATATATTTTGTTCAGATACACATATATGTTTTTGTTATATGATTGTATGTAATGTAACTTGTTTGTAATGGTTGAGTTCTTTTGGTAGTTAGCTGCTGGGTCCAACATCAGTTGTGCATATTGGAAATTTCGATTTTGGACGTGCAAATGCTATGTTATTAGAACTGTTATATCTTGTATTTGTTTATAGGGGTTCATACTATATATAGTTGTTCAGCTATATTTTTGTACTAGTTGTTCATATATTTTTCTCTCTTTTACTTATTTTCCTTTGCTGTTCAATACTATCATGGATCACCCTTAATGGGGTTTTCCCTCTTTTCTTTACGCAGATCAACTGATCGAGATGATGGATCAATGGTTTAAAGAAAAAAAGGCCGCTGATGTTAAAAATGGAATCCTTTTTAGTTGTTCATTGTTTGTATTGTTTGGTCTTGTTAGTTTTTTTTTTAAAATCTGGAATTAACTATGTAAATGCAGTTCAAGTTTGTTGAAGTGTGTATATGTATTTGTGTTTGGTTTTTGGTGTATTATGTTCTCCCAAAATGAAAAAAGTATGCATATTTGTTGAGATGTCTATATATATGTCTCCATTAAGGGTTGAATGTAAATTAGTTATTTTCAATATTTTTGTGCAAATTTATTTTGTCTGTTCATTCCTGATAAATTTTAGAATTCATGATATTGAAACTATCCCTGTCTATTTGGTATGCATATAGAATATATATATATCGTATATTGTTCTCTCGCATTGATCACTATGCAAAATTTATATGGTATATCATAGTTTTCATTGTCCATCTATCGAAACGTTACTAGTTGGACACGACAAGTTTTAGGTTTATTAACCATATAATAAAGGTTGATATAATAAAAATTCCAAACAGTTAAGCTTACTAAAAATAAGTAAATACCAACAAACCGCTTTAGTTTCTATCCATATAGAATTCACAATTCAACATTTAAAAAATCCTGGTCTTAAATTGTAACACTCCGAATTTTCGAATAATTAGATTAACTAAAATTTCAGAATACTTAATTTCAGATGTAGGAATTAAGGGAAACGGGTCATTCCATTGCGTTTGTCTCGGAATTCTGCTGAAGATAGAGTCCGAGTTTGCGTAAAACGAATACCGTATGAAGAAGATATGGACGAGCGAAGTTTGGTGGCTAAATAGAAAAAATAAAGATTGCACTAGCGCACTTGGGATGTGCGCCAGCACAAATTTACATTGGCGCACTTCCCAAGTGCGCCCAGGCCTAGAGAAAACCTGCACAACCTTCTGGTTCAGTCTGACCCATGTTCTGACTCATTTCTAAGTCCTTTCTGACTCCTTGTTGAGTCATTAGGGTTGAGGTGTCACCCTATCCCGACTGAGTGGTTTTGATTAACCCTAAGATCATCCGATAGCTATAATTAAATTGAAATTCTATATAAACATGTATAGACCCAAACCCTAGAATCAAATCAAAAATTAGATCAGTAGCCGTCATGTTGTCACTCCAAACCCTAGAGTAGCCGCCACCAACTAGATGCAAATTAAAGACAACAATTCAATTCAAATCAAGCCTAAAACTACAACAACGTAATTGTCTATAACAAGGGAATGCTAATCAAGTACATAATTCAGAACCCAGAACTCAAGACCCCTTATTCGGTGAGTTCTAGTCACTTTTAGGTTTAAATAAGTGAAAGTGAATTGTGGTAGACCATGATTTGGGTATATGTTGTTTGTAGTTATGCAAGTTCATTGTTGTATTGTTGTGAATCATGAAATGATGTAAAGTTCCTTATTATTGTGAATCATGAAGTTATGCAAGTTCATTATTGTTGTGAATCATAAAATGATGCAAGTCCATTATTGTTGTGAATCATGAAGTTATGCAAGTTATCATGTTAAGAAACTATGAACCTATGCAAGTTGTTGCGTTGTTAATTCATGAATCTATGCTACTTGTTATGTTATGAATCATGAACCTATGAAGTTTCCTATGCAAGTTGATAAGTTGTTAATTCATAAACCTATGCTTATGTTGTGGATCATGAATCTATGTAATTCACTTATGCAAGAAATTATGTTATGAATCATGCAAGTTGTAATATTGTGAATCATGAACCCATATAAGTTGTTGATTGTGTTGAGAATCATGAACCTATGTTAGTTGTTAATTATGTTTTAATTCATGAACCTATGCAAGTTGCTATGAATCCATGCAAGTTGTTAATTATGTGGTGAATCATAATTATATGTGAAGTTATCATGTCATTTTCCCTAGTTGTCATGCTTATGCCAAAAATTGTACTAAAACGATCACCTTGTCATTCCCTTTATTTTATTGTTATGGCGAGACTATTTTGTAGCCTCGATGAAGCCAAAAACGCAAGTGGTTGCGCTAGTTAAGAAGCGGGGAAAAAGGGGAATTTGTAATATGCATAATTTACTTAGTGATTATGTAAATTGGACACATGATTCTGGTAGGGAAACATATAAATAATTACCTATTATGACATGGGTAAAATTGGGTAAAAATGTTATAATTTGAATATGACCATTTATGGATAAGAAATCCAAATTGTTAATAAGATAAGTATTGACACCTATGAAAGAGGAAAGGATTAATTAATTAACTTAATTAATCAAAACAGGAATGTTTAAGCAATTAAAGTCTAAAGATTTAATATTGAGAATTGGCATAAAATAAATTTGAGATGAAAATTGGTATGATTTTACATACCATGAATAGATGGACATAACTGAGTCAATTATGGCCATAGTGAAATTTGGAATTAATTGATAATTTGAATAGGGAAATTAATTCAAATTGGGGAAAGATTAATTAGGAGTAATTAATCGTCTAAGACACGAGGTTAGGCTCTTTTGTGGTGTAAGACTGCCCGGACCCGCCCAGCAAATCCAGGTGCCACAAATGCCAGTCTAATGTGAGAGGTCTTAGGCATAAATTAAATACGTAACAATTGTAAAGACATGTGGTTAGGCTCGTTTGTGGTGTAAGACTGCCCGGACCCGCCCAGCAAATCCAGCTGCCACAAATGTCAGTCTAATGTGAGAGGTCTTTATGAGGTTACGGTCTTAATGAATTAAGAAACACTTAACCAGATAAACATGTAGTGGGACATGAGGGGTTAAGTGGGTGCCTTGGGTGGCGTGTGGGATTAAGTTTGTACCTTGGGTAGCATGTGAAATACGATTAGATTTCTCAATAATAAATTAATGCTACTTAACCTAACTTAATACATATGGACTGTATGATGGTTGACATAAGTTAGGGTTAAGCAAAACGAATTGGATTGTGGGTGGGTTAAGTACAACTGATGGGTAGGTGAGTAATATTAATATATATAAGCCCACAAACTTAACCGTTAAATAAATAAGGATTAAATCTGTGGGAGGGTTAAGTACAACTGAAGGGTAGGTGGGTAATATCAATACATATAGGCCCACAAACTTAACCATTAAAAAGGGGTTATGTAATTAAAGACACCTAATGGTATACATAACTAGGGCAGAATAGTAAAGTTTTGTATTAAAGACACCCTTAGGGGTACGCATAACTAACGGGAATAGGTAAAGTTATGTATTAAAGACACCCTCATGGGTACGCATAACTAATGGGAGTAGGTAAAATTATGTATTAAAGACACCTATAGGTACGCATAACCGATAGGTAGAATAGGGGTTATGTATTAAAGACACCTATAGGTACGCATAACTGATTCAGGGCTATGTAATTAAAGACACCTCAGGGTATACATAGTCAGTAGAAAACCTTGTGGGGATACAAGACATAGGGGAGAGCTTGTATCATGTTGTATGGGAACCATTTCAGTCAGTAACCCGGAGGGGTATCAAAGTAAAAATCTCCGTACTAGGCGGGGAAGGGGCACGCTTACTGATCGATTGTAAGAGATCCCAAAATTAGACGGACGGTGTGGGCGGCGCAAACCGACCGGGGACATGTGCGTGCATGGGCCGGGCAGAGGGGGACAAGACGACCGTGACACCAGTATGTATAACTGTGCACACCTTAGGTTGCCACTTTAGGGAAGTGATACCCCCTAGTTTTGAGACCAGCACAGGGTATCTACAGAGTAGGGAGCCAATCGATTAGGGTAGTAGTTAGGGTATATCTGGACATATGCCCTAAGTCTACCAATTTGTAGTAGGTGGGTAGTGGTTACGACTAGTTGAGATAGGAGCAGGTGGCACCTATGGACGCAGCTAGGAATACATGAAACTACCACCATCGTTATCATGATTAGCAGAAGGGATTATCCCATCTTGATTTGACTAGTAATAGTGCAGAGTAGTTAATAGTGAATCATGCGTACACCTTACCTCTTGTCATACCTGTCATCTGTACCGTGATCCTCTTATCCACTTTGTATGCCTGTCATGTTTACCTTTATGTATTTACTGGCTAAAAGTTACTGGACTCACCAGACGTGTGTCTGAGCTAGTTTGTTTCGCCTCTTTTCTTCCGTCCCCCCCCCCCCAGGTTCTCAAGGAGGGAACACCCAGGTTTAGTCAGGATATGGATATCGTCTTCTACGAGCTACTTCTGAAGTATGGCTCGAGTTTCTGTTTCTTATATGGCTTGCTCTTTAATCTGGGGAATGATGATTTTCTTTTAAAAACCTATGTACTCTGATGATATAATACAGAAGTGTTTTGTTGTAATAGTTTTATGACTCATGGTATTATGTAACAAAGTACTTTGGAGATTTAATAAAGTTATTTGTTTCCGCTGCAAAAAATTTATATCTGTCTTGTGATATTTTGTGTCTGTTTACCAAAAACGCTCCACTAAAGTTAAGGCATTCCCTTTGTGAGTGACCTTTATGGAGGTGGGGTGTTACACTTGGTATCAGAGCTAAAGGTTACCAGATTAGATAAAAGCTTTTGAAAAACTATTTTCAAAGAGGTTTTAAAAGAAAGTATTTTTAAAAAGGAATGCCTGTTTTGAAAAAACATTCCCCAAGAGCAATATATCTTTCCTTCGGTTCTTTGTATTGAATCTTTCCTTTTTCGTTTCAGCATGTCTGGAGCATCTGAGATACCAGAGGGTGTTCATGTACCCGGTTGGTTTCGTCAATATCTCGAGGCTAGGGCCGCTACCGCGGGTCCGACCAACGTTCCTCCTCCTCCTCCAGCTCCAGTCATTCCTCTGCGTGGAGAGACCTTCTCCAATATATGTAAGGACTTTCGTTCGATGGGTGGAAGATCTTTTAGTGGGACTGAAACCTTTATTGAAGCTAGAAATTGATTGAACGAAGTGGAGGATCTGTTTGGCATTTTCGACTTGGACGACCGTAAGAAGGTTCAATTGGCTGCTTGGTTGATGAAAGACGAAGCTTCGTTTTGGTGGGAGGTTACTAATGGAGAGCGTCCAATTGATACATGGCCAGATTTCAGGCGTAGGTTTGAGGCGAAATTTCTCTCATGAGCAGAAGAAAATCTATATATGGAAAGGTTTCTAGCTTTGAAGTAGGGGGATCTGTCAGTAAAAGAGTACGTCAACAAGTTCAATCAGTTGGCGAGGTTCGGCTTAGACTTAGTGAACACACCTGAGAAGAAGGCTCTGAGATTTGTTAAAGGTTTGAATCTATATATGGAAAGGTTTCTAGCACTGAAGGAGGGGGATCTGTCACTAAAAGAGGACGTCAACAAGTTCAATCAGTTGGCGAGGTTCGGCTTAGACTTAGTGAACACACCTGAGAAGAAGGCTCTGAGATTTGTTAAAGGCTTGAATAAGCCGCTACACGGATTGGCTATGACCCACATTCCCATGAGGGCCACTTTTGAAAAGCTAGTGGATATGGCCCTCATGCATGAAGAGGACAAAGGAGCAAAGAAAGAGGAAAAAGTTGAAGGGACACTAAAAAATGAGAAGGTGGGACCCAAGAAAGGACAGCAACAGCAATAGCAACAGCAGAAGAAAGGCAAGAAGGATGACAAGGGAAAGGATAAGAGGAAATGCCACTATTATGGGAAAGAAAGTCACCTAGTCAAAGAATGTAAAAGGAGGAAGTCCAATTTCTTTAAGTGTAGAGAGGTCGGACAATTTTCCAAGGAATGCCCGAAGGCGCAGGGATCGCAAGGGACTTCTGGAGGGCAGGCGAATTGTAACAACCCGTATTTTCAATAACCTGTTATAACGTAAATCGAGGCAGAATTTAATTCAAAAATCCAAATCAAGGGAAACGGGCTATGCCATTGAGTTCGTCTCGGAAAAATACACGAAATAGAGTCCGAGTTTTCGAAAATCGGAGTCCGTATGACCCGATTAAGGCCCAACGAAGTTTTCAGAAAATTTCAAAGTAAAAACAGATTTCAAATTCAAGTTTGAATTTGGAAAATTGGGTAAGATTGGGCCAGGCGGGAAAATTCCCGCCAGAGTACCCAAGTCGACAGCCCTATCGACTTGGGAGTCGACTTGGTTGGACCCAAGTCGACAGCCCTGTCGACTTGGCTGTCGACTTGGTCCAGCCGGGCAGTTTTGCCTGGTGCAACATTTTGGGTTTGTGTTGAGCTTGGGGGCCAGATTCGGTTTTGAGGGCTGAGATTGGAACTAGGGTTTAATCCTAGGGTTGAAACTAGTCCTAATCTCTATAAATAAGGCCCTAACCTAACCCTAAATCATCATTAATCAATCCTACAACTAAACTATGGCAAAATCAATCCTCTCATGGCCTCCACTCTCTTCATAAAATTCCTAAATAAATTTCTATGAGATTTTCCATGGATACAAGTGTTTTCAAGCTTGTATGAGTGTCATTAGCTTGCATTCAAGTCAAGTTTCTATATTTGCATCATAAAACAAGGGTTTTGATCATTTTGGCTTAAGGGTTTTCTATTGAAGCTTGCATTTTGGGGTTTAATTGGTTGCATAAGGGCTTTGTCATATTTTTGTGTCTTCATAAGCATTGTAAGCCCTTTTCTACTTTCATATTTAAACTCTAAAGTTAATGAATGATGCAAGTTGTGTTTGATCATTATGATATGATATGCAAGTTTATTATGATATGCAAGTTTGTTATGATATGCAAGTTTACTATGATGTGTTATGCAAGTTCATCATGTTATGTTATGCAAGTTTGATATGCAAGTTTGTCATATGATATGCAAGTTGTGTTATGCAAGTTTGGGTTTATCCTTTTGTTCATGTTATCATGTTATGCAAGCTTATCTTGGGTTTATGAGCCTAAAGCTTCAAGCTTTATGCTAAAGGTTGCATTTTGGCAACATGTAAGTTATCATATCTCTTATGATAACTTGCATGTGAGGCTAAATGCGAACTTATGGCCATTTCTACATGTCATTTATCACCATGTATCACCAATATGCTAAGTTTGGTTTTATGCATGCTTTTGAGGCCTAAAAATGTAATATGCAAGTATATGAACATATGTACATTTCATATGCCACCATGTTAAACTTGTGGCTTCAACACCTTTATGTCATGATTATGCCAAGTTCCCTCTTTCTATCCTTTATGCGCTATTGCGATATGTAAGCGATGGGATTGCGTTTGGGGTTGGGTAAACTTAAAAGACATAAAAACATAAGCTTGGGAATTTACCTATTAAGTTAGGTCTACCCTTTGGGAATTTACCTATTAAGTTAGGTCTACCCAAATGCTTGAAAACTTGTAACATGTTTTGGAAACATGATGGACATGACACTTAGAAAAGATAAGTGTGACCAACTCGAGGTTGGGTTGAGTTTGTAGCGTAAACCTACCCGGAACCGACCGGCTTAACTAGTTGCTACAAACAATAGGACCCAATGTGAGAAGTTGGCCATGTTGTACCTTGGACCCGAGGTTAGACCAAGTTGTGGTGTAAAGCTACCCGGACCCGCCCGGCTTAACTAGTAACCACAACAAGGTCTAATGTGAGAGGTTAAGGCACATTAATTAATTAATGCCTCGTGATTAGGGTTAAGTCATGGTCCACTTAATACTTAACCAATTTGGGCTTGGTAGATTAATCAGGGTTAAGTCGTGAACTCATCGTTACACTTAACCAAGTTAATCCATGATTAGCAAGAGGGTTAAACCGTACTTAACCCACTAGAAAAATCCTAGCAATGGGGGTCCACTCCAGCAGTAATCCCAAGTTCGTATCAATACGGCCCTAGGGTCTAGGCTAGGGTGTGGGGCACGAATTACTGAACTGGAGGTAAGTGACCAAAAACGACGGCAGAGTGGTACGCCGGTGTAGTTCCGGGCGGACTTATGGTCGTGCACATAGTCCGAAGCCGGGGAAAACATGCATGGGTACCAGTAGATCGAGACTGTGCACGCATGTTTATGGTGTCCAGGGGTTGCCACCCTAGGGCTTGATACACCCGACGGGAGACCCGGCACAGTCTGACTACAATTATGTTTGGGCCGTATGGACACCAACACGTGACGAGTTAGGCTTATAGGGAGCCGATCGACTAGACCGTTTGGTTAGACCTTGTATTAGGGTCATTTCATGTTATTGGGCCAAAGCTTGGGCCAAGGGATCAATACTTGTTTATTCAAGTCATGTTAGTTTGCTAGTACACCGGTGGTGCAAAACCTTAAAACCTGATTATGCGATGACACCTTTATCTACGTTGTTAGTTAATCATCATGCCAGTATGTAGTTATCCATATGTTCATCTCAGCTTTCATCATGCCAGTTAACTTTATCAGTTTACATTGATTGTAGTAGGGCTTACTCAGTCTTTTTGACTGACCTGTTTTCTTTCGCCTCTTTTCTTCCGTTCCCCCCCCCCCCCAGGTTCTCAGGGTGGGAACATTGGAGCTTAGCTTGGATTTCGGATTGCTTGCTTGTGGGATTTCAGCTCATGTACGGTTTCGACATGAAGCTAGCTATGGTTATCACTTATTTGGGGATAGTACTTATGTATTTCAGTTTTTCAGTTGATGTTGTCTTTATCTAGACTTGTTTATTTGGAAAGCTATGTTGTACCAGACTTGTTTTGAAATAGTATGAAATCTTCCGCTGTTTTATCTATGTTATTTACTCTGTTTACATATATACATATGTTCTTGTTCTGCCTTGATATATCATTATGCATGTTTACCTGATTCAAACGCCCCTCCAAAGTTAGAGTGCTTGCAAGAGCCACCCTGGCGGAGGTGGGGTGTTACATTTGGTATCAGAGCATATGGTTTACGAGAAGGAACAAAAAGGTTTTTAAAACTTTTGGAAAACTATTTTCAAAACCAAGTATAAAGTATTTTCCAAAGAAAAGTCTAGTTTATTTTAAAGGCTATTCCCCAAAAAGCCATTAGCAAAATTTCCTTCGTTTTTCTCCATTCTGAATCTGTCTTTTTCTTCGTTTTCAGTATGGCCGATAACTTTGCTATTCCGGAGGGAGTACACGTGCCTGTTTTGTATAGGAGACTTTTGGAGGCTAGGGCGACCGAAGCCGGCCCCGCAGATGTCCCTCCTCCTCCTCCTCCAGTAGTTAATGTTCCTCCTCCTCCTCCTCCGGTAGTTAATGTTCCTCCTCCTCCTGTCGCTGAGGTTCCTCTTCCTCCTCCCCCCTCAGCATCCTCAAGCTGACTTCGCAAAGACTTGCAAAGATTTCAAAGCAATGGGTGGCAAGAACTTTCAAGGCACTGAGACTTTTGTAGAGGCCAGAAATTGGTTGAAAGAGACCGAGGATTTATTTGCTATCTTTGGGTTAGACGATCAGAGGAAGATCTTGTTGGTGGTTTGGCTTATGAAGGATGAAGCCGCTTATTGGTGGGAAGTCACCAATGGTACTAGGCCTGTTGAGACTTGGGCCGATTTCAGGGCAAGGTTTGTGCTTAAGTTTCTATCTTCTGCTGAGGAGAATCTGCAAATGGAGAGGTTCATAACTTTGAAACAAGGAGATATGTCTGTCAAAGAATATGTGAACAAGTTCAATCAGTTAGCTCGTTTTGGCTTGGATATGGTGAATACTCCTCAGAAGAAGGCTCTTCGTTTTGCTAGAGGATTGAATGAGCCGTTGCAGGGATTGGCTGTGTCACATATTCCCCATGGGGCCACGTTTGAGAGCTTGGTTGATATGGCGTTACTTCAGGGAGATGTCAAGAAAGAGATCAAGATGAATGATACTCAAGCCAAGGAGACTGATTCCCAGTGGAAAGGAAATCAGGGTAATCCAAGTAGTCAGAGCAGTCAAGGCAATCAGAACAAGAACAAGAACAAGAGTCAAGGCAACAAGGGGAACAACAACAAGGGCAAGAACAACAAGGGGAAGTGCCATTATTGCGGTTCAGTTGGGCATCTTATTAAGGATTGTAAGAAGAGGAAAAGGAAGAATGGTGAATGCTTTTTCTGCGGTGAGACTGGACATTTTAGTAAGGATTGCCCGAAGAAGCAAGGGCAAGGCCAGGGTCAGACTCAGCGTGCTGGACCTTCAGGAGGGCAAGTTCATGCTCTCAATGTCGCTCCAGTTCCCGATCGAGGTAGTATTTCTGTTGAGAGCCTTGTATATATTTCTGATTTTCCAGTTCGTACCTTGTTTGATTCTGGTGCATCGCATAGCTTTATCTCGTCTGATCTTGTTGATAGTTTGCACCTTAGTACTAGCTTGGTAGATGATCCCGTCTGTGTCTCAAATCCTATTGGGGGTTCCACCCATTTGTCTATGATATGTGGGGATTTGAGGATCTCTATACTGAGTGTAGAGTTCTTGTGTAGTGCTTATGTTCTTGGTTTTAGGGGATACAGATTGATATTGGGCATGGATTGGTTGTCCAGATATGGAGCCATCCTTGATTGTGAGCATAGGGTTGTGAGGCTCGTGACTCGCCTCGGAAACACCCTAGAGATTTCTTGTGATCCGAGAGGTCCCGTCATGTTGTGCTATCTTGAAACACTCGACTCGTCAATGGAAACTCTTCAGTCTGTGAGAGTGGTTCGAGAGTATCCGGATGTTTTTGATGAAGTTAGGGGGTTGCCCCCTAAGCGAGAGATTGATTTCCGCATTTATCTGGTGGATAATGCAAAGCCGGTTTCTTTGCCCGTTCGGCACATGGCTCCGCGTGAAAGGTGGGAGCTAAGTAAGCAAGTGAAAGAGTTGCTTGAGAAGAACTTCATTAGACGAAGTATATCTGAATGGGGAGCGCGCCTGTGGTATTTGCTACCAAGGCAGATGGTTCTCTCCAAATTTGTGTTGACTATCGAGAGTTGAATAAGCTGACTAAGAAGAACAGACACCCGTTACCGAGGATTGATGATCTCTTTCACCAGCTTGTCGGTGCTTCTGTTTTCTCTCAGCTTGATCTTGCTACTGGATTCCATCAGCTCAGGGTAGCTGAAGATAGTATAGACAAGACTGCGTTCAGAACTCCAGATGGATTCTTCGAATGGCTTGTCATGCCGTTCGGCTTGACTAATGCACCCGCATATTTCGTGGACTTGATGAGTAGGGTGTTCAGGGAGTTCTTGAACAAGTTTGTCGTGGTCTTCGTAGATGATATCCTGATCTTCTCTAAGGATGAGGAAGAGCACGCAAGGCACCTCGTGGAGGTGATGGATACGCTTAGAGCGCATCAGTTGAAGGCCAAGTTCTCCAAGTGTCACTTTTGGAGAAGGGAAGTTAGATTCCTTGGGCATATAGTATCTAAGCAAGGCTTAGCGGTGGATCCCGCTAAGGTAGTTGCAGTTCAGGATTGGAAGACTCCAAGGAATGCAACCGAAGTGAGAAGTTTTCTAGGTCTTGCAGGCTTTTACCGGAAGTTCATCAAGGACTTCGCGAAGATTTCCGCTCCTTTCACTAAGTTGACGAAGAAGAATTTAGTTTTTGCTTGGAGCATAGAATGCGAGCTTGCTTTTCAGAAGCTCAAGAGAGCCCTCACATCAGCACCTGTTCTAGCTTTGCCCGATGGAGGGAAGTTATTTACAGTATACACCGATGCATGTGGCACGGGGTTAGGAGCTGTTTTGATGCAAGAAGGAAGAGTGATATGCTTTGGCGGTAGACAACTCAAAGTGCATGAGAAGAATTATCCCACTCATGACTTAGAGTTGGCAGCAATAGTATATGCTAAGGCTTGGCGCCATTATCTTCTAGGAGAAAGATTTGAGCTTTATACCGATCACAAGTCATTGAAGTATCTCTTTTCTCAGAAGGATCTGAATCTGAGGCAACAAAGATGGATGGAATTCTTGGCGTCCTACGATTTTGAGAAAGCTTATACCCCTGGCAAGGGGAATGTAGTAGCAGATGCATTGAGTAGAAAAAGGTTGACTCTGAGTCCTCTATTCGTTGAGATGAAGAATTTAGAGTATGTGGCAACCTTTGATTTCTCTTTGGCGATTGAGCCGATGACCGGTTCTTTAGCATCTCTGGAACTCAGACCTACCCTTCTTGATTAAGTTGGGGCTTCGCAGAGAGAAGACCCTCAGATAGTTGAGATTATGGATAAGCTGATTCGAGGAGAGGCGTCTAGTCATCTTGCTCGATATTCTATTGATGACAAGGGTTGGCTGAGGAGAGACGGAAGGTTATGTGTTCCAATGGTAGAAGATTTAGTAAGAAAAGTTCTTGAGGAATCGCATCGCTATAAGTTGACTATACATCCAGGCGGAGATAAGATGTATAAAGATATGAAGCGCATTTTCTTTTGGCCTGGGATGAAGAAGGATGTGGCAGAGTTTGTCTCTAGATGTATCATTTGCCAGCAAGTTAAGGCCGAGTCGAAGAAGCCCGGTGGGCTATTGCATCCTCTAGACGTTCCACTATGGAAGTGGGAGAGTATTTCCATGGATTTTATCGATGGGCTACCAAGGTCAAGAAAAGGGAATACGAGCATTTGGGTTATAGTGGATAGACTTACGAAGAGTGCCCATTTCATTCCGGTGAAGAGCAAGAGGACCGCATCTTGGCTAGCATCTGTATATCTTCGTGAGATTGTGAGACTACATGGAGTCCCTTCTAGTATAGTCAGTGACTGTGACCCAATCTTTACAAGTCAATTCTGGAATAGCTTGCAAGAAGCTATGGGCACGAGGTTGAATCTAAGTACGGCTTATCACCCACAGACGGACGGTCAAACCGAAAGGGTGAATAGGGTACTCGAGGATCTGTTGAGGCTTTATATTCTGGATTTTGGTGGTACTTGGGAAGACCATCTTCCTCTTGTTGAGTTTGCATATAATAACAGTTATCAGGCAAGCATAGGGATGGCACCATTTGAAGCTTTATATGGGAGGCCGTGCAAGTCGCCTACATGTTGGTGGGAGACTACAGATAAGCTTATACTTGGGCCTGATCTGATCAGAGATACATCCGAGAAGGTCGAGTTGATTCGGAGACGGATGAAAGCGGCCCAAGACCGACAGAAATCCTATGCTGATAAGCGAAGAACTGATTTGGAGTTTGATGTTGGGGATATGGTTTTCGTGAAGGTTTCTCCTTTGCGGAATGTGGTCCGATTTGGAGCCGTTGGGAAGTTGGCACCGAGGTTTGTTGGACCATTCCCTATTATAGAGAAGATCGGGCAGATGGCTTATAGAGTGGAGTTGCCCGAGAAGCTTGCCGGAGTACACGATGTTTTTCATGTCTCGCATCTCCGGAAGTGTTTACATGAATCAGCAGAGGTTGTTGAGCCAAGTGTTCTGAAAGATGTGGAAGTGGAGAAAGAGGCTACCTTGAGGAGAGCTCCGATTCGTATCTTGGGGACGGAGACCAAGAAGCTAAGGAATCGAGAGGTCAAGTTGGTGAAGGTTCAATGGGGTGAAGCCGAAGAAGACGCAACTTGGGAAACCGAGGAGAAGATGCGTGGGCTTTATCCATTCCTTTTTGAGGGTACACTCTCAATCTCTTTTCTTTGTTAGCATATCTTTCTCTTTGCTATCCATGTTTATCTAGTTTATCGTGTTAATCTTGTCATGAGAACCTTAGGTAGAAACCCTTTGGATGAAACATGTGTTTGAAACATGTTATGCTTGATGTTTGCAAGTGGTTGCAAGTGTTTGCAAGTGGTTACTCGTGGATGCATTATACACGTTAGGCACTAGATCGGCTCACACACTCCTCATATTGCATATGCATGAGTGTTTATGCTTATTCATGGATGAAAATTTTTGTGTTATCACATGGATGTTGCATATGGATGTATGTGATGTGCACACATATAGATGTTATACATTATGTTAGGAATTGCATACATATGGATTCATTTCACTAACATAATTTGCATTGATGATATTTGCATTAGATAAGTACATATACACACACCTTTGCATATGTTCATACAACATTTAAAATCTTGTAAGGACAATGATTGCTCGTGGATGATGTTTTGAGTAGATGGATGTTGGATGGTAGGATACGTTCTTCCTAACTTGAAGATTTCGGGGACGAAATCCTTTAAGGAGGGGAGAATGTAACAACCCGTATTTTCAATAACCTGTTATAACGTAAATCGAGGCAGAATTTAATTCAAAAATCCGAATCAAGGGAAACGGGCTATGCTATTGCGTTCGTCTCGGAAAAATACGCAAAATAGAGTCCGAGTTTTCGAAAATCGGAGTCCGTATGACCCGATTAAGGCCCAACGAAGTTTTCAGAAAATTTCAAAGTAAAAACAGATTTCAAATTCAAGTTTGAATTTGGAAAATTGGGTAAGATTGGGTCAGGCGGGAAAATTCCCGCCAGAGTACCCAAGTCGACAGCCCTGTCGACTTGGGAGTCGACTTGGTTGGACCCAAGTCGACAGCCCTGTCGACTTGGCTGTCGACTTGGTCCAGCCGGGCAGTTCTGCCTGGTGCACCATTTTGGGTTTGTGTTGAGCTTGGGGGCCAGATTCGGTTTTGAGGGCTGAGATTGGAACTAGGGTTTAATCCTAGGGTTGAAACTAGTCCTAATCTCTTTAAATAAGGCCCTAACCTAACCCTAAATCATCATTAATCAATCCTACAACTAAACTATGGCAAAATCAATCCTCTCATGGCCTCCACTCTCTTCATAAAATTCCTAAATAAATTTCTATGAGATTTTCCATGGATACAAGTGTTTTCAAGCTTGTATGAGTGTCATTAGCTTGCATTCAAGTCAAGTTTCTATATTTGCATCATAAAACAAGGGTTTTGATCATTTTGGCTTAAGGGTTTTTCTATTGAAGCTTGCATTTTGGGGTTTAATTGGTTGCATAAGGGCTTTGTCATATTTTTGTGTCTTCATAAGCATTGTAAGCCCTTTTCTACTTTCATATTTAAACTCTAAAGTTAATGAATGATGCAAATTGTGTTTGATCATTATGATATGATATGCAAGTTTATTATGATATGCAAGTTTGTTATGATATGTAAGTTTACTATGATGTGTTATGCAAGTTCATCATGTTATGTTATGCAAGTTTGATATGCAAGTTTGTCATATGATATGCAAGTTGTGTTATGCAAGTTTGGGTTGATCCTTTTGTTCATGTTATCATGTTATGCAAGCTTATCTTGGGTTTATGAGCCTAAAGCTTCAAGCTTTATGCTAAAGGTTGCATTTTGGCAACATGTAAGTTATCATATCTCTTATGATAACTTGCATGTGAGGCTAAATGCGAACTTATGGCCATTTCTACATGTCATTTATCACCATGTATCACCAATATGCTAAGTTTGGTTTTATGCATGCTTTTGAGGCCTAAAAATGTAATATGCAAGTATATGAACATATGTACATTTCATATGCCACCATGTTAAACTTGTGGCTTCAACACCTTTATGTCATGATTATGCCAAGTTCCCTCTTTCTATCCTTTATGCGCTATTGCGATATGTAAGCGATGGGATTGCGTTTGGGGTTGGGTAAACTTAAAAGACATAAAAACATAAGCTTGGGAATTTACCTATTAAGTCAGGTCTACCCTTTGGGAATTTACCTATTAAGTTAGGTCTACCCAAATGCTTGAAAACTTGTAACATGTTTTGGAAACATGATGGACATGACACTTAGAAAAGATAAGTGTGACCAACTCGAGGTTGGGTTGAGTTTGTAGCGTAAACCTACCCGGAACCGACCGACTTAACTAGTTGCTACAAACAATAGGACCCAATGTGAGAAGTTGGCCATGTTGTACCTTGGACCCGAGGTTAGACCAAGTTGTGGTGTAAAGCTACCCGGACCCGCCCGGCTTAACTAGTAACCACAACAAGGTCTAATGTGAGAGGTTAAGGCACATTAATTAATTAATGCCTCGTGATTAGGGTTAAGTCATGGTCCACTTAATACTTAACCAATTTGGGCTTGGTAGATTAATCAGGGTTAAGTCGTGAACTCATCGTTATACTTAACCAAGTTAATCCATGATTAGCAAGAGGGTTAAACCGTACTTAACCCACTAGAAAAATCCTAGCAATGGGGGTCCACTCCAGCAGTAATCCCAAGTTCGTATCAATATGGCCCTAGGGTCTAAGCTAGGGTGTGGGGCACGAATTACTGAATTGGAGGTAAGTGACCAAAAACGACGGCAGAGTGGTACGCCGGTGTAGTTCCGGGCGGACTTATGGTCGTGCACATAGTCCGAAGCCGGGGAAAACATGCACGGGTACCAGTAGATCGAGACTGTGCACGCATGTTTATGGTGTCCAAGGGTTGCCACCCTAGGGCTTGATACACCCGACGGGAGATCCGGCACAGTCTGACTACAATTATGTTTGGGCCGTATGGACACCAACACGTGACGAGTTAGGCTTATAGGGAGCCGATCGACTAGACCGTTTGGTTAGACCTTGTATTAGGGTCATTTCATGTTATTGGGCCAAAGCTTGGGCCAAGGGATCAATACTTGTTTATTCAAGTCATGTTAGTTTGCTAGTACACCGGTGGTGCAAAACCTTAAAACCTGATTATGCGATGACACCTTTATCTACCTTGTTAGTTAATCATCATGCCAGTATGTAGTTATCCATATGTTCATCTCAGCTTTCATCATGCCAGTTAACTTTATCAGTTTACATTGATTGTAGTAGGGCTTACTCAGTCTTTTTGACTGACCTGTTTTCTTTCGCCTCTTTTCTTCCGTTCCCCCCCCCCCCCCAGGTTCTCAGGGTGGGAACGTTGGAGCTTAGCTTGGATTTCGGATTGCTTGCTTGTGGGATTTCAGCTCATGTACGGTTTCGACATGAAGCTAGCTATGGTTATCACTTATTTGGGGATAGTACTTATGTATTTCAGTTTTTCAGTTGATGTTGTCTTTATCTAGACTTGTTTATTTGGAAAGCTATGTTGTACCAGACTTGTTTTGAAATAGTATGAAATCTTCCGCTGTTTTATCTATGTTATTTACTCTGTTTACATATATACATATGTTCTTGTTCTGCCTTGATATATCATTATGCATGTTTACCTGATTCAAACGCCCCTCCAAAGTCAAAGTGCTTGCAAGAGCCACCCTGGCGGAGGTGGGGTGTTACACGAATGCTCTCGTGGCAGATGGATAGGATAGAGATTGGAAAAATTTATGTAAAAGGTTTAATTCCCTTATGAAGTTAAGAATCTTTTGGATTATGGCATTTTGATTTTGTAATTGACTCTGCACTTTAATAATAGTCTTATTTCTGATCCCGTAGTTGTTTCAAACCCCCTTTTTGTGGTTCGGCTCATTTATTGGTGATTTGTAAGGGGTTGAAATTATCTGTATTAGGCGTCAAAAATTTGAATGTGACGTTTGTGTGCTCAAGTTTATGGGCTATGGGTTGGTTCAAATGGACCAGCTTTCTATGTAGGGGGTCGTCCTAGATTTTGAGAGGAGGGTCGTCAAGTTTCTAATTTATAATGGGAAGACCCCAAAGTTTCTTGTGACCCGCAAGGGTGTTTTATGCTTAGCTTTCTGAGAATCATTCTGTAATCTGATCTGTACCAGTAGTCTGTAAGTACCTGGATATTTCTGAAGGATACGGGTTTCTACTCGAAGCATGAAGTAGATCTCCAGTTTTGACATTATTTAATGGGGGTAATTCTTTGGGTGTCAGTCTGATGTTGATTTTGGTCTTCGGGGCTGAGACTTAGGGAATTATTCTCTTAATCGATGTCAAATAGGAACAGAGCTTTTGTTTTAGTTATATCATTTGTTTGTATCCCACCAACCGAATCTTCGACCTTTATAGAGGAAATCCATGGATGTAAACATGTGCTTGGGACATGTTATGTTTGATGGTTGCAAGTGGACCCAAGTGTTTGCTAGTGGTTGCTCGTGGATGCATTTACACACACATTAGGCACTAGATCGGCTCAAATCACTTTCATATTGCATATAAATAGGTTAGTGGATGAAAAATGGTTGTGTTATCATATGGATCTGCATTTTGATGAATGGTTGAGCACACATGTAGAAATAATATGTATCGATAGGATTCTTTCGCATACATAATGGACGCATGGCACTATCATGGTTTGCATTAAGGAGGCCAACTGAATTATTAGACCGCCTGATTTTGCATTAGATAAGGAACATATACACACACTTTTTGCATACGTTCATACAACATTAGAAGTTTTCTAAGGACAACGGATGCTTGTGGATAATAGTAGAGTAGATGGGTGATTGGATGGTAGGACACATTCTTCTTAACTTGAAGATTTCGGGGACGAAATCCTTTAAGTAGGGGAGAATGTAACACCCCGAATTTTCGAATAATCAGATTAACTAAAATTTAAGAATACTTAATTTCAAATGTGGGAATTAAGGGAAATGGGTCATTCCATTGCGTTCGTCTTGGAATTCTGCTGAAGATAGAGTCCGAGTTTGCGTAAAACGGATAACGTATGAAGAAGATATGGACGAACGAAGTTTGGTGGCTAAATAGAAAAAAAAAAGATTGCACTGGCGCACTTGGGAAGTGCGCCAGTAAAAATATACATTGGCGCACTTCACAAGTGCGCCCAGGCCGAGAGAAAACCTGCACAGCCTTCTGGTTCAGTCTGACCCATGTTCTGAGTCCTTTCTGACTCCTTACTGAGTCATTAGGACTGAGGTGTCACCCTATCCCGACTGAGTGGTTTTGATTAACCGTAAGATCATCCGACGGCTATAATTATATTGAAATTCTATATAAACATGTGTAGACCCAAACCCTAGAATCAAATCAAAAATTAGATCAGTAGCCGTCATGTTGTCACTCCAAACCCTAGAGTAGCCGCCACCAACTGGATGCAAATTAAATACAACAATTCAAATCAAGCCTAAAACTACAACAACGTAATTGTCTACAACAAGGGAACGCTAATCAAGTACAGAATTCAGAACCCAGAACTCAAGACCCCTTATTCGGTGAGTTCTAGTCACTTTTAGGTGTAAATAAATGAAAGTGAATTGTGGTAGACTATGATTTGGGTATATGTTGTTTGTAGTTATGCAAGTTCATTGTTGTATTGTTGTGAATCATGAAACGATGTAAAGTTCCTTATTATTGTGAATTATGAAGTTATGCAAGTTCATTATTGTTGTGAAACATAAAATGATGCAAGTTCATTATTGTTGTGAATCATGAAGTTATGCAAGTTATCATGTTAAGAAACTATGAACCTATGCAAGTTACCTATGCAAGTTGTTGCGTTGTTAATTCATGAATCTATGCTAGTTGTTATGTTATGAATCATGAACCTATGAAGTTGCCTATGCAAGTTGATAAGTTGTTAATTCATGAACCTATGCTTATGTTGTGGATCATGAATCTATGTAATTCACCTATGCAAGAAATTATATTATGAATCATGCAAGTTGTTATATTGTGTATCATGAACCCATATAAGTTGTTGATTATGTTGAGAATCATGAACCTATGTTAGTTGTTAATTATGTTTTAATTCATGAACCTATGCAAGTTGCTATGAATCCATACGAGTTGTTAATTATGTGGTGAATCATAATTATATACGAAGTTATCATGTCATTTTCCCTAGTTGTCATGCTTATGCCAAAAATTGTACTGAAAACGATAACCTTGTCATTCCCTTTATTTTATTGTTATGGCGAGACTATTTTGTAGCTTCGATGACGCCAAAAACGCAAGCGGTTGCGCTAGTTAAGAAGCGAGGAAAAAGGGGAATTTGTAATAAACATAATTTACTTAGTGATTATGTAAATTGGACACATGATTCTGGTAGGGAAACATATAAATAATTACCTATTATGACATGGGTAAAATTGGGTAAAAATGGTATAATTTGAATATGACCATTTATGGATAAGAAATCCAAATTGTCAATAAGACAGGTATTGACACCTATGAAAGAGGAAAGGATTAATTAATTAACTTAATTAATCAAAAGAGGAATGTTTAAGCAATTAAAGTCTGAAGATTTAATATTGAGAATTGGCATAAAATAAATTTGAGATGAAAATTGGTATGATTTTACATACCATGAATAGATGGACATAATTGAGTAAGTTATGGCCATAGTGAAATTTGGAATTAATTGATAATTTGAATAGGGAAATTAATCCAAATTGGGGAAAGATTAATTAGGAGCAATTAATCGTCTAAGACACGAGGTTAGGCTCTTTTGTGGTGTAAGACTGCCCGGACCCGCCCGGCAAATCCAGCTGCCACAAATGCCAGTCTAATGTGAGAGGTCTTAGGCATAAATTAAATACGTAACAATTGTAAAGACACGAAGTTAGGCTCGTTTGTGGTGTAAGACTGCCCGGACCAGCCCGGCAAATCCAGCTGCCACAAATGCCAGTCTAATGTGAGAGGTCTTTATGAGGTTACGGTCTTAATGAATTAAGAAACACTTAACCAGATAAACTTGTGGTGGGACATGAGGGGTTAAGTGGGTGCCTTGGGTGGCATGTGGGATTAAGTGGGTGCCTTGGATGATTAGATGTCTCAATAATAAATTAATGTTACTTAACCTAACTTAATACATATGGACTGTATGATGGTTGACGTAAGTTAGGGTTAAGTAAAACGAATTGGATTGTGGGTGGGTTAAGTACAACTGATGGGTAGGTGGGTAATTTTAATATATATAGGCCCACAAACTTAACCCTTAAATAAATAAGGATTAAATCAGTGGGAGAGTTAAGTACAACTGAAGGGTAGGTGGGTAATATCAATATATATAGGCCCACAAACTTAACCATTAAAAGGTGTGTTGTAATTAAAGACACCTAATGGTATACATAACCGGGGCAGAATAGTAAAGTTATGTATTAAAGACACCCTTAGAGGTACGCATAACTAACGGGAATAGGTAAAGTTATGTATTAAAGACAACCTCAGGGGTACGCATAACTAATGGGAGTAGGTAAAGTTATGTATTAAAGACACCTATAGGTACGCATAATCGATAGGTAGAATAGGGGTTATGTATTAAAGACACCTATAGGTACGCATAACTGATTGAGGGCTATGTAATTAAAGAAACCTCAGGGTATACATAGTCAGTAGAAAACCTAGTGGGGATACAAGACAAAGGGGAGAGCTTGTATCATGTTGTATGGGACCCATTTCAGTCAGTAACCCGGATGGGTATCATAGTAAAAATCTCCGTACTAGGCGAGAAGGGGCACGCTTACTTATTGATTGTAAGAGATCCCAAAACGAGACGGATGGTGTGGGCGGCGCAAACCGACCGGGGTCATGTGCGTGCATGGGCCGGGTAGAGGGGAACAAGACGACCGTGACACTAGTAGGTATAACTGTGCACACTTTTGGTTGCCACTTTATGGAAGTGATACCCCCAGTTGTGGGACCAGCGCAGGGTATCTACGGAGTAGGGAGCCGATCGATTAGGGTAGTGGTTAGGGTATATCCGGACATATGCCCTAAGTCTACCAATTTGTAGTAGGAGGGTAGTGGGTACGACTAGTTGAGATAGGAGCAGGCGGCATCTATGGCCGCAGCTAGGAATACACGAAACTACCACCATCGTTATCATGATTAGCAGAAGGGATTATCCCATCTTGATTTGACTAGTAATAGTGCAGAGTAGTTAGTAGTGAATCATGCGTACACCTTAACTTATTTGTCCTGTCATACCTGTCATCTGTACCGTGATCCTCTTATCCACTTTGTATGCCTGTCATGTTTACCTTTATTTATTTACTGGCTAAAAGTTACTGGACTCACCAGACGTATGTCTAACCTAGTTTGTTTCACCTCTTTTCTTTCGTTTCCCCCCAGGTTCTCAGGGAGGGAACACCCAGGTTTAGTCAGGATTTGGATATCATCTTCTAGGAGCTACTTCCGAAGTATGGCTCAAGTCTCTGTTTCTTATATGGCTTGCTCTTTAATCTGGGGAATGATGATTTTCTTTTAAAAACCTATGTACTCTGATGATATAAGACAGAAGTGTTTTGTTGTAATAGTTTTATGACTCATGGTATTATGTAACAAAGTATTTTGGAGATTAAATAAAGTTATTTGTTTCCGCTGCAAAATTTTTATATCTGTCTTTCATCATATACCACATAAGCATTTGGAGCTTGTGTGACGATGTGGAAGATTTACCATTCGAGCGAGAGGCTTTTATGGCGATGACTATATATTACAGGTTGAACTGATGACTGATATGGACCATATAAAATTGTAATGATAAATTGCCAGATTAATAAAAACCCCACACGGGTCTGGAGTTGACAATAATCACATCTCTCTAGTTATTAGATACGACACATGGATTATTTATTTCCCACACGGGACGAGGTGACGAGAATTTATTCTCTGGAGCAATTAAAAATACACACTCCCTCAGGCTTTGACAGGGTGACGAGAATTTATTCTCTGGAGTTATTATCTATACACGCTCCCCTGTAAACACCAGAATATATCACTATAAATATGTGTATGCTTTATTGGATTTATTGGGTACCTAATACGGCCCAATAAATTTCCAAACCCCTCCCCGTACAAAGGAGGTTATGGCGAAATTTTTCGAAAATTCCGGGTGTTAGCCAAATTTTTGAAGAATTTGAAAATTCTCAAAAACTGAAAAGTTGGAGAATGGAAGCCAGATTGAACGTAGAGTTGATTAATCAAACCACTTTCGACTTTGTTCCTTTTCGGGGACGAAAAGTTTTAAGTAGGGGAGATTGTAATGACCCGGAAAATCTGAACCAATTTAAAATTTAAAATTGGTTATTTTAGTGGATTTTAAATATTTAAAATGAATATTTTAAATAATAATGATGAAAAGTAAGTTTGAATTGACATTTGAAAACGAATATAATTAATTCTAATTATAAACAAGCCTGAAATGGCGCGGTAGTTTCAAAATTTGAGTTCAAACTTTGACTGACTGTACCGGGTGCAAAACAAAACGGATTTGAGTGAAACCAAAAATATTTATATTTGTTAGTGAATATCTTTCTAACGAATCTGAAAAATCGAAGTTTCATAGCGGGAAGCAAAAGTTATGGCCAAATGAATTTTCAGAAAGGTCGCTATAGAGTTTATATAGCCCGTGAAAATGGGCATTTTGCAAACGACCTCGGAATTCGACGAAACTACTTTTGTTGGATCGGGATGGTAAACTATTGCTAAGTTTCAAATTTCATAATTTTTGAAGCTAGTATGTGAGCGTGGCAAAGGAAAATGTGTTTGGTCGATTTCTATTAAAATGGATCGACCAGAAAATGTCCAATTTGCGAACGACCTCATAATTCGACGAAACAAATTTTGTTGGATCCAGCATGTCAAATTATTGCTAGGTTTCAAATTTCATAATTTTTGAAGTTACGATGTGAGCATGGCAAAGGGAAATGTGTTTTGGTCAATTATAGTTAAATTGGATCGACTAGATTTGTAATTTTTAGTTTTTAGTTTTTAGTTTGGTATTCGTCGTGTTTGAAGCCTCCAAAGTCGGAGACTTTCCATCGCCGCCGCGCCCCCTTGCCAGCGTAGAACTGGACGCCACCACCGACGCCGAGGAGCCTGCTCCGTCCTCTTCAACGCTGTGCCGCACGATCGTCACCCTGTGCTACGGATAACGAGAAATCTTCAAACCTATTTTGAAGAAAATAGAAGGTATACGGCAGTTAAAATTATTTTATATAGTATAGCACTTTAAAGCGCTACGGTTTTTGATTTCCCTGTAAAAATTAAATCTTTTTCGTTTCTTGATGAAATTCAGTGAAACAAGAGACAGTGGACTCGTGTGGACGTCTTCTACATTCTAGAAGAGACCGCATATTTTTCTGAGCCTTCTGCTATTTTTGGTGGAGCGGAACCCAATGTGAGATTTCTAAATTATAAATGATATGGAAAACGACGATGTATAAATTATATAGCCGATGTATGAGTTATATAAGCGTTGTAACCTCATGTATAAGTGTTGTATAAGTTGTACGGTTGATGCATAAATTATATATACGTTGTAAAAATTATATATGTGTTGAATGGAAGTGAAATATACTTACATATATATATATATATATATATATATATATATATATATACACGCCCCTCGTCCACAAACCATGGACGATATTTATTGGTTGTGATTGGTGTGAAAATTGATTGATAGCGAATGGTTGATTGGAATTGTTTGTGGTTGAAATTGATTGATGATGGTTGAAAAATACCCGTTTGTGGTTTAGAATTATTTGGTTGAAACCACATAGGATTAGTTTGTGGAAATGAAAAAAAAAATATACATGCCGCCTGCGTGCGAACTAGATGCATGAAATCCCCATTGTCAAAAGCTGCGAGGCTTTAAGGTAGAGCGAGGAGCCGTACTAGGGACGGCCCCGGTTTTAACTACCCTGCCGTTATGCTGCCGAAATTTTGAATAATATTCATGTGTTAGAATTATTTTCATGTGTTGAAACTATATTCGTGTGTTGAATAGAAAACCTTCATGTGTTGAATAGAAATTCATTCGTTGAATAGGGATTCATGTGTTGAATGGTATTCGTGTTTTAAAATAAATTGTTTTATAATAAAAATCATATTTTTAACATCTATATGAACTATATAAAATAGTTGTCTTTTGAAATAAATTGTTTTACAATAAAAATCACATTTTTATCATATATATGAATTGTTAAAAATAGTGATGTGTTGAAATAGAAGTCAGTTGGATAAAAATATCATTTTTATCAAAGGTATGAAAAGAATATGGTTTTGAAATCGAAGAATCGATTATATTTATATATATATATATATATATATATATATATAATTAAAATGAATCGAATAACGAAGGTGCAGTTCGTATTTTGAAACCATGATTTCAAACGATTAGTGCGGGAGATCCGACCATCGGATTTTCCCGAAACTGAAACCGTTGGGTTCGCTTTGGAAATATCTTTCCAACGACACCAACTTTGTGAAGATCCAACGGTTGTATTGTCTAGAATGTTTAATTCAAATCTGAAGAAAAACATCACCAGAATCGATTATATATATATATATAATTATATTAAATCGAATAACGACGCTGCAGCTCGTATTTTGAAATCGAAACTTCAAACGATTGTACCGGGAGATCCGACCGTCGGATTTTCCCAAAACTAGAACCATTGGATTCGTTTTGAAAATATCTTTCTAATGATATAAAATTTGTGAAGATCCAACGGTTAGATTTTCAGATATGTGTAAATCAAATCTAAAGAAAAACATCGCCACAGTCGCGTTAAGGCCCGAAGCGTCGTTTGAATGAATTGGCTATTTTAAAATAAATAAAAATAGCAATAAATCATTATAAAATATTATAAACGATACGGAATGCGAAATTTAGAAATTAACTGAAGGTTAGCTAAGTCGAATGGTTTCCTAGGTTTTGATCTGATGTTTGTTTCGGCCTTCGGGGTTAATATTAGGGAAATCGTTCTCTTACTGATTGACGGTTAGTGACTAATGAATTGGAATGAGGCGTATGTTGTGTTTGTGTAGCACTAGTTATTTATATACGCGAGTTTCTTAGAAAGACCGGGTTTATCCCATTCTGAATAACTGAATCGACGATAAGAAATCGGAGATGAAGACGGTGGTTGAAGACCGGAGATCTTCACCTTGTTTGGATGGTAACTGATGTCCTGCTTGGGAGGCATCCCAAAATATGGATAATGAGTGGTGATCGTCCCGACGTACGCGGAGATCGATGGGTTTGCAAGGTATATAGTGCCTCCGGTTTCGTTCAGACCCAGAACGGACTTGTAAATGGACTATGTGTCTGACATTGGAATTCATTCTGTGTGATTGATAGCCATCAGTTACATGGCGTGAATTGCCTGTGTGGCATGCTAAGATGCAGTGATCAAGGCTTCTGTTGAAAAGCAAAGTCTTGTGGTGATGATCAAAGCACCGCCTGTGTGGCGTAGCTTTGTGTATAACGTGAATTCGCGAACCTCACACCCCGGTATGAACCAGAAACGGGAGAGGACCTCAGGGAGGGCATGTGTTTCCTTCTAGCTAGAGGTGATGTCGGTGCTTAAACTGGCTGACATTTATATTATTTTCACCTATGTGGTTGTTGCTGTTGTGAGGCGCCTCTGTTATATCGGTCGATCCGGGACCGATGGAGTCATTCGTTGGCTCATTTACGCCCCAAAGGGCAGGGAAATGTAGTGCTCAGGCATTTTAATCCACATCGGTGGACCGGCCCTGACGATCCAAGGGTCACTCGAGCTCTGATCCTGAGACATGGGCTAGATTGTCTCGAAGTCGGTAAGGACTATCTTTTGCCTTAGTTCATGACGGAAATCCAATTCCCAAATACGTGACTGTGCGGTTTTGATGGTATACCTATATATGGCGACATGATATATGGTACCCATGCCGTCTATGATTGATAGTTATGATTGAAATTGTTTTTGAAACTTATGAACACTAGTAATAATATAAAATCCTTTTGTTTTATTCGTATCAAGCATATTTTGGCCATTATAAGGTAAAACTCTATCCTCCGGTTTGCGTTGCATTGTGTGATGGGAACTGAGTCTTATAATGGCTTCATTTTTATAAAAAACATTGCGATGTTTAAAAGAATTATTTGTTTTAAAGCACTGGCAATCTAATGGAGTAAACCTGTTCCACGAAAGTGGCGTGGTCCTGTGATTAGCCCATTTACATAATGTGTTAAGTAGATTTCTCATACCAATCCCATGACTGACTCGTAGTTTGTTTCACTTGCAAACTCGGGTGCCCCTTTTTCTACACGGGCAGCCTTGTGTCAGGTTTCAACAGGCTCTTTCTGGATAGCTGGAGCTGAAGATGGATTCTATCATTTATCTCTTTTTATGTTGTTCAGCTCCTATTGTACATATTATGTTGTTTTCCACTGTAGACATTTATGTATAGCTGAACTGTATTTGTACTAAGTATGTGCTTGTATACTGTGTAACTCTGATGATGTCGTTTATCCAGTGTATTATTTGTTCATTATCTAGTGTATTTATTTATTTCTGTTCTGCTATTATCTGTTTATGTGTTATATTCCAAAGATTACCCTTGCCACCGTCAGTACGGGGTTTGGGGTCGTCACAGATTATTACCAAATCGAATTCCATTCCATTCCAATTTATTTTATTAAATTGGAAAACATTACTTTGGAAAATCTCCTTTAAATCTAAACAAAAGATTTATAAATTCCAAATCACATTTCACTGTAAATCGGGTTAAAGAACGAATGTCGTTAAAACACAGTTCACAACAAACCCAATTCACATTCCAATAATTATCGAGTTAAAGAACAATTGTTATTTAAAACACCATTCACGATAAACCCGAAAATCAATTCCAATTCAATTCCAATTAAATATTAATTAATTGGTATACTTCATTAAATCTAAATAAAATATTTAATCCTTTTCTCAACTTGGTTTAAGAACAGTGTTAATGAAGACACCATTCACGACAAACCCAAGTCCCATTTGACATCAAATACAAGGCTCTGAACAGAAAATATATCGGCTTATATTCAATATCAAATTCTACGACCAACAAATATCGTATTGGAAATAACGGTATAAATATATCTTTCAAATTTCCATAACAATATCTGTATAATCACGAAATCCAACATCGAAATATTCCAAAGACAATTTCGATTCAAATCCATTCCAATTCAATTATTGGAAATTCTGGTTACTTTTAAAACCCTTTCATATCCAATTTATTTATTTAAAAAATAAATGGATTATAATTCTAGTTCAAAGCTAGTTAATTTCGATAAAAATCTATTTTTATCTTTTAAAATATGGAATTTTTCATCCTAATTCTTTCCAAATCATTTCTTATGATTTTACACAAACTATTACTATTTTTAATAAATTTATCAAGGCCCGTACAGTCGATTTTCATAAACGGCCATCGAACTGCACTTACAGCGACCTTTTCCAAATTTGATTTGGACATAATTCCAAATCCAACCGTTAGATTTCAAATTTCTAATATTCTTTAAAAAGCTCTTTTCGATACGAACCCAACGGTTTCGGTTTTAGGAGAAGCTGACAGTCGGATCTCCCGTAATATCCGTTCGAAGTCAATGGTCGAAATTCCCGAACTGCCGCAGCGCGGCGCGTTCTATTCAGGCCATTATATATATATATATATATAGTATATATATTATATATATTTCATTGATTTCCATTTGAATCGTATTTTAGAAATCGTTTTAAATTCGTTTTCAAAACGATTTCAACTTCCTATTCAATTTCTAATCAAAATTTAATATTCCATATCATCGATATATAAATGATAATATTTTCAAAACATTAGATTTTGAAATCAATTCCTTTTCGATATTCATTATAAAAATGAATAAAATCGATATAAATATCGTTCGCGCCAAAATGGCACATATCTAATCAACACAGCTTTATATATTACTATAACTTCGTTATTCTATTCAACAAATGAATATTTTCTTCAACACATGAATATATATTTTTATTCAACACATGAATATTTATACTATTCAACACATGAACTTATATTTTTATTAAACACATGAATATTTATTTTATTCAATACATGAATATTTATTCTATTCAACACATGAATTTTCTTTTATAATATTCTTTATTTTCCAAATTGGAATGAGGCCCAATCAATTACCATATAATGTTAATTATATGCATTCCCTAGAACACATGTATATAATAGTAACGATAAATAATCAACCATCATCCAGAATGCACCACACAACTGCATAAGCATTAAATATAAATAATTAACGCTTACGCAGTCTGTCAACCAATCGATCGACATACTGCTAAATAATTGGGATTAGTGTACGCCTAATATCATCCCAACACCTGTGTGAGGTTTTCAGAATAAACACAGATTTATTTGTGCAGTTGGGCGATGTGTAAAATTTATCGTCCCACTCAATATAAGTCAAATGTGTATACATATACAAATTGTCTATTTTGTTTATAAATATTTATTTTATATACATGTTAAAAATTATATTTTTAACTATAAGATATTTATTCATTCCACATCACACAATCAATTTTCACAACACATCAATCAAACAAACAAGTCATCCATGGTCTGTGGACGACGGGTGTCGGGTGCTACTAAGCACCGTCTGCATCCTAGTATATATTTCAACTAGAAAATAAATTAAAAGTGAGGAATTCTCACCTTTGGGTTCCACTCCTCCATTCCTTATCTCTGAATGGTTCGGATATGCCCAAAATTCCAATGCGACGTTTTCCCACTGTTCATATATAAAAATTATATTTTTATTACTTCATTCCAATAAATAAAAATCACATTTTTATTTCTACTTCATATATTTTTCCGACGCTTCTTTCTATATAAAAATTATATTTTTATATTCCTACTTCTTATATAAAGATTGAAAAATCACATTTTTATTTCAACATATATACAATAAATTCAGATTTTTATTTCGCTACATATATAAAAATTATATTTTTATATTCTCTATTGTATAAAAATTATATTTTCAATCCGCTACTCATATAAAAATCGAATTTTTATTTCGCTACAACATATATAAAAATCGTATTTTTATATTCTCTATCTTATAAAAGTCATATTTTTATAGTCACTATCTTATAAAAGTCATATTTTTATATAAAAATCACATTTTTATTATCTCTACAATATAAAAATCATATTTCTATTATCTCTACAATATAAAAATCACATTTTTAATTCGCCACTTTTAAAATAAAAATCACAATTTTATCTCAATGAAAACATCATAAAAATCAAATCTTTATCTTCTATATATATAAATAAAAATCATTCCTTTATATATTATATACATGCATAAAAATCCTTCCTTTATATTTCTAAAAATCATTTCTTTTTATAGGTAAAAATCTCGCTTTCATAAAATAAAAAAATCTCATCTTTCATTGAATACGAATCCTAACTTTGATAGTAAAAAAGCGAAGAAGAAGAAAGGGGTAAAAAAAAAAAGAACTTACAGTCGGACCAAGGGTTTGAATCGGAGGCGCCATTGACTGTTGGTGGTAGCGGAGGCGGACGGAGGTGCTGAAATCAGTTAGGTGGTGGCTGCCTTCATCGACTGACGGCGGCGGGTTTTTCCTTGGCCAGGGTGTGGGCTTCTTTAGACGGGAGGGGGCTGGAGAGGGAGGAGGAGGTTCGGTGATCGGCGGGGGAGGTGCTGCGGCGACGGTGAGCTTGGAGGAGGCGGCGATGGCGGTGGGTTCCTAGGCTGAGCATCACGTTTTTTTAATTTGTTTTCTCTTTTTTTATGGTCAACGTGAGGAGGGAGAGAGAAAGAAGAAGGGGGATTGATATATATTATTTTATTATATTTTAATTTCAAAATATGTACCTTCGCATATGAATTGAAAACTGGACCCAACAACTGTCGCCACTAGCTAATTACCCCTATTCCGAACACAATGGGATATGTTCGGCTAGTCAATTCTAAAGTTTTCATCAGTTTTCGTCAAAATCAAAATATAAATCTATATATTGAATTTGAACACGTATTTCAATTTACCGGGGCCACATACGAACTCTAAAAATTCTCGAAAAATATTTTCTAGCTTCGTATTGACGATATGGTTCTAACAAAACTAATTTCGTCAAATTCCGAGATCGTTTGAAAAATGGCAATTTTCCAGTCGATTAAAATCCATTGAAACTACTCAAATACGTTTTCCTTTGCAACGCTGACATATTGATTCGGGAAATTATGAAAATTGGAATCTAGAAATAATTTGACATTCTGGTTCCAAAAAAAGTGGTTTCATCGAAAATAGAGGTCATTTGCAAAATTTCCATTTTTAAGGGCCAAATCTTCAATAGGGACTGTTCTGAATTTTCAATTGGACATAACTTTTTATCCCCACTATGAAATTTCAATTTTTCCGATTCGTTGGAAAGATATTTTCAAATAGATTCTAATATTTTTTGTTTCACTAAAATCCGTTTTATTTTAAATCCTGTACATTCATTTGAAATCGAATTTTCAAACTACCGCGCCATTTCCAATTCCTTTTATAATTAAAAATAAATAATTATATTGTAACGACGATTCAAATAAATATATACGTTCTAATTCTGTTCAAAATAAATTTCTCGTCGTTATTATTTAAAATAATTCATTTTAAATATTCAAAATTTAATAAAATTGCCAAAATAAAAAATTTAAATTGGCTTAGATTTCCGGGTTATTACACCGTGTGGAAAATATAGGCACCTGAAGTTTAAGTAGAAACAATAAACTCCGAGTCAGCTATGGGATCGGTGTGAGAACTAAAACTAAAACTTTACTTTAAAAGTTGGGAAATTAGGGGACCACGCCTTATAACATGGAACGGGTTTACTCCACATGAATCTCTGTTTAAAATAAAACAATGCATAGTTTTTTGAAAAATGAAGCTATTATAAGGCTCAGGTTTCATCAGACAATGCAATGCAAGCTGAAGGATAGTGTTTTCTCTTATATTAGCCAAACATGCTTGGCATGTTTAAAACAAATCATTTTGATATTATTATAAGTGCATAGTGTATCAAAAGCAATTTTAAATATAAATGCACCAATCATAGACGACATGAGCGTCCGATGCCACTATGCCGCCATATAGGTTTACAGCAAAACCAAAAACTCTGGTGTTGGAAATTGGATTTCCATCATGAACCAAGGCAAGGGATCTCTCCTTCCGATTCGAGACAATCTAGCCTAATATGTCTCAGGACTCAGCCGCAACTGCACTTGGGATCTGGTAGGGCTGGTCCACACTTCCTTTAGTGGATTGGTAATTCCTGAACAATACATTTCCCTGCCTTGTAGGGCATAAAATTTGGTTAGTATGTCGACTATCAAGAGCCACTATGGACTCAAATTCGAGGTCCCTCGCTTTCAATTATCCATATAAGTAAAATGTCTGGGCTCTATACCATGACATCACTCCTAGCTAGAAAGAAACGTATGCCCTCCATACGATGCCTCATCCCGTTTCTGGTTCATAACGGGGTGTGAAGCTCACGAATAAACGATATACACAAAGATATGCTAATTAAAGTCGTGCTTTGATCATCATCCACAAGACTCTGCTTTTCAACAAAAGCCTTGATCATTTGTATCTCATCATGCCATATTGACAATTCACGCCATGCAACTGATGTCTATCAATATATAACCTCTATGCTCGTACGTCTCAGAGAAGGGTGTTAAGCAAGAGAATAATTCTTTGCCATCAAACAGATATATATTTAATAGAAATAAATTAACACAGAATGAAATCCAATGTCATACAAACTGTAATGACACGGATTTTGCCCGATCTTAATCAATCGCAAAATCGACCAAGACCGTTCAAAACCCGGATACGTTAACTTTGGGAATACAACACATTAGAACAAATAACAGTGGACTTTTATAACATCATAATAAATGTTACATCAGAGTACAGAATATATATCAGAGTACATTAATTAAATTACAGCGGAAGATAAATTACAATAATTTAATATATTGCAGCGGAAACAAATAGACTTAGTACAGCGGAAGACTTTTCTATGCTCTGGACACAACTTTAAGCTTCAATCAAGAATCCTGCTAAAGAGGTAAATATCTGCAAAAAGCTACTCGACTGCCCATGTGGAAAAGAGGGCACCCGAGTTTGCAAAAGTGGAAACATACAACGGGTCAGTCGTGGGACTGGTGAGAGAATTCTTAACTAATATAACCAATAGTAATAAGGCAAATCCAAGGACCACGCCGCTAACGCGGAACGGGTTTTATTCCGATGGATTGCATGTGCATAAATTAAAGTTAATCGTCAAAATAGCGCAATGCTTTTTAGAAAAATGAAACCACCATAAGACTCAGGTCCCATCACACAATGCAACGCACACCAGAGGATAGAGTTTTACCTTATGGAGATTAAAAGATGATAAATACGTAAAAACGATATTATTATTAGTGTGTATATGTTTTAATAAAACGTTTCAATCATAATGTATCAATCCTAGGAAGCATAGGTACCCATATATTATGCCTCCGTACTAGTAATACAATCAAAACCGCATGGGGCGTATTGGAAATTGGGTTTCCATCATGAGTCAAGGCTAGGGAGGAGCTCCTTACCGATTCGAGACACTCTAGCTAATGCCCCAGGATTCCCCGCAGTGAACCCTTGGAAACAGCAGGGCCAGTTCTCACATACAGCTTTGAGGATTGGCAATTCCTGAACACACGTTTCCCGGTCCTATAGGACCTATCATCCGAGGCGCCTCATTCCATCATCCACATAAGTAAAATGTCAGGGCTGGTAGGTCACTGACACCACTCTAGCTAGAAAGAAACGTGCTGCTCTCCCTGTGTTCCCTTCTCCCGTTTTAGACTCCGCCGGTGTGTGAGGCCCGCGAAGTCACGATATACACAAAGCTATGCCTAAATAGACTATGCTTTGATCATCTACCACAAGGCCTGCTTTTCAACAAAGCCTTGATCAATTGCATCTTAGCATGCCACATTGTCAGACTCTACCATATCATTGATCATCTACCAATATATATATAACCTCTAAGCTCATACATCTTAGAGAAGGGTGTTAAGTGAAGAATAAATTCTTCACCACCAAACAGAAATATATAATCAGTAGCGTTCAACAGATACAGTAGAAAAGAATACAATGTCAGACACACAATCCATTTATAAGTCCGCTCTGGGTCTGAGCGAAACAATGTGTCCGTCGATCTCCAAATATGTTTGGACGATCATTACCAAATACCTTGCCTTGGGATGTTCAGTCCCAATTCAAGATACCAGTCATCATCATCCCAACGATGTGAAAACCTTCGGTCTTCTACCACCGTCTTAATCTTCGACTCTTGATCGTCGTGATGATTATTCAGAATGGGTTAAACCCGGTCTTTCTGAATAACTCGCGTAATTTGTGATTAAAAATCAAATATTGTAAAATCACACATTACGCCGCATTCCAACCCCGAATATTCTTTTAAATAGAATACTCATATTAAAAGGTTCTCATTAATTTTATCAAAGATAAACTTTGAAAATAAAATTTTAAATCTTTCTTAAAAGATTTATTAAAACTCCAATTTTTAATATGATATCAAAAATCATTATTACAAGGTTATTTATTTTAAGAAATAAATCTTGTCTTAAAACGGGTTAAAGAACTAGTGTCCTTTAAAACACAGTTCACGATAAACCCACAAATCAATTTTCAAAATATGGAATTCCACATAAATCAAATCAATACATAATCGCTATAAATTTCTGTATCGGACTAACAGTATACATGGAATAATGGCAAGGCCTCTTAAATTCCATATATAATATCGGTCTTTTATTACAGAAGCCTATTTCGATTATTACCAATCGAATTTCCACTTAATTCCAATCTGATATATTAAATTGGAAAACACGATTTTTTTTAAATGCCTTTTTTAAAATCTATAAACTAGATTTATAAATCCCAAATAATAATTTCAATGTAAATTGGATTAAAGGACAAATGTCATTTTAAAAACATCTTCCACGATAAATCCACTTCACATCTCAATTTATTTCATATCATTAAATATAATTTCAAAATCTAATAATCTTAATTAAAAGATTTCTCTTCAAATGTTAATTCATTATAAAGAAAACATATTTTAAAATAATTATTAAAAATATTCTTTATATAAAATTTTTATATGTATAAATATTCTTTTTTAAAAGAACACCTGAATCAGAGTGCGACTCAATCATTCACCATATAATTTGGATTATATGGATTTCACATACATCATATAAATGACAATAACAGTATAATCATCAAGTCATCCATTTACATCCAGTGTGTAAATTCCACTGTGTAAGCGTTAAAATTAAATAATAACGCTTAACGCAGCCTGTCGATCTAACGATAGACATACCATTTAACATTGGGATTTGTGTCAGTCAAATATTGTCCCAATACCCGTGTGGGGTTTTCAGCCAACACACTTCATATAGATATACAAATAAATAATTGGTTAATGGATTTAACCAATTTAAATGTCGCTAACAGTAGACGATAATAAGCATATCATTTATTCCCCATGTTGAATAAAAATATAATTTTCTCGAAATATAATTTAATATGGCATTCCATTTATTTCTTTTACTCATATCGTAAAATTTCTTTTTACTACATTAAAAATTAAAATCAATATTATAATGTAAATTTTCTATCTCTCAGTTTCATTGTAAAATTTTCTTTTTAACTACATTATAAATGTAATTAATATTACAGTGAAAATTTTTAACTTATTAAATTACATTAAAAATGTAATTTTCATAACCATTCCAATCTTTATCCTTCAAATTTATATTAAAAAGATTAATTTGATGTTATGACCAACTCTCCTTCCTAATTACATTAAAATGTACTTTTTCCATACGATGCAAGTTTTCACGTCTTTTAATTACATAAAAATGTAATTTTCTATATCATGCGAATTCTCAACTTCTAATTACATATAAAAATGTAAAATTTATTCTACAATGTAAATCTCATCCTAAGTTACATATAAAAATTGTAATTTTTAATTTTCAGCGCAAATCCCTTTTTCTAATTACATAAAAAAAATGAAATCTTTAATCTACAATGTAAGTCCTCTTTCCTAATTACATATAAAACGTAGTTTTTAATTTTAATGTGAATCTTACCTCTTTATTACATTATAAAAATGTAATTTTTTATCTTACATTATAAATTCAAGTCCCAATTACATAAAGAAATGTAATTGTTATAATACAATACAAATTCATATTCTAATTTCATTGAAAAATGTAATCTTTATCATACCGTTATAACTCATATATAAATTACATAGAAAAATGTCATTTTTATTTTACCGTTCTAATTCACATCTAAATTACATAGAAAAATGTAATTTTTCTCATGCGGCACAAAATCAATTTAAATTACATAGAAAAATGTAATTTTTATCATGCGATGGAAATTCATATTTTAATTACATAGAAAAAATGTAACTCCTATCATGCGACATAAATTCATATTTAAATTACATCTAAAAATGTAATTTTTATCCTACAGTGTAAATTCACATTTTAATTACATGTAAAAAATGTAATTTTCATTCTACCATTATCATTCATATCAAATTACATAGAAAAATGTAATTTTTGTCATACGTTGCAAATTCATATATAAATTACATATAAAAATGTAACTTTTGTCATGCAATGTAAATTCACATTTAAATTACGTATAAAAATGTAATTTTATTCATACGGTGTGAATTCATTCATAAATTACGTATAAAAATGTTATTTATTTCATGCGATGAAACTTCATTCATAACTAACATATAAAAATGTTATTTAATTCATACGATGTAAATTCATTCATAAATAACAAAATAAAAATGTTATTTAATTCATGCTGTGGAAATTCATTCATAAATTCCATAATAAAAAAATGTTTTATTTCATACAATGTAAAAACATTTTCTTTTCATGTACAATGTAAAAATATCATCTTTTTATATTTATAATATAAAAATATCACTTTTTATATTTCATAATGTAAAAATATCAACCTTACTATTTTACGATGTAAAAATATCAACTTTACTATTTTACGATGTAAAAATATCAACTTTACTATTTTACGATGTAAAAATATTAACTTTACCATTTTACGATGTAAAAATGTAATATTTTCTATTTTAAATATAAAAAGATCGTCTTTTTATTTTCATTGTCAAAATTTCATCTTTTACATTTTCAATATAAAAGATTTTTTTTATTTATTAACGTCCTAAAGTTTTCATCTTTTAATTTTCACTATAAAAAGATTATCTTTTTATTAATCAACATAAAATTGTCATCTTCTAATTTTCACTATAAAACGATTATCTTTTTATTAATCAACATAAAATTGTCATCTTTAATTTACAATATAAAAAGATGATCTTTTTATTAATCAACATAAAATTGTCATCTTCTAATTTTCACTATAAAACGATTATCTTTTTATTAATCAACATTAAATTGTCATCTTTAATTTACAATATAAAAAGATGATCTTTTTATTAATCAACATAAAATTGACATCTTCTAATTTTCACTATAAAACGTTTATCTTTTTATATCCAATTCCACCACAAATGATAAATATCACATCATAAATTCAGATCTAGCGCTTTAACCTCAGATCTAATATCATATCATCTAATCGAATTCACAACATAGAATAACATCCATCGCATAACGATTCATATTCGCCATTCAACATTAAACAACAAAAGAATAATAATTAACTTAATTAATATTAAATTAAAAATAAATTCTCACCTTGCTTGATTCTGAAATGAAAGTGGTTTAAATCAGATCTCGTGTTTGGAGTCACGGCGGTTACGGATCTAAAAGATTTCAAATTGAAATTTATGTAAAAATTTGAATTCTGGCTTTTAACAACTGGCACAGTAACGGAAATAAGCGTGGCTAATTCTGAAATATTTATACCTTAATTTTCAGAATTGTTCAAATCTTCAAATGCGGATTTCGGGAGCTGTAGTTGACCGTTTTACGAACGATTTGCAGGAGATTGGAGAGCTACGAGAGGGCTATCTTCACCGGGAGTTGGAGGAGGTGCGGCTCAACGTGGAGGGGGTGGCGGGGGTTCGTTCAGCGCGGGTTTGGGGAGGTGGTGACGGAGATTCGGGGCACGGTTTGATGTGAGACTTGTCGGAGAAGAAAGAGGAAGAGAAGAGCTTCAAAAAGTTGTACTATGGCATGATCTAATTCTTAGTGGATTGGGAGAATTTGGGGCATCAAATTTCGACATGATGGGTTCTTTTTACGGCTGAATCACGATGGAATGAAGAAGATGAACCCGTCGCTCTATATATATTAAAATATTAGGGATTTAATTATTATTTAATTAGCCCGTTTAAGCCCGTTTTGGTCTGAACTCCGACTTAGACCCAACGACTGTCGTTCCTACCATTTAGCCCCCATTCCAGACTAATCTAGACCTGTCCCGTTAGCCCAAATGGTCATCTTGGCCTCCGTTTTTCAGTTTTAAAATTTAATTCCTTTATTTTTAATTTTTCCATACAAATAATTTTACCGGGACTACATACTAACTCAGAAAAATCCAGAAAAATTATTTTTGGCTTTCTTATGACGATACGGTCCTAACAAAATTTATTTCGTCGAATTCTGAGACTTTTTGAAAAATGGCTATTTTTCAATCAATTAATTTTTGACCGAAATTGACAAAACACAGTTTCTTTTGCCATGCTCACATGTTAACTAGAAAAATTCTAAAAATTGAAACCTGGCAATAATTTGATATTCCGTTTCCAACAAAAATGGTTTCGTCAAAAACGGACACTTTTTTAAAAATAACTATTTTCAAGGGCTATAAATTTAATATTAAAAATACATTTTTAAACAAATAATTTCCGAAACTCGAAATATATAAGTGTTTACTGTTTTTCAATGCAGAAACGTCATTCTGAACTCAATGGAAGTGGTTTCGAGCCCAGATTCCTTCGTATGTGAAAAGTAGCCTTTTGGGCCTTATATATTATATATAATTATATTCTACAGCGACTTTTCAGGAAATTGAATTGGCCATAACTTTTTATTTTTAAAACGAAATTTCAATTTTTCAGATTCGTTAGAAAGATATGATTAAACAGATTTAAATATTTCTTGTTTCACTCAAATCTGATTTATTTTGAGTCATTTACATTCTGTCAAAGTTTAAAATTAAATTTTCAAACTACCTCGCCATTTCAAGCTCGTTTTATAATTAAATTAAATTATATTCGTTTTAACTTTGATTAAAATAAATTTTAACCAATATTATTTAAATAAATCATTTTATATACTCAAAATTCATTAAGATTTTCTAAAATAAAAATTTTAAGTTGGCCCCAAAATTCCGGGTTGTTACACAAACATTCATTTAAAAGTCCGTTCTGGGTTAGAACGAAACCGGAGGCACCTTATTCCTCGTCCCATATGTCCAATACAGGAGAGAGGTCCTCGCATATCCAGTCTATCTCCAAGTACGTTTGGACGATCACCACTTATTACCTTGTTTTGGGGGATCGGCCCAATCAAGACATCAGTAGTCATCCATACGATGTGAAGATCTCTGGTCTTGGATCACCGATCGTTGACTTTTAATCGTCGTATCAGTTATTCAGAATGGGATAATCCAGGTTTGTCCAAATAACTCATGTATTTTATAATCATTAATCAAGTGTTATAAAAACACATCATATGCCTCATTCTTGGCGGAAGGAAACATCGGCTCTTCCGAGATCTTATGTAAGGAATACTAGAAAGAGTCGAGCTAAAAGATCTAATAAACTCAACAAGAAATGAACTCTCTTTCCCGCGGAAGACTCTAACTCCTCATAGCATTACGCTAATCCGCAAATATCGAATGATGCTTCGCTTGGGATAAAAACCTTACAGTCATCCATTCAGCTTTGAAATTGGAGACAAGGAAAAACTTAATAGAAGCGTCGCGGATCAATATAGAGATGCGAACTAATATCCTTTTCCTGGTGGACTCTGAAGTACTCGTCTTTTGCACAAGGCCTCGTGTCAAATAACATCCAACCACGTCCATGTCCTCCTACCTAGCCCATTTTCTGAGATCATCTACATTTTGCTTCGTGACGAGCTCCAATCGGCCCAAATGTTTTCCTTCGGGAGGGCATAAAATTGCTGCTTTCTTTATGTAGGGAGGCTGGCTCTTGGTGGGTCGTCTACTGCAAGCCCGATAAACTATCCGCAAGGGTCCCGGTGCACAAAGGACATTCTATCCGCATTTGGGAGGACCATCTTCACCCGTCCATTCACTCACTTCGACCAGTTGCTCGGGAAGGTACCGAGCCTACATGCCACATCTTTAATTGTGTTCTTTTTCGAGGTCATCCTCCCGTTGGTCGCCTGTGTTAGTAGTGCTAGTCTTGAGTTTCTTTTTAGTACCTTCCCTACATAGGGGTAGTATAGATATCCTTAGAGGATCCTAAAGTGTCGGTTTATGTTGGAACTGCTTTGCTCTTTTCTTTACTGCACAAGCAAATAAGCTTGAAAGAAAGTGCTTTTATTTGAGTTGAAATGAAAGAAGAAATCGTCTATCTAGACAGAGTATGTGTCTTATTCGGTCCATGCTAGCCCTTTTAGGTCCTTTGATCTATCTTACTATCGAAAAGGGTTTTAGGACGAGCAGAGCAAGTCGCGTTTACAGCCTGTAGTGATTATGAGCGCCTCTAGTATTCCAATAATCTCCCTTCCTCCAATATGTGACTAGTATTCAAGTATGCGGCTCGTATTAGTATGCCAGGCGTTCGAGTGACACAGGAGGTGCTTAGGGCAAGGTGGATTTTTCCTGAGATCCGAAAAGCCGTATCATGGTTGTTATTCAGGAAATATACCAATAAAAAAACAGAAACCTATCATGATACCCGCCTACTCGCCATTTTCTTTCAATATTAGCCTCTGCTGGATCCTGCATACGAGGCATCTCATTTAAAGGAGTATCATCAAGGGCTGACATCACTATGTCAGATATATCTTTAGTCTCCTGGAGTGTTATCTTAGTATATCCAGGCACTATAGCTTTGTCATTGAAAAAGAAATCACACGATATAGGAAGCGGATCTTCTGGAGGAATATCAATGCCGCAAGGTGTAAACTTCCACCATACAGTAGTGTAAAACCCTACTTTGACAAGTGCATAAATATTACCGTATATAAACGAGATTCCATCCTCTGATGATACAGTCGTTATAAGGCAGCTACGAACCTTGAATCAAAGGATGAGTCCTGTCGTTCCGGTTGAGGAGAACCAAGAAGCAGTCTTCCCAATTAATATACTGGGGAAGGGGTAGACCCCAATGTTTCTTAAGGGACTAGTTGCCTAGGTTCGGTAAGTCAAGCCCAGGCACGAAAAGAAGATAGAAGAACTTCCTCCCTAACTGATGATTCCCGCTTAGGGTGCACCGCTTCCTCCCTGCGTAACTTAGGGCGCCTACTGAAAAGGTGGAATCCAAGCCAGTAGTGAAGTTCACTAGTTAGCCTGAAGCATCAGTCAAAGACCCTTCCAATTGAAAGAGATTAGGATTCGCTGCCTTCTCTTAGAGAACTTAACGGTCGAGCCGTATTCGCCCTATCTAACTAGCCCTCTCCCTGAGGCAACATCCGCGCTAATTCAGTGGCACCCTTCTCAAACTCTCTCTCAGCTCAGCTTAATATAATAGTTATTTACTGCCCCCGGGGTCAGCTCACAATTAATACACTAGCTACTTTCTTAATTATTATCTGCCTCGATATGCACGGCCTTTGTGGCTCAACTAGATCAGTTTCGATGGATAGTTTTCTAGGCAAAATGACTGATCTTCCTCTCTGCTTCGCACAACTTCGCTCCTCGTTTCGCGAGATCGATTAAAAGGACGAGGGAGTGGCGTGACTGGTCTATGATCACGACTTGGGTTTTTGTCTCGACCATAGTACCCGAGAGAAAGAAAAGTCTTAGTTAGCACCTCACTAACGCTCGCCTTCGGGCCCCCCCCGGGTTACCCAGTGTCGTAGTAAGAGTCAAATCCCAATTGGATGGGGGTTCCATCAACATTTAGATAATAGCAGGTTAGATAAAAGCCCAGCCATGAACTTTCAGTCAAAAAGCCTAATGAATCTGAGGGGAATCCATTATTCTTCACTTAAACAGGCCTGGTATATTAATTGGGCCAGACAACGAAAGAAGAGATCATAGCTCAAGTCAATCAACCCATTGGTTCGCTCGGGGAACTAGAGTCTTACATCTACCAGTATGCATACCCCTTTCATTGATTCGCTCAAAGATAGAGCGAAGTTCGGTCCGGCTGAAGGCTTATACCACCAACAACGGGAACTCGTAGCGACATAAGAGATTAATGAGCTGTTGGATCCAAACGCTATAAGTATACTCTTAGGGAATCCGTTAAGTAAGGTTATGTGCCTGCGGGTGTTGTACCTTTGAGTATTGTTCCGGATCGGGTAGAGCAGTAATAGACTTCCGTTGATGGGGTTCGAGGTCCTCCCCTTCTACCTCAAATATTCACATTTTTGGGGAAAGGTTCACATTAATTTTATCAAAGATAAATTCTTTTAAACTTTTTCTTAAATCTTCCTTTGGATATCATTTTCAATTATTATATCTTTTCAACATCTAAAGCAACAGGTTTATTAACTAGTCGGGATTATCGAGCCTTACCGAAGTAATCATTTATTTATTTCCCAATCTCAACCTATTCATCCCTTGGAGCAAAACTGGTAATACGCAATATCTAACACCCACAGTGTTATCGATAAATTTAATTACCATATCATGTTTCAAATCTAATTGAAGATTTAACTATCGCCTGGAGTAAAACTGGTGGTACTCCATTCTCGATCATTTCTCTTGTTCGACAAATTTAATTATCTCATTCACTTTCCAGTCTAATTAAAGATTCATTAAAACTCCATCTTGGTTTTAATCTCTGAAATCATTACTTTATAATCATTCAACTTTAGGAAAATTAATCATGCCTTTAACTGGGTTAAAGAAGCAATGTCGTTTAAAACACAATTCAATATAAACCCAAATCACCTTCCATTAACTATGGAATCTTCACGGAAAACAAATCAATATATAATCGATGTATATTTCCATATCAAACTAATAATATAAATGGAATAACAGCATAGCCTTTTAAATTCCATATATAGTACCGGTCTTCCTTTATAGAAGCTCATCTCAATTATTACCCAATTGAATTCCATTCAATTCCAATTTAATATATTAAATTGGAAAACTTTCCTTTGGAAAATTTTCATTAAATCTTAATTAAAAGACTTAAAAATTCCAAACCATTTCTTTACTGTTGATTGGGTTAAAGAACAAGTGTTGTTTAAAACACCGTTCACGATAAACACAAAAACCCAATCTTAGTTCGATTCCAATTAAACATTAATTAATCTGGAAAACATCTCTAAATCTTAATTAAAAGATTTATTCTTTTCTCAACTAGGTTAAAGGACAGTGTTAATAAAGACACCATTCACGACAAACCCAAAATCTAATTTGATATAAAATACATGGCTCTGAATATAAATTATATCAGCTTATATTCAATATCAAATTCTGAAACCAACAAATATCGTTTTGGGAATAAGTTATATATATCTTCTAAATTCCTCAACAATATCCATATAATTACGGAATCCAATATCAAAATATTTCGAAGATTATTTCCATTCAAATCTATTCCAATTTATTCATTGGAAAATTTTGGTTATTTTTAAAATCCACTTTTCAATCCTATTTATTAATTTAAAAACCATTTGATTATTATTCTAGTTAACAACCGGTTCATTTCGATAAAAATACATTTTCATCTTTTTAAACTTGCAATTTTTCATCTAAAATCTTTTCAAATAATTTATTATGATTTTACACAATTTTTCCATATTTTTATAAGGCCCTTGCAGTCGGTTTCCAATAACGGCCATCGAACTGCATCCATAACGACCTTTTCTAAAATTGATTTGGCCATATCTCAAAATCTAACCATTAGATTTCAAATCTCTTATTTCATTAGAAAGAACTTTTTAATATGAACCCAACGGTTCCAACTTTAGGAGAATCCGCTGGTCAGATCTCACGTTACGTCAATTTGAAGTCAATGGTCCAAATTCGCGAACGGTCACTGCGCGCCGCATTCTATTCAGGCCATTTATATATATAATATAAATTTTGTCGATTTGAATTCATTACGTATTTTATAAATTGTTTATAAATTCATTTCAAAACAATTTCAAATTCATTTCAGTTTTAAGTAAAAATTGAATATTCCATATCATCATAATTTTAAAATGATAATATTTTCAAAATATCAGATTTTGAAATCCATTTCTTTTTCCTATTCATTATCAAATGAGAAAAATCGATCGATAAACCCATTCGGGTTAAAATGGCATTTCTATACTTAACCCGGCTTCATATATTTTTATATACTTCTATGTCCATCTATAATCGAACATCAAAATCATATTTTAATTCTTTACTAAATATTATTTTAAAACATTCATTATTTTAAAATATTCTTTATTTCTGAATCGGAATGCGACTCAATCAATTACCACATAATTTCAATTATTTGAATTTCATACGTCGCATGTATTCAACAATAATGATAAATAATCATTCAACATTCAAACATCATCCAGAGTGCATTTTACAACTGTATAAGCATTAAAATAAATAAATAATGCTCATCACAGCATGTCAACCCATCGATTGACATACAACTAAATATTGGAATTAGTGTATGTCAAATATCATCCCAATATCCGTGTGGGATTTTCAAACAACAACAGTCAATTTAAAATAATCACCGGTTAATAAATTTAACCAGTTCTAATTCAATTTGAAATATTTTTCTAATTAACCAATTTTCACTGTTTAAAGTATAAATGGATATTTATAATTTAATTTCAACTACCACATTAATGTGAACATTATTTTCAATACGTTAAACATTTCAGCATCACAATCAAAACACAATACAGTCAATTAAATTGTCCATGGTTTGTGGATGAGGGAGGTGAGCTAACAAGCACCATATACAATTTATAATGATTAAAACTGATGAAAATATACACTGACAATTCTATATATTTTTATATATGAATACAATAACATGATGAAATAATTTTGAGTGAGAAGGAATCCTCACATTGGTTTCCACTTCGCTACTCTTTATATGAAGATTTCAGTAATGTTTGGATTTAAATTTGCCTCAAATTCCAACTTCCTCCGTTTCTGTTCTAATCTGCTCCACCGTGCGGCTCTCGACAATGCGAGTCCAACGCATCCCATTTCTTTCCATTCCCTATTCATATGTAAAAGATATGACCATTTAACCCTTTAATCACATTTATAATTAAATAATTTTACTTTGTTAATTAATTAACATAATTAATTCTAATAGCCTTTCTTCATCATTTCTAATTACTGGAGTAAAGCCGACCGCCCAAACCTATGCTTCAATTTTAGTGCTTCTAATTTTTTCCTCTACGTCGCGTCGGACCATGATCTGAGTGTGCCACCTCGCAGCCCTTCGCAACCTCCTCCGTCACCTTGAAAATGGTACAGCTTGCACCTGTCTGGAGCTCAGAAAATTAGTTGGAACGATGAGCCTTTGAGCTTGAATTCCGGCCACCCTAGCTTTTCAATTCCGATCTTGACCGTTGAAGATGTAATACTCGGGGAGCTCTTTGATTTTGTCTTTGGGATCTCACGAAGATATTACTTGGATTTGCAAGAAATTAAGGAAGAAGATTGGAATGATTTTAACCGTTCAACTGAATGACGGTGGATGAGAGAAATGAATGGCCCTAGGGTTTTATTTTCTATTTATAACTATTTTTAATATTATTTTATTTTCAGAAATACATATTCATCGCTCAGAACTCTAGTTCAAACCCAACGACTGTTATCCCTAACCAAATACACCCATTCCGGACACAATGTGATATGTTTCATATGTCAATTCAACTAATTCGATCAGTTATCATCAAAATTGAAATATAAATTAATATAATGGTCAATATTAAATTTGAATGTACATTTTAATTTACCGAGGCCACATACTGACTCCAAAAATTACAAAAAAATAAATAAATCTAGCTATGTTTTGGCGATACGGTCCTAACAAAACTAATTTCGTCAAATTTGAGGACCGTTTGAAAAATGGCCTTCTTTTAGTCGATTAAATTTAAACTTAAATTACAAAACACATTTAAATTTACCACGCTCACATATTAATTCCAAAAATTATGAATTTTTAAACCTGAAAATAATTTGACATTCCAGATCCAACAAAAGTGGTTTCATCGAGAACGGAGGTCGTTTGCAAAATGGCTATTTTTGAAGGCTGTATATTATATTGGAATATACATAAATTTCATAGCGACTATTCTAAATTTTAAACTAGACATAACTTTCAATTTTTATTATGAAATCTGAATTTTTCACATTTGTTGAAAGATATAATCAAACAGATTCCAACGTTTCTTGCTTTACTAAAATCCGATTTATATTGAACTCTATATACTCAATAAAAGTTTAAAATCGAGTTTTCAAACTACCGCGCCATTTCAGGCTCGTTTTATAATTAAAATAAATTTATATGTTCTAACTTCGATTTAAATAAATTTTAAATCATTAATTCTCAAAATAAATCATTTTAAATACTCAAAACCCATTAAAATAGCCAAAGTAAAATTTGTAAATTGGTTCATAAATTCTAAGTTGTTACAAGTTAGTTGGAAGAAGCAACGGTGGTTTGGGTGTAGTGATTTTCCTTTTCATTGCTTATGTGTGATGGAAAAACACAAAGCCTATATTTAGACTGGGCGTTAGTATGTTTGGTTTTCTTTAGGTGGATAGATGTCTGTGTTTGTAGTAATGAATTATAGGACAGGATTTACTATGCAGGTCATTTCATATTTAGGTTGTTTCGAAAAGATAAGGTAGCTGTCGTTTTAGATAGGTTGGCATGCAATTGTCACTAAAAGGAAGGGACGTGAATAAATCAATTTGGCCAGCGAATGTATTTACTCGATTGAATATGCAGCATATATTAAATGATGTTCTGGATCTTTCCTTAGGCCTGCATTCTTTTTAGGGTAGGGAGAAAGTTGTACACATTAGTTTGCTTCATATGGAAGAAATTTATTTTGTATATATATAATCTCAGTTTTGATTTTTTTCTTAGCAGTGGAGTATGTATAGGTTGTGTGTTTGTTTTGTGGGCAAAGAAGTAGAGCAGGTTAAGTTCGCACCGATAAATGCAATCTCCAAAATTTACGAAAATAAACACCATGGTATAATTTGACGTTACATCCTAATAAAACTAATTTCATTGAAAATGGTCTCCATTTGCAAAAATGCCGCTATTTAGATCCTAAATTATATATTGGTTCACCTTTAAATTTCATCTTTCGACATAACAACTCCAATTAACCCCAAACTAGAAATCTAGCAATAACTAATGATACGTATTCCAATAAAATTCATTTCGTCAAAAAACGGAGATTGTTTGCAAAAATATCTATTTCTACAGCTTATATAGTATCGATAAAATATAAATAAATTACAAAACAATTTAATCAAATAATAATAAATTATTATTATTGTATATATCCAAATAAATTACAAATATAAACCAGTATGGAATTATAAATCCATATTAACATTTCCAAGTTAGACGACATTTGAATTATATTAAAATTCCTATTATATTATTAAATAAAAATTGTAATTTATTAACAATTTCCATAGCGACTATTTTAAAATTTGATTTGGACATATCTCACAATATATAAGCTGAAATCTTGATTTTTCTCTTGCATTAGAAAATCATAATCGATAAGGTCCCAACGTTTCTTATTTCACAGAATTCCGTTTTAAAACAGATTCTATATATCCGATTGAAGTTTGAAACTCATTATTACGAACTACAACGCCATTTCGAGTTTGTTTTAAATTAAATATAAATATAAATGTTTAATCGTCATTTTATAAATGAATTAAATATTAAATCCATTAATATTTCTAAATATAATATTTAAAATAAATTCAAATATCCGAATTCAAATAGCTGAAAAATCCGGGTCATCACGTTATATATTCTGAATGCTTATGATTTTCATATTCATCACTTTTATCTAGCAAATTAATTATGAAATTATGTATTATATGTTCTACTTATGCTAAATTGTTTTATGTTTTAGATCTTTTTTATAATATTTGTCTGACAATAATTCATGTTCATGGATCATAAGTTGTAAGCACTAATCTATTTGTATTATGCTATTCTTTCTATTTTAAGCATAATATGATTTATAAATATAAATACTCTTTTGTAATTAAGAAAGATGAGGTGATTTTGCAATTCAAGTTTAAGTTACTATTTTCATTATAGTTTTAATGTATATGCTATGTAAGAACATCAGTTTCTAATATATCATATATAGCGAGATTGTTCTGATATGAGATTTCATAACTAAGATGGAAATATGAGATAAAACCCCAAGTTAGACTCATCTCATATGAGATCTCCTTCAATACTAGATTAAGTCTCTAGAATAACTAAGACTTAACATTGCCATTATCTGAGATTTAAAACCTTGGAATGGACGCTAAACAGACGACTGGGAATATTAATTATATTATTTAGTATTCTAAAGCGTCTATTCTTAACCTCCAATTTGATATGCACGTGAGAATAAACCTATAATAAATAGGCATGTGATGTTAACCGACAGTTGGAAAATTCCATGAATATTATGGGTTTAACATTCGGAGTTGAATATTGGCCACCTAAACAGCTACAAATGCTTTTATGCGACAACCCAGTATTTTACTGCTTGAATGTGAGAATATTTAACTAATATTAGATATTCAATAGATAAATTTTTATTTCAATTAATAATTGTGTTAACTTATGACTAGTAATTGAGATTTATTTTACAATTGGTGTGTTCCCCAAAATTGGACAAAACACCAAAAATGTGAAGAAACGTCTCATAAAAATGAAAAGTGGAGCCTTACAATGATTGAAATATAAGTAAAAGACATCGGGTTTTATAGTGGTTCAACCCAATAAGGGTTTACATCCACTTTCATAAGTGATTCCATTATCAATAAGAAAATTACAAGATTAGCTTCTCTCTTACATCAATTTTATTACTCCCGTACTCATGAATTACACTTAATCTACTAAAGATGATTGAGAAGTGAATTATTCAGCGGAGATTTGATGTGGATGCGGTAGAATCGAAAGGAATCCCTCTTTCATATAGGCTTGCTCAATCAATCTTGTAACACCCCGAATTTTCTATTAACTGTAAATTAACAAATTAAAGTATAATTAATTCTAGATGATAGAATTAAGGGAACGGGTTACGCCATTGCGCTCGTCTCGGAATTCTGCCCGAGATAGAGTCCGAGTTTGCGGGAATCGAACTCCGTATGAAGGAGTTATGACCTCCGGAAGTTTCAGAATTCAAATTAAAATTCAAACAGTTCAAAAATCGGTTCAAATTTCGAATTCAGAGCCAAACTGGGCTGGAAAATTCCCGCCCAGGACCCTGGGGGATGACCTGGGGGTCGACCTAGGTGACCAGGTCGACCATAGGTTCGACCTGGGGTTCGACCTGCCCAGTCGACCTGGTTTGGCCCTGGCTGGCCTGGTCGGGTTCTGGTCGATTTCTGAGGCTTGGCTGTGTCACTAGGGCTGACATGTGGCATTTTGTTTGGCTCCTCTCGAAGTGAATGGTCTAGATTCGTCTGTGATCATATGACGGCTCAAATCAATCTGAAATTCTATAAATATAACTCAACACTCTAACCTAAATTCACATAAGAAATTAGAGACGGAGCCGCCATGCTGTCGGGAGAAAATTAGGAGGAGCCTCCACTTGTAGAAAATCTTAGAGACGAGCCAAATTAAAGTTAAAACAATAATCAAATCAACGTTAGTCTACCCAAAGGAAAGCAATTCAAGTTCAGAATTCAGAAATCAGAAAACAAGACCGTCGTTTGTTGTAAGTATAGTGATTTTTCCGTTGTGAATAAAAGTTTGGATTTGATTCGATGTAAAATGGAAATGGAATTGTGTTATTATGTAACAACGATGTTAATACACATCTATGTATTGAAATGATTGTGGTATTGTGATGTTTGTGGTATAGTTGAGTTGATATTGATCCTATTGTACATATAGAATCACATGCAAGTTGTATAGTTCATATTGTAATCGACACATATATGTTTATGTGACTATATAGGTTGTATGTGATTAAGATTTCATGCATATATATGCTAGAACCTTTATGCCTAAACGATTATGTTCACATACATGCTAGTATGTTTGTAAGAAAGTTGCAAGTTAATTGGATCCATGCCAAGATCCAATTTAATACATGTTTCATGTTGTAATAAGATATATGATTGGATCTAGTTCACACCCTTGTCATAAAATTATACATACTTATGAAAATGTCATATTCTTGTCATATGCTAGTTATGCTCGATGTTATGCCTAGATCCAAAAACAAGTTTAGGCTTATGTTATCTAAATCATATGCTAATTTATGTGACGCCTATTTGGTTAGATACCTATTTCAATGCAAGTTCACATATATGTTGATTTAGGCTATGTTGCAAGTTCATATTCATGTTGACTATTTTGCAAGTTCACACCTATGATGTTCATATTGACTATGCCAAAAATGCCAAGTTTACACCTATGTCATGTTCATGTTTATGATTTCCTTATGTCAATTTTGTGTGCGCTAAATTAGGCTAAGTTTTTAGCCTAATATTATATGTTAAATTTATGCGAACGAAAATTAGGCTAAGATTGTTAGCCTAATGTTTAAATGGGGTAACGTTGGGAATATTAGTAAAACTTGACATAAAAATATATGAAATTGGCATGTTTATCACATGCCAAAATTAGTGGCATTTTAAACGGTATAAATTCTTATACCAAAAATGTTAAACTTGGAAAGTGGGCCATAACATTAAATTTACATATATTAAGTAATAAAGACAAATATGTAAATTTAGAAAAATACGAGTATGCTTAACACGAGGTTGGATTGAGTTGTGATGTAAACCTGCCCGGACCCGCCCGGCTGTCCAGTAGTCACAACAATACCTATCCAATGTGGGTGGTTAAGCATGAAGCACATTAAGGACCCGAGGTTAGACTGAGTTACGGTGTAAATCTGCCCGGAACCGACCGGCACATCCAGTAACCGTAACAATACCTATCTAAAGTGAGTGGTCGGTGCTTTAAAAAGCTAAGGACAGACTGTCAGGATGGTCGGGTTAAGTTAACTAAAACACTTAACCAATTCAATGTGTTAATGAAATTGATGGGTAGGGTTAGGTAAATACGGACACTTAACAACTTAACATGTTTGACTAGAAAACCCTAGTGACGGGGACCCATTTCAGCAGTAACCCAATTAGGTATCATGGTACCCTGAAACTAGGCAGGGTGGGGTACGATTACTGGGCTGATTGTAAGCGGTCAAAAGCGATGGCGGTGGGTGCAACAGTGTGGGTTCTAACGGAGTGCGGGCATGCACACACTTCGGAGCAGACAAACAGGGCACTGGGGGCACCAGTAGTATAACATATGCATTTCTAGTTTTGTGTCGGGTCGCCACCATGGGACTTGATACACCCCATGGTGGGGCCAGCATAGGTATCTACAATTTTTGGGGCCCGTAAGACACAGATGATTATGCGAGTAGGAGTCAATCTTTAGAAAAAGGGGATCAATTTACCTCCAGCATGGGGTGCCAGTTAAGACAATATAAGTAGGTGCAGAGATATAGTATGGGGTGCGATAGTATATTCGATTCAAACTGCTTTGTCTTAGTTTAAAACACTCTCCTATTTCCAATTTATACTTATCATGCCCTTATTCTTATTCTCATACTGAAGAGTCACTGGACTTACCAGGCTTTATGTCTGACCCTATTTTCTTTCGTCTTCTTTTCTTTCGTTCCCCCCCTTAGGTCCACAGGGAGGAAACAACTCAGCTTAGTTAGACTCTTTGCAAGCTTCAAGATAGTATATGTACGGTTTGGTCTCTCTCCCCTTGGCTATGGCGGTTGGACACAATCATGGGGATTTATGCAGTTTTAATCATGTTTAATGCTTCTTTATTTAATAACCAAGACAGAAATGATGTTGTAATGTTTTGGAAGTCGTTATGAGACAATTATGGAAATGTTTTTAATGAACAAGTATTTTTGAAATAAAAGTTTGTTTGTTTCCGCTGCCTATACATATGTGTTTATATCTTTCTTGTGTTTTATCTGTGACTTTTACTTACAAACCTCCACCAAAGTTAAGGCAGTCCCTTGTGAGTGACCTTAATGGAGGGCGGGGTGTTTCACTTGGTATCAGAGCATAGATTTACCAGACTAGATAAAAAAATTCAAACTATTTCCAAAAGAAGAGTAAAGAAGCATTCTTTTTCAAGAAAAAGTCTTGTTTTCAAAAGGCATAAATTCCCCAAAGCCATGCGCACTATCTCTCTCTATCCTTTGTTTTGAATACATTCCTTCTTGTTCCAGCATGTCTGGAGACCTTAACCTTCCGGAAGGAGTACCGACACCTGACTGGTTCCGAAGGTACCTAGAGGCTATGGCCAATGGCGCGGGCCCAGCAGACATTCCTCCTTCAACAGTGGCAGCGGTTCCTCCACCTCCTCCTCCTCCTCATGGAAATACTTTCACTAAGATATATAGAGACTTCAAAGCTATGGGTGGAAAGGACTTTTATGGAACTGAATCCTTTGTAGTAGCAAGGAACTGGCTGAAGGAGACCGAGGACTTGTTCGTCATCTTCGAAGTTGACGACAGGCAAAAGATACAGCTAGCAGTGTGGTTGCTGAAAGATGAAGCTTCTTATTGGTAGGAAGTTACCCATGCTGAAAGGCCAGTGGAAACTTGGGAAGATTTTAGGATGCGGTTTGAGATGAAATTTCTCTCCCAAGCTGAAAGATGCCTGCAAATGGAGAAGATCCTAACCCTCAAACAAGGAAGTATGACAATCAAGGAGTATGTAAATCAGTTTAATCAGCTGGCCAGATTTGGGCTGGATTTAGTAAACGCCCAACACAAGAAGGCCCTTCGCTTCGTCAAAGGTCAGAATGAGCCTCTACACAGCCGTGCAATGACCCATATACCCATGGGAGCGACCAATGAAAGCTTGGTGGACATGGCGCTGCTACATAAGGAAGAAAAAGGCAAGAAAGAGGCAAAGGTGGAAGCGCCTCAAGAAAAGAAAGAGGGTTTACAGGCTAAGAAAACAGACTTCAAGAAAGGCGGGAAGAACAACAAAACCCATGAAAAGAGGAAGTGCAATTTCTGTGGAATTGTAGGCATATAGCAAAAGACTGCAGGAAGAGGAAGGCAAAAATGAATGGGGGTTGTTTCCATTGTGGAGAGACTGGACACTTGGCTAAGGACTGCCCAAAGAAACAGGGGCAAGGACAGAGGACTGGATCCACCTCAGGAGGACAGGTTCACGCGCTGACGGCACCTCCCCAGGAACGAGGTAGAAATATTTCTGTAGAAAGCTTAGTTTATCTGTACGATCATCCAGTTCGCACTCTCTTTGATTCTGGTGCATCACACTTTTTTATTTCATCTGCTTTAGTAGAATCACTGCACCTAGACACTAGTATGGTAGAAGATCCCTTGGTTGTTTCAAATCCAATTGGGGGCTCGGCTTATTTGTCGATGGTTTGCTTGGATTTGAAAATCTCTATTCTAAGTGTTGAATTTAGATGTAGTGCCTTTGTTTTGGGCTTCTCAGGATATGGATTGATCTTAGGCATGGACTGGTTATCCAGTAATGGTGCCATTCTTGATTGTGAGAAAAGAGTGGTTAGACTCTTGACTCGGCTCGGTAACACTCTAAAAATTTCTTGTAATCCCTTGAATGTTGTTATGCTTAGTTATCTAGAGATGCTTGACGCTTCTGTTGAGAATTTGCAGTCGGTTAGAGTGGTCCGGGAATATCCGGATGTCTTTGAAGAGGTGAAAGGCTTACCTCCGAAGCGGGAAATAGACTTCCGCATATATCTTGTTGATAATGCAAAGCCCGTAGCTCTGCCTGTTAGACACATGGCTCCAAAGGAGATAAAGGAGCTCAGTAAGCAAGTTGAGGAGCTTCTCGAGAAGGGGTTTATAAGAAGAAGTATCTCGGAATAGGGTGCTCCAGTGGTGTTCGCCACCAAAGCAGATGGTTCACTACGTCTTTGTGTGGACTACAGGGAGCTAAACAAGCTGACTAAAAAGAATAGGCACCCGCTTCCCAGAATAGACGATTTGTTTGATCAGCTTGTAGGGGCGTTGGTCTTCTCCTAACTTGATCTAGCTACTGGGTTCCATCAGCTAAGGGTAGCTAAAGATAGTATTGATAAAACGGCGTTCAGAACCCCAAACGGTTTCTAGAGTGGCTTGTCATGCCTTTCGGTTTGACAAACGCACCCGCTTATTTCGTGGACCTAATGAGCAGAGTGTTCAGAGAATTCCTCAATAAATTTGTGGTGGTATTCGTAGACGATATTTTGATCTTCTCAAAGAATGAGTAAGAACATGCTCGGTATCTAAAAGAGAACATGGAAACTCTTCGAGTTCATCAGCTAAAAGCCAAATTCTCCAAATGCCACTTTTGGAGAGAAGAAGTAAGATTTCTTGGACATATAGTGTCCAAAGAAGGGTTAGCCGTGGACCCCGTGAATGTGGTGGCAGTGCAAGATTGGAAGACACCGAGAAATGCAACTGAAGTCCGAAGCTTTCTTGGGCTAGCAGGTTTTTACCGAAAGTTCATTAGGGATTTCGCGAAAATCTCAGATCCACTCACAAGGCTACAAAGAAGAATCTGCCATTCGCTTGGGATTTAGACTGTGATACTGCTTTCCAACGCCTAAAAAGGGCTCTCACAACAGCCCCAGTTCTAACTTTGCCAAATGGAAGCAAGATGTTCACAGTATACACGGATGCTTGTAGTACGGGACTAGGCGCCGTTTTGATGCAAGAAGGGAGGGTAGTAGCTTATGGTGGAAGACAACTGAGAGTTCATGAAAAGAACTACCCAACCCACGATCTTGAGTTGGCCACCATCGTCTTTGCGCTTAAGTCTTGGCGCCATTATCTCCTAGGTAAGAAGTTCGAATTATAAACTGACCATAAATCATTGAATATCTCTTCTCGCAGAAAGATCTTAACTTAAGGCAGCAAAGATGGATGGAATTCCTTGCCTTGTATGATTTTGAAATTTCTTATACTCTTGGCAAACGCAACGTAGTAGCAAACGCGTTGAGCCGAAAGAAATTGACCTTAAGCCCACTCTTTATGGAAAGGCAAAGCTTGGAGTATATAGCCAGTTTTGACTTTAGGCCATTCTCTGATTTCATACCTGGTTTATTGGCCTCCCTAGAAGTACGACCCACTCTTTTAAACTCAATAGGGGCCGCAAAACGTGAAGACCCTCAGCTTGTGGATATGATTGATAAGCTAATTAGGGGTGAAACTTCCAGTCACCTCCATAGGTACTCCATCGATGATAAAAGTTTACTGAGGCGAGATGGAAGACTGTGCGTCCCTCAAGCAAGGGATTTGGTAAAGAAGGTTCTCGAGGAAGCACATCATTCGAAGATGACAATACACCCAGGCAGGGACAAAATGTACAAGGACGTAAAGAGAGTTTTCTATTGGAGCGGCATGAAGAAGGACGTGGCAGATTTTGTTTCTAAGTGCGTGACATGCCAACAGGTCAAGGCGAAACAAAAGAAACCTGGAGGACTGCTTCATCCTCTAGAAGTCCAGCAATGGAAGTGGGATAGCATTTCAATGGACTTCATTGACAGGTTTCCTAGGTCCAGAAGAGGCAATACTAGCATTTGGGTAATAGTGGACAGGCTTACTAAAAGCCCCCACTTTTTACCTATAAGGAGTAGAAGGACTGCCTCATCTCTAGCTTCTCTTTATCTCAAAGAAATAGTTTGACTCCATGGAATACCCTCTAGTATAGTGAGTGAAAGAGATCCCATCTTTACGAGCGAATTTTGGCAGAGTCTGCTAGAAGCTGTAGGCACACAGTTATGCTTGAGCATGGCCTATCACCCCTGGACTGATGGTCAGACAGAACGGGTGAATAGAGTATTAGAAGATCTTTTGAGACTATGCATTCTTGACTTCGGAGGGACATGAAAGGATCATCTTCCTTTAGTGGAATTCGTCTACAACAACAGTTTGCAGGCCACTATCGGTATGGTGCCTTTCGAAGGTTTGTATGGAAGACCCTGCCGATCACCAGCTTTTGGTGGGAGTCTACGGACAAACTTATACTTGGGCCAAATATGATTCCAGAGACTTCAGAGAAAGTGGATTTGATACGAAGGAGAAGGAAGACAGCCCAAGACAGACAGAAATCCTACACCGACAAAAGAAGGACCGACCTTCAGTTTGAGGTTGGGGACAGGGTTTTCTTTAAGGTGTCCCCTTTAAGGAACGTCGTTCGTTTTGGATCTGCAGGAAACGTAGCACCAAGATTTGTAGGGCCGTTCTCTATTATCGAGAAGATTGGGAAAATGGCTTATAGAGTAGAGCTGCCCGAAAGATTGGCTGGAATTCACAACGTCTTTCACATTTCTCATCTCCGAAAATGTCTACATGAATCCGCGGAAGTGGTGGAGCCAAACATTCTAGAAGAAGCCGAAGTAGAACGCGAAGCAACTGTAAGGAGAGTTCTAACTTGAATTGTAGGAACTGAACTGAAAAAGCTATGCAACCGCGAAGTCAAAATCATTAAAGTTCAGTGGAGCGACGCCGAGGAAGACGCGACTTGGGAAACTGAGGACAAAATACGTGCGGCGTACCCTTTTCTTTTTGAGGGTATATCCTTGACCTCTCTTTTTCCTTAAAGTTGTGTTTGTATCTATCCTTTTAGGTATAATCCCCTCGATATTATCCTTTATCCTTAGGTAGAAACCCCTTTGGATGTAAACATGTATTTGAAACATGATATGGTTGATGGCTGCAAGTGGTTGCTAGTGGTTGCTTGTGGATACATATACACACACAACCTAGGTTTTAGATCGGCTCAGTCACTTCATACTGCATGTGCATATATGTGTTCATATTTGAATGTGGTTGAAAATTTATATGTTGTCATACGGATGTCGCATTTATACGAATGGTTGCGCACTCATGTAGAATTGTGATTAGGGAAAATTTTGCATACATAGTGGATTCATGGCACTTACATGATTCGCATTAAGGAGGTCAAATGAATCAGTAGACGCCTAATTTTGCATTAGATATGGACATGTACACACACTGTGCATACGATTATGAAGCATTAGAAGTCTTTTAAGGACAATGGACGCCTGTGTTTGGTGGTTGAGTAGATGGACGATTGGATGTTAGGACTTACGTTCTCCTAGACTTGAAGATTTCGGGGACGAAATCCTTTAAGGAGGGGAGAATGTAACACCCAGAATTTTCCGTTAACTGTAAATTAACAAAATAAAGTATAATTAATTCTAGATAATAGAATTAAGGGAAACAGGTTTCTCCTCTGCGCTCGTCTCAGAATTCTGCCTAAGATAGAGTTCGAGTTTGCGTGAATCGGACTCCGTATGAAGGAGTTATGACCTCTGAAAGTTTCAGAATTCAAATTAAAATTCAAATAGTTCAAAAATCTGTTCAAATTTCGAATCCAGAGCCAAATTGGGCTGGGCGGGAAAATTCCTGCCCAGGACCCAGGTCGACCTGGGGGTCCACATATAGGGTTACGCCATTGCGCTCGTCTCGGAATTCTGCCCGAGATAGAGTCCGATTTTGCGTGAATCGAACTCCGTATGAAGGAGTTATGACCTCCGGAAGTTTCAGAATTCAAATTAAAATTCAAACAGTTCAAAAATCGGTTCAAATTTCGAATTCAGAGCCAAACTGGGCTGGGCTGGAAAATTCCCGCCCAGGACCCTGGGGGTCGACGTGGGAGTCGACCTGGGTGGCCAGGTCGACCATAGGTTCGACCTGGGGTTCGACCTGCCCAGTTGACCTGGTTTGGCCCTGGCTGGCCTGGTCGGGTTCTGGTCAATTTCTGAGGCTTGGCTGTGTCACTAGGGCTGACATGTCACATTTTGGTTGGCTCCTCTCGAAGTGAATGGCCTAGTTTCGTCCACGGTCATCTGAAGGCTCAAATCAATCTGAAATTCTATAAATATAACTCAACACTCTAACCTAAATTCACATAAGAAATTAGAGACGGAGCCGCCATGCTGTTGGGAGAAAATTAGGAGGAGCCTCCACTTGTAGAAAATCTTAGAGACAAGCCAAATTAAAGTTAAAACAATAATCAAATCAACGTTAGTCTAACCAAAGGAAAGCAATTCAAATTCAGGATTCAGAAATCAGAAAACAAGACCGTCGTTTATTGTAAGTATAGTGATTTTTCCGATGTGAATAAAAGTTTGGATTTGATTCGATGTAAAATGAAAATGGAATTGTATTGTTATGTAACAACGATGTTCATACACATCTATGTATTGAAATGATTGTGGTATTGTGATGTTTGTGGTATAGTTGAGAGTATATTGATCCTATTGTACATATAGAATCACATGTAAGTTGTATAGTTCATATTGTAATCGACACCTATATGTTTATGTGATTATATAGGTTGTATGAGATTAAGATTTCATGCATATATATGCTAGAACCTTTATGCCTAAACGATTATATTCACATACATGCTAGTATGTTTGTAAGAAAGTTGCAAGTTAATTGGATCCATGCCAAGATCCACTTTAATACATGTTTCATCTTGTAATAAGATATATGATTGGATCTAGTTCACTCCCTTGTCATAAAACTATACATACTTATGAAAATGTCATATTCTTGTCATAGGCTAGTTATGCTCGATGTTATGCCTAGATCCAAAAACAAGTATAGGCTTATGTTATCTAAATCATATGCTAATTTATGTGACGCCTATTTGGTTAGATACCTATTTCAATGCAAGTTCACATATATGTTGATTTAGGCTATGTTGCAAGTTCACATTCATGTTGACTATTGAAACACCCTGCCTTCGTTAAGGTCACTCACAAAGGGAATGCCTTAACTTTGGTGGAGGTTTATAAGTAAAAGCCATAGATAAACACAAGACAGATATAAGTACACATATTTTAAACAGCGGAAAACCAAACAGACTTTTATTTCATTAATACATGTTCAAACAAAACATTTCCATAACTGTCTCAAAATACTTCCAACATTACAATCTCATTATTGTCTTGATTATAAAAGAAGCATAAAACATAAATAAATGTAACAAAAATCCCCATAGTGATATCCAAAACCATAATCCGAGCAAAATAGATCCAAACCGTACGTCTACGGTCTTAGAGCTTGCAAAGAATCTGACTGAGCTGAGTTGTTTCCTCCCTGTGGACCGGGGGGAAACGAAAGAAGAGAAGACGAAAAGAAAATAGAGTCAGACATAAAGCCTAAGTAAATCTAGTAACTCTTCAGTATGTGAATAAGAAAAAGGGCATGATATATATAAACTGAAAATAGGAAAGTGTCACAAGCTAAGGAAGTGTCGTTTAGAAACGAATGTACTATCGCACCCACACTATATCTCTACACCTACTTGAGCTTATTCTAACTTGCACCCCATGCTGAGGGTGAAGTGATCCCAATTTTCTAAAGATCAGCTCCTACTCGCGTAAACATGTGTCATACGGCCCCCAAGAATTGTAGATACCTATGCTGGTCCCACCATGGGGTGTATCAAGACCCATGGTGGCAGCGCCGACACACTTCTAGAAGGCATAGGTTATACTACTGGTGCCCCCCAGTGCCCTGTTTGTCTGCTCCGGAGTGTGTGCACGCCCGCACCCCGTTAGAACCTACACTGTTGCACCTACCGCTGTCGCTTTGACCGCTTACAATTAGACCAGTAATCGTGCCCCACCCTGCCTAGTTTCAAGGTAACATGATACCTAACTTGGGTTACTGCTGAAACGGGTCCCTCATTACTAGGGTTTTCTAGTCAAACATGTTAAGTGGTTAAGTGTCTGTATTTACCTAACCTCACCCATCAATTCTTATTAACATGTTGAATTTGGTTAAGTGTTTATAGTTGACTTAACCCTACCATCTGTCCTTAGCCTCTTAAAGCACTTGACCACTCACATTAGACAGATATTGCTACGGTTACTGAATGTGCCGGTCGGTTCCGGGCAGGATTACACTGTAGCTCAGTCTAACCTTGGGTCTCTATTGGGCTCAGTGCTTAACCACCCACATTGGATGGGTATTGTTGTGACTACTGGACAGCCGGGCGTGTCCGGGCAGGTTTACGTCACAACTCAATCCAACCTCGGGCATACCGTGTTTTCTAACTTTACATATTTTATCACTTCTCAATTTTATATGTAAAAGTCATGTCCTTTATTCTTGGGTATAACAATTCATACCGCTTAAATGTCATTGTCATTGGCATGTGTCAAACATGCCAACATATATTTTTCATGTTTTACACCCAACGTTATAACCCCCGTTTGTACGTTCACAACATTATAACAAGTGTTGGGCTCGACGCAATTCAGCCCAACTTTATAAACGTGAGAAAAAGGGGAAATCAAGAACATGTAATATTTTACAATACATAAAGGTGTGTGGCGCATGAACTTGCAATTTAGCGATTCAACATAAATTATGGGTCATGTGAACTTGCATTCAAATCAAAGCATAACTAAGTAGGTGACATATGAAATGGCATAGTTTAGGCTTATACAAACATGGGTTTAAACATGTTTAACTTGGCATAATGTCAACCACAAAACTATCATGTTGTATATTCACCAAAATGTCCAATTTTAACATCTAATCATATAGCCTATTTCAACTGAACTTGCATAGTTTATGTAACCCAAACGATACTTAACATAGATCCAATTATACTTGCAAATAAACATAAGAATGTGTTCATGGGTTTTGGGTCATGTAGGCATAAAAGGTCTCAAATCTAGAACATGTTTACATAAGCCTTAATTTGGACTTAGTGAATGTATATAGTCCTTTCCATAGACATAAACATAAAGGGATCAAATTCTAGTTTTTGCCACAAACTTGCAAGTGCCATTGTTTTCATATACAATTGTTCAATAGGCTTGCATCAATTAATTTAGGCCACAAATATCAATACACAAGTCATGCCAGAATCATTACGATACACAGAATTTATATCATTATCATAAAATAACACAATTCTATTTTCATTTACATCGAATCACGTCACAGTTTTTATTCATATTCTGAAAGGTCACTATACTTACAACGAATGCAGAATCTTGAATACTGGATTCTGAATTCTGAAATTGAGATGCGTTCCTTTGGGTAGATTATCATTGCGTTGATTAATTTGATTAAGCTTTAGTCTTCTTCTTAATTTGATTTGTCTCTAAGCTACTCTCTCTTGACGGCTATACTCAATTCCTCCATTGCAGCATGACAACTCCAATCTTATTTTTTTGTGTGAATTTTTAGTTGAGACTTAGGGTGTATTTATAGATTTTTAAATTGTTTTGAGCCGCCAGATGAAGACAGGAGGAATCTAGACCATACAAAGTTCAAAGAGCCAATCAAGAGGTGACATTTCAGCTCTAATGACACACCGAGCCACAGAAATTCGAGCCAGAGCCAGACCCAGCCAGCCAGGTTGACTAGGTAGGTCGATTGGCAGGTCGACACCCAGGTCGACACTATGGTCGACCTGGGGTGACCTGGTCGACACCATGATCGACCATATGGTCGACCTGGTCGCTGGGCGGGAATTTTCCCGCCCAGCCCAGTTTGATCCTGTTTTTCAAACTTCGAATTTGAAACCGAGCTGTTTGAACTTTAAATTTTATTCTGAAACTTCTGAAGGTCATAACTCCTTCATACGAAGTCCGATTCATGCAAACTCGGACTCTATCTCAAGAAGAATTCCGAGACGAACGCAATGGCGTAACCCATTTCCCTTAATTCTTTCATTTAGAATTAATTACACTTTAATTTGTAAAGCTTAATGTTATAGAATTCACGGTGTGTTACATTCTCCCCCCTTAAAAGGATTTCGTCCCCGAAATCTTCAAGTTAGGAAGAATGTATATCCTACCATCCAACAGTCCATCTACTCAACCAACAAACACAGGCGTCCACTGTCCTTAAAAGACTTCTAATGCTTCATGATCATATGCATAGTGTGTGTACATGTCCTTATCTAATGCAGAAATCAGGCGGTCTACTGATTCAGTTGACCTCCTTAATGCGAATCATGTAAGTGTCATGAATTCATTATGTATGCAAATTTTTCCTACTCATAATTCTACATGAGTGCATAACTTATTCATACAAATGCGACAGCCATATGACAGCATATCAAGTTTCAACCATATACAAATGAGAATACATATATGCATATGCAATATGAAGTGACTGAGCCGATCTAAAACCTAGGGTGTGTGTGTGTATGCATCCACGAGCAACCACTAGCAATCACTAGCAACCATTTGCAGCCATCATCCATAACATGTTTTCAAATACATGTTTGCATCCACTTGTTTTCTACCTAAGGAGTTAGGAAAAAGGACCGAGGAGATATACCTAAAAAGATAGATAAAGCATAATTTAAGGAAAAAGAGAGATCAAAGATGTACCCTCAAAAAGAAGAGGGTAGGCAGCGCGTATTCTGTCCTTAGTTTCCCAAGTCGCGTCTTCCCTGGCGTCGCTCCACTGAACTTTAACGAGTTTGACCTCGCAGTTGCATTGCTTTTTCACTTCAGTTCCTAAGATGCAGGTTAGAACTCTCCTCACAGTAGCTTCACGTTCCACTTCGGCTTCTTCTAGAATGCTAGGTTCCACCACTTCCGCAAACTCATGCAAACACTTCCGGAGGTGAGAAACATGAAAGACATTGTGAACTCCGGCCAGTCTCTCGGGTAGCTCTAATCTATAGGCCATCTTCCCAACCTTCTCGATGATAGGAAACGGTCCTACAAATCTTGGTGCTAGCTTTCCTGTGGATCCAAAGCGAACGACTTTCCTTAAGAGAGATACCTTAAGGAAAACCATGTCCCCAACCTCAAACTCAAGGTCGGTCCTTCTTTTGTCGGCGTAGGATTTTTGTCGGTCTTGGGCTATCTTCATCCTTCTCCGTATCAAGTCCACTTTCTCTGAAGTCTCTCGAATCATGTCTGGCCCAAGTATAAGCTTATCTGTAGACTCCCACCAACAAGTTGGTGATTTGCACGGTCTTCCATACAAGGCTTCGAAGGGCGCCATACTGATGGTAGCTTGGTTGCTGTTGTTGTAGGCAAATTCCACTAAAGGAAGGTGATCCTCCTAAGTCCCTCCAAAGTCAAGAACGCAAAGTCTCAAAAGATCCTCTAAAACTCTATTTACCATTTCCGTCTGGCCATCGGTTTGGGGTTGATAGGCAGTGCTCAAACATAACTGTTTGCCTACAGCTTCTTGCAGATTCCGCCAAAACTCGCTTGTGAAGATAGGGTCTCGGTCACTAACAATGCTGGACGGTATCCCATGGAGTCGAACTATTTCCTTGAGATAAAGAGATGCTAGAGATGAGGCAGTCCTTCTACTCATGATAGGTATGAAGTGGGCGCTCTTAGTAAGCCTATCCACTGTTACCCAAATGCTAGTATTGCCTCTTCTCGACCTAGGTAGTCCATCAATGAAATCCATTGAAATGCTATCCCACTTCCACTGTGGGACTTCTAAAGGATGAAGTAATCCTCCAGGTTTCTTCTGTTCCGCCTTGACCTATTGGCAGGTCATGCACTTAGAAACGAAATCTGCCACATCCTTCTTCATGCCGCTCCAAAAGAAAGTCCTTTTTATATCCTTGTACATCTTATCACCACCAGGGTGTATAGTCATCTTGGAATGATGCGCTTCCTCGAGAACCTTCTTTGTCAACTCCCTTGCTTGTGGGACGCATAATCTTCAATCTCGCCTCAGCCAACTCTTATCATCGATGGCGTATCTACTGAGGTGACTAGAAGTCACACCCCTAATAAGTTTATCAATCACATCAACAAGCCGAGGGTCTTCCCGTTGTGCAGCCCCTATTGAGTCCAAGAGAGTAGGGCGTACTTCGAGAGATGCTAACAAACCCGGTACAAAATCCGAGGAGGGCCTAAAGTTAAAACTGGCTATAGAATCCAAGCTTTGCCTTTCCACAAAGATCGGGCTTAAGGTCAGTTTCTTTTGGCTCAACGCGTCTGCTACTACGTTGCCTTTTCCGGGAGTATAGGAAATTTACAAGTCATACGAGGCAAGAAACTCCATCCATCTTTGCTGCCTCAAGTTAAGATCCTTCTGCGAGAAGAGATATTTCAATGATTTATGGTCAGTGTATAATTCGAACTTCTCACCTAGGAGATATTGGCGCCAAGACTTAAGCGCAAAGACGATGGCCGCCAACTCAAGATCGTGGGTTGGGTAGTACTTTTCATGAACTTTCAATTGTCTTCCACCATAAGCTACTGCCCTTCCTTCTTGCATTAGAACAGCACCTAGTCCCATTCCACATGCATTTGTGTATACCGTGAACATTTTGCTTCCATCTGGCAAAGTCAGAACTGGGGCTGTTGTAAGAGCCCTTTTTAATCGTTGGAAAGCAAACTCGCAGTCCAAATCCTAAGTGAACGCCAGATTCTTCTTTGTTAGCCTTGTGAGTGGAGCTAAGATTTTTGCGAAATCCCTAATAAACTTTCGGTAAAAACCGGCTAGCCCAAGAAAGCTTCGGACTTCGGTTGCATTTCTTGGTGTCTTCCAATCTTGCACTACCACCACCTTCGCGAAGTCCACAGCCAACCCCTCTTTGGACACTATGTGCCCCAGAAATCTTACCTCCTTTCTCCAAAAGTGGCACTTGGAGAATTTGGCTTTTAGCTGATGAACTCGAAGAGTTTTCATGATTTCTATCAGATGCTGAGCATGCTTTTCCTCATTCTTTGAGAAGATCAAAATATCGTCTACGAAGACAACCACAAATTTATTGAGGAATTATCTGAACACTCTGCTCATTAAGTCTACGAAATAAGCGGGTGCGTTTGTCAAGCCGAAAGGCATGACAAGCCACTCGAAGAAACCGTCTGGGGTTCTGAACGCCGTTTTATCAATGCTGTCTTCAGCTACTCTTAGCTGATGGAACCCAGTTGCCAGATCAAGTTGGGAGAAGACCGATGCTCCTACAAGCTGATCAAACAAATCGTCGATTCGGGGAAGAGGGTGCCTATTTTTCTTGGTCAATTTGTTTAACTCCCTATAATCAACGCAAAGGCAAAGTGAATCATCCACTTTGGTTGCGAACACCATTGTAGCACCCCATTCCGAAATGCTCTGTCTAATGAACCCTTTTCCGAGAAGTTCTTTAACCTGCTTACTAAGCTCCTTTCTCTCCTTTGGAGCTATGTGTCTGACAGGTAAAGCTACAGGCTTTGCATTATCCACAAGATATATGCGGAAGTCTATTTGCCGCCTCGGAGGTAAGCCTTTCACCTCCTCAAAGACATCTGGATATTCCCGGACTATCTAACTGACTGCAAATTCTCATCAGAGGCATCAACCGACTCTAGATAACTAAGCATAACAGCATTCAAGGGATTACAAGAAATTTCTAGAGTGTTACCAAGCCGAGTCAAGAGTCTAACTACTCTTTTCTCACAATCAAGAATGGCACCATTACTGGATAACCAGTCCATGCCTAAGATCAAACCATATCCCGAGAAGCCCAAAACAAAGGCATTACAACTAAACTCAACGCTGAGAATAGAGATTTTCAAACCCAAACAAACCATTGACAAGTAGCAGAGCCCCCAATTGGATTTGAAACTACTAAGGGATCCTCTACCGTACTAGTGTCTAGATGCAGAGATTCTACTAAGGCAGATGAAATAAAGGAGTGTGATGCGCCAGAGTCAAAAAGCGTGCGAACTAGATGATCATAAAGATAGACTACACTTTCTACAGAAATATTACTACCTCGTCCCTGCGGAGATGCCACTAGCGCATGAACCTGACCCCCTGAAGTGGATCCGGCTTTCTGTCTCTGCCCTTTCTTCTTTGGGCAGTCCTTAGCTTGGTGCCTAGTTTCTCCACAATGGAAGCAACCACCCATCTTCGCCTTCCTTTTTTGGCAGTCTTTCGATATATGTCCAACAATGCCACAGAAATTGCACCTTCTCCTCTCACGGGGCTTATTGTTCTTCCCTCCTTTCTTGAAGTCTGTTTTCTTAGCTTGTAAACCCTCTTTCTTTTCTTCCACCTTAGTCTCTTTCTTGTCGTTGTCTTCCTCTTGTAGCAACGCCATGTCCACCAAGCTTTCATAAGTCACTCCCGTGGATACATGGGTCATAGTAAGGCTGTGTAGAGGCTCATTCAAACCTTTGACGAAGCGAAGCGCCTTCTTATGTTGGGTGTTTACTAAGTCCAGCCCAAATCTGGCCAGCTGATTAAACTGATTAACATACTCCTTGATTGTCATACTTCCCTGTTTCAGAGTTAGAAACTTCTCCATTTGCAAGCTTCTTTCAGCTTGGGAGAGGAATTTCATCTCAAACCTTGTCCTAAAATCTTCCTATGTTTCCACCACCCTATGAGCATTGGTAATTTCCCACCAATAGGAAGCTTCATCTTTAAGCAAAGACACTGCTAGTTGTATCTTTTGCATGTCATCAACTCCGAAGATGACAAACAGATCCTCGGTCTCCTTTAGCCAGTTTCTTGCTCCTACAAAGGATTCTGTCCCATAAAAGTCTTTTCCACCCATAGCCTTGAAGTCTCTACATGTTTTTGCGAAGGCTTTTCCACGAGGAGGAGGAGGAGGAACCGCGGCCACTGGAGGAGGGATGCCTGCTGGGGCCGCGCCATTGGCCCTTGCTTCTAAGTATCTCCTAAACCAGCCTGGTATCGGTACTCCTTCTGGAAGGTTAAGGTCTCCGGACATGCTGAAACAGAAAGGAAAGATTCAAAACGAAGGATAGAGAGATAGTGCATATGGCTTTGGGGGATTATGCCTTTTTAAAAATATAACACTTTTTCTTGAAAAATGCTTCTTTAAACTTTCTTTTGAAAATAGTTTCAAAAAAAACTTTTATCTAGTCTGGTAAACCTGGCTCTGATACCAAGTGAAACACCCTACCTCCGTTAAGGTCACTCACAAGGGGAATGCCTTTACTTTGGTGGAGGTTTATAAGTAAAAGCCATAGATAAACACAAGACAGATATAAATACACATATTTTAAATAGCGGAAAACCAAACAGACTTTTATTTCATCAATACGTGTTCAAACAAAACATTTCCATAACTGTCTCAAAATACTTCCAACATTACAATCTCATTACTGTCTTGATTATTAAAGAAGCCTAAAACATAAATAAAAGTAAAAAAAATCCCCATAGTGATATCCAAAGTCATAATCTGAGCAAAAGTGATCCAAACCATACGTATACGGTCTCGGAGCTTGCAAAGAATCTGACTGAGCTAAGTTGTTTCCTCCCTTTGGACCTGGGGGGGAAACGAAAGAAGAGAAGACGAAAAGAAAATAGAGTCAGATATAAAGCCTGAGTAAATCTAGTAACTCTTCAGTATGTGAATAAGAAAAAGGGCATGATTGATATAAACTGAAAACAGGAAAGTGTCACAAGCTAAAGAAGTGTCATTTAGAATCGAATGTACTATCGCACCCACACTATATCTCTGCACCAACTCTAGCTTATTCTAACTGGCACCCCATGCTGAGGGTGAAGTGATCCCCATTTTCTAAAGATCGGCTCCTACTCGCGTAAACATGTGTCACACGGCCCCCAAGAATTATAGATACCTATGCTGGTCCCACCATGGGGTGTATCAAGACCCATGGTGACGGCCCCGACACAATTCTAGAAGGCATAGGTTATACTACTGGTGCCCCCCAGTGCCCTGTTTGTCTGCTCCGGAGTGTGTGCACGCCCGCACCCCGTTAGAACCTACACTATTGCACCCACCGCTGGCGCTTTGACCGCTTACAATCAGCTGAGTAATCGTGCCCCACCCTGCCTAGTTTCAGAGTACCATGATACCTAACTTGGGTTACTGCTGAAACGGGTCCCTCGTTACTAGGGTTTTCTAGTCAAACATGTTAAGGGGTTAAGTGTCTGTATTTACCGAACCTCACCCATCAATTCTTATTAACATGTTGAATTTGGTTAAGTGTTTATAGTTGACTTAACCCTACCATCTGTCCTTAGCCTCTTAAAGCACCTGACCACTCACATTAGACAGATATTGCTACGGTTACTGGATGTGCTGGTCGGCTCCGGGCATGTTTACACCGTAGCTCAGTCTAACCTCGGGTCTTTATTGGGCTCAATGCTTAACCACTCACATTGGATAGGTATTGTTGTGACTACTGGACAGCCGGGCGGGTCCGGGCAGGTTTACGTCACAACTCAATCCAACCTCGGGTTAAGCATACCGTGTTTTCTATCTTTACATATTTTATCACTTCTCAATTTTATATGTAAAAGTCATGTCCTTTTTTCTTGGGTATAACAATTCATACCACTTAAATGTCATTGTCGTTGGCATGTGCCAAACATGCCAACATATATTTTTCATGTTTTACACCCAACGTTATTACCCCCGTTTGTACGTTCGCAACATTATAACAAGTGTTAGGCTCGACACAATTCAGTCCAACTTTATAAACGTGAGAAAAAGGGGAAATCAAGAACATGTAATATTTTACAATACATAAAGGTGTGTGGCGCATGAACTTGCAATTTAGCGATTCAACATAAATTATGGGTCATGTGAACTTGCATTCAAATCAAAGTATAACTAAGTAGGTGACATATGAAATGGCATAGTTTAGGCTTATACAAACTTAGGTTTAAACATGTTTAACTTGGCATAATGTCAACCACAAAACTAACATATTGTTTATTCACCAAAATGTCCAATTTTAACATCTAATCATATAGCCTATTTCAACATGAACATGCATAGTTTATGTAACCCAAACGATACTTAACATAGATCCAATTATACTTGCAAGTAAACATAAGAATGTGTTCATGGGTTTTGGGTCATGTAGGCATAAAAGGTCTCAAATCTAGAACATGTTTACATAAGCCTAAATTTGGACTTAGTGAATGTATATAGTCCATGCCATAGACATAAACATAAAGGGATCAAATTCTAGTTTTTGCCAAAAACTTGCAAGTGCCATTGTTTTCATATACAATTGTTCAATAGGCTTGCTTCAATCAATTTAGGGCACAAATATCAATACACAAGTCATGACTGAATAATTACGATACACAAAATTTATATCATTATCACACAATAACACAATTCTATTTTCATTTACATCGAATCACGTCACAGTTTTTATTCATATTCTGAAAGGTCACTATACTTACAACGAATGCAGAATCTTGAATTCTGGATTCGGAATTCTAAAATTGAGATGCGTTCCTTTGGGTAGATTATCGTTGCATAGATTAATTTAATTAAGCTTTAGTCTTCTTCTTAATTTGATTCGTCTCTAAGCTCCTTTCTCTTGACGGCTATACTCAATTCCTCCCTAGAAGCATGACGACTCCAATCTTTTTTTTTGTGTGAATTTTTAGTTGAGACTTAGGGTGCATTTATAGATTTTTAAATTGTTTAGAGCCGTCAGATGAAAACAGGAGGAATCTAGACCATACAAAGTTCAAAGAGCCAATCAAGAGGTGACATGTCAGCCCTAATGACACACCGAGCCATAGAAATTCGAGCCAGACCCAACCAGCTAGGTCGACCAGGTAGGTCGACTGGCAGGTCGACACCTAGGTCTATTGGCAGGTCGACCTGGGCTGACCAGGTCGACACCATGGTCGACCCTATGGTCGACCTGGTCCCTGGGCGGGAATTTTCCCGTCCAGCCCAGTTTGAACCTGTTTATCGAACTTCAAATTTGAAACCGAGCTGTTTGAACTTTAAATTTTATTATGAAAATTCCGAAGGTCATAACTCCTTCATACGGAGTTTGATTCATGCAAACTCAAACTCTATCTCAAGCAGAATTCCGAGACGAACGCAATAACGTAACCCATTTCCCTTGTTTCTTTCATTTAAAATTAATTACTGTTTAATTTGTGAAGCTTAATGTTATAGAATTCACGGGGTGTTACAACTATTTTGCAAGTTCACACCTATGATGTTCATATTGACTATGCCAAAAATGCCAAGTTTACACCTATATCATGTTCATGTTTATGAATTCCCTCTTGTCAATTTTGTGTGCGCTAAATTAGGCTGAGTTTTTAGCCTAATATTATATGTTAAAATCTATGCGAACGAAAATTAGGCTAAGATTGTTAGCCTAATGTTTAAACAGGGTAACATTGGGAATATTAGTAAAACTTGACATAAAAATATATGAAATTGGCATGTTTGTCACATGCCAAAATTGGTGGCATTTTAAACGGTATAAATTCTTATACCAAAAATGTTAAACTTGGAAAGTGGGCCATAACATTAAATTTACATATATTAAGTAATAAAGACAAATATGTAAATTTAGAAAAATACGAGTATGCTTAACACGAGGTTGGATTGAGTTGTGATGTAAACCTGCCCGGACCCGCTCGACTATCCAGTAGTCACAACAATACCTATCCAATGTGGGTGGTTAAACATGAAGCCCAATAAGGACCCGAGGTTAGACTGAGTTACGGTGCAAATCTGCCCGGAGCCGACCGGCACATCCAGTAACCGTAACAATACCTGTCAAATGTGAGTGGGCGGTGCTTTATAAAGCTAAGGACAGACTGTCAGGATGGTCGGGTTAAGTTAACTAAAACACTTAACCAATTCAACGTGTTAATGAAATTGATGCGTGGGGTTAGGTAAATACGGACATTTATCCACTTAACATGTTTGACTGGAAAACCCTAGGAACGGGGACCCATTTCAGCAGTAACCAATTAGGTATCATGGTACCCTGAAACTAGGCAGGGTGGGGCACGATTACTGCGCTGATTATAAGCGGTCAAAAGCGACGGCGGTGGGTGCAACAGTGTGGGTTCTAACGAAGTGCGGGCGTGCACACACTTCGGAACAGACAAACAGGGCACTGGGGCCACTAGTAGTATAACCTATGCATTTCTAGTTTTGCGTCGGGTCACCACCATGGGACTTGATACACCCTATGGTGGGACCAGCATAGGTATCTACAATCTTTGGGGGCCGAAAGACACAGATGATTATGCGAGTAGGAGCTAATCTTTAGAAAAAGGGGATCACTTTACCTCCAGCATGGTGTGCTAGTTAAGACAATACAAGTAGGTGCAGAGATATAGTATGGGGTGCGATAGTATATTCGATTCAAACTGCTTTGTCTTTGTTTATGACACTCTCCTATTTCCAGTTTATACTTATCATGCCCTTATTCTTATTCTCATACTGAAGAGTCACTAAACTTACCAGGCTTTATGTCTGACCCTATTTTCTTTCGTCTTCTTTTCTTCCGTCCCCCCCCCCCCCCCCCAGGTCCACAGGGAGAAAACAACTCAGCTTAGTCAGACTCTTTGCAAGCTTCAAGATAGTAGATGTACGGTTTGGACTCTCTTTCCTTGGCTATGGCGGTTGGACACAATCATGGGGATTTATGCAGTTTTAATCATGTTTTCTGCTTCTTTATTTAATAACCAAGACAGAAATGATGTTGTAATGTTTTGCAAGTCATTATGAGACAATTGTGGAAATGTTTTGTATGAACAAGTATTTTATGAAATAAAAGTCTGTTTGTTTCCGCTGCCTATACATATGTGTTTATATCTGTCATGTGTTTTATCCGTGACTTTTACTTACAAATCTCCAGCAAAGTTAAGGCAGTCCCTTGTGAGTGACTTTAATGGTGGGTGGTGTGTTTCAAATCTTCAACTCTTGAATCATTTGGATGTGTTTGATAGAGATCATAATATATGGATTAATCTTCACTTTATGATGTTGAATGGATGTTAGAATTGTTGTGAAATATTTTCGGAAGCACTTCGTGGTCTCAAGATTCCATCCCCCAAATGAAGGAGTGAGGGGGTATTTATAGGAGATTTCTAGACTAGGTGGCAGTTTCGTAATTATGCAGAGAAACGCCATGACTCATGGCGCCAGACGACATGACCCATGCCGCTCTAATAAACCACTTGATATCCTGAGTTCTCGACATGACATGATTTTCTACGGCATGATTCATCTCGTTCGGGTGACTCTACATTAGCTGGAGGTGATATGAGCGGAGCGCAACATGGTTTAACTTCAGATCTTGACTAGTGACTTACCCTTTACGTCGCATAACGATATGAAGGCAGGGCGACATGACTCATGTCGCACGACCCTATGCTTCTGAGCGCCTTGAGCCTTTGACACATCATGATTCTCCTTAACATGGTTCATCTTGTTCGGATGATAGTTGTCAACAATCTGGTAATAACTGGATGCGGCATGAATATATCATGACATGGATCATCTCGAGATCTTGAGTAGTAGCCTGCATTTCATGTCGTCGAGCGGCATGGGAGCGAGAGACAGCATGACACGTTTCCTAAACCTAACTTACCTCCTGCGACATAACTTAAGGCCGTCATGGACGATTAACGAGATAACGACTTGCGTCATGACAACTTAACTGCTAGGTGCTTTTGCTTTATTTTGTCGCCATAAATGAAATGTGGCATAACCTGGGATCGTCCCAGTTTCTACGGAGCGACATGGCGAGATATGACATGCCTTGAAAAGAGGCTTGTTGTTGTTCCCTTCTTTGCGATATAGCCTTGAAGCGTCCTGGTTCCCACGCCATGAGTCCAAGTCCGACTTGGTTTATTTCATATGAACCCAACAACTTGACTAATATTGGCATGATTTTAACATCTTGGCCCTCTTGTTTCGACATGGTTCTTGATGGCTTGGCTAACTCGACATGGCTCAAACCCTTATTTTTATGGGTTAACAATTGGCTTTACATTAATAAGTTATTCTTTTGAAAACTGAAAATGTTACTAGAACATGGTTTTCACATTTTCAGCTTATATTTAAATAGAAATTTGATTTCATCCATATATAACTGTGTATAATCAAAGTAAAATTTATAACATAAATATATTAGATCGATTTGGATTTAAATAGGAGTAAGTAAACTGTAACTATAATGAACCAGATTTTTCAATGTTTTAAAATTTTGAAATTAATTTGGATTTGGTAGTTAGGAAATTTATTTTGTTTATAAATTGAAATCTAATCTATTTTATTTTGGTTTTAGATCAATCGTGGAAGTATAAATTAATTTTTTCATTTGTATTCGATTTAAATACTTTGTTAAATTTGATATTAGTGACATGTTAAACTAATTGATATTTATGTATTATTTGAAAATTTATTTGAGTAATTTTGTATACTCTGAAATTTTATTTGAATCTGAATAGCTTTATTTAATTTAAGCATTAGTTATATTTTATAAAATATTGAGATATATTAGAGAATTATGAATCTTATGTAACTTGAGAATTTATTGTTATTTCGTTTAGACTTGAATTTCTGTCTTAAAATTTATTTAGAGTATGGATTTGAATTTAGTAATTAAGGATTTGAGAATTGTCTATAATTTTGAATTCAAGTCTATTTAGACTGATTTTTGAGTTAATTTAAATTTATATGCGAACCTAGATATTTTTGTTAAATTTTAATCTATTTTATTTTACATGTTTTGAAATTGATTTTTATTTAAGCTTGAAATTATTTATTTTAGATTTGAATTTGGTTTTTAAAAATAAAAATAAACTTGTATTTGGAATGTTGAAATAGTTAAATACATTATTTTTGTTTGTATATGCTTAGTATAATATATGGTATAAAAACAATAATAGATATATTTGTGAAGATAATTGTTTAAAAATATATTGGTTTAGTTATTTGCACTTATTACTAATTAAAGACACATTTAACACTGTATTATATTTTGGGCATGAAATTTACTTCCTGTTTAATTTTCTTCCGCGTGTTCTCCTCTTTCACGTGTCCCCTTCCACTTGTTTTTTTATGGATAAATTTACCACTTGTTAAAGATTAGAAAGAAAATAGCTTTATATTACGCTTGTTAAGTTCTTACAAACACTTTTCTCCACGTATTCATTTTTTCTGTAAATTAATACCATGCGTCCCTTTTTATCACCGCTCCTCTCCTTTTATTTTTGTCTCGACCGCTCCCTTCCTTTATTATTATTTCTATTCCATTTTCCATTCCTTCAGCTAGAAGAAAATTTACCCAATTCGTGAATGTCTTCACCTACCTGAAAAAAAGCATGCCATCTTTCCCCAAATCTTCACTTCTATCTGCCTTTTTCCTCCATCTCCCAACCGAACCTCATCTTCTCCACTCCGCCCTCCTTTGCTCAGTCATTCACCATCAGTAACCGTCCCCTTTCCATCACCGGCATTGTGCCACAACCAGGCCAATCCCATCTAAATTCGCTACCGTCTCCGTGTTGTTACCAGACCATCAACATCGCGCCTTCGCCACTTCTTTTCAAGGTGAGTTTTGACCCACGATTAAACTTTAGTTTCAAGTTTTATCAATTTCATACGATACTGAGAATATGACGGTTAATAGGATAAAACTGCTCATTGTGTTTGAGTGGAAATCTGGGTTTGAGTTGATAAGTTGTTGGATTGGTTTGTGTATGGCTATTAGGTATGTACTGTGCCTTTCCTTTTAACTCTTTAACTTGATCTTTGTATGATATCCATCACAACTATCAACAAAGGCATTATTTTGACTAAATGTCATGCATAGTTGAAATTTTTGGTTAAATCTATAGCTTTATTATTGATTTTATTGATTGGTACAAATTTTTTTATAGCTTAGAATCCATAGGATTAATAATCTCTGAAGCTTTTCCGTTGAAATAAGCATTGATTGTTTCCATACTTTGAACTAAGGAAAGTATTTAGTCATGGGGGATGGTTTGTTAACTTGGGTACGTCCTTAAATTTGCTATCCAAGGGTTGTTAATAATCAACGGATAAAAATGAATAAAAACCTGGACATAGTCATGCAGTTTGGGGTACAAACATGATTATTTGTAAACAAAAAATAATGATGAATGGTGCATTAGATGTTCCAAGGCTCAAATTTTGGTTGTGGGCAAAAACACGAAGCTAGTTAATCTATATCTATAAACAAATAGATATATAATATGAATGCAAACAAGTGTATGCGAATATGAATTGACTGTGAAAATTCGACATTATAAAGTTTGATATGAAATTGCATATTTTTCCTTTATATGAATGAATATGAAAATTTAAATAGTGGTTCTTGTGAAAATTCATGATTTAGACCTGTGTTTGTTTTAAGATTTATACTTAACGATTCATAATTACCTGCCTTGTAATCTTTCATTGTAGTTTTTTGAGGTGTGCATTTATACTGTGTGGTGTGTTATTTGCAGGAATGTATAGGTTACACAATTATGATCTTTACACTTTAGGAAAGTTTATACATTGATATTACAACACGAACTTGTCATCCATATATCTTTATTAGAAGGTAAGTGGTGACAAAAAGATGCTTGTAGCTGAGTTGACTTTGAAGTTGCATGTCAATTCTCCAGCTGCCCAAATCATTCTAAATGGCTTGGCCTCGTATCCACTGGGTGTAGGTCATGCATTCACATACCCCCATTAACTTTTGTTAGTCCACTATCTCAAGTATTATGCATGTAGCTGTATGTTCCATGAGAAATTGATCATGTATTTTGGTATTAAAATAAATAATTCAACTAGAACAATCAACTATCATGCAAGATTAAAAATGCACTACGCGTATGTGTGTATGGTGTATATGCCGACCTCCGAAGAGACAGGAGAACGCGGATTGTAATGAGAACACGATGCATCAGAACATAAAGATGTGAACATTTCATTGCTATTACAACAATTTACATTACAGTACAAGAAATCAAAGTTCAAATAAATAATTTACAGTGGAGAAATAGAATATCCGACATTAATAATTTACATAACAGTATAAATTAAATGCATAAATTCAATGTACAGCGGAAATTCATCAACTAACACAACAAAAGGGAATAAACGGATACAAAGCTTTTTGAATATAACTTCACTTGTAATCCAGGATCCCGTAAAAGAAATATATGCAAATCCAAAACTACTAGCTGCTTGTGTGGAAAATATAGTCACCCAGAGTTTAGGTAGAAACAATAAACTCCGAGTCAGTCATGGAACTGGTGAGGGAACTAAAACATGAGACCACCCGAAATCCCCCTTACGGGAAATCACGGATTGTACTGAGGACAAGATGAATCAGAACACAAACAGAAGAACATTTCATTATTTATTATAACAATTACATCAGAATACAAGAATATACAGAGTATGAATAAATATTACACATCATAAATTATTAAAGATTATAATACATTACATAGCAGCGGAAAAATAATAAAATACACAACTGAAAGAGATATACGGATGCAGAGCTTTCCGGATATCATCCCAGCTGTAAACTAGGTTCCTGTGAATATAAATCTGCAAAACGAAAACTACTAGCTGCTCGTGTCAAAATAAGGGCACCCAGAGTTTAGGTTAAAACAATAAACTCCAGGTCAGTCATGTGACTGGTGTGAGAACTAAAACAGTTATTAATCTTTATTTTAAAGTTAGGTAAATCAAAGGACCATGCCGTATAACACGGAACGAGTTTCCTCCCAAGAATGGCAGTGCGTAAAACAATAGCGCAATGCTAAATAAAGAACAATGAAGCTACTATAAGACCCAGGTCCCATCACACAATGCAACACAAGCCGGAGGATAGGGTTTTACCTTATAATAGCCAAAGAATGCTTGATACGCTAAATTTCATCTTTTATTATTACTATAAGTGTATAGTGTCAAAACAATTTCAATCATAAATATGAATCATAGATGACATGGGTACCATATATCATGTCGCCATACTAGGCTCTACAATCAAAACCGCAAAGTTACGTATTGGAAGTTGGGTTTCCATCGGTGAACCGAGGCAAGGGATCATCCTCACCGAATTCGAGACTCTCTAGCCCGAGCCTCAGGCAAGTACTTTGTCAAGCCTTAGGAGCCACAGGGCCGGTCCACTGATGTGGATTAGAATGCCTGAACACTGCGTTTCCCCGCCCTTTGGGGGCGTAAATGAGTCCTATGACTCCATCGGCTCCACATAGTCATCGATATATCCGAGGCGCCTCGCAATCCAACAACCAAAGAGGTGAAAATAATATAAATGTCAGGGCTGGTAGGTCACTGAAACCACCCTAACTAGAAGGAAACGCATGTCCTCCCTAGATCCTTCTCCCGTTTCTGGTTCACACCGGGATGTGAGGCTCGCGAATCAACGCTACACAAAGCTATGTCACATAGGCCATGCTTTGATCATCAACCACAAGACTCTGCTTTTCAACAAAAGCCTTGATCATTTTCAACTTAGGCATGCCACATAGGCAATTTACTCCATGCGATTGATATCCATCAATATATAACCCCTGTGACGACCCCAAACCTTGATAAGACGGTGCAAGGGTAATCTTTGGAATATAACACATAAACAGATAACAACTGAACAGAAATAATTAAATACACCAAATAATGTGCAATATAATACACTGGATCAACATAATCATCAGAGTTACACAGTATATAGGATCATACTTAGTACAAATACAGTTCAGCTATACATATATGTCTACAGTGGAAAACAAATCATAATATGTACAACAGGAGCTGAACAACATAAAAAGAGATAAATGATAGAATCCATCTTCAGCTCCAGCTATCCAGAAAGAGCCTGGTAAAACCTGAATACAAGGCTGCCCGTGTAGAAATAGGGGAACCCGAGTTTGTAAGTGAAACAAACTACGAGTCAGTCATGGGACTGGTATGAGAAATCTACCTAATACATTTTACAATATGGCAAATCACAGTACCACGCCACTTTGGCGGAACGGGTTTACTCCATCGGATTTCCAGTGCTTTAAAACAAGTAAATCTTTTAAACATCGCAATGCTTTATATAAAAATAAAGCCATTATAAGACTCAGTTCCCATCACACAATGCAACACAAACCGGAGGATAGAGTTTTACCTTATAATGACTAAAATATGCTTGATACGAATAAAACAAAAACATTTTATATTATTACTAGTGTTTATATGTTTCAAAAACAATTTCAAATCATAAGTATCAATCATAGACGGCATTAATGCCCCATACGACTATGTCGCCATATATAGGTAAACAATCAAAACCGCACGGTGTTGTATTTGAAAATTGGATTTCCGTCATTAACCAAGGCAAAAGATAGTCCTTACCGATTCGAGACAATCTAGCCCATGTCTCAGGCTACAGCCGCAACTACATCTAGGAGCCACAGGGCCGGTCCACCGATGTGGATTAAAATGCCTGAACACTGCATTTCCCCGCCTTTGGGGCGTAAATGAGCCCAATGACTCCATCGGTCCTGGATCGACCGATATATCTGAGGCGCCTCGCAACAGCAACAACCACACAGGTGAAAATAATATAAATGTCAGGGGTGGTAGGTCACTGACACCACCCTAGATAGAAAGAAACGCATGTCCTCCCTGGATCCTTCTCTCGTTTCTGGTCCATACCGGGGTGTGATGCTCGTGAATTCACGTTATACACAAACTATGCCACACAGGCCGTGCTTTCATCATCAACCACAAGACTTTTCTTTTCAACAGAAGCCTTGATCATCTGCCACTTAGGCATGCCACACAGGCAATTCACTCCATGCGACTGATTTCTATCGATATATAACCTTTGAGCTCGTACGTCTCAGAGAAGGGCGTTAAGCAAGAGAATAAATTCTCTGCCGCCAAATAGATATATATTTAATAGAGATCAATCAGCATAGAACAAAATCCAATGTCAGACACACAGTCCTTTTACAAGTTCGTTCTGGGTCTGAACGAAACCGGAGGCACTCAATACCTCGCATACCCGTACAATCAACAAGTACGTCCGGACGGCTACTACTTCAGCCCCTTCAAGGTAGCTATTCCCATCATGAGCATCAGTAGCACCCCTCCATTCGACGTGTAAATCATCGGTCTTGCACCGTCTTCATGTCTTCGACTTTCACTCGTCGATCAATTATTTGAAATGAGAATCAACTCGGCCTTTTCAAACAATTCACGTATATTTAGAATTTCAAATCAATTCATTTCAATGGTTAAATTATCCAATATCACTGGTTTTGTTCTTTAATGTAATTTTCACGCCAAACACATTCAACCATCAAATATCACATAAATAGAGCAAATTCAGTTTATTTCATTCCATATCGTTTATAATATTTTATCACGATTTATCGCCATTTTTATTTATTTAAAAATAGCCAATTCATTCAAACGACGCTTCAGGTCATAACGCGACCGTGGCGTTGTTTTTCTTCAGATTTGATTTACACATATCTGAAAATCTAACCATTGGATCTTCACAAATTTTATATCATTAGAAAGATCTTTTCAAAACGAATCCAACGGTTTCAGTTTCGCGAAATTCCGACGGCCGGATCTCCTGCACTAATCATTTGAAGTTACGATTTCAAAATACGAACGGCAGCGTCGTTATTCGATTTAATTTAATTATATTTATATATATATATATATATAATCGATTCTGGCGATGTTTTTCTTCAGATTTGAATTAAGCATTCCATACAATCCAACCGTTGGATCTTCACAAAGTGGGTGTCGTTGGAAAGATATTTCCAAAGCGAACCCAACGGTTTCAGTTTCGGGAAAATCCGATGGTCGGATCTCCCACACTAATCATTTGAAATCACGGTTTCAAAACACGAACTGCAGCTTCGTTATTCGATATATTTTAATTTTATTTTTGTAAATATATATAAATATAATTCTTTCTTAGATTTCAAAACCATATCCACTTTATATATTTGATAAAAATGATATTTTTTTCATCAAAAATATTTATTCCACACATCACCATTTTTAACATTTCATATTCACAATAAAAATGTAGTTTTATTGTACAACCTATATATTCAACACATGCTCGTTTTCGACTTCACACATACGATAAAATATGATTTTTATCGTTCTAGTCCTTTATTCAACACATGAATATTTTCTATTGTTTATATATATAATAAAAAAATGAGATTTTTATTGTAAAACAATTTATTTCAAAACACGATTATTTTATATAGTCTATACATAAGGTAAAAATGTTATTTTTGGTGTTAAAACAATTTATTTAAAATACTAATATTTTATATAGGCTATATATATAATAAAAATGTGATTTTTATCTTTCAAATAATTTACTCAACACATGAACTCATTCAACACATGAATTTCTATTCAACATACGAATATAGTTTCAACACATGAAAATAATCCTAACACATGAATATTATTGAAAATTTCGGCAACATAACGGCAGGGTAGTTAAAACCGGCACCGTCCATAGTACGGCTCCTCGCTCTATCTTAAAACCTCGCGGTTTTTGACAATGGGGATTTTCAATATCTAGTTCGTACACAGGCGAATTTTCCCATATACTAATCCTACTGGGATTTCAACCACAATCAATCATTTCAAATCAACCATTCATGGTATTCACCAAATTTCACATCAACCAATAATCCAAACAATATCACAACCAATACATATCGTCCATGGTCTGTGGACGAGGGAAGTATGTATATATATATATCTTTCGATTTCACTTCATTAACATTTCAATGTCATTTCAACATATATATTGTTTTTACAATGCATAAATAACTTATACATCGAACATACAACTTATACAACGCTTATACATGAGGTGTACAATGCTTATATAACTCATACATCGACTATATAATTTATACATCGTTGTTCTCCATATTGTTTATAAATTAGAAAACTCACATTGGTTTCCACTCCACCAAAGTTGCAGAAGGCTCAGATAAAATATGCGGTCTCTTCTAGAACGTAGAAGACGACCACATGAGTCCATTGTCTCTTGTTTCACTGGATTTCGACCACATAGCAAAAAGATATGATTTTTAGAAGTTTGCAACGGTTTTAAATGTCCTAAACAGTTAAATATGGCCAAAGCCGTATACTTTTCAAACCTGTTCAAAACTAGGTTTTAGATTTTCAACCAAACCGTGGATCGATGCGAGGATCGGGCTGCGCAACGTCGAAGGCCTACGTGAGGCGCATGTGCACCAGAAATGGGGCCCACTTCGGTGGTCACAATCGACGACGGCGGCGGTCTCCGACTTTGGAGGATTCAAGCTCGATGGATACCAAACTAAAAATTACAAATCCTATATGGATTTAAAGAGAAGAAGGAGAGCTTCAAAATGAATCAAGAATTACGCGATTTCATTGTGAAACGGAAGAGAAATCGAAGAGAGAAGTTCTCATCCCCTTTCCGTCGTTCACAGCAGGTGTATCGGGGAGAGAGAAGTTCAAACCATGAATGGTGATTGGCCGGCCCCCTTTTCTTATTTACTTAATTCTTTAAAATCCGAAAATACCCCTTATCACAGACGAACTCCAATTCAAACCCAACGACTGTTGCCCCCAGCTAAATACCCCCATTCTGAACACAATGGGATATGTTTTGTAGGCCATTCGACTGTTTCAGTCAGTTTTTCCTTCAAATTAAAATATATCACATTCAATATTCGATTTAAACGTACATTTCAATTTGCCAGGGCCACATACTGATCCCAAAAATTCCATAAAAATAAATCCAGCTATGTTTTGACGATGCGGTCCCAACAAAACTAGTTTCGTTGAATTCTGAGATACTTTGAAAAATGGCCCTTTTCTGGTCGATCCAATTTAACAGAAATTCACCAAACACATTTTCCTTTGCCACGCTCATATATTAGCTTCAAAAATTATGAAATTTGAAACCTAGCAATAATTTGACATCCCGGATCCAAAAAAGAGGTTTCGTCGAATTCCTAGGTCGTTTGCAAAATGTCAATTTTCACGGGCTATATATTCTCTATAGCGACTTTTCTGAAAATTCATTTGGCCATAACTTTTGATTCCCGCTATGAAACTTTGATTTTTCAGATTCGTTAGAAAGATATTCACATATAGATTTAAATATTTTTGGTTTCACAAAAATCCGTTACATTTTGCACCCGGTACAGTCATTCAAAATTTGAATTCAAATTTTCGAACCGCGCACTATTTCTAGTTCGTTATTTTATTGAAATATTTTATTTCAATTGTTTAAATTTCTTTGAAATAACCAATTTAAAATTTTTTAATTGGCTCGCATTTTCCGGGTTGTTTGAAACAACCCCTGAGCTCGTACGTCTCATAGAAGGGCGTTAAGCAAGAGAATAAATTCTCCGCCGCCAAACAGATATATATTTAATAGAAATCAATCAGAATAAAATCGAATGCCAGACACACAGTCCATTTACAAGTTCATTCTGGGTTTGAACGAAACCGGAGGCACCTTGTACCTCGCATATCCATCGATCTCTAAGTACGTCTGGACGATCACCAACTGATTCCCTCCTCTTGGGTGTACAGCCCAATCAAGATCATCAGTAATCAACCAAATGATGTGAAGACCTCTGGTCTTCGACCAACGTCTTCATCCTCAACACATCGTCAAAACAATTATTCAGAATGGGATAAACCCGGTCTTTCTTAATTACCCGGGTATATAATAAACAAGTGTTACACAAACACAACATACGCCTCATTCCAATTCAGAATATTCTTTTATTCAAATATTCTTATACTTTGGGAAAGGTTCCCATTGATTTTATCAAAGGTAAATTCTTTAAATTTGTTCTTTAATCTTCTTTTGAATATCAATTCAAATTAGTCGGGATTAGCAAACCACACCGAAGTAATCATTTATTTTATTTCCCTATCCCAACCTATTCATCCCATGAAGTAAAACTGGTCATACTTTATATCTAACACCACGGTGTTATCGGTAAATTCAATTACCATTTCATTATCAAAACTAATTAAAGAGTTAACTATCGCCTGGAGCAAAACTGGTGATACTCCATTCTCGATCGTCCCAATCTAATTAAAGATTCATTAAAACTCCACTTCGTTTTAATCTTCCCAATAATCACTATCAATGATTATTTAACTTGGGAAATCATATCCTGGCTTTAACTAGGTTAAAGAACCAATGTCATTTCCAACACGGTTCACTATAAACCCAAAATCACATTCTAATTCAATTCCAACTAAATATCGTTTAATTGGTATCCTTCATTAAATCTAAATAAAAGATTTAATCTTTTTTCTCAACTGGGTTTAAGAACAGTGTTAATGAAGACACCATTCACGACAAGCTTGAATCCCATTTGATATTAAATACAAAGCTCTGAATAGAAAATATATCGGCTTATATTCAATATCAAATCCTACGACCAACATATATCGTATTGGAAATAACGATATAAATATATCTTTCAAATTTCGATAACAATATCTGTATAATCATGAAATGTAACATCGAAATATTCCAAAGATAATTTCGATTCAAATCCATTTCCACTTTATATATTGGAAATTCTGGTTATTTTCAAATCCACTTTATTTATTTTAAAAATAAATAGGATTATGATTCTAGTTTAAAACTAGTTCATTTCGATAAAAATCTATTTTTATCCTTTCAAATATGAAGTTTTTCATCCCAATTCTTTCCAAATCATTTCTTATGGTTTTACACAAATCATTACTATTTTTAATAATTTTATCAAGGCCCGTACAGTCGATTTCCATCAATGGCCATCGAACTACACTTACAGCGACCTTTTCCAAATTTGATTTGGACATAATTCCAAATCCAACTGCTAGATTTCAAATCTCTAATATTCGTTAGGAAGCTCTTTTTGACACAAACCCAATGGTTCCGGTTTTAGGAGAATATGACGGTCAGATCTCTCGTAACGTCCATTCGAAGTCAATGGTCGAAATTCGCGAACTACCACAGTGCGACGCGTTCTATTCAGGACATTATGTATATAATATATACATTATATATATTTCATTGATTTCCTTTCAAAACGTATTTTATAAAGTGTTTTAAATTCGTTTTCAAAACGATTTCAACTTCATATTCAATTTCTAATCAAAATTGAATATTCCATATCATCGATATATATATATATATATGATAATATTTTCAAAACGTTATATATTGATATCACTTCCTTTTCTATATTCATTATAAAAACGAATATAATCGATATAAATATTGTTCGATTCAAAATGGCGCATATCTAACCAACACGGCTTTATATATTTCAATAACATCATTAATCTATTCAACAAATGAATATTTTCTTCAACACATGAATATATATTTTTATTCAACACTTGAATATACATTTTATTCAACACATGAATTTTTATTCTATTCAACACATGAATTTTATTCTATTCAACAGATGAATTTTTATTCTATTCAACACATGAATTTTTATTCTATTCAACACATAAATTTTCTTTTATAAAATTCCTTATTTTCCAAATTGGAATGAGGCCCAATCAATTACCATATAACGTTAATTATATGGATTCCCTACAACACATGTATATAATAGCAACGATAAATCATCAACCGTCATCCAGAGTGCACCACACAACTACATAAGCATTAAATAGAAATAATTAGCGCTTACACAGTCTGTCAACCCATCGATTGATATACAACTAAACAATCGCGATTAGTGTACGTCAAATATCATCCCAATACCCATGTGGGGTTTCAAATCAACAAACACAGATTTTTATTTGTGTAGTTGGGCAATGTGTAAAATTTATCGTCCCAATCAATATCAGTCAAATGGGTGTACATAAACAAATCGTCCGATTTGTTTACAAATATTTATTTTATATACACGTTAAAAATTATATTTTTAACTATAAAATATTTATAACGATAAAATATTTTATTTCATTCCACATCTCACAATAAAATTTTCACAACACAATAAAATCAAACAAGTCGTCCATGGTCTGTGGACGACGGGTGTTGCTAAGCACCATCTGCATCCTAGTATATATTTTAAACTAGAAATTAAAATAAAAGTGAGGAGTTCTCACCTTGGGGTTCCACTCCGCCAATCTTTATTTCTGAACGTTTCGGATTTTGTTTTGATTTCAGTCCGTTCCATCGCACTCCTTTTCACGCTGTTCATAGTAAAAAATCTTATTTTTATCGCTTCATTCCAATAAATAAAAGTCATATTTTTATTTCTACTTCATATATATAAAAACCGAATTTTTATCGCTACTTTAAAAATAAAAATAAAAACCATATTTTTATTCAGCTATTATATATATATCACATTTTTATTTTGCTAATCAAACAATAAAAATCATATCTTTCATATGAATAAAAATCACATCTTTATACAGACTAAAATCTAATCTTTATATAGGTAAAAATCTAATCTTTATCCTAGATAAAAATCCAATTTTTATCATGTTTCTTTATATATAAAAATCAAGTTTTTATCATGCTTATATTTTTATAAACTGATTTTTCTTTTTACAATGCGTATACACAAAATTAATTAACTATAATTTAAAATAAAATAAAGACTCACTTCATGGTTTGTCAGAGACAAGAGGGAAGAGGCGCCGGAGGGAGCAGAGGTCGGAAGTGGAGCCACGGCGTCTGGACAGCGGGCTTGAAGGGTTTGGAGCTTTGAAGTTTCAATTGGAGGCGTAAAGAGAAACAGAGGATGGAGGAGAAGCTAGGGGAGTCAGAGCTGGTGGAGGCAGTGCCGGGGTCTAACGAGGTAGGGGAGGTGCGACTGGCCAGAGTGCTGGGCCAGGGGGTCCACAGCTGCGGATTTAGGGCTCGCAACTCGAATTAGAAGAGAATAGGGAGGAGAGAGAGAAGGGGAGGGGATGGCGGCCGTTGGGGAGGCGCGACGGCTAGAAGGGGAGGGGCATCGACGGTCGCGGCGGCGATTGGCTGTGGGGGCGACGGAATTTCAATTTAGGGGGCTTTTTTTTCTCTTTTGACCATGATGGATTAAATGGTAGGGTTTGACTAGGTTTTAAAGTATATATAATATAATTAATTATTCAATTAAATTTTCCAAAGAAAACTTGACTTTTCAACCTAACTCTAAATCAAACACAGTGACTGTCGCCCCTAACCAATCACCCCTATTCCGAACACAATGGGATATGTTTTGTAACCCAATTCTATTGTTTCGATCAATTTTTGCTGAAATTAGAATATAAAACAATATATATTTAATTTTAACGTGCATTTCAATTTATCGGGGCCACCTACTAACTCTAAAAATTCCGAAAAAATATTTTCTAGCTTCGTATTTATGATACGGTTCTAACAAAACTAATTTCGTCAAATTCCGAGACCGTTTGAAAAATGGTCCTTTTCTGGTCGATGGAAATTGACAAAAACTGTTAAAACACATTTAACTTCGCCACGCTCACATATTGATTCAGAAAATTATGAATTTTGGAACTTAGCAATAATTTGACATTCCGATTCCAACAAAAGTGGTTTCATCGAAAACGAAGGTCATTTGCAAAATTTCCATTTTCAAGGGCCTTTATATATATCAAAATATATATAAATTCCTCAGTGACTTTTCTGAATTTTAAACTGGACATATCTTACACTCTATAAAGTGAAATCTCAGTTTCTTAGATCCGTTAAAAAGATATGATTAAACAGATTCAAATATTTCTTGTTTTGTTCAATTCTGAGTTATATTGAATTCTGTATATTCATTTAAATTTCGAAATCGAATTTCCGAACTGTCGCGCCCTTTTCAGGCTCGTTATATAATTAAAATAAAAATATTCGTTCTAACTTCATCGAAAATAAATTTTCATCGTTATTATTAAAAATAAACTATTTTAAATATTCTAAATTCATTAAAATAACCAAAATAAATTTTTTTAAATTGGCTCAGATTTCCGGGTTATTACAAAACATTTGTTAACTTTATTTTGACGTTGGGTAAATCAAGGGACAACGCCGTATAACCCGTTCAGGGACCACACCGTATAACACGGAACAGGTTAACTCCCAAGAATACCCCGAAATAAAACAATTTTTAAACAATTCAATGCTTTTTAAAAAATGAAGCTATTATAAGACTCAGGTCCCATCACACAATGCAAACACAAAACAGAGGATAGAGTTCTAACTTATAATAGCAATATATGCTTGGTACACTTTAAAACAAATATCATTTGATATTACCATTAGTGTCTAGATGTTTCAAAAAATATTTTCAACATAAATGTATCAATCTTAGACGGCATAGAACTCCATCCTACTATGTCGCCATATAGGTTTACAATTAAAGACGCACAATGTCGTATTGGAAATTGGATTTCCATCATGAGTCAAGGCAAGGGATGGTCTCCTTACTGATTCAGATCACCTCTAGCAAAATGATTAGGGATTACACACTCTGGCAACCCTTGGATCTTGCAGGGTCGATCCTCTCTTACTTTTGAGGATTAGTTATTCCTGAACAATACGTTTTCCTGTCCTATCAGACCTATCCCTGAGCCTTTTAGTCGGCCCGATATCCACGGCACTTCGTGATCCATCAAACACATAAGTAAAAATGTCTAGGCTCTATACCATGACACAACTTCTAGCTATAAAGAAACACATGCCTTTCCTATTGTCCTTATCCCGTTTCTGACTCATATCGAGCTGTGAGGCTCACGAATTAACACTATACACAAAGCTATGCTACTTAAAGTTGTGCTTTGGTCATCATCCATAAGGCCCTGCTTTTCAACAAAAGCCTTGATCATTTGCATCTTAGCATGCCACATTGTCAGTCCATACCATAACATTGATTTCTGCCAACAAAGCTCGTATGTCTAAGAGAATGGTGTTAAGCAAGAGAATAAATTCTCCACCACCAAACATGAGAGGACCCGAACTTCCCCGGTAAGTAAAGCCCAGATTGCTTTGACTGAGTAAAGTAAAAGAGAGAGAGGGGGGAGAAGATAGGGTTTATTTTTATTTATTTTTTATTTAATTATTTAATTTCAAAAAAGTACCTTTTTATTTTTAACTCGGAATCAAACCCACCGACTGTCGTCTATAGCAATTACCCCCAAGGATATGTATTGTAAGTTGATTCGACTATTTCGATCAGTTTCCGTCAAAATCAAAATATAAATCTATATATTGAATTTGAACGCACACTTCAATTTACCGGAGCCACATACGGACTTTAAAAATTCCCGAAAAATATTTTCTAGCTTTGTATCGATGATACAGTCCTAACAAAACTAATTTCACCAAATTCCGAGACCGTTTGAAAAATGGTCATTTTCCAATCGATCGAAATTGACTAAAACTGTCAAAACACGTTTTCCTTTGCCACGCTCACATATTGATTCGAAAAATTATGAATTTTGAAATCTAGCAATAACTTGACATCACGGATCCAACAAAAGTGGTTTCGTCGAAAACTGAGGTCGTTTGCAAAATTTCCATTTTTAAGGGCCAGAATTACATAGCGACTATTTTGAATTTTCAACGGGACGTAACTTTTGATTCTCGCTATGAAATTTCTATTTATCGGATTCGCTGGAAAGATATTATCAAATAGATTCTAATATTTTTGGTTTCGTTAAAATCCGGTTTATTTTGAATCCTGCACATTCATTTGAAATTCGAAATCGAAATTTCAAACTATCGTGCCCTTTTCAATTCCTTTTATAATTAAAAATAAATATTTATATTCTAACGATGATCTATATAAATATATACGTTCAAATTCTATGCAAAATAAATTTCTCGTCATTATTATTTAAAATAACTCATTTTAAATATTCAAGATTCACAAAAATTTCCAAAATAAAAATTTTAAATTGGCTCGGATTTCCAAGTTATTATAAAACAGATACATATTTAGCAGAGATCAACAAATATAGCACACAATACAATGTAAGACATAATCCATTTACAAGTTCGTTTTGGGTCTGAATGAAACCGGAGGAACCTTATTGCTCGTCAAATATGTCCGATATAGGAGATAGGTCCTTACATATCCGGTAGATCTCCAAGTACATCTTGACGATCACCATTTATTACCTAGTCTTGGGTCTACAGCCCAATCAAGACATCTGTAATCATCCAATGATGTGAAGATCTCTGGCGTTCAACCACCGTCTTCTTCGACTTTTAATCGTCGTAACAATTATTCGGAATGGGTTAAACCCGGTCTTTCCGAATAACTTGCGTATTTTATAATCAAGTGCTACAAAAACACATCATACGCCCCATTCCAATCCTGAATATTCTAATATTCATTACATTGAGAATTATTTCCACAAATCTTATCAAAGATTTATTCATTTAAACCTCTTGTTTAAATTATTCTTGGAAAACCATTGCAAAGGAATTTATATCATCTTTTCATAAATTAAACCAAATTAAGGTTTTTCAATAAGTCGGGATTAGCGAACCTTATCGAAGTAATCATTATCTTTATCATCCTATTCCCAACCTATTCATCCCATAGAGAAAAACTGGTAGTACTCCACATCTAACACCCAATGTGTTATCGGTAAAATTAATTACCATTCAATGTTTCAAATCTAATTAAAGATTTAACTATCGCATGGAGTAAAACTGGCGGTTCTCCATTCTCGATAATTCTTGAATTCGGTAAATTTAGTTACCTTATTCACATTCTTATATAACTAAAGATTCCTTAAAACTACGTTTAGTTTTAATCTCAAAAATCATTACTTAATGATTATTCAACTTTAGGAAAATTACTCCTGTCTTTAACCGGGTTAAAGAACCAATGTCACTTAAAACATAGTTCACGATAAACCCAAATCATCTTCCATTAAAATGAAATCTTCATGGAAATCTTAACAGTATATAATCGATATAAATTTTCGTATCGAATTAATACTATAAACAGAATAATGGCAAAGCCTTTTAAATTCTATAAATAGTAAAGGCCTTCTGTAACGACCAAGGATTTTCGACCTTGAAAATCGACATAAAAACACCATGTTGATCATTCAAGCATCGAAAACACAAGAATGTTATTACAAAGAATATTAGAGGGTGAGATAAGAAAGAAAGAATTATTAGAATATAAGAAGAAGAAACACATCTGAAACAGAGTCTCACATCGCAACAGAACAAAATATAACATAGAGATAAATCTTTACTGAGAGCTTGAAATAAAAACTTACAATCATTAGAGTACATCAAAATTCTAGATAGTTGTAATAATCTGTCCTTTTATAAATCACATAGCAGAATATATAATATCATACGTCGAAACTCTTCCAACTTGTCTATTTATAGAATCCGATAACCTGAACCTGTACAACTCGGTCTAACTGAGCATTTTACAAACACCGGATCAGTCTGCTGAACCAGAGTGAGAAAAACACACTAAGTCTAAAAGTATCACACAACTGATTTTAACATCAAAATCTTTTTGAAAGAAAAGGATAATCGTAAGACAGAATCCATACATAAATACTGATGGTTTTTACCTTACGATAACCCAAAACAAATTTGAAAACAATATTACTCTGATATTATGATAGTGTCTAAATACAAATAAATATCAATCTAGTGGAACACTTGCATCTCACACTCCACATATATAGCATACAATCAAAATCGCAGGCGCTTTTTGGACAATGGATTTCCTAGCAAGGTATGGGACCACCTTCTCGATAATGTACCTCTGGAGATGAATACGTTGGAGTTCAACAAGAACATCTTGCAATTCAGGCTAAACATGACTGGCCCCTCACTATACTTTGAGAGTACCGAATATATCATTACCACGGTTGGGGGCCAGCCAATCGAACCGATAGCACACATGCAGAAATAAAAAGGGACAACCAAAGGCAATTTGATTTCACCAGATCAGGTAATAATATACCTTTTGGATGGGTGCAACCCACATAGCCATGAGACCTACCCGATTTATGCCATTTTCTAGTTGATGAGGCTTGAGTTCATAATTATTAGTTAGTTAGTTAATTAATTAATATAATTTATTTTTATTTTTATTTTTGAACATGTGGTCACCATTCACTTTGAATGCCACACCGTCAGATCCGTCAAATCACTAGTTGACGTCCACAAATATACTTTGGGTGTAAAAGAAGTGCCCATCTTCGCAACTAACTCGGTATATTTGTAAAAATCAACATACATAGTTTTTGGGAAATACTCTATCTGACATTCGTCCATTGATGTCATCCAGGAACAGGATGAACCGAAGGCACCCTCCAACCGCATCTAACATAAGAATCACCCCATGGATCAGTAGGGAGTAGTCCTTCCAAGCTGAAGATTTCAATTATGACAGAATCATAGGTCGTTATAACTCTGGTGTACCAGACTAGAGAAATTCAACAAGTAACTCTTCCTCTCATGAAGGTCAACGGTCTCCAATTGTTCCATCTTCAATCAACATCTTCCACGTAATTGTTGGCCGGAATGGTTTTCGAATATAAATTCGATCCCGGTCTTTCCGTATCAACAAGCATACAGGCCAGATTTGATAGTCAATTACTTAACTATCAAATAAACTTAAATAAACAACCATTCATCCATTTAAATAAAATGAATTCACTGATTTAGTACCCAGAATCATTTAGTCTCTTTAATTAGTCGTCTGTTAATTAAATTCTTAAAAATCTTCCAATATATGGAATATATCTTTTCTTCTTATTATCGAATAAGAATACTCTCAAAACCCTTCATTTAACTTATAACTTTTCAAATACAGTTGATAAAATCATTCACGGAAATTGCCTTAACTCCTCCCATTTATAGACTGATACCATCCTTGGATAATCATGAAGTCGTTCAAGTTGGAGTATACTATTTACCTCTCAGACCTTGATCAACAACATTCATATCTTCAGAATACATATAAGTTTATTAACACATCTGTTTTCCTTTTAAAAACTCTATTTAAAATCTCAACAAATTTACTTAATGATTAATTAATCTCTTATTTATAATTCTCTTCATTTCTTAAAAACTCCTTTACAATATAATACACAAGTCTCGATTCAATTATAATTCGGATCCTTTATAAATTTCTGCAATATCTCTTTATAATATATTTACCAATATTCGCTTGATTAAAATTATAAATAAACATTCTTTACCAATCTTATATAAATATCTTCAAAATCTTATATGAACACTTTCCAAATCTTAATTTGCGATCTTCTATTTCAACAATCAAATAAGTTATCTCACTTTTGTATCAAACATTATAGATTATAATTCCAAATCTTTTGATGCCATTTATCAAATGCTGTCATTTCATTCCTAATAACTTATTGTTGTCTAAAATCCAATAACAATTCTTTAATAAGATCTTCAATTTATTAATCAAATAATTTAATTTATCATTTGTAACAAATGTTACAAATTCCATTTCCTAACCATAACTTCATTTACAAATTCCATTTGCAATTCATTAGCAATGACATATAATTCGATTTCATTTGCCACTCTCATCTTCGATTAACATTCCAAACTTCGGGATATCACATTCCGAACTTTGGAATAAACCTCCACTCAATAAACACTCCGAACTTCAGAATATCACCTTCCGAACTTCGGAATAAAACCCATCTTAGCCAATTTATATTGTTTCCCACTTCTCAAATTATCCTTATCAAATTCCATTATATTTGGAATTTATTCACCACTTTTTCATGTATAAATCAACTCATATTCGTACATTCAGTTACACTATATTTCAAAAAATCTTGATTTAACAAGCTGTTTAAGCTATCGGGTTTAAATCCAGTTATAAATCTCTATTTATCATTTCAACTTGAATTCTATTTATAAACCTATATTTATATTTTCAACTCCGATTTCATTTAAAATCCTGAAATCCCATTAACAAATCAATACTCATTACCAATTCTGTCGTTTCTTTAATCTTATTCCCGAAATGTTATTTAATCACATTTTGTATATTTTAAATAATGTTTGTTTAAAATGAACATTTATTACACAAATATTACTTCTCAATCTCTTTTAAATATTCTAGGAAATCCATGATTTAACTATTCCAATATAATATTTTAAAATCAATTTAAACTACGTTTATGGCTGTTAAGGCCTTAACATCCCGTTTACGCATTTTAACGACAATTTACGATAAGTTTGTCTTATTTACTATTCATTTAATAATATCTTATATCGCGATTAGTTATAAATTTAAATAATTATAAAACTAGCAAAATAGACTTTGATATTTATTTTCAAAATCAAAACTGTATTTCAAATATACAAATATAACTTAGAAAATGTTTCAAAATCAATTTAATATCATTTAAAAATATTTTCTTTTACTGATGTTACTAAAGAGGCAAATGTCTACTATAGTTCAAAATCATGAAATATAATCAATTTCACATCAAAAGAACACAACAAATCATATTGATAAATATTATCAATATCATTGAGGAATCCTGTTGGATTTCCCCAACCTATCAATTCCCTGCAAAACAATGGGTTATCACAATTCAAATTATTCACTGTAATATGGCCAATCAATAATTGGTTTCATCTAAAAAGATGAAATAAACAGTTTAATAATAACAGTCAACATTGGAATGTAACATTCAACGATAGGATGATAAGGACAATTGAAACATCCAATTGTTTATTTATAACGTTTATATTATTATAAACGTAACCATTGGGGTAAGTTACCTAAATTGGATTTAATCGTTAAATATAACGATTTGGATTAATTAAGTTAACAAACATTTAACTTAATTGTTTAGTAAACATATGAATATAAAATTCAATAATCATCCAACAAAAATCATCCATAACACACAAACAAATATACCCAGCTTATATAAAATATAAGTGGGAAGAACTGAGTGAGTTTAACTCATCTTGATTTGATTTGTTGTTTAAACAGTCGATTTTAATTAAATTAACGAGTCTTTAATTTAATTAAAAATCCCGACTTATTCTAATTGCGTCCAACTCTATTCTACGGCATAGTGCCCATCAATGCAAGTCCAACGCTACTGGGTTTGTATGATTCTGTTCATACATGTATAAGTTATCGTTATTCGAAGTTATATGATTTAAATTAATTTTATAAATTATAAATTAACTTAATCCTAATCTTATAATTAACAAATCTCAATTACATTTGCCAAGGGAGAATTACGACCAACCAAAGAAAATTGAACAGTCCCCTTTTGTTTTGGATACGCACACTTCAGTTCCAGATGTTCTTCTCATTCTATAATCTGAAAATATAGCGGGACGATTAAATTAACTAACATTGCTTATTAAACCCTAATCCTTTAATTATAAAATTTTAAAACTGATTACATGGAGTTAGAGTTTAAACGCCTTATCCAAATGGTTACTACGTCACGTGTTCATGGCTTCAAGCTGCGAATTCCCTTCCTACAACCAGATTTACGTTTAATGTTAATTTATAGAATTGTTCTCTATTTATAAAGTTAAACTAAATTATGCTATAAATATAATGAGAGGACCCCAAACACTGTATTGAAGGCGGCAAGGGTAATCCTTGGAATATAACACAAAAATAGATAACAGCAGAGCAGAAATAAATAAATACACCAAATAATGAACAATAGAATATACATGTTAAATGTAATCATCAGAGTTACACAGTATACAGGATCATACTTAGTACAAATACAGTTCAGCTATACATAAATGTCTACAGCGGAAAACAAACATAATGTACAATAGGAGCTGAACAGCATAAAAAGAGATAAATAATAGAATCCATCTTCAGCTCCAGCTATCCAGAAAAGCCTGCTAAACCTGAATACAAGGCTGCCCGTGTAGAAAAAGGGGCACCCGAGTTTGAAAGTGAAACAAACTATGTAATAACCCGAAAATCTGGGCCAGTTTAAAATTTTTATTTTGGCAATTTTAGCGAATTTTGAACATTTAAAATGAATTATTTTAAATAATATCGACGAGAAATTTATTTTGAACATAATTAGAACGTATATATTATATACATCGTCGTTAGAATATAAATAATTATATATAATTATAAATAGAATTGAAAATGGCGCGGTAGTTCGATAATTCGATTTCAAACTTCAATTGAACATACCGGGTGCAAAACAATCCGGATTTTAGTGAAACCAAAAACATTAGGATCTAATTGAGGATATCTTTCCAACGAATCCGAAAAATCAAAATTTCATAGCGGGAATCAAAAGATATGTCCAGTTGAAAATTCTGAATAGTCGCTATGGAATTCAGGCCCTTAAAAATGGGAATTTTGCAAATGACCTCGGATTTCCACGAAACCACTTTTGTTGGACCCGCAGTGTTAAATTATTGCTAGATTCCAAATTTCATAATTTTTCGACTCAATATTTGAGCATGGCAAAGGAAAACGCGTTTGACCAGTTTCAGTTGATTTTAATCAACTGGAAAATGGCCATTTTTCAAACGATCTCAGAATTCGACGAAACTAGTTTTGTTAGGACCGTATCGTCAATACGAAGCTAGAACATATTTTTATGGAATTTTTAGAGGTTGTATATGACCCTGGTAAATTGAAATACGCGTTCAAATCCAATATATAGAATTATATGCTGATTTTAACGGAAACAGATTATAACGATCGAATCAGCCTACGATACTTATCCCATTGTGTTCGGAATGGGGGTAATACGCTATGGACGACAGGCGGTGGGCCTCGTTAAGAGGTCGTATGTAAAAGTCAACTTTTTGAATTAAATAATTAATTAAAATAATAAAATAAACCGCCCCCTTTCCCTCTCTATATTCTTTCTGGCCCCCCTTCTCGTTTTCATTTCGAACAGGAAAAAGAAAAAGAAAAAAGAAGAAGAAGAAGAAGACGACGAGGCGGAGAGGAGCCGCCGCCCTCCCCAAGGACCACCGTGCCACCTCCAAACCCCCCTCCCTCCTCGATCGATGCGTCGCAGCCCCCCCACCCAGCTGTCGCTCGAATCCAAACCCCCCTTCCTCCTACCGCCGACCACCGCGAAGCCCCCCCCCCCTGAACTCGAACCGCCCCCTCCTCCATCCCCTGAGCGACGCGAAGAGCCCCCCATCTCTCTCCAGTTTTCATCTGTAAGTTTTTATTTTTTTACTTTCCTTTATTCGTTTTCCTTTTCTACTTTTACTTTAAATTCGAATTAGTTAAGACGATATTTTTAAAATAGAAAAGACGATATTTTTAAAATGGATAAGGCGTGATTTTTACATATGTAGTGGGTTAAAAATATGTTTTTTATATTTTTAAAGAATTAAAAATATGATTTTTATATTTTTAAAGTATTAAAAATATAATCTTTATTATGTAGAAGATGTAAAAATATGATTTTTGTTTATGTAGAGAATTAAAAATATAATTTTTACATGATAGGAATATTAGGAATATCATCTTTGTATATGTAGCGAAATAAAAATCTGATTTTTATTATATATACATCGAAATAAAGAGGTGATTTTTATAGTAACAAAATCTTTATAAAGTAAAAATAAGATCTTTATATTTTAAAAGGCGAGATCTTTATATAGATAGTAGCGATGTAAAAATATAATTTTTATCTATATAGGAGCGGTGTGAAAATAGGATTTTTATCCATATAGCGTGGTTATAAAAATTCGATTTTTATATATTGAATAGCGAAGTAAAACACGATTTTTATATATTGAATAGCGAAGTTAAAATTTGATTTTTATATATTGGATAGCAAAGTAAAAATTCGATTTTTATATATGTAGTGGCTACGGGCGACGAAAGTGGTAAGAGACGAGAACGACGAAGATTTCTAGTTAAGAAGAGTCGTGCGATTGGGATAGCTATCGGTGAGAACTTCTCACTCTTCAGTTTCTTTTTCTAGTTATATAAATATACTAGGATGCAGACGGTGCTTAGCAGCACCCGACACCCGTCATCCACAGACCATGGATGACTTGTTTGTTTAATTGTTTGGTTGAGTAGTTGGTTAGATTATTTGGTTTGAATTGAATTTGTTTGGTGAAATGAATGGACTTGATTGATGTGTGAATGGCGTGGGCCTTCACTAGACCGGGGATAAGGCTAGGCCTCGTCCCATTTCTTAGTATCGTGCCGTTATGCCGCCGAAATTTTCTAAAATCTGTTAGAAAAATAAAAATATCATTTTTATTGTGTAAATGAACTGAATAGAAATTCATGTGTTGAAATAAAATATTTTATCGTTAAAAATATAATTTTTAACGTGAATGTGAATAAATAAATATTCATTTACAAACCGGACGGTTTGTTTATGTACACCTATTTGAAGGACGTTGAATGGGACGATAAATTTTACACATCGCCCAACTGCACAAATAAAATCTGTGTTTGATTGTTTGAAACCCCACACGGGTGTTGGGATGAAATTTGAAGTTCACTCATCCTGATTGATTAAATATGTCAATCGATTGATTGACAGGCTATTATAAGCGTTAGATATCTATATTTGATGCTTATACCGTGTAGTGCACTTTGGTTGATGGTTGATTATTTTTCAATGCTATTATATACGTGTGATGTATGAAAATCCATATAACTAATATTATATGGTGATTGATTGGGCCTTATTCCAATTTAGAAAATAAAGAATAATACAAAATAAAGGTTCATGTGTTGACCGTACTCATCCGTTGAGATTAGTCATGTGTTGAACGAAATATTTTAATAATAAAATTTACATCTTTATCAATATAAAATAAAGGTTCATGTGTTGACAGTACTCATCCGTTGAGATTAGTCATGTGTCGAACGAAATATTTTAATAATAAAATTTACATCTTTATCAATATAAAATAAAGGTTCATGTGTTGACCGTACTCATCCGTTGAGATTAGTCATGTGTTGAACGAAATATTTTAATAATAAAATTTACATCCTTATCAATATAAAATAAAGGTTCATGTGTTGACAGTACTCATCCGTTGAGATTAGTCATGTGTCGAACGAAATATTTTAATAATAAAATTTACATCTTTATCAATATAAAATAAAGGTTCATGTGTTGATAGTACTCATCCGTTGAGATTAGTCATTTGTTGAACGAAATATTTTAAAAGTAGAAATATTTGAAATAGAGATATTTGAATAGGAAATATTTGAAAAAGAAATATTTGAAATAGAATATTTGAAAATAGAAATATATGAAGCCGTGTTGATTAGATTGACGCCATTTTGACGTGAACGATATTTACATCGATTTTATTCATTTTAAAATGAATATTGAAAAGTGATTTCGAAATCGAATATTTTGAAATGAAATTTGAACTGAATTGATTAGAAAACCAATTTGAATTGAATCGAATAGAAAACCAATTTGAATTGAATCGAATAGAAAACCAATTTGAATTGATTGGATTAGAAAACCAAATTGAATTGAATCGAATAGAAAACCAATTTGAATTGAATCGAATAGAAAACCAATTTGAATTGAATCGAATAGAAAACCAATTTGAATGGAATGGATTAGAAAACCAATTTGAATTGAATGGATTAGAAAACCAATTTGAATTGAATCGAATAGAAAACCAATTTGAATCGAATAGAAAACCAATTTGAATTGAATCAAATAGAAAACCAATTTGAATTGAATCGAATAGAAAACCAATTTGAATTGAATCGAATAGAAAACCAATTTGAATTGAATGGATTAGAAAACCAATTTTGTAACAACCCGAATTTTAAACAACGTGTTAAGACAAGAATCAAGGCAGAATTAAATTATAAAATCTGAATCAGGATAAACGGGTTGCGCCATTGCATTCGTCTCGGAAAAATACGCGAAATAGAGTCCGAAATTTCGTAAATCGGAGTCCGTATGACCCAGTTAAGGCCCAACGAAGTTTCACGAAAATTCAAATCCGAAAACAGATTTGAAATTCAGCCCAAAAAGAGAGGCGGGAAAAATTCCCGCCAGACACCCAGGGTCGACACCCATGTCGACATGGGTGTCGACCCCTCCCCAGGGGGTCGACATGGGTGTCGACCCCGGGGTCGACCCCCCCTGTAGAACCCCGACCTGGTGCACCTGCTTGTCATGTTGGCTCGGTTTTGGAGGCTTGTGACGATTTTGGATTGCTTGGATTCGATCTAGGGTTAATCCTATGGCCTAAAATGCTCCTAAACTCTATAAAAAGACCCTAACCCCCTAACCTAAATCACTCAAACTCTCTCATGCCACGAAGTGCTGCCCAAATGCCAAGTGATCATGGCCTCCATCTCCAACTCCAAGAGACTATGCATGCAAATCGGATCCGAATCGAAAGGTGCAAGCTTGCTACACCAAATCGAGGCTCGATCAACATTGCTACGACGATTTCATGACGGTTCTTCATCAAAGGAGTCACCTTTCATCGTCAAGACGATTCAGGCGCACCCTCTAAGCCTCGCTATGTAAGTTCTAGCTACTTGTAGATTCTAACGGTGGTTCTAATGTGACATGGGATAAAATGAGACGGAATATAAGTGTGCCAGCCTATTTGAACCTTGTCATGTCTCTTTTGCTTGAACCTATGACTTTTGGCTATGCTTAGTGACTAAATCATGCTATTCATGTTATGATTAACCTAGTTTATCTTGCAAGTTTGAATCTTTATCTATGGAATGTTAGCATGAACCTTTGGGAACCACTTGACTTGTGAAACATGGGCAAAGACTTGACTTTGGGGCTTATGCATGTAAATGAACCCAGACCCCTTACGTATCATGCATGTTTGTGGCCAAATTCACTTATGATACTATGCATGTTTGTGGCCAAATTCCCTTATGAAACTATGCATGCTTGTGGCCAAATTCCCTTATGATACTATGCATGTTTGTGGCCAAATTCCCTTATGATACTATGCATGTTTGTGGCCAATATGTTGGCATAATACCCTACTATGTGACTCGCTTCCACTTGGGTTGGAAACACGTTTGGGTAGTTTAGGAAAAACGTGGGTATGACATGAAAAACTTGACATGGGGTTTAAATGAGAACATGACATTCATGATACATTTAAATATGGTCATGACACGTGGGAAAACATGGAACTTGAACTAGACATGGGTGGGTTGTAAGTGTAATATGACACTAGACAAAACATGAAAATGGCCAACTCGAGGTTGGGTTGAGTTTGTAGCATAAATCTACCCGGACCCGCCCGGCTTAACTAGTGGCTACAAACAATAGGATCCAATGTGAGAAGTTGGTCATGTCGCGCTTAAGACCCGAGGTTAGACTAGGTTGTGGTGTAAAACTACCCGGACCCGCCCGGCTTAACTAGTAACCACAACAAGGTCTAATGTGAGAGGTTGAGAGTGCATTAATTAAATTAATGCCACATGATAAGGTTAAGTAAATTTGACTAATGACACTTAACCGATATGACAGGAATGGGTAGGTTAAGTGGGACCGGGCTTGATTTCTTAATGACACTTAACCATACAAGACAATTAGGGGATGGGGTTAAGTAATTTACGCTTAACTAATCCGACTTGGTAATTAGATGGGGTTAAGTAATTTACACTTAACTAATCCGACTTGATAATTAGATGGGGTTAAGTAATTTGGACTTAACTAATCTAAACACGGTAATTAGAGGGGGTTAAGTAACCTATACTTAACTAATCTAAACACGGTAATTCGATGGGGTTAAGTTAAACACTTAACCAATCTAAACTTGGTAATTCAATGAGGTTAAGCAACCAATACTTAACCAACTTAACATGATAATTTAATGGGGTTAAGTAACTTATAACTACCAATTATACATGATGATTTGATGAGGTTAAGTAACCTATACTTAACCAATCTATCATGTGGACTTGATAGGGTTAAGTCACAAGACCTTTTGAATATACTTAACCCTTGTAGTACGATTAGTGGATGAGGTTAAGCTAACCCATACTTAACCAATCCAACTCGATGATCTGATGCGATTAAGATAATTTATGCTTAATCAATCTAACACGATAATCTGATAGGGTTAAGACAAACCAATACTTAACCAATTTGACTTGATAGGGTTAAGTCATGCGCTTCTTGGTATACTTAACCACCTTGTAGGGCTAAGCCTTGAACTTAAATACTTAGCCAATCTTGACATGATTCGTAGGCGGGCTAAGTCATGAACCTGAATAACAACACCTAACCCAATAGACAAAACCCTAGTTAGAGGAACTAGGTAGAAAATCGTGGTTAATCAAGGGTAACGGGGAAAAGAAGCTAAGTGGTAAACCTTAGTTAAGTATAACTAAGTAATAATTCTTAGCCAAGGACATGGGACTAGTTCATGAATGGATGAGTAACCCGATATGGTAGGTCATCGCTTAAACACACGAGGAGGAGCAAATTATCCGACTTGGATAAAGGCTCCAACGAACTGGGTGACGAAGCGGTAGCTTCGGGGGACGTAAGGGTACTCTTGGTATCCCTCAGTGAGGTGGCAGGTGGTCCATGAAACCCGTCCTCACAGAGGTTAAGGTCTGCGATAGAAGAGCCAAGAGTATGCCTTGGTTGCTATGCGAGCGACCTAAAGACTGGGATGGATTAGCGTGGAGTCGACGATACTTGTTTTTTCCCTGGATAGCACGTCGCTGACTACCTACCATCTTTAGTCAATCGTGTACGAACAGAAAGGCAGAGAACCCCCCACAGACCATGTTCTAGCTATCGAGTCATGGGTGAGGTTGGCCCATAGGAAAGTGGGGCTATAGAGGGGCCGGGATGTGGTTCTCAAACATGATTTTTCTTGGATTGCCTTTCAGTAGTTGAGGGAGGGGTCACGTGGGACCATAGCCACGGATACAAAAATAGACCTTGATATCTGCATCAGTAGACGACTTAAAGCTCCCGGCCGAGTTCCGTATTTCTTGATTTGCCCTGGCACGGAACTCGGATGGCACATTGAGGAACATGTGCGTCTAGACATGGAAAATGATTCACGATACATACGCGGGATAAAGGGCGCGGTTGACGGGTGGCATAATCCCTTGTGGTCCTAGGTGGCTTGAACCCAAACCGAGACACAGAAACGTTCATTAGGTAGCATAATCCCTAGTGGCCCTAGGTGGCATAAATCCTAAGTGAACACGCGATAGTTCATGGTAAGAAAACATAACTAGATCAAGGGTAGCAGTCCAAAACAACTTCAAGGATAAAATGGTACTACTTTGAGATGGTATAGATTTACATGGGAAAGCCCGTACGGCCTACGGCAAAGGACTGAACTTATACATGGAAAGAAACATACGAGTTGGGGAAACCTACATATGCTATATATTAGGTTGACATGGACCATTACATGACATTGGGCAAGGGACATTCATAGTTAACACATGACGCGGGTCGGGATACTAGTACGAGAGGTGCAGAGCAAATACATACATGATAAATACCATGGGATGTTAGACATGATAGATACCTTGGGGTAGTATACTTGAAAGGAACCTGACGATGTGATACCTTGATTTATCTTGACACCGTAGTTTATTATGATACCTTAGTTTATCTTGCTACAGTAGTTCATCCAGTTATCTTGGTTTAGCTTATCTATCTTGTCGGCATTCTTATGTTTACTTTCAGTTTATGCATGTCATGTTACCTTTACCTGTTTTTATACTGGAAGTAGATAGGACTTACCAGTCTTTATGACTGACCCCGTTTTGTTTCGCCTCTTTGTCTTCCGTTCCCCCCCCAGGTTTTCAGGGAGGAAACACTGTTATTTTGTTCGGACTTCTTCTGCTTGAAGGTCATCGTGCAAGGCTTGGACTTCTCTTGGCTATGGCTACCTTACTGTTTTATCTGGGGAATAATTTATGAAAAAGGTTTTATGCTTCTTTACCATTGCAAGACAGGTTTTGATGTATTCTGATGTAAAAGGCTTTAGACCTTATTTTATAAGGTAATGAAATTTGTTTTACTTCCGCTGTTTTATATATGTTCTGTCTAGTAATATTTCTGTGCATGTTTACCTCGATAATGCTTCACCAAACCTAGTGCATTCCCTTTGTGAGTGACCCTAGCGGAGGTGGGGTGTTACATTTCAGAGCAGAAGGTTACCAGACTGGGCAAAAGTTTTTAAAATCTTCTGAAAACTATTTGAAAAACCGTTTACAAAGAAGCATTTTTCAAGAAAAGGTTTTAAAGGCTATTCCCCAAAAGCCATTAGCACTATCCTTTGATTCCTTGATTGAATCTCTTTTCCTTTCTTTCCTCCATCTGTAGTCACAGTAGTTCTAACTGTGACTAATCTTTGTCTAGCCACGTAGTTGTTTTCCGTACGATGGAGGTGGTTCTCGAGAGACCTGTTGCCGTGGTACAAGGAAGGATAATAAGAGTAAGGATAAAGGACGCGAGCTTAAGGATAAGCAACTTGTTGGTATGGCTTAGTCCATCAAGGAGGACAAGGACAAGATCATCGGAGAGGGCAATTGTACGCTCCCATTTCTAGGGTACCTAAAAGAGATGGTACCGTTTCTGGTAAAGGTTTAGTCGTTCTTTTCTATCATCCCGTCCAGACTTTGTCTTGATCATCGTATCATTTAAGTCTGCTTGGATAGTTGAGTCTCTGCACCTTAGTACTAGCATGGTAGAGGATCCCAGTTTTTGTCCCAAAAATCTGGTTGGAGAGTTGGTCATTTCTTCATGACTTGTTTATGACATGTCTCGGCTACGGATAGATTCTAGGGATAAAGTGGTCACCCAATAAGGGGTGCCATTCTCGGTTTTGGAAAGAGGGTAGTTAGACTCTCGACTCACCTTGGTAATACCCTCGAAGTCTCGTATAACCTTTTGGGTTCTGTCATGGTTAGTTACCTAGAATCTCGGGATGCAGTTATTGGTAATCCGTTCGAATAGAATTCGCCGCTAAGGCGGATGGTTCGTTTCGCTTATGCATGAGTTATGGGAATCACCCTAGTAAGTACTCTTGGCAACATGGATTGGCATCGGCAAACGAGATCCAGAATTCTCTAGTGAATTTTGGAGAGCTTGCATGAGTAAGTGGATACGTTTGAGCCAAGTATACTAGGGAAAGGATAAGTGAAAGTGGAATAAGAGGCGACAATGAAATGAGTTCTAACTCATATCTTGGAAATAGGAATCAAGGAGCTACGAAATCATGGAGTTAAAAAGATGGTCAAGGCACCGAGGAATTAAGCTCAAGGAAACGCGACTTAGAAGACGTAAGGCTAGACACGCGCATCGTACCTCTTTTTAAAGAGTGTATCCTTGATCCCTGGTTTTTCCTGTAGAGCTTGCTCGCATGTTATCTTTTGGTGAATATCCTCTCGGTCCTGTTTCTGTTGCAAACCCCGTAGGGAGTTTACCTTGTTTATCTCCTCGATCCTATCGTGAGAACCTTAGGTAGAATCCTATGGATGTAAACATGTGTTTGAAACATGTTATGATTGATATGGTTGCAAATGGTTGCAAGTGGTTGCTCGTGGATGCGCGAATACACATTAGATACTAGATCGACACACTCACATTTCATATTGCATATGCACGAGTATTTATACCTGTTTATGGATGAAATTGAATGTGTTATCATGTGGATGTTGCATATGAATGAATGGTTGTGCACACATATAGTGTTTATATGACTAGGACTATTTGCATACATGTTGGATTCATGGCACAAAACATAATTTGCATTAGAAGATCATTCAGGCCTGATCATTAGCATTAGCTAAGGAACATATACACACACTTTCCTCAATGTGTTCATAAAGCATTAGAAGCCTTTTAAGGACCATGGTTGCTTGTGGATGATGTTTTGAGTAGATGGATGATGGATGGTAGGATACGTTCTTCCTAACTTGGAGATTTCGGGGACGAAATCCTTAAAGGAGGGGAGGATGTAACAACCCGAATTTTAAACGGGTTAAGACAAGAATCAAGGCAGAATTAAATTATAAAATCTGAATCAGGATAAACGGGTTGCGCCATTACATTCGTCTCGGAAAAATACGCGAAATAGAGTCTGAAATTTCGTAAATCGGAGTCCGTATGACCCAGTTAAGGCCCAATGAAGTTTCACGAAAATTCAAATCCGAAAACAGATTTGAAATTCAGCCCAAAAAGAGAGGCGGGAAAAATTCCCGCAAGACACCCAGGGTCGACACCCATGTCGACATGGGTGTCGACCCCTCCCCAGGGGGTCGACATGGGGGTCGACCCCTGGGTCGACCCCCCTGTAGAACCCCGACCTGGTGCACCTGCTTGTCATGTTGGCTCGGTTTTGGAGGCTTGTGACGATTTTGGATGGCTTGGATTCGATCTAGGGTTAATCCTATGGCCTAAAATGCTCCTAAACTCTATAAAAAGACCCTAACCCCCTAACCTAAATCACTCAAACTCTCTCATGCCACGAAGTGCTGCCCAAATGCCAAGTGATCATGGCCTCCATCTCCAACTCCAAGAGACTATGCATGCAAATCGGATCCGAATCGAAAGGTGCAAGCTTGCTACACCAAATCGAGTCTCGATCAACGTTGCTACGACGATTTCATGACGGTTCTTCATCAAAGGAGTCACCTTTCATCGTCAAGACGATTCAGGCACACCCTCTAAGCCTCGCTATGTAAGTTCTAGCTACTTGTAGATTCTAACGGTGATTCTAATGTGACATGGGATAAAATGAGACGGAATATAAGTATGCCAGCCTATATGAACCTTGTCATGTCTCTTTTGCTTGAACCTATGACTTTTGGCTATGCTTAGTGACTAAATCATGCTATTCATGTTATGATTAACCTATCTTGCAAGTTTGAATCTTTATCTATGGAATGTTAGCATGAACCTTTGGGAACCACTTGACTTGTGAAACATGGGCAAAGACTTGACTTTGGGGCTTATGCATGTAAATGAACCCAAACCCCTTACGTATCATGCATGTTTGTGGCCAAATTCCCTTATGAAACTATGCATGCTTGTGGCCAAATTCCCTTATGATACTATGCATGTTTGTGGCCAAATTCCCTTATGATGCTATGCATGTTTGTGGCCAATATGTTGGCATAATACCCTACTATGTGACTCGCTTCCACTTGGGTTGGAAACACGTTTGGGTAGTTTAGGAAAAACGTGGGTATGACATGAAAAACTTGACATGGGGTTTAAATGAGAACATGACATTCATGATACATTTAAATATGGTCATGACACGTGGGAAAACATGGAACTTGAACTAGACATGGGTGGGTTGTAAGTGTAATATGACACTAGACAAAACATGAAAATGGCCAACTCGAGGTTGGGTTGAGTTTGTAGCATAAATCTACCCGGACCCGCCCGGCTTAACTAGTGGCTACAAACAATAGGATCCAATGTGAGAAGTTGGTCATATCGCGCTTAAGACCCGAGGTTAGACTAGGTTGTGGTGTAAAACTACCCGGACCCGCCCGGCTTAACTAGTAACCACAACAAGGTCTAATGTGAGAGGTTGAGAGTGCATTAATTAAATTAATGCCACATGATAAGGTTAAGTAAATTTGACTAATGACACTTAACCGATATGACAGGAATGGGTAGGTTAAGTGGGACCGGGCTTGATTTCTTAATGACACTTAACCATACAAGACAATTAGGGGATGGGGTTAAGTAATTTACGCTTAACTAATCCGACTTGTAATTAGATGGGCTTAAGTAATTTACACTTAACTAATCCGACTTGATAACTAGATGGGGTTAAGTAATTTGGACTTAACTAATCTAAACACGGTAATTAGAGGGAGTTAAGTAACCTATACTTAACTAATCTAAACACGGTAATTCGATGGGGTTAAGTTAAACACTTAACCAATCTAAACTTGGTAATTCAATGAGGTTAAGCAACCAATACATAACCAACTTAACATGATAATTTAATGGGGTTAAGTAACTTATAACTAACCAATTATACATGATGATTTGATGAGGTTAAGTAACCTATACTTAACCAATCTAACATGTGGACTTGATAGGGTTAAGTCACAAGACCTTTTGAATATACTTAACCCTTGTAGTATGATTAGTGGATGACGTTAAGCTAACCCATACTTAACCAATCCGACTCGATGATCTAATGCGATTAAGATAATTTATGCTTAATCAATCTAACACGATAATCTGATAGGGTTAAGACAAACCAATACTTAACCAATTTGACTTGATAGGGTTAAGTCATGCGCTTCTTGGTATACTTAACCACCTTGTAGGGCTAAGCCTTGAACTTAAATACTTAGCCAATCTTGACATGATTCGTAGGCGGGCTAAGTCATGAACCTGAATAAAAACACCTAACCCAATAGACAAAACCCTATTTAGAGGAACTAGGTAGAAAATCGTGGTTAATCAAGGGTAACGGGGAAAAGAAGCTAAGTGGTAAACCTTAGTTAAGTATAACTAAGTAATAATTCTTAGCCAAGGACATGGGACTAGTTCATGAATGGATGAGTAACCCGATATGGTAGGTCATCGCTTAAACACACGAGGAGGAGAAAATTATCCGACTTGGATAAAGGCTCCAACGAACTGGGTGACGAAGCGGTAGCTTCGGGGGACGTAAGGGTACTCTTGGTATCCCTCGGTGAGGTGGAAGGTGGTCCATGAAACCCGGCCTCATAGAGGTTAAGGTCTGCGATAGAAGAGCCAAGAGTATGCCTTGGTTGCTATGCGAGCGACCTAAAGACTGGGATGGATTAGCGTGGAGTCGACGATACTTGTTTTTGCCCTGGATAGCACGTCGCCAACTACCTACCATCTTTAGTCAATCGTGTACGAACGGAAAGGCAGAGAACCCCCAACAGACCATGTTCTAGCTATTGAGTCATGGGTGAGGATGGCCCATAGGAAAGTGGGGCTATAGAGGGGTCGGGATGTGGTTCTCAAACATGATTTTTCTTGGATTGCCTTTCAGTAGTTGTGGGAGGGGTCACGTGGGACCATAGCCACGGATACAAAAACAGACCTTGATATCTGCATCAGCAGACGACTTAAAGCTCCCGGCCGAGTTCCGTATTTCTTGATTTGCCCTGGCACGGAACTCGGATGGCACATTGAGGAACATGTGCGTCTAGACATGGAAAACGATTCACGATACATACGCGGGATAAAGGGCGCGGTTGACGGGTGGCATAATCCCTAGTGGTCCTAGGTGGCTTGAACCCAAACCGAGACACAGAAACGTTCATTAGGTAGCATAATCCCTAGTGGCCCTAGGTGGCATAAATCCTAAGTGAACACGCGATAGTTCATGGTAAGAAAACATTACTAGATCAAGGGTAGCAGTCCAAAACAACTTCAAGAATAAAATGGTACTACTTTGAGATGGTATAGATTTACATGGGAAAGCCCGTACGGCCTACGGTAAAGGACTGAACTTATACATGGAAAGAAACATACGAGTTGGGAAAACCTACATATTCTATATATTAGGTTGACATGGACCATTACATGACATTGGGCAAGGGACATTCATAGTTAACACATGACGCGGGTCGGGATACTAGTACGAGAGGTGCAGAGCAAATACATACATGATAAATACCATGGGATGTTAGACATGATAGATACCTTGGGGTAGTATACTTGAAAGGAACCTGACGATGTGATACCTTGATTTATCTTGACACCGTAGTTTATTACGATACCTTAGTTTATCTTGCTACAGTAGTTCATCTAGTTATCTTGGTTTAGCTTATCTATCTTGTCGGCATTCTTATGTTTACTTTCAGTTTATGCATGTCATGTTACCTTTACCTGTTTTTATACTGGAAGTAGATAGGACTTACCAGTCTTTATGACTGACCCCGTTTTATTTCGCCTCTTTGTCTTCCGTTCCCGCCCCCCAGGTTTTCAGGGAGGAAACACTGTTATTTAGTTCGGACTTCTTCTGCTTGAAGGTCATCGTGCATGGCTTGGACTTCTCTTGGCTATGGCTACCCTACTGTTTTATTTGGGGAATAATTTATGAAAAAGGTTTTATGCTTCTTTACCATTGCAAGACAGGTTTTGATGTATTCTGATGTAAAAGGCTTTAGACCTTATTTTATAAGGTAATGAAATTTGTTTTACTTCCGCTGTTTTATATATGTTCTGTCTTGTAATATTTCTGTGCATGTTTACCTCGATAATGCTTCACCAAACCTAGTGCATTCCCTTTGTGAGTGACCCTAGTGGAGGTGAGGTGTTACAAATTTGAATTGAATCGAATAGAAAACCAATTTGAATTGAATCGAATAGAAAACCAATTTGAATTGAATCGAATAGAAAACCAATTTGAATTGAATCGAATAGAAGAAAACCAATTTGTATTGAATGGATTAGAAAACCAATTTGAATTGAATCGAATAGAAAACCAATTTGAATTGAATCGAATAGAAAACCAATTTGAATTGAATGGATTAGAAAACCAATTTGAATTGAATCGAATAGAAAACCAATTTGAATTGAATCGAATAGAAAACCAATTTGAATTGAATTGAATAGAAAACCAATTTGAATTGAATCGAATAGAAAACCAATTTTAATTGAATCGAATAGAAAACCAATTTGAATTGAATCGAATAGAAAACCAATTTGAATTAAATCGAATAGAAAACGAATTTGAATTGAAATGAATATACAATGAATTTGATTTGAATTGAATATATAATGAATTGAATTGAATTGAATATATAACGAATTCGAAGGGAATTGAAAACGAATTGAAATGAATTCAAATTGAATTGAAATTTGAATTGAATAGAAATGAATTCTAAAACGAATTTATAAAAAAAATTCAATTTTGATTTGAATTGAAATGGAAGTTGAAATTGTTTTTGAAACGAATTTAAAACGATTTATAAAATTCGTTCTAAATAGAAATCGGTGAAATATTTATTATATATATTATATATATATAATATAATGGCCTAAATAGAATGCGCCGCGTCGCGGCAGTTCGCGAATTTCGACCATTAACTTCGAACGGACATTACGGGAGATCCAACCGTCGGATTCTCCTAAAACCGGAACCGTTGGGTTCGTATCGAAAAGAGCTTTCTAACGAATATTAGAAATTTGAAATCTAACGGTTGGATTTGGAGATACGTCCAAATCAAATTTGAAAAAGGTCGTTGTAAGTGCAGTTCGATGGCCATTGGTGGAAATCGACTGTACGGGCATTGATAAAATTATTAAAAATATCAATAATTTGTGTAAAATCATAAGAAATGATTTGGGAAAAATTGGGATGAAAAACTCCACATTTGAAAAGATGAAAATAGATTTTTATCAAAATGAACTAGTTTTGAACTAAAATTAAACCCGTTTATTTTTAAATAAATAAACTGGATTTGAAATGGGTTTTAAACAGAATTGATTTGTGGGTTTATCGTGAACGGTGTTTTCAATAACATTTGTTCTTTAACCCGATAATAAATAGAATGTGATTTGGGTTTATCGTGAACTGTGTTTTAAATAACACTAGTTCTTTAACCCAGTAAAAGGAGTTTTAATGAATCTGCAATTAGATTGAAATGGGGAATTGATAATTTAAATTATCAAATTTAGAAATTGAGCGAGAATGGAGTATCACCAGTTTTGCTCCAAAGCGATAGTTAAATCTTTAATTAGATTTGAACGTGAAATGGTAATTAATTTTATCGATAACACCCCGGTGTAAGATATGGAGTATTACCAAGTTTGCTTCATGGGATGAATAGGTTGGGATTGGGAAATAAAATAAATAATTACTTCGGTGTGGTTCGTTAATCCCGACAAGTTTGGAAAACCATAATTTGGTTTGAAATGACATCCAAAGAAAGATTAAAGGATAATTTTTAAAGAATTTATCTTGGATAAAATTAATGGGAACCTTTCCCTGAGAATATGAATTGGAATGAGGCGTATGTTGTATTTGTGTAACATTTGTTTTTAATATACGCGGGTTGTTCGGAATGGCCGGGTTTATACCCATTCTGAATAACCGATTCGACGATATGTCGAAGATGAAGACGGTGGTTGAAGACCGGAAGTCTTCACATCGTTTGGGTGATTACTGATGATCTTCATTGGGCTGTACACCCAAGATGAGGGAATCAGTTGGTGGTCATCCACACGTACTTGGAGATCGATGGATATGCGAGAAAAGTGCCTCCGGTTTTGTTCAGACCCGGAACAAACTTGTAAATGGATTGTGTGTCTGACATTGGATTTTATTCTGTGTTGATTGATTTCTGTTAAATATATATCTGTTTGGCGACGGAGAATTTATTCTCTTGCTTAACGCCCTTCTCTGAGACGTACGAGCTTAGAGGTTATATATCGATAGATATCAATCGCATGGTATGAATTGCCTGTGTGGCACGCTGAGTTGCATGGATCAAGGCTTCTGTTGAAAAGCAAAGTCTTGTGGTTGATGATCAAAGCACGGCCTACGTGGCGTAGCTTTGTGTATAGTGTGGATTCGCGAGCCTCACACCTCGGTATGAGTCAAAAACGGGATAAGGACCCAAGGAGTGCATGACGTTTCTTTCTAGATATGGTGGTGTCAGTGACTTACCAGCCCTGACATTTATATACTTTTCACCTATGTGGTTGTTGGAATGCGAGGCGCCTCGATTATAGGTCTGTAAGGACTGGGAAACGTGTGTTCAGGAATAACTAATCCTCTAACGTAAGTGAGGACCGGCCTTGGAGGATCCAGGATTGCCCAGAGTGTGTAGTCCTGAGGCATTTGCTAGAGTGTCTCGAACGCGGAGAGGAGCTTGCCCCTTGCCTCGACTCATGACGGAAATCCAATTTCCAATACGTGCATTTCGGTTTTAATTGTAGAACTAGTATGGCGACATAGTGGTATGGGACATTCATGCCGCCTATGATTTATATTTATGATTGAAATTGTTTTGACACTATACACTTATTATAGTATCAAATGATTTGTTCTAAACGTACCAAGCATGTTTGGTTGTTATAAGGTAAAACCCTATCCTCCGGCTTGCGTTGCATTGTGTGATGGGACCTAGGTCTTATAATAGCTTCATTTTTCGAAAAGCATTGCGTTGTTTATTCTATGCACTGGTATTCTTGGGAGGAAACCCGTTCCGTGTTATACGGCGTGGTCCCTTGAATTACTCTCTTTTAAAGTAAAGCTTTAAATAACTGTTTTAGTTCTCAAACCAGTCACATGACTGACCTGAAGTTTATTATTTTAACCTAAACTCTGGGTGCTCCTATTTTCGACACGGGCATCTAGTAGTTTTGGTTTTGCAGATTTATATTCACAGGATCCTGGTTTACAGCTGGAATGATATCCGGAAAGCTCTGTATCCGTATATCACCTTCAGTTGTGCTTTGTATTATTTTCCGCTGCTATGTAATTTATTGTAATCTCTGATAATTATCGAATGTAATTTATTCATTTATACTCTGTATATTCTTGTATCTGATGGAATTGTTGTAATAGCAATGAAATATTCTTCCGTCTGCATTCTGATTTGTCCTGTTCTCAAACGATCAGGGGTTTCGAACGGTCTAGATCGGTTTAACGACTGATTCGGATCGAGCGAAATTCCCGGCCGTTACATTTGGTATCAGAGCTTTGGTTTACAGAGCTCGAGAACAAGACACATTAGAACCATACGAAAGAATTCATCAGATGTTGGATTAGTAACATCCAATTAGAATGACTCGTTAGAGATAGGATCAGTAGTATCCTAGAACGAGTGTGAAGAGTATATTTTTAAAATGAAACCAATTTTTGTTTTGAAAATTTAAATCTCTTTATACGTATTTGAATATTCATTTATTTTGAATTTGGACAATCGATTATATATAGATTTCGCGTATACGCGTCATGAACGTATAGTCGAAGTTTTAATATACTGGATAGATATAGAGTCACCTTCTAGACACCCGGGGATAATTCTGATGATGTGGCCACATCATCAGTATTTATGTTCGTATTTCGAAGGTGTGATTTCTATATATTTCCATTAGACTTGTGTGAGAACCAAAACTTATATAGTTAGAACACATTGTTGTGAATTGACATCAAAAACATGGTTTTCTGTATATGTACCAAATTTTATGGATTTGAAACTCTAATTCACTAATTGGAAGATGTTTGTGTTGTTTGTTTATTTGTTTGATAATATTGAGCCATTATGCCTAATTGCATCACATATTGAATTGTATTGAAAATTAGTTGCATTTGCTTGCATATACATGTATATCCATTGAACAGGTCATAACAAGGAGGCTAGAGCAGAGAATAAAATTTGTTTGCCCGACAAACAGGTACATATTTACTATAATTTACTGTTTTGTTTGGGTGATGATGATTTTATGTGCCTATTAGCTAGCCGCTTGGCTTTTTCTTTTTCATTTTGAGATCAGAAGGCCTATATGGCAATTTCGGGATTTTCCCGTGGCTCCCGGTGCAGGGGAGGTTATGGCGAAATTTTTCGAAAATTTAGGGTGTTAGCCAAATTTTTGAAGAATTTGAAAATTCTCAGAAACTGAAAAGTTGGAGAATGGAAGCCAGATCGAACGTAGAGTTGATTAATCAAACCACTTTCGACTTTGTTCCTTTTCGGGGACGAAAACTTTTAAGTGGGGGAGATTGTAATAACCCGAAAATCTGGGCCAGTTTAAAAATTTTATTTTGGCAATTTTAGCGAATTTTTAACATTTAAAATGAATTATTTTAAATAATATCGACGAGAAATTTATTTTGAATATAATTAGAACGTATATATTATATACGTCGTCGTTAGAATATAAATAATTATATATAATTATAAATAGAATTGAAAATGGCGTGGAAGTTCGATTATTCGATTTCAAACTTCAATTGAACATACCGGGTGCAAAACAATCCGGATTTTAGTGAAACCAAAAACATTAGGATCTAATTGAGGATATCTTTCCAACGAATCCGAAAAATCAAAATTTCATAGCGGGAATCAAAAGATATGTCCAGTTGAAAATTCTGAATAGTCGCTATGGAATTCAGGCCCTTAAAAATGGGAATTTTGCAAACAACCTCGGATTTCGACGAAACCACTTTTGTTGGATCCGCAGTGTTAAATTATTGCTAGATTCCAAATTTCATAATTTTTTGACTCAATATGTGAGCGTGGCAAAGGAAAATACGTTTGACCAGTTTCAGTTGATTTTAATCAACTGGAAAATGGCCATTTTCCAAACGATCTCAGAATTCGACGACACTAGTTTTGTTAGGACCGTATCGTCAATACGAAGCTAGAAAATATTTTTATTGAATTTTTAGAGGTTGTATGTGACCCGGTAAATTGAAATACGCGTTCAAATCCAATATATAGAATTATATGCTGATTTTAACGAAAACTGATTATAACGATCGAACCAGCCTACGATACTTATCCCATTGTGTTCGGAATGGGGGTAATACGCTATGGACGACAGGCGATGGGCCTCGTTTAGAGGTTGTATGTAAAAGTCAACTTTTTGAATTAAATAATTAATTAAAATAATAAAATAAACCGCCCCCTTTCCCTCTCTATATTCTTTCTGCCCCCCTTCTCGTTTTCATTTCGAACAGGAAAAAGAAAAAAAAAGAAGAAGAAGACGACGAGGCGGAGAGGAGCCTCCGCCCTCCCGAAGGACCACCGCGCCACCTCCAAACCCCCCTCCCTCCTCGATCGATGCGTCGCAGCCCCCCCTAACCCAGCTGTTGCTCGAATCCAAACCCCCCTACCTCCTACCGCCGACCACCGCGAAGCCCCCCCTGAACTCGAACCGCCCCCTGCTCCATCCCCTGAGCGACGCGAAGAGCCCCCTCTCTCTCTCCAGTTTTCATCTGTAAGTTTTTATTTTTTTTTACTTTCCTTTATTCGTTTTCCTTTTCTGCTTTTACTTTAAATTCGAATTAGTTAAGACGATATTTTTAAACTAGAAAAGACGATATTTTTAAAATGGATAGGGCGTGATTTTTACATATGTAGTGGGTTAAAAATATGATTTTTATATTTTTTACGAATTAAAAATATGATTTTTATATTTTTAAAGTATTAAAAATATAATCTTTATTATGTAGAAGATGTAAAAATATGATTTTTGTTTATGTAGAGAATTAAAAATATAATTTTTACATGATAGGAATATTAGGAATATCATCTTTGTATATGTAGCGAAATAAAAATCTGATTTTTATTATATATACGTTGAAATAAAGAGGTGATTTTTATAGTAACAAAATCTTTATAAAGTAAAAATAAGATCTTTATATTTGAAAAGGCGAGATCTTTATATAGATAGCAGCGATGTAAAAATATAATTTTTATCTATATAGGAGCGGTGTGAAAATAGGATTTTTATACATATAGCGTGGTTATAAAAATTCGATTTTTATATATTGAATATGTAACAACCCGAAAATCTGGGCCAGTTTAAAATTTTTATTTATTTTGGCAATTTTAGCGAATTTTGATTATTTAAAATGAATTATTTTAAATAATATCGACGAGAAATTTATTTTGAATATAATTCGAACGTATATATTATATACGTCGTCGTTAGAATATAAATAATTATTTTAAATTATAGAAGGAATTGAAAATGGCGCGGTAGTTCGATAATTCGATTTCAAACTTCAATTGAATGTACCGGGTGCAAAACAATCCGGATTTTAGTGAAACCAAAAATAATAGAATCTAATTGATAATATCTTTCCAACGAAACCGAGAAATCAAAATTTTATAGCGGGAATCAAAAGATATGTCCGGTTGAAAATTCTGAATAGTCGCTATGGAATTCAGGCCCTTAAAAATGGGAATTTTGCAAACGACCTCGGATTTCAACGAAACCACTTTTGTTGGGTCCGTGATGTCAAATTATTGCTAGGTTTCAGATTTCATAATTTTTCGAATCAATATGTGAGTGTGGCAAAGGAAAACGCGTTTGACCAGTTTCAGTTGATTTTAATCGACTGGAAATTGGCCATTTTTCAAACGGTCTCGGAATTCGATGAAACTAGTTTTGTTAGGACCGTATCGTCAATACGAAGCTAGAAAATATTTTTCTGAAATTTTTCGAGTTAGTATGTGACCCCGGTAAATTGAAATGCGCGTTCAAATTCAATATATAGAGTTATATGTTGATTTTAACGGAAACTGTTCGAAACGATCGAATCAGCTTGCGATACATATCCCATTGTGTTCGGAATGGGGGTAAAACGCTATGGACGACAGGCGGTGGGCCTCATTTCGAGGTCGAAAATAAAAGACAACTTTTTGAATTAAATAATTAAAAATATATATATATCCTTCTCTTCTACCCTTAAATTCTGCTGGCCCTCCCCCCCTTTGATTTTCAATCGGCATTCAGAGAAAAAAAAAAGGAAAAAGAAAAAAAAAGAACCCAACCGCGAACGATGGCCAGCCTCCCTCCACCCTCCTTCGCCGAAGTCGCCACCGCCAGTCGGAGGTCCCCCTCCCCTCCTCACGAGCGACGCCCGAACCCCCCTAGCCTCGCGATGCTGAAGACGACGCCGCCTCCTCCAGGACCGCCGCGTCCAAGCCCCTCCTCCTCAGGTGGCCGGCGCCTCCTCCCATGCGAGCCCCCCTCTTCTCCGATAGAAAAACCGTACCCCCAAGGGCCCAATCCCCAAATCGATGAACACCCGCCCCCTCCAGCACCTCGCGCGGCCTCCCCCTTCACCTCAGGCGCACCCCCCTCGGACGAGCAAGCGAACAAGCCACCCCCTTCTTCCATTTTACAGTAAGTTTGTTTTTATTTATTTTAATTCTGAAATTTCGATTTTTATGTATTGAAAGGACTGGATTTTTATAGTGTTAAAAACTGAATTTTTAAATGGTTAAAAACAGAATTTTTATGATGTTAAAGATTAGATTTTTATTATAGGAAAGTTTTGATTTTTATTTATATGAAGGTATCATTTTATTCATATAAAAATATGGTTTTTACCATATGAACAACAACCTAACAATGTGATTTTTATAGTTGAAAAGGCGATATTTTTATATTATAGAAAGGCTAAAAATATAATTTTTATATAATATAGATAATAAAAATTCGATCTTTATTATGTAGGAAATATAAAAATATGATTTTTATATTTTTAAAGTAATAAAAATATGATTTACATATTTTTAAAGTATAAAAAATATAATCTTTACTATATGGAAGATGTAAAAATATGATTTTTGTTTATGTAGAGAATTAAAAATATAAATTTTTACATGATAGGAATATTAGAAATATCATCTTTATATGTGTAGCAAAATAAAATTGTGATTTTTATAATGATGAATTTGAAAAAGACGATATCTTTAAAATTGAAAAGGCGAAATCTTTTTATATAGAATAGTGTGATAAAAATGGAATTTTTATCTATATAGTAGCGTTGTAAAAATTCGATTTTTATATATCGAATAGCATAGTAAAAATTCGATTTTTATATATTGAATAGCATAGTAAAAATTCGATTTTTATATATCGAATAGCATAGTAAAAATTCGATTTTTATATATCAAATAGCATAGTAAAAATTCGATTTTTATATATTGAACAACGAAGTAAAAAATCGATTTTTATATATTGAACAACGAAGTAAAAATTCGATTTTTACATATGTAGTGGCTACGGGCAACGAAAGTGACGAAAGGCGAGAACGGCGAAGATTTCTATAAATGAAGTGTCGTGAAGTTGGGATAGCTATCGGTGAGAACTTCTCAATCTTCAATCTCTTTTTCTAGTTATATATATACTAGGATGCAGACGGTGTTTAGTAGCACCCGACACCCGTCATCCACAGACCATGGATGGCTTGTTTGTTTAATTGTTTGGTTGTGTAGTTGGTTAGATTATTTGGTTTGAATTGAATTGTTTGGTGAAATGAATTTGATTTGATTGATGTGTGAATGGCGTGGGCCTTCACTAGACCGGGGATAAGGCTAGGCCTTGTCCCGTTTCTAGTATCGTGCCGTTATGCCGCCGAAATTTTCTAAAAATAAGTTAGAAAAATAAAGATAACATTTTATTTAATAAATGAACCGAATAGAATATTCATGGGTTGAATAAAATAGTTTGATCGTTAAAAATATAATTTTTAACGTGAATGTGAATAAATAAATATTCATTTATAAACCGGACGGTTTGTTTATGTACACCTATTTGAAGGACATTGATTGGGACGATAAATTTTACACATCGCCCAACTGCACAAATAAAATCTGTGTTTGATTGTTTGAAACCCCACACGGGTATTGGGATGATATTTGACGTACACTAATCCCGATTGTTTAGTTGTATGTCGATCGATTGATTGACAGACTGTTATAAGCGTTGAATATTTACATTTGATGCTTATACAGTGTAGAATGCACTTTGGATGATGGTTGATTATTCATCGTTGTTGATATATACACGTGTTGTAGAAAATCCATATAATTAACATTATATGGTAATTGATTGGGCCTCATTCCAGTTTCGAAAAAGAAATATTTGAAATAAAAATATGTGAAATAGAAATATTTGAAAATAGAATATTTGAAAAAGGAAATATTTGAAAAGAAATATTTGAGATAGAAATATTCGAAATAGAATATTTGAAAATAGAAACATATGAAGCCGTGTTGGTTAGATTGACGCCATTTTGACGTGAACGATATTTATATCGATTTTATTCATTTTATAATGAATATCGAAAGTGATTTCAAAATCTGATTTTTTGAATATAAATGAATTCGAATTGAAATTGAATATAAATGAATTCGAATTGAAATTGAATAAATGAATTCGAATTGAAATTGAATATAAATGAATTCAAATTGAAATTGAATATAAATGAATTTGAATTGAAATTGAATTGAATTGAATTAGAACTGAAATTGAATTAGAAATCAATTTGAATTGAAATCGATTTGAAATGAATTTAAAACGAATTTATATTGGAATATTCAATTTTGATTTGAAATTGAACATGAAGTTGAAACCGTTTTGAAAATGAATTTAAAACGATTTATAAAGCACGTTTTAAATTGAAATCGACGAAGTATATATTATATATATAATATAATGGCCTGAATAGAACGCGCCGCGCCGCGGCAGTTCGCGAATTTCGACCATTGACTTCGAACGGATATTGCGGGAGATCCGACCGTCGGATTCTCCTAAAACCGGGACCGTTGGGTTCGTATCGAAAAGAGCTTTCTAATGGATATTTGAAATTTGAAATCTAACGGTTGGATTTGGGATTATGTCCAAATCAAATTTGAAAAAGGTCGTTGTAAGTGCAGTTCGATGGCCGTTGATGGAAATCGACTGTACGGGCCTTGATAAAATTATTAAAAATAGTAATAATTTGTGTAAAATCATAAGAAATGATTTGGAAAAAATTGGGATGAAAAACTCCATATTTGAAAAGATAAAAATAGATTTTTATCGAAATGAACTAGTTTTGAACTAGAATTATAATTCTATTTATTTTTAAATAAATAAATTGAATTTAAAAAGGGTTTTAAAAATAATCAGAATTTCCAATGATTGCATTGGAGTGGATTTGAATCGAAATTGTCTTCGGAATATTTCGATGTTGGAATTCGTGATTATACAGATGTTGTTATGGAAATTTGAAAGATATAGATATATATATCGTTATTTCCAATACGATATCTGTTGGTCGTAGAATTTGATATTGAATATAAGTCGATATATTTTCTATTCAGAGCCTTGTATTTAATATCAAATGTGATTTGGGTTTGTCGTGAATGGTGTCTTCATTAACAATGTTCTTGAATCCAGTTGAGAAAAAGATTGAATCTTTTTATTTAGATTTAATGAAGTGTACCAATTAAATAATATTTAATTGAATTGATATTGATTTTTGGGTTTATCGTGAACAGTGTTTTAAATAACACTTGTTCTTTAACCCGATAATTAATGTGATGTGATTTTGGGTTTATCGTGAACCGTGTTTTAAATGACACTGATTCTTTAACCCAGTTAACGATTAAAACTAAGTGGAGTTTTAATGAATCTTTAATTAGATTGAAAAGATCGAGAATGGAGTATCACCAGTTTTATTCCAAGCGATAGTTACATCTTTTAATTAGATTTGAACGTGAAATGGTAATTGAATTTGCCGATAACACTGTGGTGTTAGATATGAAGTATTACCAGTTTTACTTCATGGGATGAATAGGTTGGGATTGGGAAATTAAAACAAATGATTACTTCGGTAAGTTTCGTTAATCCCGACTAGTTGAATCGAAATTCAAAAGGATAGATTAAAGAATAAATATAAAGAATTTATCTTTGATAAAATTAATGGGAACCTTTCCCTATGAATGTGAAATTTAGAAACTAACTGTCGGTTAGCTAAGTAGAATGGTTTCCTGGATATTGATCTGATGTTGGTTTCGGCCTTCGGGGTTAATATTTGGGGAATTATTCTCTTGATTAATTTACGGTTAGTGACTGATGAATTGGAATGAGGCGTATGTTGTGTTTGTGTAACACTTACTTAAAATATACGCGAGTTATTCGGAAAGACCGGGTTTATCCCATTCTGAATAACTGATACGACGATAAGTCGAAGATGAAGACGATGGTCGAAGAACGGAGGTCTTCACGTCGTTTGGGTGATTACTGATGATCTTGATTGGGCTGTACACCCAAGAAGATGGAAACAGTTGGTGATCGTCCAGACGTGCTTGGAGATCGATGTATATGCGGGGTACTAGGTGCCTCCGGTTTCGTTCAGACCTAGAACGGACTTGTAAATGGACTGTGTGTCTGACATTGGATTTTAGTCCGTGCGATTGATCTCTATTAAATATATATCTGTTTGGCGGCGGAGAATTTATTCTCTTGCTTAACGCCCTTCTCTGAGACGTACGAGCTCAGGGGTTATATATTGATGGATATCAAACGCATGGAGTGAATTGCCTGTGTGGCATGCCTAAGTGGCAATTGATCGAGGCTTCTGTTGAAAAGCAAAGTCTTGTGGTGATGATCAAAGCACGGCCTTTGTGGCGTAGCTTTGTGTAATGTTTACTTCGCGAGTTTCGCACCCCGGTTGTGAACCAAAAACGGGAGAGGACCTCAGGGAGGGCATGCGTTTCTTTCTAGCTAGGGTGGTGTCCGTGACCTTCCAGCCCTGACATTTATATACTTTTCACCTGTGTGGTTGTTGCTGTTGCGAGGCGCCTCGGTTAGATCGGACGATCCGGGTCCGATGGAGCCATTCGTTGGCTCATTTACGCCCCAAAGGGCGGGGAAACGCAGTGTTCAGGCATTTTAATCCACATCGGTGGACCGGCCCTGTCGCTCCAAGGGCCCACCTGAGTCTGGGTCCTGAGGCTCGGGCTAGAGAGTCTCGAATCGGTTGAGGACGATCCCTGGCCTCGGTTCATAGATGGAAATCCAATTTCCAAATACGTGACTTTGCGATTTTGATTGTATAACCTATATATGGCGACATAGTGGTATGGGGTATTCATGCCGCCTATGATTGATACTTATGATTTGAAGTTGTTTTATACACTATACATTTATAATAGTATCAAATGATTTGTTTTAAACGTATCAAGCATTCTTTGGCTGTTATAAGGGAAAACCCTATCCCCCGGCTTGCGTTGCATTGTGTGATAGGACCTGGGTCTTATAACAGCTTCATTTTTCTTTATTTAGCATTGCGCTGTTTGTTTTATGCACCAGTATTCTTGGGAGGAAACCCGTTCCGTGTTATACGGCGTGGTCCCTTGATTTACCTAACTTTAAAAATAAAGATTAACTGTTTTAGTTCTCACACCAGTCACATGACTGACCTGGAGTTTATTGTTTTGACCTAAACTCTGGGTGCCCTTATTTTGACACGGGCAGCTAGTAGTTTTGGTTTTGCAGATTTATATTCACAGGATCCTGGTTTACAACTGGAATGATATCCGGAAAGCTTTGTATCCGCATATCTACTTCTAGTTGTGTATTGTATTATTTTCCGCTGCTATGTATTTAAATGTAATTTAAATCTCTGATATTTCTGTGTAATATTCATTTATACTCTGTATATTCTTGTATTCTGGTGCATTGTTGTAATATACAATGAAATGTTCTTCCGTCTGCGTTCTGATTTGTCGTGTTCTCAAAACAATTCGTTCTTTCTCTTCTCTTCGGAGACCGGGGGAGTTCGGGTCGTTTCATCGTGGTATCAGAGCTTTGGTTTACAAAGCTCAGAGAATAAGGCACATTAGAACCATATGAAAGAATTCATCAGATGTTGGATTAGTAATATCCAGTGAGAGTGACTCGTTAGAGATAGGATCAGTAGTATCCTAGAACGAGTGTGAAGAGTATATTTTTCAAATGAAAACAATTTTGTTTGAAAATTTAAAATCAATTATTCGTATTTGATTATTTATTTCATATTGATTAGGACAATCCAATATATAAAGATTTTGCGTATGCGCCTAGCTAGCGTGTATTCGAAGTTTTGATATATTGGATAGATATAAAGTTACACTCTAGTCACCCGGGGGTGATTCTGATGATTGATATATCATCATCAGAATTTATATTCGAGTGACGAACGTGTAATATCTATATATTTCCTATTGACTGGTGTGAGAACCAAAAATTAGATAGGGCCTATTGTTGTGATTTGACATCAAAAACATGATTTTTGTATATGTATCAAAATTATGAATTTGAAACTCTAATTCACTAATTGATTGATGTTTGTGTTGTTTGTTTATTTGTTTGACAATTTTGAACCATTTAGCCTAATTGAACCAAACATGGAATTGTATTGAAAATTGGTCGCATTTGCTTGCATATACATGTGCATACATTGAACAGGTCATAGCAAGGAGGCTAGAGCAGAGAATAAAATTTGTTTGCTCGATAAATAGGTACATGTTTACTACATAATTTACTGTTTTGTTTGGGTGATGATGTAACGACCCAGAAAATCTGAACCAATTTAATTTTTTTAAATTGGCTAAAATAATGGATTTTAAATATTTAAAATAAATATTTTAAATAATGGCGATGAAAACTGAGTTTGAATCGACAATTGAAAACAAATATAATTAATTATAATTATAAACAAGGCCTGAAATGGCGTGGCAGTTTCAAAAATTGAATTCAAACTTTGTCGGACTGTACCGGGTGCAAAACAATCCGGATTTTAGTGAAACCAAAAACATTAGGATCTAATTGATGATATCTTTCCAACGAATCTGACGAATCGAAATTTGATAACGGGAATCAAAAGATATGTCCAGTTGAAAATTCTGAATAGTCGCTATAGAATTCAGGCCCTTAAAAATGGACATTTTGCAAACGACCTCGGATTTCGACGAAACCACTTTTGTTGGGTCCGGGATGTGAAGTTATTGCTAGGTTTCAAATTTCATAATTTTTCGAATCAATATGTGAGCGTGGCAAAGGAAAACGCGTTTGACCAGTTTTAGTTGATTTTAATCGACTGGAAATTGGCCATTTTTCAAACGGTCTCAGAATTCGACGAAACTAGTTTTGTTAGGACCGTATCGTCAATACGAAGCTAGAAAATATTTTTCTGGAATTTTTCTAGTTAGTATGTGACCCCGGTAATTTGAAATGTACGTTTAAAATTCAATATAGTGATTTAAATGTAAATTCAACGGGAACTGATTGTAACGATCAAATCAGCTTACGATACATATCCCATTGTGTCCGGAATGGGGGTAAAACGCTCTGGACGACAGTCGGTGGGTCCCATTTCGACTTCGAATAAAAAGTCAACTTTTAAATAGAAATTTAATAATAATAAATATTTATATAAACCCTTTTCTCTCTCTCTCTCCTCACTTTCTTTCTACCGTTCGAAATAAAAAAAAACCCCTAAAGCAATCGACGATGGCGCCACCGCCCTGACGACCCACGACCGCCGTGCTCCGCTCCACCCTCCGATCCCGCTCCTCTCCACCTCGACGCACCCGAACCCTCCCATCGCGATGCCCAATTCACGAGCCCCCACCTGAAGCATCGCGACGCCACGACCACCGAAGACGACCCACGACCGCCGTGCCCCCTCCGCTTCGCCTGCTCCTCCTCCTACCGCCGACCCTGACATCGCCCCCCCCTTCTTCGCAGGTTGCAGTGAGTCGTTTTTATTTTATTTTGATTCTAAAAATTTCAGTTTAAAATGATTTAAAAACTGATTTTTTTTAAAAGGATTTAAAAACTGATTTTTAAAAGGATTTAAAAACTGATTTTTTTAAAAGGATTTAAAAATCAGTTTTAAAAGGGTTTAAAACTGATTTTAAGTTTAAGATATAAATAGAAAAAGATTTGAACTTGGATAGAAAAGATCATATTTTTAAAATAGAAAAGACGGAATTTTTATTAAGTAAAAGAAGTAAGACATGATTTTTGTATTTTTAAAGTAATAAAAATATAATTTTTACATCATAGGAATATTAAAAATATAATCTTTATTTTTGAAAAGGCGGAATCTATATTTTTGAAATGCAATTTTTATATATTGAATAACATAGTGAAAATTCGGGTTTTTATATAGGTAGTGGCTACGGGCGAAAGCGACGAAAAGGCGAGGAAGGCGAAGATTTCTCTAAGTAAAGTGTCGTGAAGTTGGATAGCTATTGGTGAGAATTTCTCACTCTCCAATTTCTTTTTCTAGCTATATATTATATATATATATATACGCCCCTCGTCCACAAACCATGGACGATATTTATTGATTGAAATTGTTGTGAAAATTGATTGATAACGAGTGATTGTTTGGGATTGTTTGTGATTGATATTGATTGATTGTGGTTGAAAAATACCCGTTTGTGGTTGAGAAATATTTGGTTAAACCACATAGGATTAGTTTGTGGAAATGAAATAAATATATACATGCCGCCTGCGTGCGAACTAGATGCATGATCCCCATTGTCAAAAACCGCGAGGTTTTAAGGTAGAGCGAGGAGCCGTACTAGGGACGGTCCCGGTTTTAACTACCCTGCCGTTATGCTGCCGAAATTTTGAATAATATTCGTGTGTTTGAATTATTTTCATATGCTTAAACTATATTTATTCATTGTATAGAAAACATTCATGTGTTGAATTGATATTCATTCGTTGATTAGAAATTCATGTGTTGAATGGTGTTCATATTTTGAAATAAATTGTTTGATAATAAAAATCACATTTTTATCTATATATAGAAACTATAGAAAACATTCATGTGTTGAATTGATATTCATTCATTGATTAGAAATTCATGTGTTGAATGGTGTTCATATTTTGAAATAAATTGTTTGATAATAAAAATCACATTTTTATCTATATATAGAAACTATAGAAAACATTCATGTGTTGAATTGATATTCATTCGTTGATTATAAATTCATGTGTTGAATGGTATTCATATTTTGAAATAAATTGTTTGATAATAAAAATCACATTTTTATCTCTATATAGAAACTATAGAAAACATTCATGTGTTGAATTGATATTCATTCGTTGATTAGAAATTCATGTGTTGAATGGTATTCATATTTTGAAATAAATTGTTTGATAATAAAAATCACATTTTTATCTATATATAGAAACTATAGAAAACATCCATGTGTTGAATTGATATTCATTCGTTGATTAGAAATTCATGTGTTGAATGGTATTCATATTTTGAAATAAATTGTTTGATAATAAAAATCACATTTTTATCTATATATAGAAACTATAGAAAACATTCATGTGTTGAATTGATATTCATTCGTTGATTAGAAATTCATGTGTTGAATGGCATTCATATTTTGAAATAAATTGTTTGATAATAAAAATCACCTTTTATCTATATATAAAATCCTATTTTTGTCACCTATATGAACTATATAGAGAAATAGTGTTTTGAAATGAATTGTTTTACAATAAAAATCACATCTTTATTGTAGGCATAAATCGTTGAAATGTGAAGTGTTAAAAATAGCCACTTGTTCAAAATAAACATATATGAGTTGAAATATTCATTAATCAGCTAATGAAATGATTTGCACCTATTTATGTAACATTAGAATGAATGGTGTTTTTTTAAACCAAATAGAAATCAAATATGAAGTTGAATAGAAAATGATAAATGATAAGAACTGTATATATATGTACATGCATATTCATTGAACAGGTTATAGCAAAGGGGCTAGAGAAGAGGAATAAAATTTTGTGCCCGACAAATAGGTACACATTTACTGTTTTGTTTGGGTGATGATTTTATGAGCCTATTGGCTAGCCGCTTGGCCTTTTCTTTTTCTTTTTGAGATTAGAAGGACCGGGAAAGCTATTTGCGATTTCCCGATGCTCCCGGTGTAGGGGAGGTTATGGCGAAATTTTCCAAAAATTTAAGGCATTAGTGAAATATTTGAAGTGAAAACGATATTGAAATCATTGAATCAACTATATTTATATAACTATATAAATATAAATAAAATTAAAACGAAACGTGGCCGTGCAGTTCGCATTTTGAAACCGTGATTTCAAACAACTAGTACGGGGAATCCGACCATTGGATTTTCCCGAAACCTCAACCGTCGGGTTCGCCTTGGAAATATCTTTCCAACGGCACCAAACTTGTAAAAATCCAACGGTTGGATTGTCTGGAATGTTTAAATCAAATCTGAAGAAAAACAGCGCCAGAAATAATTATATTTATATATATATATAAATATAATTATATTTAATCGAATAACGACGCTGCAGTTCGTATTTTGAAATCGAAACTTCAAACGATTGTACCGGGAGATCCAACCGTCGGATTTTCCCGAAACTGGAACCGTTGGATTCGTTTTGAAAAGACCTTTCTAATGATGTAAATTTTGTGCAGATCCAACGGTTAGATTTTCAGATATGTGTAAATCAAATCTGAAGAAAAACAGCGCCACGGCCGCTTTATGGCCCGAAGCGTCGTTTTGAATAAATTAGCTATTTTAAAATAAATAAAAATAGCGATAAATAGTTATAAAATATCATAAGCGATATGGAATGGAAATAAACTGAATTTGCTCGATTTATGTGGCTTTTGATGGTTGAATTTGTTTGGTGTGAAAATTAAATTAAAGAACAAAATTGATGTTGTCGAATAATTTAACCATTGAAATAAATTGATTTGAAATTCTAAATATACGTGAATTATTTGAAATGGCCGAGTTAATTCTCATTTCAAATAATCGACCGACGATTGAAAGTCGAAGATGAAGACGGTGGTCGAAGACCGGAGATCTTCACCTCGTTTGGATGGTAACCGAGGTCCTGATTGGGAGGCATCCCGAAATATGGATAATGAGTGGTGATCGTCCAGACGTACGTGGTGATCGAAGGGCTTGCGAGGTATTTAGTGCCTCCGGTTTCGTTCAGACCCAGAACGGACTTGTAAATGGACTGTGTGTCTGACATTGGATTTTATTCTGTGTGGCATGCTAAGATGCAATGATCAGGGCTTCTGTTGAAAAGCAAAGTCTTGTGGTGATGATCAAAGCACCGTCTGTGTGGCGTAGCTTTGTGTACAACGTAAATTCGCGAGCCTCACACACCGGTATGAACCAGAAACGGGAGAAGGACCTCAGGGAGGGCATGCGTTTCTTCCTAGCTAGGGTGGTGTCAGTGACCTACCAGCCCTGACATTTATATACTTTTCACCTATGTGGTTGTTGCTGTTGCGAGGCGCCTCGGTTTGATCGGACGATCCGGGTCCGATGGAGTCATTCGTTGGCTCGTTTACGCCCCAAAGGGCGGGGAAACGTATTGTTCAGGCATAATAATCCACATCGGTGGACCGGCCCTGACGATCCAAGGGGCAATTGCGGCTGTTCCTGAGGCTCGGGCTAGGCAGTCTCGAATTCGGTAAGGACTATCTTTTGCCTTGGTTCATGACGGAAATCCAATTTCCAACTACGTGACTGTGCGGTTTTGATTGTATACCTATATATGGCGACATAGTGGTATGGGGCATTAATGCCGTCTATGATTGATAGTTATGATTTGTATTTGTTTTCAAACATATAAACACTAGCAATAATACCAAATGCCTTTGTTTTATTCGTATCAAGCATATTTTGGCCATTATAAGGTAAAAACTCTATCCTCCGGTTTGCGTTGCATTGTGTGATGGGAACTGAGTCTTATAACGGCTTCATTTTTATAAAAAGCATAGCGATGTATAAAAGAAATATTTGTTTGAAAGCTCTGGCAATCCAATGGAGTAAACCCGTTCCACGAAAGTGGCGTGGTCCTGTGATTTGCCAATTTATGTATGTGTTGAGTAGATTTCTCATACCAGTCCCATGACTGACTCGTAGTTTGTTTCACTTTCAAACTCGGGTGCCCCTTTTTCTACACGGGCAGCCTTGTATTCAGGTTTAGCTGGTTCTTTTTCTGGATAGCTGGAGCTGAAGATGGATTCTATCATTTATTTCTTTTTATGCTGTTCAGCTCCTATTGTACATATTTTGTTTATTTCCGCTGTAGACATTTATGTATAGTTGAACTGTATTTGTACTAAGTAAGATTCTGTATACTGTGTAACTCTGATGATTACTTTTATCCAGTATATTCTATTGTTCATTATCTGGTGTAATTATTTAATTTTGGTTCTGCTATTATCTGTTTCTGTGTTATATTCCAAAGATAACCCTTGTTTCCGTCTAAACGGGATTTCGGGTCGTCTCAACGTGGTATCAGAGCTTTGGTTAAGCTTAGTTCTGGAATATAACATTTGAACGAACTCGTCAGAAATAGAACCAGTAGTGTTCTAGGATGCATAACTCCATACCGATAGGATCAGTAATATCCTAGTATGAGTAGCAGAATGAAATTACACCTCGATAGACACATTTACATTCAAGTATTTGTCTCTATATTTTGAAATATCTTTTCTGTTGGCCTGACACTTGATCTGCTATTTGCAGAGGAACTAGAAAATGAGTGACAGAAACAGAAGAAGTAATACTGACCCGGATATAGAAGCTCTATTTATGAAATATAGAAATCTGGGTGGAAAACCTTTCTCGGGTGAAGAAGTAATTATGAAAACACAAGCTTGGATTCGTTCGGCTGAGAAAATCTTCGAAGCATTAAAGCTGAGGGATGACCAGAAAAGATTACTGGCCTCCTGGGCGCTCAAAGAAGAAGCTTTGTTCTGGTGGGATTCAGTTATTAAAGATAATCCAGAAGGTGATATCACCTGGGATAGATTCAAAGTGATTTTCTTAGAAAGATTTACTCCTCTCGAAGCAACTGAGCGACTATGCGATGAATTTTCTTATCTGATACAAGGAGACATGACAATTCCCGAATATCATAAGAAATTCAATGAACTTTCTCACTTTGCCCCTCATCTAATTGAAAATCCGAAGAGGAAGAATTTGAGATTTATCAATGGGCTTCAAAGGAAATATCAGAATAAAGTATTGGGGCATGTGAAGCTTCCTTTTTCAGAGATGATTTATATGGCTTATCAATATGAAGATCTAGATAAGAAAGGTATGCTACAGTACGAAGAGGAAGTCAGCTCTAGTAATAAAATTGAGTCTGAAACTGATCGTCCTGAGGCCAGTACAATGTCTGAAGTCAGTAAGGAGCCCGAAGTAAGTCGGAAAAGGGCCAGACCTGAGAAAGAATCAGCAATGACCGCTATGTGCTTAAACTGCAATCAAAAAGGTCATTTGTCCCGAAAATGTAAGTCCTTGAAATTGCAAAAGAAGGAGGGATCTAAATCAAAGAGCAAGGTTAAAGGAAATAGTAAATGCAATCTCTGCCATCAGGCTGGTCACGTAAAGCAAGATTGCTGGCAGTTGAAAAAGACTGAAATAGTTCAAGTGAATGAAGTGGCAGAAACTTCTGAGCCCTCAGCTATTCAGGAAAGGCCAGATGTTTTAGAAGGCACGCTAACTGTCAAAGACATCCCAGTTAAAGTACTGTTTGACACAGGCACGTCACGAAGCTTCATTGCAAAGGATGCAGCTAAGAAACTGGATTTGAATTTGAAAAGGCTCAAGGAACCCATGACTGTCCAGAATCCGGTTGGGGGTTCCATAGATCTCAGTTGGATTTGTGGAGTGCCGGTTTCCTTCTCTCGTTATCGGTTTCCTGCCATCGCAGTCGTCATGAATTTTAAAGAGTTTGATCTTATCTTGGGGTTAGACTGGTTGACCAAATATGAAGCTGAAGTTAAGTGCGCCGACAGAGTCGTAAAGGCAAAGATTAAATCAGGTGATTATATAACCATTCCCTGTGAAGGTCAGAATGCTAATAGAAAAGACTTCTGGGCAGCTTTGAATGTTTCTCCAACCCAAATAGAAAATGTCCCTGAAGTCATAGAGAATATTCCCGATCTAGTGAAAGACATCCCTGTCGTCAAAAATTATGCGGATGTGTTTGAAGAAGTTGTTCGCTTACCTCCGCAAAGAGAAATAGATTTCAAGATTGCTTTGATTCCCAATGCAAGGCCGGTAGTTCACGCTATTCGAAGAATGTCCTTAAAAGAGAAGGAGGAATTAGACAATCAAACACGACAGCTAGTATGGAAGGGTCTGATCAGGCCTAGTTTCTCTGATTGGGGCGCAGCTGTGGTATTTGTCCCAAAATCTGATGGTACTCTACGTTTATGTGTGGATTATCGTGATTTGAACAAGCAGACCATAAAGAATAAATATCCATTGCCGCGAATAGATGATTTGTTGGATCGATTAAATGGAGCACAAGTATTTTCAAGAATGGACCTAGCTACAGGTTTCCATCAACTTCGAATTGCCGAAGAGTGTGTTCCAATGACAGCGTTCAGAGGCCCCGACTTATTCTACGAGTGGTTAGTAATGTCGTTCGGCTTATGTAACGCTCCAGCTTACTTCGTCGATCTAATGAACAGAGTATTCAGAGGAGTATTGAATAAATTTGTTCTGGTTTTTATTGATGATATTCTAATCTTCTCTAAATCAAAGGCCGAACATGAAAAACATTTGGAACAAGTGTTAGAAATTCTGAGACGGAATGTATTAAAAGCCAAGTTTTCCAAATGTATATTCTGGCAAGATGAAGTGAAATTTCTGGGCCATGTTGTATCGAAAGAAGGAATCGTTGTGGACCCAAGTAAAATCACAGCCATTCAGAATTGGAAACAGCCCAGTACCCCCACTGAAGTCCGCAGTTTTCTCGGATTGGCTAGCTATTATCGGAAGTTCGTTAAAGACTTTTCGAAGATATCTGGTCACTTAACGAAGCTTACAAAGAAGCATTCTAAGTTCAAATGGACTCCAGAAAGTGAGGAGGCTTTCGAAGAGCTAAAGTTAAGACTAACGACCGCTCCAGTGTTAACCATCATCGATGGCAACCAGGATTTAAAAGTATGGACTGATGCTTCTAGAGAAGGTCTTGGCGCAGTGTTAATGCAAAGAGGCCAAGTAATTGCTTATGCTAGCCGTCAATTGAAGCCGCACGAGAAAAACTACGTAACTCATGATCTTGAGTTATTGGCTATTGTGTTCGCTTTGAAAATCTGGAGACATTATCTTCTGGGTGAGAGGTTTGAACTGTTTACAGATCACCAGTCGTTAAAGTATCTGTTCACTCAGAAGGACTTGAACTTGAGGCAGCAACGTTGGCTGGAGTTTCTTGCAGCATATGACTTTGAAATTATATACACTCCAGGGAAAGCCAATGTCGTGGCCGATGCGTTAAGCAGAAAGAATGTAATGATCGCCTGCTTTATTATCACGACATCCTTGATTGACAAAATATCTATTCTTCAGAAGGATGATAACTTTATTAAAGATATGATCAAGAGGATTCAGAAAGGCGAACCCTCGTGTTTTCAAATAGATAACGACGAGACCTTGAGGTTAAAAGGAAGGATTTGTGTTCCTGACATTCCTGAGCTAAAAAGGGAAGTGTTAGACGAGTGTCACAAGTCCAAGCTGAGTATCCATCCTGGTGTGGCCAAAATGAATAACGATCTCAAACGAACATTCTGTTGGAAGGCTATGAAAAGAGACGTTTCAATATACGTTAGCCGATGCCCTACTTGCCAGCTAGTTAAAAGCGACCAACAGAAATTGGCTGGATTGTTACAACCGCTAGAAGTTCCTGGTTGGAAGTGGGAGCATATTTCTATGGATTTCATTGATGGTCTGCCCAGAACCAGAAAAGGAAATGACAGTATTTGGGTGATCGTAGATCGTTTTACGAAGACCGCCCATTTCATATCTGTCAGATCAAACAGAACCGCTCAGAGTCTGGCGCAGATATACTTCAGGGAAATAGTTAGGCTACATGGAGTGCCACTCAGTATAGTCAGTGATAGAGATACAATATTCACTAGTAAATTCTCGGAGGCATTTCAAGTCGAGCTGGGAACAAAGTTAAACTTGAGCACCGCTTATCATCCTCAGACAGACGGTCAGACTGAGAGGGTGAATCGCATTTTAGAAGATCTATTGCGGGCTTGTGTTCTAGATTTCGGTGGATCATGGGAAGACCATCTGCGTTTGGCTGAATTCTCTTATAACAACAGCTACCAGGCGAGTCTGACAATGTCGCCATTCGAAGCATTGTATGGTAGACCGTGACGATCTCCTTCTTGTTGGGTCGAGCCTGGAAATAGACTTGTGTTAGGGCCTGATATGATTCGAGAAGCTGCTGACAAAGTCGATTTTATTAAGAAGCGATTACTCGCCGCTCAAAGCCGACAAAAGAGCTATGCCGATAAAAGAAGAAGAGATATATCCTTTGAAGTTGGCGACTATGTATATTTAAAAGTATCGCCGATGAGAGGAGTTATCCGGTTCGGTAAAACTGGAAAGTTAGCGCCCAAATTTATTGGTCCGTTTCCTATTCTGGAACGGATCGGAACTCTCGCTTACAGGGTCAAACTGCCTGATTGGTTGCCTGGAGTTCATGATGTATTTCATATATCTCAACTTCGAAAGCACGTTCATGATCCAGACTTGATCGTGGAAGAAGCAGCTCAACAGGACATTGAAATTACTCCAGAATTAGCCGTGAGACGTGAGCCGCTAAAGATTATCGGCAAAGAAACCAAAGATCTGAGGAACAAGAAGGTTCACTTAGTCAAAGTGCAATGGAGTTGAGATCCGCGAGATTGTACTTGGGAAACTGAGGAGATCATTCAGAAAGCTTATCCCAGATGCCGAGTAGATATCTCTGATTGACTCCGGTGCCAGGTACATTTACCCTACTTTGCACTACCATTCAATTCTCTACTCTATTGTTATTTTCTTTTCATAGATGTGCACTTTTAATTATATAGTCTGAGTGATTTTAAAGAGCATAGGATTTGATTAGTATATTTTTGAAGGGTAAAAACAAATTGGTTGTTGTATGATTGTAGATTTATCAAACCACTTTCGACTTTATTCCTTTTCGGGGACGAAAAGTTTTAAGTGGGGGAGATTGTAACGACCCAGAAAATCTGAACCAATTTAAAATTTTTAAATTGGCTAAAATAATGGATTTTAAATATTTAAAATAAATATTTTAAATAATGGCGATGAAAACTGAGTTTGAATCGACAATTGAAAACGAATATAATTAATTATAATTATAAACAAGACCTGAAATGGCGTGGTAGTTTCAAAAATTGAATTCAAACTTTGTCGGACTGTACCGGGTGCAAAACAATCCGGATTTTAGTGAAACCAAAAACATTAGGATCTAATTGATGATATCTTTCCAACGAATCTGACGAATCGAAATTTGATAACGGGAATCAAAAGATATGTCCAGTTGAAAATTCTGAATAGTCGCTATAGAATTCAGGCCCTTAAAAATGGACATTTTGCAAACGACCTCGGATTTCGACGAAACCACTTTTGTTGGGTCCGGGATGTGAAGTTATTGCTAGGTTTCAAATTTCATAATTTTTCGAATCAATATTTGAGCGTGGCAAAGGAAAACGCGTTTGACCAGTTTTAGTTGATTTTAATCGACTGGAAATTGGCCATTTTTCAAACGGTCTCAGAATTCGACGAAACTAGTTTTGTTAGGACCGTATCGTCAATACGAAGCTAGAAAATGTTTTTCTGGAATTTTTCTAGTTAGTATGTGACCCCGGTAATTTGAAATGTACGTTTAAAATTCAATATAGTGATTTAAATGTAAATTCAACGGGAACTGATTGTAACGATCAAATCAGCTTACGATACATATCCCATTGTGTCCGGAATGGGGGTAAAACGCTATGGACGACAGTCGGTCGGTCCCATTTCGACTTCGAATAAAAAGTCAACTTTTAAATAGAAATTTAATAATAATAAATATTTATATAAACCCTTTTCTCTCTCTCTCCTCACTTTCTTTCTACAGTTCGAAAAAAAAAAACCCTAAAGCAATCGACGATGGCGCCACCGCCCTGACGACCCACGACCGCCGTGCCCCGCTCCACCCTCCGATCCCGCTCCTCTCCACCTCGACGCACCCGAACCCTCCCATCGCGACGCCCAATTCGCGAGCCCCCACCTGAAGCATCGCGACGCCACGACCGCCGAAGACGACCCACGACCGCCGTGCCCCCTCCGCTTCGCCTGCTCCTCCTCCTGCCGCCGACCCTGACATCGCCCCCCCTTCTTCGCAGGTTGCAGTGAGTCGTTTTTATTTTATTTTGATTCTGAAAATTTCGGTTTAAAATGAGTTAAAAACTGATTTTTAAAAGGATTTAAAAACTGATTTTTTTAAAAGGATTAAAAAACTGGTTTTTAAAAGGATTTAAAAACTGATTTTTTTAAAAGGATTTAAAAACTGATTTTTAAAAGGGTTTAAAACTGATTTTAAGTTTAAGATATAAATAGAAAAAGATTTGAACTTGGATAGAAAAGATCATATTTTTAAAATAGAAAAGACGGAATTTTTATTAAGTAGAAGAAGTAAGACATGATTTTTGTATTTTTAAAGTAATAAAAATATAATTTTTACATCATAGGAATATTAAAAATATAATCTTTATTTTTGAAAAGGCGGAATCTATATTTTTGAAATGCAATTTTTATATATTGAATAGCATAGTGAAAATTCGGGTTTTTATATAGGTAGTGGCTACGGGCGAAAGCGACGAAAAGGCGAGGAAGGCGAAGATTTCTCTAAGTAAAGTGTCGTGAAGTTGGATAGCTATTGGTGAGAATTTCTCACTCTCCAATTTCTTTTTCTAGCTATATTATATATATATATATATATATATACGCCCCTCGTCCACAAACCATGGACGATATTTATTGATTGAAATTGTTGTGAAAATTGATTGATAACGAGTGATTGTTTGGGATTGTTTGTGATTGATATTGATTGATTGTGGTTGAAAAATACCCGTTTGTGGTTGAGAAATATTTGGTTGAAACCACATAGGATTAGTTTGTGGAAATGAAATAAATATATACATGCCGCCTGCGTGCGAACTAGATGCATGATCCCCATTGTCAAAAACCGCGAGGTTTTAAGGTAGAGCGAGGAGCCGTACTAGGGACGGTCCCGGTTTTAACTACCCTGCCGTTATGCTGCCGAAATTTTGAATAATATTCGTGTGTTTGAATTATTTTCATATGCTTAAACTATATTTATTCATTGTATAGAAAACATTCATGTGTTGAATTGATATTCATTCGTTGATTAGAAATTCATGTGTTGAATGGTGTTCATATTTTGAAATAAATTGTTTGATAATAAAAATCACATTTTTATCTATATATAGAAACTATAGAAAACATTCATGTGTTGAATTGATATTCATTCGTTGATTAGAAATTCATGTGTTGAATGGTGTTCATATTTTGAAATAAATTGTTTGATAATAAAAATCACATTTTTATCTATATATAGAAACTATAGAAAACATTCATGTGTTGAATTGATATTCATTCGTTGATTAGAAATTCATGTGTTGAATGGTATTCATATTTTGAAATAAATTGTTTGATAATAAAAATCACATTTTTATCTATATATAGAAACTATAGAAAACATTCATGTGTTGAATTGATATTCATTCGTTGATTAGAAATTCATGTGTTGAATGGTATTCATATTTTGAAATAAATTGTTTGATAATAAAAATCACATTTTTATCTATATATAGAAACTATAGAAAACATCCATGTGTTGAATTGATATTCATTCGTTGATTAGAAATTCATGTGTTGAATGGTATTCATATTTTGAAATAAATTGTTTGATAATAAAAATCACATTTTTATCTATATATAGAAACTATAGAAAACATTCATGTGTTGAATTGATATTCATTCGTTGATTAGAAATTCATGTGTTGAATGGCATTCATATTTTGAAATAAATTGTTTGATAATAAAAATCACCTTTTATCTATATATAAAATCCTATTTTTGTCACCTATATGAACTATATAGAGAAATAGTGTTTTGAAATGAATTGTTTTACAATAAAAATCACATCTTTATTGTAGGCATAAATCGTTGAAATGTGAAGTGTTAAAAATAGCCACTTGTTCAAAATAAACATATATGAGTTGAAATATTCATTAATCAGCTAATGAAATGATCTGCAACTATTTATGTAACATTAGAATGAATGGTGCTTTTTTAAACCAAATAGAAATCAAATATGAAGTTGAATAGAAAATGATAAATGATAAGAACTGTATATATATGTACATGCATATTCATTGAACAGGTTATAGCAAAGGGGCTAGAGAAGAGGAATAAAATTTTGTGCCCGACAAATAGGTACACATTTACTGTTTTGTTTGGGTGATGATTTTATGAGCCTATTGGCTAGCCGCTTGGCCTTTTCTTTTTCTTTTTGAGATTAGAAGGATCGGGAAAGCTATTTGCGATTTCCCGATGCTCCCGGTGCAGGGGAGGTTATGGCGAAATTTTCCAAAAATTTAAGGCGTTAGTGAAATATTTGAAGTGAAAACGATATTGAAATCAATGAATGAACTATATTTATATAACTATATAAATATAAATAAAATTAAAACGAAACGTGGCCGTGCAGTTCGCATTTTGAAACCGTGATTTCAAACAACTAGTACGGGGAATCCGACCATTGGATTTTCCCGAAACCTCAACCGTCGGGTTCGCCTTGGAAATATCTTTCCAACGGCACCAAACTTGTAAAAATCCAACGGTTGGATTGTCTGGAATGTTTAAATCAAATCTGAAGAAAAACAGCGCCAGAAATAATTATATATATATATATATATATATATATATATATATATATAATTATATTTAATCGAATAACGACGCTGCAGTTCGTATTTTGAAATCGAAACTTCAAACGATTGTACCGGGAGATCCGACCGTCGGATTTTCCCGAAACTGGAACCGTTGGATTCGTTTTGAAAAGACCTTTCTAATGATGTAAATTTTGTGAAGATCCAACGGTTAGATTTTCAGATATGTGTAAATCAAATCTGAAGAAAAACAGCGCCACGGTCGCTTTATGGCCCGAAGCGTCGTTTTGAATAAATTAGCTATTTTAAAATAAATAAAAATAGCGGTGAATAGTTATAAAATATCATAAGCGATATGGAATGGAAATAAACTGAATTTGCTCGATTTATGTGGCGTTTGATGGTTGAATTTGTTTGGTATGAAAATTACATTAAAGAACAAAATTGATGTTGTCGAATAATTTAACCATTGAAATAAATTGATTTGAAATTCTAAATATACGTGAATTATTTGAAATGGCCGAGTTAATTCTCATTTCAAATAATCGACCGACGATTGAAAGTCGAAGATGAAGACGGTGGTCGAAGACCGGAGATCTTCACCTCGTTTGGATGGTAACCGAGGTCCTGATTGGGAGGCATCCCGAAATATGGATAATGAGTGGTGATCGTCCAGACGTACGTGGTGATCGAAGGGCTTGCGAGGTATTTAGTGCCTCCGGTTTCGTTCAGACCCAGAACGGACTTGTAAATGGACTGTGTGTCTGACATTGGATTTTATTCTGTGTGGCATGCTAAGATGCAATGATCAGGGCTTCTGTTGAAAAGCAAAGTCTTGTGGTGATGATCAAAGCACCGTCTGTGTGGCGTAGCTTTGTGTACAACGTAAATTCGCGAGCCTCACACCCCGGTATGAACCAAAAACGGGAGAAGGACCTCAGGGAGGGCATGCGTTTCTTCCTAGCTAGGGTGGTGTCAGTGACCTACCAGCCCTGACATTTATATACTTTTCACCTATGTGGTTGTTGCTGTTGCGAGGCGCCTCGGTTTGATCGGACGATCCGGGTCCGATGGAGTCATTCGTTGGCTCGTTTACGCCCCAAAGGGCGGGGAAACGTATTGTTCAGGCATAATAATCCACATCGGTGGACCGGCCCTGACGATCCAAGGGGCAGTTGCGGCTATTCCTGAGGCTCGGGCTAGGCAGTCTCGAATTCGGTAAGGACTATCTTTTGCCTTGGTTCATGACGGAAATCCAATTTCCAACTACGTGACTGTGCGGTTTTGATTGTATACCTATATATGGCGACATAGTGGTATGGGGCATTAATGCCGTCTATGATTGATAGTTATGATTTGTAATTGTTTTCAAACATATAAACACTAGCAATAATACCAAATGCCTTTGTTTTATTCGTATCAAGCATATTTTGGCCATTATAAGGTAAAAACTCTATCCTCCGGTTTGCGTTGCATTGTGTGATGGGAACTGAGTCTTATAACGGCTTCATTTTTATAAAAAGCATAGCGATGTTTAAAAGAAATATTTGTTTGAAAGCTCTGGCAATCCAATGGAGTAAACTCGTTCCACGAAAGTGGCGTGGTCCTGTGATTAGCCAATTTATATATGTGTTGAGTAGATTTCTCATACCAGTCCCATGACTGACTCGTAGTTTGTTTCACTTTCAAACTCGGATGCCCCTTTTTCTACACGGGCAGCCTTGTATTCAGGTTTAGCTGGTTCTTTTTCTGGATAGCTGGAGCTGAAGATGGATTCTATCATTTATTTCTTTTTATGCTGTTCAGCTCCTATTGTACATATTTTGTTTATTTCCGCTGTAGACATTTATGTATAGTTGAACTGTATTTGTACTAAGTAAGATTCTGTATACTGTGTAACTCTGATGATTACTTTTATCCAGTATATTCTATTGTTCATTATCTGGTGTAATTATTTAATTTTGGTTCTGCTATTATCTGTTTCTGTGTTATATTCCAAAGATAACCCTTGTTTCCGTCTGAACGGGATTTCGGGTCGTCTCAGATGATGATTTTATGAGCCTATTGGCTAGCCGCTTGGCTTTTTCTTTTTCTTTTTGAGATCAGAAGGCCTGTATGGCAATTTCGGGATTTTCCCGTGGCTCCCGGTGCAGGGGAGGTTATGGCGAAATTTTTCGAAAATTTAGGGTGTTAGCCAAATTTTTGAAAATTTGAAAATTCTCAGAAACTGAAAAATTGGAGAATGGATGTGAGGGCCTGGAATTTCGCTCGATCTGAATCGGTCGTTAAACCGATTTAGGCCGTTCGAAACCCCTGATCGTTTGAGAACAGGACAAAACAGAACGCAGACGGAAGAACATTTCATTGTATTTCAACAATTCCATCAGATACAAGAATATACAGAGTATAAATGAATAAATTACATTCGATAAATATCAGAGATTACATTAAATTACATAGCAGCGGAAAATAATACAAAGCACAACTGAAGGTGATACACGGATACAAAGCTTTCCGGATATCATTCCAGTTGTAAACCGGGATCCTGTGAATATAAATCTGCAAAACCAAAACTACTAGCTGCCCGTGCGGAAAATAGGGGCACCCAGAGTTTAGGTTAAAACAATAAACTCCAGGTCAGTCATGTGACTGGTGTGAGAACTAAAACAGTTATTTAAAACTTTACTTTAAAAGAGAGTGGTTCAAGGGACCACGCCGTATAACACGGAACGGGTTTCCTCCCAAGAATACCAGTGCATATAGATAAACAACGCAATGCTTTTTCGAAAAATGAAGCTATTATAAGACCCAGGTCCCATCACACAATGCAACGCAAGCCGGAGGATAGGGTTTTCCCTTATAATAGCCAAACATGCTTGGTACGTTTAAAACAAATCATTTGATACTATAATAAGTGTATAGTGTCAAAACAATTTCAATCATAAGTATAAATCATAGACGGCATGGGTACCATATATCATGTCGCCATACTAGTTCTACAATTAAAACCGCAATACACGTATTGGAAATTGGATTTCCGTCATGAGTCGAGGCAAGGGGCAAGCTCCTCTCCGCGTTCGAGACATTCAAGCAAATGCCTCAGGGCTACGCACTCTGGGCAACCCCTGGATCTTCAGGGCCGGTCCTCACTTACGTTAGAGGATTAGTTATTCCTGAACACACGTTTCCCGGTCCTTACAGACCTATAATCGAGGCGCCTCATCCAACAACCACAAAGGTGAAAAGTATATATATGTCAGGGCTGGTAAGTCACTGACACCACCAAAGCTAGAAAGAAACGTCGTGCTCTCCCTGCAGTCCGTATCCCGTTTTTAACTCATACCGAGGTGTGAGGCTCGCGAATTCACGTTATACACAAAGCTGCCACGTAGGCCGTGCTTTGATCATCAACCACAAGACTTTGCTTTTCAACAGAAGCCTTGATCATTGCATCTTAGCATGCCACACAGGCAATTCATGTCATGCGACTGATGTCCATCGATATACAACCTCTGAGCTCGTACGTCTCAGAGAAGGGCGTTAAGCAAAATAATAAATTCTCCGCCGCCAAACAGATGTATATTTAATAGAAATCAATCAACACAGAATAAAATCCAATGTCAGACACACAATCCATTTACAAGTCCGTTCTGGGTCTGAACGAAACCGGAGGTACTTTCCTCGCATATCCATCCATCTCCAAGTACGTCTGGACGACCACCAACTATTTCCATCCTCTTGGGTGTACAGCCCAATCAGGATCGTCAGTAATAATCCAAACGATGTGAAGACTTCCGGTCTTCAACCACCGTCTTCATCTTCGACATATCGTCGAATCGGTTATTCAGAATGGGTATAAACCCGGACTTTCCGAACAACCCGCGTATATTAAAAACAAATGTTATAAGAACACAACATACGCCTCATTCCAATTTAGAATATTCTTTTATTCGCAAAATCACAGTCTTAGGGAAAGGTTCCCATTAATTTTATCCAAGATAAATTCTTTAAAATTTATCCTTTAATCTTCCTTTGGATGATCTATCAAACCAAATTATGGTTTTCTGAACTAGTCGAGATTAGCGAACCGTAACGAAGTAATTATTTATTTATTTTATTTCCCAATCCCAACTTATTCATCCCATGAAGCAAAATGGTAATACTCCATGTCTAATACTATGGTGTTATCGGTAAGATTAATTACCATTTCACGTTCAAATCTAATTAAAGATTTAACTATCGCTTTGGAGCAAAACTGGCGATACTCCATCCTCGCTCATTTCTAAATTTGATAATTTAGATTATAGATTTACATTTCAATCTAATTGCAGATTCGTTAAAACTCCTTTTATTGGGTTAAAGAACTAGGTGTTTAAAACACAGTTCCCGACAAACCCAAATCACATTCTATTTAATTCAAATCAAATATATTAGGAATTCCGATTATTTAAAACCCCTTTTTAAATCTAATTTATTTATTTAAAAACAAATCGGGTTTTAAATTTAGTTCAAACTAGTTCATTTTGATAAAAATCTATTTTTACCTTTTCAAATATGGAGTTTTTCACCCCAATTCTTTCCAAATCATTTCTTATGACTTTACTCAAATTATTACTATTTTTAATAATTTTATCAAGGCCCGTACAGTCGATTTCCATCAACGGCCAACGAACTGCACCTATAGCGACCTTTTCCAAATTTGATTTGGACGTAACTCCAAATCCAACCGTTAGATTTCGAATTTCTAATATTCGCTAGAAAGCTCTTTTCGATACGAACCCAATGGTTCCGGTTTTAGGAGAATCCGACGGTCGGATCTCCCGTAATGTCCGTTTGGAATAAATGGTCGAAATTCATGAACTGCCGCGGCGCGTTCTATTCAGGCCATTATATTATATATATAATATATATAATATATATTTCGTCGATTTCTATTTAAAACGAATTTTATAAATAGTTTTTAAATTCCTTTCAAAATTCATTTCAACTTCCAATTCAATTCGAATCAAAATTGAATTTTTCCTTATAGATTCGTTTTAAAATTCTTTTCTATTCAATTCAATTTGAATTCATTTCAATTTGCTTTCGATTCAATTTGAATTCGTTTTCAATTCAATTTCAAAGTCGTTTTCTATTCGATTCAATTCAAATTGGTTTTCTAATCGATTCAATTCAAATTAGTTTTCTATTCAATCCATTTCGAAATCGTTATATATTCAATTCATTTCGAAATCGTTATATATTCAATTCATTTCGAAATCGTTATATATTCAATTCATTTCGAAATCGTTATATATTCAATTCATTTCGAAATCGTTATATATTCAATTCATTTCGAAATCGTTATATATTCAATTCATTTCGAAATCGTTATATATTCAATTCATTTCGAAATCGTTATATATTCAATTCATTTCGAAATCGTTATATATTCAATTCATTTCGAAATCGTTATATATTCAATTCATTTCGAAATCGTTATATATTCAATTCATTTCGAAATGAATAAAATCGATATAAATATCGTTCACGTCAAAATGGCGTTAATCTAATCAACACGGCTTCATATAATTCTATTTTCAAATATTCTACTCGACAAATGAATACTTATCTTTTTTCTCCACACACGACTAATCTCAACGAATGAGTACTGTCCACGTGTGGCTATTTTTGTTATTTAAAATATTTTATAAAATTAAGGTATCTATCGTTTGATATTAAATCAGACTCCAACCGTAAATTAGTAAGAGAACGATTCCCTGAATATTAACCCCGAAGGCCGAAACCAACATCAGATTAATATCCAGGAGACCACTCATCTTATCTATTTTCCAGTCAGTTTCTAATTTTATATATGATAAAGATGTAGATTTTATTGTTAAAATATTTCGTTCAACACATGACTAATCTCAACGGATGAGTACGGCCAACACATGAACCTTTACTTTATAATGATAAAGAAGTAAATTTTATTATTAAAATATTTCGTTCAACACATGACTAATCTCAACGGATGAGTACAGTCAACACATGAACCTTTACTTTATATTGATAAAGATGTAAATTTTATTATTAAAAATATTTCGTTCAACACATGACTAATCTCAACGGATGAGTACAGTCAACACATGAACCTTTACTTTATATTGATAAAGATGTAAATTTTATTATTAAAAATATTTCGTTCAACACATGACTAATCTCAACGGATGAGTACAGTCAACACATGAACCTTTACTTTATATTGATAAAGATGTAAATTTTATTATTAAAAATATTTCGTTCAACACATGACTAATCTCAACGGATGAGTACAGTCAACACATGAACCTTTACTTTATATTGATAAAGATGTAAATTTTATTACTAAAAATATTTCGTTCAACACATGACTAATCTCAACGGATGAGTACAGTCAACACATGAACCTTTACTTTATATTGATAAAGATGTAAATTTTATTATTAAAAATATTTCGTTCAACACATGACTAATCTCAACGTATGAGTACAGTCAACACATGAACCTTTATATTATAATATCCTTTATTTTCTAAATTGGAATGAGGCCCAATCAATTACCATATAATGTTAATTATATGGATTTTCATACATCACACGTATATAATAGCATTGAAAAATAATCAACCATCAACCAAAGTGCACTACACTGTATAAGCATCAAATATAGATATCTAACGCTTATAACAGCCTGTCAATCAATCGATCGACATATTCAATCAATCAGGATGAGTGAACTTCATATTTCACCCCAACACCCGTGTGGGGTTTCAAACAATCAAACACAGATTTTATTTGTGCAGTTGGGCGATGTGTAAAATTTATCGTCCCAATCAATGTCATTCAAATAGGTGTACATAAACAAACCGTCCGGTTTGTAAATGAATATTTTATTTTATTCACTTCACGTTAAAAATTATATTTTTAACGATAAAACATTTTATTTTGACATATGAATTTCTATTCAGTTCATTCTTTAAATAAAATGATATTTTTATTTTTCTAACATATTTTAGAAAATTTCGGCGGCATAACGGCACGATACTAGAAACGGGACAAGGCCTAGCCTTATCCCCGGTCTAGTGAAGGCCCACGCCATTCACACATCAATCAAATCCATTCATTTCACCAAACAATTCAATTTCAATCAAATCATCTAACTAATTTTTGCAATCAAACAAACAAGTCCATGGTCTGTGGACGATTGTGTCGGGTGCTACTAAACACCGTCTGCATCCTAGTATAAATATATAACTAGAAAAAGAAATTGAAAGGTGAGAAATTCTCACCGATAGCTATCCTAGCTCCACGGCACTTCATTGATAGAAATCTTCATCGCTATCGCATCTTTGTCATCTTCGTTGCTGTAGCCACTACATATGTAAAAATCGAATTTTTACTACGCTATTCAATATATAGAAATCGAGTTTTTACTTTGACGTTCACTATATAAAAATCGAATTTTTACTACTATGTTATATAGATAAAAATTCCATTTTTACCTCGCTATTCTCTATATAAAGATTTTGCCTTTTCAAATATATCATTATAAAAATCACCTTTTTATTTTTCTACACATATAAAGATGGTATTTTTAATATTCCTATCATGTAAAAATTATATTTTTACTTCCCTACTTAAACAAAAATCATATTTTTACATCTTTTATATCGTAAAGATTATATTTTTTCTTACTTATATTATAAAAATATTTTTCCTACAACTATAATTAAAAATCGTTTCTTTACCTCGCCATTTTCAATTCTATTTATAACTATATATAATTATTTATATCCTAACGACGACGTATATAATATATACGTTCGAATTATACTCAAAATAAATTTTTCGTCGATATTATTTAAAATAATCTATTTTAAATGTTCAAAATTCGCTAAAATTGCCAAAATAAAAATTTTAAACTGGCTCAGATTTTCCGGGTTATTACAATCTCCCCCACTTAAAACTTTTCGCCCCCGAAAAGGAACAAAGTCGAAAGTGGTTTGATTATTCAACTCTGCGTTCGATCTGGCTTCCATTCTCCAACTTTTCAGTTTCTGAGAATTTTCAAATTTTCAAAAATTTGGCTAACACCCTAAATTTCCGAAAAATTTCGCCATAACCTCCCCTGCACCGGGAGCATCTGGGAATTTCAAATAGCTTCCCCGGTCCTTCTAATCTCAAAAAGAAAAAGAAAAAGCCAAGCGGCTAGCCAATAGGCTCATAAAATCATCATCACCCAAACAAAACAGTAAATTATGTAGTAAACATGTACCTATTTGTCGGGCAAACAAATTTTATTCTCCGCTCTAGCCTCCTTGCTATGACCTGTTCAATATAAGTATATGTATATGCAAGCAAATGCGACTGATTATCAATATAGTTCAATATTTGGTTCAATTAGGCATAATGGTTCAAAATTATCAAACAAATAAACAAACAACACAAACATCAATCAATTAGTGGATTAGAGTTTCAAATTCATAAATTTTGATATATATACAAAAAATCATGTTTTTGATGCCAATTCACAACAATGTGCTCTAGCTATATTAGTTTTGGTTCTCACACCAGTCTAATGGAAATATATAGAAAATCACACCTTCGAAACACGAACATAAATACTGATGATGTCATGACAATCATCAGTACCATCTCCGGGCGACTAGAATGTGATTCCATATCTATCCAATATATTAAAACTTCGAATATACGTTCATGACGCGTATATGCAAAACCTTTATATACTAGATTGTCCAAATTCAAAATAAATTAATATCAAATACGTATAAAACGATTTAAATTTTCAAAACAAAATTGTTTTCATTTGAAAAATATACTCTTCACACTCGTTCTAGGATACTACTAATCCTATCTTTAACGAGTCATTCTAATTGGATATTACTAATCCAATATCTGATGAATTCTTTCGTATGGTTCTAATGTGTCTTGTTCTCGAGCTCTGTAAACCAAAGCTCTGATACCAAATGTGACGGCCTGGAATTTCGCTCGATCTGAATCAGTCGTTAAACCGATTTAGGCCGTTCGAAACCCCTGATCGTTTGAGAACAGGACAAAACAGAACGCAGACGGAAGATCATTTCATTGTATTTCAACAATTCCATCAGATACAAGAATATACAGAGTATAAATGAATAAATTACATTCGATAAATATCAGAGATTACATTAAATTACATAGCAGCGGAAAATAATACAAAGCACAACTGAAGGTGATACACGGATACAGAGCTTTCCGGATATCATTCCAGCTGTAAACCAGGATCCTGTGAATATAAATCTGCAAAACCAAAACTACTAGCCGCCCGTGCGGAAAATAGGGGCACCCAGAGTTTAGGTTAAAACAATAAACTCCAGGTCAGTCATGTGACTGGTGTGAGAACTAAAACAGTTATTTAAAACTTTACTTTAAAAGAGAGTGGTTCAAGGGACCACGCCGTATAACACGGAACGGGTTTCCTCCCAAGAATACCAGTGCATATAGATAAACAACGCAATGCTTTTTCGAAAAATGAAGCTATTATAAGACCCAAGTCCCATCACACAATGCAACGCAAGCCGGAGGATAGGGTTTTCCCTTATAATAGCCAAACATGCTTGGTACGTTTAAAACAAATCATTTGATACTATAATAAGTGTATAGTGTCAAAACAATTTCAATCATAAGTATAAATCATAGACGGCATGGGTACCATATATCATGTCGCCATATTAGTTCTACAATTAAAACCGCAAAACACGTATTGGAAATTGGATTTCCGTCATGAGTCGAGGCAAGGGGCAAGCTCCTCTCCGCGTTCGAGACATTCTAGCAAATGCCTCAGGGCTACGCACTCTGGGCAACCCCTGGATCTTCAGGGCCGGTCCTCACTTACGTTAGAGGATTAGTTATTCCTGAACACACGTTTCCCGGTCCTTACAGACCTATAATCGAGGCGCCTCATCCAACAACCACAAAGGTGAAAGTATATATATGTCAGGGCTGGTAAGTCACTGACACCACCAAAGCTAGAAAGAAACGTCGTGCTCTCCCTGCAGTCCGTATCCCGTTTTTAACTCATACCGAGGTGTGAGGCTCGCGAATTCACGTTATACACAAAGCTGCCACATAGGCCGTGCTTTGATCATCAACCACAAGACTTTGCTTTTCAACAGAAGCCTTGATCATTGCATCTTAGCATGCCACACAGGCAATTCATGCCATGCGACTGATGTCCATCGATATACAACCTCTGAGCTCGTACGTCTCAGAGAAGGGCGTTAAGCAAAATAATAAATTCTCCGCCGCCAAACAGATGTATATTTAATAGAAATCAATCAACACAGAATAAAATCCAATGTCAGACACACAATCCATTTACAAGTCCGTTCTGGGTCTGAACGAAACCGGAGGCACTTTCCTCGCATATCCATCCATCTCCAAGTACGTCTGGACGACCACCAACTATTTCCATCCTCTTGGGTGTACAGCCCAATCAGGATCATCAGTAATAATCCAAACGATGTGAAGACTTCCGGTCTTCAACCACCGTCTTCATCTTCGACATATCGTCGAATCGGTTATTCAGAATGGGTATAAACCCGGACTTTCCGAACAACCCGCGTATATTAAAAACAAATGTTATAAGAACACAACATACGCCTCATTCCAATTTAATTCTTTTATTCGCAAAATCACATTCTTAGGGAAAGGTTCCCATTAATTTTATCCAAGATAAATTCTTTAAAATTTATCCTTTAATCTTCCTTTGGATGATCTATCAAACCAAATTATGGTTTTCTGAACTAGTCGAGATTAGCGAACCGTAACGAAGTAATTATTTATTTATTTTATTTCCCAATCACAACTTATTCATCCCATGAAGCAAAACTGGTAATACTCCATATCTAATACTATGGTGTTATCGGTAAGATTAATTACTATTTCACGTTCAAATCTAATTAAAGATTTAACTATCGCTTTGGAGCAAAACTGGCGATACTCCATCCTCGCTCATTTCTAAATTTGATAATTTAGATTATAGATTTACATTTCAATCTAATTGCAGATTCGTTAAAACTCCTTTTATTGGGTTAAAGAACTAGGTGTTATTTAAAACACAGTTCACGACAAACCCAAATCACATTCTATTTAATTCAAATCAAATATATTAGGAATTCCGATTATTTAAAACCCCTTTTTAAATCTAATTTATTTATTTAAAAACAAATCGGGTTTTAAATTTAGTTCAAACTAGTTCATTTTGATAAAAATCTATTTTTACCTTTTCAAATATGGAGTTTTTCACCCCAATTCTTTCCAAATCATTTCTTATGACTTTACTCAAATTATTACTATTTTTAATAATTTTATCAAGGCCCGTACAGTCGATTTCCATCAACGGCCATCGAACTGCACCTATAGCGACCTTTTCCAAATTTGATTTGGACGTAACTCCAAATCCAACCGTTAGATTTCGAATTTCTAATATTTGCTAGAAAGCTCTTTTCGATACGAACCCACGGTTCCGGTTTTAGGAGAATCCGACGGTCGGATCTCCCGTAATGTCCGTTTGAAATAAATGGTCGAAATTCATGAACTGCTGCGGCGCGTTCTATTCAGGCCATTATATTATATATATAATATATATAATATATATTTCATCGATTTCTATTTAAAACGAATTTTATAAATAGTTTTTAAATTCCTTTCAAAATTCATTTCAACTTCCAATTCAATTCGAATCAAAATTGAATTTTTCCTTATAGATTCGTTTTAAAATTCTTTTCTATTCAATTCAATTTGAATTCATTTCAATTTGCTTTCGATTCAATTTGAATTCGTTTTCAATTCAATTCAATTTCAAAGTCGTTTTCTATTCGATTCAATTCAAATTGGTTTTCTAATCGATTCAATTCAAATTAGTTTTCTATTCAATCCATTTCGAAATCGTTATATATTCAATTCATTTCGAAATCGTTATATATTCAATTCATTTCGAAATCGTTATATATTCAATTCATTTCGAAATCGTTATATATTCAATTCATTTCGAAATCGTTATATATTCAATTCATTTCGAAATCGTTATATATTCAATTCATTTCGAAATCGTTATATATTCAATTCATTTCGAAATGAATAAAATCGATATAAATATCGTTCACGTCAAAATGGCGTTAATCTAATCAACACGGCTTCATATAATTCTATTTTCAAATATTCTACTCGACAAATGAATACTTATCTTTTTTCTCCACACACGACTAATCTCAACGAATGAGTACTGTCCACGTGTGGCTATTTTTGTTATTTAAAATATTTTATAAAATTAAGGTATTTATCGTTTGATATTAAATCAGACTCCAACCGTAAATTAGTAAGAGAACGATTCCCTGAATATTAACCCCGAAGGCCGAAACCAACATCAGATTAATATCCAGGAGACCACTCATCTTATCTATTTTCCAGTCAGTTTCTAATTTTATATATGATAAAGATGTAGATTTTATTGTTAAAATATTTCGTTCAACACATGACTAATCTCAACGGATGAGTACGGCCAACACATGAACCTTTACTTTATAATGATAAAGAAGTAAATTTTATTATTAAAATATTTCGTTCAACACATGACTAATCTCAACGGATGAGTACAGTCAACACATGAACCTTTACTTTATATTGATAACGATGTAAATTTTATTATTAAAAATATTTCGTTCAATACATGACTAATCTCAACGGATGAGTACAGTCAACACATGAACCTTTACTTTATATTGATAAAGATGTAAATTTTATTATTAAAAATATTTCGTTCAACACATGACTAATCTCAACGGATGAGTACAGTCAACACATGAACCTTTACTATATATTGATAAAGATGTAAATTTTATTATTAAAAATATTTCGTTCAACACATGACTAATCTCAACGGATGAGTACAGTCAACACATGAACCTTTACTTTATATTGATAAAGATGTAAATTTTATTATTAAAAATATTTCGTTCAACACATGACTAATCTCAACGGATGAGTACAGTCAACACATGAACCTTTACTTTATATTGATAAAGATGTAAATTTTATTATTAAAAATATTTTGTTCAACACATGACTAATCTCAACGGATGAGTACAGTCAACACATGAACCTTTATATTATAATATCCTTTATTTTCTAAATTGGAATGAGGCCCAATCAATTACCATATAATGTTAATTATATGGATTTTCATACATCACACGTATATAATAGCATTGAAAAATAATCAACCATCAACCAAAGTGCACTACACTGTATAAGCATCAAATATAGATATCTAACGCTTATAACAGCCTGTCAATCAATCGATCGACATATTCAATCAATCAGGATGAGTGAACTTCATATTTCATCCCAACACCCGTGTGGGGTTTCAAACAATCAAACACATATTTTATTTGTGCAGTTGGGCGATGTGTAAAATTTATCGTCCCAATCAATGTCATTCAAATAGGTGTACATGAACAAACCGTCCGGTTTGAAAATGAATATTTTATTTTATTCACTTCACGTTAAAAATTATATTTTTAACGATAAAACATTTTATTTTGACATATGAATTTCTATTCAGTTCATTCTTTAAATAAAATGATATTTTTATTTTTCTAACATATTTTAGAAAATTTCGGCGGCATAACGGCACGATACTAGAAACGGGACAAGGCCTAGCCTTATCCCCGGTCTAGTGAAGGCCCACGCCATTCACACATCAATCAAATCCATTCATTTCACCAAACAATTCAATTTCAATCAAATCATCTAACTAATTTTTGCAATCAAACAAACAAGTCCATGGTCTGTGGACGATTGTGTCGGGTGCTACTAAACACCGTCTGCATCCTAGTATAAATATATAACTAGAAAAAGAAATTGAAAGGTGAGAAATTCTCACCGATAGCTATCTTAGCTCCACGGCACTTCATTGATAGAAATCTTCATCGCTATCGCATCTTTATCATCTTCGTTGCTGTAGCCACTACATATGTAAAAATCGAATTTTTACTACGCTATTCAATATATAGAAACCGAATTTTTACTTTGACGTTCACTATATAAAAATCGAATTTTTACTACTATGTTATATAGATAAAAATTCCATTTTTACCTCGCTATTCTCTATATAAAGATTTTGCCTTTTCAATTATATCATTATAAAAATCACCTTTTTATTTTTCTACACATATAAAGATGGTATTTTTAATATTCCTATCATGTAAAAATTATATTTTTACTTCCCTACTTAAACAAAAATCATATTTTTACATCTTTTATATCGTAAAGATTATATTTTTTCTTACTTATATTATAAAAATATTTTTCCTACAACTATAATTAAAAATCGTTTCTTTACCTCGCCATTTTCAATTCTATTTATAACTATATATAATTATTTATATCCTAACGACGACGTATATAATATATACGTTCGAATTATACTCAAAATAAATTTTTCGTCGATATTATTTAAAATAATCTATTTTAAATGTTCAAAATTCGCTAAAATAAAAAATTTAAACTGGCTCAGATTTTCCGGGTTATTACAATGGAAGCCAGATCGAACGGAGAGTTGATTAATCAAACCACTTTCGACTTTGTTCCTTTTCGGGGATGAAAAGTTTTAAGTGGGGGAGATTGTAACAACCCGAAAATCTGGGCCAGTTTAAAATTTTTATTTATTTTGGCAATTTTAGCGAATTTTGATTATTTAAAATGAATTATTTTAAATAATATCGACGAGAAACTTATTTTGAATATAATTCGAACGTATATATTATATACGTCGTCGTTAGAATATAAATAATTATTTTAAATTATAGAAGGAATTGAAAATGGCGCGGTAGTTCGATAATTCGATTTCAAACTTCAATTGAATGTACCGGGTGCAAAACAATCCGGATTTTAGTGAAACCAAAAATAATAGAATCTAATTGATAATATCTTTCCAACGAATCCGAGAAATCAAAATTTTATAGCGAGAATCAAAAGATATGTCCGGTTGAAAATTCTGAATAGTCGCTATGGAATTCAGGCCCTTAAAAATGGGAATTTTGCAAACGACCTCGGATTTCGACGAAACCTCTTTTGTTGGGTCCGTGATGTCAAATTATTGCTAGGTTTCAGATTTCATAATTTTTCGAATCAATATGTGAGCGTGGCAAAGGAAAACGCGTTTGACTGGTTTCAATTGATTTTAATTGACTGGAAATTGGCCATTTTTCAAACGGTCTCGGAATTCGATGAAACTAGTTTTGTTAGGACCGTATCGTCAATACGAAGCTAGAAAATATTTTTCTGAAATTTTTCGAGTTAGTATGTGACCCCGGTAAATTGAAATGCGCGTTCAAATTCAATATATAGAGTTATATGTTGATTTTAACGGAAACTGTTCGAAACGATCGAATCAGCTTGCGATACATATCCCATTGTGTTCGGAATGGGGGTAAAACGCTATGGACGACAGGCGGTGGGCCTCATTTCGAGGTCGAAAATAAAAGACAACTTTTTGAATTAAATAATTAAAAATATATATATATCCTTCTCTTCTCCCCTTAAATTCCGCTAGCCCTCCCCCCCTTTGATTTTCAATCGGCATTCAGAGAAAAAAAAAGGAAAAAGAAGAAAAAAGAACCCAACCGCGAACGATGGCCAGCCTCCCTCCACCCTCCTTCGCCGAAGTCGCCACCGCCAGTCGGAGGTCCCCCTCCCCTCCTCACGAGCGACGCCCGAACCCCCCTAGCCTCGCGATGCTGAAGACGACGCCGCCTCCTCCAGGACCGCCGCGTCCAAGCCCCTCCTCCTCAGGTGGCCGGCGCCTCCTCCCATGCGAGCCCCCCCTCTTCTCCGATTGAAAAACCGTACCCCCAAGGGCCCAATCCCCAAATCGATGAACACCCGCCCCCTCCAGCACCTCGCGCGGCCTCCCCCTTCACCTCAGGCGCACCCCCCTCGGACGAGCAAGCGAACAAGCCACCCCCTTCTTCCATTTTACAGTAAGTTTGTTTTTATTTATTTTAATTCTGAAATTTCGATTTTTATGTATTGAAAGGACTGGATTTTTATAGTGTTAAAAACTGAATTTTTAAATGGTTAAAAACAGAATTTTTATGATGTTAAAGATTAGATTTTAATTATAGGAAAGTTTTGATTTTTATTTATATGAAGGTATCATTTTATTCATATAAAAATATGGTTTTTACCATATGAACAACAACCTAACAATGTGATTTTTATAGTTGAAAAGGCGATATTTTTATATTATAGAAAGGCTAAAAATATAATTTTTATATAATATAGATAATAAAAATTCGATCTTTATTATGTAGGAAATATAAAAATATGATTTTTATATTTTTAAAGTAATAAAAATATGATTTACATATTTTTAAAGTATTAAAAATATAATCTTTACTATATGGAAGATGTAAAAATATGATTTTTGTTTATGTAGAGAATTAAAAATATAAATTTTTACATGATAGGAATATTAGAAATATCATCTTTATATGTGTAGCAAAATAAAAATGTGATTTTTATAATGATGAATTTGAAAAAGACGATATCTTTAAAATTGAAAAGGCGAAATCTTTTTATATAGAATAGTGTGATAAAAATGGAATTTTAATCTATATAGTAGCGTTGTAAAAATTCGATTTTTATATATCGAATAACATAGTAAAAATTCGATTTTTATATATTGAATAGCATAGTAAAAATTCGATTTTTATATATCGAATAGCATATTAAAAATTCGATTTTTATATATCGAATAGCATAGTAAAAATTCGATTTTTATATATTGAACAACGAAGTAAAAATTCGATTTTTATATATTGAACAACGAAGTAAAAATTCGATTTTTACATATGTAGTGGCTACGGGCAACGAAAGTGACGAAAGGCGAGAACGGCGAAGATTTCTATAAATGAAGTGTCGTGAAGTTGGGATAGCTATCGGTGAGAACTTCTCACTCTTCAATCTCTTTTTCTAGTTATATATATACTAGGATGCAGACGGTGTTTAGTAGCACCCGACACCAGTCATCCACAGACCATGGATGGCTTGTTTGTTTAATTGTTTGGTTGTGTAGTTGGTTAGATTATTTGGTTTGAATTGAATTGTTTGGTGAAATGAATTTGATTTGATTGATGTGTGAATGGCGTGGGCCTTCACTAGACCGGGGATAAGGCTAGGCCTTGTCCCGTTTCTAGTATCGTGCCGTTATGCCGCCGAAATTTTCTAAAAATAAGTTAGAAAAATAAAGATAACATTTTATTTAATAAATGAACCGAATAGAATATTCATGGGTTGAATAAAATAGTTTGATCGTTAAAAATATAATTTTTAACGTGAATGTGAATAAATAAATATTCATTTATAAACCGGACGGTTTGTTTATGTACACCTATTTGAAGGACATTGATTGGGACGATAAATTTTACACATCGCCCAACTGCACAAATAAAATCTGTGTTTGATTGTTTGAAACCCCACACGGGTATTGGGATGATATTTGACGTACACTAATCCCGATTGTTTAGTTGTATGTCGATCGATTGATTGACAGACTGTTATAAGCGTTGAATATTTATATTTGATGCTTATACAGTGTAGAATGAACTTTGGATGATGGTTGATTATTCATCGTTGTTGATATATACATGTGTTGTAGAAAATCCATATAATTAACATTATATGGTAATTGATTGGGCCTCATTCCAGTTTCGAAAAAGAAATATTTGAAATAAAAATATTTGAAATAGAAATATTTGAAAATAGAATATTTGAAAAAGGAAATATTTGAAAAGAAATATTTGAGATAGAAATATTCGAAATAGAATATTTGAAAATAGAAACATATGAAGCCGTGTTGGTTAGATTGACGCCATTTTGACGTGAACGATATTTATATCGATTTTATTCATTTTATAATGAATATCGAAAGTGATTTCAAAATCTGATTTTTTGAATATAAATGAATTCGAATTGAAATTGAATATAAATGAATTCGAATTGAAATTGAATAAATGAATTCGAATTGAAATTGAATATAAATGAATTCAAATTGAAATTGAATATAAATGAATTCGAATTGAAATTGAATTGAATTGAATTAGAACTGAAATTGAATTAGAAATCAATTTGAATTGAAATCGATTTGAAATGAATTTAAAACGAATTTATATTGGAATATTCAATTTTGATTTGAAATTGAACATGAAGTTGAAACCGTTTTGAAAATGAATTTAAAACGATTTATAAAGCACGTTTTAAATTGAAATCGACGAAGTATATATTATATATATAATATAATGGCCTGAATAGAACGCGCCGCGCCGCGGCAGTTCGCGAATTTCGACCATTGACTTCGAACGGATATTGCGGGAGATCCGACCGTCGGATTCTCCTAAAACCGGGAGCGTTGGGTTCGTATCGAAAAGAGCTTTCTAATGGATATTTGAAATTTGAAATCTAACGGTTAGATTTGGGATTATGTCCAAATCAAATTTGAAAAAGGTCGTTGTAAGTGCAGTTCGATGGCCGTTGATGGAAATCGACTGTACGGGCCTTGATAAAATTATTAAAAATAGTAATAATTTGTGTAAAATCATAAGAAATGATTTGGGAAAAATTGGGATGAAAAACTCCATATTTGAAAAGATAAAAATAGATTTTTATCGAAATGAACTAGTTTTGAACTAGAATTATAATTCTATTTATTTTTAAATAAATAAATTGAATTTAAAAAGGGTTTTAAAAATAATCAGAATTTCCAATGATTGCATTGGAGTGGATTTGAATCGAAATTGTCTTCGGAATATTTCGATGTTGGAATTCGTGATTATACAAATGTTGTTATGGAAATTTGAAAGATATATATATATATATATATATATATATATATCGTTATTTCCAATACGATATCTGTTGGTCGTAGAATTTGATATTGAATATAAGTCGATATATTTTCTATTCAGAGCCTTGTATTTAATATCAAATGTGATTTGGGTTTGTCGTGAATGGTGTCTTCATTAACACTGTTCTTGAATCCAGTTGAGAAAAAGATTGAATCTTTTTATTTAGATTTAATGAAGTGTACCAATTAAATAATATTTAATTGAATTGATATTGATTTTTGGGTTTATCGTGAAAAGTGTTTTAAATAACACTTGTTCTTTAACCCGATAATTAATGTGATGTGATTTTGGGTTTATCGTGAACCGTGTTTTAAATGACACTGATTCTTTAACCCAGTTAACGATTAAAACTAAGTGGAGTTTTAATGAATCTTTAATTAGATTGAAAAGATCGAGAATGGAGTATCACCAGTTTTATTCCAGGCGATAGTTAAATCTTTTAATTAGATTTGAACGTGAAATGGTAATTGAATTTGCCGATAACACTGTGGTGTTAGATATGAAGTATTACCAGTTTTACTTCATGGGATGAATAGGTTAGGATTGGGAAATTAAAACAAATGATTACTTCGGTAAGTTTCGTTAATCCCGACTAGTTGAATCGAAATTCAAAAGGATAGATTAAAGAATAAATATAAAGAATTTATCTTTGATAAAATTAATGGGAACCTTTCCATATGAATGTGAAATTTAGAAACTAACTGTCGGTTAGCTAAGTAGAATGGTTTCCTGGATATTGATCTGATGTTGGTTTCGGCCTTCGGGGTTAATATTTGGGGAATTATTCCCTTCATTAATTTACGGTTAGTGACTGATGAATTGGAATGAGGCGTATGTTGTGTTTGTGTAACACTTACTTAAAATATACGCGAGTTATTCGGAAAGACCGGGTTTATCCCATTCTGAATAACTGATACGACGATAAGTCGAAGATGAAGACGATGGTCGAAGACCGGAGGTCTTCACGTCGTTTGGGTGATTACTGATGATCTTGATTGGGCTGTACACCCAAGAAGATGGAAACAGTTGGTGATCGTCCAGACGTGCTTGGAGATCGATGGATATGCGGGGTACTAGGTGCCTCCGGTTTCGTTCAGACCTAGAACGGACTTGTAAATGGACTGTGTGTCTGACATTGGATTTTAGTCCGTGCGATTTATCTCTATTAAATATATATCTGTTTAGCGGCGGAGAATTTATTCTCTTGCTTAACGCCCTTCTCTGAGACGTACGAGCTCAGGGGTTATATATTGATGGATATCAAACGCATGGAGTGAATTGCCTGTGTGGCATGCCTAAGTGGCAATTGATCGAGGCTTCTGTTGAAAAGCAAAGTCTTGTGGTGATGATCAAAGCACGGCCTTTGTGGCGTAGCTTTGTGTAATGTTTACTTCGCGAGTTTCGCACCCCGGTTGTGAACCAAAAACGGGAGAGGTCCTCAGGGAGGGCATGCGTTTCTTTCTAGCTAGGGTGGTGTCAGTGACCTTCCAGCCCTGACATTTATATACTTTTCACCTGTGTGGTTGTTGCTGTTGCGAGGCGCCTCGGTTAGATCGGACGATCCGGGTCCGATGGAGCCATTCGTTGGCTCATTTACGCCCCAAAGGGCGGGGAAACGCAGTGTTCAGGCATTTTAATCCACATCGGTGGACCGGCCCTGTCGCTCCAAGGGCCCACCTGAGTCTGGGTCCTGAGGCTCGGGCTAGAGAGTCTCGAATCGGTTGAGGACGATCCCTGGCCTCGGTTCATAGATGGAAATCCAATTTCCAAATACGTGACTTTGCGATTTTGATTGTATAACCTATATATGGCGACATAGTGGTATGGGGAATTCATGCCGCCTATGATTGATACTTATGATTTGAAGTTGTTTTATACACTATACATTTATAATAGTATCAAATGATTTGTTTTAAACGTATCAAGCATTCTTTGGCTGTTATAAGGGAAAACCCTATCCCCCGGCTTGCGTTGCATTGTGTGATAGGACCTGGGTCTTATAACAGCTTCATTTTTCTTTATTTAGCATTGCGCTGTTTGTTTTATGCACCGGTATTCTTGGGAGGAAACCCGTTCCGTGTTATACGGCGTGGTCCCTTGATTTACCTAACTTTAAAAATAAAGATTAACTGTTTTAGTTCTCACACCAGTCACATGACTGACCTGGAGTTTATTGTTTTAACCTAAACTCTGGGTGCCCTTATTTTGACACGGGCAGCTAGTAGTTTTGGTTTTGCAGATTTATATTCACAGGATCCTGGTTTACAGCTGGAATGATATCCGGAAAGCTTTGTATCCGCATATCTACTTCTAGTTGTGTATTGTATTATTTTCCGCTGCTATGTATTTAAATGTAATTTAAATCTCTGATATTTCTGTGTAATATTCATTTATACTTTGTATATTCTTGTATTCTGGTGCATTGTTGTAATATACAATGAAATGTTCTTCCGTCTGCGTTCTGATTTGTCGTGTTCTCAAAACAATTCGTTCTTTCTCTTCTCTTCGGAGACCGGGGGAGTTCGGGTCGTTTCAGAATAGCATAGTAAAAATTCGATTTTTATATAGCGAAGTAAAACACGATTTTTATATATTGAATAACGAAGTAAAAATTCGATTTTTATATATTGGATAGCAAAGTAAAAATTCGATTTTTATATATGTAGTGGCTACGGGCGACGAAAGTGGTAAGAGACGAGAACGACGAAGATTTCTAGTTAAGAAGAGTCGTGGGATTGGGATAGCTATCGGTGAGAACTTCTCACTCTTCAGTTTCTTTTTCTAGTTATATATATATACTAGGATGCAGACGGTGCTTAGCAGCACCCGACACCCGTTATCCACAGACCATGGATGGCTTGTTTGTTTAATTGTTTGGTTGAGTAGTTGGTTAGATTATTTGGTTTGAATTGAATTTGTTTGGTGAAATGAATGGATTTGATTGATGTGTGAATGGCGTGGGCCTTCACTAGACCGGGGATAAGGCTAGGCCTCGTCCCATTTCTAGTATCGTGTCGTTATACCGCCGAAATTTTCTAAAATCTGTTAGAAAAATAAAAATATCATTTTTATTGTGTAAATGAACTGAATAGAAATTCATGTGTTGAAATAAAATATTTTATCGTTAAAAATATAATTTTTAACGTGAATGTGAATAAATAAATATTCATTTACAAACCGGACGGTTTGTTTATGTACACTTATTTGAAGGACGTTGAATGGGACGATAAATTTTACACATCGCCCAACTGCACAAATAAAATCTGTGTTTGATTGTTTGAAACCCCACACGGGTGTTGGGATGAAATTTGAAGTTCACTCATCCTGATTGATTAAATATGTCAATCGATTGATTGACAGGCTGTTATAAGCGTTAGATATCTATATTTGATGCTTATACCGTGTAGTGCAGTTTGGTTGATGGTTGATTATTTTTCAATGCTATTATATACGTGTGATGTATGAAAATCCATATAACTAATATTATATGGTGATTCATTGGGCCTCATTCCAATTTAGAAAACAAAGAATAATATAAAATAAAGGTTCATGTGTTGACCGTACTCATCCGTTGAGATTAGTCATGTGTTGAACGAAATATTTTAATAATAAAATTTACATCTTTATCAATATAAAATAAAGGTTCATGTGTTGACAGTACTCATCCGTTGAGATTAGTCATGTGTCGAACGAAATATTTTAATAATAAAATTTACATCTTTATCAATATAAAATAAAGGTTCATGTGTTGACCGTACTCATCCGTTGAGATTAGTCATGTGTTGAACGAAATATTTTAATAATAAAATTTACATCTTTATCAATATAAAATAAAGGTTCATGTGTTGACAGTACTCATCCATTGAGATTAGTCATGTGTCGAACGAAATATTTTAATAATAAAATTTACATCTTTATCAATATGAAATAAAGGTTCATGTGTTGACAGTACTCATCCGTTGAGATTAGTCATGTGTTGAACGAAATATTTTAAACGTAGAAATATTTGAAATAGAGATATTTGAATAGGAAATATTTGAAAAAGAAATATTTGAAATAGAATATTTGAAAATAGAAATATATGAAGCCGTGTTGATTAGATTGACGCCATTTTGACGTGAACGATATTTACATCGATTTTATTCATTTTAAAATGAATATTGAAAAGTGATTTCGAAATCGAATATTTTGAAATGAAATTTGAATTGAATTGATTAGAAAACCAATTTGAATTGAATCGAATAGAAAACCAATTTGAATTGAATCGAATAGAAAACCAATTTGAATTGAATGGATTAGAAAACCAATTTGAATTGAATCGAATAGAAAACCAATTTGAATTGAATCGAATAGAAAACCAATTTGAATTGAATCGAATAGAAAACCAATTTGAATTGAATGGATTAGAAAACCAATTTGAATTGAATGGATTAGAAAACCAATTTGAATTGAATCGAATAGAAAACCAATTTGAATTGAATCGAATAGAAAACCAATTTGAATTGAATCGAATAGAAAACCAATTTGAATTGAATCGAATAGAAAACCAATTTGAATTGAATGGATTAGAAAACCAATTTGAATTGAATCGAATAGAAAACCAATTTGAATTGAATCGAATAGAAAACCAATTTGAATTGAATCGAATAGAAAAACAATTTGAATTGAATCGAATCGAATAGAAAACCAATTTGAATTGAATGGATTAGAAAACCAATTTGGATTGAATGGATTAGAAAACCAATTTGGATTGAATCGAATAGAAAACCAATTTGAATTGAATCGAATAGAACACCAATTTGAATTGAATGGATTAGAAAACCAATTTGAATTGAATCGAATAGAAAACCAATTTGAATTGAATCGAATAGAAAACCAATTTGAATTGAATCGAATAGAAAACCAATTTGAATTGAATCGAATAGAAAACGAATTTGAATTGAAATGAATATATAACAAATTTGATTTGAATTGAATATATAATGGATTGAATTGAATTGAATATATGACGAATTCGAATGGAATTGAAAACGAATTGAAATGAATTCAAATTGAATTGAAATTTGAATTGAATAGAAATGAATTCTAAAACGAATTTATAAAAAAAATTCAATTTTGATTTGAATTGAAATGGAAGTTGAAATTGTTTTTGAAACGAATTTAAAACGATTTATAAAATTCGTTTTAAATAGAAATCGGTGAAATATTTATTATATATATTATATATATAATATAATGGCCTGAATAGAATGCGCCACGCCGCGGCAGTTCGCGAATTTCGACCATTAACTTCGAACGGACATTACGGGAGATCCGACCGTCGGATTCTCCTAAAACCGGAACCGTTGGGTTCGTATCGAAAAGAGCTTTCTAACGAATATTAGAAATTTGAAATCTAACGGTTGGATTTGGAGATACGTCCAAATCAAATTTGAAAAAGGTCGCTGTAAGTGCAGTTCGATGGCCATTGGTGGAAATCGACTGTACGGGCCTTGATAAAATTATTAAAAATATCAATAATTAGTGTAAAATCATAAGAAATGATTTGGGAAAAATTGGGATGCAAAACTCCACATTTGAAATGATAAAAAAAGTTTTTTATCAAAATGAACTAGTTTTGAACTAAAATTAAACCCGTTTATTTTTAAATAAATAAACTGGATTTGAAATGGGTTTTAAACAGAATTGATTTGTGGGTTTATCGTGAACGGTGTTTTCAATAACATTTGTTCTTTAACCCGATAATAAATAGAATGTTATTTGGGTTTATCGTGAACTGTGTTTTAAATAACACTAGTTCTTTAACCCAGTAAAAGGAGTTTTAATGAATCTGCAATTAGATTGAAATGGGGAATTGATAATTTAAATTATCAAATTTAGAAATTGAGCGAGAATGGAGTATCACCAGTTTTGCTCCAAAGCGATAGTTAAATCATTAATTAGATTTGAACGTGAAATGGTAATTAATTTTACCGATAACACCCCGGTGTTAAATATGGAGTATTACCAGTTTTGCTTCATGGGATGAATAGGTTTGGATTGGGAAATAAAATAAATAATTACTTCGGTGTGGTTCGTTAATCCCGACTAGTTTGGAAAACCATAATTTGGTTTGAAATGACATCCAAAGGAAGATTAAAGGATAAATTTTAAAGAATTTATCTTGGATAAAATTAATGGGAACCTTTCCCTGAGAATATGAATTGGAATGAGGCGTATGTTGTGTTTGTGTAACATTTGTTTTTAATATACGCGGGTTGTTCGGAATGGCCGGGTTTATACCCATTCTGAATAACCGATTCGACGATATGTCGAAAATGAAGACGGTGGTTGAAGACCGGAAGTCTTCACATCGTTTGGGTGATTACTGATGATCTTGATTGGGTTGTACACCCAAGATGAGGGAATCAGTTGTGGTCGTCCAGACGTACTTGGAGATCGATGGATATGCGAGGAAAGTGCCTTCGGTTTCGTTCAGGCCCGGAACGAACTTGTAAATGGATTGTGTGTCTGACATTGGATTTTATTCTGTGTTGATTGATTTCTGTTAAATATATATCTGTTTGGCGGCGGAGAATTTATTCTCTTGCTTAACGCCCTTCTCTGAGGCATACGAGCTTAGAGGTTATATATCGATAGATATCAATCGCATGGCATGAATTGCCTGTGTGGCACGCTGAGTTGCATGGATCAATGCTTCTGTTGAAAAGCAAAGTCTTGTGGTTGATGATCAAAGCACGGCCTACGTGGCGTAGCTTTGTGTATAGCGTGGATTCGCGAGCCTCACACCTCGGTATGAGTCAAAAACAGGATAAGGACCCAAGGAGTGCATGACGTTTCTTTCTAGCTATGGTGGTGTCAGTGACTTACCAGCCCTGACATTTATATACTTTTCACCTATTGGTTGTTGGAATGCAAGGCGCCTCGATTATAGGTTTGTAAGGACCGGGAAACGTGTGTTTAGGAATAACTAATCCTCTAACGTAAGTGAGGACCGACCTTGGAGGATCCAGGATTGCCCAGAGTGTGTAGTCCTGAGGCATTTTCTAGAGTGTCTCGAACGCGGAGAGGAGCTTTCCCCTTGCCTCGACTCATGACGGAAATCCAATTTCCAATACGTGCATTTCGGTTTTAATTGTTGAATTAGTATGGCGACATAGTGGTATGGGACATTCATGCCGCCTATGATTTATATTTATGATTGAAATTGTTTTGACACTATACACTTATTATAGTATCAAATGATTTGTTCTAAACGTACCAAGCATGTTTGGCTGTTATAAGGTAAACCCTATCCTCCGGCTTGCGTTGCATTGTGTGATGGGACCTGGGTCTTATAATAGCTTCATTTTTCGAAAAGCATTGCGTTGTTTATTCTATGCACTGGTATTCTTGGGAGGAAACCCGTTCCGTGTTATACGGTGTGGTCCCTTGAATTACTCTCTTTTAAAGTAAAGCTTTAAATAACTGTTTTAGTTCTCACACCAGTCACATGACTGACCTGGAGTTTATTGTTTTAACCTAAACTCTGGGTGCCCCTATTTTCGACACGGGCAGCTAGTAGTTTTGGTTTTGCATATTTATATTCACAGGATCCTGGTTTACAGCTGGAATGATATCCGGAAAGCTCTGTATCCGTATACCACCTTCAGTGGTGCTTTGTATTATTTTCCGCTGCTATGTAATTTATTGTAATATCTGATAATTATCGAATGTAATTTATTCATTTATACTCTGTATATTCTTGTATCTGATGGAATTGTTGTAATAGCAATGAAATGTTCTTCCGTCTGCATTCTGATTTGTCCTGTTCTCAAACGATCAGGGGTTTCGAACGGTCTAGATCGGTTTAACGACTGATTCAGATCGAGCGAAATTCCTTACCGTCACAAACTATGAGTCAGTCATGGGACTAGTATGAGAAATCTACTCAACACATTTAAAATATGGCTAATCACAGGACCACGCCACTTTCGTGGAACGGGTTTACTCCATTGGATTGCCAGTGCTTTAAAACAAATCATTCTTTTTAAACATCGCAATGCTTTTTCTAAAAATGAAGCCATTATAAGACTCAGTTCCCATCACACAATGCAACGCAAACCGGAGGATAGAGTTTTTACCTTATAACGGCCAAAATATGCTTGATACGAATAAAACAAAAGCATTTGATATTATTGCTAGTGTTTATATGTTTTTAGAAACAATTTCAAATCATAACTATCAATCATAGACGGCATTAATGTCCCATACCACTATGTCGCCATATATAGGTATACAATCAAAACCGCACAGTCACGTAGTTGGAAATTGGATTTCCATCATGAAACAAGGCAAAAGATAGTCCTTACCGACTTCGAGACGCTCTAGCCCGCCCCTCAGGACCCGACTCTGGTGGGCCCTCGGATCGTCAGGGCCGGTCCACCGATGTGGATTAAAATTCCTGAACAATGCGTTTCCCCGCCCTATGGGGCGTGAGTGAGCCAACGAATGACTCCATCGGACCCGGATCTTCCGATCTAACCGAGGCGCCTCGCAACAGTAACAACCACATAAGTCAAACTCGTTAGGGCGTGTAAAACCACTGACGCCACTTCTAACTAGAAAGTAACGCATGTCCTCCCTGAGGTCCTTCCTCCCGTTTCTGGTTCATACCGGGGTGTGAGGCTCGCGATTTCACGTTATACACAAAGCTACGCCACACAGGCGGTGCTTTGATCATCACCACAAGACTTTGCTTTTCAATAGAAGCCCTGATCACTGCATCTTATCATGCCACACAGGCAATTTACACCGTGCAACTGATGGCTATCAATTACACAGAATAAATTCCAATGTCAGACACACTGTCTATTTGCAAGTCTGTTCTGGGTCTAAACGAAACCGGAGGCACTATATACCTCGCAAACCCATCGATCACCACGTACGTCTGGATGATCACCACTCATTATCAATATTTCGGGATGCCTCCCAATCAGGACCTCGGTTACCATCCAAACGAGGCGAAGATCTCCGGTCTTCGACCACCGTCTTCATCTTCGATTTCTTATCGTCGATTCAGTTATTCAGAATGGGATAAACCTGGTCTCTCTGAGCAACTCGTGTATATAATAACAAGTGCAACACTAACATACATACGCATCATTTCAATTCATTAGTCACCAACCGTCAATCAGTAAGAGAACGATTTCCCAAATATTAACCCCGAAGGCCGAAACCAACATCAGATCAATACCCAAGAAACCATTCGACTTAGCCAACCTTCAGTTAGTTTCTAAATTTCACATCCATATCATTTATAATATTTTATAACGATTTATCGCTATTTTTATTTATTTTAAAATGGCTAATTTATTCAAAACGACGCTTCGGGCCATAACGTGGTCGCGGCGCTGTTTTTCTTCAGATTTGATTTACACGTATCTGAAAATCTAACCGTTGGATCTTCACAAAATTTACATCATTAGAAAGATCTTTTCAAAACGAATCCAACGGTTCCAGTTTCGGGAAAATCCGACGGTCGGATCTCCCGGTATAATCGTTTGAAGTTTCGATTTCAAAATAGGAACTACAGTGTCGTTATTCGATTTTATATAATTATATTTATATATATATATAAATATAATCGATTCTGGCGCTGTTTTTCTTCAGATTTGAATTAAACATTCCAGACAATCCAACCGTTGGATTTGTACAAAGTTGGTGCCATTGGAAAGATATTTCCAAAGCGAACCCAACGGTTGCGATTTCAGGAAAATCCGATGGTCGGATCTCCCGTACTAATCATTTGAAATCACGGATTCAAAATACGAACTACAGCTTCGTTATTCGATATATTTCAATTCTATTTATATATATATCAATTCTTCGATTTCAAAGCTATATTTTTTTCATACGTTTGATAAAAATTATATTTTTATCTAACTGTCTCCTATTTCAACACTTCACTATTTTTAACAATTCATGTATATAATAAAAATGTGATTTTTAATGTAAAACAATTTATTTCAAAACTCGACTATTTTACATAGTTATTATAGGTGATAGAAATAGGATTTTTATTATAAAACAATTTATTTCAAAACAAGATTATTTTATATATCTCATATCATTGATAAAAATGGGATTTTTATTATAAAACAATTTTTTTTCATAATATGAATACCATTCAACACATGAATTTCAATTCAAGGAATGAATTTCGATTCAACACATGAAGGTTTTCTATAGTTTATATATATCGATAAAAAGGCGATTTTTATATTTAAAACACGAATACCATTCAACACATGAATTTCTATTCAACGAATGAATATCGATTCAACACATGAAGGTTTTCTATAGTTTGTATATATATATATATATAAAAGGTGATTTTTATTATAAAACAATATTTTTCAAAATATGAATACCATTCAACACATGAATTTCTATCCAACGAATGAATATCGATTCAACACATGAAGGTTTTCTATAGTTTGTATATATATATAAAAAGGTGATTTTTATATTTAAAACACGAATACCGTTGAACACATGAATTTCTATTCAACGAATGAGTTTCAATTCAACACGTGAAGGTTTTCTATTCAACGAATAAATATAGTTTCAACAAATGAAAATAATTCAAACACATGAATATTATTCAAAATTTCGGCAGCATAACGGCAGGGTAGTTAAAACCGGGACCGTCCCTAGTACGGCTCCTTGCTCTACCTTAAAACCTCGCGGTTTTTGACAATGGGGATTCATGCATCTAGTTCACACACAGGCGGCATGTATATTTATTTCATTTCCACAAACTAATCCTATGCGTTTTCAACCAAATATTTCTCAACCACAAACGGGTATTTTTCAACCACAATCAATCAATTTCAACCACAAACAATTTCAATCAACCATTCGCTATCAATCAACTTTCACACCAATCACAACCAATAAATATCGTCCATGGTTTGTGGACGAGGGGCGTATATATATATATATACATATATACATATATATATAGCATTTCACTTCTATTTCAACACATATATAATTTTTACAACGCATATACAACTTATATATCGAACGTACAACTTATACAATGCTTATACAAGAGGGGTACAACGCTTATATAAATCATACATCGACTATATAATTTATACATCGTCGTTTTCCATATCGTTTTAAATTAAAAATCTCACATTGGGTTCCACTCCACCAAAAATAGTAGAAGGCTCAGAAAAATATGCGGTCTCTTCTAGAAGGTAGAAGACGTCCACACGGTCACGATGTTTCCTGTTTCATCGAATTTCGTTAACAAACGAACAACATATGATTTTTCAAAGTTTGCAACGGTTTTAAACTGTTAAAAACAGTTTTAATTAAACAGCCGTACCTCTCAGCTGAAAGGTTCAAAACTAGGGTTGATCTTTTCGATCAAACGGTGAAGTGGATCGACGATCGGCCTTCGCAGCGAGGAAGAGGGGAGAGAGACGCACTGGCGCCTGGAGCGGGGCCCACTTCGGTGGCCCAGGTTGACGGCGGCGGCGAGATGAAGGCGTCGACTTCTTGGCGTCCGTTCTCCCAAAATACACCATGAAAAAAATCGAAACCAGATATGGATTTGAAGAGCTCGGGAAGATCTCCAAAAAGTTCAACTGTGGCACGAGCTAATTCGGCGTGGATTGATCGGAAAATGAGGGGGAAAGTTTGAAGGGATTTTCGCCATATATCGCTTTAATCGGGGAGAGAGAAACGAGGGTTTTTCTATTTTTTTTAATAAAAAATCTGATTGGCCGAGAGATTTTAAAAGGGGTTTTCTGACGCGACCACCAATCCAAACCCAACGACTATCGTCCCTAGCGTTTTACCCCCATTCCGAACACAATAGGATATGTTTCAAAGGCCCATTCGACTCTTTCAGTCAGTTTTCATTCAAATTAAAATATAAAACATTCAATATTTAATTTGAACGTACATTTCAATTTGCCAGGGCCACATACTGATTCTAAAAATTCCCGAAAAATAAATCTAGCTATGTTTTGACGATACGGTCCCAACAAAACTAGTTTCGTCGAATTCTGAGACTGTTTGCAAAAAGGCCCATTTCTGGTCGATCCAATTTAACTGTAATTGACCAAAACACGTTTTCCTTTGCCACGCTCTCATACTAGCTTCAAAAATTATGAAATTTGAAACCTAGCAATAAATTCACATCTCGGATCCAACCAAATTGGTTTCGCCGAATTCCGAGGTCGTATGCAAAATGGCCATTGTCACGTGTTATATAAATTCCATAGCGACCTTTCTGAAAATTCATTTGGCCATAACTTTTTCTTTCCGCTATGAAACTTCGATTTTTCAGATTCGTTAGAAAGGTATTCACTAACAGATTTAAATATTTTTGGTTTCACTCAAATCCGTTTTGTTTTGCACCCGGTATAGTCCGACAAAGTTTGAATTCAATTTTTGAAACTGCAGCGCCTTTTCAGGCCTTGTTTATAATTGGAATTAATTATATTCGTTTTCAAACGTCGATTCAAACTCACTTTTCATTGCTATTATTTAAAATATTTATTTTAAATATTTAAAATCCACTATTTTAGCCAATTTAAAATTTTTAAATTGGTTCAAATTTTCCGGGTCGTTACATATAAAAGGGTCGATCTGTGTATATTTACTTCTAATTCAAAAAAACATATTCTGATGTTGGATCTGCTTCAACACTCACCGACATTCATTCCACCCAACCACTCATTTTCCAGAACTTCCGCCCGTTTTGTTTGATTCCTCCCCTTGTTTAAGGATAATGATCCATGAATAATTAAACAATTATGTTGTTTCGGTCCACTATGCCACATCATAGTTTGACCCAATCACCTGTAGCTTTGATACTTCTTTGAAAATCCTTCGTTTGTTCCCAAAAAATTGAATATCATTTAGCTTTTGTTCCAAACTATTGCTGCCAAATTAAGCCATTATATATCACGTTGGCCGCATTGTTTTCTTTTCTCATGACTTCGGTTTCTCCCTGCAGCGTACCCAAACGCTTTTATTAATTATCATTTCCAAATGATTTTATTAAACTAATTATGTTAATAAATAAAACTGGATGATTACGTTTGTTTTCTTTCATGAATACTTCCACATGAAAAAGGAACAGACCGATCAAATCTCCTTCCTTGTACACTTCGTTCCCTGGCACGCTGGTCCTCATGCAATTGCTCCTGCTTCGAAACTAACTCATGAACCCATGTTCCACGCAAATAATCCCCCTTTCAAACTGTAACGACCCAGAAAATCTGAACCAATTTAAAATTTTTAAATTGGCTAAAATAATGGATTTTAAATATTTAAAATAAATATTTTAAATAATGTCGATGAAAACTGAGTTTGAATCGACAATTGAAAACGAATATAATTAATTATAATTATAAACAAGGCCTGAAAGGGCGCTTTAGTTTCAAAAATCGAATTCAAACTTTGTCGGACTGTACCGGGTGCAAAACAAAACGAATTTTAGTGAAACCAAAAATATTTAAATCTGTTAGTGAATACCTTTCTAACGAATCTAAAAAATCGAAATTTGATAGCGGGAATCAAAAGATATGTCCAGTTGAAAATTCTGAATAGTCGCTATGGAATTCAGGCCCTTAAAAATGGACATTTTGCAAACGACCTCGGATTTCGACGAAACCACTTTTTTTGGATCCGTAATGTCAAATTATTGCTAGGTTTCAAATTTCATAATTTTTCGAATCAATATGTGAGCGTGGCAAAGGAAAACGCGTTTGACCGGTTTCAGTTGATTTTAATCGACTGGAAATTGGCCATTTTTCAAACGGTCTCAGAATTTGATGAAACTAGTTTTGTTAGGACCGTATTGTCAATACGAAGCTAGAAAATATTTTTTGAGAATTTTTCTAGTTAGTATGTGACCCCGGTAATTTGAAATGTACGTTTAAAATTCAATATAGTGATTTGAATGTAAATCTAACAGAAACTGATTGTAACAGCCGAATCAACCTACGATATATATCCCATTGTGTTCGGAATGGGGGTAATACGCTATGGGCGACAGGCGGTGGGCCTCGTTTAGAGGTCGTATGAAAAGTCAACTTTATATATAAAAAAAAAGAAGAAAAAATTTAAATTAAATAAATAATTAAATTCCCCTTATATTCTCTCCCTCCCTTTTCCTTCTTGGTCAACCGACAGTCAAAAAAAAAAAAAAAACCCTCGCTGCCTTCCCGCTCGTCGCCCACCACCGAAGCTCCACCCACGACCGCCGTGCCCCGCTCCACCCTCCAATCCCGCTCCTCTCCACCTCGACGCACTCGAACCCCCCTCGCGACGCATCCGCCCCCCTTGAAGCATCGCGACGCCCCAATTCGCGAGCCCGCCCCCCGTTCGAGACCACTGAAGCCACCGCCTGCTCCTCCTCCTGCCGCCGAGCCTGACGACCCCCCCCTTCTTCGCAGATTACAGTAAGTTGTTGTTATTTTATTTTTATTTTAATTCTGTAAATTCTGATTTTTAAAAGGTTTAAATTCTGATTTTTAAAGGGTTTAAAACTGATTTTTAAAAAGGTTTAAAACTGATTTTAATTTTAAGATATAAAAAGAAAAAGATTTGAACTTTAAATAGAAAAAGATTTGAACTTTAAAAAGAAAAAGATTTGAACTTTAAATAGAAAAAGATTTGAACTTTAAATAGAAAAAGATTTGAACTTTAAATAGAAAAAGATTTGAACTTGGATAGAAAAGATCATATTTTTAAAATAGAAAAGACGGAATTTTTATTAAGTAGAAGAAGTAAGATATGATTTTTATATTTTTAAAGTAATAAAAATATAATTTTTACATCATAGGAATATTAAAAATATAATCTTTATTTTTGAAAAGGCGGAATCTATATTTTTGAAATTCGATTTTTATATATTGAATAGCATAATAAAAATATGATTTTTATATATTGGATAGCGAAGTCAAAATTCGATTTTTATATATTGAATAGCGAAGTCAAAAATTCGATTTTTATATATTGAATAGCATAATAAAAATTCGATTTTTATATATTGAATAACATAGTAAAAATTCGATTTTTACATATGTAGAGAATACGGGCAACGAAAGCGACAAAAGGCGAGATTGGCGAAGATTTCTATAAAGGAAGAGTCGTAGTTGGATAGCTATTGGTGAGAATTTCTCACTCTTCAATTTCTTTTTTCTAGCTATATATATATGTGTTGAAATAAAAGTGAATTGCTATATATATATATATATATATATATATATATATATATATATATATATACGCCCCTCGTCCACAAACCATGGACGATATTTATTGATTGAAATTGTTGTGGAAATTGATCGATAGCGAATGATTGTTTGGGATTGTTTGTGGTTGATATTGATTGATTGAGGTTGAAAAATACCCGTTTGTGGTTGAGAAATATTTGATTGAAACCACATAGGATTAGTTTGTGGAAATGAAATAAATATATACATGCCGCCTACGTGCGAACTAGATGCATGATCCCCATTGTCAAAAACCGCGAGGTTTTAAGGTAGAGCGAGGAGCCGTACTAGGGACGGTCCCGGTTTTAACTACCCTGCCGTTATGCTGCCGAAATTTTGAATAATATTCGTGTGTTTGAATTATTTGCATCTTCTTAAACTATATTTATTCATTGAATAGAAAACCTTCATGTGTTGAATTGATATTCATTCGTTGATTAGAAATTCATGTGTTGAATGGTATTCGTGTTTTAAATATAAAAATCACATTTTTATCTACATATAGAAACTATAGAAAACCTTCATGTGTTGAATTGATATTCATTCGTTGATTAAAAATTCATGTGTTGAATGGTATTCGCGTTTTAAATATAAAAATCACAATTTTATCTATATATAGAAACTATAGAAAACCTTCATGTGTTGAATCGATATTCATTCGTTGATTGGAAATTCATGTGTTGAATGGTATTCATATTTTGAAATAAATTGTTTGATAATAAAAAAATCACCTTTTATCGACTATATGAACTGTGTAAAATAATCTCGTTTTAAAAGAAATTGTTTTATGATAAAAATCCTATTTTTGTCACCTATATGAACTATATAGAAAAATAGTGTTTTGAAATGAATTGTTTTACAATAAAAATCACATTTTTATTGTATGCATGAATCGTTGAAATGTGAAGTGTTAAAAATAGCCACTTGCTCAAAATAAACATGTATGAGTTGAAATATTCATTAATTAGCTAATGAAATGATTTGCACCTATGTATGTAACATTAGAATGAATGGTGTTTTTAAACCAAATAGAAATCAAATATAAGTTGGATAGAAAACGATAAATGATAAGAACTGTATATATATGTATATGCATATTCATTGAACAGGTTATAGCAAAGGGGCTAGAGAAGAGGAATAAAATTTTGTGCCCGACAAATAGGTACACATTTACTGTTTTGTTTGGGTGATGATTTTATGAGCCTGTTGGCTTTTCCTTTTTCTTTTTGAGATTAGAAGGACCGGGAAAGCTATTTGCGATTTCCCGATGCAGGGGAGGTTGTGGCGAAATTTTCCAAAATTTTAAGGCGTTAGTGAAATATTTGAAGTGAAAACGATATTGAAATTGTTGAATGAACTATATTTATATAATTATATAAATATAAATAAAATTAAAACGAAACGTGGCCGTGCAGTTCTCATTTTGAAACCGTGATTTCAAACAACTAGTACGGGGAATCCGACCATTGGATTTTCCCGAAACCACAACCGTCGGGTTCGCCTTGGAAATATCTTTCCAACGGCACCAACCTTGTAAAAATCCAACGGTTGGATTGTCTGGAACGTTTAATTCAAATCTGAAGAAAAACAGCGCCAGAAACGATTATATATTTTATATATATATAAATATAATTATATTTAATCGAATAACGACGTTGCAGTTCGTATTTTGAAATCGAAACTTCAAACGATTGTACCGGGAGATCCGACCGTCGGAATTTCCCGAAACTGGAACCGTTGGATTCGTTTTGAAAAGACCTTTCTAATGATGTAAATTTTGTGAAGATCCAACGGTTAGATTTTCAGATATGTGTAAATCAAATCTGAAGAAAAATAGCGCCACGGCCGCTTTATGGCCCGAAGCGTCGTTTTGAATAAATTAGCTATTTTAAAATAAATAAAAATAGCGATAAATAGTTATAAAATATCATAAGCGATATGGAATGGAAATAAACTGAATTTGCTCGATTTATGTGGCTTTTGATGGTTGAATGTGTTTGGTGTGAAAATTACATTAAAGAACAAGATTGGCGTTGTCAAATAATTTCACCATTGAAGTAAATTGATTTGAAATGTTAAATATACGTGAATTATTTGAGAAGGCCGAGTTAATTCTCATTTCAAATAATTGACCGACGATTGAAAGTCGAAGATGAAGACGATGGTCGAAGACCGGAGATCTTCACCTCGTTTGGATGGTAACCGAGGTCCTGATTGGGAGGCATCCCGAAATATGGATAATGAGTGGTGATCGTCCAGACGTACGTGGTGATCGAAGGGTTTGCGAGGTATTTAGTGCCTCCAGTTTCGTTCAGACCTAGAACGGACTTGTAAAGGGACTGTGTGTCTGACATTGGATTTTATTCTGTGTTGATTGATCTCTATTAAATATACATCTGTTTGGCGGCGGAGAATTTATTCTTTTGCTTAACGCCCTTCTCTGAGACGCACGAGCTTAGAGGTTGTATATCGATAGACATCAGTCGCATGGCATGAATTGCCTGTGTGGCATGCTAAGATGCAGTTATCAGGGCTTCTGTTGAAAAGCAAAGTCTTGTGGTGATGATCAAAGCACCGCCTGTGTGGCGTAGCTTTGTGTATAACGTGAATTCGCGAGCCTCACACCCCGGTATGAACCAGAAACGGGAGAAAGGACCTCAGGGAGGGCCTGCGTTTCCTCCTAGCTAGGGTGGTGTCAGTGACCTACCAGCCCTGACATTTATATACTTTTCACCTATGTGGTTGTTGCTGTTGCGAGGCGCCTCGGTTTGATCGGACGATCCGGGTCCGATGGAGTCATTCGTTGGCTCGTTTACGCCCCAAAGGGCGGGGAACCCATGGTTCAGGCATTTTAATCCACATCGGTGGACCGGCCCTGACGATCCAAGGGTCACTCGAGCTCTGATCCTGAGACTCGGGCTAGGCAGTCTCGAATTCGGTAAGGACTATCTTTTGCCTTGGTTCATGACAGAAATCCAATTTCCAAATACGACACCGTGCGGTTTTGATTGTACACCTATATATGGCGACATAGTGGTATGGGGCATTAATGCTGTCTATGATTGATAGTTATGATTTGAAATTGTTTTCAAAACATATAAACACTAGCAATAATATCAAATGCCTTTGTTTTATTCGTATCAAGCATATTTGGCCGTTATAAGGTAAAAACTCTATCCTCCGGTTTGCGTTGCATTGTGTGATGGGAACTGAGTCTTATAACGGCTTCATTTTTATAAAAAGCATAGCGATGTTTAAAAGAAAGATTTGTTTTAAAGCACTGGCAATCCAATGGAGTAAACCCGTTCCACGAAAGTGGCGTGGTCCTGTGATTAGCCAATTATATATGTGTTGAGTGGATTTCTCATACCAGTCCCATGACTGACTCGTAGTTTGTTTCACTTTCAAAATCGGGTGCCCCTTTTTCTACACGGGCAGCCTTGTATTCAGGTTTAGCTGGTTCTTTTTCTGGATAGCTGGAGCTGAAGATGGATTCTATCATTTATTTCTTTTTATGCTGTTCAGCTCCTATTGTACATATTTTGTTTATTTCCGCTGTAGACATTTATGTATAGCTGAACTGTATTTGTACTAAGTAAGATCCTGTATACTGTGTAACTCTGATGATTACTTTTATCCAGTATATTCTATTGTTCATTATCTGGTGTATTTATTTAATTCTGTTCTGCTATTATCTGTTTCTGTGTTATATTCCAAAGATAACCCTTGTTTCCGTCTGAACGGGATTTCGGGTCGTCTCAACGTGGTATCAGAGCTTTGGTTAAGCTTAGTGCTAGAATATAACATATTAACGAACTCGTCAGAAATAGAACCAGTAGTGTTCTAAGACGGGTAACTCTATACAGATAGGATCAGTAATATCCTAGTATGAGTAGCAGAATGAAATAACACCTGGATAGACACATTTACATTCAAGTATTTGTCTCTATATTTTGAAATATCTTTCCTGTTGGCCTGACACTTGATCTGCTATTTGTAGAAGAACTAGAAAATGAGTGCCAGAAACAGAAGAAGTAATACTGACCCGGATATAGAAGCTCTATTCATGAAGTATAGAAATCTGGGTGGAAAACCCTTTACGGGTGAAGAAGCAATTATGAAAACACAAGCTTGGATTCGTTCGGCTGAGAAAATCTTCGAAGCATTAAAGCTGAGGGATAACCAGAAAAGATTACTGGCCTCCTGGGCTCTCAAAGATGAAGCTTTATTCTGGTGGGATTCAGTTATCAAAGGTAATCCAGAAGGTGATATCACCTGGGACAGATTCAAAGTGATTTTCTTAGAAAGATTTACTCCTCCCGAAGCGACCGAACGACTATGTGATGAATTTTCTTATCTGATACAAGGAGATATGACCATTCCCGAATATCATAAGAAATTCAATGAACTTTCTCACTTTGCCCCTCATCTAATTCAAAATCCGAAGAGGAAAAATATGAGATTTATTCACGGGCTTCAAAGGAAATACCAGAATAAAGTATTGGGGCATGTGAAGCTTCCTTTTTCTGAAATGGTATACATGGCTTATCAGTACGAAGATCTCGACAGGAAAGGCATGTTGCGAGATGAAGAAAAAGTCAGTTCTAGTGACAAAGCAGGGTCGGAAACTGATCGTCCTGAGGCCAGTACGATGTCTGAAGTCGGTAAGGAGCCCAAAGTAAATCGAAAAAGGGCCAGATCCGGAAAAGAACCAGTAACGACAGCTGTATGCAGTAACTACCATAAACAGGGGCATTTGACCAGGAATTGTAAAACCTCGAAGAAGCAAAAGAAAGATGAAACTAAATCCGGTAAGAAGTTCCAAGAGAATAGAAAGTGCAGTCAATGCCATCAGACCGGTCATCTTTCAAAGGCCTGCCCGCTACTCAGAAAACCTAAAGCAGTACATCTAAATGAAGTGGTAGGAGTATCTGCATCTTAGTCTGCTCAGGAAAGGCCAGATGTTTTAGAAGGCACGCTAACTGTCAAAGATATTCCAGTTAAAGTACTGTTTGACACTGGCGCGTCGCGAAGCTTCATTTCCAAAGAGGCAGCTAAGAAACTAGATTTGAATTTGAAAAAGCTCAAGGAACCAATGACTGTCCAGAATCCGGTTGGGGGTTCAATTGATCTCAGTTGGGTTTGTGGAGTCCCAGTTTCTTTCTCTCGTTATCGGTTCCCTACCATCGCAGCCGTCATGAATTTTAAAGAGTTTGACCTTATCTTGGGGTTAGACTGGTTGACCAAATATGAAGCTGAAGTTAAATGCGCCGACAGAGTCGTAAAGGCGAAGATTAAATCAGGTGATTATATAACCATTCCCTGTGAAGGTCAGAATGCTAATAGAAAAGACTTCTGGGCAGCTTTGAATGTTTCTCCAGCTCAAATAGAAAATGTCCCTGAAATCGCAGAGAATATTCCCGACCTCATCAAAGATATTCCTGTCGTCAAGAACTATGCGGATGTGTTCGAAGAAGTTATTCGCTTACCTCCGCAAAGAGAAATAGATTTCAAGATTGCTTTGATTCCCAATGCAAGGCCGGTAGTTCACGCTATTCGAAGAATGTCCTTGAAAGAGAAGGAGGAATTAGACAATCAAACACGACAGCTAGTATGGAAGGGCCTGATCAGGCCTAGTTTCTCTGATTGGGGTGCAGCAGTGGTGTTTGTCCCAAAATCTGACGGTACTCTACGTCTATGTGTGGATTATCGTGATCTGAACAAACAGACAATAAAGAACAAATATCCATTGCCGCGGATCGATGATTTGTTGGATCGATTAAATGGCGCACAAGTATTCTCAAGAATGGACCTAGCTACAGGCTTCCATCAACTTCGAATTGCCGAAGAGTGTGTTCCAATGACAGCATTCAGAGGTCCCGACTTATTCTATGAGTGGTTAGTAATGTCGTTCGGCTTATGTAACGCTCCAGCTTACTTCGTCGATCTGATGAATAGAGTATTCAGAGGAGTATTGAATAAATTTGTTCTGGTTTTCATTGACGATATTCTAATCTTCTCTAAATCAAAGGCCGAACATGAAAAGCATCTGGAACAGGTTTTGGAAATTCTCAGACGGAATGTATTAAAAGCCAAATTTTCCAAGTGTATCTTCTGGCAAGATGAAGTAAAATTTCTGGGCCACATCGTATCGAAAGAAGGAATTGCTGTGGATCCAAGTAAAATCACAGCTATTCAGAACTGGAAACAGCCTAGTACTCCCACTGAAGTCCGCAGTTTTCTCGGATTGGCTAGCTATTACCGGAAGTTCGTTAAAAACTTTTCGAAGATATCTGGTCATTTAACGAAGCTTACGAAGAAGCATTCTAAGTTCAAATGGACTCCAGAAAGTGAGGAGGCTTTCGGAGAGCTAAAGTTAAGACTAACGACCGCTCCAGTGTTAACCATCATCGATGGCAACCAGGATTTAAAGGTCTGGACTGATGCTTCTAGAGAAGGCCTTGGCGCAGTGTTAATGCAAAGAGGCCAAGTAATTGCTTATGCTAGCCGTCAATTGAAGCCGCACGAGAAAAACTACGTAACTCATGATCTTGAGTTATTGGCTATTGTGTTCGCTTTGAAAATCTGGAGACATTATCTTCTGGGTGAGAGGTTTGAACTGTTTAAAGATCACCAGTCTTTAAAGTATCTGTTCACTCAGAAAGACCTGAATTTGAGGCAGCAGCGTTGGCTGGAGTTTCTTGCAGCATATGACTTCGAAATTATATATACTCCAGGGAAAGCCAATGTCGTGGCCGATGCGCTGAGCCGAAAAAATGTAATGATCGCCAACTTTATTATCACGACTTCCTTGATTGACAAAATATCTATTCTTCAGAAGGAGGATAACTTTATTAAGGATATGATCAAAAGGATTCAGAAAGGCGAACCCTCGTGTTTTCAAATAGATAACGACGAGACCTTGAGGTTAAAAGGAAGGATTTGTGTTCCTGACATCCCAGAGTTAAAAAGGGAAGTGTTAGACGAGTGTCACAAGTCCAAGCTGAGTATCCATCCTGGCGTGGCCAAAATGTATAACGATCTCAAAAGAACATTCTGGTGGAAGGCTATGAAGAGAGACGTTTCAATATATGTTAGCCGATGCCCTACTTGCCAACTAGTCAAGAGCGACCAACAGAAACTAGCTGGACTGTTACAACCACTAGAAGTTCCTGGTTGGAAGTGGGAACATATTTCTATGGATTTCATCGATGGTCTGCCCCGAACAAGAAAAGGAAATGACAGTATTTGGGTGATCGTAGATCGCTTCACGAAGACCGCCTATTTCATACCTGTCAGATCAAATAGAACCGCTCAGAGTCTGGCGCAGATTTACTTCAGGGAAATAGTTAGACTACATGGAGCGCCGCTCAGTATAGTCAGTGATAGAGATACAATATTCACTAGCAAATTCTGGGAAGCATTTCAAGTCGAGCTGGGAACGAAGTTAAACTTGAGCACCGCTTATCATCCTCAGACAGACGGTCAGACTGAGAGGGTGAATCGCATTTTAGAAGATCTATTGCGGGCTTGTGTTCTAGATTTCGGTGGATCATGGGAAGACCATCTGCATTTGGCTGAATTCTCTTATAATAACAGCTACCAGGCGAGTCTGACAATGTCGCCATTCGAAGCATTGTATGGTAGACCGTGCCGATCTCCTGCTTGTTGGGTCGAACCTGGAAATAGACTTGTGTTGGGTCCTGATATGATTCGAGAAGCTGCCGACAAAGTCGATTTTATTAAGAAGCGATTACTCGCCGCTCAAAGCCGACAAAAGAGCTATGCCGATAGAAGAAGAAGAGATATATCCTTTGAAGTTGGCGACTATGTATATTTGAAAGTATCGCCGATGAGAGGAGTTATCCGGTTCGGTAAAACTGGAAAGTTGGCACCCAAATTCATTGGTCCGTTTCCTATTCTGGAACGGATCGGAACTCTCGCTTATAGGGTCAAACTGCCTAATTGGTTGCCTGAAATTCATGATGTATTTCACATATCTCAACTTCGAAAGCACGTTCATGATCCAGACTTGATCGTGGAAGAAGCAGCTCAACATGACATTGAAATAACCCCAGAATTAGCTGTGAGAAGAGAGCCGCTAAAGATAATAGGCAAAGAAACCAAAGAGATGAGGAACAAGAAGGTTCGCTTAGTCAAAGTGCAATGGAGTGGAGATCCGCGAGATTGTACTTGGGAAACTGAGGAGAGCATTCAGAAAGCTTATCCTAGATGTCGAGTAGATATCTCTGATTGACTCCGGTGCAAGGTATATTTACCCTACTTTGCACTACCATTCAATTCTCTACTCTATTGTTATTTTCTTTTCATAGATATACACTTTTAATTATATAGTCTGAATGATTTTTAAAGGGTATAGGATTTGATTAGTATATTTTTGAAGGTTAAAAACAATTGGATTGGTTGTTGTGTTGTGTGATTGTAGATTTATCAAACCATTTTCGACTTTGTTCCTTTTCGGGGACGAAAAGTTTTAAGTGGGGGAGATTGTAACGACCCAGAAAATCTGAACCAATTTAAAAATTTTAAATTGGCTAAAATATTGGATTTTAAATATTTAAAATAAATATTTTAAATAATGTCGATGAAAACTGAGTTTGAATCGACAATTGAAAACGAATATAATTAATTATAATTATAAACAAGGCCTGAAAGGGCGCTGTAGTTTCAAAAATCGAATTCAAACTTTGTCGGACTGTACCGGGTGCAAAACAAAACGAATTTTAGTGAAACCAAAAATATTTAAATCTGTTAGTGAATACCTTTCTAACGAATCTGAAAAATCGAAATTTGATAGCAGGAATCAAAAGATATGTCCAGTTGAAAATTCTGAATAGTCGCTATGGAATTCAGGCCCTTAAAAATGGACATTTTGCAAACGACCTCGGATTTCGACGAAACCACTTTTGTTGGATCCGTGATGTCAAATTATTGCTAGGTTTCAAATTTCATAATTTTTCGAATCAATATGTGAGCGTGGCAAAGGAAAACGCGTTTGACCGGTTTCAGTTGATTTTAATCGACTGGAAATTGGCCATTTTTAAAACGGTCTCAGAATTTGATGAAACTAGTTTTGTTAGGACCGTATTGTCAATACGAAGCTAGAAAATATTTTTCGAGAATTTTTCTAGTTAGTATGTGACCCCGGTAATTTGAAATGTACGTTTAAAATTCAATATAGTGATTTGAATGTAAATCTAACGGAAACTGATTGTAACAGCCGAATCAACCTACGATATATATCCCATTGTGTTCGGAATGGGGGTAATACGCTATGGGCGACAGGCGGTGGGCCTCGTTTAGAGGTCGTATGAAAAGTCAACTTTATATATAAAAAAAACAAGAAAAAATTTAAATTAAATAAATAATTAAATTCCCCTTATATTCTCTCCCTCCCCTTTCCTTCTTGGTCAACCGACAGTCAATAAAGAAAAAAAAAAACCCTCGCTGCCTTCCCGCTCGTCGCCCACCACCGAAGCTCCACCCACGACCGCCGTGCCCCGCTCCACCCTCCGATCCCGCTCCTCTCCACCTCGACGCACCCGAACCCCCCCTCGCGACGCATCCGCCCCCCCCCCCCCCTGAAGCATCGCGACGCCCCAATTCGCGAGCCCCCCCCCGTTCGAGACCACTGAAGCCACCGCCTGCTCCTCCTCCTGCCGCCGAGCCTGACGACCCCCCCTTCTTCGCAGATTACAGTAAGTTGTTGTTATTTTATTTTTATTTTAATTCTGTAAATTCTGATTTTTAAAAGGTTTAAATTCTGATTTTTAAAGGGTTTAAAACTGATTTTTAAAAAGGTTTAAAACTGATTTTAATTTTAAGATATAAAAAGAAAAAGATTTGAACTTTAAATAGAAAAAGATTTGAACTTTAAAAAGAAAAAGTTTTGAACTTTAAATAGAAAAAGATTTGAACTTTAAATAGAAAAAGATTTGAACTTTAAATAGAAAAAGATTTGAACTTGGATAGAAAAGATCATATTTTTAAAATAGAAAAGACGGAATTTTTATTAAGTAGAAGAAGTAAGATATGATTTTTATATTTTTAAAGTAATAAAAATATAATTTTTACATCATAGGAATATTAAAAATATAATCTTTATTTTTGAAAAGGCGGAATCTATATTTTTGAAATTCGATTTTTATATATTGAATAGCATAATAAAAATATGATTTTTATATATTGTATAGCGAAGTCAAAATTCGATTTTTATATATTGAATAGCGAAGTCAAAAATTCGATTTTTATATATTGAATAGCATAATAAAAATTCGATTTTTGTATATTGAATAACATAGTAAAAATTCGATTTTTACATATGTAGAGAATACGGGCAATGAAAGCGACAAAAGGCGAGATTAGCGAAGATTTCTATAAAGGAAGAGTCGTAGTTGGATAGCTATTGGTGAGAATTTCTCACTTATCAATTTCTTTTTTCTAGCTATATATATATATGTGTTGAAATAAAAGTGAATTGCTATATATATATATATATATATATATATATATATATATATATATATATATATACGCCCCTCGTCCACAAACCATGGACGATATTTATTGATTGAAATTGTTGTGGAAATTGATCGATAGCGAATGATTGTTTGGGATTGTTTGTGGTTGATATTGATTGATTGAGGTTGAAAAATACCCGTTTGTGGTTGAGAAATATTTGATTGAAACCACATAGGATTAGTTTGTGGAAATGAAATAAATATATACATGCCGTCTGCGTGCGAACTAGATGCATGATCCCCATTGTCAAAAACCGCGAGGTTTTAAGGTAGAGCGAGGAGCCGTACTAGGGACGGTCCCGGTTTTAACTACCCTGCCGTTATGCTGCCGAAATTTTGAATAATATTCGTGTGTTTGAATTATTTGCATCTGCTTAAACTATATTTATTCATTGAATAGAAAACCTTCATGTGTTGAATTGATATTCATTCGTTGATTAGAAATTCATGTGTTGAATGGTATTCGCGTTTTAAATATAAAAATCACATTTTTATCTATATATAGAAACTATAGAAAACCTTCATGTTTTGAATTGATATTCATTCGTTGATTAAAAATTCATGTGTTGAATGGTATTCGCGTTTTAAATATAAAAATCACATTTTTATCTATATATAGAAACTATAGAAAACCTTCATGTGTTGAATCGATATTCATTCGTTGATTGGAAATTCATGTGTTGAATGGTATTCATATTTTGAAATAAATTGTTTGATAATAAAAAAATCACCTTTTATCGACTATATGAACTGTGTAAAATAATCTCGTTTTAAAAGAAATTGTTTTATGATAAAAATCCTATTTTTGTCACCTATATGAACTATATAGAAAAATAGTGTTTTGAAATGAATTGTTTTACAATAAAAATCACATTTTTATTGTATGCATGAATCGTTGAAATGTGAAGTGTTAAAAATAGCCACTTGCTCAAAATAAACATATATGAGTTGAAATATTCATTAATTAGCTAATGAAATGATTTGCACCTATGTATGTAACATTAGAATGAATGGTGTTTTTAAACCAAATAGAAATCAAATATGAAGTTGGATAGAAAACGATAAATGATAAGAACTGTATATATATGTATATGCATATTCATTGAACAGGTTATAGCAAAGGGGCTAGAGAAGAGGAATAAAATTTTGTGCCCGACAAATAGGTACACATTTACTGTTTTGTTTGGGTGATGATTTTATGAGCCTGTTGGCTAGCCGCTTGGCTTTTCCTTTTTCTTTTTGAGATTAGAAGGACCGGGAAAGCTATTTGCGATTTCCCGATGCTCCCGGTGCAGGGGAGGTTATGGCGAAATTTTCCAAAATTTTAAGGCGTTAGTGAAATATTTGAAGTGAAAACGATAGTGAAATTGTTGAATGAACTATATTTATATAATTATATAAATATAAATAAAATTAAATCGAAACGTGGTCGTGCAGTTCGTATTTTGAAACCGTGATTTCAAACAACTAGTACGGGGAATCCGACCATTGGATTTTCCCGAAACCACAACCGTCGGGTTCGCCTTGGAAATATCTTTCCAACGGCACCAACCTTGTAAAAATCCAACGGTTGGATTGTCTGGAACGTTTAATTCAAATCTGAAGAAAAACAGCGCCAGAAACGATTATATATATATATATATATATATATATATATATATAAATAAATATAATTATATTTAATCGAATAACGACGCTGCAGTTCGTATTTTGAAATCGAAACTTCAAACGATTGTACCGGGAGATCCGACCGTCGGAATTTCCCGAAACTGGAACCGTTGGATTCGTTTTGAAAAGACCTTTCTAATGATGTAAATTTTGTGAAGATCCAACGGTTAGATTTTCAGATATGTGTAAATCAAATCTGAAGAAAAACAGCGCCACGGCCGCTTTATGGCCCGAAGCGTCGTTTTGAATAAATTAGCTATTTTAAAATAAATAAAAATAGCGATAAATAGTTATAAAATATCATAAGCGATATGGAATGGAAATAAACTGAATTTGCTCGATTTATGTGGCTTTTGATGGTTGAATGTGTTTGGTGTGAAAATTACATTAAAGAACAAGATTGGCGTTGTCAAATAATTTCACCATTGAAGTAAATTGATTTGAAATGCTAAATATACGTGAATTATTTGAGAAGGCCGAGTTAATTCTCATTTCAAATAATTGACCGACGATTGAAAGTCGAAGATGAAGACGATGGTCGAAGACCGGAGATCTTCACCTCGTTTGGATGGTAACCGAGGTCCTGATTGGGAGGCATCCCGAAATATGGATAATGAGTGGTGATCGTCCAGACGTACGTGGTGATCGAAGGGTTTGCGAGGTATTTAGTGCCTCCAGTTTCGTTCAGACCCAGAACGGACTTGTAAAGGGACTGTGTGTCTGACATTGGATTTTATTCTGTGTTGATTGATCTCTATTAAATATACATCTGTTTGGCGGCGGAGAATTTATTCTTTTGCTTAACGCCCTTCTCTGAGACGCACGAGCTCAGAGGTTGTATATCGATAGACATCAGTCGCATGGCATGAATTGCCTGTGTGGCATGCTAAGATGCAGTGATCAGGGCTTCTGTTGAAAAGCAAAGTCTTGTGGTGATGATCAAAGCACCGCCTGTGTGGCGTAGCTTTGTGTATAACGTGAATTCGCGAGCCTCACACCCCGGTATGAACCAGAAACGGGAGAAAGGACCTCAGGGAGGGCCCGCGTTTCCTCCTAGCTAGGGTGGTGTCAGTGACCTACCAGCCCTGACATTTATATACTTTTCACCTATGTGGTTGTTGCTGTTGCGAGGCGCCTCGGTTTGATCGGACGATCCGGGTCCGATGGAGTCATTCGTTGGCTCGTTTACGCCCCAAAGGGCGGGGAAACGCATGGTTCAGGCATTTTAATCCACATCGGTGGACCGGCCCTGACGATCCAAGGGTCACTCGAGCTCTGATCCTGAGACTCGGGCTAGGCAGTCTCGAATTCGGTAAGGACTATCTTTTGCCTTGGTTCATGACAGAAATCCAATTTCCAAATACGACACCGTGCGGTTTTGATTGTACACCTATATATGGCGACATAGTGGTATGGGGCATTAATGCCGTCTATGATTGATAGTTATGATTTGAAATTGTTTTCAAAACATATAAACACTAGCAATAATATCAAATGCCTTTGTTTTATTCGTATCAAGCATATTTGGCCGTTATAAGGTAAAAACTCTATCCTCCGGTTTGCGTTGCATTGTGTGATGGGAACTGAGTCTTATAACGGCTTCATTTTTATAAAAAGCATAGCGATGTTTAAAAGAAAGATTTGTTTTAAAGCACTGGCAATCCAATGGAGTAAACCCGTTCCACGAAAGTGGCGTGGTCCTGTGATTAGCCAATTATATATGTGTTGAGTGGATTTCTCATACCAGTCCCATGTCTGACTCGTAGTTTGTTTCACTTTCAAACTCGGGTGCCCCTTTTTCTACACTGGCAGCCTTGTATTCAGGTTTAGCTGGTTCTTTTTCTGGATAGCTGGAGCTGAAGATGGATTCTATCATTTATTTCTTTTTATGCTGTTCAGCTCCTATTGTACATATTTTGTTTATTTCCGCTGTAGACATTTATGTATAGCTGAACTGTATTTGTACTAAGTAAGATCCTGTATACTGTGTAACTCTGATGATTACTTTTATCCAGTATATTCTATTGTTCATTATCTGGTGTATTTATTTAATTCTGTTCTGCTATTATCTGTTTCTGTGTTATATTCCAAAGATAACCCTTGTTTCCGTCTGAACGGGATTTCGGGTCGTCTCACAAACTCTTCGTTCTTGTTTTGTTCCCTTGAACCTTTTCTTGTATTCATCACAGGTAAAAGCCACCTTCGATTGGATGACCATCATCGTGCTGGCTTCGAGAATGTAGGACGTCGATCTGAGCATACCAGAAAAGGTGCTGGTCCCTCCTCCATCTTCAACTGAAGTCACACCCCTCCACTCTGACTGCAGCCGTCACAAACCCGTGCCTCCTTATCAATATGATTCCGGCGACGATGACCCATAAAACCCAATCTCCACTAGTTATGTCGAAGTCTACGCTGAGCTCTACAGGTTTACTATTTAGGTTTTTGTGAATTGATGAAAGAATTTGGACATTGAGGGGGGAGAAAGAAAGGTATATATGCTGATCGTTGATATCATGAAAGAGGCAGCCAAAAATAATGTTGACCACGCACGAAATATTTTGGGTTTGACTGTGTGAGTTGGGTATTTATGAGCAACCATTTAATAAAATAATATATACCAAAACTTCATCGGGAAGTATCCTTTAAAACTATAACACATAACTCTAGTTTTTCAGATAAAACTGCTAATCCTAGCCTAGAAAAATATTACGTACCCGATGGGATAGGTTTCGTCGAATTCCGAGGTCGTTTGGGAAAGTCCTTCATAAATATCGATGAAAAATCATGCGTTTAAAATTCCTATAATTACAGAAAAAATCCAATAAATCGGAAGCCTTGACATTTAACTAGACCCCTTCCTAACGGATCTAATGAATCTTGTTTCACTAAAATTGGAGTTTGTTTGGCCAGTCGTTTATTCGTTAAAAGTTACCCCTGTCGAAATAATCTAAACAATTAAATAGAAATGGAGACGTTTTGGCCACCGAAGTCACAAACGACACCCGTTTTCCATGAAATTTGATTTTCTTACAATAATTTAATGATACGGTTCTAATAGAACTAATTTCATCAAAAGATGAGACCATATGCAAAAATGACTATTGTTAACGCTCAAATAATATTAATAAAATATTAATTAAAATTCAAAATTAATTTAATAAAATAATAATAAATTACTATTATCATATATATCCAAACAGAATATATATACAACTTTAAATATAAATTATACAGCTTAATATTATAGTCAATTTTGGGTTAAAAAATTTAAATTTCCTATTTAAGTATATTAAATAAACGTTATAATTTAATAACGATTTCCGTAGCGACTACTTCAAATTTTGATTTGGACATAACTTCACATCTATAACACGAAATCTGGATTTTTCACTTCCATGTGAAAATTATTACCAATTAGAATCTAACTTAACTTGTTTCGCAGAAATCCAACTTAAAATGGATACTTTATATCCAATCAAAGTTCAAACGACATATTACAAATAACCATGCCATTTCGAGCTCATTTTAATTTAAATATAAATTGTAACATTCAAACTTCGTTTTATAAACGATTCCAATATTAAAGTCCATTAATAATCCAAATTAAATATTTAAAATAATAAATTAAATTTAATATTTAACTGCCAAAAATACGGGACATTACAATCTTCCCCCTTAATAGAATTTCGTCCCCAAAATTATTAAGGTGAGGAAAAATGCTACAAATCCATTAACTTAAAATCCAATTTATATTAAAACGAAAACCAATTCATTATTATCAATATAAAATTTCAAAAATATAGAAAATTTTCAAACACTTTAAATTCCTGGAAAATTCGTCAGCGTCTCGTGTATACGGAGTGACATCTGCGATATCGCAGGAACAAATAATATATATACATCGACCCACATGGTTGGAAAACAAAATCCAAAACCCAAAATTTATATTTTCGTGTAGGCGTACATTTTCCGAGCGCTACTGAGCATATTTGCTCAATTTACGTGCAATTTATTCAACTAAATAACCCTCAAAGCCTTCCAACACCTGTACTCAACTCCGTTCACATGTAAATAATCCAATACATGAAATATTTAAATAAATCTTCATTTATTAACAAGTATAAGTGTACAGATTTCCAAAAACAAACAAGTATGTGGACACTAGGAATAATCATTTAGTTTCAATTCATATGAAGTTTTATACCAATTTATTATACTAGAGCTCAGATTTCAATTCATTCATCTCCATTATAAACCACTTTTGAATCATATTCAATTTATCCACAAACAACCAACAAACGACACACAACAAATTAAGCTGAATCAACTGAATTATTTAGTATTAATATTTACTTTGTTTTAACATACTTGAATATCAATCGACTGATCTCCAATTGATTTCACTTTAATTAATATTCATTAAATTTCCAAATTTTATATTAATTTGATTTTAATTCAAAATCACTCTTAATTTTGATTCCACTTAACCAAGTTAAGTTTTAAATTCAAATTTTAACCATTCTGCACATCATTCAAAACAATCAACAAACCAATATCTTAATAATTTAATAAAACTATTCCTTTTCTATATAAAAATATAGTTTGGATAAATTTACTTCGTTTACCCTCTTTTCAAAACAATATTGTATCCAATGCCAGTTCAATGCTTTTCAAAATTTGAACCGATCAACAACACAATACAAAACATTTGTATATAAAATTTACAAATAAGCGCTCTCATATACACACTCAAACTCAATTTAGGGCATTACTAAACCTATCTCTATCGAGTTATACCACAGAGCTAAGGTTATTACTAATCCAATAGCTCTGATACCACTGTAACGACCCAAGGATTTCCGACCCTGAAAATCGACACAAAAATACCCTGTCGAACATTCAAGCATCGAAAACACAAGAACATTATTAGAAAAAATATTAGAGGGTGAGATAAGAAAGAGTTATTAGAATATGAGAAGAAGAAACACATCAGAAACAGAGTCTCACATCGCAGCGGAACAAAATATAATATAGAAAGAAATCTTTACTGAGAGCTTGAAATAAAAACTTACAATCATTAGAGTACATCACAATTCTGGACAGTTATAATAATTTGTCCTCGTATACAACCACATAACGGAATACATAATATCATATGTCGGAACTCTTCCAGCTTGTCTCTTCATAGAATCCGATAACCTAAACCTGTACGACTTGGTCTAACCTGAGCATTTTACAAACGACGGATCAGTCTGGTGAATGAGAAGGTGAAAAACACACTAAGTTTAAAAGTATCACACAACTTGGTTTTAACGTCAAATTTTTTTCGAAAGAAAAGGATAATCGTAAGACCGAATCCACACATAAATACGGATGGTTTTTAGCTTACGATAAACCAAAAAAATTTGAAAAAAATATTACTTGGATATTATGATAGTGTCTAAATAAAAATAAATATCAATCTACTGGAATGCTTACATCTTGTAACAACCGGGAAATTCTGAGCCAATTTAAAATTTTTATTTTGGCAATTTTAATGAATTTTGATTATTTAAAATGAATTACTTTAAATAATAACAACGAGAAATTTATTTTGAATAGAATTACAAAGTATATATTTATTTGAATCATCGTTAGAATATAAATATTTTATTTTAAATATAAAAGGAATTGAATATGGCGTGGTAGTTCGAAAATTCGATTTCAAATTTCAAATTTCAAATGAAGGTACAGGATTCAAAATAAACCGGATTTTAGCAAAACTAAAAATATTTGAATCTAATTGAGAATATATTTCCAAAGAATCCGAAAAATCAAAATTTCATAACGGGAATCAAAAGTTATGCCCAGTTGAAAATTCTGAAAGTCGCTGTGGAATTCTGGCCCTTAAAAATGGAAATTTTACAAACAACCTCGGTTTTCGACGAAACCAATTTTGTTGGATCCGTGATGTCAAGTTATTTTTAGGTTTCAAAATTCGTAGTTTTTCGAATCAATATGTGCGTGTGGCGAAGGAAAATGTGTTTTGACAGTTTTGGTTGATTTTAATCGACTGGAAAATGACCATTTTTCAAACGGTCTCAGAATTTAACGAAATTAGTTTTGTTAGAACCGTGTCATCAATACAAAGCTAGAAAATATTTTTCGGGAATTTTTAGAGTCCGTATGTGGGCCCGGTATATTGAAATGTGCGTTCAAATTCAATATATAGATTTATATTTTGGTTTTGATGGAAACCGATCAAAACAGTCAAATCAACATACGATATATATCCCATTGTATTCGGAATGGGGTATTACGCTAGGGACGACAGTCGGCGGGTTTGATTTCTAGTTCAAATGGAAAGGGTACTTTATGAAATTCAAAATTCAAAATAAATAATAAATAAAATATATAAAACCCCTTACCTCTCTCTTTCCTCCCTCAATCAACTACTGATCGAAATAAAAAAAAGAAACTTAGCTTCCGTTGACCCGCCGCTCCTCCCCATCGGAGCAGCGCCCCCACCAGCGACGTTGTCGCATCGGTCGCCGCAACCCTGAGCTCCCCTTCTTTGCCTCCTCCGCCCCTCTCACCCCCAATTCCGTGAAAACCTAGCCCCAAAAGCCCACAGACCCACCGCACCACCCTAAAACCAGCCCCCCTTTTGTCGATCCACTACCTGACATCCCGCCGCCCCCTGATACCCCTCTCTCCCCTCCTCCTTCCATAAAGCCTAGCCCCTTTACCACAAAAACACCCACCGTAGGCCTCGCTCTGATCACCCTAGCTCCTCACCAACTCCAGTCCGCGCTGACAGCTTCCGCCACCAGCTGAAGTGCGAAAATAGTAAGAGTTTATTTTATTTTTCATTTTTACTTAAGTTAATTAGTTTTAAAGTTATAAAAATTAGTTTTTTATATTATAACAAATAAAAATTTGTTTTTTTATTTGTTTACATTGTAATATAAGTGTTAGATTTTAAACGAAGAAAAGACTAGATTTTTATTAAAGAAAAGACTAGATTTTTATTAAAGAAGAGACTAGATTTTTATTAAAGAAAAGACTAGATTTTTATTAAAGAAGAGACTAGATTTTTATTAAAGAAAAGACTAGGTTTTTATTAAAGAAAAAGTTAGGTTTATAATTAGCTAAAGGTTAGAATTTTAATTAGCGAAAAATGAGATTTTTAACATAGGTATAGCAATATAAAAATATAATTTTTATACATGAAGTTATATAATAAAAATGTGATTTTTATTATGACAAGAGCGTTTAAAAATATAATCTGTACAGTGTAGTGAAAAATAAAAATATGATTTTTATATAGTAGAGATTATAAAAATATGATTTTTATAAGATGGGGAATATAAAAATACTATTTTTATATAATGAAAGATGATATTTTTATATAATGAAAGATGATATTTTTATATAATGAAAGCCGAGATTTTATATATATATGAAGTAGCATTATAAAAATATAATCTATATAATGAAAACATCGTGTTAAAGATGCTATTTTTATCATCTTGAAATGAAATAAAAATATGTGATTTTTATGTATGTAGTGAATACGGGCAACGAAAGTGATAAAAGGCGAGCACGGCGAAGATTTTCTACATATGAAGAGTCGCGGTGAATTGGTTTAGCTAGTCGGTGGGAACTTCTCACTTTAAATCTTGTTTTCTAGTTAAAATATATACTAGGATGCAAACGGTGCTTAGCAGCACCCGACACCCGTCGTCCACAGACCATGGAGGACTTGTATGCTTGTTTGGTGTGTTGTGAAGTTTGTTTGTGATGTTGATGTGAAATGGATAATAAAACATTCATGTGTTGAAATAAATTAATTATCGTTAAAAATATAATTTTTTACGTGAATGTGAATAAATAAATATTCATTTACAAATCGAACGATTTGTTTATGTACACCCATTTGAAGGATATTGATTGGGACGATAAATTTTACACGTCGCCCAACTGCACTAATAAAAATCTGTGTTTGTTGATCTGAAACCCCGCACGGGTGTTGGGATGATATTCGATATACACTAATCCCAATTGTTTAGTGGTATGTCGATCGTTTGATTTATAGACTGTGTAAGCGTCAATTAGTCATATTGAATGCTTATGCAGTTGTGTAGTGCACTTTGGATGATGGTTGATTATTTATCGTTGCTATTATATACATGTGTTGTATGGAATCCATATAATTATTATATGGTAATTGATTGGGCCTCATTTCAATTTGGAAAATAAAGAATATTATAAAAGAAAATTCATGTGTTGAATAGGAAAAAAAATAGTCATGTGTTGACGATACTCATTTGGTGAGATTATATTCATGTGTTGAAAATATTCATGTGTTGAATAAAATATTTATACAATAAAATTCACATTTTTATTGTAAGTAAGAATTAATAAATATTCATGTGTTGAATAAAATATATATTCATGTGTTGATAGAAATATAGATTCATGTGTTGAATAGAATAAGTAGTCATGTGTTGAATAAAATATTTATACAATAAAATTCACAATATTATTGTAAGTAAGAATTAATAAATATTCATGTGTTGAATAAAATATATATTCATGTGTTGAAAGAAATATAGATTCATGTGTTGAATAGAATAAATATTCATTTGTTGAATAGAATAACGAATTTATTGAAATATATAAAGCCGTGTTGGTTAGATTTGCGCCATTTTGACACGAACGATATTTATATCGATTATATTCGTTTTTGTAATGAATATAGAAAAGGAAGTGATTTCAAAATATAACGTTTTGAAAATATTAGCATTTATATGTTAATGATATGAATTATTCAATTTTGATTTAAAATTGAATATGAAGTCGAAATTATTTTGAAAACGAATTTAAAAAGATTTATAAAATACGTTTTGAATTGAAATCAATGAAGTATATATAATATATATATTATATATATTAAATGGCCTAAATAGAAGGCGCTGCGCCGCGGACGTTCACGAATTTTGACCATTGACTTCGAATTGATGTTATGGGAGATCTGACCGTCGGATTCTCCTGAAACCGGAACCATTGGGTTTGTATCGAAAAGAGCTTTCTAATGAATATTAGAAATTTGAAATCTAACAGTTGGATTTGGAATTATGTCCAAATCAAATTTGGAAAATGTCGCTGTAAGTGCAGTTCGGTGGCCGTTATTGAAAACCGACTGTACGGGCCATGATAAAAGTATTAAAAATATTAATAATTTGTGTAAAATCATAATATATGAATTGGAAAGAACTGGGATGTAAAATTCCACATTTGTAAGGATAAAAATATGTTTTTATCGAAATGAACTAGTTATGAACTAGAATTATAATCCAATATGTTTGAATAAATAAATTGGATTTGAAGTGGTTTTAAAAATAGTCAGAGTTTCCAATATACAAATTGGAATGGATTTGAATCGAAATTATCTTCGGAGTATTTCGATGTTGGATTTCGTGATTATGCATATATGGTTATGGAAATTTGGAAGATATATTTTATATCATTATTTCCAATACGATATTTGTTGGTTTCAGAATTTGATATTGAATATAAGCCGGTATATTTTCTATTGAAAGCCTTGTATTTAATATCAAATAGGATTTTGGGTTCATCTTGAATAGTGTCTTAAATAACACTGTTCTTGAACCCAGTTTAGAAAAGAATAAATCTTTTAATTAAGATTCAGTGAAATTGTCTAGTTAATTAGTATTTAATTGGAATTGAATTTGAATTGGTTTTTGGGGTTTATCGTGAGCGGTGTTTTGAATAACACCTGTTCTTTAACCCGATTAACAATAGAAAGTGATTTTGGGTTTATCGTGAATCATGTTTTAGGACATTGGTTCTTTAACCCAGTTAAAGACAGGATATTGATTTTTGAGAAGATTAAAACTAAGTGGAGTTTTAATGAATCTTTAATTAGATTGAAAAGATCGAGAATGGAGTATCACCAGTTTTGCTCCAAAGCGATAGTTAAATCTTTAATTAGATTTGAACGTGAAATGGTAATTAAAATTTACCAATAACACCGTGGTGTTAGATATGGAGTATTACTAGTTTTGCTCCATGGGATGAATAAGTTGGGATTGGGAAATAAAATAAATAATTACTTCGGTGTGGTTCGCTAATCCCGACTAGTTTAGAAAACCTTAACATGGTTTGAAATGATATTCAAAGGAAGATTCAAGAATAAATTTAGAAGAATTTATCTTTGATAAAATTAATGGGAACCTTTCCCTAAGAAAGTGAAAATTTGAATAAAAGAATATAGTGTTTTGAAATGAATTGTTTTACAATAAAAATCACATTTTTATTGTATGCATAAATCGTTGAAATGTGAAGTGTTAAAAATAGCCACTTGTTCAAAATAAACATATATGAGTTGAAATATTCATTAATTAGCTAATGAAATGATTTGCACCTATTTATGTAACATTAGAATGAATGGTGTTTTTAAACCAAATAGAAATCAAATATGAAGTTGAATAGAAAATGATAAATGATAAGAACTGTATATATATGTACATGCATATTTATTAAACAGGTTATAGCAAAGGGGCTAGAGAAGAGGAATAAAATTTTGTGCCCGACAAATAGGTACACATTTACTGCTTTGTTTGGGTGATGATTTTATGAGCCTGTTGGCTAGCCGCTTGGCTTTTTCTTTTTCTTTTTGAGATTAGAAGGACCGGGAAAGCTATTTGCGATTTCCCGATGCTCCCGGTGCAGGGGAGGTTATGGCGAAATTTTTCCAAAATTTAAGGCGTTAGAAAAATATTTGAAGTTAAAACGATATGGAAATCATTGAATGAACTATATTTATATAAATATAAATAAAATTAAAACGAAACGAAGCCGTGCAGTTCGTATTTTGAAACTGTGATTTCAAACGACTAGTGCGGGAAATCCGACCATTGGATTTTCCCGAAACCTCAACCGTCGGGTTCGCCTTGGAAATATCTTCCCAACGGCACCAACTTTGTAGAAATCCAACGGTTGGATTGTCTGGGATGTTTAAATCAAAACTGATGAAAAACAGCGCCAGAAGCGATTATATTTATATATATATAAATATAATTATATATTTAATCGAATCACGACGCTGCAGTTCGTATTTTGAAATCGAAACTTCAAACGATTGTACCGGGAGATCCGACCGTCGGATTTTCCCGAAACTGGAACCGTTGGATTCGTTTTGAAAAGACCTTTCTAATGGTGTAAATTTTGTGAAGATCCAACGGTTAGATTTTCAGATATGTGTAAATCAAATCTGAAGAAAAACAGCGCCACGGCCGCCTTATGGCCCGAAGCGTCGTTTTGAATAAAGTGGCTATTTTAAAATAAATAAAAATAGCGATAAATAGTTATAAAATATCATAAGCAATGTGGAATGGAAATAAACTGAATTTGCTTGATTTATGTGATATTTGATGGTTGAATGTGTTTGGAGTGCAAATTACATTAAAGAACACAATTGGTGTTGTCAAATAATTTAACCATCGAAATAAATTGATTTGAAATTCTAAATATACGTGAATTATTTGAGAAGGCCGAGTTAATTCTCATTTCAAATAATTGACCGACGATTGAAAGTCGAAGATGAAGACGATGTTCGAAGACCGGAGATCTTCACCTCGTTTGGATGGTAACCGAGGTCCTGATTGGGAGGCATCCCGAAATATGGATAATGAGTGGTGATCGTCCAGACGTACGTGGTGATCGAAGGGTTTGCGAGGTATTTAGTGCCTCCGGTTTCGTTCAGACCCAGAACGGACTTGTAAATGGACTGTGTGTCTGACATTGGAGTTTATTCTGTGTTGATTGATTTCTGTTAAATATACATCTGTTTGGCGGCGGAGAATTTATTCTTTTGCTTAACGCCCTTCTCTGAGACGCACGTGCTCAGAGGTTGTATATCGATGGACATCAGTCGCATGGCATGAATTGCCTGTGTGGCATGCTAAGATGCTGTGATCAGGACTTCTGTTGAAAAGCAAAGTCTTGTGGTGATGATCAAAGCACCGCCTGTGTGGCGTAGCTTTGTGTATAACGTGAATTCGCGAGCCTCACACCCCGGTATGAACCTAAAACGGGAGAAGGACCTCAGGGAGGGCATGCGTTTCTTTCTAGCTAGGGTGGTGTCAGTGACCTACCAGCCCTGACATTTATATACTTTTCACCTATGTGGTTGTTGCTGTTGCGAGGCGCCTCGGTTTGATCGGACGATCCGGGTCCGATGGAGTCATTCGTTGGCTCGTTTACGCCCCAAAGGGCGGAGAAACGTATTGTTCAGGCATTTTAATCCACATCGGTGGACCGGCCCTGTCGCTCCAAAGGCTTGACTGAGTACTTGCCTGAGACATGGGCTAGATTGTCTCGAATTCGGTAAGGACTATCTTTTGCCTTGGTTCATGACGGAAGTCCAATTTCCAAATACGACATCGTGCGGTTTTGATTGTATATATATATATGGCGACATGATATATGGTACCCATGCCGTCTATGATTGATAGTTATGATTTGAAATCGTTTTCAAAACATATAAACACTAGCAATAATATCAAATGCCATTGTTTTATTCGTATCATTCATATTTTGGCCATTATAAGGTAAAACTCTATCCTCTGGTTTGCGTTGCATTGTGTGATGGGAACTGAGTCTTATAACGGCTTCATTTTTATAAAAAGCATAGCGATGTTTAAAAGAAAGATTTGTTTTAAAGCACTGGCAATCCAATGGAGTAAACCCGTTCCACGAAAGTGGCGTGGTCCTGTGATTAGCCAAAATATATGTGTTGAGTAGATTTCTCATACCAGTCCCATGACTGACTCGTAGTTTGTTCACTCTCAAACTCGGGTGCCCCTTTTTCTACACGGGCAGCCTTGTATTCAGGTTTAGCTGGTTCTTTCTGGATAGCTGGAGCTGAAGATGGATTCTATCATTTATTTCTTTTTATGCTGTTCAACTCCTATTGTACATACTTTGTTTATTTCCGCTGTAGACATTTATGTATAGCTGAACTGTATTTGTACTAAGTAAGATCATGTGTACTGTGTAACTCTGATGATTACTTTTATCCAGTATATTTTGTTGTTCATTCTGGTGTATTTATTTAATTCTGTTCTGCTATTATCTGTTTCTGTGTTATATTCCAAAGATAACCCTTGTTTCCGTGAGAACGGGAAATCGGGTCGTCTCATCGTGCTCTCCACGTTGAGACGACCCGAATTCTCGTTCTCACGGAAACAAGGTTATCTTTGGAATATAACACAGAAACATATAATAGCAGAACAGAATTAAATAAATACACCAGATAATGAACAATAGAATATACTGGATAAAAGTAATCATCAGAGTTACACAGTATACAGGATCTTACTTAGTACAAATACAGTTCAGCTATACATAAATGTCTACAGCGGAAATAAACAAAGTATGCACAATAGGAGCTGAACAGCATAAAAAGAAATAAATGATAGAATCCATCTTCAGCTCCAGCTATCCAGAAAGAACCAGCTAAACCTGAATACAAGGCTGCCCGTGTAGAAAAAGGGGCACCCGAGTTTGAGAGTGAACAAACTACGAGTCAGTCATGGGACTGGTATGAGAAATCTACTCAACACATATATTTTGGCTAATCACAGGACCACGCCACTTTCGTGGAACGGGTTTACTCCATTGGATTGCCAGTGCTTTAAAACAAATCTTTCTTTTAAACATCGCTATGCTTTTTATAAAAATGAAGCCGTTATAAGACTCAGTTCCCATCACACAATGCAACGCAAACCAGAGGATAGAGTTTTACCTTATAATGGCCAAAATATGAATGATACGAATAAAACAAAGGCATTTGATATTATTGCTAGTGTTTATATGTTTTGAAAACGATTTCAAATCATAACTATCAATCATAGACGGCATGGGTACCATATATCATGTCGCCATATATATATATACAATCAAAACCGCACGATGTCGTATTTGGAAATTGGACTTCCGTCATGAACCAAGGCAAAAGATAGTCCTTACCGAATTCGAGACAATCTAGCCCATGTCTCAGGCAAGTACTCAGTCAAGCCTTTGGAGCGACAGGGCCGGTCCACCGATGTGGATTAAAATGCCTGAACAATACATTTCCCCGCCCTTTGGGGCGTAAACGAGCCAACGAATGACTCCATCGGACCCGGATCGTCCGATCAAACCGAGGCGCCTCGCAACAGCAACAACCACATAGGTGAAAAGTATATAAATGTCAGGGCTGGTAGGTCACTGACACCACCCTAGCTAGAAAGAAACGCATGCCCTCCCTGAGGTCCTTCTCCCGTTTTAGGTTCATACTGGGGTGTGAGGCTCGCGAATTCACGTTATACACAAAGCTACGCCACACAGGCGGTGCTTTGATCATCACCACAAGACTTTGCTTTTCAACAGAAGTCCTGATCACAGCATCTTAGCATGCCACACAGGCAATTCATGCCATGCGACTGATGTCCATCGATATACAACCTCTGAGCTCGTGCGTCTCAGAGAAGGGCGTTAAGCAAAAGAATAAATTCTCCGCCGCCAAACAGATGTATATTTAACAGAAATCAATCAACACAGAATAAACTCCAATGTCAGACACACAGTCCATTTACAAGTCCGTTCTGGGTCTGAACGAAACCGGAGGCACTAAATACCTCGCAAACCCTTCGATCACCACGTACGTCTGGACGATCACCACTCATTATCCATATTTCGGGATGCCTCCCAATCAGGACCTCGGTTACCATCCAAACGAGGTGAAGATCTCCGGTCTTCGACCATCGTCTTCATCTTCGAATTTCAATCGTCGGTCAATTATTCGAAATGAGAATTAACTCGGCCTTTTCAAATAATTCACGTATATTTAGAATTTCAATTCGATTTATTTCAATGGTTAAATTATTCGACAACACCAATTTTGTTCTTTAATGTAATTTTCACACCAAACACATTCAACCATCAAATATCACATAAGTCAAGCAAATTCAGTTTATTTCCATTCCATATCGCTTACGATATTTTATAACTATTTATCGCTATTTTTATTTATTTTAAAATAGCCACTTTATTCAAAACGACGCTTCGGGCCATAAGGCGGCCGTGGCGCTGTTTTTCTTCAGATTTGATTTACACATATCTGAAAATCTAACCGTTGGATCTTCACAAAATTTACATCATTAGAAAGGTCTTTTCAAAACGAATCCAACGGTTCCAGTTTCGGGAAAATCCGACGGTCGGATCTCCCGGTACAATCGTTTGAAGTTTCGATTTCAAAATACGAACTGCAGCGTCGTTATTCGATTAAATATAATTATATTTATATATATAAATAAATATAATCGCTTCTGGCGCTGTTTTTCTTCAGATTTGAATTAAACATTCCAGACAATCCAACCGTTGGATTTTTACAAGGTTGGTGCCGTTGGGAAGATATTTCCAAGGCGAACCCGACGGTTGAGGTTTCGGGAAAATCCAATGGTCGGATTTCCCGCACTAGTCGTTTGAAATCACAGTTTCAAAATACGAACTGCACGGCTTCGTTTCGTTTTAATTTTATTTATATTTATATATTTATATAAATATAGTTCATTCAATGATTTCCATATCGTTTTAACTTCAAATATTTTTCTAACGCCTTAAATTTTGGAAAAATTTCGCCATAACCTCCCCTGCACCGGGAGCATCGGGAAATCGCAAATAGCTTTCCCGGTCCTTCTAATCTCAAAAAGAAAAAGAAAAAGCCAAGCGGCTAGCCAACAGGCTCAAAATCATCACCCAAACAAATCAGTAAATGTGTACCTATTTGTCGGGCACAAAATTTTATTCCTCTTCTCTAGCCCCTTTGCTATAACCTGTTCAATGAATATTGCATGTACATATATATACAGTTCTTATCATTTATCAATTTCTATTCGACTTCATATTTGATTTCTATTTGGTTTAAAAACTCCATTCATTCTAATGTTACATAAATAGGTGCAAATCACTTCATTAGCTAATTAATGAATATTTCAACTCATATATGTTTATTTTGAACAAGTGGCTATTTTTAACACTTCACATTTCAACGATTTATGCATACAATAAAAATGTGATTTTTATTGTAAAACAATTCATTTCAAAACACTATTTTTCTATATAGTTCAAGTTGGTGATAAAAATGGGATTTTTATCATAAAACAATTTATTTCAAAATATGAATACCACTCAACACATGAATTTCTAAACAACGAATGAATATCAATTCAACACATGAATGTTTTCTATAGTTTTTATATATAGATAAAAATGTGATTTTTTTATATCGAACAATTTATTTCAAAATTTGAATACCAACACATGAATTTCTAAACAACGAATGAATATCAATTCAACACATGAATGTTTTCTATAGTTTCTATATATAGATAAAAATGTGATTTTTTATATCGAACAATTTATTTCAAAATTTGAATACCATTCAACACATGAATTTCTAAACAACGAATGAATATCAATTCAACACATGAATGTTTTCTATAGTTTCTATATATAGATAAAAAAGTGATTTTTATTATCAAACAATTTATTTCAAAATATGAATACCATTCAACACATGAATTTCTAAACAACGAATGAATATCAATTCAACACATGAATGTTTTCTATAGTTTTTATATATAGATAAAAATGTGATTTTTATTATCGAACAATTTATTTCAAAATATGAATACCATTCAACACATGAATTTCTAAACAACGAATGAATATCAATTCAACACATGAATGTTTTCTATAGTTTTTATATATAGATAAAAATGTGATTTTTATTATCAAACCATTTATTTCAAAATATGAATACCATTCAACACATGAATTTCTAATCAACGAATGAATATCAATTCAACACATGAATGTTTTCTATTCAATGAATAAATATAGTTTAAGCATATGAAAATAATTCAAACACACGAATATTATTCAAAATTTCGGCAGCATAACGGCAGGGTAGTTAAACCGGGACCGTCCCTAGTACGGCTCCTCGCTCTACCTTAAAACCTCGCGGTTTTTGACAATGGGGTTCATGCATCTAGTTCGCACGCAGGCGGCATGTATATATTTATTTCATTTCCACAAACTAATCCTATGTGGTTTCAACCAAATATTTCACAACCACAAATGGGTATTTTTCAACCACAATCAACCAATATCAATCACAAACAATCCCAAACAATCATTCGCTATCAACCAATTTTCACAACAATTTCAATTAAATAAATATATATAACATCACTGAACCCTAAGTCAAACAGATTTCTGGTCAAAGCCGTTGTTCTTCATCTCGACGACGGTGGAAATAACCCGAAATTTTGAGCTAAATTTTCGTCCAATCCGCACAGCAATTTCAAAAAATTTAAAAACAAAATCAAGGACCTTCCTGAGGTCTTCAAATCCATCTGAGTTTGAACATTTTTCGTTGAGTGGTTAGGGAGTTTCTCGAGCTCAAAGGTCCGACATTTGGGTTCGTTTTCCCGCCGCAAGGAAGCTTCGAGCTTGCCAAGAAGGGGGTCGCCGTGAAGCTGTTGCGGCGGCGCACGAAGTGGCAACCTCTGATCATCGACACGGTGGCTGTGGAGGTTGAAAATTTGAACCCTAGGTTGGAACAGAAGGGATGAAACGTCGGCAGTAATTATTTGAGGAAGAAGGTTTAGTTTTTTATTTTTATTTTTCTGGAAAATACTGTGTTTTTTTTTTAGGATTAAATACTGTTTTTTTTTTAAAAAAGAAGATAAAAGTGTTAAAACTAATTTTTCAAATGATTTTAAAACTGGTTTTTCAAATGATTTGAAAACCGAATTTTTCTAAAAAGCAATGATTTATGCATACAATAAAAATGTGATTTTTATTGTAAAACAATTCATTGAATTGTTTTACAATAAAAATGTGATTTTTATTGTAAAACAATTCAATGAATTGTTTTACAATAAAAATCACATTTTTATTGTATGCATAAATCATTGAATTGTTTTACAAATGAGGCGTATGTTGTGTTTGTGTAACACTTACTTATTATATACGCGGGTTATTCAGAAAGGCTGGGTTTATACCCATTCTGAATAACCGATTCGACGATAAGTCGAAGATGAAGATGGTGGTTGAAAACCGGAAGTCTTCACATCGTTTGGATGACTATTAATGATCTTGATTGGGCTGTACACCCAAGAGGAGGGAATCAGTTTGTGATCGTCCAGATGCACTTGGAGATCGATGGATATGGAAGGAAAGTGCCTCTGGTTTCGTTCAGACCCAGAACGAACTTGTAAATGGACTGTGTGCCTGACATTGGATTTTATTCTGTGTTGATTGATCTCTATTAAATATACATCTGTTTGGCGGCAGAGAATTTATTATCTTGCTCAACGCCTTTCTCTGAGACATACGAGCTCAGAGGTTGTATATCGATGGACATCAGTCGCATGGCATGAATTTCCAGTGTGGCATGCCTAAGTGGCAAATGATCAAGGCTTCTGTTGAAAAGCAAAGTCTTGTGGTTGATGATCAAAGCATGGCCTGTGTGGCATAGCTTTGTGTATAGTGTTAATTCGCGAGCCTCACACCTCGGTACCATCAAAAACGGGATAAGGACCGTTGGGAGAACATGACGTTTCTTTCAAGCTATGGGTGATGTCAGTGACCTACCAGCCCTGACATTTATATACTTTTAACCTGTGTGGTTGTTGGAATGCGAGGCGCCTCGAATATATGGTCGATAACTGGCATTATGTGAGCTGATGTGCAGACCATTATATAGGTCCTATAGGACCGAAAAACGTGTGTTCAGGAATTTCCAATCCTCAAAAGTAAGAGAGGACCGGCCCAACCGATTCCAAGGATTGGTGTGTGTTGTAACAACCCGGAAAATCTGAACAAGTTTAAAAATTTTGAATTGGCTATTTTAGTGGATTTCAAATATTCAAAATAAATATTTTAAATAACAAAAATGAAAAGTATGTTTGAATCGATGTTTGAAAATAAATATAATTATTTTAAATTATAAACAAGGCCTGAAATGGTGCGGTAGTTTCAAAATTTAAATTCAAATTTTGACTAACTGTACGGGGTGCAAAATAAAACGGATTTTAGTGAAACCAAAAATATTTAAATCTGTTAGTGAATATCTTTCTAACTAATCTGAAAAATCGAAGTTTCATAGCGGGAGTCAAAAGTTATGGCCAAATGAATTTTCAGAAAGGTCGCTATAGAGAATATATCGCCCTTGAAAATAGACATTTTTCAAACGACCTCGGAATTCGACGAAACCAATTTTGTTGGATCCAGGATGTCAAATTATTGCTAGATTTCAAATTTTGTAATTTTTAAAGTTAATATGTGAGCGTGGCAAAGGAAAATGTGTTTGGTGAATTTCAGTTAAATTGGATCGACCAGAAAATGGCCATTTTTCAAACGGTCTTAGAATTCGATGAAACTAGTTTTGTTGGGACCGTATCATCAAAACATAGCTAGATTTATTTTTCGAGAATTTTTAGAATCAGTATGTGTTCCCGGCAAATTGAAATGTACGTTCAAATTAAATATTGAATGTTTTATATTTTAATTTGAAGAAAACTGACTAAAACAGTTGAATAGGCCTACGAAACATATCCCATTGTGTTCAGAATGGGGGTATTTAGCTAGGGATGACAGTCGTTTGGTTTGGATTAGAGTTCGTAGGAGATAAGGGGTATTTTTGGATTTTTAAAATATATAAATATAAAAAAATATGATTGGCCACCTCACTTTTTTGTCTCCCTGTATTCTCTCTCCCCGACATCTGATCGACGGTGAAAAGTGCTTCCCCCTTTCCCATCCATTTTACGGCCAAACCGCTTCGATTCAGACCTCGACCCAGTTGAGGATTTTGTAGCCCTCGACGAGTGCTTCGAATCCATACGCACCACCCTCCGTCTTGTCGCCTTTAGCTCGAGATCCACCTGCTCGAACTCGCCAACTTCAAGCCGCCGCTGGAGCTACTGGACGTCGTCGAGTTCGCCAAGCCCGGGGTCGATCTTTGCGCCTCTCCAAGCCCTATAAGGTGGCGCTGGCTGATCGAAACAATGATCAATGGATTTGAAAATAATTTGAAACCTAGTTTCGAATTAAAAGGCAGAGGTTCGGGTTTTATATATTTAAATTGTTTTAACATTTAAAAGTGTGACAAATCTTGATTTTACTATAAAAATCATATATTTTTGCTATGTTGTCGAAATCCAGTGAAACAAGAGACGCGGGGACCGTGTGGACTTCTTCTACATTCTAGAAGAGACCACATATTTTTCTGAGCCTTATGCTATTTTTGGTGGAGTGGAATCCAATGTGAGATTTCTAAATTATAAACAATATGGAAAACAACGATGTATAAATTATATAGTCGATGTATGAGTTATATAAGCATTGTACACCTCATGTATAAGCGTTGTATAGGTTGTATGTTCAATGTATAAGTTATATATGCGTTGTAAAAATTATATATGCATTGAAATGATTGAAATAAAGTGAAATGAAATTGAAATATATTTATATACGAATATATATATATATATACACTCCCCTTGTCCACAGACCATGGACGATATTTATTGGTTGTGATATTGTTTGGATTATTGGTTGATGTGAAATTAGGTGAAAATCATGAATGATTGATTGTGGTTGAAAAATACTTGTTTGTGGTTGAGAATTATTTTGGATGAAACCACATAGGATTAGTTTGTGGAAAAGAAAAATAAACATATTCATCTGCGTACGAACTAGATATTGAAAATCCCCATTGTCAAAAGCTGCGAGGCTTTAAGGTAGAGCGATGAGCCGTACTAGGGACGGTGCCGGTTTTAACTACCCTACCGTTATGCTGCCGAAATTTTCAATAATATTCATGTGTTAGAATTATTTTCATGCGTTGAAACTATATTCATGTGTTGAATAGAAATTCATGTGTTGAATGAAGTTCGTGTGTTGAATAAATTCTTTGAAAAATAAAAATGACATTTTTATTATATATATAGACTATATAACATATTAATATTTTAAATAAATTGTTTTAACCCTAAAAATTACATTTTTACCTTATTTATAAACTATATAAAATAATCGTGTTTTGAAATAAATTGTTTTACAATAAAAATCACATTTTTATTATATATAAAGTGTAAATGGTTTTGAAATCGAAGAAAGAATTATATTTATATATATTTATATAAATATAATTAAAATAAATCGAATAACGAAGTTGCAGTTCGTGTTTTGAAACCGTGATTTCAAACGATTAGTGCGGGAGATCCGACCATCGGATTTTCCCGAAACCGAAACCGTTTTGTTCGCTTTGGAAATATCTTTCCAATGACACCCACTTTGTGAAGATCCAACGGTTGAATTGTCTGGAATGTTTAATTCAAATCTGAAGAAAAACAGCGCCCGAATCGATTATATTTATATATATATGTATAAATATAATTAAATTAAATCGAATAACGACGTTGTAGTTCGTATTTTGAAATCGTAACTTCAAACGATTAGTGCGGGAGATCCGACCATCGGATTTTCCCAAAACTAAAACCGTTGGATTCGTTTTGAAGAGGTCTTTCTAATGATATAAATTTTTTGAAGATCCAACGGTTAGATTTTCAGATATGTGTAAATCAAATCCGAAGAAAAACAGCGCCACAGCCGCGTTATGGCCTGAAGCGTCGTTTGAATGAATTGGCTATTTTTAAATAAATAAAAATAGCGATAAATCGTGATAAAATATTATAAACGATATGGAATGGAAATAAATCGAATTTGTTCGGTTTATGTGTTATTTGATGGTTGAATGTGTTTGGCGTGAAATTACATTAAAGAACAGAATTAGTGATGTCGAATAATTTAACCATTGAAATGAATTGATTTGAAATTCTAAATATACGTGAATTAATTGAAAAGGCCGAGTTAATTCTCATTTCAAATAATTGATCGACGATTGAAAGTCGAAGATATGAAGACGGTGCAAGATCGATGATCTTCACGTCGAATGGAGTGGTGCTACTGATGCTCATGATAAGAGTAGCTACCTTGAAGGGGCAGAAGTAGTAGCCGTCCGGACATACATGTTGATTGTACGGATATGCGAGGTGTTGAGTGCCTCCGGTTTCGTTCAGACCCAGAACGAACTTGTAAATGGATTGTGCGTCTGATATTGGATTTTGTTCTGTGCTGATTGATCTCTATTAAATATATATCTGTTTGGCGGCGGAGAATTTATTCTGTTGCTTAACGCCCTTCACTGAGACGTACGAGCTCAGAGGATATATATCGATAGAAACCGGTCGCATGGAGTGAATTTCCTATGTGGCATGCCTAAGTGGCAGATGATCAAGGCTTCTGTTGAAAATCAAAGTCTTCTGGTTGATGATCAAAGCACAGCCTGTTGGCATAGCTTTGTGTATAGCGTTGTTTCGCGAGCCTCACACCCCGGTATGAGCTAGAAATAGGAGAAGGACTTCAGGGTGGACATGCGCTTCCTTCTAGCTAGCTGTGGTGCTTTGGGTTTTGCACGCCCGGGTATTTTACATATGTGTATGATGGAAAGCGAGGCCTCGGTTTGCTTCGGTCTCTTCGGAGCCGATGGTTTGGTCGGATATGACCAGTGACGCCCCATAGGGCGGGGAAACGCAGTGTTCGGGCATTTTAGTCCACATCAGTGGACCGGCCCTGACGATCCAAGGTTTGACTGAATACTTTCCTGAGACACGGGCTAGAGCGTCTCGAATTCGGTAAGGACTATCTTTTGCCTTGGTTCTGACGGAAATCCAATTTCCAAATACGATACCATGTGGTTTTGATTGTTTATATATATGGCGACATGAAATATGCTACCCATGCCGTTTATGATTGATACTTATGACTTCAAATTATTTCTGAAACATATAAACACTAGTAATAATATCAAATGCTTTTTTTTTAGTCGTATCAAGCATATTTTTGCCATTATAAGTTAAAACTCTATCCTCCGGTTTATGTTGCATTGTGTGATGGTAACCGAGTCTTATAATGGCTTCATTTTTATAAAAAGCATTGCGATGTTTAAAAGATTTACTTGTTTTAAAGCACTGGCAATCCAATGGAGTAAACCCGTTCCGCGAAAGTGGCGTGGTCCTGTGATTAGCCATATTGAAAAATGTGTTAAGTAGATTTCTCATACCGGTCCCATGACTGACTCGTAGTTTGTTTCACTTGTAAACTCGGGTGCCCCTATTTCTACACGGGTAGCCTTGTATTCAGGTTTTAGCAGGCTCTTCCTGGATAGTTGGAGCTGAAGATGGATTCTATCATTTATCTCTTTTTATGCTGTTAGCTCCTATTGCACATATTATGTTTGTTATCCGCTGTCGACATTTATGTATAGCTAAACTGTATTTTGTACTAAGTATGATCCTGTATACTATGTAACTCTGATGATTATGTTTATCCATTGTATTCTATTGTACATTATCTGGTGTATTTAATTATTTATGTTCTGCTGTTATCTGTTTATGTGTTATATTCCAAAGATTACCCTTGCCACCGTCTTATGGGGGTTTGGGGTCGTCACAAACGTGGTATCAGAGCTTTGGTTAGGCTTAGTTCTGGAATATAACATATGAACGAAGTCGTCAATAATAGAACCAGTAGTGTTCTAGGACGAGTAACTCATTACAGATAGGATTAGTAATATCCTAGTATGTGTATAGCAGAATGAAATACACCTCGATAGACACATTTACATTCAAGTATATGTCTCTATGTTTTAAAATTACCTTTTCTGTTGACTTGACACTTGTTCTGCTAATTGCAGAAGTACTAGAAAATGAGTGTCAGAAACAGAAGGAATGCAAAACCAGATCTAGAAGCTCTATTAAAGAAATATCGAAATATGGGTGGAGTATCATTCTCGGGAAATGAATCCATTAGTCAAACCCAAGATTGGGTGCGGTCTGTTGAAAGAATTCTTGAACGTCTCCAGTTGGGAGATGATCAGAAAAGATTAGTGGCATCTTGGGCACTCAAAGATGAAACTTTGTTCTGGTGGGAGACAATCATTAAGGATAAACCAGAAGGTGGTATCACCTGGGGTAGATTCAAAGAGATTTTCAATGAAAGATTTACTCCTCCAGAAGCAACTGAGCGGTTATGTGATGAATTCTACTATCTGACACAAGGAGATATGAATATCCCAAAATATCATAAGAGATTCAATGAACTTTCTTGTTTTGCTCCGCATTTGATTCAAGATCCAAAGCGAAAGAATTTGAGGTTTATTAATGGTCTTCAAAGAAGGTACCAAAATAAAGTAATGGGGCATGTGAAGCTTCCTTTTTCTGAAATGATATACATGGCTTATTTGTATGAAGATCTAAATAATCAAGGTCTTTTAGTCGACGAAGAGGAAGTTAGTCCGAGCAACAAAAGGAAAACTGAAACGGATAGCCCAGAAACGAGTACACGGCCTGATGCCAGTATGAAGTCTGGAGTCAGAAAGAAGCCTAGATTAAATCGAGAAAAGGTTCTATCTGAGGAAGGATCAGTAACGACTGCAATATGCAATAACTGCAAGAAGCCAGGGCATTTGGCGATAAACTACGGACCCTTAAAGAAAAGAATAAAGAGTGGACTCAAATCCACCAAGAAGCTAAAGAAATCGCATGGCACAAGGGAATGCTATAAGTGTCACCGGACAAGTCATCTTGCCAGGGATTGCCTGTTATTGGAGAAATCTGAAATGGTATAGGTAAATAAAGTAGCAGATGTTCCTGCATCGTCAGCTAGTCAGGAAAGACCAGATGTGTTCGAAGGCACGCTCACTGTCAAAAACACTCCAGTTAAAGTACTGTTTGATACAGGCGCATCGCGAAGCTTTGCTGCAAAGAATGCGGTTAAGAAACTGGATTGGAATTTGAAAAAGCTCAAGACACCCATGACTGTTCATAATCCGTTTGGGGGCTCCCTTGATCTTAGTTGGGTATGTGGAGTGCCTGTCTCTTTCTCCCATTATCTGTTCCCCACCATCGCGATCGTACTGAATTTTACAGAGTTTGACCTTATATTGGGATTGGATTGGTTAACCAAATATGAAGCATAAGTTAAATGCGCCGAGAGAGTTGTTAAGGCAAAAATAAAGTTCGGAGAATATATAAACATTCCATGTGAAGGCCCGAATTTTGATAGAAAGGACTTCTGGGTAGCTTTAGATGTTTCTCCCGCTCAAATAGAACCTGTTCCTGTCATTCCGGAGAATATTCCTGTCGACATTGAAAATATACCTATTGTCAAAAACTATGCGGATGTGTTCGAAGAAGTTGTTAGCTTACCTCCGCAGAGAGAAATTGATTTTAAAATCTCTTTAGTTCCAAATGCAAGGCCAGTAGTTCGTGCTATTCGAAGAATGACCTTGAAGGAAAAGGAAGAGTTAGACAATCAAACTCGACAGCTTGTATGGAAGGGTCTAATCAGGCCTAGTTTCTCTGATTGGGGAGCAGCAGTGGTATTTGTTCCGAAGTCAGACGGTACTCTCAGACTAGATTATCGTGACTTGAATAAGCAGACGCTAAAGAATACATATCCATTGCCGCGGATTGATGATTTATTGGATCGATTGAATGGCGCCCAAGTATTTTCCTGAATGGACCTAGCTACAGGTTTCCATCAGCTTCGTATTACCGAAGAGTGTGTTCCTTTGACAGCATTCAGAGGCCCAGATTTATTCTATGAGTGGTTAGTAATGCCGTTCGGCTTATGTAACGCTCAAGCTTATTTTGTCGATTTGATGAACCGGGTATTTAGTGAAGTATTGAATAAATTTGTTCTGGTTTTCATTGATGATATTCTAATCTTCTCTAAGTCAGAAAGCGAGCATTAAAAACATTTGGAACAAGTGTTAGAAATTCTGAGAAAGAATGTTTTAAAAGCCAAATTTTCCAAATGTATATTCTGGCAAGAAAAAGTCAAATTTCTTGGCCACGTCGTGTCAAAGCAGGATTTTCAGTGGATCCCAGTAAAATCACTGCTATTCAGAATTGGAAACAGCCTCGTACACCCACGGAAGTCAGAAGTTTTCTCGGACTGGCTAGTTATTATCGGAAATTCGTTAAGATTTTTTCGAAGATATCCAGTCACTTAACAAAGCTTACTAAGAAACATTCGAGATTCAACTGGACTCCCGAATGTGAGGCAGCTTTCCAGGAGCTAAAGTTAAAATTGACGACTGCTCCAGTGCTCACAATTATTGACTGCAATCGGGATTTAAAAGTCCGGACCGATGCTTCTAAAGAAGGTCTTGGTGCAGTGTTAATGCAAAGAGGCCATGTAGTCGCTTATGCTAGCCATCAATTGAAACCACATGAAAATAATTATGTAACACACGATCTTGAATTGCTAGCTATCGTGTTTTCTATGAAAATCTGGAGGCATTATCTATTGGGTGAGATGTTTGAATTATACACTGATCATCAATCATTGAAATATTTATTCACCTAGAAGGATCTGAATATGAGACAGCAGCGTTGGTTAGAATTTCTCGCGGCATATGATCTTGACATCTTATATACCCGGGGTGTGTGCCAAATATTCCTGAACTCCGGAGAGAAGTATTAGATGAATGTCACAGAGCCAAGCTTAGTATCCATCCAGGGGTAAGCAAAATGTATAATGACATCAGATGCACCTTCTGGTGGAAATTTATGGAACAAGATATTTCTTTATACGTTAGCAGGTGTTCTACTTGTCAACAAGTCAAAAGCGATCAGCAGAAGCTCGCTGGATTGTTGCAACCTTTGGAAATTCCAGGTGGGGAGTGGAACATATTTCTATGGATTTCATAGATGGTTTCCACAGGACCAGGAAAGAAAATGACAGCAATTGGGTGATCGTAGATCGTTTCACGAAGACCGCCCATTTCATACCTGTCAAATCGACTAGAACTGCTCAGAGTCTGGCGCAGATTTATTTCAAGGAAATAGTTAGACTGCACGGAGTTCCCATGAGCATCGTTGGTAATCGTGACCCTATTTTTGCTAGTAAATTCTGGGAAGAATTCCAAGCAGAATTGGGAACGAAACTAAACCTGATCACCGCATATCATCCTCAAACAGATGGTCAAGCTGAGAGGGTGAATCGTATTCTTGAAGATTTATTGCGGGCTTGTGTTATTGATTTTGGTGGATCATGGGAATACCATTTGCATTTGTCCGAGTTCTCATAAAACAATAGCTACCAAGCGAGCCTGACAATGTCACCATTCGAAGCATTGTATGGTAGACCATGCCGATCTCCTGCTTGTTGGGTAGAACCTGGTGATAAACTCGTATTGGGACACGATATGATTCAGGAAGCTGCGGACAAAGTCGATTTTGTTAAGAAATGATTACTCGCCGCTCAAAGCCGACATAAAATCTATGCAGATAAAAGGAGAAGAGATATATCATTTGCTGTTGGCGACCACGTGTACTTGAAGGTATCTCCGATGAGAGTAATCCGGTTCGGTAAAACAGGGAAATTGGCGGCCAAATTTATTGGTCCGTTTCCTATTCTGGAACGGGTTGGAACTCTCGCTTATATGGTTCAATTGCCTGATTGGTTTCCTGGAGTACATAATGTGTTTCACGTATCTCAACTTCAAAAGCATGTTCATGATCCATACTTAATCGTGGAAGAAGCAGTGCAATAGGATATAGAAATTACTCCAGAATTGGCTGTCAGAAGAGAGCCGCTGAAGATTATTGGCAAACAAACCAAAGAATTGAGGAACAAGAAGGTTCACTTAGTCAAAGTGCAATGGAGTGGAGATCCGCGAGATTGTACTTGGGAACTGAGGAGAGTATTAAGAAAGCCTATCCTAAGTGCAGGGTGGATATCTCTGATTGACTCTGGTGCAAGGTACATTTACCATATCTTTGCATTACCATTTTGTTCTCTACTTTGCTGTTGTTTTCTTTGCATAGATGTAAACTTTTCAATTATATAGTCTGATTAATTTAAAAGAGAATACGAATTAATTAGTATATTTTTGAAAAGTTAAAGACAAATTGATTGTTGTTTGTGTTGTGTGATTGAAAACTTGATTAATTAAATTATTCGAATGATAGTTAATTTAATTAATAAGAGAATGAATGGTAGAATTTATTCGATTAAATCACACATTAAACTGATTAGAAAATAGATAGGAATATATATATGTACATTATATATGTTTGAACAGGTAAATGGATTAGCTGTTGAGTAAAGAATTTATTTGCGTGCCCAACAAATAGGTAAACCTTAATGAGTTGGATGCGCGATTTTATTATTATATCAACTCCTGTGAATGCCATTGGATGCGGAGTGCTGGTTGTTCTGTGTGTAATAATAAATGTCGCCATAGGATAGTAACAATTAATTTTGAACTACACTACATGGCATACTTCTTGAAGATAGCATACTTCATCATATACCACATAAGCATTTGGAGCTTGTGTGACGAGGTTGAAGATTTACCATACGAGCGAGAGGCTTGTATGGCGATGACTATATTCTACAGGTTGAAATGATGACTGATATGGACCATATAAAATGTAACGGTAAATTTCAAGATTAATAAAAACCCCACACGGGTCTGGAGATGACAATAAACACGTCTCTCTGGTCATTAAGGCACAAAAACCATTTATAGGGTGACGAGAATTTATTCTCTGGAGTTATGATCTATACACACTCCCCTGTGGACACCGGAATATATCACAATAAATATGTGCATGCTTTTTAGGATTTATTGGGTACCTAATACGGCCCAATAAATTTCCAGACCCCTCCCCGTACAAAGGAGGTTATGGCGAATATTTTTGAAAATTTAGGGTGTTAGCCAAATTTTTGAAGAATTGGAAAATTCTTAGAAACTGAAATGTTAAAGAATGGAAGCCAGATTGAAAGTAGAGTAGGTTAATTAAACCACTTTCGACTTTGTTCCTTTTTGGGGACGAAAAGTTTTAAGTGGGGGAGGTTGTAACAACCCGGAAAATCTGAACCAGTTTAAAAAATTTAAATCGGCTATTTTTGTGGATTTTAAATATTAAAAATAAATATTTTAAATAATAACGATGAAAAGTATGTTTGAATCGATGTTTGAAAATAAATATAATTATTTTAAATTATAAACAAGGCCTGAAATTGTGCGGTAGTTTCAAAATTTCAATTCAAACTTTGACTGGCTGTAGGGGTGCAAAATAAAACGGATTTTAGTGAAACCAAAAATATTTAAATCTGTTAGAGAATATCTTTCTAACAATCTGAAAATTCGAAGTTTCATAGCGGGAGTAAAAATTTATGGCCAAATGAATTTTCAGAAAGGTCGCTATAGAGAACATATTGCCCTTGAAAATAGACATTTTGCAAACGACCTCAGAGTTCGACGAAACCACTTTTGTTCGATCCGGGATGTCAAATTATTGCTATGTTTCAAATTTCATAATTTTTAAAGTTAATATGAGAGTGTGGCAAAGGAAAATGTGTTTGGTGAATTTCAGTTAAATTGGATCGACCAGAAAATGGCCATTTTTCAAACGGTCTTAGAATTTGATGAAACTAGTTTTGTTGGGACCATTTCGTCAAAACATAGCTAGATTTTTTTCGGGAATTTTTAGAATCAGTATGTGGCCCCGGCAAATTAAAATGTACGTTCAAATTAAATATTGAATGTTTTATATTTTAATTTGAAGAGAAACTGACTGAAACAGTCGAATGGGCCAACGAAACATATCCCATTGTGTTCGGAATGGGGGTATTTAGCTGGGGACGACAGTCGTTGGGCTTGGATTGGAGTTCATAGGAGATAAGGGGTATTTTTGGATTTTTAAAATATAAAAATATAAAAAAAACCTGATTGGCAACCTCACTTTTCTCTCTCCCCGTATTCTCTCACCCCGACATCTGATCGACGGCGAAAAGTGCTTCCCCCCTTCCCATCCATTTTCCGGCCAAACCGCTTCGAATCAAACCTCGACCCAGTTGAGGATTTTGTAGCCCTCGACGAGAGCTTCGAATCCATACCCACCACCCTCCGTCTTGTCGCCTGTAGCTCGAGATCCACTTGCTCGAACTCGCAACCTTCAAGCCGCTGCCGGAGCTGCTGGACGCCGTCGAGTTCGCCAAGACCGAGGTCGATCTGTGCGCCTCTCCAAGCCCTAGAAGGTGGCGTTGGCTGATCAAAACAACGATCAATGGATTTGAAAATAATTTGAAACCTAGTTTCAAATTAAAAGGGCAGAGGTTCGGGTTTTATATATTTAAACTGTTTTAACATTTAAAAGTGTGAAAAATCTTAATTTTACTATAAAAATCATATCTTTTTGTTATGTTGTTGAAATCCAGTGAAATAAGAGACGCCGGGACCGTGTGGACGTCTTCAACATTCTAGAAGAGACCGCATATTTTACTGAGCCTTCTGCTATTTTTGGTGGAGTGGAACCCAATGTGAGATTTCTAAATTGTAAACGATATGGAAAACAACGATGTATAAATTATATAGTCGATGTATGAATTATATAAGCGTTGTACACCTCATGTATAAGCGTTGTATAGGTTGTATGTTCAATGTATAAGTTATATATGCGTTGTAAAAATTATATATGCATTCAAATGATTGAAATAAAGTGAAATGAAATTGAAATATATTTATATACGAATACATATATATATACATATATTCCCCTCGTCCACAGACCATGGACGATATTTATTGGTTGTGATATTGTTTGGATTATTGGTTGATGTGAAATCTGGTGAAAATCATGAATGATTGATTGCGGTTGAAAAATATCTGTTTGTGGTTGAGAATTATTTTGGATGAAACCACATAGGATTAGTTTGTGGAAAAGAAAAATAAACATATTCGTCTGCGTATGAACTAGATATTGAAAATCCCCATTGTCAAAAGCTGCGAGGCTTTAAGGTAGAGCGAGGAGCCGTACTAGGGACGGTGCCAGTTTTCACTACCCTGTCGTTATGCGGTCGAAATTTTCAATAATATTCATGTGTTAGAATTATTTTCATGTGTTGAAACTATATTCATGTGTTGAATAGAAATTCATGTGTTGAATGAAGTTCATGTGTTGAATAAATTCTTTGAAAAATAAAAATGACATTTTTATTATATATATAGACCATATAACATATTAGTATTTTAAATAAATTGTTTGAACTCCAAAAATTACATTTTAACCTTATGTATAAACTATATAAAATAACCGTATTTTGAAATAAATTTTCTTACAATAAAAATCACATTTTTATTATATATAAAGTGTAAATGGTTTTGAAATTGAAGAAAGAATTATATTTACATATATTTATATAAATATAATTAAAATAAATCGAATAACGAAGCTGTAGTTCGTGTTTTGAAACCGTGATTTCAAATGATTAGTGCGGGAGATCCGATCATCGGATTTTCCCGAAACGGAAACGGTTTGGTTCTCTTTGGAAATATCTTTCCGACGACACCCACTTTGTGAAGATCCAACGGTTGGATTGTCGGGAATGTTTAATTGAAATCTGAAAAAAAACAGTGCTAGAATCGATTATATTTATATATATATAATTAAATTAAATCGAATAACAACACTGCAGTTTGTATTTTGAAATCGTAACTTCAAACGATTAGTGCGGGAGATCCGACCATCGGATTTTCCCAAAACTGAAATTGTTGGATTCGTTTTGAAGAGATCTTTGTAATGATATAAAATTTGTGAAGATCCAACAGTTAGATTTTCAGATATGTGTAAATCAAATCTGAAGAAAAACAGCGCCACGGCCGCGTTATGGCCTGGGGCGTCGTTTGAATGAATTGGCTATTTTTAAATAAATAAAAATAGCGATAAATTGTGATAAAGTATTATAAACGATTTGGAATGGAAATAAACCGAATTTGCTTGGTTTATGTGATATTTGATGGTTGAATGTGTTTGGCATGAAATTACACTAAAGAACAAAATTAGTGATGTCGAATAATTTAACCATTGAAATGAATTGATCTGAAATTCTAAATATACGTGAATTATTTGAAAAGGCCGAGTTAATTCTCATTTCAAATGATTGATCGACATTTGAAAGTCGAAGATATGAAGACGGTGCAAGACCGATGATCTTCACGTCGAATGGAGGGGTGCTACTAATGCTCATGATAGGAGTAGCTACCATGAAGGGGCAGAAGTAGTAGCCATCCGGACATACATGTTGATTGTACGGATATGCGAGGTATTGAGTGCCTCCGGTTTCGTTCAGACCCAGAATGAACTTGTAAATGGACTGTGTATCTAACATTGGATTTTGTTCTATGCTGATTGATCTCTATTAAACATATATCTGTTTGGCGGCGGAGAATTTATTCTCTTGCTTAACGCCCTTCTCTGAGACGTACGAGCTCAGATGTTATATATCGATTGAAATCGGTCGCATGGAGTGAATTGCCTGTGTGGCATGCCTAAGTGGCAAATGATCAAGGCTGCTGCTGAAAAGCAAAGTCTTGTGGTTGATGATCAAGGCACGACCTGTGTGGCATAGCTTTATGTATAGCGTTGTTTCGCGAGCCTCACACCCCGGTATGAGCCAGAAACAGGAGAAGGACTTCAGGGAGGACATGCACTTCCTTCTAGCTAGAAGTGGTACTTTGGGTTTTGCATGCCCGGGTATTTTACATATGTGGATGATGGAAAGCGAGGCCTCGGTTTGCTTCGGTCTCTTCGGAGCCGATGGTTCGGTCGGATATGACCAGTGATGCCCCATAGGATAGGGAAACGCAGTGTTCAGGCATTTTAATCCACATCGGTGGACCGGCCCTGACGATCCAAGGCTTGACTTAGTACTTGCTTGAGACATGGGCTAGAGCATCTCGAATTCGGTAAGGACTATCTTTTGCCTTGGTTCATGACGGAAATCCAATTTCCAAATACGATACTGTAACACCCCGTAATTTTATAACATTAAAATTCACAAATTAAAGTATACTTAATTTTTAGAAAAGAATTAAGTGAAATGGGTTGCGCAGAGAAATATATATATATATTGATATATATATATATATATAAAATTAAAAAATAAATAAATAAATAAATATGCGAAAAAGTTCAAAACAGCGAATTGGGAGGGGAAATAACCGAACCGTCCCATTTTTTAGGTCGACCCAAGCCTCGCTGGGTCGACTAGGGGTTAATCCAGGGTGTTTGGCTGTCAACCTGTGGGTCGATTCGCTCAAATGCAGATTTTGCATTTGATTGGTTCTCATGGTTCAGGGTTAATCTAATGGTCCTAAATAACTTCCTACACCTATAAATACATCCTAATGCTAACCCTAAACCTAATTAAAATAGAATAGTTACCATCGCCATGGAAATCAATGGAGCCGCCGCCACTAAGAAAGAAGAAAAGCAAATTCAATTCTAATTCTCTCAACCCTAAAGCAAAGAAAAACTCTCTCTTTTCTTCTCTAAATTGTGAGTATGATGATCTTAACAAGATTATTATCATTTTAATTAGGTTGAGTTATGAATGGATTATGAGTAGATGATGTGAATTATCATATATATTGTTGTAAACCCCTTTTGCTATCATGTATATTGTAAATCCAATGTTATGTGATGATGATATCTTATATGTTGTAAATCATGCTATGATGAAGTTATGTATGTTGAAAGTTTCTATGCTAAGTTGTAATGAATCATACATGTTAAAAAGGCCATGATGTTACCATCTATGCTAGTTAGTTCATATTAATTAAATCATCATGTTTGGGTTATGTTGATCTATATGACAAGTCACATATGCAAGTTAGATTGATTAGAAAAGTTATGAACATATACCAAGACATCTATTATGAAATCTAGAATTATGCTATGACATATGTGATATCCTATGCTAGTTCACACCATCATTATGTTACCTAAAAACCCCATATGCAAGTTTATGTATAGATTTGGGCTATGATCATATCATGTAAATTGAGACATTTAACAAGTTGACACCTTTTGATCCTTAACATGTGTAGTTTATGCAAGTTTCACCCCCTATTATGATTAGATTTATTTTAATTGTCTATATGTTGTGATAATTTATCTTTGTGCTAGGTGTTAGACAATACAAGTCTAGCCTATATTATGCGTTGAATAAGCGAACGTATAAACGTGGGGTAGGGGTAATATTAAGGATTTAATATTAAAAAGTTGGGGTGCAATTGATATGATTTTGCATGCCATAAGTGGATGGCCATAATTGAGTCAATTATGGACATCATTAAAAGTTGACTTAATTAATAATTTGAATAGGGAATTATTAAAACTGGGGTAAAAGATTTTAAGTGTTAATCAATGCTTAGGACACGAGGTTGGACTCGTTTGTGACGTAAACCTGCCCGGACCCGCCCGACAAATCCAGTGGTCACAAATGTCAGCCCAATGTGAGAGGTCCTAGGCCTAAACTAAAGCATAACAGTTGTAAAGACACGAGGTTAGACTCTTTTACGGTGTAAGACTGCCCGGACCCACCCGGCAAATCCAGCTGCCATAAATGCCAGTCTAATGTGAGAGGTCTTTATGAGGTTATGGCCTGAATGAATTAAGAAATACTTAACCAGATAAACATGTAAAGTGGGACATGGGGGTTAAGTAGGTGCCTTGGGTGGCACGAGGAATCTAGGGGGTGCCCTTAGTGGCATGTGAAATACGATTAGTAAGACTTAACCAAACACACATGTAAATGAACATGACTAAGAGGGTTAAGTGGGATATACTAGTGACAAGCTTAGGTCGGTAGCTTGTGGGGGCCCATTTCGACCAGTATCCCAAACGTATCTTTGTGGGCTCGACCCAAGTCGAGGACGGGACACGCATGCTGGGTTTGACTGTAAGAGGCCAAAACGGGGAGCGGTAGCAACGCAAGTCCAACGGGTTTCATATGCGTGTGTGGACCCGGGCTGGTAGGTAAGACGTTGTTGCCTCGTGTAGGTATAAGCCGTGCATTCTCAAGTTGTATCGGGTTGCCACTTTAGGGGAGTGATACACCTCACTGTGGGGCCAGCACGAGTATCTACGAGTAGGGAGCCGATCGAAAGTGGGTAGTGGGGTACACCTAGTGGACATAGGGGCAGACGGCACCTATGTAGTCAGCTAGGGGTACGTAAGGCTATTTATAGTTTCTGTGTGAAGCAAGTGGAATCAAACAATACGGTGACTGGTGTGGTCCAGTGTAATAATGTGCGGTGCAGTGTAGTAATCATTCCTTAGTAATTAGGTGTGCCTTTACCGTTATCTTTAACGTTATCTTAAACGCTATCTTTATCTTCCTAAGAGTTCATAGACATTTACTTGTCTTCCAGCTTATGCCTTAGTCTAGTTATTTTGATAATAGTATTGTTAGAATTATCATACTCGCCGGACTTTATGTCTGACCCCCTCTATTTCTATCCTTTTTCCCCCTCCAGGTCCTCAGGTTGGGCCCAGCTCTAGTGGAGTTTGATTGAATTGCTTCTTCTCTCTTTGGAAAGCTTAGATCGTTGAAGTGAAGTCCAGCTTGTTATCTTTTTAATGGCTATTTATGTAATGGGATTATGTATTTTGTTTTTATGAAGATGGATATTGTACTTGGTTATGATCTATGGTTTTATGATGTAACAAACATGTTTAATTTCCGCTGCAATAAAATGAAGTTTTAGAGTTTAAGTACTATTTATTATCTATCTTGTTGTAATTTTTCTGTTCTATATTCACTTATAACCTCCATGGAAGTTAATGCATTCCCTTTGTGAGTGACATTAATGGACGTGGGGTGTTACACATGGTATCAGGGCTTAAGGTTACTAGAACAGATAAAAATACTTTAGAAAAATAGTTATTTTTGGAAGAAGTGCTTTCAAAAACATGTTTTAATGAGGAATTTAAAGAGAAAAGTTTTTAAGAAAAACATAATCCCCAATAGCCACATATCTTTATCTTTCGAATTCTCCATTTTGAATCTTTCCTTTTTCGTTTTAGCATGGCTGAAGATCTTAATCTACCCGACGGTGTAACGATACCAGGATGGTATAGGAGGTTATTAGAGGCTAGGGCCGCTGCAGGTCCAGCCAATGTTCCTCCACCACCAGTTGCACCCGTTCCTCCTCCTCCTCCTCGCGTAGATACTTTTGCAAAGACGTGCAAGGAATTCAAGGCTATGGGTGGAAAACAATTTCAAGGGCTAGAAACGTTTGTGGAAGCTAGAGATGGCCTTAAGGAGGTGGAAGAATTGCTAGAAATCTTTGAAGTAGAAGAAGGGAAGAGAGTTCGTTTAGCAGCTTGGTTGATGAAGGGAGAGGCCTCGTTTTGGTGGGAGGTCACTAATGGGGAGCGTCCTGTTGACTCTTGGGCGGATTTCAGACGTAGGTTCGAGGTGAAGTTTCTCTCAAGGGTGGAAGAAAATCTATATATGGAAAGGTTCTTGACATTGAAGCAAGGAAGCTCATCAGTGAAAGAATATGTCAATAAATTTAATCACTTAGCAAGGTTTGGCTTGGACTTAGTAAACACGCCGGAGAAGAAGGCGCTGAGGTTCGTGAATGGCTTGAATGAACCATTACAAGGGTTGGCTATGACCCACATCCCTATGGGGGCCACCTTTGAGAAGTTAGTAGAAATGGCGCTTATGCATGAGGAGAAAAGCGCTAGAGCTGATAACACACCCGAGAAGAAGGGGGATCAGAAGAAACCACAACAGCAAAACAAGAAGGGTGGTAAAGACAATAACGGCAAGGGAAAGAAGAAATGTTTTAACTGTGGGACACCAGGCCATCTCAGCAAGGATTGCCGAAAGAAAAAGAAGACAGGCTGTTTTCATTGTGGCGATGCGGGACATTTAGTGAAGGACTGCCCAAAGAAGGGGCAGAGGGCAGGAGCTACCTCGGGAGGACAGGTGCAGGCTCTTATGGCACCAGGGCAGGCAAGGAGACAAGTTCAGGCTCTCGCGGTCCCACCGCTGCAAGAACGAGGTAGAACCATTTCTGTTGTAAGCTTAGTTTTTCTGTTTGATCATCCTGTCCGTACCTTATTCGATTCGGGCACATCACATTCATTTATCTCTACATCATTAGTTGAATTACTGCACTTAAACACTAGTTTAGTAGAGGATCCCTTAGTTGTTTCGAATCCAATTGGGGGCTCAGCTTATTTTTCTATGAAGTGTTTGGATTTGAAAATTTCCATACTTAGCGTTGAATTTAGATGTGATGCTTATGTGTTGGGCTTCACGGGCTATGGGCTAATTTTAGGAATGGATTGGTTATCCAGAAATGGGGCCGTTCTTAATTGTGAAAGGAGAGTAGTTAGGCTCGTGACTCGCCTTGGCAACACTCTCGAAATCTTTTGTAATCCCATAAATTCGGTTATGCTAAGTTATCTAGAATCGCTTGACGCGTCTAAGGAAAATCTACGATCTGTTAGAGTGGTCCGAGAATATTCGGATGTGTTTGAGGAGGTGAAGGGCTTGCCTCCGAAGCGGGAGATAGATTTTCGAATATATCTTGTGGATAATGCGAAACCAGTATCTTTGCCAGTACGCCACATGGCTCCACGTGAAAGGAGGGAACTCGGTAAGCAAGTGAAGGAGTTGCTTGAGAAGGGGTTCATAAGACGAAGTATATCGGGGTGGGGTGCTCCAGTAGTATTTTCCACGAAGGCGGATGGGTCCCTTAGACTTTGTGTGGACTATAGAGAACTTAATAAGCTTACTAAGAAGAGCAGACACCCACTGCCGATGATTGACGATCACTTCGATCAGTTAGTTGGCGCCTCAGTGTTTTCCCAGTTGGACTTAGCCACTGGTTTCCATCAGTTGAGAGTGGTTGAGGATAGCATTGACAAGACTGCCTTTAGGACTCCGGACGGTTTCTATGAATGGCTAGTGATGCCCTTCGGTTTGACAAACGCCCCCGCATACTTTGTTGATTTGATGAGTAGGGTGTTTAGGGAGTGCCTTAACAAATTTGTGGTAGTCTTTGTAGATGACATCTTGATCTTTTCTAAGGATGAAGAAGAGCATGCCCTACATCTTAGGGAAGTGTTGGAGACTCTTCGAGCGCATAAGCTTAAAGCTAAATTTTCTAAGTGTCACTTTTGGAGGAAGGAAGTACGGTTCTTGGGACACGTGGTTTCCAAAGAAGGGATAGCTGTAGATCCCGCGAAGGTGGTGGCCATCCAAGATTGGAAGGTTCCTAAAAATGCTACCGAAGTGAGTAGTTTCTTGGGGTTGGCTGGCTACTATAGGAAGTTTATCAAAGACTTCGCAAAGATATCAGCTCCATTGACACGCTTGACGAAGAAGAACCTAGTTTTCACATGGGACGTAGATTGTGATGATGCGTTCCAACGGTTGAAGAGAGCTTTGACCTCAGCCCCGGTCTTAGTACTGCCAGACGGGAGTAAGCCATTTACCGTATATACTGACGCTTGTGGGACAGGACTAGGCGCAGTCTTAATGCAAGTGTAGGGTAATAGCTTATGGTGGAAGGTAGTTGAGAGCGCACGAGAAGAATTACCCCACGCATGACCTAGAGTTGGCCCCTATTGTTTTCGCGCTTAAGTCTTGGCGTCATTATCTTCTTGGTGAGAAATTCGAATTATTCACTGACCCCAAATCGCTAAAATACTTATTTTCTCAAAAGGATTGAACTTAAAGCAGCAAAGGTGGATGGAGTTCTTAGCATCCTACGACTTCGAGATAGCATATACCCCTGGCAAGGGTAACGTGGTGGCGGACGCCTCAAGTAGAAAAAGATTATCCTTAAGTCCTTTGTTAGTTGAGCGGCGAAGCTTAGAATTCATTTCGATGTTTGACTTTAGACCTTCCGTTGACTTCGTACCCGGTTTGCTAGCATCCTTGGAGGTTAGACCTACGCTTTTGGGACTGTGAAAACCCGTAACTTCCCCGTAAAGGAAAGCGCCGGATAGTTCGAGAACAAACCACAACAGAACGCATATAAAAGAACATTTCATTGTATATTACAACAATGCATCAGATTACAAGAATATACAGAGTATAAATGAATATTACACAGAAATATCAGAGATTTAAATTACATTTAAATACATCGCAGCGGAAAATAATACAATACACAACTAGAAGAGATATACGGATACAAAGCTTTCCGGATATCATTCCAGCTGTAAACCAGGATCCTGTGAATATAAATCTGCAAAACCAAAACTACTAGCTGCCCGTGTCAAAATAAGGGCACCCAGAGTTTAGGTTAAAACAATAAACTCCAGGTCAGTCATGGGACTGGTGTGAGAACTAAAAAAGTTATTAATCTTTATTTTAAATCATTAGGTAAATCAAGGGACCACGCCGTATAACACGGAACGGGCTTCCTCCCAAGAATACCAGTGCATAAAACAAACAGCGCAATGCTAAATAAAGAAAAATGAAGCTGTTATAAGACCCAGGTCCCATCACACAATGCAACGCAGCCGAGGATAGGGTTTTCCCTTATAACAGCCAAAGAATGCTTGATACGGTTAAAACAAATCGTTTGATACTATTATAAGTGCATAGTGTATAAAACAACTTCAAATCATAAGTATTAATCATAGGCGGCATGGGTACCATATATCATGTCGCCATACTAGTTCTACAATTAAAAACCGCAAATGTCACGTATTTGGAAATTGGATTTCCGTCTATGAACCGAGGCAAAAGATAGTCCTCTACCGATTCAAGACGCTCTAGCCCGTGTCTCAGGATCAGAGCTCGAGTGACCCTTGGAGCGACAGGGCCGGTCCACCGATGTGGATTAAAATGCCTGAACACTACGTTTCCCCGCCCTTTGGGGCGTAAATGAGCCAACTAAATGACTCCATCGGTTCGAGAACGACCGATCAATCCGAGGCGCCTCGCAACAGCAACAACCACATAAGTCAAACTCGTCAGGGCGTGTAAAACCACTGACGCCACTTTTTAGCTAGAAGGAAACGCATGCCCTCCCTGAGGTCCGTCTCCCGTTTTTGGTTCATACCGGGTGTGAAACACGCGAAGTAAACGTTACACAAAGCTACGCCACAAAGGCCGTGCTTTGATCATCACCACAAGACTTTGCTTTTCAACAGAAGCCTCGATCAATTGCCACTTAGGCATGCCACACAGGCAATTCACTTCATGCGATTGATATCCATCAATATATAACCCCTGAGCTCGTACGCCTCAGAGAAGGGCGTTAAGCAAGAGAATAAATTCTCCGCCGCCAAACAGATATATATTTAATAGAGATCAATCACACGGACTAAAATCCAATGTCAGACACACAGTCCATTTGCAAGTCCGTTCTGGGTCTGAACGAAACCAGAGGCACCTAGTACCCCGCATATCCATCGATCTCCAAGTACGTCTGGACGATCACTAACTGTTTCCATCTTCTTGGGTGTACAGCCCAATCAAGATCATCAGTAATCACCCAAACGACGTGAAGACTTCCGGTCTTCGACCATCGTCTTCATCTTCGACTTATCGTCGTATCAGTTATTCAGAATGGGATAAACCCGGTCTTTCCGAATAACTCGCGTATATTTTAAATAAGTGTTACACAAACACAACATACGCCTCATTCCAATTCATTAGTCACTAACCGTAAATTAATCAAGAGAATAATTCCCCAAATATTAACCCCGAAGGCCGAAACCAACATCAGATCAATATTCAGAAAACCATTCTGCTTGGCTAACCGACAGTTAGTTTCTAAATTTCACATTCATAGGGAAAGGTTCCCATTAATTTTATCCAAGATAAATTCCTTGAATTTATTCTCTAATCTTCCTTTGAATTTCGATTCAACTAGTCGGAATTAGCGAACCTTACCGTAGTAATCATTGGTTTTAATTTCCCAATCCCAACCTATTCATCCCATGAAGTAAAACTGGTAATACTTCATATCTAACACCACGGTGTTATCGGTAAATTCAATTACCATTTCACGTTCAAATCTAATTAAAGATTTAACTATCGCCTGGAGCAAAATTGGTAATACTCCATTTTCGATCTTTTCAATCTAATTAAAGATTCATTAAAACTCCACTTAGTTTTAATCTTTAACTGGGTTAAAGAATCAGTGTCATTTAAAACACAGTTCACGATAAACCCAAAATCACATTCATTAATTATCGGGTTAAAGAACGGGTGTTATTTAAAACACTGTCCACGATAAACCCAAAAATCAATATCAATTCAATTCCAATTAAATATTATTTAATTGGTACACTTCATTAAATCTAAATAAAAAGATTTAATCTTTTCTCAACTGGGTTCAAGAACAGCGTTAGTGAAGACACCATTCACGACAAACCCAAATCACATTTGATATTAAATACAAGGCTCTGAATAGAAAATATATCGGCTTATATTCAATATCAAATTCTACGACTAACAAATGTCGTATTGGAAATAACGATATAAATATATATCTTTCAAATTTCCATAACAACATCTGTATAATCACGAATTCCAACATCGAAATATTCCGAAGACAATTTCGATTCAAATCCACTCCAATGCAATCATTGGAAATTCTGGTTATTTTTAAAATCCTTTTCAAATTCAATTTATTTACTTAAAAATAAATAGAATTATAATTCTAGTTCAAAACTAGTTCATTTCGATAAAAATCTATTTTTATCTTTTCAAATATGGAGTTTATCATCCCAATTTTCCCCAAATCATTTCTTATGATTTTACACAAATTATTACTATTTTTAATAATTTTATCCAGGCCCGTACAGTCGATTTCCATCAACGGTCATCGAACTGCACTTACAGCGACCTTTTTCGAATTTGATTTGGACGTATCTCCAAATCCAACCGTTAGATTTCTAATTTCTAATATTCGTTAGAAAGCTCTTTTCGATACGAACCCAACGGTTCCGGTTTTAGGAGAATCCGACGGTCGGATCTCCCGTAATGTCCGTTTGAAATAAATGGTCGAAATTCACGAACTGCCGCGGCGCGGCGCGTTCTATTCTGGCCATTATATTATATATATAATATATATTTCGTCGATTTCTATTTAAAACGAATTTTATAAATCGTTTTAATTTCGTTTCAAAAGCAATTTCAACTTCCATTTCAATTCAAATCAAAATTGAATTCTTCTTTATAAATTCGTTTTAAAATTCATTTATATTCAATTCAAATTTCAATTCAATTTGAATTCATTTAAATTTGCTTTCAATTCAATTTGAATTCGTTTTATATTCAATTCATTTCGTAATCGTTTTCAATTCATTTCATTTCGAAATCGTTTTCAATTCATTTCATTTCGAAATCGTTTTCAATTTATTTCATTTCGAAATCGTTTTCAATTTATTTCATTTCGAAATCGTTTTCAATTCATTTCATTTCGAAATCGTTTTCAATTCATTTCATTTCGAAATCGTTTTCAATTCATTTCATTTCGAAATCGTTTTCAATTCATTTCATTTCGAAATCGTTTTCAATTCATTTCATTTCGAAATCGTTTTCAATTTATTTCATTTCGAAATCGTTTTCAATTCATTTCATTTCGAAATCGTTTTCAATTCATTTCATTTCGAAATCGTTTTCAATTCATTTCATTTCTAAATCGTTTTCAATTTATTTCATTTCTAAATCGTTTTCAATTCATTTCATTTCGAAATCGTTTTCAATTTATTTCATTTCGAAATCGTTTTCAATTCATTTCATTTCGAAATCGTTTTCAATTTATTTCATTTCGAAATCGTTTTCAATTTATTTCATTTCGAAATCGTTTTCAATTTATTTCATTTCGAAATCGTTTTCAATTTATTTCGTTTCGAAATCGTTTTCAATTCATTTCGTTTCGAAATCGTTTTCAATTCATTTCGATATAAATATCGTTCACATCAAAATGGCGTCAATCTAATCAACACGGCTTCATAAATTTCTATTTTCAAATATTCTATTTCAAATATTTCTTTTTCAAAATAGTTGTTATTATCAAAATATTTCGTTCAACACATGACCAATCTCAATGGATGAGTACTGTCAACATATGAACCTTTATTTTATATTGATAAAGATGTAAATTTTATTACTAAAATATTTCGTTCAACACATGACCAATCTCCATGGATGAGTACTGTCAACACATGAACCTTTATTTTATATTGATAAAGATGTAAATTTTATTACTAAAATATTTCGTTCAACACATGACCAATCTCAATGGATGAGTACTGTCAACACATGAACCTTTATTTTATATTAATAAAGATGTAAATTTTATTACTAAAATATTTCGTTCAACACATGACCAATCTCAATGGATGAGTACTGTCAACACATGAACCTTTATTTTATATTGATAAAGATGTAAATTTTATTACTAAAATATTTCGTTCAACACATGACCAATCTCAATGGATGAGTACTGTCTACACATGAACCTTTATTTTATATTGATAAAGATGTAAATTTTATTACTAAAATATTTCGTTCAACACATGACCAATCTCAATGGATGAGTACTGTCAACACATGAACCTTTATTTTATATTAATAAAGATGTAAATTTTATTACTAAAATATTTCGTTCAACACATGACCAATCTCAATGGATGAGTACTGTCAACACATGAACCTTTATTTTATATTATTCTTTATTTTTCAAATTGGGATGAGGCCCAATCAATTACCATATAAAATTAATTATATGGATTTTCATACAACACATGTATATAATAGCATTGAAAAATAATCAACCATCAACCAAAGTGCACTACACTGTATAAGCATCAAATATAGATATCTAACGCTTATAACAGCTTGTCAATCAATCGATCGACATATTTAATCAATCAGGATGAGTGAACTTCAAATTTCATCCCAACACCCGTGTGGGGTTTCAAACAATCAAACACAGATTTTATTTGTGCAGTTGGGCGATGTGTAAAATTTATCGGCCCAATCAATGTCCTTCAAATAGGTGTACATAAACAAACCGTCCGGTTTGTAAATGAATATTTATTTATTCACATTCACGTTAAAAATTATATTTTTAACGATAAAACATTTTATTCAACCTATGAATATTCTATTCGGTTCATTTATTCAATAAAATGTTATTTTTATTTTTCGAACATATTTTAGAAAATTTCGGCGGCATAACGGCACGATACTAGAGACGGGACAAGGCCTAGCCTTATCCCCGGTCTAGTGAAGGCCCACACCATTCACACATCAATCAAATCAATTCATTTCACCAAACAATTCAATTCAAACCAAATCATCTAACTAGTTTATGCAACCAAACAAACAAGTCCATGGTCTGTGGACGGTTGTGTCGGGTGCTACTAAACACCGTCTGCATCCTAGTATATATATAACTAGAAAATTAAATTGAAAGGTGAGAAATTCTCACCGATAGCTATCCAAACATCTTGACTCTTCTTTGATATAAATCTTCTTCGTTCTCGCCTTTTTGTTACCTTCGTCGCCCGCTTTCACTACCTATGTAAAAATCGAATTTTTACTTCGCTATCCAATATATAAAAATCATATTTTTATTTCGAAGTTCAATATACAAAAATCATATTTTTACTTCGATGTTCAATATATAAAAATCATATTTTTACTTCGATGTTCAATATATAAAAATCATATTTTTAATTTCAAAAGCAATGAATATTTTCAATTTCAAAAGCAATGTATATTTTCAATTTCAAAAGCAATGTATATTTTCAATTTCAAAAGCAATGAATATTTTCAATTTCAAAAGCAATGAATATTTTCAATTTCAAAAGCAATGAATATTTTCAATTTCAAAAGCAATGAATATTTTCAATTTCAAAAGCAATGAATATTTTCAATTTCAAAAGCAATGAATATTTTCAATTTCAAAAATAAATAAATAAAATCCTCACTGTGATAACCTTCTTCAACGTTGAAACCCTCCAGGTGAGCAGAAACCCATTCTCGATTGATTAGGGCACCGAACCGTACATCACCCAAGCCGTCGAAGGTCTATCGGTGGTCGCCATGCTGTAGCGCCGGTCTTCCCCTCCCCACGTCGATGTTGGCATCCAGATCGACGTACTATCCTGGTCTAGACACCCACGCGAACTGACCGCCTCTGACCCCTAAATACCCTCGAACGATGGAGCTGCTCGACTGGGTGCTGTCTCGCATTCGAATTGGAGGGGAAGTGGCGGAGCACTGACCGGCAGTGCAAGGAGGTGGGCGGTGCGTTCTTCGATGATCGATGGAGGCTCCGCCATCGATTTAGGTCTTCCCCCCCTTTTTTTTTTTAATTCTGGTTTGAAGTCAATGAATTTAATCTGGGGGGGGGGGGGCAGAACGAGATTAAGGGGAAGAGTCTTTTTTTTTATTTTTTTATTTAATTATTTTATCCTAAAGAGTTGACTTTTACATACGACCTCGAAACGAGGCCCACCGCCTGTCGTCCATAGCGTTTCACCCCCATTCCGAACACAATGGGATATGTATCGCAAGCTGATTCAATCGTTTCGATCAGTTTTCGTTGAATTTACATTTAAATCACTATATTGAATTTTAAACGTACATTTCAAATTACCGGGGTTGCATACGAACTTTAAAAATTCCAGAAAAATATTTTCCCGCTTCTTATTGACGATACGGTCCTAACAAAACTAGTTTCGTCGAATTCTGAGACCGTTAGAAAAATGGCCATTTTCCAGTCGATTAAAATCAACTGAAACTGGTCAATCGCGTTTTCCCTTGCCACGCTCACATACTGATTCGAAAAATTATGAAATTTGAAACCTAGCAATAACTTTACATCCCGGACCCAATAAAACTGGTTTCGTCGAAATCCGAGGTCGTTTGCAAAATGTCCATTTTTAAGGGCCTGAATTCCATAGCGACTATTCAGAATTTTCAACTGGACATATCTTTTGAATCCCGCTATGAAATCTTGATTTTTCGGATTCGTTGGAAAGATATCATCAATTAGATCCTATTGTTTTTAGTTTCACTAAAATCCGGATTGTTTTGCACCCGGTAAGTTCAATTGAAGTTTGAAATCGAATTATCGAACTACCGCGCCATTTTCAATTCTATTTATAATTATATATAATTATTTATATTCTAACGACGACGTATATAAATATATACGTCGAATTATATTCAAAATAAATTTCTAGTCGATTATTATTTAAAATAATTCATTTTAAATAATCAAAATTCGCTAAAATTGCCAAAATAAAAATTTTAAACTGGCCCAGATTTTCGGGTTGTTACAGGGACGAATTGGCGAGGCACAGCGAGATGACCCGTAGTTAGTTGAGTTAGTAGAAAAGCTCAAAGGAGGGGAGTCATCAAGCTATCTCCGTAGGTATACCCTAGATGATAAGGATTGGTTATGTAGGGACGGTAGACTTTGTGTACCAAAAGACGATGACCTAAGGAAGACTATTCTTGACGAAGCATATCGTTCGAAGATGACCATTCATCCCGGCGGGGACAAGATGTACAAAGACATGAAGAGAGTTTACTTTTGGGCCGGCATGAAGAAAGACGTGGTCGAGTATGTCGCTAGATGCTTGGTATGCCAACAAGTAAAAGCGGAGCAAAAGAAACCCGGTGGGTTGCTTCACCCATTGGAGGTTCCACTATGGAAGTGGGAGAGTGTCTCGATGGATTTTGTGGATGGATTACCGCGATCGAGGAAGGGTAATACGGGAATTTGGGTTATAGTAGATAGACTTACTAAGAGCGCCCATTTTATTCCCGTGAAGAGTAAGAGGACTGCTCCATGGTTAGCTTCTGTATACGTTCGAGAGATAGTTCGTTTGCACGGTGTTCCTTCTAGTATATGAGCGACTGCGATCCTATTTTCACTAGCGAATTTTGGAGAAGCTTACAAGAGGCGGTAGGGACTCAGTTATGTTTGAGCACCGCATATCATCCTCAGACGGACGGCCAGACTGAGAGGGTGAATCGCATTCTAGAGGATCTGTTGAGGCTATGTATCCTAGACTTTGGGGGCACATGAGAAGAGCATCTTCCATTGGTTGAGTTCGCATATAATAATAGCTTTCAGTCCAGCATTGGTATGGCACCATTCGAAGCTCTATATGGACGACCTTGTCGTTCACCTACATGTTGGTGGGAATCTACGGATAAGATCTTACTTGGGCCCGATATGATTAGGGAGACTTTGGAGAAGATCGACTTGATTCGAAGGAGGATGAAAGCAGCGCAAGATAGGCAGAAATCTTATGCGGATAAGAGGAGGACAGATCTCGAGTTTGAAGTTGGGGACATGGTCTTTGTCAAAGTGTCTCCATTACGAAACGTTGTTCGCTTTGGGTCCGTTGGGAAATTAGCACCAAGGTTTGTAGGGCCGTTTACTATTAAGGAGTGGATTGGACGGATGGCGTATAGAGTGGAGTTGCCCGAGAGACCTAGTGGTGTACATGACGTATTCCATGTGTCACATTTGAGGAAGTGCTTGCACGAGACCGCAGAAGTGGTAGAGCCGAGCTTGCTTAGAGAGGTGGAGATAGAGCGTGATGCGACAATTCGACGAGCTCCTACGCGCATTCTTGGGTCGAAGATCAAGAGGTTGAGGAATTGAGAGGTCAGACTAGTCAAAGTGCAATGGGGAGATGATGAGAGCAACGCTACTTGGGAGACGGAAGAGAAGATGCGTTCACGATACCCTTTTCTTTTTGAGGGTATGTCCTTTAATTTCTCCTTTATCGCTTAGCTTGTACTTATCTTATCTTTAGTATATCCTCTCACTAGTATCTTTGACCTTTAGTTAGGATAATCCTATGGTTGAAACATGTGTTTGAGACATGTTATGTATGGTGGATGCAAAGTGGATGCAAGTGTTTGCTAGTGGTTGCTTGTGGATGCATATACACACACTATTAGGCACCAGAACGGCTCAGTCACTTCATATTGCATATTGCATATATATGGATGTATTTAGTAAAATGGATGTATAATGGTTGTATTATCATATAGTTGCTGCATTCGGGTGGATGGTTGTGCACGCATATAGAATTAATATGTATCATTAGGAGTCTTTTGCATACATATTGGACGCATGGCACTATCATGAATTTCACTAAGGAGGTCGACTGAATCAGTAGACCGCCTAATTTTTCATTAGATATGGACATATACACACACTGTGCATATAAACATTAAAGCATTAGAAGTCTTTTAAGGACAACGGATGCTGGTGTTTGATGGTTGAGCAGATGGACGATTAGATGGTAGGATATACATTCTTCTTGACTTGGAGATTTCGGGGACAAAATCCTTTAAGGAGGGGAGAATGTAACACCCCGTAATTTTATAACATTAAAATTCACAAATTAAAGTATACTTAATTTTTAGAAAAGAATTAAGTGAAATGGGTTGCGTAGAGAAATATATATATATTGATATATATATATATATATATATATATATAAATTAAAAATTAAATAAATAAATTTGCGAAAAAGTTCAAAACAGCGAATTGGGAGGGGAAATAACCGAACCGGCCCATTTTGGAGGTTGACCCGAGCCTTGCTGGGTCGACTAGGGGTTAATCCAGGGTGTTTGGCTGTCAACACGTGGGCCGATTCGCTCAAATGCAGATTTTGCATTTGATTGGTTCTCATGGTTCAGGGTTAATCTAATGGTCCTAGATAACTTCCTACACCTATAAATACATCCTAATGCTAACCCTAAACCAAATTAAAATAGAATAGTTACCGTCGCCATGGAAATCAATGGAGCCGCCGCCAACTAAGAAAGAAGAAAAGCAAATTCAATTCTAATTCTCTCAACCCTAAAGCAAAGCAAAACTCTCTCTTTTCTTCTCTAAATTGTGAGTATGATGATCTTAACAAGATTATTATCATTTTAATTAGGTTGAGTTATGAATGGATTATGAGTAGATGATGTGAATTATCATATATGTTGTTGTAAACCCATTTTGCTATCATGTATATTGTAAATCCAATGTTATGTGATGATGATATCTTATATGTTGTAAATCATGCTATGATGATGTTATGTATGTTGAAAGTTTCTTTGCTAAGTTGTGATGAATTATACATGTTAAAAAGGCCATGATGTTACCATCTATGCTAGTTAGTTCATATTAATTAAATCATCCTGTTTGGGTTATGTTGATCTATATGACAAGTCACATATGCAAGTTAGATTGATTAGAAAAGTTATGAACATATACCAAGACATCTATTATGACATCTAGAATTATGCTATGACATATGTGATATCCTATGCTAGTTCACACCATCATTATGTTGCCTAAAAACCCCATATGCAAGTTTATGTATAGATTTGGGCTATGATCATATCATGTAAATTGAGACATTTAGCAAGTTGACTCCTTTTGATCCTTAACATGTGTAGTTTATGCAAGTTTCACCCCTGTTATGATTAGATTTATTTTAATTGTCTATATGTTGTGATAATTTATCTTTGCGCTAGGTGTTAGACTATACAAGTCTAGCCTATATTATGCGTTGAATAAGCGAACGTATAAACGGGGGGTAGGGGTTAATATTTAGGATTTAATATTAAAAAGTTGGGGTGCAATTGATATGATTTTGCATGCCATAAGTGGATGGCCATAATTGAGTCATTTATGGACATCATTAAAAGTTGACTTAATTAATAATTTGAATAAAGAATTATTAAAACTGGGGTAAAATATTTTAAGTGTTAATCAATGCTTAGGACACGAGGTTGGACTCGTTTGTGACGTAAACCTGCCCGGACCCGCCCGGCAAATCCAGTGGTCACAAATGTCAGCCCAATGTGAGAGGTCCTAGGCCTAAACTAAAGCATAACAGTTGTAAAGACACGAGGTTAGACTCTTTTATGGTGTAAGACTGCCCGGACCTGCCCGGCAAATCCAGCTGCCATAAATGCCAGTCTAATGTGAGAGGTCTTTATGAGGTTATGGCCTGAATGAATTAAGAAATACTTAACCAGATAAACATGTAAAGTGGGACAAGGGAGTTAAGTAGCTGCCTTGGGTGGCACGAGGAATCTAGGGGGTGCCCTTAGTGGCATGTGAAATACGATTAGTAAGACTTAACCAAACACACATGTAAATGAACATGTCTAAGAGGGTTAAGTGGGATATACTAGTGACAAGCTTAGGTGTGTAGCTTGTGGGGGCCCATTTCGACCAGTATCTCAAACGTATCTTTGTGGGCTCGACCCAAGTCGAGGACGGGACACGCATGCTGGGTTTGACTGTAAGAGGCCAAAACGGGGAGCGGTGGCAATGCAAGTCCAACGGGTTTCATATGCGTGTGTGGACCCGGGCTGGTAGGTAAGACATTGTTGCATCGTGTAGGTATAAGCCGTGCATTCTCAAGTTGTATCGGGTTGCCACTTTAGGGGATTGATAAACCCCACTGTGGGGCCAGCACAGGTATCTACGAGTAGGGAGCCGATCGAAATTGGGTAGTGGGGTACACCTAGTGGAGATAGGGGCAGACGGCACCTATGTAGTCAGCTAAGGGTACGTAAGGCTATTTATAAAGTTTCTATGTGAAGCAAGTGGGATCAAACAATAGGGTGACTGGTGTGGTGCAGTTTAGTAATGTGCGGTGCAGTATAGTAATCATTCGTTAGTAATTAGGAGTGCCTTTACCGTTATCTTTAACGTTATCTTAAACACTATCTTTATCTTCCTAAGAGTTCATAGACATTTACTTGTCTTCCAGCTTGTGCCTTAGTCTAGTTATTTTGATAATAGTATTGTTAGAATTACCATACTCGCCAGACTTTATGTCTGACCCCCTCTATTTCTATCCTTTTTCCCCCTCCAGGTCCTCAGGTTGGGCCCAGCTCTAGTGGAGTTTGATTGAATTGCTTCATCTCTCTTTGGAAAGCTTAGACCGTTGAAGTAATGTCCAGCTTGTTATCTTTTTAATGGCTATTTATGTAATGGGATTATGTATTTTGTTTTTATGAAGATGGATATTGTACTTGGTTATGATCTATGGTTTTATGATGTAACAAACATGTTTAATTTCCGCTGCAATAAAATGAAGTTTTAGATTTCCAAGTACTATTTATTATCTATCTTGTTGTAATTTTTCTGTTCTATATTCACTTATAACCTCCATGGAAGTTAATGCATTCCCTTCGTGAGTGACATTAATGGACGTGGGGTGTTACAGATACCGTGCGGTTTTGATTGTGTGTGTGTGTGTGTGTGTATATATATATATATATATATATATATTTATAGCGACGTGATATATGGTACCCATGTCATCTATGATTGATACTTATGATTAGAAATTGATTTTGAAACATATAAACACTAGTAATAATATCAAATGCTTTTGTTTTATTCGTATCAAGCATATTTCGGCCATTAAAAGGTAAAACTCTATCCTCTGGTTTGTGTTGCATTGTGTGATGGGAACTGAGTCTTATAATGGCTTCATTTTTATAAAAAGCATTGCGATGTTTAAAATATTTATTTGTTTTAAAGCACTGGCAATCCAATGGAGTAAACCCGTTCCGCGAAAGTGGCGTGGTCTTGTGATTAGCCATATTGAAAAATGTGTTAAGTAGATTTCTCATACCAGCCCCATGACTGACTCGTAGTTTGTTTCACTTGTAAACTCGGGTGCCCCTATTTCTACACGGACAGCCTTGTATTCAGTTTTTAGCAGGCTCTTTCTGGATAGCTCGAGCTGAAGATGGATTCTATCATTTATCTCTTTTTATGATGTTAAGCTCCAATTGTACATATTATGTTTGTTATCCGCTGTAGACATTTATGTATAGCTGAACTGTATTTTGTACTAAGTATGATCCTGTATACTATGTAACTCTGATGATTATGTTTATCCAGTGTATTATATTGTACATTATCTGGTGTATTTAATTATTTCTGTTCTGGTGTTATCTGTTTATGTGTTATATTCCAAAGACTACCCTTGACACCGTCTTATGGGAGTTTGGGGTCGTCACATGTGTGGTCCTGAGACATTTGCAAGTGTGTCTCGAATGGAGAGGAGCTTGCCCCTTGCCTTGACTCATGATGGTATCCAATTTCCAATACGTGATAATTCGGTTTTTTTTGTGGAACCTAGTATGGCGACATAGTAGATGGTAGCTATGTCGTCTATGATTGATACTTATGATTGAAATTGTTTTGTCGCTATACACTTATGGTAATATCAAAATAATCTATTTTTAAACGTATCAATCATTCTTTGGCTGTTATAAGGTAAAACCCTATCCTCCGGCTGGCGTTGCATTGTGTGATGGGACCTAGGTCTTATAATAGCTTCATTTTTCTTTATTTAGCATTGCGCTGTTTGTTTTATGCACTGGTATTCTTGGGAGGAAACCCGTTCCGTGTTATACGGCGTGGTCCCTTGATTTACCTAACTATAAAAATAATGATTAATAACTATTTTAGTTCTCTCACCAGTCACATGACTGACCTGGAGTTTATTGATTTAACCTAAAATCTGGGTGCCCTTATTTTCGACACGGGCAGCTAGTAGTTGGGTTTTGCAGATTTATATTCACAGGATCCTGGTTTATAGTTGGAACGATATCCGGAAATCTATGTATCGCCTTCAGTTGTGCTTTGTATTATTTTTCCGCTGCTATGTATTTAAATGTAATTTAAATCTCTGATATTTATCAAATGTGTAATATTTACTCTGTAATATTGTTGTATTCTTTAATTTTTAACGTGAATGTGAATAAATAAATATACATTTACAAACCGGACAGTTTGTTTATGTACACCTATTTGAACAATATTGATTGGGACGATAAATTTTACACGTCGCCCAACTGCCCAAATAATATTCAGTGTTTGTGGATTGAAACACCACACGGGTGTTGGGATGATATTTGACGTACACTAATCCCAATTGTTTAGTGGTATGTCGATCATTCGATTGACAGACTGTATGAGCGTTAATTAGATATATTTAACGCTTATGCAGTTGTGTGGTGCACTTTCGATGATGGTTGATTATTTATCGTTGCTATTATATACATGTGTTGTATGGAATCCATATAATTAACATTATATGGTAATTGATTGGGCCTCATTCCAATTGGGAAAATAAATAATATTATAAAATAAATATTCATGTGTTGAATAGAATAAAGAATATTCATGTGTTGAATAAAATATATATTCATGTGTTGAAAATATTCATGTGTTGAGTAAAATAATTTAAACAATAAAATTTACATCTTTATCATAATTTTATAAAATATATTAAATAACAAAACTTGTCTTCATTTTAAAAATATACTCTTCACACTCGTTCTGGGATACTACTGATACCATCTCTAACAAGTCATTCCCATTGGATATTACTAATCCAATTTCTGATGAATTCTTTCGTTTGGTTCTAATATGTCTTATTCCCGAGCTTTGTAAACCAAAGCAATGATACCAAATGTGACAAATTTTCAATACAACTCACTATTTGGTTCAATTTGGCTAAACGTTCGACATTTTAATTAATCAAACAATAATCAAACAACACAACCAACAATCAATTAGTTGACTAGCTTTTCAAATTCATAACTTTAACACAGTGCAAAAATCAAATTTTTGATTCCAAATCACAACAATAGGCCCTATCTAGTTTTGGTTCTAACACCAGTCAACTGGAAATATATAAATATCACACCTTCGAAACTCGAACACAAATACTGATGATGTCGCGACATCACCAGAATTATCCCCGAGCGACTAGAGCGTGACTCTATATCTATCCAGTATATTAAAACTTCAAATACACGTTTGCAAGGTATATGCAAAATCATTATATATTGGATTGTCCAAATTAATTTAAAATAAATATTCAAATACGTATAAAACGATTTAAATTTCAAAACAAAACTTGTCTTCATTTTAAAAATATACTCTTCACACTCGTTCTGGGATACTACTGATCCCATCTCTAACGAGTCATTCCCATTGGATATTACTAATCCAATTTCTGATCAATTCTTTCGTTTGGTTCTAATGTGTCTTGGTATCAGAGCTTTGTAAATAGTATTCAATCAAAACCGCGGGTGCTAATTGGAGAATGGATGTCCTACCAAGGTATGGGGCTACCTTCCTGATAATGTACCTCCGAAGATGAATACATTGGAGTTCAACAATAACATCTTGCAACTCAGGCTAAACATGATCGGCGCCTCACTATACTTTGAGAGTACCGAATATATCGTTACCACGATTAGGGGCCAGCCGACCGAACCGATAGCATATGTACAGAAGTAAAAAGGGACAACCGAAGGCATTTAATTTCACCAGAACAGGTAATGATATACCCTTTTGATGGGTGCGACCCACATTGCCATGCGACCTACCCGATTTTATGTCGTTTCCTGCTTGATGAGGCTTGAGGTCATAATTTATTAGTTAATTAATTAATTTGTTTATTCTTATTTTTATGTTTGAACATTTGGTCACCATTCACTTTGAATGCCACATTGTCAGATCCGTCAAATCACTAGTTGACGTCCACAAATATACTCTGGGTATAAAAGAATTGCCCATCTTCGCCACGAACTCGGAATATTTGTAAAAATCAACATACGTGGTTTTTGGGAAATACACTATCCAACATTCAACCATAAAAGTCATCTAGTAACAGGATGAACCGAAGGCACCCTCCTACCACATCCAATATAAGAATAAACCCTGGATCAGTAGCGAGTAGTCCTTGCAATCCGAAGATTTCAATTACGACAGAATCACAGATCGTTATAACTCTGGTCGACCAGACTAGATAAATTCAACAAGTAACTCTTCCGCTCATGAAGATCAACGGTCTTCAATTGTTCAATCTTTTGTCAACATCTTCTACGTATTTGTTGGTCGGAATGGTTTTCGAATATAAAATTGATCCCGGACTTTCCAAATTGTAACGACCCGCATTCTGCGCATCATAGGATCGTAGAATATTTATTTCTTTCACATACGAAGTCGTATGGTCATGTAACTTTGGGAGACGACTATTGGGGTCATTTCCCATGTTCATGATTTTTCCCGATTTTTAAATGACCATTTTACCCCTAGTTGGCACTGTTTTGGCCATAACTTTTGACTGGAAAGGAATTTTGACCTGAAACCACTTCCATTGGCTTCGAATGATGGTTTCTCTTTCCGTAGAGTGGTCACATTAGCCAAACGGACTCACCGTTTGGGAGATATGGCTGAAACAAGTTTCAGATGGTGAAAGACAGCTTAATTGGGCTTAAGCGGGTGATTAGCAGCTAGGCCCAAGGGGAATTTCGGGTTTAGAGGTATAGGAGGACTGATTAGGGTTAGGTTATCACTTTCATTTCAGTTTTGAGCCGCCACAAACCTCCTTGAGACCTTAGTAATGGCTTCCTACATCTAAAACACCCCAAATCACTCTCTAATTGAAGATTAGGCTTAGCAACACCAAATTAAGGAGAAAAAGCACCAAAGCAAGGTTAGAGCTGCTGTTAGACATCAGTATTCGCCCCAAATCAGAGGAGTTTCAGTTCTGAGAATTTCATTTGTGGCCAAGGTGAGTGATTTGCATAGTTTTTGCACTAATTACGGTAATTAAGGGTAATTAGTGAAGATTAGCGAATTTATACGTAAATAAATTCTGGAAAAATTCTTAAAATTCTAAAATAATGTTTTAAGGCTCTGTTAGAAATTTAGGTTAATTTCGATGTGTTTTGCTAATTGTATGCTTAAACATGATTAAGAAGGATTATAGGAAAATGTGAGGTTTTAACCACTTTTGATCCATTTTGGTTCATTTGAATTGTTGTTATGGTGTTTGCAATTGATGTTATATGTTGCTATGACAGTTTGACATGAATTATGATTGATTAGAATAGTTAGATTTGTCAAAAACGTCGTCGAATGGCGTAAACAAGTTGCTGGAAAAAGTTGCAGAAAGCTGTGCAGAGCTTCGGATCGGATCGGATGGGGGGGCTCGGATCGGACATGTGAACTGGGCAAGGAAATCCAACCCGAACCGGAGTTTAGCACATAGAAGACGTGGCAAGAAGGAAGGCCATTTCCTTAGGGTTGGAGTGGATAAGGGGATCGGATCGGAAGGGTAATAGAAGCCAAATCGGATCGGCTCAAGATGAAGGCTACGACTAGAGTAAGGCGAGGCGATCGGATCGGATCGGATTAGATAGGAACGAGGGAGCTGATTGGAAAAGGAGCATGAGCTGGAGGAGGACAGCACCCCGACCCGACCCGGAGGAGGAGGATCCCGACCCGACCCGGAGTGAAGTAACCGACCCGAACCAGAGGAAAGATGGCAAGGATGGAGGACCGACCCGAACCGGCGCTACCGAACCGAACCGAATTCTAGAGCTGCTGCTGCACGACAACTTTTCTGAAGACCCACTCCAATTCAACCAAACCCGAGATGCAAAGGAAGTCCCAATGAGAAGTTAGAGCTTAAGGTTCAGATGGGAATCAACGAGTTCACTTCATGGTTGGGCTTTGCTGCGGGACGCGTGCTAAGGAGTTATCGACGTCTATAGTTTTGGACCACTATGGTAGGAGGTACGAAGGCGGATTCAGGGCCATTATGGCATCGGTAGAACCAAGGGCTACGACCAATGAAGTGGGTCATTGAAATGTTTGGTCATGACTCCAAGTGTTGTCTTGGTCACAGCAGGGTTTCTACAAGTCGGGATTCGTCGTTACCTCAGTTTGTCTAGTGTTCCAAAGTGGTAGATGTCGTACGCTTTACGCACCGAGTGAGAGATGTGAGGATGGTTGCTATGGATGATTTGTTGCTATCATTTTGACATGCACACCCCACCCCCGTATTCTTACACTATTTATTATGGCACCTTGGAGTATTGTACGGTATGTGGTACTAACTCTTTGGTTGCAGGTCCAGGTTCAGGTATGGTTTAGTATACCTGTTATTATTCTGTTTAGATGCTTATCGCTCATACCAGGCTTTATGTCTGACCCAGAGTTTTATGTCTCCTCTTATTACTCTGGGTGCTCACACGAGCAGACTAGAGACAGGTTAGCTGGTGATGCACGGGTAGATGATCCGGAGACGAGCAGGAGGCTTCCACGTGATATATGTATTTAGTATTCTCCCTGTGTTGTCGAAGATCACTGCTTGGGCATTGTTGGTGTATCTTCTACTTCAGCTTTCTTTTGTTTAGAGACAGTAAATTTGGAAAATTGTAATAAGCTGTATTTGGATTTCCGCTGCTTTGAGATTGATGTTGGTTTTAGTTATCAGCTTATGCACTGTCTCGCCTGTTTTATGTCAAGTACATTATTATTATATTTTATCCCATGCGCTGTGAGACATTCTACAGGTTCTTTGACTAGTTCATTCCCTTCTTTCCTTTCTTATGACGACCGTCTTGTGCTAGTCGGGCATGTGTACAGCGCACTTCTGGAGGAAATGCAGGCTGGTGCGAGGCGGGCCGTCACACTTGGTATCAGAGCTCTAGGTTGCGTAGTTAACCTAGGGAAGTTATCAGGGAGAGATATTACACGTATACGAGAGAGCGTATTTGTGATTACTTTGGTTTTTAAGAAGCTATATATATATATACTATTAGTAGTATAAGGATGGAGTCGTACTGCACTAACACCACTATGGAGTCGCTAATCATTTCTTTTTTCAGATTGACGATGAGCCGATATGTTAGAGGTACCGGTAGAGGGGCCAATAATGGGAATGCTGCTGACATGAGGACGATGTTTACTGACCTCATGAGAGAGATGCTTAGAGATGTGCAGAGGGCAGCTCCCAATGGTGGAAATGGTGGTGGCCCAATGGTGCAGGCGCCAAGAGTTGACTTCGCCAAACTGAATAAGGATTATACTAGCCTTGGTGGGAAGCCGTTCCACGGAACGGAGTCGGCTACGGATGTTCAAGATTGGTTGGATAGTTGCGAACGTATCTTCGAGGATTTGGGTATCGAGGATGCAATGAGGAGAAAGCTAGCGTCCCGTCAGCTGCAAGGGCGGGCAATGAATTGGTGGAATGCTATAAAGGCAGCTACTCCCGAAGATCAGATTACTTGGGAGCAGTTTAAGGCTCGCTTTAGTGAGAAGTTCATCCCAGCTGCTCAGAAGTCAATGTTGTTTAAGAAATTCTTGGAGCTCAAGCAGAATGGCAGGGCTGTCTCGGAGTATATTGCTGAATTTGACACTTTGTCAAAATATGGGTTATCTCTTATAGATACTGCCGAGAAAAAGAATGAGAAATTCATAACTGGATTGGATCAGTACTTGGGGGAAAAACTTATTAACCACATCGATGAGACGTTTGAATCGATTGTGGGAAAAGCGTTAAGGTCAGAAAGTCTCTACCCTAAGCCAAAGACTGAGGTTGCATCCGCAGACGAGCCAAAGCCACAAGCTAGTGGTGGAGGCAAAGGTGGTTCCCAGAATAAGAGAAAGCAGAATCAGGCTAAGGATGGCCAGAAGAAAAAGAATAAGCAAGATGTGGAGTGCTTCAGCTGTGGTAAGAAGGGCCATTATGCTAGTAATTGTCGGGCCAAGCCAGCGGATAGGAAGTGCTTCAACTGTGGCCAAATAGGACATCACAAGGACAAGTGTCCACAGCCCCCTAAGGAAAAGCAAATGGTGAAAGCATATGCTCTTAATGCTATTCCTTCTTCGTCGAATGCCCCAACTGCGGCGGAGAAGGGAAAGAATGTCGTCATTCAAGGTATGCTTTCTGTTTATGATGTTCCTGTTAGAGTTTTGTTTGATACCGGAGCTTCCAGTTCTTTCATATCTAGTGACCTGGTAGATAGGTTGGGATTGGAGCCCGAGATTGTCGATAGACCTTTAGTAGTGACGAACCCGATTGGTGGTTCGACTAGCCTTAGCATGATTTGCCGTAATGTGGTTCTATCGAGTCATGGATGCATGTTTGTTTGTGATTGCTTTGTTTTGGGCTTTACTGGGTTTGGCATTATTTTGGGAGTAGATTGGCTCCAAAGATACGGGGTGGTGGTAGACTGTGAGGGCTTGTTGGTGACAGCTAGAGCGGATGATGGGCGGAGGATAGTGTTTGGTGGTCTACCCAGTAAGGGGGTATTGGCTAGTTTTCTAAACTCCCTCGACATTCCGCATAGTGAGTTGTCAGGTTTGCCCGTGGTTGGCCAGTATCCGGATGTTTTCGAAGAAGTGACCGGACTTCCACCACACCGAGAGATTGAGTTTCGTATTGATTTGGTAAAAGATGCCAGACCTATAGTGATGCCACTTCGTCGTATGGCACCAAGGGAGCAGCGGGAGCTTGAGGTGCAAGTCAGCGATCTTTTGAGGAAGGGATTTATCAGAAGGAGTGTTTCTGAATGGGGAGCACCAGTTGTGTTTGCTACCAAGGCGGATGGTTCCCTTCGTTTGTGTGTAGACTACCGCGAATTGAATAAAGTGACGAGGAAGAATAAGTATCCTCTACCGCGGATAGATGATTTGTTTGATCAGTTGAGTGGCGCGAGAGTATTTTCTCAGTTGGATCTCGCGACAGGTTTTCATCAGCTTAGAGTAGAAGCTGAGAGTATAGTTAAAACGGCATTTCGAACGCCGTCTGGATTTTATGAATGGTTGGTTATGCCATTTGGGCTGACTAATGCCCCGGCATATTTTGTGGACCTTATGAATAGGGTATTCAGAGATCAGCTGAATAAGTCTGTCCTTGTGTTCGTTGATGATATTTTGGTCTATTCGAGGACAGAGGAGGAACACAAGGAACATTTAAGAGTAGCGATGGAGGTGTTGAGAAAACACCAATTGAAAGCAAAGTTTTCTAAGTGTCACTTCTGGAAGAGGGAAGTGAGGTTCTTGGGCCATGTTGTATCAGAGAGTGGTATTGCCATGGACCCAGCAAAGGTGGCTACGGTACAAGATTGGCCTACGCCCAAGAATGCAACAGATGTAAGAAGTTTCTTGGGATTAGCGGGATATTATCGTAAGTTTATCCAAGGTTTCTCCAAGATAGCAGCACCATTGACCCAGTTGACCAAGAAGAATCAAGCTTTTGTCTGGGATGAGAGGTGCGAGAATGCATTTAAAAGTCTAAAGGACAAGTTGACAAGCGCACCAGTGTTAGTCATTCCTAAGGGGGATGAAGAGATGACGGTATACACGGATGCCTGTGGTACCGGGCTGGGTGCTGTATTGATGCAAGGCGGTAGGGTTGTAGCTTATGCAAGTCGGCAATTGAAACCGCACGAGAGAAGATACCCTACCCATGATTTAGAATTGGCAGCGATCGTGTTCGCGTTAAAGATGTGGAGACACTATCTCTTGGGAGAAAGATTTGAGCTATTTACAGATCATAAGTCGTTAAAGTATCTGTTCTCCCAGAAGGATTTAAATCTCCGTCAGCAGAGATGGTTAGAGTTCTTAGCTTCCTATGATTTTGACATCGCATACACACCAGGAAAGGGCAATGCGGTGGCTGATGCATTGAGTAGAAGACATGCCAGCTTGGGGGCTATGTTCCTTGAATGGAAGCAACTGGAGTTTATCGCGGGGTTTGATTTCAGACCAAAGTGCGAATTGGATCCAGAAATGTTAGCGAGTTTGACGGTTAGACCCACTTTGATTGAGCGGATCGGCTCTAGTCAGAGGGACGATCCTAACCTATTGGAAATCATCTCCAAGTTAGAGATGGGTATCGATGAGGAGGTGAACAAGTATGGGCTTGATCGAGATAGATGGCTTAGAAAGGATGGAAAGCTTGTTGTACCCAATGTCACTGGATTGAGAGATGAAGTGCTTAGAGAATGTCATCACTCAAAGCTGACTATACACCCCGGTGGTAATAAGATGTATCGAGATATGAAGCAGACCTACTACTGGGAAGGGATGAAAAGAGACGTTGGGAAGTTTATATCCAAGTGCATGAATTGCCAGCTAGTTAAAGCCGAGCAAAAGAAGCCTAGCGGGTTGTTACAGCCCTTAGAAATTCCCGAATGGAAATGGGAGCAAGTCTCGATGGATTTCATCGATGGGTTACCAAGGACTAGATCGGGATATGACAGCATTTGGGTAATTGTAGATCGACTGACCAAAAGTGCAAGGTTTATACCAGTTAAATCGACTAGAACGGCAGCTAAGTTAGCAGAATTGTATATAAAGTGGGTAGTGAGATTTCATGGAGTACCTAAAAGCATTGTGAGCGACCGAGACCCGTTGTTCACTAGTGGGTTTTGGAGGAGCTTGCAAGAGGCGCTAGGGTCAGAGTTACATCTCAGTACCGCATATCATCCTCAGACCGACGGTCAGACGGAAAGGGTGAATCGTATTTTGGAAGATCTCTTGAGAGCATGTATATTGGATTTTGGTGGATCATGGGATGACCATTTGCATCTAGTAGAGTTTGCATATAATAATAGCTACCAATCCAGTATCGGTATGGCTCCATTTGAAGCTTTGTATGGAAGACCGTGCAACTCACCATCATGTTGGATAGAAACTGGCGAGAAGTTTATGCTTGGACCAGATGTGGTGAGGGAAACTTCAGATAAGATCAAGATCATTCAGCAACGAATGAAGGCAGCCCAAGATAGGCAGAAGAGTTATGCTGATAAGAGAAGAAGAGACTTAAAATTCTCCGTTGGTGACTTGGTGTTTGTCAAGATTTCTCCGTTGAAGAGCGTAATACGATTTGGCAGGAGAGGTAAATTAGCACCAAGATTTGTTGGCCCATTCCCTGTTCTTTAACTAGTCGGGAATTTGGCATATAGAATTGACTTACCAGAGAAGATGGCGGGAGTTCACAACGTATTTCATGTTTCCCAACTAAGGAAGTTCGTTCACGACTCAGATATGACTATCTCACCTGATCAGTTGGAAGACTTCGAAGTAGAACCCGAGGCGGTTGGAAACCGCAAGCCGGCCCGTATTGTCGCACACGACATGAAGCAACTTCGAAGGAAGTCGGTGAAGCTAGTCAAGGTACAGTGGAGCGAAAACGAGAATGATTGTACTTGGGAAACAGAAGAGGACATAATGAAGAAGTATCCAGAACTCTTTGTCTGGTAAGATTTTATTAGCGATTTAGTTTTCCGCATGCTAGGATAGACTTGTTTGCTTGCTTTGCATGTTTGATTGTTGTATGTGGGTGTTAGGCATGCGGGATCCTGTGTATGTTTTGGGGTTAAGGAATTTCGGGGACGAAATTTCTTAAGGGGGGGAGAGTGTAACGACCCGCATTCTACGCATCATAGGATCGTAGAATATTTATTTCTTTCACATACGAAGTCGTATGGTCATGTAACTTTGGGAGACGACTATTGGGGTCATTTCCCATGTTCATGATTTTTCCCGATTTTTAAATGACCATTTTACCCCTAGTTGGCACTGTTTTGGCCATAACTTTTGACTGGAAAGGAATTTTGACCTGAAACCACTTCCATTGGCTTCGAATGATGGTTTCTCTTTCCGTAGAGTGGTCACATTAGCCAAACGGACTCACCGTTTGGGAGATATGGCTGAAACAAGTTTCAGATGGTGAAAGACAGCTTAATTGGGCTTAAGCGGGTGATTAGCAGCTAGGCCCAAGGGGAATTTCGGGTTTAGAGGTATAGGAGGACTGATTAGGGTTAGGTTATCACTTTCATTTCAGTTTTGAGCCGCCACAAACCTCCTTGAGACCTTAGTAATGGCTTCCTACATCTAAAACACCCCAAATCACTCTCTAATTGAAGATTAGGCTTAGCAACACCAAATTAAGGAGAAAAAGCACCAAAGCAAGGTTAGAGCTGCTGTTAGACATCAGTATTCGCCCCAAATCAGAGGAGTTTCAGTTCTGAGAATTTCATTTGTGGCCAAGGTGAGTGATTTGCATAGTTTTTGCACTAATTACGGTAATTAAGGGTAATTAGTGAAGATTAGCGAATTTATACGTAAATAAATTCTGGAAAAATTCTTAAAATTCTAAAATAATGTTTTAAGGCTCTGTTAGAAATTTGGGTTAATTTCGATGTGTTTTGCTAATTGTATGCTTAAACATGATTAAGAAGGATTATAGGAAAATGTGAGGTTTTAACCACTTTTGATCCATTTTGGTTCATTTGAATTGTTGTTATGGTGTTTGCAATTGATGTTATATGTTGCTATGACAGTTTGACATGAATTATGATTGATTAGAATAGTTAGATTTGTCAAAAACGTCGTCGAATGGCGTAAACAAGTTGCTGGAAAAAGTTGCAGAAAGCTGTGCAGAGCTTCGGATCGGATCGGATGGGGGGGCTCGGATCGGACATGTGAACTGGGCAAGGAAATCCAACCCGAACCGGAGTTTAGCCCATAGAAGACGTGGCAAGAAGGAAGGCCATTTCCTTAGGGTTGGAGTGGATAAGGGGATCGGATCGGAAGGGTAATAGAAGCCAAATCGGATCGGCTCAAGATGAAGGCTACGACTAGAGTAAGGCGAGGCGATCGGATCGGATCGGATTAGATAGGAACGAGGGAGCTGATTGGAAAAGGAGCATGAGCTGGAGGAGGACAGCACCCCGACCCGACCCGGAGGAGGAGGATCCCGACCCGACCCGGAGTGAAGTAACCGACCCGAACCAGAGGAAAGATGGCAAGGATGGAGGACCGACCCGAACCGGCGCTACCGAACCGAACCGAATTCTAGAGCTGCTGCTGCACGACAACTTTTCTGAAGACCCACTCCAATTCAACCAAACCCGAGATGCAAAGGAAGTCCAAATGAGAAGTTAGAGCTTAAGGTTCAGATGGGAATCAACGAGTTCACTTCATGGTTGGGCTTTGCTGCGGGACGCGTGCTAAGGAGTTATCGACGTCTATAGTTTTGGACCACTATGGTAGGAGGTACGAAGGCGGATTCAGGGCCATTATGGCATCGGTAGAACCAAGGGCTACGACCAATGAAGTGGGTCATTGAAATGTTTGGTCATGACTCCAAGTGTTGTCTTGGTCACAGCAGGGTTTCTACAAGTCGGGATTCGTCGTTACCTCAGTTTGTCTAGTGTTCCAAAGTGGTAGATGTCGTACGCTTTACGCACCGAGTGAGAGATGTGAGGATGGTTGCTATGGATGATTTGTTGCTATCATTTTGACATGCACACCCCACCCCCGTATTCTTACACTATTTATTATGGCACCTTGGAGTATTGTACGGTATGTGGTACTAACTCTTTGGTTGCAGGTCCAGGTTCAGGTATGGTTTAGTATACCTGTTATTATTCTGTTTAGATGCTTATCGCTCATACCAGGCTTTATGTCTGACCCAGAGTTTTATGTCTCCTCTTATTACTCTGGGTGCTCACACGAGCAGACTAGAGACAGGTTAGCTGGTGATGCACGGGTAGATGATCCGGAGACGAGCAGGAGGCTTCCACGTGATATATGTATTTAGTATTCTCCCTGTGTTATCGAAGATCACTGCTTGGGCATTGTTGGTGTATCTTCTACTTCAGCTTTCTTTTGTTTAGAGACAGTAAATTTGGAAAATTGTAATAAGCTGTATTTGGATTTCCGCTGCTTTGAGATTGATGTTGGTTTTAGTTATCAGCTTATGCACTGTCTCGCCTGTTTTATGTCAAGTACATTATTATTATATTTTATCCCATGCACTGTGAGACATTCTACAGGTTCTTTGACTAGTTCATTCCCTTCTTTCCTTTCTTATGACGACCGTCTTGTGCTAGTCGGGCATGTGTACAACGCACTTCTGGAGGAAATGCAGGCTGGTGCGAGGCGGGCCGTCACACAAATCAACAAGCGTATAGGCCAGATTTGATAGTCGGTTATTTAACTATCATGTAAACTTAAATAAACAATCATTCATCCATTTAAATAAAACGAATTCACTGATTCAGTACCCAGCATCATTTAGCCCCTTTAATTAGCCATCTGTTAATTAAATTCTTATAAATCTTCCAATATATGGAATATAGCTTTTCTTCTTATTATCGAATAAGAATATTCTCAAAACCCTTCATTTAACTAATAACATTTCAAATACAGTTTATAAAATCATTCACGGAAATCATAACTTATATTTCCCTCAACTCCTCTCGCTTATAGACTGATACCATCCTTAGATAATCATGAAGTCGTTCAAGTTGGAGTATTCTACTTACCTCTCAGACCTTGATCAAAAAATTCATATCTTCAGAATAGATATAAGTTTATTAACACATCTGTTTTCCTTTTAAAAACTCTACTTAAAATCTTAACATGTTTACTTAATTGATTAAGTAATCTCTTATTTATAATTTTCTTCATTTCTTAAAAACTCCTTTACAATATAATATAAATGTCTCGATTCAATTATAATTCAGATCCTTTATAAATTTCTACAATATCTCTTTATAATATATTTACCAACATTCGTAGTAATAAGTATTTATTGATTAAGATTATAAATAAACATTATTTACCAATCTTATATAAATATCTTCAAAATCTTATATGAACATTTCCAAATCTTAATTTGCGATCTTCTATTTTTACTAATCAAATAAGTTACCTCAACTTCTGTATCAAACTTTACAGATTGTAATTCCAAATGTTTTACTGCCATTTATCAAACGTTGTCATTTTATTCCTAACAACTTATTTGTTGTCTAAAATCGTATAACGATTCTTTAATAAGATCTTTAATTTATTAATCAAATAATTAATTTATCGTTTGTAACAAACGTTGCAAATTCCATTTCCAAAACTAAACTTCATTTACAAATTCCATTTGCAATTTATTAGCGATGACTTATAATTCGATTTCATTAGCCACTCTCATCTTCGATTAACATTCCAAACTTTGGGATATCACATTCCGAACTTTGGAATAAACCTCCACTCAATAAACACTCCGAGCTACGGAATGTCACTTTCCAAACTTCGAAATAAAACTCATCTTAGCCAATTTACATCATTTCCCACTTCTCAAATTATACTTATCCAATTCCGTTATATTTGGGATTTACTCACTACTTTTTCACGTATAAATCAAATCAAATTTGTATATCCAGTTACACTATATTTCGAAAATTCTTGATTTAACAAGCTCTTCCAACTATCGGGTTTAAATCCAGTTATAAATCTTTATTTATCATTTCAACTTGAATTCTACTTATAAACCCAAATTTATATTTTCAACTCCGATTTCATTTAAAATACTGAAATCCCATTTCCAAATCAATACTCATTTCCAATTCTGTCGATTCGTTAATCTTATTCACGAAATGTTATTTATTCACATTTCGTATATTTTAAATAACGTTTGTTTAAAACGATCATTTATTACACAAATATTACTTCTCAATCTCTTTTAAATATTCTCGTAAATCCATGATTTAATTATTCCATTTCAATATTTTGAAATCAATTTAAACTTCCTTTACGCCTTTTAGGCCTTTACATCCCGCTTACACATTTTAGTAACAATTTACGATAAGTTTATATCGTTTACTATTCATTTAATAATATCTTATATCGCGATTTGTTATAAATTTAAATAATTATAAAACTAGTAAATTGAACTTTGATATTTATTTTCAAAATCAAAACCATTTTTCAAATATATAAATATAACTTTGAAAATGTTTCACAATCGATTTAATATCGATTTAAAAATCTTTTCTTTTACTGACGGTACTAAAGAGGCAAATGTCTACTATAGTTCCAAACCGTGAAATATAATCAATTTCACATCAAAAGAATGCAACAAATCATATTGATAAATATTATCATTATCATTGAGGAATCCTTTTGGATTTCTCCAACTTGTCAATTCCATGCAAAACAATGGGTTATTACAATTCCAATTATTCGGTATAATATGGCCAATCAATAATTGGTTTCATCTAAATAGATGAAATAAATAGTTTAATAATAACATTCAACGCTGGAATGTAACAGTCGACAATAGGCTAATAAGAACAATTCAAACATCCAATTGTTTATTTGTAACGTTTATATTATTATAAACATAACCATTGGGGTAAGTTATCTCAATTGGATTTGATCGTTAAATATAACGATTTGGTTTAATTAAGTTAAACGAACATTTAACTTAACTGTTCAGTCAATATATGAATATAAAATTCAACAATCATGCAAAAAAAAATCATCCATAACACACAAACAAATAAACCCAACTTATATAAAATATAAGTGGGAAGAACGGAGTGAGTTTAACTCACCTTGATTTGATTTGCTATTTAAATGGTTGATTTTATTTAATTTAATGAGTGTATAATTTAATTAAAAATCCTCGTTGATTCCAATTGCGTCCAACACTATTCCACAGCATAGTGCCCATCAATGCAAGTCCAACGCTACATGGTTTGTCGGATTATGTCCATACATGTATGAGTTATCATCATTTAAAGTTATATGATTTAAATTAATTTTATAAATTAACTTAATCCTAATGTTATAATTAACAAATCTCAATTACATTTTCCAAGAGTTAATTATGGCCGACCAAAGAAAATTGAACAGTCCCCTTTTGTTTTGGATACGGACACTTCAGTTCCTGTTGTTCTTCTCATTCTGTGATTTGAAAATATAACGGAATGATTAAATTAACTAACATTGCTTATTAAACCCAAATCATTTGATTATAAAATTTTAAAACTGATTACATGGGGTTAGAGTTTAAACGCCTGATCCAAATAGTTACTATGTCACGTGTTCAAGGCTTCAAGCTGTGAATTCCCTTCCTGCAACCAGATTTACGTTTAATGTTAATTTATAAAACTGTTCTCTATTTATAAAGTTAAACTAAATTATGTTATAAATATAAAATGGTCGATTTGTGTATATTTACTTCCAATTCAAAAAACACATTCTGATGTTGGATCCGCTTCAACACTCACCGACATTCATTCCACCCTACTGCTCATTTTCTAGAACTTCCGCCCATTTTGTTTGATTCCTCCACTTGTTTAAGGATAACGATCCATAAATAATTAACCAATTATGTTATTTCGATCCACTATTCCACATCACAGTTTGACCCAATAAACTATAGCTTTGATAATTATTTGAAAATCCTTTGTTCGTTCCCAAAACAATGAATATTGTTTAGCTTTTGTTCCAAATTATTGCTGCCAAATCAACCCGTTATATATGACGTTGGTCGCACTATTTCCTTTTCTCCTGACTTCGGTTTCTCTCTGCAGCGTACCCAAACGCTTTTATTAATAACCATTTCCTAATTATTTTATTAAACTAATTACGTTAATATATAAAATAGGATGATTACGTTTGTTTTATTTCGTGAATACTTCCACATGAAAAAGGAATGGACTGATCAAATCTCCTTCCTTGTACACTTCGTTCCCAGGCACGTTGGTCCTCATGCAGTTGTTCCTGCTTCAAAACTAACTCACGAACCCACGTTCCGTGCAAATAATCCCCCTTTCAAACTCTTCGTTCCTGCTTTGTTCCCTTGAACCTTTTCTTGTATTCATCATAAGAAAAAACCACCTTCGACTGGATGACCATCACCGCGCTGGCTTCAAAAACGTTGGACGTCAATCTGAGCATACCTTAAAAGGCGCTGGTCCCTCCTCCATCTTCAACCGAAGTCTCACCCTGCCACGTGTAGCGATTTGACTGCAGCAGAGACAAACTTGTGCCTCCTTATCCATATGATTCTGGCGACGACGACACATAAAACCCAAACTCCGCCGGTCAAGTCGAAGTCATGTTGAGATCTACAGGTTTACTATTTGAGTTTTTGCGATTTGATGAAAAAATTTGGACATTGAGGGGGGGGGGGGAGAATGAATGGTATATGCTGATCATTGATATCGTGAAAGAGGCGGCCAAAAGTAATGTTGACCACGCACAAAATGTTTAGAGTTTGACTGTGTGAGTTGGGTATTTATAAGAAACCATTTAATAAAATAATATATACCAAAACATCGTCGTGAAGTATCCTTTAAAACTATCACATATAACTCTAGTTTTTCCGATAAAACTGTTAATCCTAGCCTAGAAAAATATTCCGGACAAGATGGGACAAGTTTCATCGAATTCCGAGGTCGTTTGTGAGAAGTCCTTTATATATATTGATGAAAAATCAGGCGTTTAAAATTCCTATAATTATAGAAAAATCCAAAAAATCTAAAGCCTTGACATTTTACTAGACCTCTTCCTAACGGATCCAATGAATCTTGTTTCACAAAAATTGGAGTTTGTTTGTCCAGTCGTTTATTCGTTAAAAGTTACCCCTGTCTAAATAATCTAAACAACTAAATAGAAACAGAGACGTTTTTGGCCACCTAAGTCACATATGACACCCTTTTTCCACGAAATTTGATTTTCTTACAATAATTTAACGATATGGTTCCAATGAAACTAATTTCATCGAAAACTGAGACCGTTTGCAAAAATGACTATTTTAACGCTCAAATAATATTAATAAAATATTAATTAAAATTCCAAATGTAACAACCCTGAATTTTGGGGTAAATTTAAAAATTTATTTTAAGTAATTTTAATGAATTTTTGACATTTAAAATAATTTATTTTAAATAATCACGATTAATAAAAAATATTTTTATGCAAAGCACGTGTCCGACTTTTATTGGTGTTTTCGTTTACATATTTGGTGATGTATAATTGACGCTTGGAATGTATTAATGTTTCTTCTGAGGTTTAAAAAATATTTCATTCTAACTTTATAATTTATACAATTACTGGTATCCTAATCATAAATGTAAAATAATAATAATAACATAAGGACATCTACATAAATTCCTATTTTATATTACTCATAATGCCAATGTTATCAATTTGACTATTTTAAGTAGAATTTTTATTAATGGATTGTAACGACCCAGAAAATCTGAACCAATTTAAATTTTAAATTGGCTAAAATAATGGATTTTAAATATTTAAAATAAATATTTTAAATAATGGCGATGAAAACTGAGTTTGAATCGACATTTGAAAACGAATATAATTAATTATAATTATATATAGAATTGAAAATAGCGCGGTAGTTCGATAATTCGATTTCAAACTTCAATTGAATATACCGGGTGCAAAACAATCCGGATTTTAGTGAAACCAAAAACATTAGGATCAAATTGATAATATCTTTCCAACGAATCTGACCAATCGAAATTTGATAGCGGGAATCAAAAGATATGTCCAGTTGAAAATTCTGAAAAGTCGCTATGGAATTCAGGCCCTTAAAAATGGACATTTTGCAAATGACCTCGGATTTCGACGAAACCACTTTTGTTGGATCTGCAGGGTCAAGTTATTGTTAGGTTTCAAATTTCATAATTTTTCGAATCAATATGTGAGCGTGGCAAAGGAAAACGTGTTTGACCAGTTTCTGTTGATTTTAATCGACTGGAAATTGGCCATTTTTCCAACGGCCTCAGAATTCGACGAAACTAGTTTTGTTAGGACCGTATCGTCAATACGGAGCTAGAAAATATTTTTTTGGAATTTTTCTAGTTAGTATGTGACCCCGGTAATTTGAAATGTGCGTTTAAAATTCAATATAGTGATTTAAATGAAAATTCAAAAGGAAACTGATTGTAACAATCGAATCCGCTTACGATACATATCCCATTGTGTTCGGGATGGGGGTAAAACGCTATGGACGGCAGGCGGTGGGCCTCGTTTCGAGGTCGTATGTAAAAGTCAACTTTTTGCAAAAACAAATAATTAAATAATAATAAAAAAAAAATCTATTTTCCCTCCCTTTATCTTTCTTCCTGCCCCCCCCCCCCCCCCGATTTCATTAAACAGAAACAAACGGAAAAAAAAAGGAACGCTAAATCGATCGGCGACGCCTCCACCAAGCTCCACCCACGACCGCCCCCTCCGTCCAGCCTCCTCCTCCCAGTGCGCAACCCCCGAAGACCCCGTCCCCCGTCGAATCAAATCGAGCAGCCCCCCGAAGCATCGCGACGCCCCATTTCGCGAGCCGCCTCCTCGAAGCCAGACTCCGCCTCCCCTCCGACGAACTGCGGAAACCCCCCCCCTCTCTGTAAGTCTTTTTTTTTATTATTTATTTTATTTTTATTTTATATAAACAGAAAAAAAAACTGATTTAAAAAAAAAAAAGGTTTAAAACTGATTTTAATTAGGGTTTCAAACTGATTTTTATGAAGTTAAAAACTGATTTTTTTTTTACAGATTTAAAAACTGATTTTTAATTTAAACTTTAGAAAAGAAAAAAAAGATTAGAACTTTAGAAAAGAAAAAAAAGATTAGAACTTTAGAAAAGAAAAAAGATTAGAACTTTAGAAAAAAAATAAAGATTAGAACTTTAGAAAAAATAAAGATCATATTTTTAAAATAGAAAAGACGGAATTTTTATTAAGTAGTAGAAGTAAGATATGATTTTTATATTTTTAAAGTAATAAAAATATAATTTTTACATCACAGGAATAATAAAAATATAATCATTATTTTTGAAAAGGCGGAATCTATATTTTTGAAATTCGATTTTTATATATTGAATAACATAGTAAAAATTCGATTTTTACATATGTAGAGAATTCGGGCGAAAGCGACAAAAAGGCGAGATTGGCGAAGATTTCTCTAAGGAAGAGTCGTAGTAGTTGGATAGCTATTGGTGAGATTTCTGATTTAAAAATTATATATATGTGTTGGAAATGAAAGTGAATTGCTATATATAAATATCTATATATATATATACGCCCCTCGTCCACAAACCATGGACGATATTTATTGGTTGAAATTGTTGTGAAAATTGATTGATAACGAATGATTGTTTGGGATTGTTTGTGATTGATATTGGTTGATTATGGTTGAAAAATACCCGTTTGTGATTGAGAAATATTTGGTTGAAACCACATAGGATTAGTTTGTGGAAATGAAATAAATATATACATGCCGCCTGCGTGCGAACTAGATGCATGATCCCCATTGTCAAAAACCGCGAGGTTTTAAGGTAGAGCGAGGAGCCGTACTAGGGACGGCCCCGGTTTTAACTACCCTGCCGTTATGCTGCCGAAAATTTGAATAACATTCGTGTGTTTGAATTATTTTCATATGCTTAAACTATATTTATTCATTGTATAGAAAACATTCATGTGTTGAATTGATATTCATTCGTTGATTAGAAATTCATGTGTTGAATGGTATTCATATTTTGAAATAAATTGTTTGATAAATAAAAATCACCTTTTATCGACTATATGAACTGTGTAAAATAATCTCGTTTTAAAAAAAATTGTTTTATGATAAAAATCCTATTTTTATCACCTATATGAACTATATAGAAAAATAGTGTTTTGAAATGAATTGTTTTAAAATAAAAAACACATTTTTATTGTATGCATAAATCGTTGAAATGTGAAGTGTTAAAAATAGCCACTTGTTCAAAATAAACATATATGAGATGAAATATTCATTAATTAGCTAATGAAATGATTTGCACCTATGTATGTAACATTAGAATAAATGGTGTCTTTAAACCAAACAGAAATCAAATATGAAGTTGAATAGAAAATGATAAATGATAAGAACTGTATATATATGTACATGCATATTCATTGAACAGGTTATAGCAAAGGGGCTAGAGAAGAGGAATAAAATTTTGTGCCCGACAAATAGGTACACATTTACTGCTTTGTTTGGGTGATGATTTTATGAGCCTGTTGGCTAGCCGCTTGGCTTTTTCTTTTTCTTTTTGAGATTAGAAGGACCGGGAAAGCTATTTGCGATTTCCCGATGCTCCCGGTGCAGGGGAGGTTATGGCGAAATTTTCCAAAATTTTAAGGTGTTAGAAAAATATTTGAAGTGAAAACGATATGGAAATCATAGAATGAACTATATTTATATAAATATATAAATAAAATTAAAATGAAACAAAGCCGTGCAGTTCGTATTTTGAAACCATGATTTCAAACAACTAGTACGGGGAATCCGACCATTGGATTTTCCCGAAACCACGACCGTCGGGTTCGCCTTGGAAAAATCTTTCCAACGGCACCAACTTTGTAAAGATCCAACGGTTGGATTGTCTGCAATGTTTAATTCAAATCTGAAGAAAAACAGCGCCAGAAGCGATTATATTTATATATAAATATAAATATAATTTTAATTAATCGAATAGCGACGCTGCAGTTCGTATTTTGAAATCGAAACTTCAAACGATTGTACCGGGAGATCCGACCGTCGGATTTTCCCGAAACTGGAACCGTTGGATTCGTTTTGAAAAGGCCTTTCTAATGATGTAAATTTTATGAAGATCCAACGGTTAGATTTTCAGATATGTGTAAATCAAATCTGAAGAAAAACAGCGCCACGGCCGCCTTATGGCCCGAAGCGTCGTTTTGAATAAATTAGCTATTTTAAAATAAATAAAAATAGCGATAAATAGTTATAAAATATCATAAGCGATATGGAATGGAAATAAACTGAATTTGCTCGATTTATGTTGTATTTGATGGTTGAATGTGTTTGGTGTGAAAATTACATTAAAGAACAATATTGGTGTTGTCGAATAATTTAACCATTGAAATAAATCGATTTGAAATTCTAAATATACGTGATTTATTTGAAAAGGCCGAGTTAATCCTCATTTCGAATAATTGACCGACGATTGAAATTCGAAGATGAAGATGGTGGTCGAAGACCGGAGATCTTCACCTCGTTTGGATGGTAACCGAGGTCCTGATTGGGAGGCATCCCGAAATATGGATAATGAGTGGTGATCGTCCAGACGTACGTGGTGATCGATGGGTTTGCGAGGTATTTAGTGCCTCCGGTTTCGTTCAGACCCAGAACAGACTTGTAAATGGACTGTGTGTCTGACATTGGAGTTTATTCTGTGTTGATTGATTTCTGTTAAATATACATCTGTTTGGCGGCGGAGAATTTATTCTTTTGCTTAACGCCCTTCTCTGAGACGCACGAGCTCAGAGGTTGTATATCGATGGACATCAGTCGCATGGCATGAATTGCCTGTGTGGCATGCTAAGATGCAGTGATCAGGGCTTCTGTTGAAAAGCAAAGTCTTGTGGTGATGATCAAAGCACCGCCTGTGTGGCGTAGCTTTGTGTATAACGTGAATTCGCGAGCCTCACACCCCGGTATGAACCTAAAACGGGAGAAGGACCTCAGGGAGGGCATGCGTTTCTTTCTAGCTAGGGTGGTGTCAGTGACCTACCAGCCCTGACATTTATATACTTTTCACCTATGTGGTTGTTGCTGTTGCGAGGCGCCTCGGTTTGATCGGACGATCCGGGTCCGATGGAGTCATTCGTTGGCTCATTTACGCCCCAAAGGGCGGGGAAACGCAGTGTTCAGGAATTTTAATCCACATCGGTGGACCGGCCCTGACGATCCAAAGGCTTGACAGAGTACTTGCCTGAGGGGCGGGCTAGAGCGTCTCGAATTCGGTAAGGACTATCTTTTGCCTTGGTTCATGGCGGAAATCCAATTTCCAAATACGACATCGTGCGGTTTTGATTGTATATATATATATATGGCGACATGATATATGGTACCCATGCCGTCTATGATTGATAGTTATGATTTGAAATTGTTTTTAAAACATATAAACACTAGCAATAATATCAAATGCCTTTGTTTTATTCGTATCAAGCATAATTTAGCCGTTATAAGGTAAAACTCTATCCTCCGGTTTGCGTTGCATTGTGTGATGGGAACTGAGTCTTAGAACGGTTTCATTTTTATAAAAAGCATAGCGTTGTTTAAAAAGAAAGATTTGTTTTAAAGCACTGGCAGTCCAATGGAGTAAACCCGTTCCACGAAAGTGGCGTGGTCCTGTGATTTGCCAAATTATATAGGTGTTGAGTAGATTTCTCGTACCAGTCCCATGACTGACTCGTAGTTTGTTTCACTTTCAAACTCGGGTGCCCCTTTTTCTACACGAGCAGCCTTGTATTCAGGTTTAGCTGGTTCTTTCTGGATAGCTGGAGCTGAAGATGGATTCTATCATTTATTTCTTTTATGCTGTTCAGCTCCTATTGTACATATTTTGTTTATTTCCGCTGTAGACATTTATGTATAGCTGAACTGTATTTGTACTAAGTAAGATCCTGTATACTGTGTAACTCTGATGATTACTTTTATCCAGTATATTTTGTTGTTCATTATCTGGTGTATTTATTAAATTTTGTTCTGCTATTATCTGTTTCTGTGTTATATTCCAAAGATAGCCCTGTTTCCGTGAGAACGGGATTTCGGGTCGTCTCATGGATATGGTAACAATTATTCAAGGATTATAGTCTATTAAAATATTTGAGCAAATCATGCTACGTTAATTATTATTATTATTTATTTATTTTAGAGCAATCTTGGTGGTAGAATTTTATTCATATTTCTTATATGAATAAAAAGAAGACAAAAACTTGATTAGTGAAGATTAGATTTTATTTACGTTTATATTTGTAAATAAAAGAGAAAAAGTACATTTATTTACACTTAGTGTGATTAAGTAATAAAAAGGCAAAAGAGGCATTTATTTACATTTAGTGTAAATAAATAAGAAAATGGAAAGATACATTTATTTACAATTAGTGTAAACATACATAGAAAATAGAATGTACTTTGGTTTACATTTTTAATGTAATGCAATTTATTCCATTTATTTAAGCTAATCAGTTTGTCCATGATAATTTGAAGCAGTCAACAGTTATAATCATATAATAGTTAGTTATTACCTTTTAAATGTGCACATATGTTTTGTATATGAAGTTAACTTTTGTTATTCAAAATTTATTTGTTCCTATTTCAATATGAGAGAAAAAAATTTGCATATTAACCATGTGCAATATATATATATATATATATTTGATTTTTTACTTACTTCTTTTTGATACAAATAGATTTACATCATAAATGGCACTTTTTGATGATTGAAATAGGATATATATATATATATATATATATATGCTTAGTGGAATTCCATACTTATGAAAACAAGGTAATAAATTTAAGTTTAAATAAAGATTCTCATGTTCTTTAGTGCATTAGGAAACAATGAAACCTTTTTGAATTCATTTTTGCATTTATTGGCTACATAATCTATGCCAAATTTAATTCATCCATTTAAAGACTTTCTTTTCTTACTCATCTATATATTTTACTCTCACTGCGCTATATATTATATTTTCCTTCTTCCTCCAATAAATCTTTATCCTCTAAATAAAATTCCTCAATGGTTCGAGAGTTCCATATACCAAATCAAAAAGCACCCTTTGATTTTTCATTTCAACGGTGGAGATCGGTTGAAACGTTGTATATTGGGAGAAACTATGCCTCAAAGGGCGCGACGTTGGAGCGAATTTCCGAGAACATCAGAGTGCCGAGCTCCACTAGACTCCAGGCGGCGGTAGGCGAGGTGCAGGTGCCTCGTGTGGCGGTGGTAGTTCTCAGTCCGATGATGTAAATGGAGGCGCGCAAAGGGAGGTCGAAATCAACAAATTGGGTTACGGTTTTCCAGTAGGACGAAGGAGAAAGGATTAAGGTTTAATAATATTTCATTAAAACTAATGACATCGTTTAATTTATTTAATATATAAATGATCATAACCCATTCAAAACAAAACAGAATGTAGTGATTTCAGTTGCAATAAAATCGTGAAGAGGAGATCTACGTGATGGAACTAACTAGAGCTGAAATAGAGAACCTTGGAAATTCAGCCAAATTTTGAACGCGAACAGGAATTTAGTTAAAAGCGAGGTGAGATATTCTGAATTTCAAATTTCAATTAATTTAATTTAATTATTTCTCGTTATTTAAAGTCCATGTGTGTAGGTTAATTTGCGATGTATGATATTGCTATGTGTTGTCATTCATGTTTGATGTGGATTGATGAATTCTGTTATGCAGATCTGTTGATTTGATTTAATATGATGAAAATAAGTTAGAGATTATGAACAAATAAAAATACTATTTTTATTTGTCATGATTGGAACTAGAATTAGATGCAAAGTAGAAAGATTCTTTTATGTGCTATGTTAAAATTAGATCTATGTACGAATAACTATTAACAATTATTTGTCATGTTAAAGTTTGAGATTTGTGAACGGATAAATATTCCCATTGATTTGTTACATTAAAATTTGAAATGTGTGAATAAATAAATATTCACACCTACTTTCTATATTAAAGATTGAAATGGTCATTTGTATTTTGTTGTATAGAATTGTTAGAATTGTGGGGCGATAAATATAATCTTTTTATCGTAACATATGAAACATAGAATTATTAGAATTGTCATGTTAATATAAAATGCCATTTATGTTAGAATTGAAATGTCAGTTATGTTATATAAAAAAAGAAATTACATTTTTTGTTGGAATATAAAACATTAGAAAATAGAAAGACAATAGAAATTACACTTTATGTAATATGTTATATTAGAAATAGAATTTACATTTTATGTAAATTATGACATTAGATAGAAAAGTACATTTTATGTAAAATGTGATAATAGACAATAAAAAATTATATTTTTATTGTGATGTGAATTATTAAAAAAAAGCGAAACTAAAATTATACATTCTATCAAATGTAGAAGAAAGATAAAAATATACATTTTTATCAAATGTAAAAGAAGGACACGGATATTAACTTTGTCGAATATAAAAGAATGACAAAAATAGGTATTAGAGATGAAGTTACATTTTTATTAAAAAAATAAATGTAAATTAAAATAAAATGAACATTTTCGTCGGAAATATGCATTAGGATAACAATAACATTTTGATTAGGGATTTATTATGTAAGTAAAAAAAATTATAGAATTGTATGAAAGCAAATATGCCATTTGTGATTATAGAATTTATGAAAACGTCATTTATGCAAAAGGGAAATTTGCCATTTATGTTGAGACGAATTTGTCATTCATGTTAGAATATTTTAACGTCATTTATTTTTAAATGTCATTAGATTAGAATGTCAATAGACTTATATGTCATTAAATTAGAATAAGAACATTTATGTTAAATTTAAAAGAACATTTATGTTAAATTTAAAAGAACATTTATGTTAGATTAGAAATAACATTTATGTTAGATTAGAAAGAATATTTATGTTAGATTAGAAAGAACATTTATGTTGAATATAAAGGAACATTTATGATAAATTTGAAAGAACATTTATGTTAAAAATTTGAATGAACATTTATGTTAGAAGTACATTCATGTTAGATTGAAAAAGGACATTTACGATAAGTTTGAAAGAACATTTATGTCAGATTAAATAGTAGTCATCAAAATATATATAGCAGAATGAAATTGTGTTCACATATAAATGAATGTCTCTTTAATTGGTTCCTTAACACAAATACAACATAGAAAAATGAATGGTCCTTTTTTTTTTGTGTTCTCTAACACAAATATAACTTAGAAAAATAAATGATATTTTTATTTATGTTCTATAATGTAATTAAAAAGTAGAATTTGACGGTGTAATCAAAATCACATTTTCTTTATATGTAATTAAAGGAATTGAGAAAGTCACAAGTTTTGAAAAGGTAAGTTATAGTATTTGAAATCCAGTTATTTTGGAAATATAGAATATTCCAAAATTAGGATATTTTTGAAATGAGAAACATTTTAAAATAATATTTTTAATGGAACAATTATAATGGTTAATAAAAATTGTACTTGAACCCGAGGTTAGGTCACATTTGTGGTGGAAGTCTGCCCGGACCCGACCGGCATATCCAGCAGCCCCAAATGTTGGGTCTAATGTGAGAGGTCCAAGTGCGCAAATACAAATTGGGTCAAGACACGAGGTTAAGCCCAACTTGTGGGATAAGTCTGCCCCGAACCGACCGGCCTATCCAGCATCCACAAGTTGCAGGCCTAATGTGAGAGTTCTGGCCCATATTAAAATACAAATAGTTAAATAGAAAATGAACATTATTTTCACCGTCATGTTTAAAAGAATGAGAAATTTCATTTTTATGTAATTAGATTAAAGAAAGAGAAAATTACATTTTTTTTATGTAATTATATTAAAAGAAGAAATTTTTATTTTTTTTAAAAGAAAGAAAGAAAACTGCATCTTTATGTAATTAAAACCAAAAGTAAGAAATTTACATTTTGTGTGAAATTAAGATTAAAGGTAAAAGTTACATTTTTTTTATGTAATTGATATAAATAAAGAAAAGTTTACATTTTAATGTAAATTAGATTAAAAAGGGGAAAATTTCATTCTTTCATGCATGTAGATTAAAAGTGTGAAATTACATTTTTTTGTAATTGGATTTTAACTAAAAAGAATATGGATATGAAATTTATATTTTAATGAATTAGATTTTCATTAAAAAGATTAAAAATATGGAAATTTCATTTTCATGTAAATAGATTAGCAAACAAAATTATCGTTTTGTTTGTATTGTAAAATTATTACTTTTGGTTTGCATTGAAAAGATAATAAAATTATCAATTTTGTTACATTGAAATAAACAAACAAAAATACTCATTTTTGTAGAAGTAAAAGCGGATGAACAAAAATATTCGTTTGTTGAAAGTGAAATGAAACACAAGAATGCTTATTTTTGTTGGAATTGGTATAATACATAAAATATATTTTGTGTAATTCGAAGGATGAAACAAGAAAATGTACATTTTTATGTATAAGATGTGTATGTGTATGAAAATAAAAATAAACATTATGGTGTGTACATTGTACATTAATATTGTATATACGAATAGGAATGTTTTCGTTAGCAAAATGTAATGAAATAAAATAAATTTCATTACACATTATAAACATTTCGATAGGTTGTGAAGCAAAACATTCACTACTTGTTATGTAATTACGTTAATGAAATGGAATTTAATTATTTATATATATATATATATAAATGAAGATAAATCGTTACAAATTACTAATAACGATATGAAATGATTTCCAACTTATATATAAACGAGAATTATTTGGAAAGTCCGAGTCTATCTCATTCCAAATAATTTGAATGACGTTTAAAATTCAAGAGTTGAAGACGGCGATTGAAGACCGACAGTCTTCATATCGAATGGACGACGACTGCTGATGCCCGTGATTGGAGTAGCTACCTTGAAGGGGCTACAGAGGTGGCCGTCCGGACGTAGTGTTGATTAGTACGGATTTGGCTTTCGCTCAGACCCAGAGCATAAGCTTATAAATGGATTGTGTGACTGACATCGTACTCCCTTAAATATCATGTTATTAATCTTCTGTCGAATGTATGGATGTTTGGTGGCGGAGAATTTATTCTCTTGCTTAACGCCCGTTTATATATTTTGGCAAAGGATTGGTAGTGTGATATGGAGTGATGATGTGGCATGCTAAGATGCATATGATCAAGGCTTTTGTTGAAAAGCAGGCCTTGTGGGATGATCAAAGCATAGCCTGTTTAGGCATAGCTTTGTGTATAGTGTGACTTCGCGAGCCTCACACACCAGCGGAGTCTAAAACGGGAGAAGGGAACGCAGGGAGAGCAGCACGTTTCTTTCTAGCTAGAAGTGGTGTTTGGGCTTTAACACGGTCCGACATTTTACTTATGTGGATGATGGAATGAGGCGGCTCGGATGATAGGTCCTATAGGACTGGGAAACGTGTGTTCAGGAATAACTAATTCGCAACTCGTATGGTGGACCGGCCCTACAGCTTTCCAAGGGTTCACTACGGGAATCCTCATACATTAGCTAGAGTGTCTCGAATCAGTAGGAGCTCCTCCCTAGCCTTGACTCATGATGGAAACCAATTTCCAATACGACCTCATTCAGATTTGATTGTATTACTAGTATGGAGGCATAGTAGTATGGGATACTATTCTTCCTAGGATTTATACATTTACTTTGAAATGTTTTCATATATACTAATAATAATATTAAACTTGTATTTGCCGTATTTAGCATGTTTAATCACTATAAGGTAAAACCATATCCTCTGGTTTGTGTTGCATTGTGTGATGGGACCTGGGTCTTATGGTGATTCCATTTTTCTCAAAAGCATAACGTTGTTGTACGATTCACTTATTATTTGTTCTGACACTTTTATGCACGGCAATCCATTGGAATAAACCCGTTCCGCGTTAGCGGCGTGGTCTTTGGATTTGTCCTATTAATAGTGATTAATTAATTAAGAATTCTCACACGAGTCCTTGTTTGGCATGCCTGGTAATAGGGTGCAGCATGATGGGGGGTTCTCGCTTCGTGGTTTGGTGATGAACGGGAGACTCTTACCCCCACATGTCCCTGTTTAGGGTTGGTAGGCTGCAGCCGGGGGATCCCGAAAGGGTCGCCGTAAAACAAGGTGTCTGGGGTACAACTGTAAGCCGCGGTGGGTTCTACTTCTGTACTGGATGATGAAGGGATGGTTGCAAAGCCTACCGGATTTCGCAGTGTCGTTACAGTTGGTATCAGAGCTTCGGTTAGCTCAAATCTTTGGGATGCAATTCATTAGAACTGAACAAAAGGCTCATCAGAGATTGAATTTGTAATACCCAATAAGAATACTCATTAGAGATAGGATCAGCAGTATCCTAGAATGAGAAAACTCATTAGAGATGGGGTTAGTAATGCCCTAGAATGAGTTGAGAGTGCCAAGCTTATAATTAATATACTTGTGAAATATGATTTGTGAATATATAAAAATTTATATATTTGAAAGTTAATCAACTAATAAAATTATTTAAACCAATGGAGTAAATATATATATAAATTAGTTAGTTAATTAATCAACTTTTAGCTTTGTTTCTTTTCGAGGACGAAAAGATTTTAAGTGGGAGAGACTGTAACAACCCTGAATTTTGGGGTAAATTTAAAAATTTATTTTAAGTAATTTTAATGAATTTTTGATATTTAAAATAATTTATTTTAAATAATCACGATTAATAAAAAATATTTTTATGCAAAGCACGTGTCCGACTTTTATTGGTGTTTTCGTTTACATATTTGGTGATGTATAATTGACACTTGGAATGTATTAATGTTTCTTCTGAGGTTTCAAAAATATTTCATTCTAACTTTATAATTTATACAATTACAGGTATCCTAATCATAAATGTATAATAATAATAATAACATAAGGACATCTACAGAAATTCCTATTTTATATTACTCATAATGCCAATGTTATCAATTTGACTATTTTAAGTGGAATTTTTATTAATGGATATGGTAACAATTATTCAAGGATTATAATAGTCTATTAAAATATTTGAGCAAATCATGCAACGTTAATTATTATTATTATTTATTTATTTATTTTAGAGCAAACTTGGTGGTAGAATTTTATTCACATTTCTTATATGAATAAAAAGAAGACAAAAACTTGATTAGTGAAGATTAGATTTTATTTACGTTTAAATTTGTAAATAAAAGAGAAAAAGTATATTTACTTACACTTAGTGTGATTAAGTAATAAAAAGGCAAAAGAGGCATTTATTTACATATAGCGTAAATAAATAAGAAAAAGGAAAGATACATTTATTTACAATTAGTGTAAATATACATAGAAAATAGAATGTACTTTTTTTTACATTTTTAATGTAATGCAATTTATTCCATTTATTTAAGCTAATCAGTTTGTCCATGATAATTTGAAGCAGTCAACAATTATAATCATATAATAGTGAGTTATTACCTTTTAAATGTGCACATATGTTTTGTATATGAAGTTAACTTTTGTTATTCAAAATTTATTTGTTCCTATTTCAATATGAGAGAAAAAAATTGCATATTAACCATGTGCAATATATATATATATATTTGACTTTTTACTTACTTCTTTTTGATACAAATAGATTTACATCATAAATGGCACTTTTTGGTGATAGAAATAGAATTGATATATATATATATATATATATATATATATATATAAAAATGCTTAGTGGAATTCCATACTTATGAAAACAAGGTAATAAATTTAAGTTTAAATAAAGGTTCTCATGTTCTTTAGTGCATTAGGAAACAATGAAACCTTTTTGAATTCATTTTTGCATTTATTGGCTACATAATCTATGCCAAATTTAATTCATCCATTTAAAGACTTTCTTTTCTTACTCATCTATATGTTTTACTCTCACTGCGCTATATATTATATTTTCCTTCTTCCTCCAATAAATCTTTATACTCTAAATAAAATTCCTCAATGGTTCGAGAGTTCCATATAACATATCAAAAAGCACCCTTTGATTTTTCATTTCAACGGTGGAGATCGGTTGAAACGTTGTATATTGGGAGAAACTATGCCTCAAAGGGCGCGACGTTGGAGCCAATTTCCGAGACCATCAGAGTGTCGAGCTCCACTAGACTCCGGGCGGCGGTAGGCGAGGTGCAGGTGCCTCGTGTGGCGGTGGTAGTTCTCAGTCCGACGATGTAAATGGAGGCGCGCAAGGGGAGGTCGAAATCAACAAATTGGGTTACGGTTTTCCAGTAGAACGAAGAAGAAAGGATTAAGGTTTAACAATATTTCATTAAAACTAATGACATCGTTTAATTTATTTAATATATAAATGATCATAACCCATTCAAAACAAAACAGAATGTAATGATTTCAGTTGCAATAAAATCGTGAAGAGGAGATCTACATAATGGAACTAACTAGAGCTGAAATATAGAACCTTGGAAATTCAGCCAAATTTTGAACGCGAATAGGAATTCAGTTAAAAGCAAGGAGAGATATTCTGAATTTCAAATTTCAATTAATTTTGTAATAACCCGGAAATTCTGAGCCAGTTTAAAATTTTTATTTTGGCAATTTTAATGAATTTTGCATATTTAAAATGAATTATTTTAGATAATATCGACGAGAAATTTATTTTGAATATAGAATATAACGTATATATTATATACGTCGTCGTTAGAATATAAATAATTATATATAATTATAAAAGGAATTGAAAATGGCGCGGTAGTTCGATAATTCGATTTCAAACTTCAATTGAATGTACCGGGTGCAAAACAATCCAGATTTTAGTGAAACCAAAAACATTAGGATCTATTTCAGAATATCTTTCCATTGTATCCGGAAAATCGAAATTTGATAGCGGGAATCAAAAGATATGTCCAGTTGAAGATTCTGAATAGTCGCTATGGAATTCAGGCCCTTAAAAATGGGAATTTTGCAAACGACCTCGGATTTCGACAAAACCACTTTTGTTGGGTCCGTGATGTAAAGTTATTGCTAGGTTCCAAATTTCATAATTTTTCGAATCAATATGTGAGCGTGGCAAAGCAAAACGCGTTTGACCAGTTTCAGTTGATTTTAATCGACTGGAAAATGGCCATTTTTCCAACGGTCTCAGAATTTGACGAAACTAGTTTTGTTAGGACCGTATCGTCAATACGAAGCTAGAAAATATTTTTCTGTAATTTTTCGAGTTAGTATGCGACCCCAGTAAATTGAAATGCGCGTTCAAATTCAATATATAGAAGTATATGTCGATTTTGACGAAAACTGATCGAAACAATCGAATCAGCTTACGATACATATCCCATTGTGTTCGGAATGGGGTTGAAACGCTATGGACGACAGGCGGTGGGCTTGATTTCGACTTCGAAATAAAAAGTTACTTTTTTTAGAGAGAAAAATATATATAAAATAATTAACTTCCTCTCTCTCTCCTCTTCCTTTATCTGCCCCCCCCTTTCAAAAATCGATTTCAATTCAGAAGAAATGAAAAAAAACGAATCGCTCCACCAGCGAGACCGCCGCCGCCAACCCCCGCCCTCGCACCACCACCCTAGCTCCGGCGAGCCTCTCCCCAACGCTGGCGCCACACTCGTCGAGCCCTCCCCCCACCCCCCAAGACCCGACGCAGCCCCTCCGAGCCCCCAAAACCCCCTGCGCCGCCTGAACGAGCTGCGCCACCCTTCACTCCGGCCATCCTCCCCTTCTAGCGACAACTACCCCTTCCCCAGACCCAAAACTGACGCAAATCCCCTCCTTTTCCAAATCAAGGTAAAATTTGTTTACATTATATCATTTATTTTAGTTCTTTAATTATTTATTTTATTTAAAACTGAGAATTTAAAATGATGATTTTGCTAAGAAAGATAAAAGTTTTATATTAAGAAAGTTCAGATTTTTAAAGATAGAAAGTTAATTTTTTTTTAATAAAGTAAAAATATGATTTTTACTTAGGTAGAGTATTAAAAATATGATTTTTACTTAGGTAGAGTATTAAAAATATGATTTTTACTTAGGTAGAGTATTAAAAATATTATTTTTACTTAGGTAGAGTATTAAAAATATGATTTTTATTATATAGAAAGGTTAAAAATATGGTCTTTAGCTAGGATAAAAATCCAATTTTTAACATGTAGTTAAAGCGAAAAAAATCCAATTTTTAACATGTTGTTAAAGCGATAAAAATCCAATTTTTAACATGTAGTTAAAGCGATAAAAATTCGATTTTTATATATGTGAAGTAGCGAATTAAAAATATAATTTTTATATATGTAGAAGAAGAATAAAAATATAATTTTTATATATGTAGTGAATACGGGGGACGAAGGTGATGAATGGCAAGCACGATGAAGATTTCCTACATATGAAGAGTCGTGGCGTTTGGATTAGCTATTGGTGAGAACTTCTCACTCTAAATTTCTTTTTCTAGTTATATATATATATATACTAGGATGCAGACGGTGTTTAGTAGCACCCGACACCCGTCATCCACAGACCATGGATAGCTTGTTTGTTTAATTGATGTGTTGTGAAATTTGTTTGTGTTGTTGATATGAAATCGATAATATAAATTAATGTATTGAAAGGAAATAAAATATTTATATAGTTAAAAATATTTTATCGTTAAAAATATAATTTTTAACGTGAAAGTGAATAAATAAATATTTATAAACAAATCGGCCGATTTGTTTATATACACTGATTTGACTGATATTGATTGGGTCGATAAATTTTACCCAACCGCACAAACAAAAATACGTGTTTGTTGATTTGAAACCCCACACGGGGGTTGGGATGATATTTGGCGTACACTAATCCCGATTATTTAATTATTGTCGATCGATTGGTCGACAGGCTGTGTAAGCGTTAATTATTTATATTTGATGCTTATACAGTGTAGTGCACTTTGGATGATGGTTGATTATTTATCGTTGCTATTATATACATGTGTTGTATGGAATCCATATAATTAACTTTATATGGTAATTGATTGGGCCTCATTCCAATTTAAAAGATAAAGAATATTATAATATAAAGGTTCATGTGTTGACAGTACTCATCCATTGAGATTAGTCATGTGTTGAACGAAATATTTTAACAATAAAATTTACATCTTTATATTATAAAATAAAGGTTCATGTGTTGAGATACTCATCCGTTGAGATTAGTCACGTGTTGAACGAAATATTTTAACAATAAAATTTACATCTTTATATTATAAAATAAAGGTTCATGTGATGACAGTACTCATTCGTTGAGATTAGTCATGTGTTGAACGAAATATTTTAACAATCAAATTTACATCTTTATCATATATAAAATTAGAAACTAACTGGAAAATAGATAAGATGAGTGGTCTCCTGGATATTGATCTGATGTTGGTTTCGGCCTTCGGGGTTAATATTCAGGGAATCGTTCTCTTACTAATTTACGGTTGGAGTCTGATTTTAAATCAAACGATAGATACCATAAGTTTTATAAAATATATTAAATAACAAAAATAGACACACGTGGACATTACTCATTCGTTGATATTAGTCGTGTGTTGACAAAGATATAGAGTCGTGTATTGAAAGAAATATAGATCCATTTGTTGAACATAAAGCCGTGTTGATTAGAGATGCGCTATTTTGACGCGAACGATATTTATATCGATTATATTCGAATTGAATTTGATTTGAATAGAAAATGAATTTGATTTGAATAGAAAACGAATTTGATTTAATTAGAAAATGAATTGAATTTGATTTGAATAGAAAACGAATTTGATTTGAATTGAATAGAAAACGAATTTGATTTGAATTGGATAGGAAGACGAATTTGATTTGAATTGAATAGAAAACGAATTTGAATTGAATTGAAAAGAAAACGAATTCGAATCGAATTGAAAGGAAAATGAATTCGAATCGAATTAAAATCGATTTGAATTGAAATCAAATAGAAATGAAAGTAAAAAGGATTTAAAATAGAAAATTCAATTTTGATTTGAATTTGAAATAAAGGTTGAAATTGTTTTTGAAACGAATTCAAAACTATTTATAAAATTCGTTTAAATAGAAATCGATGAAATATATATTATATATATTATATATATAATATAATGGCCTGAATAGAACGCGCCGCGCCGCGGCAGTTCGCGAATTTCGACCATTGATTTCGAACGGACATTACGGGAGATCCGACCGTCGGATTCTCCTAAAACCGGAACCATTGGGTTCGTATCGAAAATAGCTTTCTAATGAATATTAGATATTTGAAATCTAACGGTTGGATTTGGAGATACGTCCAAATCAAATTTGGATAAGGTCGTTGTAAGTGCAGTTCGATGGCCGTTGATGGAAATCGACTGTACGGGCCTTGATAAAATTATTAAAAATAGTAATAATTTGTGTAAAATCATAAGAAATGATTTGGGAAAAATTGGGATGAAAAACTCCATATTTGAAAGGAAAAAAATAGACTTTTATTGAAATGAGCTAGTTTTGAACTAAAATTAAAACCCATTTATTTTTAAATAAATAAATTGGATTTGAAATGGGTTTTAAATAGAATTGATTTTTGGGTTTATCGTGAACTGTGTTTTAAATGACACTAGTTCTTTAACCCAGTAAAGGGAGTTTTAATGAATCTGCAATTAGATTGAAATGTGAATTGATAATTTAAATAATCAAATTTGGCAAATGAGCGAGGATGGAGTATTACCAGTTTTGCTCCAAAGCGATAGTTAAATCTTTAATTAGATTTGAACATGGAATGGTAATTAAATTTACCGATAACACCATGGTGTTAGATATGGAGTATTACCAGTTTTTCTTCATGGGATGAATAGGTTGGGATTGGGAAATAAAATAAATAATTGCTTCGGTGTGGTTCGCTAATCTCGACTAGTTTGGAAAACCATAATTTGGTTCGAAATGACATCCAAAGGAAGATTAAAGAATAAATTTAAAGAATTTATCTTTGATAAAATTAATGGGAACCTTTCCCTAAGAATTAGAATTCAGAAACTAGCTGTAGGTTAGTTAAGAAGAATGGTTTCCTAGGTATTGATCTGATGTTGGTTTCGGCCTTCGGGGTTAATATTTGGGAAATTGTTCTCTTGCTAATTTGCGGTTAGTGACTGATGAATTGGAATGAGGCGTATGTTGTGTTTGTGTACGATTTGTTTTAATATACACGTGTTGTTCGGAAAGGCCGGGTTTATACCCATTCTGAACAACCGATTCGACGATAAGTCGAAGATGAAGACGGTGGTCGAAGACAGGAAGTCTTCACATCATTTGGGTGATTACTGATGATCTTGATTGCGCCGTACACCCAAGATGAGGGAATCAGTTGGTGGTCGTCCAGACGTACTTGGAGATCGATGGATATGCGAGGAAAGTGCCTCCGGTTTCGTTCAGACCCAGAATGAACTTGTAAATGGATTGTGTGTCTGACATTGGATTTTATTCTATGTTGATTGATCTCTATTAAATATACATCTGTTTGGCGGCGGAGAATTTATTCTTTTGCTTAACGCTCTTCTCTGAGACGTACGAGCTCAGAGGTTGTATATCGATGGATATCAGTCGCATGGCATGAATTTCCAGTGTGGCACGCCTAAGTGGCAATTGATCAAGGCTTCTGTTGAAAAGAAAAGTTTTGTGGTTGACGATCAAAGCACGGCCTTTGTGGCATAGCTTTGTGTATAACGTGAATCCGCGAGCCTCACACCTCGGTATGAGTTAAAAATGGGATACGGACCGCTGGGAGGACACGACGTTTCTTTCTAGCTATGGTGGTGTCACTGTGTCAGTGACCTACCAGCCCTGACATTTATATCTACTTTTCACCTTTGTCGTTGTTGGAATGCGAGGCGCCTCGATTATAGGTTTGTAAGGACCGGGAAACATGTGTTTAGGAATTGCCAATCCTCAAACGTAAGAGAGGACCGGCCCAGCCGATCCAAGGGTTACCCAGTGTGCGTAGTCCTGAGCATTTGCTAGAGTGTCTCGAGTCGGAGAGGAGCTTGCCCCTTGCCTCGACTCATGACGGAAATCCAATTTCCAATACGTGTATTTCGGCTTTATTTGTAGAGCCTAGTATGGCGACATAGTGGTATGGGGCACTTATGCCGTCTATGATTAATATTTATGATTGAAATTGTTTTTGACACTATACTATAATAGTATCAAAATGATTTGTTTTAAACATACCAAGCATGTTTGGCTATTATAAGGGAAAACCCTATCCTCCGGCATGCGTTGCATTGTGTGATGGGACCTAGGTCTTATAATAGCTTCATTTTTCGAAAAAGCATTGCGTTGTTTATCCTATGCACTGGTATTCTTGGGAGGAAACCCATTCCGTGTTATACGGCGTGGTCTCTTGAATTACTCTCTTTTAAAGTAAAGCTTTAAATAACTGTTTTAGTTCTCACACCAGTCACATGACTGACCTGGAGTTTATTGTTTTAACCTAAACTCTGGGTGCCCTTATTTTTGACACGGGCAGCTAGTAGTTTTGGTTTTGCAGATTTATATTCACAGGATCCTGATTTACAGCTGGAATGATATCCGGAAAGCTCTGTATCCGTATATCACCTTCAGTTGTGTTTTGTATTATTTTTCCACTGCTATGTAATTTATTGTAATCTCTGATATTTATCGAATGTAATTTATTCATTTATATTCTGTATATTCTTGTATTCTGATGGAATTGTTGTAATAACAATGAAATGTTCTTCCGTCTGCGTTCATTTGTGTGTTGTTCTCAAAGCATCCGCTCTCTCCCTCACGGGGAAGTAACAGGTTCTTACAGTGGTATCAGAGCTTTGGTTTACAGAGCTCGAGAACAAGACACATTGGAACCATACGAAAGAATTCATCAGATATTGGATTAGTAATAACCAATTAGAATTACTCGTTAGAGATAGGATCAGTATTATCCTAGAACGAGTGTGAAGAGTATATTTTTCAAATGAAAACAATTTTGTTTTGAAATTTAAACCATTTTATGCGTATTTGAATATTTATTTATTTTGAATTTGGACAATCCAGTATATAAAGGTTTTGCATATACGCGTCATGAACGTATATTCGAAGTTTTAATATACTGGATAGATATAGAATCACATTCTAGACACCCGGAGATGATTCTGATGATTGATATATCATCATCAGAATTTGTGTTCGTGTTTCGAAGGTGTGATATCTATATATTTCCATTAGACTGGTGTGAGAACCAAAACTTATATAGATAGGACTATTTGTTGTGAATTGGCATCAAAAACATGACTTTCTGTATATATGTATCAAATTTATGAATTTGAAACGTTAATCCACAAATTGATTGATGTTTGTGTTGTTTGTCTATTTGTTTGATAATTTTGAACCATTTAGCCTAATTGAATCAAATATTGAGTTGTATTGAAAATTGGTCACATTAGCTTGCATATACATGTACTTACATTGAACAGGTCATAGCAAGGAGGCTAGAGCAGAGAGTAAAATTTGTTTGCCCGACAAATAGGTACATATTTACTATAATTTACAGTTTTGTTTGGGTGATGATGATTTTATGAGCCGATTGGCTATCCGCTTGGCTTTTTCTTTTTCTTTTTGAGATCCGAAGGCCTGTATGGCAATTTCGGGATTTTCCCGTGGCTCCCGGTGCAGGGTAGGTTATGGCGAACTTTTTCAAAAATTCCGGGTGTTAACCAAATTTTTGAAGAATTTGAAAATTCTCAGAAACTGAAAAGTTGGAGAATGAAAGCCAGATCGAACGTAGAGTTGATTAATCAAACCACTCTCGACTTTGTTCCTTTTCGGGGATGGAAAGTTTTAAGTGGGGGAGACTGTAATAACCCGGAAATTCTGAGCTAGTTTAAAATTTTTATTTTGGCAATTTTAATGAATTTTGCATATTTAAAATGAATTATTTTAGATAATATCGACGAGAAATTTATTTTGAATATAGAATATAACGTATATATATTATATACGTCATCGTTAGAATATAAATAATTATATATAATTATAAAAGGAATTGAAAATGGCGCGGTAGTTCGATAATTCGATTTCAAATTTCAATTGAATGTACCGGGTGCAAAACAATCTGGATTTTAGTGAAACCAAAAAAATTAGGATCTATTTTAGAATATCTTTCCAACGAATCCGGAAAATCGAAATTTAATAGCGGGCATCAAAAGATATGTCCAGTTGAAGATTCTGAATAGTCGCTACGGAATTCAGGCCCTTAAAAATGGGAATTTTGCAAACGACCTCGGATTTTGACGAAACCACTTTTGTTGGGTCCGTGATGTAAAGTTATTGCTAGATTCCAAATTTCATAATTTTTCGAATCAATATGTGAGCGTGGCAATGGAAAACGCGTTTGACCAGTTTTAGTTGATTTTAATCGACTGGAAAATTGCCATTTTTTCGACGGTCTCAGAATTTGACGAAACTAGTTTTGTTAGGACCGTATCGTCAATACGAAGCTAGAAAATATTTTTCTGTAATTTTTCGAGTTAGTATGCGACCCCAGTAAATTGAAATGCGCGTTCAAATTCAATATATAGAAGTATATGTCGATTTTGACGAAAACTGATTGAAACAATCGAATCAGCTTACGATACATATCCCATTGTATCGGAATGGGGGTGAAATGCTATGGACGACAGGCGGTGGGCTTGATTTCGATTTCGAAATAAAAAGTTACTTTTTTTAAAGAGAAAAAAAATATAAAAATATAAAATAATTAACTTCCTCTCTCTCTCTCTCTCCTTCCTTTATCTGCCCCCCCCCCTTCAAAAATCGATTTCAATTTAGAAGAAATGAAAAAAAAAATGAATCGCTCCACCAGCGAGACCGCCACCGCCAACCCCCGCCTTCGCACCACCACCCTAGCTCTGGCGAGCCTCTCCCCAACGCCGGCGCCACCCTCGTCGAGCCCCCCCCCCAAGACCCGACGCAGCCCCTCTGAGCCCCCAAAACCCCCTGCGCCGCCTGAACGAGCTGCGCCACCCTTCACTCCGGCCATCCTCCCCTTCTAGCGACAACTACCCCTCCCCCCAGACCCAAAACTAACGCAAATCCCCCCTTTTCCAAATCAAGGTAAAATTTGTTTACATTATTTCATTTATTTCAGTTCTTTAATTATTTATTTTATTTAAAACTGAGAATTTAAAATGATGATTTTGCTAAGAAAGATAAAAGTTTTATATTAAGAAAGTTCAAAATTTTAAAGATAGAAAGTTAATTTTTTTTAATAAAGTAAAAATATGATTTTTACTTAGGTAGAGTATTAAAAATATGATTTTTACTTAGGTAGAGTATTAAAAATATGATTTTTACTTAGGTAGAGTATTAAAAATATGATTTTTATTATATAGAAAGGTTAAAAGTATGGTCTTTAGCTAGGATAAAAATCTGATTTTTAACATGTAGTTAAAGCGAAAAAAATCCGATTTTTAACATGTAGTTAAAGCGATAAAAATCCAATTTTTAACATGTAGTTAAAGCGATAAAAATTCGATTTTTATATATGTGAAGTAGCGGATTAAAAATATAATTTTTATATATGTAGAAGAAGAAGAAAAATATAATTTTTATATATGTAGTGAATACGGGGGACGAAAGTGATGAATGGCAAGCACGATGAAGATTTCCTACATATGAAGAGTCGTGGCGTTTGGATTAGCTATTGGTGAGAACTTCTCACTCTAAATTTCTTTTTCTAGTTATATATATATATATATATATATATATACTAGGATGCAAACGGTGTTTAGTAGCACCCGACATTCGTCATCCACAGACCATGGATGGCTTGTTTGTTTAATTGATGTGTTGTGAAATTTGCTTGTGTTGTTGATATGAAATCGATAATATAAATTAATGTGTCGAAAGAAAATAAAATATTTATATAGTTAAAAATATTTTATCGTTAAAAATATAATTTTTAACGTGAAAGTGAATAAATAAATATTTATAAACAAATCGGCCGATTTGTTTATATACACTGATTTGACTGATATTGATTGGGTCGATAAATTTTACCCAACCGCACAAACAAAAATACGTGTTTGTTGATTTGAAACCCCACACGGGGGTTGGGATGATATTTGGCGTACACTAATCCCGATTATTTAATTATTGTCGATCGATTGGTCGACAGGCTGTGTAAGCGTTAATTATTTATATTTGATGCTTATACAGTGTAGTGCACTTTGGATGATGGTTGATTATTTATCGTTGCTATTATATACATGTGTTGTATGGAATCCATATAATTAACTTTATATGGTAATTGATTGGGCCTCATTCCAATTTAGAAGATAAAGAATATTATAATATAAAGGTTCATGTGTTGACAGTACTCATCCGTTGAGATTAGTCACGTGTTGAACGAAATATTTTAACAATAAAATTTACATCTTTATATTATAAAATAAAGGTTCATGTGTTGACAGTACTCATCCGTTGAGATTAGTCACGTGTTGAACGAAATATTTTAACAATAAAATTTACATCTTTATATTATAAAATAAAGGTTCATGTGTTGACAGTACTCATTCATTGAGATTAGTCATGTGTTGAACGAAATATTTTAACAATCAAATTTACATCTTTATCATATATAAAATTAGAAACTAACTGGAAAATAGATAAGATGAGTGGTCTCCTGGATATTGATCTGATGTTGGTTTCGGCCTTCGGGGTTAATATTCAGGGAATCGTTCTCTTACTAATTTACGGTTGGAGTCTGATTTTAAATCAAACGATAGATACCATAATTTTTATAAAATATATTAAATAACAAAAATAGTCACACGTGGACAGTACTTATTCGTTGAGATTAGTCGTGTGTTGACAAAGATATAGAGTCGTGTGTTGAAAGAAATATAGATCCATTTGTTGAACATAAAGCCGTGTTGATTAGAGATGCGCTATTTTGACGCGAACGATATTTATATCGATTATATTCGAATTGAATTTGATTTGAATAGAAAATGAATTTGATTTGAATAGAAAACGAATTTGATTTAATTAGAAAACGAATTGAATTTGATTTGAATAGGAAACGAATTTGATTTGAATTGAATAGAAAACGAATTTGGTTTGAATTGGATAGGAAAACGAATTTGATTTGAATTGAATAGAAAACGAATTTGAATTGAATTGAAAAGAAAACGAATTCGAATCGAATTGAATTGAAAGGAAAATGAATTCGAATCGAATTAAAATCGATTTGAATTGAAATCAAATAGAAATGAAAGTAAAAAGGATTTAAAATAGAAAATTCAATTTTGATTTGAATTTGAAATAAAGGTTGAAATTGGTTTTGAAACGAATTCAAAACTATTTATAAAATTCATTTAAATAGAAATCGATGAAATATATGTTATATATATTATATATATAATATAATGGCCTGAAAAGAACGCGCCGCGCCGCTGTAGTTCGCGAATTTCGACCATTGATTTCGAACGGACATTACGGGAGATCCGACCGTCGGATTCTCCTAAAACCGGAACCATTGGGTTTGTATCGAAAAGAGCTTTCTAACGAATATTAGAAATTTGAAATCTAACGGTTGGATTTGGAGATACGTCCAAATCAAATTTGGAAAAGGTCGCTGTAAGTGCAGTTCGATGGCTGTTGATGGAAATTGACTGTACGGGCCTTGATAAAATTATTAAAAATAGTATTAATTTGTGTAAAATCATAAGAAATGATTTGGGAAAAATTGGGATGATAAACTCCATATTTGAAAGGATAAAAATAGACTTTTATCGAAATGAGCTAGTTTTGAACTAAAATTAAAACCCATTTATTTTTAAATAAATAAATTGGATTTGAAATGGGTTTTAAATAGAATTGATTTTTGGGTTTATCGTGAACTGTGTTTTAAATGACACTAGTTCTTTAACCCAGTAAAGGGAGTTTTAATGAATCTGCAATTAGATTGAAATGTGAATTGATAATTTAAATTATGAAATTTGGCAAATGAGCGAGGATGGAGTATTACCAGTTTTGCTCCAAAGTGATAGTTAAATCTTTAATTAGATTTGAACGTGGAATGGTAATTAAATTTACTGATAACACCGTGGTGTTAGATATGGAGTATTACCAGTTTTTCTTCATGGGATGAATAGGTTGGGATTGGGAAATAAAATAAATAATTACTTCGGTGTGGTTCGCTAATCTCGACTAGTTTGGAAAACCATAATTTGGTTCGAAATGACATCCAAAGGTAGATTAAAGAATAAATTTAAAGAATTTATCTTTGATAAAATTAATGGGAACCTTTCCCTAAGAATTAGAATTCAGAAACTAGCTGTAGGTTAGTTAAGAAGAATGGTTTCCTGGGTATTGATCTGATGTTGGTTTCGGCCTTCGGGGTTAATATTTGGGAAATTGTTCTCTTGCTAATTTGCGGTTAGTGACTGATGAATTGGAATGAGGCGTATGTTGTGTTTGTGTACCATTTGTTTTAATATACGCGGGTTGTTCGGAAAGGCCGGGTTTATACCCATTATGAACAATCGATTCGACGATAAGTCGAAGATGAGGACGGTGGTCGAAGACCGGAAGTCTTCACATCGTTTGGGTGATTACTGATGATCTTGATTATGCCGTACACCCAAGATGAGGGAATCAGTTGGTGGTCGTCCAGATGTACTTGGAGATCGATGGATATGCGAGGAAAGTGCCTCCGGTTTCGTTCAGACCCAGAACGAACTTGTAAATGGATTGTGTGTCTGACATTGGATTTTATTCTATGTTGATTGATCTCTATTAAATATACATCTGTTTGGCGGCAGAGAATTTAATCTTTTGCTTAACGCCCTTCTCTGAGACGTACGAGCTCAGAGGTTGTATATCGATGGACATCAGTCGCATGGCATGAATTGCCAGTGTGGCACGCCTAAGTGGCAATTGATCAAGGCTTCTGTTGAAAAGCAAAGTCTTGTGGTTGACGATCAAAGCACGACCTTTGTGGCGTAGCTTTGTGTATAACGTGAATTCGCGAGCCTCACACCTCGGTATGAGTTAAAAACGGGATACGGACCGCTGGGAGGACACGACGTTTCTTTCTAGCTATGGTGGTGTCAGTGACCTACCAGCCCTGACATTTATATCTATTTTTCACCTTTGTGGTTGTTGGAATGCGAGGCGCCTCGATTATAGGTATGTAAGGACCGGGAAACGTGTGTTTAGGAATTGCCAATCCTCAAACGTAAGAGAGGACTGGCCCAGCCGATCCAAGGGTTACCCAGTGTGTGTAGTCCTGAGCATTTGCTAGTGTGTCTCGAATCGGAGAGGAGCTTGCCCCTTGCCTCGACTCATGACGGAAATCCAATTTCCAATACGTGTATTTCGGCTTTATTTGTTGTGCCTAGTATGGCGACATAGTGGTATGGGGCACTTATGCCGTCTATGATTGATATTGTTTTTGACACTATACTATAATAGTATCAAAATGATCTGTTTTAAACGTACCAAGCATGTTTGGCTATTATAAGGGAAAACCCTATCCTCCGGCTTGCGTTGCATTGTGTGATGGGACCTAGGTCTTATAATAGCTTCATTTTTCGAAAAAGCATTGCGTTGTTTATCCTATGCAATGGTATTCTTGGGAGGAAACCCGTTCCGTGTTATACGGCGTGGTCCCTTGAATTACTCTCTTTTAAAGTAAAGCTTTTAATAACTGTTTTAGTTCTCACACCAGTCACATGACTGGCCTGGAGTTTATTGTTTTAACCTAAACTCTGGGTGCCCTTATTTTCGACACGGGCAGCTAGTAGTTTTGGTTTTGCAGATTTATATTCACAGGATCCTGATTTACAGCTGGAATGATATCCGGAAAGCTCTGTATCCGTATATCACCTTCAGTTGTGCTTTGTATTATATTTCCGCTGCTATGTAATTTATTGTAATCTCTGATATTTATCGAATGTAATTTATTCATTTATATTCTGTATATTCTTGTATTCTGATGGAATTGTTGTAATAACAATGAAATGTTCTTTCGTCTGCGTTCATTTGTGTGTTGTTCTCAAAGTATCCGCTCTCTCCCTCACGGGGAAGTAACGGGTTCTTACAAATTTAATTTAATTATTTCTCGCTATTTAAAGTCCATGTTTGTAAGTTAATTTGCGATGTATGATATTGCTATGTGTTGTCATTAATGTTTGATGTGGATTGATGAATTCTGTTATGCAGATCTGTTGATTTGATTTAATATGATGAAAATAAGTTAGAGATTATGAACAAATAAAAATACTATTTTTATTTGTCATGATTGGAACTAGAATTAGATGCAAAATAGAAATATTCTTTTATGTGCTATGTTAAAATTAGATCTATGTACGAATAACTATTAACATTTATTTGTCATGTTAAAGTTTGAGATTTGTGAACGGATAAATATTCCCATTGATTTGTTACATTAAAATTTGAAATGTGTGAATAAATAAATATTCACACCTACTTGCTATATTAAAGATTGAAATGGTCATTTGTATTTTGTTGTATAGAATTGTTAGAATTGTGGGGCGATAAATATAATCTTTTTATCGTAACAATGAAACATAGAATTATTAGAATTGTCTGTTAATAGAAAATGCCATTTATGTTAGAATTGAAATGTCAGTTATGTTATATAAAAAAAGAAATTACATTTTTTGTTGGAATATAAAACATTAGAAAATAGAAAGACAATAGAAACTACACTTTATGTAATATATTATATTAGAAATAGAATTTACATTTTATGTAAATTATGACATTAGATAGAAAAGTACATTTTATGTAAAATGTGATAATAGACAATAAAAAATTATATTTTTATTGTGATGTGAATTATTAAAATAAAAGTGGAACTAAAATTATACATTCTATCAAATGTAGAAGAAAGATAAAAATATACATTTTTATCAAATGTAAAAGGACACGGATATTAACTTTGTCGAATATAAAAGAATGAAAAAATTAGGTATTGGAGATGAAGTTACATTTTTATTAAAAAAATAAATTAAAATTAAAATAAAATGAACATTTTCGTCAGAAATATGCATTAGGATAACAATAACATTTTGATTAGGGATTTATTATGTAAGTAAAAAATTTATAGAATTGTATGAAAGCAAATATGCCATTTGTGATTATAGAATTTATGAAAACGTCATTAATGCAAAAGGGAAATTTGCCATTTATGTTGAGACAAATTTGTCATTCATGTTAGAATATTTTAACGTCATTTATTTTTAAATGTCATTAGATTAGAATGTCAATAGACTTATATGTCATTAAATTAGAATAAGAACATTTATGTTAAATTTAAAAGAACATTTATGTTAAATTTAAAAGAACATTTATGTTAAATTTAAAAGAACATTTATGTTAGATTAGAATGAACATTTGAGTTAGATTAAAAAGAATATTTATGTTAGATTAGAAAGAACATTTATATTGAATATAAAAGGACATTTATGATAAATTTGAAAGAACATTTATGTTAAAAATTTGAATGAACAATTATGTTAGAAGAACATTCATGTTAGATTGAAAAAGGATATTTACGATAAGTTTGAAAGAACATTTATGTTAGATTAAATAGTAGTCATTTAAATATATATAGAAGAATGAAATTGTGTTCACATATAAATGAATGTCTTTTTAATTGGTTCCTTAACACAAATACAACATAGAAAAATGAATGGTCCTTTTTTTTTGTGTGTTCTCTAACACAAATATAACTTAGAAAAATAAACGATATTTTTATTTATGTTCTATAATGTAATTAAAAAGTAGAATTTGACGGTGTAATCAAAATCACATTTTTTTTATATGTAATTAAAGGAATTGAGAAAGTCCCAAATTTTGAAAAGGTAAGTTATAGTATTTGAAATCCAGTTATTTTGGAAATATAGAATATTCCAAAATTAGGATATTTTTAAAATGAGAAACATTTTAAAATAATATTTTTAATGGAACAATTATAATGGATAATAAAAATTGTACTTGGACCCGAGGTTAGGTCACATTTGTGGTGGAAGTCTGCCCGGACCGACCGGCATATCCAGCAGCCACAAATGTTGGGTCTAATGTGAGAGGTCCAAGTGCGCAAATACAAATTGGGCCAAGACACGAGGTTAAGCCCAACTTGTGGGATAAGTCTGCCCGGAACCGACCGGCCTATCCAGCATCCACAAGTTGTAGGCCTAATGTGAGAGGTCTGGCCCATATTAAAATACAAATAGTTAAATAGAAAATGAACATTATTTTCACCGTCATGTTTAAAAGAATGAAAATTTTCATTTTTATGTAATTAGATTAAAGAAAGAGAAAATTACATATTTTTTTATGTAATTAGATTAAAAGAAGGAATTTTTATTTTTTTAAAAGAAAGAAATAAAATTGCATCTTTATGTAATTAAAACCAAAAGTAAGAAATTTACATTTTTAGTGAAATTAAGATTAAAGGTAAAAGTTAAATTTTTTTATGTAATTGATATAAATAAAGAAAAGTTTACATTTTAATGTAAATTAGATTAAAAAGGGGAAAATTTCATTCTTTCATGCATGTAGATTAAAAGTGTGAAATTATATTTTTTTTTGTAATTGGATTTTAACTAAAAAGAATAAGGATATGAAATTTATATTTAATGAATTAGATTTTCATTAAAAATATTAAAAATATGGAAATTTCATTTTCATGTAAATAGATTAGCACACAAAATTATCGTTTTGTTTGTATTGTAAAATTATTACTTTTGGTTTGCATTGAAAAGATAACAAAATTATCAATTTTGTTACATTGAAATAAACAAACAAAAATACTCATTTTTGTAGAAGTAAAAGTGGATGAACAAAAATATTCGTTTGTTGAAAATAAAATGAAACACAAGAATGCTTATTTTTGTTGGAATTGGTATAATACATAAAATATATTTTGTGTAATTCGAAGGATGAAACAAGAAAATGTACATTGTTATGTATAAGATGTGTATGTGTATGAAAATAAAAATAAACATTATGGTGTGTACATTGTACATTAATATTGTATATACGAATAGGAATGTTTTCGTTAGCAAAATGTAATGAAATAAAATAAATTTCATTACACATTATAAACATTTCGATAGGTTGTGAAGTAAAACATTCACTACTTGTTATGTAATTACGTTAATGAAATGGAATTTAATTATTTATATATATATATATAAATAAAGATAAATCGTTACAAATTACTAATAACGATATGAAATGATTTCCAACTTATATATATACGAGAATTATTTGGAAAGTCCGAGTCTATCTCATTCCAAATAATTTGAATGACGTTTAAAATTCAAGAGTTGAAGACGGCGATTGAAGACCGACGATCTTCATATCGAATGGATGACGACTGCTGATGCCCGTGATTGGAGTAGCTACCTTGAAGGGGCTACAGTGGTGGCCGTCCGGATGTAGTGTTGATTAGTACGGATTTGGCTTTCGCTCAGACCCAGAGCATAAGCTTATAAATGGATTGTGTGTCTGACATCGTACTCCCTTAAATATCATGTTATTAATCTTCTGTCAAATGTATGGATGTTTGGTGGCAGAGAATTTATTCTCTTGCTTAACACCCGTTTATATATTTCGGCAAAGGATTGGTAGTGTGATATGGAGTGATGATGTGGCATGCTAAGATGCATATGATCAAGGCTTTTGTTGAAAAGCAGGCCTTGTGGGATGATCAAAGCATAGCCTATTTAGGCATAGCTTTGTGTATAGCGTGACTTCGCGAGCCTCACACACCGGCGGAGTCTAAAACGGGATAAGGGAACGCAGGGAGAGCAGCATGTTTCTTTCTAGCTAGAAGTGGTGTTTGGGCTTTAACACGGCCCGACATTTTACTTATGTGGATGATGGAATGAGGCGCCTCGGATGATAGGTCCTATAGGACTGGGAATCGTGTGTTTAGGAATAACTAATCCGCAACTCGTATGGTGGACCGGCCCTGCAGCTTTCCAAGGGTTCACTGCGGGGGATCCTGAGACATTAGCTAGAGTGTCTCGAATCGGTAGGAGCTCCTCCCTAGCCTTGACTCATGATGGAAACCAATTTCCAATACGACCCCATTCGGATTTGATTGTATTACCAGTATGGAGGCATAGTAGTATGGGATACTATTCTTCCTAGGATTTATACATTTACTTTGAAATGTTTTCATATATACTAATAATAATACTAAACTCGTATTTGCCGTATTTAGCATGTTTAATCAGTATAAGGTAAAACCCTATCCTCTGGTTTGTGTTGCATTGTGTGATGGGACCTGGGTCTTATGATGATTCCATTTTTCTCAAAAGCATAACGTTGTTGTACGATTCACTTATTATTTGTTCTGACACTTTTATGCACGGCAATCCATTGGAATAAACTCGTTCCGCATTAGCGGCGTGGTCTTTGGATTTGTCCTAATAATAGTGATTAATTAGTTAAGAATTCTCACACCAGTCCTTGTTTGGCATGCCTGGTAATAGGATGCAGCATGATGGGGGGTTCTCGCTTCGCGGTTTGGTGGCGAACGGGAGACTCTTACCCCCACATGTCCCTGTTTAGGCTTGGTAGGCTGCGGCCGGGGGATCCCGAAAGGGTCGCCGTAAAACAAGGTGTCTGGGGTACAACTGTAAGCCACGGTGGGTTTTACCTGCTGTACTGGAGGATGAAGGGATGGTTGCAAAGCCTACCGGATTTCGCGATGTCGTTACACCAAATTAATTCAATAAAATAATAATAATCTATTATTATCATATATATCCAAACAAAATATACATACCACTTTAAGTATAAATTATATAGCTCAATATTGTCAATTTCAGGCTAAATAATTTAAATTTCCTACTTAAATATATTAGATAAACGTTATAATTCAATAACGATTTTCATAACGACTATTTCAAATTTGGATTTGGACATAACTTACCATCTATAACATGAATCCATATTTTTCACTTCCATATGTAAATTATTACCAATTAGATTCTAACGTTTCTTGTTTCATAGAAATCCGACTTAAAATGGATTCTGTATATATAATCAAAGTTCAAAACTCCATATTACGAACTACCGTGCCATTCCAAGCTCGCTTTAATTTAAATATAAATTATAACATTCAAACTTCGTTTTATAAAATAGTTCAATACTATTAATAATCCAAATTAAATATTTAAAATAATCAATTAAATTAAATATTTGACTACCAAAAATACGGGACATTGCACCTTCTTTTACAGAAGCTCATCTCGATTATCACTATATCGAATTCCATTCAATTCCAATTTATTTTATTAAATTAGAAAGCTTTACTTTAGAAAATTTCCATTAAATCTTAGAATAGAGATTTATAAATTCTAAATCTTTACTTCACTGTTAATTGGTTTAAGAACTAATGTCATTTAAAACATCGTTCACAATGAACCCATAATCAACTACCATTAAATTCCAATTATACATCGGAAAAATTGTGATTATCAAAACCGTTTCAGTTCCTTTTCGCGTCCATCCAAAATCGGATAACAAAACCAATCTTTAATATTTTTGCGTCCATCGAAAATCGGAAATCAAAACCAATCTTTAATATTTTTGTGTCCATCCAAAATTGAACATCAAAACCAATCTTGCTTCTTTACTGAATATAATATCAAAATAATTGTTTATATTCTGAACCAGAATGTAACTCAATCAATTACCATATAGTTTTATTTATATGGATTCCATATATCTTATGAATTCAAAAATAGCGATGAATCACTATTAAACACCCAATTCACATCTAGAGTGTAATCTACAGCTATATGAGTGTTAAATAATTAAATAACCCTTACTACGGTGTGTCAATCAATCGATTGACATACAACTAAACACAAGGGAGATGTGCGAAGTTATTATCATCCTAAAACCATGTGGGGTTTTCAATCAACATCCAAGGATTATTATTTTCATACTTGGGCGATGTGTAAAATTATCGTCCCAATATCCTTGTGGAGTTTACAACACAATCCATGTGAACTTATAAATTATTTCCACGGTTTAATAATGATAACATTCAAAACTGTAACATCCATCAATCACCAAACAATACTTCAATCACAAGCATTCAACATGTATTTAGTTATAAAAATGAATAACTATATCAAGGGCTTGAGTGAGAGAGTTCTCACCTTTTGCTTCAACACTATCAATCTTTACTTGACGGTTCTGGTGTCGTTAAATAATGATGAACATTCGATTATTTACATCAGACCTTTTCCTCCACCAAGAATTTCCATGAGCTCCAAATCAATCCAAATTAGTTTCATTACAAAGCTCTCTTCGATATGGTTCCAATGGATCCGATTTCACTGAAATCTGATAAAGTATGAAAAAATTATGATCGTTAAAGATAAATTATTTATTTCATCCTTTGTTTTTCTATGTTCAGTTATTTACATTGGATGTTTTCCTCTATCAAAAATTATCATGAGGTCCAAATCACTTAAAATTAGTTTCACTGCAAATCTCTCATCGATGCGGTTCCAATGCATCTTGTTTTGTTGAATTCCGAGTTCGTATGAAAAAGTTATGGCCGTTTAAAGATTAAAAAAAATATCACTGTTCGGCCATTAATGGCCGAACAGAAGGCATTTGCTCGGCCACTGTTGGCCGAACGACTGTTAAACCCCCAGTTTTTTTATAGTTTCATCTCCATAATGATATCGGCTAATTCCCGAAGGTCTATGATGTTATATACATGCAAATTAGGCTTCTATAACTCACTGAAGCAACTCATAACACCAAATTCACATACACAAATATTCACACAAGAGATTTGCAATGATTCTTGATTATAAACTCCAAAACGATTAGGTTCTCTAACCAAAGCAACCAAATGCGATAAAAGTGAATTGTGAATTTTTAGAACTTGCTGGTGCGACAACGAAGCTTCACAATATCACCAAATCAACAAGTAGCTTATGAATTAGGCTGTGTGGACAATTCTAATCATAATTTTCATTTCAATGAAACATGAACATATGAAACCAACTATGTTTCACTAGCCTATCCAATTCACTAGCATATGCAAACTCAAATGAACTCTAAACAACACTCCTACAAGCTATAAGCTTATAGCGTGGATATGGGTTCGTGAATAACTCACAAAGCTCTCACCTTAATCTTAATATGGAAGGCATAAGCAAGTTAGAACAATCTCTCTTCTAATATAGCACACAAAACTTCAACATGAACATGAATGCACGAATTTTCCTATGAATTAGGTTTAGGAAATCTCAAAAATATAAGAGGAATTGAGTTAGAGAAGATGGAGAAGAAGAAGAGGAGGCTTACCCAAGCTTCTACGCTTAAATTTCCTTAAGAATTTGAGCTCCAAGATCAAGCTAGGGATTACGGAATTTCTATTTCCCTTTCCCATTTCCCATTTTCTAATTTCTTTGAAGTGAGGAAATGAATAAAGGAGAGAGGGCTTATGGGGCACTTAAGTGAGTGGGCTAGGTTTAGCCAACCAAGAACCAACAAAGGTGTCAAATTTCTGAAGCTCAAAATATATCGAAGTTTATACTTTTCGAACATGCAAACGACATTTTGAACTCAATGGAAGTGATTTCGAGTCCAAAGTGATCCATATGTAAAAAGTGATATTTTGATCATACATCGAATGAAAGAAACCAAATTTCTCCAACTCCTAAAGTTCAATGTTTATAGTTTAAAAGTCAAAAACGACATTCTGAACCCATTGAAAGTGGTTTCGTCAGAAAACGGAAGTCGTTTACAAAATGACTATTTTTAAGGGTTATATACAAATTCCATAGCGACTATTCTAAATTTTAATTTAGACATAACTTACAACTTATAAAGTGAAATTTCAATTTCTTACATCTGTTAGAAAATCACAATTCAAAACATTTCAACATTTCTTGTTTTATCAAATTTTGACTTATATTGAATTCTATATATTAATTCAAAGTTTAAAATAAAATTTTCAAACTACAGCGCCATTTCGAGTTCGTTTTAATTAAATTTTAAGTTCAAATGTTCCAACTTCAATTTAATAATTTTTAAATTGTTTATTCTCATTGAATTGTTTAATTTCCATAGAAATGAATTAAAAATAAATTTTAATTTGGTTCCAAAAATACGGGTTGTTGCAATCTCCCCTACTTAAAATCTTTTTGCCCTTGAAAAGTAAGAAGAAACCGAAGGACGTTTACTTAACTAACTCTACCTTTATTTGACTCAAGTTCTTCAACTTTTCAGTTTCTAAGAGCTTTCTAATTTTTAAAAATTTGGATAACACCTTAAATTTTTGAAAAATTTCGCCGTACCTTCCTTTGTACGTGGTTATCAATACAACCACAAATGGCCTCTATCGGCTCTCATATATCAAAAGAAAAAACAAAAGCCAAGCGGCTTGTCAAATCATCAAACCCAATGATTATAGTAAAAATGCACCTATTTGTCAGGCATACAATTTTATTTCTCTTCTTAGCCTTCGTGTAATAACCTGTTCAACACATATATACATGTCTATGTATGCAATTCCAATCAATTTTTAATTATGTCCAATGTTTGATTCAATTTGGCTTAATTTACCTTTCATTTTTATGTTAGTTTTATTATTCTAATATTTTTATTAGTCAAACTAATAATCACACATCATAACGAGGAAACAATTAGTTGATTAGCTTTTCAAGTACATAACTTTTATATAATCAAAAATCAAATTTCAATGCCAAATCACAACATAAACCCTGACTAAGTTTTGGTTCTCGCACCGGTCAATTGGAAATATATAGATATCCCACTTTTGAAACTTGAACATAACACTGATGATGAGATCTCAATCATCAGAATCAACTCCGGGCAACTAGAGTGTGATTCTATATCTACCCAATATATTTGAGACTTCGAATATACGTTCATGACGCATATCTGCAAAATCTTCGTATACTTGATAGTCCAAACTCAAATAAAATACAAAAATCTTATAATAAGATATAATTTTCAAAACAAAACTCATTTTTAGAAAGAGCACTCTTCAAAGTCATTATAGGGTATTACTAACTCTATCTCTAACGAGTTATTCTTATAGGATATTACTAATCCTATCTCTGATTAATTCTTTCGTTTGGTTCTAATGTGTCTTGTTCTCATGCTTTGTAAACCAAAGCTCTGGTACTAAACTGTCACGCACCAAACTCGCCCGACCTCCGAAGAAATGGGAGTTGATGGATTGTAATGAGAACACGATGCATCGGAACACAAAGATGAGAACATTTCATTGCTATTACAATAATTTACATCAGAGTACAAGATATCAGAGTTCAAATAGATAAATTACAGCGGAAAAATACAATATCCGAGATTAATAATTTACATAGCAATGAAAATTAAATGTAGAAATACAATGTATAGTGGAAATACATCAACTAACACAACTGAAGGGAATACACAGATACAAAGCTTTTCGAATATACCTTCAGCCGTAATCCAGAATCCTATGAAAAGAAATATCAACAAATCCAAAACTACTAGCTGCCCGTGTGGAAAATAAGGGCACACTGAGTTTAGGTATAACAATAAACTCCGAGTCAGTCATGGGACTGGTGTGAGAACTAAAATAGTTATTAACTTTATTTTAAGTTGGGTAAATCAAGGGGCCACGTCGTATAACACGGAACGGGTTAACTCCCAAGGAAACCCTGAAATAAAACAATTTGTAAACAAACGCAATGTTTTTCGAAAAATGAAGTTATTATAAGACTCAGGTCTCATCACACAATGCAAACACAAATCAGAGGATAGAGTTTTACCTTATAATAGACAAAATGCTTGGTACGCTTTAAAACAAGTATCATTTGATATTATCATTAGTGTCTAGATGTTTCAAAAACAATTTCAACATAAATGTATCGATCTTAGATGGCATAGTACCCCATCCTACTATGTAGCCATATAAGTTTACAATTAAAGCCGCACAATGTCGTATTGGAAATTGGATTTCCATCATGAGTTAAGACAAGGGTTGGTCTCCTTACCGATTCGGATCACCTCTAGCAAAATGACTAGGGATTACACACTGTGGGCAACCCTTGGATCTTGCAGGGCCCGTCCTCTCTTACTTTTGAGGATTAGTTATTCCTGAACAATATGTTTCTCGGTCCTATCAGACCTGTCTCTAAGCCTTTTAGTCGACTCGATATCGGAGGCACCTCGCAATCCTTCAACCACATAAGTAAAAAAATGTCTGGGCTTTTAATACAACCTCTAGCTAGAAAGAAACGCACGCACTCCCTGTTGTACCTTATCCCGTTTCTGACTCACACTGGGGTGTGAGGCTCGCAAATTAACGCTATACAAAAATCTATGCTACTTAAAACCGTGCTTTGATCATCATCCACAAGGCCCTGCTTTTCAAGAAAGCCTTGACCATTTGCATCTTAGCATGCCACATCGTCAATCCGTACCATATCATTGATTTCTGCCAACATATAACCTCTAAGCTCGTACGTCTAACCGAAGGGCGTTAAGAAAGAGAGTAAATTCTCCGTTACCAAAAAGATACATAATTAGCATAGATCAACGAATATAGCACACAATACAATGTCAGACATAATCCATTTACAAGTTCGTTCCGGGTCTGAACGAAACCGGAGGAACCTTATTCCTCATCACATATGTCCAATACAGGAGAGAGGTCCTCGCATATCCGGTCGATCTCCAAGTACATCTGGACGATCACCGCTTATTACCTAGTCTTGAGTGTACAACCCAATCAAGACATCAGTAATCATCCAAACGATGTGAAGATCTCCGGTCTTCAATGACCGTCTTCTTCGACTTTTAATCGTCATAACAATTATTCAGAATGGTTTAATCCTGGTCTTTCCGAATAACTCGCGTATTTTATAATCAATTGCTATAAAAGCATAACATACGCCTCATTCCAAGTCAGAATATTATTTTATTCAAATATTCATTACATTGAGAATTGTTTCCACAAGTCTTATCAAAGATTTATTCATTTAACCTCTTGTTTAAATCATTCTCAGAAAACCATTACAAAAGAATTTATCTCATCTTTTCATAACTTAAACCAAATTAAGGTTTTTCAACAATTCGGGATTAGCGAACCTTATCGATGTGATCATTATTTTTATCATCCCAATCTCAACGTATTCATCCCATGGAGCAAAACTGGTAGTAATCCACATCTAACACCCAATGTGTTATGGGTAAAATTAATTATTATTCAACGTTTCGATTCTAATTAAAGATTTAACTATCGCATGGAGTAAAACAGGCGGTTCTCCATTCTCGACATTTCTTAAATATGGTAAAATTAGTTACCTCATTCACATTCCTATCTAATTAAAGATTCCTTAAAACAACATTTAGTTTTAATCTCAAAAATCATTACGTAATGATTATTCAACTTTAGGAAAATTAATCATGTCTTTAACTAGGTTAAGAACCAATGTTTCTTAAAACATAGTTCACGTAAATCCAAATCATTTTCTATCAAAATGGAATCTTCACGGAAATCATAAGAGTATATAATCGATATTAACTTCCGTATCGAAATAATACTATAAACGGAATAACGGTAAAGCCTTTTAAATTCCATAAATAGTAAAAGCCTTCCTTTATAGAAGCCCATCTCGATTATCACTAAATCGAATTCAATTCAGTTTCAATTTCTTTTCTTAAATTGGGAAGCTTTACTGTGGAAAATTTCCTTTAAATCTTAGTATAAAGATTTATAAATTTCAAATCTTAACTTCATTGTTAATCGGGTTTAAGAACTAAACATCGTTCACAATGAACCCATAATCAACAACCGTTAAATTCCAATTATACGTTGGAAAAATTCTGGTTATCAAAATTTTTTCAATTCATTTCAGTTCCTTTTCGTGTCCATCCAAAATCGAACATCAGAACCAATCTTTAATATTTTGTGTCTACCCAAAATCGGACATCAAAACCAATCTTTAATATTTTTGTTTCCATCCAAAATCGAACATCAAAACCAATCCGGCTTCTTTACTGAATATAATATCAAAATATTCGTTTATGTTCTGAACTGGAATGTGACTAAATAAATTACCATATAATTTAATTTATATGGATTCCATGCATCTCATTAATTAAAAAATAGTGATGAACCTCTATTAAACACCCAATTCACATCCAAAGTGTAATATACAACTGTACAAGCGTTAAATAATTAAATAACGCTTACTATGGTCTATCGATCAACCGATTGACATAAAACTAAACACAAGGGAAATGTATGAAGTTATTATCATCCCCAAACTGTGTGGGGTTTTCAATCAACATCCAAGGATTATTATTTGCATACTTGGGCGATGTGTAAAATTATCGTTCCAATACTCTTGTGGGGTTTACATCACAATCAATGTGAACTTATATATTATTTACACAGTTTAATAGTGGTAACATTTAAAACTGCAACATCCATCAATCACCAAACAATACTTCAATCACAAGCATTCAACATGTATTTAGTTATAAAAAAGAATAACTATACCAAAGAATTGAGTGAGAGAGTTCTCACCTTTGGTTTCCACTCCATCAATCTTTACTTGACGTCTCTAGTGTTGTTAAATAACGATGAACATTTGATTGTTTACATTAGACCTTTTCTTCGGCCTAGAATTTCCATGAGCTCCAAATCAATCTAGATTAGTTTCATTGCAAAGCTCTCTTTGATATGGTTCCAATGGATCCGGTTTCACTGAATTCTGATAACATATGAAAAAGTTATGATCATTTAAAGTAAATTAATTATTTCATCCTTTGTTTTTCTATGTTCGGCTGTTTACATTTGATGTTTTCCTCCAACAAAAGTTATAATGAGCTCCAAATCACTCAAAATTAGTTTCATTGCAAATCTCTCATCGATACGGTTCCAACTCATCTTGTATCATTGAATTCCGAGTTCGTATGAAAAGTTATGGCCGTTTAAAGATTTAAAAAAATCACCGTTTGGCCATTAATTGCCGAACAGAAGGCATTTGCACAGCCATTATTTGCCGAACGGTTGTTAAACCCCCAATTTTTTTTACAATTTCATCTCCAAAATGATTGCCCGAAGGTCTGTGATGTTATATACATGCAAATGAGACTTCTATAACTCGCCGAAGCTACTCATAACACCAAATTCACATGCATAAATATTCACACAAGAGATTTGCAATGATTCTTGATTATAAATTCTAAAACGATTAGATTCTCTATCGAAAGCAATCAAATGCGATACAAGTAAATTGTGAAGTTTTAGAACTTGCTGGTGCGACAATGGAGCTTCACAATATCACCAAAACAACTAGTAGCTTATGAATCAGATTGTCTGGACAATTCTAATCATAATTTTCATTTCAACGAAACATGAACATATGAAACTGACTAAGTTTCACTAGCCTATCCAATTCATTAGCATATGAAAACATAAATGAACTCTAAATAACACTCCTACAAGCTATAAGCTTATGGCATGGATATGGGTTCATGAATAACTCACAAAGCTCTCACCTTGATCTTAATATGGAAGAAGGAGGAGCATAACCAGGCTACAACACTCCCTCTTCCAATATAGCACGCAAAACTTCAATATGGACATGAATGCACAAATTTTCCTACGAATTACGTTTAGGAAATCTCAAAAATAAAAGAGGAATTGAGATGGAGAAGATGAAGAGGAGGCTTACCCAAGCTTCTACACTTAATTTCCTCAAGAATTTGAGCTCCAAGATCAAACTAGGACTTAGGGACTTTCTGTTTCCCTTTCCCATTCCCTATTTTTTAATTTCTTTGAAGTGAGGAAATGAATGAAGGAGAGGGGGCTTATGGGGCACTTAAGTGAGTGGGCTAGGTTTAACCAACCAAGGTGCCAAATCTACGAAGCTCAAAATATATCGAAGTTTATAATTTCCGAACACGCAAACGACATTTGAACTCAATGGAAGTGGTTTCGAATCTGAATTCGTCCATATGTAAAAAGTGATATTCTGGTCATACATCGAATGAAAGAAACCGAATTTCTCTAACTCATAAGGTATCGATGTTTATAGTTTTAAAAGTAACAAATGGCATTCCGAACCCAATGAAAGTGGTTTCGTCGAAAACGAAAGTCGTTCGAAAAATGGCTATTTTAAGGGCTATATATAATATTAATACATATATATATATATATATATATATATATATATATATATATATATATATATATATATATAATTCCATAGCAACTATTCTAAATTTTAATTTAGACATAACTTACAACTTAAAAAGTGAAATTTAAATTTCTTACATCCATTAGAAAATCACAATTCAAAACATTCCAACGTTTCTTGTTTTATTAAATTTTGACTTATATTGAATTCTATATATTAATTCAAAGTTTAAAATCAAATTTTCAAACTACCACGCTATTTCGAGTTTGTTTTAATTAAATTTAAGTTCATACATTCCAATTTCAATTTAAAAAAAAATTAAATCGTTTATTCTCAAAATAAATCATCTGAAATGTTTAATTCCCATAGAAATGAATTAAAAATAAATTTAGATTTGGTTCCAAACATACGGGTTGTTACAAATTTGGTGTTTCAGTCTAATAAAAAGCATTATTTTCATGTTGTTATCATAAATTTTGAGTTGAATGCCTTTTACTCATCGAGTTACTTTTTGATTTACTACATGCTGAGTCGAGTTCAAGTCACGTTTGTGTCAAGTTTTTGGATCGCATGTTATATGTTTGGGCCATGTTTTGAGAACATGAGATACAGTATGTGGCACCCTTGCTTTGCTTACCATAATATGTTGTGCCATGTTGAAATATTAAGCCCGTGCATCCTTAAATTGTGTGCCTTATTGCATGAACTGAAATCCACACATCCCGATGTATACTTAAAAATAGGATTAATTATTGTATTTCAGTATTTTGTTGAAATTAGTTTACTTGAACTATGATTACCCTGACTTGTGTGTTTTTGTTTTTACATGGAACGCTTGGGTTAGGTCCTAAGTGTTCCAGATCCAAAGATATGCGATTCGCTAAGCTGGAAAGGAACATGAAGACCCAGGACGCTTACACGCGTGTGCTCGACAAACTGTAAACTTTTATTTATTTAAAATCATGTACTGTATATTTTAATTCTTCCGCTGTATATAAATTTTTGTAAATTGACTTTTATGTATAAAATTTTCGTTGTGAGATATTGTTATCTTTGCTATGTCTGTGATTTTTGTGTTTATTCTGTTTAAGCCCGGAAACTAAAATAACAATTCGCCATTTGAGCGTCTTGAGCCGATTTAATTGCAGATTTGAGACGTTAAAAAGGCAAATCATTACAAGTGGTATCAAAGCTTAGCTTATCGGGTTAAAAACTCATTAGAGATAGGATAACAATATCCTAGAATGAGTGGAATTGACACAAGAATTGCTGTTGAGAGAGTATATTTTGAAACTATAAATTATTTTGGAATTTAATAAATCATTTTGAAAAGTAATTATTTTGAAATATAATTTATGATGAGAGTTTTGAGTATTTATTGACATCGAGATCGGACTATCGAGTATGTACGAATTTTGAATATATGCCTAATCAACATATATACAAAGTCCAGTATATACTCCATAGATATAAAATCACACTCTAATCGTCGAGGATGATTCTGATGATTGATGCATCATCATCAGTATTTATTTTCGAGTTTCGAAAGTGGAATGACTACATGATTACGATCTAAATGTCGAGAAATGCTTGAAACTATATGGATAAATATTTGAAATTGTTTGGATAAATTTTAATAAAACGTTGTGATAAATTAACAGGAACTGACATAGATAAGTGAAATAATGATCTGAGATAGATAAGTTAAATTTAAATAAACGACATTTTCATTGTTCGTAAAGTATATATTGGAATGACAAATGAATTGTGATAAAATTGGGAAAATTTTAAATGATAAAGAATGTCTTGAAAATATAATATTGCCTCTTCGCTAGTTGTCCTGTTGCTATTCCTAAACATGCCATCATCTTTTGCTTACATTACCGATTCAAACCATTTGTGCTTGAATTTTTGAATTGTCCAAGTTTGATCCCATTCGAAATCCATCTGCGAGTTGTCATCGTGTAGCAACCCGTATTTTTATAACATGTTAAAACCATAAATCAAGGCAGAATTAAATTTTAAGACAAGAATCAAGGGAAACGGGTTGCACCATTGCGTTAGTCTCGAAATTCTGCTTGGAAACGAGTCCGAGTTTTCGAGAAATGGAGTCCGTATGAGGGAGATATGACCCTCCGAAGTTTCAGGAATTTTCAGAATTGAAAACAGCTCAAATTCGAATTCGAACCCCAGTGCAGACTGGGCGGGAATTTTCCCGCCCAGGACTAGGTCGACCTGGGGGTCGACACTATTGTCAACCTCCCAGGGTCCAGGTCAACCCTATGGTCGACCTGGGGGTCGACCTGGTGACAGAGCCCAGTTTTGAGCCTGGGTTCATTCTAATGTATCTGGTCTCATTTTCAGTCTAGATTCGCTTGACTAATCCTATATAAACAGCCCCCTAGCCCCATTCTCTTTACACCATTCTTCTCTCCTTATGCTGCCTCTGGGATAACAGAAATAAATAAATAAAATAATGGCATCGCTACTCTGCTGGGATCAAAACTAGAACTATAGCATCTTCTTCCAAATCTGAATAAGATTAAAAGAGAACAACTGCAACTCTTCTTTTATAATCCAATCAAGGCAAGTGCAGTTATATTCCGATATGAAATTTAATCATGATCTTGACATAATTGTAAATCTGAATCTGAGACTAGGCCCTTTTTCTATTTATCAGATCTGTTCCTCTGTTTTATTATTCTGTTTGTTCTGTATTTCTTCCTACTTTCTTTGTTTTTGTTTGATAGCCAGGCTACCACGAGCCTGAGCCAAGTCTCATAAGAGATGAACGCATAAATGCTAAATTTGGGAAGAATATTGAATGAGGCATATTTGGACAAAATCAATTTGTAACTAATTTGAGGGCACAACGCATGTTGTAATTCTGGACATAAATTTGAGGCATATTGCATAAGACGATCTATGACTTGGAAGAAGAGGATTATAGTGACTTAGAACATAAAGAACACATTTCATAATTTAAGATCTAGATCTGGGCATATTAAATCTGATAGTTTGTCATTTGGAAGTAGGAGAATTAGTTTGCATATGACTTAGGTGTAAAAACCAATATTAAGACTTGATGACTATTAAGTGTGAATACACCTAAGTAAGGGGGAGGGGTTTGGATATGTGACATGCATTGTAATCAATGGCTATATTTGGCATAATTTATATGTGAATCACGATTAGGATTTTTGGAGAATATTCTAAACTATGCAAGTTTAACTAAAATTTGGGACATATGTTATATGGTGGATTATGACCATAATTTGGGCATATAAGTTGAGGCTTACTTTATGAAATAGGCAAGATATGTGAATAGGACTTAAAGGAATGTTTAAATCGGCTAAAACTGATATCTGCTTAATATGTTAAATTTGCCTAATCTGCTAAATCTTTTACCTGTTTAATCTGTTGAATTGCCTGAACTGTTAAATATGTTGAATTGTCTAATCTGCTAATTATGCCTAATCTGCTAAATCTGTTGAGTTGCCTAATCTGTTAAATCTGTTGAACCGCCTGAGCTGCTAAATCTGTTAAATCTGTTGGAAAGCTGAATGATTGTAATTTGTATATGAAAATCCGTAGGCTCGATCTAAGATTGAGTAAAATATGTTAATTTGATTAATCTATTACGACTGGAAAAGAAGTCAAATCTGTCAAATTGGCATAATTAGTCTGATATTTGTATAATTTGTAGTGGAGTAAACTATTTATAATAAAAATGCTGAGCCACGAAGTTAGACTCATGTTTGCGGTAGAAGCCTGCCCGGACCCAACCGGCTTAACCAGCAACCGCAAACTGCTAGTCTAATGTAAGAAGTCGTAGGCATAAATAAAATATGCTTAGACACGAGTTTAAGTCTGGCTTGTGGCAGAAGCCTGCCTGAAACCGCCCGGCTTATCCAGCGGCCACAAGCTACCGACCTAATGTGAGAGGTCTGCGCATTAATATTGAATTAATGCAAATCTGAGATAAATATGATGTCTAAAACGTGATGGGTGGATAGGGATAAACCGACTGGACTGATGAATTAATAAACCTGTTTCGTGAATCTGTAGGCCCAATACAAAGTTAGACAATCTGTAAGTCTGTTAAAACTGTACATCTGATCTGTTAGTCTGAAAACCTGTTGACTTGATTGTCTGATATGTGAACTAGTTGATCTGATCTATGTAGGTTTGAAAACTTGTAAACAAGTTAATCTGAAATCCATTAGTCTGGGGACACAAGGTTAGGAGGGAAAATACTTGTGTCATCTGTTGTTTAGGACCCATATTAGTCAGTAACCCTTTCTGGTATCAAAACTATGACCCAACAGTAGGTAGGGTCCGGGCACGCTTACTGAACTAATTATAAGCGGTTCATTATGATAATGGCGAGGGGTGTTGATGGTGTGTTCCAATCGGGTCATGTGCGTGCGTGGATCCCGGTCTTCCTCTGAGGATGTAAGACGCCGTGACATCTGTAAATAGGTCTGCGTCATTCAAAGGTTGCCACTTTAGGGAGTGATACACCATTCTGTGGGCCTGGCATAGGGTATTTATGTATTAGGGAGTCGATCGCTTGGGGTAGATTAAGGGTATACTTAGTTCTGTCTGTTTTCCGTCGGGGTACCGTCTGTTTCTGTTGGGTGGTAATACCTGTCTTTTTCTGCGTGGTACCGTCTGTTGGGGTGGTAAAGGCCCATTCACTAGTGTACACCTAATTTTAACATTTTGTTTCCATTGGCATTATTCTATTTCCGTCTCTGATTCTGTTTATGTACCTTCTGTCTGTTGAGGTAGTAAAGGCCCATTACTGGCATTCTGTTTTTGTATAGATTATTCTGTTCCATTTCTGTTTCAGTAGACATTAGAGTAACACCTAATCCTGTTATACTAGTATTAGTGCAGAGAAGTAAGATATAAGTAAGAAGCATAACTTGGGCTATATCATTTTGTTTCTTCTGTTTAGCTTAAGTATACCAGTTACTCCTGTTGCTGTTGTCCCTTATCCAGCTTTATTTTCATGTCATGATATTATTATCTGTTCATATGCTGAAAGTCACTGGACTTGCCAGACTATATGTCTGACCTTGCTTGTTTTCGCCCCTATTCTTTCGTCCCCCCCCCCCCCCAGGTTTTTAGGGTGGAAGTACAGGAGCTTGATTCAGACTTTCTCTACTTGAAGTATCGCTTGGCCTTGGCTCTATCTTTCGATGACAGTTTATGTTGGGGATTATGACTTTAAAAACTATGCATTCTGAAGGCTTTTATGCAAGACCGATATTTTGTACTTGAATTTTGATATTGTGATTTGAAAAGATGTAATCAAACTTATTTCGGTTTCTGTTGTAATAAAGTTATAAATTTTCCGAGTACTGTTTTATCTGTCTTGTAAATTTCTGTTCTCTCTACTAAAACGCTCCATCAAAGTTAAGGCATTCCCTTTGTGAGTGACCTTAACGGAGGCGGGGTGTTACACGTCGCTTGTCAAGATATATGAATGTATTCTAGTAAATTTATAAAATTAGTTGTTCAGAATACACATTTCGAGAAAATAGTTGTGTAAGATGATTTGCCGGTGTCAACAAGTAAAGGATGTATGATGAATGAATGTATATAAGAACGATGAAATATTATAATAAAAATAAGAAGTGTATTCCAAATAAAGAATAATTTGAATATAATTTGAATAAAAATGAATATTTTGAAAATATAATATTATTCCTTCGCTTGTTAATGCGTTTAGTTTTCCCTTTACTTATTTGTACCTTTCGCTTATCATTCGATCTTTTCATGCTTGAGTTATTCAATCTTATCTTTGAACCCTTCCTCATGTCTGGCATCGACCAATTTATGGACATATTGAATTTTGAAAAGAAATATTTGAGAATGTAGTCTCGAAGTTTTGAAATTGATTTCTAATATTGTAGAATTGATACTTCAATTTTTTTTTAAAAGGTGTATACAAATCATAATATGGCATCGGGAGCGTGAAATATTTTCAAAAAAAAAATAAGAAAAATGTTTCAAAAGATTCTATTAATATTTTGAGTAATGTGACCTTTCCAAATGAGATCTTAATGTTTGAAATCGAAGTTAATAGAATACTACATGTTGTGCAAATGATTTTGGAAACAAAATTTGGAAAGGAAAGTTATCAATTTTGTGAAGCTCTTGAGAAAAAATATTATCTCAAGTGAAATGGTCAAAATCTTATTTCAATGATGTTTTGAAAATGATTGGAAATCTATTTGTATGAAAACCTGATATATATATATAAATAATGGAATGGTTTATAAAAAATGGATTATGAACTATGAAAATTTTGATGACTTGAAATCCCGATATTTCGAAATGTTTTAATAGTTGATTTGGAAATTAATATTTTAAAATGATTTATAACTTTGGGATATGAATCAAATGATTTGTTACTGAGATTCGAGTAACCCGTGACTAAAGAAAGGTATATACTTCGTTCTTTGTATTCGTTGTCCGAGTCTAGATGTTAATCGGGAGATACTTAGCTTGTGTTTGTGAATAAAGTATATATAGCGTCCGATGTCTGGATGAAAACCAGGATATATACTTTGTGCTCTATATTCGGTGTCCGGGTTATATCGATACATGCGTAGGTCGTGCCTAGTAGCCTTGTCATTGAGAGAAACCGCTCGATTTAAGACATAAATGTTTTATGTCATTTATCGTTAAATATTTAAAATTTCCGAAATGGTTTTGAAATCTCGAAGCAAATGCGATTCGACATGAAAAGAAAATATAAGATTTCAAGTGATTTGAAAATAAAATCGAGATTTTGGTCGAAGAAATGATACCATGCTTTAATTTTGAATTTAAAATTCTATTATTTATTTTATTTCCTAAAATCTAGTATTGGTAAATATATTGTTTATATATGTATGATTTTAACCATCTCTCCTTTTCGAGGACGAAAAGCCTTAAGGGGGGAGACTGTAACAAACCAGTTTTTTCAACGTTTTAAAATTTTGAAATTAATTTGGATTTGATAATTAGGAAATTTATTTTGTTTATAAATTGAAATAAAATAAATTTAATTTTTGTTTTAAATCAATTATGGAAGTATAATGTTTTTTGTATTCGATTTAAATACTTTGTTGAATTTGATATTAGTCATATGTTAAACTAATTGATATTTATGTATTGTTTGAAAATTTATTTAAGTAATTTTGTATACTTTAAAATTTTATTTGAATCTGAATAGCTTTATTTAATTTATGCATTAGTTATATTTTATAGTTTATTGATATATATTAGAGAATTATGAATCTTATGTAACTTGAGAATTTGTTGTTATTTTGTTTAGACTTGATTTTTTGTCTTAAAATTTATTCAAAGTTTGGATTTGAATTTAGTAAATAAGAATTTGATATTTTCCACAATTTTTTTACAAGGCTACTTTTCTACAATTTTGGATTCAAGACTGTTTAGATTGATTTTTTAGATAATTTTAATTTATATGTGAATCTAGATATTTTTGTTAAATTTTATTCTATTTTGTTTTATTTCATTTGTTTTGAAATTGATTTTTACTTAAACTTGAGATTATTTATTTTAGATTTGAATTTGGTTTCTAAAAATAAAATAAAATTGTATTTGGAATGTTGAAATAGTTAAATACCGTTCTTTTTGTTTGTATATGCTTAGTATAATATATGGTATAAAAACCATAATGGATATACTTGTGAAGATAATTGTTTTAAAATATGTTTGTTTAATTATTTGCACTTATAACTAATTAAAGACACATTTAACACTGTATTATATTTTGGGCATGAAATTTACTTCCTGCTTCTTAACTTTCTTCTAAGTGTTCTCCTCCTTCAAGTGTCCCCTTCCACTTGTTTTTTTTATGGATAAATTTACCACTTGTTAAAGATTAGAAACAAAACAAAATAGCTTTACATTACTGTAATAACCTGGAAAATCCGAACCAATTTAAAATCTTTATTTTGGCAATTTTGATGAATTTTGAATATTTAAAATGATTTATTTTAAATAATAACGACGAGAAATTTATTTTGAATAGAATTAGAACATATATATTTATTTGAATTGAAGTTAGAATATAAATAATTATTTTTAATTATAAAAGGAATTGAAAATGGCGAGGTACTTCGAAAATTCGATTTCAAATTTCAAATGAATGCACAGGATTCAAAATAAACCAGATTTTAGCGAAACCAAAAATATTAGAATCTATTTGAGAATATCTTTCCAACGAATCCGGAAAATCAAAATTTCATAGCGGGAATAAAAAGTTATGCCCAGTTGAAAATTCAGAATAGTCGCTATGGAATTTTGGCCCTTAAAAATGGAAATTTTGCAAACGACCTCCGTTTTCGACCTAAACAACTTTGGTTGGATTGGTGATGTCAAGTTATTGCTATATTCCAATTTTCATAATTTTTGAAATCAATATGTGAGCATGACGAAGTAAAACGTGTTTTGACAGTTTAAGTCAATTTGGATCGACCAAAAAATGGCCATTTTTCAAACGGTCTTCAAATTTGACGAAATTAGTTTTGTTAGAACCGTATCGTCAATACGTTTCTAGAAAATGTTTTTCTGAAATTTTCAGAGTTAGTATGTGGCCAGGTAAATTAAATCTACATTTGAATTTAAAATATAATGATTTATATTTTAAATTTGAAGAAAAAATGGTCGTAACAGCCGAATTGGCTTACGAACCATATCCCATTACGTTCGGAATGAGGGTAATTAGCTAGGGACGACAGTCATTGGGTTCGATTTGGAGTTCGAAGGAAAAATTAACTTTTTGAATAAAATAAATAAATATATAAAGTGGTCAAAGGGTTAAACCGTTATTCTCCATCCTCGTGGTCAACAGACCAAAACACGCCTCCCCCCATTTCAGAAAAGTCGTCGTTCTGAATAAAAAGAAAAAAAACGCTGATCCATCTCGTCGTCGCGCTCCCCTTCCACCGCCACGTTGACCTCCACTGAACCTCCGCCTCCCCTCCGGCAACCCCTCCCCGTCCTCCTCCGCACCCTCCTTCTTCCCCGAACCCAAAACAGCCCCAAACCTCATGAAACCCAAAACCTAGCTCCTCAAACCCGCTGCCACCCGCCATTTCAGGCGCTCCTCCACCATATTCCAGCAACCAGGAGGTGGGCTTGGAAGCAGCCATCCTTTGAAGAAAGCGTAATAGCTCACTGGTCTAGCTCCATGGCACCGAAAATGTCTCAGGGCTCAAGTGATTCACCGAAGCGACGAGACTTTGAAAGCTGCTTTTTCAAGTGTCAGCAGCGGCACGTTCTGTCAATCGGGGAAGTTTTTTGGTGACAAGACCTGGAGATATCAGAAGTGAGAATGCTGACATGAGTAACGAGAAATCCTGTGAAAAACACGATCGCCTGCCAGTGGAAGGCTTTCTATGTTCAGTCAATCTACGCAGAGTGAATCGGTCCCTAAGGAAGCCCCGAAAGGGCTGCCGTCCGATGGGTACACGAAAGTGACGAAGCTGCTTTGACTACTGAACCATGCCTGTCTGTTGGAGCGCCCCAGCGCCACCTATCCGGCCACTCTCCTCCGACGATGGCACTCCTCCATCCAAAACTTGGATTTTTCACAAGAAAAATGTGAGCTTTTTTACTTTGATTTAATTTAATGAAATTAGTTTAGAAACATATAAAAAATCAGTTTTTTTATAGGATAGTTTTGAAAAAAATCAGTTTTTTTATATAGTATAATAAAAATATGATTTTTATTATACGAATAGTAACGAAAGATATGATTTCTATGTAATGAAAGATATGATTTCTATGTAACGAAAGATATGATTTTTTATTATGCAAACATCGACATAAAAAAAAGTTAGATTTTTAACATAAGAAAAAGTTAGATTTTAAACATAAGAAAAAGTTAGATTTTTAACATAAGATAAAGTTAGATTTTTAACATAGGAAAAGTTAGATTTTTATCATAAGAAAAATTTAGATTTGATTTTTGAACATAGGAAAGATTTGATTTTTAAGAAGATAAAAATATGATTTTTATCATAAAGAGAAGAATATAAAAATATGATTTTTATCATGAAGGGAAGAATATAAAAATTAAATTTTTATATATGAAGTAGCGGGTTAAAAATATGATTTTTAGCTTATGAATGTTATTAATAAAAATCAATCATGTAGGATATCTGTAACAACCCGGAAAATCTGAGTCAATTTAAAATTTTTAATTTGGCTATTTTATTGGATTTTAGACATTTAAAATAAATTATTTTAAATAATAACAACGAAAAGTATGTTGGAATCGACGTTTGAAAATAAATTTAATTATTTTTAATTATAAACAAGGCCTGAAATGGCGCGGCAGTTTCGAAATTGGAATTCAAATTTTGACTGACTGTACCGGGTGCAAAACAAAACGGATTTTAGTGAAACCAAAAATATTTAAATCCGTTTATGAATACCTTTTTAACGAATATGAAAAATCGAAGTTTCGTAGAGGAAATAAAAAGTATGGCCAAATGAATTTTCAGAAAGGTCGCTATAGAATTTATATAGCCCGTGAAAATAGACATTTTGCAAACGACCTCAGAATTTGACGAAACCACTTTTGTTGGATCTGGGATGTCAAATTATTGCAAGGTTTCAAATTTCATAATTTTTGAAGTTAGTATGTGAGTGTGGCAAAGGAAAATGTGTTTGGTCGATTTCTGTTTGATTGAATTGACCAGAAAAGGGCCATTTTTCAAATGGTCTTAGAATTCGACGAAACTAGTTTTGTTGGGACAGTATCATCAAAACATAGCTAGATTTATTATTCTGGAATTTTTGGATTCCGTATGTGGCCCTGGCAAATTGAAATGTACGTTCAAAACAAATATTGAATGTTTTATATTTTAATTTGAAGAATAACTGACTGAAATATTCCAATGGGCCTACGAAACCTACCTTATTGTGTTCGGAATTTGGGTATTTAGCTAGGGATGTCAGTCGTTGGGTTTGGATTGGAGTTCGTATGAGATAAGGGGTATTTTAGAATTTCAAAAATATATAAATAAAATTAAAAAAATCCCTCAGCCAATCAAAACTCGACACCCGATTTTTCTCTCCCCCCGACATCCGATCAAAGGCGGAAACCGCTTCTAAACTTCTCCCCTCTGTTTCTCTCCAACCACGCATCAAAACCCTATGTCCCAGTTATGGTTTTTGTAGATCTCGACCTGAGCTTTAAATCCATACTAATTGGAGAATTTTTCGTTCAGTGTTGAAGCCGAATCACCTCCGGGAAGTTGCCGACTTCCTAGCACCGTCGCGCCGCCTACAGGCCACCGAAGTGGGCCCCGTTTCAGGTGTCAGCGCGCCTCTTCCCCCACTCCGTCGCTGCGAAGGCTGATCGTCGAACCACTTCACCGTTTGCACGAAAAATCCAAACTTAGTTTGGAACCCTTTGCTGAAAGGTACAACCTGTGTTTATTTTAACTGATTTCGACAAATAAAAGCGTTGCAAACTTATAAAAATCATATCTTTTTGCTATGTGGTCGAAATTCAGTGAAACAAGAGAGAGTGGACTCGTGCGGACGTCCTCTACATTCTAGAAGAGACCGAATATTTTTCTGAGCCTTCTACAATTTTTGGTGGAGTGGAACGCAATGTGAGATTTCTGAATTATAAAAGATATGGAAACAACGATGTATAAATTATATAGTCGAAGTATGATCTGTATAAGCGTTGTTTCCTCATGTATAAGTGTTGTATAAGTTGTATGTTCGATGTATAATTTGTATATGCATTGTAAAAATGATATATGCATTGAAATAAATTGAAATGATATTGAAATGAAATCGAAATATACTTATATACGTATATATATATATATATATATATATATATATATATATATATATATATATATATATATATATACTCCCCTCGTGCACAGACCATGGACGATATATATTGGTTGTGATATTGTTTGGATTATTGATTGATGTGAAAATTTGGTGAATATCATGAATGGTTGATTTGAAATGATTGATTGTGGTTGAAATCCCAATAGGATTAGTATATGGGAAAATTCATCTGCGTACGAACTAGATACTGAAAATCCCCATTGTCGAAAGCTGCGAGGCATTAAGGTAGAGAGAGGAGCCGTACTAGGGACAGTGCCGGTTTTAACTACCCTGCCGTTATGCTGCCGAAATTTTCTGAAATATTTCTGTTTTTGATTTAAATTCATGTGCTGAATAAAATTCATGTGTTGAAATAAAATTCATGTGTTGAAATAAAATTCATGGGTCGAAATAAAATTCATGCGTTGAATAAAATTCATGTGTTGAATAGAAATTCATGTGTTGAATAAAATTCATGTGTTGAATGAAGTTCATGTATTAAATAAATTCTTTAAAAGATAAAAATAACATTTTTATCATATACATAAATTATGTAAAATACTAGTGTTTTAAATAAATTGTTTTAACACCAAAAATAACATTTTTACCTTATGTATGAACTACATAAAATACTAGTGTTTTGAAATAAATTGTTTTATAATAAAAATCACATTTTTATGACATATATGAACTATATAAAATAATCATGTTTTGAAATAAATTGTTTTACAATAAAAATCACATTTTTATGATATGTATGAACTATATAAAATAATCATGTTTTGAAATAATCGTGTTTTGAAATAAATTGTTTTACAATAAAGATCACATTTTTATGATATATATGAACTGTTAAAAATAGTGATGTGTGGAAATAAATAGCTGTTGGATAAAAATACTGTTTTTAACAAATGTGTGAAATGAATATGGTTTCCAAATCGATGAGTGAATTATATTTATATATATATAAAAATATAATTGAAATAAATCGAATAACGAAGTTGCAGTTCGTGTTTTTGAAACCGTGATTTCAAAAGATTAGTGCGGGAGATCCGACCATCGGATTTTCCCGAAACCGAAACCGTTGGGTTCGCTTTGGATATATCTTTCCAACGACACCCACTTTGTAAAGATCCAACGGTTGGATTATTTGGAATGTTTAATTCAAATCTGAAGAAAAACAACGCCAGAATTGATTATATTTATATATATATATATATAATTAAATTAAATCGAACTACGATGCTGTAGTTCGTATTTTGAAATCGTAACTTCAAACGATTGTACCGGGAGATCCGACCGCCGGATTTTCCCAAAACTGAAACCGTTGGATTCATTTTGGAAAGATCTTTCTAATGATATAAAATTGGTGAAGATCCAACGGTTAGATTTTCAGATATGGGTAAATCAAATCTGAAGAAAAACAACGTCATGGCCGCGTTATGGCCTGAAGCGTCGTTTGAATGAATTAGCTATTTTTAAGTGAATAAAAATAGCGATAAATCATTATAAAATATTATAAACGATATGGAATGGAAATAAACCGAATTTACCCAGTTTATTGGATATTTGATGGTTGAATGTGTTTGGCGTGAAAATTACATTTAAGAACAGAATTATTGATGTTGAACAATTTAACCATTGAAATGAATTGATTTAAATTCTAAATATACGTGAATTATTTGAAAAGGCCGAGTTAAATCTCATTTCAAATAATTGATCGGCGATAAGAAGTCGATGATGAAGACGGTGGTTGTAGACCGGAGATCTTCACCTCGGTTGGTTGATTACTGATGTCTTGATTGGGAGGCATCCCGAAATATAGATAATAAGTGGTGATCGTCCAGACGTACTTGGAGACCGATGGATATGCGAGGTATATGGTGCCTCCGGTTTCGTTCAGACCTAGAACGAACTTGTAAATGGACTGTGTGTCTAACGTTGGATTTTGTTCTGTGCTGATTGAACTCTATTAAATATATATCTGTTTGGCGGTGGAGAATTTATTCTCTTGCTTAATGCCCTTCTCTAAGACGTATGAGCTCAGAGGTTATATATCAATAGAAATCAGTCGCAGGGAGTGAATTGCCTGTGTGGCGTGCCTAAGTGGCAGATGATCAAGGCTTCTGTTGAAAAGCAAAGTCTTGTGGTTAATGATCAAAGCACGGCCTGTGCGGCATAGCTTTGTGTATAATGATTCGTGAGCCTCACACCCCGGTATGAACCAGAAATGGGAGAGGAACTCAGGGAGGACATGCGTTTCCTTTTAGCTAGGGTGGTGTCAGAGACCTACCAGCCCTGACATTTATATTATTTTCACTTGTGTGGTTGTTGCTGTTGCGAGGCGCCTCGGATATATCAGTGACTATGTGGAGCCGATGGAGTCATAGGACTCATTTACGCCCCCAAAGGGTGGGGAAACGCAGTGTTCAGGCATTTTAATCCACATCGGTGGACCGGCCCTGTCGCTCCAAGGGCTTGACTGAGTACTTGTCCTGAGGCTCGGGCTAGAGAGTCTCGAATTCGGTAAGGACTATCTTTTGCCTTGGTTCATGACGGAAATCCAATTTCCAAATACGACACCGTGCCGTTTTGATTGTATAACTATATATGGCGACATAGTGGTATGGGGCATTAATGTCGTCTATGATTGATACTTATGATTTGAAGTTGTTTTTGAAACATATAAAAACTAGTAATAGTACCAAATGCTTTTGTTTTATTCGTATCAAGCATATTTTGGCCATTATAAGGTAAGACTCTATCCTCCGGTTTGCGTTGCATTGTGTGATGGGAACTGAGTCTTATAATGGCTTCTTTTTATAAAAATCATTGCGATAATTAAAAGGTTTACTTGTTTTAAAGCACTGGAAATCCAATGGAGTAAACCAGTTCCGCGAAAGTGGCGTGGTCCTGTGATTGGCCATATTATAAAATGTGTTAAGTAGATTTCTCATACGAGTCCCATGACTGACTCATAGTTTGTTTCACTTGCAAACTCGGGTGCCCCTTTTTCTACACAGGCAACCTTGTATTCAGGTTTTAGCAGGCTCTTTCTGGATAGCTGGAGCTGAAAATGGATTCTACCATTTATCTCTTTTTATGTTGTTCAACTCCTATTGTACATATTATGTTTTGTTTTTCGTTGTAGACATTTATGTATAGCTGAACTATTTTTTGTACTAAGTATGATGCTGTATATTGTGTAACTCTGATGATTATGTTTATCCAGTGTATTATTTGTACATTATCTGGTGTATTTAATTATTTCTGTTCTGCTGTTATCTGTATATGTGTTATATTCCAAAGATTGCCCTTGCCACCGTCGTACGGGGTGTTGGGGTCGTCACAACCTGGTATCAGAGCTTTCGTTAAGCTTAGTTCTGGAATATAACATATTAACGAATTTGTCAGAAATAGAACCAGTAGTGTTCTAGGACGAATAACTCATCACAGATAGGATCAGTAATATCCTAGTATGAGTATAGCAGAATGAAATACACCCCGATAGACACATTTACATTCAAGTGTATGTTTCTATGCTTTATAATATCTTTTCTGTTGGCCTGACACTTGGTCTGCTATTTGCAGAAGTACTAGAAAATGAGTGTCAGAAACAGAAGAAGGAATATAGAACCAGATCTAGAAGCTCTATTAAAGAGATATCGAAATCTGGGTGGAGTGCAATTCTCGGGAAATGAATCTGTTATTCAGACTTAGGCTTGGATGAGTTCTGCTAAAAGAATTTTTAACGTTTCCAGCTGAGAGATGATCAGAAAAGATTGGGCACTCAAAGATGAAGCTTTAATCTGGTGGGAAACAGTTATTAAAGATAATCTAGAAGGTTATATTACCTGGGATAGATTTAAAGAGATTTTCATAGAAAGATTTACTCCTCCAGAAGCAACTGAGCGGTTATGTGATGAATTCTGTTATCTGATACAAGGGGATATGAGAATTCCATAATATCATAAGAAATTCAATGAACTTTCTCATTTTGCCCCTCATCTAATTCAAAATCCGAAGAGGAAGAATCTGAGGTTTATTAACGGGCTCCAAAGAAAGTACAAAGGTAGTGTAATGGGGCATGTGAAGCTTCCTTTTTCTGAAATGATATACATGGCTTATCAATATGAAGATCTCCATAAGAAAGTTCTTTTGAACGACGAAGGGGAAGTCAGTTCTAGTAACAAAGGGGAGTTTGAAACTGATAGTCCTGAGGCCAGTACGATGTCTGAGGTCAGTAAGAAGCCCAAAGCCGAGAGGAAAAGGTTAAATCTGAGAAAGAACCAATAACGACTGCCGTATGCAATAATTGCAATAAGCAGGGACATTTGTCGATAAATTGCAAAGCTTTAAAGAAACAAAAGAAATCTCATAGTGGAAGGAAATGCCATAAGTGTCACCAAGCCGGCCATATTACAACGGAGTGCCAGCTCTCAAAGAAATCTGAAATAGTACATGTAAATGAAGTGGCAGAGAACTCCAGGACCCTCAGCTAGTCAGGGAAGGATGATAATTTTAATAAGGATATGATCAAAAGGATCCAGAAAGGCGAACCCTCGGGTTTTCAAATAGATAACGATGGGATCCTGAGATTGAGAGGAAGGATTTGTGTTCCCGACATCCCCGATCTCAAAAGAGAAGTGTTAGACGAATGTCACAAGTCCAAGCTGAGTATCCATCCAGGTGTAAGCAAAATGTATAATGTTCTCAAGCGAACATTCTGGTGGAAGGCTATGAAAAGGGACGTTTCAATATATGTTAGCAGATGCTCTACTTGCCAACTAGTCAAAAGCGACCAACAGAAACTTGTCGGATTGTTGCTACCATTGGACATTCCAGGTTGGAAGTGGGTACATATTTCCATGGACTTCATAGATGGTTTGCCCAGAACCAAGAAAGGAAATGACAGTATTTGGGTGACCGTAGATCGCTTCACGAAGACCGCCCATTTTATACCTGTCAGATCCAATAGAACCGCTTAGATTCTGGCACAGGTATATTTCAAGGAAATTGTTAAGCTACATGGAGTGCCGATTAGTATAGTTAGTGATAGAGATCTAATATTTACTAGCAAATTCTGGGAGGCATTTCAAGTAGAATTGGGAACAAAGCTGAATTTGAGCATCGCATATCATCCTCAAATAGATGGTCAGACTGAGAGGGTGAATCGCATATTAGAAGATTTACTGTGGGCTTGTGTTATTGATTTTGGCGGATCATGGGAAGACCATTTTCATTTGGCCGAGTTCTCATACAACAACAGCTACCAAGCAAGCCTGACAATGTCACCGTTCGAAGCATTGTATGGTAGACCGTACCGATCTCCTGCTTGTTGGCTGAACCTGGTAATAGTCTTGTATGGGGACCAGATATGATTCGCGAAGCTGCGAATAATGTCAATTTTATTAAGAAACGATTGCTAGCAGCTCAAAGCCGACAGAAGAGCTATGCAGACTCGAGAAGGAGGGATTTAGCATTTGCTGTTGGTGACTATGTGTATCTAAGGGTTTCTCCGATGAAAGGAGTAATTCGATTTGGCAAAACTGGGAAGTTGCCACACAAATTTATTGGTCCATTCCCCATACTTGAACGGATTGGAACTCTCGCTTATAGAGTTCAGTTGCCTGATTGGTTGCCTGGAGTGCATAATGTATTTCACCTATCTCAACTTCGAAAGCACATTCATGATCCAGACTTGATCGTGGAAGAAGCAGCGCAATGGGATATAGAAATTACTCCAGAATTGGCTGTGAGAAGAGAGCCGCTAAAGATTATTGGCAATGAAACCAAAGAACAAAGGAACAAGAAGGTTCACTTAGTCAAAGTGCAATGGAGTGAAGATCCGCGAGATTGTACTTGGGAAACTGAGGAGAGTATTAAGAAAACCTATACTAAGTGCAGGGTGGATATCTCTGATTGACTCCGGTGCAAGGTACATTTACCATATTTTACCTTTTTCTTTTTGTTCTCTACTTTGCTGTTGTTTTCTTTTCATAGATGTATAACTTTTTAATTATATAGTCTGAATGATTTTAAAATAGTATATGAAATAATTAGCATATTTTTGAAAGATAAAAACAAATTGATTGCTGGTCGTGTGTTGTTTGATTTTTGGTTGATTAATTAGAATTTTGAACCATTTAGCCAAATTGAACGAATATTGAACTGAATTGAAAATAGATAGAAATATATACATGTGCATTATATATGTGTGAACATGTTATGGATAAACTGCTAAGCGGAGGAATAAAATTGTTTGCCCGACAAATAGGTACATGTTTATTGTATTTCTTAGGAATTTGATGATTTCATGAGCCGATTGGCTAGCCGCTTGGCTTTTCCTTTTTCCTTTTGGATTGGTGAGGGCCATGGGAGGCTATTTGAAATATCCTGAAGCTCCCTGTACAAAGGAGGTTATGGCGATATTTTTCAAAAATTTAGGGTGTTAGCCAGATTTTTGGAGAATTTGAGAATTCTTAGAAACTAAAAAGTTGAAGAGTGGAAGCCAGAATGAAAGTAGAGTTGGTTAATAAAAACAACTTTCGACTTCGTTCCTTTTCGGGGACGAAAAGTTTTGAGTGGGGGAGATTGTAACAACTCGGAAAATCTGAGCCAATTTAAAATTTTTAATTTGGCTATTTTATTGGATTTTAAATAATTAAAATAAATTATTTTAAATAATAACGATGAAAAGTATGTTGGAATTGATGTTTGAAAATAAATATAATTATTTTCAATTATAAACAAGGCCTGAAATGGTGCGGCAGTTTCGAAATTGGAATTCAAACTTTGACTGACTGTAACGGGTGCAAAATAAAACAGATTTTAGTGAAACCAAAAATATTTAAATCTGTTTATGAATATCTTTTTAACGAATCTGAAAAATCGAAGTTTCGTAGCAAGAATCAAAAGTTATGGCCAAATGAATTTTCAGAAAGGTCGCTATAGAATTTATATAGCCCGTGAAAATAGATATTTGCAAACGACCTCAGAATTCGATAAAACCACTTTTGTTGGATCTGGGATGTCAAATTATTGCTAGGTTTCAAATTTCATAATTTTTAAAGTTAGTATGTGAGCGTGGCAAAGGAAAATGTGTTTGGTCGATTTTCTATTAAATTGAATCGACCAGAAAAGGGCCATTTTTCAAACGGTCTCAGAATTCGACGAAACTAGTTTTGTTGGGACCATATCGTCAAAACATAGCTAGATTTATTTTTCTGGAATTTTTGGGATCAGTATATGTCCCCGGCAAATTGAAATGTACGTTCAAAACAAATACTGAGTGTTTTATATTTTAATTTGAAGAATAACTGACTGAAATAGTCGAATGGGCCTACAAAACATATCCCATTTTGTTCGAAATGGGGGTATTTAGCTAGGGACAACAGTCGTTGGGTTTGGATTGGAGTTCATATGAGATAAGGGGTATTTTAGAATTTTAAGAATATATAAATAAAATTTAAAAAACCCCCTCAGCCAATCATAACTCGACACCCGCTTTTTCTCTCCCCCCGACATCCGATCAAAGGCGGAAACCACTTCTAAACTTCTCCCCTCCGTTTCTCTCCAACCACATATTAAAACCCTATGCCCCAGTTATGGTTTTTGTGGATCTCAACCTGAGCTTCAAATCCATACTAATTGGAGAATTTTTCATTGAATGTTGAAGCCGAATCACCTTCGGGAAGTTACCGACTTCCCAGCGCCGCCGCGCCGCCTACAGGCCACCAAAGTGGGCCCCGTTTCAGGCGTCAGCGCGCCTCTTCCCCCTTTTCGTCGCTGCGAAGGCCGATCGTCGAACCACTTCACCGTTTGCATGAAAAATCCAAACCTAGTTTGGAACCCTTTGTTGAAAGGTATGGCCTGTGTTTATTTTAACTGATTTCGACAAATAAAAGTGTTGCAAACTTATAGAAATAATATCTTTTTGCTATGTGGTTGAAATTCAGTGAAACAAGAGACAATGGACTCGTGCGGACGTCTTCTACATTCTAGAAGAGACCAGATATTTGAGCCTTCTACAATTTTTGGTGGAGTGGAACCCAATGTGAGATTTCTGAATTATAAAAGATATGGAAACCACGATGTATAAATTATATAGTCGAAGTATGAGTTATATAAGTGTTGTACACCTCATGTATAAACGTTGTATAAGTTGTATGTTCGATGTATAAGTTATATATGCATTGTAAAAATGATATATGCGTTGAAATAAATTGAAATGATATTGAAATGAAATCGAAATATAGTTATTTACGTATATATATATATATTTATATTTATATATATATATATATACTCCCCTCGTCCACAGACCATGGAAGATATATATTGGTTGTGATATTGTTTGGATTATTGGTTGATGTGAAAATTTGGTGAATATCATGAATGGTTGATTGGAAATGATTGATTGTGGTTGAAATCCCAATAGGATTAGTATATGGGAAAATTCGTCTGCGTACGAATTAGATATTGAAAATCCCCATTGTCAAAAGCTGCGAGGCTTTAAGGTAGAGCGAGGAGCCATACTAGGGACGGTGCCGGTTCTAACTACCCTGCCGTTATGCTGCCGAAATTTTCTAAAATATTTATGTGTTTGATTTATATTCATGTGTTGAATAAAATTCATGTGTTGAAATAAAATTCATGTTTTGAAATAAAATTCATGTGTTGGAATAAAATTCATGTGTTGAGTAAAATTCATGTGTTGAATAGAAATTCATGTGTTGAATAAAACTCATGTGTTGAATAAAACTCATGTGTTGAATGAAGTTCATGTATTAAATAAATTCTTTGAAAGATAAAAATAACATTTTTATCATATATATATAGATTATATAAAATACTAGTGTTTTAAATAAATTGTTTTAACACAAAAAATAACATTTTTACCTTATGTATGAACTATATAAAATAATAGTGTTTTGAAATAAATTGTTTTACAATAAAAATCACATTTTTATGACATATATGAACTATATAAAATAATCGTGTTTTGAAATAAATTTTTTTACAATAAAAATCACAGTTTTATGATATGTATGAACTATATAAAATAATCGTATTTTGAAATAAATTGGTTTACAATAAAAATCAAATTTTTATGATATATATGAACTGTTAAAAATAGTGATGTGTGGAAATAAATAGCTTTTGGACAAAAATACTGTTTTTATAAAATGTGTGCAATGAATATGGTTTTGAAATCGAATAATGAATTATATATATATATAATTGAAATAAATCGAATAACGAAGCTACAGTTCGCGTTTGGAAACCGTGATTTCAAACGATTAGTGTAGGAGATCCAACCATCGGATTTTCCCGAAACCGAAACCGTTGGGTTCGCTTTGGAAATGTCTTTCCAACGACACCCACTTTGTAAAGATCCAACGGTTGGATTGTCTGGAATGTTTAATTCAAATCTGAAGAAAAACTTTGCCAGAATCGATTATATATATATATATAATTAAATTAAATCGAATAACGATGCTGTAGTTCATATTTTGAAATCGTAACTTCAAACGATTATACCGGGAGATCCGACCGTCGGATTTTCCCAAAATTGAAACTATTGGATTCGTTTTGAAAAGATCTTTCTAATGATATAAAATTGGTGTAGATCCAACGGTTAGATTTTCAGATATGTGTAAATCAAATCTGAAGAAAAACAACGCCACGGTCGCGTTATGGCCTGAAGCGTCGTTTGAATGAATTGGCTATTTTTAAGTGAATAAAAATAGCAACAAATCGTTATAAAATATTATAAATGATATGGAATGGAAATAAACCGAATTTACCCAGTTTATTGGATATTTGATGGTTGAATGTGTTGGCGTGAAAACTAAATTTAATAACAGAATTATTGATGTCGAATAATTTAACCATTGAAATGAATTGATTTAAATTCTAAATATACGTGAATTATTTGAAAAGGCCGAGTTAAATCTCATTTCAAATAATTGATCGGCGATAAGAAGTCAATGATGAAGACGGTGGTCGAAGACTGGAGATCTTCACTTCGGTTGGTTGATTACTGATGTCTTGATTGGGAGGCATCCCGAAATATTGATAATAAGTGGTGATCGTCCAGACGTACTTGGAGATCGATGGATATGCAAGGTATATGGTGACTCCGGTTTCGTTCAGACCCAGAACGAACTTGTAAATGGACTGTGTGTCTGACATTGGATTTTGTTCTGTGCTGATTGATCTCTATTAAATATATATCTGTTTGTCGACGGAGAATTTATTCTCTTTCTTAACGCCCTTCTCTGAGACGTACGAGCTCAGAGGTTATATATCGATAGAAATCAGTCGCATGGAGTGAATTGCCTATGTGGCATGCCTAAGTGGCAGATGATCAAGGCTTCTGTTGAAAAGCAAAGTCTTGTGGTTGATGATCAAAGCACGGCTTGTGTGGCATAGCTTTGTGTATAAAGTTGATTTGCGAGCCTCACACCCTAGTATGAACCAGAAACGGGAGAGGACCTCATGGAGGACATGCGTTTCGTTCTAGCTGGGGTGATGTCAGTGACCTACCAGCCCTGACATTTATATTATTTTCACCTATGTGGTTGTTACTGTTGTGAGGCGCCTCAGATATATCGGTGACTATGTGGAGCCGATGGAGTCATAGGACTCATTTACGCCCCAAAGGGTGGGAAAACGCAGTGTTCAGGCATTTTAATCCACATCGGTCGACCGGCCCTGTCGCTCCAAGGGCTTGACTGAGTACTTGTCCTGAGGCTTGGGCTAGAGAGTCTCGAATTCGATAAGGACTATCTTTTGCCTTGGTTCATGACTGAAATCCAATTTCCAAATACGACACCGTGCCGTTTTGAATGTATACCTATATATGGCGACATAGTGGTATAGGGCATTAATGCCGTCTATGATTGGTACTTATGATTTGAAGTTGTTTTTGAAACATATAAACGCTAGTAATAATACCATGTGCTTTTGTTTTATTCATACCAAGCATATTTTGGCCATTATAAAGTAAAACTCTATCCTCCGGTTTGCGTTGCATTGTGTGATGGGAACTGAGTCTTATAATGGCTTCATTTTTATAAAAAGCATTGCGATGTTTAAAAGGTTTACTTGTTTTAAAGCACTGGCAATCCAATGGAGTAAATCCGTTCCGCGAAAGTGGCGTGGTCCTGTGATTTGCCATATTATAAAATGTGTTAAGTAGATTTCTCATACCAGTCCCATGACTAACTCAAAGTTTGTTTCACTTGCAAACTCAGGTGCCCCTTTTTCTACATGGGTAGCCTTGTATTCAGGTTTTAGCAGGCTCTTTCTGGATAGCTGGAGCTGAAGATGGATTCTACCATTTATCTCTTTTTATGTTCTTCAGCTCCTATTGTGCATATAATGTTTTGTTTTCTACTGTAGACATTTATGTATAGCTGAACTATATTTTGTACTAACTATGATCCTGTATACTGTGTAACTCTGGTGATTATGTTTATCCAGTGTATTATTTGTACATTATTTGGTGTATTTAATTATTTCTGTTCTGATGTTATCTGTATATGTGTTATATTCCAAAGATTACCCTTGCCACCGTCGTACGGGGTGTTGGGGTCGTCACAATATCGTGTTCACTTAAAGTTGTAGTCGACGAGATGTTCATCTTCTTTGTTTTGAAAGAATGGCGGAGTGGAACCCACGATGAGAACTCCTCACTGTAATTTCTTATACAGTTATTTATTTCATAACTGCTTAAACGAACTGTTCCCCGTCGTCCACAGACCATGGGCGACTTGTTTGTTTAATTGTGTTGTGCAAATTGATTGTGATTGTGTATATGAAGCAAATGAAACATTCATATGTTGATCAAATTGTTTGAACGATAAAATTCTCATTTTTATCCTATATATGAAGTAAATGAAACATTCATATGTTGAATAAATTGTTTGAACAATAAAAATTACATTTTTATTGTACATATGAAGTATATGAAATATTCATGTTTGAAATAAATTATTTGAACGATAAAAATAATATTTTTATCATGTATGTGAAGTAATAAAAATAGTCATACGTTGAAATGGATTCTAGTTTGTTAAAAATAACATTTTTAACACATATATGAGTATATAAAATAGTCTTACCTTGAAATAATACTAGTTCGCTAAAATTATCATTTTTAGTGTATATATGGAATATATAAAATTGTCATGCGGTGGAAAAATTATTAGTTTGCTAATAATATTATGTTTGGCTTATATATGCGTTGTGTGAAATTATATATGCGTTGAATGAATATATAAAAGCGTCATATGAAAATGTATATATGGGTGTTGTATGAAAATATACATATACGATATATTGAACAGGTCATAGCAAGGAGGATAGAGAAGAGGAATAAAATTGTATGCCCAACAAATAGGTACATATTTACTGTTTTGTTTGTGGTATGATTTCATGAGCCGATTGGCTAGCTGCTTGGCTGTTTCTTTTTCATTTTGGATTGGAGAGGCCTGTATGGAGATTTCGGGATTTTCCCGGTGCTCCCGTACAGGGGAGGTTATGGCAAAAAAATTCGAAAATTTAGGGTGTTAGCCAAATTTTGGAAAAATTAGAAAGTTCTTAGAAATTGAAAAGTTGAAGAACTTGAGCTAGAATAGAAACTGAAATCGTTTTCAAATGATTTATAAAATACGTTTTAAATGGAAATCGATGAAAAATATATTATGTATATTATATATATAATATAATGGCCCGAATAGAATGTGCCACGCTGCTACAGTTCGCGAATTTCGACCATCGACTTCGAACGGACATTATGGGAGATCCGATCGGCAGATTCTCCTAAAACCGAAATCATTGGGTTCGTATCGAAAAGAACTTTCTAACAAATACAATAAATTATAAATCTAACGATTGGATTTGGAATTAAGTCCAAATCAAATTTGGAAAAGGTCGTTGTGAGTGCAGTTCGATGACCGCTTATGGAAATCAACTGTACGGGCCTTGATAAAATTATTAAAAATATTAATAATTTGTGTAAAATAAAAAGTAATAAGTTGAAAAGAATTGGGATGAAAAATTCCATATTTGAAAAGATAAAAATATATTTGTATCGAAATGAACTAGTTATTAACTCGAATTATAGTCCGATTATTTTTAAATAAATAAATTGAATTGAGAAATGGTTTTAAATAACCAGAATTTTCCAACCAATAAATTGGAATGGTTTGGAATGGAAATAATCTTCGGAATATTTCGATATTGGATTCCATGATTAAATGGATATTGTGATGGGAATTTGGAAGATATCAATATCATTATTCCCGATATGATATCTGTTGGTTTCAGGATTTGATGTTGAATATAAGTCGATACTATCTCTATTCAAAACCTTATATTCAATGTCAAATTGGATTGATTGATTGTTTGGATTGTGCTCGACCGGTTTAAGAGAAAAATACGCTTTTAATTTAGCATTGGGTTGGGTAGAAATACTGGTAAGCTAACATCTTGTGAAATACTTCACGATTTGACTATGAGATGTGTAGCGATGTTGTTATATTCATTTCAAATTTAATGAATGATTGTGAAATGATATTTTTCTTAAGTGAAAAGAATGTATTGTCGATTTTGGACAGGGAATGTTTTATAAAAATGTTTTATAAAATAGAAAGGATTTCGAGGGCTATAACCAGATGATTTCGAAATAATTTGGAAATGTATTATGGTTTTACATTGTAGTTCATCGCGTATCCGATTAGTTGCTATTGATAACATATCTGTTTGGTGGCGGAGAATTTATTCTCTTGCTTAACACCCTTCTTTGAGACATACGAGCTCAAAGGTTATGTGATTAATAGTGACTGATCATATGTGTGAATTGCTGATGTGAAGTACTATAGTTTGAAAGTACTTGTGATTATTATGTTGTGAAATGATTTTCCCCACTTCGGGATATGAAATGATTTGGTATGTGGCTAAAGATTTGGTAACCCGGTCTACTAATAGTATGGGTGGGATCCAGTGCTTTAGGGTGAGTTGTCAGTGTGTAGCCTGCTCCATGTGTGGGAGGTGCATATACATGCTAACATACATACATATATATATATATATTGAGTTGCTTAGGTACGTTCCCTTTCCCTTATCTGAGGGGACCCTGATATTTTGTTGCATACTTGTTTGTATGCATTGTTATGTGTTGGAATTCATATTCAAATAATTTGATTTGAGATCCCGAAGTGAAATCTACTTTGATATAAAAGATAGATTTGTATTTCAAATGATTTGAAAATAGAAATCGGGAATAAAGTCCAAAGGAATAATTTCTGTAAATTGAATTGGATTTAGAAAATCTACGTGTGGTGATTTGTCTAAATGGGTAGATTGGGATATTGCATGTTGATTGATGCATAGTAGATCCATATATCTATATTGATTGTTATTTATACACTGGCATTCATGGGGGTAAACCTGTTCCGCGTTAGTGGCGTGGTCCCATGATATGCCATATTATTAAATAAGTTAATTATAACTGTTTAGAGTTTCTCACACTAGTCCCATGACTGACCTATAGTTTGTGTTTCCCTTGCAAACTCGGGTACCCCTATTTTCCACACGGGCAGTCGAGTAGTTTTATTTTGCAGATATATTGAGCAGGATTCTGGATTGAAGCTTTAAGCTGTATCCAGTGCATTAATCATCTTCCGCTGTGTTATTTTATATTCCCGCTGCATTGTATTACATTTATTGTAAATAAATCTTCCGCTGTATTATATTTTGATATACTTTGATATATTTTGTACTTTGATGTAACATTATTATGATGTTTATAAAAGTCTTCTGTTATTTGTTTTGATGTGTTGTATGCCCAGAGTTAGCGTATGCAGGCTTCCAACGGTCTTGGTCGGTTTAGCGATCGATTAGGTCCGGGAGAAATCCGTATCGTTACAGCTGGTATCAGAGCTTTGGTTAAACTCAAATCTTTGGGGTGCAACTCGTTAGAACAGAATCAAAGACTCATCAGAGGTACGATTAGTAATATCCTGTTGAAGAATCCTCATTAGAGATAGAATCGGTAGAATTCTAAAATGAGTGACTCATTAGAGATGGGGTTAGTAAAACCCCTAGAATGAGTCAAGAGTATTACTTATACGAGAGGGCGTATTCATAATAAAGAATAAATTTTCAAAAATCGATTTTGAAAAGTTAAATAAAGAAAGTTGAGTTGATTAGTTAAACAACTTTCAGCCCCGTTCCTTTTCGATGATGAAAAGATTTTAAGTGGGGGAGATTGTAATAACCCGGAAAATCCGAACCAATTTAAAAAAAATATTTTGGCAATTTTGATGAATTTTGAAAATTCAAATTTATTTATTTTAAATAATTACGATGAGAAATTTATTTTTAACAGAATTATAATGTATATATTTATTTGAATCGACGTTAGAATATAAATAATTGTTTTTAATTATAAAAGGAATTGAAAATGACGCGGTACTTCGAAAATTTGATTTCAAATTTCAAATGAATGTACAAGATACAAAATAAACCGGATTTTAGCGAAACTAAAAATATTAGAATCTATTTGAGAATATCTTTCCAACGAATCTGGAAAATCAAAATTTCATAGCGGGAATAAAAAGTTATGCCCAGTTGAAAATTCAGAATAGTCGCTATGGAATTTTTGCCCTTAAAAATGGAAATTTTGCAAACGACCTCCGTTTTCGACGAAACCACTTTGTTTGGATCTGTGATGTCATGTTATTGCTATATTCCAATTTTCATAATTTTTGAAATCAATATGTGAGCGTGGCAAAGTAAAACGTGTTTTGACAGTTTTAGTCAATTTGGATCGACCAGAAAATGGCCATTTTTCAAACGGTCTTCAAATTTGATGAAATTAGTTTTGTTAGAGCTGTATCATCAATACGAAGCTATAAAATATTTTTGTGAAATTTTCAGAGTTAGTATGTGGCCCCGGTAAATTAAAATATACGTTTGAATTTATAATATAACGATTTATATTTTAAATTTGAAGAGAAACTGGTCGTAACAGCCGAATTGGCTTACGAAACCTATCCCATTGCGTTCGAAATGGGGGTAATTAGCTAGAGACGACAGTCATTGGGTTCAATTTGGAGTTCGAAGGAAAAATTAACTTTTTGAATAAAATAAATAAATAAATATATAAAGTGGTCAAAGGGTTAAACCCTTATTCTCCATCCTTGTGGTCAACAGACCATAACCCGCCTCCCCCATTTTAGAAAAGTCGTCATTCTCAATAAAAAGGAAAAAAACGCTAATCCATCTCGTCGTCAGCTCCCCCTTCCACCGCCGCGTTGACCTCCACCGCACCTCCGCCTACCCTCCAACAATCCCTCCCCATCCTCCTCCGCCCCTCCTTCTTCCCCGAACCCAAAATAGCCCCAAACCTCATGAAACCGGAATCCTAGCTCCTCTAATCTGCCGCCACCAGCCATTTCAGGCGCTCCACCATACTCCAGCCCCAGCGCCGCCTATCCCACCACTCTCCTCCGACGATGGCACTCCTCCATCCAAAACTTGGATTTTTCACAAGAAAAATGTGAGTTTTTTTACTTTGATTTTAATTTAATGAAATTATTTTAGAAACACATAAAAAAATCAGTTTTTTTATAGGATAATTTTGAAAAAAATCATTTTTTTATATAGCGTAATAAAAATATGATTTTTATTATACGAGTAGTAATGAAAGATATGATTTCTATGTAATGAAAGATATGATATCTATGTAATTAAAGATATGATTTTTTATTATGTAAACATCAACATAAAAAAAGGTTAGATTTTTAACATAAGAAAAGTTAGATTTTTAACATAGGAAAAACATAGATTTTTAACATAAGAAAAAGTTAGATTTTTAACATAAGAAAAAGTTAGATTTGATTTTTGAACAAAGGAAAGATTTGATTTTTAGGAAGATAAAAATACGATTTTTATCACAAAGAGAACAATATAAAAATATGATTTTTATCATGAAGGGAAGAATATAAAAATTAAATTTTTATATATGAAGTAGCGGGTTAAAAATATGATTTTTAGCTTATGAATGTTATTTAAAAAATTCAATCTTATAGGATATCGTGTTCGCTTAAGGTTGTAGTCGACGAGGTGTTCATCTTCTTTGTTTTGAAAGAACGGCGGAGTGGAACGCATGGTGAGAACTCCTCACTGTAATTTCTTATACAGTTATTTATTTCATAACTGCATATATGAACTATTCCCCGTCATCCACAGACCATGGGCGACTTGTTTGTTTAATTGTGTTGTGCAAAATGATTGTGATTGTGTATACGAAGTAAATGAAACACTCATATGTTGGATAAATTGTTTGAACGATAAAATTCACATTTTTGTCGTATATATGAAGTAAATGAAACATTCGTATGTTGAATAAATTGTTTGAATAATAAAAATAACATTTTTATTGTACGTATGAAGTATATGAAATATTCATATTTGAAATAAATTCTTTGAATGATAAAAATAACATTATTATCATGTATGTGAAGTAATAAAAATAGTCATGCATTGAAATGGATTCTAGTTTGTTAAAAATAACATTTTTAACACATACAGGAGTATATAAAATAGTCATACCTTGAAATAAATACTAGTTCGCTAAAATTATCATTTTTAGCGTATATACGGAATATATAAAATTGTCATGCGATGGAAATATTAATAGTTCGCTAATAATATTATGTTTGGCTTATATATGCGTTGAAAGAATATATAAAAGTGTCATATGAAAATGTATATATGGGCGTTGTATGAAAATATGCATATACGATATATTGAACAAGTCATAGTAAGGAGGCTAGAGAAGAGGAATAAAATTGTATGCCCGACAAATAGGTACATATTTACTATTTTGTTTGGGGTATGATGATTATATGAGCCGATTGGCTAGCCGCTTAGCTGTTTCTTTTTCTCTTTGGATTGGAGAGGCCTATATGGCGATTTCGGAATTTTCCCGGTGCTCCCTTGCAGGGGAGGTTATGGAGAAATTTTTCGAAAATTTAGGGTGTTAGCCATATTTTTGAAAAATTAGAAAGTTCTTAGAAACTAAAGAGTTGAAGAACTTGAGCCAGAATAGAAATTGAAATCGTTTTCAAACGATTTATAAAATACGTTTTAAATGGAAATCGACGGAATATATATTATATATATATTATATATAATATAATGGTGAGAATAGAACACACCGCGCGGCGGCACTTCGCGAATTTCGACCATCGACTTCGAACGGACATTACGGGAGATCCGACCGTCGGATTCTCCTAAAACCGGTATTGTTGGGTTCGTATCGAAAAGAGATTTCTAACGATGCAAGAAATTAGAAATCTAATGGTTGGATTTGGAATTCTGTCCAAATCAAACTTGGAAAAGGTCGCTATAAGTGCAGTTCAATGACCGTTTATGGAAATCAACTGTACAGGCCTTGATAAAATTATTAAAAATATTAATAATTTGTGTAAAATCAAAAGAAATGAGTTGAAAAGAATTGGGATGAAAAATTCCATATTTGAAAAGATAAAAATATATTTGTATCGAAATGAACTAGTTATTAACTCGAATTATAATCCGATTATTTTCAAATAAATAAATTGGATTGAGAAATGGTTTTAAATAACCATCATTTTCCAACGAATAAATTGGAATGGTTTGAAGTGGAAATAATCTTCGTATTATTTTGATATTGGATTCCGTGATTATACAGATATTGCGATGGGAATTTGGAAGATATCAATATCGTTATTCCCGATATGATATCTGTTGGTTTCAGGATTTGATGTTGAATATAAGTCGTTACTATCTCTATTCAAAACCATATATTTAATGTCAAATTGGATTGATTGATTGTTTGGATTGTGCTCGACCAGCTTATGAGCAAGATATGCTTTTACATTTAGCATTGGGTTGGGTAGAAATACTGGTAGGCTAACATCTTGTGAAACACTTCACTATTTGACTATGAGATGTGCAGCGATGTTGTTATCTTCATTTCAAATTTAATGAATGATTGTGAAATGATATTTTTCTTAAGTGAAAAGAATGTATTCCCGATTTTGGACAGGGAATGTTTTATAAAAATGTTCTATAAATCAAAAAGGATTTCGAGGGCTAAAACCTGATGATTTCGAAATTATTTGGAAATGTATTATGGTTTTACATTGTAGTTGATCGCGTATCGGATTAGTTGTTATTGATAACATATCTGTTTGGTGGCGGAGAATTTATTCTCTTACTTAACACCCTTCTTTGAGACGTACGAGCTCAAAGGTTATGTGACAAATAGTGACTGATCATATGTGTGAATTGCTGATGTGAAGTACTATAGTTTGAAAGTACTTGTGATTATTATGTTGTGAAATGATTTTCCCCACTTCAGGATATGAAATGATTTGGTATATGGCTAAAGATTTGGTAACCTGGTCTACTAAAAGTATGGGTAGGATCCAGTTCCTTAGGGTGAGTGGTCAGTGTGTAGCCTGCTCCATGTGTGGGAGGATATATATATATACATATATATATATATCGAGTTGCTTAGGTACGTGCCCTTTGCCTTGTCTGAGGGGAGCCCGATATTTGGTTGCATACTTGTTTGCATGCATTGTTATGTTTTGGAATTCATATTTCCAAATGATTTGATTTGAGATCCCAAAGTGAAATCTACTTTGATATAAAAGTTAGATTTGTACTTCAAATGATTTGAAAATAGAAATCGGGAATAAAGTCCAAAGGAACAATTTTTGTAAATTGAATTGGATTTAGAAAATCTACGCGCGGTGATTAATCTAAATGGGTAGATTAGGATATTGCATGTTGAATGATGCATAGTAGATCCATATATCTATATTGATTGTTGTTTATACACTGGCATTCATGGGGGTAAACCCGTTCCGCATTAGCAGCGTGGTCCCGTGATATGCCATATTATTAAATAGTTTAATTATAAATGTTTAGAGTTTCTCACTCCAGTCCCATGACTGACCTGTAGTTTGTGTTAGATTAGGATATTGCATGTTGATTGATGCATAGTAGATCCATATATCTATATTGATTGTTGTTTATACACTGGCATTCATGGGGGTAAACCCGTTCCGCGTTAGCAGCGTGGTCCCGTGATATGCCATATTATTAAATAGTTTAATTATAAATGTTTAGAGTTTCTCACACCAGTCCCATGACTGACCTGTAGTTTGTGTTTCCCTTGCAAACTCGGATGCCCCTATTTTCCACACGGGCAGTCGCGTAGTTTTATTTTGTAGATAAATTGAGTAGGATTCTAGATTGAACTTTAAGCTGTATCCAGTGCATTTATCGTCTTTCGCTGTGTTATTTTATATTTCCTCTGCATTGTATTACATTTATTGTAAATAAATCTTCCGATGTATTATATTTCAATATACTCTGATATATTCTGTACTCTGATGTAACATTATTATGATGTTTATAAAAGTCTTCTGTTATTTGATCTGATGTGTTGTATTCCCAGAGTCAGCGTATGCGTGCTTCGAACGGTCTTGGTCGGTTTAGCGATCGATTAGGTCCGAGCGAAATCCGTATCGTTACAATTACACTTGTTAAATCTTGCAAACACTTTTCTCCACATGTTCATTTGTTTATGTAGATTAATACCACGTTTATCACCGCTCCTCCCCTTTAAATTTGTCTCGACCACTCCCTTTCTCTATTATCATTTTTACTAGTGAGTGGCCCGTACTTCGCACACGGGCAGTTGTTGGAATTATATTGTGAACTTCTATTACATTTTGAGTAGTTAGTTGAGCTGTTTAGTTAACGCGTTGGTTTGGAATTTAGGTGTATACTGATATTTTGTTACTAATTAGTTAGTTCAAGACAGTATTGTTTTATCAAACATGAACAAAAATTTAATTTGGATTTAGTAAGATTCCGTTTGAGCATAACGTTACTGGAGCATTTTTGAGGAGTATTTAAACATAGTATGAAGTTTAAATAGGTTTGCTTTTACGGCTTTAAGTAGTGTATGTAAGCTAAATACTAAAAATTGTGATTTTTAATTTAATTAATTAATTGTTCTGAAATGTAATATGATGAAGATTAATTAAAATTTTGTCAAAAATTATCCACTACGGAGTGCGGAGGATGACAACCGTAGGTGGGGATGTAGGCAATGACAACCTCCGACATTATAGGCTTTTTTTAATTCTTTGAAAAAACGTGCTAATCTTAACGTTTAAACAAACAACGCTGTGTTTGAAATAAATGAATATGACTATTTTGATACATCATATAGGAGAATAGGACGGTGTACATCAACAAATGTAGTATTTTATTGTAAGAACTGCACATTAGTGAGTGACTCATGTTAGGCACATGGACAATGATATTCCCTTTTTTTTCTAGTTTCCATATCAATGAATCAAGCATAGGTTACAACGACCCGAAATCCCCCTTATGGGAAATCACGGATTGTACTGAGGACAAGATGAATTAGAACACAAACAGAAGAACATTTCATTGTTAATTACAACAATTCCATCAGAATACAAGAATATTACAGAGTATGAATAAATATAATACAATAGAAAAATATCAGAGATTACAATAAATTACATAGCAGCAGAAAGACAATACAAAACACAATTGAAAGTAATACACGGATACAGAGCTTTCCGAGTATCGTTCCAGCTGTAAACCAGGATCCTGTGAATATAAATCTGCAAAACCAAAACTACTAGTTTCCCGTGTCAAAATATGGGCACCCGGAGTTTAGGTTAAAACAATAAACTCCAGGTCAGTCATGTGACTGGTGTGAGAACTAAAACAGTTATTTAAAGCTTTACTTTAAATCTGATATATCAAGGGACCACGTTGTATAACACGGAACAGGTTTCCTCCCAAGAATACCGGTGCATATAACAAAATAGTGCAATGCTTTTTGAAAAAATGAAGCTATTATAAGACCCAGGTCCCATCACACAATGCAACACAAGCTGGAGGATAGGGTTTTCCTTATAATAGCCAAAAATGCTTGGTACGTTAATAACAAATCATTTGATACTATTATGAGTGTATAGTGTCAAAACAATTTTAATCATAAATATCAATCATAGACGGCATGGGTACCATATATTATGTCGCCATACTAGGCTCTACAATCAAAACCGCAAATGTCACGTATTGGAAGTTGGGTTTCCATCTGTGAATCGAGGCAAAAGATAGTCCTCACCGATTCGAGACTCTCTAGCCCGAGCCTCAGGACCTAGACACAGGTGAGCCCTTGGATCGTCAGCGCCAGTCCACCGATGTGGATTAAAATGCTTGAACACTGCATTCCCCCACCCTTTGGGGCGTAAATGAGCCAAATGACTCCATCAGCTCCACATAGTCACCGATATATCCGAGGAGCCTCGCAATCCAACAACCACACAGGTGAAAATAATATAAATGTCAGGGCTGGTAGGTCACTGACACCACCCTAGCTAGTAGGAAATGCATGTCCTCCCTGATGTCCTGTCCCGTTTCTGGTTCACAACCGGGGTGTGAGGCTCGCGAATCAACGTTACATAAAGCTATGCCACACAGGCCGTGCTTTGATCATCAACCACAAGACTCTGCTTTTCAACGGAAGCCTTAATCATTTGCCACTTAGGCATACCATACATGCAATTCACTCCATGTGATTGATATCCATCAATATATAACCCCTGAGCTCGTACGTCTCAGAGAAGTGCGTTATGTAAGAGAATAAATTCTCGGCCACCAAACAGATTTATATTTAATAGAAATCAACACAAAGCAAAATCCAATGTCAGACACACAGCCCATACAAGTTCGTTTTGGGTCTGAACGAAACTGGAGGAACCTTATTCCTCGCATATCCATCGATCTCCAAGTGTGTCTGGACGTTCACCAACTGATTCCCTCCTCTAGGGTGTACAGCCCAATTAAGATCATCAGCAATCACCCAAACGATGTGAAGACCTCTGGTCTTCGACCACCGTCTTCATCCTCGACACATCTTCAAATCAGTTGTTCAGAATGGGATAAACCCAATCTTTCTGAATAACCCGCGTATATAATAAACAAGTGTTAATAAACACAACATATGCCTCATTCCAATTCAGAATATTCTTTTATTCAAATATTCTTATACTTTGGGAAAGATTCTCATTAATTTTATCAAAGATAAATGTAACACCTCGTATTTTCTGTGATCGTATAAGTAACAAATCAAAGAATAATTAAATTATAAAATAAGAATCAAGGGAAACGGGTTGCGCCATTGCGTTCGTCTCGAAATTCTGCTTGGAAACGAGTCCGAGTTTTCGAGAAGTGGTGTGACGACCCCAAACCCCGTACTGACGGAGGCAAGGGTAATCCTTGGAATATAACACATAAACAAATAAAAGCAGAACAAAAATAAATAAATACACCAGATAATGAGCAATAGAATACTGGATAAACGTAATCATTAGAGTTACACAGTATACAGGATCATACTTAGTACAAATACAGTTCAGCTATACATAAATGTCTACAGCGGAAAACAAACATAATGTACAATAGGAGCTGAACAGCATAAAAAGAGATAAATGATAGAATCCATCTTCAGCTCCAGCTATCCAGAGAAAGCCAGCAAAAACCTGAATACAAGGCTGCCCATGTAGAAAAAGGGGCACCCGAGTTTGAAAGTGAAACAAACTACGAGTCAGTCATGGGACTGGTATGAGAAATCTACTCAACACATTTTAGATATTGGCTAATCACAGGACCACGCCACTTTCGTGGAACGGGTTTACTCCATTGGATTGCCAGTGCTTTAAAACAAATCTTTCTTTTAAACATCGCAATGCTTTTTATAAAAATGAAGCCATTATAAGACTCAGTTCCCATCACACAATGCAAAGCAAACCGGAGGATAGAGTTTTTATCTTATAATGGCCAAAATATGCTTGATACGAATAAAACAAAAGCATTTGATATTATTACTAGTGTTTATATGTTTCAAAAACAATTTCTAATCATAAGTATCAATCATAGACATCATTAATGCCCCATACCACTATGTCGCCATATATAGGTATACAATCAAAACCGCACAGTCACGTATTTGGAAGATGGATTTCCGTCATGAACCAAGGCATAAGATAGTCCTTACCGAATTCGAGACTGTCTAGCCCGAGTCTCAGGCACAGCCGCAACCGTACCTTGGATCGTCAGGACCGGTCCACATGGAGTGGATTATAATGCCTGAACAATGTGTCTCTCCACCCTTTGGGGGCGTAAATGAGCCAATAAATGACTCCATCGGTCCCGGATCGACCGATATAACCGAGGCGCCTCGCAACAGTAACAACCACATAAGTCAAACTCGTCAGGGCGTGTAAAACCACTGATGCCACTTCTAGCTAGAAATAAAATGCACGTCCCCACTGAGGTCCTCTCCCGTTTCTGGTTCATACCGGGGTGTGAGGCTCGCGATTTCACGTTATACACAAAGCTACGCCACACAGGCGGTGCTTTGATCATCACCACAAGACTTTGCTTTTCAACGGAAGCCCTGATCACTGCATCTTAGCATGCCACACAGGAAATTCACACCGTGCAACTGATGGCTATCAATCACACAGAATAAATTCCAATGTCAGACACACTGTCCATTTGCAAGTCCGTTCTGGATCTGAACGAAACCGGAGGCACTATATACCTCGCAAACCCATCGATCACCACGTACGTCTGGACGATCACCACTCACTATCCATATTTCAGGATGCCTCCCAATCAGGACCTCGGTTACCATCCAAACGAGGTGAAGATCTTTGGTCTTCGACCACCGTCTTCATCTTCGATTTCTTATCGTCGATTCAGTTACTCAGAATGGGATAAACCCGATCTTTCTGAGCAACTCGCGTATATAATAAACAAGTGCTACACAAACACTACTACGCATCATTTCAATTCATTAGTCACTAACCGTCAATCAGTAAGGGAGCGATTTCCCAAATGTTAACCCCGAAGGCCGAAATCAACATCAGATCAATACCCAAGAAACCATTCGACTTAGCCAACCTTCAGTTAGTTTCTAAATTTCACATCCATATCGTTTATAATATTTTATAACGATTTATCACTATTTTTATTTATTTTAAAATAGCCAATTTATTCAAAACGACGCTTCGGGCCATAACGCGGTCGTGGCGCTATTTTTCTTTAGATTTGATTTACACATATCTGAAAATTTAACCGTTGGATCTTCAAAAAATTTACATCATTAGAAAGATCTTTTCAAAACGAATCCAACGGTTCCCGTTTCGGGAAAATCCGAAGGTCGGATCTCCCGGTATAATCGTTTGAAGTTTCGATTTCAAAATACGAACTGCAGCGTCGATATTCGATTTAATATAATTATATATATACATATATATATATAATCGATTCTGGCGCTGTTTTTCTTCAGATTTGAATTAAACATTTCAGACAATCCGACCGTTGGATTTTTACCAAGTTGGTGTCGTTGGAAAGATATTTCCAAAGCGAACCCAACGGTAGCTTCAACACCCCGTAATTCGGTTAATATTAATATTCACAAATTAAAGAATAACTAATCTCAGACGTGAGAATTGTGGGAAATGGGTTACGCCATTGTGTTCGTCTCGGAATTCTGGTTGAAATAGAGTCCGAGTTTGCGTGAATTGGACTTCGTATGAAGAAGTTATGGCCATCGGAAGTTTCAAAAAATTCAAAACAGCTCGTAGGAAAATTTAAAAATTCAAACTGGAAGTGCAGAAGCGGGCTGGGCGGGAAAATTCCCACCCAGGCAGGTCGACTGGGGAGTCGACACTAGTGTCAACCTCCACCCCCCTAGGTCGTCTATAGTATCGACCTGGGTGTCGACCTATCCAGGCGGCTAGGGTTTTGACTGAGCCCAATCTTGAGCTTCTGATTGTGTTTAGGGCTGAGTTGGCAAATTTAACGGTTTAGTTTAGTTCTGAATTGATCTGACGGTCTAAATAAACCCTAAACTCTATAAATACCTAGGTAGTCTCTCACTCTAAACTCACATGAAAATAAGAATAGCCACCGTCATACCGCCGCCATGGAACTCAGTATAGCCGCCGCCAACTAAGAAGGAAGAAAAGCTAATCAAAATCCTAATTCTACTCAACTCTAAAGCAAATCAAGACTCTCTTTCTTCTCTAAATTGTGAGTATGATGACCTTAACAAGATTATTGTTAAGCTAATTAGATTAAGTCATGAATGGGTTATAAGTGAATGATGTGGATTATCATATATGCTGTTGTAAACCTTATGCTATCATGTATGTTGTGAATCCTATGCTATGTGATAATGATATCCTAGTTCATACATAAATTTGGGTTATGATCATATCATGTAAATTGTGACATTTAACAAGTTGACACCTTTAGATCCTTAACATGTGCAGTTTATGCAAGTTTCGCCCCTATTATGATTAGATTCATTGTAATTGTCTATATGTTGTGATAATTTATCTTTGTGCTATGAGTTAGACTATTCGAGTCTAACGTATATTCTGCGTGAATAAGCGAACGTATAAACGTGGGGTAGGGGTAATATTAAGGATTTAATATTAAGAAGTTGGGGTGCAATTGATATGATTTTGCATGCCATGAGTGGATGGCCATAATTGAGTCAATTATGGACATCATTAAAAATGGAATTAATTAATAATTTGAATAGGGAATTATTAAAACTGGGGTAAAAGATTGAAAGTGTCAATCAATGCTTAGGACACGAGGTTGGACTCGTTTTTGACGTAAACCTGCCCGGACCCGCCCGGCAAATCCAGTGGTCACAAATGTCAGCCCAATGTGAGAGGTCCTAGGTCTAAACTAAAGTATAACAGTTGTAAAGACACGAGGTTAGACTCTTTTATGGTGTAAGACTGCCCGGACCCTCCCGACAAATCCAGCTGCCATAAATGCCAGTCTAATGTGAGAGGTCTTTATGAGGTTATGGCCTGAATGAATTAAGAAATACTTAACCAGATAAACATGTAAGGTGGGACATGGGGGTTAAGTAGGTGCCTTGGGTGGCATGAGGAATCTAGTGGGTGCCCTTAGTGGCATGTGAAATACGATTAGTAAGACTTAACCAAATACACATGTAAATGAACATGACTAAGAGGGTTAAGTGGGATATACTAGTGATGACAAGCTTAGGTGGGTAGCTTGTGGGGGCCAATTTCAACCAGTATCCCAAACGTATCTATGTGGGCTCGACCCAAGTCGAGGACGGGACACGCATACTGGGCTTGACTATAAGAGGCCAAAACGGGGTAGCGGTGGCAACGCAAGTCCAACGGGTTTCATATGCGTGTGTGGACCCGGGCTGGTAGGTAAGACGTTGTTGCATCATGTAGGTATAAGCCGTGCATTCTCCAGTTGTATCGGATTGCCACTTTAGGGGAGTGATACACCCCACTGTGGGGCCAGCACGGGTATCTACGGGTAGGGAGCCGATCGAAAGTGGGTAGTGGGGTACACCTAGTGGAGATAGGGGCAGACGGCACCTATGTAGTCAGCTAGGGGTACGCAAGGCTATTTATATAGTTTCTGTGTGAAGCAAGTGGGATCAACCTTTAGGGTGACTGGTGTGGTGCAGTGTAGTAAGTGGTGTGGTGCAGTGAAGTAATTGGTGGGGTGCAGTGTAGTAATTATTCATTAGTAATTAGGTGTGCCTTTAACGTTATCTTTAACATTATCTTTATCTGCTCATTCCATACCCAATAGTTCATAGACATTTCCTTGTTTTCCAGTTTATGCCTTAGTCTAGTTATTTTGATGATAGTATTGTTATAATTATCATACTCGACAGACTTTATGTCTGACCCCCTCCATTTCTATCCTTTTTCCCCCTCCAGGTCCTCAGGTTGGGCCCAGCTCTAGTGGAGTTTGATTGGACTGCTTTATCTCTCTTGGAAAGCTTGGACCGTTGAAGTAAAGTTCAGCTTGTTATCTTCTTTAATGGCTATTTGTGTAATGGGGTTATGTATTTTGTTTTAAAAGATGGATATTGTACTTGACTCTGATTATGGTTTTATGATGTGACAAACATGTTTAATTTCCGCTACAATAAAATGAAGTTTTAGATTTCCAAGTACTACTTATTATCTGTCTTGTTGTAATTTTTCTGTTCTATATCCACTTAAAACCTCCATGGAAGTTAATGCATTCCCTTTGTGAGTGACATTAATGGACGTGGGGTGTTACAGTTGCGGTTTCGGGAAAATCCGATGGTCGGATTTCCCGCACTAATCGTTTGAAATCACGGTTTCAAAATACGAACTGCAGCCTCGTTATTCGATATATTTCAATTCTATTTATGTATATATATATATATATATCAATTCTTCGATTTCAAAACTATATGATTTTCATACCTTTGATAAAAATGATATTTTTATCTAACTGTTTTCTATTTCAACACTTCACTATTTTAACAATTCATGTATGTAATAAAAATGTGATTTTCAATGTAAAACAATTTATTTCAAAACTAGACTATTTTATATAGTTAATGTAGGGGATAAAAATAGGATTTTTTAATTATAAACAATTTCTTTCAAAATATGAATACCATTCAACTCATGAATTTCAGTTCAACGAATGAATCTCGATTCAACACATGAAGGTTTTCTATAGTTTATATATATAGATATAAAGGTGATTTTTATATTTAAAACACGAATACCATTCAACACATGAATTTCAATTCAACGAATGAATTTCGATTCAACACATGAAGGTTTTCTATAGTTTATATATATAGGTAAAAATGTGATTTTTATATTTAAAACACGAATACCATTCAACACATGAATTTCAATTCAACGAATGAATTTCGATTCAACACATGAAGGTTTTCTATAGTTTATTTACATATAGGTAAAAATGTGATTTTTATATTTAAAACACGAATACCATTCAACACATGAATTTCAATTCAACGAATGAATTTCGATTCAACACATGAAGGTTTTCCATAGTTTATATATATATAGGTAAAAATGTGATTTTTATATTTAAAACACGAGTACCATTCAACACATGAATTTCAATTCAACGAATGAATTTCGATTCAATGCGTGAAGGTTTTCTATAGTTTATATATATAGGAAGAAATGTGATTTTTATATTTAAAACACGAATACCATTCAACACATGAATTTCAATTCAACGAATGAATTTCGATTCAACACATGAAGGTTTTCTATAGTTTATATATATAGGTAAAAATGTGATTTTTATATTTAAAACACGAATACCATTCAACACATGAATATGATTCAACGAACGAATTTCTATTCAACACATGAAGGTTTTCTATTCAACAGGCGAATATAATTTCAACACAGGAAAATAATTCTAACACATGAATATTATTCAAAATTTCGGCAGCATAACGGCAGGGTAGTTAAAACCGGGATCGTCCCTAGTACGGCTCCTCGCTCTACCTTAAAGCCTCGCAGCTTTTTACAATGGGGAATCATGCATCTAGTTCGCACGCAGGCGGCATGTATATTTTTTTCATTTCCACTAACTAATCCTATGTGGTTTCAACCAAATATTTCTCAACTACAAACGGGTATTTTTCAACCACAATCAATCAATTCCAACCACAAACAATTTCAATCAACCATTCGCTATCAATCAATTTTCACACCAATCACAACCAATAAATATCGTCCATGGTTTGTGGACGAGGGGCATATATATATATATATATATAGCATTTCACTTCTATTTCAACACATATATAATTTTTACAACGCATATAAAACTTATACATCGAACGTACAACTTATACAACGCTTATACAAGAGGTGTGTAACGCTTATATAACTCATACATCGACTATATAATTTATACATCGTCGTTTTCCATATCGTTTATAAATTAGAAATCTCACATTGGGTTTTACTCCACCAAAAATAGCAGATGGCTCAGAAAAATATGCGGTCTCTTCTAGAATGTAGAAGACGTCCACACGGTGACGATGTTTCCGGTTTCATCAAATATCGTCAAAACACTAATAAGATATGATTTGTCAAAGTTTTGCAACACTTAAAAGTGTTATTTTCATTTCAGAAATTTCAAAGCTGATACCTTTGCCAAACCTTCGAAACTAGGTTTAAATTTTACGATCGATTTATGAATTATTATCACGATCAGAAGCTGCAACGTCGAAGAGCTTCGAACAGGGTCTCCAGCGCCTGTGGTGGCACCCAACTCGGTGGTCTCTATGATGCTCGGCGGCGCTCCAAAGACGATGACTTCCTCGCTGAAATTCGACGCAAATACCAGACTATTTCAGACGAGGGTTGGATGGATTGAAAGAGGAGGGGAAGACGACCAGAAAAGTCAACTGGAGGGGGCGGTGAAAACGCTGGTGGCGGCGGCGATCTGGCCTGGAAGTTCTGAGTGGGTTTCCGTCGTTCGTTCGATAGGGGTTTGACCGATTTTCAGATGTGAGAGAAAATAGGGGTTTGACCTATTATAATTAAAATTTTAAATTCCAAAAATATCCTTTTGAAAAAACGAACACCAATTTCAACCTAACGACTAATTTCGGACACAATGGGATATGTTTCGTTGGCCAATTCGACTGTTACAGTCAGTTATTTTTCAAATTAAAGTATAAAACATTTAATATTCAATTTGAACGTACATTTCAATTTGCCAGGGCCACAAACTGAATCGAAAGATTCCAGAAAAATAAATCTAGCTTTGTTCTGACGATACGGTCCCAACAAAACCAGTTTCGTCGAATTCTGAGATCGTATGCCAAATGTCCATTTTCAGGTCGACCCATTTTACCAGAAATTGACCAATCACATTTTCTTTTGCCCTGCTCACATACTAGCTTCAAAATTTATGAAATTTGAAACCTAGCAATAGTTTGACATCTCGAATCCAACAAAAGTGGTTTCGTCGAATTCTGAGGTCGTATGCAATATGGCCATTTTCACGAGCTATATTATTTCTATAACGACCTTTCTGAAAATTCATTTGGCCATAACTTTTGCTTTCCGCCATGAAACTTCGATTTTTCAGATTAGTTAGAAAGATATTCACTAACAGATTTAAATATTTTTGGTTTCACTTAAATCCGTTTTGTTTTGCACCTGGTACAATCAGTTAAAGTTTGAATTCAAATTTTGAAACTACCGCGCCATTTCAGGCCTTGTTTATAATTGAATTAATTGTATTCGTTTTCATACTTCGATTCAAACTCACTTTTCATTGCTATTATTTAAAATATTTAAAATCCACTAAAATAGCCAATTTAAAAATTTTAAATTGGTTCAGATTTTCCGGGTCGTTACGATCTCCCCCACTTAAAACTTTTCGTCCCCGAAAAGGAACAAAGTCGAAAGTGGTTTGATTAATCAACTCTACGTTCAATCTGCCTTCCATTCTCCAACTTTTCAGTTTTTTAGAATTTTCAAATTCTTCATAAATTTGGCTAACACCCGGAATTTTCAAAAAATTTCGCCATAACCTCCTTTGTACGGGGAGAGGTTTGGAAATTTATTAGACCGTATTAGGTACCCAATAAATCCTAATAAGCATACATATATTTATAGTGATATATTCTGGTGTTTACAAGGGAGCGTGTATAGATAATAACTCCAGAGAATAAATTCTCATCACCCTGTCAAAGCCTGAGGGAGTGTGTATTTTAATTGCTCCAGAGGGTAAATCCTCGTCACCTCGTCCCGTGTGGTAAATAAATAGTCCATGTGCCGTATCTAATGACTAGAGAGACGTGATTATTATCAACTCCAGACCCGTGTGGGGTTTTTATTAATCTGGCAATTTATCGTTACAATTTTATATGGTCATATCAGTCATCTGTTCAACCTGTAAAATATAGTCATCGCCATACAAGCCTCTCGCTCGTATGGTAAATCTTCCACCTCGTCACACAAGCTCCAAATGCTTATGTGGTATATGATGAAGTATGCCTATCTTCCAGAAGTATGCCACGTAATGTAGTTCAAAATTAATTGTTACTATCCTATGGCGATGTTTATTATTACACACAGAACAACCAGCACTCCGCATCCAATGGCATTCACAGGAGTTGATATAATAATATTTCGCATCCAACTCATTAAGGTTTACCTATTTGTCGGGCACGCAAATAAATTCTTTACTCAACATCTATTCCAATTACCTGTTCAAACATATATAATGCACATGTATATATTTCTATCTATTTTTAAAACAGTTCAATGCATGATTTAATCGAATAAATTCTACCATTCATTCTATTATTGATTAAATTAACTATCATTTTAATAATTTAATTAATCAAATCTACTATCACACAACACAAACAACAATCAAATTGTCTTTAACTTTTCAAAAATATATCTTTTATATATTCAAAAATTATATTTCTAAAACCAGACTTTATATATAATCACAAATACATTATTTAATAACTTATAACTCTTGACTCGTTCTAGGGCACTTCTGACACCATCTCTAACGAGTTGTTCCGATTCTGCTATACTCTTACTAGGATATTGCTGATCCTAGCTGTAATGAGTTACTCGTCCTAGAACACTACTGGTTCTATTTCTGACGAGTTCGTTAATATGTTATATTCCAGAACTAAGCTTAACCAAAGCTCTGATACCACGATGTGACGACCCCAGACCCCGTACTGACGGAGGCAAGGGTAATCCTTGGAATATAACACACAAACAGATAAAAGCAGAACGGAAATAAATAAATACACCAGATAATGAACAATAGAATACTGGATAAACGTAATCATTAGGGTTACACAGTATACAGGATCATACTTAGTACAAATACAGTTCAGCTATACATAAATGTCTACAGCGGAAAACAAACATAATGTACAATAGGAGTTGAACAGCATAAAAAGAGATAAATGATAGAATCCATCTTCAGCTCCAGCTATCCAGAGAAAGCCAGCTAAAACCTGAATACAAGGCTGCCCGTGTAGAAAAAGGGGCACCCGAGTTTGAAAGTGAAACAAACTACGAGTCAGTCATGGGACTGGTATGAGAAATCTACTCAACACATTTTAGATATTGGCTAATCACAGGACCACGCCACTTTCGTGGAACGGGTTTACTCCATCGGATTGCCAGTGCTTTAAAACAAATCTTTCTTTTAAACATCGCAATGCTTTTTATAAAAATGAAGTCATTATAAGACTCAGTTCCCATCACACAATGCAACGCAAACGAGAGGATAGAGTTTTTACCTTATAATGGCCAAAATATGCTTGATACGAATAAAACAAAAGCATTTGATATTATTACTAGTGTTTATATGTTTCAAAAACAATTTCTAATCATAAGTATCAATCATAGACGGCATTAATGCCCCATACCACTATGTCGCCATATATAGGTATACAATCAAAACCGCACAGTCACGTATTTGGAAGTTGGATTTCCGTCATGAACCAAGGCAAAAGATAGTCCTTACCGAATTCGAGACTGTCTAGCCCGAGTCTCAGGCACAGCCGCAAACGTACCTTGGATCGTCAGGGCTGGTCCACACGGAGTGGATTATAATGCCTGAACAATGCGTCTCTCCGCCCTTTGGGGCGTAAATGGGCCAACAAATGACTCCATTGGTCCTGGATCAACCGATATAACCGAGGCGCCTCGCAACAGTAACAACCACATAAGTCAAACTCGTCAGGGCGTGTAAAACCACTGATGCCACTTCTAGCTAGAAAGAAAACGCACGTCCCCCCTGAGGTCCTCTCCCGTTTCTGGTTCATACCGGGGTGTGAGGCTCGTGATTTCACGTTATACACAAAGCTACGCCACATAGGCGGTGCTTTGATCATCACCACAAGACTTTGCTTTTCAACAGAAGCCTTGATCACTGCATCTTAGCATGCCACACAGGCAATTCACACCGTGCAACTGATGGCTATCAATCACACAGAATAAATTCCAATGTCAAACACACTGTCCATTTGCAAGTCCGTTCTGGGTCTGAACGAAACCGGAGGCACTATATACCTCGCAAACCCATCGATCACCACGTACGTCTGGACGATCACCACTCATTATCCATATTTCAGGATGCCTCCCAATCAGGACCTCGGTTACCATCCAAACGAGGTGAAGATCTCCGGTCTTCGACCACCGTCTTCATCTTCGATTTCTTATCGTCGATTCAGTTATTCAGAATGGGATAAACCCGGTATTTCTGAGCAACTCACGTATATAATAAACAAGTGCTACACAAACACTACTACGCATCACTTCAATTCATTAGTCACTAACCGTCAATCAGTAAGAGAGCGATTTCCCAAATATTAACCCCGAAGGCCGAAACCAACATCAGATCAATACCCAAGAAACCATTCGACTTAGCCAACCTTCAGTTAGTTTCTAAATTTCACATCCATATCGTTTATAATATTTTATAACGATTTATCTCTATTTTTATTTATTTTAAAATAGCCAATTTATTCAAAACGACGCTTCGGGCCATAACGCGGCCGTGGCGCTATTTTTCTTCAGATTGGATTTACACATATCTGAAAATCTGAACATTGGATCTTCACAAAATTTACATCATTAGGAAGATCTTTCCAAAACGAATCCAATGGTTCCAGTTTTGGGAAAATCCGACGGTCGGATCTCCCGGTATAATCGTTTGATGTTTCGATTTCAAAATGTGAACTGCAGCGTCATTATTCGATTTAATATAATTATATATATATATATATAATCGATTCTGGCGCTGTTTTTCTTCAGATTTGAATTAAACATTCCAGACAATCCAACCGTTGGATTTTTGCAAAGTTGGTGCCGTTGGAAAGATATTTCCAAAGCGAACCCAACGGTTGCGGTTTCGGGAAAATCTGATGGTCGGATTTCCCGCACTAATCGTTTGAAATCACGGTTTCAAAATACGAACTACAGCTTCGTTGTTCGATATATTTCAATTCTATTTATATATATATATTGATTCTTCGATTTCAAAACTATATGATTTTCATACCTTTGATAAAAATGATATTTTTATCTAACTGTTTTCTATTTCAACACTTCACTATTTTTCACAATTCATGTATGTAATAAAAATGAGATTTTCAATGTAAAACAATTTATTTCAAAACTAGACTATTTTATATAGTTAATGTAGGAGATAAAAATAGGATTTTTTAATTATAAAACAATTTCTTTCAAAATATGAATACCATTCAACACATGAATTTCAATTCAACGAATGAATCTCGATTCAACACATGAAGGTTTTCTATAGTTTATATATATAGGTAAAAAGGGGATTTTTATATTTAAAACACGAATACCATTCAACACATGAATTTCAATTCAACGAATGAATTTCGATTCAACACATGAAGGTTTTCTATAGTTTATATATATAGGTAAAAATGCGATTTTTATATTTAAAACACGAATACCATTCAACACATGAATTTCAATTCAACGAATGAATTTCGATTCAACACATGAAGGTTTTCTATAGTTTATATATATAGTTAAAAATGTGATTTTTATATTTAAAACACGAATACCATTCAACACATGAATTTCAATTCAACGAATGAATTTTGATTCAACACATGAAGGTTTTCTATAGTTTATATATATTGGTAAAAATGTGATTTTTATATTTAAAACACGAATACCATTCAACACATGAATTTTAATTCAACGAATGAATTTCGATTCAACACATGAAGGTTTTCTATAGTTTATATATATAGGTAAAAATGTGATTTTTATATTCAAAACACGAATACCATTCAACACATGAATATGATTCAACGAATGAATTTCTATTCAACACATGAAGGTTTTCTATTCAAAAGGCGAATATAATTTCAACACAGGAAAATAATTCTAACACATGAATATTATTCAAAATTTCGGCAGCATAACGGCAGGATAGTTAAAACCGGGACCGTCCCTAGTACGGCTCCTCGCTCTACCTTAAAGCCTCGCAGCTTTTGACAATGGGGAATCATGCATCTAGTTCGCACGTAGGCGGCATGTATATTTTTTCATTTCCACAAACTAATCCTATGTGGTTTCAACCAAATATTTCTCAACCACAAACGGGTATTTTTCAACCACAATCAATCAATTCCAACCACAAACAATTTCAATCAACCATTCGCTATCAATCAATTTTCACACCAATCACAACCAATAAATGTCGTCCATGGTTTGTGGACGAGGGGCGTATATATATATATATATATATATATATATATATATATATATATATATATATATATATACATAGCATTTCACTTCTATTTCAACACATATATAATTTTTACAACGCATATATAACTTATACATCGAACGTACAACTTATACAACGCTTATACAAGAGGTGTATAACGCTTATATAACTCATACATCGACTATATAATTTATACATCGTCGTTTTCCATATCGTTTATAAATTAGAAATCTCACATTGGGTTCCACTCCGCCAAAAATAGCAGAAGGCTCAGAAAAATATGCGGTCTCTTCTAGAATGTAGAAGACGTCCACACGGCCACGATGTTTCCCGTTTCATCGAATTTCGTCAACACACTAAAAAGATATGATTTTTCAAAGTTTTGCAACACTTAAAAGTGTTATTTTCATTTCAGAAATTTCAAAGCTGATACCTTTGCCAATCCTTCGAAACTAGGTTTAAATTTTACGATCGATCCGTGAAGTATTATCACGATCAGAAGCTGCAACGTCGGAGAGCTTCGAACAGGGTCTCCAACGCCTGTGGTGGCACCCAACTCGGTGGTCTCTACGATGCTTGGCGGCGCTCCAAAGACGATGACTTCCTCGTTGAAATTCGACGCAAATACCAGACTATTTCAGACGAGGGTTGGATGGATTGAAAGAGGAGGGGAAGACGAACAGAAAAGTCAACTGGAAGGGGCGGTGAAAACGCTTGTGGCGGCGGCGATCTGGCCTGGAAGTTCTGAGTGGGTTTCCGTCGTTCGTTCGATAGGGGTTTGACCGATTTTTAGATGTGAGAGAAAATAGGGGTTTGACCTATTATAATTAAAATTTTAAATTCCAAAAATACCCTTTTGAACAAACGAATACCAATTTCAACCCAACGACTGTCGCCCCAAGCTAAATACCCCCATTCCGGACATAATGGGATATGTTTCGTTGGCCAATTCGACTGTTACAGTCAGTTATTTTTCAAATTAAAGTATAAAACATTTAATATTCAATTTGAATGTACATTTCAATTTGCCAAGGCCACAAACTGAATCGAAAAATTCCAGAAAAATAAATCTAGCTTTGTTCTGACGATATGGTCCCAACAAAATGAGACGACCCGAAATCCCGTTCAAACGGAGACAAGGGTTATCTTTGGAATATAACACAGAAACAGATAATAGCAGAACAAAATTAAATAAATACACTAGATAATGAACAATAGAATATGCTGGATAAAAGTAATCATCAGAGTTACACAGTATACAGGATCTTACTTAGTACAAATACAGTTCAGCTATACATAAATGTCTACAGCGGAAATAAACAAAATATGTACAATAGGAGCTGAACAACATAAAAAGAGATAAATGATAGAATCCTTCTTCAGCTCCAGCTATCCAGAAAGAACCAGCCAAACCTAAATACAAGGCTGCCCGTGTAGAAAAAGGGGCACCCGAGTTTGAGAGTGAAACAAATTACGAGTCAGTCATGGGACTGGTATGAGAAATCTACTCAACACATATATAAAATGGCTAATCACAGGACCACGCCACTTTCGTGGAACGGGTTTACTCCATTGGATTGCCAGTGCTTTAAATGTAACGACCCAGAAAATCTGAACCAATTTAAAATTTTTAAATTGGCTAAAATAATGGATTTTAAATATTTAAAATAAATATTTTAAATAATGGCGATGAAAACTGAGTTTGAATCGACATTTGAAAACGAATATAATTAATTATAATTATATATAGAATTGAAAATAGCGCGGTAGTTCGATAATTCGATTTCAAACTTCAATTGAATATACCGGGTGCAAAACAATCGGGATTTTAGTGAAACCAAAAACATTAGAATCAAATTGATAATATCTTTCCAACGAATCTGACCAATCGAAATTTGATAGCGGGGATCAAAAGATATGTCCAGTTGAAAATTCTGAATAGTCGCTATGGAATTCAGGCCCTTAAAAATGGACATTTTGCAAATGACCTCGGATTTCGACGAAACCACTTTTGTTAGATCCGTAGTGTCAAGTTATTGTTAGGTTTCAAATTTCATAATTTTTCGAATCAATATGTGAGCGTGGCAAAGGAAAACGCGTTTGACCAGTTTCTGTTGATTTTAATCGACTGGAAATTGGCCATTTTTCCAACGGCCTCAGAATTTGACGAAACTAGTTTTGTTAGGACTGTATCGTCAATACGAAGCTAGAAAATATTTTTCTGGAATTTTTCTAGTTAGTATGTGACCCCGGTAATTTGAAATGTGCGTTTAAGATTCAATATAGTGATTTAAATGAAAATTCAAAAGGAAACTGATTGTAACGATCAAATCAGCTTGCGATACATATCCCATTGTGTTCAGAATGGGGGTAAAACGCTATGGGCGACAGGCGGTGGGCCTCGTTTCGAGGTCGTGGGTAAAAGTCAACTTTATGCAATTAAATTAATTAATAAAATAAAAAAATATATTATATATCCCCCCCCTTTTTATCTCCCTTTCTGCCCCCCCCCCCCCCCCCCCGATTCATTAGAAAAAAAAAAAGAAATGAAGAAGAACGGAGCAGCAGCAGCTCCACCGAAGCTCTGCCCTAGGCGCCGCCGACGCCCAAACTCCGCCACCCCTAGCATCGCTCAGCGCCACTCTCTCCTCCGCTTCACTCTCCCTCCTCCGCTTCGCAGGACCCACGAGCCCCCCCTTAAGCATCGCGACACCCGATCAACGACCCCAACCCCCACCGCCTGCCACCACCGGCGAACCCCGAGCGCCACCCTCGAGAAGCCCTCCGTCGATCTGCGAAACCCCCCCCCTCTGTAAGTTTTTTTTTGTTTTGTTAATTTGTTTTTATGTATTTAAAAACTGATTTGTTTAAAAGTAAAACTGATTTTGTTTAAAAGAAAAAAACTGATTTTAAAGAAGTTAAAACTGATTTTTTTTACAGATTTAAAAACTGATTTTTTTATTTAAAAACTTTAAATAGGAAAAAGGTTTAAGCTTTAAAATAGAAAAGGTTTAAACTTTAGATAGAAAAAGGTTTAATCTTTTTAAAGAAAAAATTTGAACTTGAAAAAAATAATAAAGATCATATTTTCAAAATAGAAAAGACGGAATTTTTATTAAGTAGAAGAAGTAAGATATGATTTTTATATTTTTAAAGTGATAAAAATATAATTTTTACAGCATAGGAATATTAAAAATATAATCTTTATTTTTGAAAAGGCGGAATCTATATTTTTGAAATTCGATTTTTACATATTGAATAACATAGTGAAAATTCGATTTTTACATATGTAGAGAATACGGGCAACGAAAGCGACAAAAAGGCGAGATTAGCGAAGATTTCTCTAAAGGAAGAGTCGTAGTAGTTGGATAGTTATTGGTGAGATTTCTGATTTAAAAATTATATATATGTGTTGGAAATGAAAGTGAATTGCTATATATAAATATCTATATATATATACGCCCCTCGTCCACAAACCATGGACGATATTTATTGGTTGAAATTGTTGTGAAAATTGATTGATAACGAATGATTGTTTGGGATTGTTTGTGATTGATATTGGTTGATTGTGGTTGAAAAATACCCGTTTGTGATTGAGAAATATTTGGTTGAAACCACATAGGATTAGTTTGTGGAAATGAAATAAATATATACATGCCGCCTGCGTGCGAACTAGATGCATGATCCCCATTGTCAAAAACCGCGAGGTTTTAAGGTAGAGCGAGGAGCCGTACTAGGGACGGTCCCGGTTTTAACTACCCTGCCGTTATACTGCCGAAATTTTGAATAATATTCGTGTGTTTGAATTATTTTCATATGCTTAAACTATATTTATTCATTGTATAGAAAACATTCATGTGTTGAATTGATATTCATTCGTTGATTAGAAATTCATGTGTTGAATGGTATTCATATTTTGAAATAAATTGTTTGATAACAAAAATCACATTTTTATCTATATATAGAAACTATAGAAAACATTCATGTGTTGAATTGATATTCATTCGTTGATTAGAAATTCATGTGTTGAATGGTATTCATATTTTGAAATAAATTGTTTGATAATGAAAATCACCTTTTATCGACTATATGAACTGTGAAAAATAATCTCGTTTTAAAAGAAATTGTTTTATGATAAAAATCCCATTTTTATCACCAACATGAACTATATAGAAAAATAATGTTTAGAAATGAATTGTTTTACAATAAAAATCACATTTTTATTGTATGCATAAATCGTTGAAATGTGAAGTGTTAAAAATAGCCACTTGTTCAAAATAAACATATATGAGTTGAAATATTCATTAATTAGCTAATGAAATGATTTGCACCTATTTATGTAACATTAGAATGAATGGTGTTTTTAAACCAATTGGAAATCAAATATGAAGTTGAATAGAAAAGGATAAATGATAAGAACTGTATATATATGTACATGCATATTTATTGAACAGGTTATAGCAAAGGGGCTAGAGAAGAGGAATAAAATTTTGTGCCCGACAAATAGGTACACATTTACTGTTTTGTTTGGGTGATGATTTTATGAGCCTGTTGGCTAGCCGCTTGGCTTTTTCTTTTTCTTTTTGAGATTAGAAGGACCGGGAAAGCTATTTGCGATTTCCCGATGCTCCCGGTGCAGGGGAGGTTATGGCGAAATTTTCCAAAATTTTAAGGTGTTAGAAAAATATTTGAAGTAAACGATATGGAAATCATAGAATGAACTATATTTATATAAATATATAAATATAAATAAAATTAAAACGAAACAAAGCCGTGCAGTTCGTATTTTGAAACCATGATTTCAAACAACTAGTACGGGGAATCCGACCATTGGATTTTCCCGAAACCACAACCGTCGGGTTCGCCTTGGAAAAATCTTTCCAACGGCACCAACTTTGTAAAGATCCAACGGTTGGATTGTCTGGAATGTTTAATTCAAATCTGAAGAAAAACAGCGCCAGAAGCGATTATATTTATATATAAATATAAATATAATTTTAATTAATCGAATAGCGACGCTGCAGTTCGTATTTTGAAATCGAAACTTCAAACGATTGTACCGGGAGATCCGACCGTCGGATTTTCCCGAAACTGGAACCGTTGGATTCGTTTTGAAAAGGCCTTTCTAATGATGTAAATTTTATGAAGATCCAACGGTTAGATTTTCAGATATGTGTAAATCAAATCTGAAGAAAAACAGCGCCACGGCCGCCTTATGGCCCGAAGCGTCGTTTTGAATAAATTAGCTATTTTAAAAATAGCGATAAATTGTTATAAAATATCATAAGCGATATGGAATGGAAATAAACTGAATTTGCTCGATTTATGTTGTATTTGATGGTTGAATGTGTTTGGTGTGAAAATTACATTAAAGAACAATATTGGTGTTGTCGAATAATTTAACCATTGAAATAAATCGATTTGAAATTCTAAATATACGTGAATTATTTGAAAAGGCCGAGTTAATCCTCATTTCGAATAATTGACCGACGATTGAAATTCGAAGATGAAGATGGTGGTCGAAGACCGGAGATCTTCACCTCGTTTGGATGGTAACCGAGGTCCTGATTGGGAGGCATCCCGAAATATGGATAATGAGTGGTGATCGTCCAGACGTACGTGGTGATCGATGGGTTTGCGAGGTATTTAATGCCTCCGGTTTCGTTCAGACCCAGAACAGACTTGTAAATGGACTGTGTGTCTGACATTGGAGTTTATTCTGTGTTGATTGATTTCTGTTAAATATACATCTGTTTGGCGGCGGAGAATTTATTCTTTTGCTTAACGCCCTTCTCTGAGACGCACGAGCTCAGAGGTTGTATATCGATGGACATCAGTCGCATGGCATGAATTGCCTGTGTGGCATGCTAAGATGCAGTGATCAGGGCTTCTGTTGAAAAGCAAAGTCTTGTGGTGATGATCAAAGCACCGCCTGTGTGGCGTAGCTTTGTGTATAACGTGAATTCGCGAGCCTCACACCCCGGTATGAACCTAAAACGGGAGAAGGACCTCAGGGAGGGCATGCGTTTCTTTCTAGCTATGGTGGTGTCAGTGACCTACCAGCCCTGACATTTATATACTTTTCACCTATGTGGTTGTTGCTGTTGCGAGGCGCCTCGGTTTGATCGGACGATCCGGGTCCGATGGAAAGGCTTGACAGAGTACTTGCCTGAGGGGCGGGCTAGAGCGTCTCGAATTCGGTAAGGACTATCTTTTGCCTTGGTTCATGGCGGAAATCCAATTTCCAAATACGACATCGTGCGGTTTTGATTGTATATATATATATATATGGCGACATGATATATGGTACCCATGCCGTCTATGATTGATAGTTATGATTTGAAATTGTTTTTAAAACATATAAACACTAGCAATAATATCAAATGCCTTTGTTTTATTCGTATCAAGCATAATTTAGCCGTTATAAGGTAAAAACTCTATCCTCCGGTTTGCATTGCATTGTGTGATGGGAACTGAGTCTTATAACGGTTTCATTTTTATAAAAAGCATAGCGTTGTTTAAAAAGAAAGATTTGTTTTAAAGCACTGGCAGTCCAATGGAGTAAACCCGTTCCACGAAAGTGGCGTGGTCCTGTGATTTGCCAAATTATATAGGTGTTGAGTAGATTTCTCATACCAGTCCCATGACTGACTCGTAGTTTGTTTCACTTTCAAACTCGGGTGCCCCTTTTTCTACACAGGCAGCCTTGTATTCAGGTTTAGCTGGTTCTTTCTGGATAGCTGGAGCTGAAGATGGATTCTATCATTTATTTCTTTTATGCTGTTCAGCTCCTATTGTACATATTTTGTTTATTTCCGCTGTAGACATTTATGTATAGCTGAACTGTATTTGTACTAAGTAAGATCCTGTATACTGTGTAACTCTGATGATTACTTTTATCCAGTATATTTTGTTGTTCATTATCTGGTGTATTTATTAAATTTTGTTCTGCTATTATCTGTTTCTGTGTTATATTCCAAAGATAGCCCTGTTTCCGTGAGAACGGGATTTCGGGTCGTCTCATTAAAACAAATCTTTCTTTTAAACATCGCTATGCTTTTATAAAAATGAAACCGTTATAAGACTCAGTTCCCATCACACAATGCAACGCAAACCGGAGGATAGAGTTTTACCTTATAACGGTCAAAATATGCTTGATACGAACAAAACAAAGGCATTTGATATTATTGCTAGTGTTTATATGTTTTGAAAACAATTTCAAATCATAACTATCAATCATAGACGGCATGGGTACCATATATCATGTCGCCATATATATATACAATCAAAACCGCACGATGTCGTATTTGGAAATTGGATTTCCGTCATGAACAAGGCAAAAGATAGTCCTTACCGAATTCGAGACTGCCTAGCCCGAGCCTCAGGGTCAGAGCGCATCGACCCTTGGATCGTCAGGGCCGGTCCCCCGATGTGGATTAAAATGCCTGAACACTGCGTTTCCCCGCCCTTTGGGGCGTAAATGAGCCAACGAATGACTCCATCGGACCCGGATCGTCCGATCAAACCGAGGCGCCTCGCAACAGCAACAACCACATAGGTGAAAAGTATATAAATGTCAGGGCTGGTAGGTCACTGACACCACCCTAGCTAGGAAGAAACGCAGGCCCTCCCTGATGTCCTCTCCCGTTTCTGGTTCATACCGGGATGTGAGGCTCGCGATTTCACGTTATACACAAAGCTACGCCACACAGGCGGTGCTTTGATCATCACCACAAGACTTTGCTTTTCAACAGAAGTCCTGATCACTGCATCTTAGCATGCCACACAGGCAATTCATGCCATGCGACTGATGTCCATCGATATACAACCTCTGAGCTCGTGCGTCTCAGAGAAGGGCGTTAAGCAAAAGAATAAATTCTCCGCCGCCAAACAGATGTATATTTGACAGAGATCAATCAACATAGAATAAAATCCAATGTCAGACACATAGTCCATCTACTAGTCCGTTCTGGGTCTGAACGAAACCGGAGGCACTAAATACCTCGCAAACCCATCGATCACCACGTACGTCTGGACGACCACCACTCATTATCCATATTTCGGGATGCCTCCCAATCAGGACCTCGGTTACCATCCAAACGAGGTGAAGATCTCCGGTCTTCGACCATCGTCTTCATCTTCGAATTTCAATCGTCGGTCGATTATTTGAAATGAGAATTAACTCGGCCTTTTCAAATAATTCACGTTATTAAGAATTTCAAATCAATTTATTTCAATGGTTAAATTATTTGACAACACCAATCTTGTTCTTTAATGTAATTTTCACACCGAACACATTCAACCATCAAAAGCCACATAAATCGAGCAAATTCAGTTTATTTCCATTCCATATCGCTTATGATATTTTATAACTATTTATCGCTATTTTTATTTATTTTAAAATAGCTAATTTATTCAAAACGACGCTTCGGGCCATAAAGCGGCCGTGGCGCTGTTTTTCTTCAGATTTGATTTACACATATCTGAAAATCTAACCGTTGGATCTTCACAAAATTTGCATCATTAGAAAGGTCTTTTCAAAATGAATCCAACGGTTCCAGTTTCGGGAAAATCCGACGGTCGGATCTCCCGGTACAATCGTTTGAAATTTTGATTTCAAAATACGAACTGCAGCGTCGTTATTCGATTAAATATATAATTATATTTATATATATATAAATATAATCGCTTCTGGCGCTGTTTTTCTTCAGATTTGAATTAAACATTCCAGACAATCCAACCGTTGGATTTTTACAAGGTTGGTGCCGTTGGGAAGATATTTCCAAGGCGAACCCGACGGTTGAGGTTTCGGGAAAATCCAATGGTCGGATTTCCCGCACTAGTTGTTTGAAATCACGGTTTCAAAATACGAACTGCACGGCCACGTTTCGTTTTAATTTTATTTATATTTATATAATTATATAAATATAGTTCATTCAACAATTTCAATATCGTTTTCACTTCAAATATTTCACTAACGCCTTAAAATTTTGGAAAATTTCGCCATAACCTCCCCTGCGCCAGGAGCATCGGGAAATCGCAAATAGCTTTCCCGGTCCTTCAAATCTCAAAAAGAAAAAGAAAAAGCCAAGCGGCTAGCCAACGGGCTCATAAAATCATCACCCAAACAAAACAGTAAATGTGTACCTATTTGTCGGGCACAAAATTTTATTCCTCTTCTCTAGCCCCTTTGCTATAACCTGTTCAATGAATATGAATGTACATATATATACAGTTCTTACCATTTATCATTTTCTATTCAACTTCATATTTGATTTCTATTTGGTTTAAAAACACCATTCATTCTAATGTTACATGTATAGGCAAAAATCATATCATTAGCTAATTAATGAATATTTCAACTCATATATGTTTATTTGAACGAGTGGCTATTTTTAACACTTCACATTTCAATGATTCATGCATACAATAAAAATGTAATTTTTTTAATATCAAACAATTTATTTCAAAATATGAATACCATTCAACACATGAATTTCAATTCAACGAATGAATATCGATTCAACACATGAAGGTTTTCTATAGTTTCTATATATAGATAGAAATGTGATTTTTATATTTAAAACGCGAATACCATTCAACACATGAATTTCTAATCAACGAATGAATATCAATTCAACACATGAAGGTTTTATATTCAATGAATAAATATAGTTTAAGCAAATGAAAATAATTCAAACACATGAATATTATTCAAAATTTCGGCAGCATAACGGCAGGGTAGTTAAAACCGGGACCGTCCCTAGTACGGCTCCTCGCTCTACCTTAAAACCTCGCGGTTTTTGACAATGGGGATCATGCATCTAGTTCGCACGCAGGCGGCATGTATATATTTATTTCATTTCCACAAACTAATCCTATGTGGTTTCAATCAAATATTTCTCAATCCCAAATGGGTATTTTTCAACCACAATCAACCAATATCAACCACAAACAATCCCAAACAACCATTCGCTATCAATCAATTTTCACCCAATTTCAACCAATAAATATCGTCCATGGTTTGTGGACGAGGGGCGTATATATATATATATATATATATATATATATATATATATATGTATATTTATATATAGCAATTCACTTTTATTTCAACACAAATATATATAGCTAGAAAAAGAAATTGAAGAGTGAGAAATTCTCACCAAAAGCTATCCAATACTACGACTCTTCCTTTATAGAAATCTTCGCCAATCTCGCCTTTTGTCGCTTTCGTTGCCCGTATTCTCTACATATGTAAAAATCGAATTTTTACTATGTTATTCCATATATAAAAAATCATATTCTTATTATGCTTCGATGTTCAATATATAAAAATCATATCTTACATCTTCTACTTAATAAAAATTCCGTCTTTTCTATTTTAAAGATCTGATCCATTCTATTCTAAAAATCTGATCTTTTCTATCCAAGTTCAAATCTTTTTCTTTTTAAAGTTTAAATCTTTTTCTTTTTATATCTTAAAATAAAATCAGTTTTTAAACCTTTTAAAAATCAGAATTTTCAGAATTAAAATAAAAATAAAATAAAATAAAAACAACTTACTGTAATCTGCGAAGAAGGGGGGGGTCGTCAAGGCGGAGCTGGCCAGCGGTCGGAGGTGGGTCAGAGGCGGTGGCTTCAATGGTCTCGAACTGGGGGGGGGGGGCTCGCGAATTGGGGCGTCGCGATGGCTTCAAGGGGGGGGGGGCGATGTCACTGGCGGGATCGACGGACGAGGGGGAGGGGGATGCGGTGAGCGACGTGGGGGCGACGACGTGAGGGGTTCCATCGATCTCGATTTAGGGCTTAGGTTTTTTTTTATTTCGAACGGTAGAAAGAAAGTGAGGAGAGAGAGAGAGAGAGTAAAGGATTTATATAAATATTTATTATTTTTAATTTCAAAAAGTTAACCTTTTTATTCGACCCCTAAACGAGGCCCACCGCCTGTCGTCCATAGCGTTTTACCCCCATTCCGAACACAATGGGATATGTATCGCAAGCTGATTTGATCGTTACAATCAGTTTCCGTTGAATTTACATTTAAATCACTATATTGAATTTTAAACGTACATTTCAAATTTCCGGGGTCACATACTAACTCTAAAAATTCCAGAAAAATATTTTCTAGCTTCGTATTGACGATACGGTCATAACAAAACTAGTTTCGTCGAATTCTGAGACCGTTTGAAAAATGGCCAATTTCCAGTCGATTAAAATCAACTGAAACTGGTCAAACGCGTTTTCTTTTGCCACGCTCACATATTGATTCGAAAAATTATGAAATTTGAAACCTAGCAATAACTTGACACTGCGGATCCAACAAAAGTGGTTTCGTCGAAATCCGAGGTCGTTTGCAAAATGTCTATTTTTAAGGGCCTGAATTCCATAGCGACTATTCAGAATTTTCAACTGGCCATATCTTTTGATTCCCGCTATGAAATTTCGATTGGTCGGATTCATTAGAAAGATATTACCAATTAGATCCTAATGTTTTTGGTTTCACTAAAATCCGGATTGTTTTGCACCCGATACAGTCCGACAAAGTTTGAATTCAATTTTCGAAACTACAACGCCATTTCAGGCCTTGTTTATAATTATAATTAATTCTATTCGTTTTCAATTGTCGATTCAAACTCAGTTTTCATCGCCATTATTTAAAATATTTATTTTAAATATTTAAAATCCATTATTTTAGCCAATTTAAAAATTTTAAATTGGTTCAGATTTTCTGGGTCGTTACACAAAACCAGTTTCGTCAAATTCTGAGATCGTATGCAAAATGGCCATTTTCAGGTCGACCCATTTTAACAGAAATTAACCAATCACATTTTATTTTGCCCCGCTCACATACTAGCTTCAAAAATTATGAAATTTGAAAACTAGCAATAGTTTGACATCCCGGATCCAACAAAAGTGGTTTCGTCGAGTTCTGAGGTCGTATGCCAAATGGCCATTTTCACGGGTTATATAATTTCTATAGCGACCTATCTGAAAATTCATTTGGCAATAACTTATGTTTTCCGCCATGAAACTTCGATTTTTTAGATTCGTTAGAAAGATATTCACAGACAGATTTAAATATTTTTGGTTTCACTCAAATCCGTTTTGTTTTTCACCCGGTACACTCAGTCAAAGTTTGAATTCAAATTTTGAAACGACCGCGCCATTACAGGCCTTGTTTATAATTAGAATTAATTATATTCGTTTTCATACCTCGATTCAAACTCACTTTTCATTGCTATTATTTAAAATATTTATTTTAAATATTTAAAATCCACTAAAATAGCCAATTTAAAATTTTTAAATTGGTTCAGATTTTCCGGGTCGTTACAAGTGGAGTCCGTATGAGGGAGATATGGCCCTCCGAAGTTTCAGAGAATTTCAGAATCGAAAACAGCTCGAAAATTCGAATTCAAATTCGAATTCAAAATACCAGAACAGGATGGGCGGTAAAATTCCCGCCCATGGACCAGGTCAACCTGGGGGTCGACCATAATGTCGACCTCCCAAGGGCCAGGTCGACCATAGTGTCGACCTCACAGGGGCCAGGTCGACCATATTGTCGACCTGGGGGGGACCAAGTCGACCATAGTGTCAACCTGGGGGTCAACCTACCTCCCAAACCCTCTTTCTGAACCTGATGCATTCTGATGTATTTAGACTCGTTTTCTGTCTAGATTCGTCCGGCTAATCCTATATAAACAGCCCCCTAGCCTCATTTTCTCTACACAATTTCATTCTGTCTATATTCTGCCTCTGTTCTAATTAAAATTAAAAATGGCGTCGCTACCTGCTGGAATCAAAACTTGGACTAATGCATCTTCTTCCAACCTGAATAGAATTAAAAGCTAAATCAAATCTCAAATCAAAGTCTAGAGCTACGACAACAATTAAAGAGGAATAATTCAGCATTTCTGCATCAACAACAGTTTATTTACCTTTCTTAAAACCACGAAAGGCAAGTACAGTCATTTTCCGCTATAAACGGTAATTATAATTGTGACATGATTATAAATCTGAATCTGAGGTTATGTATATTCTTATCTGTCAGATATGTTTTTCTGTGACTATACTGTACCTCTTTCTTCTTTCTGTTCTATAGCCAGGTTACTACGAGCCTGCGTAGAATCTCATAAGAGATTAATGCATGAACGCTAAATTTTGGGACAAATAATAATGCATAATTGGACATGAAACCGTTGCCTATGAGACTATTGCCCATAACTATGATTCATTGACTATGAGACTATTGCCTATGACTATGATTCAAGACTATGAGACTATTGCTTATGACTATGATTCACGCCTATGAGACTATTGCCTATGACATTGAATAAGAAAATATTGTGATTAGTCGCTCATGACTATTGTGGTTAGTTGCCTATAACTATTGTAGTTAGTTTCTTATGCCTATTCCCTTAATGATGTTGGATCTCATATTTAGTATGTAACCTTGCTAGTTTATTCCCATTCACTGTTATGTACAACGAGCCTAGTAGGTCCATTATCATTGTATTTGGTTCATCATTGCATGCCTATTTTTTCTTATGCTTGTCCCCTATTCCTTTTGCTAGGGTCACTTCATGAGTACTTAGAGAACTTGTGGAAAACATGTTATACGGGGATTGGGCGTAGCTTAATTAAGTTAATTTGGCATAATAAATATGTTGGCATAAATCTGAATTGGCTATAATAGTGAATGATTAACATGTATATTAGTCTTGGACATAAATGGTGAACTAGAATATTAAATCTAGTTTTGACATGAACTGTAATGGGAATATTAAGGCTAAGATTTGGGGCATATATTGTATTATGAATTATGACCTTGACTTAGGTATGAAAGTTTAGGCTAAATTTATGATTAGGCAAGATATGTAAATAGAGTTTTAGATATATATATAATCTGCTAAATTTGTTATCTGCTAAATCTGTTAAATTGCCTATTCCGTTATCTGCTAAAACTGTTGAATTACCGAAACTGCTAAATCTGTTATCTGCTAAATCTGTTGAATCGGTTAAATTGCTAGATCTGCTACCTGTTGAATTGTCTGATCTGTTGAAACTAGATAATGGTAATCTGGGTATGGAAATCCGCAGGCTCGTCCTAAGAATTAGTAGAACATGGAAATTTGATTAATCTGTTATATCCTATGAAGAAGTTTAATCTGTTAAATAAACAGAATTAGTATGATATCTAAAAAATCTGTATTGGAATGAATTGGCTATGACACGAGGTTAGACTCTGTTTGCGGTAGAAGCCTGCCCGGAACCAACCGGCTTAACAAGCGACCGCAAACTGTCAGTCAAATGTGAGAGGTCATAGGCATAACTAAAATATGCTTAGAGACGAGGTTAGGTCTGGCTTATGGCAGAAGTCTGCCCGGAACCGCCCGGCATATCCAGCAGCCACAAGCTACCGACCTAATGTGAGAGGTCTGTGCATTAATATTAATGCAAATCTGGGATAAATATGATGTCTAAAACGTGTTGGGTGGATAGGGCTAAACCAATTGGACTAATGAATTAAACAAACCCGTTTCATGAATCTGTAGGCCCAATTACAAAGTTAGACAAATCTGTAAATCTGTTAAATCCATATATCTGATCCGTTAGTCTGAAAACTTGTCTGATCTGTGAACTAGTTGATTCTGAACTCTGTATGTCTGAACGTGTAAACAAGTTAATCTGAAATCTGATAGTCTAGGGACACAAGGTTAGGAGGGAAATTACTTGTGTCATCTGTTGTTTGGGACCCATATTAGTCAGTAACACTTTCTGGTATCAAACTTTGACCCAACAATAGGTAGGGTCAGGGCAAGCTTTCTGAACTAATTATAAGTGGTTCATTCTGATAATGGCGAGGGGTGTTGATGGTGCATTCCAACCGGGTCATGTGCGTGCATGGATCCCGGTCTGCCTCTGAGGATGTAAGACGCCGTGACATCTGTAAATAGGCCTGTGCCAATTGGTTGTCACTTTAGGGAGTGATACACCCTATTGTGGAGCCGACATAGGGTATTATGTATGAGGGAGCTGATCGCTTGGGGTAGGGTTTTAGGGTACACTTAGTTCTGTCTGTTTCTATTGGTACCGTCTGTTTCCGTTGGGTGGCAAGACCTGTCTGTTTCTGTGTGGTACCGTCTGTTCGGGTTGTAAAGGCCCATTTACTAGTGTACACCTAATTCTACATTCTGTTTCCGTACGGATTAATCTATTTCTATTTCTATACCTTCTGTTCGGGTGGCAAAGGCCCATCATTAGCATTCTGTTTCTGTTTGTTTCTGTTCGGGTGGTAAAGGCCCATTATTAGCATTCTGTTTCTGTCTGTTTTCTGTTCGGGTGGTAAAGGCCCATTATTAGCATTTTGTTTTTGTCTGTTTCTGTTCGGGTGGTAAAGGCCCATTACTAGCATTCTCTTCTATGGAAATTATTCTGTTCCCGTTTCTGTTTCAGTTTAGACATTAGGGTGACACCTAATCCTGTTATACTAGTATTAGTGCAGAGAGATGAAAAGTAATATTATTCTATTTCTTATGTTTAATCTATGTACATCTGCTGCTCCTGTTAGTGTTATCTCTCCTCAAATTTTATTTGCATGCTAAGATTATTATTATATGTTCATATGCTGAAAGTCACTGGACTTGTCAGACTTTATGTCTGACCTTGCTTGTTTTCGCCCCTTGTCTTTCGTTCCCCTCCCAGGTTTTCCAAGGAGGGAATACTTTAGATTGATTCGGATTTCTTCTGCTTGAAGTACTTAGAGTGCTTAAAGTATGGCTTGGCTCCTTATGGCAGCTTATGTGGGGATTATGATTTTAAAGTTTTGTACTCTGATGATTTTCTGAACAAGACCGATATTTATGTACTTGAGTTTTTTTGGAAAGATGTAACCAAACTGATTTCTGTTTTCTGCTGAAATAAAGTTATAATTTCTCAATTATTGTTTATCTGTCTTGTAAATTTCTGTTCTATCTACTAAAACGCTCCACCAAAGTTAAGGCATTCCCTTTGTGAGTGTCCTTAACGGAGGTGGGGTGTTACACTTGGTATCAGAGTTGAAGGTTACCAGATTTGATAAAAAGTTTTGAAAACTATTTTCAAAAAGGTTTTAAAAAGGAAGTATTTTCAAAAGTAAAGCTTATTTTTGAAAAACATAATCCCCAGAAAAGCCATGTATCTATCTTTTCCGTTCTTCATTTTAAATCTTTTTCTTTCATTCCAGCATGTCTGGGAATCTTAACTTTCCATAGGGCGTGCCAATACCTGGCTGGTTCAGGAGGTACTTAGAGGCTAGGGCCAACGATGCAGGCCCAGCGGATATTCCTCCTCCAGCTGCTGCGATTCCTCCTCCTCCGCCCCCTCCTCGTGCAATTGCTTTTTCAAAGATCTGTAAAGATTTTAGGGCCATGGGTGGAAAGGATTTCAAGGGAACTGAATCATTCGTAGAAGCGAGGAACTGGCTCAAAGAAACTGAGGATCTGTTCGTTATTTTCGAGGTGGACGATAGGCAGAAGGTACAATTGGCGGTATGGTTGCTCAAGGACGAAGCTTCCTATTGGTGGGAAGTCACTAACGCCGAGAGGCCGGTTGAAACATGGATGGATTTCAGAACAAGGTTTAAGACGAAATTCCTCTCGCAAGCTGAACGAAGTCTACAACTGGAAAAGTTCTTATCTCTTAAGCAAGGAAGTATGACGGTTAAGGAATACGTCAACCAGTTCAACCAACTGGCCATGTTCAGGCTAGATTTAGTCAACACCCAGCATAAAAAGGCTCTCCGCTTTGTTAAAGGATTGAACGAGCCACTGCACAGCCCAGCCATGACCCATGTACTCATGGGAGCGACTTACGAGAGATTGGTGGATATGGCACTACTGCACGAGGAAGACAATGGCAAGAAAGAGGCAAAGAAGGAAGAACCACAGAACAAGAAAGCATGGCCCAAAAAGGAAACACAAAAGAAGGGTGAAAAGTCTGAAGATAGGAAGGAGAAAAGGTGCTTTACTTGTGGAAGCACGACTCATCTGAACAAGGATTGCAGAAAAAGAAAGGGCACTTGCTTCAACTGTGGTGAGATGGGACACTTCACTAGGGACTGTCCGAAGAAACGAGGGCAAGGGCAGAGGGCAGGACCAACTTCTAGAAGGTAGGCGAACACTCTCGAGGCTAGTGGATAGGATAGAAATAGGAAAACTTTCTGTAGGAGGTTTAATTTTTTTATCTGATTTTTGAGTTAAAACTCTTTTCTGATTCTGGCATTTCGATTCTGTAATCGATACTCTGCACTTCAATACTAGTATCGTTTCTGATTCCGTTGTAGACTCAGACCCATAAGGGTTATTACTCATCTAAGGGTGGTAAGTTGGGTATCTGTGTTGAGCGTTAAGATGACTATGATGCATACATTCTGGGTTTTTATCATGCTTAGTTTGCTAAGAATCATTTAGTAATCTGCTCTGTACCGGTAATCGGTAAATACCTGAATATTTCTGATGAGGTTGAGATTTCCAGTTTTGACATTGTCTAAAGAGGGTAATCCTCTGGGTATCAATCAGATGTTTATTTCGGTCTTTGGTGTTGATACTTAAGGGAATTTGTCTCTCAACCAAGGTCTAATGGAAACCAAGTTTTTGTTTATCTGCACTCGCCCCCATCACTCGACTGTATCCTATCAATCGAGTCTTCGACCTATAGATAGGAATCATATGGATGTAAACATGTGTTTGAGACATGTTAGGTTTGATGGTTGCAAGTGGATCCAAGTGGTTGCTAGTGGTTGCTCGTGGATGCATATACACACACTAGGCACTAGATCCGCTCGAAAACACTATCATACTGCATATGGATGTGTGAACATTTTCAATTTTTGTGGATGCAAAATGATTGATTCATCATATGGATGATGCATATGAATGAATGGTTGTCACTCATATAAGAATGATATGTATCAAATAGGAAGTTTTCATACATATTGGACTCATGGCACTAACATAATTCGCATTTAGGAGGTCAACTGAATTAGTGGACCGCCTGATCTTTGCATTAGATAAGGATACATATACACACACTTTTGCATATGTTCATACAACATTAGAAGTTTTCTAAGGATAATGGATGCTTGTGGATGATGGTTGAGTAGATGGATGACTGGATGGTAGGACACATTCTTCTTGACTTGGAGATTTCGGGGACGAAATCCTTTAAGGAGGGGAGAATGTAACACCCCATATTTTCTATGATCGTATAAGTAACAAATCAAAGAATAATTAAATTATAAATTAAGAGTCAAGGGAAACGGGTTGCGCCATTGCGTTCATCTCGAAATTCTGCTTGGAAACGAGTTCGAGTTTTCGAGAAACGGAGTCCGTATGAGGGAGATATGGCCCTCAGAAGTTTCAGAGAATTTCAGAATCGAAAACAGCTCGAAAATTCGAATTCAAAATTCGAATTCAAAATCCCAGAACAGGCTGGGCGGGAAAATCCTCGCCCATGGACCAGGTCGACCTGGGGGTCGACCATAGTGTCGACCTCCCAGGGGCCAGGTCGACCATAGTGTCGACCTCACAGGGGCCAGGTCGACCATAGTGTCGACCTGGGAGGGACCAGGTCGACCACAGTGTCGACCTGGGGGTCGACCTGCCTCCCGAACCCTCTTTCTGAACCTGATTCATTCTGATGTATTTAGACTCATTTTCTGTCTAGATTCGTCCGCCTAATCCTATATAAACAGCCCCCCTAGCATCATTTTCTCTGCACAATTTCATTCTATCTATATTCTGCCTCTGTTCTAATTAAAAATAAAAATGGCGCCGCTACACTGCTGGAATCAAAACTGGGACTGATGCATCTTCTTCCAACCTGAATAGAATTAAAAGCTAAATCAAATCTCAAATCAAATTCTAGAGCTACGACAACAATTAAAGAGGAATAATTCAGCATTTTTGCATCAACAACAGTTTGTTATCCTTTCTTAAAACCACGAAAGGCAAGCACAGTTATTTTCCGCTATAAACGGTAATTATAATTGTGACATGATTATAAATCTGAATCTGAGGTTATGTATATTCTTATCTGTCAGATCTATTTTTCTGTGACTATACTGTACCTCTTTCTTCTTTCTGTTCTATATCCAGGCTAGTACGAGTCTGTGCAGAATCGCATAAGAGATTAACGCACGAACGCTAAATTTTGGGACAAATAATAATGCATAATTGGACATGAAACCGTTGCCTATGAGACTATTGCCCACAAGTATGATTCATTGACTATGAGACTATTGCCTATGACTATGATTCAAGACTATGAGACTATTACTTATGAGACTATTGCCTATGACTATGATTCACGCCTATGAGACTATTGGCTATGACATTGAATAAGAAACTATTGTGATTAGTCGCCCATGACTATTGTGGTTAGTTGCCTATAACTATTGTAGTTAGTTTCTTATGCCTATTCCCTTAATGATGTTGGATCTCATATTTAGTATGTAACCTTTCTAATTTATTCCCATTCACTATTATGTACAACGAACCTAGTAGGGCCATTATCATTGTATTTGGTTCATCATTGCATGCCTATTCTCTCTTGTGCTTGTCCCCTATTCCTTTTGCTAGGGTCACTTCATGAGTACTTAGAGAACTTGTGGAAAACATGTTATACGGGGATTGGGCGTAGCTTAATTAAGTTAATTTGGCATAATAAATACGTTGGCATAAATCTGAATTGGCTATAATAGTGAATGATTAACATGTATATTAGTCTTGGGCATAAATGGTGAACTAGAATATTAAATCTAGTTTTGACATGAACTGTAAATGGGAATATTAAGGCTAAGATTTGGGGCATATATTGTATTATGAATTATGACCTTGACTTAGGCATGTAAGTTTAGGCTAAATTTATGATTAGGCAAGATATGTAAATAGAGTTTTAGATATATATATATATATATATATATATATATATATATATATATATATATATATATATAATCTGCTAAATCTGTTATCTTCTAAATCTATTAAATTGCCTAACCCGTTATCTGCTAAAACTGTTGAATTGCCTAAACTGCTAAATCTGTTGAATCGCTTAAACTGCTAGATCTGCTACCTGTTGAATTGTCTGATCTGTTGAAACTAGATAATGGTAAGCTGGGTATGGAAATCCGCAGGCTCGACCTAAGAATTAGTAGAACATGGAAATTTGATTAATCTGTTATATCCTATGAAGAAGTTTAATCTGTTAAATAAACATAATTAGTCTGATATCTAAAAAATCTGTATTGGAATGAATTGGCTATGACACGAGGTTAGACCCTCTTTGCGGTAGAAGCCTGCCCGGAACCAACCGGCTTAACCAGCGACCGCAAACTATCAGTCAAATGTGAGAGGTCATAGGCATAACTAAAATATGCTTAGACACGAGGTTAGGTCTGGCTTGTGGCAGAAGTCTGCCCGGAACCGCCCGGCATAACCAGCGGCCACAAGCTACCGACCTAATGTGAGAGGTCTGTGCATTGATATTAATGCCAATCTGGGATAAATATGATGTCTAAAACGGGTTGGGTGGATAGGGTTAAACCAATTGGACTAATGAATCAAACAAACCCGTTTCGTGAATCTGTAGGCCCAATTACAAAGTTAGACAAATCTGTAAATCTGTTAAATCCGTATATCTGATCCGTTAGTCTGAAAACTTGTCTGATCTGTGAACTAGTTGATTCTGAACTCTGTATGTCTGAATTTGTAAACAAGTTAATCTGAAATCTGTTAGTCTAGGGACACAAGGTTAGGAGGGAAATTACTTGTGTCATCTGTTGTTTGGGACCTATATTAGTCAGTAACCCTTTCTGGTATCAAACTTTGACCCAATAGTTGGTAGGGTCCGGGCACGCTTACTGAACTAATTATAAGTGGTTCATTCTGATAATGGCGAGGGGTGTTGATGGGGTGTTCCAACCAGGTCATATGCGTGCATGGATCACTGTCTGCCTCTGAGGATGTAAGACGCCGTGACATCTGTAAATAGGCCTGTGCCAATTGGTTGTCACTTTAGGGAGTGATACACCCTATTGTGGAGCCGACATAGGGTATTTATGTAATAAGGAGCCGATCGCTTGTGGTAGGGTTTTAGGGTACACTTAGTTCTGCCTGTTTCTGTTGGTACCGTCTGTTTCCGTTGGGTGGAAACACCTATCTGTTTCTGCGTGGTACCGTTTGTTCGGGTGGTAAAGGCCCATTTACTAGTGTACACCTAATTCTACATTCTGTTTCCATAGGGATTAATCTATTTTTGTTTTTGTACCTCCTGTTCGGGTGGTAAAGGCCCATTATTAGCATTCTGTTTCTATCTGTTTCTGTTCGGGTGGTAAAGGCCCATTATTAGCATTCTGTTTCTGTCTTTTTTCTGTTCGGGTGGTAAAGGCCCATTATTAGCATTCTGTTTTTGTCTGTTTCTGTTCGGGTGGTAAAGGCCCATTACTAGCATTCTCTTCTGTGGAAATTATTCTGTTCCCGTTTCTTTTTCAGTTTAGACATTAGGGTGACACCTAATCCTATTATACTAGTATTAGTGCAGAGAGATGAAAAGTAATATTATTCTGTTTCTTCTGTTTTACCTATGTACATCTGCTGCTCCTATTACTGTTATCTCTCCTCCAGTTTTATTTGCATGCTATGATTATTATTATCTGTTCATATGCTGAAAGTCACTGAACTTGCCAGACTTTATGTCTGACCTTGCTTGTTTTTGCCCCTTTTCTTCCGTCCCCCCCTTCCCCCCTGGGTTTTCCAAGGAGGGAATACTTTAGCTTGATCGGGATTTCTTCTGCTTGAAGTACTTAGAGTGCTTAAAGTATGGCTTGGCTCCTTATGGCAGCTTCTGTGGGGATTATGATTTTAAAGTTTTGTACTCTGATGATTTTCTGAACAAGACTGATATTTATGTACTTGAGTTTTTTCCAGAAAGATGTAACCAACTGATTTCTGTTTTCCACTGAAATAAAGTTATAATTTCTCAAGTATTGTTTATCTGTCTTGTAAATTTCTGTTTTGTCTGCTAAAACGCTCCACCAAAGTTAAGGCATTCCCTTTGTGAGTGTCCTTAACGGAGGTGGGGTGTTACAATAAATTCTTCAAATTTATTCTTTAATCTTCTTTTGAATATCAATTCAAACCAAATTTTGGTTTATCCAAACTAGTCAGGATTAACGAAACTTACCAAAGTAATCATTTGTTTTAAATTTCCCAATCCTAACCTATTAATCCCATGAAGTAAAACTGGTAATACTTCATATCTAACACCACAGTGTTATCGGTAAATTCAATTACCATTTCACGTTCAAATCTAATTAAAGATTTAACTATCGCCCGGAGCAAAACTGGTGATACTCCATCCTCGATCATTTCAATCTATTTAAAGATTCATTAAAACTCCACTTGGTTTTAATCTTCCCAAAAATCACTATTAATGATTATTTAACTTGGGAAATAATATTTTGTCTTTAACTGGGTTAAAGAACCAATGTCATTTAAAACACGGTTCAGATAAACCCAAAATCACATTCCATTTACAATGGAATCTTCAAGGAAAACAAATCGATATATAATCGATATAAACTTCCATATCCGGCTAATAATATAAATGGAACAACGGCAAAGCCTTTTAAATTCCAGATATATTAGTTGTCTTCCTCTACAAAAATTCACTTCGATTATTACCAAATCGGATTCCACTCCACTCCAATTTATTTTATTAAATTGGGAAAACTTTAGTTTGGAAAATCTCCTTTAAATCCTATCAAAAATATTTATCAATTTCAAATCACATTTCACTGTAAATCGGGTTAAAGAACGAATGTCGTTAAAACACAATTCACGATAAAGCCAATTCACATTCCATTAATTATCGGGTTAAAGAACAAGTGTTATTTAAAACACCGTTCACGATAAACCCAAAAATCAATTCAAATTCAATTCCAAGTAAATACCATTCAATTGGTATACTTCATTAAATCTAAATAAAAAAATTTAATCTTTTTCTCAACAAGGTTTAAGAATAGTGTTAATGAAGACACCATTCACGACAAACCCAAATCCCATTAGTTAAAACAGACGGGCAAGGTTAAGTTAAAAAGGAACGCTTAACCAATACAAGATGAACAAGTAGGGTTAAGTAATACTTAACCAATATAACGTGGTTTGTGGTCGGGTTAAGTCAACGTGAATTACTGATAACACTTAACCAGTTTAACAGGATAAAGGAACATGGTTAAGTTGGCTTGAATTGACTAATGACACTTAACCAATCCAAATTGACAGGGAAGTGAAATAAGTAGTAAACCCTAGAAGACAATGATTCTGGAAATTAAGTGGTAAATCTTAGTTTGTAAAACTAAGTAGTAATTCTTAGTATAACACGGGAAGGAGCGAATGTCCGTCTAAGTAGAAAGAAGGCTCCAATGAATTGGGTTATGAAGCCCGAGGCTTCGAGGGGACGTGAGGGTACTCTTGGTATCCCTCTGTGAGGCTGCAGATGATCCGCCTGGGCCCACAGAGGTTAAGGTCTGCGTAGAAGAACTAGGGGTATGCCTTGGTTGCAATACATGGCAACCTAAAGACTAGGATGGACCGGCGTGATTCGGCGAGCAAATGGTAGCCCTGTGATAGCGACTTGTCGTCTACCATCCATCCTTAGTCAATCGAGATACGTGAAGCGGAAAGGCGGAGAACTCCAAAAGACCATATACTTGCTATCTAGTTATGGGTGAGAATGGCCATAGGATAGTGGGGCACCGAGGGCCGGCGTATTGTTCTCATTTTACAAGGTGTGCCTTTCATTAGTTGAGGGAGGGGTCAAGTGGGACCATAGCCACTGAAATAAAAACAGACCTTAGCATCTGCATCGGCAGATATCTGAAAGCTCCCGACCGAGTTCTGTATTCCTTGATTTGCCCTGACACAGGACTCGGACCGCACATTATGGGACATGTGCATCTAGACAAGCGATAACGATTCGCGATACATGCGTGGGGAAGTATAGGAACATATACCCCTCTAGGTAGTGTGTCCTAGACTTGGGGGCATCGTTCGACAGGTAGCATAATCCCTAGTTGAACTAGGTGGCATAAATCCTGAATCCGAGAAGCATTCAGCAGATAGCGTAAACTCTAGTGGAATCTAGAAAGCACTTGATAGGAAACCCTAGATTAAATCTAGGTAACAAATAAATGGATGCCTGATGGCAATGGAAACTACAGGGATTGGGATCACGTTATCGTTACTAGTTGGGACACTAGTTAGGCGGTGCAGAGATATAGGAACCAGTATAACAAGGAAATATCGAAGCGGCGAAAGTATTAGAGAGCGTATCCAGTTTATCTTATCTTAGTATATCTTGTGTTAACCTTGTCTAACCTTGCTGACCCTATCATCTTGGTGTTATCTTGTATTCAGTTAATTCATGTCGTTTTGTTTTTCCTTGTTCACATGCTAGAAGTTACTAAACTTACTCATGCTTTATGTCTAACTCTGTTTTCCTTTCGTCTTCTTTTCTTCCGTTCCCCCCCCCCCAGGTAGTAAAGGAGGGAATAGTATAGCTCAGGTTAAGTCGGACTGTCACTCTTTCCCAGCTTGAAGATTTGTCGAAGTTTGCTTGGATTCTCGTTCCAGATGCTATGGCTGGCTCTTGCTAAAATCGGGGAATATAAATGTATTTTTATGCTTCTTTATTTTGTAAGACAGATGACACTCTGATATTGTAAAGAAATCTTTGTACAAACTATTTTATCAATAAAGCAAAGTTTTATTTTCCGCTGTTTAATTTCTGTCTGTCTTGTAATTTATCTACATCTTTTACCCTAAATGCTCCACAGAACTTAGTGCATTCCCTTTGTGAGTGACACTAACGGACGTGGAGTGTTACAAATAACGTCTTACCTACCAGCCTGGGTCCACACACGCATATGAAACCCGTTGGACTTGCGTTGCCACCGCTCCCCGTTTTGGCCTCTTATAGTCAAGCCCAGTATGCGTGTCCCGTCCTCGACTTGGGTCGAGCCCACAAAGATACGTTTGGGATACTGGTTGAAACGGGCCCCCACAAGCTACCCAACTAAGCTTGTCACCACTAGTATATCCCACTTAACCCTCTTAATCATGTTTCATTTACATGTGTGTTTGGTTAAGTCTTACTAATCGTATTTCACATGCCACTAAGGGCACCCCCTAGATTCCTCATGCCACCCAAGGCACCTACTTAACCCCCATGTCCCACATTACATGTTTATCTGGTTAAGTATTTCTTAATTCATTCAGGCCATAACCTCATAAAGACCTCTCCCATTAGACTGGCATTTATGGCAGCTGGATTTGCCGGGTGGGTCCGGGCAGTCTTACACCATAAAAGAGTCTAACCTCGTGTCTTTACAACCGTTATGCTTTAGTTTAGGCCTAGGACCTCTCACATTGGGCTGACATTTGTGACCACTAGATTTGCCGGGCGGGTCCGGGCAGGTTTACGTCACAAACGAGTCCAACCTCGTGTCCTAAGCATTGATTAACACTTAATATCTTTTACCCCAATTTTAATAATTCCCTATTCAAATTATTAATTCAGTCAACTTTTAATGATGTCCATAATTGACTCAATTATGGTCATCCACTTATGGTATGCCAAATCATATCAATTGCACCCCAACATCTTATTAAATCCTTAATATTACCCCTACCCCACGTTTATACGTTCGCTTATTCAACGCATAATATAGGCTAGACTTGAATAGTCTAACGCATAGCACAAAGATAAACTATCACAACATATAGACAATTAAAATAAATCTAATCATAATAGGGGTGAAACTTGCATAAATTACACATGTTAAGGATCAAAAGGTGTCAACTTGTTAAATGTCACAATTCACATGATATGATCATAGCCCAAATCTATACATAAACTTGCATATGGGGTTTTTTTTAAGCAACATAATGATGGTGTGAACTAGCACAGGATATAACATATGTCATAGCATAATTCTAGATGTCATAATAGATGTCTTGGTATATGTTCATAACTTTTCTAATCAATCTAACTTGCATATGTGACTTGTCATATAGATCAACATAACCCAAACATGATGATTTATTTAATATGAACTAACTAGCATAGATGGTAACATCATGGCCTTTTTAACATGTATGATTCGTCACAACTTAGCATAGAAACTTTCAACATACATAACATCATCATAGCATGATTTACAACATATAAGATATCATCATCACATAACATTGGATTTACAATATACATGATAGCAAAAGGGGTTTACAACAACATATATGATAATTCACATCATCTACTCATAATCCATTCATAACTCAACCTAACTAAAATGATAATAATCTTGTTAAGATCATAATACTCACAATTTAGAGAAGAAAAGAGAGAGTTTTGCTTTGCTTTAGGGTTGAGAGAATTAGAATTGAATTTGCTTTTCTTCTTTCTTAGTTGGCGGCGGCTCCATTGATTTCCATGGCGACGGTAACTATTTTATTTTAATTAGGTTTAGGGTTAGCATTAGGATGTATTTATAGGTGTAGGAAGTTATTTAGGGCCATTAGATTAACCCTGAACCATGAGAACAAATCAAATGCAAAATCTGCATTTGAGCGAATCGGCCCACGGGTTGACAGCCAAACACGCTGGATTAACCCCTAGTCGACCCAGCAAAGCTCGGGTCGACCTCAAAAATGGGTCGGTTCGGTTATTCCCCCTCCCAATTCGCTGTTTTGAACTTTTTGCATATTTATTTATTTAATTTTTAATTTTTTATATATATATTTCAATATATATATATTTCTCTGCGCAACCCATTTTACTTAATTCTTTTCTAAAAATTAAGTATACTTTAATTTGTGAATTTTAATGTTATAAAATTACGGGGTGTTACATTCTCCCCTCCTTAAAGGATTTCATCCCCGAAATCTCCAAGTCAAGAAGAATGTATATCCTACCATCTAATCATCCATCTACTCAACCATCAAACACCAGCATCCATTGTCCTTAAAAGACTTTTAATGCTTTAATGTTTATAAGCACAGTGTGTGTATATGTCCATATCTAATGCAAAATTAGGCAGTCTACTGATTCAGTCGACCTCCTTAGTGCAATTCATGATAGTGCCATGCGTCCAATATGTATGCAAAAGATTCTTAATGATACATATTAATTCTATATGCGTGCACAACCATCCACCCGAATGCAGCAACTATATGATAATACAACCATTATATATCCATTTTACTAAATACATCCATATATATGCAATATGCAATATGAAGTGACTGAGCCAATCTGGTGCCTAATAGTGTGTGTATATGCATCAACGAGCAACCACTAGCAAACACTTGCATCCACTTTGCATCCACCATACATAACATGTCTCAAACACATGTTTCAACCATAGGATTATCCTAACTAAAGGTCAAAGATACTAGCGAGAGGATATACTAAAGATAAGATAAGTACAAGCTAAGCGATAAAGGAGAAATTAAAAGACATACCCTCAAAAAGAAAAGGGTATCGTGAACGCATCTTCTCTTCTGTCTCCCAAGTAGCGTTGCTCTCATAATCTCCCCATTGCACTTTGACTAGTCTGACCTCTCGATTCCTCAACCTCTAGATCTCCGACCCAAGAATGCGCATAGGAGCTCGTCGAATTGTTGCATCACGCTCTATCTCCACCTCTCTAAGCAAGCTCGGCTCTACCACTTCTGCGGTCTCATGCAAGCACTTCCTCAAATGTGACACATGGAATACGTCATGTACACCACTAAGTCTCTCGGGTAACTCCACTCTATACGCCATCCGTCCAATCCTCTCCTTAATAGGAAACGGCCCTACAAACCTTGGTGCTAATTTCCCAACGGACCCAAAGCGGAAAACGTTCCGTAATGGAGACACTTTGACAAAGACCATGTCCCCAACTTCAAACTCGAGATCTGTCCTCCTCTTATCCGCATAAGATTTCTGCCTAGCTTTCATCCTCCTTCGAATCAAGTCGATCTTCTCCGAAGTCTCCCTAATCATATCGGGCCCAAGTAAGATCTTATCCGTAGATTCCCACCAACTGTAGGTGAACGACAAGGTCGTCCATATAGAGCTTCGAAAGGTGCCTTACCAATGCTGGACTGAAAGCTGTTATTATATGCGAACTCCACCAATAGAAGATGCTCTTCCCACGTAACCCCAAAGTCTAGGATACATAGCCTCAACAGATCCTCTAGAATGCGATTCACCCTCTCGGTCTGACCGTCCGTCTGAGGATGATATGCGGTGCCCAAACATAACTGAGTCCCTACCGCCTCTTGTAAGCTTCTCCAAAATTCGCTAGTGAAAATAGGATCGCGGTCGCTCACTATGCTAGAAGGAACACCGTGCAAACGAACTATTTCTCGAACATATACGGAGGCTAACCATGGAGCAGTCCTCTTACTCTTTACGGGAATGAAATGGGCGCTTTTAGTAAGTCAATCTACTACAACCCAAATTCCCGTATTACCCTTCCTTGATCGCGGTAACCCATCCACAAAATCCATCGAGACACTTTCCCACTTCCATAGTGGAACCTCCAATGGGTGAAGCAACCCACCGGGTTTCTTTTGCTCCACTTTTACTTGTTGGCACACCAAGCATCTAGCGACATACTCGGCCATGTCTTTCTTCATGCCGGCCCAAAAGTAAACGCTCTTCATGTCTTTGTACATCTTGTCCCCGCCGGGATGAATGGTCATCTTCGAATGATGTGTTTCGTCAAGAATAGTCTTCCTTAGGTCATCGTCTTTTGGTACACAAAGTCTACCGTCCCTACGTAACCAACCCTTATCGTCTAGGGTATACCTACGGAGATGGCTTGATGACTCTCCTCCTTTGAGTGTTTCTACTAACTCAACCAACCGCGCGTCGTCTCGCTGTGCCTCGCCAATCCGTCCCAAAAGCGTAGGTCTGACCTCCAAGGATGCTAGCAAACCGGGTACAAAGTCAACGGAAGGTCTAAAGTCAAACATCGAAATAAATTCTAAGCTTCGCCGCTCCACAAACAAAGGACTTAAGGATAACCTTTTTCTACTTAAGGCATCCGCCACCACGTTACCCTTGCCAGGGGTATATGCTATCTCGAAGTCGTAGGATGCTAAGAACTCCATCCACCTTAACATAACTCCCTTCCCTAGAGACCACATGCCCTAAATTCCTCACTTCCTTCCTCCAAAAATGGTATCTTGGAGAACTTAGCTTTAAGCTAGTGCACTTGTAGGGTCCCTAAGCTTTCCCTAAGACATAGGGCATGCTCTTCTCTGCTTCTAGAGGAAAACATGATATTATCCCATGTAAAATCGTCACAACTATCCATCTCTCACGCAAACCATCCTAGTCGAATTCGACATCCCCCAAGTGAAAGCCCCAAAGGCCTAAACCAATATCAGACAAACACCCCAGGGATACCTCCTTCGAATTCAGACGACCTACATGAGATGATACTAGTAAGATGGTCAATCAATTGAGCACTTGACCGACTTTGGCCGTCCTTGACAGTCGTGCTCCAAAACTACCGCTGATTACATAACGGGCTTTGCTTAATCTATTAAGCACATACGAAAACTTATTCTGCACCTATGGGTAAACCCCGCGCTTTATCAACGACGTCTCCATACTCACGGACCACACAAACAGGTTCCTAATCATCGTTAGATGCGTCAGAAGATTCTAGGCAGCTAAGCATCACTGAACCCCTAGGGTCGTAAGAAATATGAGGGTTTTTCTACAACGAATCAATAATCTAACTACCCTCCTTTCACAGTCTAGGATGGCACCCCGTTTGGCTAGCCAATCCACCCCTAGAATCAAACTACAGCCCGTGAAACCAAGGACAAAGGCATTGCATTCAAACTCAACGCCCAAGATAAACACTCTCAAATCCCGACAAATCATAGAAAGATGAGCCGAACCACCAATAGGATTTGAGACTTCTAAGGGATCAGTAACAATACTAGTATCTAGGTGCAGTGTTTCAACTAATGATGTAGAGATAAACGAATGCGATGCGCCCGAATCGAATAAGGTACGGACAAGATGATCAAACAGAAAAACTAAGCTTTCAACAGAAATGGTTCTACCTCGTTCTTGCAGCGGTGGGACAGCGAGAGCCTGAACTTGTCCCCTTGCCTGCCTTGGTGCCAGAAGAGCCTGCACCTGTCCTCCCGAGGTAGCCCCTGCCCTCTGCCGCTTCCTTGGGCAGTCCTTCACTAAATGTCCCGCATCGCCACAATGAAAACAGTCAGTCTTCTTTTTATTTCGGTAATCCTTGCTGAGATGGCCTGGGGTCCCACAGTTAAAACATTTCTTCTTCCCCTTAGCATTGTTGCCTTTGCCACCCTTATTTTGATCCCCTTTCTTCTCGGGTGCCTTATCAACTTTAGTGCCTTTCTCCTCATGCATGAGTGCCGTTTCTACTAGCTTTTCAAAGGTGGCCCCCATAGGGATGTGGGTCCTGGCCAACCCTTGCAACGGTTCATTCAATCCATTAACGAACCTCAGAGCCTTCTTCCCCGGCGTGTTCACTAAGTCTAAGCCAAACCTTGCTAACTGATTAAATTTGTTGACATATTCTTTCACTGATGAGCTTCCTTGCTTCAATGTCAAGATCCTTTCCATATATAGATTTTCTTCCGCCCTTGAGAGAAACTTCGCCTCGAACCTACGTCTGAAATCCGCCCAAGAGTCAACAGGACGCTCCCCATTAGTGACCTCCCACCAAAACGAGGCCTCTCCCTTCATCAACCAAGCTGCTAAACGGACTCTCCTCCCTTCTTCTACTTCAAAGATTTCTAGCAATTCTTCCACCTCCTTAAGCCAATCTCTAGCTTCCACAAATGTTTCTGACCCTTGAGATGGTTTTCCACCCATAGCCTTGAATTCCTTGCACGTCTTTGCAAAAGTATCTACACGAGGAGGAGGAGGAGGAATGGGTGCAACTGGTGGTGGAGGAACATTGGCCGGACCTGTGGCGGCCCTAGCCTCCAATAGCCTCCTATACCATCCTGGTATCGTTACACCGTCGGGTAGATTAAGATCTTCAGCCATGCTGAAACGAAAAAGGAAAGATTCAAAATGGAGAATTCGAAAGATAAAGATATGTGGCTATTGGGGATTATGTTTTTCTTAAAAACTTTTCTCTTTAAATTTCTCATTAAAACATGTTTTTGAAAACACTTCTTCCAAAAATAACTATTTTTCTAAAGTATTTTTATCTGTTCTGGTAACCTTAAGCTCTGATACCACGTGTAACACCCCACGTCCATTAATGTCACTTACAAAGGGAATGCATTAACTTCCATGGAGGTTATAAGTGAATATAGAACAGAAAAATTACAACAAGACAAATAATAAGTAGTACTTGAAAACTAAAGCTTCATTTTATTGCAACGGAAACATCTTTATTACATCACAAAACCATTAATCAGAGTCAAGTACATTATCCATCTTCTCAAAAACAAAATACATAACCCCATTACAAAATAGCCATTAAAGAAGATAACAAGCTGGACTTTACTTCAATGGTCCAAGCTTTCCAAAAAGATGAAGCAATCCAATCAAACTCCACTAGAGCTGGGTCCAACCTGAGGACCTGGAGGGGGAAAAGGATAGAAATGGAGGGGGTCAGACATAAAGTCTGGCGAGTATGATAATTCTAACAATACTATTATCAAAATAACTAGACTAAGGCATAAGCTGGAAGACAAGTAAATGTCTATGAACTATTTGGAAGATAAAGATAGCGTTTAAGATAACGGTAAAGGCATACCTAATTACTAATGAATAATTACTACACTGCACCGCACATTACTACACTGCACCGCTCCAATTACTACACTGCACCGCACCAGTCACCCTAAAGGTTGATCCCGCATGCTTCACACAGAAACTATATAAATAGCCTTGCGTACCCCTAGCTGACAACATAGGTGCCGTCTGCCCCTATCTCCACTAGGTGTACCCCACTACCCTCTTAGAAATTTTATAAGTAACTTCATGTACTCCTAGCTGACTACATAGGTGTCGTCTTCCCCTATCTCCACTAGGTGTATCCCACTACCCACTTTCGATCGGCTCCCTACTCGTAGATATCCGTGCTGGCCCCACAGTATGGTGTATCACTCCCCTAAAGTGGCAACCCGATACAACTGAGAATGCACGGCTTAAACCTACACGATGCAACAACGTCTTACCTACCAGCCCGGGTCCACACACGCATATGAAACCCGTTGGACTTGCGTTGCCACCGCTCCCCGTTTTGGCCTCTTATAGTCAAGCCCAGTATGCGTGTCCCGTCCTCGACTTGGGTCGAGCCCACAAAGATATGTTTGGGATACTGGTTGAAACGGGCCCCCACAAGCTACCCACCTAAGCTTGTCACCACTAGTATATCCCACTTAACCCTCTTAGTCATGTTTCATTTACATGTATGTTTGGTTAAGTCTTACTAATCGTATTTCACATGCCACTAAGGGCACCCCCTAGATTCCTCATGCCACCCAAGGCACCTACTTAACCCCCATGTCCCACCTTACATGTTTATCTGGTTAAGTATTTCTTAATTCATTCAGGCCATAACCTCATAAAGACCTCTCACATTAGATTGACATTTATGGCAGCTGGATTTGCCGGGTGGGTCCGGGCAGTCTTACACCATAAAAGAGTCTAACCTCGTGTCTTTACAACCGTTATGCTTTAGTTTAGGCCTAGGACCTCTCACATTGGGCTAACATTTGTGACCACTAGATTTGTCGGGCGGGTCCGGGCAGGTTTACGTCACAAACGAGTCCAACCTCGTGTCCTAAGCATTGATTAACACTTAAAATCTTTTACCCCAGTTTTAATAATTCCCTATTCAAATTATTGATTAAGTCAACTTTTAATGATGTCCGTTACTGACTCAATTATGGTCATCCACTTATGGTATGCAAAATCATATCAATTGCACCCCAAAATCTTATTAAATCCTTAATATTACCCCTACCCCATGTTTATACGTTCGCTTATTCAACGCATAATATAGGCCAGACTTGAATAGTCTAACGCATAGCACAAAGATAAACTATCACAACATATAGACAATTAAAATAAATCTAATCATAATAGGGGTGAAAGTTGCATAAATTACACATGTTAAGGATCAAAAGGTGTCAACTTGTTAAATGTCACAATTCACATGATATGATCATAGCCCAAATCTATACATAAACTTGCATATGGGGTTTTTTTTTAAGCAACATAATGATGGTGTGAACTAGCATAGGATATCACATATGTCATAGCATAACTCTAGATGTCATAATAGATGTCTTGGTATATGTTCATAACTTTTCTAATCAATCTAACTTGCATATGTGACTTGTCATATAGATCAACATAACCCAAACATGATGATTTAATTAATATGAACTAACTAGCATAGATGGTAACATCATGGCCTTTTTAACATGTATGATTCATCACAACTTAGCATAGAAACTTTCAACATACATAACATCATCATAGCATGATTTACAACATATAAGATATCATCATCACATAACATTGGATTTACAATATACATGATAGCAAAAGGGGTTTACAACAACATATATGATAATTCACATCATCTACTCATAATCCATTCATAACTCAACCTAATTAAAATGATAATAATCTTGTTAAGATCATCATACTCACAATTTAGAGAAGAAAAGAGAGAGTTTTGCTTTGCTTTAGGGTTGAGAGAATTAGAATTGAATTTGCTTTTCTTCTTTCTTAGTTGGCGACGACTCCATTGATTTCCATAGCGACGGTAACTATTTTATTTTAATTAGGTTTAGGGTTAGCATTAGGATGTATTTATAGGTGTAGGAAGTTATTTAGGGCCATTAGATTAACCCTGAACCATGAGAACCAATCAAATGCAAAATCTGCATTTGAGCGAATCGGCCCACGGGTTGACAGCCAAACACCCTGGATTGACCCCTAGTCGACCCAGCGAGGCTCGGGTCGACCTCAAAAATGGGCCGGTTCGGTTATTCCCCCTCCCAATTCGCTGTTTTGAACTTTTTCGCATATTTATTTATTTAATTTTTAATTATATATATATATATATCAATATATATATATTTCTCTACGCAACCCATTTCACTCAATTCTTTTCTAAAAATTAAGTATACTTTAATTTGTGAATTTTAATGTTATAAAATTACGGGGTGTTACACGGAGGATGCAGTTTAATGTGAATTTCACAAAAATTTAGACTTATTTACCAAATAGCAAATTTAGATTATGAATCTTAAATAGAGTAGGAGTAGGAAGTTAATTTATAGAAATGTATTACTGTGCCGACTTCATCTGTGAAAGAGGTCCATTTGGATCATCAAGAAAATTATCGGGATCCACCAATTTCAGGTTAGATGATCAAATTGCAGGCACGTACTTGTATAAAGAGGCCATTCAAAATTTATAAGCAGAGCATCCAAAGTTATTTTCGAGCACATGTAAAAAAAACATAAAATTTTATAAGAGAAAATACATCAGATAAGCATTAAAAGCAGCATGATTCGGTGCTTTACAGGGCAAAAATAGATATGAAAGCAAAGTTGTGAAGTTATCAGTTATACTTCTAAGATATTGGAACTGCAATGCTAATCCTTTAGAAGGTAAACAGAATTTGAAACTCAAAGTGTGTACTAAATAACTACATGCACTTACATACCTCGTTTGAGAAGGAAAATTTTCTAATTTATTAGTGCGTATAACTGTAAGTTGTTGATAGCAGTGCAGACTAATCTTACCCACAACTGTTATATTGTCAATAGTGATATACTGCACTAACTAAGTAATTGTAACAATGATCGAGTAAAGTAAGTCATCTTCTGCTATCGCAGTTCGTTTAAAATACATTTTTACACATTAACTCAAGTGCAAAATTCAACAAAAATTAATTGTAAATCCCACCAATTCTATGTTAAACAATATATTAACAAAAAAAGAGGAATGATTTTCTTTCTTAATTAACAACTATTGTAACCTATATGATGACATGAAAAATATCATGTGTATTGTTACTGGGTCAATTAGTCATTTTTGCTGCTACCTTTAGTTTTTCAAGACAACATTTTGTTTACTTGCACAATTTTTTTATAAGCAAAAGAAATGTAATAATGGAAAACAATTAGGAAGCCTGTTATTGCAATTTAAATTTATGATATTCTTAGAATAAAATAAAAACCCAATAGGACAAACTTCGAGGGTGAAGTTGTACATATAAAGTTGTGAATAATTTTTCTTTGCAGTTATATATGCAACACTAGTAATCAATGGTGTCAGAGCAATGAATGAGTATGATTTATATGATGACATGACATATATCATTTAACTGTATGATATCCCACCTTTCCAAAATAAATGTAATGTTATTAGGTCAACTGGGTGATTAGAAATTACCTTTAAATTTAGGGTTAAATATAAACGGTGAAGAAAAACATATACATCATAATTAAAAACAAAATGCCCATTCAGACAAAGAAGTAGGTTTTAAAATAATAAATGAGTAAATTAAAAGAAAAAATTCCCAACATGTGTTAATTTGCATTATTAGTCGTGATCTTTGGAGGATAATCATATGTTTAGTGTTTACGGTCCTTGTAACACCCCGTATTTTCTACTAATATAAAAAAATTAACATATTTAAGAACATTTAATTTTTAGAAGAAGAATTAGGTGAAACGGTTACGACACTGCATTCGTCTCGGAATTTTGCATAAAATAGAGTTCGAGTTTGCGTGAATCGGACTTTGTATGAAGAAGTTATGGAGGTTAGAAGATGTAAGTTTAAATCAGAATTAAATAAATAAATAATAAATAAAAATTTGGAATTCAAACCAGCAAGAAGAGGTGGGCGGGAAATTCCCTCCAGGGGGTGTTGACCCCCTTAAGGGGTTTCAACACTGGTGTCGACCCCCCCTATATGGGTGTCGACATTGGTGTCGACCCCCCTCCCCCACGGTAGTGGTCGACCCCTGCTGACTGTTCATAGTGACGATTTTCTGAGTCGTAAGGCTACGAGGCGACTTCTGATTGGCCGAATGACGCATTTTCTTGGACTGGATGGTCTGGATGGATCCTATGTTGATCTCAAGCCTCAAACTAATTCTATACTCCTATATAATCACATCTAACCTTAACCCTTAACCTCATAATCCTATTCTATCATGTCACCATGCTGTCCATCTCTAAACTAGCCTAGCCTCCATCTTCTCCAAATTAGAAATCAAATTAGAGAGAGGGCTTCAAATCAAAGTAGAGGATTTCTTCTTCAATCAACAAAGAAAGATTAGAATCGCTACAATGTCAACTAATTCACTTTTCTAATCCTGACACTATAAGTTCAGTTATTATTCAGTTTTGAACACCTAATAGAAAACATGACTGTAATAATCAGATCTAGAACCAGGCCTAGTTGTGAGATAATCAATTCTGAATCATGCTTATCCTTTTTTCAAATCTGAATTACCTATGCTTACGAGACTGTTGTGATTGAAACAATGGAACATATCATGTTGTACACCATGATGCCAAATTGTGAGATAATCAATTCTGATTCATGCTTGCCCTTTTGTCAAATCTGAATTACCTCTGCTTATGAGACTGTTGTGATTGAAATAATGGAACCTATCATGTTGTACAACAAATTGGTGATTCTCTTATGTTCAATTCTATCGAAACTTTAGGCCTGTGATGTAACTTGCTCAGTTTGGCCATACTTATTGTTAATACACAACATGCCTATTAGAAACATAATTCTTGGATTAGGTACACTTTACATGCCTATTTGTTTCTTATGTCAATTCTTGTGTTCCTTCTCTATTCCCCTTTTTGTTTTATTTTATGAATACTAGGTTCATTCGGAACCTAGATTGAATCTTGTTGTACGTACGATTGAAACGCGGGGAATTGGGTATAACTTAATTGAGTAATTTTGGGCATAACAAGTAAATGTGGCATAACTTGAACTGACTACAATTGTGGGTAATTGGCATATAAAAATCTAGATTTGGGCATGTATGGTAAATTTATAATTTGGCTAAAAGATGATCATGCCTAACACGAGGTTAGATTGAGTTGCAGTGTAAGGCTGCCCGGAACCGCCCAGCACATCCAGCAAACGCAACAACAAATCTAATGTGAGAGGTTAGCGCAATAAGCCCAAAAACCGAGGTTAGAATGAGTTTGCGGTAGAAGTCTGCCTAGAACCGCCCGGCACATCCAGAAACCGCAAACAACAGTTCTAATGTGAGAGGATGAAAATGCTAAGAATGGTAGGGTTAAGTTAACTTAGGCAACACTTAACCAATACAATATGTTAATTAAGCAGATGGGTGGGGTTAGGTTAAATGGAGAACACTTAACCATTATAACATGTTTATTAGGAAACCTTACTAACGGGGATCCATCAGTAGTAACCCACATAGATGTATCATGGTACCCTGAACTAGGCAGGGTGGAGCACAATTACTGGGCTGATTATAAGCGGTCAAAATAGCGGCGGGTGGTGCGTCAGTGTAGGCTCCGATGGAGTACGGGCATGCACATACTCCGGAGTGGAAAAATCAGGCAATGGGCATCAATAGTTATACACTGTGCATCTTGAATTGTGTAGGGTTGCCACTATAGGGATTGATACACCCTATGGTAGGACCAGCACAGGTATCTACAAATAAGCGGGGTCGAATGACACAAGTAATAAATGCATGCAAGTAGGAGCCGATTGATAAAGGGATCATTTTATTATGAACACAAGATGCTAGTTGAAACATTTGTTAGTAGGTGCAGAGAAATGGAAATGAGTGCGATAGCATATTCAATTTATCTTGCCTTATCTTTCCTTATGTTATCTTGTCACTATGGTATTGTCCTATATTCAGTTTACTCAAGTCATGATCCTTTTTCTTTTTCAAATGCTGAAAAATCACTGGACTTACCAGACTTATGTCTGACCCGTTTTCTTTCGTCTTCTTTTCTTCCGTTCCCTCCCTCCCTCCCAGTTCGCAGGGAGGGAATACTTCAGCTTAGTTCAGACCTTTTCCAGCTTGAAGAAAGTAGATATATTGCTTGGATTCTTTTTTCTTGGGCTATGGCTGTGGTTACACTTTTATTAGGGATTTATGCCGCTTTACTACTGCTTTATGCTTATTTATGTATTTTGAGTTTTTAATCAAGACAGAAGTTTTATTGTAATAACTTGGAAGTTGGGTTTTGAGACAATGGTTTTAATGTTTTGACTAGACCACGCTGCTTATGAAATAATTCCCGTTTTTTCATTGTTTATATGTCTGTCTTGTAAATTATCTGTGTCTTTTACCTATAATTCTTCACTGAAGTTAATGCCTTCCTTTTGTGAGTGACCTTAAGGAGGTGGGGTGTTCCACTTGGTATCAGAGCTGATGGTTACTAGATCAGATTAAAATTCTTGAAAACTATTTTTCAAAAAGAAATTTTAAAGAAGCATTTTCAAGAAAAGTGTTGTTTTATTTTAAAGGCATATTCCCCAAAGGCATACGCATTATCTTTCTATCCTTTGTTTTGAACCTTTTATTTTCGTTTCAGCATGTCTGGGGATCTTAATCTTCCCGAGGGCGTACAAATACCCGGCTGGGTTCAGAAAGTATCTGGAGGCTAGGGCTGATGCCGCAGGCCCAGCAGACGGTCCTCCTCCCCCAGCTGTAGCCATTCCTCCTTCTCCTCTGCGTGTGAATGCTTTCTCGAAGATATGTAGAGACTTTCGAGCTACGGGCAGAAAGAACTTTAACGGGATTAAATCGTTCGTGGAAGCAAGAAACTGGCTAAAGGAAACAGAAGATTTGTTTGTTATCTTCGAAGTGGACGATAGGCAGAAGATACAACTGGTTGTATGGTTACCTAAGGACGAAGCCTCTTTCTGGTGGAAAGTTACTAATGCTGAAAGACTAGTTGAGACTTGGGAGGATTACAGAATGCGGTTTGAAATGAAGTTCCTCTCACAAGCTGAACGAAGCCTACAGATGGAGAAGTTCTTAGCACTCAAATAGGGAAGCCTATCGTTAAGGAATACGTCAACCAATTCAACCAGCAGGCTAGATGCGGACTGGAGTTGGTAAACACTCCACATAAAAAGGCTCTCCGTTTAGTTAAAGGGTTGAATGAGCCACTTCACAGCCTAGCTATGTCCCATATACATATGGGTGCGACTTATGTGAGGCTAGTGGATGTCGCGCTGTTATAGGAGGAAGACAAGGATGGGAAGAAAGAGACAAAGGTGGAAGGACCTCTGGATAAGAAAGTGGAAGGATCGCAGAATAATAAGACGGATTCCAAGAAAAGAGGGAAGAATAACAAACCCTATGACAAGAGGAAGTGTAATTTTTGTGGCATACTAGACATCTGATTAAGGACTGCAAAAAGGAGAGGAGGATGATGGGTGGTTGTTTTCAATGCGGTGAGACATGATATATGGCTAAGCATTGCCCAAGTAGGCAAGGGCAATGGCAGAGGACTGGATCTACTTATGGAGGGCAGATTCACGCTCTCATTGCACCTTCGCAAGAAAGAGGTAAAAATGTTTATGTTGAGAGTTTAGTTTATCTTTCTGATCATCCTATTCGTACTCTTTATAATTCGGGCGCATCGCACTCTTTTATATCCACTGCTTTAGTTGAATCTCTGCACCTAGATACCAGTATAGTAGAGGATCCCTTGGTTGTTTCAAATCCAATTGGGGGTTCGGCTTATTTGTCAATGATTTGTTTGGATTTGGAAATTCCTATACTAAGCGTTGGGTTTAGAAGTAATGCTTCTATATTGGATTTCACGGGCTATGGGTTGATTCTAGGCATGGATTGGTTATCTAGTAATGGTGCCATCCTCAGTTGTGAAAAGAGAGTGGTTTGACTTATGACTTGCTTCGGAAATACTCTCGAAATCTCTTGTAATCCCATGAATTCTGTTATGCTTAGCTACCTAGAATCTCTTGATGCGTCTGTTGAAAACTTGCAATCTGTTAGAGTAGTCTGTGAATATTCTGATGTCTTTGAAAGGGTGAGGGGTTTACCTCCAAAGCGAGAGATAGACTTCCGCATATACCTGGTTGATAATGCAAAACCCGTTGCTTTACCTGTTAGACACATGGCTCTAAGGGAAAGGAAGGAGCTGAGCAAGCAAGTTAAAGAGTTGCTCGAAAAGTGGTTCATAAGGCAGAGTATTTCTAAATGGGATGCTCCAGTAGTGTTCGCAACCAAAGCGATTGGTTCACTTCGCCTATGCGTAGATTATAGCGAACTAAACAAGCTGACCGAGAAGAATAGGCAACCACTTCCAAGAATAGACGACTTGTTCGACCAGCTTATAGGTGCATCAGTTTTCTCCCAACTAGATCTGGCCACCGGATTCCATCAGCTAAGAGTGGCTGAAGAAAGCGGAGATAAGACCGCGTTCAGGACCCTGGATGGTTTCTTCGAAAGGCTTGTCATGCCTTTCGGCTTGACAAATGCACTCGACAATTTCGTAGACTTGATGAGTAGGGTGTTCAGGGAGTTCCTTAATAAATTTGTAGTGGTCTTCGTGGATGACATTTTGATTTTCTCAAAAAGTGAGGAAGAACATGCTTTGCATTTAAGGGGAGTTATGGATACTCTTCGAGCACATCGGCTGATAGCAAAATTCTCCAAATGCCATTTTTGGGGAGAAGAGGTAAGGTTTTTTGGACATGTGGTGTCCAAAGAGGGGATAGCTGTGAATCCCACAAAAGTAGTTGCGGTGCAAGATTGGAAGATTCCAAGGAATGCAACCGAAGTACGAAGTTTTCTCGGACTAGCGGGCTATTGCAGAAAGTTCATTAAAGACTTTGCGAAGATCTCAGCCCCACTTACAAGATTGACGAAGAAGAACCTAACTTTTGCCTGGGATTTGGATTGTGATGTCTCTTTCCAATGATTAAAAAGGGCTCTGACAACAGCCCTAGTTCTGACATTGCCTGATGGGAGTAAGATGTTTACAGTATACACAGATGCATGCGGTACAAGTTTAGGCGTTGTCTTGATGCAAGAAGGCAAGGTAGTTTGTTATGGGGAAAGGCAGTTGAAGGTACCTGAGAAGAAGTACCCAACTCATGATTTAGAGCTAGCTGCCATTGTTTTCGCTCTTAAGTCATGGTGTCATTACCTACTAGGAAAAAGGTTTGAATTATTTACTGACCATAAATCATTAAAGTACCTTTTCTCTCAAAAAGATCTTAACTTAAGACAACAAAGGTGGATGGAGTTTCTTGCCTAATATGATTTTGAGTTTGCTTATACCCCTGGCAAAGGCAATGTGGTAGCAGACGCCTTGAGTAGGAAAAAGCTGACCTTAAGTCCTCTCTTTGTGGAAAGGAAAAACTTGGAGTACATAGCAACCTTTGACTTTAGACCCTATTTTGGATTTGTACCTAGCTTGTTATCAACACTAGAGGTGCGACCTACGTTTTTGGACTCAATAGGAACCGCGCAACGTGAAGACCCTCAGATTGTTGATATGATGGGTAAGTTAATTAGAGGTGAGACTTCTAGCACGTTAATAGATACTCCATAAATGCCAAGGGTTGGTTGAGACGGGATGGAAGACTATATGTCCCACAAACAAGGGATTGGTGAAAACAATTCTCGAAGAAGCACACCATTCTAAATTGACCATACACCCAGGTGGAGACAAGATGTATAAGACATAAAAAGGATTTTCTTCTGGAATGGCATGAAGAAGGATGTGGATGAATTTGTCTCTAAATGCTTGATATGCCTGCAAGTCAAGGCGGAGCAGAAGAAGCTTGGTGGTCTGCTTCATCCTCTAGAGGTCCCATAGTGGAAATGGGATAGCATTTTGATGGACTTTATGGATGGGTTGCCTAGGCCAAGAAGGGGCAATACCAATGTTTGGGTAATAGTTGATAGGCTCACTAATAGCGCTCACTTTATACCTGTTAAGAGTAGAAGGGCTGCCTCATCATTAGCATCCATTTATCTTAAAGAGGTAGTTCGACTGCATGGGATACCCTCTAGCATAGTAAGTGATCGAGATCCTATCTGTACGAGTGAATTTTGGAAGAGTTGGCAAGAGGCTGTAGGCACAAAACTATGCTTAAGCACTGCCTATCACCCTCAAACCGATGGTCAGACGGAAAGGGTGAACAGAGTGTTAGAAGATCTCTTGAGATTGTGCATACTTGATTTTGGAGGAACATGGGAGGATCATCTTCCTTTGGTGGAGTTCTCCTACGTTAATAGCAACCAAGCCACCATAGGCATGGCACTCTTTGAGGCTTTATATGGAAGACCATGCCGATCACCAACTTGTTGGTAAGAATCTACAGACAAGCTTATACATGGTCCTGACATGATTAGAGAAACTTCAGAGAAAGTGGACTTGATATGAAGACGAATAAAGACTGCACAAGATAGATAGAAGTCCTACGTGGATAAAAGAAGGACCGACCTTGAGTTTGAGGTTCGAGACAGGGTTTTCCTTAAAGTATCTCCTTTGAGGAATGCCATTCGCTTTGGATCCATAAGGAAATTGGCAACCAAGGTTTGTAGGGCCATTTCCTATCATTGAGAGGATTTGGACGATGGCTTATAGAGTAGAGCTATCCGAAAGACTGGTTGGAGTTCATAATGTTTTCATGTTTCTCATCTACGAAAGTGCTTACATGAGTCTATGGAAGTTGTGGAGCCAAGCATACTAGAGGAAGTAGAAGTGGAACGAGAAGCGACGGTGAGAAGAGTTCCAACTCGTATCTTGGGAACAGAAGTTAAAAACTACGCAATCATGAGGTCAAGCTAGTAAAAGTACAATGGAGTGACGCTGAGGAATACGCAACTTAGGAGAATAAAGACAAGATAGGTGCAGCCTACCCTTATTTTTTTTGAGGGTACATCCTTGATCTCTTTTTCCATAAGTTTATGCACGCTTGTATCTATCTTTTAAGTATATCTCCTCGGTCCTATTCTTTATCCTTAGGTAGAAACCAATGGATGTAAACATGTTTTTGAAACATGTTATGATTGATGGTTGCAAGTGGTTGCTAGTGGTTGCTGGTGGATGCATATACACACACATTGGGTACTAGATCAGCTCGGTCACTTTCATATTGCATATGCATATATGTATTTGTATATGGATTGAAACTTGATGTGTTATCATATGGATGTTGCATTTGTATGAATGATTGTGCACTCATGTAGAAGTTATAAGGTACAATTAGGAATAATTGCGTACATAATGGACTCATGGCACTGACATAATTCGCATTGAGGAGGTCAACTGAATCAGTAGACCGCTTAATTTTGCATTAGATAAGGACATACACACACACTATGCATATGATCGTGAAAGCATTAGAAATCTTCTTAAGGACAATGGATGCATGTGATTGATGGTTGAGTAGACGGATGTTGGATGTTAGGATACATTCTTCTTAACTCAGAGATTTCGGGTACGAAATCCTTCAAGGAGGGGAGAATGTAACACCTCGTATTTTCTATGAATATAAAAATATTAACATATTTATGAAACACTTAATTTTTAGAAGAAGAATTAGGTGAAATGGGTTATGCCATTGCATTCGTCTCGGAATTCTGCTTAAAATAGAGTCCGAGTTTGTGTGAATCGGACTTCGCATGAAGAAGTTATAGAGTTTAGAAGATGTAAGTTTAAATCAGAAATAAATAAATAATTAATAAATAAAAATTCGGAATTCAAACCAACAAGAAGAGGTAGGCGGGAAAATTCCTGCAAGAGGGTGTCGACACTGGTGTCGACCCCCCTATAGGGGTGTCGACATAGGTGTCGACCCCCCTGTAGGGGTTAACCCCTGCTGACTGTTCTGGACAGTGATGATTTTCTAAGTCATAGGGCTACATGGCGACTTTTGATTGGCCCGATGACGCATTTTCTTAGTCTGGATGGAAACTATGTTGATCTAAAGGCTCATACTAATCCTATGCTCCTATATAATCACATCAAACTTTCACCCTACACCTCATAATCCTATTCTATCATGCCACCATGCTGTCCACCTCTAAACTAGCCTAGCCTCCATCTTCTCCAAATTAGAAATCAAATTAGAGAGAGAGCTTCAAATCAAAGTAGAGGATTTCTTCTTCAATCAACAAAGAAAGATTAGAATCGCCACAACGTCAACTAATTCACTTTTCTAATCCTATCACTGTAAGTTCAGTTATTATTCAGATTTGAACACCTAATAAAAATCATGACTGTAATAATCGGATCTAGAACTAGGCCTAATTGTGAGATAATAATTTCTGAATCATGCTTATCCTTTTGTCAAATCTAAATTACCAATGCTTACCAGACTGTTGTGACTGAAATAATGGAACCTATCATATTGTACACCACTATGCCTAATTGTGAGATAATCAATTCTGATTCATGCTTATCCTTTTGTCAAATCTGAATTACCTATGCTTACGAGACCGTTGTGATTGAAACAATGGAACCTATCATGTTGTACACCAAATTGGTGATTCTCTTATGTTCAATTCTATCGAATCTTTATGCCTATGATGTAGCTTGCTCAGTTTGGCCATACTTATTGTTAATTTACAACATGCCTATTGGAAACATGATTCTTGGATTGGGTACACCTTTACATGCCTGTTTTGTTTCTTATGTCAATTCTTATTGTAACAACCCGAAAATCTGAGCCAATTTAAAATTTTTATTTTGGCAATTTTATTGAATTTTGAATATTTTAAATGAATTATTTTAAATAATAGCGACGAAAATTTTATTTTGAATAGAATTCGAATGTACATATTTATATGAATCATCGTTAGAATATAAATAATTATTTATAATTATAAAAGGAATTGAAATTGGCGCGGTAGTTCGATAATTCGATTTCAAATTTCAAATGAATGTACGGGATTCAAAATAAAATGGATTTTAACAAAACCAAAAATATTAGAATCTAATTGAGAATATCTTTCCAACGAATCCGCAAAATCAAAATTTCATAGCGGGAATCAAAAGTTACATCCAGTTGAAAATTCAGAATAGCGCTATGGAATTCTGGCCCTTAAAAATAGAAATTTTGCAAACGACCTCGGTTTTCGACGAAACCACTTTTGTTTGATCCGTAATGTCAAGTTATTGCTAGATTTAAAAATTAGTAATTTTATGATTCAATATGTGAGCGTGGCAAAGGAAAATGCGTTTAACCAGTTTTAGTAGATTTTAATCGACTGGAAAATGGACATTTTTCAAACAGTCTCAGAATTCGATGAAATTAGTTTTGTTAAGACCGTATCGTCAATACGAAGCTAGAAAATATTTTTCGGTAATTTTTAGAGTCCATACGTGGCCCCGGTAAATTGAAATGCGTGTTCAAATTCATTATATAGATTTATATGTTGATTTTGACGAAAATTGATCGAGACGATCGAATCAGCTGGCGATACGTATCCCATTGTGTTCGGAATGGGGTTAATTAGCTAGGGGCGACAGTCATTGGGCTCGATTTAGTGTTCGAATAAAAAAAGTTACTTTTTGAAATTAATTAAATAATTAATATAAATATATATAAATATAAAAATATTATATAATATCCTTTCCCTCTCCTGTCTCCTTTCATTACCCCGTCAGGAAAAAAAAAGTGGATTGCGCCCCCTCCATACTGCCGCCGCCGCCAGCGCGAGGAACCACCTCCTTCGCCGCCGCCTCTCCTTCGATCCCTCCCTCTTCCGTCGCTTCCTCTATCCGCACCACCCTCCCCATCTTCAAATCGAGATCGCGAACCCCCCCCCCCTCCCCGGCTGAGTGGAGCCGCCGCCGATGCCCTAGCCCGCCCCCACCACCATCGTAACCTACGCGCGCCCTCTCCTCTTCACTCCTCCCTTCTTCCACTTCCTTCGATTATCACACTGAGTTTTAATTTTTATTTACATTTCATTATTATCAGTATTTTTCAGTTTTAATTATAAAAGCGGGTTAAAAACTAGATTTTAATGTTAATGAAAATTAGATTTTTCTATGTAATGTCTTCGATTAAAAATTTCGACTTTTTATAATGTATGTTGCGATGGAAAAATATATGATCTTTGTTCATTGAAAGATATGATTTTTAAATATAATATTAGCGAAGAAAGGTTGGATTTTTAATGAAGTAAAGATTTGATTTTTAGCGAAGTAAAAACATAATTTTAGCGTTAAAAATATAATCTTCATTATATAAGTAGGGAATCAAAAATATGATCTTTATTATACGAAAACCATTATAAAAATAGAATTTTTATCTATATATTAGCGGTATAAAAATAGAATTTTTATCTATATAGTAGCGGTATAAAAATAGAATTTTTATCTATATAGTAGCGGTGTAAATAGAATTTTTATCTATATAGTAGTAGTATAAAAATAGAATTTTTATCTATATAGTAGCGGTATAAAAATAGAATTTTTATCTTTATAGTAGCGGTATAAAAATAGGATTTTTATCCATATAGTGTAGTCACAAAAATGTGATTTTTATATACATAGCAACAATATAAAGATGCGATTTTTATATATATAGTGGATACGGACAACGAAAGTGACAAAAGGCGAGCACGACGAAGACTTCCTACATATGAAGAGTCGTGGCATTTGGTTTAGCTCTTGGTGAGAACTCCTCACCTTTAATTCATTTCTAGTTTGAAATATATACTAGGATGCAGACGGTGCTTAGCAGCACCCGACACCCGTCGTCCACAGACCATGGATGACTTGTTTGTTTGATTTCTGTGTTGTGAAATTTGATTGTGTGATGTGGAATGAAATAAAATATTTTATCGTTATAAATATTTTATAGTAAAAAATATAATTTTGAATTTGTATATAAAATAAAAATTTATAAACAAATCGGACGATTTGTTTATATACACTGATTTGACAGATATGGATTAGGAGGATAAATTTTACACATCGCCCAACTGCACAAATAAATTCTTGATTGTTGATTTGAAACCCCACACGGGTATTAGAATGATATTTGACGTACAATAATCCCGATTGTTTAGTTGTATGTCAATCGATGAGTTGACAGACTGTGTAAGCGTTAATTATTTATATTTAATGATTATGTCGTTGTGTGGTGCACTCTGGATGATGGTTGTTGATTTATCGTTGCTGTTATATACATGTGTTGTAGGGAATCCATGTAATAAACGTTATATGGTAATTGATTGGGCCTCATTACAATTTGGAAAATAGAAATATAAATTCATGTGTTAAATAGAAATATAAATTCATGTGTTGAATAGAAATGAATAGAAATATAAATTCACGTGTTGAATAGAAATATAAATTCATGTGTTGAATAGAAATATATATATTCATGTGTTGAATAAAAATATATAAATTCATGTGTTGAATAGAAATATATATTCATGTGTTGAATAAAATATATATTCATGTGTTGAAGAAAATATTCATTTATTGAATAGAATAACGAAATTATTGAAATATACAAAGCCGTGTTGGTTAGATATGCGCCATTTTGACGCGAACGATATTTATATCGATTATATTCGTTTTTATAATGATTATAGAAAAGGAAGTGATTTCAAAATATAATATTCTGAAAATATTATCATTTATATATTAATGATATGAAATATTCAATTTTGATTTGAAATTGATATGAAATTGAAATTGTTTTGAAACGAATTTAAAACGATTTATAAAATACATTTTAAAAGGAAATCGACGAAATATATATAATATATATATATATATATTATATATAATGGCCTGAATAGAACGCGTCGCGCTGCGGTAGTTCGTGAATTTCGACCATTAACTTTGAGTGGACATTACGGGAGATCCGACCGTCGGATTCTCCAAAAACCAGAACCGTTGGGTTCGTATCGAAAAGAACTTTCCAACGAATTTTAGAGATTTGAAACCTAATGGTTGGATTTGGAATTATATCCCAATCAAATTTGGAAAAGATCGTTGTAAGTGCAGTTTGATGGCCGTTGATGGAAATCGACTGTACGGGCCTTGATAAAATTATTAAAAATAGTAATAATTTGTGTAAAATCATAAGAAATGATTTGTGAAGAATTAGGATGAAAAATTCCATGTTTGAAAAGATAAAAATAGATTTTTATCGATATGAACTAGTTTTAAACTAGAATAATAATTTATTTATTTTTACATAAATAAATTGGATTTGAAAGGGTTTTAAAAGGAACCAGAAGTTTCAATAATTGAATTGGAATAGAGTGTGATTTTGGGTTTATAGTGAACCGTGTTTTAAATGACATTGGTCCTTTAACCCAGTTAAAGACAGGATATGATTTCACAAGTTAAATAATCATTGATATAGATTTTGGGGAATATAAAAACCAAGTTGAGTTTTAATGAATCTTTAATTAGATCGAAGTGATCTAGAATGGAGTATCATCAGTTTTCCTCCAGGCAATAGTTAAATATTTAATTAGATTTGAACATGAAATGGTAATTAAATTTACCGATAACACCGTGGTGTTAGATATTAAGTATGACCAGTTTTACTTCATGGGATGAATAGGTTAGGATTGGAAAATAAAATAAATAATTACTTCGGTGTGGTTCGCTAGTCCAGACAAATTTGAATTGATATTCAAAGAAAGATTAAAGAATAAATTTAAAGAATCTATCTTTGATAAAATTAATGGGAACCTTTCCCAAGTGTAAGAATATTTGAATAAAATAATATTCGGAATTGGAGTGAGGCGTAAGTTGTGTTTGTGTAACACTTGTTTATTATATATGCAAGTTTTTCAAAAAGACCGGGTTTATCCCATTCTGAATAACTGATTCGACGTGGGGTCGAGGATGAAGATGGTGGTCGAAGACCGGAGGTCTTCACGTCGTTTGGGTGATTACTGATGATCCTAACTGGGCTGTACACCCAGGAGGAGGGAATCGGTTGGTGATCGTCTAGATGTACTTGGAGATCGATGGATATGCGAGGTATATGGTGCCTCCGGTTTCGTTCAGACCCAGAACGAACTTGTCAATGGACTGTGTGTTTGACATTGGATTTTATTTTGTGTGATTGATTTCTGTTAAATATATATTTGTTTAGCAGCGGAGAATTAATTCTCTTGCTTAAAGCCCTTCTCTGAGACATACGAGCTCAGGGATTATATATTGATGGATATCAATCGCATGGAGCGAATTGCCTGTGTGGCATGCCTAAGTGGCAATTGATCAAGGCTTCTATTAAAAAGCAAAGTCTTGTGGTTGATGATCAAAGCACCGCCTGTGTGGCATAGCTTTGTGTAACGTTGATTCGCGAGCCTCACACCCCGTTTGTGAACAAGAAACGGGAGAGGACTTCAGGGAGGGCATGCGTTTCCTTCTAGATAGAAGTGGCGTCGGTGGTTTTACATGCCCTGACGACTTTAACTTATGTGGTTGTTGCTGTTGCGAGGCACCTCAGATATATCGATGACTGTGTGGAGCCGATGGAGTCATTGGGCTCGTTTATACCCCATATGGTGGGGAAACGCAGTGTCCATGGTTTAAGTTTAATCCACATTAGTGGACCGACCCTGATGATCCAAGGCTTATCTGTGCGCTTACCTGAGACATGGGCTAGATTGTCTCGAATCGGTGAGGACAATCTTTTGCCTTGATTCACAAGTGGAAATCCAACTTCCAATACGTTACTTTCTGGTTTCGATTGTAGAACCTATATATGGCAATATATTGGGATGGGGCACTTATGCCGTCTATGATTGATACTTATGATTTGAAATTGTTTTAATACTATTCACTTATAGTAATAATAAAAGATGAAATTTAGCGTATCAAGCATTCTTTGGCTATTATAAGGTAAAACCCTATCCTCCGTCTTGTGTTGCATTGTGTGATGGGACCTGGGTCTTATAATAGCTTCATTATTTCTTTATTTAGCATTGCGCTATTGTTTTATGCACTGGTATTCTTGGGAGGAAACCCGTTCCGTGTTATACGGCGTGGTCCCTTGATTTACGTAACTTTAAAAATGAAGATTAATAACTGTTTTAGTCTCACACTAGTCACATGACTGACCTGGAGTTTATTGTTTTAACCTAAACTCTGTGTGCCCTTATTTTGACACGGGAAGCTAGTAGTTTTGGTTTTGCAGATTTATATTCACAGGATCCTGGTTTACAGCTGCAGCGATACTCGGAAAGCTCTGTATCCGTATATTATTTCAGTTATGTTTTGTATTATTTTTCCGCTGCGTTAATGTATTTAAATCTCTGATATTTTCTGTGTAATATTTATTCATACTCTGTAATATTCTTGTATTCTGATGGAATTGTTGTAATATGTAATGAAATGTTCTTCTGCTTGCGTTCTTTTGTGTGTTGTCCTCGAAGTATCCGCTCTTTCCTTACCGGGGAAGTTACGGGTCCTTACACTTGTATTCCTTCTCTATTCCCCTTTTTGTTTTATTTTATGAATACTAGGTTCATTCAGAACCTAGATTGAATCTTGTCGTACGTACAATTGAAACACGGGGAATTGGGTATAACTTAATTGAGTAATTTTGTGCATAACAAGTAAATGTGGCATAACTTGAATTGACTACAATTGTGGGTAATTGGCATATAAATATCTAGATTTGGGCATGTATGGTAAATTTGTAATTTGGCTGAAAGATGAACATGCCTAACACGAGGTTAGATTGAGTTGCGGTGTAAGGCTGTCCGGAACAGCCCAGCACATCCAGCGACCGCAACAACAGATCTAATGTGAGAGGTTAGTTCATTAAGACCAAAACCCGAGTTTAGAATGAGTTTGCAGTAGAAGTCTGCCCGGAACCGCGCGACACATCCAGCAACCGCAAACAACAGTTCTAATGTGAGAGTTTGAGGCATTAACGAATTAATGCTAATGAACGAACATGCTAAGAATGGTAGGGTTAAGTTAACTTAGGCAATACATAACCAATACAACATGTTAATTAAACAGATGGGAGGGGTTAGGTTAAATGGAGAACACTTAACCATTATAACAAGTTGATTAGGAAACCCTAGTAATGGGGACATATTTCAGTAGTAACCCACATAAATGTATCATGGTACCCAGAACTAGGCAGGGTGGGGCACAATTACTAGGCTGATTATAAGCGGTCAATATAGCGGTGGGTGGTGCATCAGTGTTGGTTCCGATGGAGTATGAGCGTGCACGTACTCCGGAGTGGAAAAATCAGGCACTGGGCATCAGTAGTTATACACTGTGCATCTTGAATTGTGTCGGGTTGCCATCATAGGGATTGATACACCCCATGGTGGGACAAACACATGTATCTACAAACAAGCAGGGCCGAATGATACAAGTAATAAATGCATGCGAGTAGGAGCCGATTGATAAAGGGATCATTTTATTCTGAACACATGATGCTGGTTGAAACATTTGTTAGTAGGTGTAGAGAAATGGAAATGAGTGCGATAGCATATTCAGTTTATCTTGCCTTATGTTATCTTGTCACTATGGTATTGTCCTATATTCGGTTTATTCATGTCATGATCCTTTTTCTTGTTTACATGCTGAAAAATCACTGGAGTTACCAGACTTATGTCTGAACCATTTTATTTCGTCATCTTTTCTTCCGTTTCCCCCTAGGTCCACAGGGAAGGAATACTTCAGCTTAGTTCAGACCTTTTCCAGCATGTAGAAAGTAGATGTATTGCTTGGATTATCTTTTCTTGAGCTATGGCTATGGTTGCACTTTTATTGGGGATTTATGCCGCTTTACTACTGCTTTATACTCCTTTATGTATTTTGAGTTTTTAATCAAGACATAAGTTTTATTGTAATAACTTGGAAGTAGGTTTTGAGACAATAGTTGTAATGCTTTGACTAGACCACGCTGCTTATGAAATAATTCCAGTTTTTCCGTTGTTTATATGTCTGTCTTGTAAATTATCTATGTCTTTTACCTATAATGCTTCACCGAAGTTAATGCGTTCCCTTTGTGAGTGACCTTAACGGAGGTGGGGTGTTAAGTCCTCAGGTTGCAAAAATAACAGAAGATAAAGGATAAATAAAATGATAATCTGAATATTGAATGCAAGGTACTTCGGAATGATGCTCATAATTTTTACAAACATGGTGTAAGAACATATATTGGTTGTGAAAATTTTTGAAAAATTAAATTGTGTGCTTTTTAGAGGTTTATTTAAATATCTACTATGATGAAAATAGAACAGCAAACCAGCACTCATATTTCCCAAAGAGTAGTAGCGGTGAAAAGTTTGAACTGCAAATTGTATTAAAAGACATAAAAACTTGCATTTAAAAAAATAAAAAATCAAAGCGCATGGAAAACAGTTGTCTCAAAATAAAAATGTAGCATAATTCTAATATAAAATCATGTAGATATAAACATAAATTATTTACGTACGAAGTAAAAAAATAGAATGCTACCTTCAAAGACACCAAAGCTCATTCTGGTTCACTGTTGAGAGAAGTTGAACTCTGTGGCGACAACGCACCAAATGCCAATGTCGCGCAAGCTCTAGTTTATATTTTGAGAAATGATTTATGCATCAAACTAAGTAAACAATTTATGTGTAGTGAATGAAAAAAAAGGAAACATTAACTTACTCATATGATGTCACAGAATTTAAAATTTTGTTGGCCTATAGCGCTCAAGGTTTCTCTTATGCTCTAATCGTTAAATTTGGATAATAAGGTATGTAATTGCATAATCGTCCAGAAACTAAAAAAGTGCATATGAAGAACCATAGTCCTTAGAGAGAGAAAATGAGTTTCTTTCATTATGATATAGTAAAGGAAGTGTTTTACTTTTAGGAAAAAATTACCTATTCGTGGACCACATTATTATTGCAAAACTCCTACTACTATATTATTGAAATTTATATCTTCTGTCAAGCATCGGAATATGGAATTCGTTATATTAGAAATTGAATACTTTGAAAAGCGCATATGTGTATACAGATAGATTACATAAAACCACTTATGTTCAACACCATATGCAAAGAGCAACCTTGGGATTTACATTTTAATTTTGAACCATAAACATTATGCTTTCATTTAGATGGAATTAATGAGAATAATGAAACATATCGGCTGCTATCATCAATGTATTATTATATTCTATACATAAAATGTTGTCATCGAACCTTGTATAAATGGGCCTGTAGAAGCTCCATAGATCTCTCAATATATATATGTGGCGTATAACTCTTTGTACAGATAATCAATTCATTTCTAATAAAAGCATTCAGTCATCGTTTGCAAATCCTTCCCAATTACAATATTTTTACTATTCTAACTTGGTATCGGAGCGTTTCTTGTGTGCTTCTGCATCACCAATCTAAACTATAAGTCAATTCTCGCGGTGACGGATCAAAGCTTGTGCCTATCGTTTTTTACATCATTTGGACCCTCTCATCAAAGATTTGTCGATCTCCTCACCTGAGAGTTGTTGCTCAGTCTGAAAAACTGTGCCTCACCTACAAATTGGGGTTGCATCAATTTTCTAGCCCGATTTGTTGTCGCAATCATCCTGAAAACTCAAGAAAACCGATCAAGATTTTTCAAGAAAGTAGTTTCGTTGATAAAAGTGCCATCCAGGACTGCATATCAGTCAATTTCTTTGCAATTTCAAAGAGAAGCAGCATCATCATTTAAGCAATCAACGTCGCAGCAATTATCAATAATAAAAGTTCTTGAAAGAATCGCAACTCAAGGATTTCTTGAGTTTATATCATCATACCGTGCATTTTCTGAAGCCTTTTTCACCATGACCAACATAGGAGGAGATTCTTCAAGTCCTTAGGTATCAAGCAATAGAACATCCCAATCTCAGACTGATCCCACTCACGATTTGATTAAAGCTATCATTAAACCACAAAACCAGATAAGCTCTATACAACTAGATGAATCGAACTACTTGCTATGGAAGCTGCAAATAGAAACCGCAATTAGGGATGGCAATGGGGCGGGGCGGGCGCGGGTAGTACCACCCCATCACCCGCCCCGTTGGATGATTTTTTGCCCCGTGCCCGCCCCATACCCGCACGGGTATCCATTAAACGGGTTTTAAACAGGTTGCGGGTAATTGCGGGTATTCGTGGGTATCCATTATATTTATTCAATTTATTTTTTAGCCATTTATTGAAATTATTCAAAAGTACATTTGGTAAAAAAAACAAATTAGACCAATGCCTAAATGCTAACATCAAAATACCAATACATATTTAAACCAATATCCAAAAACCAAGAGACAACAACAGAAGTTTCCATCAAAATATCAACAACCAGTTATAAATTGTTGAGTAAAATCTTGCACACAAATACCGAACAACCAACAACAATATTTTTTGTATTAACTATTGAAAATAAATCACATTCAATACGGGTACGGGTACCCGCGGACATGGATATCTTACTATCCGTACCCGCCCCATTAATTAACGGATATTAAAAATACCCATTTATTTTACCCACGGATGCCCATTTAACTATCCATTTCATATCCATAACGGATTTTACCCGCGGATAACCGCGGGTACGGGTTTTTTTGCCATCCCTAACCGCAATCAAAAGTTATGGACTATATGATTTCATACTAGGATCAAAAATGGTACCACCAAAGTTCATTAGAGATAACGAAGAATAATTGATTCAAAATCCTGAATACACAGCATATGTGAGACAAGATAGTCTTGTATGTGCTTGGATGATGTCATCCATTGGAGCTGCAACCTTGTCGCACTAATTGGCTGCAAAACAGCTCAAGAAGTATGGTCAACAATCAAAGGAAATTTCAGTTCTAAGTTATCTGCAAAGATTATGCACAAAAAAAGAGATTTGTAGAGTCTTAGAAAGGATAATTCATCTATGAATGAGTTTTTACTCAAGGTCAAAAATATATGCGATCAACTTGCTTTTGCTGGTCAAAGAGTATCTGAATCAGAACATGTTTTATCAATAGCTAGTAGTCTTGATGATGAATATGAAGCTGTTACTGCAATTATTCTATCATGGAACCTACCCCCATCTTTACAATATGTGTACTCCACTCTGTTAGCCCATGAAGGCAGATACGAGCACAAGAAAAGCATCAATTCTGATCCCTTAGTTAGCTATACTAATTTTAACAGAGGAAGAAATCAAGGAAGTTGTCCAAGAAATCAACCTAGACAAAGTTCAATCTAACCGGGGTAGAGGCAAAGGTAGAAAAAAATAATAACAGAATCAGGTGTTAAATTTGCGAAATATTTGGACACACAGTGCAAGCAAGTGTTATTTCAGATTCAACAGTAACTATACACCATCGTGGCAGAATAATAGTTCAAGTGCAAACATGATGAACATGCAAAATGACAACAGTAATAGCAAAAGTCAAGCAGAAATTCTAAATACTGACACAGCTATAGTAGAAGACATAACCGATGATTGCCAGTACCCTAACTCAGATGCAACAAATCACGTTACCAACAATCTCAACAACTTAAACTTGGGAAACAAAGAATACAAAAATACTCAGAATCTTTCTGTAGGTAACGATAAAATTGCTCACATTACACATGCTAGAAATGCAAGTATTAAAGGACCCAAACAATTACTTTTAAAAGTTTGTTAAGGGTACTATCAACCAAGAAAAATCTAATGAGTATTTCCCAATTTGCCAAAGAAAACAATGTTTATTTTGAATTCTATCCAAATTCTAACATAGTAAGAGACATACTGACTCATGAACATATTTTACAAGGTAAAGAATTTAAAGGGCTTTATAAATTTGATGATTCTAATTCTAAGTACCCTGAGAATAAGGGAAATGCCTATTTGTTGACTGTTATGAACAATTCTGAAATTGTAAACAATTTGATTTGTGGCATAGTAAACTGGGTCACCCCAATCCAAAAATAGTCAAACACATTGTTGTGAACATCAATACTTCTACTGATAATATTCCTACTTCATACATATGTACTTTTTGTCAAATGGGAAAGAGTCATAAACATGCATTTCCAGACTCACAAAAACACCTACACTAAACCACGGCAATTAATTGCTACTGATCTTTGGGGACCAGCACCTATAAATTCTGATTATGGCTATAAATATTACATATCCTTTATTGATGCATATTGTAGATTTGTTTGGATATACATGTTAAAATCCAAATCTAAAACCTACAATGTTGTCAAACAATTCATTGCTAAATTTCAAAATATGATAGGAAACAAGGTAGGTTGTTTACAAACTGATGTGGTAAAGAATTTTTGCCACTTAAACAATTTTTTGAAAGCAAGGGGATCATAAATAGAACTACATGTCCCTACACCTCTGAGCAAAATGGTATGATAGAAAGAAAACATAGACACATAGTAGAAACTGGTTTAACTTTACTAGTTAAGGCTCATATGCCGTTAAAGTTTTGGCTTGAAGCATTCATAACTACTGTTCATTTGATCAATCTTCTACCTACAAAGGTACTTAAGACAAATGTCCTCAAGAAGTGCTTACCAAAGTTAAACCAAATTATGATCACTTGAAAGTTTTTGGTTGTCAATGTTTTCCATATCTAAGGCCATATAACTCACACAAGTTAGATTTCAGATCAACCTCATGTACATTTCTAGTGTATTGCATTAATAAAAAAGGCTACAAATGTATTGATAGTAAGGGAAAAGTGTATGTATCCAGACATGTTGTTTTTAATGAAAATATATATCCATTCAATAATGCTGAAATAAAAACCACAAAGAAAGTGGTAAATCTAAGATTGTCTTTACTTGATATACCTGATGAGCTTGAAGCTATGATGCCAGTTCAACACAACAAGGAAGTTACCATCACTGATCCTCAGCTCACAGTACCCACAATAATATTTGGGTCATGCCAAGTGTAACACCCCATAATTTTAAATATTAAAGTTAACAAATTAAAGAATACTTAATTTCAAATGTTGGAATTAAGGGAAACGTGTTGCGCCATTGCGTTTGTCTTGGAATTCTGCTTGAGATAGGGTCCGAATTTGTGTGAATTTGACTTCGTATGAAGGAGTTATGGCCTTTTGAAATTTCAGAAATTAATTAAATTAAAAACGGCTCAGGTTCAGGAACTCAAAATTTGAATTCAAAACAGGGACCAGGTCGACCAGGGGATCGACCCTATGTCGACCTCCCCTATACAGGTCGACCTTAGTGTCGACCTGGAGGTCGACCTGCCCCTCCCCCCCCCCCTCGGGCAAATCTGAAAGATGACGACTTTTTGACTTAGTGCTAAGTTATTAGGGCTGAGGGGTCATTCTATCTTGACTGGATGGTCTTGATTGATTCTAGTTTAATCTGACGGCTCTTAATTAATTAATCTTCTATAAAAACACCCCTAAACTCTCAACCCTAATCACACAAATTCATAACAAGAGCCGCCATGTCGTCAATGGAGAACCTAGAGTAGCCGCCATAAACTTTCAACCCCAAAGCAAGATAGAGGCTTAAATCAAAATCAAATCAAATCTAAATAACAACTGAGTCTACATCAAAGGCGAGCAATTCAATTTCAGAATACAGATCCCAGAAAGACAAGACTATTCTTTTTAATTTGGGTATGATAGCTTTCACAAAATAATTAATTTATTTAATTATGATAAGATATAATTGGGATTATGAGAATATGATTTTGAATCATATGATGTAAATTATATGTATGTTTGTGGTGTTGGATCGTATGTTAGTTCTTATGTGAATTTTATGCAAGTTGGTTCATATGCGAATCTTATGCAAGTTAAATCATATATCTTATGCAAGTTGAGTCGTATATCTTATGTAAATTTGTGACGATTGGATCATATATACATGTATGAATCTTATGCAAGTTTAGGTTGTTAAAATATATGTGAAACATGTATATGCATTTTCTAGTTTATGTGACATTAATCTACATGTTTAGATCAATATGCAAGATAACACCTTTACGTTTAGATCTATATGCAAGTTTACGTCTTTATGTTTAGATCCATATGCAAGTTCACACCTTTATGTTTAGATCCATATGCAAGTTCTCACCTTTATGTTTAGATCCATATGCAAGTTCACACCTTTATGTTTGGATCTATAGCAGTACATAAGTTATGCAAGTTTATGCCCATTACCTATGATAGTTTTGTATCATATGCTAGTTTGAATGAAATTCATATGCAAGTTATTGGCTATGTGATCTTATGTCATGATCCTTAGATCTATTTTATGTGTTATGTGATGTTTTTTTTTTATAAGTTAGACTATCTGCGAGTCTAACATATGTAGTATGAAAACGTACGAATAGCGTGGGGATGATGAGATAATATTGAATATACATAAATTGTGGATTGGCATATAATGGCCTTAAAAGGCATATATATAATTTGAGACATTAATTGGCATAATTGGTATTTATGGACATAATTTAAGAGACAATTATTGACATAAATAAATTTGGAATTGATTGACAAATTTGAATAGGGATATTAATCCAATTTGGGGTTAAATAAAGATGTGTAATAATTAACCGCCTAAGACATGAGGTTAGACTCTTTTGTGGTGTAAGACTGCCCGGACCCGCCTGGCAAATCCAGCATCTACAAATGTCAGTCTAATGTGAAAGGTCAAAGGCACGAATTAAATGCGTAACAATTGTAAAGACATGAGGTTAGGCTAGTTTGCGGTGTAAGACTGCCCGGACCCGCCCGGCAAATGCAGCAACCGCAAATGCCAGTCTAATGTGGGAGGTCTTTACAAGGTTGCGGTTCTAATGAATTAAGTAACACTTAACCAGATAAACATATGGTGGGACATGGGGGGGTTAAGTGGGTGCCTTGGGTGGCATGTGTGTAACAACCCAGAATTTCGAGGCAAAATTTAAAATTTATTTTAATGAAAATGCGCCATAATTTAAAAAAATTCTATTTTTTTTCATTATTATTGAATTTAAAAAAGGTCTAAATAAAATTTAATTGTACATGTGTATATTTTATTTATCAATCTAAGTTAACAAAAGTGAAAAAAAAATACTTTTAATGTAATGTACAAGTTTATTTTGGATCAATTAAGAAGTTTTGCTTTAACCTTTAAATACACATAATTTAATGTTCATATTTTCATATGTGTACATGTATATTTAATACTCATATTTCAAATTATATTTCGACTTAATTATTTTAACATTCGATTCAAAATAAGACAATAATATACGTGTATCAATTATTGTTTGATGTTCTTATTCTTATGTCAATGATTAATTAGTGTTAATTAAATGTTGCATTTGTTAATTTTGTCAAAGAGGAGAAGAATTGTCTTTGTCATATTTTAGTTTTTCCTCACTGTCTCATATTTGATTGCCTGTAAATTGATTCTGATTCATTCACATGTATAGAGTTATCAATTAACCATATTTTCCGCCAAATATGTTTTGTTTTCCTTTTTAGATATGTTTCTCTTTCAAGAAAATCCACAGAATCTCTTGCACAATCTGTGCATCCATAATGCTTTTAGCGAAAATGGGGACCAGATCTCAAAACTTTTTTCTTTCTTTTTTTGACCATAATGTATGTTGTGTGACAACACTTATTTACCTTTTATAAAAATGCATTAAACATATATAGAAAATAAAGCATATATTATTAATTCTATATAGATGACCACTTGCCTGATATCTTGAATCTTAATTTCTATTAGGAAATGAGAAAATTATTTATTTATCCCTATAAGATCCTATAGCATTATGAAGACAAAATTTGAGCATAAAAAATTCAATTAATTATAAATTTGACATTAATTGGAAAAAAATATGTGCATTTGTCATGTATGTTCAATTGACATTAAATTGGAAAACATGCTAATGTGACCTTTTGTTTTATGTAGGGCTGTTATAAAAGAATAAATATATGATAGTTTATCTTGCAATAAATGATAATTAATTTTTAATTGATTATCATTTATCTCTCTTGAAACGTACAAAAAAAATTACATGATAAATACTGAAACATTTTTTTTTTACGTTCTTTTGATTTAATAATGGTATTAATTATTTCCATTTTTTTCTTTCTCCCACTAAACTAGCATATGTTACTCTTTATTTTTCCATATAAAGAATGAGATAGAAAAGCAATTTATATAACATTCTTCTCTTTGTTCACATATTCTTTTCTGCCTCCACAATTTCTCTTCACCGTAAATGCAAACTAAAACCATTACTGTACTCTTCCCATCTTCTTTATCCTTTCCCTCCTAATCCGCTCAACGAATTCCTCAACTTCAAAAATAAATATATAAAAAATAAATAAAAAGAAATTTGAAGAGCATGGCATGATCTCCAACATCAACGGTCATGATCAACGGATGGGTTAGGCTATATACAGATAACGAAGAATGAGTAAAATTAAAGTGAGGAATTGAAAAGCATAACTGGTGAGAATTCTATTTTAAAAATAAAATTATTCATTTATTTGATTCACTGAAAAATTTATATTCATATTATTTATAATTCATGTTGATGTGGTGTATATATTTGTAACAACCCGAAAATCTGGGCCAGTTTAAAATTTTTATTTTGGCAATTTGAACGAATTTTGAACATTTAAAATAGATTATTTTAAATAATATCGACGAGAAATTTATTTTGAATATAATTCGAGCGTATATATTATATACGCCGTCGTTAGAATACAAATATTTATATATAATTATAAAAGGAATTGAAATTGGTGCGGTAGTTCGATAATTCGATTTCAAACTTCAATTGAATGTAACGGGTGCAAAACAAACCGGATTTTAGTGAAACCAAAAATAATAGGATCTAATTGATAATATCTTTCCAACGAATCCGACAAATCAAGATTTCATAGCGGGAATCAAAAGATATGTCCAGTTGAAAATTCTGAATAGTCGCTATGGAATTCAGGCCCTTAAAAATAGACATTTTGCAAACGACCTCGGATTTCGTCGAAACCACTTTTGTTGGATCCGCAGTGTCAAATTATTGTTAGATTCCAAATTTCATAATTTTTCGAATCAATATGTGAGTGTGGCAAAGGAAAACGCGTTTGACCAGTTTCAGTTGATTTTAATCGACTGGAAAATGACCATTTTTCCAACGGTCTCAGAATTCGACGAAACTAGTTTTGTTAGGACCGTATCGTCAATACGAAGCTAGAAAATATTTTTCGGGAAATTTTCAAGTTAGTATGTAACCCCGGTAAATTGAAACACGCGTTCAAATTCAATATATAGAGTTATATGTAGATTTTGATGGAAACTGATTCAAACGATCGAATCAGCTTGCGATACATATTCCATTGTGTTCGGAATGGGGGTAAAACGCTATGGACGACAGGTGGTGGGCCTCGTTTCGAGGTCGAAATAAAAAGTCAACTTAATGGAGAATTAAAAATAATTAAATAATTAAATATAATAACACCTCACCCCTCTTTCTCTCTCTCTCCTCTTCATACCGAACAGAAAAAAAGAAAAAAAGGCGAACGACGGGGTGGCCAAGACCGCCGCCGCCGCTGCCACCAGGGCCGCCGCGCCCTGGCGCCGACCCCCAGGGGTCCTCCACCCCTCTTCCCCTTCTCCTCCACCTCAAGACCCCCTCCTCCCTACCTCCTTCCTTCTCCGATGCCAGAAACTCCATCGCCCCCTCGTCCCATAAAAATGTGATTTTTACTATGAACAGCGGGGAAAGATCGCATGGAAATTTTGGGCAAATTCGAACCGTTTAGAAATAGAGAATGGCAGAGTGGAACCCTCAGTGAGAACTCCTCACCTTTAATTTAAATTTCAAGTTTGAAATATATACTAGGATGTAAACGGTGTTTAGTAGCACACGACACCCGTCGTCCAAAGACCATGGATGGCTTGTATGCTTGTTTGTTTGATTTTGATGTGTAGTTGATTGCGTGATGTGATGTGAAATGTAAAGACCCGCAAATTCCCACCCTTTGAATCGACCATAAACCACACAGGTCTGACCCAAAAAGTGAAAATCTACGAATACTTTAACTTTGGGCATACAACGCATTACAACAGATAACAGAAGACTTTTATAACACTATAATAAATGTTACATCAGAGTACAGAATATACATATCAGAGTACATTGGAATATAATTACAGCGGAAGATAAATACAAAAATTGTAATATACTGCAACGGAAGAACACAGCGGAAGACTCTCTATCTCTGGACACAGCTTTAAGCTTCAACCCAGAATCCTGTTTAATATATCTGCAAAAATAGCAACTCGACTGCCCGTGTGGAAAATATGGGCACCCGAGTTTGCCAGTGAACAAACTACAGGTCAGTCATGGGACTGGTGTGAGAATTCTACTTAACCTATATAATATAATAAGGCTAATCACAGGACCACGTCACTTTCACGGAACGGTTTTCTCCTATGGATTGCCAGTGCATGACTAAAGTAAATCGTCAAAATAACGCAATGCTTTTTAGAAAAATGAAACCATTATAAGACCCAAGTCCCATCACACAATGCAACGCAAACCGGAGTATAGGGTTTTACCTTATAATGATCAAAAGATGCTTGATACGATAAACACGGTAATATATAAGAATAGTGTGCAACCAATTTGAAATACATCAAAGTAAATGTATCAATCCTAGACGGCATGAGTGCCTCATCCCACTATGTCGCCATAGATAGGTATACAATCAAAACCGCGTGATGTCATATTGGAAATTTGGGTTTCCATCTGAGTCAAGGCTAGGGAGGAGATCCTTACCGATTCGAGACACTCTAGCAATGCCCCAGGATTGGTACTTTGTCCAACCCTTGGATCCTGCAGGGTCGGTCCATACGTTAACGCTTAATGGATTGGCAATTCCTGAACACACGCTCGCCGGTCCTTTTGGACCTATAATACGGCCAGTGGCGACCGCATAAACCGAGGCCTCGAAAAATCCAACAACCACAATGAATAAATGCCAGTGCTGGTAGGTCCCTGGCATCACTCTAGCTAGAAAGAAACGTGTGCACTCCCTGCGTTCCCTTCTCCCGTTTTAGACTCTACCGGGCTATGAGGCTCGCGAAGTCACGATATACACAAAGCTATGCCTAAATAGACTGTGCTTTGATCATCAACCACAAGGCTCTGCTTTGCAACAATAAGCCTTGATCAAGTGCAACTTGGCATACCACATCAACAACTCATATCATGCGATCGGTAATTATTTAACATACAAAAGGGTGTTAAGCAAGAGAAGAAATCCTCCGCCAGCATGCATTTATATATTAAATAAAAACCGATTTAATTACATGAAATAAATTTCAATGTCAGGCATGCTATCCATTTACAAGTCCGTTCTGGGTCTGAACGAAACAACGTATCCGTCGATCTCCAGTACGTCTGGAAGATCATCACTTTTTACCTTGCCTTGGGGGATCAGTCCCAATTCAAGATATCAGTCACCATCAACCAGACGATGTGAAGCTCTCCGGTCTTCAGTCACCGTCTTCATCTTCGACTCTTGATCGTCGTGATGATTATTCAGAATGGGTTAGACCCGGTCTTCCTGAATAACTCGTGTATTCGTAATTAAAATCAACCATACGCCACATTCCAACTCTGAACATTCTTTTTAAAATAAAAATATTATTTATATTAAAAGATTCTCATTAATTATATCAAAGATAAAATAAATTAAATTTTTAATCCTTCTAAAAAGATTTATTAATATTCCAATTTTGATTTTTAATACAAAAATCATTATTACAAGATTATTAATTTTAATAAACCAATCTTGTCTTAAATTGGGTTAAAGAACTAGTGTCAATTAAAACACAGTTCACGATAAACCCAAAACCAATTTTCAAAATATGGAATTTCTACAGAAATCAAATCAACAAATAATCGTTATAAATTTCTGTATCTTTTAAATTTATAAAATAGATTTACAAATTTCAAATAGTAATTGTTAAGAGCTAATAATCTTAAATAAAAGGTTTATCCTAAAGATATTACTTCATTACTATATAAAAAAAACATATTTTAAAATAATCAATAAAATATTCTATATATAAAAGATTCTGAATGTAAAATATTCTTTATAATACAAAATCTTTTATTTTACAAAAATCCTTTTATTATATAAAAATTCTTTATTTAAAAAGAAATTCTGCATTGGAATGCGACTCAACCATGTACCATATAATTTGGGTCATATGGGTTTCATACATTTCATATATAGGGTAATAAGAGGAAATAATTCTCAATCCATCCATTAACAATCAGAGTGACGATTTCAACTGTGTGAGCGTTAAAATGAAATAATAATGCTCATCGCAGCCTGTCGATCAATCGATAGACATATAATTAAACATTGGGATTTGTGTCAGTCCAGTATCGTCCCAATACCCGTGTGGGGTTTTCAGCCAACAACAATTCATATAAATAAATAAATAAATAATTGGTTAATAGGTTTAACCAATTTCAGTATCACTAAATATGTCACTTATATCGAGTAAAATATATTTTACTCGTATGACTTCCCTATATACTTCTAAAGTCACATAAACAGTAATTTATTTATATAGCTTTATTGCGGATGACAAATGGAATATAAATTCCATTATTCTTTATTTGTATGAAGTTTCTTAACAGTACTTTTCAGTGTATATTTTGACCAACAATACAATTGTATATTAGAATATAAATTCTAATGCAAGTTTGCAAATAAAAATTGGATTTTACATTTGCGTATAAATTCTACTGTATATTATGCAAATAAAAGTAATCCTTATATTTGCACATAAATTCTGTTTCCTACAAAGATGAGTGAAAGTGATATACTCATTTTGTTAACAATTCTATTTCAACAAATACAATGTAAATAAAAGTGTGTTTCTAATCTTGTACTTTTATTTAACAAAACAATGGTAAATAAAATGTCTTTTTAACTCTTTTACTTTTATTTAACAAAACAATGACAAATAAAAGTATAATCTTCTTTCTATGCTTTATTTGCATCTAAAAATGCAAATAAGAAATGTAACTCTCTTTTTTACTTTTTCTTTACAATAGAAAATGTAAATAAAATGGTTCACGCAATTTTGTTCTTTTTCTTTACAATAGAAATTGTAAATAAAAGGATTCACATTATTTTGTTCTTTTTCATTTACAATTAGGAAATGTAAATATGTGTATTTCTAAATTCCATTCTTCTTATTTACATAAGAAAATGTAAATAATTGTAATTTCAAGTTCCATTCTTTTACTTACATAAGAAAATGTAAATAATATATTTTTCTAAATTTTATTCTTTTTATTTACATAAGAGAATGTAAATAATAAATTTCTCTAAATTTTATTCTTTTACTTACATAAGAAAATGTAAATAATTGCATCGTATATGCGATGCGAATTTTACGTCTTTTAATTACATAAGAATGTAATTTTCCATATCATGCGAATTCTCAAATTTCTAGTTACATATAAAAGTGTAATTCTTAATTTACAGTGCAAATCCTCATTTCTAATTACATAAAATGTAACTTTTTATTTCACGATGCAAATTCTCTTATCTCATTCCATAAAAATGTAATTTTTAATTTATTCGTGAATCTTACTTCTTTATTACATTATAAAAATGTAATTTTTATTTTTCATTATAAATTCATGTCCCAATTACATAAAGAAATGTAATTTTTATAATACAATACAAATTCATATTTTAATTTCATTGAAAAATATAATTTTTATCATACCGTTATTAGTCATATATAAATTACATAGAAAAATGTCATTTTTGTTTTATCGTTCTAATTCACATCTAAATTACATAGAAAAATGTAATCTTTATTATGCGATGGGAATTCATATTTTAATTACATAGAAAAATGTAATTCCTATGATACGACATAAATTCATATTTAAATTACATCTAAAAATGTAGTTTTTATCCTACAGTGCAATTTCACATTTTAATTACATGTAAAAATGTAATTTTCATTCTACCGTTATTTTTCATCTCTAAATTACATTGAAAAATGTAATTTTAATCATGCAATGTAAATTTACATTTTTATATCATAGAAAAATGCAATTTTTGTCATACGGTGCAAATTCATATATAAATTACATATAAAAATGTAACTTTTGTTATGCAAAGTAAATTCACCTTTTTAATTACGTATAAAAATGTAATTTTACTCATACGGTGGAAATTCATTCATAAATAACATACAAAAATGTAATTTATTTCATGTGATGAAAATTCATTCATAAATTATGAAAAAAAAATGTTGTTTATTTCATGCTGTGGAAATTCATTCATAAATTCCATAATAAAATATACTTTATTTCACACAATGTAAAAACACCTTTTTTTATGTACAATACAAAAATATCAACCTTTTATATTTATAATATATTAACTTCACTATTTTACGATGTAAAAATATGATCTTTTATATTTTAAAATGTAAAAATATTAACTTTTCTATTTTACAAAGTAGAAATATCAACTTTTCTATTTTACAAAGTAAAAATATCAACTTTACTATTTAAAAATATACATGTTCATTTCATACTTTTTAATGCGAACAAAAAAAAAATGATTTTTGTATGCATAATTCATTTCAAATAAAAAATGTTAATTTCCTTTAATGTAGCATCTTACAAAGAAAATGTTGATTCTCTTTTAATATAACATTTTACAAAGAAAATGTTGATTCTCTTTTAATTCCGTACCTTTAATGTAAATAACATTACACAAATATATATATATATATATATATATATATATATATATATATTTGTTGAAAAACTAGTTCATCAAAAAGACATAAAAATGTTTGTTCTATTTGTTGAAAATCTAGTTCAACAAATATAACAACAATGTTTGTTTGTTTTTTTGTTTTTGTTGCAAATTCTGTTTTAACAAATTGACCGAAATTCTGTGTTTTACAGGTGTTGAAAATTCTAATTCAACAAATTTACAAAATTTGTTGTCTTATACATTTGATCTTTTATATGAACAAAATTAATATATATATATATATATATATATATATATATATATATATACATATATACTGAATAAAATATGTTTTGATCTCATTTTAGATCCAATTCTCCAACCGCAAATAAGATATATATAATTCCAAGCGGATTTGCAAATCATGTACAACAATCATTCAACAAGCAACGGTTATCACTCCAAAGCAACACCCAACATTTCAGGTCAGAATTAAATAATCAAACAATTATGTTTAATGCAAGAAAATAATTTATAATTAATTAAACAAATAAAATTAGAATCCTCACCTTGAATTTTTGGCCAAAATTTTACTGTCTCCGTTTCAGCTACGGTCTGCGCCATCGCGAAGCTCTTAATTTCGTGATTCCAACGCAATTTACGGTTCGTCAATCGGCTCTCTATGAAGAAGTTATGGATTTTTAAAGATCGGACAAATTAAATAATTAAATAATAAAATAATATAAAAAAATCGGGACCTTTCTTCCTCGCGTTGTTCTTTACTTCGGCCGATAACCCATGAAGCCGCCCTCTCCAATTTCTGGCCGCACCCCCCCCCCCCCACGGACCACCATTCACCGATCAAACACCACCACACGAACCGCCATACCGAGAGCCATCTACACCACCAACCCCTTGAAGCTCGGCCTCCCCTAGGACCCGCAAACCGATAAAAACCGCAGCCCCTTCTCGGGCGAAATTTTCGAAATCCGTGCACCAAAATCCGATCTTAACCGTATAGATTTGTAGCTCTCTGAATTCTCTTCGATTTGGTAGGTCATACGTCAATTTTCGTCGAACGGATTGAGAGATCTAAGCATTTGAAGTTCCATGCATTTTCAGCCTTCGAATTCTGGGCGGCGGCTGACCATTGTTTCTAGGGTTTTCGGATTTTTATATTATTTTAATGTTTAATTCCGAATTTCGTGAAATAAAGTGGATTTTTGGACATTCTCGGATTTGGGCCTGCTTGCTGTCGATCCTAACGTTTTGAGGCCTTCTGAACGCGATGGGCTATGTCCCAAGGTCCAATACCGAAATATACAGCAGTTTTTTTTCGGTTTTATTTGAAAATACAATATTAAATTAATTATTTAATTTCTACCGTACATTTAAATATGCCGGGGCCACATACGACCTCTAAAAATTCTAAAAAATATATTTTTGGCTTTCTTATGACGATACGGTTCTAACGAGACCAATTTCGTTGAATTCTGAGACTATTTGAAAAAAAAGGGCCTTTTTCAAGTCGTTTAAAATTTACTGTAAATTGATAAAACAAAAATCTTTTTGCCACGGCCACAAATTAATTCTAAAAATTATGAAAAATTAAACTTAACAATATTTTGACATTCCGGATCCAACAAAAGTGGTTTCGTCGAAAACAGAGGTCTTTTGCAAAATGACTATTTTCAAAGGCTATATATTTAATATTAAAAATACATTTTTAAACAAATAAATCCCGAAACTCAAAATGTATAAGTGTTTACTGTTTTTCAATGTAGAAACATCATTTTGAACTCAATGGAAGTGGTTTCGAGTTTAAATTCTTTTATATGCAAAAAGTAGCATTTTGGGCCCTATATATTATATAAATTCTACAGCGACCTTTCTAAAAATTGAATTGGCCATAACTTTTGATTTCCGCTATGAAATTTCAATTTTTCGGATTCGTTTGAAAGATATTTTTAAATAGATTCTAATATTTTTGGTTTCACTAAAATCCGTTAAACTTTGCATCCTGTACGGTCAGTCAAAGTTCAAGTTTGACTTTTCAAACTACCGCGTTATTTCTAACTCTTTTGTTAATTACAATTAAATCATTCATTCTAACTTCGATTTAAATCAAATTTGTGATCATTATTATTTAAATAAATTATTTTATATTGTCAAAATTCATTAAATTTTTCTAAAATAAAATTTTTAAATTGGTTCTGATTTTTGCGGGTTGTTACAATCGCCCCCACTTAAAAACTTTTCGTCCTAGAAAAGGAACGTAGCTAAAAATTGTAAAATTAACTATCTTAATTTTAAATTTTAGTGGTTGATTATCTTTTCAAAATATATATAACTTTATATTTATAAAAATCATATTTCAAAGAATAGATTATAAATATCAAAAATACGTTAATTATAAATTCGTAACACTTAACTCGTTCTAGGGCATTACTAACCCCATCTCTAACGTGTTCACTCATTCTAGGATACTGCTGATCCTATCTCTAATGAGTATTCTTATTGGACATTACTAATCCAATCTCTGATGAGTCTTCTGTTCTGTTCTAACAAGTTGTACCCCAAAGATTTGAGCTAACCAGAGCTCTGATACCAACTGTAAAGACCCGCAAATTCCCACCCTTTGAATCGACCATAAACCACACAGGTCTGACCCAAAAAGTGAAAATCTACGAATACTTTAACTTTGGGCATACAACACATTACAACAGATAACAGAAGACTTTTATAACACTATAATAAATGTTACTTCAGAGTACAGAATATACATATCAGAGTACATTGGAATATAATTACAGCGGAAGATAAATACAAAAATTGCAATATACTGCAACGGAAGAACACAGCGGAAGACTCTCTATCTCTGGACACAGCTTTAAGCTTCAACCAGAATCCTGTTTAATATATCTGCAAAAATAGCTACTCGACTGCCCGTGTGGAAAATATGGGCACCCGAGTTTGCCAGTGAACAAACTACAGGTCAGTCATGGGACTGGTGTGAGAATTCTACTTAACCTATATAATATAATAAGGCTAATCACAGGACCACGCCACTTTCACGGAACGGTTTTCTCCTATGGATTGCCAGTGCATGACTAAAGTAAATCGTCAAAATAACGCAATGCATTTTAGAAAAATGAAACCATTATAAGACCCAAGACCATCACACAATGCAACGCAAACCGGAGGATAGTGTTTTACCTTATAATGATCAAAAGATGCTTGATACGATAAACACGGTATTATATAATAATAGTGTGCAACCAATTTGAAATGCATCAAAGTAAATGTATCAATCCTAGACGGCATGAGTGCCCCATCCCACTATGTCGCCATAGATAGGTATACAATCAAAACCGCGTGATGTCGTATTGGAAATTTGGGTTTCCATCTGAGTCAAGGCTAGGGAGGAGATCCTTACCGATTCGAGACACTCTAGCAATGCCCCAAGATTGGTACTCTGTCCAACCCTTGGATCCTGCAGGGCCGGTCCATACGTTAACGCTTAATGGATTGGCAATTCCTGAACACACGCTCCCCGGTCCTTTTGGACCTATAATACGGCCAGTGGCGACCACATAAACCGAGGCCTCGAAAAATCCAACAACCACAATGAATAAATGCCAGCGCTGGTAGGTCCCTGGCATCACTCTAGCTAGAAAGAAACGTGTGCACTCCCTGCGTTCCCTTCTCCCGTTTTAGACTCTACCGGGCTGTGAGGCTCGCGAAGTCACGATATACACAAAGCTATGCCTAAATAGACTGTGCTTTGATCATCAACCACAAGGCTCTGCTTTGCAACAATAAGCCTTGATCAAGTGCAACTTGGCATACCACATCAACAACTCATATCATGCGATCGGTAATTATTTAACATACAAAAGGGTGTTAAGCAAGAGAAGAAATCCTCCGCCAGCATGCGTTTATATATTAAATAAAAACCGATTTAATTACATGAAATAAATTTCAATGTCAGGCATGCTATCCATTTACAAGTCCGTTCTGGGTCTGAACGAAACAACGTATCCGTCGATCTCCAGTACGTCTGGAAGATCATCACTTTTTACCTTGCCTTGGGGGATCAGTCCCAATTCAAGATATCAGTCACCATCAACCAGACGATGTGAAGCTCTCCGGTCTTCAGTCACCGTCTTCATCTTCGACTCTTGATCGTCGTGATGATTATTCAGAATGGGTTAGACCCGGTCTTCCTGAATAACTCGTGTATTCGTAATTAAAATCAACCATACGCCACATTCCAACTCTGAACATTCTTTTTTAAATAAAAATATTATTTATATTAAAAGATTCTCATTAATTATATCAAAGATAAAATAAATTAAATTTTTAATCTTTCTAAAAAGATTTATTAATATTCCAATTTTGATTTTTAATACAAAAATCATTATTACAAGATTATTAATTTTAATAAACTAATCTTGTCTTAAATTGGGTTAAAGAACTAGTGTCAATTAAAACACAGTTCACGATAAACCCAAAACCAATTTTCAAAATATAGAATTTCTACAGAAATCAAATCAACAAAAAATCGTTATAAATTTCTGTATCTTTTAAATTTATAAAATAGATTTACAAATTTCAAATAGTAATTGTTAAGAGCTAATAATCTTAAATAAAAGGTTTATCCTAAAGATATTACTTCATTACTATATAAAAAAACATATTTTAAAATAATCAATAAAATATTCTATATGTAAAAGATTCTGAATGTAAAATATTCTTTATAATACAAAATCTTTTATTTTACAAAAATCCTTTTATTATATAAAAATTCTTTATTTAAAAAGAAATTCTGCATTGGAATGCGACTCAACCATGTACCATATAATTTGGGTCATATGGGTTTCATACATTTCATGTATAGGGTAATAACATGAAATAATTCTCAATCCATCCATTAACAATCAGAGTGACGATTTCAACTGTGTGAGCGTTAAAATGAAATAATAATGCTCATCGCAGCCTGTCGATCAATCGATAGACATATAATTAAACATTGGGATTTGTGTCAGTCCAGTATCGTCCCAATACCCGTGTGGGGTTTTCAGCCAACAACAATTCATATAAATAAATAAATAAATAATTGGTTAATAGGTTTAACCAATTTCAATATCACTAAACATGTCACTTATATCGAGTAAAATATATTTTACTCGCATGACTTCCCTATATACTTCTAAAGTCACATAAACAGTAATTTATTTATATAGCTTTATTGCGGATGACAAATGGAATATAAATTCCATTATTCTTTATTTGTATGAAGTTTCTTAACAGTACTTTTCAGTGTATATTTTGACCAACAATACAATTGTATATTAGAATATAAATTCTAATGCAAGTTTGCAAATAAAAATTGGATTTTACATTTGCGTATAAATTCTACTGTATATTATGCAAATAAAAGTAATCCTTATATTTGCACATAAATTCTGTTTCCTACAAAGATGAGTGAAAGTGATATACTCATTTTGTTAACAATTCTATTTCAACAAATACAATGTAAATAAAAGTGTGTTTCTAATCTTGTACTTTTATTTAACAAAACAATGGTAAATAAAATGTCTTTTTAACTCTTTTACTTTTATTTAACAAAACAATGACAAATAAAAGTATAATCTTCTTTCTATGCTTTATTTGCATCTAAAAATGCAAATAAGAAATGTAACTCTCTTTTTTACTTTTTCTTTACAATAGAAAATGTAAATAAAATGGTTCACACAATTTTGTTCTTTTTCTTTATAATAGAAATTGTAAATAAAAGGATTCACATTATTTTGTTCTTTTTCATTTACAATTAGGAAATGTAAATATGTGTATTTCTAAATTCCATTCTTCTTATTTACATAAGAAAATGTAAATAATTGTAATTTCAAGTTCCATTCTTTTACTTACATAAGAAAATGTAAATAATATATTTTTCTAAATTTTATTCTTTTTATTTACATAAGAGAATGTAAATAATAAATTTCTCTAAATTTTATTCTTTTATTTACATAAGAAAATGTAAATAATTGCATCGTATATGCGATGCGAATTTTACGTCTTTTAATTACATAAGAATGTAATTTTCCATATCATGCGAATTCTCAAATTTCTAGTTACATATAAAAGTGTAATTCTTAATTTACAATGCAAATCCTCATTTCTAATTACATAAAATGTAACTTTTTATTTCACGATGCAAATTCTCTTATCTCATTCCATAATAATGTAATTTTTAATTTATTCGTGAATCTTACTTCTTTATTACATTATAAAAATGTAATTTTTATTTTTCATTATAAATTCATGTCCCAATTACATAAAGAAATGTAATTTTCATAATACAATACAAATTCATATTTTAATTTCATTGAAAAATATAATTTTTATCATACCGTTATAACTCATATATAAATTACATAGAAAAATGTCATTTTTGTTTTATCGTTCTAATTCACATCTAAATTACATAGAAAAATGTAATCTTTATTATGCGATGGGAATTCATATTTTAATTACATAGAAAAATGTAATTCCTATGATACGACATAAATTCATATTTAAATTACATCTAAAAATGTAGTTTTTTCCTACAGTGCAATTTCACATTTTAATTACATGTAAAAATGTAATTTTCATTCTACCGTTATTTTTCATCTCTAAATTACATTGAAAAATGTAATTTTAATCATGCAATGTAAATTTACATTTTTATATCATAGAAAAATGCAATTTTTGTCATACGGTGCAAATTCATATATAAATTACATATAAAAATGTAACTTTTGTTATGCAAAGTAAATTCACCTTTTTAATTACGTATAAAAATGTAATTTTACTCATACGGTGGAAATTCATTCATAAATAACATACAAAAATGTAATTTATTTCATGTGATGAAAATTCATTCATAAATTATGAAAAAAAAAATGTTGTTTATTTCATGCTGAGGAAATTCATTCATAAATTCCATAATAAAATATACTTTATTTGACACAATGTAAAAACACCTTCTTTTTATGTACAATACAAAAATATCAACCTTTTATATTTATAATATATTAACTTCACTATTTTACGATGTAAAAATATGATCTTTTATATTTTAAAATGTAAAAATATTAACCTTTCTATTTTACAAAGTAGAAATATCAACTTTTCTATTTTACAAAGTAAAAATATCAACTTTACTATTTAAAAATATACATGTTCATTTCATACTTTTTAATGCGAACAAAAAAAAATGATTTTTGTATGCATAATTCATTTCAAATAAAAAATGTTAATTTCCTTTAATGTAGCATCTTACAAAGAAAATGTTGATTCTCTTTTAATATAACATTTTACAAAGAAAATGTTGATTCTCTTTTAATTCCGTACCTTTAATGTAAATAACATTACACAAATATATATATATATATATTTTTGTTGAAAAACTAGTTCATCAAAAAGACATAAAAATGTTTGTTCTATTTGTTGAAAATCTAGTTCAACAAATATAACAACAATGTTTGTTTGTTTTTGTTGCAAATTCTGTTTTAACAAATTGACCGAAATTCTGTGTTTTACAGGTGTTGAAAATTCTAATTCAACAAATTTACAAAATTTGTTGTCTTATACATTTGATCTTTTATATGAACAAAATTAATATATATATATCTATATATATACATATATACTGAATAAAATATGTTTTGATCTCATTTTAGATCCAATTCTCCAACCGCAAATAAGATATGTATAATTCCAAGCGGATTTGCAAATCATGTACAACAATCATTCAACAAGCAACGATTATCACTCCAAAGCAACACCCAACATTTCAGGTCAGAATTAAATAATCAAACAATTATGTTTAATGCAAGAAAATAAATTATAATTAATTAAACAAATAAAATTAGAATCCTCACCTTGAATTTTTGGCCAAAATTTTACTGTCTCCGTTTCAGCTGCGGTCTGCGCCATCGCGAAGCTCTTAATTTTGTGATTCCAACGCAATTTACGGTTCGTCAATCGACTCTTGTATGAAGAAGTTATGGATTTTTAAAGATCGGACAAATTAAATAATTAAATAATAAAATAATATTAAAAAAATCGGAACCTTTCTTCCTCGCGTCGTTCTTTACTTCGGCCGATAACCCATGAAGCCGCCCTCTCCAATTTCTGGCCGCACCCCCCCACGGACCACCATTCACCGATCAGACACCACCACACGAACCGCCATACCGAGAGCCATCTACACCACCAACCCCTTGAAGCTCGGCCTCCCCTAGGACCCGCAAACCAATAAAAACCACAGCCCCTTCTCGGGCGAAATTTTTGAAATCCGTGCACCAAAATCCGATCTTAACCGTATAGATTTGTAGCTCTCTGAATTCTCTTCGATTTGGTAGGTCATACGTCAATTTTCGTCGAACGGATTGAGAGATCTAAGCATTTGAAGTTTCGTGCATTTTCAGCCTTCGAATTCTGGGCGGCGGCTGACCATTGTTTCTAGGGTTTTCGGATTTTTATATTATTTTAATGTTTAATTCCGAATTTCGTGAAATAAAGTGGATTTTTGGACTTTCTCGGATTTGGGCCTGCTTACTGTCGATCCTAACGTTTTGAGGCCTTCTGAACGCGATGGGCTATGTCTCAAGGTCCAATTCCAAAATATACAGCAGTTTTTTTTTCGGTTTTACTTGAAAATACAATATTAAATTAATTATTTAATTTCTACCGTACATTTAAATATGCCGGGGCCACATACGACCTCTAAAAATTCTAAAAAAAATATTTTTGGCTTTCTTATGACGATACGTTTCTAATGAGACCAATTTCGTTGAATTCTGAGACTATATGAAAAAAAAGGGCCTTTTTCAAGTCATTTAAAATTTACTGTAAATTGACAAAACAGAAATCTTTTTGCCACGGCCACAAATTAATTCTAAAAATTATGAAAAATTAAACTTAACAATATTTTGACATTCCGGATCCAACAAAAGTGGTTTCGTCGAAAACAGAGGTTTTTGCAAAATGACTATTTTCAAAGGCTATATATTTAATATTAAAAATACATTTTAAACAAATAAATCCCGAAACTCAAAATGTATAAGTGTTTACTGTTTTTCAATGTAGAAACATCATTCTGAACTCAATGGAAGTGGTTTCGAGTTCAAATTCCTTTATATGCAAAAAGCAGCATTTTGGGCCCTATATATTATATAAATTCTACAACGACCTTTCTAAAAATTGAATTGGCCATAACTTTTGATTTCCGCTAGGAAATTTCAATTTTTCGGATTCGTTGGAAAGATATTTTTAAATAGATTCTAATATTTTTTGTTTCACTAAAATCCGTTAAATTTTGCATCCTGTACGGTCAGTCAAAGTTCAAGTTTGACTTTTCAAACTACCGCGTTATTTCTAACTCTTTTGTTAATTACAATTAAATCATTCATTCTAACTTCGATTTAAATCAAATTTGTGATCATTATTATTTAAATAAATTATTTTATATTGTCAAAATTCATTAAAATTTTCTAAAATAAAATTTTTAAATTGGTTCTGATTTTTGCGGGTTGTTACATGAAATGAAATAAAATATTTTATAGTGGAAAATATTTTATAGTTAAAAATATAATTTTTAACGTGTATATGAAATGAATATTTATAAACAAATTGACGTTTTGTTTATATACACTGATTTGACTGATATTGATTGGGACGATAAATTTTACACATCGCCCAACTACACAAATAAAATCTGTGTTTGATTGTTTGAAACCCCACACGGGTATTGGGATGATATTTGACGTACACTAATCCTGATTGTTTAGTTGTATGTCGATCGATTGATTGACAGACTATTATAAGCGTTGAATATTTATATTTGATGCTTATACAGTGTAGAATGCACTTTGGATGATGGTTGATTATTTGTCATTGTTGAGATATACATGTGTTGTAGAAAATCCATATAATTAACACTATATGGTAATTGATTGGGCCTCATTTCAATTTGGAAAATAGGAAAATAATTTCATGTGTTGAATAAAAGCCGTGTTGATTAGATTGACGCCATTTCGACGTGAACGATATTTATATCGATTTTATTCATTTTATAATGAATATCGAAAGTGATTTCAAAATCTGATAAATTAAAATGAATTGAAATTCGAATTAAATTGAAATGAATTGAAATTCGAATTAAATTGAAAAGAATTGAAATTCGAATTAGATTGAAATAGAATTGAAATCATTTTGAATTGAATTTAAAACGTATTGAAATTGAACCGAAATTGATTTGAATTGAAACCAATTCGAATTAAATTGAAATTGAATTGAAATCGATTTGAAATGAAATTAAAATGAATTTGTATTGAAAAAATTGAATTTGATTTGAATTTGAAAAGGAAGTTGAAATCGCTTTGACAATGAATTTAAAACGATTTATAAAATACATTTTAAAAGGAAATCGACGAAGTATATATTATATATATTATATATAATATAATAGCTTGAATAGAACGCGCCGCGCTGCGATAATTCGCGAATTTCGACCATTGACTTCGAATTGACGTTGCGGGAGTTCCGACCGTCGGATTCTCCTAAAACCGAAAACGTACGGTTCGTATCGAAAAAAGCTTTCTAATGAATATTGGAGTTTTGAAATCTAATTGATGGATTTGGAATTATGTCCAAATCAAATTGGGAAAAGGTCCCTATAAGTGCAGTTCGATGGCCGTTGATGGGAATCAACTGTACGGGCCTTGATAAAATTATTAAAAATAGTAATAATTTGTGTAAAATCATAAGAAATGATTTGGGAAGAATTGGGATGAAAAACTCCATATTTGAAAAGATAAAAATAGTTTTTTATCGAAATGAACTAGTTTTGAACTAGAATTATAATTCTATTTATTTTTAAATAAATAAATTGAATTTGAAAAGGGTTTTGAAAATAAACAGAATTTCCAATAATTGAATTGGAATGGATTGGAATCGAAATTATCTTTGGAATATTTCGATGTTGGATTTCGTGATTATACAGATATTGTTATGGAAATTTGAAAGATATATTTATATCGTTATTTCCAATACATATTTGTTGGTCGTAGAATTTGATATTGAATATAAGCCTATATATTTTCTATTCATAGCCTTGTATTTAATATCAAATGTGATTTGGGTTTGTCGTGAATGGTGTCTTCATTAACACTGTTCTTAAGCCCAGTTGAGAAAAGATTAAATCTTTTTATTTAGATTTAATGAAGTGTACCAATTAAATAATATTTAATTGAAATTGAATTGTTATTGATTTTTGGGTTTATCGTGAGCAGTGTTTTAAATAACACTTGTTCTTTAACCCGATAATTAATGGAATGTGATTTTGGGTTTATCGTGAACCGTGTTTTGAATGACACTGATTTTTTAACCCAATTAAAAATTAAAACTAAGTGGAGTTTTAATGAATCTTTAATTAGATTGAAAAGATCGAGAATGGAGTATCACCAGTTTTACTCCAGGCGATAGTTAAATCTTTGAACATGAAATGGCAATTGAATTTACCGATAACACCGTGGTGTTAGATATGAATATTACCAGTTTTACTTCATGGGATGAATAGGTTGGGATTGGGAAATAAATGATTACTTCGGTGTGGTTCACTAATCCCGTCTAGTTTGAATTGATATTCAAAGAAGATTAAAGAATAAATTTAAAGAATTTATCTTTGATAAAATTAATGGGAACATTTCCCAAAGTATAAGAATATTTTGGATAAAAGAATATTCTGAATTGGAATGTGGCGTATGTTGTGTTTGTGTAACACTTGTTTATTATATACGCGAGTTATTCAGAAAGACCGGGTCTATCCCATTCTGAATAACTGATTCGAGGTGGTGTCGAGGATGAAGACGGTGGCCGAAGACCGGAGGTCTTCATGTCGTTTGGGTGATTACTTGTAACACCCCGTATTTTCTATGAACGTATAAGTAGAAAATCATAGAATAATTAATTCTAAATGATGAAATTAAGGGGAATGGGTTACTCCATTGCGTTCGTCTCGAAATTCTGCTTGAGATAGAGTCTAAGTTTGCGTAAAACAGATACCGTATGAAGAAGATATGGACGAACGAAGTTGGGCAGAAAACCAGAAACGGGTCAGAATGCACTGGCGCACTTGGGAAGTGCGCCAGAACAAAATTGCACTGGCGCACTTGGGAAGTGCACCAGTACAATTTTAGCACTGGCGCACCTGCCAAGTGCGCCTAGGACAGAAAACCTGCTTGGTCAGGCCCTGGCTGGCCTGGTCAGGTTCTGGTCGATTTCTGAGGGTTGGCTGAGTCACTAGGGCTTACATGTCACTTTCTGATTGGCTTCTATTGAGATGGATGTTCTGGATTCACTCTAGTTTCATCGACGGCTCTAATCAGTTTAAAATTCTATAAATACAACTCAAGTCTAACCCTAAATTCACACAAATAATATAGAACTAAAGCCATCATTCTGCTGGAAAGAAACTAGGAGTGGCCGTCACTTAGAAAGCTTAGAGACAAGCCAATACTAAAGTAAAACACGAATCAAAACAACGTTAGTCTACCCAAAGGAAAGCATATCAAATTCAGAACTCAGAAACTAGAAATCAAGACTTTCCTTTTTGATAGTGAGTACAGTTATTTTTAGATATAAACTTTAATTATGATCTTGACATGGTTATAAATCTGAATTTGAGGTTATGTATATTCTTATCTGTCAGATCTGTTTCTCTGTGACTATTATGTACCTCTTTATGTTCTATAGCCAGGCTACTACGAGCCTGCACCGAATCTCATAAGAGATTAACGCACGAACGCTAAATTTTGGGACAAATAATGAATAATGCATAATTGGACATGAAACTGTTGCCTATGAGACTATTGCCTATGACTATGATTCATGCCTATGAGACTATTGCCTATGACTATGGTTCATGCCTATGAGACTATTGCCTATGACTGTGATTCATGACAATGAGACTGTTGCCTATGACACTGAATAAGAAACTATTGCGATTAGTCTCCCATGACTATTGTGGTTAGTTGCCTATAATTATTGTAGTTAGTTTCTTATGCCTATTCCCTTAATGATGTTAGATCTCATATTTAGTATGTAACTTTGCTAGTTTATTCCCATACACTGTTATGTACATCGAGCCTATTGGGGCCATTATTATTGTATTTGGTTCATTATTGCATGCCTATTCTTTTGCTTATCCCCTATTCCTTTTGTTAGGGCCATTTCATGAGTATTTAGAGAACTTGCGGAAACATGTTATACGGGGATTGGGTGTAGCTTAATTAAGTTAATTTGGCATAACAAATATGTTGGCATAATCTGAATTGGCTATAATAGAGAATGATTTACATGTGTATTAGTCTTGGACAAAAATGGTAAACTGGAATATTAAATCTAGTTTTGACATGAACTGTAAATGGGAATATTAAGATTAAAATTTAGGGCATATAAATTTAGGCTAAATTTATGATTAGGCAAGATACGTAAATAGAGTTTTAGATATATATATATATAATCTGCTAAATCTGTTATCTGCTAAATCTGTTAAAATGCCTAAATCCGTTATATGCTAAATCTGTTGAATCGCCTAAACTGCCAAATCTGTTATCTGCTAAATCTGTTGAATCGCTTAAACTGCTAGATCTACTATATGTTGAATTGTATGATCTGTTGCAAACTAGATAATGGTAATCTGGGTATGGAAATCCGTAGGCTCGACCTAAGATTTAGTAAAACATGGAAATTCGATTAATCTGTTGTAGCCTGTGAAGAAGTTTAATCTGTTAAATAAACAAAATTAGTCTGATATCTGAAAAATCTGTGTTGGAATGAATTGGCTATGACACGAGGTTAGACTCTGTTTGCGGTAGAAGCCTGCCCGGAACCAACCGGCTTAACTAGCAACCTCAAACTGCTAGTCTAATGTGAGAGGTCGTAGGCATAAATAAAATATGCTTAGACACGAGGTTAGGTCTGGCCTGTGGCAGAAGTCTGCCCGGAACCGCCCGGCTTATCCAGCGGCCACAAGCTACCGACCTAATGTGAGAGGTCTGCGCATTAATATTTAATTAATGCAAATCTGAGGTAAATATGATGTCTAAAACGTGTTGGGTAGATAGGGCTAAACCAACTGGACTGATGAATTAATAAAACCTGTTTCGTGAATCTGTAGGCCCAATACAAAGTTAGACAATCTGTAAGTCTGTTAAAACTGTACATCTGATCCGTTAGTCTGAAAACCTGTTAACCTGATTTTTCTGATATGTGAACTAGTTGACTTGAACTCTATATGTCTGAAAACTTGTAAACAAGTTAATCTGAAATCTGTTAGTCTGGGGACACAAGGTTAGGAGGGAAAATACTTGTGTCATCTGTTGTTTGCGACCCATATTAGTCAGTAACCCTTTCTGGTATCAAAACTATGACCCAACAGTAGGTAGGGTCCGGGCACGCTTACTGAACTAATTATAAGCGGTTCATTCTGATAATGGCGAGGGGTGTTAATGGTGCGTTCCAACCGGGTCATGTGCGTGAATGGATCCCGGTCTGCCTCTGAGGATGTAAGACGCCGTGACATCTGTAAATATGTCTGTGTCATTTAATGGTTTCCACTTTGGAGAGTGATGCACCCTTCTATGGGGCTGGCACAGGGTATTTATGTATTAGGGAGCCAATCCCTTGGGGTAGATTTAGGGTACACTTAGTTCTGTCTGTTTCCGTTGGGGTACCGTCTGTTTCTGTTGGGTGGTAACACCTGTATGTTTCTGCATGGTACCGTCTGTTGGGGTGGTAAAGGCCCATTTACTAGTGTACACCTAATTCTAACATTCTGTTTCCGTAAGGATTATTATGTTTCTGTTTCTGTACCTTCTGTCCGGGTGGTAAAGGCCCATTATTCTGTTTCTGTTTAGACATTAGGGTAACACCTAATCCTGTTATACTAGTATTAGTGCAGAGAAGTGAAAAGTAATAGCTTATATCGTTCTGTTTCTTTTGTTTAACCTAAGTATATCTGCTACTCCTGCTACTGTTATCTCGCATCCAGTTTTATTTGCATGCCATGATTATTATTATCTGTTCATATGCTGGAAATCACTGGACTCGCCAGACTTTATGTCTGACCTTGCTTGTTTTCTCCCCTTTTCTTTCCGTTCCCCCCTCTAGGTTTCCAAGGAGGAAATACTTCAGCTTGATCCGGATTTCTTCTGCTTGAAGTACTTGAAGTGCTTAAAATATGGCTTGACTCCTTATGGCACCTTCTGTGGGTATTATGATTTTAAATTTTTGTACTCTGAGGGCTTTTGAAAAAGGCTGATATATATATATGTACTTGGGTTTTGGTAAAGCGATTTTGAAGGATGTAACCAAACCGATTTCTGTTTTCCACAGTAACAAAGTTGTAAATTTTTCTAGTACCGTTTTATGTATCTGTTCTTGTAATATTCTGTTCTGTCTACTAAAACGCTCCGTCAAAGTCAAGGCATTCCCTTTGTGAGTGACCTTGACGGAGATGGGGTGTTACACTTGGTATCAGAGCTAAAGGTTACCAGATTGGGTAAAGTTTTTGAAAACTATTTTCGAAAGGGTTTTAAAAGGAAGTATTTTCAAAAATAAAGTTTATTTTGAAAAACATAATCCCCAAAAAGCCATATATCTATCTTTTCAGTTCTCCGTTTTAAATCATTTTCTTTCATTCCAGCATGTCCGGGAATCTTAACTTTCCAGAGGGCGTGCCAATACCTGGCTTGTCCAGGAGGTACTTAGAGGCTAGGGCCAACGATGCAGGCCCAACAGATATTCCTCCTCCAGCTTCAGCGATTCCTCCTCCTCCGCCCCCTCCTCTTGCAATTGCTTTTTCAAAGATCTGTAAAGATTTTAGGGCCATGGGTGGAAAGGATTTCAAGGGAACTGAATCATTCGTAGAAGCGAGGAACTGGCTCAAAGAAAATGAGGATCTGTTCGTTATTTTCGAGGTTGACGATAGGCAGAAGGTACAATTGGCGGTATGGTTTCTCAAGGACGAAGCTTCCTATTGGTGGGAAGTCACTAACGCCGAGAGGCTGGTTGAAACATGGATGGATTTCAGAACAAGATTTGAGATGAAATTCCTCTTGCAAGCTGAACGAAGTCTAGAACTGGAAAAGTTCTTATCTCTTAAGCAAGGAAGTATGACGATCAGGGAATACGTCAATCAGTTCAACCAAATGGCTAGGTTCGGACTAGATTTAGTCAACACCCAGCATAAAAAGGCTCTTCGCTTTGTTAAAGGACTGAACGAGCCACTGCACAGCTTAGCCATGACCCATGTACCCAAGAGGGCGACTTACGAGAGGTTGGTGGATATGGCACTACTGCATGAGGAAGACAACGGCAACAAAGAAGAGGCAAAGAAGGAAGAACCACAGAACAAGAAAGCATGGCCCAAAAAGGAAACACAAAAGAAGGGTGAAAAGTCTGAAGATAAGAAGGAGAAAAAGTGCTTTACTTGTAAAAGCTCGACTCATCTGAACAAGCATTGCAGAAAACGAAAGGGCACTTGCTTCAACTGTGGTGAGATGGGACACTTCACTAGGGACTGCCCGAAGAAAGAAGGGCAAGGGCAGAGGGCAGGACCAACTTCTGGAGGGCAGACAAACACTCTCGAGGCTAGTGGATAGGATAGAAATAGGGGAACTTTCTATAGGAGGTTTAATTTATTTATCTGATTTTTGAGTTAAAACTCTTTTCTGATTCTGGCATTTCGATTGTGTAGTCGATACTCTGCACTTGAATACTAGTATTTGTTCTGATTTCGCTGTAGACTCAGACCCATAAGGGTTATGACTCATCTAAGTGTGGTAAGTTGGGTATCTGTGTTGAGCGTTAAGTTGACTATGACGCATATATTCTGGGTTTTTATCATGCTTAGTTTCCTAAGAATCATTCGGTAATCTGATCTGTACCAGTAATCTGTAAATAACTGAATATTTTTGATAAGGTTAAGATTTCCAGTTTTGACATTGTCTAAAGAGGGTAATCCTCTGGGTGTCAATCTGATGTTGATTTCAGTCTTTGGGGTTGATACTTAGGGGAATTATTCTCTCAACCAATGTCTAATGGGAACCAAGTTTTGGTTTTATTTGTACTCGCTTCCATCATACGATTGTATCCTATCGATCGAATCTTCGAACATTAGGTAGAAACTAATGGGTGTAAACATGTGTTTGAGACATGTTATGTTTGATGGCTGCAAGTGGATTGAAGTGGTTGCTAGTGGTTGCTCGTGGATGCATATACACACACTAGGCACTAGATCGACTCGAAAACACTCTCATACTGCATATGGATATGTGAGCACTTTCAATTTTTGTGGATGCAAAATGATTGACTCATCACATGGATGTTGCATATGAATGAATGGTTGTCACTTACACAAGAATGATATGTATCAAATAGGAAAATTGCATACATGTTGGACTCATGACACTAACATAGTTCGCATTAAGGAGGTCAACTGAATCAGTGGACCACCTGATCTTTGCATTAGATAAGGAACATATACACACAGTTTTGCATATGTTCATACAACATTAGAAGTTTTCTAAGGACAATGGATGCTTGTGGATGATGGTTGAGTAGATGGATGACTGGATGGTAGGACACATTCTTCTTAACTTGATGATTTCGGGGATGAAATCCTTTAAGGAGGGGAGAATGTAACACCCCGTATTTTCTGTGAACGTATAAGTAGAAAATCAGAGAATAATTAATTCTAAATAATGGAATTTAGGGAAATGGGTTATGCCATTGCGTTCGTCTCAAAATTCTGCTTGAGATAGAGTACAAGTCGTAAAACGGATACCATATGAAGAAGATATGGACGAACAAAGTTGGGCAGAAAAACCAGAAACGGGTCAGAATGCACTAGCGCACTTGGAAAGTGCGCCAGAACAAAATTGCACTGGCGCACTTGGGAAGTGCGCCAGTACAATTTTAGCACTGGCGCACCTGCCAAGTGCGCCCAGGCCAGAAAACCTGCTTGGTCAGGCCTTGACTGGCCTGGTCAGGTTCTGGTCGATTTCTAAGGCTTGGCTGAGTCACTAGGGCTTACATGTCACTTTCTGATTGGCTTCTCTTGAGATGGATGGTCTGGATTCACTCTAGTTTCATCGACGGCTCTAGTCACTTTAAAATTCTATAAATACAACTCAAGTCTAACCCTAAATTCATACAAATAATATAGAACTAAAGCCGTCATGCTGCTGGAAAGAAACTAGGAGTGGTCGTCAGTTAGAAAGCTTAGAGATAAGCCAACACTAAAGTAAAACACGAATCAGAACAACGTTAGTCTACCTAAAGGAAAGCATATTAAATTCAGAACTCAGAAACCAGAAATCAAGACTTTCCTTTTTGATAGTGAGTACAGTTATTTTTAGATATGAACTTTAATTATGATCTTGACATGGTTATCAATCTGAATCTGAGGTTATGTATATTCTTATCTGTCAGATCTGTTTCTCTGTGACTATTATGTACCTCTTTCTTCTTTCTGTTCTATAGCCAGGCTGCTACGAGCCTGCGCCGAATCTCATAAGAGATTAACACACAAATGCTAAATTTTGGGACAAATAATGAATAATGCATAATTGGACATGAAATTGTTGCCTATGAGACTATTGCCTATGACTATGATTCATGCCTATGAGACTATTGCCTATGACTATGGTTCACGCCTATGAGACTATTGCCTATGACTATGATTCATGACTAAGACTATTGCCTATGACATTGAATAAGAAACTATTGTGATTAGTCGCCCATGACTATTTGGTTAGTTGCCTATAACTATTGTAGTTAGTTTCCTATGCCTATTCCCTTAATGATGTTAGATCTCATATTTAGTATGTAACTTTGCTAGTTTATTCCCATTCGCTGTTATCTACATCGAGCCTATTGGGGCCATTATTATTGTATTTGGTTCATTATAGCATGCCTATTCTTTTATATCAATTCTTGTGCTTATCCCCTATTCCTTTTGTTAGGGCCATTTCATGAGTATTTAGAGAACTTGTGGAAACATGTTATATGGGGATTGGGCGTAGCTTAATTAAGTTAATTTGGCATAACAAATATGTTCGCATAATCTGAATTGGCTATAATATAGAATGATTTACATGTGTATTAGTCTTGGACAAAAATGGTAAACTAGATATTAAATCTAGTTTTGACATGAATTGTAAACGGGAATATTAACACTAAAATTTGGGGCATATATTGCATTATGAATTATGACCTTGATTTGGGCATGTAAGTTTAGGCTAAATTTATGATTAGGCAAGATATGTAAATAGAGTTTTAGATATATATAATCTGCTAAATCTGTTATCTGCTAAATATGTTAAATTGCCTAAATCCGTTATCTGCTAAATCTGTTGAATCGCCTAAACTGCTAAATCTGTTATCTGCTAAATCTGTTGAATCGCTTAAACTGCTAGATCTACTATCTGTAGAATTGTCTGATCTATTGCAAACTAGATAATGGTAATCTGGCACGGAAATCCATAGGCTCGACCTAAGATTAAGTAAAACATGGAAATTCGATTAATCCGCTGTAGCCTGTGAAGAAGTTTAATCTGTTAAATAAACAGAATTATTCTGATATCTGAAAAATCTGTGTTGGAATGAATTGGCTATGACACGAGGTTAGACTCTGTTTGCGGTAGAAGCCTGCCCGGAACCAACCGGCTTAACCAGCAACCGCAAACTGCTAGTCTAATGTGAGAGGTCGTAGGCATAAATAAAATATGCTTAGACACGAGGTTTGGTCTGGCTTGTGGTAGAAGTCTGCCCGGAACCGCCCGGCTTATCCAGCGGCCACAAGCTACCGACCTAATGTGAGAGGTCTGCGCATTAATATTTAATTAATGCAAATCTGAGGTAAATATGATGTCTAAAACGTGTTGGGTAGATAGTGCTAAACCAACTGGACTGATGAATTAATAAAACCTATTTCGTGAATCTGTAGGCCCAATACAAAGTTAGACAATTTGTAAGTCTGTTAAAACTGTACATCTGATCCGTTAGTCTGAAAACCTGTTAACCTGATTTTTCTGATCTGTGAACTAGTTGACTTGAACTCTGTATGTCTGAAAACTTGTAATCTAGTTAATCTGAAATCTGTTAGTCTGGGGACACAAGGTTAGGAGGGAAAATACTTGTGTCATCTGTTGTTTGGGACCCATATTAGTCAGTAACCCTTTCTGGAATCAAAACTATGACCCGACAGTAGGTAGGGTCCGGGCACGCTTACTGAACTAATTATAAGTGGTTCATTCTGATAATGGCGAGGGGTTTTGATGGTGCTTTCCAACCGGGTCATGTGCGTGCATGGAACCCGGTCTGCCTCTGAGAATGTAAGACGCCGTGACATCTGTAAATAGGTCTGTGCCATTTAAAGGTTTCCACTTTGTGGAGTGATACACCCTTCTTTGGGGCTAGCACATGGTATTTATGTATTAGGGAGCCAATCGCTTGGGGTAGATTTAGGGTACACTTAGTTCTGTCTGTTTCCGTTGGGGTACCGTCTGTTTCTGTTGGGTGGTAACACCTGTCTGTTTCTGCGTCGTACCGTCTGTTGGTGTGGTAAAGGCCCATTTACTAGTGTACACCTAATTCTAACATTCTGTTTCCGTAAGGATTATTCTGTTTCTGTTTTTGTACCTTCTGTTTGGGTGGTAATGACCCATTATTCTGTTTCTGTTTAGACATTAGGGTAACACCTAATCCTGTTATACTAGTATTAGTGCAAAGAAGTGAAAAGTAATAGCTTATATCATTCTGTTTCTTCTATTTAACCTAAGTATATCTGCTACTCCTGTTACTGTTATCTTGCATCCAGTTTTATTTGCATGCCATGATTATTATTATCTGTTCATATGCTGGAAATCACTGGACTCGCCAGACTTTATGTCTGGCCTTGCTTGTTTTCGCCCCTTTTCTTTCCGTCACCCCCCCCCCAGGTTTCCAAGGAGGGAATACTTCAGCTTGATCCGGATTTCTTCTGCTTGAAGTACTTGAAGTGCTTAAAGTATGGCTTGACTCCTTATGGCACCTTCTGTGGGGATTATTATTTTAAATTTTTGTACTCTGAGGGCTTTTGATAAAGGCTGATATATATATATATATGTACTTGGGTTTTGGTAAAGCGATTTTGAAGGATGCAACCAAACTGATTTCTGTTTTTCGCTGTAACAAAGTTGTAAGTTTTTCTAGTACCGTTTTATGTATCTGTTCTTGTAATATTTTGTTCTATCTACTAAAACGCTCCATCAATGTCAAGGCATTCCCTTTGTGAGTGACCTTGACGGAGGTGGGATGTTACGTTACAGATGATCTTGATTGGGCCGTAAATCCAAGAGGAGGGAATCAGTTAGTGATCGTCCATACGTACTTGGAGATCGATGGATATGCGGGGTACTAGGTTCCTCCGGTTTCGTTGAGACCCAGAACGGACTTGAAAAAGGACTATGTGTCTGACATTGGATTTTAGTCTGTGTGATTGATTTCAATTAAATATATATCAGTTTGGTGGCGGAGAATTTATTCTCTTGGTTAACGCCCTTCTCTGAGATGCACGGGTCAGGGGTTATATATCGATGGATATCAATCGCATGGAGTGAATTGCCTAAGTGGCATGCCTAAGTGGCAAATGATTAAGGCTTTTGTTGAAAAGCATAGTCTTGTGGTTGATGATCAAAGCACGACCTATGTGGCATAGCTTTGTGTAGCGTTGATTCGCGAGCCTCACACCCCGGTTGTGAACCAGAAACGGGAGAGGACATCAGGGAGGTCATGCGTTTCCTTCTAGTTAGAAGTGGCGTCAGTAGTTTTACACGCCCTAACGAGTTTGACTTATGTGGTTGTTGCTGTTGCGAGGCGCCTCAGATATATCGGTCGATCCGGGACCGATGGAGTCATTGGACTCATTGACACCCCATAGGGTGGGGAAACGCAGTGTTCATTCATTTTAATTCACATCGGTGGACCGGCCGTGACGATCCAAGGGCCCACCTGAGTCTGGGTCTTGAGACACGGGCTAGAGCGTCTCGAATCGGTAGAGGACTTTCTTTTGCCTCGGTTCACAGATGGAAATCCAACTTCGATACGTGACTTTGCGGTTTTATTTGTAGAGCCTAGTATGGCGACATAGTGGGATGGGGCGCTAATGTCGTCTATGATTAATATTTAAGATTGAAATTGTTTTGACACTATACACTTATTATAGTATCAAATAATGTGTTTTTAAACGTATCAAGCATTCTTTGGCTGTTATAAGGTAAAACCCTATCCTCCGTTTTGTGTTGCATTGTGTGATGGGACCTGGGTCTTATAATAGCTTCATTGTTCTTTATTTAGCATTGCGCTATTGTTTTATGCATTGGTGTTCTTGGGAGGAAACCCGCTCCGTGTTATACTGCGTGGTCCCTTGATTTACCTAACTTTAAAATAAAGATTAATAATTGTTTTAGTTCTCACACCAGTCCCATGACTGACCTGGAGTTTATTGTTTTAACCTAAACTTTGGGTGCCCTTATTTTGACACGGGCAGCTAGTAGTTTTGGTTTTGCAGATTTATATTTACAGGATCCTGACTTACAGCTGGAACGATACTCGGAGAACTCTGTATCCGTGTATTACTTCTAGTTGTGTATTGTATTATTTTCCACTGCTATGTAATGTATTGTAATCTCTAATATTTTATAATGTGTAATATTTATTTATACTCTGTATATTCTTGTATTATGATGAATTGTTGTAATATACAATGAAATGTTCTTCTGTCTGCGTTCCTTAGTGTGTTGTTCTCAATTCAATCCGTGCTTTCCTTACCCTGGAGTTCGGGTCGTTTCAGATTATGGGATATGCACTAAAAATGAATTGGTTTTAAAAGAATGAACTTAACATGGAAAATTCCATTGCTACGATTATATAATGCTTATAGAAATCCATTGAGAGTCATGTTACCTTATTAAAATGTTAAAATGTTTCACATAAGATTTTTCCTAATTAGAAGAAAAGTAATTTGTCCAGGCACTACAAAGTCCTGAAAGCAATTTCTTTTCAATTCTTAGATAGCTAAGTATTCCAGCTTACAAAAATATCGAAGAACAAAAACAAATAAACAATGAGGAAGGAATGAAATTTAAATTTCTAAATGACAAATATGGGTATCTTTCTTAATGTTTAATCCTTTTTTGTCACTATTTGAAGATTTTTCTTCTTCTTTATGCCCCAAACATGGAAATCTATTGGATCTCGTTCGGTCCAGATAAAAGAAATATACATAAATTTATCAAAAGGTTATTAAATTTCTAAATAGATATCCAAAAAGTACCAAAAATGTATGAGAAGAGTGAAGAAAAATAATATTAGAAGAAATATTGGATTTGAAACATCAGGTCAATGGAGAGGGAAAAGGAGGAAGAGAAGTTAGCGGATGGTGAGCAAAGCAATAGAAGTCGGTCATGTTATGTAACGACGGTTGGAACAAAGCCCCTTTCGTTGCACACATATGCGCTAGCACATAACTGTCATATAACAAAAGGAATCCATAGATATTACATGTCTACCAACTCATATTTGTAATCAGCTCCTACAATTTATTTCATGATGTAGGACGATTAATTACAACCTGTTATTCCTCCTTAACAACATGCAAGAAAATCATAACAATCTCCCCCTTGACTTGCATCCTACGAGTATCTTTTGAGAGCACTGCCTTGCCTACATGGCCCAGTCCATAACCTTCAGCTTTGATACTACCGTTATGTAACGGCGGCGGGATCAAAGCCCCCTTCCTTGCACCCATGTGAGCTGGCACACCGTAATGTGGGACTATTGTAACCAAACCATCATTCCTCCTTAAGAACATGTGAGACAATCCTAACAGTCTCCCCCTTGACTCGCATCCTACGAGTATCTTTTGAGAGCACTGTCTTGCCTGCATGGCCCAGTCCAAACCTTTCGCTCTGATACCACTGCTATGTAACGACGGTCGGAACAAAGCCCCCTTCCTTGCACGCATATGAGCTGGCACATAACTCCCATGTAGCAAAAGGAATCTTTAATGTTACATGCCTACCAACTCGTATTTTTACTCAACTCCTTCAGTTTATTTCATGATGTGGGACTATTAATTACAACTCGTCATTCCCCCTTAACAACATGCGAGGCAATCCTAACAAGTCGTAGGATTAATGGACCAAATAGCTTAAATTCCATAGCTGGACTACTAAATTAATCAATGTACAAACCACTCCATTGTAAATTGTAATTAAGTAGGTATAATGAATCAAATAACCAAATCAATTGTGAATTAGTGCATGAAGTGTTAATTTACACTCATCAGAAGGGCATACGAATTGGAAACATGAGCAGTTGTGATCAATTAGTTAGGTCACAATAGTCTGAAATTAGGAAGAAATATCTGCTATTACTAAACATGGTAAGCTCCAAATTTAACAATAACAACAATAAAAAATGATGTAAATGAAGTCATATTCAGTAAGGTGACATACCACCATCGATTACTATCAGGATATCGCAGGCCGAGTGGTTGCCGAAGTTGCTATTTTAGATGTTATAGAAGGTGAAAGGGGAGAGGACATTGCCGAAGTTGCTATTTTAGATGTTATAGAAGGTGAAAGGGGAGAGGACATTGGGTTGTAAGAAATTGACGATCTGGTATGCAGGACAGGGAATGGAGGAGCGGTTATTAAAATAAAGAAACCAAGGTTTGGTTTGCGAAAGAGAGAGCGAATGAAGGAGCAGTTAGTGGGAACATGTAGTGGGGAGAAGTTTTAAGCGGTTAATGAAAATCAATTAATTAACAGGTGAGCGTAGTTCTGAAATGCTGAGATTTAAGGCGTACATGTAAGTAGTCGGTGGTACCTGTTTGACTAATTAAATAATAGATAGATCCCGTTTTCCATTCCTTCAGCTAGAAGAAAATTTCCCCATTTCTTGGATGTCTTCATCTACTTGAAAAAAAAGCATGGCATGTTTCCCCAAATCATCACTTCGATATGCCTTTTTCCCCCATCGCCTGACTGAACCACATCTTCTCCGCTACGCCCTTCCTTTGGGGCAGTCATTCACCATCAGCCACCATTCCCTTTCCATCACCAGCGTTGTGCCACAACCAGGCCAATTGTATCTAAATCCACTACAGTCTCTATGCCGTTACCAGTCCATCAACGTCGCGCCTTCGCCATTGCTTTTCAAGGTGAGTTCGAACTCACGATTAAACTTTAGTTTCAAGTTTTATCAATATACGATACTGAGAATATAATGGTTAATAGGATAAAATTGTTCATTGTGTTTGAGTGGAAATCTGGGTTTGAGTAGATTAGTTGTTGGACTGGTTTGTGTATGGCTGTTAATTCTATACTATGCTTTTCCTTTTAACTCTTTAACTTGATCTTTGTATGCTATCCATCATAGCTATCAACAAAGGCATTATTTTGACTAAATGTCATGCGTAGTTGAAATTCTTGGTAAAATCTGTAGTTTTGTTATTGATTTTATGGATTGTTAAATTTTTTTTAATAACTTAGAATCCATACGATTAATAGTCTATGAAGCTTTTCCATTGAAGTAAGCATGCACAGTTTCCATACTGTGAAATAAAGAGGGTATTTAGTCAAGGGGGAAGGTTTTTTAAATTGGGTAGTACATCTTTAAATTTATTGTCCAAGGACTGTTAATAATCAACAGATAAAAATGAATAAAAACCTGGACATACTCATGTGGTCTTGGGTAGAAAGATGATTACTGGTAAACAAAAAAAAAGAAAATATTGATGAATGGTGCATTAGATGTTCCAAGGTTCAAATTTTGGTTATGGGCAAAAACATGAAGCCTGTTAATCTGCATCTATACAAAAATAGATAAATAATATGAATTCAAATAAGTGTATGGGAATATGAATTGACTATGAAAATTTGGCATTATAAAGTTAGTTATGAAACTATATTTTTTTCCTTATATGAACGAATATGAAAATTTAAATAGTGGTTCTTGTGAAAATTCATGATTTAAACCTGTGTTTGTTTTAAGCTTTGTACTTAACAATTCACAATTACTTGCCTTGCAATCTTGCATTGTAGTATTTTGAGGTGTGCATGCATACTGTGTGGTGTGTTAGTTTGCAGGCATGTATAGGTTTCACAATTATGACCTTTACACTTCAGGAAAGTTTATACATTGATATTACAACACAAACTTGTCAACTATATATCTTTATTAAAAGGTACATGGCCAACTGTAGCTGAGTTGATTTTGCAGTTGCATGTCAATTCTCCAACTGCACAAATCATTCTAAATGGCTTGGCCTCATATCCACGGGGTGTAGGGCATGCACTCACATACCCTATTAACCTTTGTTAGTCCACTAATTCAAGCATTATGCATGCAGCTGTATGTTCCATGAAAAATTGATCATGGATTATGGTATCAAAATAAATAATTTAACCAGAACAATTTGGTGTTTCGGTTTAATAAAAAGCATTATTTTCATGTTTCTTATCATAAATTTTGAGTTGACTGCCTTTTACTTATCGCCTTACTTTTTAGTTTACTACAGGCTGAGTCGAGTTCAAGTCCCGTTTGTGTCAAGTTTTCGAATCGTATGTTATGTGTCATGTTTTAAGAACGTGAGATGCATTATGTGGCACCCTTGCTTTTTTTTTTACCATAATATGTTGTGCCATGTTGAAATGTTAATCCCATGCATCTTTAAATTGTGTGCTTTATTGCATGAACTGAAATCCACACACCCCAATGTATACTTAAAAATAAAATTAATTATTTTATTTCAGTATTTTGTTGAAATTGGTTTATTTGAACTATGATTAATCCTAACTCGAGTGTTTTGTGTTTTTGAATGGAACGCTCGGGTCAGGTCCTAAGCGTTTTAGATCTAAAGATAAGCGGTTCACTAAGCTGAAGAGGAACGTGAAGACGCAGGACGCTTACGCGCGCGCGCTCGACAAACTGTTAACTTTTATTTATTTAAAATCATGTACTGTATATTTTAATTCTTCCGCTGTATATAAATATTTATAAACTTTGATTTTTATGTATAAAGTTTCCGTTGTGAGATACTATTATCTTTGCTGTATCTGTGATTTTTGTGTTTATTTGTTTAAACCCGTAAGCTAAAATAACGATTAGCCATTTGAGCGTCTTGAGTCGGTTTAATTGCGGATTTGATACGTTAAAAAGGCAAGTCGTTACAATAACTGTGTTTGAAAATAAATAAATTATTTTATTTTGAATTTCAAGAAGAAATGAGAATATGTTGTAAGTAAATGTACATGATGTATAAGTACATGCTTTCAAACATAACTAACAGATTTTGTGGACCAAGTATACTTAAGGTGTAACGACCCAGAAAATCTGAACCAATTTAAAAATTTTAAATTGGCTAAAATAATGGATTTTAAATATTTAAAATAAATATTTTAAATAATGGCGATGAAAACTGAGTTTGAATCGACATTTGAAAACCAATATAATTAATTATAATTATATATAGAATTGAAAATGGCGCGGTAGTTCGATAATTCGATTTCAAACTTCAATTGAATATACCGGGTGCAAAACAATCCGGATTTTAGTGAAACCAAAAACATTAGGATCTAATTGATGATATCTTTCCAACGAATCTGACCAATCGAAATTTGATAGCGGGAATCAAAAGCTATGTCCAGTTGAAAATTCTGAATAGTCGCTATGAAATTCAGGCCCTTAAAAATGGACATTTTGCAAATGACCTCGGATTTCGACGAAACCACTTTTGTTGGATCCGCAGGGTCAAGTTATTGCTAGGTTTCAAATTCCATAATTTTTCGAATCAATATGTGTGCGTGGCAAAGGAAAACGCGTTTGACCAGCTTCAGTTGATTTTAATCGACTGGAAATTGGCCATTTTTCAAACGGTTTCAGAATTCGACGAAACTAGTTTTGTTAGGACCGTATCGTCAATACGAAGCTAGAAAATATTTTTCGGGAATTTTTCTAGTTAGTATGTGGCCCCGGTAATTTGAAATGTACGTTTAAAATTCAATATAGTGATTTAAATGAAAATTCAACGGAAACTGATTGTAACAATCAAATCAGTTTGCGATACATATCCCATTGTGTTCGGAATGGGGGTTAAACGCTATGGACGACAGGCGGTGGGCCTCGTTTCGAGGTCGTATGTGAAAGTCAATTTTTTTGAAAAATTAAATAATAAAATAATAAAAATAATTTTAATTCCCTCCTATACCTTCGCCCCCCCCCTGTAATTCATTACCGAAGTCCAATAACCAGAAGAAAAAAAAAACCTCGTCGAAGAAGGAGACCGACCGCCATCGCCTCGTCGAAGAGACCCCCCCCCCCCCCCCGCCTCCGCCTGTTCCTCCTCCAAGCCCACCGCTTCCACACCCCTCTCCCTCCTCCGCTTCGCAGGACCCACGAGCCCCCCCTGAAGCATCGCGACACCCGATTAGCGGGGCCCCCCAGTCCGAGACCCCTCGAAGCCAGCTCCGACGACCTCCTGCCGCCGAGCCTGACGACGCCCCCCCCCCTCGCGTACAGTAAGTATTTCTATTTTATTTTGTTTTTATTTTTAATTCTGAAAACAGATTTTATAAAGAATTTAAAACAGATTTTATAAAGATTTTAAAACTGAATTTTAAAAAAAGATGTAAAACTGAATTTTAAAAAGATGTAAAACTGAGTTTTTAAAGCATTTAAAAACTGATTTTGAAAAGGTTTTAAAAACTGATTTTATTTTAAGATTTTAAAAAGAAAAGGATTTAGATTTTAAATAGAAAAAGATTTAAACTTTAGAATAGAAAAAGATTTAAACTTTAGAATAGAAAAAGATTTAAACTTTAGAATAGAAAAAGATTTAAACTTTAGAATAGAAAAAGATTTAAACTTTAAAATAGAAAAGATCATATTTTTAAAATAGAAAAAAATCAGATTTTTATATATTGAAAGTCGAAGTAAAAATCAGATTTTTATATATTGAAAGTCGAAGTAAAAATCAGATTTTTATATATTGAATAACATAGTCAAAATTCGATTTTTACATATGTAGAGAATACGGGCAACGAAAGCGACAAAAGGCGAGATTGGCGAAGATTTCTCTAAGGAAGAGTCGTAGTAGTTGGATAGCTATTGGTGAGATTTCTGATTTAAAAATATATATATGTGTGTGAAATGAAAGTGAATTGCTATATATATATATATATATATATATATATATATATATATATATATATATACGCCCCTCGTCCACAAACCATGGACGATATTTATTGATTGAAATTGTTGTGAAAATTGATTGATAGCGAATGATTGTTTGGGATTGTTTGTGATTGATATTGGTTGGTTGTGGTTGAAAAATACCCATTTGTGGTTGAGAAATATTTGGTTGAAACCACATAGGATTTGTTTGTGGAAATAAAATAAATATATACATGCCGCCTGCGTGCGAACTAGATGCATGATCCCCATTGTCAAAAACCGCGAGGTTTTAAGGTAGAGCGAGGAGCCGTACTAGGGACGGTCCCGGTTTTAACTACCCTGCCGTTATGCTGCCGAAATTTTGAATAATATTCGTGTGTTTGAATTATTTTCATATGCTTAAACTATATTTATTCATTGAATAGAAAACATTCATGTGTTGAATTGATATTCATTCGTTGATTAGAAATTCATGTGTTGAATGGTATTCGCGTTTTAAAATAATAAAAATCACATTTTTTATCTATATACAGAAACTATAGAAAACATTCATGTGTGGAATTGATATTCATCCGTTGATTAGAAATTCATGTGTTGAATGGTATTCATATTTTAAAATAAATTGTTTGATAATAAAAATCACATTTTTATCTATATATAGAAACTATAGAAAACATTCATGTGTTGAATTGATATTCATCCGTTGATTAGAAATTCATGTGTTGAATGGTATTCATATTTTAAAATAAATTGTTTGATAATAAAAATCACATTTTTATCTATATATAGAAACTATAGAAAACATTCATGTGTTGAATTGATATTCATTCGTTGATTAGAAATTCATGTGTTGAATGGTATTCATATTTTGAAATAAATTGTTTGATAATAAAAAATCACCTTTTATCGACTATATGAACTATGTAAAATAATCTCGTTTTAAAAGAAATTGTTTTATGATAAAAATCCCATTTTTATCACCAACTTGATCTATATAGAAAAATAGCGTTTTGAAATGAATTGTTTTACAATTAAAATCATTTTTTTTTATGCATTAATCGTTGAAATGTGAAGTGTTAAAAATAGCCACTTGTTCAAAATAAACATATATGAGTTGAAATATTCATTAATTAGCTAATGAAATGATTTGCACCTATGTATGTAACATTAGAATAAATGGTGTCTTTAAACCAAACAGAAATCAAATATGAAGTTGAATAGAAAATGATAAATGATAAGAACTGTATATATATGTACATGCATATTTATTGAACAGGTTATAGCAAAGGGGCTAGAGAAGAGGAATAAAATTTTGTGCCCGACAAATAGGTACACATTTACTGTTTTGTTTGGGTGATGATTTTATGAGCCTGTTGGCTAGCCGCTTGGCTTTTTCTTTTTCTTCTTGAGATTAGAAGGACCGGGAAAGCTATTTGCGATTTCCCGATGCTCCCGGTGCAGGGGAGGTTATGGCGAAATTTTCCAAAATTTTAAGGTGTTAGAAAAATATTTGAAGTGAAAACGATATGGAAATCATTGAATGAACTATATTTATATAAATATATAAATATAAATAAAATTAAAACGAAATGAGGCCGTGCAGTTCGTATTTTGAAACCGTGATTTCAAACAACTAGTGCGGGAAATCCGACCATTGGATTTTCCCGAAACCTCAACCGTCGGGTTCGCCTTGGAAAGATCTTCCCAACGGCACCAACCTTGCAAAAATCCAACGGTTGGATTGTCTGGAATGTTTAATTCAAATCTGAAGAAAAACAGCGCCAGAAGCGATTATATTTATATATAGAAATATAATTATATATTTAATCGAATAACGACGCTGCAGTTCGTAATTTGAAATCGAAAATTCAAACGATTGTACCGGGAGATCCGACCGTCGGATTTTCCCGAAACTGGAACCGTTGGATTCGTTTTGAAAAGACCTTTCTAATGATGTAAATTTTGTGAAGATCCAACGGTTAGATTTTCAGATATGTGTAAATCAAATCTGAAGAAAAACAGCGCCACGGCCGCTTTATGGCCCGAAGCGTCGTTTTGAATATATTGACTATTTTAAAATAAATAAAAATAGCGATAAATCCTTATAAAATATCATAAACGATATGGAATGGAAATAAACTGAATTTGCTTGATTTATGTGGCTTTTGATGGTTGAATGTGTTTGTTGTGAAAATTACATTAAAGAACACAATTGGTGTTGTCGAATAATTTAACCATTGAAATAAATCGATTTGAAATTCTAAATATACGTGAATTATTTGAAAAGGCCGAGTTAATTCTCATTTCGAATAATCGACCGACGATTGAAATTCGAAGATGAAGACGATGGTCGAAGACCGGAGATCTTCACCTCGTTTGGATGGTAACCGAGGTCCTGATTGGGAGGCATCCCGAAATATGGATAATGAGTGGTAATCGTCCAGACGTACGTGGTGATCGAAGGGTTTGCGAGGTATTTAGTGCCTCCGGTTTCGTTCAGACCCAGAACGGACTTGTAAATGGACTGTGTGTCTGACATTGGAGTTTATTCTGTGTTGATTGATTTCTGTTAAATATACATCGGTTTGGCGGCGGAGAATTTATTCTTTTGCTTAACGCCCTTCTCTGAGACGCACGAGCATAGAGGTTGTATATCGATGGACATCAGTCGCATGGCATGAATTGCCTGTGTGGCATGCTAAGATGCAGTGATCAGGGCTTCTGTTGAAAAGCAAAGTCTTGTGGTGACGATCAAAGCACCGCCTGTGTGGCGTAGCTTTGTGTATAACGTGAATTCGCGAGCCTCACACCCCGGTATGAACCTGAAACGGGAGAAGGACCTCAGGGAGGGCATGCGTTTCTTTCTAGCTAGGGTGGTGTCAGTGACCTACCAGCCCTGACATTTATATACTTTTCACCTATGTGGTTGTTGCTGTTGCGAGGCGCCTCGGTTTGATCGGACGATCCGGGTCCGATGGAGTCATTCGTTGGCTCGTTTTACGCCCCAAAGGGCGGGGAAACGCAGTGTTCAGGAATTTTAATCCACATCGGTGGACCGGCCCTGACGATCCAAGGGTCACTCGAGCTCTGATCCTGAGGGGCGGGCTAGAGCGTCTCGAATTCGGTAAGGACTATCTTTTGCCTTGGTTCATGACGGAAATCCAATTTCCAAATACGACATCGTGCAGTTTTGATTGTATATATATATGGCGACATGATATATGGTACCCATGCTGTCTATGATTGATAGTTATGATTTGAAATTGTTTTCAAAACATATAAACACTAGCAATAATATCAAATGCCTTTGTTTTATTCGTATCAATCATATTTTGGCCATTATAAGGTAAAACTCTATCCTCCGGTTTGCGTTGCATTGTGTGATGGGAACTGAGTCTTATAACGGCTTCATTTTTATAAAAAGCATAGCGATGTTTAAAAGAAAGATTTGTTTTAAAGCACTGGCAATCCAATGGAGTAAACCCGTTCCACGAAAGTGGCGTGGTCCTGTGATTAGCCATATTATATATGTGTTGAGTAGATTTCTCATACCAGTCCCATGACTGACTCGTAGTTTGTTTCACTCTCAAACTCGGGTGCCCCTTTTTCTACACGGGCAGCCTTGTATTCAGGTTTAGCTGGTTCTTTTTCTGGATAGCTGGAGCTGAAGATGGATTCTATCATTTATCTCTTTTTATGCTGTTCAGCTCCTATTGTACATATTTTGTTTATTTCCGCTGTAGACATTTATGTATAGCTGAACTGTATTTGTACTAAGTAAGATCCTGTATACTGTGTAACTCTGATGATTACTTTTATCCAGTATATTTTGTTGTTCATTATCTGGTGTATTTATTTAATTTTGTTCTGTTGTTTTCTGTTTCTGTGTTATATTCCAAAGATAACCCTTGTTTCCGTGAGAACGGGATTTCGGGTCGTCTCAACGTGGTATCAGAGCTTTGGTTAAGCTTAGTTCTGGAATATAACATTTGAACGAACTCGTCAGAAATAGAACCAGTAGTGTTCTAGGACGGGTAACTCAATACAGATAGGATCAGTAATGTCCTAGTATGAGTAGCAGAATGAAATAACACATCGATAGACACATTTACATTGAAGTATGTGTTTCTATATTTTAAACTATCTTTTCTGTGACCTGACACTTGATCTGCTAATTGCAGAAGTACTAGAAAAATGAGTGCCAGAAACAGAAGGAATACAGAACCCGATCTGGAGGCTCTATTCAAGAGATATCGAAATCTGGGTGGAGCACAATTCTCGGGCAATGAATCTATTATTCAAACTCAAGCTTGGATGAGTTCTGTCGAGAGAATCTTTGAGCATATCCAGCTGAGAGATGACCAGAAACGGTTAGTAGCATCTTGGGCGCTCAAAGAAGAAGCTTTAATCTGGTGGGAATCAATCATCAGAAATAATCCAGAAGGTGATATCACCTGGGACAGATTCAAAGTGATTTTCTTAGAAAGATTTACTCCTCCCGAAGCAACTGAGAGATTATGTGATGAATTTTCTTATCTAATACAAGGTGACATGACAATCCCAGAATATCATAAGAAATTCAATGAACTTTCTCACTTTGCTCCTCATCTAATTCAAAATCCGAAGAGGAAAAATATGAGATTTATTCACGGGCTTCAAAGGAAATACCAGAATAAAGTATTGGGGCATGTGAAGCTTCCTTTTTCTGAAATGATATATATGGCCTATCAGTATGAAGATCTCCATAAGAAAGGAATGTTATGCGACGAAGAAGAAGTAAGTTCTAGTGACATAGCAAAGTCAGAAACTGATATTCCTGAAGCCAATACAAGGTCAGAGGTCAATAAGAAGCCCAGTGCCAAGAGAAAAAGGGCTGAATCTGGGAACGAACGAATAACGACCGCCACGTGCTCAAGCTGCAATAGAAAAGGACATTTGGCGATAAGTTGTAAATCTTGGAACCAACAAAGAAAGAATAAGTTCCCACCCAAGAAGGGATTTCAAGAGAATAGAAAATGTGGTGGATGTCATCAGGCGGGTCATCTTTTAAAGGCCTGCCCGCTATTCAGAAAGACTGAAATAGTTCAAGTAAATGAAGTAGCAGAAACTTCCGAGCCCTCATCTGATCAGGAAAGGGCTGATGTTTTAGAGGGAACGCTAACTGTCAAAAACATTCCAGTCAAAGTACTGTTTGACACAGGCGCATCGAGAAGCTTCATTGCCAAAGATGCAGCTAAGAAACTGGATTTGAATTTGAAAAAGCTCAAGGAACCAATGACTGTCCAGAATCCGGTTGGGGGTTCCATTGATCTCAGTTGGGTTTGTGGAGTGCCGGTTTCCTTTTCTCGTTATCGGTTTCCTACCATTGCAGCCGTCATGAATTTTAAAGAGTTCGATCTTATCTTGGGATTAGACTGGCTGACCAAATATGAAGCTGAGGTTAAATGCGCCGACAGAGTCGTAAAGGCGAAGATTAGATCAGGTGATTATATAACCATTCCCTGTGAAGGTCAGAATGCTAATAGAAAAGATTTCTGGTCAGCTCTCGATGTTTCTCCAGCTCAAATAGAGAATGTCCCTGAAATCGCAGAGAATATTCCCGACCTCATCAAGGATTTTCCTGTCGTCAAAAACTATGCGGATGTGTTCGAAGAAGTTATTCGCTTACCTCCGCAAAGAGAAATAGATTTCAAGATTGCTTTGATTCCCAATGCAAGGCCGGTAGTCCACGCTATTCGAAGAATGTCCTTGAAAGAGAAGGAGGAATTAGACAATCAAACAAGACAGCTAGTATGGAAAGGTCTGATAAGGCCTAGTTTCTCTGATTGGGGTGCAGCAGTGGTGTTTGTCCCAAAATCTGACGGTACTCTACGTCTATGTGTGGATTATCGTGATTTGAACAAACAGACAATAAAGAACAAATATCCATTGCCGCGGATTGATGATTTGTTGGATCGATTAAATGGAGCACAAGTATTTTCACGAATGGACCTAGCTACAGGTTTCCATCAACTTCGAATTGCCGAAGAGTGTGTTCCAATGACAGCATTCAGAGGCCCCGACTTATTCTACGAGTGGTTAGTAATGCCATTCGGCTTATGTAACGCTCCAGCTTACTTCGTCGATCTAATGAACAGGGTATTCAGAGGAGTATTGAATAAATTTGTTCTGGTTTTTATTGATGATATTCTAATCTTCTCTAAATCAAAGGCCGAACATGAAAAGCATCTGGAACAGGTTCTAGAAATTTTGAGACGGAATGTATTGAAAGCCAAGTTTTCCAAATGTATATTCTGGCAAGATGAAGTGAAATTTCTGGGCCATGTTGTATCGAAAGAAGGAATCGCTGTGGACCGAAGTAAAATCACAGCTATTCAGAATTGGAAACAGCCCAGTACCCCCACTGAAGTCCGCAGTTTTCTCGGATTGGCTAGCTATTACCGGAAATTCGTTAAAGACTTTTCGAAGATATCTGGTCACTTAACGAAGCTTACTAAGAAGCATTCTAAATTCAAATGGACTCAAGAAAGTGAGGAGGCTTTCGAAGAGCTGAAGTTGAGATTAACAACTGCTCCAGTGTTAACCATCATCGATGGCAACCAGGATTTAAAAATCTGGACTGATGCTTCTAGAGAAGGCCTTGGCGCAGTGTTAATGCAAAGGGGTCAAGTGATTGCTTATGCTAGCCGTCAACTGAAGCCGCACGAGAAAAACTACGTAACTCATGATCTTGAGTTATTGGCTATAGTATTCGCTTTGAAAATCTGGAGACACTATCTTCTCGGTGAGAGATTCGAACTGTTTACAGATCACCAGTCATTGAAGTATCTGTTCACTCAGAAGGACCTGAATCTGAGGCAGCAGCGTTGGCTTGAGTTTCTTGCAGCATATGACTTTGAAATTATATATACTCCAGGAAAAGCCAATGTTGTGGCCGATGCATTAAGCCGAAAGAATGTAATGATCGCCAGTTTTATTATCACGACTTCATTGCTAGATAAAATATCTGCTCTTCAGGAGGATGATCACTTCATTCAGAAGATCAGAGGGATAATTCAACAAGGCGAACCCTCGAGTTTTCAAGTAGACAATGTTGGGATTTTAAGGCTCAAAGGTCGAATTTGTGTCCCTAACATTCCTGAACTTCGAAAGGAAGTACTGGATGAATGCCACAAGTCAAAACTCAGTATCCATCCGGGAGTAAGCAAAATGTATAATGACATCAAACGCACTTTCTGGTGGAAGTCGATGAAAAGGGACATTTCCTTATATGTTAGCCGATGCCCTACTTGCCAGCTAGTCAAAAGCGACCAGCAGAAATTGGCTGGATTATTACAACCACTGGAAGTTCCTGGTTGGAAGTGGGAGCATATTTCTATGGATTTCATTGATGGTCTGCCCAGGACCAGAAAAGGAAATGACAGTATTTGGGTGATCGTAGATCGTTTCACGAAGACCGCCCATTTCATACCTGTCAGATCAAACAGAACTGCTCAGAGTCTGGCGCAGATATACTTCAGGGAAATAGTTAAACTACATGGAGTGCCGCTCAGTATAGTCAGTGATAGAGATACAATATTCACTAGCAAATTCTGGGAAGCATTTCAAGTAGAGCTAGGAACGAAGTTGAACTTGAGCACCGCTTATCATCCTCAGACAGACGGTCAGACTGAGAGGGTGAATCACATTTTAGAAGATCTATTGCGGGCTTGTGTTCTAGATTTTGGTGGATCATGGGAAGACCATCTGCATTTGGCTGAATTCTCTTATAACAACAGCTACCAGGCGAGTCTGACAATGTCGCCATTCAAAGCATTGTACGGTAGACCGTGCCGATCTCCTGCTTGTTGGGTCGAGCCTGGAAATAGACTTGTGTTAGGGCCCGATATGATTCGAGAAGCTGCCGACAAAGTCGATTTTATTAAGAAGCGATTACTCGCCGCTCAAAGCCGACAAAAGAGCTATGCCGATAGAAGAAGAAGAGATATATCCTTTGAAGTTGGCGACTATGTATATTTGAAAGTATCGCCGATGAGAGGAGTAATCCGGTTCGGTAAAACTGGAAAGTTGGCACCCAAATTTATTGGTCCGTTTCCTATTCTGGAACGGATCGGGACTCTCGCATATAAAGTTAAATTGCCAGACTGGTTACCTGGAGTACATGATGTATTTCATATATCTCAACTTCGAAAGCACGTTCATGATCCAGACTTGATCGTGGAAGAAGCAGCTCAGCAGGATATTGAAATTACTCCAGAATTAGCTGTGAGGCGAGAGCCGCTAAAGATAATAGGCAAAGAAACCAAAGAGCTGAGGAACAAGAAGGTTCGCTTAGTCAAAGTGCAATGGAGTGGAGATCCGCGAGATTGTACCTGGGAAACTGAGGAGAGCATTCAGAAAGCTTATCCCAGATGCCGAGTAGATATCTCTGATTGACTCTGGTGCAAGGTACATTTACCCTACTTTGCATTACCATTTAATTCTCTATTCTATTGCTATTTTCTTCCCATGGATGTGCACTAATTATTCTATACTCTAAATGATTTTTAAAAGGGGCACAGGATTTGATTAGTATATTTTTGAAGGTTAAAAACAATTGGATTGGTTGTTGTGTTGTGTGATTGTAGATTTATCAAACCACTTTCGACTTTATTCCTTTTCGGGGACGAAAAGTTTTAAGTGGGGGAGATTGTAACGACCCAGAAAATCTGAACCAATTTAAAAATTTTAAATTGGCTAAAATAATGGATTTTAAATATTTAAAATAAATATTTTAAATAATGGCGATGAAAACTGAGTTTGAATCGACATTTGAAAACCAATATAATTAATTATAATTATATATAGAATTGAAAATGGCGCGGTAGTTCGATAATTCGATTTCAAACTTCAATTGAATATACCGGGTGCAAAACAATCCGGATTTTAGTGAAACCAAAAACATTAGGATCTAATTGATGATATCTTTCCAACGAATCTGACCAATCGAAATTTGATAGCGGGAATCAAAAGCTATGTCCAGTTGAAAATTCTGAATAGTCGCTATGAAATTCAGGCCCTTAAAAATGGACATTTTGCAAATGACCTCGGATTTCGACGAAACCACTTTTGTTGGATCCGCAGGGTCAAGTTATTGCTAGGTTTCAAATTCCATAATTTTTCAAATCAATATGTGTGCGTGGCAAAGGAAAACGCGTTTGACCAGCTTCAGTTGATTTTAATCGACTGGAAATTGGCCATTTTTCAAACGGTTTCAGAATTCGACGAAACTAGTTTTGTTAGGACCGTATCGTCAATACGAAGCTAGAAAATATTTTTTTGGAATTTTTCTAGTTAGTATGTGGCCCCGGTAATTTGAAATGTACGTTTAAAATTCAATATAGTGATTTAAATGAAAATTCAACGGAAACTGATTGTAACAATCAAATCAGTTTGCGATACATATCCCATTGTGTTCGGAATGGGTGTTAAACGCTATGGACGACAGGCGGTGGGCCTCGTTTCGAGGTCGTATGTGAAAGTCAATTTTTTTGAAAAATTAAATAATAAAATAATAAAAATAATTTTAATTCCCTCCTATACCTTGGCCCCCCCTGTAATTCATTACCGAAGTCCAATAACCAGAAGAAAAAAAAAAAAAAACCTCGTCGAAGAAGGAGACCGACCGCCATCGCCTCGTCGAAGAGACCCCCCCCCCCCCGCCTCCGCCTGTTCCTCCTCCAAGCCCACCGCTTCCACACCCCTCTCCCTCCTCCGCTTCGCAGGACCCACGAGCCCCCCCTGAAGCATCGCGACACCCGATTAGCGGGGCCCCCCAGTCCGAGACCCCTCGAAGCCAGCTCCGACGACCTCCTGCCGCCGAGCCTGACGACGCCCCCCCCCCCTCGCGTACAGTAAGTATTTCTATTTTATTTTGTTTTTATTTTTAATTCTGAAAACAGATTTTATAAAGAATTTAAAACAGATTTTATAAAGATTTTAAAACTGAATTTTAAAAAAAGATGTAAAACTGAATTTTAAAAAGATGTAAAACTGAGTTTTTAAAGCATTTAAAAACTGATTTTGAAAAGGTTTTAAAAACTGATTTTATTTTAAGATTTTAAAAAGAAAAGGATTTAGATTTTAAATAGAAAAAGATTTAAACTTTAGAATAGAAAAAGATTTAAACTTTAGAATAGAAAAAGATTTAAACTTTAGAATAGAAAAATATTTAAACTTTAGAATAGAAAAAGATTTAAACTTTAAAATAGAAAAGATCATATTTTTAAAATAGAAAAAAATCAGATTTTTATATATTGAAAGTCGAAGTAAAAATCAGATTTTTATATATTGAAAGTCGAAGTAAAAATCAGATTTTTATATATTGAATAACATAGTCAAAATTCGATTTTTACATATGTAGAGAATACGGGCAACGAAAGCGACAAAAGGCGAGATTGGCGAAGATTTCTCTAAGGAAGAGTCGTAGTAGTTGGATAGCTATTGGTGAGATTTCTGATTTAAAAATATATATATGTGTGTGAAATGAAAGTGAATTGCTATATATATATATATATATATATATATATATATATATATATATATATATATACGCCCCTCGTCCACAAACCATGGACGATATTTATTGATTGAAATTGTTGTGAAAATTGATTGATAGCGAATGATTGTTTGGGATTGTTTGTGATTGATATTGGTTGATTGTGGTTGAAAAATACCCATTTGTGGTTGAGAAATATTTGGTTGAAACCACATAGGATTTGTTTGTGGAAATAAAATAAATATATACATGCCGCCTGCGTGCGAACTAGATGCATGATCCCCATTGTCAAAAACCGCGAGGTTTTAAGGTAGAGCGAGGAGCCGTATTAGGGACGGTCCCGGTTTTAACTACCCTGCCGTTATGCTGCCGAAATTTTGAATAATATTCGTGTGTTTGAATTATTTTCATATGCTTAAACTATATTTATTCATTGAATAGAAAACATTCATGTGTTGAATTGATATTCATTCGTTGATTAGAAATTCATGTGTTGAATGGTATTCGCGTTTTAAAATAATAAAAATCACATTTTTATCTATATACAGAAACTATAGAAAACATTCATGTGTGGAATTGATATTCATCCGTTGATTAGAAATTCATGTGTTGAATGGTATTCATATTTTAAAATAAATTGTTTGATAATAAAAATCACATTTTTATCTATATATAGAAACTATAGAAAACATTCATGTGTTGAATTGATATTCATCCGTTGATTAGAAATTCATGTGTTGAATGGTATTCATATTTTAAAATAAATTGTTTGATAATAAAAATCACATTTTTATCTATATATAGAAACTATAGAAAACATTCATGTGTTGAATTGATATTCATTCGTTGATTAGAAATTCATGTGTTGAATGGTATTCATATTTTGAAATAAATTGTTTGATAATAAAAAATCACCTTTTATCGACTATATGAACTATGTAAAATAATCTCGTTTTAAAAGAAATTGTTTTATGATAAAAATCCCATTTTTATCACCAACTTGATCTATATAGAAAAATAGCGTTTTGAAATGAATTGTTTTACAATAAAAATCATTTTTTTATGCATTAATCGTTGAAATGTGAAGTGTTAAAAATAGCCACTTGTTCAAAATAAACATATATGAGTTGAAATATTCATTAATTAGCTAATGAAATGATTTGCACCTATGTATGTAACATTAGAATAAATGGTGTCTTTAAACCAAACAGAAATCAAATATGAAGTTGAATAGAAAATGATAAATGATAAGAACTGTATATATATGTACATGCATATTTATTGAACAGGTTATAGCAAAGGGGCTAGAGAAGAGGAATAAAATTTTGTGCCCGACAAATAGGTACACATTTACTGTTTTGTTTGGGTGATGATTTTATGAGCCTGTTGGCTAGCCGCTTGGCTTTTTCTTTTTCTTCTTGAGATTAGAAGGACCGGGAAAGCTATTTGCGATTTCCCGATGCTCCCGGTGCAGGGGAGGTTATGGCGAAATTTTCCAAAATTTTAAGGTGTTAGAAAAATATTTGAAGTGAAAACGATATGGAAATCATTGAATGAACTATATTTATATAAATATATAAATATAAATAAAATTAAAACGAAACGAGGCCGTGCAGTTCGTATTTTGAAACCGTGATTTCAAACAACTAGTGCGGGAAATCCGACCATTGGATTTTCCCGAAACCTCAACCGTCGGGTTCGCCTTGGAAAGATCTTCCCAACGGCACCAACCTTGCAAAAATCCAACGGTTGGATTGTCTGGAATGTTTAATTCAAATCTGAAGAAAAACAGCGCCAGAAGCGATTATATTTATATATATATAAATATAATTATATATTTAATCGAATAACGACGCTGCAGTTCGTAATTTGAAATCGAAAATTCAAACGATTGTACCGGGAGATCCGACCGTCGGATTTTCCCGAAACTGGAACCGTTGGATTCGTTTTGAAAAGACCTTCTAATGATGTAAATTTTGTGAAGATCCAACGGTTAGATTTTCAGATATGTGTAAATCAAATCTGAAGAAAAACAGCGCCACGGCCGCTTTATGGCCCGAAGCGTCGTTTTGAATATATTGACTATTTTAAAATAAATAAAAAGAGCGATAAATCCTTATAAAATATCATAAACGATATGGAATGGAAATAAACTGAATTTGCTTGATTTATGTGGCTTTTGATGGTTGAATGTGTTTGGTGTGAAAATTACATTAAAGAACACAATTGGTGTTGTCGAATAATTTAACCATTGAAATAAATCGATTTGAAATTCTAAATATACGTGAATTATTTGAAAAGGCCGAGTTAATTCTCATTTCGAATAATCGACCGACGATTGAAATTCGAAGATGAAGACGATGGTCGAAGACCGGAGATCTTCACCTCGTTTGGATGGTAACCGAGGTCCTGATTGGGAGGCATCCCGAAATATGGATAATGAGTGGTAATCGTCCAGACGTACGTGGTGATCGAAGGGTTTGCGAGGTATTTAGTGCCTCCGGTTTCGTTCAGACCCAGAACGGACTTGTAAATGGACTGTGTGTCTGACATTGGAGTTTATTCTGTGTTGATTGATTTCTGTTAAATATACATCGGTTTGGCGGCGGAGAATTTATTCTTTTGCTTAACGCCCTTCTCTGAGACGCACGAGCTCAGAGGTTGTATATCGATGGACATCAGTCGCATGGCATGAATTGCCTGTGTGGCATGCTAAGATGCAGTGATCAGGGCTTCTGTTGAAAAGCAAAGTCTTGTGGTGACGATCAAAGCACCGCCTGTGTGGCGTAGCTTTGTGTATAACGTGAATTCGCGAGCCTCACACCCCGGTATGAACCTGAAACGGGAGAAGGACCTCAGGGAGGGCATGCGTTTCTTTCTAGCTAGGGTGGTGTCAGTGACCTACCAGCCCTGACATTTATATACTTTTCACCTATGTGGCTGTTGCTGTTGCGAGGCGCCTCGGTTTGATCGGACGATCCGGGTCCGATGGAGTCATTCGTTGGCTCGTTTTACGCCCCAAAGGGCGGGGAAACGCAGTGTTCAGGAATTTTAATCCACATCGGTGGACCGGCCCTGACGATCCAAGGGTCATTCGAGCTCTGATCCTGAGGGGCGGGCTAGAGCGTCTCGAATTCGGTAAGGACTATCTTTTGCCTTGGTTCATGATGGAAATCCAATTTCCAAATACGACATCGTGCGGTTTTGATTGTATATATATATGGCGACATGATATATGGTACCCATGCCGTCTATGATTGATAGTTATGATTTGAAATTGTTTTCAAAACATATAAACACTAGCAATAATATCAAATGCCTTTGTTTTATTCGTATCAATCATATTTTGGCCATTATAAGGTAAAACTCTATCCTCCGGTTTGCGTTGCATTGTGTGATGGGAACTGAGTCTTATAGCGGCTTCATTTTTATAAAAAGCATAGCGATGTTTAAAAGAAAGATTTGTTTTAAAGCACTGGCAATCCAATGGAGCTTGGTCCTGTGATTAGCCATATTATATATGTGTTGAGTAGATTTCTCATACCAGTCCCATGACTGACTCGTAGTTTGTTTCACTCTCAAACTCGGGTGCCCCTTTTTCTACACGGGCAGCCTTGTATTCAGGTTTAGCTGGTTCTTTTTCTGGATAGCTGGAGCTGAAGATGGATTCTATCATTTATCTCTTTTTATGCTGTTCAGCTCCTATTGTACATATTTTGTTTATTTCCGCTGTAGACATTTATGTATAGCTGAACTGTATTTGTACTAAGTAAGATCCTGTATACTGTGTAACTCTGATGATTACTTTTATCCAGTATATTTTATTGTTCATTATCTGGTGTATTTATTTAATTTTGTTCTGTTGTTTTCTGTTTCTGTGTTATATTCCAAAGATAACCCTTGTTTCCGTGAGAACGGGATTTCGGGTTTAAGGAAGGGGTTATATTAAACAAGTTTGAAGAAGTATAATTAAAAATTGTGATGATTTCAAAAGTATTGATGTGTTGTTCTGTACTTTTAAATAAAGAAAACGCACATAAACAAAAATAAGAAATTAGGTGAAAATGCAAAGAAGGGAAATAAGTACTAAATAAAAGACATTAGTAAAAAAGTGAAGTATTAAGTCATTAGTCATGTACATGGATAATATTAAGAGGATTATATAATTTACAAGGTATAAGAATAAGAGAAGATATGATTTTCTTCTCATTTTATTTATATATTCTCATTGGTTTTGTTTTATTAATTTTTCAAAAACTTGAATGAATTTCATAAAAAACAAAGTAAGTAAAAGAATGAAAACAAAAATAAATAAAAGAAAGTAACAAGATGCAAATCTACCAAAGCAATAAGAAGATTTGTACGTTTTAAGAACAATTTGAAAAAAATCAAGAAGATTTCATTATATTTAAGGTGAGAACTTACTTAACCCTTAGCTTTGTAAGATTTCAACTTTCTAACCATTGATAGATTACCTTCCAAACCGTTTACGTCAACCTCACCAATGAACTATGCAATGAATTCTCAGATGACGAAGTAAAATCTGCCCTGTTTGATATCCTAAAAACCATCTCTAGAGGGACAAATGGATTAAACTCTTGCTTTTTCATTGCATGCTGGGACATTATCAAAACATGTTTTCTTAGAGCCATCAAGAACCTTTTTAGAAGTAGCAAGACACTTAGTAGACTTAACTCCACCATTATTTGCCTCGTCCCGGGATGTAAAGATCTATTATCCAATTCAGACTTACCACTTCTGCAACACTATTTACAAGTGCATCTCCAAAGTGCTTACATGTAGGCTCAAGTATGTTCTCCCTGACCTTATCATCACAAACCAGACTGCTTTCTCCCTGATTAAGGCATCATTGACAACATCCTCATGTCCCACAAACTTCTTCGAGCCTATGAAAGTAACAACCTTAGTCTCAGGTGTTGTATAAAACTCGGCCTCTCCAAATCTTACGACTCTGTCAACCAGCCCGCGATACTGTATGCTATGAAGAGAATGAAATTTCCTGAAGCCTTCATCAAGTGGATCGAAGTCTGCATATCTTCTGCTAAATGCTCCATACAAATTAATGGTACCCTCGGTAGTTATTTTAATGGTAGTCGAGGTGTAACACCCCGTATTTTCTATTAACGTTATAACAACGAATTAAACAATCTTTAATTATAAATGCGAGAATCAAGGGAAACGGGTTACGCCATTGCGTTAGTCTCGGAATTCTGCTTGAGATAGAGTCCGAGTTTGCGTAAAACGGACAACGTATGAAGGAGATATGGACGAACAAATAAAACCAGAAGAAAGAAAAAAAATATAGATGCACTGGCGCACTTGGGAAGTGCGCCAGACAATAATTGCACAGGCGCACCTACCAAGTGCGCCCACGTCGGGCTGAAAGCCTACACAGATTTCTGGTGTGTTCTGATCTGTACCGTGACTTATTGCTGAGTCCATTCTGACTCCTTGCTGAGTCATTAGGGCTGATGTGTCACCCTATCCTGATTGAATGGTTGTGGTTAACTCTAGGTTCATTCGACGGCTATAATTAAATGGAAATTCTATATAAACAACCTAAAGCTCAACCTAAAATCACACAAAAATAATCCTATAACTGTCATGCCGTCGATAGAGAACTTGGAATAGCCATCACCGCTTTCAATTCAGAAACGAGATAAAAGCCTACATCAAAATCAAATTAAAAGTAATCAAATTCAATGATCTACATCAAAGCCGAGCATACAAATTTCAGAATTCAGAATTCAGATTTCAGAAATCAAGAATTCCTTTTTAGTTTGTAAGTTGGTTATTACGTAGATTTAAACGTTCTTTTAGATGAAATCATGACATATGGTAATTCGAATATAGAATAATTCTTATGTATAAGATAAGTAAAGTTTGATTCTCATTTGTCATAAACTACCATTGCGATTGATCATGCCTATATGTTTGTGATGATGAACATAACATATTGTATGTTATTGGAATCTATTATGATTGGGTAAAGAACTTATTATGCCAACTGAATGGTGAAACATGTCATGTTATAATTTGATGGCTACTTGCAAGTTTATGATCGAAATCACATGCTTACATGTTATAACAACATTCATGAATTTAGAACTATGTTAAATTGAATCTATTTATGTTGCAAGATTTGGATTTGTAGCTCTCTTATGTTTTAACACATAAGTTATCATGCTAAGTTGTGATTAAATATGTTTATAATAGCTCGCTTATGTTTTAACACATTAGTTATCATGCTAAGTTGTGATTCGAATATGTTTATAGTAGTTCTCTTATGTTTAACACACATAATTTATCATGCTAAGTTATGATTTAAATATGTTTACAGTAGCTTTCTTATGTTTTGACACACATAAGTCAATATGCTAAATTGTGGTTTAAAATTGTGTTTATATGTTAAACCTCCATGTTAGAGCTATATCAAGTTTACATGATAATTAGATCCAACTTAGTCACAAGTTCACCATGACCTGTTTAATTTAGTTAATGATACTCCTATGTCAAGTTTCACGTGATAAGTTAAATGTATGCTATTTTATGGGTATTTCATATCCCTTGTTTATTACCCCTTTTTGTTTATGGGTTTGGGCTAATTTACTTGCCCAATATTTTATGTGATTCATGCGTACGTTCCACGGGGATAGCGATGGGAAAACATGAAAATATCATGGCATAGATTTGTTCATAAAATGGTATATTTGATATACCGTTTATTGTGAGCATAATCAAAATGATAATTATGGCATGATTAAATTAAAATTAATTTACATATAGAATTGTACATATATAGAAAATATATGAATTTATAAAAGACGAATATGCCTAACCCAAGGTTAGACTGAGTTGTGGTGTAAAACTGCCCGGAACCAATCGGCATATCCAGTGACGACAACAAGACCTATCTAATGTGGGTGGTTAGTGCATGAAGCCCAAAAAGGACCCAAGGTTAGACAGAGTTGTGGTGTAAAACTGCCCACAACCGACCAGCACATCAAGTGACCACAACAAGACCTGTCTAATGTGAGTGGTTGGTGCTTTAATGAATAAATTAAAGCTAAGTCAGGATTGGTAGGGTTAAGTCAAATAGGGAAACACTTAACCGATTCAAAATGTTAACTAAACTGATGGGTGGGTTTAGGTAAACTTGGACACTTAACCAAATAAACATGTTGGTTAGAAAACCCTTGTAACGGGGACCAATTTCAGCAGTAACCCACATAAATGTATCATGGTACCCTGAACTAGGCAGGGTGGGGCACGATTACTGGGCTGATTGTAAGCAGTCAAAACGTCGGCGGTTGGTGCGTCAGTGTAGATTCCGACGGAGTACGGGCGTGCACGTACTCCGAAGTGGAAAAAGCAGGCACTGGGCATCTGTAGTATACACTGTGCATCTTAAATCGTGTCGGATTGCCACCAGAGGGACTGATACATCCTATGGTGGGACCAGCACAGGTAGCTACAGTCATGCGGAGCCGAATGACAAAGGATAAGAATGCATGCGAGTAGGAGCCGATCATTAAGGTTGTGACAACCCGGATTCCGACGGACCGATTTTTTTTCAAAAAATCTAATCCACCGAAACCCGAGCAGGTTGCTCTGGTATCTTGCAGAAAAAGAAAGAGAAAGGAAATACGTCAGAGTTCGGAAAACACCCCACAGTGGAAGGAGTAAAATATAATATATTTAAAACATAGCTTTACCTTAATCACAATACTGCTAAATGAGTATTCCCAAAGCTATAAGTCTCTGTCTAACCTGCGAGTGTTATGAGGAGGGGGTCAGAACATAAGTTCTGTGTGAATGAATTTAAACTACACTTCTTGAATAATCCTACGTATACGGTTCAATTACACTTTCTTATTTATTAGGTTATGCGTGTTATTAGCACTCAAAGCTTACACACACGTCACACCCATCTACCCCCAGTAGATTAACCAAATATAGTGTATATGTAGCTACCCCCAAACAGAGGTACACCCCATGATACTCTACTCGCACGCTCCGTATCGCCATAGTAATATGCGCAGTTCCTCATCCTCTGCCATAGTAACGTACAACGCTACATCCGCATATAACCACTATCGCTGTGCTACGTAAGTGTACTGACTGCTATCCTCGAACTATTTGATCGAGCTTGGTTCCATTACCGAATAATGCCCTCAAGTCTACGATACACCACCCGAAGCAGACATGGTTGTACCTAGACTTTCTCACATACGTATCATCAATTGTGCTCGATGTTTCTACTGCACATAACCTCTACTTGTGCACCCAAGTTCCATGGCAGGGCTACACCAGAAAACACGGAACTCGGTCGGGAGCTTTTCTATATCTGTACGGGCCCGCCTCTAAGAGTGTCCAATGTAAAGATATCCCTCGGGTCTGGTTTTTCTATGGTGGCTATGGCCCCACCTCAGCCCCTCCCTCAACTTGTAAAGACCACACGAGCTAAGCGACCGCCCCTAAAAAGCAAACAATCTAAACATCCATGTGGGGTCTCCCCACACCCGTCCCTTGATAGTAAGGGTTAACGATCTCTAGGGGTTAGCTCTTGTCTTTTCGCATTTCTTAGGCTGCTGGTGACAGGCGTCCGACGATCTTGCTATCGTTTGGTCTTGACCCTCCACCTCCGCCAGAGGCAATCGCCGAACCACCCTTAATGCCACCGCGTACAGCATTCTGGCTGCCCCCTACTTGTGCAGTCAAGGCCCACCCACCTGGTTGTTCCGCGCAGACCCAACCTCTGTAATAATCCTAGCCCGAAGCTAAACCACTACAGAGGACTACCAAGAGCACCTTTAATGTCTCAGGAAGCCGCGTGCTTCCCCTTCCAGTCCGTTGGAGTCGCCAAAATAGCGAACGTGCGCTCTCCTCATGCCTTATGACACCATCATGATCTACCTCGTTGGGTTATTCATCCTACAACGTACGGACTGCTTCAAACGCCTCAGTTTTATATGTTATTAGACCCTAAGTCTAACCATTTATTTCACGCTTGTGCCACCTCATCAACTTTCTCCTTTAACTTGGTTATTCACATTGGTTTCCTTTTTTCGTATTCACCAAGTTACCCTTGCTTATTAATTCAATTTAAACTTAACCCACTTAAGTCCATTAATAAACCCACAACATGTTATTTTCCAATTTCATAAATTATTCTCTTTTTGGGTTACAACAACATGTTATACTTAATTCATAGTTAAGTATGCCTTATCCAACATACATACTGATTAGGAGAATAACCCTCTAAACACCAGCCTCGCAGACCGAAATCAACATCAGACTGGCACCCAGAGAATTACTCAACCCAACCAACATATATGATTCTAATTTATTCTTTTCCACTCATATAACTTATATCATTTTTAATTTCACATTTCTCCTTTCCAAACCGCTTCATTTAAGTATATCTTTACATATAAGTTATCTCGTCTTCCTTATCGTTTCCTATAACTTATCTTGTCCCATAAGTTATAATTTTCACCTATTATCCTTTCTTGCCTTATTCAAGTTTATTCATAATAGGTTATTTATCATTCCCCATTTCTTGTCACTAACTTTAGATTTGACTTATTTCATAGTATAAGTCGTCCCACCCTTCAAGTCTTGTATTACATCTTAAGTTATAACCTTCCCTTGTCCCTGTGACAAGTTTGCCTATTATTTAATTTTACATCACCGCAACTCAAGTTTATAATAGGTAATTATCATTCCCCCATTACTATGTCATTAATTTTTGATTTGACTTAGCCCTTCCTTTTACTTACCCCGTTACTTAAACTTTACCCAATTCAATTAATTTATGATACGGTTACTGGTACCATTTGGTTAAGCGTATCTAAATTCTTTTTCACATGTCATACGTGTCCTACTTAACCCCCTTTATTATAGTTTCCATATCTTACACATGTCATACTACGGTTAACTCTACCTTAGTCGTGTTTTACATCACATGTCTTACAATGGTTAAGTCCACATTAATCATGCTTTACATGTCATTTATATTACCCACTTAACCCTCTAACCATACTCATGTCACCCACATGTCTTATTATGGTTAGTATTTCTTAATTTATTTATAATGCCGTAACGACGTATGACCTCTCACATTAGATGTCCGTTCGTGGCTGCTGGATTTGTCGGGCGGTTCCGGGCGGTCTTACACCACAAACGCGCCTAACCTCGTGTCATAAACTGTTACGCCTCTAGTTCTTGTCGTTGGCCTCTCACATTAGATGTTCGCTTGTGGATGCTGGATTTGCCGGGCGGTTCCGGGTAGTCTTACACCGCAAACGCGTCTAACCTCGTGTCTTAGGCTTTCATTTACATTCGTCTTTCACCCGAACCCCAAATTCATGTCACGTGGTCCAAATTCAACTTAATCCTAATTCATATTTTTATGCCTATCTACAAATTTGTCGCTAACTATACCAATTTACATAATAGTTAGTCAAATTCCATATTAACCAAATTATCCATTTATAGCCAAATTCACCAATTCCAAACATGCCAATTTCCAATATCCAATTATACCCAATTTCATATAATCAATATTTTCCCAATATATATCCCAACATTCCCACGTTCATACATATAATCTAATTCACCCTCTAGGCTTACTTTTCAAGTCACAAATAAATTTTACCAATCCATGTTATCCAATTACATTTTGTTAATATTGAATTATACCAATTCCATATCCAATAGTTCCAATAAAATTTACACAATTTCATGTTAACATCATAAATCAAAATTCATAGTTGCGCACTATTCAGCATAGATTATATTCCTCGACTACATAAAATAGATTATGCCCAATATATGCGATAACAATTGTTATGCCACAAACCCTAAAATTTCAGATTATATTCCAATACCCCCATATTCCAATCGTGCGTATTGTATAATAAAATTTCATCTAGGTTCGAGACAACCTAGATCCAAAAATAAAAAGGGGAAAGGATAAAATGTAGAGAACTCAAACGTGGGCATAAATAAAATAATAGATCTTATTAAATTAACATCATATTCATTATGGGGAATGGTAAACGATAGAAGCAACATTATTCAACAAATATAGTTCAAATCCACTCACATTGACTGGATTAGAGAAATAAGTGATTTGTCGTTGATGTAGAACGCTGATTTAATCTTCTTATTTGATTATTGGTGAAATGCTTGAATCGTTGATGAAGAATTTTTCTTCCTTCGTTTGATTAACCTCCAAGGTTGATGAAGAACTTGCAAACTAATTTAGGGTTTTGAGGCGGCGACCATGTTTGGTTGAAGTTTGGCGACATGGAGGCATAATAGAGAATTTTTATGAATTAGGTCAGGTCTAGGCACTATTTTATTGGTGTAGAGAGTGTTGTAGAGCCATTAGATTGCCCTAGAAGCCATCCGGTCCGTCCAGCACATCAAAATCGTCACTACCTAGATTTGGAAAAAATCAGGGGGGAGGTCGACACTAAGGTCGACCCCTAGGTTGACCTCCCTAGTAGGTTTACCGCCAGGTCGACCCCAAGGTCAACCTCCCTGGGTAGGTCGACCCACAGGTCGACCTGCCTGGGTTTTTTTCTGAATTTTTTGTTGAATCTTCCGCAAGCCATAACTCTTTTATACGGAGTTCGATTTTTGAAAACTTGGACTCTATTCCAAGCAGAATTTTGAGACAAACACAATGGTAATTTCTGTTTTACTTAATTTCTGATATTTAAATTAAGTATCCTTACTTTATTCCCTTCTTTGATACGTACACTGTTATCGAATTAATTTTTCCTTCTCTTCCATGTATTAATTAATTCTCAATGTATATCACCATTATTTACCTATCTATGCATATACACATATTTTTACATATTTTTAATTATATTAAAAATGCGGGGTTTTACAATCTCCCACCCTTAAAGAATTTCATCCCCGAAATTCGATAAGAGTAAAATAGATAACCCCTCGCAATATCCATCCATCAAGTGTGCGTCCATCCAATTGTTGCAAACGTTGTGCACATGTACAAAGTGAGATACATCATAGTAAAGTATGTATGCCTAATTTGGATCCACCTATATGTATGAAAATTTTAAAAACTCTTTCAAAACATGATGCTCACATCCTAAATATACTTGCAATTCTATATGAATGCAATAGTTTTGAAAAATCAAAACGTTTTTCATCCAAATTTTCCTACACTCTTACAGAGTAAGAGCATAGTTCATCCAATTTTCGCATCGAAAACCCTACCAACCATCATTAAGTTCGAAATCTAGAAAAATCTAATTTTCCAAATTCGATTTCTTATGTTATGAAAATGGAAAATTTTACATCCTCCGTTTTTTTGTAACGTCCCGCATTTTTATCGGTTTGTATTTGAATATTTAAAATAGTTCAAATATTGAATTCGTAATATAAGTGGATTTATATATTAATTAAAATGAAGTTGAACGTATATAAATATATATATTAAATATAATCGAGCTCATAACGATGCTGCAGTTCGTAATTTAACGTTTTGAACTTGAACTAAGTGTACAGGACTCGTCACAATTTGGATTTCTTCGAAACAAGAAACGTTGGAATCCGTTAAACTATATCTTTCTAACAAAAGTGAAAAATCAAGATTTTGCGTTATAGATTGCGAGATATATCCAAAACAAATATTCAAAAAAAGTCATTATAGAATCGTTTATCGACCGTAACGGTTTATTCGATATAACTAGACATTGGATTCGAATTTAGACAAGGTTCTTTTGAGACATAAATAAACTAATTTTTAAAATTTTACATAATTTTTAATTAATTAAATAAGCAACTTTTTATATGGAGTATTTTGCACCCTATATCAATATTTTGGGGCTTCAAAATATGAGTTAATCTACCGATATTATGATATTTTTGGAACCGTGGCACCTTGCTGAACACAACTGTATCTTTATTTCTGTCCGTAGCACCTCGGGCATGAAACATAAATCTTTACGAAACACAGTCCACTGCTCAGAATATGGACACTAACAAAATTCTTAAGTACAAATTACACGAGATACACTTTAGACAGATAATGTCTCTACAGACCAAAGCGCAAGTGCACTTGATAAAGGAAATGATAAAACTAAACAAACATACACGTTGAAGGGCACATGCATGAACACAGCCAAGATATCCAACGCAATAATAAAATATATATTCATGTGTATTACTTCACTCATAACCCATACCCTTTGAGACACACAAGACTACTGTAAAGTATGAAACTTAATGATTAAGTTTCAACTCCTATTTCCTACCCTAACCTATGTATTTAAATGTGCACATGCTAGTTGAGTCTGACAACAACTGGATGGGGAGGATCAAAACCATACCGTATGAAAATTTATTAACACATGGACAAGTTTTTCTGAGCCTATGTATATTTTCAAATCACCACTGTAAAACGTGTACTGCTCATGCCTATACCATGAACCCACATGCAAATCCTATACTAACCTATACACCCTATAACCGTGTTGCCCAAGGTATTATAACCATGTTGCCCAAGGTGTTGTAACCGTGTTGCCCAAGGTGTTATAACCGTGTTGCCCAAGGTGTTTCATATTATAAATACAGTCTTTCTCTTCTCTTGAACCCACACAGTCGCCATTTCCACGGATCAAATCAAATACATTTCACCACTGAAAAACAGTGAAATAAATTCGTTGCAACCCTTATTTCATTGCTTCAATCGGATGCAAATCATACGGGTTCGAACTCAATATAAATACACAAGCATGGGAACGCTTCAGCTTGAGTGGAGGGTGCACGACTCATTTTTTCCACACAATCTCGAGTAACGGTTGGTAGCAGGAGGGATAACTGTACGGAACAGATGTCTTGAATATTAGTGGATCAGATATTCGGGGCAAAGGAAAACATTTCAGTGGGCGAGCTGAGAAGGAAGTGGGGCATTCTTGGATCTTGCGTTGAAAGTGAAGTGGAAATGTGGAGGGTGTATGAAATACTGGTGGTTTTAAGAAGGTACGGCTGTTTGTTTTCGTTGAAGTCTGGAGGCCATGATACTCATTCCTGTAGCACACTTATGGAACAAAAGAGTGTTGTATACAGGGTAAAGTGGTTACAAAGTGAGGTGAAATGGAGTTATGTAGTGAAGTGTTTGCGTGGGATCCGGTTATAGTACGAGTGGTGCACATAAGAGGAGTTTACACGTGGTGTTATCATGATGAAATAAGAGAATAAAATGGGGTGATGTTTGTTTTAGAAGTGGGTAGGTTGCGCAACAGTAATGAATGCACGGGGGGCAATATACTGAGTGGAGTGGGATGTTTGTGACATGGGGAAGAAGACTGAACAGAGGAATGGTGTTACACAAGTACGTGATTCCTTTGTGTGGACTAGTAATAGAGTCAGTTTAGTGATCGATTGTAGGAAGTATAGTTGTGCTAATTTTGGGTCAAGACGGTGGAGAGAGTAGGAGGCTTGTGGTGCAGATGTAAGGAGCTAAAAGGGTGTTCAAGGTTACGGTGAAGCTGATAGTAAAATTAGCGGTGAGACCGAGTAGTAGCAAGTTTCAGTGATGAGAGAGGTTTACTGAAGGAAGTCCATTTGTGGGGAAAGAAGCGTAAGCGGACTTGGACATGCGATGACTGGACTGACGCAAATCGTTATTTAACGGTTAACGCGCAAAGGTGAGTAATTTCACTAACTCTGATCTATTTTAAAATATTATAATTATATTTTAATATTGTTTGAATGTTGTGTGATGGTCAATTAGGTAGATTACAACTAAATTGGTTGAATATTAGATATCGTTGCATATGAACACATCATTGGGTGGATACTGATTCCATCGATTATAGTATTCCTTAGTATAGAATTAGTGTTAATTTTTTGACTAACATCTATGGATGCGGAAACCGGTTGGAGGGATCCAACTGGATTCCTAAATATTTATGTGTATTGCTTGTTTTATATATGCACTGTTTGATCTATGTTGAATGAAAATTTAACGTTATGTTGATCTAATAAAGAGACGATATCGATTAAGAAAATGACAACAGTCGACCATAAACCCATTTTGTTAAGAAGTTGATTGGTCGTCAGGCAAATTAACGAGGTTAATTATAAAAATTATATTTTTATAATTAAAGCGAAATTTAAAATTATAATACAAGTTCTATTATAAACAGGTATTAAGTTTGTAATGAGATGTTTTACTTGAATTAAATAATTCGAATGAAAGAGAATTAACAAAGGACAAAGAGTGTTAAAGAGTTTTGGGTAAAGGAGTTATAAATGGAGTTGTATAATGATAATGACGTGAAGGGTTAATATTTAATATAAATAGCCATAAACAGCAGGGATTTCAAAGTAAGTATATGGCGTTATAAAACTATATTGTAAAATGAAGCAAGAAATACAGTTGATTGAGATTAGAAATAATAAGGGGTTAGAGTTACGAACTTATGTCTGTTCTAAGGTAAGAGCGTTGTCGATCAAGGTCTGAGAGGTAAATAAAATACCCCAACTTGAACGGCTTCACTATTATCGAGGAGCGATATCAGTTTGTGACGGAAAGAGATGTCAAGATTAGTATAAAAGGAATATGGCAGCGTATTGCAAGTCTTAGAACTATAGCGATAAAATAACACTGTTGACTAGGCTAAAGCGTGACTGTTATGTCGAGATTAGTTATAAAGGAGAATATTACAGCGTATGACAAGTTTTTTAAAACTATAACGATAAATTAAAGTGTTAACAAAGCTTAAGCTTGACTTTTATATATAAAGCTATTCCCTAGAAAGGTTTGAGATTTACTTACCCCAAGTGATAAGAGAATAATTATGTTTTACCCAAAGAAGTGTAAATGAATTATACAAAAATGGAAGTAGGAGTAAATAATGTATATGGTTATTTCCAAACTAAAGGAAGGGTAAACGAGTCTTAATCAAATAGGAAATAGACATTTAAGTGATAACCTGAGAATAAGGTGTTTACCACAAATAAAGTTTATAGAGTAGAATATGAAGTATAAATATGTGAAATAACTCGAGAAAGGGATTTTTACCTGTAACGGTATTTAAAGATAAACTCAAGATTTATGTGATTGACGAGGCCAAATTTATATAGAGGATAATATTCACGTTAAAGAGAATAACAAATGTTTTGCAAATTAAGTTGGTTATAAAAGGGAATGTATAAATATTTAAAGTGATAAATTCAAAGGGAAGTTTTGAAATGGAATTTTGAAATATTCTCCCATTTCAATAATAGGTATTTTCTTAATATAGAAAATAAGAAATATGAAGAGGTAGAGACATTTTTCCGACGTTAATAACGTACATTTATAGAATGTGGGAATATAAAATTATACCATTTGGAAACATTTTCCAAGAAGCGTGAAGGGGCTAAACGGGTTTTTGAGAAATTGGGAAGATATGGGAAGATTAGAAAAATAGTGTTAATAAAATGGGCCAGTGATTGTATGATGTTTAGTTGTACGTTGAATGGATGTTTGCTTTTACTTTGATATTTAAAGAACCGACTATCGAAGTGTTTGACCATCGTTGTTAATACGGAGAGACCGGTTGGATATATTATCTGAAAACCACTCCGTATAGGCATAAGCGCTGCGAATTAGATTATTACTAAAGAAAATTGAAGACGGAGTGAAATGCAAGGGTCGTTCTGTTCCAGAATGGTGTTTTCAGTTTGTCCAGTCCCAGGACAACTTGTATGGACGAATGTTTGACACAGTATTCCTAATGGTCACATAAGACGATCCTTTCAAGGTATTACGTCTGGTGGCGGAGAAATTCGTTTCTCTTAGTTTTTATACCTATAATATTTTTAGGAAAATCAACTAGTGATTTGATGGGCTTGACGATGTGGCATTCAAAGTGTATGGTGGCCAGATGTTCTTAATGATAGACGTAGCCTCAAGCCTCACAACCGGTAAATGACAAAAATCGGGCAGGAAGCATGGCTATGTGGGTCGCCCCCATTAGGGTGTATAATCACCTATCTAGAGAAATTTCTTTTACTTCTTTAATCTATTTGATGCTGTCCCTTTTTGGGAAACAGTTGTTTGAGCCCAGCCGTTGGTTATATACATCCGATACACTCAAGCGAAATGAGTGGTCGGTCATGTGTGGGCCGGGTTGCAAGACGTTCTTATTGAACATAGTGTATTCCCCTCTAGAGATACACTATCGGCAGGTGGTCCCATACCTTGTCATAGTTGGAATCAAATCTCCAATAAGCGCCCTGCAGTTTTTTTTTGATTTTATACTATGTATATAGAGCGTGAGATGCAAGCGTTCTGCTATTTGGTTATTTACTTGATTAGACATTATTATAATATCACTGGGTATTGATATCAAAATATTTTGGGTTATAGTAAGGTAAAAACCATCCATGTTTATGTGTGGGTTGGTCTTACTATTATCCTTTTGTTTCAAAAGGATTTTCAAAGTTAAACCTTATGGTTGGAATTTACTCACACCAGTCCCATGACTGACCCTGAGTTTATTTTGTTTGTTTCCCCTAAACTCTTGGGTGCCTAAATTTGTATGGGCAGTCAAGTGTTTCAGGCTTTTATAGATACATTTGGAGGAGCTCGAAGCAGGAGACTTCACCATTAGTTATTTAGAGATTATTTCCACCGTGATGTATATGAGTTATACTCTGATATGGTATGTATATACAAAATTCAGATTTGTATTACAAAGTTATGTTATATAATACATTTTATTCGTTCCGCTGTGAGTTTCGTGTTTACCTTGATTCTGATGTCCTTCTTCTTCTTCTATTCTATTAGTTCTATCTTATCTATCTCATCCTATAATTTCTTTCTATTAATGATCTGAACTTTCGTGCACTTTGAGTTGAATGTGTAGGATATTAGTCAACTCAGATTGGTACGGATTTTTTGGTCGTTACAGTTGGTATCAGAGTTGGTTGCTTAATTGGTACGGATGATAAGGGGTTCTCGGTTCGCGTTAGGTGGTGAACGGGAGACTCTTACCCCTACATCTCCCGACAACATGGGTTGGTCGAGTCGCGAGGCTGGCCTTAAAAGCAGTTCTGAGGTACCAGTGTAAGCCACGGGCGGAGGTTAGCCCTCTGCCTTAGGGGATGAGGGATGGTTGAAAAGCCTACCAAATTCCCGAGTCGTTACAGTTGGTATCAGAGCTGAAGGTTAAGTGATTACCTTGGCTCTGTGGCGTGACTCGGTAGAGGTAGGGTTAGTAAACACCCTAGATTGAGTTTGAGTGTATATATATGAGCTCGTATTTGTAAATCGATATAAAACTGTTTTATATTGTGTTGATTGATCTGGTGAGTGGTATATAAATTCCAAATCGATGCGTTTAATTGACGTGGTTGATAGGGATTTATAAATGCTTGGATAGAGAAATTCGACATATTATTGTTTTTAAAAAGCTGGGTAAATGAAATAATTTTACCCGAAATATATTTTGATATAAAAGGAAGTATATATCTTGAGATTATTATAGTATATTGGATGTATTGATCATCATTACAATCAAATAAAGATATATAATTGAGTTGGTTATATAAATAACCAATCGAAATATTATATAAGTATAATATGCAAAATCAGATGAATTAAATATGAATTTAAAACCTGAATTGGAATAAAACTCTAGAAACTTGGAAAAGAATTGGAAATAATGTTTGGATTAAATATATGGGAATTTAAGATCTTGGGAGATTTAAAATTGTTTTCCAAGTGCTGTGAAAGATATTTTGAAGTAAAATTCAAAATGGAAGTGATTAAGAATGATTTTTGAAGTGATATAGTATTTAACTCACTTCAATCACCGGAAAATAATTCTGATAATGACGGCTGCATCATCAATGTTCATTTTAAAGTTTCAAAGTGACGGATTACTACCAAAGATTTTGTTTTTTTGAATTATTGTGAGGAAACAAGTTGCCAGAGATTCAAATGTTTTGAATAATATATGATTTCAAACTGATTTGAAATAAATCCCAGGAATTTGAATTCTGTAATAAAGATTTAACTTATGATGTTAAAATGGTAAAAGTCGAACTTAAACTAAGATAAACAAAATTGGACTGAATTTGGAACGATCCAAAATGGAAATTGAGAAACAGAAATATTGAAGATTCGAGTTATTAAAATGAATTGATTCTTGGAAAATAAGAATCGAATTTTGAATTTGAGAAATGAAGATAACTAATTTGAGAAATAAATCAGTAAATGGAATTGAGTTGAAATAGAAAATTTGGCTTGGTAAAAGTGAAAGATTGGTTTGAGAATGGATTGATGGGATTTCAACCAAGAATGCTTGGTTATATGTTAAAATAATAGCAAATGGCAGAGATAGAGATAAATGCCAACAAAAAGGTATAAGTTTACATGATATTTGGGTAAGAGATTTTTGAGCTACTTTGAAAAGTCGATTGGTTGTTTGATGTTCTATTGAATTTGGAAAATGCCCAGAGAGGCAAGTTGTAGTAGTACCGAATGGGCCGTGCAGAGGGGATGTTGGCAAAATTCTCCGAAAATTTAGACTGCTAGGAAATTTTCAGAATTTCTAAAAGTATTCGTTAGGATGAAGGAATCAATATTTTAATTCGAATTAATTGGTTCTGTTGAAACTGAATTTAAGAAATTAAATGAAAGATTTTTAACCTGGTTATAATATGGATTCTAGCATTTTCCCTACCTTAGTAATTTCGGGGACGAAATTCTTTTAAGGGGGAAGGAATGTAACGTCCCGCATTTTTATCGGTTTGTATTCGAATATTTAAAACAGTTTAAATATTGAATTCGTAATATAACTGGATTTATATATTAATTAAAACGAAGTAGAACGTATATAAATATATATATTAGATATATTCGAGCTCATAACGATGTTGCAGTTCATAATTTAACGTTTTGAACTTCAACTAAGTGTACAGGACTCGTCATAATTCGGATTTCTTCGACATAAGAAATGTTGGAATCCGTTAAACTATATCTTTCTAATAGAAGTGAAAAATCAAGATTTCGCATTATAGATTGCGAGATATATCCAAATCAATTATTCAAAAAAAGTCGTTGCAGAATCGTACGTTTATCGATCGTAACGGTTTATTTGACATAACTAGACATTGGTTTCGAATTTAGACAAGGTTCTTTTGAGACATAGATAAATTAATTTTTAAAATTTTACGATAATTTTGAATTAATTAAATAAGCAACTTTTTATTTGGGGTATTGTGCACCCTATATCAGTATTTTGAGACTTCAAAATATGAGTTAATCTACCAATATTATGGTATTTTTGGAACCGTGGCACCTCGCTAAACCCAACTGTATCTTTATTTCTGTCCGTAGCACCTCGGGTATGAAACATAAATCTTTACGAAACACGTTCCACTGCACAGAATATGGAAACTAACAAAATTCTTAAGTACAAATTACACGAGATACACTTTGGACAGATAATGTCTCTACAGACCAAAGCGCAAGTGCACTTGATAAAGGAAATGATAAAACTAAATAAACATACACGTTGAAAGGCACATGCATGAACACAGCCAAGATATCCAACGCAATAATAAAATATATATTCATGTGTATTACTTCACTCCTAACCCATACCCTTTGAAACATGGAAGACTACTGTAAAGTATAAAACTTAATGATTAAGTTTCAACTCCTATTTCCTACCCTAACCTATATATTTAAATGCGCACATGCTAGTTGAGTCTGACTACAATGTGGATGGGGAGGATCAAAACCATACCGTATGAAAATTTAACAATGCATGGACAAGTTTTTCTAAGCCTATGTATATTTTCGAATCACCACTGGAAAACGTGTACTGCTCATGCCTATACCATGAACCTACATGCAAATCCTATACTAACCTATACACCCTATAACCGTGTTGCCCAAGGTATTATAACCGTGTTGCCCAAGGTGTTATAACCGTGTTGCCCAAGGTGTTTCATATTATAAATACAGTCTTTCTCTTCTCTTGAACCCACACAGTCGCCATTTCCATGGATCAAATCAAATATATTTCACCACTGAAAAACAGTGAAACAAAATCCGTTGCAACCCTTATTTCTTTGCTTCAATCGGATGCAAATCACATGGGTTCGAACTCAATATAAATACGCATGCATGGGAACGCTTCAACTGGAGTGGAGGGGGCACGACCCATTTTTTCCACAAAATCTCGAGTAACGGTTGGTAGCAGGAGGGATAACTGTACGGAACAGATGTCTTGAATATTAGTGGATCAGATATTTGGAGCAAAGGAAAACGTTTCAGTGGGCGAGCTGAGAAGGAAGTAGGGCATTCTTGGAGCTTGCGTTGAAAGTGAAGTGGAAACGTGGAGGGTATATGGAATACTGGTGGTTTTAAGAAGGTACGGCTGTTTGTTTTCGTTGAAGTCTGGAGGCCATGATACTCGTTCTTGTAGCACACTTATGAAACAAAAGATTGTTATATACATGGTAAAGTGGTTACAAAGTGAGGTGAAATGGAGTTATGTAGTGAAGTGTTTGCGTGGGATCCGGTTACAGTACGAGTGGTGCACATAAGAGGAGTTTACACGTGGTGTTATCATGATGAAATAAGAGAATAAAATGGGGTGATGATTGTTTTAGAAGTGGGTAGGTTGCGTAACAGTAATGAATGCACATGGGGCAATATACTGAGTGGAGTAGGACGTTTGTGACACGGGGAAGAAGACTGAACAGAGGTGTGGTGTTACACGAGTACGTGATTCCTTTGTGTGGATTAGTAATAGAGTCAGTTTAGTGATCGATTGTAGGAAGTATAGTTGTGCTAATTTTGGGTCAAGACAGTGGAGAGAGTAGGAGGCTTATGGTGCAGATGTAAGGAGCTAAAGGGGTGTTCAAGGTTACGGTGAAGCTGATAGTAAAATTAGCGGTGAGACCGAGTAGTAGCAAGTTTCAGTGATGAGAGAGGTTTACTGAAGGGAGTCCATTTGTGGGGAAAGAAGCGTAAGCGGACTTGGATGTGCGATAACTGGACTGACGCAAATCGTTATTTAACGGTTAATGCGCAAAGGTGAGTAAATTCACTAACTCTGATCTGTTTTAAAATATTATAATTATATTTTAATATTGTTTGAATGTTGTGTGATGGTCGATTAGGTAGATTACAACTAAATTGGTTGAATATTAGATATCGTTGCATATGTACACATCATTGGTAGGATACTGATTCCACCGATTATAGTATTCCTTAGTATAGAATTAGCGTTAATTGTTTGACTAACATCTGTGGATGCGGAAGCCGGTTGGAGGAATCCAACCGGATTCCTAAATATTTATGTGTTTTGCTTGTTTTATATATGCACTGTTTGATCTATGTTGAATGAAAATTTAACGTTATGTTGATCTAATAAAGAGACGATATCGATTAAGAAAATGACAACAGTCGACCATAAACCCATTTTGTTAAGAAGTTGATTGGTCGTCAGGCAAATTAACGAAGTTAATTATAAAAATTATATTTTTATAATTAAAGTGAAATTTAAAATTATAATACAAGTTCTATTATAAACTGGTATTAAGTTTGTAATGAGATGTTTTACTTGAATTAAATAATTCGAATGAAAGAGAATTAACAAAGGACAAAGAGTGTTAAAGTGTTTTGGGTAAAGGAATTATAAATGGAGTGTATAACGATAATGAAGTGAAGGGTTAATATTTAATATAAATAGCCATAAACAATAGGGATTTCAAAGTAAGTATATGGCATTATAAAACTATATTGTAAAATGAAGCAAGAAATACAGTTGATTGAGATTAGAAATAATAAGGGGTTAGAGTTACGGACCTATGTCTGTTCTAAGGTAAAAACGTTGTCGATCGAGGTCTAAGAGGTAAATAAAATACCCCTACTTGAACAGCTTCACTATTATCGAGGAGCGATATCAGTTTGTGACGGAAAGAGATGTCAAGATTAAGTATAAAAGGAATATGGCAACGTATTCCAAGTCTTAGAACTATAGCGATAAAATAATGCTGTTGACTAGGCTAAAGCGTGACTATTATGCCGAGATTAGTTATAAAGGAGAATATTACAGCGTATGACAAGTTTTTTAAAATGATAACGATAAATTAACGTTGTTAACAAAGCTTAAGCATGACTTTTATATATAACGCTATTCCCTAGAAAGGTTAGAGATTTACTTACCCCAAGTGATAAGAGAATAATTATGTTTTACCCAAAGAAGTGTAAATGACTTATACAAAAATGGAAGTAGGAGTAAATAATGTATATGGTTATTTCCAAACTAAAGGAAGGGTAAATGAGTTTTAATCAAATAGGAAATCGACATTTAAGTGATAACCGGTGAATAAGATGTTTACCACAAATGAAGTTTATAAAGTAGAATATGAAGTATAAATTTGTGAAATAACTCGAGAAAGGGATTTTTACCTGTAACGGTATTTAAAGTTAAACTCAAGATTTATGTGATTGACGAGTCCCAATTTATATAGAGGATAATATTGACGTTAAAGAGAATAACAAATGTTTTGCAAATTAAGTTGGTTGTAAAAGGGAATGTATAAATATTTGAAGCGATAAATTCAAAGGGAAGTTTAGAAATGGAATTTTGAAATATTCTCCCATTTCAATAATAGGTATTTTCTTAATATAGAAAATAAGAAATATGAAGAGATGGAGACATTTTTCTGACGTGAATAATGTACATTTATATAATGTGGGAATATAGAATTATACCATTTGGAAACATTTTCCAAGAAGCGTGAAGGGGCTAAACGGGTTTTTGAGAAATTGGGAAGATACGGGAAGATTAGAAAAATTAGTGTTAATAAAATGGGCCAGTGATTGTTTGATTTTTAGTTGTATGTTGAATGGATGTTTGTTTTCACTTCGTTAGTTAAAGAACCGACTATCGAAGTGTTTGACCATCGTTGTTAATACGGAGAGACCGGTTGGATATATTATCTGAAAACCACTCCGTATAGGCATAAGCACTGCGAATTAGATTATTACTGAAGAAAATTGAAGACGGAGTGAAATGCAAGGGTCGTTCTGTTCCAGAATGGTGTTTTCTGTATGTCCAGTGCCAGGACAACTTGTACGAATGAATGTCTAACAGAGTATTCCTAACGGTCACATAAGACGAACCTTTCAAGGTACTACATCTGGTGGCGGAGAAATTTGTTTCTCTTAGCTTTTATACCCGTAATATTTTTGGGAAAATCAACTAGTGATTTGATGGGCTTGACGATGTGGAATTCAAAGTGTACGGTGGCCAGATGTTCTTAAAGATAGACGTAGCCACAAGCCTCACAACCGGGAAATGACAAAAATCGGGCAGACATCATGGCCATGTGGGTCGCCCCCATTAGGGTGTATAATCACCTATCTAGAGAAATTTCTTTTACTTCTTTAATCTATTCGATGCTGTCCCTTTTTGGGAAACGGTGGTTTGAGCCCAACCGTTGGTGATATACATTCGATACACTCAAGCGAAATGAGTGGTCGGTCATGCATGGGCCGGTTTGCGAGACTTTCTTATTGAACCCAGTGTATTCCCCTCTAGAGATACACTATCGGCAGGCGGTCCCATACCTTTTCATAGTTGGAATCCAATCTCCAATAAGCGCCGTGCGGTTTTTTTATATTTTATCCTATGTATATAGAGCATGAGATGCAAGCGTTATGCTATTTGGTTATTTACTTGATTAGACATTATTATAATATCACTGGGTTTTGATATCAAAATATTTTGGGTTATAGTAAGGTAAAAACCGTCCATGTTTATGTGTGGGTTGGTCTTACTATTATCATTTTGTTTCAAAAGGATTTTCAAAGTTAAACCTTATGGTTGGAATTTACTCACACCAATCCCATGACTGACCCAGAGTTTATTTTGTTTGTTTCCCCTAAACTCTTGGGTGCCCAAACTATCACGGGCAGTCAAGTGTTTCAGGCTTTTACAGATACATTTGGAGGAGCTCGAAGCAGGAGACTTCGCCATTAGTTATTTAGAGATTATTTCCGCTGTGATGTATATGAGTTATACTCTGATATGGTACGTATATACAAAATTCAGATTTGTATTTCAAAGTTATGTTATATAATACATTTTATTCTTCCGCTGTGAGTTTTGTGTTTACATTGATTCAGATGTCCTTTTTCTTCTTCTGTTCTATTAGTTCTATCGTATCTATCTCATCCTCTAATTTCTTTCTATTAATGATCTGAACTTTTGTGCACTTTGAGTTGAATGTGTAGGATATTAGTCAGCTCAAATTGGTATGGATTTTTGGGTCGTTACATTTCTTTTCTAATTGCACTTGGATTTTTACATAACTATTCTATAAAGATTTCTATTTTCCTATCCAAGTACACCCACATAAGAAAATTTCTTCTCTTTTTCCACTTATCTTCGAAAAAATTCATATTTATTCATCTTTTTCTTAAGATTTCCATTTTCTATTCCTGTCAGTTTGTTGCTTTATTGGATTTGTTATTTTCTTCTTAATTAGGCTATTCTCTTTCTTAGCTTATTTGACTTACTCCAATTACTTAAATTTATTTTCCAAATAAGCTTTTATGTTTTTAACTCAAACAACATTCTACACAGCTACTATCAAGGGCCAAGAATCATAAGACTATTTCGCTAAAGAAAAGTCCAACCACCAACTCTCTGCACTTACTTGCCCTTCCACTACCTAGTAGTCACTACTAGTTCTTGTTGTGTATTACTAGCCTATACTTTATCTCTTTTTCTCAAGCAACAAACCTTGATTTCTCAATGTTTATGCAATCTATAGGAATTTTCTATTAGTTTAATATTAGCTAATCTTTGACCGGAAATTGGTAAGAGAATAATTCACTATGCATCAACCCCGAAGACCGAAATCAACATCAGATTGATACTCAGAGAATCACTCAACTCTACCAATCTCCAGTAAGGTTCTATTTCTTTAATTCATTGTCTTAAATTTATCTCGATCTTTCTAGGCCTTAATCCTTACCTACCCCATTCTTTTAAAAGTATAGTTTGGCCTCCTTCTTTGCAATGCATATTTCTTCCAAAAATTAAAAGTGTTAAAACTTTATTTTCTCTTCTCAAAAACTTGCTTTTGCCAAACCATAAAAACATGTTACAAAGTAAAATTGCAAATTTTTTTTTTCAAATCACGAACTGGAGTAGATAAGGATGACTAATGAGTTACACTGTTCCTATTTACTATGTAAACTTTGGTTGCTAAGGCGACAATATCTACTCTATTCTTGCACTGTACCGCTTATTTTGTTTACCTAACAAAATTTCTTTTTAAAACAATTGTTAACCGAATAGAGATTTCAAAACTTCTTTTCATATATGGAAACTAGCGAGCTATTTATGCTCCATAATATGCACCTTTTCATGAGAGAATTCTCTTAAAAAAAGAAATCATTGTTTTACACAATACACCCCACTTTACTTTAAAACCCAACATGCATTTATCAAAATACTATTAAGATTAAATCATGGAAAATACCACAAATCCTTTTACAAATTCAAGTTCTTAAAAGTTTATCATTGGGTTAGACTCAAAGCGGGTCTTCAACTCAACTAGGCTTTCCTAGGCACCTTCACGAATTCAATTCCCTCGACTATATATATTCCTAATCTATTTTCCACATCTTAACCTTTTCCAATCTATAAGGTTTCACTTCCGAAACCACTACTCTGAAATAACATTCCAGTTTTAATTCTATGGGATACTTTCTTCCTCAAATACCAATTCATATTGTACACTTTCCAACCAAACCACCTAAGGGTGTCAAAAATTTCTATGTTTATTACTTTAGTGTACAAACTAAATATTCCAACTCTTTCCCTACCTAGTGGGCTACTTTATGGATTTAGGTTTATATATATAATATATTTATATTTTAGAAAATACAAATATGTTCGCTCAATATCTCCCTAAGATCACTAAACCGAAGCTCTGACACCAGATGTGACAACCCGGATTCCGATGGACCAATTTTTTTTCAAAAAATCCTATCCACCGGAACCTGGGTTGGTTGCTCTGGTATCCTGCAGAAAAGACAGAGAAAGGAAATATGTCAGAGTTCGGAAAACACCTCACTGTGGAAGGAGTAAAATATAATATATTTAAAACATAGCTTTACCTTAATCACAATACTGCTAAATGAGTATTCCCAAAGCTATAGGTTTCTATCTAACCTGCGAATGTTATGAGGAGAGGGTCGGAACATAAGTTCTGTTTGAATGAATTTAAACTACACTTCTTGAATAATCCTACATATACCGTTCAATTACACTTTCTTATTTATTAGGTTATACGTGTTATTAGCACTCAAAGCTTACACACACGTCACACCCATCTACCCCCAGTAGATTAACCTAATATAGTGTATATGTAGCTACCCCCAAACTGAGGTACACCCCATGATATCCCACTCGCACGGTCTCCTCCGTATCGCCATAGTAATATGCGTAGTCCCTCATCCTCTATCATAGTAACATACAACGCTACATCCGCATAGAAACACTATCGTTGTGCTAGTAACACATATAACCTAATAAATAAAACATGGTTGTACCTAGACTTTCCCACATACGTATCATCAATCTTGCTCGATGTTTCTACTGCACATAACCTCTACTTGTGCACCCAAGTTCCGTGGCAGGGCTACACCAGAAAACATGGAACTCGGTCGGGAGCTTTTCTATATCTGCACGGGCCCGCCTCTAAGAGTGTCGAATGTACAGATATCCCTCGGGTCTGGTTTTTCTATGGTGGCTATGGCCCCACCTCAGCCCCTCCCTCAACTAGTAAAGACCACATGAGCTAAGCGACCACCCCTAACAAGCAAACAATCTAAACATCCATGTAGGGTCTCCCCGCACCCATCCCGTGATAGCAAAGGTTAACGATCTCTTGGGGTTAGCTCTTGTCTTTTCGCATTCCTTAGGCTGCTGGTGACAGGCGTCCGACGATCTTGTTATTGTTTGGTCTTGACCCTCCACCTCCTCCTGAGGCAATTGCCGAACCACCCTTAATGCCACCGCGTACATCATTCTGACTGCCCCCTACTTGTGCAGTCAAGGCCCACCCACCTGTAGTTCCATGCAAATCCAACCTGTGTAATCCTAGTCCGAAGCTAAACCACTACAGAGGACTACCAAGAGCACCTTTAACGTCTTAGGAAGCCGCGTGCTTCCCCTTCCAATCCGTTGGAGCCGCCAAAATAGCGTACGTGCACTCTCCTCATGCCTTATGACACCATCATGATCTACCTCGTTTGGTTATTCATCTAACAACGTACGGACTGCTTCAAGCGCCTCAGTTTTATATGTCATTAGACCCTAAGTCTAACCATTTATTTCATGCTTGTGCCACCTCGCAAACTTTCTCATTTAACTTGGTTATTCACATTAGCTTCCTTTTTTTCGTATTCACCAAGTTACCCTTGCTTATTAATTCAATTTATACTTAACCCACTTAAGTTCATTAATAAGCCCACAACAAGTTATTTTCCAATATCATAAATTATTCCCTTTTTGGGTTACAACAGCATGTTTTACTTAATTCATAGTTAAGTATGCCTTATCCCACTTACATACTGATTAGGAGAATAACCCTCTAAACACCGGCCCCGAAGACCGAAATCAACATTAGACTGGCACCCAGAGAATTACTCAACCCAACCAACATATATGATTCTAATTTACTTCGTTTCCACTCATATAACTATATCATTTTTAATTTCTTATTTCTCCCTTCCAACCCGCTCAATTTAAGTATATCTTTTCATATAAGTTATCTCGTCTTCCTTATCGTTTCCTATAACTTATCTTGTCCCATAAGTTATAATTTCCACCTATTATCCTTTCTTGCCTTATTCAAGTTTATTCATAATTGGTTATTTATCATTCCCCATTTCTTGTCATTAATTTTAGATTTGACTTATTTCATAGTATAAGTCGTCCCACCCTTCAAGTCTTGTATTACATCTTAAGTCATAACCTTCCCTTGTCCCTGTGACAAGTTTGCCTACTATTTAATTTTACATCACCGCAACTCAAGTTTATAATAAGTAATTATCATTCCCCCATTACTATGTCATTAATTTTTGATTTGACTTAACCCTTCCTTTTACTTAACCCGTTACTTAAACTTTACCCAATTCAATTAATTTATGATACCGTTACGGGTCCCATTTGGTCAAGCGTATCTAAATTCTGTTTCACATGTCACACGTGTCCTACTTAACCCCCTTTATTATAGCTTCCATATCTTACACACGTCTTACTACGGTTAAGTCTACCTTAGTCATGTTTTACATCACATGTCTTACAACGGTTAAGTCCACATTAGTCATGCTTTACATGTCATTTATATCACCCACTTAACACTCTAACCATACCCACGTCACCTACATGTCTTATTATAGTTAGTATTTCTTAATTTGTTTATAATGTCGTAACGATGTATGACCTCTCACATTAGACGTCCATTCGTGGCTGCTGGATTTGCCGGCCGGTCCCGAGCAGTCTTACACCACAAACGCGCCTAAGCTCATGTCATAAACCGTTACGCCTCTAGTTCTTGCCATTGACCTCTCACATTAGACGTTCGCTTGTGGTTGCTGGATTTGCCGGGTGGTTCTGGGCAGTCTTACACCACGAACGCGTCTAACCTCGTTTCTTAGGCTTTCGTTGACATTCGTCTTTCACCCGAACCCCAAATTCATGTCATGTGGTCCAAATTCAACTTAATCCTAATTCATATTTTTATGCCTATCTTCAAATTTGTCATTAACTATACCAATTTACATAATAGTTAGTCAAATTCCATATTTACCAAATTGTCCGTTTATAGCCAAATTCACCAATTCCAAACATTCCAATTTCCAATATCCAATTATACCCAATTTCATATAATCAATATTTTCCCAATATATGTCCCAACATTCCCACGTTCATACATATAATCTAATTCACCCTCTAGGCTTACTTTTCAAATCACAAATAAATTTTACCAATCCATGTTATCCAATTACAAGTTGTTAATATTGAATTATACCAATTCCATATCCAATAGTTCCAATAAAATTTACACAATTTCATGTTAACATCATAAATCAAAATTCATAGTTGCGCACTATTCAGCATAGATTATATTCCTCGACTGCATAAAATAGAATATGCCCAATATATGCGATAACAATTGTTATGCCACAAACTCCAAATTTTCAGATTATATTCCAATATCCCCATATTCCAATCGTGCGTATTGTATAATAAGATTTTGTCTAGGTTCGAGATAACCTAGATCCAAAAATAAAAAGGAGAGAACTCAAATGTAGGCATAAATAAAATTACAGATCTTATTAAATTAACATCATATTCATTATGGGGAAGGGTAAACGATAGAAGCAACATTATACAACAAATATAGTTCAAATCCGCTCACATTTACTGGATTAGAGAAATAAGTGATTTTTCGTTGATGTAGAACGCTGATTTAATCTTCTTATTTGATTTTGGGTGAAGAGCTTGAATCGTTGATGAAGAATTTTGCTTCCTTGATTTGATTAAACTCCAAAGTTGATGAAGAACTTGCAAATTAATTTAGGGTTTTGAGGCGGCGACCATGTTTGGTTGAAGTTTAGCGACATGGAGGCATCATAGAGAATTTTTATGAATTAGGTTAGGTCTAGGCACTATTTTATTGGTGTAGACAGTGTTTTAGAGCCATTAGATTGCCCTAGAAGCCATCCGGTCCGTCCAGCACATCAAAATCGTCACTGCCCAGATCTGGAAAAAATAAAGGGGGGGAGGTCGACACTAAGGTCGACCCCAGGTCGACCTCCCTGATTGGTCGACCCCTAGGTCGACCCCAAGGTCGACCTCCCTGGGTAGGTCGACCCCTAGGTCGACCTGCCTGGGTGTTTTTTGAATTTTTTGTTGAATCTTCCGCAGGCCATAACTCTTTCATACGTAGTCCGATTTTCAAAAACTTGGACTCTATCCCAAGCAGAATTTCGAGACGAACGCAATGGTGATGTCCGTTTTACTTAATTCCTGATATTTAAATTAAGTATCCTTACTTTATTCTCTTTTCTGTTACGTACACTTTTATCGAATTAATTTTTCCTTCTCTTCCATGTATTAATTAATTATCATTGTACATCACCATTATTTACCTATCTATGCATATACACATATTTTTACATATTTTTAATTATATTAAAAATGCGGGGTGTTACAAAGGGGATCGTTTGTTATGAACATGTGGGGCTGGTTGAACCAATGGTTAGTAGGTGTAGAGACTATAGTAAAGGGTGCGATCCCATGTTCCTCTTATCTTATATTAGGGTATTGTCCTATGTTCTGTTATTACTGTCATGATCCCATTCCTTGAATAAATAGTAGTAATCACCGAACTTACCAAACTTATTGTCTGACCCATTTTCTTTCATCCTCTTTTCTTCCGTTCCCACCTCCCCTCCCCCCCTCAGGTCCATAGGGAGGGAATAATCCAGCTTAGTCAGACTCTTTGCAAGCTCCAAGAAAGTAGATGTATGATTGGGACTCTCTTACCTTGGATATGGCTTTTGGATACTACACTTGGGGATTTATGCAGTTTTATTTATGGTTTATGCTTCTTTATTAAATAATCAAGGCATAAACTATGGTGTAATGTTTTGGGAGTTATTTTGAGACAATTTGCTGTAATGCTTTTGTATTGAACCATGTATGCAATAAATGTTTGATTTTCGCTGCTTATATTTATCTGTCTTGTAATTTTTCTGTGTCTTGTACCTATAACTCTCCACCAAAGTTAAGGCATTCCCTTTGTGAGTGACCTTTACGGAGGTGGGGTGTTTCACTTGGTATCAGAGTAAAGGTTTACCAGATCAGATAAGAATTTTTGAAAAAAAAACTGTTTTCAAAAAGAAATATAAAGAAGCATTTTACAAGAAAAAGTGTTATTTTATTTTAAAGGAATAATTCCCCAAAGCCATATGCCCTATCATTCTAACCTTTGTTTTGAATCTTTTCTTTTTCGTTTCAGTATGTCTCGGAATCTTAACCTTCCAAAGGGTGTACTGATACCTGGCTGGTTCAGGAGGTACTTAGAGGCTAGGGCCAATGATGCAGGCCCAGCAAATATTCCTCCTCCTCCAGCTACAGTGGTTCCTCCTCCTCGTGCAAATGCTTTCTCCAAGATTTGTAGAGACTTTAGGGCCATGGGTGGAAAGGATTTCAAGGGAACTGAATCATTCGTAGAAGCAAGAAACTGGCTCAAAGAAACTGAGGATCTATTAGATATCTTCGAGGTGGATGATAGACAAAAGATACAGTTGGTGGTGTGGTTGCTCAAAGACGAAGCTTCCTAGTGGAGGGAAGTCACTAATGCTGAAAGACCAGTTGAAACATGGATGGATTTCAGAATGAGGTTTGAGATGAAATTCCTCTCACAAGCTGAACGAAGTTTACAGCTGGAAAAGTTCTTATCACTTAAGCAAGAAGTATGACGGTCAAGGAGTACGTCAACCAATTCAATCAGCTGGCCCAATTTGGACTGGACTTAGTGAATACTCCTAAAAAGAAGGCTCTCCGTTTTGTCAAGGGATTGAATGAGCCACTTCACAGCCTGGCTATGACTCATGTACCTTTGGGGGCTACTTACAAGAGGTTAGTGGACATGGCACTCTTACATGAGGAAGACAAGGGCAAGACAGAGGCCAAAGCGGAAGTGCCTCAAGATAAGAAGGGGGAGGGGTCACAAAACAAGAAGGATGACTCGAAGAAAGGCGGGAAGGACAACAAACCCCATGACAAGAGAAATTGTAATTTCTATGGCATTCCTGGACATTTGGTCAAAGACTGCAAGAAGAAGAAAAGGAAGATGGGTTGCTGTTTCCATTGTGGTGAGACAGGACACATGGTTAAGGACTGCCCAAGGAAGCAAGGGCAGAGAGCTGGACCTTCTTCTAGAGGACAAGTTCACACTCTCACGACACCTCCGCAAGAACGAGGTAGAAATATTTTTGTCAAGAGTTTAGTCTATCTTTTTTATCGTCCTGTTCGTACACTACTTGATTCTGGCGCATCGCACTCTTTTATATCTACTGCGTTAGTGGAATCTCTGCACCTAGACACCAGTATAGTAGAGGATCCCTTGGTTGTTTCAAATCCAGATAGGGGCTCAGCTTATTTGTCAATGGTTGTTTTGGATTTGAAAATATCTATACTAAGCGTTGGGTTTAGATGTAATGCCTTTGTTTTAGGCTTCAAGGGATATGGGTTGATTCTAGGCATGGACTGGCTATCCAGTAATGGGGCCGTCCTCGATTGTGAAAAGAGAATGGTTAGACTCATGACTTGCCTCGGTAACACTCTTGAAATTTCTTATAATCTGAGGAACTCTGTTATACTTAGTTATCAATAATCTCTTGATGCGTCTGTTGAGACCTTGTAGTCTGTAAAGATAGTCCGTGAATACTCGGATGTGTTTGAAGAGGTAAAGGGCTTACCACCGAAGCGGGAGATAGACTTCCGCATATACCTTGTTGATAATGCAAAGCCCGTTGCTTTACCCGTTATGCACATTGCCCCAAGGGAGAGAAAGGAGCTCAGCAAGCAAATTAAAGAGCTGCTTGAAAAGGGGTTCATAAGACAGAGTATTTCTGAATGGGTTGCTCTGGTAGTGTTCGCGACCAAAGCTTATGGTTCACTCCACCTATGCGTGGATTATAGGGAGTTGAACAAACTGACTAAGAAGAATAGGCACCCACACCCAAGAATTGACGATCTGTTTGATCAGCTTGTAGGTGCATATGTTTTCTCCCAACTAGATCTAGCTACCGGGTTTCATCAGCTAAGAGTGGCTGAAGACAGCATTGATAAGACCGCGTTCAGAACTCCAGATGGTTTCTTCGAGTGGCTTGTCATGCCTTTTGGCTTGACAAATGAACCCGCTTATTTCGTTGATTTAATGAGTAGAGTGTTCAGGGAATTCCTCAATAAATTTGTGATAGTCTTCGTAGATGATATTTTGATCTTCTCAAAGAATGAGGAAGAGCATGCTCAGCATCTAAAAAAAGTCATGGATACTCTCCGAGCACATCAGTTGAAAGTTAAATTCTCCAAATGCCATTTCTGGAGAGAAGAAGTTAGGCTCCTTGGAAACGTGGTGTCCAAAGAGGGGTTAGCTGTGGACCCCGCGAAAGTGGTTGTTGTGCAAGATTGGAAGGTTCCTCGAAACGCAATTGAAGTCCGAAGCTTTCTCGGGCTAGCAGGCTTTTATCGAAAGTTCATCAAAGATTTTGCAAAAATCTCAGCTCCACTTACAAGGTTGACAAAGAAGAACCTAGCTTTCAATTGGGATTTGGATTGCGATATTGCTTTCCAACGTTTAAAAAGGGCTCTGACAACAGCCCCAGTTCTGACATTGCCTGAGGGAAGCAAGAGGTTTACAGTATACACCGATGCATGCGGAACGGGTCTAGGCGTTGTTCTGATGTAAGAAGGGTAGGTAGTGGCTTATGGTGGAAGGCAGTTGAAAGTACATGAGAAAAACTACCCAACCCACGACCTAGAGTTGGCAGCCATCCTTTTTGCGCTTAAGTCTTGGCGCCATTATCTCCTAGATGAGAAATTTGAATTGTATACTGACCATAAATCGTTGAAATACCTTTTCTCGCAGAAAGACCTCAACTTGAGGCAGCAAAGATGGATGGAGTTTCTTGCCTCGTACGATTTTGATAGTTCCTACACTCCTGGCAAGGGAAATGCATTAGCAGACGCCTTCAGTAGAAAGAAACTAACCTTAAGCCCTCTCTTTGTAGAAAGGCAAAGCTTGGAGTACATAGCCAACTTTGACTTTAAGCCCTCCTCTGAATTTGTACTGGCCTATTAGCAACATTGGAAGTGCGGCCTTCGCTTTTGGACTCAATAAGGACCGCGCAACGTGAAGACCCTCAGCTAGTTGATATAATAGATAAGCTTATTAGGGGTGAGACATCGAGTCACCTCGATAGATACTCCATCGATGATAAGGGATGGTTGAGACGGGATGGGAGACTATGCGTGCCACAAGCAAGGGATTTGGTAAAGAAGGCTCTTGAAGAAGCACACCATTCCAAGTTGACCATACACTTCGGTGGAGACAAAATGTACAAAGACATAAAAAGGGTTTTCTTTTGGAGTGGCATGAAAAGAGATGTAGCTGAATTCATCTCCAAGTGCATGATATGCCAGCAAGTCAAGTCAGAACAGAAGAAGCTTGGAGGTTTGCTTCACCCTCTAGAGGTACCATAGTGGAAATGGGATAGCATTTCAATGGACTTTGTTGATGGGTTGCCTAGGTCAAGGAGGGGAAACACCAGTATTTGGGTAATAGTTGACAGGCTCACAAAAAGCACCCGCTTTATACCCGTCAAGAGTAGAAGGACTGCCTCATCTCTAGCATCCATATACCTTTAAAGAGATAGTTCGATTCCATGGGATACCCTCCAGCATAGTGAGTGATCGAGATCCTATCTTCACGAGCGAGTTTTGGAAAAGTTTACAAGAGGCTGTAGGCACACAGTTATGCTTAAGCACGGCCTATCACCCTCAAACCGATGGCCAGATGGAAAGAGTCAGCAGAGTATTAGAAGAACTCTTGAGACTATGCATTCTTGACTTTAGAGGTACATGGGAGGATCATCTACCTTTGGTGGAACTCGCTTACAACAATAGCTACCAAGCCACCATAGGCATGGCGCCTTTCGAAGCTTTATATGGAAGACCGTACCGGTCACCAACTTGCTGGTGGAAGTCTACAGACAAGTTTATACTTGGATCAAACATGATTAGGGAAACTTCAGATAAAGTGGACTTGATACGAAGAAGAATGAAGACTGCCCAAGATAGACAGAAGTCCTACGCAGACAAAAGAAGAACTGACCTTGAGTTCGAAGTTGGAGACAAGGTGTTCCTTAAATTATCTCCTTTGAGGAACGTCATTCGCTATGAATCCGCAGGAAAGTAAGCACCAAGATTTGTAGGTTCGTTCCCTAGCATCGAGAAGATTGGGAAAATGGCTTATAGGGTACAGCTGCCCAAAAGATTGGCCGGGGTTCATAATGTCTTTAATGTCTCTCACCTGCGGAAGTGCTTACACGATTCTGCAGAAGTGGTAGAACCAAGCATGTTAGAGGAAGTATAAGTTGAACGGGAAGCAACCCGTATCTTGGGAGCAGAAGTCAAAAAGCTACGCAACCGTGAAGTTAAGCTCGTCAAAGTTCAATGGAGCGACGCCGAGAAAGACGCAACTTGGGAAACTGAGGACAGAATACGTGCAACCTACCCTTTTCTTTTTGAGGGTACATCTTTGATCTCTCTTTCCTTAAGTTTATGCTCGTATCTCTCTTTTTAGGTGTATCTCCTCGATCCTGTCCTTTATCCTTAGGTAGAAACCCATTTGGATGAAAACATGTAATTGAAACATGTTATGGTTGACGGTTGCAAGTGGTTCCTAGTGGTTGCTCGTGGATGCATATACACACACATTAGGTATTAGATCGTCTCGGTCACTTTCATATTGCATATGCATATATGTATTTGTATATGGATTGAAACTTGATGTGTTGTCATATGGACGTTGCATTTGTATGAATGATTATGCACTCATATAGGAAATTTTGAGTAGGAATTTTTTTTTGCAATCATAATGGACTCATGGCACTGACATAATTTGCATTAAGGAGGTCAACTGAATCAGTAGACCGCCTGATTTTGTATTAGATAAGGACATGTACATACATTATGCATATGATCATGAAGCATTTGAAATCTTTTAAGGACAATGGACGCCTATATTTTATGGTTGAGTAGATGGGTGATTGGATGGTAGGATATAAGTTCTTCTCGACTTGAAGATTTCGGGGACGAAATCCAAAAAGGAGGGGAGAATGTAACACCCCGTATTTTTTGTTAACGTTATAATAACAAATTAAACAATATTTAATTATAAACGCGAGAATCAAGGGAAACGGGTTATGCCATTGCGTTCGTCTCGGAATTCTGCTTGGGATAGAGTCCAAGTTTGTGTAAAACGGACAACGTATGAAGGAGATATTGACAAACGAAGAAAACCAGAAGAAAGAAAAAAAATTACATAGATGCACTGGCGCACTTGGGAAGTGAGCCAGTACAAAAATTGCACTGGTGCACCTGCCAAATGCGCCCAGGTCGGGTTGAAAGCCTGCACAACTTTCTAGTGTGTTCTGATCCATACTGTGACTCATTGCTGAGTCCATTCTGACTCCTTGCTGAGTCATTAGGGCTGAGGTGTCACCTTATCTTGATTGAATGGTTGTGGTTAACTCTAGGTTCATCCAACGGCTATAATTAAATTGAAATGCTATATAAACAACCTAATCCTCAACCTAAAATCACACAAAATAATCCTAGAGCTGCCATGCCATCGATAGAGAACTTGGAATAGCCGTCACCGCTTTCAATTCAGAAACGAGATAAAAGCCTACATCAAATTCAAATTAAAAGTAATCAAATTCAACGATCTACGTCAAAGGCAAGCATACCAGTTTCAGAATTCAGATTTCAGAAATCAGATTTCAGAAATCAAGAATTCCTTTTTAGTTTGTAAGTTGGTTATTACATAGATTTAAATGTTCTTTTAAATGAAATCATGACATGTGGTAATTCGAATATAGAATGATGCTTATGTATAAGATAAGTAAAATTTGATTCTCATTTGTCATAAACTACCATTGCGATTGATCATGCCTATATGTTTGAGATGATGAACATACCATATTGTATGTTATTGGAATCTATTATGATTGGGTAAAGAACTTATTATGCCAACTGAATGGTGAAACATGTCATGTTATAATTTGATGGCTACTTGCATGTTTATGATCTAAATCACATGCTTACTTGTTAGATCAACATTCATGTATTTAGAACGATGTTAAGTTGAATCTATTTATTTGCAAGATTTGGATTTGCAGCTCTCTTATGTCTTAACACGTAAGTTATCATGCTAAGTTGTGATTTGAATATGTTTATAATAGCTCTCTTATGTTTTAACACATAAGTTATCATGCTATGTTGTGATTCGAATATGTTTATAGTAGTTCTCTTATGTTTAACACACATAAGTTATCATGCTAAGTTGTGATTTAAATGTGTTTATAGTTGCTTTGTTATGTTTTGACACACATAAGTCAATATGCTAAATTGTGGTTTAAAATTTTGTTTATATGTAAAACCTCCATGTTAGACCTATACCAAGTTTACATGATAATTAGATCCAACTTAGTCACAAGTTCACCTTGACCTGTTTAATTTAGTTAATGATACTCCTATGCTAAGTTTCACGTGATAAGTTAAATGTATGCTATTTTATGTGTATTTCATGTCACTTGTTTATTATCCCTTTTTGTTTATGGGTTTGGGCTAATTTACTAGCCCAATATTTTATGTGATTCATGTGTACGTTCCACAGGGATAGCGATGGGAAAACATGAAAATTTATGGCATAGATTTGTTCATAAAATAGTATGTTTGATATACCATTTATTGTGAGCATAATCAAAAGGATAATTATGGCATGATTAAATTAAAATTAGTTTACATACAGAATTGGACATATATAGAAAATATATGAATTTAGAAAAGACGAATATGCCTAACCCGAGGTTAGACTGAGTTGTGGTGTAAAACTGATCAGAACCGGCCAGCATATCCAGTAACCACAACAAGAACTGTCTAATGTGGGTGGTTAATGAAGCCCAAAAAGGACCCGAGGTTAGACCGAGTTGTGGTGTAAAACTGCTCGAAACTGACCGGCACATCCAATGACCACAACAAGACCTGCCTAATGTGAGTGGTTGGTGCTTTAATGAATAAATTAAAGCTAAGTCAGGATTGGTAGGGTTAAGTCAAATAGGGAAACACTTAATCGATTCAACATGTTAAAACTGATGGGTGGGGTTAGGTAAACTTGGACACTTAACCAAATAAACATGTTGATTAGAAAACCCTAGTAACGGGGACCCACTTCAGCAGTAACCTACGTAGATGTATCATGGTACCCTGAACTAGGCAGGGTGGGGCACGATTACCGGGTTGATTATAAGCAGTCAAAACGTCGACGGTTGGTGCGTCAATGTAGGTTCCAACGGAGTACGGCGCGTGGACGTACTCCGGAGTGGAAAAATCAGGCACTGGGCATCAGTAGTATGCACTGTGCATCTTGAATCGTGTCGGGTTGCCACCCGAGGGACTGATACACCCCATGGTTGGACCAGCACAGGTAGCTACAGTCAAGCGGGGCCGAATGACACAGGATATGAATGCATGCGAGTAGGAGCCGATCTTAAGGGGATCGTTTGTTATGAACACGTGGGGTTGGTTGAACCAATGGTTAGTAGATCTAGAGACTATAGTAATGGGTGCGATCACATGTTCGTCTTATCTTATATTAGGGTATTGTCTTATGTTCTGTTATTACTGTCATGATCCCATTCCTTGTTTAAATACTAATAATCACTGAACTTACCAGACTTATTGTCTGACCCGTTTTCTTTCGTCCTCTTTTCTTCCGTCCCCCCCACCCCCCAGGTCCACAGGGAGGGAATACTCCAGCTTAGTCAGACTCTTTGCAAGCTTCAAGAAAGTAGACATATGATTGGGACTCTCTTACCTTGGCTATGGCTTTTGGATACTACACTTGGGGATTTATGCAGTTTTATTTATGGTTTAGGCTTATTTATTAAATAATCAAGACAGAAATTATGGTGTAATGTTTTGGGAGTTATTTTGAGACAATTTGCTGTAATGCTTTTGTACTGAACCACGTATTCAATAAATGTTTGATTTTCGCTGCTTATATTTATCTGTCTTGTAATTTTTTTGTGTCTTGTACCTATAACTCTCTACCAAATTTAAGGCATTCCCTTTGTGAGTGACCTTAACGGAGGTGGGGTGTTTCATGAGGTATTCCTGATGGGGATCCGTTAAGCTCTTACCTGTTTTACTTGTCATGGAAATTTTAATTATACTGCTTAACAATAGGTACTCCATTGAGCATATCAATTTTCACCATAAATGCCACAATCCTGACATCTCTTCCCTTTGATTTTCTGATGACCTACTGATTTGTATGAAACCGAACACAAAAACGCTTGAAGCCCTATTCCAAACCTTGAATGACTTCTACTCCCTCGCTGGCTTATGTCTCAACGATAAAATGCCCACAATCATAATCTCTGGGCTTAATGAAATTTGTAAAGCTCAACTTGCTAGTTATTTTAACATGCCCGTAATGTCCCGTATTTTTTGTGATCAAATATTTAATATATTTTATTATTTTAAATATTATATTTGGAATGTTTATCGATTTTAAAATATAATTCGATTATAAAACGAAGTGTGAACGTTAATTTATTTACAATTATAAATCGAGCTAGAAATAGCGCTGTAGTTCGTAAAATGGAGTTTTCAACTTCATTTGATTATACAAGATCTGATATAGGTCGGATTTCCGTGAAACACGAAAACGCTTAAATCTTGTTGATAATAATTTTCATATAAAAGAGAAAAATCCAGGTTTTGTGTTATAGATTGCTAGTTATGTCTAAATCAAATTTTAAAATAGTTGCTATGGAAATCGTTATTAAAATATAACGTTTATTTATTGAAATAATAAGGATTTAATATAATTTGGACACCGTCTTGACTCAAAATTGACGATATCGATTTGTATAACTATATGACAATTTTATTTGTATAAATATGATGATTATAATTTATTATTATTTTTATTTGAATTATTTTTGAATTTAAATAATATTTTAATTGATATTATATCAGTGTTAAAAATAGCCATTTAAGCAAACTGTTTTAGTTTTCGATGAAAATAGTTTTGTTGGAACCGTATCGTTGAATTATTGTCATAAAACAAAATTTCATAGCAAATGGATAGCGTATGTGACTTTGGTGGCAAAAATGTCTTTGTTTCTGTTTAATTATTTATATAATTTAGACAGGGCAACTTTTAATGAATAAACATATAAGAACCCGTAACGTCCCAGGTATGGAAAGCCCGGATTGCTTTGAGGACAAGACTAATCAGAACACAAACAGAAGAACATTTCATTGTCAATTACAACAATTCCATCAGAATACAAGAATATACAGAGTATGAATAAATATTATACATTAGAGAAATATCAGAGATTTAAATACATTACTCAGCGGAAAAATAATACAATACACAACTGAAAGAGATATACGGATACAGTGCTTTCCGGATATCATTCCAGCTGTAAACCAGGTTCCTACGAATATAAATCTGCAAAACCAAAACTACTAGCTGCCTGTGTGGAAAATAGGGGCACCCAGAGTTTAGGTTAAAACAATAAACTTTAGGTCAGTCATGTGACTGGCGTGAGAACTAAAACAGTTATTTAAAGCTTTACTTTAAATCAGATATACCAAGGGACCACGCCGTATAACATGGAACGGGTTTCCTCCCAAGAATACCAGTGTATATAACAAAACAGCGCAATGTTTTTTGGAAAAATGAAGCTATTATAAGACCTAGGTCCCATCACACAATGCACACAAGCCGAAGGATAGGGTTTTCCCTTATAATAGCCAAACATGCTTGGTATGTTAAAAACAAATCATTTGATACTATTATAAGTGCATAGTGTATAAAACAACTTCAAATATAAATGTATCAATCCTCGACGGCATGGGTACCATATATCATGTCGCCAATACTAGGTTCTACTATCAAAACCGCAAAGTCACGTATTTGGAAGTTGGATTTCCATCTATGAACCGAGTCAAGGGATCGTCCTCACTGCTTCGAGACAATCTAGCCTACCATGTCTTAGGATCAGAGCTCGAGTGACCCTTGGATCATCAGGGTCGGTCCACTCGTTGTGGATTAAACTTAAACCCTGGACACTACATTTCCCCACCCTATGGGGCGTAAATGAGCCAAATGACTCCATCGGGCTCCACGTAGTCACCGATATATCCGAAACGCCTCACAATCCAACAACCACACATTTGAAAATAATATAAATGTCAGGGCTGATAGGTCACTGACACCACCCTAGCTAGAAAGAAGCGCAAGTCCTCCCTGAGGTCCTCTCCCGTTTCTGGTTCACATGGGGGTGTGAGGCTCGCGAATTAACGCTACACAAAGCTATGCCACACAGGCGGTGCTTTGATCATCAAACAAAAGACTCTGCTTTTAAACAGAAGCCTTGATCATTTGCATCTTAGCATGCCACACAAACAAACCACTCCATGCAACCGATATCCATCAATCACACAGAATGATATCCAATGTCGGACACACAATCCATTTACAAGTCCGTTCTAGGTCTGAACGAAACCGGAGGTACCTTGTACCTCGCGTATCCATCGATCTCCAAGTACGTCTGGACGATCGCCAACCGATTCCCTCTTATTGTGTGTACAGCCCAATCAAGATCATCAGTAGTTATCCAAATGATGTGAAGACCTCCGGTCTTCGACCACCGTCTTCATCCTCGACATATCATCGAATCAGTTATTCAGAATGGGATAAACCCGGTCTTTCTGAATAACTCGTGTATATAATAAACAAATGTTACACAAACACAACATACGCCTCACTCCAATTCAGAATACTCTTTTGTTCAAATAGTCTTATACTTTGGGAAAGGTTCCCATTAATTTTATCAAAGATAAATTCCTTAAATTTATTCTTTAATCTTCCTTTGAATACCAATTCAAACCAAATTTTGGTTTATCCAAACTAGTTGGGATTAACGAACCTTACCGAAGTAATCATTTGTTTTAATTTCCCAATCCCAACCTATTCATCCCATGAAGTAAAACTGATAATACTTCATATCTAACCCCACGGTGTTATCGGTAAATTCAATTACCATTTCACGTTGAAATCTAATTAAAGATTTAACTATCACCTGGAGCAAAACTGGTTATACTCCATTCTCGATCATTTCAATCTAATTAAAGATTCATTAAAACTCCACTTGGTTTTAATCTTCCCAAAAATCAATATTAATGATTGTTTAACTTGGGAAACAATATCTTATCTTTAACTGGGTTAAAGAACCAATGTCATTTAAAACACGGTTCACGATAAACCTGAAACCACATTCCATTCTATCAGCCTTTAACCGTAAATTAGCAAGTGAACAATTTCCAAAGTATTAACCCCGAAGGCCGAAACCAACATCAGATCAATACCCAAGAAACCATTCAACTTAACTAATCTCTAGTTTGTTTTTGATTTTCTTAACTCCATTGGGTCTAAGAACGGTATTATTAAAGATACCATTCATGACAACCCCAAATCACATTCCATTAACGATGGAATCTTCATGGAAAACAAATCGATATATATAATCGATATAAACTCCCATATCCGACTAATAATATAAATGGAATAATGGTAATGCCTTTTAAATTTCAGATATATTAGAAGTCTTCCTCCACAGAAATTCACTTCGATTATTACCAAATCGAATTCCAATCCATTCCAATTTATTTTAATAAATTGGAAAACTTTACTTTGTAAAATTTCCTTTAAATCTTATCAAAAATATTTATAAATTCCAAATCCCATTTCACTGTAAATCGGGTTAAAGAACGAATGTCGTTAAAACACAGTTCACGATAAACCCAATCCACAATTCATTAATTATTGGATTAAAGAACGAATGTCGTACACAGTTCACGATAAACCCAAAAATCAATTCCAATTCAATTCCAATTAAATATTATTTAATTGGTACACTTCATTAAATCTAAATAAAAAGATTTAATCTTTTTCTCAACTAGGTTTAAGAAAAGTGTTAATGAAGACACCATTCACGGGAAATCCAAATCCCATTTGATATTAAATACAAGGCTCTGAATAGAAAATATATCGACTTATATTCAATATCAAATTCTACGACCAACAAATATCGTATTGGAAATAAAGATATAAATATATCTTTCAAATTTCCATAACAATATATATAATCACGAAATTCAATATCGAAATATTCCAAAGATAATTTTGATTCAAATCCATTTCCAATTTACATATTGGAAATTCTGGTTATTTTCAAAACCATTTCAAATCCACTTTATTTATTTTAAAAATAAATGGGATTATAATTCTAGTTCAAAACTAGTTCATTTCGATAAAAATCTATTTTTATCTTTTCAAATTTGGAATTTTTCATCCCAATTCTTCCCAAATCATTTCTTATGATTTTACACAAATTACTGCTATTTTTAATAATTTTATCAAGGCCCGTACAGTCGATTTCAATAGACGGCCATTGAACTGCACTTATAGTGACCTTTTCCAAATTTGATTTGGACATAATTCCAAATCCAACCGTTAGATTTCAAATCTCTATTATTCTTAGAAAGCTCTTTTCGATATGAACCCAACGGTTCTGGTTTTAGGAGAATCCGACGATCGGATCTCCCGTAATACCCGTTCGAAGTCAATGGTCGAAATTCGCGAACTGCCGCTGCGCGACGCGTTCTATTCAGGCCATTATATTATATGTATAATATATATTTCGTCGATTTCCTTTTATAAAGTATTTTATAAATCGTTTTAAATTCGTTTTCAAAATGATTTCGACTTCCTATTCAATTTCAAATCAAAATTGAATATTCTATATCATCGATATACAAATGATAATATTTTCAAAAAGTTATATTTTGAAATCACTCCCTTTTCTATATTCATTTCAAAAACGAATATAATCGATATAAATATCGTTCGCGTCAAAATGGTGCATATCAAATCAATACGCCTTTATATATTTCAATAACTTTGTTCTTCTATTCAACAAATGAATATTTTCTTCAACACATGAATATATTTTTTATTTAACACATGTATATTTATTTTATTCAACACATGAATATTCTTTTATTCAACACATGAATATATATTTTATTCAACACATGAATATTTATTAATTCTTACTTACAATAAAAATGTGAACTTTATTGTATAAACATTTCGTTCAACACATGAATTTTCTTTTATTCAACACATGAATATATATTTTATTCAACACATGAATTTTCTTTTATTCAACACATGAATATTCTTTATTTTCCAAATTAGAATGAGGCCCAATCAATTACCATATAATGTTAATTATATGGATTCCATACAACACATGTATATAATAACAACGATAAATAATCAACCATCATCCAGAGTGCACCACACAACTGCATAAGTATTAAATATAAATATTTAACGCTTATAACAGCCTGTCAATCAATCGATCGACATACAGCTAATTATTTGGGATTAGTGTGCGCCAAATATCTTCCCAACTCCCATGTGGGGTGTCAAATCAACAAACATAGATTTTTGTTTGTGCAGTTGGGCGATGTGTAAAATTTATCGTCTCAATCAATATCAGTCAAATGAGTGTACATAAACAAACCGTCCGATTTGTTTATAAATATTTATTTTATATACACGTTAAAAATTATATTTTTAACTATAAAATATTTTCCACTATAAAATATTTTATTCTATTCCACATCACACAATCAACTTTCACAACACACCAATTAAACAAACAAGTCATCAATGGTCTGTGGACAACGAATGTCGGGTGCTGCTAAGCACCGTCTACATCCTAGTATATATTTCAACTAGAAAATAAATTAAATGTCAGGAGTTCTCACCGAGGGTTCCACTCCTCCAATCTTTATTTCAGAACGATTCGGGTATGCCCAAAACTCCAATGCGACCTTTTCACGCTGTTCACGGTAAAAATCACATTTTTACTATGGTATTTCATATAAAAAAATCACATATTTTTATCTCTTCATTTCAATAAATAAAAATCATATTTTTATTATCTCAGTAATATAAAAATCATATTTTTATTATCTCTGTAATAGAAAATCATATTTTTATTATCTCTGTAATAGAAAAATCACATTTTTATCATAAAAATCATTTCTTTACACTCTAACTATGTTTATAAAAATCATATATGTTTATCATATCATAATATCTATAAAACTGATTTTATTTAATAACTAAAATCTATTTAAACTAAATAAATAAAATAAAAAATACCTTTTTGAATGGAGGATGGCGCTCGGCCGGAGGTGGTGTTCCGCAGGGGCCTGGAAGTGGCGCAGCAGACCAGATGTGATCGGTTGGGGGTCATAGGTCGTGGCGTCGGATTTTTTTGTATGTTGTGGTCCTCTTACGAATGGTGGAGGGAAGAAGCGAGAGGGGAGGAGGGAGTAGAGGCGGCGGCGGAAGGCCTGGATGGCGGCTGCTGCGGCGGATGCAGGGAGGGGAGCGGCGGCTGTCTCTTTTTGGATGGGATGGGGGTTTTGGGGAGAATCGAACGATGAAGGGGGAGGATGGCTTGGGGAAGCGGATCAGAGGGGGAGGGGGCGCGCATCATCAAAGGTGGGGGAGAGAAAGGTGTCGCAATGGTCCGGCGAGGTGGGCTGAAGGGCGTCAGGGAACGAACAACGGGGGTTTTGTTTTTTTGTTTTTATTTAATTCAAATGAACGTTGACTTGGGATAAGGAGAGAGAGGGGGCACTATATAATTTATATATTTTATTCTATTTTAATTTTCCAAAAAGCAACATTTTACTTTGAACTCGAAATCGAACCCACCAACTGTCGCCCTAGCCAAATACCCACATTCCGAACACAATGGGATCTGTCCCGCAAGCTGATTCGACTGTTTTGATCGGTTTCCGTTTAAGTTAATATATAAATCTGTATATACTCAATTCAAACATACACTTCAATTTACTGGGCCCACAAATGGACTCTAAAAATTCCAAAAAAATTATTTCCAGCTTCGTATTGACGATACGGTCCTAACAAAACTTATTTCATTAAACTTGAAGACCATTTGAAAAATGGCCATTTTCTGGTCGATCCTAATTGACTAAAACTGTCAAAACACGTTTTCTTTTGCCACCCTTACATATTGATCCTAAAAATTATGAATTTTGAAATCTAGCAATAATTCGACATCCCGGATCCAACAAAAGTCGTTTCGTCGAAAATAGAGGTCATTTGCAAAATTTCCATTTTTAAGGGCCAGAATTCTATAGCGACTATTCTAAATTTTCAATTCGACATAACTTTTTATCCCCGCTATGAAATTTCAATTTTTCAGATTTGTTGGAAAGATATTTTCAAGTAGATTCTAATATTTTTCATTTCGCTAAAATCCAGTATATTTTGAATCCTGTACATTCATTTGAAGTTCGAAATCGAATTTTCGAACTACCGAGCCATTTTCAATTCCTTTTATAATTAAAATAAAATGTTTATATTCTAACGATGATTCAAATAAATATATTCATTCTAATTCTATTCAAAATGAATTTCTCATCGTTATTATTTAAAATAATTCATTTTAAATATTCAAAATTCATTAATATTGCCAAAATAAAAAAATTAAATTGGCTTGGATTTCCGGGTTATTACAATCTCCCCCACTTAAAACTTTTCGTCCCCGAAAAGGAACAAAGATGAAAGTTGTTTTACTAACCAACTCAACTTTCATTATTTTCATTATGGCTTAAGTTCTTCAACTTTTCAATTTCTAAGAACTTTTCAAATTTTTCAAAATTTGGCTAACACCCTAAATTTTCGAAAAATTTCGCCATAACCTCCCCTGCACGGGAGCACCGGGAAAATCCCTAAATTGCCATATAGGCCTCTCCAAACCAAAAAGAAAAAGAAACAGCCAAGCGGCTAGCCAATCAGCTCATAAATAAAATAAAAACCCAAGAAATACAATAAACATGTACCTATTTGTCGGGCATAGAATTTTATTCCTCTTCTCTAGCCTCCTTGCTATGACCTGTTTACACATATATATGTACATGCATGCATTTTCAAATAGTTTTCAATACAGTTCAATATTTGATTCAATTTGGCCTAAATGGAAAAAAAATATCAAACCAATAATCAAACAACACAACCATCAATCAATTAGTTGATTAGCTTTACAAATACTTAATTTTGATACACGGTCCAAAAATCAGATTTTTGATGGCAATTCACAACAATAGACCCTATCCAGTTTTGGTTCTCACTCCAGTCAATTGGAAATATATCAATATCACACCTTCGAAACTCGAACATAAATACTGATGATGTCATGACAATTATCAGTACCATCTCCGGGCGACTAGAGTGTGACTCCATATCTATCCAGTATACTAAAACTTCAAATACACGCGGATCAGACGTATACGCAAAGACTATATACTTGATTGTCCAAATTCAATATAAAATAAATAATCAAATACGAATAATCGATTTAAATTTTCAAAACAAAACTTGTTTCCGCTTTTATTTTTAAAAACAACACTCTTAGCACTCGTTCTAGGATGATACTGATCCCATCTCTAACGAGTCATTCTCATTGGATATAACTAATCCAATCTCTGATGAATTCTTTCGTTTGGTTCTAACGTGTCTTATTCTCAAGCTTTGTAAACCAAAGCTCTGATACCAAATATAAGAACCCATAACTTCCCCAATAAGGAAAGCCCGGATTGCTTTGAGGACAAGACGAATCAGAACACAAACAGAAGAACATTTCATTGTCAATTACAACAATTCCATCAGAATACAAGAATATAAAGAGTATGAATAAATATTATACATCAGAGAAATAACAGAGATTTAAATACATTACTACAGCGGAAAAATAATACAATACACTACTGAAAGAGATATATGGATACAGAGCTTTCCGGATATCATTCCAGCTGTAAACCAGGTTCCTATGAAGTTAAATCTGCAAAACCAAAACTACCAGTTGCCCGTGTGGAAAATAGGGGCATCCAAAGTTTAGGTTAAAACAATAAACTCCAGGTCAGTCATGTGACTGGTGTGAGAACTAAAACAGTTATTTAAAGCTTTACTTTAAATCAGATATATCAAGGGACCACGCCGTATAACACGGAACAGATTTCCTGCCAAGAATACCAGTGCATATAACAAAACAACGCAATGTTTTTTGAAAAAATGAAGCTATTATAAGACCCAGGTCTCATCACACAATGCAAAACAAGCCGGAGGATAGGGTTTTCCCTTGAAATAGCCAAACATGCTTGGTACGTTAAAAACAAATCAATTGATACTATTATAAGTGCGTAGTGTATAAAACAACTTCAAATATAAATGTATCAATCCTAGACGGCATGGGTACTATATATCATGTCGCATATACTAGATTCTACAATCAAAACCGCAAAGTCACGTATTTGGAAGTTGGATTTCCATTTGTGAACCGAGGCAAGGGATCGTCCTCACCGCTTTGAGACAATCTAGCCTACCATGTCTCAGGATCAGAACTCGAGTGACCCTTGGATCGTCAGGGCTGGTCCACTCGATGTGGATTAAACTTAAACCGTGGACACTGTGTTTCCCCACCCTATGGGGCGTAAATGAGCTAAATGTCTCCATCGGCTCCACGTAGTCACCGATATATCTGAGGCGCCTCGCAATCCAACAACCACACTGGTGAAAATAATATAAATGTTAGGGATGGTAGGTCACTGACACCACCCTAGCTAGAAAGAAACGCATGTCCTCCCTGAGGTCGTCTCCCATTTCTGGTTCACACCGAGGTGTGAGGCTCGCGAATTAACGCTACACAAAGCTATGCCACACAGGCGGTGCTTTGATCATCGACCAGAAGACTTTGGTTTTCAACAGAAGCCTTGATCATTTGCATCTTAGCATGCCACAAAGGTAAACCACTCCATGCAACCGATATCAATCAATCACATAGAATGATATCCAATGTCAAACACACAGTCCATTTACAAGTCCGTTCTGGGTCTGAACGAAACCGGAGGCAACCTTGTACCTCGCATATCCATCGATCTCCAAGTACGTCTGGACGATCACCAACTGATTCCTTCCTCTTGGGTGTACAGCCTAATCAAGATCATTAGTAATTATCCAAACTATGTGAAGACCTCCGGTCTTCGACCACTGTCTTCATCCTCGACACATCGTCGGATCAATTAATAAGAATGGGATAAACTCGGTCTTTCTGGATAACTCGCGTATATAATAAACAAGTGTTACAAAAACACAACATACGCCTCATTCCCATTCAGAATATTCTTTTATTCAAATATTCTTATATTTTGGGAAAGGTTCCCATTAATTTTATCAAAGATAAATTCCTTAAATTTATTCTTTAATCTTCCTTTGAATATCAATTCAAAACAAATTTTGGTTTATCCAAACTAGTTGGGATTAACGAACCTTACCGAAGTAATCATTTGTTTTAATTTCCCAATCCCAACCTATTCATCCCATGAAGTAAAACTGATAATACTTTTTATCTAACACCACGGTGTTATCGGTAAATTCAATTACCATTTCACATTCAAATCTAGTTAAAGATTTAACTATTGCCTGGAGCAAAACTGGTGATACTGCATTCTCGATCATTTCAATCTAATTAAAGATTCATTAAAACTCCACTTGGTTTTAATCTTCCCAAAAATCAATATTAATGATTGTTTAACTTGGGAAACCATATCCTATCTTTAACTGGGTTAAATAACCAATGTCATTTAAAACACGGTTCACGATAAACCCGAAATCACATTCCATTCTATCAGCCTTTAACCGTAAATGAGCAAGTGAACAATTCCCTAAGTATTAACCCCGAAGGCCGAAAACAACATCAGATCAGTACTTAATAAACCATTCAACTTAACTAATCACCAGTTAGTTTCTGATTTTCTTAACTCCGTTGGGTCTAAGAACGGTATTATTATTGATACCATTCACGACAACCCAAAATCACATTCCATTAACAATGGAATCTTCATGGAAAACAAATCGATATATAATTGATATAAACTTCCATATCCGACTAATAATATAAATGGAATAACGGCAACGCCTTTCAAATTCCAGATATGTTAGCAGTCTTCCTCCACAGAAATTCACTTCAATTATTACCAAATCGAATTCCATTCCATTCCAATTTATTTTACTAAATTGGAAAACTTTACTTTGGAAATTTTCCTTTTAATCTTATCAAAAAGATTTATAAATTCCAAATCCCATTTCACTGTAAATCGGGTTAAAGAACGAATGTCATTAAAACACAGTTCACGATAAACCTAATCCACATTCCATTAATTATCGGGTTAAAGAACGAATGTCGTTAAAACACAGTTCACGGTAAACCTAAAAATCAATTACAATTAAATATTATTTAATTGTACACTTCATTAAATCTAAATAAAAAGATTCAGTCTTTTTCTCAACTGGGTTTAAGAACAGTGTTAACGAAGACACCATTCACGAAAAACCCAAATCCCATTTGATATTAAATACAAGGCTCTAAATAGAAAATATATCGGCTTATATTCAATATCAAATTCTATGACCAACAAATATCGTATTGGAAATAACGATATAAATATATCTTTCAAATTTCCATAACAATATATAATCACGAAATTCAATATCGAAATATTCAAAAGATAATTTTAATTCAAATCCATTTCCAATTTATATATTGGAAATTCTGGTTGTTTTCAAAACCATTTCAAATCCCCTTTATTTATTTTAAAAATGAATGGGATTATAATTCTAGGTCAAAACTAGTTCATTTCGATAAAAAACTATTTTTATCTTTTCAAATTTGGAATTCTTCATCCCAATTCTTCCCAAATCATTTCTTATGACTTTAAACAAATTATTACTATTTTTAATAATTTTATCAAGGCCCGTACAGTCGATTTCCATAAACAACCATCGAACTGCACTTACATCGACCTTTTCCAAATTTGATTTGGACATAATTCCAAATCCAACCGTTAGATTTCAAATCTCTAATATTCGTTAGAAATCTCTTTTCGATACGAACCCAACGGTTCTTGTTTTAGGAGAATCCGATGGTCGGATCTCCTGTAATACCTGTTCGAAGTCAATGGTCGAAATTCGCGTACTGCCGCTGTGCGACGCGTTCTATTCAGGCCATTATATGTGTGTGTGTGTATATATATATATATATAATATATTTGGTCGATTTCCTTTTAGAAAGTATTTTATAAATAATTTTAAGTTCGTTTTCAAAATGATTTCAACTTCCTATTCAATTTCAAATCAAAATTGAATATTCTATATCATCGATATACAAATGATAATATTTTCAAAACGTTATATTTTGAAATCACTCCCTTTTCTATATTCATTATAAAAACGAATATAATCGATATAAATATCGTTCGCATCAAAATGGAGCGTATCTAATCAGCACGGCTTTATATATTTCAATAACTTTGTTATTCTATTCAACAAATGAATATTTTCTTCAACACATGAATATATATTTTATTTAACACATGAATATTTATTTTATTCAACACATGAATTTTCTTTTATTCAACACATGAATATTCTTTTATTCAACACATGAATATATATTTTATTCAACACATGAATATTTATTAATTCTTACTTACAATAAAAATGTGAACTTTATTGTATAAACATTTCGTTCAACACATGAATTTTCTTTTATTCAACACATGAATATATATTTTATTCAACACATGAATTTTCTTTTATTCAACACATGAATATTCTTTATTTTCCAAATTGGAATGAGGCCCAATCAATTACCATATAATGTTAATTATATGGATTCCATACAACACATGTATATAATAGCAACGATAAATAATCAACCATCATCTAGAGTGCACCATACAACTGCATAAGCATCAAATAAAAATATTTAACGCTTATAACAGCCTGTCAATCAATCGATCGACATACAGCTAATTATTTGGGATTAGTGTACGCCAAATATCATCCCAACACCCGTGTGGGGTTTCAAATCAACAAACATAGATTTTTATTTGTGCAGTTGGGCAATGTGTAAAATTTATCGTCCCAATCAATATTAGTCAAATGGGTGTACATAAACAAACCGTCCGATTTGTTTATAAATATTTATTTTATATACACGTTAAAAATTATATTTTTAACTATAAAATATTTTCCACTGTAAAATATTTTATTCCATTCCACATCACACAATCAACTTTCACAACACACCAATTAAACAAACAAGTTATCCATCGTCTGTGGACAATGGGTGTCGGGTGCTGCTAAGCACCGTCTACATCCTAGTATATATTTCAACTAGAAAATAAATTAAATGTCAGGAGTTCTCACCGAGGGTTCCACTCCTCCAATCTTTATTTCAGAACGATTCGGGTATGGCCAAAACTCCAATGCGACCTTTTCACGCCGTTCACAGTAAAAATCACATTTTTACTATGGTATTTCATATAAAAAAATCACATATTTTTATCGCTTCATTTCAATAAATAAAAATCATATTTTTATTATCTCTGTAATATAAAAATCATATTTTTATTATCCCTGTAATAGAAAAATTATATTTTTAATATCTCTGTAATAGAAAAATCATATTTTTGTCATAAAAATCATTTCTTTATACTCTAACTATATTTATAAAAATCATATATGTTTATCATATCATAATATCTATAAAACTGATTTTATTTAATTACTAAAATCTATTTAAGCTAAATAAATAAAATAAAATAAAAAATTACCGTTTCGAATGGAGGATGGTGCTCAGCTGGAGGTGGTGTTGCGCAGGGGCCTGGAAGCGGCGCAACAAGCCAGAGGTGATCGGTTGGGGGTCATAGGTCTAGGCGTCAGATTTTTTTTGGATGTTGTGGTCCTGTTACAAACGGTGGAGGGAAAAAGCGAGAGGGGAGGAGGGAGTAGAGGCGGCGGCGGAAGTTCGGGATGGCGGCTGTTACGGCGGATGAAGGGAGGGGAGCGGCGGTGGTCTCTTTTTGGATGGGATGAGGGTTTTGGGGAGAATCGAACGTTGAAGGGGGAGGATGGCTTGGGGATGGCGGATCGGAGGGGGAGGGGTGCGCGCATCATCGGAGGTGGGGGAAGAAAGGTGTCGCAGTGGTCCGACGAGGTAGGCTGATGGGCGTCGAGAAATGAACAATGGGGTTTTGTTTTTTTTTTTCATTTCAAATGAACATTGACTTGGGATAAGGAGAGAGAGAGGGGGCACTATATAATTTATATATTTTATTCTATTTTAATTTTCCAAAAACCAACATTTTATTTCGAACTCGAAATCGAACCCACCGACTGTCGCCCCTAGCTAAATACCCACATTCCAAACATAATGGAATATGTCCAGCAAGCTGATTCGACTGTTTCGATCAATTTCTGCTTAAATTAAAATATATATATATATATATATATATATATATTAATTCAAACGTACATTTCAATTTACTAGGCCCACATACGGAGTCTAAAAATTCCAGAAAAATTATTTTTAGCTTCTTAATGACGATACGGTCCTAACAAAACTAATTTCGTCAAATTTGAAGACCGTTCGAAAAATGGCCATTTTCTGGTCGATCCAAATTGACTGAAACTGTCAAAACATGTTTTATTTTGCCACCCTTACATATTGATCCCAAAAATTATGAATTTTGAAATCTAGCAATAATCCGACATCCCTGATCCAACAAAAGTGGTTTCGTCGAAAACAGAGGTCGTTTGCAAAATTTCCATTTTTAAGGGCCAGAATTCCATAGCGACTATTCTAAATTTTTAATTAGACATAACTTTTTATCCCCGCTATGAAATGTCAATTTTTCAGATTCGTTGGAAAGATATTTTCAAATAGATTCAAATATTTATGGTTTCGCTAAAATCCTGTTTATTTTGAATCCTGTACATTCATTTGAACTTTGCAATCGAATTTTCGAACTACAGCGCCATTTTTAATTCCTTTCATAGTTAAAATAAAATATTTATATTCTAGCAACGATTCAAATAAATATATTCATTCTAATTCTATTCAAAATGAATTTCTCGTCGTTATTGTTTAAAATAATTCATTTTAAATATTCAAAATTCATCAAAATTGCCAAAATAAAAAAATTTAAATTGGCTCGGATTTCTGGGTTATTACAAAACGACTAGCTAAACAAACTCCAAATTTAATGAAACAAGGTTCATTGGATCCGTTAGGAAGAGGTCTAGTAAAATGTCAAGGCTTCATATTTATTGATTTTTTCTGGAATTATAGGAATTTTAAACGCTTGATTTTTCATTGATATTTAAAAAGGACTATTCACAAACGACCTCGAAATTCAATGAAACCTGTCCCATTGGGTTCGAAATATTTTTTTATGTTAATTTTAGCCTAGTTATCGAAAACAATAGGTCATAGGTTATAGTTTTAATTCGATACTTTACGAGTAAATTTAATAAAAATATTAAAATAATATGGCCAATACCACTATATAAACAACAAAAGGGTTAAACCCTAGGTTTTAACAATTGCGTGGTCAACCAGAAAGGGGTCGCCATATTCCACAAATCAACGAACCAAATGGCCTCAAGAATTTCCTCCTAAATTGGTTGATCCATGCATTGATTCGAGAAATATTCCATTACAAATTTGTTCATCACATAGAGCTAGAGTTCTGACCGGCGGAGATCGCCATTGATGATCTGTGGTGGCCTGACATGCACTTAATAGGTGCGCCGTTCGAGATTGATATCAGGCAGAGGAAGCGATCGAGTGACAGGGGAGTTCAGGAGTTGGTCGAGGGCGGTAGTGTGCATCATCCGGCGGCGTACGATCATCGGCCAGTGGCCGGAGCAGAGAGCAACAATGATTTGTTCAGTGAGAGCGTGGTTCTGGGTTTCGATCTGAAGCAGGGACGTATGCGTGAATTAAAAACAGGAGTCCACCGTTTTTTCCCTAATCTAAGAGTAATTAATTAGTGTAATTTAATACTTTATTAATTAAATTTATAATTAAGGTTTGTAATATTTAGTTACATTGTGCAGGCCAAAAAGGAATTAACGTACAGAAAAGAAGGGGAATCATCTCTTTTTTTTTTTGAAATGGCCCAGCGGTAAAATTTTAAAAGGGTAATTAAATTGGGGTTCGTTAATGACACACCATTTTTTATTAACGCAGTGTCATTTTAAAAAAAAAATTATGTTAAGGGGAGGAAAACCCAAATAGTCCCCCCTTAACAATATAAAATAAAATTCCCAAAATGTCCTTTTTTCTACTGTTGTAAAATAACGTAATTACTAAGATGAAGATTAAACCCTAATTAGTTTCTAATCAACTTCTTAATTCAACAATGGATGATCCATCAATTCAAGATTCAAATATGATTCTTACGCAAGAAAGTGAACGTCACGTTGAATATATGGAAGAAATTGAGACGACCCCAAAACCCGTACTGACGGCGGCAAGGGTAATCCGTGGAATATAACACAGAAACAGATAATAGCAGAACAAAATTAAATAAATACACCAGATAATGAACAATAGAATATACTGGATAAAAGTGATCATCAGAGTTACACAGTATACAGGGCCTTACTTAGTACAAATACAGTTCAGCTATACATAAATGTCTACAGCGGAAAACAAACAAAATATGTACAATAGGAGCTGAACAGCATAAAAAGAGATAAATGATAGAATCCATCTTCAGCTCCAGCTATCCAGAAAGAACCAGCTAAACCTGAATACAAGGCTGCCCGTGTAGAAAAAGGGGCACCTGAGTTTGAAAGTGAAACAAACTACGAGTCAGTCATGGGACTGGTATGAGAAATCTACTCAACACATATATAATTTGGCTAATCACAGGACCACGCCACTTTCGTGGAACGGGTTTACTCCATTGGATTGCCAGTGCTTTAAAACATATCATTCTTTTAAAACATCGCCATGCTTTTTATAAAATGAAGCCATTATAAGACTCAGTTCCCATCACACAATGCAACGCAAACCAGAGGATAGAGTTTTTACCTTATAACGGCCAAAATATGCTTGATACGAATAAAACAAAGGCATTTGATATTATTGCTAGTGTTTATATGTTTTGAAAACAATTTCACATCATAACTATCAATCATAGACGACATGAGCGTCCCATGCCACTACGTCACCAAATATATATATATACAATCGAAACCGCACGATCACGTATTTGGAAATTGGATTTCCGTCATGAACCAAGGCAAAAGATAGTCCTTACCGAATTCGTGACTCTCTAGCCCGAGCCACAGGCAAGTACTCGGTCAAGCCTTTGGATCGTCAGGGCCGGTCCACCGATGTGGATTAAAATGCCTGAACAATACGTTTCCCCGCCCTTTGGGGCGTAAACGAGCCAACGAATGACTCCATCGGACCCGGATCGTCCGATCAAACCGAGGCGCCTCGCAATAGCAACAACCACATAGGTGAAAAGTATATAAATGTCAGGGCTGGTAGGTCACTGACACCACCCTAGCTAGAAAGAAACGCATGCCCTCCCTGAGGTCCTTCTCCCGTTTCTGGTTCATACCGGGGTGTGAGGCTCGCGAATTTACGTTATACACAAAGCTACGCCACACAGGCGGTGCTTTGATCATCACCACAAGACTTTGCTTTTCAACAGAAGCCCTGATCACTGCATCTTAGCATGCCACACAGGCAATTCATGCCATGCGACTGATGTCCATCGATATACAACCTCTGAGCTTGTGCGTCTCAGAGAAGGGCGTTAAGCAAAAGAATAAATTCTCCGCCGCCAAACAGATGTATATTTAATAGAGATCAATCAACACAAAATAAAATCCAATGTCAGACACACAGTCCATTTACAAGTCCGTTCTGGGTCTGAACGAAACCGGAGGCACTAAATACCTCGCAAACCCATCGATCACCACGTACGTCTGGACGATCACCACTCATTATCCATATTTCGGGATGCCTCCCAATCAGGACCTCGGTTACCATCCAAACGAGGTGAAGATCTCCGGTCTTCGACCACCGTCTTCATCTTCGAATTTCAATCGTCGGTCAATTATTTTAAATGAGAATTAACTCGGCCTTTTCAAATAATTCACGTATATTTAGAATTTCAAATCAATTTATTTCAATGGTTAAATCATTCGACAACACCAATTTTGTTCTTTAATGAAATTTTCACACCAAACACGTTCAACCATCAAATACCACATAAATCGAGAAAATTCAGTTTATTTCCATTCCATATCGTTTATGATATTTTATAACGATTTATCGCTATTTTTATTTATTTTAAAATATCCAATTTATTCAAAACGACGCTTCGGGCCATAACGCGGCCGTGGCGCTGTTTTTCTTCAGATTTGATTTACACATATCTAAAAATCTAACCGTTGGATCTTCACGCAATTTACATCATTAGAAAGGTCTATTCAAAACGAATCCAACGGTTCCAGTTTCGGGAAAATCCGACGGTCGGATCTCCCGGTATAATCGTTTGAAGTTTCGATTTCAAATTACGAACTGCAGCGTCGTTATTCGATTAAATACAATTATATATATATATATAATCGTTTCTAGCGCTGTTTTTCTTCAGATTTGAATTAAACATTCCAGACAATCCAACCGTTGGATTTTTACAAAGTTGGTGCCGTTGGAAAGATATTTCCAAGGCGAACCCAACGGTTGCGGTTTCGGGAAAATCCAATGGTCGGATTTCCCTCACTAGTTGTTTGAAATCACGGTTTCAAAACACGAACTGCACGGCCACGTTTCGTTTTAATTTTATTTATATTTATATATTTATATAAATATAGTTCATTCAACAATTTCAATATCTTTTTCACTTCAAATATTTCACTAACGCCTTTAAATTTTGGAAAATTTTGCCATAACCTCCTTTGTACGGGAGGGGTTGGGAAAATTCCCAAATAGCCACACGGGCGTCTCATGTCGAAAAGAAAAAGAAAAAGCCAAGCGGCTAGCCAACAAGCTCATAAAATCATCACCCAAACAAAACAGTAAATGTGTACCTATTTGTCGGGCACAAAATTTTATTCCTCTTCTCTAGCCCGTGTGCTATAACATGTTCAATAAATATGCATGTACATATATATAGTTCTTATCACTTATCATTTTCTATTCAACTTCATATTTGATTCCATTTGGTTTAAAACCACCATTCATTCTAATGTTGCATGTATAGGCAGAAATCACATCATTAGCTAATTAATGAATATTTCGACTCATGCTTATTTATTTGAACAAGTTGCTATTTTTAACACTTCACATTTCAACAATTCATGTATATAATAAAAATGTGATTTTTATTGTAAAACAATTTATTTCAAAACGTGAATACCATTCAACACATGAATTTCAATTCAACGAATGAATATCGATTCAACACATGAAGGTTTTCTATAGTTTCTATATATAGATAAAAATGTGATTTTTATATTTAAAACACGAATACCATTCAACACATGAATTTCTAATCAACGAATGAATATCGATTCAACACATGAAGGTTTTCTATTCAATGAATAAATATAATTTCAGCAAATGAAAATAATTCAAACACATGAATATTATTCAAAATTTCGGCAGCATAACGGCAGGGTATTTAAAACCGGGACCGTCCCTAGTACGGCTCCTCGCTCTACCTTAAAACCTCGTGGTTTTTGACAATGGGGATCATGCATCTAGTTCGCACGCAGGCGGCATATATATATTTATTTCATTTCCATAAACTAATCCTATGTGGTTTCAACCAAATATTTCTCAACCACAAATGGGTATTTTTCAACCACAATCAATCAATATCAACCACAAACAATCCCAAACAACCATTCGCTATCAATCAATTTTCGCACCAATCACATCCAATAAATATCGTCCATGGTTTGTGGACGAGGGGCGTATATATATATATATATATATATATAGCAATTCACTTCTATTTCAACACATATATAATTTTTACAACGCATATATAACTTATACATCGAACATACAACTTATACAACGCTTATACAAGAGGTGTACAGCGCTTATATAACTCATACATCGACTATATAATTTATACATCGTCGTTTTCCATATCGTTTATAAATTAGAAATCTCACATTGGGTTCCACTCCACCAAAAATAGCAGAAGGCTCAGAAAAATATGCGGTCTCTTCTAGAATGTAGAAGACGTCCACATGGTCACGATGTTTCCTGTTTCATCGAATTTCGTTAACATATGAAAAAGATATGATTTTTCAAAGATGGGTCAAAAATCAGTTCAAAATCAACTAGGCTGTTACCTTCCTCGCGTGTTCGAAACTAGGTTTCGATATGGCGCGCGAATCATCGCGCGAGAGGTCGATCAGGTGGCTGGACGTCGTAGAGGGAGGAGAGGCGCGTCAGATGGTGGTGGTGGCGGCAATTCCGGTGGTCAGACGGCGGAGAACAACGGTGACAAAGTCGTTGACTTTGCGGGCTACGTTCTCGAGGTAGGCGGAGGGAGAGAGGGTGGGGCCAGGTCGGATTTGAAGGGGGGAGGGAGGCGCTTCGACTGGGGGTGGTGGCGGCAGCGCTAGGGGGCTGTGGCGGCGGGGATCTGGTCGGAAAGGATGGGAGCCCGGTCGTCGTTCGTTCGCTGGAGCGAAATAGGGTTCCGTGTTTTTTTATTTTTGTTTTTAATTTAATTTAATGAGTTGGAAAATTCATATTGGCCGGCCTTTATAATAAATCCAAAAATAGGGTTTTTGGCCACGAACTCCAATCCAAGCCCAACGACTGTCGTCCCTAGCGTTTTACCCCCATCTCGGACACAATGGGATATGTTTCGAAAGCCCATTAGACTTTTTCAGTCAGTTTTCCTTCAAATTAAAATATAAAATATTCAATATTTAATTTGAACGTACATTTCAATTTTCCAGGGCCACAAACTGATTCGAAAAATTCCAGAAAAATAAATCTGGCTATGTTTTGACGATACGGTCCCAACAAAACTAGTTTCATCGAATTCTGAGACCGTTTGCAAAAAGGCACATTTTTGGTCGATCCAATTTAACTGTAATTGACCAAAACACGTTTTCCTTTGCCATGCTCACATACTAGCTTCAAAAATTATGAAATTTGAAATCTAGCGATAACTTCACATCCCGGATCCAACCAAAGTGGTTTCGTCGAATTACGAGGTCGTATGCAAAATGGCCAATTTCAAGGGCTATATAAATTCCATAGCGACCTTTCTGAAAATTCATTCGGCCATAACTTTTGCTTTCCGCTATAAAAATTCGATTTTTCAGATTCGTTAGAAAGCCATTCACTAACAGATTTAAATATTTTTGGTTTCACTAAAATCCGTTTTGTTTTGCACCCGGTACAATCCGACAAAGTTTGAATTCAATTTTTTGAAACTGTAGCGCCATTTCAGGCCTTGTTTATAATTATAATTAATTATATTCGTTTTCAATTGTGATTTGGTGATGCAAAATTAATGCTTAGCTTTTAAAAAAAAATTATGTTAATTGACTTTGATTTGTAAACACGACATTTATTAGGTAAACATGCTATTTTACATTGATTTTAAAACACGTTAATAATTGGCATGGATTAACATTGATTTGTGAACATGTAAACATGTTATTATAGGCATTAATTAGAAAAAATAAGTTAATGGACATTAATTGGGAAATTATGTTCAATTAAGAAACATGTTAATTTGTCATTGACCTTAATTTAGAGAATATATTCATGTTAGTAATAATAATAATAATAATAATAATATAGTTTATGCCCATTATGACTCTTTTCACTACAAAGTGGTTAGCTGCCTATTTTTGAGCTAAATATCTACAATTCTTAATAAAGAAATTATTTATTTACATTTTGAGCGGGATGAAGTTTGGTAGGTAATTAATGAGAATTATTGAGACTTTATGCAAACTTATATGTGCGGAAGTATGCGTTATTACATTCCATCATGCATTTACACTTTTTGATTATCTTTAATGCCTAGGAACATGATCAATTTGAAATTTCGTGTTAATGTACAATTAAAAACATGGTATATATATATCTGGATTAAGGAAAAAGGTTGCGCACCTAACAATCAAAGAGAATATTTTGGAAACATGAATCCTTTCCAATTATTCAATTCATTTTCCTTTTTAACGTACAAATTAGCGGGCCTTTAGCGTTATTTAATAATATCTTATCATAAATAATAAGAAATTCATTTTTTTTGAAACCCTTCTTCATTGAAACCCTTCTTCATTTTAATATTTGCATGAGCGTGAAAATGATCATTATATGTGATCATTATATGTGATCATTATATGTGATCATTATATGTGATCATTATATGTGAACATTAAATTCATATATTTGTGGTAAATCAAAATTAATCGATTGTTAAGTAATTTGTATTTACATTAGAAATTTACAAATTTTAATGTATTTATAACATGGAAAGTAAACATGGTAATATAGAATGTATTTATATTCTAGTTTACACTTTAAATGTAAATGCAACACTATAATAAACATTTTGAAATAAAAATGTTTGATATTGGGTTTTACATTTTTATGTATATGAAACACTAAAATAAAACATCGTTGTAGGAATGCATGTCTATTGAAAGAAAAAGAAAAATTATATTTAATGTATACGAGGACATTATTATAGAAATGCATTTACACTGGAAAAGCTACATTCTACATTTTTAAGGTTTTGAAATCAAAAAAAAAAAAAATGAATTTCTATGAAATGTAATCAAAGAAAAGGAAATTGACATTTTTCTTAAATATAGATCAAAGAAAAAAATTACATTTTTGTTTAAATGTAAGAAAAAGCACAAAAATTTACATGTTGTTTAATAAATCAAAAGAGAACAAAAATTTGCCTTTTTGTTTAATGAATCAAAGAAGACCACAATAAGTTACATTTTTTTTTTGTGTAATGTAACAAAAGAACAAGAAGTTACATTTTTGTGAAATGTAAACAAAGATCAAAAACTTCATTTTTGCTCAAATGAAATCAAGAGGATTACATTTTTGCTTAAATGAAAACGAGAACAAAAACTAACATTTTCGTTTAAAGAAAAGAAAGAGAACAAAAACTAACATTTTTGTTTAAATAAAAGAAAGAGAACAAAAACTAACATTTTTGTTTAAAGAAAAGAAAGAAAATAAAAATGTCTTTTTATTTGAATTGATATTAGTTTTGTCAATTCAACGAGAAAACAAAATTTCTTTTTATATTGAGTTGATTTAGTTTTATCAATTCAACGGTGAAAATATAATTTGTCTTTTTATTGAATTGGTTATAAATGGACTTTTTATTTGTGTTAACAACACAAATGTATCTTTAAGGAAAAAGACTAACTTTACTTTTTATTCGTGTTCCACAATGCGAACAAAACACGAGCAATAAGATTTATATTTTATTTGTGTTCACTCAACACAAATAAAACTTAGAAAAAGAAGTTCACTCTTTTATGTACATTTCTCAAAGCAAATATAACATGAAGTGAAACATTGGAAATAAAGTTTGCTATTTTTTTTTTTTTTTGCATCAACTAATGCAAGTATATTTTGAGGTTAAAACTTGTATTTTTATTTGCATCCATAAATGCAAATTATACATTGGAAATATGCATTTGTTCTTTTATGCAAACAAACATGAATTGAAAAAAAATGTATAATTTCATACATTAAAAGAATGAATTGGAAAAATGCATATGTTGTACATTAGAAATGAATATGACAAAATTCTCATAGTTTGTACACTAAAAAGAGTTAAACAAAATCCTCATTTTGTTTACATTGAAGAATTAATAAATGAAATCCTCATTTTGTTTGCATTAAAGTTTTATAAACAAAATTAACACTTTTGTTTGCATTAAAGTTTTATAAACAAAATTAACACTTTTGTTTGCATTAAAGTTTTATAAACAAAATTAACACTTTTGTTTGCATTAAAGTTTTATAAACAAAATTAACATTTTTGTTTGCATTAAAGTTTTATAAACAAAATTAACACTTTTGTTCGCATTGAAATTTTATAAACAAAATACACATTTTGTTGCATTTGAAGTTTATAAACAAAATCACCATTTTGTTCGCATTAGAAGTTATGAAACAAAATTCACATTTTGTTTGCATTAAAAGTCACAAACAAAATCATCATTTTGTTTGCATTAAAAGTCACAAACAAAATCATCATTTTGTTTGCATTAAAAGTCACAAACAAAATCATCATTTTCTAATGTCATATTTCATTGATTACATCAAATCGGACTAATATTATAAATGTAATCATATTTGTTTACATTAGAAAGAAGAATTGAAAATGTATAATTTTTATACATTAAAAAGAAGAAGTTAAGAATGCATATTTCTTACATTAAAAAGAATGAGTTAAATTGTATATTTTTATATACATTAAAAAGAATGAATTAGTAATGAACATTTTTGTCACATTAAAAAGTACGAAGTAGAAATACACCTTTGCCATTAAAATGAATGAGACTAAAAAAATTTACATTTTGGTAAATAAATATGAGTTAAGATTTTTATTGTCATTTGTTAACAATTTAAAGGATTGAAATAAAAGATTAGAATTTTATTGTCATTATGTATGAAATAGTTTATCATTATATATGTTATGATGTTGAAATGTTACACTGCCATAGACAAGTTACCCGACTCGTTTATGTGATTGGGTCGATAATTTTCGCCCATCGCCCAAGCGCACAAATAATTTATTATTTGTTTGTTGGCTGAAACCCCACACGGGTGTTGGGATGAAAGTTAACATACACTAATCCCAATATTTAGTTGTATGTTGATCGTTAGATCGACAGGCTGCGATGAGCGTTATTATTTAATTTTGACGCTTACGCAGTGGAAATTACACTATGGATGAAAATGGATGAATTGATGACTATCTATTTTAATGTAATATGTATGATGTGTGTGAAATCCATATAATCCAAATTATATGGTAAATGATTGAGTCGCATTTCGTTTTAGGTGTTCTTTTAAATAAGAATATTCTTACGTTAGAAATTCTTGTTATATAAAAGATATGTTTTCACAAGAGAAAATATATTTTTAATCAACTATATGTTAAATCAAAGAATATTTGTACATTAAAAACCTTTTATATAAAGGTTATTTTCCATAAAGTTTTTTTATATATAAAGTATATTTTTAATGATTATTCTAAAATATGTTCTTATAATAATGAATTAATATTGAAGGAGAAACCTTTTAATTAAGATTATTAGAATTGCAATTATATTTTGTAATATGAAGTAAATTGAGATGAGAAGTGGATTTATCGTGGACGGTGTTTTAATGACATTTGTCCTTAAATCCAATTCACATCGAAATTATTAATTGGAATTTATAAATCTATTTTATAAATTTAAAAAGGGATTTTCTAAAAATCTAGTTTTCCAATTTAATATATTAAATTGGAATTAAGTGGAAATTCGATTGATAATAATCGAAATGGGTTTTCTGTAAAAGAAGACCGATAGTATATATGGAATTTAAGAGTCTTTGCCGTTATTCCATGTATATTGTTAGCCCGATACAGAAGTTTATATCGATTAGGTATTGATTTGATTTCTGTGGAATTCCATACTTTGGAAATTGATTTGTGGGTTTATCGTGAACTGTGTTTTAAAGGACACTAGTTCTTTAACCTGTTTTAAGACAAGATTTATTCTTTAAAATAAATGATCTTGTAATAATGAATTTTGATATCAAATCAAAATTGGAGTTTTAATAAGTCTTTTAAGGAAGATTTAATATTTAATTTATTAAATTATCTTTGATAAATTAATGAGAATCTTTTAATATGAATATCTTATTAAAAGAATATTCGGAGTTGGAATGTGGCGTAATGTGTGTGATTTTCCAATATTTGATTTTTAATCACATAATACGCGAGTTATTCAGAAAGACCGGGTTTAACCCATTCTGAATAATCATCACTACGATCAAGAGTCGAAGATGGAAACAGTGATTGAAGACCGAAGGTTTTCACATCGTTGGGATGATGATGACTGGTACCTTGAATTGGGACTGTACATTCCAAGGCAAGGTATTTAGTAATGATCGTCCAAACGCATTTGGAGATCAACGGACACATTGATTCGTTCAGACCCAGAACGGACTTGTAAATGGATTGTGTGTCTGACATTGTATTCCTTTTATACTGTATTTATTGAACGCTACTAATTATATATTTCTGTTTGGTGGTGGAGAATTTATTCTCTACTTATCACCCGTCTCTAAGGCGTATGAGCTTAGAGGTTATATATATTGTTAGATAGTCAATGATATGGTATGGTCTGACAATGTGGCATGCTAAGATGCAATTGATCAAGGCTTTGTTGAAAAGCAGGCCTTGTGGTTGATGATCAAAACATAGTCTATTTAGGCATAGCTTTGTGTATATCGTGACTTCGCGAGCCTCACAGCCCGGTAGAGTCTAAAACGGGAGAAGGGAACGCAGGGAGTGCACACGTTTCTTTCTAGCTAGAGTGGTGCCAGGGACCTACCAGCGTTGGCATTTACTCATTGTGGTTGTTGGATTTTTCGAGGCCTCGGTTTTATGCGGTCGCCTCTGGCCGTATTATAGCTCCAAAAGGACCGAGGAGCGTGTGTTCAGGAATTGCCAATCCATTAAGCGTTAACGTATGCACCGACCCTGCAGCTATCCAAAGGTTGGACAGAGTACCAATCCTGGGCATTTGCTAGAGTGTCTCGAATCGGTAAGGATCTCCTCCCTAGCCTTGACTCAGATGGAAACCCAAATTTCCAATACGACATCACGCGGTTTTGATTGTATACCTATATATGGCGACATAGTGGGATGGGGCACTCATGCCATCTAGGATTAATACATTTACTTTGATGTATTTCAAATTGGTTGCACACTATTATTATATAATACCGTGTTTATCGTATCAAGCATTTCTTGACCATTATAAGGTAAAACCCTATCCTCCGGCTTGCGTGACATTGTGTGATGGGACCTGGGTCTTATAATGGTTTCATTTTTCTAAAAAGCATTGCGTTATTTGACGATTTACTTTAGTTATGCACTGGCAATCCAATGGAGTAAACCCGTTCCGCGTTAGCGGCGTGGTCCTGTGATTAGCCTTATTTTTAATTAAGATTAGTTTAAGAATTCTCACACCAGTCCCACGACTGACCCGTAGTTTGTTTCACTTTGCAAACTCGGGTGCCCTCTTTCCACACGGGCAGTCGAGTAGCTTTTTGGCAGATATATTAGACAAAGATCCTGGATTGAAGACTGAAGCTGGGTGATGGCCTTCCGCTGAGATTAGTTCTGCTGCAATGTATTCATTTATTGTAATTTATTCTTCTACTGTATTTTATTTACCAATGTACTCTGATATATTCGGTACTCTGATGTAACATTTATTATAGTGTTATAAAAGTCTTCTGTTATCTGATGTAATGTGTTGTATGCCCAAAGTTAAAGCATTCGTAGGTTTCCACTTTTTGGGTCAGACCTGTGTGGTTTATGGTCGATCCAAAGGGCGGGAATTTGCGGGTCTTTACAGTTGGTATCAGAGCTCTGGTTAGCTCAAATCTTTGGGGTACAACTCGTTATAACTGAACAGAGGACTCATCAAAGGTAGGATTAGTAATGCCCTATAAAACAGAATACTCATTAGAGATAGGATCAGTAGTATCCTAGAATGAGTAAACTCATTAGAGATGGGGTTAGCAATGCCCTAGAATGAGTTCAGAGTGCCAAGTTTATGAATAACGTATTTGTAATTATATATATATATATATATATAATTTGATCGTAGAAAATATGATTTTTGAATATATAAAGGTTATATATATTTTGAAAATTTAATCAACTAATTAACTGATTGATGATTATGTTGTGTGGATATAAATTCAACTAATAAAATTATTAAACATTAGAAGAATGAAAATTAAATTAGTTAAATAAACGACTTTTAGCTCATTTCCTTTTCGAGGACGAAAAGATTTTTAAGTGGGGGAGATTGTAACAACCCGCAAAATCAGGACCAATTTAAATTTTTATTTTAAATGATTTTTAAGTATTTAAAATTATTTATTTTAAATAATAATGATTAAAAATTTATTTTAATTGAAGTTAAAACGAATAATATTTAATTTAAACTATTTTGAAGAATAAGGAGTATAAATTTGTTATCTTTACATCCCGTATGTTTCGATTATTTAAGTATATGTAATTTAATTTAGTTATTGAAATCAAAACGGTTTTAAATAAAAAGTCCAAAAGTGGAAATGTTGAAAGGTATTAGAATTCCTTAGTAATAAAAATGAATGTAATCAACGGTACATATTTGGTGATGCAAAATTAACGCTTAGCTTTTAAAAAAAATTTATGTTAATTGACTTTGATTTGTAAACACGACATTTATTAGGTAAACATGCTATTTTACATTGATTTTAAAACACGTTAATAATTGGCATGGATTAACATTGATTTGTGAACATGTAAACATGTTAATATAGGCATTAATTAGAACAAATAAGTTAATGGACATTAATTATGAAATTATGTTCAATTAAGAAACATGTTAATTTGTCATTGACCTTAATTTAGAGAATATATTCATGTTAGTAATAATAATAATAATAATATAGTTTATGCCCATTATGACTCTTTTCACTACAAAGTGGTTAGCTGCCTATTTTTGAGCTAAATATCTACAATTCTTAATAAAGAAATTATTTATTTACATTTTGAGCGGGATGAAGTTTGGTAGGTAATTAATGAGAATTATTGAGACTTTATGCAAACTTATATGTGCGGAAGTATGCGTTATTACATTCCATCATGCATTTACACTTTTTGATTATCTTTAATGCCTAGGAACATGATCAATTTGAAATTTCGTGTTAATGTACAATTAAAAACATGGTATATATATATCTGGATTAAGGAAAAAGGTTGCGCACCTAACAATCAAAGAGAATATTTTGGAAACATGAATCATTTCCAATTATTCAATTCATTTTCCTTTTTAACGTACAAATTAGCGGGCCTTTAGCGTTATTTAATAATATCTTATCATAAATAATAAGAAATTCATTTTTTTTTAAACCCTTCTTCATTGTTAACAGCCGCCACCCTTATCCATCAATGGCCGAACTTGCTTCCTCTTTCTCCCACTAAAATCTCCTCCTCCTCCAAGAATTAGACCACACTCCAGTTGAATTATTAAAGAGATTTTTTCTCCTCTTTCAATCCATATGGTCATCACCCCGTATCGTCGCCTGAAATGCCAGAACATAAGTCCTAAGTTCGAACCCATTTGTGAAACTGTCGGCCATCTATTCGTGAAGAAGAAAGGAGCGGCCTTTGGCTTAGTGATGTAATGTAATTAACACAAGTAATTATTATTTAATTTGTTTAATAAATTATTCAAACCTTAGAGGTCGATAACTTATTCAAATAATGTCAGAAATAGATGAAAATGGGTTCGTTGGAACCGTAAGAGCAAGATCTACCCGATGGAGGAAGTGTGGACAGAAACGGAGCGGTCTACAATCCTTGGGAAAATTCAAAGCAAAGTGAGAAACTCTATTCTTTTAATTTTGTAATTAAAATTCATTAATCATAATGATAGAATTATACACAAGTTGTGATATTCTGCTAATTGTTGTGATTTGATATGCGTTTGTTAGATCTGTTGAAATTAACATTGGTGTTAATGAATATTTGATTAAACAAAGTTATCACCTTGCTTATTAGAATTATTGAATTAGGGATTAACACTTGTGTTGTGAAATATTCATATTGTTGTATATATAATTGTGTGGTCAATATGAAAATAAGATTTTAATATTTGCATGAGCGTGAAAATGATCATTATATGTGATCATTATATGTGATCATTATATGTGAACATTAAATTCATACATTTGTGGTAAATCAAAATTAATCGATTGTTAAGTAATTTGTATTTACATTAGAAATTTACAAATTTTAATGTGTTTATAACATGGAAAGTAAACATGGTAATATAGAATGTATTTATATTCTAGTTTACACTTTAAATGTAAATGCAACACTATAATAAACATTTTGAAATAAAAATGTTTGATATTGGGTTTTACATTTTTATGTATATGAAACACTAAAATAAAACATCGTTGTAGGAATGCATGTCTATTGAAAGAAAAAGAAAAATTATATTTAATGTATACGAGGACATTAAATAGGACATTATTATAGAAATGCATTTACACTGGAAAAGCTACATTCTACATTTTTAAGGTTTTGAAATCAAAAAAAAAATTACATTTCTATGAAATGTAATCAAAGAAAAGGAAATTGACATTTTTCTTAAATATAGATCAAAGAAGAAAATTACATTTTTGTTTAAATGTAAGAAAAAGCACAAAAATTTACATGTTGTTTAATAAATCAAAAGAGAACAAAAATTTGCCTTTTTGTTTAATGAATCAAAGAAGACCACAATAAGTTACATTTTTTTTTGTGTAATGTAACAAAAGAACAAGAAGTTACATTTTTGTGAAATGTAAACAAAGAACAAAAACTTCATTTTTGTTCAAATGAAATCAAGAAGATTACATTTTTGCTTAAATGAAAACGAGAACAAAAACTAACATTTTCGTTTAAAGAAAAGAAAGAGAACAAAAACTAACATTTTTGTTTAAATAAAAGAAAGAGAACAAAAACTAACATTTTTGTTTAAAGAAAAGAAAGAAAATAAAAATGTCTTTTTATTTGAATTGATATTAGTTTTGTCAATTCAACGAGAAAACAAAAATGTCTTTTTATATTTAGTTGATTTAGTTTTATCAATTCAACGGTGAAAATATAATTTGTCTTTTTATTGAATTGGTTATAAATGGACTTTTTATTTGTGTTAACAACACAAATGTATCTTTAAGTAAAAAGACTAACTTTACTTTTTATTCGTGTTCCGCAATGCGAACAAAACACGAGCAATAAGATTTATATTTTATTTGTGTTCACTCAACACAAATAAAACTTAGAAAAAGAAGTTCACTCTTTTATGTACATTTCTCAAAGCAAATATAACATGAAGTGAAACATTGGAAATAAAGTTTGCTTTTTTTTTTTTTTTTTGCATCAACTAATGCAAGTATATTTTGAGGTTAAAACTTGTATTTTTATTTGCATCCATAAATGCAAATTATACATTGGAAATATGCATTTGTTCTTTTATGCAAACAAACATGAATTGAAAAAAAATGTATAATTTCATACATTAAAAGAATGAATTGGAAAAATGCATATGTTGTACATTAGAAATGAATATGACAAAATTCTCATAGTTTGTACACTAAAAAGAGTTAAACAAAATCCTCATTTTGTTTACATTGAAGAATTAATAAACGAAATCCTCATTTTGTTTGCATTAAAGTTTTATAAACAAAATTAACACTTTTGTTTGCATTAAAGTTTTATAAACAAAATTAACACTTTTGTTTGCATTAAAGTTTTATAAACAAAATTAACACTTTTGTTTGCATTAAAGTTTTATAAACAAAATTAAGATTTTTGTTTGCATTAAAGTTTTATAAACAAAATTAACACTTTTGTTCGCATTGAAATTTTATAAACAAAATACACATTTTGTTGCATTTGAAGTTTATAAACAAAATCACCATTTTGTTCGCATTAGAAGTTATGAAACAAAATTCACATTTTGTTTGCATTAAAAGTCACAAACAAAATCATCATTTTGTTTGCATTAAAAGTCACAAACAAAATCATCATTTTCTAATGTCATATTTCATTGATTACATCAAATCGGACTAATATTATAAATGTAATCATATTTGTTTACATTTGAAAGAAGAATTGAAAATGTATAATTTTTATACATTAAAAAGAAGAAGTTAAGAATGTATATTTCTTACATTAAAAAGAATGAGTTAAATTGTATATTTTTATATACATTAAAAAGAATGAATTAGTAATGGACATTTTTGTCACATTAAAAAGTACGAAGTAGAAATACACCTTTGCCATTAAAATGAATGAGACTAAAAAAATTTACATTTTGGTAGATAAATATGAGTTAAGATTTTTATTGTCATTTGTTAACAATTAAAAGGATTGAAATAAAAGATTAGAATTTTATTGTCATTATGTATGAAATAGCTTATCATTATATATGTTATGATGTTGAAATGTTACACTGCCATAGACAAGTTACCCGACTCGTTTATGTGATTGGGTCGATAATTTTCGCACATCGCCCAAGCGCACAAATAATTTATTATTTGTTTGTTGGCTGAAACCCCACACGGGTGTTGGGATGAAAGTTAACATACACTAATCCCAATATTTAGTTGTATGTTGATCGTTAGATCGACAGGCTGCGATGAGCGTTATTATTTAATTTTGACGCTTACGCAGTGGAAATTACACTATGGATGAAAATGGATGAATTGATGACTATCTATTTTAATGTAATATGTATGATGTGTGTGAAATCCATATAATCCAAATTATATGGTAAATGATTGAGTCGCATTTCATTTCAGGTGTTCTTTTAAATAAGAATATTCTTACATTAGAAATTCTTGTTATATAAAAGATATGTTTTCACAAGAGAAAATATATTTTTAATCAACTATATGTTAAATCAAAGAATATTTGTACATTAAAAACCTTTTATATAAAGGTTATTTTCCATAAAGTTTTTTTATATATAAAGTATATTTTTAATGATTATTCTAAAATATGTTCTTATAATAATGAATTAATATTGAAGGAGAAACCTTTTAATTAAGATTATTAGAATTGCAATTATATTTTGTAATATGAAGTAAATTGAGATGAGAAGTGGATTTATCGTGGACGGTGTTTTAATGACATTTGTCCTTAAATCCAATTCACATCGAAATTATTACTTGGAATTTATAAATCTATTTTATAAATTTAAAAAGGGATTTTCTAAAAATCTAGTTTTCCAATTTAATATATTAAATTGGAATTAAGTGGAAATTCGATTGATAATAATCGAAATGGGTTTTCTGTAAAAGAAGACCGATAGTATATATGGAATTTAAGAGGCTTTGCCGTTATTCCATGTATATTGTTAGCCCAATACAGAAGTTTATATCGATTAGGTATTGATTTGATTTATGTGGAATTCCATACTTTGGAAATTGATTTGTGGGTTTATCGTGAACTGTGTTTTAAAGGACACTAGTTCTTTAACCTGTTTTAAGACAAGATTTATTCTTTAAAATAAATGATCTTGTAATAATGAATTTTGATATCAAATCAAAATTGGAGTTTTAATAAGTCTTTTAAGGAAGATTTAATATTTAATTTATTAAATTATCTTTGATAAATTAATGAGAATCTTTTAATATGAATATCTTATTAAAAGAATATTCGGAGTTGGAATGTGGCGTAATGTGTGTGATTTTCCAATATTTGATTTTTAATCACATAATACGCGAGTTATTCAGAAAGACCAGGTTTAACCCATTCTGAATAATCATCACTACGATCAAGAGTCGAAGATGGAAACGGTGATTGAAGACCGAAGGTTTTCACATCGTTTGGATGATGATGACTGGTACCTTGAATTTGGACTGTACATTCCAAGGCAAGGTATTTAGTAATGATCGTCCAAACGCATTTGGAGATCAACGGACACATTGATTTGTTCAGATCCAGAACGGACTTGTAAATGGATTGTGTGTCTGACATTGTATTCCTTTTATACTGTATTTATTGAACGCTACTAATTATATATTTCTGTTTGGTGGTGGAGAATTTATTCTCTACTTATCACCCGTCTCTAAGGCGTATGAGCTTAGAGGTTATATATATATTGGTAGATGGTCAATGATATGGTATGGTCTGACAATGTGGCATGCTAAGATGCAATTGATCAAGGCTTTGTTGAAAAGCAGGCCTTGTGGTTGATGGTCAAAGCATAGTCTATTTAGGCATATCTTTGTGTATATCGTGACTTCGCGAGCCTCACAGCCCGGTAGAGTCTAAAACGGGAGAAGGGAACGCAGGGAGTGCACACGTTTCTTTCTAGCTAGAGTGGTGCCAGGGACCTACCAGCGTTGGCATTTACTCATTGTGGTTATTGGATTTTTCGAGGCCTCGGTTTTATGCGGTCGCCTCTGGCCGTATTATAGGTCCAAAAGGACCGAGGAGCGTGTGTTCAGGAATTGCCAATCCATTAAGCGTTAACGTATGGACCGGCCTTGCAGCTATCCAAAGGTTGGACAGAGTACCAATCCTGGGCATTTGCTAGAGTGTCTCGAATCGGTAAGGATCTCCTCCCTACCTAGCCTTGACTCAGATGGAAACCCAAATTTCCAATACGACATCACGCGGTTTTGATTGTATACCTATATATGGCGACATAGTGGGATGGGGCACTCATGCCGTCTAGGATTAATACATTTACTTTGATGTATTTCAAATTGGTTGCACACTATTATTATATAATACCATGTTTATCGTATCAAGCATTTCTTGACCATTATAAGGTAAAACCCTATCCTCCGGCTTGCGTGACATTGTGTGATGGGACCTGGGTCTTATAATGGTTTCATTTTTTCTAAAAAGCATTGCGTTATTTGACGATTTACTTTAGTTATGCACTGACAATCCAATGGAGTAAACCTGTTCCGCGTTAGCGGCGTGGTCCTGTGATTAGCCTTATTTTTAATTAAGATTAGTTTAAGAATTCTCACACCAGTCCCACGACTGACCCGTAGTTTGTTTCACTTTGCAGACTCGGGTGCCCTCTTTCCACACGGGCAGTTGAGTAGCTTTTTGGCAGATATATTAGACAAAGATCCTGGATTGAAGACTGAAGCTGGGTGATGGCCTTCCGCTGAGATTATGTAACAACCCGAAAATCTGGGCCAGTTTAAAATTTTTATTTTGGCAATTTTAGCGAATTTTGATTATTTAAAATGAATTATTTTAAATAATATCGACGAGAAATTTATTTTGAATAGAATTCGAACGTATACATTATACGCGTCGTCGTGACAATATAAATAATTATATATAATTATAAATAGAATTGAAAATGGCGCGGTAGTTCTATAATTCGATTTCAAACTTCAATTGAATGTACCGGGTGCAAAACAATCCGGATTTTAGTGAAACCAAAAACATTAGGATCGATTTTAGAATATCTTTCCAACGAATCCGAAAAATCAAAATTTCATAGCGGGAAACGAAAGATATGTCCAGTTGAAAATTCTGAATAGTCGCTATGGAATTCAGGCCTTTAAAAATGAGAATTTTGCAAATGACCTCGGAATTCGACGAAACCACTTTTGTTGGATCCGCAGTGTCAAATTATTGCTAGGTTTCAAATTTCATAATTTTTCGAATCAATATGTGGGCGTGGCGAAGGAAAACGCGTTTGACCAGTTTCAGTTGATTTTAATCGACTGGAAAATGGCCATTTTTCTAACGGTCTCAGAATTCGACGAAACTAGTTTTGTTAGGACCGTATCGTCAATACGAAGCTAGAAAATATTTTTCAGGAATTTTTAGAGTTAGTATGTGACCTCGGTAAATTGAAATGTGCGTTCAAATTCAATATATAGAGTTATATGTTGATTTTAACGGAAATTGATCGAAACAGTCGAATCGGCTTGCAGTACATATCCCATTGTGTTCGGAATGGGGGTGAAACGCTATGGACCACAGGCGGTGGCCCTCGTTTAGATGTCGTATGAAAAAGGTTGCTTTTTGAAAATAAATTAATTAAATAAATTAATTAAATAAATTAAAAATAAAATATCTGTTTTCTCTCCCCTCCCCCTTATTTCATTCTGCCCCCCCCCCCCCCCCGATATCATTTCGAAAACAGAAACAAAAGGAAAAAAACCCACTCGTCTGAAGCAAACGCCGCCTCTCCCAGTGCCATCGTCGGAGACCCGACCGCCGCCCCTTCTGATCAGCTCCATCGCCCCTCCTCCGCTTCCTTCTCCCCTCCGTTTTCTGCTGTATCGAACCTCAGCGCCCCCCCCCCCCAAATCCCGTACCCGTCCAAACCCCAACCCAATTCGAGCACCAAGCCCACCGCGTCGTTGGCCAGAGGCACCGCCACCCACGTCCATGCGGGTGCGCCATCCTCGAAGTGACCTCCGACCATCCTCCAACCAAGTTCGACTGACGAGGAAAAAGAAGTGAGTTTTATGATTTTTTTGTAGTGATAAAAACTGAATTTATATAGGAAAAAAAATCTGATTTTATATGATGTTTAAAACTGAAAATTATTTGATTTTAAAACGGTAAAAGACGTGATTTTTATACGGTAAAAGATGGGATTTTTAGTAGTGAAAAGGCGAGATTTTTATCCATATAAAGCTATGATTTTTATTCAATGAAAAAAATGTGATTTTTATATATTGAACATCGAAGTAAAAATGTGATTTTTATATATTGAACATCGAAGTAAAAATGTGATTTTTATATATTGAACATCGAAGTAAAAATGTGATTTTTATATATTGAACATCGAAGTAAAAATGTGATTTTTATATATTGAACATCGAAGTAAAAATGTGATTTTTATATATTGAACATCGAAGTAAAAATGTGATTTTTATATATTGAACATCGAAGTAAAAATGTGATTTTTATATATTGAATAGCGAAGTAAAAATTCGATTTTTATATATTGAATAGCGAAGTAAAAATTCGATTTTTATATATTGAATAACGAAGTAAAAATTCGGTTTTTACATATGTAGAGAATCCGGGCAACGAAGATGACAAAAGGCAAGAACGATGAAGATTTCTATAAATGAAGTGCCGTGAAGTTGGATAGCTATCGGTGAGAACTTCTCACTCAAAATTTCTTTCTCTAGTTATATATATATACTAGGATGTAGACGGTGCTTAGTAGCACCCGACACAATCGTCCACAGACCATGGACTTTTTTGTTTGGTTGCATAAATTAATTTGATGACTTGATTTGAATTTGGTTGTTTGGTGAATATGATTGATGTGTGAATGGCGTGGGCCTTCACTAGACCGGGGATAAGGCTAGACCTCGTCCCGTTTCTAGTATCGTGCCGTTATGCCGTCGAAATTTTCTAAAATATGTTAGAAAAATAAAAATATCATTTTTATTGTGTGAATGAACTGAATAGAAATTCATGTGTTAAAAAAAATGTTTTATCGTTAAAAATATAATTTTTAACGTGAAAGTGAATAAATAGATATTTATAAACAAATCAGCCGATTTGTTTATATACACTGATTTGACTGATATTGATTGGGTCGATAAATTTTACACATCGCCCAACTGCACAAATAAAATATGTGTTTGATTGTTTGAAACCTCACACGGGTGTTGGGATGAAATATGAAGTTCACTCATCCTGATTGATTAAATATGTCGATCGATTGATTGACAGGCTGTTATAAGCGTTAGATATCTATATTTGATGCTTATACAGTGTAGTGCACTTTGGTTGATGGTTGATTATTTTTCAATGTTATTATATACATGTGTTGTATGGAATCCATATAATTAACTTTATATGGTAATTGATTGGGCCTCATTCCAATTTGAAAAATAAAGAATAATATAAAATAAAGGTTCATGTGTTGACTGCACTCATCCGTTGAGATTAGTCATGTGTTGAACGAAATATTTTTATAATAAAATTTACATCTTTATCATATAAAATAAAGGTTCATGTGTTGACTGTACTCATCAGTTGAGATTAGTCATGTGTTGAACGAAATATTTTTATAATAAAATTTACATCTTTATCATATAAAATAAAGGTTCATGTGTTGACTGTACTCATCCGTTGAGATTAGTCATGTGTTGAACGAAATATTTTGATAATAACAAATATTATGATGATAGGAAATATTTGAAATAGAATATTTGAAAATAGAAATAAATGAAGCCGTGTTGATTAGATTGACGCCATTTTGACGTGAACGATATTTATATCGATTTTATCCATTTCGAAATAAATTGAATTGAAAGCGAATTGAAATGAATTCAAATTGAATTGAAATTTGAATTGAATATAAATGAATTCGAATTGAAATGGAATAGAAATGAATTCGAATTGAAATTGAATTGAATTGAAAACGAACTGAAATTGAATTAGAAATCAATTTGAATTGAAATCAATTTGAAATGAATTTAAAATGAATTTAAATTGGAATATTCAATTTTGATTTGAAATTGAATATGAAGTTGAAACCGTTTTGAAAATGAATTGAAAACGATTTATAAAGCACGTTTTGAATTGAAATCGACGAAGTATATATTATATAAATAATTATATATAATATAATGGCCTGAATAGAACGCGCCGCGCCGCGGCAGTCCGCGAATTTCGACCATTGACTTCGAACGAATATTACGGGAGATCCGACCGTCGGATTCTCCTAAAACCGGAACCGTTGGGTTCGTATCGAAAAGAGCTTTCTAACGAATGTTAGAAATTTGAAATCTAACGGTTGGATTTGGAGATACGTCCAAATCAAATTCGAAAAAGGTCGCTGTAAGTGCAGTTCGATGGCCGTTGATGGAAATCGACTGTACGGGCCTTGATAAAATTATTTAAAATAGTAATAATTTGTGTAAAATCATAAGAAATGATTTGCGAAGAATTGGGATGAAAAACTCCATATTTAAAAAGATAAAAATAGATTTTATCGAAGTAAACTAGTTTTGAACTAAAATTATAATTCTATTTATTTTTAAATAAATAAATTGAATTTGAAAAGGGTTTTAAAAATAACCAGAATTTCCAATGATTGCATTAGAGTGGATTTGAATCGAAATTGTCTTCGGAATATTTCGATGTTGGAATTCGTGATTATACAGATGTTGTTATGGAAATTTGAAAGATATATATTTATATCGTTATTTCCAATACGACATTTGTTAGTCGTAGAATTTGATATTGAATATAAGCCGATATATTTTCTATTCAGAGCCTTGTATTTAATATCAAATGTGATTTGGGTTTGTCGTAAATGGTGTCTTCATTAACACTGTTCTTGAACCCAGTTGAGAAAAGATTAAATCTTTTTATTTAGATTTAATGAAGTGTACCAATTAAATAATATTTAATTGGAATTGAATTGATATTGATTTTCGGGTTTATCGTGGACAGTGTTTTAAATAACACTCGTTCTTTAACCCGATAATTAATGGAATGTGATTTTGGGTTTATCGTGAACTGTGTTTTAAATGACACTGATTCTTTAACCCAGTTAAAGATTAAAACTAAGTGGAGTTTTAATGAATCTTTAATTAGATTGAAATGATCGAGAATGGAGTATCACTAGTTTTGCTCCAGGCGATAGTTAAATCTTTAATTAGATTTGAACGTGAAATGGTAATTGAATTTACCGATAACACCGTGGTGTTAGATATGAAGTACTACCAGTTTTACTTCATGGGATGAATAGGTTGGGATTGGGAAATTAAAACCAATGATTACTTCGGTAAGGTTCGTTAATCCCGACTAGTTTGAATTGATATTCAAAAATAGATTAAAGAATAAGTTCAAGAAATTTATCTTGGATAAAATTAATGGGAACCTTTCCCTATGAATGTGAAATTTAGAAACTAACTGTCGGTTAGCTAAACAGAATGGTTTTCTGGATATTGATCTGATGTTGGTTTCGGCCTTCGGGGTTAATAATTGGGGAATTATTCTCTTGATTAATTTACGGTTAGTAACTAATGAATTGGAATGAGGCGTATGTTGTGTTTGTGTAACATTTATTTTTAATATACGCGGGTTGTTCGGAAAGGCCGGGTTTATACCCATTCTGAATAACCGATTCGACGATATGTCGAAGATGAAGACGGTGGTTGAAGACCGGAAGTCTTCACATCGTTTGGATAATTACCGACGATCCTGATTGGGCTGTACACCCAAGAGGATGGAAATAGTTGGTGGTCGTCCAGACGTACTTAGAGATGGATGGATATGCAAGGAAAGTGCCTCCGGTTTCGTTCAGACCCAGAGCGAACTTGTGAATGGACTGTGTGTCTGACATTGGATTTTAGTCCGTGTGATTGATCTCTATTAAATATATATCTGTTTGGCGGCGGAGAATTTATTCTCTTGCTTAACGCCCTTCTCTGAGACGTACGAGCTCAGGGGTTATATATTGATGGATATCAAACGCATGGAGTGAATTGCCTGTGTGGCATGCTAAGATGCAAATGATCAAGGCTTCTGTTGAAAAGCAAAGTCTTGTGGTTGATGATCGAAGCACGGCCTTTGTGGCGTAGCTTTGTGTAACGTTTACTTCGCGAGTTTCGCACCCCGGTTGTGAACCAAAAACGGGAGAGGACCTCAGGGAGGGCATGCGTTTCTTTCTAGCTAGGGTGGTGTCAGTGACCTACCAGCCCTGACATTTATATACTTTTCACCTGTGTGGTTGTTGCTGTTGCGAGGCGCCTCGGTTTGATCGGACGATCCGGGTCCGATGGAGTCATTCGTTGGCTCATTTACGCCCCAAAGGGCGGGGAAACGTATTGTTCAGGCACTATAATCCACATCGGTGGACCGGCCCTGTCGCTCCATGGGGCAGTTGCGGCTGTTCCTGAGGCTCGGGCTAGAGAGTCTCGAATCGGTAGAGGACGATCCCTGGCCTCGGTTCATAGATGGAAATCCAATTTCCAAATACGTGACTTTGCGATTTCGATTGTATAACCTATATATGGCGGCATAGTGGTATGGGGCATTCATGCCGCCTATGATTGATATTTATGATTTGAAGTTGTTTTATACACTATACACTTATAATAGTATCAAATGATTTGTTTTAAACGTATCAAGCATTCTTGGCTATTATAAGGTAAAAACCCTATCCCCCGGCTTGCGTTGCATTGTGTGATAGGACCTGGGTCTTATAATAGCTTCATTTTTCTTTATTTAGCATTGCGCTGTTGTCTTATGCACAGGTATTCTTGGGAGGAAACCCGTTCCGTGTTATACGGCGTGGTCCCTTGATTTACCTAACTTTAAAAATAAAGATTAACTGTTTTAGTTCTCACACCAGTCACATGACTGACCTGGAGTTTATTGTTTTAACCTAAACTCTGGGTGCCCTTATTTTGACACGGGCAGCTAGTAGTTTTGGTTTTGCAGATTTATATTCACAGGATCCTGGTTTACAGCTGGAACGATATCCGGAAAGCTTTGTATCCGTGTATCTCTTCTAGTTGTGTATTGTATTATTTTCCGCTGCGATGTATTTAAATGTAATTTAAAATCTCTGATATTTCTGTGTAATATTGTTTCATTTATACTCTGTATATTCTTGTATTCTGATGAATTGTTGTAATATACAATGAAATGTTCTTTTTTATGCGTTCTGTTGTGGCTTGTTCTCGAACTATCCACCGCTTTCCTTTACGGGGAAGTTACGGGTTTTTACAGTTGGTATCAGAGCTTTGGTTTACAAAGCAGAGAACAAGGCACATTAGAACCATACGAAAGAATTCATCAGAAACTGGATTAGTAACATCCAACGGGAATGACTCGTTAGAGATGGGATCAGTAGTATCCTAGAACGAGTGTGAAGAGTATATTTTTAAGATGAAAACCAATTTTGTTTTGAAAATTTAAATCAATTATTCGTATTTGATTATTTATTTGTATTGATTTGGACAGTCCAGTATATAAAGATTTTGCATAAACGCCTTGCAAACGTGTATTTGAAGTTTTAATATACTGGATAGATATAGAATTACACTCTAATCGCCCGGAGATGATTTTGATGATGGAGCTCCATCATTAGAATTTATGTTCGTACGACGAAAGTGGGATTTCTATATATTTCCAACTGACTGGTGTGAGAACCAAAATTAGATAGGGCCTATTGTTGTGATTTGGCATCAAAAACATGATTTTTGTATATGTATCAAAATTATGAATTTCAAAAACTAATCAACTAATTGATTGATGTTTGTGTTGTTTGTTTATTTGATTGATAATTTTGAACCATTATGCCTAATTGAATCAAATATTGAATTTTATTGAAAATTAGTCGCATATGCTTGCATATATATGTACTTACATTGAACAGGTCATAGCAAGGAGGCTAGAGCAGAGAATAAAATTTGTTTGCCCGACAAATAGGTACATGTTTACTACATAATTTACTGTTTTGTTTGGGTGATGATGATTTTATGAGCCTATTGGCTAGCCGTTTGCCTTTTTCTTTTTCTTTTTGAGATCTGAAGGACCGGGGAAGCTATTTGAGATTTCCCGATGCTCCCGTTGCAGGGAAGGTTATGGCGAAATTTTTCGAAAATTTAGGGTGTTAGCCAAAATTTTGAAAATTTGAAAATTCTCAGAAACTGAAAAGTTGGAGAATGAAAGCCAGATCGAACGTAAAGTTGATTAATCAAACCACTTTCGACTTTGTTCCTTTTCGGGGACGAAAAGTTTTAAGTGGGGGAGATTGTAACAACCCGAAAATCTGGGCCAGTTTAAAATTTTTATTTTGGCAATTTTAGCGAATTTTGATTATTTAAAATGAATTATTTTAAATAATATCGACGAGAAATTTATTTTGAATAGAATTCGAACGTATATATTATACGCGTCGTCGTTACAATATAAATAATTATATATATTTATAAATAGAATTGAAAATGGCGCGGTAGTTCTATAATTCGATTTCAAACTTCAATTGAATGTACCGGGTGCAAAACAATCCGGATTTTAGTGAAACCAAAAACATTAGGATCGATTTTAGAATATCTTTCCAACGAATCCGAAAAATCAAAATTTCATAGCGGGAAACGAAAGATATGTCCAGTTGAAAATTCTGAATAGTCGCTATGGAATTCAGGCCTTTAAAAATGAGAATTTTGCAAATGACCTCGGAATTCGACGAAACCACTTTTGTTGGATCCGCAGTGTCAAATTATTGCTAGGTTTCAAATTTCATATTTTTTCGAATCAATATGTGGGCGTGGCGAAGGAAAACGCGTTTGACCAGTTTCAGTTGATTTTAATCGACTGGAAAATGGCCATTTTTCTAACGGTCTCAGAATTCGACGAAACTAGTTTTGTTAGGACCGTATCGTCAATACGAAGCTAGAAAATATTTTTCAGGAATTTTTAGAGTTAGTATGTGACCTCGGTAAATTGAAATGTGCGTTCAAATTCAATATATAGAGTTATATGTTGATTTTAACGGAAATTGATCGAAACAGTCGAATCGGGTTGCAGTACATATCCCATTGTGTTCGGAATGGGGGTGAAACGCTATGGACCACAGGCGGTGGCCCTCGTTTAGAGGTCGTATGAAAAAGGTTGCTTTTTGAAAATAAATTAATTAAATAAATTAAAAATAAAATATCTGTTTTCTCTCCCCTCCCCCTTATTTCATTCTGCCCCCCCCCCCCGATATCATTTCGAAAACAGAAACAAAAGGAAAAAAAAAACCACTCGTCTGAAGCAAACGCCGCCTCTCCCAGTGCCATCGTCGGAGACCCGACCGCCGCCCCTTCTGATCAGCTCCATCGCCCCTCCTCCGCTTCCTTCTCCCCTCTGTTCTCTGTTGTATCGAACCTCAGCGCCCCCCCCCCAAATCCCGTACCCGTCCAACCCCTAACCCAATTCGAGCACCAAGCCCACCGCGCCGTTGGCCAGAGGCACCGCCACCCACGTCCATGCGGGTGCGCCATCCTCGAAGTGACCTCCGACCATCCTCCAACCAAGTTCGACTGACGAGGAAAAAGAAGTGAGTTTTATGATTTTTTTTGTAGTGATAAAAACTGAATTTATATAGGAAAAAAAATCTGATTTTATATGATGTTTAAAACTGAAAATTATTTGATTTTAAAACGGTAAAAGAAGTGATTTTTATACGGTAAAAGATGGGATTTTTAGTAGTGAAAAGGCGAGATTTTTATCCGTATAAAGCTATGATTTTTATTCAATGAAAAAAAATGTGATTTTTATATATTGAACATCGAAGTAAAAATGTGATTTTTATATATTGAACATCGAAGTAAAAATGTGATTTTTATATATTGAACATCGAAGTAAAAATGTGATTTTTATATATTGAACATCGAAGTAAAAATGTGATTTTTATATATTGAACATCGAAGTAAAAATAAAAATTCGATTTTTATATATTGAATAGCGAAGTAAAAATTCGATTTTTATATATTGAATAACGAAGTAAAAATTCGGTTTTTACATATGTAGAGAATCCGGGCAACGAAGATGACAAAAGGCAAGAACGATGAAGATTTCTATAAATGAAGTGCCGTGAAGTTGGATAGCTATCGGTGAGAACTTCTCACTCAAAATTTCTTTCTCTAGTTATATATATATACTAGGATGCAGACGGTGCTTAGTAGCACCCGACACAATCGTCCACAGACCATGGACTTGTTTGTTTGGTTGCATAAATTAATTTGATGACTTGATTTGAATTTGGTTGTTTGGTGAATTTGATTGATGTGTGAATGGCGTGGGCCTTCACTAGACCGGGGATAAGGCTAGACCTCGTCCCGTTTCTAGTATCGTGCCGTTATGCCGCCGAAATTTTCTAAAATATGTTAGAAAAATAAAAATATCATTTTTATTGTGTGAATGAACTGAATAGAAATTCATGTGTTAAAAAAAAATGTTTTATCGTTAAAAATATAATTTTTAACATGAAAGTGAATAAATAGATATTTATAAACAAATCAGCCGATTTGTTTATATACACTGATTTGACTGATATTGATTGGGTCGATAAATTTTACACATCGCCCAACTGCACAAATAAAATATGTGTTTGATTGTTTGAAACCCCACACGGGTGTTGGGATGAAATATGAAGTTCACTCATCCTGATTGATTAAATATGTCGATCGATTGATTGACAGGCTGTTATAAGCGTTAGATATCTATATTTGATGCTTATACAGTGTAGTGCACTTTGGTTGATGGTTGATTATTTTTCAATGTTATTATATACATGTGTTGTATGGAATCCATATAATTAACTTTATATGGTAATTGATTGGGCCTCATTCCAATTTGAAAAATAAAGAATAATATAAAATAAAGGTTCATGTGTTGACTGCACTCATCCGTTGAGATTAGTCATGTGTTGAACGAAATATTTTTATAATAAAATTTACATCTTTATCATATAAAATAAAGGTTCATGTGTTGACTGTACTCATCCGTTGAGATTAGTCATGTGTTGAACGAAATATTTTTATAATAAAATTTACATCTTTATCATATAAAATAAAGGTTCATGTGTTGACTGTACTCATCCGTTGAGATTAGTCATGTGTTGAACGAAATATTTTGATAATAACAAATATTTTGATGATAGGAAATATTTGAAATAGAATATTTGAAAATAGAAATAAATGAAGCCGTGTTGATTAGATTGACGCCATTTTGACGTGAACGATATTTATATCGATTTTATCCATTTCGAAATAAATTGAATTGAAAGCGAATTGAAATGAATTCAAATTGAATTGAAATTTGAATTGAATATAAATGAATTCGAATTGAAATGGAATAGAAATGAATTCGAATTGAAATTGAATTGAATTGAAAACGAACTGAAATTGAATTAGAAATCAATTTGAATTGAAATCAATTTGAAATGAATTTAAATTGGAATATTCAATTTTGATTTGAAATTGAATATGAAGTTGAAACCGTTTTGAAAATGAATTGAAAACGATTTATAAAGCACGTTTTGAATTGAAATCGACGAAGTATATATTATATAAATAATTATATATAATATAATGGCCTGAATAGAACGCGCCGCGCCGCGGCAGTCCGCGAATTTCGACCATTGACTTCGAACGAATATTACGGGAGATCCGACCGTCGGATTCTCCTAAAACCTGAACCGTTGGGTTCGTATCAAAAAGAGCTTTCTAACGAATGTTAGAAATTTGAAATCTAACGGTTGGATTTGGAGATACGTCCAAATCAAATTCGAAAAAGGTCGCTGTAAGTGCAGTTCGATGGCCGTTGATGGAAATCGACTGTACGGGCCTTGATAAAATTATTAAAAATAGTAATAATTTGTGTAAAATCATAAGAAATGATTTGAGAAGAATTGGGATGAAAAACTCCATATTTAAAAAGATAAAAATAGATTTTTATCGAAGTAAACTAGTTTTGAACTAAAATTATAATTCTATTTATTTTTAAATAAATAAATTGAATTTGAATAGGGTTTTAAAAATAACCAGAATTTCCAATGATTGCATTAGAGTGGATTTGAATCGAAATTGTCTTCGGAATATTTCGATGTTGGAATTCGTGATTATACAGATGTTGTTATGGAAATTTGAAAGATATATATTTATATCGTTATTTCCAATACGACATTTGTTAGTCGTAGAATTTGATATTGAATATAAGCCGATATATTTTCTATTCAGAGCCTTGTATTTAATATCAAATGTGATTTGGGTTTGTCGTAAATGGTGTCTTCATTAACACTGTTCTTGAACCCAGTTGAGAAAAGATTAAATCTTTTTATTTAGATTTAATGAAGTGTACCAATTAAATAATATTTAATTGGAATTGAATTGATATTGATTTTCGGGTTTATCGTGGACAGTGTTTTAAATAACACTCGTTCTTTAACCCGATAATTAATGGAATGTGATTTTGGGTTTATCGTGAACTGTGTTTTAAATGACACTGATTCTTTAACCCAGTTAAAGATTAAAACTAAGTGGAGTTTTAATGAATCTTTAATTAGATTGAAATGATCGAGAATGGAGTATCACTAGTTTTGCTCCAAGCGATAGTTAAATCTTTAATTAGATTTGAACGTGAAATGGTAATTGAATTTACCGATAACATCGTGGTGTTAGATATGAAGTACTACCAGTTTTACTTCATGGGATGAATAGGTTGGGATTGGGAAATTAAAACCAATGATTACTTCGGTAAGGTTCGTTAATCCCGACTAGTTTGAATTGATATTCAAAAATAGATTAAAGAATAAGTTCAAGAAATTTATCTTGGATAAAATTAATGGGAACCTTTCCCTATGAATGTGAAATTTAGAAACTAACTGTCGGTTAGCTAAGCAGAATGGTTTTCTGGATATTGATCTGATGTTGGTTTCGGCCTTCGGGGTTAATAATTGGGGAATTATTCTCTTGATTAATTTACGGTTAGTAACTAATGAATTGGAATGAGGCGTATGTTGTGTTTGTGTAACATTTATTTTTAATATACGCGGGTTGTTCGGAAAGGCCGGGTTTATACCCATTCTGAATAACTGATTTGACGATATGTCGAAGATGAAGACGGTGGTTGAAGACCGGAAGTCTTCACATCGTTTGGATAATTACCGACGATCCTGATTGGGCTGTACACCCAAGAGGATGGAAATAGTTGGTGGTCGTCCAGACGTACTTGGAGATGGATGGATATGCGAGGAAAGTGCCTCCGGTTTCGTTCAGACCCAAGAGCGAACCTGTGAATGGACTGTGTGTCTGACATTGGATTTTAGTCCGTGTGATTGATCTCTATTAAATATATATCTGTTTGGCGGCGGAGAATTTATTCTCTTGCTTAACGCCCTTCTCTGAGACGTACGAGCTCAGGGGTTATATATTGATGGATATCAAACGCATGGAGTGAATTGCCTGTGTGGCATGCTAAGATGCAAATGATCAAGGCTTCTGTTGAAAAGCAAAGTCTTGTGGTTGATGATCGAAGCACGGCCTTTGTGGCGTAGCTTTGTGTAACGTTTACTTCGCGAGTTTCGCACCCCGGTTGTGAACCAAAAACGGGAGAGGACCTCAGGGAGGGCATGCGTTTCTTTCTAGCTAGGGTGGTGTCAGTGACCTACCAGCCCTGACATTTATATACTTTTCAACTGTGTGGTTGTTGCTGTTGCGAGGCGCCTCAGTTTGATCGGACGATCCGGGTCCGATGGAGTCATTCATTGGCTCATTTACGCCCCAAAGGGCGGGGAAACGTATTGTTCAGGCACTATAATCCACATCGGTGGACCGGCCCTGTCGCTCCATGGGGCAGTTGCGGCTGTTCCTGAGGCTCGGGCTAGAGAGTCTCGAATCGGTAGAGGACGATCCCTGGCCTCGGTTCATAGATGGAAATCCAATTTCTAAATACGTGACTTTGCGATTTCGATTGTATAACCTATATATGGCGGCATAGTGGTATGGGGCATTCATGCCGCCTATGATTGATATTTATGATTTGAAGTTGTTTTATACACTATACACTTATAATAGTATCAAATGTTTTGTTTTAAACGTATCAAGCATTCTTGGCTATTATAAGGTAAAAACCCTATCCCCCGGCTTGCGTTGCATTGTGTGATAGGACCTGGGTCTTATAATAGCTTCATTTTTCTTTATTTAGCATTGCGCTGTTGTCTTATGCACAGGTATTCTTGGGAGGAAACCCGTTCCGTGTTATACGGCGTGGTCCCTTGATTTACCTAACTTTAAAAATAAAGATTAACTGTTTTAGTTCTCACACCAGTCACATGACTGACCTGGAGTTTATTGTTTTAACCTAAACTCTGGGTGCCCTTATTTTGACACGGGCAGCTAGTAGTTTTGGTTTTGCAGATTTATATTCATAGGATCCTGCTTTACAGCTGGAACGATATCCGGAAAGCTTTGTATCCGTGTATCTCTTCTAGTTGTGTATTGTATTATTTTCCGCTGCGATGTATTTAAATGTAATTTAAAATCTCTGATATTTCTGTGTAATATTGTTTCATTTATACTCTGTATATTCTTGTATTCTGATGAATTGTTGTAATATACAATGAAATGTTCTTTTGTATGCGTTCTGTTGTGGCTTGTTCTCGAACTATCCGCCGCTTTCCTTTACGGGGAAGTTACGGGTTTTTACAGATTAGTTCCGCTGCAATGTATTCATTTATTGTAATTTATTCTTCTACTGTATTTTATTTACCAATGTACTCTGATATATTCGGTACTCTGATGTAACATTTATTATAGTGTTATAAAAGTATTCTGTTATCTGATGTAATGTGTTGTATGCCCAAAGTTAAAGCATTCGTAGGTTTCCACTTTTTGGGTCAGACCTGTGTGGTTTATGGTCGATCCAAAGGGTGGGAATTTGCGGGTCGTTACACTTTCCTCGCATATCCATCCATCTCCAAGTACGTCTGGACGACCACCAACTGATTCCCTCATCTTGGGTGTACAGCCCAATCAAGTCATCAGTAATCCCCCAAACGATGTGAAGACTTCCGGTCTTCAACCACCGTCTTCATCTTTGACATATCGTCGAATCGGTTATTCAGAATGGGTATAAACCCGGCCTTTCCGAACAACCCGCGTATATTAAAACAAATGCTACACAAACACAACATACGCCTCATTCCAATTCATATTCTCAGGGGAAAGGTTCCCATTAATTTTATCCAAGATAAATTCTTTAAAATTTATTCTTTAATCTTCCTTTGGATGTCATTTCAAACCAAATTATGGTTTTTCCAACTAGTCGATATTAGCGAACCACACCAAAGTAATTATTTATTTTATTTCCCAATCCCAACCTATTCATCCCATGAAGCAAAACTGGTAATACTCCATATCTAACACCACGGTGTTATCGGTAAAATTAGTTACCATTTCACGTTCAAATCTGATTAAAGATTTAACTATCGCTTTGGAGCAAAACTGGTGCTACTCCATTCTCGCTTATTTGCCAAATTTGATAATTTAAATTATCAATTCACATTTCAATCTAATTGCAGATTCAATAAAACTCCTTTTACTGGGTTAAAGAACTAGTGTCATTTAAAACACAGTTCACGACAAACCGAAATCACATTCTAATTATTATCGGGTTAAAGAACTAGTGTTATTTAAAACACTGTTCACGATAAACCCACAAATCAATTCTATTTAAAACCCATTTCAATTCCAGTTTATTTATTTAAAAATAAATGGATTTTAATTTTAGTTCAAAACTAGTTCATTTCGATAAAAATCTATTTTTATCTTTTCAGATATGGAGTTTTACATCCCAATTTCTCCCAAATCCTTTCTTATGATTTTACACAAATTATTGATATTTTTAATAATTTTATCAAGGCACGTACAGTCGATTTCCATCAACGGCCATCGAACTGCACTTACAACGACCTTTTTCAAATTTGATTTGGACGTATCTCCAAATCCAACCGTTAGATTTCAAATTTCTAATATTTGTTAGAAAGCTCTATTCGAAACGAACCCAACGGTTCCGGTTTTAGGAGAATCCGACGGTCGGATCTCCCGTAATGTCCGTTTGAAATAAATGGTCGAAATTCACGAACTGCCGCGGCGCGGCGCGTTCTATTCAGGCCATTATATTACATATATATATATATAATATATTATATATATTTCGTCGATTTCTATTTAAAACAAATTTTATAAATAGGTTTAAATTCGTTTCAACAACAATTTCAACTTCCATTTCAATTCAAATCAAAATTGAATTCTTCCTTATAACTTCGTTTTAAAATTCAATTTTATTCAATTCAAATTTCAATTCAATTTTAATTCATTTCAATTCGGTTTCAATTCAATTCGAATTCGTTTTCCATTCGATTCGAATTCGTTTTCAATTCAATTCGAATTCGTTTTCAATTCAATTCAATTCAAATTGGTGTTCTATTCAATTCAAATTCATTTCGTTTTTTATTCGATTCAAATTCAAATTTGGTTTTCTATTCAATTTGAATTCAATTCAAATTTCATTACAAAATATTCGATTTCGAAATCACTTTTCAATATTCATTTTAAAATGAATAAAATCGATATAAATATCGTTCACGTCAAAATGGCGTCAATCTAATCAACACGGCTTCATATAATTCTATTTTCAAATATTCTATTTCAAATATTTCTTTTTCAAATATTTCCTATTCAAATATTTCTATTTCAAATATTTCTATTTTAAAATATTTCGTTCAACACATGACTAATCTCAACGGATGAGTACTGTCAACATGAACCTTTATTTTATATTGATAAAGAAGTAAATTTTATTATTAAAATATTTCGTTCAACACATGACTAATCTCAACGGATGAGTACGGTCAACACATGAACCTTTATTTTATAATATTCTTTATTTTCTAAATTGGAATGAGGCCCAATCAATCACCATATAATATTAATTATATGGATTTTCATACATCACACGTATATAATAGCATTGAAAAATAATCAACCATCAACCAAAGTGCACTACACTGTATAAGCATCAAATATAGATATCTAACGCTTATAACATCCTGTCAATCAATCGATCGACATATTTAATCAATCAGGATGAGTGAACTTCAAATTTCATCCCAACACCCGTGTGGGGTTTCAAACAATCAAATACATATTTTATTTGTGCAGTTGGGCGATATGCAAAATTTATCGTCCCAATCAATGTCAGTCAAATCAGTGTACATAAACAAACCGTCCGGTTTGTAAATGAATATTTATTTATTCACATTCACTATATTCGTATTCACGTTAAAAATTATATTTTTAACGATAAAACATTTTATTTTAACATATGAATTTCTATTCAGTTCATTCTTTAAATAAAATGATATTTTTATTTTTCTAACTTATTTTAGAAAATTTCGGCGGTATAACGGCACGATACTAGAGTCGGGACAAGGCCTAGCCTTATCCCCGGTCTAGTGAAGGCCCACGCCATTCACACATCAATCAAATCCATTCCATTTCACCAAACAATTCAATTCAAACCAACTACACAACCAAACAATTAAACAAACAAGCCATCCATGGTCTGTGGATGACGGGTGTCGGGTGCTACTAAACACCGTCTGCATCCTAATATATATATATTTATAACTAGAAAAAGAAATTGAAGAGTGAGAAATTCTCACCAATAGCTATTCCAACTCCACGACACTTCATTTATAGAAATCATCGCCATTCTCGCCTTTTGTCGCTTTCGTTGTCCGCTTTCACTACATATGTAAAAATCACATTTTTACTTTGCTATTCAATATATAAAAATCGAATTTTTACTTCGCTATTCAATATATAAAAATCGAATTTTTACTTCGCTATTCAATATATAAAAATCGAATTTTTACTTCGCTATTCAATATATAAAAATCGAATTTTTTACTTCGCTATTCAATATATAAAATCGAATTATCGAACTACCGCGCCATTTTCAGTTCTATTTATAATTATATATATATTTATATTCTAACGACGACGCGTATATAATATATACGTTCTAATTATATATTCAACATAAATTTCTCGTCGATTTTATTTAAAATAATTCATTTTAAATGTTCAAAATTCGCTAAAATTGCCAAAATAAAAAATTTAAGCTGGCTCAGAATTTTCGGGTTATTACAATCTCCCCCACTTAAAACTTTTCGTCCCCGAAAAGGAACAAAGTCGAAAGTGGTTTGATTAATCAACTCTACGTTCGATCTGGCTTCCATTCTCCAACTTTTCAGTTTCTGAGAATTTTCGAATTTTCAAAAATTTGGCTAACACCCTAAATTTTTGAAAAATTTCGCCATAACCTCCCCTGCACCGGGAGCCACGGGAAAATCCCGAAATTGCCATATAGGCCTTCTGATCTCAAAAAGAAAAAGAAAAAGCCAAGTGGCTAGCCAATAGGCTCATAACCTCATCATCACCCAAACAAAACAGTAAATTATAGTAAACATGTAACTATTTGTCGGGCAAACAAATTTTATTCTCTGCTCTAGCCTCCTTGCTATGACATGTTCAATGTAAGTACATGTATATGCAAGCAAATGCGACCAAATTTTCAATACAGTTCAATATTTGATGCAATTAGGCTAAATAGTTCTAAATTAGCAAACAAATAAACAAACAACACAAACATCAATCAATTAGTGAATTTAACGTTTCAAATTCATAATTTGATATATGTACAGGAAATCATGTTTTTGATGCCAAATCACAACAATAAATCTAGCTATACAAGTTTTGGTTCTCACACCAGTCTAATGGAAATATATAGAAATCACAACTTCGAACCACAAACATAAATATTGGTGATGGAGCTCCATCATCAAAATCATCTCCGAGCGACTAGAGTGTAATCCTATATCTATCCAGCATATTAAAATTTTGAATATACGTTCATGACGCGTATATGCAAAACCTTTATATACTAGATTGTCCAAATTCAAAATAAATAAATAAATAATCAAATACGTTTAAAATGGTTTAAATTTCAAAACAAAATTGTTTTCATTTGAAAAATATACTCTTCACACTCGTTCTAGGATACTACTGATCCTATCTCTAACAAGTCATTCTAATTGGATATTACTAATCCAATATCCGATGAATTCTTTCGTATGGTTCTAATGTGTCTTGTTCTCGAGCTCTGTAAACCAAAGCTCGGATACCAAATGAAGCGACACGAACTTCCCCGGTCTCCGAAGAGATGAGAAAGAACGAATTACTGTGAGGACAAGACAAAATAGAACGCCGACAGAAGAACATTTCATTGCTATTACAACAATTCCATCAGATACAAGAATATACAGAGTATAAATGAATAAATTACATTCGATAAATATCAGAGATTACAATAAATTACATAGCAGCGGAAAATAATATAAAGCAAAACTGAAGGTGATATACGGATACAGAGCTTTCCGGATATCATTCCAGCTGTAAACCAGGATCCTGTGAATATAAATCTGCAAAACCAAAACTACTAGCTGCCCGTGCGGAAAATAGGGGCACCCAGAGTTTAGGTTACAACAATAAACTCCAGGTCAGTCATGTGACTGGTGTGAGAACTAAAACAGTTATTAATATTGGTTTTAAAGTTAGGTAAATCAAGGGACCACGCCGTATAACACGGAACGGGTTTCCTCCCAAGAATACGAGTGCATAGAACAAACAGCACAATGCTAAATAAAGAAAAATGAAGCTGTTATAAGACCCAGGTCCCATCACACAATGCAACGCAAGCCGGAGGATAGGGTTTTCCCTTATAACAGCCAAAGCATGCTTGATACGTTTAAAACACATTATTTGATACTATTATAGGTGTATAGTGTCAAAACAATTTCAATCATAAATATCCATCCTAGGCGGCATGGGTACCATCTATCATGTCGCCATACTAGGCTCTACAAATAAAACCGAAATATCTCGTATTGGAAATTGGATTCCGTCATGAGCCGAGGCAAGGGGCAAGCTCCTCTCTGCTTTCGAGACATTCTAGCAAATGTCCCAGGACTACACACTCTGGGCAATCCTGGATCTTCAGGGCCGGTCCTCACTTACGTTAGAGGATTAGTTATGCCTGAACACACGTTTCCCGGTCCTTACAGACCTATAATCGAGGCGCCTCATCCAACAACCACAAAGGTGAAAAGTATATAAATGTCAGGGCTGGTAAGTCGCTGACACCACCAAAGCTAGAAAGAAACGTCGTGCTCTCCCTGCAGTCCATATCCCGTTTTTGACTCATACCGAGGTGTGAGGCTCGCGAATTCACGTTATACACAAAGCTGCCACGTAGGCTGTGCTTTGATCATCAACCACAAGACTCTGCTTTTCAACAAAAGCCTTGATCATTGCATCTTAGCGTGCCACACAGGCAATTCATGCCATGCGACTGATGTCCATCGATATACAACCTCTGAGCTCGTACGTCTCAGAGAAGGGCGTTAAGCAAAAGAATAAATTCTCCGCCGCCAAACAGATGTATATTTAATAGAAATCAATCAACACAGAATAAAATCCAATGTCAGACACACAGTCCATTTACAAGTCCGTTCTGGGTCTGAACGAAATCGGAGGCACTTTCCTCGCATATCCATCCATATCCAAGTACGTCTGGACGACCACTAACTGATTCCCTCATCTTGGGTGTACAGCCCAATCAAGATCATCAGTAATCCCCCAAACAATGTGAAGACTTCCGGTCTTCAACCACCGTCTTCATCTTCGACATATCGTCGAATCGGTTATTCAGAATGGGTATAAACCCGGCCTTTCCGAACAACCCGCGTATATTAAAACAAATGCTACACAAACACAACATACGCCTCATTCTAATTCATATTCTCACGGGAAAGGTTCCCATTAATTTTATCCAAGATAAATTCTTTAAAATTTATTCTTTAATTTTCCTTCGGATGTCATTTCAAACCAAATTATGGTTTTTCCAACTAGTCAAGATTAGCGAACCACACCGAAGTAATTATTTATTTTATTTCCCAATCCCAACCTATTCATCCCATGAAGCAAAACTGGTAATACTCCATATCTAACACCACGGTGTTATCGGTAAAATTAATTACCATTTCACGTTCAAATCTGATTAAAGATTTAACTATCACTTTGGAGCAAAACTGGTGCTACTCCATTCTCGCTCATTTGCCAAATTTGATAATTTAAATTATCAATTCACATTTCAATCTAATTGCAGATTCAATAAAACTCCTTTTACTGGGTTAAAGAACTAGTGTCATTTAAAGCACAGTTCACGACAAACCCAAATCACATTCTAATTATTATCGGGTTAAAGAACTAGTGTTATTTAAAACACTGTTCATGATAAACCCACAAATCAATTTTATTTAAAACCCATTTCAAATCCAATTTATTTATTTAAAAATAAATGGATTTTAATTTTAGTTCAAAACTAGTTCATTTCGATAAAAATCTATTTTTATCTTTTCAAATATGGAGTTTTACATCCCAATTTCTCCCAAATCATTTCTTATGATTTTACACAAGTTACTGATATTTTTAATAATTTTATCAAGGCACGTACAGTCGATTTCCATCAAGGGCCATCGAACTGCACTTACAGCGACCTTTTTCAAATTTGATTTGGACGTATCTCCAAATCCAACCGTTAGATTTCAAATTTCTAATATTCGTTAGAAAGCTCTTTTCGATACAAACCCAACGGTTCCGGTTTTAGGAGAATCCGACGGTCGGATCTCCCGTAATGTCCATTTGAAATAAATGGTCGAAATTCACGAACTGCCGCGGCGCGGCGCGTTCTATTCAGGCCATTATATTATATATATAATATATATAATATATATTTCGTCGATTTCTATTTAAAACGAATTTTATAAATAGGTTTAATTTCGTTTCAAAAACAATTCCAACTTCCATTTCAATTCAAATCAAAATTGAATTTTTCCTTATAAATTCGTTTTAAAATTCATTTCTATTCAATTCAAATTTCAATTCAATTTGAATTCATTTCAATTCGGTTTCAATTCAATTCGAATTCGTTTTCCATTCGATTCGAATTCGTTTTCAATTCAATTCGAATTCGTTTTCAATTCAATTCAATTCAAATTGGTGTTCTATTCAATTCAAATTCATTTCGTTTTCTATTCGATTCAAATTCAAATTTGGTTTTCTATTCAATTTGAATTCAATTCAAATTTCATTTCAAAATATTCGATTTCGAAATCACTTTTCAATATTCATTTTAAAATGAATAAAATCGATATAAATATCGTTCACGTCAAAATGGCGTCAATCTAATCACGACTTCATATAATTCTATTTTCAAATATTCTATTTCAAATATTTCTTTTTCAAATATTTCCTATTCAAATATTTCTATTTCAAATATTTCTATTTTACAATATTTCGTTCAACACATGACTAATCTCAACGGATGAGTACTGTCAACACATGAACCTTTATTTTATATTGATAAAGAAGTAAATTTTATTATTAAAATATTTCGTTCAACACATGACTAATCTCAACGGATGAGTACGGTCAACACACGAACCTTTATTTTATAATATTCTTTATTTTCTAAATTGGAATGAGGCCCAATCAATCACCATATAATATTAATTATATGGATTTTCATACATCACACGTATATAATAGCATTGAAAAATAATCAACCATCAACCAAAGTGCACTACACTATATAAGCATCAAATATAGATATCTAACGCTTATAACAGCCTGTCAATCAATCGATCGACATATTTAATCAATCAGGATGAGCGAACTTCAAATTTCATCCCAACACCCGTGTGGGGTTTCAAACAATCAAACACAGATTTTATTTGTGCAGTTGGGCGATGTGTAAAATTTATCGTCCCAATCAATGTCAGTCAAATCAGTGTACATAAACAAACCGTCCGATTTGTAAATGAATATTTATTTATTCACATTCACTATATTCGTATTCACGTTAAAAATTATATTTTTAACGATAAAACATTTTATTTTAACATATGAATTTCTATTCAGTTCATTCTTTAAATAAAATGATATTTTTATTTTTCTAACTTATTTTAGAAAATTTCGGCGGCATAACGGCACGATACTAGAAACGGGACAAGGCCTAGCCATATCCCCGGTCTAGTGAAGGCTCACGCCATTCACACATCAATCAAATCCATTCCATTTCACCAAACAATTCAATTCAAACCAAATAATCTAACCAACTACGCAACCAAACAATTAAACAAACAAGCCATCAATGGTCTGTGGATAACGGGTGTCGGGTGCTACTAAACACCGTCTGCATCCTAGTATATATATATATATATATATATATATATATATATATATATATATATATATATAACTAGAAAAAGAAATTGAAGAGTGAGAAATTCTCACCAATAGCTATTTCAACTCCACGACACTTCATTTATAGAAATCATCGCCATTCTCGCCTTTTGTCGCTTTCGTTGTCCGCTTTCACTACATATGTAAAAATCACATTTTTACTTTGCTATTCAATATATAAAAATCGAATTTTTACTTCGTTATTCAATATATAAAAATCGAATTTTTACTTCGCTATTCAATATATAAAAATCGAATTCTTACTTCGCTATTCAATATATAAAAATCGAATTTTTACTTCGCTATTCAATATATAAAAATCGAATTTTTACTTCGCTATTCAATATATAAAAATCGAATTTTTACTTCGCTATTCAATATATAAAAATCGAATTTTTACTTCGCTATTCAATATATAAAAATCGAATTATCGAACTACCGCGCCATTTTCAATTCTATTTATAATTATATATATATTTATATTCTAACGACGACGCGTATATAATATATACATTCTAATTATATATTCAAAATAAATTTCTCGTCGATATTATTTAAAATAATTCATTTTAAATGTTCAAAATTCGCTAAAATTGCCAAAATAAAATTTTTAAACTGGCTCAGAATTTCCGGGTTATTACAGCAAGTTTCACCCCTAATTAGTTGATCAATCACATCCACAAGATGTGGGTCTTCTCGTTGTTCGGCCCCTATCGAGTCTAAAAGAGTGGGCCGTACTTCTAGGGATGCCAATAAACCGGGTATAAAATCTGAGGAGGGCCTAAAGTCAAAACTGGCTATATACTCCAAGCTTTGCCTTTCTACAAAGAGAGGGCTTAAGGTCAGTTTCTTTCGGCTCAACGCTTCTGCACTACGTTGCCTTTGCCGGGAGTATAGGAAATTTCAAAATCATACGAGGCAAGGAACTCCATCCACCTTTGCTGCCTCAAGTTAAGATCTTTCTGGGATAAAAGATACTTCAACGATTTATGGTCAGTATATAATTCAAACTTCTCACCTAAGAGATAATGGCACCAAGACTTAAGCGCAAAGACGATGGCAGCCAACTCAAGATCGTGGGTTGGGTAGTTCTTTTCATGCACTTTCAATTGTCTTCCACCATAAGCTACTACCCTCCCTTCTTGCATCAGAACAGCGCCTTGCCCCGTACCACAAGCATCCGTATATACTGTGAACATTTTGCTTCCATCTGGCAAAGTCAGAACTGGGGCTGTTGTGAGAGCCCTTTTTAGTCGTTGGAAAGCAAACTCGCAATCCAAATCCCAAGTGAACGCCAGATTCTTCTTTGTTAGCCTTGTGAGTAGAGCTGAGATTTTCGCGAAATCCCTAATGAACTTTTGGTAAAAACTGGCTAGCCCAAGAAAGCTTCCAACTTGGGTTGCATTTCTTGGTGTCCTCCAATCTTGCACTGCTACCACTTTCGCGGGGTTCACAGCTAACCCCTCTTTAGACACTATATGCCCCAGAAATCTTATTTCCTTTCTCCAAAAGTGGTACTTGGAGAATTTGGCTCTTAGCTGATGTGCACGGAGAGTATCCATGATCTCTTTCAGATGCTGAGCATGTTCTTCCTCATTCTTTGAGAAGATCAAGATATCATCTACGAAGACCACCACGAACTTATTGAGGAATTCTCTGAACACCCTGCTCATCAGGTCTACGAAATAAGCGGGTGCGTTCGTCAAACCGAAAGGCATGACAAGCCGCTCGAAGAAACCGTCTGGGGTTCTGAACGCCGTTTAATCAATGCTATCTTCAGCTACCCTTAGCTGATGGAACCCAATAGCTAAATCAAGTTGGGAGAAGACCGACGCACCTACAAGCTGATCAAACAAATCGTCTATATGGGGAAGCGGATGTCTATTCTTCTTAGTCAGCTTGTTTAGTGTAACAACCCTGAATTTTGGGGTCAATTTAAAAATTTGTTTTAAGTAATTTTAATGAGTTTTGATATTTAAAATAATCTATTTTAAATAATAATGATCACAAATTTGATTTAAATCGAAGTTAGAATAAATAATTTAATTTTAATTATAAAAGGGGTTAGAAATAACGCGGTAGTTTGAAAAGTCAAACTTAAACTTTGACTGACCGTACAGCACGCAAATTTTAACGGATTTTAGTGAAACCAAAAATATTAGAATCTCCTTAAAAATATCTATCTAACAAATCTGAAAAATCGAAATTTCATAACGGGAATCAAAAGTTATGTCAAAATTAAAATCTAGAAAGGTCGCTATGAAATATATAAAGGTCAAAAATGCTACTTTTTGCATATAAAGGAATTTGAACTCGAAACCACTTCCATTGAGTTCAGAATGATGTTTCTACATTGAAAAACAGTAAACACTTATATATTTCGAGTTTCGGAAATTGTTTGTTTAAAAATGTATATTTAATATTAAATATATAGCCCTTGAAAATAGTCATTTTGCAAACAACCTCTGTTTTCGACGAAACTACTTTTGTTGGATCCGGAATGTCAAAATATTGTTAAGTTTAATTTTTCATAATTTTTGGAATTAATTTGTGGCTGTGGCAAAAAGATTTCTATTCTGTCAATTTACAGTGAATTTTAATCGACTGAAAAATAGTCATTTTTCAAACAGTCTCAGAATTCGACGAAAATAATTTTGTTGGGTTTGTATCGTCAAAAAAAGCTAAAAATGATTTTTCGGTAATTTTTAGAATTAATATATAATTATAATTGATTTTTTAGTGTAAACGGACAATTTTTGACTTTAAAAATTCATTAAAAATTCGTACGGTCTCAAAACTGAACGAAATTAATTTTTCTAGGTCCGCAGCGTCAAAACATAGCTAAATATATTTTTCGGGAATTTTTGAAGTTAATTTGTGGCCCCGGTGAATTTTCATGTACGGTCGATATTTAATTAATTAATTTTTAATAGGATTTAAAATAAAAAAACGCTACAGACATCAGAATTGGGGCCCGAGACATAGCCCATTGCGCTCAGAAGACGTCAAAACCCTAAGAACGACAGTAAGCAGGCCTAATTCTGAGTTCGGACCAAAACGGGTTTAAACGGGCTAATTAAATAATAATTAAATAACCCTAAATATTATATTATAAATTGCCATCGGGTTTTCTTCCTCCTCCCATCGTTACTTCAGCCGCATGAACCCATTATTGCTCAAATTTTCATTCTCCGATTTCTCCCTCAATTCTCAACGAAATACTTCGTGTAAATACACGTTTCGAAGAGATTTTCGTGCTCTTCAATCTCCGACAAGAATCACCACCTCTCATCGACCGTAGCCACCGCACCACCTCCGCAAAGTTTGGCCGAACGCAGCCCCACCACGCCACCCACAAGCCGCTGCACCTCCTCCAACTCCCGGTGAAGATAGCCCTCTGGTAGCTCTCCAATCTCCCGCAAACCGTTCGTAAAACCGTCGATCGTAGCTCAAGTTATCTCGATTCAAAGTTTTGAACACTTTAGGTAAAATTTATTTTAGATTTTGCGACGCTTTTAAATGTCGCTGTGTCAGTTGTTAAAAGCTAAATTTTGATTTTTCATATGTATTTGTATTTGAATCGTTCCAGATCTGAAATCTATTTGAATACGAACACTGAATCGGATCGAACCTGTATCATCTTCTCAGACCAGACCACTGCGAGAATTTATTTTTAATTTAATTTAATTTATTTAATTACTATTTCCATGATTATTAATAGTAGATCTAATTTGACATGATATCTAAAACATGGATCTGAAATGTTCATACCGTATAATATTGAATCTGAATTGTCTACAATGACATGATATTAAATCTGAAATTTTATCGTTAAATATGAATTGATTGATTGATTAGAATTAATTATGTGTTAATTTATTTAATCCTACCTTGTTGATTTGCCATATGCCAAGTTAAACCTCACCTTGTAAATTGCCTGGAGGTTAATTATTGGATTTGATCATGTTGGTTTGTTTTGGATGTTGTTGTTATGGGATTTGACATGAAATACGATAAGAATATTAATGAACATTGAAATGAGGTATGACATTTACATTGAAATTTTGGATGAAATTAAAGTATGAAATTTAGTATGAAATTAAAGCATGTAATTCAAGTATGCAATTTTGTATGGAAATAAAGTATGCAATTTTGTATGGAATTAAAGCATGGGACTTTGTATTGAATTAAAAATGAAATTTCCAATATGTTAAGAATGGAATTTTCAAAATGTTAAAAATAAAATTTCCAATATGTTTAGAATGGAATTTTCATTGTAATTGGGAAAAAGTATATTTTGATTTAGTGATGAAACATGGAATTACACTATAAATGAAATTACACAAATTTTTAATGTGATTATATATATGAATGTTCACCGTAGACGAAATTTACATTTTTCCTAATGTAAATATATATGAATGTTCACCGTAGATGAAATTTACATTTTTCTTAATGCTAATATATATGGATGTTCACTGTATACAAAAATTACATTTTTCTTAATGTAAATATATATGAATGTTCACCGTAGACAAAATTTACATTTTTCTTAATGCAAACTATTAGAATATTCACCGTAGGACAAAGTTTATATTTTTGTTAATGTAGATAAAAGAAATATTCACCGTATGGAAAGTTTACATTTTATTTAATGTAAATAAAATAAGAATGTGACAAGAATGAAAGTTTACATTTTATTTAATGTAAATAAAATAAGAATGAGACATGGAATATAAATTTACATTTTTGTTAATAAGAATTTCGCCGAATGAGGAATTTACACTTTTATTAATGTAAATATATTGAATTTCACAGTATGTCAAAATTTACATTTTTATTTGTAAATTATAAAGTGAATTTATACCGTACGTTAAAAATTACATTTTTCTTTGTAATCAAAAAAGTGAATTTCATCGTATGTCAAAATTTACATTGTTATAAATTATAAAGTGAATTAATGTCGTATGTTAAAAATTACATTTTTCCTTGTAATTAACATATGAATTCCATCGTATGTTAAAATTTACATTTTTATATGTAATGTCTTTAGGAAACTATACCGTATGACAAAAACTACACGTTTCAATGTAATTAAAAGATGCAATTTCATTGTATGATGGAATTTACATTTTTCTTATATATATATATATATACATGTAACATGGAAATGGGAATGAACATTAGAGATAAAATTTATTTATTTTATATGTAATTTAGATGTGGAAATGTGACATTGTAATTAAAAATTATATTTTTACAATGTAAAATAGGATGTAGTGTTTGCATTGTAATTAAAAATGATATTTTTACAATGTGAATTAGATGTAGTGTTTGCATTGTAATTAAAAATGATATTTTTACAATGTGAATTAGATGTAGTGTTTGCATTGTAATTAAAAATGATATTTTTACAATGTGAATTAGATGTAGTGTTTGCATTGTAATTAAAAATGATATTTTTACAATGTGAATTAGATGTAGTGTTTGCATTGTAATTAAAAATGATATTTTTACAATGTGAATTAGATGTAGTGTTTGCATTGTAATTAAAAATGATATTTTTACAATGTGAATTAGATGTAGTGTTTGCATTGTCATTAAAAATCATATTTTTACAATGTGAATTAGATGTAGTGTTTGCATTGTAATTAAAAATCATATTTTTACAATGTGAATTAGATGTAGTGTTTGCATTGTAATTAAAAATCATATTTTTACAATGTGAATTAGATGTAGTGTTTGCATTGTAATTAAAAATCATATTTTTACAATGTATATTAGATGTAGTGTTTGCATTGTAATTTAAAATCATATTTTTACAATGTGAATTAGAAGTAGTGTTTGCATTGTAATTAAAAATCATATTTTTACAATGTAAATAGGGAGTAGAGTTTGCATTGTAAAGAAAACTTGCATTTTGATATGTAAATTTAAAATAGGATTCACTGCAAATATAAGTTACATTTTTATAATGTAACTAAGATGAGAATGTACATTGAAATTGAAATCCACGTTTTTATATGTAAATTTAAAAGTAGGATTTTGAATGTATCAAAATTTACATTTGTTTTACATGTAAATAAAGATATAGGAATTTGCATAGGAATTAAACTTACATTTTTATGTAAATAAAAAGGTTGGAATTTACATTTTCAATGTAAGGAAAGAATGAATTTAGGATGCGGTAATATTATCTTCATTTTCAAATGAATTAAAATTTAGTAAGTATCGGTAATTGTGTGGAGTGTTGTTTTAATCGAACGACGTTATTACGATTCAATGATTATATATATATAATCAAAATTGAACGAATAGGGCGTGGTAGTTCGCGTTTTGAAATCGTACTTTTAAACGACTATACAAGAAGATCCGACCGTCGGATTTTCTTGAAACTGAAACCGATAGGACCATCTTGGAAAATATTTCCAACGATATAAACTACGTTAAGACCCAACGGTTATATTCTGAGAAATGTAAAAATCAAAATTGGTTGAATGCAGCGCCATAGTCGCCATGGACTTAAGGCGTCGTTATATAAAAATTTAATTATTTTAAATGATTAAAATAGGAATGAATCGTTAATAAAAATAATTATTAATGTGTAAGAAGGATTTTAAATATATATATATATATACGAGGATTATTTGGAAAGTCCGAGTTTATCTCATTCCAAATAATTAAACGACGTTTAAAAATCCAAGATTGAAAGACGGCGATTGAAGACCGTCAAATCTCCACATCGAATGGACGATGATGACTGTTGCCTTAGAATGGCTCGCTACCATGATAAGGTAATAGTAGGAGTTGCCCAGACGTAGTGTTGATTTGTACGGATTTGGCTTTCACTCAGACCCAGAGCATAAGCTTATAAATGGATTGTGTGTCTGACATCGTACTCCATTATATATCATGTTATTAATCTTCTGTCGAATGTATGGATGTTTGGTGGCGGAGAATTTATTATCTTGCTTAACACCCGTTCATATATTTCGGCAAAGGATTGGTAGTGTGATATGGAGTGATGATGTGGCATGCTAAGATGCATATGATCAAGGCTTTGTTGAAAAGCAAGCCTTGTGGGACGATCAAAGCATAGTCTGTTTTGGCATAGCTTTGTGTATAGCGTGACTTCGCGAGCCTCACACACCGGCGGAGTCTAAAACGGGAGAAGGGAACGCAGGGAGAGCAGCACATTTCTTTCTAGCTAGAGTGGTGTTAGTGACCTACCAGCCCTGACATTTTACTTATGTGGATGATGGAATGAGGCGCCTCGGATAGGTCCTATAGGACTGGGAAACATGTGTTCAGGAATAACTAATCCGCAACTCGTACGGCGGACCGGCCCTGCAGCTTTCCAAGGGTTCACTGCGGGGGATCCTGAGACATTAGCTAGAGTGTCTCGAATAAGTAGGAGCTCCTCCCAAGCCTTGACTCATGATGGAAACTCAATTTCCAATATGCCACATTCAGTTTTGATTGTATTACTAGTATGGAGGCATAGCATATGGTACCTATGCTTCCTAGGATTGATATATTATGATTGAAATTGTTTTTAAAACATATAAACACTAATAATAATATCAAATCCGTTTTTTATCGTACCAAGCATGTTTAATCACCATAAGGTAAAACTCTATCCTCTGGTGTGCGTTGCATTGTGTGATGGGACCTGAGTCTTATGGTGATTTCATTTTTCTAAAAAGCATTGCGTTGTTTTACGATTTACTTTAAGTTATGCATGACAATCCATTGGAATAAAACCCGTTCCGCATTAGCGGCGTGGTCCATGGATTTGCCTTATTACTATTAGTTAAATTAGTTAAGAATTCTCACACTAGTCCCATGACTGACCCGTTGTTTGTTTCCACCTTTACAAACTCGGGTGCCATCTTCTCCACACGGGCAGTCGAGTAGTTTATCTACAGGTCCTTATCTCGAGCAGGATGCTGGATTGAAGCTTAAAGCTGTGTCCAGAGCATTGTTATCTTCCGCTGTATCTATTTTATTGTTTCCGCTGCAATGTATTAAATATATTGTAATTTATCTTCCGCTGTAATTTTATTTCGATGTACTCTGATATATTCTGTACTCTGATGTTATATTACCATGATGTAATAAAAGTCTACTGTTATTATTCTGATGTTGTTGTATTCCCAAAGTTAACGTATGCGGATTTTGAACGGTCTTGGTTGATTTTGCGATCGATTAAGGTCGGGCGAAACCCGTGTCGTTACAGTTGGTATCAGAGCTTTGGTTAGCTCAAATCTTTGGGGTACAACTCATTAGAACTGAACAAAAGGCTCATCAGAGATTGGATTAGTAATATCCAATAAGAATACTCATTAGAGATAGAAAACTCATTAGAGATAGGGTTAGTAATGCCCTAGAATGAGTTGAGAGTGCCAAGCTTATAATTAACGTATGTGTGATTAATTATATTCTATTTTGGAAAATATGATTTTGAATATATAAAAAGATATATATTTGAAAGTTAATCAACTAATGAAATTATTTAAACCAATGGAGAATATATATATATAAATGTATATATAAATTAGTTAGTTAATTAATCAACTTTTAGCTTCGTCCCTTTTCGAGGACGAGAAGTTTTTAAGTGGGGGAGATTATAACAACCCTGAATTTTGGGGCCAATTTAAAATTTTATTTTAAGTAATTTTATTGAGTTTTGATATTTAATATAATCTATTTTAAATAATAATGATCACAAATTTGATTTAAATCGAAGTTAGAATAAATAATTTAATTTTAATTATAAAAGGGGTTAGAAATAACGCGGTAGTTTGAAAAGTCAAACTTAAACTTTGACTGACCGTACAAGACGCAAATTTTAACGGATTTTAGTGAAACCAAAAATATTAGAATCTCCTTAAAAATATCTATCTAACGAATCTGAAAAATCGAAATTTCATAACGGGAATCAAAAGTTATGTCAAAATTAAAATCTAGAAAGGTCGCTATGAAATATATAAAGGTCAAAAATGCTACTTTTTGCATATAAAGGAATTTGAACTCGAAACCACTTCCATTGAGTTCAGAATGATGTTTCTACATTGAAAAACAGTAAACACTTATATATTTCGAGTTTCGGAAATTATTTGTTTAAAAATGTATTTTTAATATTAAATATATAGCCCTTGAAAATAGTCATTTTGCAAACGACCTCCGTTTTCGACGAAACCACTTTTGTTGGATCCGGAATGTCAAAATATTGTTAAGTTTAATTTTTCATAATTTTTGGAATTAATTTGTGGCCGTGGCAAAAAGATTTATGTTCTGTCAATTTATAGTGAATTTTAATCGACTGAAAATAGCCAATTTTCAAATAGTCTCAGAATTCGACAAAAATAATTTTTTTGGGTTCGTATCGTCAAAACAAAGCTAAAAATGATTTTTCGGTAATTTTTATAATTAATATATAATTATAATTGATTTTTTAGTGTAAACAGACAATTTTTGACTTTAAAAATTCATTAAAAATTCGTACGGGCTCAAAACTGAACGAAATTAATTTTTCTAGGTCTACGGTAGCTAAATATATTTTTCTGGAATTTTTGAAGTTAATTTGTGGCCCAGGTGAATTTTCATGTATGGTCGATATTTAATTAATTAATTTTTAATAGGATTTTAAATAAAAAAAACGCTACAGACATCAGAATTGGGGCCCGAGACATAGCCCATTGCGCTCAGAAGACGTCAAAACCCTAAGAACGATAGTAAGCAGGCCTAATTCTGAGTTCGGACCAAAACGGGCTTAAACGGGCTAATTAAATAATAATTAAATAACCCTAAATATTATATTATAAATTGCCGTCGGGTTTTCTTCCTCCTCCCATTGTTACTTCAGCCGCATGAACCCATTATTGCTCAAATTTTCATTCTCCGATTTCTCCCTCAATTCTCAACGAAATACTTCGTGTAAATACACGTTTCGAAGAGATTTTCGTGCTCTTCAATCTCCGACAAGAATCACCACCTCTCATCGACCGTAGCCACCGCACCACCTCCGCAAAGTTCGGCCGAACGCAGCCCCACCGCGCCACCCACAAGCTGCTGCACCTCCTCCAACTCCCGGTGAAGATAGCCCTCTCGTAGCTCTCCAATCTCCCGCAAACCGTTCGTAAAACCGTCGATCGTAGCTCGATTCAAAGTTTTGAACACTTTAAGTTAAATTTATTTTAGATTTTGCGACGCTTTTAAATGTCGCTGTGTTAGTTGTCAAAAGCTGAATTTTGATTTTTCATATGTATTTGTATTTGAATCGTTCCAGATCTGAAATCTATTTTAATACGAACACTGAATCGGATCGAACCTGTATCATCTTCTCAGACCAGACCACTGTGAGAATTTATTTTTAATTTATTTAATTATTATTTCCATGATTATTAATAGTAGATCTAATTTGACATGATATCTAAAACTTGGATCTGAAATGTTCATACCGTATAATATTGAATCTGAATTGTCTACAATGACATGATATTAAATCTGAAATTTTATCGTTAAATATGAATTGATTGATTGATTAGAATTAATTATGTGTTAATTTATTTAATCCTACCTTGTTGATTTGCCATATGCCAAGTTAAACCTCACCTTGTAAATTGCTTGGAGGTTAATTATTGGATTTGATCATGTTGATTTGTTTTGGATGTTGTTCTTATGGGATTTGACATGAAATACGATAAGAATATTAATGAACATTGAAATGAGGTATGGCATTTACATTGAAATTTTGGATGAAATTAAAGTATGAAATTTAGTATGAAATTAAAGCATGGAATTCAAGTATGCAATTTTGTATGGAATTAAAGTATGCAATTTTGTATGGAATTAAAGCATGGGACTTTGTATTGAATTAAAAATGAAATTTCCAATATGTTAAGAATGGAATTTTCAAAATGTTAAAAATAAAATTTCCAATATGTTAAAAATGGAATTTCCAATATGTTAAGAATGGAATTTTCATTGTAATTGGGAAAAAGTATATTTTGATTTAGTGATGAAACATGGAGTTACACTATAAATGAAATTACACAAATTTTTAATGTGATTATATGTATGAATGTTCACCGTAGACTAAATTTACATTTTTCCTAATGTAAATATATATGAATGTTCACCGTAGATGAAATTTACATTTTTCTTAATGTAAATATATATGGATGTTCACTGTATACAAAAATTGCATTTTTCTTAATGTAAATATATATGAATGTTCACCGTAGACAAAATTTACATTTTTCTTAATGCAAACTATTAGAATATTCACCGTAGGACAAAGTTTATATTTTTGTTAATGTAGATAAAAGAAATATTCACCGTATGGAAAGTTTACATTTTATTTAATGTAAATAAAATAAGAATGCGACAAGAATGAAAGTTTACATTTTATTTAATGTAAATAAAATAAGAATGTGACATGGAATATAAATTTACATTTTTGTTAATAAGAATTTCGCCGAATGAGGAATTTACACTTTTATTAATGTAAATATATTGAATTTCACAGTATGTCAAAATTTACATTTTTATTTGTAAATTATAAAGTGAATTTATACCGTACGTTAAAAATTACATTTTTCTTTGTAATTAAAAAAGTGAATTTCATCGTATGTCAAAATTTACATTGTTATAAATTATAAAGTGAATTAATGTCGTATGTTAAAAATTACATTTTTCCTTGTATTAACATATGAATTCCATCTTATGTTAAAATTTACATTTTTATATGTAATGTCTATAGGAAAGTATACCGTATGACAAAAACTACACGTTTCAATGTAATTAAAAGATGCAATTTCATTGTATGATAGAATTTACATTTTTCTTATATATATATATATATATATATATATATATATATATATATACATGTAACATGGAAATGGGAATGAACATTAGAGATAAAATTTATTTATTTTATATGTAATTTAGATGTGGAAATGTGACATTGTAATTAAAAATTATATTTTTACAATGTAAAATAAGATGTAGTGTTTGCATTGTAATTAAAAAGTTATATTTTTACAATGTAAAATAGGATGTAGTGTTTGCATTGTAATTAAAAATGATATTTTTACAATGTGAATTAGATGTAGTGTTTGCATTGTAATTAAAAATGATATTTTTACAATGTGAATTAGATGTAGTGTTTGCATTGTAATTAAAAATCATATTTTTACAATGTGAATTAGATGTAGTGTTTGCATTGTAATTAAAAATCATATTTTTACAATGTGAATTAGATGTAGTGTTTGCATTGTAATTAAAAATGATATTTTTACAATGTGAATTAGATGTAGTGTTTGCATTGTAATTAAAAATGATATTTTTAGAATGTGAATTAGATGTAGTGTTTGCATTGTAATTAAAAATCATATTTTTACAATGTAAATTAGGTGTAGTGTTTGCATTGTAATTAAAAATCATATTTTTACAATGTAAATTAGATGTAGTGTTTGCATTGTAATTAAAAATCATATTTTTACAATGTATATTAGATGTAGTGTTTGCATTGTAATTAAAAATCATATTTTTACAATGTGAATTAGAAGTAGTGTTTGCATTGTAATTAAAAATCATATTTTTATAATGTAAATAGGGAGTAGAGTTTGCATTGTAAAGGAAACTTGCATTTTGATATGTAAATTTAAAATAGGATTCACTGCAAATATAAGTTACATTTTTATAATGTAACTAAGATGAGAATGTACATTGAAGTTGAAATCTACGTTTTTATATGTAAATTTAAAAGTAGGATTTTGAATGTATCAAAATTTACATTTGTTTTACATGTAAATAAAGAATATAGGAATTAAACTTACATTTTTATGTAAATAAAAAGGATGGAATTTACATTTTCAATGTAAGGAAAGAATGAATTTAGGATGCGGTAATATTATCTTCATTTTCAAATGAATTAAAATTTAGTAAGTATCTGTAATTGTGTGGAGTGTTGTTTTAATCAAACGACGTTATTACGATTCAATGATTATATATATATAATCAAAATTGAACGAATAGGGCGTGGTAGTTCGCGTTTTGAAATCGTACTTTTAAACGATTATACAAGAAGATCCGACCGTCAGATTTTCTTGAAACTGAAACCGATAGGACCGTCTTGGAAAAATATTTCCAACGATATATACTACGTTAAGACCCAACGGTTAGATTCTGAGAAATGTAAAAATCAAAATTGGTTGAATGCAGCGCCATAGTCGCCATGGACTTAAGGCGTCGTTATATAAAAATTTAATTATTTTAAATGATTAAAATAGGAATGAATCGTTAATAAAAATAATTATTAATGTGTAAGGATTTTAGATATATATATATATATATACGAGGATTATTTGGAAAGTCCGAGTTTATCTCATTCCAAATAATTAAACGACGTTTAAAAATCCAAGATTGAAAGACGGCGATTGAAGACCGTCAAATCTCCACATCGAATGGACGATGATGACTGTTGCCTTAGAATGACTCGCTACCATGATAAGGTAATAGTAGGAGTTGCCCAGACGTAGTGTTGATTTGTACAGATTTGGCTTTCACTCAGACCCAGAGCATAAGCTTATAATTGAATTGTGTGTCTGACATCGTACTCCATTATATATCATGTTATTAATCTTCTGTCGAATGTATAGATGTTTGGTGGCGGAGAATTTATTATCTTGCTTAACACCCGTTCATATATTTCGGCAAAGGATTGGTAGTGTGATATGGAGTGATGATGTGGCATGCTAAGATGCATATGATCAAGGCTTTGTTGAAAAGCAGGCCTTGTGGGACGATCAAAGCATAGTCTGTTTAGGCATAGCTTTGTGTATAGCGTGACTTCGCGATCCTCACACACCGGCGGAGTCTAAAACGGGAGAAGGGAACGCAGGGAGAGCAGCACGTTTCTTTCTAGCTAGAGTGGTGTCAATGACCTACCAGCCCTGACATTTTACTTATGTGGATGATGGAATGAGGCGCCTCGGATAGGTCCTATAGGACTGGGAAACGTGTGTTCAGGAATAACTAATCCGCAACTCGTACGGCGGACCAGCCCTGCAGCTTTCCAAGGGTTCACTGCGGGGGATCCTGAGACATTAGCTAGAGTGTCTCGAATCGGTAGGAGCTCCTCCCTAGCCTTGACTCATGATGGAAACTCAATTTCCAATACGCCCCATTAGGTTTTGATTGTATTACTAGTATGGAGGCATAGCATATGGTACCTATGCTTCCTAGGATTGATATATTATGATTGAAATTGTTTTTAAAACATATACACACTAATAATAATATCAAATCCGTTTTTTATCGTACCAAGCATATTTAATCACCATAAGGTAAAACTCTATCCTCTGGTGTGTGTTGCATTGTGTGATGGGACCTGAGTCTTATGGTGATTTCATTTTTCTAAAAAGCATTGCGTTGTTTTACGATTTACTTTAAGTTATGCACGGCAATCCATTGGAATAAAACCCGTTCCGCATTAGCGGCGTGGTCCATGGATTTGCCTTATTACTATTAGTTAAATTAGTTAAGAATTCTCACACCAGTCCCATGACTGACCCGTTGTTTGTTTCCACCTTTACAAACTCGGGTGCCCTCTTCTCCACACGGGCAGTCGAGTAGTTTATCTACAGGTCCTTATCTCGAGCAGGATGCTGGATTGAAGCTTAAAGTTGTGTCCAGAGCATAGTTATCTTCCGCTGTATCTATTTTATTGTTTCCGCTGCAATGTATTAAATATATTGTAATTTATCTTCCGCTGTAATTTTATTTCGATGTACTCTGATATATTCTGTACTCTGATGTTATATTACCATGATGTAAAAAAAGTCTGCTGTTATTGTTCTGATGTTGTTGTATTCCCAAAGTTAACGTATGCGGATTTTGAACGGTCTTGGTTGATTTTGCGATCGATTAAGGTCGGGCGAAACCCGTGTCGTTACATTTAGCTCCCTATAGTCCACACAAAGACGTAGTGAACCATCTGCTTTGGTGGCGAACACCACTGGAGCACCCGCATTTCGAGATACTCCTTCTTATAAATCCCTTCTCGAGAAGCTCCTTAACTTGCTTACTGAGCTCCTTTCTCTCCTTTGGAGCCATGTGTCTAACAGGCAGAGCTACAGGCTTTGCATTATCAACAAGATATATGCGGAAATCTATTTCCCTTTTCGGAGGTAAGCCTTTCACCTCTTCAATATTCCCGGACTACTCTAACTGACTGCAAATTCTCAACAGAAGCATCAAGCGACTCTAGATAACTAAGCATAACAGCATTCAAGGGATTACAAGAAATTTCTAGAGTGTTACCGAGCCGAGTCAAGAGCCTAACCACTCTTTTCTCACAATCAAGAATGGCACCATTACTGGATAACCAGTCCATGCCTAAGATCAGTCCATACCCTGAGAAGCCCGAAACAAAGGCACTACATCTAAATTCAACACTTAGAATAGAGATTTTCAAATCAAAGCAAACAATCGACAAATAAGCCGAGCCTCCAATTGGATTTGAAACAACCAAGGGATCTTCTACCATACTAGTGTCTAGGTGCAGAGATTCTACCAAAGAAGATGAAATAAAGGAGTGTGATGCACCAGAATCAAAGAGAGTGCGAACTGGATGATCATATATATAAACTAAGCTTTCTACAGAAATATTTCTACCTCGTTCCTGTGGAGGTTCCATCAGCGCGTGAACTTGTCCACCTAAGGTAGATCCAGCCCTCTGTCCCTGCCCCCGCTTCTTTGGGCAGTCCTTAGCCAAGTGTCCAGTCTCGCCACAACTGAAGCAACCACCATTCATCTTTGCCTTCTTCTTTCTACAGTCTTTTGCTATATGTCCCACACTACCACCGAAATTGCACTTTCTCTTTTCACGGGATTTGTTATTCTTCCCGCCTTTCTTGAAGTCTGTTTTCTTAGCCTGTGAACCTTCCTTCTTTTCTTCCACCTTAGTCTCTTTCTTGCCCTTGTCTTCCTCGTGTAGCAATGCCATTTCCACTAATGTAACACCCCACCTCCGCCAGGGTAACTCTTGCAAGCACACTAGCTTTGGAGGGGCGTTAAACAAGGTAAACATGCATGCAGATATCACAAGACATAACATATAAGTAAAACAGAGTAGTAAAGCAGCGGATAAAACTAGCATTTCAAAACAATAGTTAAGTTACAACAAAGTACTTGGTCATTATTTTCCAACAAACAAAGTCTAGAGAAAAGCATAAACTGAAAAACTGAAATACATAAAGTACTATCCCCAAAGTGAAGTGATAAACCATAGCTAGCTCAATGTCCAAAACCGTACATGAGCAAATCCAGTAAGCAAGCTATAAAGATCCAAGCTAAGCTCCAATGTTCCCACCCTGAGGACCTGAGGGGGGGGGGGAACGGAAGAAAAGATGCGAAAGAAAACAAGTCAGTCAAAAAGACTGGTAAGCCCTAACTACTATCAGTTCATGAACTAGTAAAGTTAACTGGCATGAGAAGCTGAGATGAACATAAGGATAACAACATACTGGCATGATGATTAACTAACAAGATAGATAAAGGTGTCATCGCATAATCAAGGTTAAGTTTTGCACCATGGGTGTACTAGCATTCTAACATGTCAAGTAAAAACAAGAATTGATCCCTTGGCCCAAGCGTGGCCCAACATCATGAGGTGACCTAAATCAAGGTCCAACTACTCGGTCTAGTTGATCGGCTCCCTATAAGTCTAACTTGTCAAGTGTCGGTGTCATACGGCTCAAACATGAAATGTAGTTAAACTGCGCTAGGTCCACCCTAGGGTGTATCAAGTCCTAGGGTGTCAACCTCGGACACAAATCAAGCATGCACAGTCTAGATCTACTGGTACCCGTGCCTGATTTTCCAACTCCGGACTATGTGCACGACCATAGTCCGCCTGGACCCACACCGGCGTACCTACTCAGCCGTCGTTTTGGCCGCTTACATGTCAGCCCAGTAATCGTGCCCCACCCTAGCCTAGTCCCTAGGGTCTTATGATACTATCAAGAGGGTTACTGCTGAAAAGGACCACGCAACTAGGGTTTCTTAACGGGTTAAATGTGGTTAACCCGATCCAAACGTGGATTAAATTGGTTAAGTGTACCCAAGGTTCATGACTTAACCCCGATTAACCCATCAAGCCCAAATTGGTTAAGTATTAAGTGGACCATGACTTAACCCTAATCAGGAGGCATTAATTAACTTAATGTGCTTTAACCTCTCACATTAGACCTTGTTGTGGTTACTAGTTAAGCCGGGCGGGTCCGGGTAGCTTTACACCACAACTTGGTCTAACCTCGGGTTCGAGCACAACATGACCAACTTCTCACATTGGGTCCTATTGTTTGTAGCCACTAGTTAAGCCGGGCGGGTCCGGGTAGATTTATGCTACAAACTACACCAACCTCGAGTTGGCCACACTCATATTTTCTAAGTGTCATGTCCATTATGTTTCCAATACATAATTACAAGTTAACATATCACGTCATGTTATAAAAACCATGTTTATGTCATAATGTTACCCAACCCCAACGTAATCCCATCGTTTACATAATCGCAACAATGCATAAAGGATAAAATAGGGAACTTGGCATAATCATGACAAAAAGGTGTTGAAGCCACAAGTTTAACATGGTGGCATATGAAATGTACATATGTTCATATACTTGCATATTGCATTATTAGGCTTCAAAAGTATGCATAAAACCAAACTTAGCATATAAGTGATACATGGTGATAAATGACATGTAGAAGTTGCTAGAAGTTCGCATTTAGCCTCACATGCAAGTTATCATAAGGGATATGATAACTTCCATGTTGCCAAAATGCAACCTTTAATATAAAGCTTGAAGCTTTAAGCTCACAAACTCAAGTTTAACTTGCATAACATGATAACATGTGTATAATGATCATCCCAAACTTGCATAACATAGCAACATGTGTCATACATAATGATTAAACCAACTTGCATAACATAATGATCAACCAAACTTGCATATCATAATGATCAACCCAAACTTGCATCATTCATTTAACTTTATAATTCAAAAAGAAAGTAGAAAAGGGCTTACAATGCTATGAAGACACAAATGAATATTTATTATAAAGATTGAGACGAAGCCCTTATGCAATCACCACAAAAACCCAAATATGAAAGCTCCAAATGAAAAACCCTTGAGCCAAATCAATAAAAACCCTTGCTTTGTAATAGAAATGTTGCAACTTGACTTGAATGCAAACTAAGAACACTCATACAAGCTTGAAAATACTTGTATGAACTCAAAATCTCTCATATAAATAAACTTAGAAATTTTAGCATGAGAGTGGAGGCCATGAGAGGAACAAATTTGGCATAGTTTAGTTGTAGAGTTGAATAATGATGATTTAGGCTAGGCTTAGGGGTCCTTTTATAGAAGATTAGGTTAGTATTAGCCATAGGATTAACCCTAGATCCAATCCGAGCCATCAAATCACGTCACAAGCCTCCAAAACAGGTCCAAACAGCCAAAATAGGTGCATCAGGCCGACCTGGCCGACCAGGGAGGTCGACCCCCAGGTCGACTCTAGTGTCGACCTGGTTGGGGGGGAGGTGGACCCTAGTGTCGACCCCCCTGTCGACCTGTCTGGGCGGGAGTTTTCCCGCCCAGTCTGTTTTGGCTGAATTTGAATTCTAAATTCAAATTTGAACTGTTTTTGAACTTGTAATTTTCTGAAAACTTTGACGGGCCATAACTTGGTCATACGGACTCCGATTTTCGAAAACTCGGACTCTATTTCGCGTATTTTTCCGAGACGAAAGCAATGGTACAGCCCGTTTCCGTTGATTCAGATTTTACAGTTTAATTCTGCCTTGATTTATGTTATAACATGTTATTCAAAAATACGGGTTGTTACATTCTCCCCTCCTTAAAGGATTTCGCCCCCGAAATCTCCAAGTTAGGAAGAACGTATCCTACCATCCATCATCCATCTACTCAAAACATCATCCACGTGCAGTCATTGTCCTTAAAGGATTCTAAATGCTGTATGATCATATGCAAAGGTGTGTGTATATGTACTTATCTAATGCGAAAATCAGGCGGTTACTGATACAGTAAACCTCCTTAATGCATATGTATGTTAGTGAAATGAGTCCATATGTATGCAAATTCCTAACATAATTTATAATCTCTACATGAGTGCACATAACACTCATCCATATGCATCATCCACGTGATAGCATAACAAGTTTCCTCCATGAATAAGTATAAGCACTCATGCATATGCAACATGAAAGTGTGTGAGCCGATCTTAGTGCCTAATGTGTATCATGCATCCACGAGTATCCACGTGCAAACACTTGCAACCACTTGCAACCATCAAGCATAACATGTTTCAAATACATGTTTCATCCAAAGGGTTTCTACCTAAGGTTCTCATGACAAGATTTACGAAACAAGATAAACTAGATAAACACATGGATAGCAAAAAGAAAGATATGCTAACTAAGAAAGAGGTCGAGAATGTACCCTCAAAAAGGAATGGATAAAGCCCACGCATCTTCTCCTCGGTTTCCCAAGTTGCGTCTTCATCGGCTTCACTCCACTGAACTTTCACCAATTTGACTTCTCGATTCCTTAGCTTCTTGATCTCCGTTCCCAAGATACGAATCGGAGCTCTTCTCAAGGTTTCCTCTTTCTCTACCTCCACGTCTTCCAGAATGCTTGGTTCAACCACCTCAGCGGACTCATGCAGGCACTTTCGGAGGTGCGAGACATGAAAGACATTATGCACTCCGGCTAGCTTCTCGGGCAATTCCACCTTATAGGCCATCTTTCCAATTCTCTCTATGATAGGGAAGGGTCCTACGAACCTTGGTGCCAGCTTCCCAACTGCTCCAAATATACCACATTACGCAAAGGAGAAACCTTCACGAAAACCATGTCTCCCACTTCGAAATCCAAATCTGGCCTTCGCCTGTCAGCATAGGATTTCTGTCTGTCTTGGGCCGCCTTCATCCTTCTTCGAATCAACTCTACCCTCTTGGATGTATCCCTAATCATATCGGGCCCAAGTATAAGCTCATCTGTCGTATCCCACCAACAAGTTGGTGACTTGCACGGCCTTCCATACAAAGCTTCAAATGGTGCCATCCCTATGCTGGCTTGATAGCTATTATTATAAGCAAACTCTACAAGAGGAAGGTGGTCTTCCCAAGTACCACCGAAGTCGAGAACACAAAGCCTCAAGAGATCTTCTAGCACTCTATTCACCCTTTCGGTTTGGCCATCCGTCTGGGGGAGATAGGGTGTACTCAGATTCAATCGCGTACCCATCGCTTCTTGCAAACTGTTCCAGAACTGGCTAGTGAAAATTGGGTCATGATCGCTAACTATGCTAGAAGGAACTCCATGCAACCGCACTATCTCTCGAAGATAAATAGATGCTAGCCCTGATGCGGTCCTCTTGCTCTTTACTGGGATGAAGTGAGCACTCTTCGTAAGTCTGTCAACTATGACCCATATGCTTGTGTTCCCTCTCCTTGACCTAGGCAATCCATCCACAAAATCCATAGAAATACTCTCCCACTTCCATTGCGGGACCTCCAATGGATGTAATAGCCCACCTGGTTTCTTTGACTCGGCTTTCACTTGTTGGCACACCATGCACTTTGAAACATACTCTGCTACATCCTTCTTCATTCCATCCCAAAAGAAAATGCGCTTCATATCCCTATACATCTTGTCCCCTCCAGGATGTATAGTCATCTTCGAGTGATGCGCTTCTTCAAGAACTCTATGGACTAAATCTCCCACTCGAGGAACACATAATCTCCCATCACGCCTTAGCCACCCCTTGTTATCTATAGCATATCTGGCTAGGTGACTATACGTCTCGCCACGAATCAACTTGTCCATGACCTCGACTATCTGTGGATCTTCCTTCTGCGAAGCCCCAACTTGATCAAGAAGTGTGGGTCTAAGCTCAAGGGATGCTAATGAACCCGTCATCGACTCAACAGCCGTCGTGAAATCAAAGGTTGTCAAGAATTCTAAGTTCTTCATCTCAATGAACAAGGGGCTCAAAGTCAACCTCCTTCTGCTTAGTGCATCCGCCACAACATTACCCTTGCCAGGGGTATAAGCTATCTCGAAGTCATAAGATGCCAAGAATTCCATCCACCTTTGCTGCCTTAGATTCAGATCTTTTTGTGAGAAGAGGTACTTGAGTGACTTGTGATCAGTATATAACTCAAACCTTTCGCCTAAAAGATAGTGGCGCCAGGATTTGAGTGCAAAGACGATCGCTGCTAACTCCAAATCATGAGTGGGATAGTTCTTCTCATGAACTTTAAGTTGCCTACCCCCATAACATATCACTCTTCCCTCTTGCATCAGAACAGCACCTAACCCCGTGCCACATGCATCTGTGTACACGGTAAACATCTTACCTGTAACAACCCGCAAATTCTGAACCAATTTAAAAATTTTATTTTAGAAAATTTTATTGAATTGTGGTAATATAAAATAATTTATTTTAATAATAATGGTTAAAAATTTATTTTAATCGAAGTTGAGACGAATAAATTTAAATTTAAAAATAAAGGGAGTTCAAAATAGTGCGGTAGTTTGAAAATTTAATTTTAAACTTTGACTGACTGTACAGGATTCAAAATAAATCAGAATTGAGTGAAACCAAAAATATTTAAATCTGTTTAATCATATCTTTCTAACGAATCTGAAAAATCGAAATTTCGTTTCAAAAATCAAAAGTTATGGCCAGTTCAATATTTAGAAAAGTCGCTGCAGAATTTATATATATATAATATATATGGCCCAAAGGGCTAATTTTCACATACGAAGGAATTTGGACTTGAAACCACTTCCATTGAGTCCGGAATGATGTTTCTGCATTTAAAAAGTATAAACATTTATATATTTCGAGTTTCGAAAATTATTTGTTTAAAAATGTATTTTTAATATTTAATTAATAACCCTTGAAAATAGCCATTTTTCAAACGACCTCCGTTTTCGACGAAACCACTTTTGTTGGATGCGGAATGTCATTTTATTGCTAAGTTTAATTTTTCAGAATTTTCCGATTTAATTTGTGAGCATAGTACAAGAAAATGTGTTTTGTTAATTTAAGTTAAATTTAAACGACTTAAAAAGGGCCATTTTTCAAACAGTCTCAGAATTCAACGAAATTAGTCTCATTAGAACCGTATCTTCAAAACAAAGCTAAAAATATTTTTTCTGGATTTTTCTGAGGTAGTATGTGGCCCCGGTAATTTAAAATGTACGTTTGAATTTAATAATTAATGATTTATAATTAAATTTAAAGAAAAACATATGGTAACAGCCGAATTGGGTTACGAAACATGTTCCAATGTGTCCGGGACGGGGGTTATTAGCTAGGGGCGACACTCGTTGGGTTTGATTTGGAGGTTGTAGGAACATACAGATAAAATTGGAAAAATAAATAAATTAAAAAAACCCTATAAATACACGTATTTCGTTCTGTATACCCTAGCCCTAAATCGAAATACAGCAGCCGCCGTATATTATTTTTAATGGTCACCGAACTCTGAAATTAAACCATCAAAATCTCCTAAATAGATTCGAATTAGGAGGTGATTTCAAAGCCAAGTTCAAGAGATTTTCAAGAGCATGAAATTGGTACGGCATTGATGAATTTCTGTTGAGTGATTAAGCCAAAATCGTGGCTGACAGGGGATGAAGTCGGAGCGGTTTCTGGTGCTGAAGGGGGGTTCGAATTTGGCGGCTCTCTGGGGGATGGACGGCGACTCGACGGTGGATGGCGTGGCGTGCTCAGATCTGGATCCGGGGCTCTGTAGTGCGTGAGTGATGCAACCCTAGGTTGGGATGAAGCTTCAGACAAGAGCGGGAAGAAGATGGCCTTAATCCTGATTAGTGTAATCAAGGTTATTAAGGAAAATAATTATTAAATTAATTATCTAATATGTCGTTAAACTTATAAAGCTAATAACTCTTTCATACAGACACAGAATCAGTCGAAACGAAATGCGTTGAATTCGCAGCGACGATATCTACCACATGGAACCAACCAAAACCAAAATAGAGCAGATCAGGAAATTCAGGCAAATCCAAATTTACAACCAATGTGAGATATCTATTTAAATTTAATTATTTATTTTATTGTATAATATATATATATTCATTCCATATGAAATTTATGTTGTTGTTTCAATGTTGATTGTGTATGAGTGTCTGTTAGGAATTGTATGTATACAACAAAATCATATATTGCTACATAGATATAGAATATTTTATATTCATGAATGTCACAAAATTTGAAGTGAAAAATAAAAACAATTTTTTTTTTATTTTCATGTTTTGATTCAAATAAAAGATTAAAATAAATTATCATTTTGTGTAAAAACATGATTAGTAATAAGAGGTGTCTTTTATGTTTTAAAACATAATTAGATTAGGAAAGAAGAAAAAAATATATTTATACATTTTGCATTTAAAATGTTGTATGGTAAATAAAAATATATATACATTTTTGCATTGTAAATGTCTAAGGTAATTAAAAACTACATTTTTGCATTGAAAATGTTTATTGAAATTATATTGGACAAAATTAACATTTTTGTTAATTAGATGATAATGGGGTTTTAACATTTTGTTAATCAGATTAGGTTGGACAAAATCAATATTGTGGTAATAAGGACATTAAAATGAAAATTTTTGTCAAAAGATTGATTAGTGAAGAACATATCAAGTTTTGTCAAATTTGTTTAACTAGAAGTAAAAATAACAATTTTGTCAAATATGATTAGAGGAATTAAAAATATCATTTTTGTCAAAACTTGATTTTTGAAATGAAAGTAACATTTTTTTTAAAAACAAGAACATTAAAATATAATATATTCTTTTGTTTGCATTCACAAATGCAAATATTCATTGCTAATAAAATTTACTCTTTGATTTGCATTCACCAATGCAAATATATATATTGAAATTGAGATTTATTCTTATATTTGCATACACCAATGCAAATATATTAAAATTTATTCTTTTATTTGTATTAACAAGTGCAAATATATTTTGAAAATAAAATTTATTCTTTTATTTGCATTCATTAATGCAAACATACATTGAAAATAAAATTTATTCTTTTATTTGCCTTTATCAATGCAAATATGCTTTGAAATAAAATTTATTCTTTTATTTGCATTTACCAATGCAAATATACATTAAAAATAAAACTTGTCCTTTTATTTGTATTTACAGTTACAAACATATATTAAAAATAGAATTTGTTCTTTTATTTGCATTTCACAATGCAAATATAACATCAAAAATAAAAGTTATATTTATTTATTTGCTTTCCTTGTTGCAAATAAGACATTGAATTAAAGTTTACATTTTTGGTTTGCAACTCTAAAGGCAAACAGAACATCAAAATGAAAGTTGCATTTTTGATTTGCATTTTGATATGAATAAAATTTTGTTTTAAAAGTTGCATTTTTATTTGCATCTTTCAATGTGAATAAAACACGAATTCAATCTTTCATTTTACTTTTAAATTAAGAATTACCTTTTTATTCACAATTTTAGATGTAAACAAATATTACATCTTTATTTTGTGTTTTAGTTAGAAATAGAAATATACATTTTTGCTTGGAAATTTGGTTGCAAACAAAACATTAAATAAAAGATTATATTTTATTTTATTTGCACATTTAGATGCAAATAAACATGGTAGTTATAATATTATATTTTTATTTGCATAATTAGAGGCAAATAAACACCATAGTAAAAAGAAGCATTTTGTTTACAACTTTAGATGTAAACAAAATATTAAAATTAAAAGTCATCTTTTTATTTGCAATCCTTGTTTCAAATGAAACTAAAAATAGAAAGTTACTATTTTTATTTACCTTCCTCGGTGTAAATAAAATATGAAATAAAAGGATATATTTTTATTTCTTATTACAAATGAAATGTGAAATCAAAAGATACATCTTTATTTGCATTCTTTATTGTAAATAAAACATGAAACCAGAGTATATTTTATCTACATTTTAGATGTTATGAAAATAATAAATTAAAGAATTACATTCTTAATGTAATATAAATATTACATTTTATTTAATATAAAAGAATATCATTTTGTTTATGTAATATAAAAAGATTACATTTCATTTTAAGTGAATTAACATTAGAATTCACTTTTTGATACAAATGAATAAGTAGGAAGATTCATTGTTTTGATAAATGATATCATTATTATACATCAAATAATTCACCTTTTATGTTACCGAAATGTTACACTTCCATTTACAAGTTGCCTGACTTGTTTATGTGATTGGGTCGATAATTTTCACACATCGCCCAAGTGCACAAATAATTTATTATTTGTTTGACGGGATGAAACCCCACACGGGTGTTGGGATGAAAATTGGCATACACTAATCCCAATATTTAATTGTATGTCTATCGATAGATCGACAGGCTGCGATGAGCGTTATCACTTCATTTTAATGCTCACACAGTTTTATATTGCACTCTGGATGTGGATGGATGTTTGATAATAATTTGTTTTCCTTGATATATACATTCAATGTATGAAATCCATATAACTAAAGTTATATGGTGACTGGTTGAGTCGCATTCCAATAAAGAATATCTTTTTAAATAAAGGATATCTTTTTAAATAAAGGATATCTTTTTAAATAATGAATATTAGAATAAAGAATATTATAGTACAAATACCCTTTAAAATAAAGGATACTGTTTTATAAAGAATATTTCATATAATGAATATTTTAAAGAATACTTAACAAAAGATGAAAAGATGATTTCTATGTCTGTTCTTGGACGGACAAAAGATAAAAGATATTCCTTTGTAATAAACTTGTTACTAACTAGAATGAAATTATTAAATTAAGATTTAATAGAATTTTCCATTTGAAAAATATTTATTTGGAATTACTTAAATATATTGATTTTGTGAACTATGTTTCTTAAACGACATTTGTTCTTTAACTCAAATTAACATTTAAAGGTGATTTAGAATTAATAAATCTTTTTATTAAGATTTAAAGAGAAATTTTCTAAGTCTAGTTTTCCAATATATATATTTAATTGGAATTGAGTGGGAATCGGATTTGATAATATTCGAGATAGTTTTCTGCAAAGGAAGGCTGATACTATGTATGGAATTTAAAAGGCTTTGTCGTTATTCCATTAATAGCATTGGTCTGATACAGAAATTTATATCGATTATATAATGACTTGATTTCTGTGAAAATTCCATAATTAATGGAATATGATTTTGGGTTTATCGTGAACAATGTTTTTAAATGACATTGATTCTTTAACCCGACTAAAGACAAGGGTTAATTCCTTAAATTGGAATAATCATTTAATAATGATTTTGATATTAAAACCCAATTGGAGTTTTAATGAATCTTTAAAAATGAAGATTAAAGAATACTTTAAAGGAATTTATCTTTGATAAAATTAATGGGAACCTTTCCCTAATAATATGAATATTCTATTTAAAAGAATATTCTGATTTGGAATGAGGCGTTGGATGTTTTATAGCACTTGATTTTTAATTATAAAATACGCTAGTTATTCGGAAAGACCGGGTTTAACCCATTCCGAATAATCATTACGACGATGAAGAGTCGAAGATGAAGACGGTGTTGAAGACCGGCGGTTTTCACATCGATGGATGTATTGCTACTGAGGTCTTCGATAGGAGTAGCTACCCTGAAGGGACTTCTATGGAGGTTGTGACGATCCCAAAACCCCGTGACACGGTGTTAAGGATAATCATTGGAATATAACACGTTAATCATCATTAGCAGATCACAGATAATAGCATAAACAGAAAATAGAATAATTTACACACATATGACAGCGGAATCATATAGATATCATCACATCAGAGAAGCACAGTACATGATACAACTTAGTGCATAATGATACATAATCAGTCACCATCGCCTGAGGCGGAATCATACATAAAGAGTACACAAAAGGAATATCAGTCTACATCGCCAGTGGCGGAATCATAATATAGATACAATAATGGCGGAGAAAATCCAAGTCAGCACAGTGTAGTCAAGCCTCGCCATGAGCCAAAAGGTGCGTCAGAAACCTGTAACTAGGCTGCCCGTGTGAAAATGAGGGCACCCGAGTTTGCAAGGTGAAACAAACTACGAGTCAGTCATGGGACTGGTATGAGAAATCTACTCAACTTATTAACAACAATAATAAGGCAAATCAAAGGACCACGCCACTTTCGCGGAACGGGTTTACTCCAATGAGTGCTAGTGCATGAAATAAAATAAATGATTAAATCAACGCAATGCTTTTTATAAAATGAAGCCATTATAAGACTCAGATCCCATCACACAATGCAACGCAAGCCGGAGGATAGAGTTTTCCCTTATAATGGCCAAAAATGCTTCATACGTATAAAACAAAAGTGTTTGATATTATTACTAGTGCATATATGTTTCAAAAGCAAATTCAATCATAAATATCAATCCTAGACGGCATGGGTACCATATATCATGTCGCCATACTAGTAATACAATCACATCCGCATATTTCGTATTGGAAATTGGATTCCTTCATGAGTCGAGGCAAGGGGAAAGCTCCTCTCCGATTCGAGACACTCTAGCAAATGCCTCGGGACCGCACACAGCAATCCCCTGGATCCTCCAAGGCCGGTCCTCTCTTACTTTTGAGGATTGGTAATTCCTGAACACACGTTTCCCGGTCCTTACAGACCTATAATCGAGGCGCCTCGTATTCCAACAACCACACAGGTGAAAAGTAGATATAAATGTCAGGGCTGGGAGGTCACTGACACCACCATAGCTAGAAAGAAACGTCATGCACTCCTTGGGTCCTTCTCCCGTTTTTGACTCATACCGGGGTGTGAGGCTCGCGAATTCACGTTATACACAAAGCTACGTCACACAGACCATGCTTTGATCATCAACCACAAGACTTTGCTTTGCAACAGAAGCCTTGATCATATGCCACTTAGGCGTGCCACACAGGCAATCTACTCCATGTGACTGATTTCTGTCAATACATAACCTCTGAGCTCGTACGTCTCAGAGAAGGGCGTTAAGCAAGAGAATAAATTCTCCGCCGCCAAACAGATATATATTTAATAGAGATCAATCAACACAGAACAAAATCCAATGTCAGACACACAGTCCATTTACAAGTCCGTTCTGGGTCTGAACGAAACCGGAGGCACCAATTCCTCGCATATCCGTACAATCAACAGTATGTGTGGACGGCTACTACTTCAATTCCTTCATGGTAGCTACTCCAATCACGAGCATCAGTAGCGCCCATCCATCCAATGTGGAGATCGTCGGTCTTCAGTCGTGTTCGACTCTTCGACTTCTCAACGTCGATCGATTATTTGAAATGAGTTAAACTCGGCCTTTTCAAATAACCCACGTATATTTAGATTTCCAAATCAACTATTCACATGGTTGGACTATTCAACATTCACACTTCAGTTATTTAGTTATAATTTTCATGTCAAATACAATCAACCATCACATATCAAGCAAACACAACAAAATTGGTTCATTTCCACTCTATATCGCCTATAGTATTTTATAACGATATATCGCCATTTTTATTTGATTAAAAACGACCATATTTAATTAAACGACGTTTCAGGTCGTGTCGATGCACTGGCGCTGCTTTTCATTAATTTTGTTTTACACATATATGAAAATCTAACCGTTGGATCTTCACAAATTTTACATCATTAGGAAGGTCATTTCAAAACGAATCCAACGGTTTCAGTTTTGGGAAAATCCGACGGTCGGATCTTCCACACTAACCATTTGAAGTTACGATTTCAATTTACGAACTACAGGGTCGTTATTCGATTTAATTTAATTATATATATATATATATATAAATATAATCGTTTCTGGCGCTGTTTTTCTTCAGTTTTGAATTAAACATTCCAGACAATCCAACCGTCGGATCTTCACAAAGTTGGTGCCGTTGGAAAGATATTTCCAAGGCGAACCCAACGGTTGAGGTTTCGGGAAAATCCAATGGTCGGATCTTCCGCACTAGTCGTTTGAAATCACGGTTTCAAAACATGAACTGCACGGCCACGTTTCGTTTTAATTCTACTTATACTTATATATTTATATAAATATAGTTCATTAAAAAATTCCTATATCGTTTCCACTTCAATTATTTCACTAACGCCTTTAAATTTTGGAAAATTTCGCCATAACCTCCTTTGTACGGCAGGGTCTGGGAAAATTCCCAAATAGCCACACGGGCGTCTCATATCAAAAAGAAAAAGAAAAAGCCAAGCGGCTAGCCAACAGGCTCATAAAATCATCACCCAAACAAAGCGGTAAATGTGTACCTATTTGTCGGGCACAAAATTTTATTTCTCTTCTCTAGCCCCTTTTTGCTTTAACCTGTTCAATAGATATGCATGTACATATATACAATTTCTAACATTCATCATTTTCCATTCAATTTCATATTTGATTTGCTTTGGTTTAAAAACACCATTCATTCTAATGTTGCATGCATAGGCTAAAATCATATCATTAGCTAGTTAATGTATATTTCAACTCATGCACGTTTATTTGAACAAGTGGCTATTTTTAACACTTCACATTTCAAAGATGATAATATTGGCGAACTAAAATAGATTTCAACACATGACTATTTTATTTAGTTCCTATGCATGTTAAAAAAATAATATTTCTATCACAAATATTTATTTCAACGTCCGCATATCTTTAGCATATCACACATATGATAAAAATGATATTTTTATCACTTAAAATATTTATTCCACAAATAGATGTTTCAGCACTTCATAGTTTCAATAAAAATGTAATTTTTATCGTTCGATCTTTTTATTCAACACATGAACTTTTCCACTACACACACTTCTCAACAAATGAGCATCTCCACACATGGACATTTTATTTATGTTGTTTATATTAGAAAGATGGGATTTTTATTGTTGAAATTATTTATATAAGGCGAATATTTTTCATACTTCATATGTAATAAAAATGTGATTTTTATTGTTTAAACACTTCGTTCATTCACAAACGAATTCAATTTTCACACCACACTTTTCAACACACAAACATTTCCACACATGGATATAGTTTCAACATATGGCTTTAATTTCAACGCATGAAAATAATTTCAACATATGAAAATAATTCTAACACACAAAGATTATTCAAAATTTCGGCAGCATAACGGCAGGGTAGTTAAAACCGGCACCGTCCCTAGTACGGCTCCTCGCTCTACCTTAAAACCTCGCGGTTTTTTACAATGGGGATTCATGCATCTAATTCGCACGCAGGCGGCATGTTTATTTTTATTTCCACAAATATTTCCAATTCATTTCAATCACCAATGGGTATTTTTCAACCACAACCAAACAATATCAACCACAAACAATTATTCAACCATTCGTATTTTTCATCCAATATTTCACACCAATTCACCACAATAAATATCGTCCATGGTTTGTGGACGAGGGGAGTATATATATATATAATTGCTATATTTCACTTGCATTTCAACACATATATCAATTATTCTATGCATGTAAAATTCATACTTCGCTTATATAGCTTACACTACGCATGTACATGAGGTATACAACACGTATGTAATTTATATTTCGCTTATATAAATTATACACGACATTTTCCATTCAATTTCACGTTAATTTAGATTTCTCACCTTGGTTTTCTGAGCGCTAAAAATCGATACGATGTCAGAAAAATTCGCAGCTTCTTCTACTGGGTAGAGAGCTTCCTTGCGGTCTCGATGTTTCCTGTTTCATCGAATTTCGTCAACACACCAAAAAGATATGATTTTTCAAAGTGTAAAGATCAAAGAAAAACTCACTTTCACGAAGCTTCAAAACTAGGTTTACAGTTTTCGCGAAATCAGTGGCACGTGGGGACGATCGGGGGTGCTGACGTGGAAGAGGGAAGAGAGGGCTTTAAATCGGTGGTGGTTTGGTGGCGTTCGGTGGCGTTCAGGGCGGCGGCGGGAAGTGTTCGACTTCCTGGCGTCGATACGGGCGGAGGAGGCGACGAGGCTGGCGGCGGTGGGGTCGGATTTGAAGAGGAGGAGGAGGCGCGTCGAGGTAGGGGGGTGGCGCAGGCTGGAATCGCCTGAGGCGGCGACGATGGAGGAGAGAAGGTAGGGAGCTCGGGTCGCCGTTGAACGGGGGGGGGGGGTTTCTTTTTTTTTATTTTTAAAATTATGAATGGAAATTTTTGATTGGCCCATAATTTCAATAAATTTTTAAATAGTGTTTTCTCAAACGAACTCCTTTTTAAACCCAACGACTGTCGCCCCTAGCTAAATACCCCCATTACGGACACAATGGGATATGTTTCGTAGGCCAATTCGACTGTTACAGTCAGCTATTTTTCAAATTATAGTATAAAACATTTAATTTTTAACTCTGAACGCACATTTCAATTTGCCAGGGCCACAAACTGATTCGAAAAATTCCAGAAAAATAAATCTAGCTATGTTTTGACGCTACGGTCCCAACAAAACTAGTTTCGTCGAATTCTGAGGTCGTTTGAAAAATGGCCATTTTCTGGTCGATCCAATTTAACAAAAATCGACCAAACACATTTTCTTTTGCCACGCTCACATACTAGCTTCAAAAATTATGAAATTTGAAACCTAGCAATGGTTTGACATCCCGGACCCAACAAAAGTGGTTTCGTCGAATTCCGAGGTCGTATGCAAAATATCAATTTTCCAGGGCTATATATTCTATATACCGACTCTTCTGAAAATTCATTCGGCCATAACTTTTGATTCCCGTTATGAAACTTCGATTTTTCAGATTCGTTAGAAAGGTATTGACTAACAGATTTAAATATTTTTGGTTTTGCTAAAATCCGTTATATTTTCCATCCTGCATAGTCGGTCAAAGTTTGAATTCAAAATTTCAAACTAACTCACTATTCCTAATTCACTATTTTATTGAAATATTCTATTTCAATTGTTCAAATTCCTTTGAAATAATCAATTTAAAAATTTTTAAATTGGCTCGTATTTTCCGGGTTATTACAGAGGTCGTCTAGACGTATGTGTTAATTGACCGAATATACGAGAACCACCCAGGTTTCTCCTGTTCCGTTCAGACCCAGAACGGGCTTGTAAATGGATTGTGTGTCTGACATTGTATTCTTTTCTACTGTAATTGTTGAACGCTACTGATTATATATTTCTGTTTGGTGGTGGAGAATTTATTCTTCACTTAACACCCTTCTCTAAGACGTATGAGCTTAGAGGTTATATATATATTGGTAGATGATCAATAATATGGTAAGGTCTGACAATGTGGCATGCTAAGATGCAAATGATCAAGGTTTTGTTGAAAAGCAGGCCTTGTGGTTGATGATCAAAGCACAGTCTATTTAGGCATAGCTTTGTGTATATCGTGACTTCATGAGCCTCACAACCCGGTAGAGTCTAAAACGGGAGAAGGGAACGCAGGGAGTGCACACGTTTCTTTCTAGCTAGAAGTGGTGTCATGGTATGGAGCCCAGACATTTACTTATGTGGTTGTTGGATTTTTGCGAGGCCTCGGATTTATGCGGTCGCCCTCGACCGTATTGTAGGTTCACTAGAACCGGGGAACGTGTGTTCAGGCATAACTAATCCTACCCATTGCATTATTGGGGGACCGGCCCTGCAGGATCCAAGGGTCGGACAGAGTACCAATCCTGGGGCATTGCTAGAGTGTCTCAAATCGGTAAGGATCTCCTCCCTAGCCTTGACTCTTGATGGAAACCCAATTTTCAATACGTCCCTTGCGGTTTTGATTGTATAACTAGTATGGCGACATAGTAGGATGGGGTACTATGCCGTCTAGGATTGATACATTTACCTTGAAATGTTTTTATAAATATATATATATACACACTATTATACCGTTTTACGTATCAAGCATCTTTTGACCATTATAAGGTAAAACCCTATCCTCCGGCGTGCGTTGCATTGTGTGATGGGACTTGGGTCTTATAATGGTTTCGTTTTTCTAAAAAGCATTGCGTTATTTGACGACTTACTTTATTTTATGCACTGGCAATCCAATGGAGTAAACCCGTTCCACGTCAGCGGCGTGGTCCTGTGATTAGCCTTATTATTAGATAGGTTAGTTAAGATTTCTCATACCAGTCCCATGACTGACCTGTAGTTTGTTTCACTGGCAAACTCGGGTGCCCATATTTTCCACATGGGCAGTCGAGTAGCTTGTTTTGCAGATATCATATTTACAGGATCCTGGTCTACAGCTGAAGCAATATTCGAAAGGCTCTGTATCCGTGTATTCCTTTCGGTTGTATATTTGTATTATTTTTCCGCTGCTATCTAAATGTAATTTAAATCTCTGATATTGTATTTCCAAAATATATATTATTCATTCATACTCTGGAATATTCTTGTACTCTGATGTAATAGTTGTAATCGGCAATAAAATGTTCTTATGTTCTGTGTTCTGATGTGTGTTGTTCTCAAACAATCTATGCTTTCCTTCACTGGGAAGTTTGGGTCGTTTCATTTGGTATCAGAGCTTTGGTTTACAGAGCTCGAGGACAAGACACATTAGAAAACGAACAGAAGGATTCATCAGAGACTGGATTAGTAATATCCAATAAGAATGACTCGTTAGAGATGGGATCAGAAGTATCCTAGAATGAGTCCAAAGAGTATTATTTTCTTAAAATAAATAAATAAATAAATAAAACAAATTTAGCTTTGGAATTTTTAACTCAATAGACGTATTTGAGTATATTATATTTTATTGTGGACAATCGAGTATATAGAGATTTTAATATACGTCTGATCAACGTGTATTGGAAGTCTCGAATATACTGGATTGATATAGAATCACACTCTAGTCGCCCGGAGATGATTCTGATGATTGATGCATCATCATCAGAATCTATGTTCGAGTTTCGAAAGTGGGATTTCTATATATTTCCACTGACTGGTGTGAGAACCAACACTTAGTTAGGAAACACTGCTATGATTTGCGCTGAAAATATGATTTTTGGACTATATATATAAATTATATATATTTGAAAAGTTAATTACCTAATTGATTGCTGGTTGTGATGTTTGATTATTAGTTTATCTAATAAAATTATTGGAAAACAATAAAACAATGGAAATTAATTGGTTAATTTATCGACTTTAGCTCATTTCCTTTTCGAGGACGAAAAGATTTTAAGTGGGGGCGATTGTAACAACCCGCAAATTCTGAACCAATTTAAAAATTTTATTTTAGAAAATTTTATTGAATTGTGGTAATATAAAATAATTTATTTTAATAATAATAGTTAAAAATTTATTTTAATCGAAGTTGAGACGAATAAATTTAAATTTAAAAATAAAGGGAGTTCAAAATAGCGCGGTAGTTTGAAAATTTAATTTTAAACTTTGACTGACTATACAGGATTCAAAATAAATCAGAATTGAGTGAAACCAAAAATATTTAAATCTGTTTAATCATATCTTTCTAACGAATCTGAAAAATCGAAATTTCGTTTCAAAAATCAAAAGTTATGGCCAGTTCAATATTTAGAAAAGTCGCTGCAGAATTTATATATATATAATATATATGGCCCAAAGGGCTAATTTTCACATACGAAGGAATTTGGACTTGAAACCACTTCCATTGAGTCCGGAATGATGTTTCTGCATTTAAAAAGTATAAAAATTTACATATTTCGAGTTTCGAAAATTATTTGTTTAAAAATGTATTTTTAATATTTAATTAATAACCCTTGAAAATAGCCATTTTTCAAACGACCTCCGTTTTCGACGAAACTACTTTTGTTGGATCCGGAATGTCATTTTATTGCTAAGTTTAATTTTTCAGAATTTTCCGATTTAATTTGTGAGCACAGTACAAGAAAATGTGTTTTGTTAATTTCAGTTAAATTTAAACGACTTAAAAAGGGCCATTTTTCAAACAGTCTCAGAATTCAACGAAATTAGTCTCATTAGAACCGTATCGTCAAAACAAAGCTAAAAATAATTTTTCTGGATTTTTCTGAGGTAGTATGTGGCCCCGGTAATTTAAAATGTACGTTTGAATTTAATAATTAATGATTTATAATTAAATTTAAAGAAAAACATATGGTAACATCCGAATTGGGTTACGAAACATGTTCCAATGTGTCCGGGACGGGGGTTATTAGCTAGGGGCGACACTCGTTGGGTTTGATTTGGAGGTTGTAGGAACATACAGATAAAATTGGAAAAATAAATAAATTAAAACCCTATAAATACACGTATTTCGTTCTGTATACCCTAGCCCTAAATCGAAATACAGCAGCCGCCGTATATTATTTTAAATGGTCACCGAACTCTGAAATTAAACCATCAAAATCTCCTAAATAGATTCGAATTAGGAGGTGATTTCAAAGCCAAGTTCAAGAGATTTTCAAGAGCATGAAATTGGTACGGCATTGATGAATTTCTGTTGAGTGATTAAGCCAAAATCGTGGCCGACAGGGGATGAAGTCGGAGCGGTTTCTGGTGCTGAAGGGGGGTTCGAACTTGGTGGCTCTCTGGGGGATGGACGGCGACTCGACGGTGGATGGCGTGGCGTGCTCAGATCTGGATCCGGGGCTCTGTAGTGCGTGAGTGATGCAACCCTAGGTTGCGATGAAGCTTCAGACAAGAGTGGGAAGAAGATGGCCTTAATCCTGATTAGTGTAATCAAGGTTATTAAGGAAAATAATTATTAAATTAATTATCTAATATGTCGTTAAACTTATAAAGCTAATAACTCTTTCATACGGACACAAAATCAGTCGAAACAAAATGCGTTGAATTCGCAGCGACGATATCTACCACATGGAACCAACCAAAACCAAAATAGAGCAGATCAGGAAATTCAGGCAAATCCAAATTTACAACCAATGTGAGATATCTATTTAAATTTAATTATTTATTTTATTGTATAATATATATATATATTCATTCCATATGAAATTTATGCTGTTGTTTCAATGTTGATTGTGTATGAATGTCTGTTAGGAATTATATGTATACAACAAAATCATATATTGCTACATAGATATAGAATATTTTATATTCATGAATGTCACAAAATTTGAAGTGAAAAATAAAAACAATAATTTTTTTTTATTTTCATGTTTTGATTCAAATAAAAGATTAAAATAAATTATCATTTTGTGTAAAAACATGATTAGTAATAAGAGGTGTCTTTTATGTTTTAAAACATAATTAGATTAGGAAAGAAGAAAAAATATATTTATACATTTTGCATTTAAAATGTTGTATGGTAAATAAAAAAATATATCAACTTTTGCATTGAAAATGTCTAAGGTAATTAAAAACTACATTTTTGCATTGAAAATGTTTATTGAAATTATATTGGACAAAATTAACATTTTTGTTAATTAGATGATAATGGGGTTTTAACATTTTGTTAATCAGATTAGGTTGGACAAAATCAATATTGTGGTAATAAGGACATGTTTTAAAATGAAAATTTTTGTCAAAAGATTGATTAGTGAAGAACATATCAAGTTTTGTCAAATTTGTTTAACTAGAAGTAAAAATAACAATTTTGTCAAATATGATTAGAGGAATTAAAAATATCATTTTTGTCAAAACTTGATTTTTGAAATGGAAGTAACATTTTTTTTAAAAACAAGAACATTAAAATATAATATATTCTTTTGTTTGCATTCACAAATGCAAATATTCATTGCTAATAAAATTTACTCTTTTATTTGCATTCACCAATGCAAATATATATATTGAAATTGAGATTTATTCTTATATTTGCATACACCAATGCAAATATATTAAAATTTATTCTTTTATTTGTATTAACAAGTGCAAATATATTTTGAAAATAAAATTTATTCTTTTATTTGCATTCATTAATGCAAACATACATTGAAAATAAAATTTATTCTTTTATTTGCCTTTATCAATGCAAATATGCTTTGAAATAAAATTTATTCTTTTATTTGCATTTACCAATGCAAATATACATTAAAAATAAAACTTGTCCTTTTATTTGTATTTACAGTTACAAACATATATTAAAAATAGAATTTGTTCTTTTATTTGCATTTCACAATGCAAATATAACATCAAAAATAAAAGTTATATTTATTTATTTGCTTTCCTTGTTGCAAATAAGACATTGAATTAAAGTTTACATTTTTGGTTTGCAACTCTAAAGGCAAACAGAACATCAAAATGAAAGTTGCATTTTTGATTTGCATTTTGATATGAATAAAATTTTGTTTTAAAAGTTGCATTTTTATTTGCATCTTTCAATGTGAATAAAACATGAATTCAATCTTTCATTTTACTTTTAAATTAAGAATTACCTTTTTATTCACAATTTTAGATGTAAACAAATATTACATCTTTATTTTGTGTTTTAGTTAGAAATAGAAATATACATTTTTGCTTGGAAATTTGGTTGCAAACAAAACATTAAATAAAAGATTATATTTTATTTTATTTGCACATTTAGATGCAAATAAACATGGTAGTTATAATATTATATTTTTATTTGCATAATTAGAGGCAAATAAACACCATAGTAAAAAGAAGCATTTTGTTTACAACTTTAGATGTAAACAAAATATTAAAATTAAAAGTCATCTTTTTATTTGCAATCCTTGTTTCAAATGAAACTAAAAATAGAAAGTTACTATTTTTATTTACCTTCCTCGGTGTAAATAAAATATGAAATAAAAGGATATATTTTTATTTCTTATTACAAATGAAATGTGAAATCAAAAGATACATCTTTATTTGCATTCTTTATTGTAAATAAAACATGAAACCAGAGTATATTTTATCTACATTTTAGATGTTATGAAAATAATAAATTAAAGAATTACATTCTTAATGTAATATAAATATTACATTTTATTTAATATAAAAGAATATCATTTTGTTTATGTAATATAAAAAGATTACATTTCATTTTAAGTGAATTAACATTAGAATTCACTTTTTGATACAAATGAATAAGTAGGAAGATTCATTGTTTTGATAAATGATATCATTATTATACATCAAATAATTCACCTTTTATGTTACCGAAATGTTACACTTCCATTTACAAGTTGCCTGACTTGTTTATGTGATTGGGTCGATAATTTTCACACATCGCCCAAGTGCACAAATAATTTATTATTTGTTTGACGGGATGAAACCCTACACGGGTGTTGGGATGAAAATTGACATACACTAATCCCAATATTTAATTGTATGTCTATCGATAGATCGACAGGCTGCGATGATCGTTATCACTTCATTTTAATGCTCACACAGTTTTATACTGCACTCTGGATGTGGATGGATGTTTGATAATCATTTGTTTTCCTTGATATATACATTCAATGTATGAAATCCATATAACTAAAGTTATATGGTGACTGGTTGAGTCGCATTCCAATAAAGAATATCTTTTTATATAAAGAATATCTTTTTAAATAAAGGATATCTTTTTAAATAAAGAATATTAGAATAAAGAATATTATAGTACAAATACCCTTTAAAATAAAGGATACTGTTTTATAAAGAATATTTCATATAATGAATATTTTAAAGAATACTTAACAAAAGATGAAAAGATGATTTCTATGTCTGTTCTTGGACGGACAAAAGATAAAAGATATTCCTTTTGTAATAAACTTGTTATTAACTAGAATGAAATTATTAAATTAAGATTTAATAGAATTTTCCATTTGAAAAATATTTATTTGGAATTACTTAAATATATTGATTTTGTGAACTGTGTTTCTTAAACGACATTTGTTCTTTAACTCAAATTAACATTTAAAGGTGATTTAGAATTAATAAATCTTTTTGTTAAGATTTAAAGAGAAATTTTCTAAGTCTAGTTTTCCAATATATATATTTAATTGGAATTGAGTGGGAATCGGATTCGATAATATTCGAGATAGTTTTCTGCAAAGGAAGGCTAATACTATGTATGGAATTTAAAAGGATTTGCCGTCATTCCATTAATAGCATTGGTCTGATACAGAAATTTATATCGATTATATATTGACTTGATTTCTGTGAAAATTCCATAATTAATGGAATATGATTTTGGGTTTATCGTGAACAATGTTTTTAAATAACATTGATTCTTTAACCTGACTAAAGACAAGGGTTAATTCCTTAAATTGGAATAATCATTTAATAATGATTTTGATATTAAAACCCAATTGGAGTTTTAATGAATCTTTAAAAATGAAGATTAAAGAATACTTTAAAGGAATTTATCTTTGATAAAATTAATGGGAACCTTTCCCTAATAATATGAATATTCTATTTAAAAGAATATTCTGAATTGGAATGAGGCGTTGGATGTTTTATAGCACTTGATTTTTAATTATAAAATACGCTAGTTATTCGGAAAGACCGGGTTTAACCCATTCCGAATAATCATTACGACGATGAAGAGTCGAAGATGAAGACGGTGTTGAAGACCGGCGGTTTTCACATCGATGGATGTATTGCTACTGAGGTCTTCGATAGGAGTAGCTACCCTGAAGGGACTTCTGTGGAGGTCGTCTAGACGTATGTGTTAATTGACCGAATATACGAGAACCACCCAGGTTTCTCCTGTTCCGTTCAGACCAGAACGGGCTTGTAAATGGATTGTGTGTCTGACATTGTATTCTTTTCTACTGTAATTGTTGAACGCTACTGATTATATATTTCTGTTTGGTGGTGGAGAATTTATTCTTCACTTAACACCCTTCTCTAAGACGTATGAGCTTAGAGGTTATATATATATTGGTAGATGATCAATAATATGGTAAGGTCTGACAATGTGGCATGCTAAGATGCAAATGATCAAGGTTTTGTTGAAAAGCAGGCCTTGTGGTTGACGATCAAAGCACAGTCTATTTAGGCATAGCTTTGTGTATATCGTGACTTCACGAGCCTCACAACCCGGTAGAGTCTAAAACGGGAGAAGGGAACGCAGGGAGTGCACACGTTTCTTTCTAGCTAGAAGTGGTGTCATGGTATGGAGCCCAGACATTTACTTATGTGGTTGTTGGATTTTTGCGAGGCCTCGGATTTATGCGGTCGCCCTCGACCGTATTGTAGGTTCACTAGAACCGGGGAACGTGTGTTCAGGCATAACTAATCCTACCCATTGCACTATTGGGGGACCGGCCCTGCAGGATCCAAGGGTTGGACAGAGTACCAATCCTGGGGCATTGCTAGAGTGTCTCAAATCGGTAAGGATCTCCTCCCTAGCCTTGACTCTTGATGGAAACCCAATTTTCAATACGTCCCTTGCGGTTTTGATTGTATAACTAGTATGGCGACATAGTAGGATGGGGTACTATGCCGTCTAGGATTGATACATTTACCTTGAAATGTTTTTATAAATATATATATACACACTATTATACCGTTTTTACGTATCAAGCATCTTTTGACCATTATAAGGTAAAACCCTATCCTCCGGCGTGCGTTGCATTGTGTGATGGGACTTGGGTCTTATAATGGTTTCATTTTTCTAAAAAGCATTGCGTTATTTGACGATTTACTTTATTTTATGCACTGGCAATCCAATGGAGTAAACCCGTTCCGCGTTAGCGCCGTGGTCCTGTGATTAGCCTTATTATTAGATAGGTTAGTTAAGATTTCTCATACCAGTCCCATGACTGACCTGTAGTTTGTTTCACTGGCAAACTCGGGTGCCCATATTTTCCACACGGGCAGTCGAGTAGCTTGTTTTGCAGATATCATATTTACAGGATCCTGGTCTACAGCTGAAGCAATATTCGGAAAGCTCTGTATCCGTGTATTCCTTTCGGTTGTATATTTGTATTATTTTTCCGCTGCTATCTAAATGTAATTTAAATCTCTGATATTGTATTTCCAAAATATATATTATTCATTCATACTCTGGAATATTCTTGTACTCTGATGTAATTGTTGTAATCGGCAATAAAATGTTCTTATGTTCTGTGTTCTGATGTGTGTTGTTCTCAAACAATCTATGCTTTCCTTCACTGGGAAGTTTGGGTCGTTTCATTACCACTATCGGGTAATGCCAAAACTGGAGCTGAGGTAAGGGCTCTTTTGAGCTTTTGAAAAGCAAGCTCACACTCCAAGTCCCATGCAAAGACTAAGTTCTTCTTCGTCAACTTAGTAAGAGGGGCCGAAATCTTAGCGAAGTCCTTGATGAACTTCCTATAGTAGCCCGCCAGACCGAGAAAGCTTCTTACTTCGGTTGCATTCCTCGTAGTTTTCCAGTCTTGAACCACAACCACTTTCGCGGGATCCATCGCTATGCCTTGCTTAGAAACTATATGTCCAAGAAACCGAACTTCCCTTCTCCAAAAATGACATTTGGAGAACTTGGCTTTCAACTGATGCGCCCTAAGCGTATCCATCACTTCCTTGAGATGCCTAGCATGCTCTTCCTCATCCTTTGAGAAGATAAGAATATCATCCACGAAGACAACAACAAACTTGTTGAGGAACTCCCTGAACACCCTACTCATCAAGTCTACGAAGTAGGCGGGTGCATTAGTCAATCCGAATGGCATGACAAGCCATTCAAAGAATCCATCTAGAGTCCTAAACGCAGTTTTATCAATGCTATCCTCAGCTACTCTAAGCTGATGGAATCCGGTGGCTAGATCGAGCTGAGAGAAAACAGAAGCACCAACCAGCTGATCAAAGAGATCATCAATCCTCGGTAAAGGGTGCCTATTCTTCTTTGTCAGTTTGTTCAACTCTCGATAATCAACACATAGGCGAAGCGAACCATCCGCCTTAGTAGCGAATACCACTGGAGCACCCCATTCAGAAATGCTTCGCCTAATAAAATTCTTCTCAAGCAACTCCTTGATTTGCTTACTGAGCTCCCTTCTTTCACGTGGGGCCATGTGCCTAACGGGCAATGATACTGGCTTGGCATTATCGACTAGATAAATGCGGAAATCTATCTCTCGTTTAGGGGGTAACCCCTTAACTTCTTCAAAGACATCAGGATAGTCTCGGACCACCCTTACAGGTTGCAGATCATCGATGGACGAGTCAAGAGATTCAAGATAACATAGCATGACGGGACCTCTAGGGTTACAAGAAATTTCTAGGGTATTGCCGAGGCGAGTCATGAGCCTCACCACCCTATGTTCACAATCGAGAATGGCTCCATAACTGGACAACCAATCCATGCCCAAGATCAACCCGTATCCCGTGAACCCGAGACATAAGCATTACACGTGAATTCTACGGTCAAGATAGAAATCTTCAAATCCACACAAATCATAGATAGGTGGGCGGAACCCCCAATTGGATTTGAGACACAAACGGGATCCTCAACTAGACTAGTACTTAGGTGCAAACTTTCAACAATGTCGAAAGAAATAAAACTATGCGATGCGCCAGAATCAAATAAGGTGCGAACAGGATAATCAGAAATATAAACAAGACTTTCTACAGAAATACTACCTCGGTCCTGAGCTGGAGCAGTGTTGAGAGCATGCACTTGCCCTCCAGAAGGTCCTGCACGCTGATTCTGCCCTTGCTTCTTGGGGCAATCCTTGCTAAAATGTCCGGTCTCTCCACAATGAAAGCATTCGCCCAACTTCCTCTTCTTCTTCCTACAGTCTTTAGTTATGTGCCCAACAATCCCACAGTAGTTGCATTTTCTTGGGTCCTTTGCCTTGGCCTTGTTGCCCTTGTTGTTCTTGTTGTTCTGATTGCTCTGATTTCCTCCCCACTTGGAGTCTGTCTTCTTGGCTTGAGTCTCATTAGGCTTGACTTCTTTCTTGCCATTCTTATCGTCTCCTTGAAGCAATGCCATGTCCACTAGGCCTTCAAAAGTGGCCCCCATGGGTATATGAGATAGGGCTAAACCTTGTAATGGCTCGTTCAACCCTCGTGCAAAGCGTAAAGCCTTCTTCTGGGGAGTATTAACCATGTCCAAACCGAATCGGGCGAGCTTGTTAAACTCATTCACATACTCCCTCATTGTCATGTCCCCTTGCTTCAAAGATATAAACTTCTCCAATTGCAGATTTGCCTCAGCTGATGATAGAAACTTAAGCCCAAACCTCGTCCTAAAGTCGGCCCAAGTCTCTATAGGCCTCGTAGCATTGGTGACCTCCCACCAATAAGCAGCTTCTTCTTTTAATAACCATGCTGCCAATAAAACCTTTCTATGATCTTGCACATCAAAAATGGCGAAGAGATCTTCAGTTTCTTTCAACCAATTTCTTGCCTCCACAAAAGTCTCCGTCCCAATAAAGTTCTTGCCACCCATCGCCTTAAAGTCTTTGCAAATCTTAGCGAAATCTGCTTGCGGATTCTGAGGAGGAGGAGGAGGAGGAACCTCAGCTATATTGGGAGTATTTGCTGGGCCCACATCGTTGGCCCTAGCTTCCAAGTACCTTCGGAACCATCCGGGAATGGTCACTCCCTCGGGAAGGTTAAGATCGGCCATACTGAAAAAGAAAAAGATAGATTCAGAACGAAGAAACGAAGGATAGTGCTAATGGATTTTGGGGAATAGCCTTTTAAAATAACTAGACTTTTCTTAGAAAATACTTAATTGGTTTTGAAAATAGTTTTTCAAAATGTAAGTTTTAAAAACACTTTTGCTCAAATCTTGTAAACCTTATGCTCTGATACCAAATGTAACACCCCACCTCCGCCAGGGTAACTCTTGCAAGCACACTAGCTTTGGAGGGGCGTTAAACAAGGTAAACATGCATGCAGATATCACAAGACAGAACATATAAGTAAAACAGAGTAGTAAAGCAGCGGATAAAACTAGCATTTCAAAACCATAGTTAAGTTACAACAAAGTACTTGGTCATTATTTTCCAACAAACAAAGTCTAGAGAAAAGCATAAACTGAAAAACTGAAATACATAAAGCACTATCCCCAAAGTGAAGTGATAAACCATAGCTAGCTCAATGTCCAAAACAGTACATGAGCAAATCCAGTAAGCAAGCTATAAAGATCCAAGCTAAGCTTCAATGTTCCCACCCTGAGGACCTGAGGGGGGGGGGGGGAACGGAAGAAAAGAGGCGAAAGAAAACAAGTCAGTCAAAAAGACTCGTAAGCCCTAACTACTATCAGTTCGTGAACTAGTAAAGTTAACTGGCATGAGAAGCTGAGATGAACATAAGGATAACAACATACTGGCATGATGATTAACTAACAAGATAGATAAAGGTGTCATTGCATAATCAAGGTTAAGTTTTGCACCATGGGTGTACTAGCATTCTAACATGTCAAGTAAAAACAAGAATTGATCCCTTGGCCCAAGCTTGGCCCAACATCATGAGGTGACCTAAATCAAGGTCCAACTACACGGTCTAGTTGATCGGCTCCCTATAAGCCTAACTCGTCAAGTGTCGGTGTCATACGACCTAAACATGAAATGTAGTTAAACTGCGCTAGGTCCACCCTAGGGTGTATCAAGTCCTAGGGTGTCAACCTCGGACACAAATCAAGCATGCACAGTCTAGATCTACTGGTACCCGTGCCTGATTTTCCAACTCCGGACTATGTGCACGACCATAGTCCGCCTGGACCCACACCGGCGTACCTACTCAGCCGTCGTTTTGGTCGCTTATATGTCAGCCCAGTAATCGTGCCCCACCCTAGCCTAGTCCCTAGGGTCTTATGATACTATCAAGAGGGTTACTGCTGAAAAGGACCACGCAACTAGGGTTTCTTAACGGGTTAAATGTGGTTAACCCGATCCAAACATGGATTAAATTGGTTAAGTGTACCCAAGGTTCATGACTTAACCCCGATTAACCCATCAAGCCCAAATTGGTTAAGTATTAAGTGGACCATGACTTAACCCTAATCAGGAGGCATTAATTAACTTAATGTGCTTTAACCTCTCACATTAGACCTTGTTGTGGTTACTAGTTAAGCCGGGCTGGTTCGGGTAGCTTTACACCTCAACTTGGTCTAACCTCGGGTTCGAGCACAACATGACCAACTTCTCACATTGGGTCCTATTGTTTGTAGCCACTAGTTAAGCCAGGCGGGTCCGGGTAGATTTATGCTACAAACTCAACCCAACCTCGAGTTGGCCACACTCATATTTTCTAAGTGTCATGTCCATTATGTTTCCAAAACATAATTACAAGTTAACATATCACGTCATGTTATAAAAACCATGTTTATGTCATAATGTTACCCAACCCCAACGTAATCCCATCGTTTACATAATCGCAACAACGCATAAAGGATAAAATAGGGAACTTGGCATAATCATGACAAAAAGGTGTTGAAGCCACAAGTTTAACATGGTGACATATGAAATGTACATATGTTCATATACTTGCATATTGCATTATTAGGCTTCAAAAGTATGCATAAAACCAAACTTAGCATATAAGTGATACATGGTGATAAACGACATGTAGAAGTTGCTAGAAGTTCGCATTTAGCCTCACATGCAAGTTATCATAAGGGATATGATAACTTCCATGTTGCCAAAATGCAACCTTTAATATAAAGCTTGAAGCTTTAAGCTCACAAACTCAAGTTTAACTTGCATAACATGATAACATGTGTATAAAGATCAACCCAAACTTGCATAACATAGCAACATGTGTCATACATAATGATTAAACCAACTTGCATAACATAATGATCAACCAAACTTGCATATCATAATGATCAACCCAAACTTGCATCATTCATTTAACTTTATAGTTCAAAAAGAAAGTAGAAAAGGGCTTACAATGCTATGAAGACACAAATGAATATTTATTATAAAGATTGAGACGAAGCCCTTATGCAATCACCACAAAAACCCAAATATGAAAGCTCCAAATGAAAAACCCTTGAGCCAAATCAATAAAAACCCTTGCTTTGTAATAGAAATGTTGCAACTTGACTTGAATGCAAACTAAGAACACTCATACAAGCTTGAAACTACTTGTATGAACTCAAAATCTCTCATATAAATAAACTTAGAAATTTTAGCATGAGAGTGGAGGCCATGAGAGGAACAAATTTGGCATAGTTTAGTTGTAGAGTTGAATAATGATGATTTAGGCTAGGCTTAGGGGTCCTTTTATAGAAGATTAGGATAGTATTAGCCATAGGATTAACCCTAGATCCAATCGGAGCCATCAAATCACGTCACAAGCCTCCAAAACAGGTCCAAACAGCCAAAATAGGTGCACCAGGCCGACCTGGCCGACCAGGGAGGTCGACCCCCAGGTCGACTCTAGTGTCGACCTGGTTGGAGGGGAGGTCGACCCTAGTGTCGACCCCCCTATCGACCTGTCTGGGCGGGAGTTTTCCCGCCCAGTCTGTTTTGGCTGAATTTGAATTCTAAATTCAAATTTGAACTGTTTTTGAACTTGTAATTTTCTGAAAACTTTGACGGGCCATAACTTGGTCATACGGACTCCGGTTTTCGAAAACTCGGACTCTATTTCGCGTATTTTTCCGAGACGAACGCAATGGCACAGCCCGTTTCCCTTGATTCAGATTTTACAGTTTAATTCTGCCTTGATTTATGTTATAACATGTTATTCAAAAATACGGGTTGTTACAACTAAGCTTTCATAAGTTGCTCCCGTGGATACATGAGTCATAGCAAGGCTGTGTAGAGGCTCATTCAGACCTTTGACGAAGCGAAGGGCCTTCTTGTGTTGGGTGTTTACTAAATCAAGCCCAAATCTGGCCAGCTGATTAAACTGATTGACGTACTCTCTGATCGTCATACTCCCTTGCTTTAAGAGTTAGGAACTTCTCCATCTGCAGACTTCTCTCAGCTTGGGAGAGGAATTTCATCTCAAACCTTGTCCTAAAGTCTTCCCATGTTTCCACTGGCCTCTCTGCATGCGTAACTTCCCACCAATAGGAAGCTTCATCCTTGAGCAACCACACTGCTAGCTGTATCTTCTGCCTGTCATCAACTTCGAAGATAACGAATAAATCTTCAGTCTCTTTCAGCTAGTTCCTTGTTACCACAAATGATTCAGTTCCATAAAAGTCCTTTCCTCCCATAGCCTTGAAGTTTCTACATGTCTTAGCGAAAGTGTTTCCACGAGGAGGAGGAGGAGGGGGAGGAGGAACTGCTGCCATCGTAGGAGGAGGAATGTCTGCTTGGCCCGTACCATTGGCCCCACCCGCTAGGTACCTTCGGAACCAGCCGGGTACAGGTACTCCTTCTAGAAGGTTAAGGTCTCCAGACATGTTAAAACAAAAGGAAAGGTTCAAAACAAAGGATAGATAGATAGTGCATATGGCTTTTGGGCGATTATGCCTTTTAAAATATCAAAACTTTTCTTGAAAATGCTTCTTTAAACTTCTTTCTGAAAATAGTTTCAAATTTTTTTATCTAGTCTGGTAAATCTATGCTCTGATACCAAGTGAAACACCCCACCCTCCATTAAGGTCACTCACAAGGGACTGCCTTAACTTTGGTGGAGGTTTGTAAGTAAAAGTCACAGATAAAACACAAGACAGATATAAACACACACACACACACACACACACATATATATAAGCAGCGGAAAACATCAGACTTTTATTTCATAAAATACTTGTTCATACAATACATTTCCATAATTGTCTCATAACAACTTCCAAAACATTACAACTTCATTTATGTCTTGGTTTTTAAATAAAGAAGCATAAAACGTGATTAAAACTGCATAAATCCCCATAGAGTGTGACCAACAGCCATAGCCAAGGAAAGAGACTCCAAACCGTACATCAACTATCTTGAAGCTTTTAAAGAATCTGACTAGGCTGAGTTATTTCCTCCCTGTGCCCCCAGTGCCTTGTTTGTCTGCTCCGAAGTGTGTGCAAGCCCACACTCCGTTAGAACCCACACTGTTGCACCCACCGCCGTCACTTTGACCGCTTACAATCATCCCAGTAATCATGCCCCACCCTGCCTAGTTTCAGGGTACCATGATACCTAATTGGGTTACTGCTGAAATGGGTCCCCGTTACTAGGGTTTTCTAGTCAAACATGCTAAGTGGTTAAGTGGCTGTATTTACCTAACCCCACCCATCAATTTCATTAAAATGTTGAATTGGTTAAGTGTTTTAGTTAACTTAACCCTACCATCTGTCCTTAGCCTTTTAAAGCACCGACCACTCACATTAGACAGATATTGTTACGGTTACTGGATGTGCCGGTCGGTTCCGGGCAGATTTACACCGTAACTCAGTCTAACCTCGGGTCCTTATTGGGCTCAATGCTTAACAACCCATATTGGACAGGTATTATTGTGACTACTGGACAGCCGGGCGGGTCCGGGCAGATTTACATCACAACTCAATCCAACCTCGTGTTAAGCATATTCGTATTTTCTAAATTTACATATTTGTCTTTATTTCTGAATATATGTAAGTTTATCAACAATTAAATGTTATGGCCCACATTCCAAGTTTAACATTTTTGGTATAAGAATTTATACCATTTAAATGCCACCAATTTTGGCATGTGACAAACATGCCATTTTTATATATTTTATGTCAAGTTTTACTAATATTCCCAACGTTACCCCATTTACACATTAGGCTAACAATCTTAGCCTAATTTTCGCTTGCATAGTCTTAACATATAATATTAGGCTAAAACTTAGCCTAATTTAGCGCGCACAAATAGGCATAAGGGAGTTCATAAACACAAACATAACATAGGTGTAAACTTGGCATTTTTGGCATAGTAAATATGAACATCATAGGTGTGAACTTGCAAAATAGCCAATATGAATGTCATAGATGTGAACTTGCAAAATAGTCAATATACATATATATGAATTTGCAACATAGCCTAAATCAATTTACATATATTGTGAATTTGCATTGAAATAAGGGTCTAACCAAATAGGTGTCACATGAATTAGCATATGATTTAGAAAACATAAGTCTAAACTTGTTTTTGGATCTAGGCATAACATCGAACATCACTAGCACATGACAAGAATATGACATTTTCATAAATATGTATAACTTTATGACTAGGGTGTGAACTAGATCTAATCGCATATCTAATTACAACATGAAACATGTACTAAAGTGGATCTTGACATAGATCAAATTAGAAACTTGTAAGTTTTGTATAAACATAAGGGCATGTATATGAACATAACCATTTAGGCATAAAGATTTCTAGCATAAAGTATATACATGAGGTTCTAATCACAAACGACCTATAAAATTACATAAACATGAACTATACAACTTGCTTGTGATGTTATTGTCATTCTAAAAGTACAATAGGATCAATCTTAATTATACCACAAACATTCGAATTTCATTCGCAACACAATCATTTCAATACATATATGAATTAACATCATCGTTACATAGTAGCACAATTCCACTTCCAATTTACATCGAATCAAGTCTTTGTTTTATTCTCATCGGAAAAATCACTATACTACAACGATCGACGAACTTGTATACTGGATTCTGAATTCTGGATTTGAAATGCTTTCCTTTAGGTAGACTATCGTTGTTTTGATTCGTGTTTTGCTTTAGTATTGGCTTGTCTCTAGGCTTTCTAACTGACGGCCACTCCTAGTTTCTTTCCAACAGCATGAAGGCTTTAGTATTATATTATTTTGTGAATTTAGGGTTAGACTTGAGTTGTATTTATAGAATTTCAATCTAGTTAGAGCCGTCAATGAAGCTAGAGTGAATCCAGACCATCCATCTCAAGACAAGCCAATCAGAAAGTGACAAGTAAGCCCTAGTGACTCAGCTAAGCCTCAGAATTCGACCAGACCCTGACCAGGCCAGCCAGGGCCTGACCAACAACAGGTCTTTCTGGCCTAGGCGCACTTGGCAGGTGCGCCAGTGCTAAAATTGTACTGGAGGACTTCCCAAGTGCGCCGGTTCAATTTTGTTCTGGCGCACTTCCCAAGTGCACCAGTGCATTCTGACCCATTTCTGGTTTTTCTGCCCAACTTCGTTCGTCCATATCTTCTTCATACGGTATCCGTTTTACGCAAACTTGGACTCTATCTCAAGCGTAATTTCGAGACGAACGCAATGGCGTAACCCATTTCCCTTGATTTCATCATTTAGAATTAATTATACTTTAATTTGTTAAGTTACAGTTAACGAAAAATTCGGGGTGTTACATCCTACTTCAAGTTTAAGGCAGACATACTATATTATATACAGCGCAGTATACTCAGGACCATATATGAGGAACAACCACTTAAATATATAGAACGTTTACCATAAATTATATATCATTCGTTTTCAAATCTTACCAGATTAAAAGATATAAAGCACATTGTTTGTTAAGATACACTTATCATTGGGCCAACCGGCCAAATATTATTATTTTCTTTAGAATGTTCTCGTATAAAAATAAGTTCACAAACAAAGAAAGTAAACGATGCTTTGGTGACCTTCTCTTAACTAACGTTATTGGCTTTCTATATATGTTTATTAGTATTTTGTACAATTATTCCTACTAATTCCGTGTGTAGTTAGGTGTGAATGTCTTTTAACATGTGCATTCCAATCAAGGTTGTTAAACTTGGCACTCTTATATCTTATATCATAATATATTTCCATTGCTATAAAACACATTGAAAAGAAAGTATTAGTTAAAATTACAAGCGTCATTGTTTAGGTATATGTTTAACAATTGAATTCTACTTTCTGTTCAAAGCGTATATCCTTGTTTAACCAAAAATAAATCAAAGCATGTATCACGTACGTATGTAGCATAATGAATATTAGTTTTACGACGTATATCCTTCATCTGATTGTTAGTTTAGTTCGAAAATGATTTGTGGAAAATTTAATATCTTAGTATTATATATTTGCATCATATAACTTGGAAGTTGGAATGCGATATCCGCTGCATTAAAGCAATAACCGAATGGCTTAAAAATTCATAATTTTCCTTCTTTAATGGCTATTTAATGTTAATGTCTCCATCCTCAAATCCATCTTCACATGTATCCGGTGCATCGATGACCGAAATCAACAATATATTAGCATCGTCATATCTTCCACTTTAATAGCTTTAATTTACTGGAACTCTTCAAGTTAGTAACCACACTAGAGTATAGTTCCAAACACGTCTCTAAGCTTGATTTCAAGTAGGGGTGTTTTGCATGTTCTTTGTCTTTGAGGCTTCTGCTGATCCTTTTTTTATAACAGAGGCATTGGTTCTTGATATCTTTATTGCAATAACTCCAAGGCCTTTTAGATTTGTATTGTGAGCTTTTGGAATGGAGTTGAAGGAATCAATGCATAGAGTGAGGTTTACTTTAGGGTCAGTTGACGCAATATAACTATTAATATATTTTATTTTATGCAAGACATGCTACATTGACTGTCAAAATTTTATTTTATTGCTACAGCTTTGGCATTCATGCATGTAGCTCGCACATGCATTAGATTCATAAACAATTTGGATGACCATGCATGTAGCTCGCACGCGATTTTTAACTAGGTGTGAACTTGATTTTTAATCTCCTTTTTGGTGCTTGCTAATTGTTGATTTGTGAGATAAATAGAAAACCATATATATAATGGAAAATACTAACTCCTACTGTACCAACTAATATTGTGAATGTCGTATTGAAAATCACGCAAGCATGTATAATGTTGCATTACGATTCCTTTCACTGTGCCCATAACAGTTGCAATTTAGGCACCGGTACACACTCATTACAGTTACAATTTAGGCAACAATAGGTACTCATATGAAGGTTGACAGTATTCACTAGGTAGATACTGAATGCAAGTGCAAAAAAATGAACGGAAAATACATTACCCTTTTTTGCATTATTGTCTGATGTACCAATATCCATAAAAAAGACCCAGCTTGATGTATTGTTTTTTGTGCCTATGGCGGCGCAAGTAAGCACTAGTAATTATCAAATCCATAATTTTGCACCTTCAAAACCGATGCTAGACTATATTACTTAATTGAGATCTTAAAATATGCTCTTCTGAAAAGGAAAAAAAGCGATCTCAAGAACTTATGCAGTTGACATCAGTTAACAAACCATTTAATAAACCATGCATCCAAATACCATGTGAATTATGAGAACACAAAAATGACAAAACAAAAGACACCAGACAGGTGGAAATAGAACAAACCATATATCGTGGAACGTACCAAATACCATCCACTCAACAGTTCTTAGCAAATTAATGGTATTAAAATATTTTCTCAATTTTGCAAATAGGAGCTCAAGAAGATTGAAAGTAGACTGAACAAATCTTGCATTGATATGATAAAACCCTTTGTAATGGCGGTGTAACACCCCGTATTTCTGTTAATACCAAAGTTCACAAATTAAAGAATAACTAATCTCAGATGTGAGAATTAAGGGAAAGGGTTGCGCCATTGTGTTCGTCTCGGAATTCTGATTGAGATATAGTCCGAGTTTGCATGAATTGGACCTCGTATGAAGAAGTTATGGCCATCGGAAGTTTCAGAAAATTCAAAACAGATTTCAAAATTCAAATTTTCAGAGTCAGATGGGCTAGGCGGGAAGTTTCCCGCCAGGGCCAGGTCGAACATACAGTCGACCTGGCGGTCCACCTACCCTGACCAGGTCGACCAACCCCCCCCCCCCCGAGCAGATTTGTTTGGTGACCTGTTTATGACTGTGTGCTAACTCATTAGGGTTTCTGATCTGCTTCGATTGGCTGGGATTAATTCTAGGTTAATCGGACGGCTTAAATTAATCCTAAACTCTATAAAAAGGCTTGTAGACTCAAACCCTAAAATCAAATTAAAATTAGATTCATGGCCTCTATGCCATCACCTAGCAACCTAGAATAGCCGTCACCAATTAGAGAGGAAGAAAGCTAATCAAATTCAATTCTATTCAACTCTAACAACGAATCTACTACAAAGGAAAACTAATTCAACTTCAGAACTCAGATTTCAGAACTCAAGACCTTCTTTGAGTTGTGAGTTCGATTTCTTTAATAAAATAATTAACAGTTTAATTGGATTGAGTTATGATGCGGATTATATGGTTATGTTGTGAATTATTGACCGCATGTTATGATTCTATATTGTAAAATTGTGATGTTATCATTTATGTTGTAAAATCTACGATGTTATCATTTATGTTGTAAATTCTATGATGCTATCATCTATGTTGTGATGTTGTGATGTTATCATCTGTGTTGTAATTCTATGATGGGCTTATGTATAATCATGTTTCATATGCTAGTTTGGTTATGTTGATTCATATGATAAATCGTATGTATGTATGCAAGTTAGGATGTTAATTGAGGCATGGATCATATGCAAGTTAGTGAGATTTTATATATAACCTTACATGTTTCATGACATCTATTTTAGACCTAAAGTTAGGCTATGACATGTGTGAGTTATATGCTAAATTCTACATGCTAATTTACATGTTTAGATGTAAGTTTACACCATCATTATATTGCATAAATCACATATGCAAATATATATATATATATATATATATATATATATTTGGAATGGGAATCATGCCTATGCAAGTTTACCCCTTATGGTTAGATCCATGACATACATGGTTTATGCAAGTTTGTGGTTATTACCTATGCAAGTTTACACCTTTAGATTTAGATCTATGACATATGTTGTTTTATGCAAGTTGTGACTTTGGCCTATGCAAGTTTTTATGTAGAACCTCATTCACACATACAAGTTCACCCCTTATGTTTAGATCTAGTTTTATCTATCTGTATGTTGTGATGTTTTCTCTTTATTCCATAAGTTAGACTATTCGAGTCTAATGTATATTTTAGGTTAAACGAACGAACATACAACGTGGGGTAATGGGATAATATTAAAAGATATAATATTGAAAATTGGCATAAATGCCTTAAATGGCATAAAATAAATTTGCGATGAAAATTGGAATGATTTTGCGTACCATAAATAGATGGACATAATTGAGTCAATTATGGCCATAGTTAAATTTGAAACTGATTTATAATTGGAATAGGGAAATTAATTCATAGTGGGGAATAATTAATTTTGTGTAATTAATCGTCTAAGCCACGAGGTTAGGCTCTTTTGTGGTGTAAGACTGCCCGGACCCGCCCAGCAAATCCAGCTGCCACAAATGTTAGTCTATGTGGGAGGTCTTAGGCATAAATTAAATGCGTAATAGTTGTAAAGACACGAGGTTAGGCTCGTTTGTGGTGTAAGACTGCCCGGACCTGCCCGGCAAATCCAGCTTCCACAAATGCCAGTCTAATGTGGGAGGTCTTTATAAGATTACGGTCTTAATGAATTAAGAAACACTTAACCAGGTAAACATGTAGTGGGACATGTGGGGTTTAAGTGGGTGCCTTGGGTGGCATGTGGAATTTAGTGGGTGCCTTGGGTGGCATTTGAAATACGATTAGAAACACTTAACCAAAATTGAAACACGTAAGTGAACATGACTAAGAAGAGGGTTAAGTGGGATGTACTAGAGGGGACCAAGCTAAGGTGGATAGCTTGTGTCAAGTAATGGAGGCCCGTTTCAACCAGTAACCCATACGTATCTTTGTGGGCTCGACCCAAGTCGAGGACGGGAAACACATACTGGGCTTGACTGTAAGAGGCCAAAACGGGTTAGCGGTGGCAACACAAGTCCAACGGGTTCATGTGCGTGTGTGGGCCCGGGCTGGTAGTTTAGACATTGTTGCATTGTGTAGGTATAAGCCGTGCATTGTTGGTGGTATCGGGTTGCCACTTTGGGGAGTGATACACCCCACTGTGGGGCCAGCATGGGTATCTATGAGTTAGGGAGCCAATCGCATGGGGGTAGTGGTACACCTAGTGGAGATAGGGGCAGGCGACACCTATGAAGGCAACTAGGGGTGCACAAAACTACCATTATCATTATTAAAGTCTTGTAGGCGGGATCAACCTTAGGGTAACTAGTGGTGGTGAAGTATAGTAATTATCTTATAGTGGTTTAGGTGCGCCTTTAACGTTATCTTTGTTCATCTTATTTCCTTGTTTACTCTGCCATACTCAATTGTTCATAGTCATTTCCTTATTTTCCAACTTATGCCTTAGCCTAGTTATTTTGGTAATTATATTGTTAAAGTTATTGCACTCGCCAGACTTCATGTCTGACTCCCTTTGTTTCCTCCCCTTTTCTTCCTTTTCCCCCTCAGGTGCTCAGGGTGGAACTAGCACCAGTGGAGCTTGATTTTGGACAGCTGTATCTCTTGCTTTTAGAAGTTGCTTGGATCGCTGAAGTAAAAGTTCAGCCTATCTTATTTATGGCTATTTTTTGTTGGGGTTATGTCTTTCAATTTTTGTACTTTGATTTAGTCAAGATGGATATTATGTACTTTGACTCTGGTATTTGATGATGTAATCGAACTTATTTGTTTACCGCTGTAATGAATAAAGCTTTAAAATTTTAAGTACTGTTTATATCTATCTTGTTGTTAAGTTTCTGTTCTATACTCAGTCAAAACGCTCCATAGAAGTTAATGCATTCCCTTTGTGAGTGATATTAATGGACGTGGGGTGTTACACGTGATATCAGAGCTGAAGGTTACCAGAACAGATATGAAATTTGAAAAACTGTTTTCCAAAAACACTTTTATAAAGAAGTACCTTCAAAAGCATGTTTTAAGGAAAGTATTTTCAAGAGAAAGGCTTATTTTAGATAGCATAACCCCAAGAGGCATATATCTTTCCTTCGGCTCTTTTGTATTGAATCTTTCCTTTTTCATTTCAGCATGTCTGGAATTCCCGAGATACCCAAGGGGATACCGATACCAGGATGGTTTAGGAGGTATTTGGAGACTAGGGCTACCACTGCAGGTCCAGCAAATGCTCCTCCTCCTCCTCCTCGTGTCGATACTTTTGCTAAGATATGTAAGGACTTTCGAGCAATGTGTGGAAAACCGTTTCACAGGACGGAGACATTCGTTGAAGCTCGAAACTGGCTAAAGGAGGTGGAAGAATTGTTTGGGATCTTTGAAGTGGAAGATGGAAGAAAGGTCCAGTTAGCTGCCTGGCTAATGAAGGATGAGGCCACGTTTTGGTGGGAGGTCACTAATGGAGAACATCTAGTCGATACATGGCCAGATTTTAGGCGGAGGTTTGAGGCGAAGTTTCTCTCATGGTCTGAAGAGAATCTATACATGGAAAGGTTTCTAGCATTGAGGCAGGGGAATCTATCGATGAAAGAATACGTCAAAAAATTCAATCAGTTGGCGAGATTTGGCTTCGAATTGGTGAATACACCAGAAAAGAAGGCCCTGGGATTTGTTAAGGGTTTGAACGAGCCACTTCATGGGTTAGCTATGACCCACAACCCCATGGGGGCTACTTTTGAGAGACTAGTTGACATGGCGCTTATGCATGAAGAGGAGAAGGGCGCCAACGCTAATAAGGCACCCGAAAAGAAAGGGGATCAAAAGAAGCCGCAATAGCAACAAGAGAACAAGAAAGGTGGTAAATGCAACAATGGTAAGGGAAAGAAAAGATGCTTTAACTGTGGCACACCAGGCCATCTAAGCAAAGATTGTAGGAAGAAAAAGAAGACTGGCTGTCACCACTGTGGTGAAGCAGGATATCTGATTAAGGACTGCCCAAGGAAATGGCAGAGGGCAGGATCTACATCGGGAGGACAGGTGCAGGCTCTTATGGCCCCAGGGCAGGCAAGGGGGCAAGTTCAGGCTCTCGTGGTCCCGCCGCTGCAAGAACGAGGTAGAGCAATTTCCATTGAAAGTTTAGTTTTTCTATTTGATCATCATGTCCGTACTTTATTCGATTATGGTGCATCACATTCGTTTATTTCTACATCATTAGTTGAAACACTGCACCTAGATACTAGTCTAGTTGCAGATCCCTTAGTTGTCTCAAATCCTATTAGTGGTTCGACTCATCTTTCTATGATTTGTCGGGATTTGAGAGTGTTTATCTTAGGTGTTGGGTTTGAATGCAATGCCTTTGTTTTTGGCTTCATGGGCTACGGCTTGATTCTAGGTATGGATTGGCTAACTAGATACGGGGCCATCCTAGATTATGAAAGAAGGGTAGTTAGATTGTTGACTCGTTGTGGAAAGACCCTTGATATTTCTTGTGACCCTAGAGGTCCAGTAATGCTTAGCTACCAAGAATTCCTTGACACATCCGATGATGATTTACATTTTATTCGTATAGTCCGTGAATATGTTGCTGTCTTCGATGAGGTGAGGGGTTTAGCCCCAAAACGTGAGATAGACTTTCGAATATATCTAGTAGATAATGCAAAGCCAGTTGCATTGCCAATGCGCCACATGGCTCCAAGAGAGAGAAGAGAACTCAGTAATCAAGTGAAAGAATTGCTTGAGAAGGGGTTCATAAGACGTAGTATATCGGAGTGGGGTGCTCCAATAGTATATGCCACAAAGGCGGATGGGTCGCTTAGACTTTGTGCGGACTATAGAGAACTTAATAAGCTTACTAAGAAAATTAGGCACCCACTGCCGAGGATTGATGATCTCTTCGATTAGTTAGTTGGCGCCTCAGTGTTTTCGCAGTTAGACTTAGCCACTGGTTTCCATTAGTTGAGAGTGGCTGAGGATAGCATAGACAAGACTGCCTTTAGGACTCCGGACGGTTTCTTCGAGTGGCTTGTGATGCCCTTCGGTTTGACAAACGTCCCCGCATACTTTGTTGACTTGATGAGTAGGGTGTTTAGGGAGTACCTTAATAAATTCGTGGTAGTCTTTGTGGATGACATCTTGATCTTTTCTAAAAGCGAGGAAGAGCATTCCCTACATCTTAAGGAAGTGTTGGAGACCCTTCGAGCGCATAGCCTTAAAGCTAAATTTTCTAAATGTCACTTTTGGAGGAAGGAAGTGCGATTCTTAGGGCATGTGGTTTCGAAAGAAGGGATAGCTGTGGATCCCGCAAAGGTAGTGGCCATCCAAGATTGGAAGGTCTCTAAAAATGCTACCGAGGTGAGGAGTTTCTTAGGGTTGGCTGGCTACTATAGGGAGTTTATAAAAGACTTCTCAAAAATATCAGCCCCATTAACACGCTTGACGAATAAGAACTTAGTTTTCACGTGGGACGTAGATTGTGATGATGCGTTCCAACGTTTAAAGAGAGCTTTGACCACAGCCCTAGTCTTAGTGTTGCCAAATGGGAGTAAGCCATTTACCATTTATACCGATGCTTGTGGGACAGGACTAGGCGCAGTCTTAATGCAAGAGGGAAGGGTAATAGCCTATGGAGGAAGGAAGTTGAGAGTGCATGAGAGAAATTACCCTACACATGACCTAGAGTTGGCTGCCATTGTTTTTGCGCTTAAGTCTTGGCGCCATTATCTTCTTGGCAAGAAATTCGAGTTGTTCACTGACAACAAATCACTAAAATATTTGTTCTCTCAGAAGGATTTGAACTTAAGGCAGCAAAGGTGGACGGAGTTCTTAGCGTCCTACGGTTTCGAGATAGCATATACCCCTGGCAAGGGTAACGTGGTGGCAGATGCCTTAAGTAGGAAAAGGTTATCCTTGAGTCTGTTGTTTGTTGAGCGGCGAAGCTTAGAGTTCATCTCTACGTTTGACTTTAGACCTTCTATTGATTTTGTACCCGGTTTGCTAGCACCCTTAGAGGTGAGACCTACGCTTTTGGGATGGATTGGTAAGGCACAGCGAGATGACCCACAGTTGGTTGAGTTAGTAGAGAAGCTCAGAAGAGGGGAGTCATCGAGCCATCTTCGTAGGTATACCCTAGATGATAAGGGTTGGTTACGTAGTGACGGTAGACTTTGTGTACCACGGGACGAGAATTTGAGGAAGACCATTCTTGATGATGCACATCGTTCGAAGATGACCATCCATCCCGGCGGGGACAAGATGTACATGGACATGAGACGAGTTTACTTTTGGGCCGGCATGAAGAGGGACGTGGCTAAGTTTGTCGCTAGATGCTTGGTGTGCCAACAAGTAAAAGCAGAGCAAAAGAAGCCCGGTGGGTTACTTCACCCATTGGAGGTCCCACAATTGAAGCGGGAAAGTGTCTCGATGGACTTTATTGATGGGTTACCGAGGTCGAGGAAGGGTAATACGGGGATTTGGGTCGTGGTAGACAGACTTACTAAGAGCGCCCATTTCATTACCGTGAAGAGTAAGAGGACTTCTCCATGGTTTGCCCCCATATACATTCGAGAGATAGTTCGTTTGCACGGTGTTCCTTCTAGCATAGTGAGCGACCGCAATCCTATCTTCACTAGCGAGTTTTGGAAGAGCTTGCAAGAGGCGGTAGGGATCAGTTATGTTTGAGCACCGCATATCATCCTCAGACGGGCGGCTAGACCGAGAGGGTGAATCGTATTCTAGAGGGCCTATTGAGGTTGTTTGTCTTAGACTTCGGAGGTACATGGGAGGAACATCTTCCGTTGGTGGAGTTCGCATATAATAATAGCTTTCAGTCTAGTATTGGCATGGCACCATTCGAGGCTCTTTATGGACGGCCGTGTCGTTCGCCTACATGTTGATGGGAGTCTACATATAAGATCTTGCTTGGGCCCGATATGATTAGAGAGACTTTGGAAAAGATCGATTTGATTCGAAGAAGGATGAAGACGGCGCAAGATAGGCAGAAATCTTATGCGGACAAGTGGAGGACAGATCTTGAGTTCGATATTGGGGACATGGTCTTTGTGAAGGTGTCTCCATTACGGAATGTGGTTCACTTTGGGTCCGTTGGGAAGTTAACACCAAGGTTCGTAGCCATTTCCTATTAAGGAGAAGATTGGACAAATGGCGTATAGAGTGGAGTTGCCCAAGAGACTTAGTGGTGTACACGATGTATTCCATGTATCACATTTGAGGAAGTGCTTGCTTGAGACCGCGGAAGTGGTGGAGGCGAGCTTGCTTAGAGAGGTGGATATCGTGCATGATGCGATGATTCGACGAGCTCCTACGTGCATTCTTGGGTTGGAGATTAAGAAGTTGAGGAATCAAGAGGTCAGGCTAGTCAAAGTGCAATGGGGAGATGATGAGAGCAACGCTACTTGGGAGACAGAAGAGAAGATGTGTTCATTGTACCCTTTTCTTTTCGAGGGTATGTCCCATAATTTCTCCGTTATCACTTAGCTTGTACTTGTTTTATCTTTAGTATGTCCTCTCGCTAGTATCTTTGACCTTTTAAGATAGGGTAGTCCTATGGATGAAACATGTGTTTGAGACATGTTAAGTATGATGGATGCATGTGGATGCAAGTGTTTGCTAGTGGTTGCTCGTGGATACATATACACACACTTTAGGCACTAGATCGGCTCAGTCACTTCATATTGCATATTGCATATAAATGTGTGTACATATTTAAGTTAATGGATGTATAATGGTTGTGCTGTCATATGGATGTTGCATTTTGGTGAATGGTTGTGCACACATGTAGAAATAATATATATCGATAGGATTCTTTCGCATACATAATGGACGCATGGCACAATCATGGTTTGCATTAAGGAGGTCAACTGAATCAGTAGACCGCCTGATTTTGCATTAGATAAAGAACATATACACACACTTCTTGCATACGTTCATTGTGACGACCCCAAATCCCGTTCTGACGGAGACAAGGGTAATCTTTGGAATATAACACATAAACAGATAATAGCAGAACAGAATTAAATAAATACACCAGATGATGAACAAAACAATATACAGGATAAAAGAAATCATCAGAGTTACACAGTATACAGGATCTTACTTAGTACAAATACAGTTCAGCTCCTATTGTACATATTTTGTTTGTTTTCCGCTGTAGACATTTATGTGTACCTGAACTGTTGTAACACCCCACCTCCACTAGGGTCACTCACAAAGGGAATGCACTAGGTTTGGTGAAGCATTATCGAGGTAAACATACACAGAAATATTACAAGACAGAACATATATAAAACAGCGGAAGTAAAACAAATTTCATTTACCTTATAAAACAAGGTCTAAAACCTTTTACATCAGAATACATCAAAACCTGTCTTGCAATAATAAAGAAGCATAGAACCTTTTCATGAATTATTCTCCAAGTGAAATAGTAAAGTAGCCATAGCCAAGAAAAGTCCAAGCCATACAAGATGACCTTCAACAGAATAAGTCCGAACTAACAACAGCATTTCCTCCCTGAAACCTGGGGGGGAAACGGAAGACAAAGAGGCGAAGGAAAATGGGGTCAGTCATAAAGACTGGTAAGTCCTATCTACTTCCAGCATAAAAACAGGTAAAGGTAACATGACATGCATAAACTGAAAGTAAACATAAGGAAGACAACAAGACAGATAAGCTAAACCAAGATAACTGGATGAACTACTGTAGCAAGGTATACTAAAGTATCATGATAAACTACGGTGTCAAGAATCAAGGTATCACATCGTCAGGTTTCTATCAAGTATACTATCACAAGGTATCTGTCATGTATAACATCCCACGGTATCTATCATGTATAACATCCCAAGGTATTTGTCACGTATGTTCGCTCTGCACCTCTCGTACTAGTATCCCTATACGCGTCATGTGTTAACTATGAATGTCCCTTGCCCAATGTCATGTAATGGTCCATGTCAACCTAATATATAGCATATGTAGGTTTCCCAACTCGTATGTTTCTTCCCACAAATAAGTTCAGTCCTTTGCCGTAGGCAGTACGGGCTTTCCCATGTCAATCTATACCACCTCAACGTAGTACCATTTTATCCTTGATGTTGTTTGGACTGCTACCCTTGATCTGGTTATGTTTTCTTACCATGAACTATCGCGTGTTCACTTAGGATTTATGCCACCTAGGACCACTAGTGATTATGCTACCTAATGAACGTTTCTGTGTCTCGGTTTGGGTTCAAGCCACCTAGGGCCACTAGGGATTATGCCACCCGTCAACCGCGCCCCTTTATCCCGCGTAAGTATCGTGAATCATTTTCCATATCTAGACGCACATGTTCCTCAATGTGCCATCCGAGTTCCGTGCCAGGGCAAATCAAGAAATACGGAACTCGGTCGGGAGCTTTAAGTCGACTGCTGATGCAGATTTCAAGGTCTGTTTTTGTGTCCGTGGCTATGGTCCTACGTGACCCCTCCCTCAACTACTGAAAGGCAACCCAAGAAAAATCATGCATGAGAACCACATCCCGGCCCCACTATAGCCCCACTTTCCTATGGGCCAACCTCACCCATGACTTGATAGCAAGAACATGGTCTGTTGGGAGTTCTCTGCCTTTCCGCTCGTGCACGATTGACTAAAGATGGTAGGTAGTCGACGACGTGCTATCCAAGGCAAAAATCAAGTATCGTCGACTCCACGCTAATCCATCCCCGTCTTTAGGTCGCTCGCATAGCAACCAGGGCATACTCTTGGCTCTTCTACCGCAGACCTTAACCTCTGTGAGGCCGGGTTTCATGGACCATCTGCCACCTCACAGAGGGATACCAAGAGTACCCTCACGTCCCCCGAAGCTACCGCTTCGTCACCCAGTTCGTTGGAGCTTTTTATCCAAGTCAGATAAGTTGCTCCTCCTCGTATACTAAGCGATGATCTACCGTATCAGGTTACTCATCTAATTATGAACTAGTCCCATGTTCTTGGCTAAGAATTATTACTTAGTTGTCCTTAACTAAGGTTTACCACTTAGCTTCTTTTCCCGTTATCCTTGTTAATCCCGGCTTTCCACCTAGTCCCCTGAACTAGGGTTTTGTCTAATGGGTTAAGTATTTCCATTTACGTTCATGACTTAACCTGCCTACGAATCATGTCAAGATTTGGCTAAGTATTCAAGTTCAAGACCTAGCCCTACAAGTTGGTTAAGTATACCAAGAAGCTCATGACTTAACCCTATTCAATCCTCAAGTCAAATTGGTTAAGTATTTGTTTATCTTAACCCTATCAGATTATCGTTTTAGATTGGTTAAGCATAGATTTTCTTGACCTCATCGGATTATCGAGTCGGATTGGTTAAGTATAGGTTAACTTAACCCCATCCACTAATCGTATTAGAATGGTTAAGTATATTTAAACGGTCTTGTGACTTACCCCTATCAAGTTCTCATATTAGATTGGTTAAGTATGGTTGCTTAACCTCATCCAATCATCATGTATAATTGATTAAGTATAAGTTACTTAACCTCGTTAAATTATCATGTTAAGTTGGTTAAATATTGGTTACTTAACCACATTGAATTACCAAGTTTAGATTGGTTAAGTGTTTAACTCAACCCCATCGAATTACCGTGTTTAGATTAGTTAAGTGTAGGTTACTCAACCCCATCCAATTACCGTGTTTAGACTAGTTAAGTGTAGGTTACTTAACTCCATTTAATTACCGTGTTTAGATTAGTTAAGTGTAGGTTACTTAACCCCATCTAATTACCAAGTCAGATTAGTTAAGTGTAAATTACTTAACCGCATCCCCTAATCGTCTTGTATGGTTAAGTGTCATTAAGAAATCAAGCCCGGTCCCACTTAACCTACCCATTCGTGTCATATCGGTTAAGTGTCATTAGTCAAATTTACTTAACCTTACCATGTGGCATTAATTTAATTAATGCACTCTCAACCACTCACATTAGACCTTGTTGTGGTTACTAGTTAAGCCGGGCGGGTCCGGGTAGTTTTACACCACAACCTAGTCTAACCTCGGGTCTTAAGCGCGACATGACCAACTTCTCACATTGGATCCTATTGTTTGTAGCCACTAGTTAAGCCGGGCGGGTCCGGGTAGATTTATGCTACAAACTCAACCCAACCTCGAGTTGGCCACTTTCATGTTTGGTCTAGTGTCTTATTACACTTACAACCCACCCATGTCTAGTTCAAGTTCCATGTTTTCCCACGTGTCATGACCATATTTAAATTTATCATGAATGTCATGTTCTCATGTAAACCCCATGTCAAGTTTTTCATGTCATACCCACGTTTTTTTCCTAAGCTACCCAAACGTATTTCTAACCCAAGAGGAAGCGAGTCACATAGTGGGGTATTATGCCAACATATTGGCCACAAACATGCATAATATCATAAGGGAATTTAGCCACAAGCATGCATAGTTTCATAAGGGAATTTGGCCACAAACATGCATGATACATAAGGGGTTTGGGTTCATTTACATGCATAAGCCCCAAAGTCAAGTCTTTGCCAATGTTTTCACAAGTCAAGTGGTTCCCAAAGGTTCATGCTAACAATCCACGGATAAAGATTCAAACTTGTAAGATATACTAGGTTAAACATAACATAAGTGGCATGATTTAGTCACTAAGCATAGCCCAAAGTCATAGGTTCAAGCAAAAGATACATGACAAGGTTCATATAGGCTAACATACTTATGTTTCATCACATTTTATCCCATGTCACATTAGAACCACCGTTAGAATCTACAAGTAGCTAGAACTTACATAGCGAGGCTTAGGAAAGGATCATGCATCATCTTGACGAAGAAAGGTGGCTCCTTTGTCGAAGAATCGTCATGGAATTTGTGTAGCAACGTTGATCCCTCCTCAATTTGGTGTAGAAAGCTTGCACCTTTTGATTTGAACCCGATTTGAATGCATAGTCTCTAGGAATTGGAGATGGAGGCCATGATCACTTGGCATTTGGACAGCACTTCGTGGCATGAGTGATTTGTGAGGGTTTAGGGTAGGCTTAGGGGTCTTTTTATAGAGATTAGCAGTAGTTTAGGCCGTAGGATAAACCCTAGGATAGATCTGAATCGTCAAAATCCGTCATAAGCCTCCAAAACCGAGCCAACATGACAAGCAGGTGCACCAGGTCGGGGTTCTACAAGGGGGGTCGACCCCCTGGGGAGGGGTCGACCCTGGGGTCGACACCCATGTCGACCCCCCGGGGAGGGGTCGACACCCATGTCGACATGGGTGTCAACCCTGAGTGTCTGGCGGGAATTTTTCCCGCCTCTCGTTTTGGGCTGAATTTCAAATCTGTTTTCGGATTTGAATTTTCGTGAAACTTCGTTGGGCCTTAACTGGGTCATACGGACTCCGATCTACGAAATTTCGGACTCTATTTCGCGTATTTTTCCGAGACGAACGCAATGGCGCAACCCGTTTATCCTGATTCAGATTTTATAATTTAATTCTGCCTTGATTCTTGTCTTAACACGTTGTTTAAAATTCGGGTTGTTACATTCTCCCCTCCTTTAAGGATTTCGTCCCCGAAATCTCCAAGTTAGGAAGAACGTATCCTACCATCCATCATCCATCTACTCAAAACATCATCCACAAGTAATCATTGTCCTTAAAAGATTTCTAATGCTTTATGAACACATGCAAGAAAGTGTGTGTATATGTTCCTTAGCTAATGCTAATGATCAGGCCTGAATGATCTTCTAATGCAAAATATGTTTAGTGCCATGAATCCAACATGTATGCAAATAGTCCTAGTCATATAAACACTATATGTGTGCACAACCATTCATTCATATGCAACATCCACATGATAACACATTCAATTTCATCCATAAACAGGTATAAATACTCGTGCATATGCAATATGAAATGTGAGTGTGTCGATCTAGTATCTAATGTGTATTCGCGCATCCACGAGCAACCACTTGCAACCATGTCAATCATAACATGTTTCAAATACATGTTTACATCCATAGAGTTCTATCTAAGGTTCCCACGATAGGATTGAGGAGATAAACAAGGTAAACTCCCTACGAGGTTTGCAACAGAAACAGGACCGAGAGGATATTCACCAAAAGATGACATGCGAGCAATCTCTACAGGAAAAACCAGGGATCAAGGATACACTCTTTAAAAAGAGGTACGATGCGCGTGTCTAGCCTTACATCTTCTAAGTCGCGTTTCCTTGAGCTTAATTCCTCGGTGCCTTGACCATCTTTTTAACCCCATGATTTCGTAGCTCCTTGATTCCTATATCCAAGATATGAATTAGAACTCATTTCATTGTCGCCTCTTATTCCACTTTCACTTATCCTTTCCCTAGTATACTTGGCTCAACCATATCCACTTACTCATGCAAGCTCTCCAAAATTCACTAGGGAATTCTGGATCTCGTTTGCCGATGCCAATCCATGTTGCCAAGAGTACTTACTAGGGTGATTCACCTAACTCATGCATAAGCGAAACGAACCATCCGCCTTAGCGGCGAATTCTATTCGAACGGATTACCAACAACTGCATCCCGAGATTCTAGGTAACTAACCATGACAGAACCCAAAAGGTTACACGAGACTTCGAGGGTATCACCAAGGTGAGTCGAGAGTCTAATTACCCTCTCCCCAAAAACGAGAATGGCACCCCTTATTGGGTGACCACTTTATCCCTAGAATCCATCCGTAGCCAAGACATGTCATCCTCAAATCCAAACAAGTCATGAAGAAATGGACCAACTCTCCAACCAGATTTTTGGGACAAAAACTGGGATCCTCTACCATGCTAGTACTAAGGTGCAGAGACTCAACTATCCAAGCAGACTTAAATGATACGATGATCAAGACAAAGTCTGGACGGGATGATAGAAAAGAACGACTAAACCTTTACCAGAAACTGTACCATCTCTTTTAGGTACCCTAGAAATGGGAGCGTACAATCGCCCTCTCCGATGATCTTGTCCTTGTCCTCCTTGATGGACTAAGCCATACCAACAAGTTGCCTATCCTTAAGCTCGCGTCCTTTATCCTTACTCTTATTATCCTTCCTTGTACCACGGCAACAGGTCTCTCGAGAACCACCTCCATCGTACGGAAAACACCTACGTGGCTAGACAAAGATTAGTCACAGTTAGAACTACTGTGACTACAGATGGAGGAAAGAAAGGAAAAGAGATTCAATCAAGGAATCAAAGGATAGTGCTAATGGCTTTTGGGGAATAGCCTTTAAAAACTTTTCTTGAAAAATGCTTCTTTGTAAACGGTTTTTCAAATAGTCAGAAGGTTTTAAAAACTTTTGCCCAGTCTGGTAACCTTCTGCTCTGATACCAAATGTAACACCCCACCTCCGCTAGGGTCACTCACAAAGGGAATGCACTAGGTTTGGTGAAGCATTATCGAGGTAAACATACACAGAAATATTACAAGACAGAACACATATAAAACAGCGGAAGTAAAACAAATTTCATTTACCTTATAAAACAAGGTCTAAAACCTTTTACATCAGAATACATCAAAACCTGTCTTGCAATAATAAAGAAGCATAAAACCTTTTCATGAATTATTCCCCAAGTGAAATAGTAAAGTAGCCATAGCCAAGAAAAGTCCAATCCATACAAGATGACCTTCAACAGAAGAAGTCCGAACTAACAACAGCATTTCCTCCCTGAAACCTGGGGGGAAACGGAAGACAAAGAGGCGAAGGAAAACGGGGTCAGTCATAAAGACTGGTAAGTCCTATCTACTTCCAACATAAAAACAGGTAAAGGTAACATGACATGCATAAACTGAAAGTAAACATAAGGATGACAACAAGATAGATAAGCTAAACCAAGATAACTGGATGAACTACTGTAGCAAGGTATACTAAAGTATCATGATAAACTACGGTGTCAAGAATCAAGGTATCACATCGTCAGGTTTCTATCAAGTATACTATCACAAGGTATCTGTCATGTATAACATCCCACGGTATCTATCATGTATAACATCCCAAGGTATTTGTCACGTATGTTCGCTCTGCACCTCTCGTACTAGTATCCCTACACGCGTCATGTGTTAACTATGAATGTCCCTTGCCCAATGTCATGTAATGGTCCATGTCAACCTAATATATAGCATATGTAGGTTTCCCAACTCGTATGTTTCTTCCCACGTATAAGTTCAGTCCTTTGCCGTAGGCCGTACGGGCTTTCCCATGTTAGTCTATACCGCCTCAACGTAGTACCATTTTATCCTTGATGTTGTTTGGACTGCTACCCTTGATCTGGTTATGTTTTCTTACCATGAACTATCGCGTGTTCACTTAGGATTTATGCCACCTAGGACCACTAGGGATTATGCTACCTAATGAACGTTTCCGTGTCTCGGTTTGGGTTCAAGCCACCTAGGGCCACTAGGGATTATGCCACCCGTCAACCGCGCCCCTTTATCCCGCGTAAGTATCGTGAATCATTTTCCATGTCTAGACGCACATGTTCCTCAATGTGCCATCCGAGTTCCGTGCCAGGGCAAATCAAGAAATACGGAACTCGGTCGGGAGCTTTAAGTCATCTGCTGATGCAGATATCAAGGTCTGTTTTTGTGTCCAAGGCTATGGTCCCACGTGACCCCTCGCTCAACTACTGAAAGGCAACCCAAGAAAAATCATGCATGAGAACCACATCCCGGCCCCACTATAGCCCCCACTTTCCTATGGGCTAACCTCACCCATGACTCGGTAGCAAGAACATGGTCTGTTGGGAGTTCTCTACCTTTCTGCTCGTGCACGATTGACTAAAGATGGTAGGTAGTCGACGACGTGCTATCCAGGGCAAAAATCAAGTATCGTCGACTCCACGCTAATCCATCCCCGTCTTTAGGTCGCTCGCATAGCAACCAGGGCATACTCTTGGCTCTTCTACCGCAGACCTTAACCTCTATGAGGCCGGGTTTCATGGACCATCTGCCACCTCACAGAGGGATACCAAGAGTACCCCCACGTCCCCCGAAGCTACCGCTTCGTCACCCAGTTCGTTGGAGCTTTTTATCCAAGTCAGATAAGTTGCTCCTCCTCGTATACTAAGCGATGATCTACCGTATCAGGTTACTCATCTAATTATGAACTAGTCCCATGTCCTTGGCTAAGAATTATTACTTAGTTGTCCTTAATTAAGGTTTACCACTTAGCTTCTTTTCCCGTTATCCTTGTTAATCCCGGCTTTCCACCTAGTCCCCTGAACTAGGGTTTTGTCTAATGGGTTAAGTATTTCCATTTACGTTCATGACTTAACCTGCCTACGAATCATGTCAAGATTTGGCTAAGTATTCAAGTTCAAGACCTAGCCCTACAAGTTGGTTAAGTATACCAAGAAGCTCATGACTTAACCCTATTCAATCCTCAAGTCAAATTGGTTAAGTATTTGTTTATCTTAACCCTATCAGATTATCGTTTTAGATTGGTTAAGCATAGATTATCTTGACCTCATCGGATTATCGAGTCGGATTGGTTAAGTATAGGTTAACTTAACCCCATCCACTAATCGTATTAGAATGGTTAAGTATATTTAAACGGTCTTGTGACTTACCCCTATCAAGTTCTCATATTAGATTGGTTAAGTATGGTTGCTTAACCTCATCCAATCATCATGTATAATTGATTAAGTATAAGTTACTTAATCTCGTTAAATTATCATGTTAAGTTGGTTAAATATTGGTTACTTAACCACATTGAATTACCAAATTTAGATTGGTTAAGTGTTTAACTTAACCCCATCGAATTACCGTGTTTAGATTAGTTAAGTGTAGGTTACTTAACCCCATCTAATTACCGTGTTTAGACTAGTTAAGTGTAGGTTACTTAACTCCATTTAATTACCGTGTTTAGATTAGTTAAGTGTAGGTTACTTAACCCCATCTAATTACCAAGTCAGATTAGTTAAGTGTAAATTACTTAACCGCATCCCCTAATCGTCTTGTATGGTTAAGTGTCATTAAGAAATCAAGCCCGGTCCCACTTAACCTACCCGTTCGTGTCATATCGGTTAAGTGTCATTAGTCAAATTTACTTAACCTTATCATGTGGCATTAATTTAATTAATGCACTCTCAACCACTCACATTAGACCTTGTTGTGGTTACTAGTTAAGCCGGGCGGGTCCGGGTAGTTTTACACCACAACCTAGTCTAACCTCGGGTCTTAAGCGCGACATGACCAACTTCTCACATTGGATCCTATTGTTTGTAGCCACTAGTTAAGCCGGGCGGGTCCGGGTAGATTTATGCTACAAACTCAACCCAACCTCGAGTTGGCCACTTTCATGTTTGGTCTAGTGTCTTATTACACTTACAACCCACCCATGTCTAGTTCAAGTTCCATGTTTTCCCATGTGTCATGACCATATTTAAATGTATCATGAATGTCATGTTCTCATGTAAACCCCATGTCAAGTTTTTCAAGTCATACCCACGTTTTTTTCCTAAGCTACCCAAACGTATTTCTAACCCAAGTGGAAGCGAGTCACATAGTAGGGTATTATGCCAACATATTGGCCACAAACATGCATAATATCATAAGGGAATTTGGCTACAAGCATGCATAGTTTCATAAGGGAATTTGGCCACAAACATGCATGATACATAAGGGGTTTGGGTTCATTTACATGCATAAGCCCCAAAGTCAAGTCTTTGCCAATGTTTTCACAAGTCAAGTGGTTCCCAAAGGTTCATGCTAACAATCCACGGATAAAGATTCAAACTTGCAAGATATACTAGGTTAAACATAGCATAAGTGGCATGATTTAGTCACTAAGCATAGCCCAAAGTCATAGGTTCAAGCAAAAGAGACATGACAAGGTTCATATAGGCTAACATACTTATGTTTCATCACATTTTATCCCATGTCACATTAGAACCACCGTTAGAATCTACAAGTAGCTAGAACTTACATAGCGAGGCTTAGGAAAGGATCATGCATCATCTTGACGAAGAAAGGTGGCTCCTTTGTCGAAGAATCGTCATGGAATTTGTGTAGCAACGTTGATCCCTCCTTGATTTGGTGTAGAAAGCTTGCACCTTTTGATTTGAACCCGATTTGAATGCATAGTCTCTAGGAATTGGAGATGGAGGCCATGATCACTTGGCATTTGGACAGCACTTCGTGGCATGAGTGATTTGTGAGGGTTTAGGGTAGGCTTAGGGGTCTTTTTATAGAGATTAGGAGTAGTTTAGGCCGTAGGATAAACCCTAGGATAGATCTGAATCGTCAAAATCCGTCACAAGCCTCCAAAACCGAGCCAACATGACAAGCAGGTGCACCAGGTCAGGGTTCTACAGGGGGTTCGACCCAGGGGTCGACCCCCATGTCGACCCCCTGGGGAGGGGTCGACCCTGGGGTCGACACCCATGTCGACCCCCCGGGGAGGGGTCGACACCCATGTCGACATGGGTGTCGACCCTGAGTGTCTGGCGGGAATTTTTCCCACCTCTCTTTTTGGGCTGAATTTCAAATCTGTTTTCGGATTTGAATTTTCGTGAAACTTCGTTGGGCCTTAACTGGGTCATACAGACTCCGATCTACGAAATTTCGGACTCTATTTCGCGTATTTTTCCGAGACGAACGCAATGGCGCAACCCGTTTATCCTGATTCAGATTTTATAATTTAATTCTGCCTTGATTCTTGTCTTAACACGTTGTTTAAAATTCAGGTTGTTACAACTGTATTTGTACTAAGTAAGATCCTGTATACTGTGTAACTCTGATGATTACTTTTATCCAGTATATTGTTTTGTTCATTATCTGGTGTATTTATTTAATTCTGTTCTACTATTATCTGTTTATGTGTTATATTCCAAAGATTACCCTTGTCTCCGTCAGAACGGGATTTGCGGTCGTCACATTCATACAGCATTAGGAATTTTATAAGGACAATGGATGCCTGTGTTTGATGGTTGAGTAGATGGTTGTTTGGATGTTAGGATATGCATTCTCCTAAACTTGGAGATTTCGGGGGCGAAATCCTTTAAGGAGAGGAGAATGTAACACTTCGTATTTTTGTTAATACTAAAGTTCAAAAATTAAAGAATAACTAATCTCAGATGTGAGAATTAAGGGAAACGGGTTTCGCCATTGTGTTCGTCTCGGAATTCTGGTTGAGATAGATCCGAGTTTGCGTGAATTGGACTTCGTATGAAGAAGTTATGACCATCGGAAGTTTCAGAAAATTCAAAACAGATTTCAAAATTCAAAATTTCAGATTCAGATGGGCTAGGCGAGAAATTTCCCGCCAGGGCCAGGTCGACCATAGGGTCGACCTACCCTGACCAAGTCGACTATAGGGTCGACCTGGGGGTCGACCTCCCCCCCGGATTTGTTTGGTGACCTGTTTATGACTGTGTGCTGACACATTAGGATTTCTGATCTGCTCTAATTGGTTGGGATTAATTCTGGGTTGATCAGATGGCTTAAATTATTCCTAAACGCTATAAAAAGACATGTAGACTCAAACCCTAAAATCAAATTAATATTAGATTCATGGCCTCCATGCCATCACCTAGCAACCTAGAATAGCCGCCACCAATTAGAGAGGAAGAAAGCTAATCAAATTCAATTCTATTCAACTCTAACAACGAATCTACTACAAAGGAAAGCCAATTCAACTTCAGACCTCAGATTTCAGAACTCAAAACCTTATTTGAGTTGTGTGTTCGATTTCTTTAATAAAATAATTAACAATTTAATTGGATTGAGTTATGATGCGGATTATATGGTTATGTTGTGAATTATTGACCTCATGTTATCATTCTATGTTGCAAAATTGTGATGTTATCATTTATGTTGTAAAATCTATGATGTTATCATTTATGTTGTAAATTCTATGATGCTATCATCTATGTTGTAAAGTTGTAATGTTATCATCTGTGTTGTAATTCTACGATGGGCTTATGTATAATCATGTTTCATATGCTAGTTTGGTTATGTTGATTCATATGAAAAATCATATGTATGTATGCAAGTTAGGATGTTAGCTGAGGCATCGATCATATGCAAGTTAGTGAGATTTTATATATAACTTTACATGTTTCATGACATCTATTTTAGACCTAAAGTTAGGCTATGACATGTGTGAGTAATATGCTAAATTCTACATGCTAGTTTACATGTTTAGATGTAAGTTTACACCATCACTATGTTGCATAAATCACATATGCAAATATATATATATATATATATATATATATATATATATATATTTGGAATAGGAATCATGCCAATGCAAGTTTACCCCTTATGGTTAGATCCATGACATACATGGTTTATGCAAGTTTGTGGTTATTACCCATGCAAGTTTACACCTTTAGATTTAGATCTATGACATATGTAGTTTTATGCAAGTTGTGGCTTTGGCCTATGCAAGTTTTTATGTAGAACCTCATTCACACATGCAAGTTCACCCCTTATGTTTAGATCAAGTTTTATCTATCTGTATGTTGTGATGTTTTCTCTTTATTCCATAAGTTAGACTATTTGAGTCTAACGTATATTTTATGTTATACGAACGAACGTACAACGTGGGGTAATGGGATAATATTAAAAGATTTAATATTGAGAATTGGCATAAATGCCTTAACTGGCATAAAATAAATTTGTGATGAAAATTGGTATGATTTTGCATACCATAAATAGATGGACATAATTGAGTCAATTATCGCAACAGTCAAATTTGTAATTGATTGGTAATTTGGATAGGGAAATTAATTCAAATTGGGGAATAATTAATTTTGTGTAATTAACCGTCTAAGACACGAGGTGAGGCTCTTTTGTGGTGTAAGACTGCCCGGACCCGCCCGAAAAATCCAGATGCCACAAATGCCAGTCTAATGTGGGAGGTCTTAGGCATAAATTAAATGTGTGACAGTTGTAAAGACACGAGGTTAGGCTCGTTTGTGGTGTAAGACTGCCTGGACCCGTCTAACAAATTCACCTGCTACAAATGTCATTCTAATGTGGGAGGTCTTTATAAGGTTACGGTCTTAATGAATTAAGAAACACTTAACCAGATAAACACGTAGTGGGACATGAGGGGGTTAAGTGGGTGCCTAGGGTGGTATGTGGAATTTAGTGGGTGCCATGGGTTGCATTTGAAGTACGATTTGAAACACTTAACAAAAATTGAAACATGTAAGTGAACATGACTAAGAAGCGGGCTAAGTGGGATGTACTAGAGGGGACCAAGCTTAGGTGGATAGCTTGTGTCAAGTGATGGGGGCCTGTTTCAACCAGTAACCCATACGTATCTTTGTGGGCTCGACCCAAGTCGAGGACAGGAAACACATACTGGGCTTGACTGTAAGAGGCCAAAACGGGTTAGCGGTGGCAACACAAGTCCAACGGGTTCATGTGCGTGTGTGGGCCCGGGCTGGTAGGTTAGAAATTGTTGCATCGTGTAGGTATAAGCCATGCACTGTTGGTGGTATCGGGTTGCCACTTTGGGGAGTGATACACCCCAGTGTGGTGCCAGCACGGGTATCTACGAGTTAGGGAGCCAATCGCATGGGGGTAGTGGGTACACCTAGTGGAGATAGGGGCAGGCGGCACATATGAAGGCAACTAGGGGTGCACAAAACTACCATTATCATTATTAAAGTCTTGTAGGCGGGATCAACCTTAGGGTAACTAGTGGTGGTGCAGTATAGTAATTATCTTATAGTGGTTTAGGTGCGCCTTTAAAGTTATCTTTGTTCATCTTATTTCCTTGTTTACTATGCCATACTCAATTGTTCATAGTCATTTCCTTATTTTCCAACTTATGCCTTAGCCTAGTTATTTTGGTAATTATATTGTTAAAGTTATTGCACTCGCCAGACTTCATGTCTGACTCCCTTTGTTTCCTCCTCTTTTCTTCCTTTTCCCCCTCAGGTGCTCAGAGTGGAACTAGCACCAGTGGAGCTTGATTTTGGACAGCTGTATCTCTTGCTTTTAGAAGTTGCTTGGATCGCTGAAGTAAAAGTTCAGCCTATCTTATTTATGGCTATTTTGTGTTGGGGTTATGTCTTTCAATTTATGTACTTTGATTTAGTCAAGATGGATATTATGTACTTTGACTCTGGTATTTGATGATGTAATCAAACTTATGTGTTTACCGCTGTAATGAATAAAGTTTTAAAATTTTAAGTACTATTTATATCTGTCTTGTTGTTAAGTTTCTGTTCTATACTCACTCAAAACGCTCCATAGAAGTTAATGCATTCCCTTCGTGAGTGACATTAATGGATGTCGGGTGTTACAGACGGCTTCGAAATCCAATCCTTCTTCATCTTCCACCATCTTCGATTCTGTTTTCCCCCCTCTTCCATCATGTTCATCTCCTAATAAACCTCTGATCCTCCACCTCCTTGTGTAAACCCCTCTCCTCAGCAACAAAATCCACCTAACATTAATTTGGAGCATCCTTCGAAAGCCTCTTTCCCTTCTTTTGTTAAATCGGACTATGCATCTTTGTTCAATTCACATCAACATAATGTTGGAGTTTCTCAACCTTGTCACTTTGAAATTCCTAGGGATGGATCGAAGTGTCCGATTCCAGATCTGGTCAAGGCAGAAGGACTCAAATACTGGAGTAACTATCTAGTTGGATTCTATCTCGATGGTTCACTTTCTTATCATGTTGTTTCTAATTCTTTAAGGAATTGCTGGAGATTAACAGGAGATGTGGATATCAAATCCGATGGTTATATGTTTTTCTTTAAATTTTCTAATGAGGCTGATCGTGAGAAAATCCTACATGCTGATCCTATTTTTATTCGTGGTAGGATGTTCATCATCTCGATTTGGGACCCCTCTTTAGGAAATTCAATAAATCAGATAAAGAAAGATCCTGTGTGGATTCATTTATATAGAATTCATAAGCTTCTATGGACTTTGATTGGTATCAATTGGTTGGTGAATCATGTTGGTCGATTATTTTGTTATGATATGAGTACAGAAAGATTGAACAGGTTTCGGTATGCCAAAGCTCTAGTAGAGATTTCTCCTGATTATGAACTTCTTGACTCAATAGTAATTGATGATCTAGGTGATAAATGCCCATCGGTGAAGATAGGTTACGTTTGGAAGCCTAGTATTTGTACATATTGTAAGGCTTTTGGACATGACACTATTTTTTGTGAAGTAAATCCTAATAATAAGCAGGAAAATGAAAATCAGGTTTATGAAGATCTCGAGGTTTATCAGCCAAATGAATTCGTAAACACTGGTAGGTATAATAAGGAAATTCATACTGCTGTAAATAATAGCAAATGGACTTACGTTCATCCAAAGAAAAAGAAGGAATGGAGAATGAAAGAAGGTTGTTCTATGAATGCGAATACTTCTGCAGATTTGGGTGATTAGAATGCAAATCAATTTGATGTCTTGAATATTGATGGCTTAGTTGATGATGCTAATTTACCAAGAGGTTTAGATGATTCAAATGCGGATACAGCTGATATTAATGAGAAATTTGGTCTGAATAAGGAAGCATCTAATACTAAAGGAAATTTAGAACAGGATAAAAAGCATTGGTAGAATCTGAGGAAAAATCTTTATTTGGAAACTTGATTGAAGGAAGTGTAATTGGAGATGCGTCAGTTACTGCTAATAGTTCTTTTTCGTGCATGAACTTTTCAGATAATTCTACAATTCCTCCTAGAACCAGTTTTACATCCTTATTAAGAAGTGTGGTTGCTAATTCATCTGCTGCTATCACTGTGTCCTGTTCTACTACATTATTCATAGTTCTTCTGCTCTAGCTAGCTCATCTTTGATAGTTAACCCAGTTATGGCAGGAGCGAAAAATTCTAATGGGAAGCAGTGTTCGGTTTCGGGGGGCAATTCTATTGCTCAAACTGTTAGCAATTCTACTTCGAGTGCTGCAGATTCTCATTATTCTCATTTACGGTTCCTGCTCAAGTTATTCTACCGCTACCTCCCTCGTCTTCATCTTCTCTGTGTGGTTTGGCATCTTCTTCTAGGTTTACAGGAAAATTTTGGGTGGATGCTGATGATCACAAGCTGCCTGAAGTTAATAATACTTTGAAGTGAAAGGGCCGTGGTAAGAAGAAAAAGAAAGTTTCTGAGTACATTGATGACTTAGATGAAGGAATAGAATATGATCTTGAGGATGTTATTCCTTCTGGTAGTTATTCGAAATCCAACAAGAGACATACAAAAAAAATTCCGTAGTATTGATGGTTTGATCGGATTGGGATTTTGTTCTTTTATTGGAAACTGGGTGTCTCTTTTGACGTCAACATAAAAAGGATAGTTCAGGTGCTTCATGTGTGAAGTTATCGTCTCTTTTATGCTAAACTGGATCTTGGCATTTGCAGTTTTTGTTGCTAGAGATGGGGTATTAGAGTTCCTGTTTTGTGTTGAGCGTAGATTTGGTTATCAGCAGTATTGAGTTTTTTCTGGTTTTATTGCATACCGTATATAATTTTTTCTCAGTACTACTGTATAAAGAGGTTGAATGATTGTATAGCTTAGGATATTATGTTGGTTCTCCTGTAAATCATTGTATTTGTTTCTAGTGAAATATAATAATACTTGCCTTTCTAATTTAGATTGAAAGTAGACAATATTATTCTTCTCAAAACAAAATGCCTTCTTACGACATGGAAACTGCACAAATGACTAAATTATGTTACCTTGTCTTAGTCTCCTTGTTATATTGATTGAACTATTTATTTGTTGTTTGGTTTTTTTTATCAGTTGAATAATCATCGTTTCTTTATTATTTATGGAGTTTAAATTTGGTTAGCTTGTGGTGTTGGTCCACAGCCTTTGTGTCTGGTTTCCCAATTATCACATTCATATTAATGATTGCCAAGATGAAATCTTGTATGATTTTATATAATTTAATCTTTTACGAGGTTTGCTTAAATTGTACGCATTATATATTTAGGACTAGTAGACTTCCGTCATAAATTTTTGGATGTGATTGTTACCATAGTCAATCATTCTGAAGTTATATAAGTTTATCATGAATCTTTAACATATTTGTAGTCAACATCATTTTAAAGTTGGTAAAGAATTGTAATATAATGAACTAAAATTATAAATCGCATTGCAGATATGAACCATAAAAGCTTGTTCGGGTTCATTGGCCTGAGCCTGGTGTACCATGCTCTGTGTTTTCCAGATGTATGTCCGAAGATATGGAAAAGGCGATCAATTAGAAAATATGATTTTGACCAGTGCAATTCAAACATATTATTTTTTCCCCTCCCCTTTTGGAAAGCTTCAAAAACACGGCAAATCACTTGCCACACTGCAATATGTAAGCTGGAATGGATAGTAGAAAGTAGAAAGTAAATGATGTTCTTTAGTTGGTCATGAACAGTAATTTTGTTTAGAGCTATAGCTTAAGATTTACAGAGATCAGGCTATAGCAGTGGGGATGAGTGGCGGTGAGGGGGAAGTACGATGGAGATCATGCGTGATGTTTGTTTCAGGAAGTGGAACAATAAAGTTGCTTGGATGGTTTGGGACTTCCCTGTAGCAAATGCATTTACTACATGTTGCAAGGTTTGGCCAACTTTTTTTAAAGATCTGAAGCTTGCGTGAAGGAAGAATAGGAAAGGGAATATGAACATGAGGATGAAAACATTAATGCATGAGTTAGTGAAATAACGAGAGAATGAGAACCACGCATGACAATTTAAGTTTTGAAGGAACCAATAAATGTAGGAACCAATGGCATTAGCAGTGGTTATAATAATGGTTGCATTTTTTTTAAAAAAGAATGTTGGAATAGAGTATTTTTCACAAATTCTTATATCATGAAATTCTAATATCATAAAATCAGTGTTGAACTCCATTTGGTTATCCCCATTGCAATTTTTTTAGTAATATCAAAGTACGGATGCATAAGTTCAATTATATCTGTTGAGTTTCAAGAGTGGATATACTGCAATCTTTATTATTATTTTTTCTTCCTGTATTAGTTAGCTTATACATCCGGATACAGTTTGGTATTTAGATCACTCTTGGTTGATAACTGAAATTCAAATGAATTTCGAAGTATATTGTCCTTTTTAATGAAACTTTGATTTTCCATGTAGAAATGCATCGATCATGTGAAGACCCGTAACTTCCCCGGTAAGGAAAGCCCGGATACTTCGAGAACAACACAAGAAAGAATGCAGACAAAATAACATTTCATTGTTAATTACAAAAATTCCATCATAATAAAAGAATATACAGAGTATGAATCAATATTACACAAAAAATTTTAGAGATTTAAATTACATTTAAATACATCGCAGCGGAAAATAATACAAAACACAACTAGAAGTAATACACAGATACATAGATTTCCGTATATCATTCTAGCTGTAAACCAGGTTCCTGTGAATATAAATCTGCAAAACCAAAACTACTAGCTGCCCGTGCGAAAAATAGGGGCACCAGAGTTTAGGTTAAAACAATAAACTCCAGGTCAGTCATGTGACTGGTTGAGAACTAAAACAGTTATTAATCTTTATTTTAAAGTTAGGTAAATCAAGGGACCATGCCGTATAACACGGAATGGGTTTCCTCCCAAGAACACCAGTGCATAAAACAGCGGCGCAATGCTAAAATAAAGAACAATGAAGCTATTATAAGACCCAGGTCCCATCACACAATGCAACACAAGCCGAAGGATAGGGTTTTACCTTATAGTAGCCAAAGAATGCTTGATACACTAAATTTCATGTTTTATTATTACTATAAGTGTATAGTGTCAAAACAATTTCAATCATAAGTATCAATCATAGACGGCATGGTTACCATATATCATGTCGCCAATACTAGGCTCTACAATCAAAACCGCAAATGTCACGTATTGGAAGTTGGATTTCCATCTGTGAACCGAGGCAAAAGATAGTCCTCTACCGATTCGAGACTGTCTAGCCCGAGTCTCAGGAACAGAACGTATCGTCCCTTGGATCATTAGGGCCGGTCCACCAATGTGGATTAAAATGCCTGAACACTACGTTTCCCCGCCCTTTGAGGCGTAAATGAGCCAAATGACTCCATCGGCTCCACCCAGTCACCAATATATCCGAGGCGCCTCGCAATAGCAACAACCACATAGGTGAAAATAATATAAATGTCAGGGCTGGTAGATCATTGACACCACCCTAGCTAGAAGGAAATGCATGCCCTCCCTTAGGTCCTTTCCCGTTTTTGGTTCACAACCGGGGTGTGAGGCTCGCGAATCAACACTACACAATGCTATGCCACATAGATCGTGCTTTGATCATCAACCACAAGACTTTGCTTTTTAACATAAGCCTTGATCAATTGTGTAACGTCCCGGAATTTTGGGGCCAATTTAAAATTTAATTTTAGGAATTTTAATGGATTTTTAATGTTTAAAATAATAGGAACGACTAAAAATTTATTTTAATTGAAGTTAAAACGAATAAATTTAATTTAATTATAAAAGAGATAGAAACAGCGCTGCAGTTTGAAAATTTGAATTTGAACTTTGATTGAATGTACAGGATTCATTTTAAATCAGAATTGAGCGAAACCAGAAATATTTAAATCTGTTTAATCATATCTTTCTAACGAATCTGAAAAACTGAAATTTCACTTTATAATTTGAAAGTTATGGCCAGTTTAAAATTTTGAAAAGTCGTTGTAGAATATATATATATATATATATTAATATAATATTTAGCCCTTAAAAATAGCCATTTTTCAAACGACCTCGATTTTCGATGAAACCACTTTTGTTGGAACCGGAATGTCGAGTTATTACTAGGTTTCAATTTTCATAATTTTTCGAACTATATGTGAGCGTGGCAAAGGAAATTGTGTTTTGTCAGTTTCAGTCAAATTTAATCGACTTGAAAAAGGCCATTTTTCAAACAGTCTCAGAATTCAACGAAATTAGTCTCGTTAGAACCGTATCGTCAAAACATAACTAGAAATAATTTTTCTGGAATTTTTAGAGTTCGTATGTGGCCCCGATGAATTTATTTGTACGGTTAAATTAAATAAATGTTTTTATTTTAAATTAAAGAAAATAGGCTGAAAACAGCTGTTTGGGCTTACCGGACATGGTTCATTAGATCCGTAACGGGGGTTATTAGCTAAGAAGGTCTGTCGTTGGGTCTGAATCGGAGTTATAAAAATATATTGGATTTAATTGTAAAATTAACAATTTAATATTATAAATATTATAAACAAAGCAAACCCTAATTTCCACTTTCTCTTTCAGGCCCCCACCCTTTGTAAATCAATGGTCGTTCTTCATAGAATTTAAATATCTAATCACACACGGATCCTCACGAATTAAACCCAAGCTTCAAAACGAACATTGAAGAGAAAAGATAGATCATCATTTTCGTACGGTTATGATCGGATTTCATAATGTATGGAGCTCGAATTTCAAGGCAAAAAGGGCTGCCGTCGGCCTCGTTTTGCGGGCCCACTAGAGGTGCGAACTAGTCGTGGCGGAGGGCGTCGGGAAGCTCAGGTGGCGGCGCATCGGGTGGAAGGTCTGGATGTGGGGCCAACGCCTTGGAGGAAGGTGCGACGGTGAAAGAAGGAGGCGAGGTCTTGGGTTATACGGGTTTTAGTAAATCACGATGTAGAAGAGGGAAGAGGCCTGATTTTGGTTAACCAATGTAATTAAAGACTAATTATTTATTTATTTGTATATTAAAGAAATGAATGTTCAAATGATCATAATTCTTTCATACGACATCAGAATCAACGAAACAAGTTGCGTTGAGATCGTATTGAAGAACCCTACAACGAGAAGTTGACCAGAGCTTGAACAGAGCACTTTGAAATTTCAGATCTAAACGGTTTGGTGAGATTTTTATTTTAAAATTAAAATTAAATATTTATTTCACTGTGTAAATTATATTCATAAAATTCATGTTGATGTGGTATGTATATTCACTGCAATGTTGATTTATTCTGTGACGCTTGAAATTTGAATTGTCGATTGTTGACTGTCATGTTTGTTAAATTTAGATTAATAATAAAAATCTCACTTTTATGTTTAACAGGAAAACATCGTTTTGATAGATATTGATGGACAAGAGAAAAAAAAGATCTCACCTTTATTGTTAACATGAAGCGTTGTTTTGTCAAAATATAATGGTTGGACAAAATATTCATTCTTGCTATAATAGTTTAGATAGAATAAAATTATCATTTTTTTTTTGTTAATTAGATTTGATTAGAATGAAATTAACATTCTTTGTTAATTAGATTTGACTAGAATAAAATTAACATCCTTGGTTAATTAGATTTGATTAGAATAAAATTATCATTTTTTGTTAATTAGATTTGATTAGAATAGAAATTAACATATTTGTTAATTAGATTATAAAGAACAAAAATTAAATTTTTTTTGTTAATTAGAATATAAAGAATATATATATGATTAAAAGGACATTTCATGTTAAAGAATATACATCAGGTTAAAGTAGCACTTTTGATTAATAAATGTATATTAGACAGAAATAATATTTTCATATAAATTTTAGATTAGAAAGAAAAGAAAGAACATTTTCATATAAACGCTGCATTAGATTGGAAATGCCATTTGAGATAAAATGTGCATTAGAATGAAAATCACGTTTTTATTAGAAACGTTCATTTGGTATAAAAACACCATTTTTATTTAGAATGTGTATATAGAATAAAAAGGCCAATTTTTTTATATAAAGTAATAAAAGAGGAGATAAAAGTTGCATTTATCATAATGTAATTAAAGAAGATAAAGTTACATTTTTTTTTTAATAAAGGAGAATAGAAAAAACTACATTTTAATAAGAATGAAATAAAGAGACATTTGTGTCATGTAATAAGAATTATACAAAATACACATTTTTGTGATTAAATGAGAATTTTACAAAGATCATATTTTGTGAAAGATTGATTATAGAAATAAAAATATCATTTTTGTGAAAACATGATCATAGAAAGAATTCATTCATTTTGTCACTTTAGAAAAATGAATAAGAATGATGTAAAGACGGACATTTTTGTCACTTTACAAGAATGAAAATAAAGATGTACATTTTTGTTACGTTTGAATAAAGAATACATTTTTGCTAGAAAATGTAATTAGAAATGAAGAATACATTTTTGCTAGAAAATGTAATTAGAAATAAAGAATACATTTTTTCTAGTAAATGTAATTAGAAATAAAGAATACATTTTTGGTTAGAAGATGTAATTAGAATACATTTTTGCTAGGAAATGTAAATTAGATTAAAAGTACATTTTTGTCACTTTGAAATGAAGGAAATTAAAAGTACATTTTTGTCACATTGAAAGGAAGGAATTAAAAATATTCATTTTTGTTATTTAAAAATGAATAGACCAAAATAATCATTTTTGGAAATTAAAGAGAGTTTAACCAAAATATACACTTTTGGTCATTAAGAAGAAAGTATACATTTTTGTTCCTTAACAGGAAAGAGACATTTTTGTTCATCAAACAAAAACAAACATTGTTGTTCATTTAAAGGATTAAACAAAAATAGGCATTTTTTTGTTCATCAAAAAGGTTTTAACAAAAATATTCATTTTTGGTCAAATGTAAAGAATGAAATAAAAACATTCTTTTTATCATTTAAAAAGAGTGAAGTAAAAATACCCATTGTGTTTGCATTGAAATGAATTAGACAAAACTGGCATTTTGTTTATATTGAAATGAATCAGAATAAAATATACATTTTTGTTATAAAATGTGAATTAGAATAAAATATACATTTTTGTTATAAAATGTGAGTCAGAATAAAATATACATTTTTGCTAGAAAATGTGAATCAGAATAAAATATACATTTTTGTTAGAAAATGTGAATCAGAATAAAATATGCATTTTTGTTTGAAAATGTGAATCAGAATAAAAAGTACATTTCTGTTAGAAAATGTGAATCAAAATAAAAAGGGGACATTCTTGCCATTTAAAAAGAATGAATTAAAAATAGGCATTTTTGATCACCTAAAAGGATAACACAAAAGATTAGAAATAAAAGTTAATATTTTTATTGTCGATAGGTTGACAATAAAAAGAATGAAAATAAAAGGTTAGATTTTTATTGTTATTTGTTCACAATAAAAAGAATTGAAATTATAGATTTTTATTGGCATTTGTTAATTATAAAAAGAATGGGAATGAAAGGCTAGATATTTATTGTCATTTGTTCACAATAAAAAGGAATGAAATGTTTGTCGGTGATGTTGAAATATTTGATGTGTTAAATATTATGTTAGTATATGCATACTAAATACTACACTTCCATTTACAAGTCATCCGACTTGTTTATGTGATTGGGACGATAATTTTTACACATCGCCCAAGTGCACAAATAATTTATTATTGGTTTGTTGGATGAAACCCCAAACGGGTGTTGGGATGATTTTTGATCTACACTAGTCCCAATATTTAATGTACACCACTTTGGCCGTTATTTGGATGTTTGATAATTATTCATCATGATTGTTGATTTCATGCAATATATGGATGTTGATTGAGTCACATTCCAATAAAGAATATTCTAGAAAAGAATATATTAGAAATTTTCTTAGAAGAGGATAGATTTTAGAAAAAGAATATATTTTAGAAAAATATATTTTTATTGAAATGAACTAGTTATTAACTAGAATAAATCATTAAATTTAGATTTAATGAAGTTTTCCAATTTGTCAATATTTAATTGAAAATTAAATCAAATAATTTGGAGTTTGGGTTTGTCGTGAATAGTGTCTTAAATAACACTGTTCTTAAACCCCGTATGAAAAGAATAATCTTTTAATTTAGATTATTAAAGTTTCAGTTATATTTAGTAATTGGAATAAGATGAAATGTGATTTGGGTTTATCGTCAACAATGTTTTTAAGCGACATTTGTTCTTTAACTCAACTGACAGTGAGAATATGATTTGGAATTTATAAATCTTGTATCAAGATTTAAATGGGAATTTTCCAAAAGTAAAATTTTCCAATTTAATATATTAGATTGGAATTGAATGGAATTCGGATTAATAATAACCAAGATAAGCTTTTGTAAAAGAAGATCGATACTACATATGGAATTTAAAAGGCTTTGCCGTTATTCCATTTATATTATTGGTCGGATACAGAAATTTATAACGATTATATAATGATTTGATTTCTGTGAAGATTCCCAATTTTATGGAAGTCAATTTTGGGTTTATCGTGAACGGTGTTTTAAAATGACATTAGTTCTTTAACCTAGTTAAAGATAAGATTAATTTCTTAAATTTAATTAATCATTGAATAATGATTTGTGATATTTAAAACCAAATTGGGTTCTAAATAAATCTTTAAAAGTAAGATTTAACAATAATTTAAAGAGTTTATCTTTGATAAAATAATGTGAATATTTTATTAGAAGAATATTCTGAATTGGAATGAGGCGTTAGATGTGTTTTTATAGTACATGATTTTTAATTATAAAATACGTGAGTTATTCGGGAAGACCGGGTTTAACCCATTCCGAATAATTACTACGACGATGAAGAGACGAAGATGAAGACGATGGTTGAAGACCGACGATCTTCACATCGAATGGATGTGTTGCTACAGAGACCCTTGATGGGAGTAGCTACCTTGAAGGGGCTTCAGTGGTGGCCGTCCGGACTATTGTTGATTGTTCGGATTTGGCTTTCGCTCAGACCCAGAGCATAAGCTAGTAAATGGATGCGTGTCTGACATTGGATTTCGTTCCATGTGAATTAAATCGATTTCTGTTAATGTATGTCTGTTTGGTGGTGGAGGATTTATTCTCTGCTTAACACCCTGGTATATATTAATAGTGATTGATCGCATGGCGTGAATTGTTAATGTGGCACGCCAAGATGCAAATTATCAAGGCTTTTGTTGAAAAGCAGGGCCTTGTGGGATGATCAAAGTATAGCCTATTACGGCATAGCTTTGTGTATAGCGTGACTTCGCGAGCCTCACACCCCGGTATGAGTCAAAAACGGGATATGGACCGTAGGGAGTGCACACGTTTCTTTCTAGCTAGTGGTAGTGTCAGTGCTTAAACTGGCTGGCATTTTACTTATGTGAATGATGGATTTTGAGGCGCCTCGGATTTTTATAGGCCGTTAGTGGTCATACTATAGGTTCAAAGGAACCGGGAAGCGTGTGTTCAGGCATAACTAATCCACTGCCGATAGGCGGGGACCGTCCCTACCGCTCCAAGGGTTCACTACGGGGGATCCTGAGGCATTTGCTAGAGTGTCTCGAATCGGAGAGGAGCTTGCCCCTAGCCTTGACTCATGATGGAAATCCAATTTCCAATACGACCTTGCGGTTTTGATTGTAGAACTACTACGGTGACATAGTAGGATGGGTTACAATGCCGTCTATGATTAATACATTATGATTGAAATTGTTTTTGAAATATATATACCCATAGATATACACACTAATACTAAATCCGTTTTATCGTATCAAGCATTTTTGACCATTATAAGGTAAAACTCTATCCTCCGGTTTGCGTTGCATTGTGTGATGGGACTTGAGTCTTATAATGGTTTCATTTTTTCTAAAAAGCATTGCGTTGTTTAACGATTTACTTTAATTTATGCACTGGCAATCCACTGGAGCAAACCCATTCCGCATCAGCGGCGTGGTCCTGTGATTAGCCTTATTAGATAAGTTTAGTTAAGATTTCTCATACCAGTCCCATGACTGACCTGTAGTTTGTTTCACTGGCAAACTCAGGTGCCCATATTTTCCGCACGGGCAGTCGAGTAGCTTTTTGCAGATATATTTACAGGATCCTGGTTTACAGCTGAAGCGGTATTCAGAAAGCTCTGTATTCGTGTATTCTTTCAGTTGTATGTTTGTATTATGTTCCGCTGCTATTTAAATGTAATTTAAAACTCTGATATTATTGTATTCCTATTTTGTAATAAGTATTCATACTATGTTACATTCTTATACTCTGATGTAATTGTGTAATCAGCAATAAAATGTTCTTCAGTTTGTGCTCTGATGTGTGTTGTTCTCAAAGCAATCCAGCCTTTCCTTTACTGGGAAGTTTGGATCGTTTCATTTGGTATCAGAGCGATGGTTTACAGTGCTCGAGAACAAGACACATTAGAACCGAACGAAAGAATTCATCAGAGATTGGATTAGTAATATCCAATGAGAATAACTCGTTAGAGATGGGATCAGTAGTATCCTAGAACGAGTGTGAAGAGTATTATTTTCTTTAAAATAAAAATGAAAACAAATTTAGTTTTGAAAATTTTATCTAAATATACGTATTTGAGTATATTATTAAATTTTATGTGGACAATCGAGTATATAAAGATTTTAAATATACGAGTAATTAACGGATATTCGAAGTTTTAATATACTGGATAGATATAGAATCACACTCTAGTCGCCCGGAGATGATTCTGGTGATAGGTGCACCATCACCAGTACTTATGTTCGAGTCTCGAAAGAGGGATTTCTATATATTTCCATTGACTGGTATGAGAACCAAAACTTAGTTAGTACACATTGCTGTGATTTGCACTAAAAATATGATTTTTGATTATATAGAAAAGTTATATATATTTGGAAAGTAAATCACCTAATTGATTGCTGGTTGTGATGTTAGATTATTAGTTTAGCTAATAAAAGTATAGAAATGATAATTAATTTAACTAACAAAATTATTGAAACTAATAAATTAAAAAAAAATTAAGGTTGAGTTGGTTAAATTAAACAACTTTTAGCTAGGTTCCTTTTCGAGGACGAAAAGATTTTTAAGTGGGGGCAATTGTAACGTCCCGGAATTTTGGGGCCAATTTAAAATTTAATTTTAGGAATTTTAATGGATTTTTAATGTTTAAAATAATAGGAACGACTAAAAATTTATTTTAATCAAAGTTAAAACGAATAAATTTAATTTAACTATAAAAGGAGTTAGAAACAGCGCTGCAGTTTGAAAATTTGAATTTGAACTTTGACTGAATGTACAGGATTCATTTTAAATCAGAATTGAGCGAAACCAGAAATATTTAAATCTGTTTAATCATATCTTTCTAACGAATCTGAAAAACTGAAATTTCACTTTATAATTTGAAAGTTATGGCCAGTTTAAAATTTTGAAAAGTCGCTGTAGAATTTATATATATATATATATATATATATATATTAATATAATATTTATCCCTTAAAAATAGCCATTTTTCAAACGACCTCGGATTTCGATGAAACCACTTTTGTTGGAACCGGAATGTCGAGTAATTGCTAGGTTTCAATTTTCATAATTTTTCGAACTAATATGTAAGCGTGGCAAAGGAAAATGTGTTTTGTCAGTTTTAGTCAAATTTAATTGACTTGAAAAAGGCCATTTTTCAAACAGTCTCAGAATTTAACGAAATTAGTCTCGTTAGAACCGTATCGTCAAAACATAACTAGAAATAATTTCCCTGGAATTTTTAGAGTACGTATGTGGCCCCGGTGAATTTATTTGTACGGTTAAATTAAATAAATAAATGTTTTTATTTTAAATTAAAGAAAATAGGCTGAAAACAGCTGTTTGGGCTTACCGGACATGGTTCATTGGATCCGGAACGGGGGTTATTAGCTAAGAAGGTCGGTCGTTGGGTCTGAATCAGAGTTATAAAAATATATTGGATTTAATTGTAAAATTAGCAATTTAATATTATAAATATTATAAACAAAGCAAACCCTAATTTCCACTATCTCTTTCAGGTCGCCGCCCTTTGTAAATCAATGGCCGTTCTTGTTAGAATTTAAATCTCTAATCACACACGGATCCTCACGAATTAAACCCAAGCTTCAAAACGAACATTGAAGAGAAAAGTTTGATCATCATTTTCGTACGGTTATGATCGGATTTCATAATGTATGGAGCTCGAATTTCAAGGCAAAAGGGGCTGCAGTCGGCCTCGTTTTGCGGGCCCATTGGAGGTGCAAACTAGTCGTGGCGGAGGGCGTCGGAAAGCTCAGGTGGCGGCGCATCGGGTGGAATGTGTAACGACCCCAAACCCCGTACTGACGGCGGCAAGGGTAATCATTGGAATATAACACAGAAACAGATAATAGCAGAACATAAATAAATAAATACACCAGAAAATGTACAAACAATACACTGAATAAACGTAATCATCAGAGTTACACAGTATACAGGATCATACTTAGTACAAGTACAGTTCAGCTATACATAAATGTCTACAGCGGAAATAAACATAATGTACAATAGGAGCTGAATAGCATAAAAAGAGATAAATGATAGAATCCATCTTCTGCTCCAACTATCCAGAAAAAGCCTGCTAAACCTAAACACAAGGATGCCCGTGTAGAAAAAGGGGCACCCGAGTTTGAAAGTAAAACAAACTACGAGTCAGTCATGGGACTGGTATGAGAAATCTACTCAACACATTTAAAATATGGCTAATCACAGGACCACGTCACTTTCGTGGAACAGGTTTACTCCATTGGATTGCCAGTGCTTTAAAACAAACAATTCTTTTAAACATCGCAATGCTTTTTATAAAAATGAAGCCATTATAACACTCAGTTCCCATCACACAATGCAACGCAAACAAGAGGATAGAATTTTTACCTTATAACGGCCAAAATATGCTTGATACGAATAAAACAAAAGCATTTGATATTATTACTAGTGTTTATATGTTTTAAAAACAATTTCAAATCATAACTATCAATCATAGACGGCATTAATGCCCCCATACCACTATGTCGCCATATATAGGTATACAATCAAAACCGCACAGTCACGTATTTGGAAATTGGATTTCCGCCATGAACCAAGGCAAAAGATAGTCCTTACCGACTTCGAGACGCTCTAGCCCGTGTCTCAGGCAAGTACTCAGTCAAGCCTTAGGATCGTTAGGGCCGGTCCACCGATATGGATTAAAATTCCTGAACACTACGTTTCCCCGCCCTATGGGGCGTCAATGAGCCAACGAATGACTCCATCGGTCCCGGATCGACCGATATAACCGAGGCGCCTCGTTATCCATCATCCACATAAGTAAAATGTTAGGCCATGTAAAAACACTGACACAACTCCTAGCTAGAAGGAAACGCATGCTCTCCCTGAGGTCCTTCTCTCGTTTCTGGTTCATACTGGGGTGTGAGGCTCGCGAATTCATGTTATACCCAAAGCTACGCCACACAGGCGGTGCATTGATCATCAATCACAAGACTTTGCTTTTCAACAGAAGCCCTGATCACTGCATCTTAGCTTGCCACACCGGCAATTCACACCATGCAACTGATTATCAATCGCACAGAATGAATTCCAATGTCAGACACACAGTCGATTTGCAAGTCCGTTCTGGGTCTGAACGAAACCGGAGGCACTAAATACCTCGCATATCCATCGATTCCCACATACGTCTGGACGATCACCACTCATTATCCATATTTCGGGACGCCTCCCAATCAGGACATCAGTTACCATCCAAACGAGGTGAAGATCGGTCTTCAATCACCGTCTTCATCTTCGACTTCTTATCGTCGATTCCGTTATTCAGAATGGGATAAACCCGGTCTTTCTGAGCAACTCGCATATATAATAAACAAGTGCTACACAAACACTACATACGCATCATTTCAATTCATTAGTCACTAACCGTCAATCAGTAAGAGAACGATTTCCCAAATCTTAACCCCGAAGGCCGAAACCAACATCAGATAAAAATCCAGGAAACCATTCGACTTAGCTAACCTTCAGTTAATCTCTAAATTTCACAACCATATCGTTTATAATATTTTATAACGATTTATTGCTATTTTTATTTATTTTAAAATAGTCAATCTATTCAAAACGACGCTTCGGGCCATAACGCGGCCGTGGCGCTGTTTTTCTTCAGATTTGATTTACACATATCTGAAATTCTAACCGTTGGATCTTCAGAAAATTCATATCATTAGAAATATCTTTTCAAAACGAATCCAACGGTTCCAGGTTCGAGAAAATTCGACGGTCGGATCTCCCGGTATAATCGTTTGAAGTTTCGATTTCAAAATACGAACTACAGCGTCGTTATTCGATTTAATATAATCATATGTATATATAAATATAATCGATTCTGGCGCTGTTTTTCTTCAGATTTGAAGTAAACATTCCAGAAAATCCAACCGTTGGATTTTTACAAAGTTGGTGTCGTTGGAAAGATATTTCCAAAGTGAACCCAACGGTTGCGGTTTCGGGAAGATCCAATGGCCGGATCTCCCGCACTAATCGTTTGAAATCACGGTTTCAGAATACGAACTGCAGCTTCGTTATTCGATATATTTCAATTCTATATATATATATATATACATATATATATATATATATATATATATATATATATATATATCGATTCTTCGATTTCAAAACTATATGATATTCATACTTTTGATAAAAATGATATTTTTTATCTAACTGTCTTCTATTTCAACACTTCACTATTTTTAACAATTCATGTATATAATAAAAATATGATTTTTAATGTAAAACAATTTATTTCAAAACATGACTATTTTATATAGTTCATATAGATGATAAAAATATGATTTTTATTATAAAACAATTTCTTTCAAAACACGACTATTTTATATAGTTCATATAGATGATAAAAATATGATTTTTATTATAAAACAATTTATTTTAAAATATGAATACCATTCAATACATGAATTTCAATTCAACGAATGAATTTCGATCCAACACATGAAGGTTTTCTATAGTTTATATATATAGATAAAAAGGTGATTTTTTATATTTAAAACACGAATACCATTCAACACATGAATTTCTATTCAACGAATGAATTTCAGTTCAACACATGAAGGTTTTCTGTAGTTTATATATATAGATAAAAAGGTGATTTTTATACTTAAAACACGAATACCATTCAACACATGAATTTCTATTCAACGAATGAACTTCAATTCAACACATGAAGGTTTTCTATAGTTTATATATATAGATAAAAAGGTGATTTTTATATTTAAAACACAAATACCATTCAACACATGAATTTCTATTCAACGAATGAATTTCAATTCAACACATGAAGGTTTTCTATAGTTTGTATATATAGAGTAAAAATGTGATTTTTATTGTTAAAATAATTTATTTAAAACACGAATACCATTCAACACATGAATATGATTCAACGAATGAATTTCTATTCAACACATGAAGGTTTTCTATAGTTTGTATATATAGAGTAAAAATGTGATTTTTATTGTTAAAACAATTTATTTAAAACGCGAATACCATTCAACACATGAATATGATTCAACGAATGAATTTCTATTCAATACATGAAGGTTTTCTATTCAACAGACGAATACAGTTTCAACACAGGAAAATATTTCTAACACATGAATATTATTCAAAATTCCGACAGCACGGCAGGGTAGTTAAAACCGGGACCGTCCCTAGTACAGCTCCTCGCTCTACCTTAAAGCCTCGCAGCTTTTGACAATGGGGAATCATGCATCTAGTTCGCACGCAGGCGGCATGTATATTTTTTTCATTTCCACAAACTAATCCTATGTGGTTTCAACCAAATATTTCTCAACCACAAACGGGTATTTTTCAACCACAACCAATCAATTTCAACCACAAACAATTCTAATCAACCATTCGTAATCAACCAATTTTCACACCAATCACATCCAATAAATATTGTCCATGGTTTGTGGACTAGGGGCGTGTATATATATATATATATATTTATTTATATATATATAGCATTTCACTTCTATTTCAACACATATATAATTTTTACAACGCATATATAACTTATATATCAAACGTACAACTTATACAACGCTTATACAAGAGGTGTACAACGCTTATATAACCCATACATCGACTATATAATTTATACATCGTCGTTTTCCATATCGTTTATAAATTAGAAATCTCACATTGGGTTCCACTCCACCAAAAATAGCAGAAGGCTCAGAAAAATATGCGGTCTCTTCTAGAATGTAGAAGACGTCCACACGAGTCCACTGTCTCTTGTTTCACTGAATTTTGTCAAGAAACGAAAAAGATATGATTTTTAGAAGTTCACTACGCTTTTAAATGTTAAAATCAGTTTAAAGAAACCAAAGTCGTATGTTTCCATACCTATTTAAAAGCAGGTCTCGAATTTTTGCATAAACGGTTGCGCGATAGGAGAATCGGCTCACACAGCGTCGAAGAGCTTCGAACCACCTTCCCGGCGCCGGTGGTCTCGCTCAGTTCGGTGGAACCATGGAGGCTCGGCGGCGCTCCGAAATCACTGACTTTGGGGACTCGTATCTCCCTCCACACTTGATGATAACTAACAAACCTTAGATGGATTCAAAGAGGAGACGAAGAGCTTTGAAATGAATCAAGAATTACTCGATTTCATTGTGAAACGGGGGAGAAATCGAAGAGAGAAGGTGGAGAACCCATCCCGCCATGCGCGCCTGAAGGAATACGGGGAGAGAGAAACATCTTGGCCAATGAGGATTTATTTAATTATTTATATATTTTTAAATTTCTAAAATACCCCTTGTTACATACGAACTCCAATCCAAACCCAACGACTATCGTCACTAGCGTTTTACCCCCATTCCGAGCACAATGGGATATGTTTCGTAGGCCCATTCGACTGTTTCAGTCTGTTTTCTTTCAAATTAAAATATATAACATTCAATGTTTGATTTGAACGTACATTTTAATTTGCCAGGGCCACAAACTGATTCGAAAAATTCCAGAAAAATAAATCTGACTATGTTTTGACGATACGGTCCCAACAAAACTAGTTTTGTCGAATTCTGAGACCGTTTGCAAAATGGTCCATTTCTGGTCGATCAAATTTAAATGTAATTGACCAAAACACATTTTCCTTTGCCACGCTCACATACTAGCTTCAAAAATTATGAAATTTGAAATCTAGCAATAACTTCACATCCCGGATCCAACAAAAGTGGTTTCGTCGAATTCCGAGGTCGTTTGCAAAATGGCCAATTTCACGGGCTATATAAATTCCATAGCGACCTTTCTGAAAATTCATTTGGCCATAACTTTTGCCTCCCGCTATGAAACTTCGATTTTTCTGATTCGTTAGAAAGGTATTCCCTAACAGATTTAAATATTTTTTGTTTCACTCAAATCCGTTTGGTTTTGCACCCGGTACTGTCAGTCAAACTTTGAATTCAAATTTTGAAACTACCGCGCCATTTCAGGCCTTGTTTATAATTCAAAATAATTATTTTCGTTTACAAATGTCGATTCAAACTTACTTTTCATCGTTATTATTTAAAATATTTATTTTAAATATTTAAAATCCACTAAAATAGCCAATTTAAAAATTTTAAATTTGTTCAGATTTTCCGGGTCGTTACAATCTCCCACACTTAAAACTTTTCGTCCCCGAAAAGGAACAAAGTCGAAAGTGGTTTGATTAATCAACTCTACGTTCAATCTGGCTTCCATTCTCCAACTTTTCAGTTTTTGAGAATTTTCAAATTCTTCAAAAAAATTGGCTAACTCCCGGAATTTTCGAAAAAATTCGCCATAACCTCCTTTGTACGGTGAGGGGTTTGGAAATTTATTGGGCCATATTAGGTACCCAATAAATCCTATAAAGCATACACATATTTATAGTAATATATTCTGGTGTTTACAGGGGAGCGTGTATAGATAATAACTCCAGAGAATAAATTCTCGTCACCCTGTCAAAGCCTGAGGGAGTGTGTATTTTAATTGCTCCAGAGGATAAATCCTCGTCACCTCGTCCCGTCTGGGAAATAAATAATCCATGTACCGTATCTAATGACTAGAGAGACGTGATTATTGTCAACTCCAGACCCGTGTGGGTTTTTTATTAATCTGGCAATTTATTGTTACATTTTTATATGGTCATATCAGTCATCAGTTCAACCTGTAAAATATAGTCATCGCCATACAAGCCTCTCTCTCGTATGGTAAATCTTCCACCTCGTCACACAAGCTCCAAATGCTTATGTGGTATATGATGAAGTATGCCTACCTTCCAGATGTATGCCATGCAGTGTAGTTCAAAATTAATGTAACTATCCTATGGCGATATTTATTATTTCACACAGAACAACCAGCACTCTGCATCCAATGGCATTCACAGGAGTTGATATAATAATATTTCACATCCAACTCATTAAGGTTTACCTATTTGTCGGGCACGCAAATAATTTCTTTACTCAACAGCTATCCGGTTACCTGTTCAAACATATATAATGCACATGTATATATTTCTATCTATTTTTAAATCAGTTCAATGTGTGATTTAATCGAATAAATTCTTACCATTCATTCCCTTATTAATTAAATTAACTATCGTTTCAATAATTTAATTAATCCAATTTACTATCACACAATGCAAACAACAAGCAATTTGTTTTTAACTTTCAAAAATATACTAATCAATTTCTATACTCTTTTAAAATCATTTACACTATAGAATTAAAAGTGCACATCCATGGAAAGAAAATAACAACAGAGTAGAGAACTAATTGGTAATGCAAAGTATGGTAAATGTACCTTGCACCGGAGTCAATCAGAGATATCCACTCGGCACCTAGGATAGGCTTTCTGAATGCTCTCCTCAGTTTCCCAAGTACAATCTCGCGGATCTCCACTCCATTGCACTTTGACTAAGTGAACTTTCTTGTTCCTCGGCTCTTTGGTTTCTTTGCCCATGATCTTTAGCGGCACTCTTCTCACAGCTAATTCTGGAGTAATTTCAATATCCTGTTGAGCTTCTTCTTCCACGATCAAGTCTGGATCATGAACGTGCTTTCAAAGTTGAGATATGTGAAATACATCATGCACACCAGGCAACCAATCAGGCAATTGAATTCTATAGGCCAGAGTTCCAATCCGTTCAAGAATAGGGAATGGACCAATAAATCTGGGCGCTAATTTCCCAGTTTTTCCAAAGCGAATCACTCCCCTCATCGGAGAAACCTTTATATACACATAATCACCAACAGAAAAAGCCAAATCCCTTCTTCTCGAATCAACATAGCTCTTCTGTCGGCTCTGAGCGGCGAGTAATCGTTTCTTAACGAAATCGACTTTGTCGGCAACCTCGCGGATCTTATCTGGTCCCAATACAAGCCTATTACCAGGTTCGACACAACAAGCAGGAGATCGGCACGGTCTACCATATAATGCTTCGAATGGCGACATTGTCAGGCTCGCCTGGTAGTTGTTGTTATACGAGAATTCAACCAAATGTAAATGGTCTTCCCATGATCCACCGAAATCTAGAACACAAGCCCACAATAGATCTTCTAGTATACGGTTCACCCTCTCAGTTTGACCATCTGTCTGAGGATGATAAGCGGTGCTCAAGTTCAGCTTCGTTCCCAACTCTACTTGGAATGCCTCCCAGAACTTGATAGTGAATATTGGATCTCTATCACTAACTATACTGATCGACACTCTGTGTAGTCTAACAATTTCCTTGAAGTAAATCTACGCCAGACTCTGAGCAGTTCGGTTCGGTCTAACTGTTATGAAATGGGCGGTCTTCGTGAAGCGATCTACGATCACCCAAATACTGTCATTTCCTTTTCTGGTTCTGGGCAAACCATCTATGAAGTCCATGGAAATATGTTCCCACTTCCAACCTGGAACGTCTAGCGGTTGTAACAATCCAGCCAGTTTCTGCTGGTCACTTTTGACTAGCTGGCAAGTAGGGCATCGGCTAACATATATTGAAACGTCTCTTTTCATAGCCTTCCACCAGAATGTTCGCTTGAGATCGTTATACATTTTGGCCACACTGGGATTTATACTCAGCGTGGATTTGTGACTCTCGTCTAACACTTCCCTTTTTAACTCTGGGATGTCGGGAACACAAATTCTTCCTTTCAATCGTAGGGTCCCATCGTTATCTATTTGAAAACACGAGGGTTCACCTTTCTAAATCCTTTTGATCATATCCTTAATAAAGTTATCCCCCTTCTGAAGAATATATATTTTGTCAATCAGGGAAGTCATAATAACAAAGCTGGCGATCATTACATTCTTTCGACTCAGCGCATCAGCCACGACATTGGATTTCCCTGGAGTGTACAGAATCTCAAAATCATATGCGGCAAGGATCTCTAGCCAACGTTGCTGCCTCAGATTCAGGTCTTTCTGGGTGAATAGATACTTTAACGACTGATGGTCTGTATACAATTCGTCTCACCCAGAAGGTAGTGTCTTCAGATTTTCAAAGAGAATACGATAGCCAATAACTCAAGATCATGAGTTACATAGTTTTTCTCGTGTGACTTCAGCTGACGGCTACCATAAGCAATCACTTGACCCCTTTGCATTAACACTGCGCCAAGGCCTTCTCTAGAAGCATCTGTCCAGACTTTTAAATCCTGATTGCCGTCGATAATGGTTAATACTGGAGCAGTCGTTAATCTTAACTTTAGCTCCTCAAAAGCCTCCTCACATTCTAGAGTCCATTTGAATTTTGAGTGCTTCTTTGTAAGCTTCGTTAAGTGACCAGATATCTTCGAAAAGTTTTTAACGAACTTTCGGTAATAACTAGCCAATCCAAGAAAACTGCGAACTTCTGTAGGAGTAATGGGCTGTTTCCAATTTTGAATAGCTGTGATTTTACTTGAATCCACAGCAATTCCTTCTTTTGATACGACATGGCCCAGAAATTTTACTTCATCTTGCCAGAATATGCATTTGGATAGTTTGGCTTTCAATACATTCCGTCTCAGAATTTCTAAAACCTGTTCCAGATGCTTTTCATGTTCGGTCTTTGATTTAGAGAAGATTAGAATATCGTCAATAAAAACCAGAACAAACTTATTCAGGACTCCTCTGAACACTCTATTCATCAAATCGACGAAGTATGCTGGAGCGTTATATAAGCCGAACGGTATTACTAACCACTCATAGAATAAGTCTAGGCCCCTGAATGCTGTCATAGGAACACACTCTTCGGCAATTCGAAGCTGATGGAAGCCTGTAGCTAGGTCCATCCTTGAAAATACTTCTGCTCCATTCAGACGATCCAACAAATCATCGATTCGCGGCAATGGATATTTATTCTTTATTGTCTACTTGTTCAAATCACGATAATCCACACATAGTCGTAGAGTACCGTCAGATATTGGGACAAACACCACTGCTGCACCCCTATCAGAGAAACTAGGCTTGATCAGACCATTCCATACGAGCTGTCGTGTTTGATTGTCTAATTCCTCTTTCTCTTTCAAGGACATTCTTTGAATAGCATGAACTACCGGCCTTGCATTCGGAATCAAAGCGATCTTGAAATCTATTTCTCTCTGCGGAGGTGAGCGAACAACTTCCTCGAACACATCCGCATAGTTCTTGACGATAGGAATATCTTTGATGAGGTCACGAATATTCTCTGTGACTTCAGGGATATTTTCTATTTGAACAGGAGAAACATCCAAAGCTGCCCAGAAGTCTTTTCTATTAGCATTCCGACCTTCACAGGGTATCGTTATATAATCACCTGATTTTATCTTTGCCTTAACGATCCTGTCGGCACATTTAACCTCTGCTTCATATTTGGTCAACCAGTCTAACCCCAAGATAAGATCAAACTTTATAAAATTCATGACGACCGCGATGGTAGGGAACCAATAACGAGAAAAAGAAACCAGAACTCCACAAACCCAACTGAGATCGATGGATCCCCCAACCGGATTTTGGACAGTCATTGGTTCTTTGAGCTTCTTCAAATTCAAATCTAGTTTCTTAACTGCATTCTTGGCAATGAAGCTTCGTGACGCGCCGGTATCAAACAGTACTTTAACAGGAATATCTTTGACAGTAGGCGTGCCTTCTAAAACATCCGGCCTTTCCAGAACAGCTGATGGCTCAGAAGCTTCTGTTATTTCATTTATATGTACTGCTTCAGGTTCTTTCGAGAGTTGGCACTCACGTGCAATATGACCTGCTTGGTGACACTTATGGCATTTCCTTTCATTATGTGGGTTCTTTAGCTTCTTAGTGGGTTTAGATCCACTCTTGATTCGTTTCATTAAGGGTCCGCAATTTATCGACAAATGCCCTTTCTGATGGCAGTTATTGCATACAGCTGTCGTTACTAGTTCCTTCTCAGATTTATCCCTTTTCCTCTTGGCATTGGGCTTCTTACTGACCTCAGGACTATCAGTCACAGACTCCACTTTGTTACTCGAGCTGACTTCCTCTTCGTCGTGCAACATACCTTTCTTATGGAGATCTTCATACTGATAAGCCATATAAATCATTTCTGAAAAAGTAAGCTTCACATTCTTCATTACACTATTCTGGTATCTTCTTTGCAGGCCATGAATAAATCTCAAATTCTTCCTCTTTGGATCTTGAATCAGATGAGGAGCAAAGTGAGAAAGTTCGTTGAATTTCTTATGATATTCTGGAATGGTCATATCTCCTTGTATCAAATAAGAGAATTCCTCACATAATCGCTCAGTCACTTCAGGAGGAGTGAATCTTTCTAGGAAAATCTCTTTGAATCTATCCCAAGTGATATCATCTTCTGGATTATCTCTGATGATTGTTTCCCACCAGATTAAAGCTTCTTCTTTGAGCGCCCAAGATGCTACTAATCTTTTCTGATCATCTCTCAATTGGATACGTTCAAAAATTCCTTCGACAGAACTCATCCAAGCTTGAGTCTGAATTATAGATTCATTACCCGAGAACTGTGCTCCGTTCAGATTTCGATATCTCTTTAATAGAGCCTCTAGATCGGGTTCTGCATTTCTTCTGTTTCTGACACTCATTTTTCTAGTACTTCTGCAAACGGCAGATCAAGTGTCAGGTCATAGAAAAGATAATTTAAAATACAGAAACACATACTTCAAATGTAAATGTGTCTATCGAGGGGTAATTTCATTCTTCTTTACTCATACTAGGATATTACTGATCCTATCTGTAATGAGTTACCCGTCCTAGAACACTACTGGTTCTATTTCTGATGAGTTCTTTCATATGTTATATTCCAGCACTAAGCTTAACCAAAGCTCTGATACCACGTTGTGAGGACCCCAAACCCCGTACTGACGGCGGCAAGGGTAATCTTTGGAATATAACACAGAAACAGATAATAGAAGAACAGAAATAAATAAATACACCAGAAAATGTACAAACAATACACTGAATAAACGTAATCATCAGAGTTACACAGTATACAGGATCATACTTAGTAGTACAGTTCAGCTATACATAAATGTCTACAGCGGAAATAAAAATAATGTACAATAGGAGCTGAACAGCATAAAAAGAGACAAATGATAGAATCCATCTTCAGCTCCAACTATCCAGAAAAAGCCTGCTAAACCTAAACACAAGGCTGCCCATGTAGAAAAAGGGGCACCCGAGTTTGAAAGTAAAACAAACTACGAGTCAGTCATGGGACTGGTATGAGAATTCTACTCAACACATTTAAAATATGGCTAATCACAGGACCACGCCACTTTCGTGGAACGGGTTTACTCCATTGGATTGCCAGTGCTTTAAAACAAACAATTCTTTTAAACATCGCAATGCTTTTTATAAAAATGAAGCCATTATAAGACTCAGTTCCCATCACACAATGCAACGCAAACCGGAGGATAGAGTTTTTACCTTATAACGGCCAAAATATGCTTGATACGAATAAAACAAAAGCATTTGATATTATTACTAGTGTTTATATGTTTTAAAAACAATTTCAAATCATAAATATCGATCATAGACGGCATTAATGCCCCATACCACTATGTCGCCATATATAGGTATACAATCAAAACCGCACAGTCACGTATTTGGAAATTGGATTTCCGTCATGAACCAAGGCAAAAGATAGTCCTTACCAACTTCGAGACGCTCTAGCCCGTGTCTCAGGCAAGTAATCAGTCAAGCCTTAGGATCGTCAGGGCCGGTCCACCGATATGGATTAAAATTCCTGAACACTACGTTTCCCCACCCTATGGGGCATCAATGAGCCAACGAATGACTCCATCGGTCCCGGATCGACCGATATAACCGAGGCGCCTCGCAATCCATCATCCACATAAGTAAAATGTCAGGCCGTGTAAAAACACTAACACAACTCCTAGCTAGAAGGAAACGCATGCCCTCCCTGAGGTCCTTCTCCCGTTTCTGGTTCATACCGGGGTGTGAGGCTCGCGAATTCACGTTATACACAAAGATACGCCACACAGGCGGTGCTTTGATCATCAATCACAAGACTTTGCTTTTCAAGAGAATCCCTGATCACTGCATCTTAGCATGCCACACCGGCAATTCATACCATGCAACTGATGGTTATCAATTGCACAGAATGAATTCCAATGTCAGACACACAGTCCATTTGCAAGTCCATTCTGTGTCTAAACGAAACCAGAGGCACTAAATACCTCGCATATCCATCGATCCCCACGTATGTCTGGACGATCACCACTCATTATCCATATTTCGGGATGCCTCCCAATCAGGACATCAGTTACCATCTAAACGAGGTGAAGATCGGTCTTCAATCACCGTCTTCATCTTCGACTTCTTATCGTCGATTCCGTTATTCAGAATGGGATAAACCCGGTCTTTCTGAGCAACTCGCGTATATAATAAACAAGTGCTACACAAACACTACATACGCATCATTTCAATTCATTAGTCACTAACCGTCAATCAGTAAGAGAACGATTTCCCAAATTTTAACCCCGAAGGCCGAAACCAACATCAGATCAAAATCCAGGAAACCATTCGACTTAGCTAACCTTCAGTTAATCTCTAAATTTCACAACCATATCGTTTATAATATTTTATAATGATTTATCGCTATTTTTAATTATTTTAAAATAGCCAATCTATTCAAAACGACGCTTCGGGCCATAACGCGGCCGTGGCGCTGTTTTTCTTCAGATTTGATTTACACATATCTGAAATTCTAACCGTTGGATCTTCAGAAAATACATATCATTAGAAAGATTTTTTCAAAATGAATCCAACGGTTCCAGTTTCGGGAAAATCCGACGGTCGGATCTCTCGGTATAATCGTTTGAAGTTTCGATTTCAAAATACGAACTGCAGTGTCGTTATTCGATTTAATATAATTATATTTATATATATATAAATATAATCTATTCTGGCGCTGTTTTTCTTCAGATTTGAATTAAACAATCCAGACAATCCAACCATTGGATTTTTACAAAGTTGGTGCCGTTGGAAAGATATTTCCAAAGCGAACCCAACGGTTGCGTTTTCGGGAAGGTCCGATGGTCGGATTTCCCGCACTAATCGTTTGAATTCAGGGTTTCAAAATATGAATTGCAGCTTCGTTATTTGATATATTTCAATTCTATATATATATATATATATATATATATCGATTCTTCGATTTCAAAACTATATGATATTCATACTTTTGATAAAAATGATATTTTTTATCTAATTGTCTTCTATTTCAACACTTCACTATTTTTAACAATTCATGTATATAATAAAAATGTGATTTTTAATGTAAAACAATTTATTTCAAAACACGACTATTTTATACAGTTCATATAGATGATAAAAATATGATTTTTATTATAAAACAATTTCTTTCAAAACACGACTATTTTATATAGTTCATATAGATGATAAAAATATGATTTTTATTATAAAACAATTTATTTCAAAATATGAATACCATTCAACACATGAATTTCAATTCAACGAATGAATTTCGATTCAACACATGAAGGTTTTCTATAGTTTATATATATAGATAAAAAGGTGATTTTTATATTTAAAACACGAATACCATTCAACACATGAATTTATATTCAACGAATGAATTACAATTCAACATATGAAGGTTTTCTGTAGTTTATATATTTAGATAAAAAGGTAATTATTATATGTAAAACACGAATACCATTCAACACATGAATTTCCATTCAACGAATGAATTTCAATTCAATACATGAAGGTTTTCTATAGTTTATATATATAGATAAAAAGGTGATTTTTATATTTAAAACACGAATACCATTCAACACATGAATTTCTATTCAACGAATGAATTTCAATTCAACGCATGAAGGTTTTCTATAGTTTGTATATATAGAGTAAAAATGTGATTTTTATTGTTAAAACAATTTATTTAAAACACGAATACCATTCAACACATGAATATGATTCAACGAATGAATTTCTATTCAACACATGACGGTTTTCTAGAGTTTGTATATATAGAGTAAAAATGTGATTTTTATTATTAAAACAATATATTTAAAACACGAATACCATTCAACACATGAATGTGATTCAACGAATGAATTTCTATTCAACACATGAAGGTTTTCAATTCAACAGACGAATATAGTTTCAACACAGGAAAATAATTCTAACACATGAATATTATTCAAAATTTCGGCAGCATAATGGCAGGGTAGTTAAAACTGGGACCGTCCCTAGTACGGCTCCTCGCTCTACCTTAAAGCCTCGCAGCTTTTGACAATGGGGAATCATGCTTCTAGTTCGCCCGCAGGCGGCATGTATATTTTTTTCATTTCCAAAAAATAATCCTATGTGGTTTCTAGCAAATATTTCTCAACCACAAACGGGTATTTTTCAACCACAACCAAACAATTTCAACCACAAACAATTCTAATCAACCATTCGTAATCAACCAATTTTCACACCAATTACATCCAGTAAATATCGTCCATGGTTTGTGGACGAGGGGCGTATATATATATCATTTCACTTCTATTTCAACACATATATAATTTTTACAACGCATATATAACTTATATATCGAACGTATAACTTATACAACGCTTATACAAGAGGTGTACAATGCTTATATAACCCATACATCGACTATATAATTTATACAGCGTCGTTTTCCATATCGTTTATAAATTAGAAATCTCACATTGGGTTCCACTCCACCAAAAATAGCAGAAGGCTCAGAAAAATATGCGGTCTCTTCTAGAATGTAGAAGACGTCCACACGAGTCCACTGTCTCTTGTTTCACTGAATTTCGTCAAGAAACGAAAAAGATATGATTTTTAGAAGTTCGCTACGCTTTTAAATGTTAAAATCAGTTTAAAGAAACCAAAGCCGTATGTTTCCATACCTGTTCAAAACTAGGTCTCGAATTTTCGCACAAACGGTTGCGCGATAGGAGGATCGGCTCACACAGCGTCGAAGAGCTTTGAACCACCTTCCCGGCGCCGGTGGTCTTGCTCTGTTCGGTGGCACCATGGAGGCTTGGCGGCGCTCCGAAATCACTGACTTTGGGGACTCGTATCTCCCTCCACAGTTGATGATAACTAACAAACCTTAGATGGATTCAAAGAGGAAACGAAGAGCTTTGAAATGAATCAAGAATTACTCGATTTCATTGTGAAATGGGGGAGAAATCGAAGAGAGAAGGTGGAGAACCCATCCCGCCGTGCGCGCCTGAAGGAATACGGGAGAGAGAAACATCTTGGCCAATGAAGATTTTTTTATTTATTTATATATTTTTAAATTCCTAAAATACCCCTTGTTACATACGAACTCCAATCCAAACCCAACGACTGTCGTCCCTAGTGTTTTACCCCCATTCCGAACACAATGGGATATGTTTCATAGGCCCATTCGACTGTTTCAGTCTGTTTTCTTTCAAATTAAAATATATAACATTCCATATTTGATTTGAACGTACATTTCAATTTGCCAGGGCCACAAACTAATTCAAAAAATTCCAGAAAAACAAATCTGACTATGTTTTGACGATATGGTCCCAACAAAACTAGTTTCGTCGAATTCTGAGACCGTTTGCAAAATGGCCCATTTCTGGTCGATCCAATTTAAATGTAATTGACCAAAACATATTTTCCTTTGCCACGCTCACATACTAGCTTCAAAAATTATGAAATTTGAAATCTAGCAATAACTTCACATCCCGGATCCAACAAAAGTGGTTTCGTCGAATTCCGAGGTCGTTTGCAAAATGGCCAATTTCACGGGCTATATAAACTCCATAGCGACCTTTCTGAAAATTCATTTGGCCATAACTTTTGCCTCCCGCTATGAAACTTCGATTTTTCAAATTCGTTAGAAAGGAATTCCCTAACAGATTTAAATATTTTTGGTTTCACTCAAATCCGTTTTGTTTTGCACCCCGTACAGTCAGTCAAAGTTTGAATTCAAATTTTGAAACTATCGCGCCATTTCAGGCCTTGTTTATAATTCAAATTAATTATTTTCGTTTTCAAATGTCGATTCAAACTTACTTTTCATCGTTATTATTTTAAATATTTAAAATCCACTAAAATAGCCAATTTAAAAATTTTAAATTGGTACAGATTTTCTGGGACATTACAGAAGGTCTGGATGTGGGGCCGATGCCTTGGAGGAAGGTGCGGCGGTGGAAGAAGGAGGCGAGGTCTTGGGTTATGCGGGTTTAAGTAAATCACGATGTAGAAGAGGGAAGAGGCCTGATTTTGGTTAACCAATGTAATTAAAGACTATTTATTTATTTATTTATATATTAAAGTAATGAATGTTCAAATGATCAAAATTCTTTCATACGGCATCATAATCGAACGAAACAAGTTGCATTGAGATCGTATTGAAGAACTCTACAACGTGAAGTTGAACAGAGCTTGAACAGAGCACTTTGAAATTTCAGATCTAAATGGTTTGGTGAGATTTCTATTTTAAAATTAAAATTAAATATTTATTTCACTGTGTAAATTATATTCATAAAATTCATGTTGATGTGGTATGTATATTCACTGCAATGTTGATTTATTCTGCGATGCTTGAAATTTGAATTGTCGATTGTTTACTGTCATGTTTGTTAAATTTAGATTAATAATAAAAATCTCACTTTTATGTTTAACATGAAAACATCGTTTTGATAGATATAGATGGACAAGAGAAAAAAAAGATCTCACCTTTATTGTTAACATGAAGCATTGTTTTGTCAAAATATAATGGTTGGACAAAATATTCATTCTTGCTATAATAGTTTAGATAGAATAAAATTATCATTTTTTTTGTTAATTAGATTTGATTAGAATAAAATTAACATTCTTTATTAATTAGATTTGACAGGAATAAAATTAACATCCTTTGTTAATTAGATTTGATTAGAATAAAATTATAATTTTTTTGTTAATTAGATTTGATTAGAATAGAAATTAACATTTTTGTTAATTAGATTATAAAGAACAAAAATTAAATTTTTTTGTTAATTAGATTATAAAGAATATACATATGATAAAAAGGACATTTCATGTTAAAGAATATACATCAGGTTAAAGTAGCACTTTTGATTAAGAAATGTATATTAGACAGAAATAACATTTTCATATAAATTTTACATTAGAAAGAAAAGAAAGAACATTTTCATATAAATGCTGCATTAGATTGGAAATGCCATTTGAGATAAAATGTGCATTAGTATGAAAATCACATTTTTATTAGAAACGTTCATTTGGTATAAAAACACCATTTTTATTTAGAATGTGTATATAGAATAAAAAGGCCATTTTTTATATAAAGTAATAAAAGAGGAGAGAAAAGTTGCATTTATCATAATGTAATTAAAGAAGATAAAGTTACATTTTTTTAATAAAGGAGAATAGAAAAGACTACACTTTAATAAGAATGAAATAAAGAGACATTTGTGTCATGTAATAAGAATTAAACAAAATACACATTTTTGTGATTAAATGATAATTTTACAAAGATCACATTTTTGTGAAAGATTGATTATAGAAATAAAAATATCATTTTTGTGAAAACATGATTATAGAAATAACTCATTCATTTTGTCACTTTAGAAAAATGAATAAGAATGAAGTAAAGATGGGCATTTTTGTCACTTTACAAGAATGAAAATAAAGATGTACATTTTTGTTACATTTGAATAAAGAATACATTTTTGCTAGAAAATGTAATTAGAAATAAAGAATACATTTTTGCTAGAAAATGTAATTAGAAATAAAGAATACATTTTTGCTAGAAAATGTAATTAGAAATAAAGAATACATTTTTGGTTAGAAGTTGTAATTATAATACATTTTTGCTAGGAAATGTAAATTAGATTAAAAGTACATTTTTGTCACTTTGAAATGAAGGAAATTAAAAGTACATTTTTGTCACATTGCAAAGAAGGAATTAAAAATATTCATTTTTGTTATTTAAAAATGAATTGACCAAAATAATCATTTTTGGAAATTAAAGAGAGTTTAACCAATATATACACTTTTGGTCATTAAGAAGAAAGTATACATTTTTGTTCCTTAACAGGAAAGAGACATTTTTGGTTCAGTAAAAAGAGAAAGACATTTTTGTTCATCAAACAAAAACAGACATTGTTGTTTATTTAAAGGATTAAACAAAAATAGGCATTTTTTTTGTTCATCAAAAAGGTTTGAACAAAAATATTCATTTTTGGTCAAATGTAAAGAATGAAATAAAAACATTCTTTTTATCATTTAAAAAGAGTGAAGTAAAAATACCCATTTTGTTTACATTGAAATGAATTAGACAAAACTTGTAACGACCCGTGTTTTTCGACCATTTGAATCTGAATATTTAAATTTAGTTTTAAATATTTTATTTGGAATATCGATGAAATTTAATATTTAATTCGTTATTTAAACGAAGTTCAAACGTTATATATTTATATAATTATAAATCGAGCTTGAAAATGGCGTGCAGTTCGTAAATTCGAGTTTTGAACTTCATCTGAGAATACAGGATCCGATATAAGTCGGATTTCTGTGAAACAAGACACGTTAGAACCGTATTGACGATAATTTTCATATGAAAGAGAAAAATCCAGATTTCGAGTTATAGATAATAAGTTATGGCTAAATCAAAATTTGAAATAGTCGCTGTGGAAAATCATTATTAAATTTTAGGCCTTTAAAATGGCCGTTTTGCAAACGGACTCAGATTTCGACGAAATCAGTTTCATTAGAACCGTAACGTTAAATTATTGTACGGTGGCAAATGGCATGGAAAACCGATGTCGTATGTGACCACGGTAGCCGTAAACGACCATATAATTACTATAGCGCGTAACTACTTCAACAAGGAGTATTTGAGTGTAACTTGAGCAGACGATCGAATTAGGCCACAAAAACAGTTCCGTTGAGTTCGTATCGTCGATTAGAGTCAAGATAGGTATATAGTTTGTTATTTTTAGAGATCGAGAAATTTGGCGTTAAAAAGGATAGGGCGGTTCGGGGTAAAAACAGCCTATCGGGCAAACGGTCTCAGAATGGGACGAAACTAGTGTCGTTGGGTTCGTATCGAAAAGTTATTGTAGGATATCAAGGTTTCAAGTTGACTAGATTTATCTGGTGATCGTGGTAAATTAAAAAGCGTGTTTATTTCTGGTATTATAAAGGAATTTTTTTCAAACGAAGTCGGATTTCGATGAGACTTGTCCCATTGGGTCCGGAATACCTTTTTACATCAAGAATAGCTTTTTAATCAGTAAACGGGGATCATTTGTAGGGGTTTTAATCAACTACTTTACGCGTAAGTTTCGCGAAAAATAAAATTTTAATAATACTCCTCTTTATAAATACATGTGAGATTCGATCAAACCCTTATTTCGTTCTCTGTAGCCAAACATAACAGGCCGCCATCAAAACAAACCAACGGCCACGAACTTCACTAAATGCCTCCTTTAAATCTCGTCATACCTTGATCGAATCGACAAACACCAACTAGAGGACCGTCCTCCTCAACGAGATCTTGAGAATCTACGGTGGTGATGGAGTAATTCTACCGGTGGTGGGCTAAATTTGGCTGTGAAGTTGCGTCGTTGGAGGTCAATTTGAGGAGCCGGGCTCGATCGAGTTTCACGCAACTTAGGGTGTAGGATGGAGGAGATGGGGCGCATCAGATGGAGGGCGTAGATGGACCACCGGTGATCGACGTTGGCTGCGGGGAGGAGTTGGCAAAGGGGGACTAGTGCGTTATGTGTTAACCGAAAGAAGAAAGAAAGGAAAGAGAGAAAAGAGGAACTGGAAAACGCAAAGAACAGAGGAGAAGCGAGCAGTTCAGTGGGAACGGGAAGGAAAGGGTTCGGCCTTGTTAGCTTTAACAATACAAATGGGTTTATAACTAACTAGAAAAATTGATTTATAAATTAATAATTAAGTATTAACTTTAAAATGGCAATTGGTTGCAGGCTTCCGAGAACAGGAGTGCGTGAGAACCCAAGAAGAAAGGATGCCTGGTCTGTTAAAGATGTTAAGTAATTAAATTTGTTTAACTATTATACCATTAAGCAAATCATTTAAATTATAATTGGAATCATTTGTTTATGTGAAAACTTGGACAGGTTTGAATGGTCAGTAAAGGAAACACAAAGGGTTGAAGACAACGAAAAGGAAACAGTCTGAATTGGCCGATTAATTTCAGTAACTAAGTAATTACGTGTTGAGTTCTAATTTAAAAGTTTCTTGATTTAAACTGGAAATCATTATGCTTAAACTCCAATATCTTCTACTTCGTGAAACATGAATGAACTAAGAATGGATGAACAAGCTTTTGAACGAAGGCAAGGGATTTGTATCGGCTTGTTGAAACTAATAACCAAGTAATTAAAAACGTTAATGATTTTAGTTAAAGGAATTAATTTAAAAAGTGTACATTTATAATTTGTTTAGTTGCACATATATGAACAGAATTGGACAGAACTAGAAATGTTGGAACCGTCTGGACGAGGTCAACACCATGGAACAAGAACGGACGCAGTAGAATGCAGCTGGAAATCCCAGTTAAATTAAACGCGAGTTAATTTAATCAAATCAGTTGTTATTGCAACAACGCAACTCAAGGTGAGTTAAACTCACTCAGTTACCCTATTTATATTTTATATAAATTGGGTGTTTTTATTTTGTGTGCTCTGCTTGCCAATGGTTGACTGTTTTGCTAGTGATATATTTATCTGTTGATTTACCCGATGAAATTAAACCATGTTTAATTTCAGTGAAATACCAAATCGTTATGTTAACGATTGGATCCAACGGAGGTAACTCACCCTGTTGGTCACGTTTATTTATAAGCGTGCTTAGTTATTTGAATTGTTCTGTTATTTGGTTGGTGTTAAATGGTTGTTATTTATTATCAGTTAAATGTGATTGATTTGATTGTTGTTTATTGACTGAATATTCAACATCTGTTTGGGTTGAACCATTGGGTGGTGTTGGTCAAGTATTTGGCAGAGAATGGCCTATAAAATCAATCGGGTTATAAATATTGATTCACCGTCAGGTGAATCGATAGAGATGAAGTTATAAAATTTATTTTATAACTAGAGTTAGATTTTGAAATATATTAGTTTGAATAAAGAGAAATAAATATATTATTTAAGACTTCGATTTGTTAATTACTTTGTTTTATAAAGTAATTTCTGATGTTAATTAGATCTACAAGAATAAGTATAAGAAATGAGTTCGAGTGGTTAAACTTTGATAATTGGTTTGTTGAGAAAACAACTAATGGAATTATTTAAATTAATTATATTTTTAATTAATTTAAAGTGAGGATTAATTGGAATCGATTAACGAGATGATCGAGTTTTGAGTTGACAAAAGCAACCGTTTTAACTGGAATCAACTATTGAATTAGTTTGTTTCGAATTTGCGAAATGAAATGTTAAAGAATATTGTTTTAACTTTAAATAAGATTTTTATAAAAGATTCACTATTTATTTTGGTAAATAAAGAAATTAACTACTGAAGAAGTTAATAATTATTGTTTAATTAATAAGAATTTAGAATATTACTTTTCAAAAGTAATCGAGCTGAAATGGAATCTAGTGAGATGGTGAGAGGAACTTATAAACGGATTTTGTATTTAAAACCCAAAAAGTTTATAATGAAGTAAAAAAAAAGGGAATTTCAAGCGAATACAGTAGCTTGAAATAAATGTTACTTAATCATTTGAACTAAGTCGAAGGAGATTTCGATAAAAGGGTTTAAGATAAACCAGATTTTTTTAAATGAGACTCAAGGTGCTAAAGCGTTAATATTGAATTAACGTTATTTGAAAATGAGATCGAGTTGGAAAGGGTAAAATTGGAATAAGGTTTCCAAAGTGTGAAATGGTTAATTAGATTTAAAAGGAGATTAGTATAAGCGAATTTGGGTAAAGAAGTGGATCATAGAGTTGTCTAACCAAATCCAAGTTATGATGGGAATTGTTTTGATACTGAAATGGAATATTGGGTTTTGGTTACAACTTCTATTTATCTGAGGATAAGAACGTTGTTTGATCAAGGTCTGAGAGGTAATTAAAATACCCCAACTTGGACAACATCGGGATTATTTGAAGATGATATTAGTTGGTAATCGTAAAGAAGTTCGTGATAATATAACAAATGTTTTGAAAGGAGAATTGAGTGGAAATTATATATGGTTATAAGTTATTTTACTAAGTATTATAACGTAATAGTTCTGAGGACATTAGTATATAAGAATATAGTTATTCGAGACAGAGTTAGTCAAACATAGTTATTCGGGATGAGTGCCATTTCGTACGACTGCTAGCGTAATTCGCAGGGCTGCAGATAGCCTACGGCGGTCGGATGCTTCCTGAGGGAATCAGGCGTAACCATTGTGATCGCTGTGATCTAGAGTCAAGCGAATAGAGTTAAGTCGAACATTAGTTAATCGATAGGAGTTAAATAAGTCGAGTTAGTCAGTTAGAATAAACCAATTAGAATAAACCAGTTAGAGTTAATCAATTAGAGTTAATCAATTAGAGTTAAATCGAATTAGAGTTATTCAAATATCGTATTTTTAAACATGAAAAGAGTTTGAAGTTTTTAATTTAACAAAAGTAAATCAGTTTGTTAAAGGCCAAGTGATGCTAAATACTGAACCAGTGAACTCATTGGATTGTCATGAATGAAACACTGTATATTTTGATAGTTAAAACACCGACTATCAAACCTGTCCAATACGATTGTTGGTATGGAAAGACCGGGATCGAATTTATATTCGAAAACCATTCCGACCAACAAATACGTGAAGATATCAGAAGATGATCGAGATGGAGCAGTGAAGACCGTGGATTTTCATAAACGGAAGAACCACTAATACTCTCTGCCTGGCAAGCAGAGATAAGTTGTGATTCTGTCGTGATTGGAATCGACGGGTTGCAAGGACTTCTCGCTACTGATCCATGGGGTGATTCCTATATTGGATGCAGTAGGAGAGTACCTTCGGTTCATCCTGTTCCTGGATGACTTGTATGGACGGATGTCTGACAGAGTATTTCCAAAGGATCACGTACGTTGATTTCTTCAAATGTACTATAGTTGTTGGCGGAGAATTGCCAATCTCTTAGCTGCTGCTAGAGTATTTTTGTGGACGTCAATTAGTGATATCTGGAGGATCTGACGATGTGGCATTCAAAGTGTATGATGACCAGACGTGTTCTGACCTCAAGCCTCATCAACCGGGAAATGACAAAAATCGGGCAGGCAGCATGGCTATGTGGGTCGCTCCCATTAGGGTGTATAACCACCTATCTAGAGAAATTCCTATCTGCTTCTTTAATCTATGTTCGATGCTGTCCCTTATCGGGAGGCGGTTGCTGATCCCAACCGTCGGTGGTATACATTCGATACACTCAAGCGAAATGAGTGGTCGGTCATGTGAGGGCCGGGTTGCAAGACGTTCTTGTTGAACCCAGTGTATTCGTCTCTAGAGATACACTCTCGGCAGGTGGTCCCATACCTCGTCATAGTTGGAATCCAATCTCCAATACGCGCCCGCGGTTTTGATTTGTATACTATATATGTGGAGCGTGAGATGCAAGCGTTCCACTAGATTGATATTTACTTGTGTTTAGACATTATTATAATACCAGAAGAGATTGATTTCAAAAATGTTTTGGGTTATCGTAAGGTAAAAACCGTCCGTATTTATGTGTGGATTTGGTCTTACGATTATCCTTTTCTTTCGAAAATATTTTTGAACTTAAAAATCAAGTTGGATGATCACCCTAAATACTGTGCTAGTTTTTCTCACTCTGGTTCACCAGACTGACCCGGTGTTTTATAAATGCTCGGGTTAGCCCGGGTGTACAGGTTCAGGTTATCGAATGCTATGAAGAAACGAGCTGGAAGAGTCCAGACGTATGATATTATATAGCTACTATTCCGCTGTGTGATTGTATATGAGGACAGGTTACTATCACTGTCTAGATGATGATGTACTCTGATACTGTAAGTATTTTCAAAAGTTTCCAATAAAGATTTATTTTAGTATTATATTTTGTTCCGCTGCGATGTGAGACTCTGTGTGTGGTGTTTCTTCTTCTTCTATTCTAATATTTCTATCTTATCTATTCTCACCCTCTAACTTCTTTCTATTAATGATCTGGAATGTTCGATGTCTGAATGGTCAACATGATAGTTTGATGTTGATTTTCGGAGTCGAAAATCCCAGTTTGTTACAAAACTGGCATTTTGTTTATATTGAAATGAATCAGAATAAAATATACATTTTTGTTATAAAATGTGAATCAGAATAAAATATACATTTTTGTTAGAAAATGTGAATCAGAATAAAATATACATTTTTGTTAGAAAATTTGAATCAGAATAAAATATGCATTTTTTTAGAAAATGTGAATCAGAATAAAAAGTACATTTCTGTTAGAAAATGTGAATCAAAATAAAAAGGGGACATTCTTGCCATTTAAAAATAATGAATTAAAAATAGGCATTTTTGGTCACTTAAAAGGATAACACAAAAGATTAGAAATAAAAGTTAATATTTTTATTGTCGATAGGTTGACGATAAAAAGGATTGAAAATAAAAGGTTAGATTTTTATTGTTATTTGTTCACAATAAAAAGAATTGAAATTATAGATTTTTATTGGCATTTGTTAACTATAAAAAGAATGGTAATGAAAGGCTAGATATTTATTGTCATTTGTTCACAATAAAAAGGATTGAAATGTTTGTCGGTGATGTTGAAATGTTTGATGTGTTAAATATTATGTTAGTATATGCATACTAAATACTACACTTCCATTTACAAGTCATCCGACTTGTTTATGTGATTGGGACGATAATTTTTACACATCGCCCAAGTGCACAAATAATTTATTATTGGTTTGTTGGATAAAGCCCCACACGGGTGTTGGGATGATTTTTGATCTACACTAGTCCCAATATTTAGTGTAGAATCCACTTTGGCTGTTATTTGGATGTTTGATAATTATTCATCATGATTGTTGATTTCATGCAATATATGGATTTGATTGAGTCACATTCCAATAAAGAATTTTCTTTGAAGAGGATAGATTTTAGAAAATGAATATATTTTAGAAAAATATATTTTTATTGAAATGAACTAGTTATTAACTAGAATAAATCATTAAATTTAGATTTAATGAAGTTTTCCAATTTGTCAATATTTAATTGAAAATTAAATCAAATAATTTGGATTTTGGGTTTGTCGTGAATAGTGTCTTAAATAACACTGTTCTTAAACCCCGTATGAAAAGAATAATCTTTTAATTTAGATTATTAAAGTTTCAGTTATATTTAGTAATTGGAATAAGATGAAATGTGATTTGGGTTTATCGTGAAATGTGTTTTTAAGCGACATTTGTTCTTTAACTCAACTGACAGTGAGAATATGATTTGGAATTTATAAATCTTGTATCAAGATTTAAATGGGAATTTTCCAAAAGTAAAGTTTTCCAATTTAATATATTAGATTGGAATTGAATGGAATTCGAATTAATAATAGCCGAGATATTCTTTTGTAAAAGAAGATCGATACTACATATGGAATTAAAAAGGCTTTGCCGTTATTCCATTTATATTATTGGTCGGATACAGAAATTTATAACGATTATATATTGATTTGATTTCTGCGAAGATTCCCTATTTTATGGAAGTCGATTTTGGGTTTATCGTGAACGGTGTTTTAAAATGACATTAGTTCTTTAACCTAGTTAAAGATAAGATTAATTTCTTAAATTTAATTAATCATTGAATAATGATTTGTGATATTTAAAACCAAATTGGGTTCTAAATAAATCTTTAAAAGTAAGATTTAAGAATAATTTAAAGAGTTTATCTTTGATAAAATGATGTGAATATTTTATTAGAAGAATATTCTGAATTGGAATGAGGCCTTAGATGTGTTTTTATAGTACATGATTTTTAATTATAAAATACGTGAGTTATTCGGGAAGATCGGGTTTAACCCATTCCGAATAATTACTACGACGATGAAGAGTCGAAGATGAAGACGGTGGTTGAAGACCGACGATCTTCACATCGAATGGATGTGTTGCTACAGAGACCCTTGATGGGAGTAGCTACCGTGAAGGGGCTTCAGTGGTAGCCGTCCGGACTATTGTTGATTGTTCGGATTTGGCTTTCGCTCAGACCCAGAGCATAAGCTAGTAAATGGATGCGTGTCTGACATTGGATTTCGTTCCATGTGAATTAAATCGATTTCAGTTAATGTATGTTTGTTTGGTGGTGGAGGATTTATTCTCTGCTTAACACCCTAGTATATATTAATAGTGATTGATCGCATGGCGTGAATTGTCAATGTGGCGCGCCTAGATGCAAATGATCAAGGCTTTTGTTGAAAAGCAGGGCCTTGTGGGATGATCAAAGTATAGCCTATTACGGCATAGCTTTGTGTATAGCGTGACTTCGCGAGCCTCACACCCCGGTATGAGTCAAAAATGGGATATGGACCGTAGGGAGTGCACACGTTTCTTTCTAGCTAGTGGTAGTGTCAGTGCTTAAACTGGCTGGCATTTTACTTATGTGGATGATGGATTTTGAGGCGCCTCAGATTTTTATAGGCCGTTAGTGGTCATACTGTAGGTTCAAAGGAACCGGGAAGCATGTGTTCAGGCATAACTAATCCACTGCCGATAGGCGGGGACCGGCCCTACCGCTCCAAGGGTCCACTGCGGGGGATCCTGAGGCATTTTCTAGAGTGTCACGAATTGGAGAGGAGCTTTCCCCTAGCCTCGACTCATGATGGAAATCCAATTTCCAATACGACCTTGCGGTTTTGATTGTAGAACTAGTACGACGACATAGTAGGATGGGGTACTATGCCGTCTATGATTAATACATTATAGTTGAAATTGTTTTTGAAATATATATATACCCATAGATATACACACTAATACTAAATCCGTATTATCGTATCAAGCATTTTTGACCATTATAAGGTAAAACTCTATCCTCCGGTTTGCGTTGCATTGTGTGATGGGAATTGAGTCTTATAATGGTTTCATTTTTTTGTAAAAAGCATTGCATTATTTAACAATTTACTTTAATTTATGCACTGGCAATCCACTGGAGTAAACCCATTCCGCGTCAGCGGCGTGGTCCTGTGATTAGCCTTACTAGATAAGTTTAGTTAAGATTTCTCATACCATTCCCATGACTGATCTGTAGTTTGTTTCACTGGCAAACTCGAGTGCCCATATTTTCCACACGGGCAGTCGAGTAGCTTTTTGCAGATATATTTACAGTATCCTGGTTTACAGCTGAAGCGGTATTCGAAAAGCTCTGTATCCGTGTATTCCTTTCAGTTGTATATTTGTATTATGTTCCGCTGCTATTTAAATGTAATTTAAAACTCTGATATTATTGTATTCCTATTTTGTAATGAGTATTCACACTCTGTTATATTCTTGTACTTTGATGTAATTGTGTAATCACCAGTAAAATGTTCTTCAGTTTGTGCTCTGATGTGTGTTGTTCTCAAAGCAATCCAGCCTTTCCTTTACTGGGAAGTTTGGGTCGTTTCAAATTGCCACTTAGGCATGCCACACAGGCAATTCACTCCATGCGTTTGATATCCATCAATATATAACCTCTGAGCTCGTACGTCTCAGAGAAGGGCGTTAAGAAAGAGAATAAATTCTCCGCCGCCAAACAGATATATATTTAATAGAAATCAATCACACAGAATAAAATACAATGTCAGACACACAGTCCATTTACAAGTCCGTTCTGGGTCTAAACGAAACCAGAGGCACCTTGTACCTCGCATATCCATCGGTCTCCAAGTACGTCTGGACGATCACCAACTGATTCCCTCCTCTTGGGTGTACAGCCCAATCAAGATCATCAGTAATCACCCAAACGATGTGAAGACCTCCGGTCTTCAACCACCGTCTTCATCCTCGACACCACGTCGAATCAGTTATTCAGAATGGGATAAACCCGATCTTTCTGAATAACTCGCGTATATAATAAACAAGTGTTACACAAACACAACATACGCCTCATTCCAATTCAGAATATTCTTTCATTCAAATATGCTTACACTTTGGGGAAGGTTCCCATTAATTTTATCAAAGATAAATTCTTTAAATTTATTCTTTAATCTCCTTTTGAATATATCAATTCAAAGTAGTCGGGATTAGCGAACCACGCCGAAGTAATCATTTATTTTATTTCCCAATCCCAACCTATTCATCCCATAAAGTAAAACAGGCAATACTTCATATCTAACACCACGGTGTTATTGGTAAATTCAATTACCATTTCACATTCAAATCTAATTAAAGATTTAACTATCGCCTGGAGCAAAATTGGTGATACCCCGTTCTCGATCATTTCAATCTAATTAAAGATTCATTAAAACTCCACTCGGTTTTTAATCTTCCCAAAAATCAATATCAATGATTGCTTAACTTGGGAAATCATATACTGTCTTTAACTGGGTTAAAGAACTAATGTCTTTTAAAACACCGTTCACTATAAACCCAAAATCACATCCCATTCCAATTTAATTATTGAAACTTTTGGTTAACTTCTAAAACCCTTTAAAATCCAATTTATTTATATAAAAATAAATAAATTATTATTCTAGTTCAAAACTAGTTCATTTCGATAAAAATCTATTTTTATCTTTTCAAATTTGGGATTTTTCATCTCAATTCTTCATAAATCTTTTCTTATGATTTTACACAAATTATTACTATTTTTAATAAATTTATCAAGGCCCGTACAGTCAAATTCCATCAACGGCCATCGAACTGCACTTACAACGACCTTTTCTAAACTTGATTTGGACATAATTCCAAATCCAACCGTTAGATTTCTAATTTCTAATACTGGCTAGAAAGCTCTTTTCGATATGAACCCAACGGTACTTGTTTTAGGAGAATCCGACAGTCGGATCTCCCGTAATATCCATTCGAAGCCAATGGTCGAAATTCGCGAACTGCCGCGGCGCGACGCGTTCTATTCAGGCCATTAAATTATATATTTATAATGTATACCTCATCGATTTCCTTTTAAAACGTATCTTATAAATCGTTTTAAATTTGTTTTCAAAACGATTTCAACTTCATATTCAATTTCGAATAAAAATTGAATATTCCACATCATCGACATACAAATGATAATATTTTCAAAACGTTATATTTTGAAATCACTTTCTTTCTTACATTCATTATATAAATGAATAAAATCGATATAAATATCGTTCACGTCAAAATGGCATCAATCTAATCAACACGACTTTTATTCAACACATGAATATTTATTCTAATCAACACATGAATTTTATTCTATTCAACACATGAATTTTTATTCTATTCAACACATGAATTTATTTTATTCAACACATGAATTTTTATTCTATTCAACACATTAATTTTTATTCTATTCAACACATGAATTTATTTCTATTCAACATATGAATATATTTCTATTTAATACATGAAATATATTTCTATTCAACACATGAATTTATATTATTCAACACATGAATTTTCATTTTATTCAACACATGAATTTATATTATTTAACCCATGAATTTTCATTCTCCTCAACACATGAATTTATATTATTCAACACATGAATTTTCATTCTATTCAACACATGAATTTATATTATTCAACACATGAATTTTCATTCTATTCTTTATTTTCCAAATCAGAATGAGGCCCAATCAATTAACATATAACGTTAATTATATGGATTCTGTAACAACCCGAAAATCTGGGCCAGTTTAAAATTTTTATTTTTGCAATTTTAGCGAATTTTGAATATTTAAAATAGATTATTTTAAATAATATCGACGTGAAATTTATTTTCAATATAGAATTCAACGTATATATTATATATGTCGTCGTTAGAATATAAATATTCATATATAATTATAAATAGAATTGAAAATGGCGCGGTAGTTCGATAATTCGATTTCAAACTTCAATTGAATGTACCGGGTGCAAAACAATCCGGATTTTAGCGAAACCAAAACCAATAGGATCTAATTGATAATATCTTTCCAACGAATCCGAAAAATCGAAATTTCATAGCGGGAATCAAAAGTTATGCCCAGATGAAAATTCAGAATAGTCGCTATGTAAATTATACATGGCCCAAAAAGTCATATTTTGCATACGGATGAATTTGGACTCGAAACCACTTCCATTGAGTTCAAAATGCCGTTTAGAACTCCGAAAAGTATAAGCTTCGATATATTCCGATATCCGGAATAGTGGCTATGGGCTGGAGTTGTTCGGTTAACAATACATAGCCCTTAAAAAGTGAAATTTTGCATACGAGCTCAGAATTCGACGAGATAAATTTTTATGGATTCATAATGACAAATCATTGTTGAGTTCCAAATGGCGCGTCGAACGGAGTTAATATGTGGCCGTGCGAGCTAAAACAGTTCAGGGTAAAACGAGCAGTCATTTTACAAAGGAACATTATTGATACGACCTCGGAATTCAATTCTACTTTTTTTTCTAGATTCGTATCATCTAATAATGGTTAAATCCAAGAGGGCTTGATTTTTTGAGTTAGCATGTGAGCGTGCGAGAAGAAAAGGTGCGCCAAAATCGCATTTTTAGAGCTTATCTGAGTATTTTTGTGATTTTTGTTGAATGGTCAAACGAACTCGGAATTCGACGAAACTTGTTTCGTTGGACTCGTCTTCACGTCTACTATCTCGTGTCCGAAATCCGCGGCCATTGGAGATCGCTAGCGTTCAGGCGATACGCGAGAAACTAGCATATAATCACTTTTCCTCCTTTTCTATTTCATAAATTCACTTTTCCTCCTTCCTCCACAAAAACTCAAAAATGGTCTCCTCCTCCACCACCATCGCTGCCGCACCCTCCCCCGCTGCCACCACTGGCCGTCGGCCTCCTCCACCCCCTCCGGCCACCTCCTCCTCCTCCTCTCTCTCTCCTCTTCTCTCTCTCTTCAATTAGCAAACCATACACCCAAACACCACCACCGCGGCCACCACGGGCCCCACCACCGCCACCCACACCCTCCCCCACGTCCATCAGGTCGGCGCCCCCCTCTAGCCCCCTCAATTCCGGCCGTGGGCCCCACATGGCCAATATCCCCCTTTTCACCAAAAATCTCGTTTTTGCATAAAAGTCCCTGACCGTTTTTCGTCAATAACTCCCAAACCGTGTACTTTTGGCCAAAGTCTCTCAAGACCAAAGTCGTAGAACACGAAATTCTCTTCGATTTGGCTATATGGAAGTCGTGTTTTGGAGTTCGGAGCTGCTCGGAAAACGCGTTTAAAGTCTGCTGTCCGGAAGCGGCAAATTTCGTGTACTTTCGCGAATTCCGGCGAAATGACACATTTTCGGCAAGAAGACCACTAGGCAAAAGTTGTTCAGAATGGCGTGCTTGTGCTAGAAAAAAAGATGGATTGAAGATTTGAGTTTGTATACGAAGTCTGGAGCTCGAACAACAATTCAGCAGTTCAGAAAAGGCGTTAGAGAAAAAAAGTGAGTTTTCTCCGCTTTAAAGCTTCTATGATTTTTGACATATGAAGTTAATAAAAATATGATTTTTATGTTATAGAGATGATAAAAATATGATTTTTACATTATAGAAGTATTAAAGATCTGATCTTTATTATGTAAAAGGAGCAAAGATGTAATTTTTATATAAGTGGCGATATAAAAATATAATCTTTATTATATGAACACCGTTGTAAAAATAGAATTTTTATCTATATAGTAGTAGTATAAAAATGTGATTTTTATATACATAGCAACAATATAAAAATGTGATTTTTATATACATGGCAACAATATAAAAATGTGATTTTTATATATGTAGTGACTACGGGCGGTGAAAGTGACAAAAGGCGAGAACGACGAAGATTTCTACATAAGAAGAGTCGTGGCGTTTGGTTTAGCTAGTCGGTGAGAACTTCTCACTCTAAATTCTCTTTTTCTAGTTATATATATATATATACTAGGATGCAGACGGTGTTTAGTAGCACCCGACACCCGTCATCCACAGACCATGGATGGCTTGTTTGTTTAACGTGAAAGTGGATAAATGAATATTTATAAACAAATCGGCCGATTTGTTTATATACACTGATTTGACTGATATCGATTGGGTCGATAAATTTTACACGTCGCCCAACTGCACAAATAAAATCTGTGTTTGATTGTTTGAAACCCTACACGGGTGTTGGGATGAAATTTGAAGTTCACTCATCCTGATTCATTAAATATGTCGATCGGTCGATTGACAGGCTGTTATAAGCGTCAGATATCTATATTTGATGCTTATACAGTGTAGTGCACTTTGGTTGATGGTCGATTATTTTTCAATGCTATTATATACGTGTGATGTATGAAAATCCATATAATTAACATTATATGGTGATTGATTGGGCCTCATTCCAATCGGGAAAATAATGAATATTATAAAAGAAAATTCATGTGTTGAATATAAAAATAGTCATGTGTTGACGATGATTATGGGTTGAAAATATTCGTGTGTTGAGTAAAATATTTTAAATAATAAAAATTACATCTTTATCATATTTAAGATTAGAATCTACTTTACGGTAGAAGTCTAATTAAAATCAAACGATAGATACCATAGTTTTATAAAATATTTTACATAACAAAAATAGTGATGTGTTGACAGTACTCATGTGTTGAGATTAGTCGTGTGTTGAAAGCAATATAGATTCATGTGTTGAATGGGATAAATATTCATTTGTTGAATAGAATAACGCATTTATTGAAATATATAAAGCCGTGTTGATTAGAGTTGCGCTATTTTGACGCGAACGATATTTATATCGATTTTATTCGTTGTATAATGAATATTGAAAAGTGATTTCAAAATTAAATATTTTGAAATGAAATTCAAATTGAATTAGATTAGAATTCGAATTGAATCAAATAGAAGGTAAATTCGAATTGAATTGAATTGAAACGAATTCGAATTGAATTGAATTGAAACGAATTCGAATTGAATTGAATTGAAACGAATTTGAATTTGAATTGAATTGAAATAGAAATGAATTCAAATTGAAATAGAAATGAATTCAAATTGAATTAAATTGAAATTGAAATTTAAAACGAACTGAAATTGAATTGAAATCAATTTGAAACGAATTCGAATTGAATCAAATAGAAGGTAAATTCGAATTGAATTGAATTGAAACGAATTCGAATTGAATTGAATTGAAACGAATTCGAATTGAATTGAAACGAATTTGAATTTGAATTGAATTGAATAGAAATGAATTCAAATTGAAATAGAAATGAATTCAAATTGAATTAAATTGAAATTGAAATTTAAAACGAACTGAAATTGAATTGAAATCAATTTGAAACGAATTCGAATTGAATCAAATAGAAGGTAAATTCGAATTGAATTGAATTGAAACGAATTCGAATTGAATTGAAACGAATTCGAATTGAATTGAATTGAAACGAATTTGAATTTGAATTGAATTGAAATGAACTCGAATTGAATTGAAATCAAATCGATTTGAAATTGAAGATGAAGTTGAAATTGTTTTGAAACGAGTGTAGAACTATTTATAAAACTCGTTTTAAAAGGAAATCGACGAAATATATATATATATATATAATATATATATATATATATATATATATATATATTATATAATGGCCTGAATAGAACGCGCCGCGCCGCGGCAGTTCGTGAATTTCGACCATTTATTTCAAACGGACATTACGGGAGATCCGACCGTCGGATTCTCATAAAACCAGAACCGTTGGGTTCGTATCGAAAAGAGCTTTCCAATGAATATTAGAAATTTGAAATCTAACGGTTGGATTTGGAATTATGTCCAAATCAAATTCAGAAAAGGTCGCTGTAAGTGCAGTTCGATGGCCGTTGATGGAAATCGACTGTACGGGCCTTGATAAAATTATTAAAAATATCTATAATTTGTGTAAAATCATAAGAGATGATTTAGGGAAAATTGGGCTGAAGAATTCCGTATTTGAAAAGATAAAAATAGGTTTTTATCGAAATGAACTAGTTGTGAACTAGGATTAAAATCAATTTATTTTTAAATAAATAAATTGAATTTGAAGTGATTTTAAAAATAACCAATATTCCCAATACGTGGATGGGACTGGAGTTGAATCGAAATTATCTTCGGAATATTTCGATGGTGGATTTCGTGACTATACAGATATTGTTATGGGAATTTGAAAGATATATTTTATATCGTTATTTCCAATACGATATTTGTTGGTTTCAGAATTTGATATTGAATATAAGCCGATATATTTTCTATTCAGAGCCTTGTATTTAATATCAAATGTGATTTGGGTTTATCGTGAATCGTGTTTTAGATGACATTGGTTCTTTAACCCAGTTAAAGGCAAGATATTGATTTTTGAGAAGATTAAAACTAAGTGGAGTTTTAATGAATATTTAATTAGATTAAAAATGTGAATTGATAATTTAAATTATCAAATCTGAAAGGTGATCGAGAATGGAGTACCACCAGTTTTGCTCCAAAGCGATAGTTAAATCTTTAATTAGATTTGAACGTGAAATGGTAATTAATTTTACCGATAACACTGTGGTGTTAGATGTGGAGTATTACCAGTTTTCTCCATAGGATATATAGGTTGGGATTGGGAAATAAAATAAATAATTACTTCGGTGTGGTTCGTTAATCCCGACTAGTTTGAAATGATATCCAAAGGAAGATTTTAGGATAAATTTAGAAGAATTTATCTTGGATAAAATTAATGGGAACATTTCCCTAAGAATGTGATTTTGTGAATAAAAGAATATTCTGAATTGGAATGAGGCGTTCATTGTGTTGGTGTAACATTTGTTTATTATATACGTGGGTTATTCAGAAAGGCCGGGTTATACCCATTCTGAATAACCGATTCGACGAGATGTCGAAGATGAAGACGGTGGTTGAAGACCGGAAGTCTTCACATCGTTTGGGTGATTACTGATGATCTTGATTGGGCTGTACACCCAGGATGAGGGAATCAGTTGGTGATCGTCCAGACGTACCTGGAGATGGATGGATATGCGAGGAAAGTGCCTCCGGTTTCGTTCAGACCCAGAACGGACTTGTAAATGGACTGTGTGTCTGACATTGGATTTTAGTCCGTGTGATTGATCTCTATTAAATATATATCTGTTTGGCGGCGGAGAATTTATTCTCTTGCTTAACGCCCTTCTCTGAGACGTACGAGCTCAGGGGTTATATATTGATGGATATCAAACGCATGGAGTGAATTGCCTGTGTGGCATGCGTAAGTGGCAATTGATCAGGGCTTCTGTTGAAAAGCAAAGTCTTGTGGTTGATGATCAAAGCACGGCCTGTGTGGCGTAGCTTTGTGTATAACGTGAATTCGCGAGCCTCACACCTCGGTAAGAGTCAAAAACGGGATAGTGACTGCAGGGAGAGCACGACGTTTCTTTCTAGCTAGGGTGGTGTTAGTGACCTACCAGCCCTGACATTTATATACTTTTCACCTGTGTGGTTGTTGGAATGCGAGGCGCCTCGGATATAGGTCTGTAAGGACCGGGAAACGTGTGTTCAGGAATTGCCAATCCTCAAAAGTAAGAGAGGACCGGCCCTGAAGATCCAAGGATCATAGTGGGGTCCTGAGACATTTGCTAGAGTGTCTCGAATCGGAGAGGAGCTTGCCCCTTGCCTCGGCTCATGATGGAATCCAATTTCCAATACGCGTGTTTCGGTTTTATTTGTAGAGCCTAGTATGGCGACATAGTAGATGGTAGCTATGCCGCCTATGATTGATACTTATGATTGAAATTGTTTTGACACTATACACCTATAATAGTATCAAATAATGTGTTTTAAACGTATCAAGCATGCTTTGGCTGTTATAAGGTAAAAACCCTATCCTCCGGCTTGCGTTGCATTGTGTGATGGGACCTGGGTCTTATAACAGCTTCATTTTTCTTTATTTAGCATTGCGCCGTTTGTTTTATGCACTGGTATTCTTGGGAGGAAACCCGTTCCGTGTTTTACGGCGTGGTCCCTTGAATTACTATCTATAAAGTAAAGTTTTAAATAACTGTTTTAGTTCTCACACCAGTCCCATGACTGACCTGGAGTTTATTGTTTTAACCTAAACTCTGGGTGCCCCTATTTTCCGCACGGGCAGCTAGTAGTTTTGGTTTTGCTGATTTATATTCACAGGTTCCTGGTTTACAGCTGGAATGATATCCGGAAAGCTCTGTATCCGTGTATCACCTTCAGTTGTGATTTTGTATTATTTTCCGCTGCTATGTAATTTATTGTAATCTCTGATATTTATCGAATGTAATTTATTCAACTATACTCTGTATATTCTTGTATCTGATGGAATTGTTGTAATAACAATGAAATGTTCTTCCGTTTGCGTTCTATTTTGTCTTGTCCTCAATTCTATCCGTGCTTTCCTTCACGGGGAAGTTCGGGTCGTCTCAGTTTGGTATCAGAGCTTTGGTTTACAGAGCTCGAGAACAAGACACATTAGAACCATACGAAAGAATTCATCAGATATTGGATTAGTAATATCCAATTAGAATGACTCGTTAGAGATAGGATCAGTAGTATCCTAGAACGAGTGTGAAGAGTATATTTTTCAAATGAAAACAATTTTGTTTTGAAAATTTAAATTGCTTTATACGTATTTGAATATTTATTTATATTGATATGGGCAATCCAGTATATAAGAGTTTTGTATATACGCGTCATGAACGTATATTCGAAGTTTTAATATATGATAGATATAGAGTCACATTCTAGACACCCGGGGATAATTCTGATGATGTGGCCACATCATCAGTATTTATGTTCGTGTTTCGAAGGTGTGATATCTATATATTTCCATTAGACTGGTGTGAGAACCAAAACTAATATAGCTTGAACACATTGTTGTGAATTGTCATCAAAAACATGATTTTTTGTATATGTATCAAATTATGAATTTGAAACTCTAATTCACTAATTGATTGATGTTTGTGTTGTTTGGTTATTGTTTGCTAATTTTGAACCATTATGCCTAATTGAACCGAATATTGAATTGTATTGAAAATTGGTCGCATTTGCTTGCATATACATATACTTACATTGAACAGGTCATAGCAAGGAGGCTAGAGCAGAGAATAAAATTTGTTTGCCCGACAAATAGGTACATGTTTAATACATAATTTACTGTTTTGTTTGGGTGATGATGATTTTATGAGCCTATTGGCTAGCCGCTTGGCTTTTTCTTTTTCTTTTTGAGATCTGAAGGACCGGGGAAGCTATTTGAAATTCCCCGATGCTCCCGGTGCAGGGGAGGTTATGGCGAAAATTTTCGAAAATTTAGGGTGTTAGCCAAATTTTTGAAGAATTTGAAAATTCTCAGAAACTGATAGGTTGGAGAATGGAAGCCAGATCGAACGTAGTGTTGAATAATCAAACCATTTTCGACTTTGTTCCTTTTCGGGGACGAAAAGTTTTAAGTGGGGGAGATTGTAACAACCCGAAAATCTGGGCCAGTTTAAAATTTTTATTTTTGCAATTTTAGCGAATTTTGAATATTTAAAATAGATTATTTTAAATAATATCGACGTGAAATTTATTTTCAATATAGAATTCAACGTATATATTATATATGCCGTCGTTAGAATATAAATATTCATATATAATTATAAATAGAATTGAAAATGGCGCGGTAGTTCGATAATTCGATTTCAAACTTCAATTGAATGTACCGGGTGCAAAACAATCCGGATTTTAGCGAAACCAAAAACAATAGGATCTAATTGATAATATCTTTCCAACGAATCCGAAAAATCGAAATTTCATAGCGGGAATCAAAAGTTATGCCCAGATGAAAATTCAGAATAGTCGCTATGTAAATTATACATGGCCCAAAAAGTCATATTTTGCATACGGATGAATTTGGACTCGAAACCACTTCCATTGAGTTCAAAATGCCGTTTAGAACTCCGAAAAGTATAAGCTTCGATATATTCCGATATCCGGAATAGTGGCTATGGGCTGGAGTTGTTCGGTTAACAATACATAGCCCTTAAAAAGTGAAATTTTGCATACGAGCTCAGAATTCGACGAGATAAATTTTTATGGATTCATAATGACAAATCATTGTTGAGTTCCAAATGGCGCGTCGAACGGAGTTAATATGTGGCCGTGCGAGCTAAAACAGTTCAGGGTAAAACGAGCAGTCATTTTACAAAGGAACATTATTGATACGACCTCGGAATTCAATTCTACTTTTTTTTCTAGATTCGTATCATCTAATAATGGTTAAATCCAAGAGGGCTTGATTTTTTGAGTTAGCATGTGAGCGTGCGAGAAGAAAAGGTGCGCCAAAATCGCATTTTTAGAGCTTATCTGAGTATTTTTGTGATTTTTGTTGAATGGTCAAACGAACTCGGAATTCGACGAAACTTGTTTCGTTGGACTCGTCTTCACGTCTACTATCTCGTGTCCGAAATCCGCGGCCATTGGAGATCGCTAGCGTTCAGGCGATACGCGAGAAACTAGCATATAATCACTTTTCCTCCTTTTCTATTTCATAAATTCACTTTTCCTCCTTCCTCCACAAAAACTCAAAAATGGCCTCCTCCTCCACCACCATCGCTGCCGCACCCTCCCCCGCTGCCACCACTGGCCGTCGGCCTCCTCCACCCCCTCCGGCCACCTCCTCCTCCTCCTCTCTCTCTCCTCTTCTCTCTCTCTTCAATTAGCAAACCCTACACCCAAACACCACCACCGCGGCCACCACGGGCCCCACCACCGCCACCCACACCCTCCCCCACGTCCATCAGGTCGGCGCCCCCCTCCAGCCCCCTCAATTCCGGCCGTGGGCCCCACATGGCCAATATCCCCCTTTTCACCAAAAATCCCGTTTTTGCATAAAAGTCCCTGACCGTTTTTCGTCAATAACTCCCAAACCGTGTACTTTTGGCCAAAGTCCCTCAAGACCAAAGTCGTAGAACACGAAATTCTCTTCGATTTGGCTATATGGAAGTCGTGTTTTGGAGTTCGGAGCTGCTCGGAAAACGCGTTTAAAGTCTGCTGTCCGGAAGCGGCAAAATTCGTGTACTTTCGCGAATTCCGGCGAAATGACACATTTTCGGCAAGAAGACCACTAGGCAAAAGTTGTTCAGAATGGCGTGCTTGTGCTAGAAAAAAAGATGGATTGAAGATTTGAGTTTGTATACGAAGTCTGGAGCTCGAACAACAATTCAGCAGTTCAGAAAAGGCGTTAGAGAAAAAAAGTGAGTTTTCTCCGCTTTAAAGCTTCTATGATTTTTGACATATGAAGTTAATAAAAATATGATTTTTATGTTATAGAGATGATAAAAATATGATTTTTACATTATAGAAGTATTAAAGATCTGATCTTTATTATGTAAAAGGAGCAAAGATGTAATTTTTATATAAGTGGCGATATAAAAATATAATCTTTATTATATGAACACCGTTGTAAAAATAGAATTTTTATCTATATAGTAGTAGTATAAAAATGTGATTTTTATATACATAACAACAATATAAAAATGTGATTTTTATATACATGGCAACAATATAAAAATGTGATTTTTATATATGTAGTGACTACGGGCGGTGAAAGTGACAAAAGGCGAGAACGACGAAGATTTCTACATAAGAAGAGTCGTGGCGTTTGGTTTAGCTAGTCGGTGAGAACTTCTCACTCTAAATTCTCTTTTTCTAGTTATATATATATATATATACTAGGATGCAGACGATGTTTAGTAGCACCCGTCATCCACAGACCATGGATGGCTTGTTTGTTTAATTGTTTGGTTGTGTAGTTGGCTAGAATTTGGTTCGAATTGAATTGTTTGGTGAAATGAAATTGATTTGATTGATGTGTGAATGGCGTGGGCCTTCACTAGACCGGGGATAAGGCTAGGCCTCGTCCCGTTTCTAGTATCGTGCCGTTATGCCGTCGAATTTTTCTAAAATATGTTAGAAAAATAAAAATATCAATTTATTGAATAAATGAACTGAATAGGAATTCATGTGTTGAAATAAATTATTTTATCGTTAAAAATATAATTTTTAACGTGAAAGTGGATAAATGAATATTTATAAACAAATCGGCCGATTTGTTTATATACACTGATTTGACTGATATCGATTGAGTCGATAAATTTTACACGTCGCCCAACTGCACAAATAAAATCTGTGTTTGATTGTTTGAAACCCCACACGGGTGTTGGGATGAAATTTGAAGTTCACTCATCCTGATTCATTAAATATGTCGATCGGTCGATTGACAGGCTGTTATAAGCGTCAGATATCTATATTTGATGCTTATACAGTGTAGTGCACTTTGGTTGATGGTCGATTATTTTTCAATGCTATTATATACGTGTGATGTATGAAAATCCATATAATTAACATTATATGGTGATTGATTGGGCCTCATTCCAATCGGGAAAATAATTAATATTATAAAAGAAAATTCATGTGTTGAATATAAAAATAGTCATGTGTTGACGATGATTATGGGTTGAAAATATTCGTGTGTTGAGTAAAATATTTTAAATAATAAAAATTACATCTTTATCATATTTAAGATTAGAATCTACTTTACGGTAGAAGTCTAATTAAAATCAAACGATAGATACCATAGTTTTATAAAATATTTTACATAACAAAAATAGTGATGTGTTGACAGTACTCATGTGTTGAGATTAGTCGTGTGTTGAAAGCAATATAGATTCATGTGTTGAATGGGATAAATATTCATTTGTTGAATAGAATAACGCATTTATTGAAATATATAAAGCCGTGTTGATTAGAGTTGCGCTATTTTGACGCGAACGATATTTATATCGATTTTATTCGTTGTATAATGAATATTGAAAAGTGATTTCAAAATTAAATATTTTGAAATGAAATTCAAATTGAATTAGATTAGAATTCGAATTGAATCAAATAGAAGGTAAATTCGAATTGAATTGAATTGAAACGAATTCGAATTGAATTGAATTGAAACGAATTCGAATTGAATTGAAACGAATTTGAATTTGAATTGAATTGAAATAGAAATGAATTCAAATTGAAATAGAAATGAATTCAAATTGAATTAAATTGAAATTGAAATTTAAAACGAACTGAAATTGAATTGAAATCAATTTGAAACGAATTCGAATTGAATCAAATAGAAGGTAAATTCGAATTGAATTGAAACGAATTCGAATTGAATTGAATTGAAACGAATTTGAATTTGAATTGAATTGAATAGAAATGAATTCAAATTGAAATAGAAATGAATTCAAATTGAATTAAATTGAAATTGAAATTTAAAACGAACTGAAATTGAATTGAAATCAATTTGAAACGAATTCGAATTGAATCAAATAGAAGGTAAATTCGAATTGAATTGAATTGAAACGAATTCGAATTGAATTGAATTGAAACGAATTCGAATTGAATTGAATTGAAACGAATTTGAATTTGAATTGAATTGAAATGAACTCGAATTGAATTGAAATCAAATCGATTTGAAATTGAAGATGAAGTTGAAATTGTTTTGAAACGAGTGTAGAACTATTTATAAAATTCGTTTTAAAAGGAAATCGACGAAATATATATATATATAATATATATATATATATATATATATATATATATATATTATATAATGGCCTGAATAGAACGCGCCGCGCCGCGGCAGTTCGTGAATTTCGACCATTTATTTCAAACGGACATTACGGGAGATCCGACCGTCGGATTCTCATAAAACCGGAACCGTTGGGTTCGTATCGAAAAGAGCTTTCCAATGAATATTAGAAATTTGAAATCTAACGGTTGGATTTGGAATTATGTCCAAATCAAATTCAGAAAAGGTCGCTGTAAGTGCAGTTCGATGGCCGTTGATGGAAATCGACTGTACGGGCCTTGATAAAATTATTAAAAATATCTATAATTTGTGTAAAATCATAAGAGATGATTTGGGGAAAATTGGGCTGAAGAATTCCGTATTTGAAAAGATAAAAATAGGTTTTTATCGAAATGAACTAGTTGTGAACTAGGATTAAAATCAATTTATTTTTAAATAAATAAATTGAATTTGAAGTGATTTTAAAAATAACCAATATTCCCAATACGTGGATGGGACTGGAGTTGAATCGAAATTATCTTCGGAATATTTCGATGGTGGATTTCGTGACTATACAGATATTGTTATGGGAATTTGAAAGATATATTTTATATCGTTATTTCCAATACGATATTTGTTGGTTTCAGAATTTGATATTGAATATAAGCCGATATATTTTCTATTCAGAGCCATGTATTTAATATCAAATGTGATTTGGGTTTATCGTGAATCGTGTTTTAGATGACATTGGTTCTTTAACCCAGTTAAAGGCAAGATATTGATTTTTGAGAAGATTAAAACTAAGTGGAGTTTTAATGAATATTTAATTAGATTAAAAATGTGAATTGATAATTTAAATTATCAAATCTGAATGGTGATCGAGAATGGAGTACCACCAGTTTTGCTCCAAAGCGATAGTTAAATCTTTAATTAGATTTGAACGTGAAATGGTAATTAATTTTACCGATAACACCGTGGTGTTAGATGTGGAGTATTACCAGTTTTCTCCATAGGATATATAGGTTGGGATTGAGAAATAAAATAAATAATTACTTCGGTGTGGTTCGTTAATCCCGACTAGTTTGAAATGATATCCAAAGGAAGATTTTAGGATAAATTTAGAAGAATTTATCTTGGATAAAATTAATGGGAACATTTCCCTAAGAATGTGATTTTGTGAATAAAAGAATATTCTGAATTGGAATGAGGCGTTCATTGTGTTGGTGTAACATTTGTTTATTATATATGTGGGTTATTCAGAAAGGCCGGGTTATACCCATTCTGAATAACCGATTCGACGAGATGTCGAAGATGAAGACGGTGGTTGAAGACCAGAAGTCTTCACATCGTTTGGGTGATTACTGATGATCTTGATTGGGCTGTACACCCAGGATGAGGGAATCAGTTGGTGATCGTCCAGACGTACCTGGAGATGTATGGATATGCGAGGAAAGTGCCTCCGGTTTCGTTCAGACCCAGAACGGACTTGCAAATGGACTGTGTGTCTGACATTGGATTTTAGTCCGTGTGATTGATCTCTATTAAATATATATCTGTTTGGCGGCGGAGAATTTATTCTCTTGCTTAACGCCCTTCTCTGAGACGTACGAGCTCAGGGGTTATATATTGATGGATATCAAACGCATGGAGTGAATTGCCTGTGTGGCATGCGTAAGTGGCAATTGATCAGGGCTTCTGTTGAAAAGCAAAGTCTTGTGGTTGATGATCAAAGCACGGCCTGTGTGGCGTAGCTTTGTGTATAACGTGAATTCGCGAGCCTCACACCTCGGTATGAGTCAAAAACGGGATAGTGACTGCAGGAAGAGCACGACGTTTCTTTCTAGCTAGGGTGGTGTCAGTGACCTACCAGCCCTGACATTTATATACTTTTCACCTGTGTGGTTGTTGGAATGCGAGGCGCCTCGGATATAGGTCTGTAAGGACCGGGAAACGTGTGTTCAGGAATTGCCAATCCTCAAAAGTAAGAGAGGACTGGCCCTGAAGATCCAAGGATCATAGTGGGGTCCTGAGACATTTGCTAGAGTGTCTCGAATCGGAGAGGAGCTTGCCCCTTACCTCGGCTCATGATGGAATCCAATTTCCAATACGTGTGTTTCGGTTTTATTTGTAGAGCCTAGTATGGCGACATAGTAGATGGTAGCTATGCCGCCTATGATTGATACTTATGATTGAAATTGTTTTGACACTATACACCTATAATAGTATCAAATAATGTGTTTTAAACGTATCAAGCATGCTTTGGCTGTTATAAGGTAAAAACCCTATCCTCCGGCTTGCGTTGCATTGTGTGATGGGACCTGGGTCTTATAACAGCTTCATTTTTCTTTATTTAGCATTGCGCCGTTTGTTTTATGCACTGGTATTCTTGGGAGGAAACCCGTTCCGTGTTTTACGGCGTGGTCCCTTGAATTACTATCTATAAAGTAAAGTTTTAAATAACTGTTTTAGTTCTCACACCAGTCCCATGACTGACCTGGAGTTTATTGTTTTAACCTAAACTCTGGGTGCCCCTATTTTCCGCACGGGCAGCTAGTAGTTTTGGTTTTGCAGATTTATATTCACAGGTTCCTGGTTTACAGCTGGAATGATATCCGGAAAGCTCTGTATCCGTGTATCACCTTCAGTTGTGATTTTGTATTATTTTCCGCTGCTATGTAATTTATTGTAATCTCTGATATTTATCGAATGTAATTTATTCAACTATACTCTGTATATTCTTGTATCTGATGGAATTGTTGTAATAACAATGAAATGTTCTTCCGTTTGCGTTCTATTTTGTCTTGTCCTCAATTCTATCCGTGCTTTCCTTCACGGGGAAGTTCGGGTCGTCTCAGATTCCCTACAACACATGTAAATAATAGCAACGATAAATCATCAACCATCATCCAGAGTGCATTCTACACTGTATAAGCATCAAATATAAATATTCAACGCTTATACCAGCCAGTCAATCAATCGATCGATATACAATTAATTATTGGGATGAGTGTATGTCCAATTTCATCCCAACACCCGTGTGGGGTTTCAAACAATCAAACACAGATTTTATTTGTGCAGTTGGGCGATGTGTAAAGTTTATCGTCCCTATCAATATCAGTCAAATCGGTGTACATAAACAAATCGTTCGATTTGTAAATGAATATATATTTTATTTCAGCACATGAATATATATTTTATTTCAACACATGAATATATATTTTCCATTCAACACATGAATATATATTTTCTTTTAACACATGAATATATATTTTGTTTCAACACATGAATATATATTTTATTTCAACACGTGAATATATATTTTCTTTCAACACATGAATATATATTTTCTTTCAGCACATGAATATATATTTTCATTCAACAAATGAATATATATTTTATTTCAACACATGAATATATATTTTCTTTCAACACATGAATATATATTTTATTTCAGCACATGAATATATATTTCACACATCACAATCAATAGTCAAATTTCACAACACAAACAATCAAACAAACAAGTCATCCATAGTCTGTGGACGACGGGTGTTAGGTGCTGCTAAGCACCGTCTGCATCCTAGTATATATTTCAACTAGAAATTAAAATAAAAGTGAGGAGTTCTCACCGACTAGCTAAACCAATATACCACGACTCTTCATATGTAGAAAATCTTTGTCATGCTCGCCTTTTGTCACTTTTGTCGTCCGTGTTCACTACATATATAAAAATCACATTTTATATTATCACTCCATGAATAAAATTATATTTTTATATCGCTCTATACATTGTAAAGATTATCTTTTTACTTTGATAAAATATATATATAAAAATCTAATTTTTATTTCAAATCTCTATATGTAAAGATCATATTTTTATATCTATACCACATATGTAAAAATCATTCCTTTACGCCGCTACTTCTATGATAAAAATTATAGTTTTATCTTGCTAGTAATATAATAAAAAATATGTTTTTATTATTCTACATACATATAAATTATATTTTTACAATCTCCATTATTTAAAAAAACATATTTTTATAATCTCTATTATATAAAAATCACATTTTTTATAATTTCTAGAAGTCGTTCCTTTTCTCTAGTTAAAGATCAAACCTCTTGCTATTTAAAGATCTCACCTCTCGCTTTTTAAACAAATAAAAATCATAATTTTTTTTATCATCGCCTTGTCTACATTGAAATCTTCTCTTTTCTTATATAAAGATCTTCTTTTTCTTTCAAAAATATCCTCTTTTTCTAATGCTAACCATATGACAAAAATAGCTCCATTGTTACGATAAAAATTAAAATTTTTATATATTAAAATCACTACTTTTATAAACTGAAAATCCTTGAATAAGTAAATAGAAGAAATAAATAATTTAAAAACTTACCGCGCGAGGGAGGGGGGTTTCTACACGCGGATTGAGGAGGAGGTGTCCTGTAGGTTGGCGGCAGGCGGAGGGCGGAGGTAGGGGTCCAGCTGTGAGGACAAGGAATTTCGCTCGATCCGAATCAGTCGTTAAACTGATCTAGACCGTTCGAAACCCCTGATCGTTTTGAGAACAGGACAAAATAGAACGCAGACGGAAGAACATTTCATTGTTATTACAACAATTCCATCAGAATATACAGAGTATAAATGAATAAATTACATTCGATAAATATCAGAGATTACAATAAATTACATAGCAGCGGAAAATAATATATAGCACAGTTGAAGGTGATATACGGATACAGAGCTTTCCGGATATCATTCCAGCTGTAAACCAGGATCCTGTGAATATAAATCTGCAAAACCAAAACTACTAGCTGCCCGTGCGGAAAATAAGGGCACCCAGAGTTTAGGTTAAAACAATAAACTCCAGGTCAGTCATGTGACTGGTGTGAGAACTAAAACAGTTTTTTAAAACTTTACTTTAAAAGAGAGTAATTCAAGGGACCACGCCGTATAACACGGAACGGGTTTCCTCCCAAGAATACCAGTGCATAGAATAAACAACGCAATGCTTTTTCGAAAAATGAAGCTATTATAAGACCCAGGTCCCATCACACAATGCAACGCAAGCCGGAGGATAGGGTTTTCCCTTATAATAGCCAAACATGCTTGATACGTTTAAAACAAATCATTTGATACTATAATAAGTTTATAGTGTCAAAACAATTTCAATCATAAATATAAATCATAGACGGCATGAGTGCCCCATCCCACTATGTCGCCATACTAGGCTCTACAAATAAAGCCGAAATACACGTATTGGAAATTGGATTTCCGTCATGAGTCGAGGCAAGGGGCAAGCTCCTCCCCGCATTCGAGACACTCTAGCAAATGTCTCAGGACTACACACTTGGGCAATCCTGGATCTTCAGGGCCGGTCCTCACTTACGTTAGAGGATTAGTATTTCTGAACACACGTTTCCCGGTCCTTACAGACCTAAAATCGAGGTGCCTCATCCAACAACCACAAAGGTGAAAAGTATATAAATGTCAGGGCTGGTAAGTCACTGACACCACCAAAGCTAGAAAGAAACGTCGTGCTCTCCCTGCAGTCCGTATCCCGTTTTTGACTCATACCGAGGTGTGAGGCTCGCGAATTCACGTTATACACAGAGCTGCCACGTAGGCCGTGCTTTGATCATCAACCACAAGACTTTGCTTTTCAACAGAAGCCTTGATCATTGCATCTTAGCGTGCCACACAGGCAATTTATGCCATGCGACTGATGTCCATCGATATACAACCTCTGAGCTCGTACGTCTCAGAGAAGGGCGTTAAGAAAAAGAATAAATTCTCCGCCGCCAAACAGATGTATATTTAATAGAAATCAATCAACACAGAATAAAATCCAATGTCAGACACACAATCCCTTTACAAGTCCGTTCTGGGTCTGAACGAAACCGGAGGCACTTTCCTCGCATATCCATCCATCTCCAAGTACGTCTGGACGACCACCAACTATTTCCATCCTCTTGGGTGTACAGCCCAATCAGGACGACCACCAACTATTATCCAAACTGTAAAGACCCGGAAATTCCCGCTCTTTGAATCGACCATAAACCCCACAGGTCTGACCCAAAGGTTGGAAATCTTCGAATACTTTAACTTTGGGAATACAATACATCAGAACAATAACAGCAGACTTTTATTACATTATGATAATGTTACATCAGAGTACAGAATATATCATAGTACATTGAAATAAAATTACAGCGGAAGATAAACTACAAAAGATTTAATACATTAAATAAAATACAGTAAACAGCGGAAGACTACTAAGCTCTGGACACAGCTTTAGGCTTCGATCCAGGATCCTGCTAAAAGAATAGATATCTGCAAAAAGCTACTCGACTGCCCGTGTGGAAAAGAGGGCACCCGAGTTTGCAAAGTGAAACAAACTACGAGTCATTCATGGGACTGGTGTGAGAATTCTAAACTAATATAACTAATAAGACAAATCCAAGGACCACGCCACTTTCGCGGAACGGGTTTACTCCTATGGATTGCCAGTGCATAAACCAAAGTAAATCGAGAAATAACGCAATGTCTTTTTGGAAAAATGAAACCATTATAAGACCCAGGTCCCATCACACAATGCAACGCACACCAGAGGATAGGGTTTTACCTTATAATGGTCAAAAGATGCTTGATACGTATAAAACGGATTTGATATTATTATTAGTGTATATATGTTTTAATAAAAAGATTTGAATCATAAGTATCAATCCTAGACGGCATGGTTACCATATAGCATGTCGCCAATACTAGTTCTACAATCAAAACCGCAAGGGCGTATTGGAAATTTGGATTCCATCATGAGTCGAGGCTAGGGGCAAGCTCCTCTCCGATTCGAGACACTCTAGCAAATGCCTCAGGATCCCCCGCAGTGAACCCTTGGATGCGGTAGGGCCGGGCCCCGCCTATGGGCAGTGGATTAGTTATGCCTGAACACACGTTTCCCGGTCCCTTTGGACCTATAATACGACCACCAACGGCCTATAAAAATAACGAGGCGCCTCAAAATCCATCATCCACATAAGTAAAATGTGACAACAAGGAATTTCGCTCGATCTGAATCAGTCGCTAAACTGATCTAGACCTTTCGAAACACCTGATTGTTTGAGAACACGACAAAATAGAACACAAACAGAAGAACATTTCATTGTTTATTACAACAATTCCATCAGAATACAAGAATATACAGAGTATAAATGAATGAATTACATTCGATAAATATCAGAGATTACAATAAATTACATAGCAGCGGAAAAACAATATAAAACACAACTGAAAATAATGCACGGATACAGAGCTTTCCGAACATCGTTCCAGCTGTACATCAGGATCCTGTGAATATAAATCTGCAAAACCAAAACTACTAGCTGCCCGTGTGGAAAATAGGGGCACCCAGAGTTTAGGTTAAAACAATAAACTCCAGGTCAGTCATGTGACTGGTGTGAGAACTAAAACAGTTATTAATATTTGTTTTTAAAGTTAGGTAAATCAAGGGACCACGCCGTATAACACGGAACGTGTTTCCTCCCAAGAATACCAGTGCAGAAAACAAACAGCGCAATGCTAAATAAAGAACAATGAAGCTATTATAAGACCCAGGTCCCATCACACAATGCAACGCAAGCCGGAGGATAGGGTTTTCCCTTATAATAGCCAAATATGCTTGATACGCGAAATTTCATCTTATATTATTACTATAAGTGAAGAAAACAACTTCAAATATAAATGTATCAATCATAGACGACATGGGTACCATATATCATGTCGCCAATACTAGGCTTTACAATCAAAACCGCAAAATGTCATATTTGGAAATTGGATTTCCATCATGGTGGCTCCTGATTCGAAAGATCGATCGCGTAGTGCCATCTCAACGGCTTACGTCTCGGCTAGAGAAAACACCGTAATGCACATCCGCATTTTTGGGAAATCGAGTATCACTGCGGCTTACGTCCCAACGAGAGAAAACACCGCTTACCCTATCCCTCTGAGCACTAAGCTCAATCTCGGTCGACTGAATCCACGACACCACTGGGGTGCCCATCCACGAAAAAGCATAATGATCAAACCATCAGTTTACCACCATACCGGGGTGTGAGGCTCGCGAATCAACGCTATACACAAAGCCGTGCTCTATCAAAGCTGCGCTTTGATCATCATCCACCAAACTTTGCTTTTCAACAAAAGTCTGGATCACTGCATCTCAGCATGCCACACTATCAATCCATATCGTACCACTGATTTCTGCCAATATATATCTGTTTGGCGGCAGAGAATTTATTCTCTTGCTTAACGCCCTTCTCTGAGACATACGAGCTTAGAGGTTAGACTGTGACAACAAGGAATTTCGCTCGATCCGAATCAGTCGCTAAACTGATCTAGACCTTTCGAAACACCTAATTGTTTGAGAATAAGCCACAACAGAACACATACAGAAGAACACTTCATTGTTATTACAACAATTCCATCAGAATACAAGAATATGCAGAGTATGAATTAATATTACACAGAAAATATCAGAGATTTAAATTACATTTACATACATCGCAGCGGAAAAACAATATAAATCACAACTGAAAATAATGCACGGATACAGAGCTTTCCGAACATCGTTCCAGCTGTAAATCAGGATCCTGTGAATATAAATCTGCAAAACCAAAACTACTAGCTGCCCGTTTGGAAAATAGGGGCACCCAGAGTTTAGGTTAAAACAATAAACTCCATGTCAGTCATGTGACTGGTGTGAGAACTAAAACAGTTATTAATCTTTGTTTTTAAAGTTAGGTAAATCAAGGGACCACGCCGTATAACACGGAACGGGTTTCCTCCCAAGAATACCAGTGCAGAAAACAAACAGCGCAATGCTAAATAAAGAACAATGAAGCTATTATAAGACCCAGGTCCCATCACACAATGCAACGCAAGCCAGAGGATAGGGTTTTCCCTTATAATAGCCAAATATGCTTGATACGCGAAATTTCATCTTATATTATTACTATAAGTGAAGAAAACAACTTCAAATATAAATATATCAATCATAGACGGCATGGGTACCATATATCATGTCGCCAATACTAGGCTCTACAATCAAAACCGCAAAATGTCATATTTGGAAATTGGATTTCCATCATGGTGGCTCCTGATTCGAAAGATCGATCGCGTAGTGCCATCTCAACGGCTTACGTCTCGGCTAGAGAAAACACCGTAATGCACATCCGCACTTTTGGGAAATCGAGTATCACTGCGGCTTACGTCCCGGCGAGAGAAAACACCGCTTACCCTATCCCTCTGAGCACTAAGCTCAATCTCGGTCGACCGAATCCACGACACCACGAAGGTGCCCATCCACGAAAAAGCATACTGATCAAACCATCAGTTTACCACCATACCGGGGTGTGAGGCTCGCGAATCAACGCTATACACAAAGCCATGCTATATTAAAGCTGCGCTTTGATCATCATCCACCAAACTTTGCTTTTCAACAAAAGTCTGGATCACTGCATCTCAGCATGCCACACTATCAATCCATATCGTACCACTGATTTCTGCCAATATATAACCTCTAAGCTCGTATGTCTCAGAGAAGGGCGTTAAGCAAGAGAATAAATTCTCCGCCGCCAAACAGATATATATTTAGCAGAGATCAACGAATACAATATAAAGGAATACAATGTCAGACACGCCATCCATTTACAAGTCCGTTCTGGGTCTGAACGAAACCGGAGGCACTTTCCTCGCATATCCGTCGACCTCCAAGCACGTCCGGACGGCTACCACTTCAGCCCCCTTCAAGGTAGCTACTCCCATCGTGAGCGTCAGTAGCACCCATCCATTCGATGTGAAAATCGTCGGTCTTGCACCATCTTCAACCTCTTCGACTTAACGTCGAATCGGTTATTCAGAATGGGTATAGACCCGGCCTTTCTGAATAACCCACGTATATAATAAACAATTGTTATACAAACACAACATACGCCTCATTCCAATTCAGATATTCACACTCCTAGGGAAAGGTTCCCATTAATTTTATCAAAGATAAATTCTTTTAAATTTATTCTTTAATCTTCCTTTGGATATCATTTCAAACCATATTATGGTTTTCCAAACTAGTCGGGATTAGCGAACCACACTGAAGTAATTATTTATTTTATTTCCCAATCCCAACCTATTTATCCCATGGAGCAAAACTGTTATTACCCCATAACTAACACCACGGTGTTATCGGTAAATTTAATTACCATTTCGCGTTCAAACCTAATTAAAGATTTAACTATCGCTTTGGAGCAAAACTGGTAATACTCCATTCTCGCTCAATTTCTAAATTTGATAATTCAGATTATCAATTCACATTTCAATTTAATTGCAGATTCATTAAAACTCCTTTTACTGGGTTAAAGAACTAGGTGTTATTTAAAACACAGTTCACGACAAACCCAAATCACATTCTATTTATTATCGGGTTAAAGAACTAGTGTTATTTAAAACACCGTTCACGATAAACCCATTTCAAATCCAATCAAATATATTAGAAATTCCGATTACTTAAAACTAGTTCATTTCGATAAAAATTTATTTTTATCTTTTCAAATATGGAGTTTTTCATCCCAATTTTTCCCAAATCATTTCTTATGATTTTACACAAATTATTACTATTTTTAATAATTTTATTAAGGCCCGTACAATCGATTTCCCACAATGGCCATCGAACTGCACTTACAGCGACCTTTTTCAAATTTGATTTGGACGTAACTCCAAATCCAACCGTTAGATTTCAAATTTCTAATATTCGTTAGAAAGCTCTTTTCGATACGAACCCAACGGTCCCGATTTTAGGAGAATCCGACGGTCGGATCTCCCGTAATGTCCGTTTGAAGTCAATGGTCGAAATTCGCGAACTGCCGCGGCGCGGCGCGTTCTATTCAGGCCATTATATTATATATATAATATATACTTCGTCGATTTCTATTTAAAACGAATTATATAAATAGTTTTGAATTCGTTTCAAAAACTGTTTCAACTTCCTTTTCAATCCAAATCAATTTCAATTCGATTTCAATTCAATTCTATTCGAATTCAATTTCTATTCAATTCTACTCGAATTCAATTTCTTTTCTAATTCTATTCGAATTCAATTTCTATCCAATTCTATTCGAATTCATTGTCTCTTTCAAAATATTCATTTCAATTCGAATATAATCGATATCAATATCGTTCGCGTCAAAATAACGCATCTCTAATCAACACGGCTTTATATTTTTCAATAACATCGTTATTCTATTCAACAAATGAATATTTATTCTATTCAACACATGAATCTATATTTCTTCCACCACTTGACTAATCTCAACAAATGAGTACTGTCAACACGTTAATCTTTATTTTATAATATTCTTTATTTTCCCAATTGGAATGAGGCCCAATCAATTACCATATAATGTTAATTATATGGATTCCATACAACACATGTATATCACGGCAACGATAAATAATCAACCATCATCCACAGTGCACAACACAACTGCATAAGCATTAAACATAAATAATTAACGCTTACACAGTCTGTCGACCAATCGATCAACATACAATTTATTAATTGGGATTAGTGTACGCCAAATATCATCCCAACACCCGTGTGGGGTTTCAACAATCAAACACAGATTTTATTTGTGCAGTTGGGCGATGTGTAAAATTTTATCGTCCCAATCAATATCAGTCAAATGTGTGTATATAAACAAATCATTCGATTTGTTTATAAATATATATATTTTATTCACTTCCACGTTAAAAATTATATTTTTAACGATACAATATTTATTTTCTATATAAATATTTTATTTCTTTTCACAATACCCGCTCAACTACACATCAAAATCAAACAAACAAGCCATCCATGGTCTGTGGACGACGGGTGTCAGGTGCTGCTAAGCACCGTCTGCATCCTAGTATATATATTAACTAGAAATTTAAAATAAAAGTGAGGAGTTCTCACCGATAGCTATCCTAACTCCACGGCTCTTCATTGATAGAAATCTTCATCGTTATCCCATCTTCGTCATCTTCGTTGCCCGTATTCTCTACATACATAAAAATCGAATTTTTATCTCGCTATTCAATATATAAAAATCGAATTTTCACTTTGTCTTTCAATATATAAAAATCGAATTTTCACTTTGTCTTTCAATATATAAAAATCGAATTTTCACTTTGTCTTTCAATATATAAAAATCGAATTTTCACTTCGTTACATCTATAAAGATTTCGCCTTTTCAAAAATATAGATGTCGCCTTTTTATAATATAAAAATTATATTTTTGTTTCTTATGCTATTTTTAAAATAAAAATCATATTTTTATCCTCGTCAAAATTCTATATTTCTAACACTAAAGATTATATCTTTACACTTGTTCTTCATATTTTAAAAATTACATCTTTCCTATATAATGCCAAGGTACATAAAAATCCCTTTTCAAAACGATGTTATTTCTTTTCAAATCATATGTATATTTTTCTAATCAAATCATATGTATATTTTTCTTAATCCTATAATTTTAAATCAATACTATATATATATATATATATATATTACTTTCAGATTTTAAACCAATATTATTTTTACTGCTTAACTAAACGAATTGCTAATAAATAAAAATTAAAAACAAAAGCTCACTGTCATCTCCTAGGTTGCGATTCCCATTGCTCATGCTCATTCGACGTGATAACACCACCCTTATACTATGATGCCGCCGACTATGCCAACCACCGGAGTATCAACGGCGGTCACCAGAAGAAGCGGCCCACTGTCTCGCGTGAAGGGGGAGATGGCGGTTTTCAAATTGATTTGGGCGTGGGGTGTTTGGATTGGGTGAAGCGTGCGAGGTGAGGGAGAAGAGGATGGGAGAAATCGAGATGGCAGTGGCGCCCTGAGGTAGCAAGGCTTGGTGGCTCTGGCGGGTGGCGCGCTGGAATTGGGCGACGTTCAAGTGGTGGCGTCGGAGTTCGATGGGGTGTGGGGTGTTGAACAGGGCGATGTCGGAGGCTGGAACGCGACAGCGTCGCTTTGGGGTATGGAGGAGACGGGATCTCCAACGGGGAGGGGGAGGGGCTCCTCCGACGATCGGCGATGGACGAGGAGGGAGGCACCACGGAATCGATTGCATGGTTTTTTTTCTTTTTTTTTCTCAGATCCACGAATGACGGGGAGGGAGATAAAGTGGGAGGGTTGACTTTATTTAATTATTTAATTTAATTTTTAATTCCCAAAAAGGTAACTTTTTAATTCGATCTCAAAACGAGTCCCACCGACTGTCGCCCCTAGCTAATTACCCCTATTCCGAACCCAATGGGATATGTATCATAAGCTGATTCGACTGTTTCGATCAGTTTCCGTTGAATTTACATTTAAATTGCTATATTGAATTTTAAACGTACATTTCAAATTACTGGGATCACATACTAACTCGAAAAATTCCAGAAAAATATTTTCTAGCTTCGTATTGACGATACGGTCCTAACAAAACTAGGTTCGCCGAATTCTGAGACCGTTGGAAAAATGGCCAATTTCCAGTCGATTAAAATCAACTGAAACTGGTCAAACGCGTTTTCATTTGCCACGCTCACATATTGATTCGGAAAATTATGAAATTTGAAATCTAGCAATAACTTTACATCACGGATCCAACAAAAGTGGTTTCGTCGAAATCCGAGGTCGTTTGCAAAATGGCTATTTTTAAGGACCTGAATTCCATAGCGACTATTCAGAATTTTCTACTGGACATATCTTTTGATCCCCGCTATGAAATTTCAATTATTCGGATTCGTTGGAAAGATATTACCAATTATATCCTAATGTTTTTGGTTTCACTAAAATCCGGATTGTTTTGCACCCGGTACATTCAATTGAAGTTTGAAATCGAATTATCGAACTACCGCGCCATTTTCAATTCTATTTATAATTATATATAATTATTTATATTCTAATGACGATGTATATAATATATACGTCGAATTCTATTCAAACTAAATTTTTCGTCGATATTATTTAAAATAATTCATTTTAAATATTCAAAATTCGCTAAAATTGCCAAAATAAAAATTTTAAACTGGCCCAGATTTTCCGGGTTATTACAATCTCCCCCACTTAAAACTTTTCGTCCCCGAAAAGGAACAAAGTCGAAAGTGGTTTGATTAGTCAACTCTACGTTCGATCTGGCTTTCATTCTCCAACTTTTCAGTTTCTGAGAATTTTCAAATTTTTTAAAAATTTGGCTAACACCCTAAATTTTTGAAAAATTTCGCCATAACCTCCCCTGCACCGGGAGCATCGGGGAATTTCAAATAGCTTCCCCGGTCCTTCAGATCTCAAAAAGAAAAAGAGAAAGCCAAGCGGCTAGCCAATAGGCTCATAAAATCATCATCACCCAAACAAAACAGTAAATTATGTAGTAAACATGTACCTATTTGTCGGGCAAACAAATTTTATTCTCCGGCTCTAGCCTCCTTGCTATGACCTGTTCAATGTAAGTATATGTATATGCAAGCAAATGCGACCAATTTTCAATACAGTTCAATATTTGATGCAATTAGGCTAAATGGTACAAATTATCAAACAATTAAACAACCAACACAAACATCAATCAATTAGTGAATTAGAGTTTCAAATCCATAATTTGATACATATACAGAAAATCATGTTTTTGATGCCAAATCACAACAATGTGTTCTAACTATATAAGTTTTGGTTCTCACACCAGTCCAATGGAAATATATAGATGTCACACCTTCGTCACACGAAAATAATTACTGATGATGACGCGTCAATCATCAGAATCAGGTCCGGGCGACTAGAGTGTGTTTCTACATCTATCTAATATATTAAAACTTCGAATATACGTTCATGACGCGTATATGCAAAACTTTTATATACTGGATTGTCCATATTCAAAATAAATAAATAGTCAAATACGTTTAAAACGATTTAAATTTTCAAAACCAAATTGTTTTCATTTGAAAAATATACTCTTCACACTCGTTCTAGGATACTACTGATCCTATCTCTAACGAGTCATTCTAATTGGATATTACTAATCCAATATCTGATGAATTCTTTCGTATGGTTCTAATGTGTCTTGTTCTCGAGCTCTGTAAACCAAAGCTCTGATACCAACTGTGACAACAAGGAATTTCGCTCGATCCGAATCAGTCGCTAAACTGATCTAGACCTTTCGAAACACCTGATTGTTTGAGAACAAGCCACAACAGAACACATACAGAAGAACACTTCATTGTTATTACAACAATTCCATCAGAATACAAGAATATGCAGAGTATGAATTAATATTACACAGAAAATATCAGAGATTTAAATTACATTTACATACATCGCAGCGGAAAAACAATATAAATCACAACTGAAAATAATGCACGGATACAGAGCTTTCCGAACATCGTTCCAGCTGTAAATCAGGATCCTGTGAATATAAATCTGCAAAACCAAAACTACTAGCTGCCCGTTTGGAAAATAGGGGCACCCAGAGTTTAGGTTAAAACAATAAACTCCAGGTCAGTCATGTGACTGGTGTGAGAACTAAAACAGTTATTAATCTTTGTTTTTAAAGTTAGGTAAATCAAGGGACCACGCCGTATAACACGGAACGGGTTTCCTCCCAAGAATACCAGTGCAGAAAACAAACAGCGCAATGCTAAATAAAGAACAATGAAGCTATTATAAGACCCAGGTCCCATCACACAATGCAACGCAAGCCAGAGGATAGGGTTTTCCCTTATAATAGCCAAATATGCTTGATACGCGAAATTTCATCTTATATTATTACTATAAGTGAAGAAAACAACTTCAAATATAAATATATCAATCATAGACGGCATGGGTACCATATATCATGTCGCCAATACTAGGCTCTACAATCAAAACCGCAAAATGTCATATTTGGAAATTGGATTTCCATCATGGTGGCTCCTGATTCGAAAGATCGATCGCGTAGTGCCATCTCAACGGCTTACGTCTCGGCTAGAGAAAACACCGTAATGCACATCCGCACTTTTGGGAAATCGAGTATCACTGCGGCTTACGTCCCGGCGAGAGAAAACACCGCTTACCGTATCCCTCTGAGCACTAAGCTCAATCTCGGTCGACCGAATCCACGACACCACGAAGGTGCCCATCCACGAAAAAGCATACTGATCAAACCATCAGTTTACCACCATACCAGGGTGTGAGGCTCGCGAATCAACGCTATACACAAAGCCATGCTATATTAAAGCTGCGCTTTGATCATCATCCACCAAACTTTGCTTTTCAACAAAAGTCTGGATCACTGCATCTCAGCATGCCACACTATCAATCCATATCGTACCACTGATTTCTGCCAATATATAACCTCTAAGCTCGTATGTCTCAGAGAAGGGCGTTAAGCAAGAGAATAAATTCTCAGCCGCCAAACAGATATATATTTAGCAGAGATCAACGAATACAATATAAAGGAATACAATGTCAGACACACCATCCATTTACAAGTCCGTTCTGGGTCTGAACGAAACCGGAGGCTCTTTCCTCGCATATCCGTCGACCTCCAAGCACGTCCGGACGGCTACCACTTCAGCCCCCTTCAAGGTAGCTACTCCCATCGTGAGCGTCAGTAGCACCCATCCATTCGATGTGAAGATCGTCGGTCTTGCACCATCTTCAACCTCTTCGACTTAACGTCGAATCGGTTATTCAGAATGGGTATAGACCCGACCTTTCTGAATAACCCACGTATATAATAAACAATTGTTATACAAACACAACATACGCCTCATTCCAATTCAGATATTCACACTCCTAGGGAAAGGTTCCCATTAATTTTATCAAAGATAAATTCTTTTAAATTTATTCTTTAATCTTCCTTTGGATATCATTTCAAACCATATTATGGTTTTCCAAACTAGTCGGGATTAGCGAACCACACTGAAGTAATTATTTATTTTATTTCCCAATCCCAACCTATTTATCCCATGGAGCAAAACTGTTATTACCCCATAACTAACACCACGGTGTTATCGGTAAATTTAATTACCATTTCGCGTTCAAACCTAATTAAAGATTTAACTATCGCTTTGGAGCAAAACTGGTAATACTCCATTCTCGCTCAATTTCTAAATTTGATAATTCAGATTATCAATTCACATTTCAATTTAATTGCAGATTCATTAAAACTCCTTTTACTGGGTTAAAGAACTAGGTGTTATTTAAAACACAGTTCACGACAAACCCAAATCACATTCTATTTATTATCGGGTTAAAGAACTAGTGTTATTTAAAACACCGTTCACGATAAACCCATTTCAAATCCAATCAAATATATTAGAAATTCCGATTACTTAAAACTAGTTCATTTCGATAAAAATTTATTTTTATCTTTTCAAATATGGAGTTTTTCATCCCAATTTTTCCCAAATCATTTCTTATGATTTTACACAAATTATTACTATTTTTAATAATTTTATTAAGGCCCGTACAATCGATTTCCCACAATGGCTATCGAACTGCACTTACAACGACCTTTTTCAAATTTGATTTGGACGTAACTCCAAATCCAACCGTTAGATTTCAAATTTCTAATATTCGTTAGAAAGCTCTTTTCGGTACGAACCCAACGGTCCTGGTTTTAGGAGAATCCGACGGTCGGATCTCCCGTAATGTCCGTTTGAAGTCAATGGTCGAAATTCGCGAACTGCCGCGGCGCGGCGCGTTCTATTCAGGCCATTATATTATATATATAATATATACTTCGTCGATTTCTATTTAAAACGAATTATATAAATAGTTTTGAATTCGTTTCAAAAACTGTTTCAACTTCCTTTTCAATCCAAATCGATTTCAATTCGATTTCAATTCAATTCTATTCGAATTCAATTTCTATTCAATTCTACTCGAATTCAATTTCTTTTCTAATTCTATTCGAATTCAATTTCTATCCAATTCTATTCGAATTCATTGTCTCTTTCAAAATATTCATTTCAATTCGAATATAATCGATATCAATATCGTTCGCGTCAAAATAACGCATCTCTAATCAACACGGCTTTATATTTTTCAATAACATCGTTATTCTATTCAACAAATGAATATTTATTCTATTCAACACATGAATCTATATTTCTTCCACCACTTGACTAATCTCAACAAATGAGTACTGTCAACACGTTAATCTTTATTTTATAATATTCTTTATTTTCCCAATTGGAATGAGGCCCAATCAATTACCATATAATGTTAATTATATGGATTCCATACAACACATGTATATCACGGCAACGATAAATAATCAACCATCATCCACAGTGCACAACACAACTGCATAAGCATTAAACATAAATAATTAACGCTTACACAGTCTGTCGACCAATCGATCAACATACAATTTATTAATTGGGATTAGTGTACGCCAAATATCATCCCAACACCCGTGTGGGGTTTCAACAATCAAACACAGATTTTATTTGTGCAGTTGGGCGATGTGTAAAATTTTATCGTCCCAATCAATATCAGTCAAATGTGTGTATATAAACAAATCATTCGATTTGTTTATAAATATATATTTTATTCACTTCCACGTTAAAAATTATATTTTTAACGATACAATATTTATTTTCTATATAAATATTTTATTTCTTTTCACAACACCCGCTCAACTACACATCAAAATCAAACAAACAAGCCATCCATGGTCTGTGGACGACGGGTGTCAGGTGCTGCTAAGCACCGTCTGCATCCTAGTATATATATTAACTAGAAATTTAAAATAAAAGTGAGGAGTTCTCACCGATAGCTATCCTAACTCCACGGCTCTTCATTGATAGAAATCTTCATCGTTATCCCATCTTCGTCATCTTCGTTGCCCGTATTCTCTACATACATAAAAATCGAATTTTTATCTCGCTATTCAATATATAAAAATCGAATTTTCACTTTGTCTTTCAATATATAAAAATCGAATTTTCACTTTGTCTTTCAATATATAAAAATCGAATTTTCACTTTGTCTTTCAATATATAAAAATCGAATTTTCACTTCGTTACATCTATAAAGATTTCGCCTTTTCAAAAATATAGATGTCGCCTTTTTATAATATAAAAATTATATTTTTGTTTCTTATGCTATTTTTAAAATAAAAATCATATTTTTATCCTCGTCAAAATTCTATATTTCTAACACTAAAGATTATATCTTTACACTTGTTCTTCATATTTTAAAAATTACATCTTTCCTATATAATGCCAAGGTACATAAAAAATCCCTTTTCAAAACGATGTTATTTCTTTTCAAATCATATGTATATTTTTCTAATCAAATCATATGTATATTTTTCTTAATCCTATAATTTTAAATCAATACTATATATATATATATTACTTTCAGATTTTAAACCAATATTATTTTTACTGCTTAACTAAACGAATTGCTAATAAATAAAAATTAAAAACAAAAGCTCACTGTCATCTCCTAGGTTGCGATTCCCATTGCTCATGCTCATTCGACGTGATAACACCACCCTTATACTATGATGCCGCCGACTATGCCAACCACCGGAGTATCAACGGCGGTCACTAGAAGAAGCGGCCCACTGTCTCGCGTGAAGGGGGAGATGGCGGTTTTCAAATTGATTTGGGCGTGGGGTGTTTGGATTGGGTGAAGCGTGCGAGGTGAGGGAGAAGAGGATGGGAGAAATCGAGATGGCAGTGGCGCCCTGAGGTAGCAAGGCTTGGTGGCTATGGCGGGTGGCGCGCTGGAATTGGGCGACGTTCAAGTGGTGGCGTCGGAGTTCGATGGGGTGTGGGGTGTTGAACAGGGCGATGTCGGAGGCTGGAACGCGACAGCGTCGCTTTGGGGTATGGAGGAGACGGGATCTCCAATGGGGAGGGGGAGGGGCTCCTCCGACGATCGGCGATGGACGAGGAGGGAGGCACCACGGAATCGATTGCGTGGTTTTTTTTTCTTTTTTTTTCTCAGATCCACGAATGACGGGGGGGGGGGGGGAGATAAAGTGGGAGGGTTGACTTTATTTAATTATTTAATTTAATATTTAATTCCCAAAAAGGTAACTTTTTAATTCGATCTCAAAACGAGTCCCACCGACTGTCGCCCCTAGCTAATTACCCCTATTCCGAACCCAATGGGATATGTATCATAAGCTGATTCGACTGTTTCGATCAGTTTCCGTTGAATTTACATTTAAATTGCTATATTGAATTTTAAACGTACATTTCAAATTACTGGGATCACATACTAACTCGAAAAATTCCAGAAAAATATTTTCTAGCTTCGTATTGACGATACGGTCCTAACAAAACTAGTTTCGCCGAATTCTGAGACCGTTGGAAAAATGGCCAATTTCCAGTCGATTAAAATCAACTGAAACTGGTCAAACGCGTTTTCATTTGCCACGCTCACATATTGATTCGGAAAATTATGAAATTTGAAATCTAGCAATAACTTTACATCACGGATCCAACAAAAGTGGTTTCGTCGAAATCCGAGGTCGTTTGCAAAATGGCTATTTTTAAGGGCCTGAATTCCATAGCGACTATTCAGAATTTTCTACTGGACATATCTTTTGATCCCCGCTATGAAATTTCAATTATTCGGATTCGTTGGAAAGATATTACCAATTAGATCCTAATGTTTTTGGTTTCACTAAAATCCGGATTGTTTTGCACCCGGTACATTCAATTGAAGTTTGAAATCGAATTATCGAACTACCGCGCCATTTTCAATTCTATTTATAATTATATATAATTATTTATATTCTAATGACGACATATATAATATATACGTCGAATTCTATTCAAACTAAATTTTTCGTCGATATTATTTAAAATAATTCATTTTAAATATTCAAAATTCGCTAAAATTGCCAAAATAAAAATTTTAAACTGGCCCAGATTTTCCGGGTTATTACATAAAATGTCAGCGCTGGTAGGTCCCTAACATCACTCTAGCTAGAAAGAAACGTGTGCACTCCCTTCGGTCCGTATCCCGTTTTTGACTCATACCGGGGTGTAAGGCTCGCGAAGTCACACTATACACAAAGCTACGCCTAAACAGGCCGTTCTTTGATCATCAACCACAAGGCCTGCTTTTCAACAAAAGCCTTGATCAATGCATCTTAGCATGCCACATTGTCAGTCCATACTATACCATTGATTTCTGCCAATATATAACCTCTAAGCTCATATGTCTCAGAGAAGGGTGTTAACCACCAAGCAGATATGTATTAACAGAGATCAACAAATGTAGTATAAAGGACTACAACGTCAGACATACATTCCATTTATAAACTTATGCTCTAGGTCTGAGCGAAAGTCAAATCCGTACAAATCAACACTACGTCCGGATAACTACCATCTTAGCCCCGTCTTAGGAGCAAATCAATCAAGGACCTCAACGCTAGTTACCCATTCGATGTGAAGATCGTCGGTCTTCGATCGCCGTCTTCAACTCTTAGATTTAAAACGTCGTATAATCATTTGAAAGAGATTGAACTCGGTCTTCTCAAATGATTCTTGTAATGACCCGGATTTTGATCCAATTTGAGCTGACTAAATAAAACAAGTCCAACCCCAAATTGCACTGAAAATTCAAGAAATTAATAGAAAGAAATAGAGGGTGAGAATAGATAAGGTAGAACTATTAGAATAGAAGAAGAAGAAGAACATCATCATCAGAGTAACACGAATCTCGCAGCGGAACGAATAAAATATAACATAACTTTTGAAATACAAACAGTATATGTATACAAACATTTCAGAGTACAACACTTACAACAACAGCGGAAAAAATACTAGCTATAGAATCTTGAAGCCTCCTGCTCCAAGCTCTCCAAGTGTATCTGTAAAATCCTGACTACTTGACTGCCCGTACAAAATTAGGCACCCAAGAGTTTAGGGAAAACAAAACAAATAAACTCCGGGTCAGTCATGGGACTGGTGTGGGTAAAACAGTTTAAAACAGTTTGAACAAGTAAACGATATCTCATAAGACCACGCCGTATAACAGAAAGGGTTTTCCCTTATGAGAATCCAAAATATCTTTATATCAAAAACCTTTTGATATTATAATAATGTCTATCAACCACAACTATAATAATCATCTAGCAGAAGTGCTTTCATCTCACGTTCTATATATATAGTAAACAATCAAAACCGCAAGCACGTATTGGGTAATGGATTTCCAACTATGACAAGGTATGGAACCACCTTCCGATCAGTGTACTCTAGGAACGATACACTGGAGTTCAACAAGAACATCTTGCAACTCAGCCACACATGACCGACCACTCATTTCGCTTGAGTGTATCGAATGTACATCACCAACGGTTGGGATCAGCAACCGTTCCCGTATATATATATATGGGACAGCATTGATAGATTTAAGAAGCAAATGAATATTCTCTAGATAGGTGATTATACACCCTACTTCGGTGCGACCGACTTAGCCATGCTGCCTGCCCGATTTTTGTCATTTACCAGATGTGAGGCTAGAAACTACGCTTATCAATTTTTCATTGATAGCACGATTACTTTGAATGCCACATTATCAGATCCGTTAATCATTAGTTGGATCTGCACAAATAGATTCTGGATATTATGCGAAGGGAATAAATCCGTTGGCCACCATATATATTTGTACAGTCCAACTCATTCAATCATTGGAAATATTCTGTCAGACATTCGTCCATTTACGTTCGTTCTGGGATTGAACGAAACCGAAGGCACTATTCTGTAAACAGGACAGCCCTTGCATAACACCGTCTTCAATTATCTTCATCGTATTTGATCACAACGCTTATGTCAATACGGAGTGGTTCTTTGGATAATAATCCAACCGGTCTCTCCATATCAACAACGTAAAATGGTCAAAACTTGATAGTCTGTGATTTAACTATCAAATGAAAACATGTCGGTGTACAAACAACGATCTTAATTCCAAATGGAATTATCGATCCAATCATCAATCATATATATATATATATATTTCCTTATTTTCTAAAATTAGAAAATATACGTTTCAACATTGGAAAACATCTCCAATCCTCATTTACGCATCACTACCATTCCACAACTATTAGTCCCTAACTGTAAACTAGCAAGAGAACAATTCTCTAAGTATAAACCCCGAAGGCCGAAACCAACATCAGATCGATACTCAGAAAACTATTCAACTTACTAATCTCTAGTCAGTTTCTAATTTTTGTTTAACTTCACTTCTTAATTTCTATATTCGATTAACCCCTTTTGATAAACTACGTTTGATTAACTTCTTTTGATAAACTACGTTTGATTAACTCCTTTTGATAAACTACGTTTTCCGTTACAACTATTTCCCTTTTTTAACGTTTACTTACCGTTACAAATATTTCCTATTTATAATTTCTATTTACCGTTACAAATATTTCCTATTTATAACTTCTATTTATCTTCTAAAAAAAATATTCCTTTATTCTATTTATTTTCTAAATAAATATTCTCCTTTTCAATTCTATTTATTTCCTAAATAAATACCCCTTTTATAAAACTCTATTTGTTTTATAAATACTTCCTTTTATAAAACCGTGTTCGTTTTATAAATAATTTCCTTTTTGTAAAATCCTGTGATTTTATAAAATCCCTTTATTTCAATATATATTGAAATATTCCTTTTTACAACTCAGGGTTTCTTATGATATTCAAAATATCAAACAACGATGATCAATATCGTTCTAACATCCATAATCAATAACAGATTATAAATCACAACATATATCACAATATATGAAAACAGTAAAATAATTGTTGAGGAATCCAGTCGGATTCCTCCAACCTGTCTCCCTGCATCACAGATGTTAAACAATATAGATAACATCACTTTCAGTTCTATATGATATATTTTGTTAAACAGAATCAATATAGAAAATTTAACTAACTGACTAGCAGTTCAATTAAACAGTCAACATACAGTCAAACAACCAATATCTAACAGTTCTAAAAATACAACATGAAATTATAAACTGTTCAGAGTTGGTGAAATTTACTCACATTGGCGCGTTAATCGTTAAATAACGGTTTGCGTTATTTGATTCAGTCGGACAATTTATTTCGCCATAAATTCATACGAGCCCCAATCCACTTCTAGTCAGCTTCATTGTGAAGCTCTCGTCCATACAGTCCCAACGCAACTTACGGTTCGTGATTCTGATTTCATACGAATACGTTATTGACATTCGAAGTTTATATTATATTTTATTTAAATAAAAACAAAATAAAATAACTAAATGGGCCTCACCCACTCTTAACTGGCCCATCTCCCCTTAAAAACCCAAAACAGCATGACATCATCCCTCCCCTTCACGAAATACGATTCCGCTTCTCCTGTTGTTAACACGAACTTCCAGTATTCCGAATTAAACCATCTGATCCTTTGGAAAATCTATACACCTAATCTCCTGCATACGTTAATCATCTCCACCGATTTTTTTAAAAAAAAAGGACGCTGCTCTTCTTATTCTTCCTCTCCCCATATTGTTAACCCGCTCCAGCCAATACCCTGACCCGCCTTAACACACCACGCTCCTCTTCCTTCTTCTGTATGAACAGCACGCCCCAGTTGTCTACTCCCTCCCCTGAAACCGCTTATCCTCATGCTTCCAGACTTCGCCACAAATTTGGCCAACCGCAAAACAAACTTCCGTCAGTTACATCAGACTTCGACGTCCCCAAATCCGCTTCTAGTGTTGCCTGTTCCAGCGAAGCCCATCCCTGTTACAAACTCGTATGCTATAACAAACACTACAACAGAAGTTGGTTCGGACCCTTCCAGCTGCGTACGAGATTGAAGACAACTTTTCCAAGATCTCGGATATGTGTGTATTTTGGTTTTAGTATTTATAGAGAAACGAGTTCCCTTTTGAGATTTCTAGAAATCGTTTAAGGGTCATGGCTTGTATTCCTGAAACTGGAAAAAATGAGATCCTTAGTTCATTTATATATGATTAAATTTGAAGATGTGTACGTTTGTTTTCCATTCTCTAAACAGTGGCTGGGGAAAAAGATGCGTGGCCCTGTTTATTTCTGATTTTAAGGTGCGGTTAAAAGAGCAAAAACGTGGCTTAGTTTAGATCTATGAATAAGTTATAACTTTATTTTATAAATTTATATAGTTACGTACCGCTACGGACAGAAATAAAAACACCATCGTGATGAGCGAGGTGTCCTGACTCCAGAAATATAATAATATCGGTAGGTGGACTCATATTTTGAAATTTCAAAATGTTGATTTCAGGGTGCGAAATACTTCAAATAAAAAGACGCTTATTAAATTAATTAAAAATTACAGTAAAATTCTAAAAATTAAATTATCGTTATGTCCCAAAAGAACCTCGTCTAAATTCAAACCCGTTCTCCAGTTATATCGAATAAACCGTTACGGTCGATAAACGATTCTATAGCGACTATTTTAAAATTTGATTTGGACATATCTCAAAATGTACACGACGAAATCCCGATTTTTCTCTTCCACTAGAAAGATATACTCCACCAGCTCCACACGTTTCTTGTTTCACAGAAATCCGGCTTAAAACGAATCCTGTACATTCAGTTGAAGTTCAAATTGCCAAATAGCGAACTGCCGCGCCATTTCCAACTCATTTAAAATTATATTATAAACTATACATTCGACTATCGACGATTGAATATATTCGTTACTATAATTCAACTTTAAACTGAATTATATAATTCGAATTTCCCAGTTCACACATACCGCCATTTCAGCCAATTCTGATTATTTCAGAATTAAATATATTACTTAATTTATTATTTTAATTATATTCATCATTATTTAATTCCACGACCATTAAATTCACTAAACAACCATTTATATAATTAAATAAATTAATCATAATACCCCTGCCAATGCGGGTCATTACAATCTTCCCCACTTAAAATAATTTCGTCCTCCAAATTGCTAAAAGGTAGAGGACGACCCTATCGACTGGTTAGAACATATTTGTTCACTTCTTAACTTCAGTTTCAACTGAACCAATTTAATTTCAATTAAATATTAATTAATTCTTATCGACGAAAATTTTCAAAAATCCTGAAAATTTTCTAACTCCTTAACTCTTCGAAATTTTTTGCCAGCACCTCCTTTGTACCAGGAGCATCGGGAAAATCCCCAAACTGCCACACAGGCCTTCTCCAATCAAAAAGAAAAAGAAAAGCCAAATGGCTAGCCGATACGGCGCATAAAATCTCATATATGAATTAAATACATACCTTTCGTCGAGCATTCTATTTATTTCACTTCTATACTTTATTCCAAACCTGTCTCATGTATATCCATACATTTCTAATTCATTTCTACTTAATCCAATCATTTTAACTTAGTTCGTTAAGTGATTTTCAAATTACTGGTTTGCCCATTTCACCTTTTTATTTGAATATACATGTTCAAATATAGGTTTAACTTATTTATCAACTAATTGAATTCCATTTCAATTTTATTTGAATTTCCTATATTCAAATTCTATTTCAATTCTCTTATTCAAATTCTATATTTGAATTTCATTTCAATTCTATTTTCAAACTCCATTTGAATTTCTATATTCAAATCTATTTGAATTCTCTTTATTTCATTTCAATTCCCTTTGAATCTTCTATATTCAAATTTCAAATTCAATTCTATTTGAATCCTCTACATTCAAATTTCATTTCACTTTCTATATTCAAATCCTATATTTGAAATCTCTTATATTTTCTATATCCAAACGCCATTTGAATTTCTATATTCAAATTCTATATCACTTCCATTGAATTTCATATATTCAAACTCCCTTTGAATTTCTATATTCAATTTCTATTTGAATTTATCTTTATTCAAATCCCCTTTGAATTTTCTACATTCAAATCCTATGTTTGAACTTCCTTTATTCAAATTCCTTTAAATAAGTCTCGGTTTCAATTCCTCTTGAAATCGATATTTCTACCTTTGGAAAATAGATTTCCCTTTCAATTTCATACTTGTATTTTTTCTATTTCTGAATTATCCAATGATAATTCTTTTCACTTCATTTTATAAACTTCGTTTATAAAAGAACTATTTATAAACTTCGTTTATAAAGGAACTTCTCGTTTTATTTCTTTTAAACAAGTTAATATTTCAAATCTATTTAAAAATTCCAATTCTATATTTTAAATCCCATTTTGAAATTCTACACAACTTGTCTTTCCCAAAACAAATTTAAAACAATATCTCTGGTAGTAATTCGTCACTTACAACTCGAAAATGAATACTGATGATGCAGCTGTCATCATCAGAATCTATTTTCCAGCGATCGAAGTGAGTTCAATACTATAAAACCATTTCTAAACATTTCCACATTGAAATTCATTTCAAAATATAATTCACACTGCTTGTAAAACAATTTAAAATCTCCCAGGATTTTAAATTTTCCTTATTCTTAATCCAAATCCATTTACAAACATTTATCCAATTCTCCAGAGGTTTAATTCAATTTCTGGTTTAAATTTCAGATTTAACTCATCTGATTTCACGTATTTCACTTATATGAATTCTGATTGGTTATTCACATAACCATTTAATTTATAATCTTACTTGATTATAATAACAACCAATATATCCATTATATTATAATTTTGGTATATATATCTTCTCTATATCAAGATATACCTTGGGTAACTTATTTTAATTTACCCTCTTTTCAAAACATACCATGACGGTTCATCGTATTCAAGAGTTTAGTAACTCCTACCGATACAGTGGATCAAACTGATCGACCAGAACTCATAAACGACTCAACCAATGAATCTCCACAATATAAAACAAATTTTTATATCAATAACAAATACGTTCACTTGTATATATACACTCAATCTCAGTCTAGGGTATTACTAACCCTATCTCTACCGAGTCACGCCACAGAGCCAAGTAATTCTTAACTTAAGCTCTGATACCAACTGTAATGACCCGGATTTCGATCCAATTTGAGCTGACTAAATAAAACAAGTCCAACCCCAAATTGCACTGAAAATTCAAGAAATTAATAGAAAGAAATAGAGGGTGAGAATAGATAAGGTAGAACTATTAGAATAGAAGAAGAAGAAGAACATCATCATCAGAGTAACACGAATCTCGCAGCGGAACGAATAAAATATAACATAACTTTTGAAATACAAACAGTATATGTATACAATAACATTTCAGAGTACAACACTTACAACAACAGCGGAAAAAATACTAGCTATAGAATCTTGAAGCCTCCTGCTCCAAGCTCTCCAAGTGTATCTGTAAAATCCTGACTACTTGACTGCCCGTACAAAATTAGGCACCCAAGAGTTTAGGGAAAACAAAACAAATAAACTCCGGGTCAGTCATGGGACTGGTGTGAGTAAAACAGTTTAAAACAGTTTGAACAAGTAAACGATATCTCATAAGACCACGCCGTATAACAGAACGGGTTTTCCCTTATGAGAATCCAAAATATCTTTATATCAAAAACCTTTTGATATTATAATAATGTCTATCAACCACAACTATAATAATCATCTAGCAGAAGCGCTTTCATCTCACGTTCTATATATATAGTAAACAATCAAAACCGCAAGCACGTATTGGGTAATGGATTTCCAACTATGACAAGGTATGGAACCACCTTCCGATCAGTGTACTCTAGGAACGATACACTGGAGTTCAACAAGAACATCTTGCAACTCAGCCACACATGACCGACCACTCATTTCGCTTGAGTGTATCGAATGTACATCACCAACGGTTGGGATCAGTAACCGTTCCCGTATATATATATGGGACAGCATTGATAGATTTAAGAAGCAAATGAATATTCTCTAGATAGGTGATTATACACCCTACTTCGGTGCGACCGACTTAGCCATGCTGCCTGCTCGATTTTTGTCATTTACCGGATGTGAGGCTAGAAACTACGCTTATCTATCTTTCATTGATAGCACGATTACTTTGAATGCCACATTATCAGATCCGTTAATCATTAGTTGGATCTGCACAAATAGATTCTGGATATTATGCGAAGGGAATAAATCCGTTGGCCACCATATATATTTGTACAGTCCAACTCATTCAATCATTGGAAATATTCTGTCAGACATTCGTCCATTTACGTTCGTTCTGGGATTGAACGAAACCGAAGGCACTATTCTGTAAACAGGACAGCCCTTGCATAACACCGTCTTCAATTATCTTCATCGTATTTGATCCCAACGCTTATGTCAATACGGAGTGGTTCTTTAGATAATAATCCAACTGGTCTCTCCATATCAACAACGTAAAATGGTCAAAACTTGATAGTCTGTGATTTAACTATCAAATGAAAACATGTCGGTGTACAAACAACGATCTTAATTCCAAATGGAATTATCGATCCAATCATCAATCATATATATATATATATATTCATATTTCCTTATTTTCTAAAATTAGAAAATATACGTTTCAACATTGGAAAACATCTCCAATCCTCATTTACGCATCACTACCATTCCACAACTATTAGTCCCTAACTGTAAACTAGCAAGAGAACAATTCTCTAAGTATAAACCCCGAAGGCCGAAACCAACATCAGATCGATACTCAGAAAACTATTCAACTTACTAATCTCTAGTCAGTTTCTAATTTTTGTTTAACTTCACTTCTTAATTTCTATATTCGATTAACCCCTTTTGATAAACTACGTTTGATTAACTTCTTTTGATAAACTACGTTTGATTAACTCCTTTTGATAAACTACGTTTTCCGTTACAACTATTTCCCTTTTTTAACGTTTACTTACCGTTACAAATATTTCCTATTTACAACTTCTATTTACCGTTACAAATATTTCCTATTTATAACTTCTATTTATCTTCTAAAAAAATATTCCTTTATTCTATTTATTTTCTAAATAAATATTCTCCTTTTCAATTCTATTTATTTCCTAAATAAATACCCCTTTTATAAAACTCTATTTGTTTTATAAATACTTCCTTTTATAAAACCGTGTTCGTTTTATAAATAATTTCCTTTTTGTAAAATCCTGTGATTTTATAAAATCCCTTTATTTCAATATATATTGAAATATTCCTTTTTACTACTCAGGGTTTCTTATGATATTCAAAATATCAAACAACGATGATCAATATCGTTCTAACATCCATAATCAATAACAGATTATAAATCACAACATATATCACAATATATGAAAACAGTAAAATAATTGTTGAGGAATCCAGTCGGATTCCTCCAACCTGTCTCCCTGCATCACAGATGTTAAACAATATAGATAACATCACTTTCAGTTCTATATGATATATTCTGTTAAACAGAATCAATATAGAAAATTTAACTAACTGACTAGCAGTTCAATTAAACAGTCAACATACAGTCAAACAAACAATATCTAACAGTTCTAAAAATACAACATGAAATTATAAACTGTTCAGAGTTGGTGAGATTTACTCACATTGGCGCGTTAATCGTTAAATAACGGTTTGCGTTATTTGATTCAGTCGGACAATTTATTTCGCCATAAATTCATACGAGCCCCAATCCACTTCTAGTCAGCTTCATTGTGAAGCTCTCGTCCATACGGTCCCAACGCAACTTACGGTTCGTGATTCTGATTTCATACGAATACGTTATTGACATTCGAAGTTTATATTATATTTTATTTAAATAAAAACAAAATAAAATAACTAAATGGGCCTCACCCACTCTTAACTGGCCCATCTCCCCTTAAAAACCCAAAACAGCATGACATCATCCCTCCCCTTCACGAAATACGATTCCGCTTCTCCTGTTGTTAACACGAACTTCCAGTATTCCGAATTAAACCATCTGATCCTTTGGAAAATCCATACACCTAATCTCCTGCATACGTTAATCATCTCCACCGATTTTTTTTTTAAAAAAAGGACGCTGCTCTTCTTATTCTTCCTCTCCCCATATTGTCAACCCGCTCCAGCCAATACCCTGACCCGCCTTAACACACCACGCTCCTCTTCCTTCTTCTGTATGAACAGCACGCCCCAGTTGTCTACTCCCTCCCCTGAAACCGCTTATCCTCATGCTTCCAGACTTCGCCACAAATTTGGCCAACCGCAAAACAAACTTCCGTCAGTTACATCAGACTTCGGCGTCCCCAAATCCGCTTCTAGTGTTGCCTGTTCCAGCGAAGCCCATCCCTGTTACAAACTCGTATGCTATAACAAACACTACAACAGAAGTTGGTTCGGACCCTTCCAGCTGCGTACGAGATTGAAGACAACTTTTCCAAGATCTCGGATATGTGTGTATTTTGGTTTTAGTATTTTTAGAGAAACGAGTTCCCTTTTGAGATTTCTAGAAATCGTTTAAGGGTCATGGCTTGTATTCCTGAAACTGGAAAAAATGAGATCCTTATATATGATTAAATTTGAAGATGTGTACGTTTGTTTTCCATTCTCTAAACAGTGGCTGGGGAAAAAGATGCATGGCCCTGTTTATTTCTGATTTTAAGGTGCGGTTAAAAGAGCAAAAACATGGCTTAGTTTAGATCTATGAATAAGTTATAACTTTATTTTATAAATTTATATAGTTACGTACCGCTACGGACAGAAATAAAAACACCATCGTGATGAGCGAGGTGTCCTGACTCCAGAAATATAATAATATCGGTAGGTGGACTCATATTTTGAAATTTCAAAATGTTGATTTCAGGGTGCGAAATACTTCAAATAAAAAGTCGCTTATTAAATTAATTAAAAATTACAGTAAAATTCTAAAAATTAAATTATCGTTATGTCCCAAAAGAACCTCATCTAAATTCAAACCCGTTCTCCAGTTATATCGAATAAACCGTTACGGTTGATAAACGATTCTATAGCGACTATTTAAAAATTTGATTTGGACATATCTCAAAATGTACACGACGAAATCCCGATTTTTCTCTTCCACTAGAAAGATATACTCCACCAGCTCCACACGTTTCTTGTTTCATAGAAATCCGGCTTAAAACGAATCCTGTACATTCAGTTGAAGTTCAAATTGCCAAATAGCGAACTGCCGCGCCATTTCCAGCTCATTTATAATTATATTATAAACTATACGTTCGACTATCGACGATTGAATATATTCGTTACTATAATTCAACTTTAAACTGAATTATATAATTTGAATTTCCCAGTTCACACATACCGCCATTTCAGCCAATTCTGATTATTTCAGAATTAAATATATTACTTAATTTATTATTTTAATTATATTCATCATTATTTAATTCCACGACCATTAAATTCACTAAACCACCATTTATATAATTAAATAAATTAATCATAATACCCCTGCCAATGCGGGTCATTACAATTCTCGCATATATATATATATATATAATTTGAAAACATTTCATATCGTTATTAATATTTGATAACAACGTATCGCTGTTTTTATTTATATAAAAATAGCCTAAATTAATTTAACGACGCTTCGGGTAAATGGGCGACCCTGACGTTGTTTTCAACCAAATTTGATTTACACATATCTTGAAATCTAACCGTTGGATTTTGGCGAAATTTATGTCATTGGAAAGATCTTCCCAAAGCGGTCCAAACGGCTCCAGTTTTGGGAAAATCCGACGGTCGGATCTCTCTGTATAACCGTTTAAAGTTACGATTGCCGATACGCGAACTGCCGCGCGCGTTCCGTTTAATTTATAATTTATATTTATATATATAAATATAAATCGTTTGACTATTCCAATTTCAAAAGTCTATTCTTTTTATCGCATCTAAAATGACGATAAAAATATCACTTTTAATAACTCTGTTTTGTTTACACTAAATGTAAATAAATTATACTTTTTTTCTATATTTTGTTTTATTTACCTAAATGTAAATAAATTATATTCTTTCTATGTTTTAATTTATTTACCCTAAATGTAAATAAATTACATTCTTTTTCTTACCCTATTTATTTACCTAAATGTAAATAAATATATTCTTATCTTTTTCTTACTTATTTACCTAAATGTAAATAAATGTTTTACTTTTACTTTTGTTATATTTATTTACATTAATTGTAAATAAATGTATCTAATTTCTTATTCATATTTATTTACACTATTTGTAAATAAATGGTTTCAATTTCCTTTGTAAATCCTATTTACATAGCAAATGTAAATAATTGTATTTCTTTAATTCTTTTCTAATATTCCCTTTTAACATAAAAAGAATATCTTATGTTAGTTCTTTTCTAACCTTTCTTTTTATTATTTACATAAGAAAATGTTAATAATTACTATTTACAAATTGATTCTTTTTATTTACATAAGAAAAATGTAAATAAATCCTATTCACATAATAATTATTATTATTCTTTTTATTTACATAAGAAAATGTAAATAAATTCTTATTCACATATTTGTTCTTTATTTTCTATTTATTCTTAATTACATAAATGTAATTTTCTTCCTTATAATCTTAATTACATAAAAATGTAATTTTATTTCTTATAATCTTAATTACATATAAATGTAAATTTCTTTACAGTGTAAAATATATTCTTTTAATTACATATAAAAATGTAATTTATTTAATCTCTTATTTACCTAATGTAAATCTATATGTCTTCCTTTGTCTATGTTTTATTTATTTACACTAAATATTTTGAAGTAATTTACATATATAAAATGTAAATTTAGAAAATTAATATATATGCTTTAACCTCTCACATTGGATAGGTATTGTTGTGATTACTGGACAGCCGGGCGGGTCCGGGCAGGTTTACATCACAACTCAATCCAACCTCGGGTGAAGCATACTGATTTTCTCATTTATTTACATAAGTGTAAATAAATGTTTTCTTTTCTAATTCTTATTTATTTACGTCAAATGTAAATAAATGTTTTCTTTTTCTTTGCATTGAAAATATAATCCTTTCTGTTTATTTTTCTTTACATAGAAAAATGTAACTTTCCTTTTTATTTTCCATAGAAAATAATGTTTCCTATTTATTTCCTTAACATAGAAAATAATGTTTCTTCTATTTTCTTAACATAGAAAATAATGTTTCTTTTCTAATTCCATAACATTAGAAAAACAATGTTAATTTTATTTTCTTTTTACATTGAAAACAATGTTTCTTTTTACATTGAAAACAATGTTAATTTTTATTTTCTTTTTACATTGAAAACAATGTTTTCTTTTTACATTGAAAACAATGTTTCCTTTATTTTCTTTTCATTGAAAAAGAATTCTTTTCTATTATTCTTACCTTAGAAAAACAATGTTTCTTTTATATTATCATTACATTGGAAAAACAATGTTTCTTTTTTATTTTATGTTTGCATTGTAAGATGCAAATAAAAGGTGAATTTTATTTCTAATGTAGACATATTTTCTAGTGCCAACATTTCAAATATAAATATAATTTCTAATGCGAATGTTTGGTTCATTCAACTATATCCACATGACGATGGTATTTTGTGTCATTACAACAAGGCCAACATGACGATAGTTTTTGGTGTCATTACAATAACATTAACATGACGATAGTTTTTGGTGTCATTACAATGATATTAACATGACGATAGTTTTTGGTGTCATTACAATAACATTAACATGACGATAGTTTTTGGTGTCATTACATATGGTGAATCACTAATAAGGCCTCATCTTACTTTTATTTGTAAATCAAATAAGACATTAAATCTTTATTTTCTATATTTGTGAATTGAAATAAAATAGCAAATCTTCATTAAACCAAACTTTAATCTTTGTAAATCAAAAATAAAGATTCACTTTTCTTATTATATTGGAAATCAAGATAAAAGTTCAACCTTTTCATTGATTTTGTAAACACATTAAAGATTCTAATTTATTTTGTAAATTAAAATGAAACTTTTACTTCCTTTTATTTTTATATAGATCAAACTTTCTTTTATTAAAAATAAAATACGATAAAGATTCGACTTTGTTTTACCTTGTTTCAAAAACAAAGGATTAAAACTTTACTTTGTTTTCAAAATCAAAGAGACTAAAACTGTATTTTTGTTTCAAAACAAAAGAGTAAATCTAAAATTTTATTTTCAAAACAAAAAAAAGAGCAAGTCTTTATTTTCGTGTTCAAAACAAAAAGAGAAAATCTTATTTTTGTTTTTAAAACAAAAGATCCAAATTTTTGTTTTTAGAATAAAGATCCAAATTTTATCATGGTTAGGATAATTCAAATTAAAAATTAAACCTTTGCTTTTTATTTTGTAAATCAAAATAAAATAAAAAAATCAAATCTTGTTTTAATTTTGTGAATCAATATATGAACCTTAGTTTCCTTTTTATTTTGAAATATAAAAGATTCAAAACAAAATAAAATAAAGAGAAAAATTAGAATAAAGATGAGAACTATATTACGATTACACAAAAATACAGATCTGGACTAACATTCCAACACAGCACAAGAACATTACAATTCACACAAACATTATATATCTTACATCACCAAAACACAGATCAATAATAATAACAACAGATCATGATTTCACTATTTTAATTAATTTAATAAATTAGGATTCTCACATTCGTTGTAGATTATGATCCTAATTCCAAATAGTTCAAAATGGTCCTTTTTCAGTCCAGCAATGTAGATCTGGTTTTTACGATCAGAACACTGCCCTTCTTTCTTCTTCAGGAACAAAGGCCGAACCTTTCGATAGGCAATGGAGGGTGGCGGCTGGGAATTGACTGCGGTGGCTCGGGTGGTTGTTGCGGTTGCATATCGATGGTGGAATGCGGTGACAACGAATGGTGGAAGGGAAGAGCAAAGATTTTGGAGGCCGCCATTTGATTTGCAAGATTTAATTTTCGGTGAGGATGGATTTGGGGAAAACGTTTGACTGAGAAAAAAAAGAGTAAAGGGGAAAGTGATAAAAAGAAAGGGGAGGGAACGGTTTTTATAAAAGGGGAAAGGCGCAAGGAGAGATACATGAAAGGACACGGTAAAAAAAAAGAATGCGTTAATTTCCTTAGATCACGAAAGAAACGTTCCATATGTTTCACCGATTCAAATACTGGATATTTAATTAATTAATTAATTCCATGAATGTATTTAATATTAAAAGGAAAGCATTTATGTTATATTATGTATTTTATATAAATAAATCATTCAATCTTTTTGGTATTCATCTTTAATTCAAACCCAAACGTTACTAGCTTACAATAAGGCTCATATTAGTTATAGGAATCATTTACGTACATTATAAATTTCTTGGTTTCATAAATTATATTTAACACGACAATATTAATTATAGGAATTAATCAAATTTAATGTAGTCCATTAATTTCCATTATTCAATCCTTAACTCAATTTCAAACGTTACCAACTTAGTCCTAATCTAACATTGGACTCATATTTAGTCAAGTTTTTTTTTGTGTTAATTAGTCCATCTTCTCTTTTTTTTGTATAAATAAATTTATTTAATTATTAAATTTACTTAGGGATGAAACTTTCCATTTTCTTTGGTTTAATGTAATCAATTTATGAGGGGAAGGGAAAAATGTTTCATTTCCTTTCTTTAAATTACTTAATTAATGGGGATAGTTAGAGAAGGAAACTTTCATTTCCTTTCTAATGTGACATATTGAGATGACCCGAAATCCCGTTCAGACGGAAACAAGGGTTATCTTTGGAATATAACACAGAAACAGATAATAGCAGAACAAAATTAAATAAATACACCAGATATGAACAATAGAATATACTGGATAAAAGTAATCATCAGAGTTACACAGTATACAGGATCTTACTTAGTACAAATACAGTTCAGCTATACATAAATGTTTACAGCGGAACACAAACAAAATATGTACAATAGGAGTTGAACAGCATAAAAAGAGATAAATGATAGAATCCATCTTCAACTCCAGCTATCCAGAAAGAACCAGCTAAACCTGAATACAAGGCTGCCCGTGTAGAAAAAGGGGCACCCGAGTTTGAAAGTGAAACAAACTACGAGTCAGACATGGGACTGGTATGAGAAATCCACTCAACACATATATATAATTTAGCTAATCACAGGACCACGCCACTTTCGTGGAACGGGTTTACTCCATTGGATTGCCAGTGCTTTCAAACAAATATTTCTTTTAAACATCGCTATGCTTTTTATAAAAAAAATGAAGCCGTTATAAGACTCAGTTCCCATCACACAATGCAACGCAAACCGGAGGATAGAGTTTTACCTTATAACGGCCAAAATATGCTAGTTACGAATAAAACAAAGGCATTTGATATTATTGCTAGTGTTTATATGTTTCGAAAACAATTTCAAATCATAACTATCAATCATAGACGGCATTAATGCCCCATACCACTATGTCGCCATATATATAGGTATACAATCAAAACCGCACAGTCACGTATTTGGAAATTTGGTTTCCGTCATGAACCAAGGCAAAAGATAGTCCTTACCGAATTCGAGACAATCTAGCCCATGTCTCAGGCAAGCGCGCAGGCAAGCCTTGGATCGTCAGGGCCGGTCCACCGATGTGGATTATTATGCCTGAACAATACGTCTCCCCGCCCTTTGGGGCGTAAGTGAGCCAACGAATGACTCCATCGGACCCGGATCGTCCGATCTAACCGAGGCGCCTCGCAACAACAACAACCACTTAGGTGAAAAGTATATAAATGTCAGGGCTGGTAGGTCACTGACACCACCCTAGCTAGAAAGAAACGCATGCCCTCCCTGAGGTCCTTCTCCCATTTTAGGTTCATACCGGGGTGTGAGGCTCGCGAATTCACGTTATACACAAAGCTACGCCACACAGGCGGTGCTTTGATCATCACCACAAGACTTTGCTTTTCAACAGAAGCCCTGATCACTGCATCTTAGCATGCCACACAGGCAATTCATGCCATGCGACTGATGTCCATCGATATACAACCTCTGAGCTCGTGCGTCTCAGAGAAGGGCGTTAAGCAAAAGAATAAATTCTTCGCCGCCAAACAGATGTATATTTAACAGAAATCAATCAACATAGAATAAACTCCAATGTCAGACACACAGTCCATTTACAAGTCCGTTCTGGGTCTGAACGAAACCGGAGGCACTAAATACCTCGCAAACCCATCGATCACCACGTACGTCTGGACGATCACCACTCATTATCCATATTTCGGGATGCCTCCCAATCAGGACCTCGGTTACCATCCAAACGAGGTGAAGATCTCCGGTCTTCGACCACCGTCTTCATCTTCGAATTTCAATCGTCGGTCAATTATTCGAAATGAGAATTAACTCGGCCTTTTCAAATAATTCACGTATATTTAGAATTTCAAATCAATTTATTTCAATGGTTAAATTATTCGACAACACCAATATTGTTCTTTAATGTAATTTTCACACCAAACACATTCAACCATCAAATACAACATAAATCGAGCAAATTCAGTTTATTTCCACTCCATATTGTTTATGGTACTTTATAATGATTTATCGCTATTTTTATTTATTTTAAAATAGCCTATTTATTCAAAACGACGCTTCGGGCCATAAAGCGGCCGTGGCGCTGTTTTTCTTCAGATTTGATTTACACATATCTGAAAATCTAACCGTCGGATCTTCACAAAATTTACATCATTAGAAAGGTCTTTTCAAAACGAATCCAACGGTTCCAGTTTCAGGAAAATCCGACGGTCGGATCTCCCGGTATAATCGTTTGAATTTTCGATTTCAAAATACGAACTGCAGCGTCGTTATTCGATTAAATATATAATTATATTTATATATATATAAATATAATCGCTTCTGGCGCTGTTTTTCTTCAGATTTGAATTAAACATTCCAGACAATCCAACCGTTGGATTTTTACAAGGTTGGTGCCGTTGGGAAGATATTCCCAAGGCGAACCTGACGGTTGAGGTTTCGGGAAAATCCAATGGTCGGATTTCCCGTACTAGTTGTTTGAAAACACGGTTTCAAAACACGAACTGCACGACTACGTTTCGTTTTAATTTTATTTATTTTTATATATTTATATAAATATAGTTCATTCAATGATTTCAATATCGTTTTCACTTCAAATATTTCACTAACGCCTTAAAATTTCGGAAAATTTCGCCATAACCTCCCCTGCACCGGGAGCATCGGGAAATCGCAAATAGCTTTCCCGGTCCTTCTAATCTCAAAAAGAAAAAGAAAAAGCCAAGCGTCTAGCCAACAGGCTCATAAAATCATCACCCAAACAAAACAGTAAATGTGTACCTATTTGTCGGGCACAAAATTTTATTCCTCTTCTCTAGCCCCTTTGCTATAACCTGTTCAATGAATATGCATGTACATATATATAGTTCTTATCATTTATCATTTTCTATTCGACTTCATATTTGATTTCTATTTGGTTTAAAAACACCATTCATTCTAATGTTACATACATAGGTGCAAATCATTTCATTAGCTAATTAATGAATATTTCAACTCATATATGTTTATTTTGAACAAGTGGCTATTTTTAACACTTCACATTTCAACGATTCATGCATACAATAAAAATGTGATTTTTATTGTAAAACAATTCATTTCAAAACACTATTTTTCTATATAGTTCATATTGGTGACAAAAATAGGATTTTTATCATAAAACAATTTCTTTCAAAACGAGATTATTTTACACAGTTCATATAGTCGATAAAAGGTGATTTTTATTATCAAACAATTTATTTCAAAATATGAATACCATTCAACACATGAATTTCAAATCAACGAATGAATATCGATTCAACACATGAAGGTTTTCTATAGTTTCTATATATAGATAGAAATGTGATTTTTAAATTTAAAACGCGAATACCATTCAACACATGAATTTCTAATCAACGAATGAATATCAATTCAACACATGAAGGTTTTCTATAGTTTCTATATATAGATAGAAATGTGATTTTTAAATTTAAAACGTGAATACCATTCAACACATGAATTTCTAATCAACGAATGAATATCAATTCAACACATGAAGGTTTTCTATTCAATGAATAAATATAGTTTAAGCAAATGAAAATAATTCAAACACACGAATATTATTCAAAATTTCGGCAGCATAACGGCAGGGTAGTTAAAACCGAGACCGTCCCTAGTACGGCTCCTCGCTCTACCTTAAAACCTCGCGGTTTTTGACAATGGGGATCATGCATCTAGTTCGCACGCAGGCGGCATGTATATATTTATTTCATTTCCACAAACTAATCCTATGTGGTTTCAACCAAATATTTCTCAACCACAAACGGGTATTTTTCAACCACAATCAATCAATATCAACCACAAACAATCCCAAACAATCATTCGCGATCAATCAATTTTCACAACAATTTCAATCAATAAATATCGTCCATGGTTTATGGACGAGGGGCGTATATATATATATATATATTTATATATAGCAATTCACTTTTATTTCAACACATATATAATTTTTAAATCAGAAATCTCACCGAATAGCTAATTCAATCCCACGACTCTTCTTTGCATAAATCTTCACCGATCTTGCCTTTTGTCGCTTCCGTTGCCCGTATTCACTACATATGTAAAGATCGAATTTTTACTTCGTTATTCAATATATAAAAATTCCATTTCAAAAATATAGATTCCGCCTTTTCAAATATGAAGTTTTCGCCTTTATAAAAATAAATATTTCGCCTCACTATATTATGAAAATTATATTTTCCTTCCTTCTAAAAACCATATTTTTAATCCACTACCTAAGTAAAAATCACGCTTTTCTCCATTTAAAAATATCGTCTTTCTTTCTTTAAAAATCTAATCTTTTCTATTTTTAAAAATCAAGTCTTTTCTATTTAAAAAAAAATCAAGTCTTTTCTATTTTAAAAAAAAAATCAAGTCTTTTCTATTTTAAAAATCAAATCTTTACTGATTTAAAAATCAAATCTTTTCTAAACAAAACTGATTTAAATAGATGTTAATTATCATCACTTAATTTTTCAGTTTTATATAAAATAATTAATTAAAAGAAACTGAAATAAACAAAATAAAATAATTAAACTTTACCTTTGCTGTCGCCTGAAGAGGGGGGGTGCTTCGGGTTCACGGATCGAGGAAGGGGGGGGGGTTTATGCGCTGGTGGTGGCGGGGCTTGTGGAGGAGGGCAGTTTCCGTCTTAAGGGGGCGTTGGGGGTATCGGGTTCGGAGGTAGGGCTTCGCGGTTTAGGGGGAGGGGGTCGCCGAGGTTGGTGATCGACGGCGCCTGGGGGAGCGCGTCCGGCGGCGTGGAGGATGGGAGGGAGTTCGATTTTGAGCAGTTCGGTTTTTTTTTTTTCGAGTCTGAACGAATTGAATGAGGGAGAGAGAGGAAAAAAGGGTGTGGGGGTTATTATATTATATATATTTAATTATTTAAATTATCAAAAAGGTTGACTTTTTATTTGACCTCGAAACGAGAGCCAACGACTGTCGTCCCTAGCGTTCTACCCCCATTCCGAACACAATGGGATATGTATCGTAAGCTGATTCGATTGTTTCGAATGGTTTCCGTTGAATTTACATTTAAATCATTATATTGAATTTTTAAACGTACATTTCAATTTACCGAGGTCACATACGGACTCGAAAAATTTCAGAAAAATATTTTCTAGCTTCGTATTGACGATACGGTCCTAACAAAACTAGTTTCGTCAAATTCTGAGACCGTTTGAAAAATGGCCAATTTCCAGTCGATTAAAATCAACTGAAACCGGTCAAACGCGTTTTCCTTTGCCACGCTCACATATTGATACGAAAAATTATGAAATTTGAAACCTAGCAATAACTTGACACTGCGGATCCAACAAAAGTGGTTTCGTCGAAATACGAGGTTGTTTGCAAAATGTCCATTTTTAAGGGCCTGAATTCCATAGCGACTATTCAGAATTTTCAACTGGACATATCTTTTGATTCCCGCTATCAAATATCGATTTGTCAGATTCATTGGAAAGGTATCCACTAACAGATTTAAATGTTTTTGGTTTCGCTAAAATCCGTTTTGTTTTGCACCCGGTACAGTCCGACAAAGTTTGAATTCAATTTTTGAAACTACAGCGCCCTTTCAGGCCTTGTTTATAATTATAATTAATTATATTCGTTTTCAATTCTTGATTCAAACTCAGTTTTCATCGCCATTATTGAAAATATTTATTTTAAATATTTAAAATCCATTATTTTAGCCAATTTAAAAATTTTAAATTGGTTCAGATTTTCTGGGTCGTTACACATATTATAACAAAAATGTTATTCTTAATAAATGTCATTTTTGTAGCATGGCATTTATAATACGACATAAATGACACTTTTAATACTAACATGAATAACCTTTATATATTCTAATATAATATTTCTGACCAAGTGACATTTTTGTTCCAGTTTAACATTTCTAAAAAAAAAGAGTGTCCCTTTTTATCTAATTTAACATTCCTAATAAAAAATGTTATTTTCCATCTAACGTAATTTTTCTAATATAAAATGCCTCTTTTTTTAACTAATGTAACATTTCTATACACAAAATGTTCTTTTTTAACTAATGTCACATTTCATATAGAATGTCCCTTTTTTTTAAATAATGTAACATTTCTATATATAAAACGTTATTTTTTTTCTTTGACAATTCTAGTGAAACATTTATCATAAAGATGACAATCTAATTCTAATGTACATTCTAACGATATGACATCATTTTTATAACGAAGTAAATTTCTAACGATAGTAACAATTGTAATTTCTAATATAAATGGCAAATGTATGTTACATGAATATTTTTTATCTCGCTAACAATAATCTAATTTGACAAAATTGATTTTTAGTTTTAACACAAATCCTTTTGATAAAAAAAATATTTTTTTTCCTACTCTACCTATATTCATATGCGATAAAAATCTGATTTTTATTTTCTACACAAATTAAATCATCACAGCCACAATCATTCAGTCGGTCTCAATTTTATACGACGCACATATGGTTTAATGTTAAAACATTTACCAAGTTATGTATATTAAGTTAAAGCTTAAATTCAAATTCCCAAAATGCAGCGCTATTTCAAACTCCTTTTATAATTAAATTAAATTTATTTGTTTTAACTTCGATTAAAATAATTTTTTTAGCCATTATTATTCAAAATAAATTATTTTAAATATCCTAAATCCATTAAAATTTCTAAAATAAAAATTTTAAATTGGCCCCAAAATTCCGGGTTGTTACAATCTCCCCCACTTAAAATCTTTTCGTCCTCGAAAAGGAACTAAGGTAAAAGTTGTTTAATTATCTAACCAAATTTTAATTTTCTTTTATTAATTTTATTTGTTGACTAACTTATCAAATATATATACTTTTATATATTTAAAATCATATTTTCAAAAATAGATTATATATAATTAAAATACGTTAATTATAAGCTTATCACTCTGAACTCATCCTAGGGCATTACTAACCCCATCTCTAATGAGTTTTCTCATTCTAGGACACTACTGGTCCTATCTCTAATGAGTATTCTTATTGGATATTACTAATCCAATCTCTGATGAGTCTTTGTTCAATTCTAACGAGTTGTACCCCAAAGATTTGAGCTAACCAGAGCTCTGATACCACCTGTAAAGACCCGGAAATTCCCGCTCTTTGAATCGACCATAAACCCCACAGGTCTGACCCAAAGGTTGGAAATCTTCGAATACTTTAACTTTGGGAATACAATACATCAGAACAATAACAGCAGACTTTTATTACATTATAATAATGTTACATCAGAGTACAGAATATATCAGAGTACATTGAAATAAAATTACAGCGGAAGATAAACTACAAAAGATTTAATACATTAAATAAAATACAGTAAACAGCGGAAGACTACTAAGCTCTGGACACAGCTTTAGGCTTCGATCCAGGATCCTGCTAAAAGAATAGATATCTGCAAAAAGCTACTCGACTGACCGTGTGGAAAAGAGGGCACCCGAGTTTGCAAAGTGAAACAAACTACGAGTCAGTCATGGGACTGGTGTGAGAATTCTAAACTAATATAACTAATAAGACAAATCCAAGGACCACGCCACTTTCGCGGAACGGGTTTACTCCTATGGATTGCCAGTGCATAAACCAAAGTAAATCGAGAAATAACGCAATGTCTTTTTGGAAAAATGAAACCATTATAAGACCCAGGTCCCATCACACAATGCAACGCACACCAGAGGATAGGGTTTTACCTTATAATGGTCAAAAGATGCTTGATACGTATAAAACGGATTTGATATTATTATTAGTGTATATATGTTTTAATAAAAAGATTTGAATCATAAGTATCAATCCTAGACGGCATGGTTACCATATAGCATGTCGCCAATACTAGTTCTACAATCAAAACCGCAAGGGCGTATTGGAAATTTGGATTCCATCATGAGTCGAGGCTAGGGGCAAGCTCCTCTCCGATTCGAGACACTCTAGCAAATGCCTCAGGATCCCCCGCAGTGAACCCTTGGATGCGGTAGGGCCGGTCCCCGCCTATGGGCAGTGGATTAGTTATGCCTGAACACACGTTTCCCGGTCCCTTTGGACCTATAATATGACCACCAACGGCCTATAAAAATAACGAGGCGCCTCAAAAACCATCATCCACATAAGTAAAATGTCAGCGCTGGTAGGTCCCTGACATCACTCTAGCTAGAAAGAAACGTGTGCACTCCCTACGGTCCGTATCCCGTTTTTGACTCATACCGGGGTGTGAGGCTCGCGAAGTCACGCTATACACAAAGCTACGCCTAAACAGGCCGTGCTTTGATCATCAACCACAAGGCCTGCTTTTCAACAAAAGCCTTGATCAATGCATCTTAGCATGCCACATTGTCAGTCCATACTATACCATTGATTTCTGCCAATATATAACCTCTAAGCTCATATGTCTCAGAGAAGGGTGTTAACCACCAAGCAGATATGTATTAACAGAGATCAACGAATGTAGTATAAAGGACTACAATGTCAGACATACATTCCATTTATAAACTTATGCTCTAGGTCTGAGCGAAAGTCAAATCCGTACAAATCAACACTACGTCCGGATAACTACCATCTTAGCCCCGTCTTGGGAGCAAATCAATCAAGGACCTCAACGCTAGTTACCCATTCGATGTGAAGATCGTCGGTCTTCGATCGCCGTCTTCAACTCTTAGATTTAAAACGTCGTATAATCATTTGAAATGAGATTGAACTCGGTCTTCTCAAATGATTCTCGCATATATATATATATATATATATATATATATATATAAAATTTGAAAACATTTCATATCGTTATTAATATTTGATAACAACATATCGCTGTTTTTATTTATATAAAAATAGCCTAAATTAATTTAACGACGCTTCGGGTAAATGGGCGACCCTGGCGTTGTTTTCAACCAAATTTGATTTACACATATCTTGAAATCTAACCGTTGGATTTTGGCGAAATTTATGTCAATGGAAAGATCTTCCCAAAGCGGTCCAAACGGCTCCAGTTTTGGGAAAATCCGACGGTCGGATCTCTCTGTATAACCGTTTAAAGTTACGATTGCCGATACGCGAACTGCCGCGCGCGTTCCGTTTAATTTATAATTTATATTTATATATATATATATAAATCGTTTGACTATTCCAATTTCAAAAGTCTATTCTTTTTATCGCATCTAAAATGACGATAAAAATATCACTTTTAATAACTCTGTTTTGTTTACACTAAATGTAAATAAATTATACTTTTTTTCTATATTTTGTTTTATTTACCTAAATGTAAATAAATTATATTCTTTCTATGTTTTAATTTATTTACCCTAAATGTAAATAAATTACATTCTTTTTCTTACCCTATTTATTTACCTAAATGTAAATAAATATATTCTTATCTTTTTCTTACTTATTTACCTAAATGTAAATAAATGTTTTACTTTTACTTTTGTTATATTTATTTACATTAATCGTAAATAAATGTATCTAATTTCTTATTCATATTTATTTACACTATTTGTAAATAAATGGTTTCAATTTCCTTTGTAAATCCTATTTACATAGCAAATGTAAATAATTGTATTTCTTTAATTCTTTTCTAATATTCCCTTTTAACATAAAAAGAATATCTTATGTTAGTTCTTTTCTAACCTTTCTTTTTATTATTTACATAAGAAAATGTTAATAATTACTATTTACAAATTGATTCTTTTTATTTACATAAGAAAAATGTAAATAAATCCTATTCACATAATAATTATTATTATTCTTTTTATTTACATAAGAAAATGTAAATAAATTCTTATTCACATATTTGTTCTTTATTTTCTATTTATTCTTAATTACATAAATGTAATTTTCTTCCTTATAATCTTAATTACATAAAAATGTAATTTTATTTCTTATAATCTTAATTACATATAAATGTAAATTTCTTTACAATGTAAAATATATTCTTTTAATTACATATAAAAATGTAATTTATTTAATCTCTTATTTACCTAATGTAAATCTATATGTCTTCCTTTGTCTATGTTTTATTTATTTACACTAAATATTTTGAAGTAATTTACATATATAAAATGTAAATTTAGAAAATTAATATATATGCTTTAACCTCTCACATTGGATAGGTATTGTTGTGATTACTGGACAGCCGGGCGGGTCTGGGCAGGTTTACATCACAACTCAATCCAACCTCGGGTGAAGCATACTGATTTTCTCATTTATTTACATAAGTGTAAATAAATGTTTTCTTTTCTAATTCTTATTTATTTACGTCAAATGTAAATAAATGTTTTCTTTTTCTTCGCATTGAAAATATAATCCTTTCTGTTTATTTTTCTTTACATAGAAAAATGTAACTTTCCTTTTTATTTTCCATAGAAAATAATGTTTCCTATTTATTTCCTTAACAAAGAAAATAATGTTTCTTCTATTTTCTTAACATAGAAAATAATGTTTCTTTTCTAATTCCATAACATTAGAAAAACAATGTTAATTTTATTTTCTTTTTACATTGAAAACAATGTTTCTTTTTACATTGAAAACAATGTTAATTTTTATTTTCTTTTTACATTGAAAACAATGTTTTCTTTTTACATTGAAAACAATGTTTCCTTTATTTTCTTTTCATTGAAAAAGAATGTTTCTTTTCTATTATTCTTACCTTAGAAAAACAATGTTTCTTTTATATTATCATTACATTGGAAAAACAATGTTTCTTTTTTATTTTATGTTTGCATTGTAAGATGCAAATAAAAGGTGAATTTTATTTCTAATGTAGACATATTTTCTAGTGCCAACATTTCAAATATAAATATAATTTCTAATGCGAATGTTTGGTTCATTCAACTATATCCACATGACGATGGTATTTGGTGTCATTACAACAAGGCCAACATGACGATAGTTTTTGGTGTCATTACAATAACATTAACATGACGATAGTTTTTGGTGTCATTACAATGACATTAACATGACGATAGTTTTTGGTGTCATTACAATAACATTAACATGACGATAGTTTTTGGTGTCATTACATATGGTGAATCACTAATAAGGTCTCATCTTACTTTTATTTGTAAATCAAATAAGACATTAAATCTTTATTTTCTATATTTGTGAATTGAAATAAAATAGCAAATCTTCATTAAACCAAACTTTAATCTTTGTAAATCAAAAATAAAGATTCACTTTTCTTATTATATTGGAAATCAAGATAAAAATTCAACCTTTTCATTGATTTTGTAAACACATTAAAGATTCTAATTTATTTTGTAAATTAAAATGAAACTTTTACTTCCTTTTATTTTTATATAGATCAAACTTTCTTTTATTAAAAATAAAATACGATAAAGATTCGACTTTGTTTTACCTTGTTTCAAAAACAAAGGATTAAAACTTTACTTTGTTTTCAAAATCAAAGAGACTAAAACTGTATTTTTGTTTCAAAACAAAAGAGTAAATCTAAAATTTTATTTTCAAAACAAAAAAAAGAGCAAGTCTTTATTTTCGTGTTCAAAACAAAAAGAGAAAAATCTTATTTTTGTTTTTAAAACAAAAGATCCAAATTTTTGTTTTTAGAATAAAGATCCAAATTTTATCATGGTTAGGATAATTCAAATTAAAAATTAAACCTTTGCTTTTTATTTTGTAAATCAAAAAAAAAAATCAAATCTTGTTTTAATTTTGTGAGTCAAAATATGAACCTTTGTTTCCTTTTTATTTTGAAATATAAAAGATTCAAAACAAAATAAAATAAAGAGAAAAATTAGAATAAAGATGAGAACTATATTACGATTACACAAAAATACAGATCTGGACTAACATTCCAACACAGCACAAGAACATTACAATTCACACAAACATTATATATCTTACATCACCACAACACAGATCAATAATAATAACAACAGATCATGATTTCACTATTTTAATTAATTTAATAAATTAGGATTCTCACATTCGTTGTAGATTATGATCCTAATTCCAAATAGTTCAAAATGGTCCTTTTTCAGTCCAGCAATGTAGATCTGGTTTTTACGATCAGAACGCTGCCCTTCTTTCTTCTTCAGGAACAAAGGCCGAACCTTTCGACAGGCAATGGAGGGTGGCGGCTGGGAATTGACTGCGGTGGCTCGGGTGGTTGTTGCGGTTGCATATCGATGGTGGAATGCGGTGACAACGAATGGTGGAAGGGAAGAGCAAAGATTTTGGAGGCCGCCATTTGATTTGCAAGATTTAATTTTCGGTGAGGATGGATTTGGGGAAAACGTTTGACTGAGAAAAAAAAGAGTAAAGGGGAAAGTGATAAAAAGAAAGGGGAGGGAACGGTTTTTATAAAAGGGGAAAGGCGCAAGGAGAGATACATGAAAGGACACGGTAAAAAAAAAAGAATGCGTTAATTTCCTTAGATCACGAAAGAAACGTTCCATATGTTTCACCGATTCAAATACTGGATATTTAATTAATTAATTAATTCCATGAATGTATTTAATATTAAAAGGAAAGCATTTATGTTATATTATGTATTTTATATAAATAAATCATTCAATCTTTTTGGTATTCATCTTTAATTCAAACCCAAACGTTACTAGCTTACAATAAGGCTCATATTAGTTATAGGAATCATTTACGTACATTATAAATTTCTTGGTTTCATAAATTATATTTAACACGACAATATTAATTATAGGAATTAATCAAATTTAATGTATTCCATTAATTTCCATTATTCAATCCTTAACTCAATTTCAAACGTTACCAACTTAGTCCTAATCTAACATTGGACTCATATTTAGTCAAGTTTTTTTTTTTGTGTTAATTAGTCCATCTTCTCTTTTTTTTGTATTAATAAATTTATTTAATTCTTAAATTTACTTAGGGATGAAACTTTCCATTTTCTTTGGTTTAATGTAATCAATTTATGAGGGGAAGGGAAAAATGTTTCATTTCCTTTCTTTAAATTACTTAATTAATGGGGATAGTTAGAGAAGGAAACTTTCATTTCCTTTCTAATGTGACATATTATAACAAAAATGTTATTCTTAATAAATGTCATTTTTGTAGCATGGCATTTATAATACGACATAAATGACACTTTTAATACTAACATGAATAACCTTTATATATTCTAATATAATATTTCTGACCAAGTGACATTTTTGTTCCAGTTTAACATTTCTAAAAAAAAAGAGTGACCCTTTTTATCTAATTTAACATTCCTAATAAAAAATGTTATTTTCCATCTAACGTAATTTTTCTAATATAAAATGCCTCTTTTTTTAACTAATGTAACATTTCTATACACAAAATGTTCTTTTTTAACTAATGTCACATTTCATATAGAATGTCCCTTTTTTTTTAAATAATGTAACATTTCTATATATAAAACATTATTTTTTTTCTTTGACAATTCTAGTGAAACATTTATCATAAAGATGACAATCTAATTCTAATGTACATTCTAACGATATGACATCATTTTTATAACGAAGTAAATTTCTAACGATAGTAACAATTGTAATTTCTAATATAAATGGCAAATGTATGTTACATGAATATTTTTATCTCGCTAACAATAATCTAATTTGACAAAATTGATTTTTAGTTTTAACACAAATCCTTTTGATAATTTTTTTTTTCCTACTCTACCTATATTCATATGCGATAAAAATCTGATTTTTATTTTCTACACAAATTAAATCATCACAGCCACAATCAATCAGTCGGTCTCAATTTTATACGACGCACATATGGTTTAATGTTAAAACATTTACCAAGTTATGTATATTAAGTTAAAGCTTAAATTCAAATTCCCAAAATGCAGCGCTATTTCAAACTCCTTTTATAATTAAATTAAATTTATTTGTTTTAACTTCGATTAAAATAATTTTTTTAGCCATTATTATTCAAAATAAATTATTTTAAATATCCTAAATCCATTAAAATTTCTAAAATAAAAATTTTAAATTGGCCCCAAAATTCCGGGTTGTTACACAAACGATGTGAAGACTTCCGGTCTTCAACCACCGTCTTCATCTTCGACATATCGTCGAATCGGTTATTCAGAATGGGTATAAACCCGGCCTTTCCGAACAACCCGCGTATATTAAAAATAAATGTTACGCAAACACAACATACGCCTCATTCCAATTCAGAATATTCTTTTATTCACAAAATCACATTTTTAGGGAAAGGTTCCCATTAATTTTATCCAAGATAAATTCTTTAAAATTTATCCTTTGATCTTCCATTGGATGTCATTTTAAACCAAATTATGGTTTTCTAAACTAGTCGAGATTAGCGAACCATACCGAAGTAATTATTTATTTTATTTCCCAATCCCAACCTATTCATCCCATGAAGCAAAACTGGTAATACTCCATATCTAACACCGTGGTGTTATCGGTAAAATTAATTACCATTTCACGTTCAAATCTAATTAAAGATTTAACTATCGCTTTGGAGCAAAACTGGTGATACTCCATCCTCGCTCATTTTCTATATTTGATAATTTAAATTATCAATTCATATTTCAATCTAATGGCAGATTCGTTAAAACTCCTTTTATTGGGTTAAAGAACTAATGTCTTTTAAAACACAGTTCACGACAAACCCAAATCACATTCTATTTATTATCGGGTCAAAGAACTGGTGTTATTTAAAACACCGTTCACGATAAACCCACAAATCCATTCTATTTAAACCCATTTCAAATCAAATTAAATATATTAGAAATTCCGATTATTTAAAACCCCTTTTTAAATCTAATTTATTTATTTAAAAATAATTGGGTTTTAAATTTAGTTCAAACTAGTTCATTTTGATAAAAATCTATTTTTACCTTTTCAAATATGGAGTTTTACATCCCAATTTTTCCTTAATCATTCCTTATGATTTTACACAAATTATTGATATTTTTAATAATTTTAACAAGGCCCGTACAGTCGATTTCCATCAACGGCCATCGAACTGCACTTACAGCGACCTTTTCCAAATTTGATTTGGACATATCTCCAGACCCAACCGTTAGATTTCAAATTTCAAATATTCGTTAGAAATTTGTTTTCGATACGAACCCAACGGTTCCGGTTTTAGGAGAATCCGACGGTTGGATCTCCCGTAATGTCCGTTTGAAATAAATGGTCGAAATTCACGAACTGCCGCGGCGCGACGCGTTCTATTCAGGCCATTATATTGTATATATAATATATAATATATATTTCATCGATTTCTATTTAAAACGAATTTTATAAATATTTTTAAATTCATTTCAAAAACAATTTCAACTTCCATTTCAACTCAAATCAAAATTGAATCTTTCCTTATAAATTCGTTTTAAAATCCATTTCTATCCAATTCAAGTTTCAATTCAATTTGAATTCATTTCACTTCGTTTTAAATTCCATTCGAATTCGTTTTCAATTCGATTCAATTCAAAGTGGTTTTCTATTCGATTCAATTCAAATTGGTTTTCTATTTGATTCAAATTCGTTATATATTCAATTGAAATCAAATTCGTTTTCTATTCAAATCAAATTCGTTATATATTCAATTCATTTCGAAATCGTTTTCCATTCAATTCATTTCGAAATCGTTTTTTATTATATTCATTTCGAAATCGTTTTCTATTCAATTCATTTCGAAATCGTTTTCTATTATATTCATTTCGAAATCGTTTTCTATTCAATTCATTTCGAAATCGTTTTCTATTATATTCATTTCGAAATCGTTTTCTATTTAATTCATTTCGAAATCGTTTTCTATTATATTCATTTCGAAATCGTTTTCTATTATATTCATTTCGAAATCGTTTTCTATTCAATTCATTTCGAAATCGTTTTCTATTATATTCATTTCGAAATCGTTTTCAACTCAATTCATTTTAAAATGAATAAAATCGATATAAATATCGTTTACATCAAAATGGCGTCAATCTAATCAACACGGCTTCATATATTTCTATTTTCAAATATTCTATTTCAAATATTTTTTATTATCAAATATTTCGTTCAACACATGACTAATCTCAACGGATAAGTACAGTCAACACATGAACTTTTATTTTATATTGATAAAGATGTAAATTTTATTATTAAAATATTCGTTCAACACATGACTAATCTCAACAGATGAGTACAGTCAACACATGAACCTTTATTTTATATTGATACAGATGTAAATTTTATTATTAAAATATTCGTTCAACACATGACTAATCTCAACGGATGAGTACAGTCAACACATGAACTTTTATTTTATATTGTCCTTTATTTTCTAAATGGGAATGAGGCCCAATCAATCACCATATAAAATTAATTATATGGATTTTCATACAACACATGTATATAATAGCATTGAAAAATAATCAACCATCAACCAAAGTGCACTACACTGTATAAGCATCAAATATAGATATCTAACGCTTATAACAGTCTGTCAATCAATCGATCGACATATTTAATTAATCAGGATGAGTGAACTTCAAATTTCATCCCAACACCCGTGTGGGGTTTTAAACAATCAAACCCAGATTTTATTTGTGCAGTTGGGCGATGTGTAAAATTTTCGTCCCAATCAATGTCCTTCAAATAGGTGTACATAAACAAACCGTCCGGTTTGTAAATGAATATTTATTTATTCACATTCACTATATTCATATTCACGTTAAAAATTATATTTTTAACGATAAAATATTTTATTTTAACATATGAAATTATATTCAGTTCATTCTTTAAATAAAATGATATTCCTATTTTTCTAACTTATTTTAGAAAATTTCGGCGGCATAACGGCACGATACTAGAAACGGGACGAGGCCTAGCCTTATCCTCGGTCTAGTGAAGGCCCACGCCATTCACACATCAATCAAATTCACCAAACAACCAAATTCAAATCAAATCATCTAACTAATTTATGCAACCAAACAAACAAGTCCATGGTCTGTGGACGATTGTGTCGGGTGCTACTAAGGACCGTCTGCATCCTAGTATATATATATAACTAGAAAATGAAATTGAAAGGTGAGAAATTCTCACAAATAGCTATCCAAACATCTTGACTCTTCTTTGATAGAAATCTTCATCGTTATCGCATTTTTGTCATCTTCGTTGCTGTAGCCACTACATATGTAAAAATCGAATTTTTACTTCGCTATTCAATATATAAAAATCGAATTTTTACTATGCTATTCGATATATAAAAATCGAATTTTATTATTCTATTCAATATATAAAAATCAAATTTTTACTCTGCTACTATAGAGATAGAAGTTATATTTTCACATCGATGTTCATATAGTAAAGACTATATTTTTATCACGCTATTCTTCATATAAAGATTTCGCCTTTTCAAAAATAAAGATTCGCCCTTTTCTAAAAATAAAGATTTGCCTTTTCAAAAATAAAGATTTGCCTTTTCAAAAATAAAGATTTGCCTTTTCAAAAATAAAGATTCGCCTTTTCAAAAATAAAGATTTCATTACTATAAAAATCACCTCTTTATTTCAACGTATATAAAATAAAAAAAATCAGATTTTTATTTCGTTACATATACAAAGATGATATTTTTATATTCTCTATATAAACAAAATTCATATTTTTCCACTTTCTACATAATAAAGATTATATTTTTAATACTTTAAAAATATTAAAATCATATTTTTAATACTTTAAAAATATAAAAATCATATTTTTATTACTTTAAAAATATAAAAATCATATTTTTATTACTTTAAAAATATAAAAATCATATTTTCAACCTTCTACGCTTCCATATGATTTTTAATCTTTATAAAAATCACATTTTTATGAACTAAAATCATTCTTTTTATTTCTAAAATTAATATCTTTTTACTTTTATTTCCTATAAAAGAAAAATCAGATTTTAAAACTATTCTAATTTTTAAAACAATACTGAATAAGTTAAATATTAAAGTCTAAATGAAATAAAATAAAATAAATAAAGAAAATAAAATAGAAAGAAACTTACAGATGGAAGGAAAGGGGGGGTGTATGCGCGTCTGCTGTGGTCGAAGGGGGGGGGTGTCTGGGCGTCGAGGTACGGGGAGAAGGGGGAGCTCGAGGTGGCAGAACGGAGGAGGGTTGGTCGTGCTGCGGTGGGCGGAGGCTGGAGGCGGGCGGTTCTAGGGTTTGGGTGGCTGGCGTTCGATTAACGGTGTGGGGGTTTCTGCGAGTTGGGGGAAGAGAGGCGGAGGAGCTATGGAGGGGGACGACGATGTGGGGAGGAAAGCGGTGACAGGGAACTGGCGCGGTGGTGGAAGGGGAAGCGTAGGCGGCGGCTTCAGATCGTCTATCGCAGGATTTTTTTTTCTGAATGAATTTGAGAAGGTGGGGGGGCAGATGAATAAAGGGGGAGAAGGATTGACCCTTTTTTTGTTATTATTTAATTTTAATTTTTATTCACATAAAGTAACTTTTCTATCGACCTCGAAACGAAGGCCACCGCCTGTCGTCCACGGCGTTTTACCCCCATTCCGAACACAATGGGATATGTATCGTATGCTGATTCAATCGTTTCGATCAGTTTCCGTTAAAATCAACATATAACTCTATATATTGATTTTGAACGCGCATTTCAATTTACCGGGGTCACATACTAACTCTAAAAATTCCAGAAAATATTTTCTAGCTTCGTATTGACGATACGGTCCTAACAAAACTAGTTTCGTCAAATTCTGAGACCGTTTGAAAAATGGCCAATTTCCAGTCGATTAAAATCAACTGAAACTGGTCAAACGCGTTTTCCTTTGCCACCTCACATATTGATTCGGAAAATTATGAAATTTGAAACCTAGCAATAATTTGACATCACGGATCCAACAAAAGTGGTTTGTCGAAATCCAAGGTCGTTTGCAAAATTCCCATTTTTAAGGGCCTGAATTCCATAGCGACTATTCAGAATTTTCAACTGGACATATCTTTTGATTCCCGCTATGAAATTTCAATTTTTCGGATTCGTTGGATAGATATTATCAATTAGATCCTAATGTTTTTGGTTTAGCTAAAATCCGGATTATTTTGCACCCGGTACATTCAATTGAAGTTTGAAATCGAATTATCGAACTACCATGCCATTTTCAATTCTATTTATAATTATATATAAATATTTATATTCTAACGACGACGTATATAATATATTCGTTCGAATTCTATTCCAAATAAATTTATCGTCGATTATTATTTAAAATAGTTCATTTTAAATATTCAAAATTCGCTAAAACTGCCAAAATAAAAATTTTAAACTGGCCCAGATTTTCCGGGTTATTACAATCTCCCCCACTTAAAACTTTTCGTCCCCGAAAAGGAACAAAGTCAAAAGTGGTTTGATCAATCCACTCTACGTTCGATCTGGCTTCCATTCTCCAACTTTTCAGTTTCTGAGAATTTTCAAATTCTTCAAAAAATTTGGCTAACACCCTAAATTTTCGAAAAATTTCGCCATAACCTCCCCTGCACCGGGAGCCACGGGAAAAATCCCGAAATTGCCATACAGGCCTTCTGATCTCAAAAAGAAAAAGAAAAAGCCAAGCGGCTAGCCAATAGGCTCATAAAATCATCATCACCCAAACAAAACAGTAAATTATGTAGTAAACATGTACCTATTTGTCGGGCAAACAAATTTTATTCTTCGGCTCTAGCCTCCTTGCAATGATCTGTTCAATGTAAGTACTTGTATATGCAAGCAATTGCGACTAATTTTCAATATAATTCAATATTTGATGCAATTAGGCATAATGGTTCAAAATTATCAAACAAATAAACAAACAACACAAACATCAATCAATTAATGAATTAGAGTTTCAAATTCATAATTTTGATACCTATACAAAAATCATGTTTTTGATGCCAATTCACAACAATGTGTTCTAGCTATATTGGTTTTTGGTTCTCACACCAGTCTAATGGAAATATATAGATATCACACCTTCGTCACTTGAAAATAAATGCTGATGATGTTTCGAACCACCATCAGAACATCTCCGGGCATCTAGAATGTGATTCTATATCTATCCAGTATATTAAAACTTCGAATATACGTTCATGACGCGTATATGCAAAACCTTTATATACTCGATTGTCCATATTCAAAATAAATAAATAATCAAATACGTATAAAGTGATTTAAATTTTCAAAACAAAATTGTTTTCATTTGAAAAATATACTCTCCACACTAGTTCTAGGATACTACTGATCCTATCTCTAACGAGTCATTCTAATTGGATATTGCTAATCCAATATCTGATGAATTCTTTCGTATGGTTCTAATGTGTCTTGTTCTCGAGCTCTGTAAACCAAAGCTCTGATACCAAATGTGAGGACAAGGAATTTCGCTCGATCCGAATCAGTCGTTAAACCGATCTAGACCGTTCGAAACCCCTGATAGTTTTGAGAACAGGACAAAATAGAACGCAGACGGAAGAACATTTCATTGTTATTACAACAATTCCATCAGAATACAACAATATACAGAGTATAAATGAATAAATTACATTCGATAAATATCAGAGATTACAATAAATTACATAGCAGCGGAAAATAATATATAGCACAACTGAAGGTGATATACGGATACAGAGCTTTCCGGATATCATTCCAGCTGTAAACCAGGATCTTGTGAATATAAATCTGTAAAACCAAAACAACTAGCTGCCCGTGCGGAAAATAGGGGCACCCAGAGTTTAGGTTAAAACAATAAACTCCAGGTCAGTCATGTGACTGGTGTGAGAACTAAAACAGTTATTTAAAACTTTAGTTTAAAAGAGAGTAATTCAAGGGACCACGCCGTATAACACGGAACGGGTTTCCTCCCAAGAATACCAGTGCATAGAATAAACAATGCAATGCTTTTTCGAAAAATGAAGCTATTATAAGACCCAGGTCCCATCACACAATGCAACGCAAGCCGGAGGATAGGGTTTTCCCTTATAATAGCCAAACACGCTTGATACGTTTAAAACAAATCATTTGATACTATAATAAGTGTATAGTGTCAAAACAATTTCAATAATAAATATAAATCATAGACGGCATGAGTGCCCCATCCCACTATGTCGCCATACTAGGCTCTACAAATAAAGCCGAAATACACGTATTGGAAATTGGATTTCCGTCATGAGTCGAGGCAAGGGGCAAGCTCCTCCCCGCGTTCGAGACACTCTAGCAAATGTCTCAGGACTACACACTTGGGCAATCCTGGATCTTCAGGGCCGGTCCTCACTTACGTTAGAGGATTAGTATTCTTGAACACACGTTTCCCGGTCCTTACAGACCTAAAATCGAGACGCCTCATCCAACAACCACAAAGGTGAAAAGTATATAAATGTCAGGGCTGGTAAGTCACTGACACCACCAAAGCTAGAAAGAAACGTCGTGCTCTCCCTGCAGTCTGTATCCCGTTTTTGACTCATACCGAGGTGTGAGGCTCGCGAATTCACGTTATACACAAAGCTGCCACGTAGGCCGTGCTTTGATCATCAACCACAAGACTTTGCTTTTCAACAGAAGCCTTGATCATTGCATCTTAGCGTGCCACACAGGCAATTCATGCCATGCGACTGATGTCAATCGATATACAACCTCTGAGCTCGTACGTCTCAGAGAAGGGCGTTAAGCAAAAGAATAAATTCTCCGCCGCCAAACAGATGTATATTTAATAGAAATCAATCAACACAGAATAAAATCCAATGTCAGACACACAATCCCTTTACAAGTCCGTTCTGGGTCTGAACGAAACCGGAGGCACTTTCCTCGCATATCCATCCATCTCCAAGTATGTCTGGACGACCACCAACTATTTCCATCCTCTTGGGTGTACAGCCCAATCAGGATCGTCAGTAATTATCCAAACGATGTGAAGACTTCCGGTCTTCAACCACCGTCTTCATCTTCGACATATCGTCGAATCGGTTATTCTGAATGGGTATAAACCCGGCCTTTCCGAACAACCCGCGTATATTTAAAATAAATGTTACGCAACACAACATACGCCTCATTCCAATTCCGAATCACAAAATCACATTTTTAGGGAAAGGTTCCCATTAATTTTATCCAAGATAAATTCTTTAAAATTTATCCTTTGATCTTCCTTTGGATGTCATTTTAAACCAAATTATGGTTTTCTAAACTAGTCGAGATTAGCGAACCGTACCGAAGTAATTATTTATTTTATTTCCCAATCCCAACCTATTCATCCCATGAAGCAAAACTGGTAATACTCCATATCTAACACCGTGGTGTTATCGGTAAAATTAATTACCATTTCACGTTCAAATCTAATTAAAGATTTAACTATCGCTTTGGAGCAAAACTGGTGATACTCCATCCTCGCTCATTTTCTATATTTGATAATTTAAATTATCAATTCATATTTCAATCTAATGGCAGATTCGTTAAAACTCCTTTTATTGGGTTAAAGAACTAATGTCTTTTAAAACACAGTTCACGACAAACCCAAATCACATTCAATTTATTATCGGGTTAAAGAACTGTGTTATTTAAAACACCATTCACGATAAACCCACAAATCCATTCTATTTAAACCCATTTCAAATCAAATTAAATATATTAGAAATTCCGATTATTTAAAACCCCTTTTTAAATCTAATTTATTTATTTAAAAATAATTGGGTTTTAAATTTAGTTCAAACTAGTTCATTTTGATAAAAATCTATTTTTACCTTTTCAAATATGGAGTTTTACATCCCAATTTTTCCCAAATCATTCCTTATGATTTTACACAAATTATTGATATTTTTATTAATTTTAACAAGGCCCGTACAGTCGATTTCCAACAACGGCCATCGAACTGCACTTACAGCGACCTTTTTCAAATTTGATTTGGACGTATCTCCAAACCCAACCGTTAGATTTCAAATTTCAAATATTCGTTAGAAAGCTCTTTTCGATACGAACCCAACGGTTCCGGTTTTAGGAGAATTCGACGGTTGGATCTCCCGTAATGTCCGTTTGAAATAAATGGTCGAAATTCACGAACTGCCGCGGCGCGGCGCGTTCTATTCAGGCCATTATATTGTATATATAATATATAATATATATTTCGTCGATTTCTATTTAAAACGAATTTTATAAATAGTTTTAAATTCATTTCAAAAACAATTTCAACTTCCATTTCAACTCAAATCAAAATTGAATCTTTCCTTATAAATTCGTTTTAAAATCCATTTCTATCCAATTCAAGTTTCAATTCAATTTGAATTCATTTCACTTCGTTTTAAATTCCATTCGAATTCGTTTTCAATTCGATTCAATTCAAAGTGGTTTTCTATTCGATTCAATTCAAATTGGTTTTCTATTTGATTCAAACTCGTTATATATTCAATTGAAATCAAATTCGTTTTCTATTCAAATCAAATTCGTTATATATTCAATTCATTTTGAAATCGTTTTCTATTCAATTCATTTCGAAATCATTTTCTATTATATTCATTTCGAAATCGTTTTCTATTCAATTCATTTCGAAATCGTTTTCTATTATATTCATTTCGAAATCGTTTTCTATTCAATTCATTTCGAAATCGTTTTCTATTATATTCATTTCGAAATCGTTTTCTATTCAATTCATTTCGAAATCGTTTTCTATTATATTCATTTCGAAATCGTTTTCTATTATATTCATTTCGAAATCGTTTTCTATTCAATTCATTTCGAAATCGTTTTCTATTATATTCATTTCGAAATCGTTTTCTATTCAGTTCATTTTAAAATGAATAAAATCGATATAAATATCGTTTACGTCAAAATGGCGTCAATCTAATCAACACGGCTTCATATATTTCTATTTTCAAATACTCTATTTCAAATATTTCTTATTATCAAATATTTCGTTCAACACATGACTATTCTCAACGGATGAGTACAGTCAACACATGAACTTTTATTTTATTTTGATAAAGATGTAAATTTTATTTTTAAAATATTCGTTCAACACATGACTAATCTCAACGGATGAGTACAGTCAACACATGAACCTTTATTTTATATTGATACAGATGTAAATTTTATTATTAAAATATTCGTTCAACACATGACTAATCTCAATGGATGAGTACAGTCAACACATGAACTTTTATTTTATATTGTCCTTTATTTTCTAAATGGGAATGAGGCCCAATCAATCACCATATAAAATTAATTATATGGATTTTCATACAACACATGTATATGATAGCATTGAAAAATAATCAACCATCAACCAAAGTGCACTACACTGTATAAGCATCAAATATAGATATCTAACGCTTATAACAGCCTGTCAATCAATCGATCGACATATTTAATTAATCAGGATGAGTGAACTTCAAATTTCATCCCAACACCCGTGTGGGGTTTTAAACAATCAAACCCAGATTTTATTTGTGCAGTTGGGCGATGTGTAAAATTTATCGTCCCAATCAATGTCCTTCAAATAGGTGTACATAAACAAACCGTCCGGTTTGTAAATGAATATTTATTTATTCACATTCACTATATTCATATTCACGTTAAAAATTATATTTTTAACGATAAAATATTTTATTTTAACATATGAATTTCTATTCAGTTCATTCTTTAAATAAAATGATATTCCTATTTTTCTAACTTATTTTAGAAAATTTCGGCGGCATAACGGCACGATACTAGAAACGGGACGAGGCCTAGCCTTATCCCCGGTCTAGTGAAGGCCCACGCCATTCACACATCAATCAAATTCACCAAACAACCAAATTCAAATCAAATCATCTAACTAATTTATGCAACCAAACAAACAAGTCCATGGTCTGTGGACAATTGTGTCGGGTGCTACTAAGCACCGTCTGCATCCTAGTATATATATATAACTAGAAAATGAAATTGAAAGGTGAGAAATTCTCACAAATAGCTATCCAAACATCTTGACTCTTCTTTGATAGAAATCTTCATCGTTATTGCATTTTTGTCATCTTCGTTGTTGTAGCCACTACATATGTAAAAATCGAATTTTTACTTCGCTATTCAATATATAAAAAACGAATTTTTACTATGCTATTCGATATATAAAAATCGAATTTTATTATTCTATTCAATATATAAAAATCAAATTTTTACTCCGCTACTATAGAGATAGAAGTTATATTTTCACATCGATGCTCATATAGTAAAGACTATATTTTTATCACGCTATTCTTCATATAAAGATTTCGCCTTTTCAAAAATAAAGATTCGCCCTTTTCTAAAAAAAAAGATTCGCCTTTTCAAAAATAAAGATTTGCCTTTTCAAAAATAAAGATTTGCCTTTTCAAAAATAAAGATTTGCCTTTTAAAAAATAAAGATTCGCCTTTTCAAAACTAAAGATTTCATTACTATAAAAATCACCTCTTTATTTCAACGTATATAAAATTAAAAAAATCAGATTTTTATTTCGTTACATATACAAAGATGATATTTTTATATTCTCTATATAAACAAAATTCATATTTTTCCACTTTCTACATAATAAAGATTATATTTTTAATACTTTAAAAATATAAAAATCATATTTTTAATACTTCAAAAATATAAAAATCATATTTTTATTACTTTAAAAATATAAAAATCTTATTATTATTACTTTAAAAATATAAAAATCATATTTTTATTACTTTAAAAATATAAAAATCATATTTTCTACCTTCTACGCTTCCATATGATTTTTAATCTTTATAAAAATCACATTTTTATGAACTAAAATCATTCTTTTTATTTCTAAAAATAATATCTTTTTACTTCTATTTCCTATAAAAGAAAAATCAGATTTTAAAACTATTCTAATTTTTAAAACAATACTGAATAAGTTAAATATTTAAGTCTAAATGAAATAAAATAAAATAAATAAAGAAAATAAAATAGAAAGAAACTTACAGATGGAAGGAAAGGGGGGGTGTATGCGCGTCTGCTGTGGTCGAGGGGGGGGGGGTCTGGGCGTCGAGGTACGGGGAGAAGGGGGAGCTCGAGGTGGCAGAACGGAGGAGGGTGGTCGTGATGCGGTGGGTGGAGGCTGGAGGCGGGCGGTTCTAGGGTTTGGGTGGCTGGCGTTCGATTAACGGTGTGGGGGTTTCTGCGAGTTGGGGGAAGAGAGGCGGAGGAGCTATGGAGGGGGACGACGATGTGGGGAGGGGAGCGGTGACAGGGAACTGGCGCGGTGGTGGAAGGGGAAGCGTAGGCGGCGGCTTCAGATCGTCTATCGCAGGATTTTTTTTCCGAATGAATTTGAGAAGGGGGGGGGGGCAGATGAATAAAGGGGGAGAAGGGTTGACCCTTTTTTATTATTATTTAATTTTAATTTTTATTCACATAAAGTAACTTTTCTATCGACCTCGAAACGAAGCCCACCGCCTGTCGTCCACGGCGTTTTACCCCCATTCCGAACACAATGGGATATGTATCGTAGGCTGATTCGATCGTTTCGACCAGTTTCCGTTAAAATCAACATATAAATCTATATATTGATTTTGAATGCGCATTTCAATTTACCGGGGTCACATACTAACTCTAAAAATTCCAGAAAAATATTTTCTAGCTTCGTATTGACGATACGGTCCTAACAAAACTAGTTTCGTCGAATTCTGAGACCGTTTGAAAAATGGCCAATTTCCAGTCGATTAAAATCAACTAAAACTGGTCAAACGCGTTTTCCTTTGCCACACTAACATATTGATTCGGAAAATTATGAAATTTGAAACCTAGCAATAATTTGACATCACGGATCCAACAAAAGTGGTTTCGTCGAAATCCGAGGTCGTTTGCAAAATTCCCATTTTTAAGGGCCTGAATTCCATAGCGACTATTCAGAATTTTCAACTGGACATATCTTTTGATTCCCGCTATGAAATTTCAATTTTTCGGATTCGTTGGAAAGATATTATCAATTAGATCCTAATGTTTTTGGTTTTGCTAAAATCCGGATTATTTTGCACCCGGTACATTCAATTGAAGTTTGAAATCGAATTATCGAACTACCGCGCCATTTTCAATTCTATTTATAATTATATATAAATATTTATATTCTAACGACGACGTATATAATATATTCGTTCGAATTCTATTCCAAATAAATTTATCGTCGATTATTATTTAAAATAGTTCATTTTAAATATTCAAAATTCGCTAAAACTGCCAAAATAAAAAATTTAAACTGGCCCAGATTTTCCGGGTTATTACACCAGCGGCTGCGCGTTTCAGGAAAGTGGGGGCGATGTGGGTTTGTGTTCAAGATGGAGGTGGCGGGGCTAATGTCGGTGAACTGGAGAAGAGGGGGTGGGCGGCTGATTGGGGGTGGTGGATCGGCGACGTTCGGTGATGGGTCAATGGGTCTGGGCAGCGCTAGGGTTCGTGCGTTTTTTTTTTGATCGAATAGGGGAGGGAGAGAGAAGGTAGAGGGAGATTATATGATTATTTAATTAATTTATTTATTTTCAAAAATTTGACTTTTTATTCTAACTCCAAACGAGACCCAACGACTGTCGTTCCTAGCTAATTACCCCCATTCCGAACACAATGGGATATTTATCGTAGACTGATTTGACTGTTTCGATCAGTTTCTGTCCAAATCAAAATATAAACCTATATATTGAATTTGAACACGCATTTCAATTTACCGGGACCACATACGGTCTCTAAAAGTTCCCGAAAAATTATTTTTAGCTTCGTATTAACGATACGGTCCTAACAAAACTAATTTCATTGGATTCTGAGACTGTTTGAAAAATAGCCATTTTCCAGTCGATTAAAATTGACTGAAACTGTTCGAACATGTTTAACTTCGCCACGCTCACATATTGACTTCAAAAATTATGAATTTTGAAACTTAGCAATAATTTGACATCCCGGATCCAACAAAAGTGGTTTCGTAGAAAACAGAGGTCGTTTGCAAAATTGCTATTTTTAAGGGCCAAAATTCCATAGCGACTATTCTGAATTTTCAACCAGACGTATCTTTTGATTCCCGCTATGAAATTTCAATTTTTCGGATTTGTTGGGAAGATATTCTCAATTATATTCTAATGTTTTTGGTTTCACCAAAATCCGGTTTATTTTGAATCATGTGCATTCATTTGAAATTCAAAATCGAATTTTCAAACTACCGCGCCATTTCAGGCTCGTTATATAATTAAAATAAAATATTTATATTCTAACGATGATCTATATAAATATATACGTTCTAATTTTATTAAAAATAAATTTCTCGTCGTTATTATTTAAAATAATTCATTTTAAATAATCAAAATTCACTAAAATTGCCAAAATAAATTTTTTTAATTGGCTCAGATTTCCTGGGTTATTACAATCTCCCCCACTTAAAACTTTTTGTCCCCGAAAAGGAACGAAGCCGAAAGTTGTTTCACAAACCAACTCAACTTCCAGTATTTTCGTTATGGCTTAAGTTCTTCAACTTTTCAGTTTCTAAGAACTTTTCAAATTTTTCAAAAATTTGGCTAACACCCTAAATTTTCGAAAAATTTCGCCATAACCTCCCCTGCACCGGGTACTTCGGGATATTTCAAATAGCCTCCCATGGCCCTCACCAATCCAAAAGAAAAAGAAACAGCCAATCGGCTCATAAAATCATCAAAAACCCAAGAAATACAATAAACATGTACCTATTTGTTGGGTAAACAGTTTTATTCCTCTTCTCTAGCCTCCTTGCTATGACCTGTTCAATGTAAGTACATGGATATGTATGCAAATGCGATAAATTTTCAATACTATTCACTATTTGGTTAATTTGGCTAAATGGTTCAAATGTTAGTTAATCAACTAATAATCAAACAACACAACCAGCAATCAATTAGTTGATTAGCTTTTCAAATTCAATATCTTTGATATATAGTCAAAAATCACGTTTTTGATGCCAAATCACAACAATAAGCCTTTATCTAATTTTGGTTTTCACACCAGTCGATTGGAATCATATCGAAATCCCACCTTCGAAACACGAACACAAATACTGATGATGTCCGAACATTATCAGAATTATCCCCGAGTGGCTAGAGTGTGATTCTATATCTATCCAGTATATTATAACTTCAAATACACGCGGATCAGACGTATACGCAAAATCTTTATATACTGAACTATCCAAATCAATACAAATAAATAATCAAATGCGAATAATTGATTTAAATTTTCAAAACAAAGTTTGTTTTCATTTTAAAAATATACTCTTCACACTCGTTCTAGGATACTACTGATCCCATCTATAATGAGTCATTCTTATTGGATATTACTAATCCAATCTCTGATGAATTCTTTCGTTTGGTTATAACGTGTCTTGTTCTCGAACTTTGTAAACCAAAGCTCTGATACCAACTATGAAGACCCGTAACTTCCCCGGTAAGGAAAGCCCGGATACTTCGAGAACAACGCACAAAAGAATGCAAACAGAAGAACATTTCATTGTTAATTACAACAATTCCATCAGAATACAAGAATATACAGAGTATGAATCAATATTACACAGAATATATCAGAGATTTAAATTAAATTTAAATACATCGCAGTGGAAAATAATACAAAACACAACTAGAACTAATACACGGATACAGAGCTTTCCGGATATCAATCCAGCTGTAAACCAGGTTCCTGTGAATATAAATCTGCAAAACCAAAACTACTAGCTGCCCATGCGGAAAATAGGGGCACCCGGAGTTTAGGTTAAAACTATAAACTCCAGGTTAGTCATGTGACTGGTGTGAGAACTAAAACAGTTATTAATCTTTATTTTAATGTTAGGTAAATCAAGGGACCACGCCGTATAACACAGAACGGGCTTCCTCCCAAGAACACCAGTGCATAATACAGCAGCGCAATGCTAAAATAAAGAACAATGAAGCTATTATAAGACCCAGGTCCCATCACACAATGTAACACAAGCCAGAGGATAGGGTTTTACCTTATACAGCGGATAGGGTTTTACCTTATAATAGCCAAAGAATGCTTGATACGCTAAATTTCATGTTTTATTATTACTCTAAGTGTATAGTGTCGAAACAATTTCAATCATAAGTATCAATCATAGATGGCATGGGTACCATATATCATGTCGCCAATACTAGGCTCTACAATCAAAACCGCAAACGTCACGTATTGGAAGTTGGATTTCCATCTGTGAACCAAGGAAAAAGATAGTCCTATACCGATTCGAGACTGTCTAGCCCGAGTCTCAGGAACAGAACGCATTGTCCGTTGAATCATCAGGGCCGGTCCACCGATGTGGATTAAAATGCCTGAACAATAAGTTTCCCCGCCCTTTGGGGCGTAAATGAGCCAAATGACTCCATCGGCTCCACACAGTCACCAATATATCTGAGGCGCCTCGCAACAGCAACAACCACACAGGTCAAAATAATATAAATGTCGTGGCTGGTAGGTCATTGGCACCACCCTAGCTAGAAGGAAACACATTCCCTCCCTGATGTCCTCTTCCGTTTTTGGTTCACAACCGGGGTGTGAGGCTCGCGAATCAACGCTACACAAAGATATGCCACACAGGCCGTGCTTCGATCATCAACCACAAGACCTTGCTTTTCAACAGAAGCCTTGATCAATTGCCACTTAGGAATGTGAAACACCCCACCTCCGTTTGGGTCACTCTCAAAGGGAATGCCCTAATTTTGGTGGAGGTTTATAAGTACAAGTCACAGATATACAAGACAGATATAATAACACATATTTGTAAACCAGCGGAAGAACAACAAATTTTATTTCATAAAGTCAAATACGTGTTACAACAACATCCCTTCCAAAAACATAACATAATACTTCATAATCTGTCTTGAGTACATTATTTTTAAAGAAGCATAAATAAAACATAGATAAACTGCCAAAGCCCCATAGTGAATTGTCCAAAGCCATAGTTTAAAACAGGAAAGTCCAAGCAATACATTTCTCTTCTTCAAGCTGGATGTTGAGGTAGGTCAAGCTGCTGTGTTCCCTCCCTGAGGACCTGGGGGGGGGGGGGGAAACGGAAGAAAGAAGACGAAAGAAAAATAGAGTCAGACATAAAGCCTGAGTAAGTCAAGTACTACTTTGTCTATAAATAAAGAACTGGGTATGATAAGTAAAACAGGAAGTGGGCAAACACTATGAACTTGGTTAAGTTATCTAGGGTCGAATATACTATCGTACCCCATGTTAATCTCTGAACCCATATAAACTAGTTTCCAATTTGCACCCCAAAATCAGGGTAGTGTGATCCATTCTACGATGATCGGCTCCTACTCGCATAGTTACATGTGTCTTACGGCCCCCGATGTCTGTAGTTACCTATGCTGGTCCCACCATGGGGTGTATCAAGTCCCATAGTGGCAACCCGACACAACCTTAGAGTGCAAAGGTATGCTACTGGTGTCCAGTGCTTTATTTTTCTGCGCCGGAGTGCGTGCACGCCCGCACACCGTTAGAACCTACACTGCTACACCACCGCCGTCGATTTGACCTCTTACAATCAGCCCAGTAATCGTGCCCCACCCTGCCTAGTTTCAGGGTATCCTGATACACTTTTTAGGGTTACTGCTGAAAAGGGTCCCCCGATACTAGGTTTTCTACCTCTAGCCAACATGCTAAGTTGGTTAAGTGTTTCCTAACCTAACCCCACCAGTCTGTTTAGTTTAGCATGTTCCATTTTGATTAAGTCTTTAGTTCACTTAATCCTAACAATCCTGACTCAGCCTTAATTGTCTTATTAAGGCCCTGACCTCTCACATTAGACAGGTATTGTTGTGGCTGCCTGTTGCCGGTTGGTTCCGGGCAGTCTTACGCCACAACTCAGTCTAACCTCGGGTCTTTGCTGGGCTCCATGTTTAACCTCCCACATTGGATAGGTATTGTTGTGACTACTGGACAGCCGGGCGGTTCCGGGCAGGTTTACATCACAACTCAATCCAACCTCGGGTTAAACATATCGTCTTTTCTACATTTACATATCTTGTCATTCTTCTTTATTTCTTATATGTAAATATTTGCGGCCCATTATTAAGTTAATGGTGTAAACGTTACACCAATCATGGGCCCAACCCATACTTGAATTTGGGCCCTTTTACTTTAGTTTTTATTCATTAAATTAATGTTAACCCAACGTTATTTTCCCCCGTTTTACACGTTCGTTTATATATATTGGGCTTAGCCTTTTAAAGCCCAATTTAGCCATGCGAAAGGGGAGGCTTATGGCGTATACACAAAGAGGGGAAAGTGAGCGCATGAACTTGCATATGACGTTGGAAAATACATAATAGAAATTGGTGTACTTGCATAGTGGTGACATGTATTTTGGTCATAAAACATAGGTGACATAAATCAAGGCATGTAAACTTGCATAGGTTTAACTACAACATGAACTTATATTCTTATTTAGGCATAATGTCAAACATAAGCATGGCCTAAATACTTCTAGCCTAAACATGGCATATTGTCAAACATAAGCATGGCATAAAATACTTCTAGCATAGGCATGGCATATTGTCAAACATAAGCATGGCATAAATACTTCTAGCATGAACATAACATAATTCAACTTAATCATGATTTAAGCCTAATCACCTAACGATGGTATAAACATACTTATGCATAAATATTCCTAATCATGGTGTTTTGCTTTAAACTTGCAAAAAGGGGATTTTTGAGTCTAATCTAACCATGTCTCACATATGTCATCATATAATTCTTTAAAACAAGATAGACTTAATCATAGATCTCAATTATGCCAAATATCATTCCTAGCCATATTCATAAGCTTGCAAAAGCATGACTAATACATGGTGTCAAAATTCCACATAGTTTCATATGAACTATAATAACCAAACTTGTTTCCATTACTTGCAAAATGATTTATACATAAAAACATACATCATAATGGCATAACAACAAAGCCTCAAATTTGCATGAATTTAATCACATAACGATCATACATCATATAATGATTTATACACAATTTGCGCAATATCCCAAACGTTTATTTGCATAGAACTACCGCATGTAGTCCTTTATAATGAATACATAATTTTGCACAAACATGAATTACTTCCATTGCCACAATTCAAGCATACACATCAACACAGTTGTTTATTATACCAAAGTAATACTCTACTTACAATGGTTTGATGAATTCTCTAGTTTAGGGATTGAAGACGCAAATTCCTTTGTTGAATTGATTAGCTTTAGGTTGCTTTGAATTGCTTTAGGCCTTAGAACTTTCTTCCTAATCCTCTCTTTAGTTGGCGGCTATTCTTTGTCGTTCCTCAGCAACATGGCGGCTATAATCTTATTTTGAATGAATAGATTAGGGTTTAGTCTAGGGTTGTTTATATAGAGGTTAGGAATTGATTAGGACCCTTGATGTTGCTAGGATAGATCATAGCCATACATTAGGAAGAGAGACCAATAAAAACCCGCCACCTAGCCCTAATGACAAAGCAGACCACTGAAATTCGACCACACACCGACCGGGCCAGCCAGGGCTAGACCAGACCTGGCCAGCAGGTTATTTTTGACCTGGGCGCACTTGGCAGGTGCGCCAGGTCAAAAATGCACTGGCGCACTTCACAGGTGCGCCAGTTCATTTTTGTTCTGGCGCACTTCCCAAGTGCGCCAGTGCATTCTGGCCCTTTTTCGGTTTTTCGCCCAACTTCGTTCGTCCATAACTTCTTCATACGATATCCGTTTTTCGAAAACTCGGACTCTATTTCGCGTATTTTTCCGAGACGAACGCAATGGCGTATCCCGTTTCCCTTAGTTCTTTGATTTGAAATTAATTATACTTTAATTCATGAATTTCACAGTTATAGAATTTTCGGGGTGTTACATTCTCCCCCACTTAAAAGGATTTCGTCCCCGAAATCTTCAAGCTAGGAGGAATGTATATCCTAACATCCAATCATCCATCTACTCATCCATCAAACACGAGCATCCATTGTCCTTAAAAGACTTCTAATGCTTCATGATCATATGCGAAGTGTGTGTGTACATGAACTTATCTAATGCAAAATCAGGCGGTCTACTGATTCAGTTGACCTCCTTAATGCGAATTATGTAAGTGCCATGCATCCATTATGTATGCAAAATTTTCCTATTCTTGATTCTACATGAGTGCACAATCATTCAATACAAATGCAACATCCACATGACAACACATTAAAGTTCAACCACATACGAATGCAAACATTATATGCATATGCAATATGAAGTGACTGAGCCGATCTAACCCTAGATTGTGTGTGTATATGCAACCACGAGCAACCACTAGCAATCACTTGCAACCACTTGCAACCATCATACATAACATGTTTCAATTACATGTTTCCATCCAAAAAGATTCTACCTAAAAGATAATGTCGAGGAAATATACCTAAAAAGATAGATAAAAGCGCAACTTAAGGAAAATGAAAGATCAAGGATGTACCCTCGAACAGGAAAGGGTAGGCAGTACGTATTCTAGCTTCAGTTTCCCAAGTCGCGTCTCCCTCGGCGTCGCTCCACTGAACTTTGACGAGCTTGACTTCACGGTTGCGTAGCTTCCTCACTTCCGTTCCTAAGATGCGGGTTGGAACTCTTCTTATGGTTGCTTCGCGTTCCACTTCAGCCTCTTCGAGGATATTTGGCTCTACCACTTCAGCAGACTCATGTAGACACTTTCGGAGATGTGAAACGTGAAAAACGTTGTGGACTCCAGCCAACTTCTCGGGTAGCTCTAATCTATAAGCCATTTTCCCAATTTTCTCGATAATAGGGAATGGCCCTACGAATCTTGGCGCTAGTTTTCCTGTGGTTCCAAAACGAACAACGTTCCTTAGCGGTGATACCTTGAGAAAAACTCTGTCTCCAACCTCGAATTCAAGGTCGGTCCTTCTTTTGTCAGCATAAGACTTTTGTCTGTCTTGGGCCGTCTTCATCCTTCTTCGTATTAAGTCCACTTTCTCTGAAGTCTCTCGGATCATGTCTGGTCCAAGTATGAGCTTATCTGTGGACTCCCACCAACAAGTGGGCGATCGGCACGGTCTTCCATATAAAGCTTCGAAGGGCGCCATTCCTATGGTTGCTTGATAGCTGTTGTTGTAGGCAAATTCCACCAAAGGAAGGTGGTCTTCCCATGTCCCTCCGAAGTCAAGGACGCATAGCCTTAAGAGGTCTTCCAAAACTCTGTTTACTCTCTCCGTTTGGCCGTCGGTTTGGGGATGATAGGCTGTGCTCAAGCATAACTGCGTTCCTACTGCTTCTTGCAGACTCCGCCAAAACTCGCTGGTGAAGATGGGGTCTCGGTCACTAACAATGCTAGATGGTATTCCATGGAGTCGAACGATTTCCTTAAGGTAAAGTGATGCTAGGGATGAGGCGGTTCTTTTACTTTTGACAGGTAAAAAGTGGGCGCTTTTAGTAAGCCTATCCACTATTACCCAAATGCTAGTGTTGCCTCTCCTAGACCTAGGCAGCCCATCGATGAAGTCCATTGAGATGCTATCCCACTTCCACTGCGGGACCTCCAAAGGATGTAGCAGTCCGCCAGGCTTTTTCTGTTCCGCCTTAACCTGTTGGCACACCATACACTTAGAAACGAATTCTGCCACGTCCTTTTTCATGCCGTTCCAGAAGAAAGTCCTTTTTATGTCTTTGTACATTTTATCTCCGCCGGGGTGTATCGTCATCTTGGAGTGATGTGCTTCCTCGAGAACCTTCTTTATTAAATCGTTTGTCTGTGGGACGCATAGTCTTCCATCTCGCCTTAGTACACCCTTATCGTCAATGGAGTATCTGTTGAGGTGACTTGAAGTCTCACCCCTAATTAGCCTATCAATTATTTCCACAAGCTGAGGGTCTTCGCGTTGTGCTGCCCCTACTGAATCTACTAAAGTTGGGCGCACTCCGAGAGATGCAAGCAAGCCCGGTACGAAATCGGAGGAGGGCCTAAAGTCGAAGCTGGCTATAAACTCTAGGCTTTGTCTTTCAACAAACAACGGGCTTAGGGTCAATTTCTTTCGGCTCAACGCGTCTGCCACTATGTTGCCTTTGCCCGGAGTATAGGAGATTTCGAAATCGTACGAGGCAAGAAACTCCATCCACCTTTGTTGCCTCAAGTTAAGATCCTTCTGCGAGAAAAGATATTTCAACGATTTATGGTCAGTGTAAAGTTCGAACTTCTCACCTAGGAGATAGTGTCGCCAAGACTTGAGTGCAAAGACGATGGCGGCTAGCTCAAGATCGTGGGTTGGGTAGTTCCTTTCATGCACCTTTAACTGTCTCCCGCCATAAGCTACTACCCTTCCTTCTTGCATTAAGACGGCGCCTAGCCCTGTCCCACATGCATCCGTATAAACAGTGAACATCTTGCTCCCATCAGGCAGCGTCAAAACTGGGGCTGTTGTGAGAGCCCTCTTCAGTCGTTGGAAAGAAAACTCGCAATCCAAATCCCAATTGAATACTAGATTGTTCTTGGTCAATTTCGTGAGCGGAGCTGAAATTTTCGCAAAATCCCTTATGAATTTTCGATAGAAACCTGCTAGTCCTAGAAAGCTTCGGACCTCGGTTGCATTCCTTGGTGTCTTCCAATCTTGTACCGTCACTACCTTCGCAGGGTCCACCGCTAACCCTTGTTTGGATACTATGTGCCCAAGGAACCTCACCTCTTCTCTCCAAAAGTGGCATTTGGAGAACTTGGCTTTTAGTTGATGGACTCGCAAAGTTTCCATGATTGCCCTTAAGTGCTGAGCATGTTCCTCTTCACTCTTTGAGAAGATAAGGATATCATCTACGAAGACCACTACGAATTTGTTGAGGAAATCTCTAAATACCCTACTCATCAGGTCCACGAAGTAAGCAGGTGCATTTGTCAAGCCGAAAGGCATGACAAGCCATTCAAAGAAGCCGTCTGGGGTTCTGAACGCCGTTTTATCGATGCTATCTTCAGCCACCCTTAGCTGATGAAAACCGGTTGCTAAATCGAGTTGGGAGAAAACAGACGCTCCTACAAGCTGGTCAAATAAATCGTCAATTCTAGGGAGAGGGTGCCTATTCTTTTTCGTTAGCTTGTTGAGCTCCCTATAGTCAACACATAGACGGAGTGAACCATCCGCCTTTGTAGCGAACACCACTGGAGCGCCCCATTCTGAAATGCTCCTCCTAATGAACCCCTTTTCTAGAAGCTCTTTAATCTGTTTACTGAGCTCTTTCCTTTCTCGTGGAGCCATATGTCTAACGGGCAATGCAACGGGCTTTGCATTATCTACAAGATATATGCGGAAGTCTATTTCCCGCTTCGGAGGCAAGCCCTTCACCTCTTCAAAGACATCCGGATATTCCCGGACCACTCTAACTGATTTCAAATTTTCAACAGAGGCATATAGCGATTCAAGATAACTAAGCATAACCGCATACGAGGGATTACAAAAAATTTCCAAAGTATTACCGAGCTGGGTTAGGAGCCTAACAACCCTTTTCTCACAATCAAGGATGGCCCCATTACTGGATAGCCAATCCATACCCAAAATCAAACCATACCCCGAAAAGCCCAAAACAAAGGCACTACATTGAAATTCAACACTTAGGATAGAAATTTTCAAATCCAAACAGATCATAGACAAATGAGCTGGGCCCCCAATTGGGTTTGAAACAATTAAGGGGTCCTCTACCATACTAGTTTTTAGGTGCAGAGATTCTACTAAAGCAGACGAGATAAAGGAGTGTGATGCGCCAGAATCAAATAAAGTGCGAACGGGGTGATCATAAAGATAAACTACACTTTCTACAGAAGTATTTATACCTCGCTGTTGCAATGGTGGCGCTTCTAGCACATGAACCTGTGCCCCTGGGGTGGATCCAGCCCCCTGCCCCTGCCCTCGTTTCCTTGGGCAGTCCTTAGCCCTGTGGCCTGTCTGACCGCACGAAAAGCACCCACCATTCTCCTTAGCCTTCTTCTTCCGGCAGTCCTTTACTAAGTGCCCCACTTTGCCACAGAAATTACACTTCCTCTTCTCTTTGTTGCCCTTTCCGCCCTTCTTGAAGTCCGTCTTCTTAGGCTGCAAACCCTCTTTCTTCCCTTGAGAGCTTTCTGCCTTGGTCTCCTTCTTGCCCTTGTCCTCTTCATTCAGCAATGCCATTTGCACCAATCTTTCATACGTGGCTCCCATGGGTATATGGGTCATGGCCAAACTATGTAATGGCTCATTTAACCCCTTGACGAAACGGAGAGCCTTCTTATGAGGGGTGTTGACTAGGTCAAGCCCAAACCTAGCCAGCTCATCAAACTGATTCACATACTCTCTGACTGTCTTGTCTCCTTGCTTGAGGAATAAGAATTTTTCCAACTGCAAACTTCTTTCTGCATCTGAGAGAAACTTAGTCTCAAACCTTGCCCTAAAGTCCTCCCATGTATCCACTGGTCTTTCAGCATTGGTGACTTCCCACCAGTAGGAAGCCTCGCCCTTCAATAGCCACACCGCTAGTTGTACCTTTTGTCTATCTTCTACCTCAAAGATGATGAATAGGTCCTCCGTTTCTTTTAGCCAATTCCTAGCTGCTACGAAGGACTCAGTTCCATGGAAATCCCTTCCTCCCATAGCTTTAAAATCTTTACATATCTTAGCGAATGTGTTTCCCCGTGGAGGAGGTGGAGGAAAAGGTGCTGCTGCGGCTGGATGACTCCCTTCAGCTGGAGGAGGAGGAACGGTAGGACCTGGCTGAGTGGCCCTTGCCTCTAAGAAACGTCTAAACCAACCAGGTATGGGTACTCCTTCAGGCAAGTTAAGTTCTTGGGACATGCTGAAACAAAAAGGATAGATTCAAAACGAAGGATAAGAGATAATACCTATGGCTTTGGGGAGTGGACTTTTGCCTTTTTAAAATAAAATAATATTTTTCTTTTAAAAATGCTTCTTTAAATTTCCTTTTTGAAAATAAATTTTCAAAACTTTTTATCTTATTTGGTAAACCTATGCTCTGATACCAAGTGAAACACCCCACCTCCGTTTGGGTCACTCTCAAAGGGAATGCCCTAATTTTGGTGGAGGTTTATAAGTACAAGTCACAGATATACAAGACAGATATAATAACACATATTTGTAAACCAGCGGAAGAACAACAAATTTTATTTCATAAAGTCAAATACGTGTTACAACAACATCCCTTCCAAAAACATAACATAATACTTCATAATCTGTCTTGAGTACATTATTTTTAAAGAAGCATAAATAAAACATAGATAAACTGCCAAAGCCCCATAGTGAATTGTCCAAAGCCATAGTTCAAAACAGGAAAGTCCAAGCAATACATTTCTCTTCTTCAAGCTGGATGTTGAGGTAGGTCAAGCTGCTGTGTTCCCTCCCTGAGGACCTGGGGGGGGGGGAAACGGAAGAAAGAAGACGAAAGAAAAATAGAGTCAGACATAAAGCCTGAGTAAGTCAAGTACTACTTTGTCTATAAATAAAGAACTGGGTATGATAAGTAAAACAGGAAGTGGGCAAACACTATGAACTTGGTTAAGTTATCTAGGGTCGAATATACTATCGTACCCCATGTTAATCTCTGAACCCATATAAACTAGTTTCCAATTTGCACCCCAAAATCAGGGTAGTGTGATCCATTCTACGATGATCGGCTCCTACTCGCATAGTTACATGTGTCTTACGGCCCCCGATGTCTGTAGTTACCTATGCTGGTCCCACCATGGGGTGTATCAAGTCCCATAGTGGCAACCCGACACAACCTTAGAGTGCAAAGGTATGCTACTGGTGTCCAGTGCTTTATTTTTCTGCGCCGGAGTGCGTGCACGCCCGCACACCGTTAGAACCTACACTGCTACACCACCGCCGTCGATTTGACCTCTTACAATCAGCCCAGTAATCGTGCCCTACCCTGCCTAGTTTCAGGGTATCCTGATACACTTTTTAGGGTTACTGCTGAAAAGGGTCCCCCGATACTAGGTTTTCTACCTCTAGCCAACATGCTAAGTTGGTTAAGTGTTTCCTAACCTAACCCCACCAGTCTGTTTAGTTTAGCATGTTCCATTTTGATTAAGTCTTTAGTTCACTTAATCCTAACAATCCTGACTCAGCCTTAATTGTCTTATTAAGGCCCTGACCTCTCACATTAGACAGGTATTGTTGTGGCTGCCTGTTGCCGGTTGGTTCCGGGCAGTCTTACGCCACAACTCAGTCTAACCTCGGGTCTTTGCTGGGCTCCATGTTTAACCTCCCACATTGGATAGGTATTGTTGTGACTACTGGACAGCCGGGCGGTTCCGGGCAGGTTTACATCACAACTCAATCCAACCTCGGGTTAAACATATCGTCTTTTCTACATTTACATATCTTGTCATTCTTCTTTATTTCTTATATGTAAATATTTGCGGCCCATTATTAAGTTAATGGTGTAAAGGTTACACCAATCATGGGCCCAACCCATACTTGAATTTGGGCCCTTTTACTTTAGTTTTTATTCATTAAATTAATGTTAACCCAACGTTATTTTCCCCCGTTTTACACGTTCGTTTATATATATTGGGCTTAGCCTTTTAAAGCCCAATTTAGCCATGCGAAAGGGGAGGCTTATGGCGTATACACAAAGAGGGTAAAGTGAGCGCATGAACTTGCATATGACGTTGGAAAATACATAATAGAAATTGGTGTACTTGCATAGTGGTGACATGTATTTTGGTCATAAAACATAGGTGACATAAATCAAGGCATGTAAACTTGCATAGGTTTAACTACAACATGAACTTATATTCTTATTTAGGCATAATGTCAAACATAAGCATGGCCTAAATACTTCTAGCCTAAACATGGCATATTGTCAAACATAAGCATGGCATAAAATACTTCTAGCATAGGCATGGCATATTGTCAAACATAAGCATGGCATAAATACTTCTAGCATGAACATAACATAATTCAACTTAATCATGATTTAAGCCTAATCACCTAACGATGGTATAAACATACTTATGCATAAATATTCCTAATCATGGTGTTTTGCTTTAAACTTGCAAAAAGGGGATTTTTGAGTCTAATCTAACCATGTCTCACATATGTCATCATATAATTCTTTAAAACAAGATAGACTTAATCATAGATCTCAATTATGCCAAATATCATTCCTAGCCATATTCATAAGCTTGCAAAAGCATGACTAATACATGGTGTCAAAATTCCACATAGTTTCATATGAACTATAATAACCAAACTTGTTTCCATTACTTGCAAAATGATTTATACATAAAAACATACATCATAATGGCATAACAACAAAGCCTCAAATTTGCATGAATTTAATCACATAACGATCATACATCATATAATGATTTATACACAATTTGCGCAATATCCCAAACGTTTATTTGCATAGAACTACCGCATGTAGTCCTTTATAATGAATACATAATTTTGCACAAACATGAATTACTTCCATTGCCACAATTCAAGCATACACATCAACACAGTTGTTTATTATACCAAAGTAATACTCTACTTACAATGGTTTGATGAATTCTCTAGTTTAGGGATTGAAGACGCAAATTCCTTTGTTGAATTGATTAGCTTTAGGTTGCTTTGAATTGCTTTAGGCCTTAGAACTTTCTTCCTAATCCTCTCTTTAGTTGGCGGCTATTCTTTGTCGTTCCTCAGCAACATGGCGGCTATAATCTTATTTTGAATGAATAGATTAGGGTTTAGTCTAGGGTTGTTTATATAGAGGTTAGGAATTGATTAGGACCCTTGATGTTGCTAGGATAGATCATAGCCATACATTAGGAAGAGAGACCAATAAAAACCCGCCACCTAGCCCTAATGACAAAGCAGACCACTGAAATTCGACCACACACCGACCGGGCCAGCCAGGGCTAGACCAGACCTGGCCAGCAGGTTATTTTTGACCTGGGCGCACTTGGCAGGTGCGCCAGGTCAAAAATGCACTGGCGCACTTCACAGGTGCGCCAGTTCATTTTTGTTCTGGCGCACTTCCCAAGTGCGCCAGTGCATTCTGGCCCTTTTTCGGTTTTTCGCCCAACTTCGTTCGTCCATAACTTCTTCATACGATATCCGTTTTTCGAAAACTCGGACTCTATTTCGCGTATTTTTCCGAGACGAACGCAATGGCGTATCCCGTTTCCCTTAGTTCTTTGATTTGAAATTAATTATACTTTAATTCATGAATTTCACAGTTATAGAATTTTCGGGGTGTTACAGAATGCAACACAGGCAATTCTCTCCATGCTTTTGATATCCATCAATATATAACCTCTGAGCTCGTACGTCTCAGAGAAGGGCGTTAAGCAAGAGAATAAATTCTCCGCTGCCAAATAGATATATATTTAATAGAAATCAATCACACAGAATAAAATCCAATGTCAGACACCCAGTCCATTTGCAAGTCCGTTCTAGGTCTGAACGAAACCGGAGGCACCTTGTACCTCGCATATCCATCGATCTCCAAGTACGTCTGGACGATCACTAACTGATTCCCTCCTCTTGGGTGTACAACCCAATCAAGATCATCAGTAATCTCCCAAATGATGTGAAGACCTCCGGTCTTCAACCACCGTCTTCATCCTCGACACCACGTCGAATCAGTTATTCAGAATGGGATAATCCCGGTCTTTCTGAATAACTCGCGTATATAATAAACAAGTGTTACACAAACACAACTTACGCCTCATTCCAATTCAGATTATTCTTTCATTCAAATATTCTTACACTTTGGGAAGCGTTCCCATTAATTTTGTCAAAGATAAATTCTTTAAATTTATTCTTTAATCTCCTTTCGAATATCAATTCAAATTAGTCGGGGTTAGCGAACCACACCGAAGTAATCATTTATTTTATTTCCCAATCCCAACCTATTCATCCCATGAAGTAAAACTGGTAATACTTCATATCTAACACCACGGTGTTATCGGTAAATTCAATTACCATTTCATGTACAAATCTAATTAAAGATTTAACTATCGCCTGGAGCAAAACTGGTGATACCCCATTCTCGATCATTTCAATCTAATTAGAGATTCATTAAAACTCCACCCGGTTTTAAATCTTCCCAAAAATCAATATTAATGATTGCTTAACTTGGGAAATCATATCATGTCTTTAACTGGGTTAAAGAACCAATGTCTTTTGAAACACCATTCACTATAAACCCAAAATCACATCCCATTCCAATTCAATTATTGAAACTTCTAGTTAACTTTTAAAACCCTTTCAAATCCAATTTATTTATTTAAAAATAAATAAATTATTATTCTAGTTCAAAACTAGTTCATTTCGATAAAAATCTATTTTTATCTTTTCAAATTTGGAATTTTTCATCTCAATTCTTCACAAATCACTTCTTATGATTTTACACAAATTATTACTATTTTTAATAATTTTATCAAGGCCCGTACAGTCGAATACCATCAACGACCATCGAACTGCCCTTACAACGACCTTTTCTAAATTTGATTTGGACATAATTCCAAATCCAACCATTAGATTTCTAATTTCTAATATTGGCTAGAAAGCTCTTTTCGATACGAACCCAACGGTTCCGGTTTTAGAGAATCCGATGGTCGGATCTCCCGTAATATCCATTCGAAGTCAATGGTCGAAATTCGCGAACTACTGCGGCGCGGCGCATTCTATTCAGGTCATTATATTACATATATAATATATACTTTGTCTATTTCCTTTTAAAACGTATTTTATAAATCGTTTTAAATTCATTTTCAAAACGATTTCAACTTCATATTCAATTTCAAATCAAAATTGAATATTCCACATCATCGATATACAAATGATAATATTTTCAAAACGTTATATTTTGAAATCACTTTCTTTCTTATATTCAATCTTAAAATGAATAAAATCGATATAAATATCGTTCACGTCAAAATGGCGTCAATCAAATCAACACGGCTTTTATTCAATACATGAACTTTTATTCTATTCAACACTAGAATTTTTATTCTATTCAACACATGAATTTATTCTATTCAACACATGAATTTTTTATTCTATTCAACACATGAATATATTTTTATTCAACACATGAATATATTTCTATTCAACACGTGAATATATTTCTATTTAACACATGAATTTATATTATTCAACACATGAATTTTCATTCTATTCTTTATTTTCCAAATTAGAATGAGGCCCAATCAATTACCATATAACGTTAATTATATGGATTCCCTACAACATGTATATAATAGCAACGATAAATCATCAACCATCATCCAGATTGTATTCTACACAGTATAAGCATCAAATATAAATATTCAATGCTTATAACAGCCAGTCAATCAGTAGATCGACATACAGTTAATTATTGGGATGAGTGTATGTCCAATTTCATCCCAACACCCGTGTGGGGTTTCAAACAATCAAACACAAATTTTATTTGTGCAGTTGGGCGGTGTGTAAAATTTATCGTCTCAATCAATATCAGTCAAATTGGTGTACACAAACAAATCGTTCGATTTGTAAATGAATATATATTTTATTTCAGCACATGAATATATATTTTGTTTCAACACATGAATATATATTTTCTTTCAACACATGAATATATATCTTATTTCAACACATGAATATATATTTTATTTCAACACATGAATATATATTTTCTTTCAACACATGAATATATATTTTGTTTCAACACATGAATATATATTTTCTTTCAACACATGAATATATATTTCACACATCACAATCGACAGTCAAATTTCACAACACAAACAATCAAACAAACAAGTCATCCATGGTATGTGGACGACAGGTGTCAGGTGCTGCTAAGCACCGTCTGCATCCTAGTATATATTTCAACTAGAAATTAAAATAAAAGTGAGGAGTTCTTACCGACTAGCTAAACCAATATACCGCGACTCTTCATATGTAGAAAATCTTTGCCATGCTCTCCTTTTGTAACTTTCGTTGTTCGTGTTCGCTACATATACAAAAATCACATTTTTATATTATCACTCCATGGATAAAATTATATTTTTATATCGCTCTATACATTGTAAAGATTATCTTTTTACTTTGCTAAAATATATATATAAAAATCTAATTTTTATTTCAAATCACTATATGTGAAGATCATATTTTTATATCTCTACTACATTTGTAAAAATCACTTCTTTACACTACTACTTCTACGATAAAAATTATATTTTTATCTTGCTAGTAATATAATAAAAATTATGTTTTTATTATTCTAAATACATAGAAATTATATTTTGACAATCTCCATTATATAAAAAACATATTTTTATAATCTTTATTATATAAAAATCACATTTTTATTAATTTCTAGAATTTGTTCCTTTTCTCTAGTTAAAGATCAAACCTCTCGCTATTTAAAGATCTCACCTTTCGCTTTTTAAACAAATAAAAATCCTATTTTTTTTATCATCGTCTTTTCTACATAGAAATCTTCTCTTTTCTTATATAAAGATCTTCTTTTTACTTTCAAAAATATCCTCTTTTTCTAATGCTAAACATATGATAAAAATAGCTCCTTTGTTATGATAAAAATCAGAATTTTTATATATTAAAATCACTACTTTTATAAACTGAAAATCCTTGAATAAATAAATAATAGAAATAAATAATTTAAAAACTTACAGCGCGAGGGAGGGGGGTTTCTACACGCAGATTGAGGAGGAGGTGACCTGTAGGTCGGCGATAGGAGGAGGGCGGAGGCAGGGTTCCGGCGGTTGCGCGTTTCAGGAGGGGAGGCGATGTGGGTTTGCGTTCAAGAGGGAGGAGGAGGGGCTAATGTTGGTGAACTGGAGAAGAGGGGGTGGGCGGCTGACTGGGGGTGGCGGATTGGTGATGTTCGGCGAGGGGACGATGGGTCTGGGTAGCGCTAGGGTTCGTGCGTTTTTTATCGAATAGGGGAGGGAGAGAGAAGGTAGAGGGAGATTATATAATTATTTAATTAATTTATTTATTTTCAAAAAGTTGACTTTTTATTCTAACTCCAAACGTGTGACGGCCCGCCCCGCACCAACCGACATTTACTCCAAAAGTGCGCTGTACACATGTCCAGTTAGCACGGAACGGATCGTCAGAAGAAAAAGGAAGAAGGAAATGAAATAACAAGGAATCTGTAAAACGACTCACAGCGCATGGAACAAAATATAATAACAACATACTTGACATAAAACAGGTGAGACAGTGCATAAGCTGAAAATAAATTAACATAGCAGCGGAAAATCCAAGTACAACTTATGATCCAAAGCTAACATTATTACAACTTTTAAAACTGTCTCAAAAGCAAAAGCAAGATAAAGGAGGTGCACTACTAATGCCCAAGTAGCGACCACCAACGACACAGGGAGAATATCTATATATCATACGTGGAAGCCTCCTGCTCGCCTCCGAATCAGCTACTCGCGCATCACCAGCTAACCTGTCTCTAGTCTGCTCGTGTGAGCACCCAGAGTAATAAGAGGAGACATAAAACTCTGGGTCAGACATAATGCCTGGTATGAGCGATAAGCATCTAAATAGAACAATAACAGGTAGACTAAAACATACCTGAACCTGGACCTGCAACCAAAGAGTTAGCACTACATACTGTACAAAACTCTAAGGTGCCATTTCAAATGGTGTAAAGATAACGGGGGTGGGGGTGTGCATGTCATAGTGATGGCAAACAATCAAACATAGCAACCATCCTCACATCTCTCACTCGGTGCATAAAGCATGCGATATTCACCACTTCGATCACCCAACATACCTTGCTATGATCACTTTGCCCCATGAAGTCATAAATGGCTTCACTGCACTGATACATAACCACAAATCCTTCGCTATGTCCACTTTGCCCCATGGAGTTGCAATGACCCCACTGCACTGGCTCATAGCCTTACTAATCCTTTACTATGTCCACTCTGCCCCATGGAGTCACAATGAACCCACTGCACTGGCTCATAGTCTTACTACGCATCACTTTGCCCCTCGAGTCATAATGACTCTACTGCACTGATAACGTAGTCTTGCTACCATCACCTTGCCCCTCGAGCCATAGTGACTCTGCTGCACTGATAAGTAGCCCATCATCCATTTTCAGTGGTGAATCGAAGTTATGAACGTCGACAACTCCTTAGCACACGTCTCGCAGCAAAGCCCAACCATGAAGTGAATTCATTGGTTCCCAACTGGATCCTGAGCTCTAACGTCCATTTGGACTACCTTTGCATCTCGGGTTATTGGTCATCACCGGATCGGTTCGGATTTTCCCTTAGTCATCAGTTCGGTTCGGATCGGAGTGCTCCTTCTTCGCTGGATCGGATCGTGTCATCATCACCTCAGCGGATCGGATTGAGACTCCACGTCCAGTCGCCATCACCAGTTCGGGTCGGGGTCCTCCAATGTGCCACGGTTCAGATCGGCTTCTTCTAATCAACCCGGGTCGGGTTGTAGTCTCCAAGCCTCGTCGAAGTACATCGGTTCGGGTCGGGGTACCATGGCGGATCGGGTCGGAGAACACCAGGCGGGTCGGATCGGATGATGCGTGCCACAAGAAGTACAAGTGAATCGAAGCGTGGAGTGTGAGAGTGGATCGGGTCCTCCTACCGATCCGATCCGGTTCGGATGCCTTCCTGCACTTCTTCCAGCAAGCAATTTACGCCACTCGACGGCGTTTTCGACCATTCTACCTATTTTAATCAATCACAAAGCATACCATACAGTCATAGCAACAAGTAGAAGTGACCTCAAACACCAAAACATCAATATGATAGGTTAAAATGGATCAAACATACCCAAAACCCCATATTTTCCCTTAAGCATGTTTAGGTTAAACTAATGATGTGATTAGCAAAACTTAACCAAATTAACCCAAATTCATATCAGAGGTCTAAAACATCATTTCGAATTTTTTTAAATATTTTTCCTGAATTTTATCATGTTTAAATTCGCTAATTAACAATAATTACTCTTAATTAGCCATAATTAGTGAGGAACTATGCAAATCACTCACCTTAGCCACAAATAAACTTAGATCTGAAATAAATCTCTGATTTGGTGTGAATCCCGATGCTAAACAGCGGCTCTAACGTTGATTTGGTGTAGATCTCACTTGATTTGATGTTGCTAAGCTTAATCCTTGATTAGAAGATGATTTGGAGGTGATTTAGAGGTTGGAGGCCATTTTTAGGGTTTCAAAGAGGTAAGTGGAGGCTAGAAAACTGAAATGGAATGAATCTCTAACCCTTTTCAGACTCCCCATAACCCTAATCCCGAAATGGGTTATAGGCCCATTCACTAATCACCATATTTGGTCCGGTTAAGCAGTTTTTCACTTTCTAAACCTTATTTCAGCCATATCTCCCAAACGGTAAGTCCATTTTTCACATGTGACCACTCTACGGAAAGGTAAACCATCAAAGGAATCTAATGGATGTGGTTTCAGGTCAAAATTACTTTCCAATCAAAAGTTATGGCCAAAAGAAAATCAGCTAGTGGCAAAATGGTCATTTAAAAATCGACAAAAATCATGAACATGGGAAATGAGTCTAATGGTTGTTTCCCAAAGTTACATGACCACACGACTTCATATGGGAAAGAAATAAATATTCTACGATCCTCCAATGTGTAGAATGCGTGTTGTTACATTCTCCCCCCTTAAGAAATTTCGCCCCCGAAATTCCCTAACCAAAACACACAAAAGGGTCCCACTTGCCTATCAACCATAAAAAAACAAGCAAACATGCAAAACAAGTCTATCCTAGCATGCGGAATAACTAAATTGCAAAGTAAATCTTACCAGGCAAAGAGTTCTGGATACGTCTTCCTAATGCTCTCCTTTGTCTCCCAAGTACAGTCATTCTCATTCTCGCCCCCACTGAACCTTGACTAGCTTCACCGCCTTCCTTCGAAGTTGCTTCGTATCGTGCGACAATACGAATCGGTTTGCGGTTCCCAACCGCCTCGGGTTCTACTTCGAAGTCCTCTAACTGATCAGGTGAAATAGTCATATCTGGGTCGTGAACGAACTTCCTTAGTTGGGAAACATGAAATACGTTGTGAACTCCCGCCATCTTCTCTGGTAAGCCAACTCTAAATGCCAAATTCCCGACTAGTTCAAGAACAGGGAATGGGCCAACAAATCTTAGTGCCAATTTGCCTCTCCTGCCAAATCGTATCACGCTCTTAAACGGAGAAATCTTGACAAACACCAAGTCACCAACGGAGAATTTTAAGTCTCTTCTCCTCTTATCAGCATAACTCTTCTGCCTATCTTGGGCAGCCTTCATTCGTTGTTGAATGGTCTTAGTCTTATCTGAAGTTTCCCTCACCACATCTGGTCCAAGCATAAACTTCTCGCCGGTCTCTATCCAACATGATGGTGAGTTTCACGGTCTTCTGTACAAAGCTTCATATGGAGCCATACCGATAGTGTATTGGTAGCTATTATTATATGCAAACTCTACTAGATGCAGATGGTCATCCCATGATCCAACAAAATCCAATATACATGCTCTCAAGAGATCTTTCAAATTACGATTCACCCTCTCCGTCTGATCGTCGGTCTGAGGATGATATGCGGTACTGAGATGTAATTCTGACCCTAGAGCCTCTTGTAAGCTCTTCCAAAACCCACTAGTAAACAACAGGTCTCGATCACTCACAATGCTTTGAAATCTCACTACCCACTTCATATACAATTCTGCTAATTTAGCTGCCGTTCTGGTCGATTTGACTGGTATAAATCTTGCACTTTTAGTCAATCGATCCACAATTATCCAAATGCTATCATGTCCCGATCTAGTCCTTGGTAAACCATCGATGAAATCCATCGAGACTTGCTCCCATTTCCATTCGGGAATTTCTAATGGTTGCAACAACCCACTAGGCTTCTTTTGCTCGGCTTTTACTAGCTGGCAACTCATGCATTTGGATATAAACTTCCCAATGTCTCTTTTCATCCCTTCCCAGTAGTAAGTATGCTTCATGTCTCGATACATCTTATTACCACCGGGATGTATAGTCAGTTTTGAGTGATGACATTCTCTAAGCACTTCATCTCTCAAACCATTCACGTTGGGCACAACTAGTGTTCCATTCTTTCGAAGCCATCTATCTCGATCAAGCCCATACAAATTCATCTCATCACCGTCGATGTCCATTTCTAACTTGGAGATGATTTCCAATAGATTAGGATCGTCCCTCTGGCTGGAACCAATCCGCTCTATCAAAGTGGGTCTGATCGCCAAACTAGCTAGCATTTCTGGATCCAATTAGAACTTTGGTCTGAAATCAAACCCCGTGATATATTCCAGTTGCTTCCATTCAAGAAACATAGCTCCCAAACTGGCATGTCTCCTACTCAAGGCATCGACTACTGCATTACCTTTACCAGGTGTGTATGCGATATCAAAATCATACGAGGCCAAGAACTCTAACCATCTCTGCTGACGGAGATTCAGATCTTTCTGAGAGAAGGGATACTTTAACAATTTATGATCAGTAAACAACTCAAATCTTTCTCCCAAGAGATAGTGTCTCCACATCTTTAATGCGAACACAATCGCTGCTAGTTCCAAATCATGGGTAGGATACTTCTTCTCATGCGGCTTTAGCTGCCGACTAGCATAAGCTACAACCCTACCACCTTGCATCAATACAGCACCTTGTCCGGTACCACAAGCATCCGTGTATACCATCATTTCTTCATTCCCTTTAGGAATGACTAGCACTGGCGCACGCGTCAACCTTTCCTTTAGACTCTTGAATGCATTCTCACACACTCTATCCCAGAGGAAGGCCTGATTCTTCTTAGTCAACTGAGTCAACGGTGCTGCTATATTAGAGAAGTCCTGGATAAACTTACGATAATATCCAGCTAACCCCAAGAAACTTCTTACATCTGTTGCATTCTTGGGCATAGGCCAATCCTGTACCGTAGCCACCTTCGCAGGGTCCACGGCAATACCATTCTCCGAAACAACATGGCCCAAGAATCTCACTTCCCTCCTCCAGAAATGACACTTAGAGAATTTCGCTTTCAATTGGTGTTTCCTCAACACCTCCATCACTATCCTCAAGTGTCCCTTGTGTTCCTCCTCTGTCCTCGAGTAAACAAGGATATCGTCTACGAACACAAGAACAAACTTATTCAACTGATCTCTGAATACTCGATTCATAAGATCCACAAAGTAGGCTGGTGCATTGGTCAACCCAAATGGCATGACCAACCACTCATAGAATCCAGACGGCGTCCTAAATGCCATTTTCGAAACACTCTCATCCGCTACTCGGAGCTGATGAAATCCTGTTGCGAGGTCCAACTGGGAGAAAACACTCTTGCTCCTTCCAGTTGATCAAACAAATCATCTATCCGTGGTAGAGGATACTTATTCTTCCTCGTCACCTTATTCAACTCGCGATAGTCCACACACAAACGAAGGGAACCATCTGCCTTAGTGGCAAACACAACTGGTGCTCCCCACTCGGAGACACTTCTTCTAATAAATCCCTTCTTCAAAAGATTGCTGACTTGCACCCCGAGCTCTCGCTGCTCCCTTGGTGCCATACGACGAAGTGGCATCACTATAGGTCCGGCATCTTTCACTAAATCAATACGGAACTCAATCTCTCAGAGTGGTGGAAGCCCGGTCACCTCCTCGAAGACGTCCGGATACTGGCCAACCACGGGCACATTTGACAACTTATCCTGCGGGATGTCGAGGGAATTTATAAAACTAGCCATTACCCCATCACTAGGTAGACTACCAAACACTACCCTCCGCCCATCATCCGCCCTAACTATCATCAAAAAGCCATCACAGTCTACCACCACCCCGTATCTTTGGAGCCAATCGACCCCCAATATAATGCCATACCCAGTAAAGCCCAAAACAAAGCAATCACAAACAAACATACATCCATGACTCGATAAGACCAAATTTCGGCAAATCATACTTAGGCTAGTCGAACCACCAATCGGGTTCGTCACAACCAATGGTCTATCGACTATCTCGGGTTCCAGTCCCAACCTATCTACCAGGTCACTAGATATGAAGGAACGGGAAGCCCCAGTATCAAACAAAACTCGAACTGGTACATCATAAATAGAAAGCATACCTTGAATAACAACATTTTTTCCTTTCTCCGTCGCAGTTGGGGCATTCGACGAAGAAGGAACAACATCAATAGCATATGCTTTCACAATCTACTTCTCCTTAAGAGGTTGCGGACACTTATCCTTATGATGCCCCACTTTGCCACAGTTATAGCACTTCCTATCCGTTGGCTTGGCCCGACATTCTTTAGCATAATGGCCCTTCTTACCACAGCTGAAGCACTCAACTTCTTTCTTGTTCTTTTTCTGGCCATCCTTAGATTGGCTCTGCTTCCTCTTATTCTGAGAGTTAATCTTGCCTCCACCGCCTGCTTGCGGCTTCAGCCCTTCCGCAGATGCAGCCTTAGTCTTTGGCTTAGGGTAAAGACTCTCTGATCTCAAAGCTTTCCCCACGATCGATTCAAAAGTCTCATCGACGTAGTTGATAAGCCTTCCCCCCAAGTATCCATCCAAACCAGTAATGAACTTCTCATTCTTCTTCTTAGGATTATCGATAAGAGATAGTCCATACTTCGACAAAGTGTCGAACTCAGCAATATAGTCAGAGACTGCCCGACCATTCTTCTTGAGTTCCAAGAATCTCATAAACAACATTGACTTCTGGGCAGCTGGAATAAACTTCTCGCTAAAGCGAGCCTTGAACTGATCCCAAGTAACCTGATCTTCCGGAGTAGCTGTTCTAATGGCATTCCACCAATTCATCGCTCGCCCTTGCAGCTGACAAGACGCTAGCCTTCTCTTCATTGCATCCTCGATACCCAAGTCGTCGAAGATACGATCACAGCTATCCAACCAATCCTGAACATCTGTGGCCGACTCCGTTCCGTGGAACGGCTTCCCACCAAGTTTAGTGTAATCCTTGCACAACTTGGCGAAATCGACCCTAGGCGCCTGCACTACTGGACCACCACCAATTCCGGGATTGGGAACTGCCCCTTGCACCTCCCTAAGCATGTCTCTCATGAGGTCAGTAAACATTGCCCTCATGTCAGCAGCATTCCCGTTATTGGCTCCCCTACCAGCGCCTCTTGCATATCGGCTCATCGTCAATCTGTAAAAGGGGAAACGATCAACGACCCCATAGTGGTGCTAGTGCAGTACGACTTCATTCTTATACTACTAATAGTATATACATATATATAGCTTTGGAAAACTAAAGTAATCACAAATACGCGCTCTCATATACGTACTATCTCTCCCTAGTGTCTTTCCCTAGGTTAACTACGCAACCTAGAGCTCTGATACCATATGTGACGGTCCGCCCCGCACCAACCGACATTTACTCCAAAAGTGCGCTGTACACATGTCCAGTTAGTACGGAACGGAGCGTCAGAAGAAAAAGGAAGAAGGAAATGAACTAACAAGGAACCTGTAAAACGTCTCACAACGCATGGAACAAAATATAATAATAACATACTTGACATAAAACAGGTGAGATAGTGCATAAGCTGAAAATAAACTAACATAGCAGCGCAAAATCCAAGTACAGCTTATGATCCGAAGCTAACATTATTACAACTTTTAAAACTGTCTCAAAAGCAAAAGCAAGATAAAGGAGGTACACTATTAATGCCCAAGTAGCGACCACAAACAACACAGGGAGAATATCTATATATCATACGTGGAAGCCTCCTGCTCGCCTCCGAATCAGCTACTCGCGCATCACCAGCTAACCTGTCTCTAGTCTGCTCGTGTGAGCACCCAGAGTAATAAGAGAAGACATAAAACTCTGGGTCAGACATAAAGCCTGGTATGAGCGATAAACATCTAAACAGAACAATAACAGGTAGACTAAAACATACCTGAACCTGGACCTGCAACCAAAGGGTTAGCACTACATACTGTACAACACTCTAAGGTTCCATTTCAAATGGTGTAAAGATAACGGGGGTGGGGGTGTGCATGTCATAGTGATGGCAAACAATCAAACATAGCAACCATCCTCACATCTCTCACTCAGTGCATAAAGCATACGATATTCACCACTTCGATCACCCAACATACCTTGATATAATCACTTTGCCCCATGAAGTCATAAATGGCTTTACTGCACTGATACATAGCCACAAATCCTTCTCTATGTCCACTTTGCCCCATGGAGTTGCAATGACCCCACTTCACTGGCTCATAGCCTTACTAATCCTTTACTATGTCCACTCTGCCCCCATGTAGTCACAATGACCCCACTGCACTGGCTCATAGTCTTACTACGCATCACTTTGCCCCTCGAGTCATAATGACTCTACTGCACTAATAACGTAGTCTTGCTACCATCACCTTGCCCCTCGAGCCATAGTGCCTCTACTGCACTGATAAGTAGCCCATCATCCATTTTCAGTGGTGAATCGAAGTTATAAACGTCGACAACTCCTTAGCACACGTCCCGCAGCAAAGCCCAACCATGAAGTGAACTCATTGGTTCCCAACTGGATCCTGAGCTCTAACTTCCATTTGGACTACCTTTGCATCTCGGGTTATTGGTCATCACCGGATCGGTTCGGATTTTCCCCTAGTCATCAGTTCGGTTCGGATCGGAGTGCTCCTTCTTCGTTGGATCGGGTCATCATCACCTCAGCGGATCGGATTGAGACTCCACGTCCAGTCGCCATCACCGGTTCAGGTCGGGGTCCTCCAAATACCACGGTTCAGATCGGCTTCTTCTAATCAACCTGGGTCGGGTTGTAGTCTCCAAGCCTCGTCGAAGTACATCGGTTCGGGTCGGGGTACCATGGCGGATCGGGTCGTAGAACACCAGGCGGGTCGGATAATGCGTGCCACGAGAAGTACAAGTGAATTGAAGCGTGGAGTGTGAGAGCGGATCGGGTCCTCCTACCGATCTGATCCGGTTCGGATACCTTCCTGCACTTCTTCCAACAAGCAATTTACGCCACTCGACGGCGTTTTCGACCATTCTACCTATTCTAATCAATCACAAAGCATACCATACAGTCATAGCAACAAGTAGAAGTGACCTCAAACACCAAAACATCAATATGATAGGTTAAAATGGATCAAACATACCAAAAACCCCATATTTTCCCTTAAGCATGTTTAGGTTAAACTAATGATGTGATTAGCAAAACTTAACCAAATTAACCCAAATTCATATCAGAGGTCTAAAACATCATTTAGAATTTTATAAATATTTTCCTGAATTTTATCATGTTTAAATTCGCTAATTAACACTAATTACTCTTAATTAGCCATAATTAGTGAGGAACTATGCAAATCACTCACCTTAGCCACAAATAAACTTAGATCTGAAATAAATCTCTGATTTGGTGCGAATCTCGATGCTAAACAGCGGCTCTAACGTTGATTTGGTGTAGATCTCCCTTGATTTGATGTTGCTAAGCTTAATCCTTGATTAGAAGATGATTTGGAGGTGATTTAGAGGTTGGAGGCCATTTTTAGGGTTTCTAAGAGGTAAGTGGAGGCTAGAAAACTGAAATGGAATGAATCTCTAACCCTTTTCAGCCTCCCCATAACCCTAATCCCGAAATGGGTTATGGGCCCATTCACTAATCACCCTATTTGGCCCGGTTAAGTAGTTTTTCACCTTCCAAACCTTATTTCAGCCATATCTCCCAAACGGTAAGTCCGTTTTTCACATATGACCACTCTACGGAAAGGTAAACCATCAAATGAATCTAATGGAAGCGGTTTCAAGTCAAAATTCCTTTCCAATCAAAAATTATGGCCAAAATAAGATCAGCTAGAGGCAAAATGGTCATTTAAAAATCAACAAAAATCATGAACATGGGAAATGAGTCTATTGGTTGTTTCCCAAAGTTACATGACCATACGACTTCATACGGGAAAGAAATAAATATTCTATGATCCTACGATGCGTAGAATGCGGGTTGTTACAAAACAGGACCCAACGACTGTCATTCCTAGCTAATTACCCCCATTCCGAACACAATGGGATATGTATCGTAGGTTGATTCGACTGTTTCGATCAGTTTCCGTCCAAATCAAAATTAAACCTATATATTGAATTTGAACGCGCATTTCAAAATTTCGGCGCCACAGACGGTCTCTAAAAATTCCCGAAAATTTATTTCTAGCTTAGTATTGACGATACGGTCCTAACAAAACTAATTTCATCGGATTCTGAGACCGTTTGAAAAATGGCCATTTTCCAGTCGATTAAAATTGACAGAAACTGTCAGAACACATTTTACATCGCCACGCTCACATATTGACTTCAAAAATTATGAATTTCCCGGATCCAACAATAGCGGTTTTGTTGAAAACAGTGGCCGTTTGCAAAATTGCTATTTTTAAGGGCCAAAATTCCATAGCGACTATTCTGAATTTTCAACTGGACGTATCTTTTGATTCCCACTATGAAATTTCAATTTTTCGGATTCGTTGGAAAGATATTCTCAATTAGATTCTAATATTTTTGGTTTCGCCAAAAAATGGTTTGTTTTGAATCCAGTACATTCATTTGAAATTCGAAATCGAATTTTCGAACTACCGCGCCATTTCAGGCTCATTATATAATTAAAATAAAATATTTATATTCTAACGACGATCTATATAAATATATACGTTCTAATTCTATTCAAAATAAATTTCTTGTCGTTATTATTTAAAATAATTCATTTTAAATAATCAAAATTCACTAAAATTGCCAAAATAATATTTTTAAATTGGCTCAGATTTCCTTGGTTATTACAAATCAAAAATCATGAGTTAAAATAAGTTATACTTTGCTTATAAATCTTTGGCTTATGCAGCAGTAGACAAAGCCCCGTCGACATGGAGTACTAGAATTCAAATAAATATTGATGTGATTGATTCTCTTGTAAGATTTACTTGATTACGCGTTCCTTATTTCTGTATTAATTTAGTACATGTATTGATATGAATACGACTTTATAAATCTGAAAATTTGTCTTTCAACAATGTTAGATTATTGATTTTCGGTGATGATAGAGGCTTGCTCAAGAAGAAATAAAGCAACAGTACTATTACATAATGTATGATATATATATGAACTACTAATATTGTAATATTATTGTGGTGAAATTGAAATGTACCGTACTATTATTTTGACAACTGCTATTGAACTTGGAGTGCATGGTAATATTACTTTTGTTGCTACAAATTTTAGACTTTTAGTTTGCAAAATATTGTTGATTTAACATTAGTTTGTTGCTAAATTAGGTCTTTATGTTGAACCTGTTGGAAGTTTTTGATTTATTGATATTTCTTTTGTGTTACTATGTCAAATCTGTAACCGTTTGAACTGAATAGGAACTACAGAGGGAGGGGGATAAAGCAGGTTTTTTTTTTTAAAAAATAATGTCAATTAGCAATGGCTAAAAACCGTTGCTAAATTAAAATAAGCAACGGATTTTAGCCTTTGCGAATTGAAAAATTGCAACGGCTTTAGGCCGTTGCAAAAACCAGAAATTGCAACGGCTTTCGGCCATTGCAAAATTTTAGCTACTCCAGAAATCGTAACGGCCTAAAGCCGTTGCATAATCAATTTGCAACGGCCTAAAGCCGTTGCAAATCATCGTTTCTGGTGTAGTGTCCCTATATTTCTTTCAGTTGTTGTATTATTTTTCCGCTGCAGTAATGTATTTAAATCTCTGATATTTGGAAAATGTATATGATTTGTTCATACTCTGTATATTCTTGTACTCTGATTTAAATTGTTGTAATAAGCAATGAAATGTTCATCTGTTTGTGTTTTGATTCGTCTTGTCCTCAAAGCAATCCGGGCTTTCCTTCATGGGGAAGTTTGGGGTGCTAAGTATATTGAGCAAGATTCTGGATCGAAGCTTAAAGCTGTGTCCAGAGCACTGATAGCCTTCCGTTGTGTTAGTTATTCGTTGTCGTTACATTGTGTTAAGTTTATTGTAATTAATCTTCCGCTGTATTATTATTTATTTGATGTACTCGTGTTGTATGCCCAAAGTTAGCATATTCGGGTTTTTGAACGGTCTTAGTCAATTTTGCAATCGATTAGGTTCGGGCGAAATCCGAATCGTTACAGTTGGTATCAGAGCTTTGGTTAATTCAAATCTTTGGGGTACAACTCATTAGAACTGAACAAAAGACTCATCGGAGGTAGGATTAGAAATATCATATAAAAGAATTCTCATTAGAGATAGGATCCGTAGTACCCTAGAATGAGAAAACTCGTTAGAAATGGGGTTAGAAATGCCCTAGAATGAGTTGAGAGTGACAAATTCATAATTAACGTATTTGAGATTATATATATATAATCCGATTTTAGAAAATATGATTTTTGATATATAAAAAAGTTATATATATTTGTAAAGCTAATCAACTGATGGATTGATGATTGTGTTGTGTGATTGTTAGTTCAACTAATAAAATTATTGAAACCAACAAAAGAATGAAAATTGAGTTGGTTAGTTAAAACAACTTTCAGCTCCGTTCCTTTTCAAGGACGAAAACTTTTCAAGTGGAGGAGATTGTAACAACCCGGAAAATCGGAACCAATTTAAAAAATTTATTTTTAGAAATTTTAATAGAAATTGAGTCAGAATTTAAAATTTTGATTTTTAAATTTACATTATAATTGTCATTCTTGACAAATTTGAATAGTTGAATTATAATTGTCATTTTTAACAAATTTGAATTAGGATTATCATTTTTGGAAAAATATAATAACAGGTCAAAATACTCATTTTTGTTAAAATAGTTTAGATAAAACAAAATATCATTTTTTGTTAATTAGAAATTGTTAACAAATAAAATTATCATTTTTATTTGTAGGTTAAATTAGAAATTGTAACAAATAAATTATCTCTATTTATTTGTTATGTTGAATACAAATTGTTAACAAACAAAATAATCATTTTTGTCGCATTAGATTTGTCAAAACAAAATAATCATTTTGTCGCATTAGATTTGTCAAAATAAAATAATCATTTTTGTCGTATTAGATTTGTCAAAACAAAATAATCATTTCTGTCGCATTAGATTTGTCAAAACAAACATTATCATTTTTGTCGCATTAGATTTGTAAAGACATATGAGTTGAAATAAAAAGATACATTTTTGTCAAAACATATGAGTTGAAACCAAATACTCATTTTTGTCAAATTAGTTAGTTGAAACCAAATACGCACTTTTGTCAAATTAGTTAGTTGAAATCAAAATACTCATTTTTGTCAAATTAGTTAGTAGAAACAAAATACTCATTGTCGTCAAAACACATTAGTGAAACAAATCATACATTTTTGTTAAACATGTTAGTTGAAGTAAAAATAAACATTGTTGTCAAACATGTTAGTTGAGACAAAAATAAACATTTTCGTCAAACATGTCAGTTGAAATTAAAATAAATATTTTTTGTCAAACATGTTAGTTGAAATAAATATATACATTTTTGTCAAAATACATTAGTTAAACAAAATATGCATTTTTGTCAAAACACAAAAGTTGAAATAAAAATTGTCGCTTTTGACAAATTATAAAGGTTGAAATCAAATTTGTCATTTTGTCAAATTATAATAGTTGAAACCAATTTTGCTACTTTTGTCAACACGTAACAGTTCAAACAAAATTGGCATTTTTATCAAAATATAATGGTTAAAACAAAAATAACATTTTTGTTAAATAGATTTGTGTTAAAACAATAATATCAGTTTTGTTAAGTAGAAATTGTAAACAAATAAAATTATCTTTTTTATTTGTTATGTTGAATAGAAAAATGTAAACAAACGAACATATCACTTTTATTTGTTTTGTTGAGTTAGAATGGTCGGCAAAACAAACATATCACTTTTATTTGTTTTGTTGAATTAAAATTGTCGACAAAACAAACGTATCACTTTTATTTGTTTTGTTGAACTAGAATTGTCGACAAAACAAACACATCACTTTTATTTGTTTTGTTGAATTAGAATTGTTGACAAAACAAATACATCACTTTTATTTGTTTTGTTGAATTAGAATTGTCGATGAAACAAACACATCACTTTTATTTGTTTTGTTGAATTAAAAAGCTAATAAAGTTGTGTTTACATTAAAATTTACAATTTAATGTATGTATGGATCATATTAAAAGATACATTGTAGGAAATTTGTATGTAACATAAAAATTTACATTTTTATGTAATAATGATTCATTAAAATGATTAATAGCTTATTTAAAAATGATGTAACATAAAAATTTATATTTTTATGTAATAATGATTCATTAAAATGTTTTATAGCTTGTTTAAAATGATGTAACATAAAAATTTACATTTTTATGTAATAATGATTCATTAAAAACGTTCACAGCTTGTTAAAAATGTTTTAACATAAAAGATTACAATTTTACGTAACAGTGAATCATTAAAAAGATTCAGAAGTGATAAAAATGTTTTAACATAACAGATTACATTTTTATGTAATAGTGAATCATTAAAAAGATTCAAAAGTGATAAAATGTTAAACATAAAAGATTACATTTTTACGTAATAGTGAATCATTAAAAAGGTTCAAAAATGATAAAAGATGCTTGTTTGATAAAACTATGTTAACATAGAAAAATGTATGCAAATAAATTATTCTTTTATTTTTCATTAGAATACATAGAAAAGTTTAACAATAAAAATTTACATTTTTCTTTTATGTAAGAAGTAATGAGAAATGATCATTATTTGAAATAGAAAAGTTCAACATTGAAAATTTACATTTTTATTGAATGTAAAGAATGATTCATTAAAAAGATGTATCGTTTGATAAAATATGTTAACATAAGAAATTACATTTGTTAATGAAAAAATGTGTGAACAATAAACTATTCTTTTATCGTATGCATACGAAATCTAGAAATTGTGTAGAAAATAAAATATCTTTTTATAGTATACATAGGAAATGTAGAAAATGTGTAGATAATAAAATACTCTTTATTGTAACGTGAAATGTGATTGAACCAAATATACTTGGTTATTGATATGGATTGTGATTGATTGATTGTTTGATTATGCTCGACCAGTTTATGAGCAAAATATGTTGTTACTTTTAGCATTGGGTTGGGCAGAAATATATGTACGCTAACACCTTGTGAAACAATTCACGATTTGACTATAAGGTTGTTAGCGATGTTGTTTATTTCAAAATTTAATAAATGATTTTGAAATGAGTTTTCTTAAGTAAAAAGAATAGTATTCCCGATTTTGGACAGGGAACGTTTTATAAAACAGAAAGCATTCCGAGGACTACACCCGATGATTTCGAAATGATTTGAAAGTAGAAATCTATATTGATTTGATTATACTTGTGAAATGATTTTCCCTACTTGGGGATATAAAATGATTTAGCAAGTATGTGGCTGAAGATGCGGGTGACCCAAAATTGACTAACAGTGTAAGGGCGTGCATGTCTTCCCCAATTGGTGGGATGGTGCAATGTCAGTGTAGCCGTTGTGCATATATATATATATATTGATTCGGTTAGGGTGCGTACTGCCCGGTCTTGAGGGAACATGACCGATATTTAGTTGCATACTTGTTTGTATACATTGTTACGTTTTGAAATTCATATTTCCAAATGTTTTGTTTTGAAAACCGAGTGAAATCTACTTTATTGTAAAAGCTAGATATGTATTTCAAATTATTCGAATTAAAAGAAATCAGGAAATAAAGTCCAAAGAAATAATTTCTGTGAAGTGAATTGGATTTTGAAACTTAAGTTTAGGGATTAAGCCTAAATGGATACATTAAGGAATTGCAAGTTGATTGATGCATTGTAGATCCATATGTTTATTTATGGTTGATGTTTACGCACTGGAAATCCAATGGAGCAAACCCGTTCCGTGTTAGCGGCGCGGTCATGTGATTGACCTTATTATTAAATAGGTTAAGTAAGATTTCTCATACCAGTCCCATGACTGACATGTAGTTTGCTCCACTTGCAAACTCGGTTGCCCATATTTTCCACAGGGCAGTTGAGTAGCTTATTTTGTAGATATATTGAACAGGATTCTGGATCGAAGCTTAAAGCTGTGTCCAGAGCACTGATAGCCTTCCGCTATGTTAGTTATTCATTGTTGTTACATTGTGTTAAGTTTATTGTAATTAATCTTCCGCTGTATTATTATTTATTCGATGTACTCTAATGTAACATTATTATAATGTTTATAAAAGTCTTATGTTATTTGTTCTGATGTGTTGTTGCCCAAAATTAGCGTATTCGGGTTTTTGAAAAGTCTTAGTCGATTTTGCGATTGATTAGGTCCGGGCGAAATCCGAATCGTTACATTCAAGCTTTGAACTCCATGATGTTTTCTAGAACTTTGATGCCCTAAATAGCTTTGATCTTTTCTAGATTAGTTTCAATTCCTCATGAATTGACAATGAAACCTAAGAATTTTCCCAATCAAGGACATACATAAAAATTCGATTATACCCTGAGTATGGGTCCATGAATGATAGAAGCTAGTGACCAGTAGTAAAATCAATGAATAGATCAATCTTCAGCATTGGGAAACTATCCTTTTGGGCATGTTTATTCAGGTCAGAATAATCGATGCATACATTCCATTTCCTCTTCGGTTTTTTCACCAAAACCCGGTTTAAGACCTATTCTAGGTAGAGGGTGTCGTGGATAAAGTTGTTATCAAGCAGCAAATACACCTCCTCTCTAAGTGTTGCTGATCTCTCTGATCCTAAGACTCGGTGTTCTTATTTCATGGGAAGGAACTTTGGGTCAATACCAAGCATATCAATGTGATTCCTGGGCCGATACCATATATATTGAAGTGGGTCCAAGAAAAAACATCTAAGTTGGAGCACAAAAATTCAATGAGTTTTTCCATAATGGCTGGGTGGAGATATGAGCCAATATTCAAGACCCGAGATCGGTAGGAGGGGCTGATCAAAATATCAATGGCTAGCTCCATTGGAGTAGCCCCTTCGTACTTGGGCACTTCTTTTTTCCATGGGTCATGAACTTAGGAAATATGATTATGACCTCTGAGCCCGGACTCAGACTTCGGTGGCTTCTATGCGTTGAGACTTTTGGTGTAGAAAATTGCATCTGTACTTTTCCCTTCTCATGGTTGAAATCATACTTCCATTCTATCAGATAGCAGGCTTCCATGATTGCCTTAGATAATTACGACCCATTTTTTATTGGGAATTTCATGAGTAGGTGCCAAGGCGTTATGTAGATTTGGAACTAGGCGAGGGATGGACATCCTAAGAAGACATTGTATTGAGAAGGGACATCAATGACATAACTACTTCTATTCCCATCTCCATGATGTACAGACAGCTCGATAAGCCCAATTGCCATTTTTAAGCACTATCGAAACCATGAACAGTAACCTGGCAGGGCTTTTTTGGCCTCCAGTTTCATTTGGTCATAGGCATGTTTGAAGATGTTGCTCACGAAACTACATGAATTAACAAGGATCTTCTTGGCATAAGCAGGGCCTATGTAGGCATATATAACAAAAGGATCAATTGAGGGAGCCCCGACTCACGTGGAATTCTTTTATCCAAAGATGATGTCATCTCGCATGGTCCTCTGTAGTTTTGCGAGGTTTGTCTCATCCACGGTGGTGCACTGCTTCGTAGTCGGCGTGCTTGATATAGAGTTGACGTACTCTTCCATACGTCGAAAGCTTTTGCTTATGGGGTGAGGACTCCTGCAAATGGTATAAATAACAACACCCCTTTGAGAGGGTCTTGGATTAAATGGCAAGGAGCCTATTGAATTTGAGGTGGTGCGGGTGTTGCTGGACCCATGGCTCCATTCTTCGAAGCTAGATTCTACCCGTAAAGTTCCATACGCTTCTCACAGATTGAATCCTCGATGACGTCTTTGAGGTATCGATAATCTTTGTTGTAACAACCCAGATTTTTGAGCCAATTGATTCAAAGGATTATTGAATGAAAAATATGGTTTCAAGGATATGATAAGCTAAAAATGATATTATGTAGCACCCCTAAGTCCCACATCGTGTAAGCCTGTGTAAAGTGGGTACTTATATAGTAGAGCCCATCTCTTACTAACGCCGAGGCCTTTTGAGAAACAAAACCCCACACCTATGCGGTGGCTAAGTTGGGGACAATATCTTGTGTGAACGGAGGTACGGGTTGTTACAGTGGTATCAGAGCCAATACCCAGCTGGAATTGTGGCTCCTGTGTGGACCACAGCGCCTAGGTGAGGTGTTTGTGAGCCAACGGGGACGTTGGGCTCTGTAGGAGGGGAGAATGTAGCACCCCTAAGTCCCACATCGTGTAAGCCTGTGTAAAGTGGGTACTTATATAGTAGAGCCCATCTCTTACTAACGCCGAGGCCTTTTGAGAAACAAAACACCACACCTATGCGGTGGTTAAGTTGGGGACAATATCTTGTGTGAACGGAGGTACGGGTTGTTACATATTAAGATTAAGTTTGTTAAAATTATAGAAATTAGCAAATTTCTCAAAAGAAGGTTTTTATCAAAAGTGTCGAAATAAGATTTTACAACTTTTTGGCTTAACTATAAATTCAATTGGAATCTTTGAAATTAATTTAATATAGTTGTTTATAAAACTATAAAATAATTTATTTCAAATGATAAGGAAAGTTATTTGAGAATATAAAATATAATCGTCAAAATGTTGTAAGGGAACGTATCCATTTTATTATGACAAATTTACCAAAAGTAAAACTACTTTTAATGTGATTTTTATTGGTTACGTATAAGTAATTGGTATAGATTTTAAAATAAAATAACTTCTTTTAATTAAACAAATCGTTATAAACACCATCAAGTTTTGTCGAAAAAAGTTGTGTAATTTTGTTGACAAAAGTGTCAAAATGCAATTTGAACGGTAACATATGCTATATAGTAACACCTTTAAAGTGTTGCTAAATTAAACTAAAAAATTAAAGTGAAACCATACACGTAAGCATGGTTTCCTAAGGAGGGCACATGGTATGGAAAGGTGGTTTACTTCTATGTTAAGGGTTGCTTTGTAAGAAGACACATGTCTTATGTCATAATCCCATGCACCCACTTGTGTTATAAATAAGACCCCTCCCCTCTCATTTTCTTCATTACATTCCACTTTCATTTCCATCTTCTTCCTCCTTCTTAGTTCCATGATTTCCATAGCCTAAGAAATTTCTTCCACCTTCTTTCTTCCTCCTCTCTCCTCTCTCCCCTCTCCTCTCCACCATCGTACAACCCTCTCCCCCACCATGGACGGTCAGCCATCCCTTTCCCTCCACCATCGTATGCCCCGTACCCCCAACCCACGACAACTCCCTCCCTCCTTCGTCTTGTCCCATCACCTCTTAAAATTATTTTAAAATATAAATATGGTATATTTATTACATGATATTATAGAGTGGAAATATTTCATGGCGCGGTTACGCTCCACAACTGTCTAGTGGAAGTTCTACATTGAAGAAAAGGAGTTATGCCGGTGGGAAACTCAATTTTAAATAAATATAGTGATGTGGAACCTCATTCTTATATATAAACATTTATATAAGTGAAAAAGTTGTGTATATATGTGAATGGTTGATGGATGTGAATTTGTGGTTAATTAGTTGATTTACAAATTATAGGCGTTAATATCTAATGCTTACACCCTACGTCCATACGCAGTGTACACACACACACATACATACATACATATATATATATATATATAATTTATGTGTGAATGGTTGTTAGAATGGTGGAAATTGTTATTTTGAAAGTAAATAGTGATAATATGTTCACTACATACACATATGAGGAAGGATATGGTATTGGTTAAGTCTTGGTCTATTTCGAGAATATAATTGAATAATTGAATATTATATTCAATTAAATAAAGAGGAAAAAATAAAAGCTAAAATTTTGTACCTGAAATGATGGAAACGAAATTGAAGCAATTACGAATAACTTTCATAAAGGTAGCAATTTAACTAAAAAAGAATTCAATTATATATGACTTGTTCAAATTTGAAATAAATTATAAATAGTAATTTTAAAAAGTGAAGTTGAGTTTGATATAAAAATGATATTGTAAACTCAATTTTATTGTTCCAACTATCTTACTTTATTTTTAAATGAATTTCAGGAAAGTTTAGGTTTAAAAAGATTAATTTTGAAAAATAATATTGTTTTAATAATTATATAGTATCCATTTAATATGAATTTTTAAAGTTAAATTTTATAAAACTTATTTTCAAAAAAATTTAAATATGTTCCACTATCATATTTGAAGTAAATTGGATGAGTTTTAAATTTAAAATTAAAATATAGTCTGAATAGGACAAGTCGCGCTGCGGTAGTTCGCGAATTTCGACTATAAACTTCAAATGCTTACCATGAGCAATTTAAATCAGATGTCGTCAAAACAAAAAAATGTTAGCTTCTTAAAGATAATAATTTTTCAAATGGAAGAGTAATTTTCAAAACATAATATTCTGATTTAAAGTTATGTGTAAAACCGTTTTTGAAAATGATGCTATAAGTGCAATTCATTGACCGTAACAGTTATTGACTATTTTTAAGTAAATAAAAATACGGAAAAAATTGTAAAATCATTATAAATCATTCAAAAGTGATTTGAATGGATAATATGAAGTTTTGTATAATATAAAAGTTGTTTATACTAAAGTAGCTAATATAAGCTTATAGAACCGCTTTTAGTAACGCTTTTACAACATTTTCCAAAAGTGGTTTATTTGTAGGTTCATTTGTTGTAAAGGCCTGCAAAACTGTACCATCTGAGTTGACTAAAAAAACACACGTCCAATCCAATTTACACAGAAATACGAGTCATTAGGGTTAAAGAAATAGAATAAGAATAGAAATAACAATATAGAATCTCACAATGGAACAGACAAAATATATAATAACATAAATTTTCAAAAACAAAATTTTATATCATATATACATACACTAATCAGAGTACAACACATATTCATCACAGCAGAAATAGCTCTGAATAACTAACGGTGAAGCCTTTTGCTTTAAACTCCTCCAAGTGTACTACAAAAGCCTGAAATACTTGATTGCCCATAAAAATTTAGGCACCTAAGATTTTAGGGTAATAACAAACAAAATAAACTCCCGGTTAGTCATAGGACTGGTGTGAGTAAACTTCAACCATATTGTTTAACTTTGAAAAAATTCCTTTTTGAAGAAAAGGATAATAGTAAGACCAACCCACACATAAATATGAACGGTTTTTATCTTACTCTAACCCAAACCATTTTCGATATGAAAATCCGGTGATATTATAAGAGTGTATATATCAAATAAATAACCAAATAGTAGAATGCTTGCAACTCACGCTCCACATAGATAACATAAAAATAAATAAAAACTGCAGGGTGCGTATTGGAGACTGGATTCCAACTATGACAAGGTATGGGACCACCTTCTGATCAGTGTAATCTAGATGGGATATGTTAGGGTTCAACGAGAACAACTTACAACCCAGACACACATGACCTGTCACTCATCGAGCTTGAGTAGACAATATGTACTATCACCCATGGTTGCCAACCGTCCAACCGTAATCCGTAAGATATAGAATGGAAAGAAGAGCAAATTAATTTTCTCTAGATCCATGATAATACACCCTGCTTGGGTATGACCCAACTAGACATGTTGCTAGCCTGATTTTTGTCATTTGCCGGTTGATGAGGCTCGAGACTACGTTTCCATCTTAGAACATCTGGCCACCATTCACTTTTAATGGCACATCGTTAAACCTGTCAAATCACGAGTTGATCTTCCCAAAATATTACGGGTATAAAAAGCTAAGAGAAACGAATTTCTCCATCACCAAAATAATACCTTGAAAAGATCATCTTATGTAATATGTTTGGCAAACTCTGTCAGACATTCGTCCATACAAGTTGTCCTAGTACTGGACAAACCAAAGGCGCTATCCTCTAAATAGAACAGCCCTTGCAATTTACTACGTCTTTAATTATCTTCTGCATAATCTAATTCACAACGCCTATGCCTATACGGAGTGATTTTCGGAAAATAAGTCCACCTGGTCTCCCCGTATTGACAATGATAGTCAAAAATTTCGATAGACGGTTTTTTAACTATCGAAGAAAAAACAAACATCCATCCAGATTTATAACATCAATCACTGGCCCATTTAATATTTCGTTAAGTTCGTTTCCTTATCAAGTTCTGTATATTTATTCCTAGTTACCAAATTTCTTAAAAATATTCTAACTTCTTAAATTTTTGGAACATTTCCCCAGCGTCTCCTTTGTACGCCTCAATTGGTACAACTACAACTCGCCTCTCTAGGCCCTTTTCATTCAAAAAGATAATCAAAAAGCCAAGCGGCTTGTCCAATAGGCTAATAAAATCTCATATGTAATTTAAACATGTACCTTTTTGTTGGGCACTCAAATTATAATCTTCATTCTCTTTATTCCACACCTGTCTAACATATATCCAATGAATTCACAGTTTATTTCAACTGATTCAATACTTTTTTCTTTAATGGCTTCCTATTCGCTAAGTAATTTCCTAATTATCCTTTTTTGCTTAATCTACTTTTAATTTGAACATAATACTTTCAGACATATTGAGACGACCCCAAACCCCGTACTGACGGCGGCAAGGGTAATCCTTGGAATATAACACATAAACAGATAACAACAGAACAGAATTAAATAAATACACCAGATAATGCACAATAGAATATACTGGATAAACGTAATCATCAGAGTTACACAATATATAGGATCATACTTAGTACAAATAAAGTTCAATTATACATAGATGTCTACAGCGGAAACAACAAAATATGTACAATAGGAGCTGAACAGCATAAAAAGAGATAAATGATAGAATCCATCTTCAGCTCCAGCTATCCGGATAAAACCAGCTAAAACCTGAATACAAGGCTGCCCGTGTAGAAAAAGGGGCACCCGAGTTTGAAAGTGAAACAAACTACGAGTCAGTCATGGGACTGGTATGAGAAATCTACTCAACACATTTGAAATATGGCTAATCACAGGACCACGCCACTTTCATGGAACGGGTTTACTCAATTGGATTGCCAGTGCTTTAAACAAATCATTCTTTTAAACATCGCAATGCTTTTTATAAAAATGAAGCCATTATAAGACTCAGTTCCCATCACACAATGCAACGCAAACCGGAGGATAGAATTTTACCTTATAATGGCCAAAATATGCTTGATACGAATAAAACAAAAGCATTTGATATTATTACTAGTGTTTATAAGTTTCAAAAACAATTTCAATCATAAATATCAATCATAGACGGCATGGGTACCATATATCATGTCGCTATATATATATACAATCAAAACTGCACAGTCACGTATTTGGAAATTGGATTTCCGTCATGAACCAAGGCAAAAGATAGTCCTTACCGACTTCGAGACTGTCTAGCCCGAGCCTCAGGACCCAGACTCAGGTGGGCCCTTGGATCGTCAGGGCCGGTCCACCGATATGGATTAAAATTCCTGAACAATGTGTTTCCCCGCCCTATGGGGCATAAGTGAGCCAACGAATGACTCCATCGGACCCGGATCGTCCGATCTAACCGAGGCGCCTCGCAACAGTAACAACCACATAAGTCAAACTCGTCAGGGCGTGTAAAACCACTGACACCACTTCTAGCTAGAAAGAAACGCATGTCCTCCCTGATGTCCTCTCCAATTTTTGGTTAATACTGGGTGTGAGGCTCGCGAATTTACGTTGTACACAAAGCTACGCCACACAGGTGATGCTTTGATCATCACCACAAGACTTTGCTTTTCAACAGAAGCCCTGATCCCTGCATCTTAGCATGCCACACAGGCAATTCATACCGTGCAACGGATAGCTACCAATTACACAGAATAAATTCCAATGTCAGACACACTGTCCATTTGCAAGTCCTTTCTGGGTTTGAACAAAACCGGAGGCACTACATACCTCGCAAACCCATCGACCTCCACGTACGTCTGGACGATCACCACTCACTATCCATATTTCGGGATGCCTCCCAATCAAGACATCAGTTACCATCCAAACGAGGTGAAGATCTCCGGTCTTCGACCATCGTCTTCATCTTCGATTTCTTATCGTCGATTCAGTTATTCAGAATGGGATAAACCTGGTCTTTCTGAGCAATTCGCGTACATAATAAACACGTGCTACACAAACACTACATACGCATCATTTCAATTCATTAGTCACTAACCGTCAATCAGTAAGAGAACGATTTCCCAAATATTAACCCCGAAGGCCGAAACCAACATCAGATCAAAATCCAGGAAACTATTCAACTTAGCTAACCTTCAGTTAATTTCTAAATTTCACATCCATATCGTTTTTAATATTTTATAATGAATTATCGCTATTTTTATTTAGCTTAAAATAGCCAATTTATTCAAAACGACACTTCGGGCCATAACGCGACCGTGGCGCTGTTTTTCTTCAGATTTGATTTACACATATCTGAAAATCTAACTGTTGGATCTTCACAAAATTTACATAATTAGAAAGATCTTTTCAAAACGAATCCAACGGTTCCAGTTTCGGGAAAATCCGACGTTCGGATCTCCCGGTATAATCGTTTGTAGTTTCGATTTCAAAATACGAACTACAACGTCGTTATTCAATTTAATATAATTATATTTATATATATATAAAAATATAATCGATTTTGGCGTTGTTTTTCTTCAGATTTGAATTAAACATTCCAGATAATCCAACCGTTGGATTTTTACAAAGTTGGTGCCGTTGGAAAGATATTTCCAAAGCGAACCCAACGGTTGCGATTTCAGGAAAATCCGATGGTCGGATCTTCCGCACTAATCGTTTGAAATCATGGTTTCAAAATACGAACTGCAGCTTTGTTATTCGATATATTTCAATTCTATATATATATATATATATATATATATATATATATATATATATCGATTCTTCGATTTCAAAGCTATATTCTTTTCATACATTTGATAAAAATGGTATTTTTATCTAACTGTCTTTTATTTCAACACTTCACTATTTTTTACAATTCATGTGTATAATAAAAATGTGATTTTTTTGTAAAACAATTCATTTCAAAACACGATTATTTTATATAGTTCATATAGGTAATAAAAATATGATTTTTTATTATAAAACAATTTATTTCAAAACACAACAATTTTATATAGTTCATATAGGTAATAAAAATATGATTTTTATTATAAAACAATTTATTTCAAAATATGAATACCATTCAACACATGAATTTCAATTCAACACATGAAGGTTTTCTATAGTTTATATATAGATAAAAAGGTGATTTTTATATTTAAAACACGAACACCATTCAACGAATGAATTTCAACTCAACACATGAAGGTTTTCTATAGCTTGTATATATAAATAAAAATGTGATTTTTATATTTAAAACACGAATACCATTCAACACATGAATTTCTATTCAATGAATGAATTTCAATTCAACACATGAAGGTTTTCTATAGTTTGTATATATAGATAAAAATGTGATTTTTATATTTAAAACACGAATATCATTCAACACATGAATTTCTATTCAACGAATGAATTTCAATTCAACACATGAAGGTTTTCTATAGTTTGTATATATAGATAAAAAATGTGATTTTTATATTTAAAACACGAATACCATTCAACATATGAATTTCTATTCAACGAATGAATTTCAATTCAACACATGAAGGTTTTCTATAGTTTGTATATATAGATAAAAATGTGATTTTTATATTTAAAACACGAATACCATTCAACACATGAATTTCTATTCAACGAATGAATTTCAATTCAACACATGAAGGTTTTCTATTCAACAGACGAATATAGTTTCAACACAGGAAAATAATTCTAACACCTGAATATTATTCAAAATTTCGGCAGCATAACGGCAGGGTAGTTAAAACCGGGACCGTCCCTAGTACGGCTCCTCGCTCTACCTTAAAGCCTCGCAGCTTTTGACAATGGGGAATCATGAATCTAGTTCGCACGCAGGCAGCATGTATATTTTTTTCATTTCCACAAACTAATCCTATGTGGTTTCAACCAAATATTTCTCAACCACAAACGGGTATTTTTCAACCACAATCAATCAATTTCAACCACAAACAATTTCAATCAACCACTCGCTGTCAATCAATTTTCACACCAATCTCAACCAATAAATATCGTCCATGGTTTGTGGATGAGGGGCGTGTATATATATATATATATATATATGTATGTATATATATATATAGCATTTCACTTCTATTTCAACACATATATAAATTTTACAATGCATATATAACTTATACATCGAACGTACAACTTATCAACGCTTATACAAGAGGTGTACAACGCTTATATAACTCATACATCGATTATATAATTTATACATCGTCGTTTTCCATATCGTTTATAAATTAGAAATCTCACATTGAGTTCCACTCCACCAAAAATAGCAGAAGGCTCAGAAAAATACGCGGTCTCTTCTATAATGTAGAAGACGTCCACACGGTCACGATGTTTCCTGTTTCATCGAATTTCGTCAATACACAAAAAAGATATGATTTTTCAAAGTTTGCAACGGTTTAAAGGTGTTAAAACTGTTGAAAATAAACATAGTCGTACACCTCGTTTTGATGTTCAAAACTAGGTTTTGAATTTTCGCTCGATCCGCGAAGTGTTGTCTCGATCAGGTGCTGCAGCGTCGAAGAACAACGAACGGCGCTCAGATCGGTGGTAGGCACGGCCAGTTCGGTGGTCGGAGGCGGGAGATCGACGGTGATGTACGGCGACTCTTCCCAGGCGCGATTCTCGAGGTAGACGAGGCAATAGGGGCCGAGGAAGGTATTGATTTGTAGAGGGGAGTAAGGGCTTCAAAATTTGGGTGGTGGCAGGGTCTAGTTCGTCGTGGTGGCGCCGGAATTTGGCCAGGAAGTGGAGAGCGTTTTCCGCCGTCGCGATTTTCAATCGGGGAAGAGGGAGGGTTTGACTGTCCAATGAGAGTTTTTTATTTATTCATATATTTTAAAAATCCCAAAAATACCCCCTATTCCACGCGAACACCAATCCAAACCCAACGACTGTCGTCCCTAACGTTTTACCCCTATTCCGAACACAATGGGATATGTTTCGTAGGCCCATTCGACTGTTTCAGTCAGTTTTCCTTCAATTTAAAATATATAACATTCAATATTTGATTTGAACGTACATTTCAATTTGCCAGGGCCACAAACTGATTCGAAAAATTCCAGAAAAATAAATCTAGCTATGTTTTGACGATACGGTCCCAACAAAACTAGTTTCGTCGAATTCTGAGACCGTTTGCAAAAAGGCCCATTTCTGGTCGATCTAATTTAACTATAATTGACCAAAACACGTTTTCCTTTGCCACGCTCACATACTAGCTTCAAAAATTATGAAATTTGAAAACTGGCAATAACTTCTCATCCTGGATTCAACAAAAGTGGTTTCATCGAATTCCGAGGTCGTTTGCAAAATGGCCAATTTCACGGGCTATATAAATTCCATAGCGACCTTTCTAAAAATTCATTTGGCCATAACTTTTGCTTTCCGCTATGAAACTTCAATTTTTCAGATTCGTTAGAAAGGTATTCACTAACAGATTTAAATATTTTTGGTTTCACTCAAATCCGTTTTGTTTTGCACCCGGTACAGTCAGTCAAAGTTTGAATTCAAATTTTGAAACTACAGCGCCATTTCAGGCCTTGTTTATAATTAGAATTAATTATATTCGTTTTCAAATGTCGGTTCAAACTTACTTTTCATCGTTATTATTTAAAATATTTATTTAAAATATTTTAAATCAACTAAAATAGCCAATTTAAAAAATTTAAATTGGTTCAGATTTTCCGGGTCGTTACACATATTTGTATTCACTTATACACTATTCAAACTTAATCTCCTTGCTCGCTTCCAACTTCTAGTCCAAGTTTCATATCTAAATTACGGGTTTCAATTTACAAATTTAATTCACTTAACAAAGTTTGGTTCGTTCCAAACTCTATTAACTAATTTCTTTGAAATTAGTTAACTTCATTCGATAATTGAAAATCTGATTTTTGTTTCAGAAATCAATAAATTCATTCCACTTGAGTTCATATTTAATTTATGACTAAAGTCTGGATTTTTGCTAATGGAAATTTGGATTTTTATTCATTCAAAACCATTTTATTTTATTTAATAAATCTTTATGGTTTAAAACTATTATAGCGGTGTTTGTCTAAAAAATTGTTTTTGACATAACTCAAAATCAATAAGACAAAAACCAGATTTTTCTCTTCCAGCAGAAAACTATCATTTAATAGGTCTAGAATTTTCTTGTTTTATCAAATTCCGATTTATATTGAGTTCTAATTATATACCCAATTGAAGTTCGAATCATCAAAATATAAACTATCACGCTGCGGTGAGTTCGTTTTCATTAGATTAAATATAAACATTTAAATTTCGTTTATTAAACAAATTTCAACTCCATTTTCAATAGTTTAAAATAATTCAAGCCTGTTATCCAAATCTGACATAAAAATCCCAATTGTTCACACTTGTCGATTATTTGTTTCAACATTCATAACTTGGCTATGAATTTATTTAAAACTCAAATTCTATATTCAAATCCAGTCCACCTGGGGTTAAATTATTTATAAAATTCGATATAATTGAATTCCAATTAAAAATTCCTTTTATGGGAATAATGAATTAATTCAATATCCTTTGTTATTACAAACTAATATCATCCCTTGATAATAGTAATGTCGTTCAAGTTGGGGTATTTTATTGGGGTTTTTACCCTCGTGGACAAAAAGAACAAAAAATGTTCCATAAGGACAAGGCTGCCAAATTTTATCCTCAAGGACAAAATTTAGTGTAAAGAGAGGAATTCAGAGGCCCACTATAATTCCTCCCTTTACACTAACACTTTTCCTGATGGACAAAATTTTGCCCATTGTCCTTATGAAACAATTTATTGTTCATTTTTGTCCTTCAGGGTATTTTCCTGTATTTTATTTATCTCTTAGACCTTGACCGACAACGTTCTTATCTTGAGATGGATAAGAGTTTGTAATATAAAAACTGACGTTACTTACAAAAATCCACTCTTTTATCTCATTTTAAAATATGACTTTAAATGCCATTTCTTATATTTGGAAAAACTATTTCTAATTTATCCAATGAAAATTACTCCATCACACTTATAAATATTGTTTATAATTCAACTTCCTTATTTTATATTAAAAACGCTTCCATTTAAAACTCGATTTCCATTTAAAATATATTATTATTATAACCTATATATGTAAGCATAGAATCTATTTTCATATTAAAATTCTGAATTTCAATTTAGCACAATTCCAATATCTTTGGAAATAAATTTTGTTTCTATAAATTCGATATTGTTGAATTCAAATTATAAATCTGTATTAACTTATTTCAATCCGATTTACATTCCAGACATTTGAATAAATTTCATCATTTTCTTCTCGAGTTCCAAATTCAGTTTCTAAATCATACTTGAATTAAAATTCAATTTTTTCGAAAATAGTTATTTTTCTTTATTTAATAAATATTGTTTACAAATTACACTTCTTTTTTTAAATATTAAAAAAGGTTTTCAATTTCAAATTCCATTTGAAATCCAATTTCCACTTCAAAAAATAAAGTTTCCTTTTTAAAAACCCAAAATTTCTTTTATTGATATTTTTAAAAATATCAACACTTAAGGCCAGTGTTATTTAAACATCCAACACACAATCATAACTTATCACACATCATATAATACAATATTTGAAACCGTAATAAGATAAATTTGTGAGGAATCCAGTTGATTCCCTCCAACCTATTTCCATGCATCCACAAATGTCAAAAAACATAAATAATACCAGTCCAGCTTAAAGGCGGGATATCCCGGTATAAAGGTCATCCACTCAATATATTGTAGGGCGATAGGGTATCCACTAATGGTACTGCAAGAAATATCCTATATATATATATATATATATATATATATAGGCACAACTACCAAGCCTAAATATAACTAATACATATAATATCCATAATTTATCAATAAACAAGAATGCAACCAATCAAACCAATAAACATCATATAAATATTTGTATTAAATAAAAATTCGATTATAATAAATTATAATCGAACCAAAGAGTGAGTTTACTCGCCTTGATTTTCATTTGCTGAATATTCATTTAAATGCTATATTGTTATGTCTACGAATCTACTCGAATAATTAATCTTGCACCTATGATTTATATAATTTTGTTCATGGATTAAACGATTATTAATTATTAACATAATAAACAAATTATTTTATCTGTTTTGAATTATGTAAAACTTATACCTCTTCGCCTTGACCAATCCACGGACCACTCTCAACTAGTTCCAAAATACAGCCATCCGCCCAAAAAACGATGCTCCGTTATATTTAGACATTTCACCAGTCAACTTACAAATAATCCTCCTTCTTCTTCTTAAACTAATGTCGAGCAGTTGTTGCACCATCTAAAATGATCTAACATTTTTGCCTACTCATGTCCCAGTCCCTCCAACTTCCCCTAACCTACATCACCATTGCCATCAAATCGACATATGATTAACTCAACAACCTTGAAATATCTCCAAACTGCAACGTTTAGTACTGCCCAAACAACTCCTCTAGGTGACAGCCTATTCATGTCGTCCACCCTTCTCCAACAACAGCAGATCCGAACACCTCAATCACTACATCACTAACCCCAAATTCAACCCAGGGAAAACTCAAGCTTCTCATCGCGATTCCACGCTCCCAGTATCCACTTCGAATCCAATCCTTCTCTTTCGAAAATCACACCTTCCAATAACCCTTTACTTTGACTCACGCTTCACCCCAAAATTGAAGTCGCGCCCCTCCTAATGTCGAACTCCAAAGCCTCGTGATGACTGCGAGGTTCACCATCCCCAATTCGAAATGCATACCCCCAGTTTTCCAACTACAGACCCGTTCTCCTTACATCGCACTTGCCCAACCCTTTACCTTTATGCTTGCTTCTTCACTGACGCCTAGCATCGCAAAGCCCAGGAGCCGCGATCCAAAATTCCCATTTTTTTATTTTGATTTGGAGGATTTAATTCTCGATTGGCTGGAGAAAAGGAAGGAAAGGAATTGCTTTGAAATGCCTTGCTATTTTTTAGGATTGAACAAAGACGAGCTCGTTTATATAAGCGCGAAGGAAGACATTTCGTACGAAAGCCATTAATTCAGTATTTCTTTGATATTGAAACTGGAAGACAAAAATGTGTGCTCGAGGAGAGATAGGTTGCGCGAATTTAATTCCTAGGATGGCTTGATGTACGAGAGATAGGTCAGCCTCATTTTTTTGTCATATTTTATTTTGATTTTGATTTTATCCGTTAATTTTATAATAATATATTTCGCGGTCCGGAACTTCAATCGAAACTCAACAGCCGACGTTTCTAGGGTTTAACCACTATTTTGAACACATTGGAATGTGTTCTGAAGCCTAATTAATTAGATCGTATGGAAAAGATATCAATTCAAATTGACAATTTAAATTAAATCTGATTGGTTAAAATGTAAGTCAATTTCAAATAATTGAATTCATCGATAACAAATAATTATTGTTGTTCTAATTCAAATAAAATTTATATTAATGGACTGAATCCTTATAATTCAATTTCAACTATGAATTCAATTTCTTTTGTTTTCGTATACGATTATTCAATATATTCGTTATTAAATAGTATATTGATTATTAAATCGATAAATTTCATATTAAATTTCATTTGTATTCAATTCATAATTTAAAATGAATTTAAATGTTTAAAATTGGACTACTGAAAATCCAGGACGTTACATTCCTCCCCCTTAAAAGAATTTCATCCTCGAAATTCACAAGGCAGAAGAAATGCTACAAACCCATTTACTTTTCAAAAGCCCACTTTGTTATAACCTAGTATTTCATATTTCATAAACCAAGTCCCATGCAACTTTAAGTTCTAATGGAAATATTCAGTTTCCTGTTTCCCATTCAAAAACCTTCAAATCGAATTCAATTTAAAAATCATCTCTTTATCTTTACAGAAAAATTCAAAACTTTAAAAAAAATTCTAACTCGCTAAATTTTGGAAAAATTTGGGCAGAGTCTCCCTTGTACAAAGGTGCATTTGCAATATACCAAAAGAGAGAAAAAAAGAATACATCGACCCACATGGTCGGAAAACAATTCATATATCCTAATTTGGTATTTTTGTATAGGCGTACCTTGTATAAGTGTTTATTAAGCACATATACTTAGCATATAAGCAATCTACGTATTCAAAATCAAGCCAGGTAGCTCCGTGTACCTGTACTTACTGAATTTAAACCCATGAGTTCAAGTATATGCATTGCAATTTATTTTATTTACCAACAAGTGCAAAATATATAAATTTCAACCAAAGCATGTTGTTGCATACATTTGTCTGCAACCAAAAGTTTCCAATACTCGAATACTTATTACAGCTGATTTATATACCAATTAATTTAATTCCAAGTGTTTTGCATACTTATTTACATGTGTTTTATTTATATTCACTTGTATTGAATTTATGCCACACATTATATTTTTTCCCACTTCAAATTAATTCTAAATCAATTTATTCATTTTAGTCCATTTGACTTGCTTAAGTTAAATTTCAGAATTCAAATACTCGATATTTATTTCAAATCCCTTTGAAATCATATAAATATTTTTATAACCATTACAAATTCAAAACAATTTAGTTTTCCAAACACATTGTTCTCTCAAATTATTTCCTTTTGAAATTTTACCATGGTAGCAATTCTTCACTCAGAAACTCAAAAATGTACACTGATGATGTAGCAGTCAACATCAGAATTATTTTCCAGCAACTGAAGTGAATTCAGTGCTTTGTCACTTTCAAAATCCATTAAAATGATTTTTATTCAAAAATCTTTTCAAAAAAAGGCTATAGTATTTTAATGTACTTTGGAAAAATATTTCCAACTTTTGGAGATTTAAATTCCAATTCTGGTTTAATCCAATTTTAATTCATCTCATTTGTATATATTTCATTCTTATACAAGTTATTTTTGGTTATATATAACCGTTTCAATTTTATAGTTTTACCTGATTATAATCTCAACCAACACATCCATATATAATAATTTTGAAAAATTATTCCTTTCATATAAAATATAGTTTTGGGTAATACTATAGTTTCAAGTGTTTGGAAACACATATTGATACAATTGATCATACTGCACAGACAAGAATTCATAAACACTCAAAAAACTAATCACCACAATATAAAACAGTTTTTAATATCAACTAACAAATATGTTATCTCATATATATACACTCAACTCATTCTAGGGTACTACTGACCCTATCTCTAATGAGTAAACCCCCACCAAAGTCAAGGTGCTCGCTCAACCTAAGCTCTGATAATACTGTAAAGGCCCGCAAATCCGTACTATTTGAGTTGACTAAAACAACACACATCTAACCCAAATTGCACAGAAATACAAGTCATTAGGGTTATAGAAATAGAAGAAGAACAGAAATAATAATATAGAATCTCACAACGGAATAGATAAAGTATATAACATAAATTTTCAAATAAAAATATTGTATCATATATACATACCATTATTAGAGTACAACACATATTCATCGCAGCAAAAATATCTCCAAATAACTAAAGGTGAAGCCTCTTACTTCATACTCCTCCAAGTGTATCTGTAAAAGACTAAAATATTTGACTGCCCATACAAATTTGGACACCCAAGATTTTTGGGTAAAAATAAACAAAATAAACTCTGGGCTAGTCATGGGACTTGTGTGAGTAAACTCAAACCATATTTTTTTAATTTTGAAAAAATGTCTTTTTTGAAGAAAAGGATGATAGTAAGACCAGCCCACACATAAACATCGACGGTTTTTACCCCACTATAACCCAAACCATTTTTGATATGAAAATCAGGTGATATTATAATTGTGTATATATCAAATAAATAACCAAATAGCATAACGCTTGCATCTTACGCTCCACACATACATAGTATAAAAATCAAAAAAACTGCAGGGCGCTTATTGGAGATTGGATTTCAACTATGACAAGGTATGGGACCACCTTCCGATCAACGTACTTTAGAGGGGATACACAGAGGTTCAACAAGAACATCTTGCATGTAATGGTCCTAATTGCACAGATATATGAATCATTAGTAGAAAGAAGTTAGAGGATGAGAAATATAAAGAAAGAGAAATTAGAATAGAAGAAAACAAAGAACACAAATCTCATAGTGGAATGAATAAAATATATTATATAGCATAACTTTGAAATACAAATCAGTAACTCTATATATACAAACCATCATTAGAGCACAACAGTTATTCCTGGAATAGTTATAAACACCTGTTTCCAAATACAACGTAATACACAGCGAAAAATATAATAGTCTATAGATAACTGATGAAGCCTCCTACTCAAAACTCCTCTAAGTAAATCTGTAACATCCTAAATACTTGACTGCCCATACAAATTTGGGCACCTAAGAGTTTAGGCAAAACAAACAAAATAAACTCCGGCTCAGTCATGGGACTGGTGTGAGTAAACTCCAACCATTTGTTTAACTTTCAAAAATCTTTTCAAAAGAAATGATAATCGTAAAACCGATCCACACATAAACACAGATGGTTTTTACCTTACAATAACCAAAAATATTTTCGATATCAAATCCGGTGATATTATAATATTGTCTAAATCAAATAAATAGAAATCTAGCAGAACCCTTGCATTTCACACTCCATATATAATGTTAAATCAAAAATCGCAGGGCGCTTATTGGAGATCGGATTTCTAACATGACAAGGTATTGAACCACCTTCCAATAGTGTATATCTAGATGGGAATACACTGGGTTCAACAAGAACGTCTTGCAACCCGGCCCACACATGGCTGCCTACTCATTTAGCTTGAGTGGAGCGAGCATATTATCACCAACGGTTGTGATCAGCAACCATTATCGAAAGCATACAGCGGGGAATAGAACAAGAAGCACCATGTTGCCTACCCGATTTTTGTCATTTCCCCGGTGATGAGGCTTGAGGTCACGATTATCTTTCAGAACATATTTCCATCATTTACTTGGTGTAACGTCCCAGATTTTCCAATCATTTAATTGGAATATTTAAATCTGTTTATATATTATATTGGAGATATAATGGATTTTTATCGAATTTTTAATTTTATTAAAAATAGAGTTCGAATATATGTATATTTAATTATAATTTAATTAAAACAAGCTCGAAACGCTGTGGTAGTTCGAAATTTACGATTTGAACTTTATTTGTATATACAGGATCTGATATGAGACGGAATTCTATAAAACACGAATCGTCCAGATCGATTTGGTTAGATTTTTCTAAGGAAAAAGAAAAATGGAGATTTCATTTTATAGATTGCAAGTTAGGTCCAATCCAAATTTTCTAATAGTTGCTATAGAATTTCGTTAATAAACGATAGCATTTATTTAATAAATATAAAGAGCTTTCTGTATATTTGGATTCGTTTTAAACTGGAATTCTGAATAGTGAGTTTAAAATACATATCGGTTATTCCGTTTGGATAAATACAATAATAATTTATTATTTATTTAAATGGGATTTGTTTTGAATTCAGATATATTTTTATCGATATTTCAGGTCTTAACAATAATTCTCTTTTCAAAACGACCTCCATTTTCAATAAAACAAGTTTTATTGGAATGTGTACAACAAATTATTGTAGCGTTTCCGATTTGAAGCCAAACGGAGTGGTTTTGTCGGTAGACAAATTTTGAAGGTGAACCGGAGAATAAATTGGGATCCTTATAATGCCATTTTGCAAACAGAGTCCTTTTAAATGGAATTAATTTCAGTGGGACTGCAGGGTCAAGATGTAGCGGAATATTTATTCTCGCTGGATTTGGAGTCAGTATTTGGTGGTGTGTATATTTATAGGTAGCATAGATATATTAATCTTACGAAAAACAGAACAAATACTGTATACATATAACTTAACCCTTAAAAGGATGATAATAAAACTACTTACATTATGATTAAATATATATTTTAAGCCTACCTACCAAGCGTACTTTCTTCCATCCATTAGAAATGAAAACATTGTCGTCCTTTCTTTTCCAAAGGAGGCTACCAAATCTTTTCAAACGACCTATACTGTTTCTTCTTTCTTTTCAATCGAACCTAGACCCGTAGGTTCTTTCCTCTCATCAGCTACAAGCCACCATCACTGAAAAGAAAACCCACTGCGGCCGATGGATCTATTGAAAGGAAAACACACGTAGAACCTATATTCACAAGACAAGAAAACACGACTGAATCCCACCCTAGTTTGCAGCTACCCTAAATATATGCTACTGCATTTCGTTTCAGCTACACCCATGAAGAGATAACACAAGCTGCACACCTATTTCAGCACATTCCCAAGATCTACCTTATCCTACTAATTTCATTGGGGACTACGCTGAATTGTATTTGCTTCTACAAACTTTCAGTGACAAATGATTACATTATATAAGGATATTTACCTTCTAAGTGAAGGAATAATGCCTTCATAGCTAACAACACTTTAACATTTCATTTAAAATTTAACACGCACATGCCTCGGCATTTTTCAGTCCCCTTGATATAAATAGAACACTCAGGGCAGCATTGAACCATCAGCTTTCAGCCGACCTAAGGAAACAGTTTCTTTTCCTATCCTATACCTTTTCTTTTCACATTTGTGTTGATATATCACCATTCTGCAACCATACTTCACATCTACTTCCTTTCCTACTAATGCAGCAGACCTACCGTGTACAATATGGAATTGACATTGTGCTTACCCTCCCCATAATTTTCCTATATATATATATATATGTTGCATTCTATCTTCATTTTCAGCAAATGAAACTAAAAACCATTAAAATGGAAAGCATACATGAGAACAAGAAGTTATGGGGGAAGGAGCTGGGAAGAACACAGGGAGTAGGTAGGGTTGCTAGTGATACTCCAGCAAGCTGAAATGGCGGTGACCTACAGACGCATGGAACATGGTAGAGTGTGGGTTAGTGTCGGGGTTGGGTTAGAGATCGTTAGCTGGAAGAGAAAGAAAAGCATATGGGGACTTATTGTGTGTAGTTGCGTACATGCGGATGAGGAATGAGATTTCGATATAAAGTCTAGTGCTCGTTACAGCTTTAAAATTAATGGTGGAGTGAGCAGACTGTTCAAAAGGGGAGTAAGTGACGTAAAAGAATAAATGAAATGGGAGAACTGAAAAAGTGCGGACAATGGTCTGTGCGGTATGCTGTGGTGAGTGGTCGAAAGTATAGCGCAGTGGTGAAGCAGTTGGTGGCGCGAGATGAAGCAAAGGAAGGCGTGGGTTCCCAGATCAAAGTTGGATGAGGAAGGAGTTGGGAAAGTCGCGTGAATATCAGCAAGTAGAAAAAGTAAAGAAAACTAAAAAAGGGCTTGTTGGAGTAGATAAAATGGAAGATGAACAGTACCAAAGTGGGTAGGGGCGGAAAATGGGAAGGAAAGGGAGATCTACAGTAATATGGGACAAGTTATAAATGACGTGGACAAATTGGGTTAACATAGCAAGTAAATCATGGTTTATTATTTAATTATTAAGGTTATAAGTACCTAAGGGTATATTTAACGTGGCCTTGAAAGGACTAAATTGCTTGATCGATGGCCGATATACATACAACGTGATAAGTGAAATTTAAGATGCCTGATCCTGTTTAGGTTTGTGCCTAAACTTAGTTTACCATGCCCCATTTAAAGCGGTATAACGTAAAGTAAGGTTTGGAAAAAATCCCATCATATTAATCAACAACGTTTAGGGGATGGAATTTAAATTGAAGTACCATTTACTATAGATGTAATACCTCTGTATACAGTGTATACAGTGAGTTAGACGTAACAATAAATACGAAGGCCTTTAAAAAAAATCGACTTCTTTGCTGTGTGGACTATTGCTGCATTCTAGCATCAAAGTAAAATATTTAAGAACCTAAAACCTGTTTAGTTCAAATCGGAATATGTGCTTAATTATATGTTACGGAGCCATTATCCAGATGTATGTAATTAATTAACATAAATTAAGATTTAGTTCAGATTAATTATTTTAATTTAAAATCAATACATAATTTTATAACGTGTTCTTATGTTGTCAGAATTCAACAAGACCACGGATGTTGGAACCGTTTCAGTGAGCTCGATAGTAAGAGCTGGTTTGGTCAGAGTTGGCTGCTATTGGGATTTTTAATTAAACTAAACATTAGTTTAATTTAATTAAAAACAAACTATTTTAGTGACGGACATATCAAGGTAAGTTCAACTCACTCAATTTACCCGTTTATATTAATATAAACCGGGTTTTTATTTTGTGTGCATTGTGTGCTAATGATTGGTGCTTTGATGATGTTGGAATGGATGCTATGAATTGATTGTTGACTGTTATTAGTTAAACTGTTTATTTCTGTTTACCGTGATAAGTATATATGGTTGTATTGAATTTGAGGTAACCCATTTGATGTAGGGAAGGACAGGTTGGAGGGATCCAACCGGATTCCTCAAATATCGTTATTTATATTCATATTATTTCATATGAACTGTTAACGAGTATGATTGAATAGTTGATTTATCATTTATCGTTGAATTAAAATTCAACATTTGTTGTTAGTAACCAATGGATGATATTGGTCAAGTAAGTGGCGACGGTAGACCTAAAATGAATCATTTTATGAAAACGGATTTACAGTCAGGTAAATCGATATGAATAAGGTTATAAGAATTTATATTATAACCAAACGGACTTTGAAATCTATCTTATATAGATTATTTGAATAAAGTTTTTTTAAAGGAAATAAATAATTATTTTTATCTTGTAATTGTAAACCGAATATATAAAACAAATTCTTATGAGTTGTATAAGCAGTGGGCAAGAAATTAACCCAAATGGGGAAGAATTGAATTAATTGTTTGAAATAACAATTAATGATGATTATTTAATTTAATTAGATTATTAATTAAATTAGGGGAAATTATTTAAAGTTATTAAAGGAAAGGACTAGTGGAATTAATTAACGGATTTAACCTTGTTTTAAGTTGAATAAGTAAACTGTTTTAAAACCAAGATATATTATTAGATAACTTATTGAATAATGAATTATTTTTAAAGTAGAGTATTATTTTAATTATCTGAAAGGAAGATTAACTATTAATTTCGAGGTAAACCAATTGATTTCTAAAATGTTTGAATTGGTGATTATTTCAAAATAATCAAAGTGATAAATCTTGAATTTGAGTTCCTCAAATGGAAGTTATCAAGTCATAAAGCCTTATGTGCAGTTAGGTGAAATTGTTAATTATTATTAAAGTAAATTGTTATTTTTAAAATAGCCTTTAAGTGGAAATCCAATATTTATTAATAGTTAAGGATAAGTAAACATTTTAAATAGAAGGAGTTGAGATTAATTATTTAACCACATCAAGGAATTGATTAGGTAACTGGGACTCAAATATGATATTAAATTGGAAAGGGTTTTCAATAAGTTTTACTCATGTTTATGAGTTGGATTTTTGATTTAATTCCTGAAGAAATTCTCTAAAAGAAATGATTTAAACAAGATTAAATTTGAATTTAAATCGAACGGAAGTAAGTGAATTAATTTTGAGTATGGAAGTAAAGATCCAACGATAAGATTTAGAAACAAATGGTTTAGAGATGAAATGGTGTTACTGAAAACAAACTAAGGTAATTGGTTAGTAAAGAAATTAAATGGTAAGTGGAACTTTGGAATAGGTACTGGAAGTCGGGATTTGTTGACAAACTTCTATTTATTCCAAAGATAAGAATGTCGTCGTCTCAAGGTCTAAGAGGTAAATAAAATACCCCATCTTGTAACGACTTCATGATTATCCAAGGATGATATTAGTTTAGAAACGACGATAGTGGAACTGAGTAAAATAAGTATTTCCGTAAAGAATATCATGAACGAAAATTTGAAGGACTATAAGTTTTCTAGAAATAAGTGAATGAGTATAAATTATTTTCTATTCTATAATCTTTAACCAACAGGAAGGGTATAAGACCGTATTGTTCAAACCCAAAGGTTTTGTTCTCTTTTATAAACAAACAACTAAAGTGTGTGCGCCGCACACGGTAATTTATTCAGTTGTGACTGTCCTTTGTAAATGAACAATTAAAGCGTGTGCGCCGCACACGGTATTTTACTATTGTAACGACCCGTATTCTACGTATCATAGGATCGTAGAATATTTATTTCTTTCACATATGAAGTCGTATGGTCATGTAACTTTGGGAGACAACTATTGGGGTCATTTCCCATGTTCATGATTTTTCCCTATTTTTAAATGACCATTTTACCCCTAGTTGGCACTGTTTTGGCCATAACTTTTGACTGGAAAGGAATTTTGACCTGAAACCACTTCCATTGGCTCCGGATGATGGTTTACAATTCCGTAGAGTGGTCACATTAGCCAATCGGACTCACCGTTTGGGAGATATGGCCGAAACAAGTTTCAGATGATGAAAAACTACTAATTGGGCTTAACAGGGTGATTAGCAGCTAGTCCCATAGGGGAATTTCGGGTTTAGGGGTATAGGAGGACTGATTAGGGTTAGGAAATCACTTTCATTTCAGTTTTGAGCCGCCACAAACCTTCTTGAGACCCTAGTAATGGCTTCCATCCTCTAAAACCACTCCAAAACACATTTTTAGTGAAGATTAAGCCTAAACTACATCAAAACAAGGCCAAATAGCATCAGAGCAAGGTTGGAGCTGCTACTATACATAGGAATTCGACCCAAACAGAGAGTATTTCAGATTGGTACTTTATTTTGTGGCGAAAGTGAGTGATTTGCATAGTTTTTGCACTAATTACGGTAATTAGTGAAGATTAGCGAATTTATACACTAATAAATTCTGGAAAAATGTTTAGAAATTGTTAAATAATATTTTATACCTCTGTTAGAAATTTGGTTCGATTTGATTAAGTTTTGTTAACCCTATGATTAGATTTACTTAAACATGCTTAAGGGAAAATAAGAGGTTTTGGGCATATTTGATCCATTTTGATATGTAAATTCATTGTTTTGGTGTTTGTGGTTAGTTTGCTATGTTGTTATGACTGTTTGACATGATTTGTGATTGATTAGTATAGTTAGATTTGTCGAAAACGTCGTCGAATGGCGTAAACAAGTTGCTGGAAAAGGTTGCAGAAAGTTGTGTAGGGCTTCAGATCGGATCGGACGTGGGCTCGGATATGTGAACTGGGCAAGAAACCCGACCCGAACTGGAGTCTGGCACATAAGAGGCTTGGCAAAAAGGAAGGCCATGTTGGTTAAGCTGGGGATCGGACTAACTTAAAGACGAGGGACTCGGATCGGATCGACTTAAGGATGAAAGGCTAAGACTGGGGTAAGGCGAAGGGATCAGATCAGATAAAGGAGTAGGATCGGATCGGCTAGAGGAGGAGAATCAGATCGGGGTAAATGGAGAACGAGGGAGCTGATCGGAGAAGGAGCATGAACTGGAGGGAAGATAGCAACCCGACCCGACCCGGAGGAGGACACCCGACCCGACCCGAAGTGGAATACCCGACCCGAAACGATGCGACGCTGTGGACCCGAACCGAACCGCTACAGGAGAAGACTACGAACCGACCCGAAGCAGAGGACCCGACCCGAACCGATGGCTAGAAGGAGAACCCGACCCAGTATTGACCAATAACCCGAGATGCAAAGGTAGTCCAATATGGGAAGTTAAAGCTCAGGATCCAGTTGGGAACCGATGAGTTCACTTCATGATTGGGCTTTGCTGCGGGACGTGTGCCAAGGGGCAGTCGATGTCTGTGACTTTGGATCACTATGTATGGGAGGTACGTGAACGGATTCAGGGCCAAAGTGGCCTAGGTACGGCTAAAGGGCTATAGACCAATGAAGTGGGGTCATTTGTAAAGATTTGGTCATGACTCCACGTGGTAAGCTTGGTAGTAGCAGTAGTTGTACAAGTCGAACTCCGTCACTACTTCAATGGGTCTAGTGATTGACAGTGGTGGACATCGTATGCTTTACGCACTGAGTGAGAGATGTGAGGATGGTTGCTATGGATGATTTGTTTGCCATCATTATGACATGCACACCCCACCCCCGTACTCTTACACTATTTATTATGGCACCTTAGGGTATTGTACGGTATGTGGTACTAACTCTTTGGTTGCAGGTCCAGGTTCAGGTATGGTTTAGTATACCTGTTATTGTTTTGTTTAGATGCTTATCGCTCATACCAGGCTTTATGTCTGACCCAGAGTTTTATGTCTCCTCTTATTACTCTGGGTGCTCACACGAGCAGACTAGAGACAGGTTAGCTGGTGATGCACGGGTAGATGATCCGGAGACGAGCAGGAGGCTTTCACGTAATGTATATATAGTATTCTCCCTGGGTTGTTGAAGATCACTGCTTGGGCATTAGTGGTGCATCTTCTACTTTAGCTTTCTTTTGTTTAGACACAGTAAATTTGGAAAGTTGTAATAAGCTGTATTTGGATTTCCGCTGCTCTGATGTTGATGTTGACTTTAGTTATCAGCTTATGTACTGTCTCACCTGTTTTATGTCAAGTATGTTATTATTATTATTATATTATATTCCATGCGCTGTGAGACATTCTACAGGTTCCTCGTTAGTTAATTCTCTTCTTTCTTTTCTTCTGACGACCGTTCCGTGCTAGTCGGGCATGTGTACAGCGCACTTTCAGAGGAAATGCCGGCTGGTGCGGGGCGGGCCGTCACACTTGGTATCAGAGCTCTAGGTTGCGTAGTTAACCTAGAGAAGTTATCAGGGAGAGATAATATACGTATACGAGAGAGCGTATTTGTGATTATTTTGGTTTTTAAAAGCTATATATATATACTATTAGTAGTATAAGAAAGAAGTCATACTGCACTAGCACCACTATGGGGTCGTTAATCGCTTCCCTTTTTCAGATTGACGATAAGCCGATATACTAGAGGTGCTGGTAGGGGAGCTAATAATGGGAATGCTGCTGACATGAGGACAATGTTTACTAACCTCATGAGAGAGATGCTTAGGGATGTGCAGAGGGCAGCTCCCAATGGTGGAAATGGTGGTGGTCCAATAGTGCAGGCGCCCAGAGTCGACTTCGCCAAGCTGAATAAGGATTATACTAGTCTTTGTGGGAAGCCGTTCCATGGAACGGAGTCGGCTACAGATGTTCAGGATTGGTTGGATAGTTGCGAGCGTATCTTCGAGGATTTAGGTATCGAGGATGCGATGAAGAGAAAGCTAGCGTCCCGTCAGTTGCAAGGGCGGGCAATGAATTGGTGGAATGCTATAAAGGCAGCTACTCCCGAAGATCAGATTACTTGGGAACATTTTAAGGCTCGCTTTAGCGAGAAGTTCATTCCAACTGCTCAGAAGTCAGTGCTGTTTAAGAAATTCTTGGAGCTCAAGCAGAATGGCAGAGCTGTCTCGGAGTATATTGCTGAATTCGACACTTTGTCAAAATATGGGTTATCTCTTATTGATACTGCCGAGAAGAAGAATGAGAAATTCATAACTGGTTTGGATCAGTACTTGGGGGAAAGGCTTATTAACAACGTCGATGAGACGTTTGAATCGATTGTGGGGAAAGCATTGAGGTCAGAAAGTCTCTACCCTAAGCCGAAGACTGAGGTTGCATCCGCAGATGAGCCAAAGCCGCAAGCAAGTGGTGGAGGCAAGGGTGGTTCCCAGAATAAGAGAAAGCAGAATCAGACTAATGATGGCCAGAAGAAAAAGAATAAGCAAGATGTTGAGTGCTTCAGCTGTGGTAAGAAGGGCCATTATGCTAGTAATTGTCGGGCCAAGCCAGCGGATAGGAAGTGCTTCAACTATGGCCAAATGGGACATCACAAGGACAAGTGTCCGCAACCCCCTAAAGAAAAGCAAATGGTGAAAGCCTATGCCCTTAATGCTATTCCTTCTTCATCGAATGCCCCAACTGCGGCGGAGAAGGGAAAGAATGTCGTCATTCAAGGAATGCTTTCTGTTTATGATGTTCCTGTTAGAGTTTTGTTTGATACCGGAGCTTCCAGTTCTTTCATATCTAGTGACCTGGTAGATAGGTTAGGATTGGAGCCCGAGATTGTCGATAGACCTTTAGTGGTGACGAACCCGATTGGTGGTTCGACTAGCCTTAGCATGATTTGTCGTAACGTGGTCTTATCGAGTCATGGATGCATGTTTGTTTATGATTGCTTTGTTTTGGGGTTTACTGGGTTTGGCATTATTTTGGGAGTAGATTGGCTCCGAAGATACGGGGTGGTGGTAGACTGTGAGGGCTTTTTGGTGACAGCTAGAGCGGATGATGGGCGGAGGATAGTGTTTGGTGGTCTACCCAGTGAGGGGGTATTGGCTAGTTTTCTAAACTCCCTCGATATTCCGCATAGTGAGTGTCAGGTTTGCCCGTGGTTGGCCAGTATCCGGATGTTTTCGAAGAAGTGACCGGACTTCCACCACACCGAGAGATTGAGTTCCGTATTGATTTGGTAAAAGATGCCAGACCTATAGTGATGCCACTTCGTCGTATGGCACCAAGAGAGCAGCGAGAGCTCGAGGTGCAAGTCAGCGATCTTTTGAAGAAGGGATTTATCAGAAGGAGTGTTTCTGAATGGGGAGCACCAGTTGTGTTTGCTACCAAGGCGGATGGTTCCCTTCGTTTGTGTGTAGACTACCGTGAGTTGAATAAAGTGACGAGGAAGAATAAGTATCCTCTACCGCGGATAGATGATTTGTTCGATCAGTTGAGTGGCGCGAGAGTATTTTCCCAGTTGGATCTCGCGACAGGTTTTCATTAGCTTAGAGTGGAAGCTGAGAGTATAGCCAAAACGGCATTTCGGGCGTCGTCTGGATTTTATGAGTGGTTGGTCATGCCATTCGGGCTGACCAATGCCCCAGCATATTTTGTGGATCTTATGAATAGGGTATTCAGAGATCAGTTGAATAAGTTTGTCCTTGTGTTCGTTGATGATATTTTGGTCTACTCGAGGACAGAGGAAGAACACAAGGAACATTTAAAAATAGTGATGGAGGTGTTGAGAAAACACCAATTGAAAGCAAAGTTTTCTAAGTGTCACTTCTGGAGAAGTGAAGTGAGGTTCTTGGGCCATGTTGTATCAGAGAACGGTATTGTCGTGGACCCGGCGAAGGTGGCTACGGTACAGGATTGGCCTACGCCCAAGAATGCAACAGATGTAAGAAGTTTCTTGGGATTAGCTGGATATTATCGTAAGTTTATCCAAGGTTTCTCCAAGATAGCAGCACCATTGACCCAGTTGACCAAGAAGAATCAAGATTTTGTCTGGGATGAAAGGTGCGAGGATGCATTCAAGAGTCTAAAGGACAAGTTGACAAGCGCACCAGTGTTAGTCATTCCTAAGTGGAATGAAGAGATGACGGTATACACGGATGCCTGTGATACCGGACTGGGTGCTGTATTGATGCAAGGTGGTAGGGTTGTAGCCTATGCAAGTCGGCAATTAAAACCGCACGAGAGAAGATACCCTACCCATGATTTAGAATTCGCAGTGATCGTGTTCGCATTAAAGATGTGGAGACATTATCTCTTGGGAGAAAGATTTGAGTTGTTCACATATCATAAGTCATTGAAGTATCTCTTCTCCCAGAAGGATTTAAATCTCCGGCAACAAAGGTGGTTAGAATTCTTAGCTTCCTATGATTTTGACATCGCATATACACCGGGAAAGGGCAATGCGGTGGCTGATGCATTGAGTAGGAGACATGCCAGCTTAGGGGCTATGTTTCTAGAATGGAAGCAACTGGAGTACATCGCTGGGTTTGATTTCAGACCAAAGTGCGAATTGGATCCAGAAATGTTAGCCAGTTTGACGATCAGACCCACTTTGATTGAGCGGATCGGCTCTAGACAGAGGGACGATCCTAACCTATTGGAAATCATCTCCAAATTAGAGATGGATATCGATGAGGAGATGAACAAGTATGGGCTTGATCGAGAAGGATGGCTTAGAAAGAATGGAAAGCTTATTGTACCCAATGTCAATGGATTGAGGGATGAAGTACTTAGAGAGTGTCATCACTCAAAACTGACTATACACCCCGGTGTAATAAGATGTATCGAGACATGAAGTAGACCTACTACTGGGAAGGGATGAAAAGAGACATTGGGAAATTTATATCCAAATGCATGAATTGCCAGCTAGTTAAAGCCGAGCAAAAGAAGCCTAGTGGGTTGTTACAGCCATTAGAAATTCCCGAATGGAAATGGGAGCAAGTCTCGATGGATTTCATCGATGGTTTACCAAGGACCAGATCCGGAGATGATAGCATTTGGGTGATTGTGGAACGATTGACTAAAAGTGCAAGACTTATACCAGTCAAATCGACCAGAACGACGACTAAGTTAGCAGAATTGTATATGAAGTGGGTAGCGAGATTTCATGGAATACCTAAAAGCATTGTGAGTGACCGAGACCCGTTGTTCACTAGTGGGTTTTGGAAGAGCTTACAAGAGGCTCTAGGATCAGAGTTACATCTCAGTACCGCATATCATCCTCTGACCGACGGTCAGACGGAGAGGTTGAATCGTATATTGGAAGATCTCTTGAGAGCTTGTGTATTGGATTTTGGTGGATCATGGGATGACCATTTGCATCTAGTAGAGTTTGCATATAATAATAGCTACCAATCCAGTATCGGTATGGCTCCGTTTGAAGCTTTGTACGGAAGACCATGCAACTCACCATCATGTTGGATAGAGACTGGCGAAAAGTCTATGCTTGGACCAGAAGTGGTGAGGGAAACTTCAGATAAGATCAAGATCATTCAACAACGAATGAAGGCTGCCCAAGATAGGCAGAAGAGTTATGCTGATAAGAGGAGAAGAGACCTAAGATTCTCCGTTGGTGACTTGGTGTTCGTTAAGATTTCTCCGTTGAAGAGCGTAATACGATTTGGCAGGAGAGGCAAGTTAACACCAATATTTGTTGGCCCATTCCCTGTTCTTGAACTAGTCGGGAATTTGGCATATAGAATAGGCTTACCAGAGAAGATGGCAGGAGTTCACAACGTATTTCATGTTTCCCAACTAAGGAAGTTCGTTCACGACTCAGATATGACTATTTCACCTGATCAGTTAGAGGACTTCGAAGTAGAACCCGAGGCGGTTGGGAAACGCAAGCCGGCCCGCATTGTCGAGCACGACATGAAGCAACTTCGAAGGAAGGCGGTGAAGCTAGTCAAGGTTCAGTGGAGCGAGGACGAGAATGATTGTACTTGGGAGACAGAGGAGAACATTAGGAAGACATATCCAGAACTCTTTGCCTGGTAAGATTTTAACTTCGATTTAGTTTTCCGCATGCTAGGATAGGCTTGTTTGTTTGTTTTGCATGTTTGATTGTTGTATGTGGCTGTTAGGCATGCGGGATCTTTTGTATGTTTTGGGTTAAGGAATTTCGGGGGCGAAATTTCTAAAGGGGGAAAGAGTGTAACGACCCGTATTCTACGTATTATAGGATCGTAGAATATTTATTTCTCACATATGAAGTCATTTGGTCATGTAACTTTGGGAGACGACTATTGGGGTCATTTCCCATGTTCATGATTTTTCCCTATTTTTAAATGACCATTTTACCCCTAGTTGGCACTGTTTTGGCCATAACTTCTGACTGGAAAGGAATTTTGACCTGAAACCACTTCCATTGGCTCCGAATGATGGTTTACAATTCCGTAGAGTGGTCACATTAGCCAAACGGACTCACCGTTTATGAGATAAGGCTGAAACAAGTTTCAGATGATGAAAAACAGCTAATTGGGCTTAACCGGATGATTAGCAGCTAGGCCCAGAGAGGAATTTCGGTTTTAGGGGTATAGGAGGACTGATTAGGGTTAGGAAATCACTTTCATTTCAGTTTTGAGCCGCCACAAACCTTCTTGAGACCCTAGTAATGGCTTCCATCCTCTAAAACCACTCCAAAACACATTTTTAGTGAAGATTAAGTCTAAACTACATCAAAACAAGGCCAAATAGCATCAGAGCAAGGTTGGAGCTGCTGCTATACATAGGAATTCGACCCAAACAGAGAGTATTTCAGATTGGTACTTTATTTTGTGGCAAAGGTGAGTGATTTGCATAGTTTTTGCACTAATTACGGTAATTAAGGGTAATTAGTGAAGATTAGCGAATTTATACACTAATAAATTCTGGAAAAATGTTTAGAAATTGTTAAATAGTATTTTATACCTCTGTTAGAAATTTGGTTCGATTTGATTAAGTTTTGTTAACCCTATGATTAGATTTACTTAAACATGCTTAAGGGAAAATAAGGGGTTTTGGGCATATTTGATCCATTTTGATATGTAAATTCATTGTTTTGGTGTTTGTGGTTAGTTTGCTATGTTGTTATGACTGTTTGACATGATTTGTGATTGATTAGTATAGTTAGATTTGTCGAAAACGTCGTCGAATGGCGTAAACAAGTTGCTGGAAAAGGCTGTAGAAAGTTGTGCAGAGCTTCGAATTGGATCGGACGTGGGCTCGGATCGGATATGTGAACTGGCCAAGAAACCCGACCCGAACTGGAGTCTGGCACATAAGAGGCTTGGCAAAAAGGAAGGCCATGTTGGTTAAGCTGGGGATCGGACTAACTTAAAGACGAGGGACTCGGATCGGATCGACTTAAGGATGAAAGGCTAAAACTGGGGTAAGGCGAAGGGATCAGATCGGCTAAAGGAGTAGGATCGGATCGGCTAGAGGAGGAGAATCGGATCGGGGTAAATGGAGAACGAGGGAGCTGATCGGAGAAGGAGCATGAACTGGAGGGAAGATAGCAACCCGACCCGACCCGGAGGAGGACACCCGACCCGACCCGAAGTGGAATACCCGACTCGAACCGATGCGACGCTGTGGACTCGAACCGAACCGCTACAGGAGAAGACTACGAACCGACCCGAAGCAGAGGACCCGACCCGAACCGATGGCTAGAATGAGAACCCGACCCAGTATTGACCAATAACCCGAGATGCAAAGGTAGTCCAATATGGGAAGTTAGAGCTCAGGATCCAGTTGGGAACCGATGAGTTCACTTCATGATTGGGCTTTGCTGCGGGACGTGTGCCAAGGGGCAGTCGATGTCTGTGACTTTGGATCACTATGTATGGGAGGTACGTTCAGGGCCAAAGTGGCCTAGGTACGGCTAAAGGGCTATAGACCAATGAAGTGGCGTCATTTGTAAAGATTTGGTCATGACTCCACGTGGTAAGCTTGGTAGTAGCAGTAGTTGTACAAGTCGAACTCCGTCACTACTTCAATGGGTCTAGTGATTGACAGTGGTGGACATCGTATGCTTTACGCACTGAGTGAGAGATGTGAGGATGGTTGCTATGGATGATTTGTTTGCCATCATTATGACATGCACACCCCACCCCCGTACTCTTACACTATTTATTATGGCACCTTAGGGTATTGTACGGTATGTTGTACTAACTCTTTGGTTGCAGGTCCAGGTTCAGGTATGGTTTAGTATACCTGTTATTGTTTTGTTTAGATGCTTATCGCTCATACCAGGCTTTATGTCTGACCCGGAGTTTTATGTCTCCTCTTATTACTCTGGGTGCTCACACGAGCAGACTAGAGACAGGTTAGCTGATGATGCACGGGTAGATGATCCGGAGACGAGCAGGAGGCTTTCACGTAATGTATATATAGTATTCTCCCTGGGTTGTTGAAGATCACTGCTTGGGCATTAGTGGTGCATCTTCTACTTTAGCTTTCTTTTATTTAGAGACAGTAAATTTGGGATGTTGTAATAAGCTGTATTTGGATTTCCGCTGCTCTGATGTTGATGTTGAATTTAGTTATCAGCTTATGTACTATCTCACCTGTTTTATGTCAAGTATGTTATTATTATTATTATTATATTTTATTCCATGCGCTGTGAGACATTCTACAGGTTCCTCGTTAGTTAATTCTCTTCTTTCTTTTCTTCTGACGACCGTTCCGTGCTAGTCGGGCATGTGTACAGCGCACTTTCGGAGGAAATGCCGGCTGGTGCGGGGCGGGCCGTCACAACTTTGTTTGTCAGTTTGATTATACGACATTTATTTGCAATTTATAACCATTGTCACTCTTTGTAAAGTATCGTTTTATTTACAAGTCTATGCAATTCTATACTTATGTGAATTAAAAATATGTTTGAATGCAAATTTCAAATGTTAAGCACCATTACTTGTATGAATATAACAAGATAAAATATGCAAATAAGATTTCCAACTTATAATGTCCATTTTCTATTTCAGAAAATATCATTGATTATATTTGGAGAATAATTTGGAAATCATTTACTTCATTAACTTGAATTAAAATTATTCAAACATATTATAAGTTGAATAAAAATTGGAAAGGAGATAATCCAAATGTCGAAAGTTTTTAGAAATCAAATTAACGACTGTTTAACTAAAGAGGCCAACTGACACGGTATAATAGACCAGTGAATCCATTTTATTTCTCTATGGATGATGGTTGTTTATTCTGATAGTTAAAACACCAACTATCAAAATATGGCTAAGTCGATTGTTTGTATGGAAAGACTGGGATCAAATTTATATTCCAAAACCATTCTGACCAACAAATATGTAACGTTGAAGATGCTGGTGAAGATGGAGCAGTTGAAGACCGTGGATCTCCGTAAACGGAAGGATTACTTGTCAAATATTTCTGGATTGCAACCAGAGGTTGTCTGACGTAATTCGGTCGTGAGTGTGATTTTGCGGATTGCAAGGACTACTCGCTATTGATTGTTTGGATGCGGTAGGGGAGTGCCTTTGGTTCATCCTGTTCCTGGGTGATTATATGGAAGAGTGTCTGACAGAGTATTTCCAAATGGTCACATACATTGATTTCTTCAAATGTGCCCAGGTTATTTTTTAGGTTGTCAATTACTGATTAAACGGATCTGACGATGTGACATTCAAAGTGAATGACAACCAAATGATCAAGAAGACGATTCTAACCTCAAGCCTCATCAACTGGGAAATGACAAAAATCGGGCAGGCAGCATGGCTATGTGGATCGCTCCCATTAGGGTGTATAATCACCTATCTAGAGAAATTTCATTTCTTTCTTTAATCTATCGATGTTGTCCCTTTTCGGGAAACGGTGGTTTGAGCCCAACCGTTGGTGATATACATTCGATGCACTCAAGCAAAATGAGTGGTCGGTCATGTGTGGCCGGGTTACAAGATGTTCTTGCTTAACCCAAGATACGGTAAATGTATTTATGTTGATTTTCGGGGCTGAAAATCCCCGGGTCGTTACAGTGGTATCAGAGCTTTTGGTTGAGACCTTGGCTCTGTGGCGTAACTTGATAGAGATGGTTTTAGCAATATCCCAGATTGAGTTGAATGTATATACAAGAGAGCATATTTGTGGATTATATGTAAAAATGTTTTGTATTATGTTGATTGATCGGTTCAAGTGTTGGGAAACTGTATTGAACTGGAGATTGACACAATATTGTTTTACAAAAAGGGTAAATGAAATAATTTTGCCCAAACTGTATTTTTATAGAAAAAGAAAATAATTTTTTATAGTATAGTAATATGGGTTGTTGGTCGTTTTGTTTGATTGGAATTCAAATTGAATTCTGAAATGAAATTGAACTAATTAAGGAGAAATAAATTAGTCAAATTGAATTGGATATGAAAAAAGAAACATAACCGGGTTAAGTGAATTATTGTAAGACAGAATTCAAGGTAGAATTAAATGAAATATATTTGGGATGTGAAAATCGAATGAATAATAATGAAAATAAATTGGATATTAATGTATGTTAAACCAAAGTGAATACCGACCAGCGAATATATTTAAATGATTTGATTGTTTTTTATTTGAATATTGGATTAGTTAAATAAAATCCATCAAACAGGTCAATATTGAACTTGAATGAATTGGAAATAAATTCCAGTATAAAGAATTAGAAATGAAAGCGATTATGAAATGAATTGAATCATTTAACCTTGGATTATCATTGGCATTGTGAGTAGAGTTTAGTGCGGATTTCAGAAGGCTGTGTTGATGATTTGGTCATACAGACTGGAAGTACAGACAAAGAGCGGTTAGTTGATTCGCTGCGGAATTTGAATTGATTTGCCCGACAAATAGGTAAACCTTAATATACTGATTGAAGTGATTAATTTTATACCCTTGGGCTGGGCAGCCATTTTAATTTTGATTTTATTTTGGTGGAGTTGAGACCTAGAATGGCAGTTGTAGTTGGACCAATCGAGCCATGCAGAGGAGATGCTGGTGAAATATCCGAATTTTTTTAGAGTTTGAATTTGTTTTGTTGATAATTCAAGAACAATTATTTTAAAATAAATGTGTTCGTAGCATTCTTCTTACCTTGTAATTTCGGGGATGAAATTCTTTTAAGGGGGAAGAATGTAATGTCCTAGATTTTCCAGTCATTTAAATTGGAATATTTAAATCTGTTTATATGTTATATTGGAGATATAATGGATTTTTATCGAATTTTTTATTTTATTAAAAATAGAGTTTGAATATATATATTTATTTATAAATTAATTAAAACGTGCTAGAAACGCCGTGGTAGTTCAAAATTTATGATTTGAACCTTAATTGAATATATAGGATCTGATATGAGTCAGAATTATGTAAAATACGAATCGTCCGGATCGATTTGATTAGATTTTTCTAAGGAAAAAGAAAAACGGAGATTTCATTTTATAGATTGCAAGTTAGGTCCAATCCAAATTTTCTAACAGTCGCTATAGAATTTCGTTAATAAACGATAGTATTTATTTAATAAATATAAAGAGATTTCTGTATATTTGGATTCGTTTTAAACTGAAATTCTGAATAGTGAGTTTAAAATACATATCAGTTATTCCGTTTGGATAAATAAGATAATAATTTATTATTTATTTAAATGGGATTTGTTTTGAATTTAGATATATTTTTATTGATATTACAGGTCTTAAAAATAATTTTCTTTCCAAAATGACCTCCATTTTCAATAAAACAAGTTTTATTGGAATGTGTACAGCTAATTATTGTAGCGTTTCCGATTAGAAGCCAAACGGAGTTGTTTTGTCGGTAGACGAATTTTGAGGGTGAATTGGAGAATAAATTGGGATCCTTATAACGCCATTTTGCAAACGGAGTCCGTTTTTAATGAAATTAATTTCAATGGGACCGCAGCGTCAAGATGTAGCAGAATATTAATTTTCGCTGGATTTGGAGTCGGTATTTGCTGGTGTGTATATTTATAGGTAGCATAGATATATTAACCTTATGCAAACCAGAACAAATACTGTATACATATAACTTAACTCTTAAGTGACTGATAACAAAACTACTTACGTTATGATTAAATATATATTTTTAGCCTACCTACCAAGCGTGCTGTCTTCCATCCATCAGAAATGAAAACACTGTCGTCCCTTCTTTTCCAAAGGAGGCTACCAAATCTTGTCAAACGACTTATACTGTTTATTCTTTCTTTTCAATCGAACCTAGACCCGTAGGTTCTTTCCTCTCATCAGCTATAAGTCACCATCACTGAAAAGAAAACCCACTGCGGCTGATGGATATATTGAAAGGAAAACACACGTAGAACCTATATTCACAAGACAAGAAAACAGGACTGAATCCTACCCTAGTTTGCAGCTACCCTAAATATATGCTGCTACATTTCTTTTCAGCTACACCCATGAAGAGATAACACAAGCTACAGAACTATTTCAGCACATTTCCCAAGATATACCTTATCCTACTAATTTCAGTGCGGGCTACGCTGAATTGTATTTGCTCCCACAACATTTCAGTGGAAAATGATTACTTTATATAAGGATATTTACCTTTTAAGTGAAGGAATGATGCCTTCATAGCTAACGACACTTTAACATTTCATTTAAAATTTAACACGCACATGCCTCGGCATTGATTAGTCCCCTTGATATAAATAGAACACTCAGGTCAACAGTGAACCATCAGCTTTTAGCCGACCTAAGGAAACAGTTTCTTTTCCTATCCTATACCTTTTCTTTTAACATCCATGTAGATATATCACCATTCTGCAACCATACTTCACATCTACTTCCTTTCCTACCAATGCAGCAGACCTACCGTGTACAATATGAAGTTGACGTTGTGCTTATCCTCCCCATAATTTGCCTATATATATGTTGCATTCTATCTTCATTTTCAGCAAAATGAAACTAAAACCCATTAAAATGGAAAGCATACATGAAAACTAGAAGTTTCGAGGAGACGGAGCTGGGAAGAGAATAGGGAGTAGGTGGGGTTGCTGGTGGTGCTTCAGCAAGCTGAAGTGGTGGTGAACTAGAGACGCATGGAACATGGCAGAGTGTGGGTTAGTGTCGGCGTTGCGTTAGAGATCATTAGCTGGAAGAGAAAGAAAAGCATATGGGGACTGGTTGTGTGTAGTTGCGTGCATGCGGAAGAGTAATGAGGTTTCGATATAAAGTCTAGTGCTCGTTACAGCTTTAAAATAAATGGTGGAGTGAGCAGACTGTTCAAAAGGGGAGTAAGTGACGTAAAAGAATAAATGAAATGGGAGAAATGAAAAAGTGCAGTTGAAGGTCAGTGCAGTATGCAGGTGTGAATGGTCGAAAGTATAGCGCGTTGGTGAAGCAGTTGGTGGCTCGAGCTGAAGCGAAGGAAGGCGCGGGATCTCGGATCAAAGCTGGAGGAGGAAGGAGTTGGGAAAGTCGCGTGAATATCAGCGAGTAGAAAAAGAAAAGGAAAACTAAAAAAGAGCATGTTGGAGTAGATAAAAGGGAAGATGAATAGTACCGAAGTGGGTAGGGGCGGAAAATGGGAAGGAAAGGGAGATGTACAGCAATATGGGACAAGTTATAAATGATGTGGACAAATTGGGTTAACATAGCAAGTAAATCATGGTTTAGTATTTAATTATTAAGGTTTAAAAGTACCTAAGGCTATATTTAACGTGGCCTTGAAAGGACTAAATTGCCTGATCGGTGGCCGATATACATATAACGTGATAAGTGAAATTTAGGGTGCCTGATCCTGTTTAGGTTTGTGCCTAAACATAGTTTACCATGCCTCATTTAAAGCTGTATAACGTAAAGTAAGGTTTGGGAAAAATCCCATCATATAAATCAACAACGTTTAGGGGATGGAATTTAAATTGAAGTACATTTACTATAGATGTAATACCTCGGTATACAGTGTATACAGTGAGTTGGACGTAACCGTAAATACCAAGGCCTTTAAAAAAAATCGACTTCTTTGCTGTGTGGACTATTGCTGCATTCTAGCATCAAAGTAAAATATTTAGGGCCCTAAAACCCGTTTAGCTCAAATCGGATTATGTGCTTAATTATATGTTACGGAGCCGATTATACAGATGTATGTAATTAATTAACATAAATTAAGATTTAGTTCAGATTAATTATTTTAATTTAAAACCAATACATAATTTTATAACGTGTTCGTATGTTGTCAGAATTCAATATGACCACAGATGTTGGAACCGTATTAGTGAGCCTGATAGTAAGATCTGGTTTGGTCAGAGATGGCTGCTATTGGGATTTTTAATTAAACTAAACGTTAGTTTAATTTAATTAAAAATAAACTATTTTAGTGACGGACATATCAAGGTGAGTTCAACTCACTCAGTTTACGCATTTATATTTTATATAAACCGGGTTTTTATTTTGTGTGCACTGTGTGCTAATGATTTGATGGTTTGATGATGTTTGAATGGATGCTATGAATTGATTGTTGACTATTATTAGTTAAACCGTTTATTTCTGTTTTCCGTGATAAGTATATATGGTCGTATTGAATTTGAGGTAACCCATTTGATGCAAGGAGGGACAGGTTGGAGGGATCCAAATGGATTCCTCAAATATGGTTATTTATATTCATATTATATAATATGAACCGTTAACCAGTATGATTGAATAGTTTATTTATCGTCGATCGTTGAATTAAAATTTAGCATTTGTTGTTAGTAACCAGTGGATGATATTGGTCAAGTAAGAGGCAACGGTTGGCCTAAAATGAATCAATTTATGAACATGGATTTACAGTCAGGTAAATCGATATGAATAAGGTTATAAGAATTTATTTTATAACCAAACGAACTTTGAAATCTATCTTATATAGATTATTTGAATAAAGTTTTTTTAAAGGAAATAAATAATTATTTTTATCTTAGAATTGTAAACCGAATATATAAAACAAATTCTTAGGAGTTGTATAAGCAATAGGCAAGAAATTACCCCAAATGGATAAGAATTAAATTAATTGTTTGAAATAACAATTAATGATGATTATTTAATTTAATTAGATTATTAATTAAATTAAGGGAAATTATTTAAAGTGATTAAAGGAAAGGACTTGAAATGACCCGAACTTCCCCGGTCTCCGAAGAGAAGAGAAAGAACGAATTGTTTTGAGAACATGACAAAATAGAACGCAGGCGGAAGAACATTTCATTGTATATTACAACAATTCAACAGATTACAAGAATATACAGAGTATAAATGAATTTTACACAGAAATATCAGAGATTTAAATTACATTTAAACACATCGCAGCGGAAAATAATACAATACACAACTAGAAGTAATACGCAGATACAAAGCTTTCCGGGTATCATTCCAGCTGTAAACCAGGATCCTGTGAATATAAATCTGCAAAACCGAAACTACTAGCTGCCCATGTCAAATAAGGGCACCCAGAGTTTAGGTTAAAACAATAAACTCCAGGTCAGTCATGGGACTGGTGTGAGAACTAAAACAGTTATTAATCTTTATTTTAAAGTTAGGTAAATCAAGGGACCACGCCGTATAACACGGAACGGGTTTCCTCCCAAGAATACCAGTGCATAAAACAACAGCGCAATGCTAAATAAAGAACAATGAAGCTATTATAAGACCCAGTTCCCATCACACAATGCAACGCAAGCCGGAGGATGTAATAACCCGGAAATCTGGGCCAGTTTAAAAATTTTATTTTGGCAATTTTAGCGAATTTTGATTATTTAAAATGAATTATTTTAAATAATATCGACGAGAAATTTATTTTGAATAGAATTAGAATGTATATATTCGTTTGAATCGACGTTGGAATATAAATAATTATTTATATTTATAAAAGGAATTGAAAACGGCGTGGTCCCTTGATTTACCTAACTTTAAAATAAAGATTAATAACTGTTTCAGTTCTCACACCAGTCGCATGACTGACCTGGAGTTTATTGTTTTAACCTAAACTCTGGGTGCCCCTATTTTGACATGGGCAGCTAGTAGTTTTGGTTTTGCAGATTTAGGTTCACAGGATCCTGGTTTACAGCTGAAACGATATCCGGAAAGCTTTGTATCCGTATATCTCTTCTAGTTGTGTATTGTATTATTTTCCGCTACTATGTAATTTAAATGTAATTTAAATCTCTGATATTTCTGTGTAATATTTATTCACTTATACTCTGTATATTCTTGTATTCTAATGGAATTGTTGTAATATACAATGAAATGTTCTTCCGTTTGCGTTCTATTTTGTTGTGTTCTCAAACAATTCGTTCTTTCTCTTCTCTTCGGAGACCGGGGAAGTTCGGGTCGTTTCATCGTGGTATCTGAGCTTTGGTTTACAAAGCTCAGAGAACAAGGCACATTAGAACCATACGAAAGTGACAAGAGGCAAGAACGGCGAAGATTTCTACCCAAGAAGAGTCGTGGGATTGGATTAGCTATCTGTGAGAACTTCTCACCTTTTAATTTTGTTTTCTAGTTAAATTATATACTAGGATGCAGACGGTGTTTAGTAGCACCCGACACCCGTCGTCCATAGACCATGGACGGCTTGTATGCTTGGTTGTTTGATTTTGATGTGTAGTTGATTGTGTGATGTGATGTGAAATGAAATAAAATATTCTATAGTGGAAAATATTTTATAATTAAAAATAATATTTTTTAACGTATATATGAAATGAAATAAAATAAACAAATCGGACAATTTGTTTATATACACATATTTGACTGATATTGATTGGGACGATAAATTTTACACATCGCCCAACTACACAAATAAAATCTGTGTTTGATTTGTTTGAAACCCCACACAGGTATTGGGATGATAATTGACGTACACTAATCCCAATAGTTAGTTGTATGTCGATCGATTGACAGACTGTTATAAGCGTTAAATATTTATATTTGATGCTCATACAGCGTAGAACGCACTTTGGATGATGGTTGATGATTTATCGTTGCTGTTATATACGTGTGGTAGAAAAATATATATAATTAACATTATATGGTAATTGGTTGGGCCTCATTCCAGTTTTGAAATAAAATATTTGAAATAGAAATATTTGAAATTGAATATTTGAAAATAGAAATATAAGAAGCTGTGTTGAGTAGATTGACGCATTTTGACGTGAACGATATTTATATCGATTTTATTCATTTTTCAACGAATATAGAAAGTGATTTTGAAATTCGAATTAAAATTGAAATGAGTTGAATTCAAATTGAATTTGAATAGAAATGAATTCGAATTGAAATTGAATCGAATTGAATTTGAATAGAAATGAATTCGAATTGAAATTGAATCGAATTGAAATTGAATAGAAATGAATTCGAATTGAAATTGAATTGGAATTGAATTGAAAACGAACTGAAAGTGAATTCAAAATCGATTTGAAATTGAATATGAAGTTGAAATCGTTTTGAAAACGAATTTAAAATGATTTATAAAATTCGTTTTAAATAGAAATCGACGAAATATATATTATATATATAATATAATGGCCTGAATAGAACGCGCCACGCCGCGGCAGTTCGCGAATTTCGACCATTGACTTCGAATGGATATTGCGGGAGATCCGACCGTCGGATTCTCCTAAAACCGGAACCGTTGGGTTCGTATCGAAAAGAGCTTTCTAACGAATATTAGAAATTTGAAATCTAACGGTTGGATTTGGAATTATGTCCAAATCAAAATTGAAAAAGGTCGTTGTAAGTGCAGTTCGATGACCATTGATGGAAACCGACTGTACGGGCCTTGATAAAATTATTAAAAATAGTAATAATTTGTTTAAAATCATAAGAAATGATTTATGAAGAATTGGGATGAAAAACTCCATATTTGAAAAGATAAAAATAGATTTTTATCGAAATGAACTAGTTTTGAACTAGAATAGTAATTTATTTATTTTTAAAATAAATAAAGCGAGTTTGAAATGGTTTTGAAAATAACCAGAATTTCCAATGATTGCATTGGAATGGATTTGAATCGAAATTGTCTTCGGAATATTTCAATGTTGAATTTTGTGATTATACAGATGTTGTTATGGAAATTTGAAAGATATAGATATATATATCGTTATTTCCAATACGATACCTGTTGGTCGTAGAATTTGATATTGAATATAAGCCGATATATTTTCTATTCAGAGCCTTGTATTTAATATCAAATGTGATTTGGGTTTGTCGTGAATGGTGTCTTGACTAACACTGTTCGTGAACCCAGTCGAGAAAAGATTAAATCTTTTTATTTGGATTTAATGAAGTGTACCAATTAAATAATATTTAATTGGGTTTGAATTGATATTGATATTTGGGTTTATCATGGACAGTGTTTTAAATAACACTCGTTCTTCAACCCGATAATTAATGAATGTGATTTTGGATTTACCGTGAACCGTGTTTTAAAATGACACTGATTCTTTAACCCAGTTAAAGATTAAAACTAAGTGGAGTTTTAATGAATCTCTAATTAGATTGAAAAGATCGAGAATGGAGTATCACCAGTTTTGCTCCTGGCGATAGTTAAATCTTTAATTAGATTTGAACGTGAAATGGTAATTGAATTTACCGATAACACCGTGGTGTTAGATATGAAGTATGACCAGTTTTACTTCACGGGATGAATAGGTTGGGATTGGGAAATAAAATAAATGATTACTTCGGTGTGGTTCGCTAATCCCGACTAGTTTGAATTGATATTCAAAAAGGAGATTAAAGAATAAATTTAAAGAATTTATCTTTGATAAAATTAATGGGAACCTTTCCCAAAATATAAGAATATTGGAATAAAAGAATATTCTGGATTGGAATGAGGCGTATGTTGTGTTTGTGTAACATGTGTTTATTATATATATACGCGAGTTGTTCAGAAATACTGGGTTTATCCCATTCTGAATAACTGATTCGACGTGGTGTCGAAGATAAAGACGGTGGTTGAAGACCGGAGGTCTTCACGACGTTTGGATAATTACTGATGGTCTTGATTGGGCTGTACACCCAAGAAGATGGAAACAGTTGGTGATCGTCCAGACGTACTTGGAGATCGATGGATATGCGGGGTACTAAGTGCCTCTGGTTTCGTTCAGACCCAGAACGGATTTGTAAATGGACTGTGTGTCTGACATTGGATTTTAGTCTGTGTAATTGATTTCTATTAAATATATATCTGTTTGGCGGCGGAGAATTTATTCTCTTGCTTAACGCCCTTCTCTGAGACGTACGAGCTCAGGGGTTATATATTGATGGATATCAATCGCATGGAGTGAATTGCCTCTGTGGCACGCCTAAGTGGCAATTGATCAAGGCTTCAGTTGAAAAGCAAAGTCTTGTGGATGATGATCAAAGCACGGCCTGTGTGGCATAACATTGTGTAACGTGAATTCGCGAGCCTCACACCCCGGTTGTGAACCAAAAACGGGAAAGAACCTCAGGGAGGGCATGCGTTTCTTTCTAGCTAGGGTGGTGTCAGTGACCTACCAGCCCTGACATTTATATACTTTTCACCTGTGTGGTTGTTGCTGTTGCGAGGCGCCTCGGTTTGATCGGACGATCCGGGTCCGATGGAGTCATTTGATGGCTCATTTGCGCCCCAAAGGGCGGGGAAACGTAGTGTTCAGGCATTTTAATCCACATCGATGGACCAGCCCTGACGATCCAAGGGTCACTCGAGCTCTGATCCTGAGACATGGTAGGCTAGATTGTCTTGAATCGGTAGAGGACTATCTTTTGCCTCGGTTCATAGATGGAAATCCAATTTCCAATACGTGACATTTGCGGTTTTATTTGTAGAGCCTAGTATGGCGACATAGTGGGATGGGGCGCTTATGCCGTCTATGATTGATACTTATGATTTGAAGTTGTTTTATATACTATGCACTTATAATAATATCAAATGATTTGTTTTAAACGTATCAAGCATTCTTGGGTATTATAAGGTAAAAACCCTATCCTCCGGCTTGCGTTGCATTATGTGATGGGAACTGGGTCTTATAATAGCTTCATTTTTCTTTATTTAGCATTGCGCTGTTGTTTTATGCACTGGTATTCTTGGGAGGAAACCCGTTCCGTGTTATACGGCGTGGTCCCTTGATTTACCTAACTTTAAAATAAAGATTAATAACTGTCTCAGTTCTCACACCAGTCGCGTGACTGACCTGGAGTTTATTGTTTTAACCTAAACTCTGGGTGCCCCTATTTTGACACGGGCAGCTAGTAGTTTTGGTTTTGCAGGTTTGTGTTCACAGGATCCTGGTTTACAGCTGGAACGATATCCGGAAAGCTTTGTATCCGTATATCTCTTCTAGTTGTGTATTGTATTATTTTCCGCTGCTATGTAATTTAAATGTAATTTAAATCTCTGATATTTCTGTGTAATATTTATTCACTTACACTCTGTATATTCTTGTATTCTGATGGAATTGTTGTAATATACAATGAAATGTTCTTCCGTTTGCGTTCTATTTTGTCGTGTTCTCAAACAAATCGTTCTTTCTCTTCTCTTCGGAGACCGGGGAAGTTCGGGTCATTTCAGAGGATAGGGTTTTTACCTTATAATAGCCAAGAATGCTTGATACGTTTATAACAAATCATTTGATACTATTATAAGTGCATAGTGTATAAAACAACTTCAAATCATAAGTATCAATCATAGACGGCATAAGCGCCCCATCCCACTATGTCGCCATACTAGGCTCTACAAATAAAACCGCAAATGTCACGTATTTGGAAATTGGATTTCTGTCTGTGAACCGAGGCAAAAGATAGTCCTTTACCGATTCGAGACTGTCTAGCCCGAGCCTCAGGCAAGTACTCAGTCAAGCCTTGGATCCTTAGGGCCGGTCCACTGATGTGGATTAAACTTAAACCCTGAACATGCATTCCCCCGCCCTATGGGGCGTAAATGAGCCAACGAATGACTCCATTGGACCCGGATCGTCCGATCAAACCGAGGCGCCTCGCAACAGCAACAACCACATAAGTCAAACTCGTTAGGGCATGTAAAACCACTGACGCCACTTCTAGCTAGAAAGAAACGCATGCCCTCCCTGATGTCCTCTCCCGTTTCTGGTTCACAACCGAGGTGCGAGGCTCGCGAATTCACGTTACACAAAGCTGTGCCACACAGGCTGTGCTTTGATCATCACCACAAGACTTTGCTTTTCAACAGAAGCCTTGATCAATTGCCACTTAGGCGTGCCACACAGGCAATTCACTCCATGCATTTGATATCCATCAATATATAACCCTTGAGCTCGTACGTCTCAGAGAAGGGCGTTAAGCAAGAGAATAAATTCTCCGCCGCCAAACAGATATATATTTAATAGAAATCAATCACACAGACTAAAATCCAATGTCAGACACACAGTCCATTTACAAGTTCGTTCTGGGTCTGAACGAAACCGGAGGCACCTAGTACCCCGCATATCCATCGATCTCCAAATACGTCTGGACGACCACCAACTGATTCCCTCCTCTTGGGTGTACGACCCAATCAAGATCATCAGTAATTATCCAAACAACGTGAAGACCTCCGGTCTTCAACCACCGTCTTCATTCGACTCCACGTCGAATCGGTTATTCAGAATGGGATAAACCCGGTCTTTCTGAATAACTCGCGTATATAATAAACAAGTGTTACACAAACACAACATACGCTTCATTCCAATTCAGAATATTCTTTTATTCAAATATTCTTATATTTTGGGAAAGGTTCCCATTAATTTTATCAAAGATAAATTCTTTAAATTTATTCTTTAATCTCCTTTTTGAATATCAATTCAAACTAGTCGGGATTAACGAACCTTACCGAAGTAATCATTTGTTTTAATTTCCCAATCCCAACCTATTCATCCCATGAAGTAAAACTGGTAATACTTCATATCTAACACCACGGTGTTATCGGTAAATTCAATTACCATTTCACGTTCAAATCTAGTTAAAGATTTAACTATCGCTTGGAGCAAAACTGGTGACACTCCATTTTCGATCTTTTCAATCTAATTAAAGATTCATTAAAACCCCACTTAGTTTTAATCTTTAACTGGGTTAAAGAATCAGTGTCATTTAAAACACGGTTCATGATAAACCCAAAATCACATTCCATTAATTATCGGGTTAAAGAACGGGTGTTATTTAAAACACTGTTAACGATAAACCCAAAAATCAATATCAATTCAATTAAATATTATTTAATTGGTACACTTCATTAAATCTAAATAAAAAGATTTAATTTTTTCTCAACTAGGCTTAAGAACAGTGTTAATGAAAACACCATTCACGACAAACCCAAATCACATTTGATATTAAACACAAGGCTCTGAATAGAAAATATATCGGCTTATATTCAATATCAAACTCTACGACTAACAAATATCGTATTGGAAATAACGATATAAATATATCTTTCAAATTTCCATAACAATATCTATATAATCACGAAATCCAACATCGAAATATTCCAGAGACAATTTCGATTCAAATCCCTTCCAACTCAATTATTGGAAATTCTAGTTATTTTTCAAAACCATTTCAAACTCACTTTATTTATTTTAAAAATAAATAAATTACTATTCTAGTTCAAAACTAGTTCATTTCGATAAAAATCTATTTTTATCTTTTCAAATATGGAGTTTTTCATCCCAATTCTTCACAAATCATTTCTTATGATTTTACACAAATTATTACTATTTTTAATAATTTTATCAAGGCCCGTACAGTCGATTTCCATCAATGGCCATCGAACTGCACTTATAACGACCTTTTCCAAATTTGATTTGGACATAATTCCAAATCCAACCGTTAGATTTCAAATTTCTAATATTCGTTAGAAAGCTCTTTTCGATACGAACCCAACGGTTCCGGTTTTAGGAGAATCCGACATTCGGATCTCCCGTAATATTCATTCGAAGTCAATGGTCGAAATTCGCGAACTGTCGCTGCGCGGCGCATTCTATTCAGGCCATTATATTATATATATAATATACATAATATATACTTCGTCGATTTCCTTTCGAAATGAATTTTATAAATCATTTTAAATTCGTTTTCAAAACGATTTCAACTTCTTTTTCAAATTCAAATCAAAATTGGATTTTTTCTTACAAATTCGTTTTAAATTCATTTCAAATTGATTTCAATTCAAATTGATTTCTAATTCAATTTCAGTTTGTTTTCAATTCAATTCAATTTCAATTCGAATTCATTTCTATTCGATTTCAATTCGAATTCATTTCTGTTCAATTTCAATTCGAATTTCAATTCTTTTCAAAATATCAGATTTTGAAATCACTTTCGATATTCATTATAAAATGAATAAAATCAATATAAATATCGTTCACATCAAAATGGCGTCAATCTATCAACACGGCTTCATATATTTCTGTTTTCAAATATTCTATTTCAAATTTTGCTATTTCAAATGTTTCGTTTTCAAATATTTCTATTTTCAAATATTCTTTTTGAAATATTTCTATTTTCAAATATTCTATTTCAAATATGGAATGAGGCACAATCAATTACCATATAGTGTTAATTATATGGATTTTCTACCACACGTATCTAACAACAACGATAAATCATCAACCATCATCCAAAGTGCATTCTACACTGTATAAGCATCAAATATAAATATTTAACGCTTATAACAGTCTGTCAATCATCGATCGACATACAACTAACTATTGGGATTATTGTATGTCATATATCATCCCAATACCCGTGTGGGGTTTCAAACAATCAAACACAGATTTTATTTGTGCAGTTGGGCGATGTGTAAAATTTATCGTCCCAATCAATATCAGTCAAATGTGTGTATATAAACAAATCGTCCGATTTGTTTATTTTTATTTCATTCCATATACACGTAAAAATTCTATTTTTAACTATAAAATATTTTCAACTATATAAATATTTTATTTCATTTCACATCACATCACACAATCAACTACACATCAAAATCAAACAAACAAGCATACAAGCCGTCCATGGTCTGTGGACGACGGGTGTCGGGTGCTACTAAACACCGTCTGCATCCTAGTATATATTTCAACTAGAAATAAAATTAAATAGAAGTGAGGAGTTCTCACAGAGGGTTCCACTCCTCCGTGCTTTGCTTTTGAACTGCTGAACCATCTGGATCTGTTCGAAATTCCAATGCAGTTCTTTTCCCGCTGTTTATAATAAAAATTATCTTTTTATCACTTCATCCTAATCAATAAAAATCATATTTTTATTTCTTCTTCATTCTATATGAAAATTATATTTTTATTGCCTCTACTTTATAAAAATTATATTTTTAAACTTCCTATATTATAAAAATCGAATCTTTCTATATCATAAAAATCGAATCTTTCTATATCATAAAAATTTGTTCTTTTCGCTTCATTCACCTATATAAAAATCATTCCTTTAGTTTGTTAAAAATATAATCTTTACCACTTTAAAAGTCGAATCTTTATCATTTAAAGATCCTAGTTTTTATCACATTGAAATCCTAGCTTTTATCACAAAGAAAGATCAGTTTTTTTTCTAATCACTAAGAAAAATCAGTTATTTTCTCTAAACAAAAATAATAAAAAGAAAAACTTACAACGAAAGGCGATGGGATGGGAAGGGGATTCAAGTGGAGGCGCGTTCATCCTCCAATGGCGATGACGATGCTGATATGGAGCGGCTTCAATTGCGGGCAATGGGGTGTGAGCGTCGCTGCGCGATTGAGGGAGAGAGAGAAGAGAGAGCGCGCAGCAGGGGGGTCATGGTGAGGTGCAGCAGGTCGGAGGGGTGGTGCGTCTGTCAGGTGGGGGAGGGTGAGGTCGGCATTGGGTTAAGCGACTGGGGGATTGGGTCGATGGGGAAGTGGCGGTTGCTGATGAAGGCGCGAGTCCACGCCTGAGGCGGCGCGTTCGCCAGGGCGCGGTGGCGCTCCTCCTTGAGGCGGCGGTGGAATTCGGCTAGGGCACGAGCCTTTTTCCCTTTTTTTTTAAATCGATCTGAGAGAGTAGGAGGGAGTGAGAGAATATATATTTTATTTTCTTTTAAAATTCTAAAAAGTAACTTTTTATATCGAAGCCCAATTCGAACCCACCGACTGATGCCCCTAGCGTTTTACCCCCATTCCGAACACAATGGGATATGTATCGTAAGCTGATTCGATCGTTTCAATCAGTTTTCGTCAAAATCAACATATAACTCTATATATTGAATTTGAACACGCATTTCAATTTACTGGGGTCACATACTAAATCGAAAAATTCCAGAAAATTATTTTCTAGCTTCGTATTGACGACACGGTCCTAACAAAACTAATTTCGTCGAATTCTGAGACCGTTTGAAAAGTGGTCATTTTCCCGTCGATTAAAATCAACTTAAACTGGTCAAACGCGTTTTCCTTTGCCGCGCTCACATATTGATTCGAAAAATTACGAAAATTGGAATCTAGCAATAGCTTGGCATCACGGATCCAACAAAAGTGGTTTCGTCGAAATCCGAGGTCATTTGCAAAATTCCCATTTTTAAGGGCCTGAATTCCATAGCGACTATTTTGAGATTTCAACTGGACATATCTTTTGATTCCCGCTATGAAATTTTGATTTTTCGGATTCATTGGAAAGATATTTCAAATAGATTCTATTATTTTTGGTTTCACTAAAATCCGGTTTATTTTGCACCCGGTATGTTCAATTCAAATTTGAAATCGAATTATCGAACTACCGCGCCATTTTCAATTCCTTTTATATATATAAATAAAATTTATATTCTAACGACGACGTATATAAATATATACGTCGAATTCTATTCAAAATAAATTTCTCGTCGTTATTATTTAAAATAATTCATTTTAAATAATCAAAATTCACTAAATTGGCCAAAATAAAAAATTTAAACTGGCCCAGATTTCCGGGTTATTACAATCTCCCCCACTTAAAACTTTTCATCCCCGAAAAGGAACAAAGCCGAAAGTTGTTTCACAAATCAACTCAACTTCCAGTGTTTTCACTACGGCTTAAGTTTTTCAACTTTTCAGTTTCTAAGAACTTTTCAAATTTTTCAGAAATTTGGTTAACACCCTAAATTTTCGAAAAATTTCGCCATAACCTCCCCTGCACCGGGAGCACGGGAAAATCCCGAAATTGCCATACAGGCCTTCTGATCTAAAAAAAGAAAAAGAAAAAGCCAAGCGGCTAGCCAATCGGCTCATAAAATCATTATCACCCAAACAAAATAGTAAATTATGGTAAACATGTAACTATTTGTCGGGCAAACAATTTTATTCTTCTGCTCTAGCCTCTTTGCTATGACCTGTTCAATGTAAGTACATGTATGTGACGACCCAAACTTCCCCGTAAAGGAAAGCCTAGATTGCCTTGATAACAATACACATCAGAACACAAACTGAAGAGCATTTTATTGTTGATTACAACAATTACATCAGAGTACAAGAATATATCAGAGTATGAATACTTATTACATAAAAGAAATACAATGATATTAGAGATTTAAATTACATTTACATAGCAGCGGAAAAATAATACAAATATACAACTGAAAGGAATACACGGATACAGAGCTTTCCGAATACCGCTTCAGCTGTAAACCAGGATCCTGTAAATATATCTGCAAAAAGCTACTCGACTGCCCGTGTGGAAAATATGGGCACCCGAGTTTGCCAGTGAAACAAACTACAGGTCAGTCATGGGACTGATATGAGAAATCTTAACTTAACTTATCTACTAACAAGGCTAATCACAGGACCACGCCGCTAACGCGGAACGGGTTTACTCCTATGGATTGCCAGTGCATAAACCAAAGTAAATCGAGAAATAACGCAATGTCTTTTTGGAAAAATGAAACCATTATAAGACCCAGGTCCCATCACACAATGCAACGCACACCAGAGGATAGGGTTTTACCTTATAATGGTCAAAAGATGCTTGATACGTATAAAACGGATTTGATATTATTATTAGTGTATATATGTTTTAATAAAAAAAGATTTGAATCATAAGTATCAATCCTAGACGGCATGGTTACCATATAGCATGTCGCCAATACTAGTTCTACAATCAAAACCGCAAGGGCGTATTGGAAATTTGGATTCCATCATGAGTCGAGGCTAGGGGCAAGATCCTCTCCGATTCGAGACACTCTAGCAAATGCCTCAGGATTCCCCGCAGTGAACCCTTGGAAGCGGTAGGGCCGGTCCCCGCCTATGGGCAGTGGATTAGTTATGCCTGAACACACGTTTCCCGGTCCCTTTGGACCTATAGTATGACCACCAACGGCCTATAAAAATAACGAGGCGCCTCAAAATCCATCATCCACATAAGTAAAATGTCAGGGCTGGCAGGTCGCTGACACCACTCTAGCTAGAAAGAAACGTGTGCACTCCCTACGGTCCATATCCCGTTTTTGACTCATACCGGGGTGTGAGGCTCGCGAAGTCACGATATACACAAAGCTATGCCTAAACAGACTATGCTTTGATCATCACCACAAGGCCTGCTTTTCAACAAAAGCCTTGATCAATGCATCTTAGCATGCCACATTGTCAGTCCATACTATACCATTAATTTCTACCAATATATAACCCCTAAGCTCGTATGTCTCAGAGAAGGGTGTTAACCACCAAACAGATATATATTAAGAGAGATCAACGAATGTAGTATAAAGGACTACAATGTCAGACATACATTCCATTTACTAGCTTATGCTCTGGGTCTGAGCGAAAACCAAATCCGAACAATCAACAATAGTCCGGACGGCCACCACTGAAGCCCCTTCAAGGTAGCTACTCCCATCATGGGTCTCAATAGCAACACATCCATTCGATGTGAAGATCGTCGGTCTTCAAACACCGTCTTCATCTTCGGCTCTTCATCGCCGTAGTGATTATTCGGAATGGGTTAAACCCGGACTTTCCGAATAACTCGCGTATTCTAATAAATAATAAGTGCTAAAGAAAACACATCCAACGCCTCATTCCAATTCAGAATATTCTTTTAATAATATATTCATATTATTAAAACTCTAATTTTAGTTTTCATCTCAAAAATCATTGTTAAATGATTATTCAAATTAAGAAATTAATCTTAACTTTAACTGGGTTAAAGAACTAATGTCGTTTAAAACATTGTTCACGATAAACCCAAAAACCATTTCCATTAAATATGGAATTTTCACAGAAATCTGATTAATATAAATTCGATATAAATTTCTGTATCCGACCAATAATATAAATGGAATAACGACAAAGTCTCTGAAATTCCATATGTAGTATCAGTTTTCTTTTACAGACGTTTATCTCGATTTTTATTAAATCGAATTCCATTCATTTCCAATTTAATATATTAAATTGGAAAACTTTACTTTGGAAAATAATTCCAATTAAATCTTAATAAAATATTTATAAATTTCCAAATCATATTTCACTGTCAATTGGGTTAAAGAATAAGTGTCATTTAAAACCACTATTCACAATAAACCCAATCCACATTTCGTTTTATTCCAATTATTAAACATAATTGGAAACTCAGATAATCTTAATTAAAAGATTTATTCTTTTCCAACTGGGTTTAAGAATAGTGTTATTTAAGACACTATTCACGACAAACCAAAATCCCATTTCACCTTAATTCATACATTGGAAAAGTTGATTATAATAAAACCATTACAAATCCAATTTATCATTCTAGTTAATAACTAGTTCATTTAGATAAAAATATATTTTTATATTTTCAGATATGGAATTTTTCATCCAAAAACTTCCTAAATCATTTATTATGAATTTACATAATTTTTCCATATTTTTAATAATTTTATAAAACAATTATAAAGTGATTATAAAACGATTCCAACTTTATTTAAATTTTAGATCCAAATTGAATGTTCTACCTATTACCATATTGAAATAACATTATTTCCAAAATATAAATTTTGAAATTAGCTCTTTTAATATTCATTATAAAATGGATAAATAAATCGATAAACACGTTCGGGTTAAAATGACATTGCTATTTAAAACAGATTAAATAGCCCAATTCCTTATCTTATTCATTTATATTTTATACTGGGCCAGACCTCCCACATTAAGCCTGCGACTTGTGGATGCTGGATAGGCCGGTTGGTTCCGGGCAGACTTATTCCACAAGTTGGGCTTAACCTCGTGACATGTCCCGTTTCGTATTTGCGCACTTGGACCCCTCACATTAGGCCCAACATTTGTGGCTGCTGGATATGCCGGTTGGGTCCGGGCAGACTTCCACCACAAATGTAACCTAACCTCGTGTCCAAGTACAATTATTTTTTTTTTTATAATTATAAATATTTTACTGAAAATTATTTTAAACGTTTTTTTTATTAAAATAATCCTCATACTAAAAGTGCTCTTTATATATTCCAATTTTACTATTGGAACAGTAAAACCCAATCTTTTTAATGTAACCTCTTTTTATAAAAGGTACTTTTGTATAAATATGTACTGTTTCATAAACATATTTCTTTTATATAGAAATGTACCCTAAAAAAAAGACTAACTTTGATTTTAAAACATATTTCATTTTCTAAATTGGAAGGAGGCCCAATCAATTACCATATAATTGTAATTATATGGACTTCACACACCGCATGAATATTATACTAATGATAAATATCATTAAAACCATCCACAACATCCAAAGTGCATCATATACTATATAAGCGTCAAATAAATAACGCTTATAACTAATCACAAGGGAAATGTGTGAATATCATCCCAAGACCCGTGTGGGGTTTTCAACCAACACATAACACATAACAAATAATTAAATAAATTATTTGTGCACTTGGGCGATGTGCAAAAATTATCGTCCCAATCAACATAAACAAGTCAGGGAACTTGTAAATGGCAGTGTAACAAATTTTGTTGAATTCCACATAAATGTTTATTTCTAACATAAATGTTCTTTTAATTCTAACATAAATGTCGTTCTTAATGACAAACAAATTCATTTATAACTTTTATTTATAAAAAAGGTAATTTTTGTATATCAATTCTGAATTTAACAAAAATGACAATTTATATGTTAATACTAATCTTGACAAACATGACTAACTTATTTCTAAATAAACACTTTTAACAAAGACAATGTTTTAATTCTAACTAAGCATTTTGACAAAAGTGTTTTTTTTTTTTATTCTAATTCTAACGTTTAATAATGAAAATGTACATTTGTTCTAGTTTAACATTTTATAACAAAAATGTACATTTATTCTAGTTTAACATTTTGTAACAAAAATGTACATTTCTAACAAAATGTGCTTCTTTATTTCTAATGTGCATTCATAACTAAAAATGTGATTTTATTCTAAGTTAAAAATCAATGACAATTCTATTTAAACCACTCTAAATAAACATATGTGGCATTTTATTTAGACAATTCTAAATGAACACAAATGTAAATTTTATCAATCTAATAAACAAATTGATAATTTTGTTTTAAATCCAATATGACAATTACAAATAAAAAGGTACCTTTTATTCTGTTTTAATAGTTTATACATAAAATGTACTCTTATCCTATTCTAACATTTTATACATAAAAAGGTGTTCTTCCCAAATGTTAACATTTTAAAACTAAAATGCCAATTTTATACCAATGTGGCATTTTTAAACTAAATGTAAATTTTGTCAACACCAAAATGTCCTAACTAAAAATGTGATTTTTGTTTACACCAAAAATATTCTAACTAAACATGTTATGTTTGTCTAACATTTCATTTTATAATACAAACGATATTTTTATTCTTACATAACATTTTAACAAAAATGTGTTTTCTATTCTAAATGAACATTTTAACAAAAACGGTGTTTTTTAGTTGAAACACATTGATGCTACAAATACGTTCTTTTATATGCTAACATAAACATGAGATTTTTCATCATGCAAACATTTGTACATAAAATGTGTTCTTTCTAATTTAACATAAAAATGTAACTTTTTATGATAACATGATTTCAACCATAAATTTGTTAATTTTATTTTAATATAAAAATGGAACTTTTATGATAACATGATTCTAACATGAATTTGTTAATATTACGAACATTTTCACTTTCATACATACAAATAAAACATATATTTTATTGTATGCAAATTCTAGATCTACACCACTTAATCAAATAAATTCATTTCAACCAAATAGATCTGATCTCATACATTACACAATTCCATCGCAATACAACAAAATCAACATTTCAATGCATATGTACATAACACCACATGAATGAATATAAATTTCAAAATAAAATAAAGAATTAATTTTTTTCTATTTTAAAATAGAATTCTCACCTCGATTGTCTGAATTTTCAAAGTACTCCATTTCGATTCTAGTTCGTTCTATGTTGTAGAGCTCGCCAAGAGGGTTCCAACGCATCTGAAATCGGGCGATTTCGTTGCTTCTTTGTTCAAACCATTGAAATTGAAGATCTCCTCGAGCTTAAAGTTTTTCCCTTGAAGACCCTCGAAGTTGATGAGGGAATGGAGAGAAAATTCGGGAAGAAGAAGAGAGGGCACCGGCCATTGATTTAAAGCATGGCGGCTACTGTATGTTTTAGGGTTATGGGTAAAGACAAAAATGTATTTTTATAATATTTTAATTGTAAATTTTTGTGAAGCATGGTTATGTGTAGATACATATTATTAAATAACAATTGCTAATCTTCTTCCAACCATTTATTGTATCCCGTTAATGACGCATTTATTTTATTCTGGAAAGATAATCTTAATTCATACGATTAATTACAAGATATAATTTTACTACCATAATTAGAATGATGTCATAAAGAAAACAATTTTTTTTTTCATGCACAGAGGTTTATACATTGCCTTCCTTTGTTTCATTTCTCTCCTTTTTTTATTTTATCAAGTTAATGACAATTATTACATAATATTTCATGCCTTTATTGCCCAAAATTTATGTTAAAACAAATAAGTGATAGTAAATATTTATGCATGAGCCTGTATGTAAAATGCATTAAAAGAAATTTTACCAATAGGAAAAAGTTAACATACGTTAACCAAATGAATGGTTAAGTAATTAAAGCCGACATTTATGAAAAAAAGAAAGGTGTAGTATTTTCCTTATTATTTTCACATTCATTCAAGTTAGTAATTGAACTCTAAATAATATGTATGCGTATAAAATGAAATTTAACCTTTGTCATAATTTGAAAACTGGAATTACAAAATATAATCAAGCTTTAGTTTAGGAATATTTATAAGATTAAAATTGTAGTTTCTCGTAAAAGGAAAAAAAAAATTAAACATTGAATTAAAATGACGCATGTACTATGATTAATTAATTACTTGATAGTTTAAATCATTATAAAATAACAAATAAATATGTGAAGTTTTGATTTAGTATGTATTAAAATTAGAATTTAACAAACATACATAAAAGTCTAATTATGATGATTATTTTTCTGACAAATGAATACGATAAAAAAAAATCAAGCATAAAACATATAAAATCATATTTATTTCTCCTATAATTTAAAATAGATAAATATGAGTTGAAAAATAAAATCGTATAATAAATTATATCAAACAGGTTAATAAAGGGGACAACTTTGGCACATTTAAATTTGTATTTTTTTTCAAATACGAACTATAAAAACAGTATGAAGGAAAAATTGAATGAGACATAATATATGAACATAAACGTGACTCCAAAATGGAATAGTGTGAAATAGATAAGAATCTTTAGATAATATAAACATATATTATAAGAGAAGATGTGATTAAAAAAAAAGGAATAGAATCACCAAAATTATTTACAATCAATACATGCTATAATTATCAAATAAGTTAAAATTAATCACTTAAACAATTTATTTAAGTTATTCTCAAAAAAAAAATTATTTATTTCGTAAAAATAACCAATTTATACTCCATATACCTAAAAATAGTTTAAATAATAAAAAAAAAAATTTGGTTCTGAAATTCTGGGTTGTTACAGTCTCCCCCACTTAAAATCTTTTCGTCCTCGAAAAGGGACGAAGCTAAAAGTTGTTTGATTAATCAATTCAATTTTCAATTCTTATCAATTTAGTTCAATATTAAATTTGATTTAGCTAAATTTATCATTCTTTCTCATATTGGTTAAATTAATTATCATACCAATATTTTAATTAGTTAAACTAATTATCAAACATTACAACCAGCAATCAATTAGGTGATTAACTTCTCAAATATATATAACTTTTATATAGCCAAAAATCATATTTTTAGTGCAAATCACAACAATGTGTACTAACTAAGTTTTGGGTTCTCATACCAGTCAATGGAAATATATAGAAATCCCACTTTCGAGACTCGAACATAAATACTGGTGATGGTGCACCGATCATCAGAATTATCTCCGGGCGACTAGAGTGTGATTCTATATCTATCCAGTATATTAAAACTTTGAATATCCGTTAATTACTCGTATATTCGAAATCTTTATATACTCGATTATCCACATTAAAATAAAATAATATACTCAAATACGTCTTTCAAGATAAAATTTTCAAAACTAAATTTGTTTTTATTTTTATTTTAAAGAAAATAATACTCTTCACACTCGTTCTAGGATACTACTGATCCTATCTCTAACGAGTTATTCTTATTGGATATTACTAATCCAATCTCTGATGAATTCTTTCGTTCGGTTCAAATGTATCTTGTTCTCAAGCTCTGTAAACCAAAGCTCTGATACCACATGTGACGACCCAAACTTCCCCGTAAAGGAAAGCCTAGATTGCCTTGATAACAATACACATCAGAACACAAACTGAAGAGCATTTTATTGTTGATTACAACAATTACATCAGAGTACAAGAATATATCAGAGTATGAATACTTATTACATAAAAGAAATACAATGATATTAGAGATTTAAATTACATTTACATAGCAGCGGAAAAATAATACAAATATACAACTGAAAGGAATACACGGATACAGAGCTTTCCGAATACCGCTTCAGCTGTAAACCAGGATCTTGTAAATATATCTGCAAAAAGCTACTCGACTGCCCGTGTGGAAAATATGGGCACCCGAGTTTGCCAGTGAAACAAACTACAGGTCAGTCATGGGACTGGTATGAGAAATCTTAACTTAACTTATCTACTAACAAGGCTAATCACAGGACCACGCCGCTAACGCGGAACGGGTTTACTCCTATGGATTGCCAGTGCATAAACCAAAGTAAATCGAGAAATAACGCAATGTCTTTTTGGAAAAATGAAACCATTATAAGACCCAGGTCCCATCACACAATGCAACGCACACCAGAGGATAGGGTTTTACCTTATAATGGTCAAAAGATGCTTGATACGTATAAAACGGATTTGATATTATTATTAGTGTATATATGTTTTAATAAAAAAAGATTTGAATCATAAGTATCAATCCTAGACGGCATGGTTACCATATAGCATGTCGCCAATACTAGTTCTACAATCAAAACCGCAAGGGCGTATTGGAAATTTGGATTCCATCATGAGTCGAGGCTAGGGGCAAGATCCTCTCCGATTCGAGACACTCTAGCAAATGCCTCAGGATTCCCCGCAGTGAACCCTTGGAAGCGGTAGGGCCGGTCCCCGCCTATGGGCAGTGGATTAGTTATGCCTGAACACACGTTTCCCGGTCCCTTTGGACCTATAGTATGACCACCAACGGCCTATAAAAATAACGAGGCGCCTCAAAATCCATCATCCACATAAGTAAAATGTCAGGGCTGGCAGGTCGCTGACACCACTCTAGCTAGAAAGAAACGTGTGCACTCCCTACGGTCCATATCCCGTTTTTGACTCATACCGGGGTGTGAGGCTCGCGAAGTCACGATATACACAAAGCTATGCCTAAACAGACTATGCTTTGATCATCACCACAAGGCCTGCTTTTCAACAAAAGCCTTGATCAATGCATCTTAGCATGCCACATTGTCAGTCCATACTATACCATTAATTTCTACCAATATATAACCCCTAAGCTCGTATGTCTCAGAGAAGGGTGTTAACCACCAAACAGATATATATTAAGAGAGATCAACGAATGTAGTATAAAGGACTACAATGTCAGACATACATTCCATTTACTAGCTTATGCTCTGGGTCTGAGCGAAAACCAAATCCGAACAATCAACAATAGTCCGGACGGCCACCACTGAAGCCCCTTCAAGGTAGCTACTCCCATCATGGGTCTCAATAGCAACACATCCATTCGATGTGAAGATCGTCGGTCTTCAAACACCGTCTTCATCTTCGGCTCTTCATCGTCGTAGTGATTATTCGGAATGGGTTAAACCCGGACTTTCCGAATAACTCGCGTATTCTAATAAATAATAAGTGCTAAAGAAAACACATCCAACGCCTCATTCCAATTCAGAATATTCTTTTAATAATATATTCATATTATTAAAACTCTAATTTTAGTTTTCATCTCAAAAATCATTGTTAAATGATTATTCAAATTAAGAAATTAATCTTAACTTTAACTGGGTTAAAGAACTAATGTCGTTTAAAACATTGTTCACGATAAACCCAAAAACCATTTCCATTAAATATGGAATTTTCACAGAAATCTGATTAATATAAATTCGATATAAATTTCTGTATCCGACCAATAATATAAATGGAATAACGACAAAGTCTCTGAAATTCCATATGTAGTATCAGTTTTCTTTTACAGACGTTTATCTCGATTTTTATTAAATCGAATTCCATTCATTTCCAATTTAATATATTAAATTGGAAAACTTTACTTTGGAAAATAATTCCAATTAAATCTTAATAAAATATTTATAAATTTCCAAATCATATTTCACTGTCAATTGGGTTAAAGAATAAGTGTCATTTAAAACCACTATTCACAATAAACCCAATCCACATTTCGTTTTATTCCAATTATTAAACATAATTGGAAACTCAGATAATCTTAATTAAAAGATTTATTCTTTTCCAACTGGGTTTAAGAATAGTGTTATTTAAGACACTATTCACGACAAACCAAAATCCCATTTCACCTTAATTCATACATTGGAAAAGTTGATTATAATAAAACCATTACAAATCCAATTTATCATTCTAGTTAATAACTAGTTCATTTAGATAAAAATATATTTTTATATTTTCAGATATGGAATTTTTCATCCAAAAACTTCCTAAATCATTTATTATGAATTTACATAATTTTTCCATATTTTTAATAATTTTATAAAACAATTATAAAGTGATTATAAAACGATTCCAACTTTATTTAAATTTTAGATCCAAATTGAATGTTCTACCTATTACCATATTGAAATAACATTATTTCCAAAATATAAATTTTGAAATTAGCTCTTTTAATATTCATTATAAAATGGATAAATAAATCGATAAACACGTTCGGGTTAAAATGACATTGCTATTTAAAACAGATTAAATAGCCCAATTCCTTATCTTATTCATTTATATTTTATACTGGGCCAGACCTCCCACATTAAGCCTGCGACTTGTGGATGCTGGATAGGCCGGTTGGTTCCGGGCAGACTTATTCCACAAGTTGGGCTTAACCTCGTGACATGTCCCGTTTCGTATTTGCGCACTTGGACCCCTCACATTAGGCCCAACATTTGTGGCTGCTGGATATGCCGGTTGGGTCCGGGCAGACTTCCACCACAAATGTAACCTAACCTCGTGTCCAAGTACAATTATATTTTTTTTTATAATTATAAATATTTTACTGAAAATTATTTTAAACGTTTTTTTTATTAAAATAATCCTCATACTAAAAGTGCTCTTTATATATTCCAATTTTACTATTGGAACAGTAAAACCCAATCTTTTTAATGTAACCTCTTTTTATAAAAGGTACTTTTGTATAAATATGTACTGTTTCATAAACATATTTCTTTTATATAGAAATGTACCCTAAAAAAAAGACTAACTTTGATTTTAAAACATATTTCATTTTCTAAATTGGAAGGAGGCCCAATCAATTACCATATAATTGTAATTATATGGACTTCACACACCGCATGAATATTATACTAATGATAAATATCATTAAAACCATCCACAACATCCAAAGTGCATCATATACTATATAAGCGTCAAATAAATAACGCTTATAACTAATCACAAGGGAAATGTGTGAATATCATCCCAAGACCCGTGTGGGGTTTTCAACCAACACATAACACATAACAAATAATTAAATAAATTATTTGTGCACTTGGGCGATGTGCAAAAATTATCGTCCCAATCAACATAAACAAGTCAGGGAACTTGTAAATGGCAGTGTAACAAATTTTGTTGAATTCCACATAAATGTTTATTTCTAACATAAATGTTCTTTTAATTCTAACATAAATGTCGTTCTTAATGACAAACAAATTCATTTATAACTTTTATTTATAAAAAAGGTAATTTTTGTATATCAATTCTGAATTTAACAAAAATGACAATTTATATGTTAATACTAATCTTGACAAACATGACTAACTTATTTCTAAATAAACACTTTTAACAAAGACAATGTTTTAATTCTAACTAAGCATTTTGACAAAAGTGTTTTTTTTTTATTCTAATTCTAACGTTTAATAATGAAAATGTACATTTGTTCTAGTTTAACATTTTATAACAAAAATGTACATTTATTCTAGTTTAACATTTTGTAACAAAAATGTACATTTCTAACAAAATGTGCTTCTTTATTTCTAATGTGCATTCATAACTAAAAATGTGATTTTATTCTAAGTTAAAAATCAATGACAATTCTATTTAAACCACTCTAAATAAACATATGTGGCATTTTATTTAGACAATTCTAAATGAACACAAATGTAAATTTTATCAATCTAATAAACAAATTGATAATTTTGTTTTAAATCCAATATGACAATTACAAATAAAAAGGTACCTTTTATTCTGTTTTAATAGTTTATACATAAAATGTACTCTTATCCTATTCTAACATTTTATACATAAAAAGGTGTTCTTCCCAAATGTTAACATTTTAAAACTAAAATGCCAATTTTATACCAATGTGGCATTTTTAAACTAAATGTAAATTTTGTCAACACCAAAATGTCCTAACTAAAAATGTGATTTTTGTTTACACCAAAAATATTCTAACTAAACATGTTATGTTTGTCTAACATTTCATTTTATAATACAAACGATATTTTTATTCTTACATAACATTTTAACAAAAATGTGTTTTCTATTCTAAATGAACATTTTAACAAAAACGGTGTTTTTTAGTTGAAACACATTGATGCTACAAATACGTTCTTTTATATGCTAACATAAACATGAGATTTTTCATCATGCAAACATTTGTACATAAAATGTGTTCTTTCTAATTTAACATAAAAATGTAACTTTTTATGATAACATGATTTCAACCATAAATTTGTTAATTTTATTTTAATATAAAAATGGAACTTTTATGATAACATGATTCTAACATGAATTTGTTAATATTACGAACATTTTCACTTTCATACATACAAATAAAACATATATTTTATTGTATGCAAATTCTAGATCTACACCACTTAATCAAATAAATTCATTTCAACCAAATAGATCTGATCTCATACATTACACAATTCCATCGCAATACAACAAAATCAACATTTCAATGCATATGTACATAACACCACATGAATGAATATAAATTTCAAAATAAAATAAAGAATTAATTTTTTTCTATTTTAAAATAGAATTCTCACCTCGATTGTCTGAATTTTCAAAGTACTCCATTTCGATTCTAGTTCGTTCTATGTTGTAGAGCTCGCCAAGAGGGTTCCAACGCATCTGAAATCGGGCGATTTCGTTGCTTCTTTGTTCAAACCATTGAAATTGAAGATCTCCTCGAGCTTAAAGTTTTTCCCTTGAAGACCCTCGAAGTTGATGAGGGAATGGAGAGAAAATTCGGGAAGAAGAAGAGAGGGCACCGGCCATTGATTTAAAGCATGGCGGCTACTGTATGTTTTAGGGTTATGGGTAAAGACAAAAATGTATTTTTATAATATTTTAATTGTAAATTTTTGTGAAGCATGGTTATGTGTAGATACATATTATTAAATAACAATTGCTAATCTTCTTCCAACCATTTATTGTATCCCGTTAATGACGCATTTATTTTATTCTGGAAAGATAATCTTAATTCATACGATTAATTACAAGATATAATTTTACTACCATAATTAGAATGATGTCATAAAGAAAACAATTTTTTTTTTCATGCACAGAGGTTTATACATTGCCTTCCTTTGTTTCATTTCTCTCCTTTTTTTATTTTATCAAGTTAATGACAATTATTACATAATATTTCATGCCTTTATTGCCCAAAATTTATGTTAAAACAAATAAGTGATAGTAAATATTTATGCATGAGCCTGTATGTAAAATGCATTAAAAGAAATTTTACCAATAGGAAAAAGTTAACATACGTTAACCAAATGAATGGTTAAGTAATTAAAGCCGACATTTATGAAAAAAAGAAAGGTGTAGTATTTTCCTTATTATTTTCACATTCATTCAAGTTAGTAATTGAACTCTAAATAATATGTATGCGTATAAAATGAAATTTAACCTTTGTCATAATTTGAAAACTGGAATTACAAAATATAATCAAGCTTTAGTTTAGGAATATTTATAAGATTAAAATTGTAGTTTCTCGTAAAAGGAAAAAAAAAATTAAACATTGAATTAAAATGACGCATGTACTATGATTAATTAATTACTTGATAGTTTAAATCATTATAAAATAACAAATAAATATGTGAAGTTTTGATTTAGTATGTATTAAAATTAGAATTTAACAAACATACATAAAAGTCTAATTATGATGATTATTTTTCTGACAAATGAATACGATAAAAAAAATCAAGCATAAAACATATAAAATCATATTTATTTCTCCTATAATTTAAAATAGATAAATATGAGTTGAAAAATAAAATCGTATAATAAATTATATCAAACAGGTTAATAAAGGGGACAACTTTGGCACATTTAAATTTGTATTTTTTTTCAAATACGAACTATAAAAACAGTATGAAGGAAAAATTGAATGAGACATAATATATGAACATAAACGTGACTCCAAAATGGAATAGTGTGAAATAGATAAGAATCTTTAGATAATATAAACATATATTATAAGAGAAGATGTGATTAAAAAAAAAGGAATAGAATCACCAAAATTATTTACAATCAATACATGCTATAATTATCAAATAAGTTAAAATTAATCACTTAAACAATTTATTTAAGTTATTCTCAAAAAAAAAATTATTTATTTCGTAAAAATAACCAATTTATACTCCATATACCTAAAAATAGTTTAAATAATAAAAAAAAAAAATTGGTTCTGAAATTCTGGGTTGTTACAATGTATATGCAAGCAAATGCGATAAATTTCCATACAATTTACTTTTTGGTTCAAATTGGCTACATGGTACAAATTTTAATTAATCAACCAATAATCAACAACACAACCATCAATCAATTAGTTGATTAGCTTTTCAAATTCATAACTTTGATATATAGTAAAAAAAATCAGATTTTTGATGCCAAATCACAACAATAAGCCCTATCTAGTTTCGGTTCTCACACAAGTCAATTGGAAATATATAGAAATCTCACTTTCGAAACTCGAAAATAAATACTGGCGATGGCGCCCCATCACCAGAATTATCCCCGGGCACTAGAGTGTGATTCTATAACTATCCAATACATTAAAACTTCGAATACACGTTTGCAAGACATATATGCAAAATCTTTATATATTGGATTGTCCAAATTCATATAAATAAATAATCAAATACGAATAATTGATTTAAATTTTCAAAACAAAAATTGTTTTCATTTTAAAAATATACTCTTCACACTCGTTCTAGGATACTACTGATCCCATCTCTAACGAGTCATTCCCATTGGATATTACTAATCCAATATCTGATGAATTCTTTCGTATGGTTCTAATGTGCCTTGTTCTCTGAGCTTTGTAAACCAAAGCTCTGATACCAACGGTAAAAACCCGTGAATCCCCCGGTGAGGAAAGCGCGGATAGTTCGAGAACAAGCCACAAAAGAACGCAGACGGAAGGACATTTCATTGTATATTACAACAATTCATCAGATTACAAGAATATACAGAGTATAAATGAATATTACACAGAAATATCAGAGATTTAAATTACATTTAAATACATTGCAGCGGAAAATAATACAATACACAACTAGAAGTAATATGCGGATACAAAGCTTTCCGGATATCGTTCCAGCTGTAAACCAGGATCCTGTGAATATAAATCTACAAAACCGAAACTACTAGCTGCCCATGTCAAAATAAGGGCACCCAGAGTTTAGGTTAAAACAATAAACTCCAGGTCAGTCATGGGACTGGTGTGAGACTAAAACAGTTATTAATCTTTATTTTAAAGTTAGGTAAATCAAGGGACCACGCCGTATAACACGGAACGGGTTTCCTTCCAAGAATACCAGTGCATAAAACAACAGCGCAATGCTAAATAAATAACAATGAAGCTATTATAAGACCCAATTCCCATCGCACAATGCAACACAAGCCGGAGGATAGTGTAACACCCCGTAATTCTATAACACTAAGATTCACAAATCAAGGCAGAATTAAATTTTAATATCAAAATCAAGGGAAACGGGCGACGCCATTGCGTTCGTCTTGGAATTCTGCATGAGATAGAGTCCAGGTTTGCATTAATCAGACTCCGTATGAAGGAGTTATGGTCATAAGAAGTTTCAGAATTCGATTTAAAATTCGAACAGGTCAGAAACAAGTTCAAAATTCAAAATCGGACCCAGAATGGGTTGGGCGGGAATCTTCCCGCCCAAGACCCAGGTCGACTGCGTATTTGACCTGGGGCACCCAGGTCGACTGGGTAGTCGACCTGGGGCACCCAGGTCGACTGCGTAGTCGACCTGGGGGTCGACATGCCTCCGAAATCCAGCTTTCTGAACCTGGTTCGTTCTGATGTATTTGGTCACGTTTTCTGCCTAGGTTCGTCCGCCTAAACCTATATAAACAGCCCTAATCTCCTTCACTATTCACAATTCTTTTCTATCCTTATGCTGCCTCTGAGAAAATATATAAATAAATAAAATAATACGAAAATCCAAGACAAGGTTATGCTGCTCAAGTTTGTCAAGAAGAGATTCGAATCAAGATTAAAGCTTCAAGATAAGAATCAAAGGCTAACTCAAACGGTTTCGAGCAACGTCGCACGAATCATAGCAACGCCATCTTTCTATTCTAAAAACCGAACAATGTAAGTCGGTTACTTTTTAGATTTGAACGTTTTCTCTATTCGTGACATGAAATTAAAGGAATAAAAGAATATGCCAAATCTTTCATTTCGAATCAGTGCTTATATCCTTGTACCTAATTAAGAACTGTTATGATTCGATGACAAATAAGACTGTGACTATGAAACTATGGACCTTAAAACCTTATGCCTCTTTGACTATGAACATTGCCTATGACTATGAACACTGCCTATGACTATGACTCATGACTATGAGAATTATTTCCTTGACTATGAATACAAGCCTATGCCTTTGATTAGGAAACATAAACTATTGCCTATGACATAACAAGGACAACTGTGATTAAACACCTATGATTCATGACTAGGAAAGTGTTGCTTAAGTTTTGTGACTATGAAATTGGGTCTAAACCTGATTATCTATTCTGTCTATTCTTGGTTTTAGATCTTGGGAATTTACCTATTAAGTTAGGTCTACCCATGTTCTTGAACCTACGTCATTAATCAACCCTTTTTTTGTCATAAGATTTTCAGACCTATAGGCTTTCGATGTTTTAGATCAATTTCAGTGTAATTCGTTAGGTCTGTAATTAGTAAATTATCATTTTATGCCAGTTAGTATGTCTATCTTTTTCATAGCATCTTTGGTTCATTCCCTATTTTCTACGAATCTAGATTTATCTATAATCTAGATTGAATCACGATTATAAGAACGATGGGAATACGATTTGGGCAAAATATGAAATTTACTAAAAACGTAGTTTTTTTAACTTGGAAAATGGCATAAATTGGGAACATGTATTATGGCATGTTCATAGAAATGCAAATTGGATAAATTTGACATGAATTATAGGATGTGTAATTTGAATCTAGTATTGACTTGTAAATCTTGCATTTACATGAACTGTGAACTAGAATAATAAGTCTAGTTCGACATGAACTATAATTAGAATGTTAATCAGAATTGGATTAGCTAATTTGGCATAATAAGTATATTGGCATAAATTTGAAATTGGCCATAATTGCGAGTAATTGTCATGTTTGGCAAAAATCATGGTTAGTGACATTTAATTTGGTATAGTTTACATACCAAAAAGCATAAATATGATATAGAGGGGAAAATGGGCCATAAGAATAAGTGTTGACAATTTACATTAAAAGAGTAATTAGGAAATAAGTAAATTAGGAATGATTTACTTATAGAATTTGTCCTAAATGAGAAAATGTAAATTTAGACAAATTAAAGGTTTATTAACGACATCTCTTTTAATAGCACACCAGAAGGTTCTAGGGTGACAGAGAGGATAGTGTCTAGGCTTGGGTTTGGAAAATACAAGTTTCCTGCTCTCCCTGGCTATCCCTAACTGATCCGACGGACGGGATGGTTACTTTCAAAACCTGATTTGAAAATTAATCAAAACCCTTTGAACTAGGAAAACACGAATATGCCTAACCCGAGGTTAGACTGAGTTGCGATGTAAACCTGCCCGGAACCAACCGGCACATCCAGTAATCGCAACAATGTCGGTCTAATGTGAGTGGCTGCGGTTTTAATTTATTAATTAAATATAGAACGAGAATGGTAGGGTTAAGTTAACTAAAACACTTAACCAATTCAACATGATAACCAGACCGGTGGGTGGGGTTAGGTTCATACAGACACTTAACACAGTTAAGCTAGAATGGGAGGGTTAAGTCCATAGGAACACTTAACCATCTTAACACAGTTAAGCTAGAATGGGAGGGCTAAGTCCATAGGAATACTTAACCAACTTAACACAGTTAAGCTAGAATGGGAGGGCTAAGTCCATAGGGGCACTTAACCAACTTAACATGGTAACAAGACAAGATTTGTAGGGGTTAAGTAACTAAGAGAACACTTAGCCAAATTAACATGTTAACTAGACTAGAAGGTGGGGTTAAGTAAAGTTAATACACTTATCCAAATTAACATGCTAACTCGACTAGAGGTTGGGGTTAAGTAAAATTTAATACACTTAGCCAATTTGATATGTTAGCTGGGTTAGACCGTAGGGTTAAGTAAACTTAAAAACTTAACCATCAGATTGTGATAGAGGAATAGGGTTAAGTCTAAAACATGAAGGGATAATACTTAACCATTAATAACATGTTAGTTAAAATAGACGGGCAAGGTTAAGTTAAAAAGGAACACTTAACTAATACAGGGTGAACGGGTAGGGTTGAGTAATAAGAAATACTTAACCAATATAACTTGGTTTGTGGTAGGGTTAAGTCAACATGAATTACAGATAACACTTAACCAGTTTAACAGGATAAATGAAGAGGGTTAAGTTAGCTTGAATTGACTAATGACACTTAACCAATCCAAATTGACGGGAAAGAGAACTAAATAGTAAATCTTAGTTAAAAGGAGCTAAGTAGTAAACCTTAGTTGAGAAAACAACGATTCTGGAAATTAAGTGGTAAACCTTAGTTGGCAAAACTAAGTAGTAATTCTTAGTATAACACGGGAAGGAGCGAATGTCCATCTGAGTAAAAAAAAAAGGCTCCAATGAATTGGGTTACGAAGCCCGAGGCTTCAAGGGGACGTGAGGGTACTCTTGGTATCCCTCTGTGAGGCTGCAGATGATCCTCCTGGGCTCACAGAGGTTAAGGTCTACGTTAGAAGAACCAAGGGTATGCCTTGGTTGCAAAATATGGCAACCTAAAGACTAGGATGGACTAGCGTGATTCGGCGAGAAAACGGTAGCCCTGTGATAGCAACTCGTCATCTACCGTCCATCTTCATTCAATCGAGATACGTGATGCGGAAAGGCGGAGAACTCCAAAAGACCATATACTTGATATCTAGTTATGGGTGAGGATGGCCATAGGTTAGTGGGGCATAGGGGGCCTGCGTATAGTTCTCATTTTTCAAGGTGTGCCTTTCATTAGTTGAGGGAGGGGTCGAGTGGGACCATAGCCACTAGAATAAAAATAGACCTTAGCATCTGCATCGGCAGATATCTGAAAGCTCCCGACCGAGTTTTGTGTTTCTTGATTTGCCCTGCCATAGGACTCGGGCCGCACATTACAGGACTTGTGCATCTAGACAAGCGATAACGATTCGCGATACATGCGTGGGGAAGTCTAGGAACATATACCACTCTTGGTAGTGTGTCCTAGACTAGGGGGCATCGTTCGACAGGTAGCATAATCCCTAGTTGGACTAGGTGGCATAAACCCTGAACCCGAGAAGCGTTCAGCAGAAGGCGTAAACTCTAGTTGAATCTAGAAAACACTTGATTGTAAACCCTAGATTAGATCTAGGTAATAAATAGTAAATGTATGCCTAAAGGCAATGGAAACTACAGGGATTGGGATCGCGTTATCGTTACTAGTTGGGACACTAGTTAGGTGGTGCAGAGATATAGAAATCAGTATAACAAGGAAATAGTGAAGCGGCGAAAGTACTAGAGCATATCCAGTTTATCTTGTCTTAGCATATCTTGTGTTAATCTTGTCTAACCTTGCTGATCCTATCATCATGGTGTTATCTTGTATTTAGTTAATTCATGTCGTTTTGTTTTTCCATGTTCACATGCTAGAAGTTACTGAACTTACTCAGGCTTTATGTCTGACTCTGTTTTTCTTTCGTCTTCTTTTCTTCCGTTCCCCCCCCCCCTCTAGGTAGTAAGTGAGGAAATAGTATAGCTCAGGTTAAGTTGGACTGTCACTCTTTCCCAGCTTGAAGATTTGTCGAAGTTTTGCTTGGATTCTCTTTTCAGATGCTATGGCTGGCTCTAGCTAAAATTGGGGAATATAAATGTTGTTTTATGCTTCTTTATTTTGTAAGACAAATGATACTCTGATATTATAAAGAAATCGATGTACAAACTATTTTATCAATAAAGCAAAGTTTTATTTTCCGCTGTTGTAATTTTTGTCTATCTTGTAATTTATCTGCATCTTTTACCCTAAATGCCCCATCGAACTTAGTGCATTCCCTTTGTGAGTGACACTAACGAATGTGGGGTGTTACACGTGGTATCAGAGCTGAAGGTTACCGAATCAGATAAAGGATTTGAAAAATTATTTTCAAAACGGTTTTAAAAGAAGCATTTTCAAGAGAAAAGATTTGTTTTAAAGGCATATTCCCCAAAGCCATACGCACTATCTTTTCTTCCTCTGTTTGAATTCATGTCTTCTTCTTTCTTGAGTCTCTGGGGCTCCTGGCTTTCTAGGAGGTAACATCATCGATGGGCGAAGTCGTGCCTGGCTTCCATCCATAGCCATAGTTGTTTCACCTACGGCCAGCTTTCTTTCAAGCGTTGTAGGGTTTTCTGTACGATGGAAGCAGCTTTCGAGAGATTTGTCAACATGACTACACACGGAAGAGGTTGAGGAATTATGGATGTTGATTTAGCTCACAAAGGAGGAAGGAATTATAAAACCTAAGACAAGAGGAAGTATCTTTACTATGGTGTAATAGGGCATGTAGTTAAGGGCAAAGGACAAGATTTTCAGAAGGGCAAGTACCTACTTTCGCCACCAAGTGTACCTAGGAGAAAGGTGGTAAAGTTCTGTTGGAAGAGTCTAGTTTTGCTGTTCGTACTCTTTCCTTTGGTTTTAGCGCTTCGCATTTTTTCATATCCACTTCCATAGTTGAGTCTCTGCACTATAGTACTTGTATAGTAGAAAGGTCCCACTAGAGTCTCAAATCCAATTGGTGGTCCAACCAGTTTATTTTTGGTTAGTAGGGATTTGAGAATAGCTACCGAGTTTGCTTATATCATCTCACGTAGATCGTCTAAATTCGGAGGAGATATTCCTTGGGTGCTTGTCTGATATTGGTTTAGGCCTTTGGGGCTTGTACTTGAGGAATGTCGAGTTTGATTAGGATGGTTTGCATGAGAGATGAATAGTTGTGACAGGCACTCTAAAAAGCACGTAGTAACCTTTCGACCCTTATAGTTATGGCATGGCGGATAAAAGGGAGACCTCTAATCATCTTAGTACATATACTTGGTACCGTGATTGACATCTATTTATTTTGGAAATGGAGATCAGGAACTTCACAATCGTGAAGTTAAATTAGTTAAGATACAGTGGATTAAAGCTCAAGAAGGCTAGATACTAGCATCATACCCTTTTCCTTAAGGGTGCATCCTTGATTTCTTTGTTTAGGAGCTTTACGCATAATTGTTTCTCTCTTTCCAAAGTATATCCTCTAGGACGTATCATCGATCCTTAGATAGAAACTCTTTTGGATGTAAACATGTATTTGAAGCATGTTATGGTTGATGGTTGCGAGTGGTTGCTAATGGTTGCTCGTGAATGCATATGCATACGTATTAGGCACTAGGTCAGTTCAGACGCTTTCATATTTCATTTACAGATATGTATTTGTTTGCAAGTTGAACTTGATATGTTATCATATGGATGTTGCATATGGATGAAATGGCTATGCACACATGTAGTATTTACATAACTAGGGATGCCTGCATACATGATTGGACGCATGGCACTAACATGATTCGCATTAAGGAGGTCAACTGAACCAGTAGACCGCCTGATTTTGCATTAGATAAAGGCATATACACACACTACGCATATGAACATGGAAGCATTAGAAATCTTTTAAGGACAATGAATGCCTGTGATTGAATGGTTGAGTAGATGGGTGATTGGATGGTCAGACACATTCTTCCTAACTTAAAGATTTCGGGGACGAAATCCTTTTAAGTGGGGGAGAATGTAACACCCCGTAATTCTGTAACACTAAGATTCACAAATCAAGGCAGAATTAAATTTTAAAATCAAAATCAAGGGAAACGGGCTGCACCATTGCGTTCGTCTCGGAATTCTGCATGAGATAGAGTCCGGGTTTGCGTTAATCGGACTCCATATGAAGGAGTTACGGTCTTCAGAAGTTTTAGAATTCGATTTAAAATTCGAACATGTCAGAAACAAGTTCAAAATTCAAAATCGGACCCAGATTGGGCTGGGCGGGAATCTTCCCGCACAAGACCCAGGTCGACTGTGTAGTCGACCTGGGGGTCGACCTGCCTCCGAAATCCAGCTTTCTGAACCTGGTTCGTTCTGATGTATTTGGTCACGTTTTCTGCCTAGGTTCGTCCGCCTAAACCTATATAAACAGCCCTAGTCTCCTTCACTATTCACAATTCTTTTCTATCCTTATGCTGCCTCTGAGAAAATGTATAAATAAATAAAATAATACGAGAATCAAGGACAAGGTTATGTTGCTCAAGTTTGTCAAGAAGAGATTCGAATCAAGATTAAAGCTTCAAGATAAGAATCAAAGGCTAACTCAAACGGTTTCGAGCAACGTCGCACGAACCATAGCAACGCCATCTTTCTATTTTAAAAACCGAACAATGTAAGTCGATTACTTTTTAGATTTGAACGTTTTCTCTATTCGTGACATGAAATTAAAGGAATAAAAGAATATGCCAAATCTTTCATTTCGAATCAGTGCTTATATCCTTGGGCCTAATTAAGAACTGTTATGATTCGATGACAAATAAGACTGTGACTATGAAACTATGGACCTTAAAACCTTATGCCTCTTTGACTATGAACATTGCCTATGACTATGAACACTGCCTATGACTATGACTCATGACTATGAGAATTATTTCCTTGACTATGAATACAAGCCTATGCCTTTGATTAGGAAACATAAACTATTGCCTATGACATAACAAGGACAACTGTGATTATACACCTATGATTAATGACTAGGAAAGTGTTCTTAAGTTTTGTGACTATGAAATTGGGTCTAAACCTGATTATCTATCCTGTCTATTCTTGGTTTTCTTTGGTTTTAGATCTTGGGAATTTACCTATTAAGTTAGGTCTACCCATGTTCTTGAACCTACGTCGTTAATCAAACCTTTTTATGTCATAAGATTTTCAGACCTATAGGCTTTCGATGTTTTAGATCAATTTCAGTTTAATTCATTAGGTCTGTAATTAGTAAATTATCATTTTATGCCAGTTAGTATGTCTATCTTTTTCATAGCATCTTTGGTTCATTCCCTATTTTCTACGAATTTAGATTTATCTATAATCTAGATTGAATCACGATTATACGAACGGTGGGAATACGATTTGGGCAAAATATGAAATTTACTAAAAATGTAGTTTTTTTAACTTGGAAATTGGCATAAATTGGGAACATGTATTATGGCATGTTCATAGAAATGCAAATTGGATAAATTTGACATGAATTATAGGATGTGTAATTTGAATCTAGTATTGACATGTAAATCTAGCATTTACATGAACTGTGAACTAGAATAATAAGTATAGTTTGACATGAACTGTAATTAGAATGTTAATCAGAATTGGATTAGCTAATTTGGCATAATAAGTATATTGGCATAAATTTGAAATTGGCCATAATTGCGAGTAATTTTCATGTTTGGCAAAAATCATGGTTAGTGACATTTAATTTGGTATAGTTTACATACCAAAAAGCATAAATATGATATAGTGGGGAAAATGGGCCATAAGAATAAGTGTTGACAATTTACATTAAAAGAGTAATTAGGAAATAAGTAAATTAGGAATGATTACTTATAGAATTTGTCCTAAATGAGAAAATGTAAATTTAGACAAATTAAAGGTTTATTAACGACATCTCTTTTAATAGCACACCAGAAGGTTCTAGGGTGACAGAGAGGATAGTGTCTAGGCTTGGGTTTGGAAAATACATGTTTCCTGCTCTCCCTGGCTATCCCTAACTGATCCGACGGACGGGATGGTTACTTTCAAAACCTGATTTTAAAATTAATCAAAACCCTTTGAACTAGGAAAACCCGAATATGCCTAACCCGAGGTTAGACTGAGTTGCGATGTAAACCTGCCCGGAACCAACCGGCACATCCAGTAATCGCAACAATATCTGTCTAATGTGAGTGGCTACGACTTTAATTTATTAATTAAAGCTAGAACGAGAATGGTAGGGTTAAGTTAACTAAAACACTTAACCAATTCAACATGATAACCAGACCGGTGGGTGGGGTTAGGTTCATACAGACACTTAACACAGTTAAGCTAGAATGGGAGGGTTAAGTCCATAGGAACACTTAACCAACTTAACACAGTTAAGCTAGAATGGGAGGGCTAAGTACATAGGAACACTTAACCAACTTAACACAGTTAAGCTAGAATGGGAGGACTAAGTCTATAGGGACACTTAACCAACTTAACATGGTAACAAGACAAGATTTGTAGGGGTTAAGTAACTAAGAGAACACTTAGCCAAATTAACATGTTAACTAGACTAGAAGGTGGGGTTAAGAAAACTTAATACACTTAGCCAAATTAACATGTTAACTCGACTAAAGGTTGGGGTTAAGTAAAATTTAATACACTTAGCCAATTTGATATGTTAGCTGGGCTAGACCGTAGGGTTAAGTAAACTTAAACACTTAACCATCAGATTGTGATAGAGGAATACGGTTAAGTCTAAAACATGAAGGGATAATACTTAACCATTAATAACATGTTAGTAAAAACAGACGGGCAAGGTTAAGTTAAAAAGGAACACTTAACTAATATAGGGTGAACGGGTAGGGTTAAGTAATAAGAAATACTTAACCAATATAACTTGGTTTGTGGTAGGGTTAAGTCAACATGAATTACTGATAACACTTAACCAGTTTAACAGGATAAATGAAGAGGGTTAAGTTAGCTTGAATTGACTAATGACACTTAACCAATCCAAATTGACGGGAAAGAGAACTAAGTAGTAAATCTTAGTTAAAAGGAGCTAAGTAGTAAACCTTAGTTAAGAAAACAACGATTCTGGAAATTAAGTGGTAAACCTTAGTTGGCAAAACTAAGTAGTAATTCTTAGTATAACACGGGAAGGAGCGAATGTCCGTCTGAGAAAAAAAAAGAAGGCTCCAACGAATTGGGTTACGAAGCCCGAGGCTTCGAGGGGACATGAGGGTACTCTTGGTATCCCTCTGTGAGGCTACAGATGATCCTCCTGGGCTCACAGAGGTTAAGGTCTGCGTTAGAAGAACCAAGGGCATGCCTTGGTTGCAAAATATGGCAACCTAAAGAATAGGATGGACCAGCGTGATTCGGCGAGAAAACGGTAGCCCTGTGATAGCAACTCGTCGTCTACCATCCATCTTCAGTCAATCGAGATACGTGAAGCGGAAAGGCGGAGAACTCCAAAAGACCATATACTTGCTATCTAGTTATGGGTGAGGATGGCCATAGGTTAGTGGGGCATAGGGGGCCTGCGTATAGTTCTCATTTTTCAAGGTGTGCCTTTCATTAGTTGAGGGAGGGGTCGAGTGGGACCATAGCCACTGGAATAAAAACAGACCTTAGCATCTTCATCGGCAGATATCTGAAAGCTCCCGACCGAGTTCTGTGTTTCTTGATTTGCCCTGCCACAGGACTCGGGCCGCACATTACAGGACATGTGCATCTAGACAAGCGATAACGATTCGCGATACATGCGTGGGGAAGTCTAGGAACATATACCACTCTAGGTAGTGTGTCCTAGACTAGGGGGCATCGTTCGACAGGTAGCATAATCCCTAGTTGGACTAGGTGGCATAAACCCTGAACCCAAGAAGCGTTCAGCAGAAGGCGTAAGCTCTAGTTGAATCTAGAAAGCACTTGATAGTAAACCCTAGATTAGATCTAGGTAATAAATAATAAGTGTATGCCTAAAGGCAATGGAAACTACAGGGATTGGGATCACGTTATCGTTACTAGTTGGGACACTAGTTATGTGGTGCAGAGATATAGAAATCAGTATAACAAGGAAATAGTGAAGCGGCGAAAGTACTAGAGCATATCCAGTTTATCTTGTCTTAGCATATCTTGTGTTAATCTTGTCTAACCTTGCTGATCCTATCATCATGGTGTTATCTTGTATTCAGTTAATTCATGTCGTTTTGTTTTTCCATGTTCACATGCTAGAAGTTACTGAACTTACTCAAGCTTTATGTCTGACTCTGTTTTTCTTTTGTCTTCTTTTCTTCCGCCCCCCCCCCAGGTAGTAAGGGAGGAAATAGTATAGCTCAGGTTAAGTTGGACTGTCACTCTTTCCCAGCTTGAAGATTTGTCAAAGTTTTGCTTGGATTCTCTTTTCAGATGCTATGGCTGGCTCTAGCTAAAATTGGGGAATATAAATGTTGTTTTATGCTTCTTTATTTTGTAAGACAAATGATACTCTGATATTATAAAGAAATCGATGTACAAACTATTTTATCAATAAAGCAAAGTTTTATTTTCCGCTGTTGTAATTTTTGTCTGTCTTGTAATTTATCTGCATCTTTTACCCTAAATGCTCCACAGAACTTAGTGCATTCCCTTTGTGAGTGACACTAACGGATGTGGGGTGTTACAGATAGGGTTTTTACCTTATAATAGCCAAGAATGCTTGATACATTTAAAAAAAATCATTTGATACTATTATAAGTGCATAGTGTATAAAACAACTTCAAATCATAAGTATTAATCATAGACGGCATAAGCGCCCCATCCCACTATGTCGCCATACTAGGCTCTACAAATAAAACCTCAAATGTCACATGTTTAGAAATTGGATTTCTGTCTGTGAACCGAGGCAAAAGATAGTCCTCTATCGATTCGAGACTGTCTAGCCCGAGCCACAGGTAAGTACTCAGTCAAGCCTTGGATCCTCAGGCCGGTCCACCAATGTGGATTAAATTTAAACCCTGAACATGCGTTCCCCCGCCGTATGGGGCGTAAACGAGCCAACGAATGACTCCATCGACCCGGATCGTCCGATCAAACCGAGGCGCCTCGCAACAGCAACAACCACATAAGTCAAAATCGTCAGGGTGTGTAAAACCACTGACGCCACTTCTAGCTAGAAAGAAACGCATGCCCTCCCTGACGTCCTCTCCCGTTTCTGGTTCACAACCGGGGTGCGAGGCTCGCGAATTCACATTACACAAAGCTGTGCCACACAGGTTGTGCTTTGATCATCACCACCAGACTTTGCTTTTCAACAGAAGCCTTGATCAATTGCTACTTAGGCGTGCCACACAGGCAATTCACTCCATGCGTTTGATATCCATCAATATATAACCCCTGAGCTCGTACGTCTCAGGAAGGGCGTTAAGAAAGAGAATAAATTCTCCGCTGCCAAACAGATATATATTTAATAGAAATCAATCACACAGACTAAAATCCAATGTCATACACACAGTCCATTTACAAGTTCGTTCTGGGTCTGAACGAAACCGGAGGCACCTAGTACCCCGCATATCCATCGATCTCCAAATACGTCTGGACGACCACCAACTGATTCCCTCCTCTTGGGTGTATGGCCCAATCAAGATCATCAGTAATTATCCAAAGGACGTGAAGACCTCCGGTGTTCAACCACCGTCTTCATTCGACTCCACGTCGAATCAGTTATTCAGAATGGGATAAACCCGGTCTTTCTGAATAACTCGCGTATATAATAAACAAATGTTACACAAACACAACATACACTTCATTCCAATTCAGAATATTCTTTTATTCAAATATTCTTATATTTTGGGAAAGGTTCCCATTAATTTTATCAAAGATAAATTCTTTAAATTTATTCTTTAATCTCCTTTTTGAATATCAATTCAAACCAGTCGGGATTAACGAACCTTACCGAAGTAATCATTTGTTTTAATTTCCCAATCCCAACCTATTCATCCCATGAAGTAAAACTGGTAATACTTCATATCTAACACCACGGTGTTATCGCTAAATTCAATTACCATTTCACGTTCAAATCTAATTAAAGATTTAACTATCGCCTGGAGCAAAACTGGTGATACTCCATTCTCGATCTTTTCAATCTAATTAAAGATTCATTAAAACCCCACTTAGTTTTAATCTTTAACTGGGTTAAAGAATCAGTGTCATTTAAAACACGGTTCATGATAAACCCAAAATCACATTCCATTAATTATCGGGTTAAAGAACGGGTGTTATTTAAAACACTGTTCACGATAAACCCAAAAATCAATATCAATTCAATTAAACATTATTTAATTGGTACACTTCATTAAATCTAAATAAAAAGATTTAATCTTTTCTCAACTGGGCTTAGGAACAGTGTTAATGAAAACACCATTCACGACAAACCCAAATCACATTTGATATTAAATACAAGGCTCTGAATAATAGAAAATATATCGGCTTATATTCAATATCAAACTCTACGACTAACAAATATCGTATTGGAAATAACGATATAAATATATCTTTCAAATTTCCATAACAATATCTGTATAATCACGAAATCCAACATTGAAATATTCCGGAGACAATTTCGATTCAAATCCCTTCCAATTCAATTATTGGAAATTCTGGTTATATTTCAAAACCATTTCAAACTCACTTTATTTATTTTAAAAATAAATAAATTACTATTCTAGTTCAAAACTAGTTCATTTCGATAAAAATCTATTTTTATCTTTTCAAAAATGGATTTTTTTCATCCCAATTCTTCACAAATCATTTCTTATGATTTTACACAAATTATTACTATTTTTAATAATTTTATCAAGGCCCGTACAGTCGATTTCCATTAACGGCCATCGAACTGCACTTATAGCGACCTTTTCCAAATTTGATTTGGACATAATTCCAAATCCAACCATTAGATTTCAAATTTCTAATACTCGTTATAAAGCTCTTTTCGATACGAACCCAATGGCTCCGGTTTCAGGAGAATCCGACGGTTGGATCTCCCGTAATATCCATTCGAAGTCAATGGTCGAAATTCGCGAACTGCGGCGGCGCGGCGCGTTCTATTCAGGCCATTATATTATATATATAATATATATAATATATACTTCGTCGATTTCCTTTCGAAATTAATTTTATAAATCGTTTTAAATTCGTTTTCAAAACGATTTCAACTTCTTTTTCAAATTCAAATCAAAATTGGATTTTTCCTTACAAATTCGTTTTAAATTCATTTCAAATTGATTTCAAATCAAATTGATTTCTAATTCAATTTCAGTTCGTTTTCAATTCAATTCAATTCGAATTCATTACTATTCGAATTCAATTCGAATTCATTTCTATTCGAATTTCAATTATTTTCAAAATATTAGATTTTGAAATCACTTTCGATATTCATTATAAAATGAATAAAATCGATATAAATATCGTTCACGTCAAAATGGCGTCAATCTATCAACATGGCTTCATATATTTCTATTTTCAAATATTCTATTTCAAATATTGCTATTTCAAATGTTTCTTTTTCAAATATAACTCTATATATTGAATTTGAACACGCATTTCAATTTACTGGGGTCACATACTAACTCGAAAAATTCCAGAAAATTATTTTCTAGCTTCGTACTGACGACACAGTCCTAACAAAACTAATTTCGTCGAGTTCTGAGACCGTTTGAAAAATGGCCATTTTCCAATCGATTAAAATCAATTGAAACTGGTCAAACGCGTTTTCCTTTGCCACGCTCACATATTGATTCGAAAAATTACGAAAATTGGAATCTAGCAATAACTTGACATCACGGATCCAACAAATGTTGTTTCGTCGAAATCCGAGGCCGTTTGCAAAATTCCCATTTTTAAGGGCCTGAATTCCATAGCGACTATTTAGAAATTTCAACTGGACATATCTTTTGATTCCCGCTATGAAATTTTGATTTTTCGGATTCATTGGAAAGATATTCTCAAATAGATTCTATTATTTTTGGTTTCACTAAAATCCGGTTTATTGTGCACCCGGTATGTTCAATTGAAATTTGAAATCGAATTATCGAACTACCGCGCCATTTTCAATTCCTTTTATATATATAAATAAAATTTATATTCTAACGACGATGTATATAAATATATACGTCGAATTCTATTCAAAATAAATTTCTCGTCGTTATTATTTAAAATAATTCATTTTAAATAATCAAAATTCACTAAATTGGCCAAAATAAAAATTTTAAACTGGCCCAGATTTCTGGGTTATTACAGGACTAGTGGAATTAATTAACGGATTTAACCTTGTTTTAAGTTGAATAAGTTAACTGTTTTGAAACCAATATATATTATTCAATAACTTATTGAATAATGAATTATTTTTAAAGTAGAGTATTATTTTAATTATCTGAAAGAAAGATTAACTATTAATGTCGAAGTAAACCAATTGATTTCTAAAATGTTGGAATTGGTGATTATTTCAAAATAATCAAAGTGATAAATCTTGAATTTGAGTTCCTCAAATGGAAGTTATCAAGTCATAAAGCCTTATGTCCAGTTAAGTGAAGTTGTTAATTATTATTAAAGTAAATTATTATTTTTAAAATAACCTTTAAGGGGAAATTAAATATTTATTAATAATTAAGGATAAGTAAACATTTTAAATAGAAGGAGTTGAGATTAATTAACCACGTCAAGGAATTGATCTACTAACCGGGACTCAAATATAATATTAAATTGGAAAGGGTTTTTATTAAGCTTTACTCATGTTTATGAGATGGATTTTTTATTTAATTCCTAAAGAAATTCTCTAAAAGAAATGTTTTAAACAAGATTAAATTTGAATTGAAATCGAATGGAAGTAGGTGAATTGATTTTGAGTATGGAAGTAAAGATCCAACGATAAGATCTAGAAACAAATGGTTTAGAGATGAAATGGAGTTATTGAAAACAAACTAAGGTAATTGGTTAGTAAAGAAATTATATGGTAAGTGGAACTTTGGAATAGGTACTGGAAGTCGTGATTTGTTGATAAACTTTTATTCATTCCGAAGATAAGAATGTCGTCGTCTCAAGGTCAGAGAGGTAAATAAAATAACCCATCTTGTAACGACTTCATGATTATCCAAGGATGATATTAGTTTAGAAACGAGGATAATGGAAGTGAGTAAAATAAGTATTTCCGTAAAGAATATCATGACCGAAAATTTGAAGGATTATAAGTTTTCTGGAAATAAGTGAATGAGTATAAATTATTTTCTATTCTATGATCTTTAACCAACAGGAAGGGTATATGACCGTATTGTTTAAATCCAAAGGTTTTGTTATCTTTTATAAACGAACAACTAAAGTGTGTGTGTCACACACGGTAATTTATTCAGTTGTGACTGTTCTTTGTAAATGAACAATTAAAGCGTGTGCATCGCACACGGTATTTTACTTCGTTTGTCAGTTTGTTTATACGACATTTATTTGAAATTTATAACTTTTGTCACTCTTTGTAAAGTATCGTTTTGTTTATAAGTCTATGCAATTCTATACTTATGTGAATTAAAAATATGTTTGAATGCAAATTTCAAATGTTAAGCACCATTACTTGCATGAATATAACAAGATAAAATATGCAAATAAGATTTCCAACTTATAATGTCCATTTTCTATTTCGAAAAATATCATTGATTATATTCGCAGAATAATTCCGAAAACATTTACTTCATTAATTGAATTAAACTTATTCAAACATATTATAAGTTGAATAAAAATTGGAAAGGCGACAATCCAAATGTCGAAAGTTTTTAGAAATTAAATTAACGACTGTTTAACTAAAGAGCCAAACTGACGCTGTATACTGGACCAGTGAATCCATTTTATTTCTCTATGGATGATGGTTGTTTATTCTGATAGTTAATACACCAACTAATAAAATCTGGCTAGGTCGATTGTTGGTATGGAAAGACCGGGATTGAATTTATATTCGAAAACAATTCCGACCAACAAATACGTAACGCTGAAGATGCTGGTGAAGATGAAGCAGTTGAAGACCGGGGATCTTCATAAATGGAAGGATCACTTATCGAATATTCTCTGGATTGCAACCAGAGGTTGTCTGACGTGATTCGGTCGTGAGTGGGATTTTGCGGATTGCAAGGACTACTCGGTATTGATCCTTTGGATGCAGTAGGAGAGTGCCTTCGGTTCATCCTGTTCCTGGGTGACTTTTATGGATGAGTGTAACAACCCTGAATTTTGGGGCCAATTTAAAATTTATTTTAAGTGATTTTAATGAGTTTTGATATTAAAAATAATCTATTTTAAATAATAATGATCACAAATTTGATTCAAATCGTAGTTAGAATGAATAATTTAATTTTAATTATAAAAAGAGTTAGAAATAGCGCGGTAGTTTGAAAAGTCAAACTTGAACTTTGACTGATCGTACAGGACGCAAAATATAACGGATTTTAGTGAAACCAAAAATATTAGAATCTATTTAAAAATATCTATCCAACGATTCTGAAAAATCGAAATTTCATAACGGGAATCAAAAGTTATGTCAAAATTAAAATCCAGAACGGTCGCTACGAAATGTATAAGGGTCAAAATGCTACTTTTTGCATATAAAGGAATTTGAACTCGAAACCACTTCCATTGAGTTCAGAATGATGTTTCTACATTGGAAAACAGTAAACACTTATATATTTTGAGTTTCGGGATTTATTTGTTTAAAAATGTATTTTTAATATTAAATATATTGGCCTTAAAAATAGTCATTTTTCAAACGACCTCTGTTTTTGACGAAACCACTTTTGTTGGAACCGGAATGTCAAATTATTGCTAGGTTTCAATTTTCAGAATTTTTCGAATTAATATGTGAGCGTGGCAGAGGAAAATGTGTTTTGACTATTTCAGTTAAATTTAAACGCCTTAAAAATAGCCATTTTTCAAAATGTCTCAGAATTCGACGAAATAAATTTTGTTAGGACCGTATCGTCATAAGAAAGCCAAAAATAATTTTTCTGGATTTTTCTGAGTTAGTGTGTAGTCCCGGTAAAATTATTTGTACGGAAAAATTAGAAATAAAGGACTTAAATTTTAAAACTGAAAAACGGAGGCCAAGATGACAATTTGGGCTGATGAGACATATCCAGATGAGTTAGGAATGGGGGCTAAATGGTAGGAACGACAGTCGTTGCGCCTAATTCTGAGTTCGGACCAAAACGGGCTTAAACGGGCTAATTAAACAATAATTAAATAACCCTAATATAATAATAATATAAATCCATCGGGTCTTCTTCCTCTCCCGTCGTTCTTTTTCAGCCGCACGCACAAAACAACCCATCATGGCCGAAACTTCTCTCCTCCTTTTCTCCCAATCCACAAAGAATTAGCTTAGGCCGTAGTTAAACTTTTTGAAGCTCTTCTCACTCTCTTTAATCTCCAACAAGTTTCATCCCTTTTCATCGACCGTAGGCGAAGAACGAGCACCGCCAACCCGCGGCCTTTGCACCCAAACCGCACCTCCTCCTTGCAGCCGCACCCTCCCATCTTCCCGGTGAAGATAGCCCTCTCGTAGCTCTCCAATCTCCCGCAAACCGTTCGTAAAACCGTCGACTACAGCTCCCGAAATCCGCATTTGAAGTTTTGAACAATTCTGAAAATTAAGGTATAATTATTTCAGATTTTGTCACGCTTATTTCTGTTACTGTGCCAGTTGTTAAAAGCCAGAATTCAAATTTTTACATAAATTTCAAATTGAAATCTTTCAGATCCGTAACCGCCGTGAATTCGAACACGAGATCTGATTGAAACCACTTTCATTTCAGAATCAATCAATGTGAGAATTTATTTTTAATTTAATGTTAATTAATTTAATTATTATTCTTTTGTTGTTTAATGTTGAATGGTGAAAATGAATCGTTATGCGATGGATGTTATTCTATGTTGTGAATTCGATTTGTGTTTTGATGATGTGATATTTATCGTTTGTGATGGAATTGGAGATGAAACTTTAGGTTGTTGATATAAAAAAAAATCTTTTTATATTGAAAACAAAAAGATGAAACTTTAGGATGTTAATATATAAAAAAAACAATCTTTTTATATTGAAAACAAAAAGATGAAACTTTATGATGTTAATATAAAAAAAACAATCTTTTTATATTGAAAACAAAAAGATGAAACTTTAGGATGTTAATATAAAAAAAAACAATCTTTTTATATTGAAAACAAAAAGATGAAACTTTAGGATGTTAATATATAAAAATAAAACAATCTTTTTATATTGAAAACAAAAAGATGAAACTTTAGGATGTTAATATAAAAGACAATCTTTTTATATTGAAAACAAAAAGATGAAATTTTGGCGATGTAAATAAAAAAAGACGATCTTTTTATATTTAAATTAAAAAGACAATCTTCTTATATTGAAAACAAAAAGATGAAATTTTGGCGATGAAAATAAAGAGACGATCTTTTTATATTTTAAAAATAAAGAAGTTGATATTTTTACTTCTTAAAATAGAAAAGATTACATTTTTACATTGTAAAGTAGAAAAGGTAACATTTTTACTTTGTAAAATAGAAAAGATAATATTTTTACATTGTAAAATAGTAAAGTTGATATTTTTACTTTGTAAAATAGAAAAGATCATATTTTTACGTCGTAAAATAGTAAAGTTAATATATTATAAATATAAAAAGATGATATTGTTGCATTGTACATAAAAAGAAAATGTTTTTACATTGTATGAAATGAAACATATTTTTATATGTTATTTATAAATGATTTTTCATCGCATGAATTATATAACATTTTATTTTGATAATTATGAATGAATCTGCATCGCATAAATTAAATAACATTTTATTATGTAGTTTAAGAATGAATTTATACCGCATGAACAAAAGTTACATTTTCATATGTAATTTATATATAAATTTGTACCGTATGTCGAAAATTACATTTTTCTATGTAATTAAAATGTAAATTTACATTGCATGACGAAAATTACATTTTTATATGTAAATTATAAAGTGAATCAATGTTGAATGTTAAAAATTACATTTTTCTTTGTAATTAAAAGGGGAATTTCATCGTATGATAAAATTTACATTTTTATATGTAAATTATATAGGAATATACACCGTATTGTAAAAAATTACATTTTTCCTTGTAATTAACATGTGAATGCCACTGTATGTTAAAATTTACATTTTTATATATAAATTATAAAGTGAATTAATGTCGTATGTTGAAAATTACATTTTTCTTTGTAACTAACATGGAAATTTCATCGTATGTGAAAATTTACATTTTTATATGTAAATTATATAGGGAATTACACCGTAGGATAAAATTTACATTTTTATATGTAATTAAAACATGAATTTACATTGTGTGTTAAATATTACATTTTTATATGTAATGTCTATAGGAAAGTATACCGTAGGACAAAACTACATTTTTCTATGCAATTAAAGGATGCAATTTCATTGTATGATCGAAATTGCATTTTTCTTATGTATATATGTAATATGAAATGAGAATGAACATTAGAAATAAAATTGATTTATTTCATATGTAATTAGATGTAGTGTTTGCATTGTAATTAAAAATCATACTTTTACAATGTAAATTAGATGTAGAGTTTGCATTATAATTAAAAGTTATATTTTTATAATGTAAATTAGAAGTAGAGTTTGCATTATAAATAAAACTTACATTTTGATATGTAAATTTAAAATAGGATTCACTGCAAAAATAAGTTACATCTTTATAATGTAACTAAGATGAGAATGTACATTGAAGTTGAAATCTACGTTTAAAAGTAGGATTTTGAATGTATCAAAATTTTACATTTGTTTTACATGTAAATAAAGAATATAGGAATTTGCATAGGAATTAAACTTACATTTTTATGTAAATAAAAAGGATGAAATTTACATTTTCCTTGTAAGTAAAAGAATGAATTTAGGATGCGGTAATATTATCTTCATTTTCAAATGAATTAAAATTTAGTAAGTATCGGTAATTGTGTGGAGTGTTGTTTTAATCAAACGACGTTATTACGATTCAATGATTATATATATATATAATTAAACTTAAACGAATAGGGCGTGGTAGTTCGCATTTTGAAATCGTACTTTTAAATGACTATACAAGAAGATCCGACCGTCGGATTGTCTTGAAACTGAAACCGTTAGGACCGTCTTGGAAAAATCTTTCCAATGATATATATTACGTTAAGATCCAACGGTTAGATTCTGAGAAATGTAAAAATCAAAATTGGTTGAATGCAGCGCCATAGTCGCCCATGGACTTAAGGTGTCGTTATATAAAAATTTAATTATTTTAAATAACTAAAATAGGAATGAATCGTTAATAAAAAAATAATTATTAATGTGTAAGAAGGATTTTCAATATATATATATATACGAGGATTATTTGGAAAGTCCGAGTTTTTCTCATTCCAAATAATTAAACGACGTTTAAAAATCCAAGATTGGAAGACGGCGATTGAAGACCGTCAAATCTCCACATCGAATGGACGATGATGACTGTTGCCTTAGAATGGCTCGCTACCATGATAAGGTAATAGTAGGAGTTGCCCAGACGTAGTGTTGATTTGTACGGATTTGGCTTTCGCTCAGGGCCAGAGCATAAGCTTATAAATGGATTGTGTGTCTGACATCGTACTCCATTATATATCATGTTATTAATCTTCTGTCGAATGTGTGGTGGCGGAGAATTTATTCTCTTGCTTAACACCCGTTCATATATTTCGGCAAAGGATTGGTAGTGTGATATGGAGTGATGATGTGGCATGCTAAGATGCATATGATCAAGGCTTTGTTGAAAAGCAGGTCTTGTGGGACGATCAAAGCATAGTCTGTTTAGGCATAGCTTTGTGTATAGCGTGACTTCGCGAGCCTCACACACCGGTGGAGTCTAAAACGGGAGAAGGGAACGCAGGGAGAGCAGCACGTTTCTTTCTAGCTAGAAGTGGTGTCATGGTATGGAGCCCATACATTTTACTTATGTGGATGATGGAATGAGGCGTCTCGGATAGGTCCTATAGGATCGGGAAACGTGTGTTCAGGTATAACTAATCCGCTAAGCTGTATTTGCGGACCGGCCCTGCAGCTATCCAAGGGTTCTCCGCGGGGAATCCTGAGACACTAGCTAGAGTGCTCGAATCGGTAAGGAGCTCCTCTCTAGCCTTGACTCATGATGGAAACCAAAATCCAAATACGAACAGACGAATTTGATTGTATTACTAGTACGGAGGCATAATATATGGGTACCTATGCTTCCTAGGATTGATACATTATGATTGAAATTGTTTTTAAAACATATACACACTAATAATAATATCAAATTCGTTTTTAACGTATCAAGCATGTTTAATCACCATAAGGTAAAACTCTATCCTCTGGTGTGCGTTGCATTGTGTGATGGGACCTAAGTCTTATGGTGATTTGATTTTTCTAAAAACCATTGCGTTGTTTTAAGATTTACTTTAAGTTATGCACGACAATCCATTGGAATAAAACCCGTTCCGCGTTAGCGGCGTGGTCTTTGGATTTGTCTTATTACTATTAGTTAAATTAGTTAAGAATTCTCACACCAGTCCCACGACTGACCCGTTGTTTGTTTCCACCTTTTTGCAAACTCGGGTGCCCTCTTTCCACACGGGCAGTCGAGTAGTTTGTCTATAGGTTTATCTCGAGCAGGATTCTGGATTAAAGCTTAAAGCTGTGTCCAGAGCATAGTTGTCTTCCGCTATATCTATTTTATTTCCGCTGCAATGTATTGTAATATTGTAATTTACCTTCTGCTGTAAATTTTATTCAGTATACTTTGATATTCTGTACTATGATGTAACATTTGTTATTAATGTTATAAAAGTCTGCTGTTGTTCTGATGTGTTGTATTCCCAAAGTTAACGTAGGCGGGATTTGAAAGGTTTTGGTCGATTTTGCGATCGATTAAGGCCGGGCAAAACCCGACTCGTTACAATGAGTGTCTGACAGAGTATTTCCAAATGGTCACGTACATTGATTTCTTCAAATGTGCCCAGGGTATTTTAGAGGTCGTCAATGTAACAACCCGGAAAATGCGAGCCAATTTAAAATTTTTATTTTGGCAAATTTAGCGAATTTTGATTATTAAAAATGGATTATTTTAAATAATATCGAAGAAAAATTTATTTTGAATAGAATTCGAACGTATATATTTATATAGATCGTCGTTAGAATATAAATATTTATTTTAAGGTATAAAAGGAATTGAAAATGGCGCGGTAGTTCAATAATTCGATTTCAAAGATCAAATGAATGTACCGGGTGCAAAATAAACCGGATTTTGGAGAAACCAAAAATATTTGAATCTAATTGAGAATATCTTTCTAACGAATCCGGGAAATCAAAATTTCATAGCGGGAATCAAAAGTTACGTCCAGTTGAAAATTCAGAATAGTCGCTATGGAATTCTGGCCCGTAAAAATGGGAATTTTGCAAACGACCTCGGTTTTCGACGAAACCACTTTTGTTGGATCCGTGATGTCAAGTTATTGCTAGGTTTCAAATTTCATAATTTTCTGAATCAATATGTGAGCGTGGCAAAGGAAAACGCGTTTGACCAGTTTCAGTTGATTTTAATCGACTGGAAAAGGCCAATTTTCAAACGGTTTCTGAATTTGACGAAATTAGTTTTGTTAGGATCGTACCGTCAATACGAAGCTAGAAATAATTTTTATGGAATTTTTAGAGTTGGTATGTGGCCCCGGTAATTTGAAAAGTACGCTCGAATTGAATATATATAGATTTAAATTTTGATTTAAGAGAAAACCTATCGTAACTGCCGAATTTCCTTACGCATCAAATCCCATTGTGTTCGGGATGGGGGTAATTAGCTAGGGACGACAGTCATTGGGTCTCAATTGGGGTTCGAACGAAAAGTCAACCTTATGGAAATTAAAATAACTAATTAAATAATATATATATATATTATTCTCACCTACCTCTCCCTCATTCCCACTTCACCCCGATCTAAAATTCTCGATCCAAAATCCGCTCCACCACCAAATCGCTCCTCCGCCAATGTCGATCCTCCCCTCCCTGTGCTCCGCCTCCTCCCTCTTCCATCTCCTGCTCCTCCGCCTCTTCTTCTCCTCCTCTGTGAAAAAGACCTTGCCCTAACCCCTAGCCCTCCTGCCGTCGCCCTCTCGTCCAAGCCCTCCTGCCGTCGCCCTCTCGTCTAAGCCCTCCCAACGCCTGAACCCCGCAGCACCCCTCCACCTCCTCCCTCCGTTAGTCGCCCTGACCTCGCCAGAGCAGCATCCGACACCCCTACTTCCGGGGAACCCCGACAGCCCCTCCCCGCTCCAATAATTTCTACTGTAAGTGTTTATTTTTATTTACATGAAACGCTGTGTTAAAACTGACTTTATTTAAATTATAAAACATAGTTTTTAAATCTCAGTTTTGATTTTATTTGGTTATAGAAAAAGTTTTGATTTTGAGTTAGAAAAAGAAGTGTTTTTTTAGTATGTAAAGTTATGATTTTTAATTTTATAAAAATGTGATTTTTATACACAATATACAACGGTAAAAATTCGATTTTTATCTATGTTAAGTATCAGAAAAAAATTTGATTTTTATATTATATAGGTAATAAAAATTTGATTTTTATATAATGTATAGAATAAAAATATAATTTTTATAATATAGAAAGGTTAAAAATATAATTTTTATAATACAGAAAGGTTAAAAATATAATTTTTATAATAAAGAAAGGTTAAAAATATAATTTTTATATAATAGAGAAGTTAAAAATATAATTTTTATACTAGTGGCATTGTAAAAATATGATTTTTTTTCCTGTAGAGTAATAAAAATATAACCTTTATTAGAAGAAGAGCGATATAGAATTATAAATTTTATAACGAAGTGAAGATAAAAAAAATTCAATTGTTATAACGAAGTGAAAATAAAAATTCGATTTTTATATATGTAGCGAATTAAAAATATGATTTTTATATGGTAGAAAATATAAAAATACAATATTTTATATATGTTTTCGCGATATAAAAATATGATTTTTGAATATATAAGCATCATATTAAAAATGCGATTTTTACTATGAACAACAGAAAAGGGTCGCATTGGAATTTTTGGCATTATCCGAACCGTTCAGACATAGATAATGGAGGAGTGGATCTCCAAGGTGAGAACTCCTCACTTTTATTTTAAATTTCTAGTTAATATATATACTAGGATGCAGACGGTGCTTAGCAGCACCCGACACCCGTCGTCCACAGACCATGGACGGCTTGTATGCTTGTTTGTTTGATTTTGATGTGAAAAATTGAATGTGTTGTGGAATGAAATAAAATATTTATATAGCGAAATAAAATATTTATATAGTTAAAAATATAATTTTTAACGTGTATATAAAATGAAATATATATTTATAAACAAATCGAACGATTGGTTTATATACACATTTTTGACTGATATTGATTGGGACGATAAATTTTACACATCGCCCAACCGCACAAATAAAATCTGTGTTTGATTTTTTGAAACCCCACACGGGTGTTGGGATGATATTTGGCGTACACTAATCCCAATTATTAAATTGTATGTCGATCAATTGGTCGATAGAATGTGTAAGCGTTAATTATATATATTTAATGCTTTTGAAGTTGTGTGATGCACTTTAGATGATGGTTGAATATTAATCGTTGTTATTATATAAATGTGTTGTATGGAATCCATATAATTAACATTATATGGTAATTGATTGGGCCTCATTCCAATTGGGAAAATAAAGAATATTATGAAATAAAGATTCACGTGTTGACGGTACTCATTTGTTGATATTAGTCATGTGGTGAAGGAAATATAGATTCATGTGTTGAATAGAATAAATATTCATTTGTTGAATAGAATAACGAAGTTATTGAAAAATATAAAGCCGTGTTGATTAGAGATGCGCTATTTTGACGAGAATGATATTTATATCGATTATATTAATTTTTCTATAACGAATAGAATTGAATTGAATTGAAATCGAATTGAAATGAATTTAAAACGAATTTATAAGGAAAATTTTAACTTTGATTTGAAATTGAAAAGGAAGTTGAAATTGTTTTTGAAATGAATTTAAAACGATTTATAAAATTCGTTTTAAATAGAAATCGATGAAATATATATTATATATATAATATAATAGCCTGAATAGAACGCGCCGCGTCGCGGTAGTTCGCGAATTTCGACCATTGACTTCGAACGGACATTACGGGAGATCCAACCATCGGATTCTCCTCAAACTGGAACCGTTGGGTTTGTATCGAAAAGAGCTTTCCAATGAATATTCGAAATTTGAAATCTAACGGTTGGATTTGGAATTATGTCCAAATCAAATTTGGAAAAGGTCGATGTAAGTGCAGTTCGGTGGTAGTTATTGAAAACCGACTGTACGGGCTTTGATAAAATCATTAAAAATATCTACAATTTGTGTAAAATCATAAGAAATGATTTGGGAAAAATTGGGATGAAAAATTCCATATTTGAAAAGATAAAAATAGATTTTTATCGAAATGAACTAGTTTTAAACTAGAATTAAAATCAATTTATTTTTGAAATAAATAAATTGAATTTGAAATGGGTTTTAAATAACCAGGATTTCTAATATATTTAACTGGAATTGATTTGTGGGTTTACCGTGAACGGTGTTTTAAATAACACTTGTTCTTTAACCCGATAATAAATAGAATGTGATTTGGGTTTATCGTGAACCGTGTTTTAAATGACATTAGTTCTTCAGCCCAGTAAAAGGAGTCTTAATGAATCGGTAATTAGATTGAAATGTGAATTATAATTTAAATTACCAAATTTGGAAAGTGAGCGAGAATGGAGTATTACCAGCTTTTCTCCAAAGCGATAGTTAAAATCTTTAATTAGATTTGAACGTAAAATGGTAATTAACTTTACCGATAACCCCGTGGTGTTAGATATGTAGTATCACCAGTTTTGCTCCATGGGATAAATAGGTTGGAATTGGGAAATAAAATAAATAATTACTTCGGTGTGGTTCGCTAATCCCGACTAGTTTGGAAAACCATAATATGGTTTGAAATGATATCCAAAGGAAGATCAAAGAATAAATTTAAAAGAATTTATCTTTGATAAAATTAATGAGAATCTTTCCCTAGGAGTGTGAATATTCTGAATTGGAATGAGGCGTATTTTGTGTTTTATAGCACTTGTTGATTAAGATACGCGAGTTATTCAGAAAGTCCGGGTATAACCCATTCTGAATAACTGATTCGACGATGAGTCGAAGAGATTGAATACGGTGCAAGACCGACGATCTTCACATCGAATGGATGGGTACTACTGATGCTCACGATGGGAGTAGCTACCTTGAAGGGGGCTAAAGTGGTAGCCTTCCGGACGTGCTTGGAGGTCGATGGATACGCGAGGAAAGTGCCTCCAGTTTCGTTCAGACATAGAACGGACTTGTAAATGGATGGTGTGTTTGACATTGTATTCCTTTATATTGTATTCGTTGATCTCTGCTAAATATATATCTGTTTGGCGGCGGAGAATTTATTCTCTTGCTTAACGCCCTTCTCTGAGACATACGAGCTCAGAGGTTATATATTGGCAGAAATCAGTGGTACGATGTGGATTGATAGTGTGGCATGCTGAGATGCAGTGATCCAGACTTTTGTTGAGAAGCAAAGTTTGGTGGTTGATGATCAAAGCACAGCTTTAATATAGCACCGCTTTCTGTACAGCGTTGATTCGCGAGCCTCACACCCCGGTATGGTGGTAAACTGATGGTTTGATCAGTATGCTTTTTAGTGGATGGGCACCTTAGTGGTGTCGTGGATTCGGTAGACCGAGATTGAGCTTGGTGCTCAGACGGATAGGGTAAGCGGTGTTTTCTCTCACCGAGACGTAAGCCGCAGTGATACTTGATTTCCTAAAAGTGCGGATGTGCATTACGGTGTTTTCTCTAGCTGAGACGTAAGCCGTTGTGGATGGCACTACGCGATTGATCTTTCGAATTAGGAGCCACATGATGGAAATCCAATTTCCAAATATGAATTTTGCGGTTTTGATTGTAGAGCCTAGTATTGGCGGCATGATATATGGTACCCATGCAGTCTATGATTGATACATTTATATTTGAAGTTGTTTTTCTCACTTATAGTAATAATATAAGTTGAAATTTCACGTATTAAGCATATTTGGCTATTATAAGGGAAAAACCTATCCTCCGGCTTGCGTTGCATTTTGTGATGGGATCTGGGTCTTATAATAGCTTCATTATTCTTTATTTAGCATTGCGCTGTTTGTTTTATGCACTGGTATTCTTGGGAGGAAACCCGTTCCGTGTTATATGCCGTGGTCCCTTGATTACCTAACTTTAAAACAAAGATTAATAACTATTTTAGTTCTCACACCAGTCACATGACTGACTTGGAGTTTATTGTTTTGACCTAAACTCTTGGTGCCCCTATTTCCACATTGGCAGCTAGTAGTTTTGGTTTTGCATATTTATATTCACAGGATCCTGGTTTACAGCTGGAACGATATCCGGAATGCTCTGTATCTGTATATCTCTTCTAGTTGTGTTTTTGTATTATTTCCGCTGCGATGTATTTAAATGTAATTTAAATCTCTGATATTTTCTATGTACTATTTATTCATACTTTGTATATTCTTGTATTCTGATGTAATTGTTGTAATAAGAAATGAAATGTTCTTCTGTTTGTGTTCTGATTTGTCGTGTTCTCGAAGCAATTCGGGCTTTCCTTCACGGGGAAGTTTGGGTCGTCTCATTTTGGTATCAGAGCTCAGGTTTACAGAGCTAGAGAACATGACTCATTAGAATCATACGAAAGAATTCATCAGAAATTGGATTAGTAATATCCAAAGAGAATGACCCGTTAGAGATAGGATCAGTAGTATCCTAGAACGAGTGTGAAGAGTATATTTTTCAAATGAACACAATTTTGTTTTGAAAGTTAAATTCAAGTATACGTATTTGAATATTTTATTTATATTGATTTGGACGATCCAATATATAAAGATTTTGCATATACGCGTCATGAACGTATATTCGAAGTTTTAATACACTGGATAGATATAGGATCACACTTTAGTCGCCCAGAGATGGTACTGATGATAACACGTGCATCATCAGTATCTATGTTCGTGTTTCTAAGGTGTGATATCTATATACTTCCATCAGACTGGTGTGAGAACCAAAACTTACATAGGATTATTTGTTGTGACTTGGCATCAAAAATATGATTTTTGACTATGTATTAAAGTTATGGTTTGAAATTCTAATCAACTAATTGATTGATGGTTGTGTTGTTTATTTGTTTGATAATTTTGAACCATTTGGTCTAATTGAACCGAATATTGAACTGTATTGAAAAATGATTACAATTGCATGCATATACATGTACTTACATTGAACAGGTCATAGCAAGGAGGCTAGAGCAGAGAATAAAATTGTTTGCCCGACAAATAGGTACATGTTTACCATAATTTACTGTTTTGTTTGGGTGATGATGATTTTATGAGCCGCTTGGCTTTTTCTTTTTCTTTTGAGTTGAAGAAGGCCATGGGAGGCTATATGAAATATCCCGAAGTCCCCGGTGCAGGGAGGTTATGGCGAAATTTTTCGAAAATTTAGGGTGTTAGCCAAATTTCTGAAAATTTGAAAAGCTCTTAGAAACTGAAAAGTTGAAGAACTTAAGCCGTAACGAAAATAATGAAATTTGAGTTGATTTGTTAAACGACTTTCGGCTTCGTTCCTTTTCGGGGATGAAAAGTTTTAAGTGGGGGAGATTGTAACAACCCGGAAAATGCGAGCAGATTTAAAATTTTCATTTTGGCAAATTTAGCGAATTTTAATTATTTAAAATGGATTATTATAAATAATATCGGCGAGAAATTTATTTTAAATAGAATTCGAATGTATATATTTATATAGATCGTCATTAGAATATAAATATTTATTTTAAGGTATAAAAGGAATTGAAAATGGCACGGTAGTTCGATAATTCGATTTCAAAGTTCAAACGAACGTATCGGGTGCAAAATAAACCGGATTTTGGCGAAACCAAAAATATTTGAATCTAGTTGAGATTATCTTTCTAACGAATCCGGGAAATCAAAATTTCATAGCGAGAATCAAAAGTTACGTCCAATTGAAAATTCATAATAGTCGCTATGGAATTCTGGCCCTTAAAAATGGGAATTTTGCAAACGACCTCGGTTTTCGACGAAACCACTTTTGTTGGATCCGTGATGCCATGTTATTGCTAGGTTTCAAATTTCATAATTTTCTAAATCAATATGTGAGCGTGGCAAAGGAAAACGCGTTTGACCAGTTTCAGTTGATTTTAATCGACTGGAAAATGGACAATTTTCAAACGGTCTCAGAATTTGACGAAATTTGTTTTCTTAGGATCGTATCGTCAATGCGAAGCTAGAAATAATTTTTATGGAATTTTTAGAGTTGGTATGTGGCCCCGGTAATTTGAAAAGTACGTTCGAGTTGAATATATATAGATTTAAATTTTGATTTAAGAGGAAACCTATCGTAGCGGCCGAATTGGCTTACGCAGCATATCCCATTGTGTTCGGAATGGGAGTAATTAGCTAGGGATGATAGTTGTTAGGTCTAAATTAGGGTTCGAACGAAAAGTCAACCTTATGGAAATTAAAATAGTGAAAATTAGGCTCACATCCCTAAAATGAAACTTAATTCACGCCACATCCAGTCAAAGTTTACATTAGTTTCCGGCCCCTAAAATGAGCTGTCGCCCTAATTTTTTGGTACCTTCCGCCTTCTGGTCCTTCCCCCTTCGCCTTTTCCTAATTTGAACCCAAAAAAATGCACTCATGCATTAAAAAAAATTCTAAAATCTGGAAATAATCGCAGGAGTCCACGCAAATTGAAAAAAAAATTGCATACTTCTGTGCAACTATTGCTTATAGTAGCATACATGTATGCATATATTCATATAGTGTATTTATGCTGAAAATCTGGACTAATATACGCATACATGTATGCAACTATTAGCAAATAACTGCATACATTTATGCATACAAAGTTGAACTGAGATTCACGTGTAACGAAAAGTTGGATACATGAATGCAACTATTCTGCATATATGCATGCATGTGTGCAACAAATTTAAAAGGGACGACGACTTGCGAATATGTGCATGAATGCGTGCATTTATTCTGTAAAAGAGCATAAATGTGTGCAACAATGTCTGAAAACGACGAATGCTTGAAAAAACAGGCCAAATTTGAATATATGCATAAAAGGATGCATGTAATGCAATTTAGCTCCATACGTGTATGCATTTATACTGCAGTTTGGGCGCAACACTGAAATATTAGCATGAATGTGTGCAACTATTTACAAATAGGTGCATCTTTTGATGCAAAAACCTGCTGTTTCACTGTTTTTGTGTTATTTTGGGTTTTGACGTGATTTTTGATTATTTTTCCACCTGAATTTTTTGGCGTGAATGTGTTTTATTTAATAATGAATTTACGTGATTTTTTTTATTTTTTTAAATTTTTTACCTATTTTTCAAAAAATAGGGACCTAATTTACATGAAAAGTTTGACCGGATGTAAGCCTAATTTTGAAACTTAATAGGGACTTGTGACAAACGAACCCATTAAAATAACTAATTAAATAATATATATATATATTATTCTCACCTACCTCTCCCTCATTCCCACTTCAGCCCAATCTAAAATTTCTCGATCCAAAATCCGCTCCACCACCAAATCGCTCCTCCGCCGATGTCGATCCTCCCCCCTGTGCTCCGCCTCCTCCCTCTTCCATCTCCTGCTCCTCCGCCTCTTCTTCTCCTCCTCTCTGAAACCGACCTCGCCCTAACCCCTAGCCCTCCCGCCGTCGCCCTATCGTCCAAGCCCTCCCAACGCCTGAACCCCGCAGCATCCCTCCACCTCCTCCCTTCGCTAGTCGCCGTGACCTCGCCAGAGCAGCATCCGACACCCCCTACTTCCGGAGAACTCTGACAGCCCCTCCCCGCTCCAATAATTTCTACTATAAGTGTTTATTTTTATTTACATGAAACGTTGTGTTAAAACTGATTTTATTTAAATTATAAAACATAATTTTTAAATCTCAGTTTTGATTTTATTTGGTTATAGAAAAAGTTTTGATTTTGAGTTAGAAAAAGAAGTGTTTTTTTAGTATGTAAAGTTACGATTTTTAATTTTACAAAAATGTGATTTTTATACACATTATACAACGGTAAAAATTCGGTTTTTATCTATGTTAAGTAGCAGAAAAAATATGATTTTTATATTATATAGGTAATAAAAATTTGATTTTTATATAAAGTATAGAATAAAAATATAATTTTTATAATATAGAAAGGTTAAAAATATAATTTTTATAATATAGAAAGGTTAAAAATATAATTTTTATATAATAGAGAAGTTAAAAATATAATTTTTATACTAGTGGCATTGTAAAAATATGATTTTTATTCATATAGAGTAATAAAAATATAACCTTTATTAGAAGAAGAGCGATATAGAAATATAAATTTTATAACGAAGTGAAGATAAAAAAATTCAAATGTTATAACAAAGTGAAAATAAAAATTCGATTTTTATATATGTAGCGAATTAAAAATATGATTTTTATATGGTAGAAAATATAAAAATACGATATTTTATATATGTTGTGGTGATATAAAAATATGATTTTTAAATATATAAGCATCATATTAAAAATGTGATTTTTACTATGAACAGCAGAAAAGGGTCGCATTGGAATTTTTTGCATTATCCGAACCGTTCAGACATAGATAATGGAGGAGTGGATCTCCAAGGTGAGAACTCCTCACTTTTATTTTAAATTTCTAGTTAATATATATACTAGGATGCAGACGATGCTTAGCAGCACCCGACACCCGTCGTCCATAGACCTTGGACGGCTTGTATGCTTGTTTGTTTGATTTTGATGTGAAAATTGAATGTGTGTTGTGGAATGAAATAAAATATTTATATAGTGAAAAAAAATATTTATATAGTTAAAAATATAATTTTTAACGTGTATATAAAATGAAATATATATTTATAAACAAATCGAACGATTGGATTATTACACATATTTGACTGATATTGATTGGGACGATAAATTTTACACATCGCCCAACCGCACAAATAAAATTTGTGTTTGATTGTTTGAAACCCCACACGGGTGTTTGGATGATATTTGGCGTACGCTAATCCCAATTATTAAATTGTATGTCGATCAATTGGTCGACAGACTGTGTAAGCGTTAATTATATATATTTAATGCTTATGCAGTTGTGTGGTGCACTTTGGATGATGGTTGATTATTTATCGTTGTTATTATATACATGTGTTGTATGGAATCCATATAATTAACATTATATGGTAATTGATTGGGCCTCATTCCAATTGGGAAAATAAAGAATATTATGAAATGAAGATTCACGTGTTTACAGTACTCATTTGTTGAGATTAGTCATGTGGTGAAACAAATATAGATTCATGTGTTGAATAGAATAAATATTCATTTGTTGAATAGAATAACGAAGTTATTGAAAAATATAAAGCCGTGTTGATTAGAAAAGCGCTATTTTGACGCGAACGATATTTATATCGATTATATTCTTTTTTTATAACGAATTGAATTGAAATTGAAATCGAATTGTATTGAAATGAATTTAAAACGAATTTATAAGGAAAAATTTAACTTTGATTTGAAATTAAAAAGGAAGTTGAAATTGTTTCTGAAAAGAATTTAAAAAGATTTATAAAATAAATAGAAATCGACAAAATATATATTATATATATAATATAATGGCCTGAATAGAACGCGCCGCGCCGCGGCAGTTCGCGAATTTCGACAATTGACTTCGAATGGACATTACGGGAGATCCGACCGTCGGATTCTCCTCGAACCAGAACCATTGGGTTCGTATCGAAAAGAGCTTTCCAATGAATATTAGAAATTTGAAATCTAACGGTTGGATTTGGAATTATGTCCAAATCAAATATGGAAAAGGTCCCTGTAAGTGCAGTTCGGTGGCAGTTATTGAAAACCGACTTTACGGGCCTGGATAAAATCATTAAAAATATCTAAAATTTGTGCAAAATCATAAGAAATGATTTAGGAAAAACTGGGATGAAAAATTCCATATTTAAAAAGATAAAAATAGATTTTTATCGAAATGAACTAGTTTTAAACTAGAATTAAAATCAATTTATTTTGAATTAAATAAATTGAATTTGAAATGGGTTTTAAATAACCAAAATTTCTAATATATTTAATTGGAATTGATTTGTGGGTTTACCATGAACGGTGTTTTTAATAATACTTGTTCTTTAACCTGATAATAAATAGAATGTGATTTGGGTTTATCGTGAACTGTGTTTTAAATGACATTAGTTCTCCAACCCAGTAAAAGGAGTTTTAATGAATCAGTAATTAAATTGAAATGTGAATTGATAATTTAAATTACCAAATTTGGAAAGTGAGCGAGAATGGAGTATTACCAATTTTGCTCCAAAGCAATAGTTAAAATCTTTAATTAGATTTGAACGTGAAATGGTAATTAACTTTACCGATAACCCTGTGGTGTTAGATATGGAGTATCACCAGTTTTGCTCCATGGGATAAATAGGTTGGGTTTGGGAAATAAAATAAATAATTACTTCGGTGTGGTTCGCTAATCCCGACTAGTTTGGAAAACCATAATATGGTTTGAAATGATATCCAAAGGAAGATCAAAGAACAAATTTAAAAGAATTTATCTTTGATAAAATTAATGAGAATCTTTCCCTAGGAGTGTGAATATTCTGAATTGGAATGAGGCGTATATTGTGTTTTATAGCACTTGATAATTAAGATACGCGAGTTATTCAGAAAGTCCGGGTATGACCCATTCTGAATAACTGATTCGACGATGAGTCGAAGAGATTGTAGACGGTGCAAGACCGACGATCTTCACATCGAATGGATGGGTGCTACTGATGCTCACGATGGGAGTAGCTACCTTGAAGGGGGCTAAAGTGGTAGCCGTCTGGACGTGCTTGGAGGTCGACGGATATGCGAGGAAAGTGCCTCTGTTTTCGTTCAGACCTAGAACGGACTTGTAAATGGATGGTGTGTCTGACATTGTATTCCTTTATATTGTATTCGTTGATCTCTGCTAAATATATATCTGTTTGGCAGCGGAGAATTTATTCTCTTGCTTAACGCCCTTCTCTGAGACATACGAGCTCAAAGGTTATATATTGGCAGAAATCAGTGGTACGATATGGATTGATAGTGTGGCATGCTGAGATGCAGTGATCCAGACTTTTGTTGAAAAGTAAAGTTTGGTGGTTGATGATCAAAGCACAGCTTTAATATAGCGCCGCTTTTTGTATAGCGTTGATTTGCGAGCCTAACACCCCGGTATGGTGGTAAACTGATGGTCTGATCAGTATGCTTTTTAGTGGATGGGCACCTTAGTGGTGTCGTGGATTCGGTCGACCGAGATTGAGCTTAGTGCTCAGAGGGATAGGGTAAGCGGTGTTTTCTCTCGCCGAGACGTAAGCCACAGTGATACTCGATTTCCCAAAAGTGCGAATGTGCATTACGGTGTTTTCTCTAGTTGAGACGTAAGCCGTTGTGGATGGCACTACGCGATCGATCTTTCGAATCAGGAGCCACCATGATGGAAATCCAATTTCCAAATATGACATTTTGCGGTTTTGATTGTAGAGCCTAGTATTGGCGGCATGATATATGGTACCCATGCCGTCTATGATTGATACATTTATATTTGAAGTTGTTTTCCTCACTTATAGTAATAATATAAGATGAAATTTCACGTATCAAGCATATTTGGCTATTATAAGGGAAAACCCTATCCTCCGGCATGTGTTGCATTGAATGATGGGATCTGGGTCTTATAATAGCTTCATTGTTCTTTATTTAGCAATGCGCTGTTTGTTTTATGCACTGGTATTCTTGGGAGGAAACCCGTTCCGTGTTATACGGCATGATCCCTTGATTTACCTAACTTTAAAACAAAGATTAATAACTGTTTTAGTTCTCACACCAGTCACATGACTGACCTGGAGTTTATTGTTTTGACCTAAACTCTGGGTGCCCCTATTTCCACATGGGCAGCTAGTAGTTTTGGTTTTGCAGATTTATATTCACAGGATCCTGATTTACAGCTGGAACGATATCCGGAAAGCTCTACATCCGTATATCTCTTCTAGTTTTGTTTTTGTATTATTTCCGCTGCGATGTATTTAAATGTAATTTAAATCTCTGATATTTTCTGTGTAATATTTATTCATACTCTATATATTCTTGTATTCTGATGGAATTGTTGTAATAAGCAATGAAATGTTCTTCTGTTTGTGTTCCGATTTGTCGTGTTCTCGAAGCAATCCGGGCTTTCCTTCACGGGGAAGTTTGGGTCGTCTCAGTCAATTACCGATTAAACGGATCTGACGATGTGGCATTCAAAGTGAATGACGACGAAATAATCAAGAAGACGATTCTAACCTCAAGCCTCATCAACTGGGAAATGACAAAAATTGGGCAGGCAGCATGGCTATGTGGGTCGCTCCCATTAGGGTGTATAATCGCCTATCTAGAAAAATTTCATTTCCTTCTTTAATCTGTCGATTTTGTCCCTTTTCGGGAAACGGTGGTTTGAGCCCAACCGTTGGTGATATACATTCGATACACTCAAACAAAATGAGTGGTAAGTTATCTGTGGCCGGGTTGCAAGACGTTCTTGCTAAACCCAGTGTATTCGCCTCTAGAGGTACACTATCGGCAGGTGGTTCCATACCTTGTCATAGTGAGAATCCAATCTCCAATAAGCGCCTGCGATTTTGATTGTATACTATATATGTAGAGCGTGAGATGCAAGCGTTCCGCTAGATTGCTATTTATTTGTATTTAGACACTATTATAATATTAGATGATATATATTATTTCAAAATGTTTTGGGTTATAGTAATGTAAAAACCATCCGTATTTATGTGTGGATTTGGTCTTACTATTATCCTTTTCTTCCAAAAAGATTTTTGAACTTTAAAATCAAGTTGGATGATTCCCCTTAAACTGTGCGAGTTTTTCCTACTCTGGTTCACCAGACTGGCCTAGTATTTGTAATGCTCGGGTTAGACTGTTTTGTACAAGTTCAGGTTATTGGATATTATGAAGTTCAAAAGACGTGCTAGAGGAGTTCAGACGTATGGTTTTTTCTAGGATATTCCGCTGTGTGCTGCATTTGAGGACAGGTTGTCACAACTGTCTAGATTTGTTATGGTCCTCTGATGTATCTAAGTATATTACTTCAAGCTTTCAATAAAGTTATTTATGTATTAAATTTCGTTCCGCTGCGATGTGAGACTCTGTGTTGTGTTTGTTCTTCTTCTATTCTAATATTTCTTTCTTATCTCACTCTCTAAATTCTTTCTAATAACGTTCCGTTATTTTAAGATGTTTGGAAGGTTGACATAAGATACGGTAAATGTATTTATGTTTATTTTCGGAGCCGAAAATCCCCGGGTCATTACACTTTGAATGCCACATCATCAGATCCTTCGAAATACATTGTCCTGGGACTGGACATACCGAATGCACCATTATATTATTCCATCTTGGGTAATTTCTACCTAGGATTAATAGAACATCCCTTGCACTTTACTCGGTCTTCAATTATCTTCAGCATAAGTTGGTTTGTAACGCTTATGCCAATCCAAAGTGGTTTTCATATAATAAATCTGATCTCGGTCTCACCACATCGACAGCGGAGTATAAAATAAACTAAAACATTGATAGCTGGGAATTTAATTATCAAAGGGACATCCATTCAATCAACGATCCTATATTCCAAATGGAATTTCTGCCGATCAACCATCAAACAATATTGGCCCCTTTTAAATCAATTTCACATTTTATTATCATTTTCGATTCCTATTTCCCACCTTTCGTATCCTTTCAAAGTTCGATTTCCTCTCTCGATTCTTGGAAAAGCATTTCCAATATCATAATTTCCTTATTCGAGAAAATATCCCTTATTCCAGTTGGAAAACATTTTTATATATTAACGAATCCTTATTTTCTATATTCAGAACATATACCTTATTGATATCGGAAAATATTTCCATATTCCATTTCTTAATGCCTCGTTGACCAATTCATTTCATTTTCTACGCATAGAAAAATATCTCTCATTTTATTTGGGGAAACATTTCAAATTCGTTTAAACTAACGCGATGTTATAAAACATTGTTATAATAACTCAAACCATTAATCATTTATTAACTAACCATATTGCTAACCAATCTTCACTGTCAAACCTTAAACAATTCTCCATCAATCATAAAGCCAATCAAGTTGAGGTATAATTATCTCTCAGACCTTAATTGAACAACATTCTCAATTTTGAAATAGTCGAAGCTCACAACTTCAAACAAAACATAGCTTACGTGACTCTCAGATTCAATCTAAGAATCCATTTCTTTTACGGAAAATCATTAATTATAATGGTAGCATTATAATCATTGTTTCCAAATATTTGATTTTTAAAACATTAATTATAATGGTAGCGTTAAAATTGCTGTTTTGATTTTACAAAACATTTATTATAACGGTAGCATTAAAACTGCTATTTAGATTTATAAAACATTTATAAGAACAGTTGCATTATAATCGCTTTTTACAAATATTTGGTTTATAAAAATATAACTTGTATTTATTAATTTCAATAAATAAATCTATAAGTAAATAATTAAATAATTAAATTTGGTTTAAACGGAAAGTAAAAATAACTATTTCCCTAAATAAAATAAAATCGAATTCCAATAAATAACTTTTCTCAAATAATCTATATTCGATTTATATTCCGAACTTCGGAATTAATCTACCATTTCAGTTTAATTCAAATTCAAAATTCACATTTGAATTTATCCTTTCCAGTTCATTACCAAATTCTTTTATAACAATTCCACCTACAAAACGTTATCACACTTTATTTCATATTTCGAATCTTTAACTCATTTTTTTCTTTTAAAACAATTACCCATTTCCCTTGTCATTCAATTTCCAATTTGGATTCATATTTCAAATCAAAATTTATTTAGAGATAATTCATTTGCAAAATATTTCTGTAATAAGACGGAAAATCCGAACCAATTTAAAAAATTTATTTTTGCAATTTTAGTGAATTTTGATATTTAAAATAAATTATTTTAAGTAATAATTATTTTGAATAGAATTAGAACATATATATTAATTTGAATCGTCGTTAGAATATAAATCTATATTTTGATTATAAAAGGAACTTGAAACGGCGCGGTAGTTTGAAAATTCGATTTCAAATTTCAAATGAATGTACATGATTCAAAATACACCGGATTTTAGAGAAACTAAAAATATTAGAATCTATTTGAAAATATCTTTCCAAAGAATCCGAAAAATTGAAATTTCATAGTGGGAATAAAAAGTTATGCACATTTGAAAATTCAGAATAGTCGCTATGGAATTAGAGCCTTAGAAATGGAAAATTTGCACACGACCTCCATTTTCGACGAAACCACTTTTGTTGGATCCGGGATGTCAGATTATTGCTAGATTTCCGAATTCATAATTTTTGGGATTAATATGTGAGCGGGGCATAAGAAAACGTGTTTGAACAGTTTCAGTCAATTTGGATTGACTAGAAAATGGCCATTTTTCAAATGGTGTTCAAATTTGACGAAACTAATTTTGGTAGGACCATATCATCAATACAAAGCTAGAAATAATTTTTTTGGAATTTTCAGAATCTGTATGTGGTCCCTGTAAATTGAAATGTACATTTAAAATTGAATATATAGATTTATATTTTTATTTCAGCGAAAACGAAAAGAAACAGCCGAACTAGCTGATGAAACATATCTCATTGTGTTCGGAATGGGGTTAATTAGCTAGGGATGACAGGCGGTGGGTCTCGTTTGGAGATCAAAATTTAAAGTTACTCTTTGGAGAATAATTAATTAAATAATTAAATATATTATAATTAACCCCCCTCCCTTTAGTCAACTCTCTCTCCCCCACTCTCCTTGCCCCCGTTCAAATCATTTCAGATCGAAGAAATAAAATGAAAAAAAAGAACACGGCGGAAACCATCGTTCAACTTCCAGATCGCCGCCGCCGAAGGCGCCGACGCCCACCGCACCTCTGATCACCGCACACTCCCCCTCTAGCCCCTCAGCCTCTCCCTCCGCGATCGCCAGAGACATCCCTACCCCGTTAGCTCCACCCTCCTTTGTCTCTTGGCTCCTTCCCCCTTCTATATGACGCCAAGAACCCAAAACCCCCCTGAAACCCGACGCAGTCCTCCACCTCCCCTTCAGGACCTCCGACGACCGCTGATAACCCCCCCCCCCTCAAAAATCGATGTAAGTTTTTCTACTTAGCACCATATAAAAATCTGATTTTTTATTTTATAAAGCACCATATAAAAATTTGATTTTTATTTTACAAATAGCCAAATAAAAATTTGATTTTTAATATATGAATAGCTATGTAAAAATTTGATTTTTATATATGTAAAGATCGATTAAAAGGATTGATTTTTGTAGTTTAAAAGCATTGATTTTGAATTAGCAAGATCGAACTTTTATAAAGTAAAAAATATCGAATTTTTAATAAGAAAAAGGTTTGATCTTTAATGAGAAAAAATTTGATTTTTAAATTTAAAAGGGTAAGATTTTTATATATTAAAAGGCTAGATTTTTATATATAAAAATATATGATTTTTGTTTATGGAAAGTTATAATTTTTATTCAAGTAGTATGGTAAAAATATAATTTTAATTCAAGAAGTAAGATAAAAATATATTTTTTATTCAAGTAGTAAGATAAAAGTACAATTTTTATTTATGGAGAGAGATAAAAAAAATATGATTTTTATATATGTAGTGAAATAAAAATCTAATTTTTATTATATATCTAGCATTGAAACAAAAATGTGATTTTTATAGCGTTGAAATAAAAATGTGATTTTATATATGAACAGCGTGAAAAGGATGCGTTGGAATTTCGAACAAACCCAAACATTCAGAAAGAAAGACTGACGGAGTGGAACCCAAAGGTGAGCACTTTAATTTTATTTTCTAGTTATAGTATATACTAGAATGCTGACAGTGCTTAGTAGCACCCGACACCCATCATCCACAGACCCTCGTCGACTTGTTTATTTGATTGATTGTTGTGAAAATTGACTGTGTGTTGTGGAATGGAATAAAATATTTGTAGTCAAAAATATAATTTTTAACGTGTATATGAATAAAATAAATATTCATAAACAAATCAGACGATTTGTTTATGTAGACACATTTGGCTGATATTGATTGGGACGATAAATTTTACACATCGCCCAATTGCACAAATAAAATTCATTATTTGTGGATTGAAACCCGACTGGGGTATTGGGATTATATTGGACATACACTAATCCTTATATTTATTTGTATGTCAATCGATTGGTTGACAAGCTGTGTAAGCATTGAATATTTATATTTAATATTTATGCAGTGTAGAATGCACTTTGGCTGATGGTTGATTGTGTATCATTATTATTGTATATATGTATTGTATGAAATCCATATAATCAACATTATTTGGTAATTGACTGTGTCTGATTCCAGTTCAGAATGAATGAACATTTTAAAATAAAATTTAGTAAAAGATCAAAATCTGATTTTGATGTCCGATTTGGGATGGACACGAATATATTTAAATATATGAAGCCTAGTTGATTAGATTGACGCCATTTGAACGTGAACGATAATTATATCGATTTTATTCATTTCTATAATGAATATCGAAAAGGAAATGGTTTCAAAATTAAATGTTTTGAAAATACTATCATTTATATATCGATGATATGGAATATTCAATTTTGATTTGAAATTGAATATGATGTTGGAATCGTTTTGAAAACGAATTTAAAACGATTTATAAAATACGTTTTAAATGGAAATCAACGAAATATATATAATATATATTATATTATATATATATATATAATGGCCTGAATAAAACGCACCGCGCTGCGGTAGTTCGCGAATTTCGACCATTGACTTTGAATTGACGTTACGGGAGATCCGACTGTCAGATTCACCTAAAACTGGAACCATGGGATTCGTATCGAATAGAGCTTTCTAACGAATATGAGAGATATGAATTCCAACAGTTGGATTTGGAATTATGTCCAAATCGAATTTGGAAAAGGTCACTGTAAGTGCAGTTCGATGACCGTTTATGGAAATCGGCCGTACAAGCCTTGATAAAATTATTCAAAATATTAATAATTTGTGTAAAATCATAATAAATGATTTGGAAAGAATCGGGATGAAAATTTCCATGTTTATAAAGATAAAAATATATTTTTATCAAAATGAACTAGTTATGAACTAGAATTATAAATCCAATATTTTTAAATAAATAAATTGGATTTGAAATGGTTTTAAAAATAACCAGAATTTCCAATATATGAATTGGAATGGAATTGAATCAAAATTATCTTTGGAATATTTCAATACGGGATTCCGTGATTGTACGGACATTGCGGAGGAATTTGGAATATATATATATATCATTATTCCAATACAATATTTGTTGATTTCAGAATTTGATATTGAATATAAGCCGATATATTTTCTATTCAGAGCCTTGTATTTAATATCAAATGGGATTTTGGGTTTGTTGTGAACGGTGTCATTACTAACACTGTTCTTAAACCCAGTTGAGAAAATATTAAATCTTTTTATTAAGAGTTAATGAAGTATACCAATTAATTAATATTTAGTTGGAATTGAATTGAAATTGATTTTTGGGTTTATCGTGAAAGGTATTTTAAATAATGCTTGTTATTTAACCTGATTAACAATGAAATGAGATTTTGGGTTTGTCGTGAATGGTATGACGACCCCAAACCCCATTCCACGGCGGCAAGGGATAATCTTTGGAATATAACACATAAACAGATAACAGCAGAATAGAAATAAATAAATACACCAGATTACGTATAACAGAATACACTGGATAAATATAAACATCAGAGTTAAACAGTATACAGGATCATACTTAGTACAAATATAGTTCAGCTTTACATAAATGTCTACAGCGGAATCAAAACATAATATGTACAATAGGAACTGATCAGCATAAAAAAATACAAATGATAGAATCCATCTTCAGCTCCATAGCGATCCAGAAAGACCCTGCTAAAACCTGAATACAAGGTTGCCCGTGTAGAAAAAGGGGCACCCGAGTATGCAAGTGAAACAAACTACGAGTTAGTCATGGGATTGGTATGAGAAATCTACTTAACATATTTTACAATATGGCCAATCACAGGACCATGCCGCTAACGTGGAACGAGTTTACTCTATTGGATTGCCAGTGCTTTTGAACAAGTAAGTCTTTTAAACATCGCAAGGCTTTTTATAAAAAAAGAAACCATTATAAGACTCAGTTCCCATCACACAATGCAACACAAGCCGGATGATAGAGTTTTACCTTATAATGGCCAAAATATGGTTGATACGAATAAAACAAAAGCATTTGATATTATTACTAATGTTTATATGTTACAAAAGCAATTTCAATCATAAGTATCAATCATAGACGACATTAATGCCTCATACCACTATGTCGCCATATATAGGTATATAATCAAAACCGCTCGATGTCGTATTTGGAAATTGGATTTCCGTCATGAACCAAGGCATGGAATCATCTTTACCGCTTCGAGACGCTCTAGCCTGTGACTCAAGACCCAGACTCAGGTGGGCCCTTGGATCGTCAGGGCCGGTCCACTCGATGTAGATTAAAATGCCTGAATACTATGTTTCCCCGCCCTATGGGGCATCAACTGGTCATACCCGACCAAATCATCTGCTTTGAAGAGACCGAACAAACCGAGGCCTCGCTTTCCATCATCCACATAAGTAAAATACCCGGGCGTGTAAAACCAAAAGCACCACTCCTAGCTAGAAGGAAACGCATGTCCTCCCTGATGTCCTCTCCTGTTTCTGGCTCATACCGAGGTGTGAGGCTCGCGAAACAACGCTAAACACAAAGCTAGCTGTTCGAAGCCGTGCTTTGATCATCAACCACAAAGCTCTGCTTTTCAACAAAAGCTTTGATCATAGCATCTCTGCATGCCACGTTGTCAATTTACAACGTTAGACACACGTCCATTTACAAGTTCGTTCTACTTTGAACGAAACCGGAGGGTCTTTATTCCTTGCACATCCGTACAATCAACAAGTACGTCCGGACGGCTACCACTTCAGCCCCTTCAAGGTAGCTACTCCCATTATGAGCATCAGTAGCACCTCTCCATTCGACGTGAAGATCATCGATCTTGCACCGCCTTCATATTTTCGACTTCTAACCGTCGATCAATTATTTGAAATGAGAATTAACTTGGCCTTTTCAAATAATTCACGTATATTTAGAATTCAAGTCAATTCATTTCAATGGTTAAATTATTCAATATCAATAATTCAGTTCATTATTGTAAATTTCACGTCAAACACATTCAACCATCAAATATCCAATAAACCGAGTAAATTCAGTTTATTTCCATTCCATATTGTTTATAATATTTTATAATGATGTATCGCTATTTTTATTTATTTAAAATTAGCCAATTCATTCCAATGACGCTTCAGGCCATAAGGCGGCCATGACGCTGTTTTTCTTCAGATTTGATTTACATATATCTGAAAATCCAACCGTTGGATCTTTACAAATTTTATATTATTAGAAAGATCTTCTCAAAACGAATCCAACGGTTCCAGTTTTGGGAAAATCCGACGGACGGATCTCCCGGTACAAGCGTTTGAAGTTACGATTTCAAAATACGAACTACAGCGTCGTTAATCGATTTATTTTAATTATATATATATATATATATATATAATTCATTCTTTGATTTCAAAACCAAATTAATTTCATATATTTGATAAAAACGATATTTTTATCCAACAGATATTTATTTCAATACATCACAATTTTTAACAGGTCATATATATCATAAAAATGTGATTTTTATTGAAAAACAATTTATTTCAAAACACGATTATTTTATATAGTTCATACGTAAGGTGAAAATATTATTTTTGGTGTTAAAACAATTTATTTAAAACACTAATATTTTATATAATCTATATATAAGATAAAAATGTTATTTTTATCTTTCAACGAATTTATTCAATACATGAATGTCATTCAACACATGAATTTTATTCAACACATGAATTTTATTCAACACATGAATTTCTATTCAACACACGAATATAGTTTCAACAAATGAATATAAATCAAACACAGGAATATTTCAGAAAATTTTGGCAACATAACGGCATGGAAGTTAAAACCGGCACCGTCCCGAGTACGGCTCCTCGCTCTACCTTAAAACCTCGCGATTTTTGACAATGGGGATTTCAATATCTAGTTCATACGCAGACGAATTTTCCCATATACTAATCCTATAGGGATTTCAACCAAAATCAATCATTTCCAATCAACCTTTCATGATATTCACCAAATTTCACATCAACCAAATCCAAACAATATCACAACCAATATATATCATCCATGGTCTGTGGACGAGGGGAGTATATATATATATATATTTATTTATTTATAGATATACATATATAACTATATTTCAATTTCATTTCAATATCATTTCAATTCATTTCAACGCATATATCATTTTTACAATGCATATATAACTTATACATCGAACATACAACTTATACAACGCTTATACATAAGGTGTACAATGCTTATATAACTCATACATCGACTATATAATTTATACATCGTTATTTCCATATCGTTTATAATTCAGAAATCTCACAATGGGTTCCACTCCTCCAAAAATTGTAGAAGGCTCAGAAAAATATCCGGTCTCTTCTAGACTGTAGAAAACGTCCGGACGAGTCCACTGTCTCTTGTTTCACTGGATTTTCAACCACATAGCAAAAAGAAATGATTTTTAGAAGTTTGCAACGGTTTTAAATGTGGAAATCAGTTTAAATAATTAAACCCGTACCTCTCAGCAAAAGGTTCAAAACTAGGTATGGATTTTGCACGCAAACCATGTAGCGAGGTGAGGATCGGGCTGCACGACGTTGAGGAGCGGGGTGAGGCACAGGTTCGCCGAAAGCGGGGCCCAATTGGGTGGTCAGGTGCGGCCACGGCTGCGATTGAAAGTCTCCGACTTTCGGGGCTCCAAACTCGAGGCACACTACACGATAACCGATGAAGCTTAGATGGATTTAAAGAGGAGGAAAAGTTCTTCCAAATCCCTAACTGGAGCACTCGAATTTATTGCGTGGATTTGGAGTTATGGAGGAGAGAAGGTGGAAGCTCTTTTTCGCCATGCGCCTGGGTTGATTATCGGGGAGAGAGAATGTGAGGCTGAACGTGATTAGCCCGTATATTTTATAATAATTTTTTATTTCTTTAAATTCGAAAATACCCCTTCCTCCATACGAACACCAATTCCAACCCGATGACTGTCGTCCCTAGCTAAATACCCCCATTCGAACCCAATGGGATATGTTTCGTAAGCCCATTCGACTATTTCAGTCAGCTTTCCATCAAATTAAAATATAAAACATTCAATATTTGATTTGAACGTACATTTCAATATGCCAGGGCCACATATTGATCCCAAAAATTCCAGAAAAATAAATCTAACTATGTTTTGATGATACGGTCCCAACAAAACTAGTTTCATCGAATTCTGAGACCATTTGAAAAATGGCCCTTTTCTGGTCGATCCAATTTAACTAAAATCAACCAAACACATTTTCCTTCGCCACGCTCACATACTAACCTCCAAAATTATGGAATTCGAAACCTAGCAATAATTTAACATCCCGGATCCAACAAAAGTGGTTTCATCGAATTCTGAGGTCGTTTGCAAAATGGCTATTTCCACGGGCTATATAAATTCTATAGCGACCTTTCTGAAAATTCATTTGGCCATAACTTTTGATTCCCGCTATGAAACTTCGATCTTTCAGATTCGTTAGAAAGCTATTCATAAATAGATTTAAATATTTTTGGTTTCACTAAAATTAGATTTATTTTGTACCCAGTACAGTCAGTCAAAGTTCGTATTCAAATTTTGAAACTACCGCGCCATTTCAGGCCTTGTTTATAATTAAAAATAATTATATTTATTTTCAAACATCGACTCAAACATACTTTTCGTCGTTATTATTTAAAATAATTTATTTTAAATATTTAAAATCCACTAAAATAGCCAAATTAAAATTTTTAAACTCGTTTAGATTTCTGGGGTGTTACAATCTCCACCATTTAAAATCTTTTCGTCCCCGAAAAGGAACGAAGTCGAAAGTTTTTTAATTAACCAACTCAACTTTCATTCTTCAACTTTTCAATTTCGAAGAATTTTCAAATTCTTCAAAATTTTGGCTAACACCCTAAATTTTCGAAAAATTTCTCCATAACCTCCTTTGTACGGGGAGGGGTTTGGAAATTTTTTGGGCCGTATTAGGTACACAATAAATCCTAATAAACATGCACATATTTATAGTGACATATTCCGGGTCCACAGGAGAGTGTGTATAGATCATAACTCTAGAGAATAAATTCTCGTCACCGTATAAATGGTTTTTGTGCCTTAATGACCAAAGAGATGTGTTTATTGTCATCTCCAGACCCGTGTGGGGCTTTTAGTAATCTTGCAATTTACCATCACATTTTATATAGTCCATATCAGTCCTTAGTTCAACCTGTAATATATAGTCATCGCCATACAAGCCTCTCGCTCGTATGGTAAATCTTCAACCTCGTCACACAAGCTCCAAATGCTTATGTGGTACATGATGAAGTATGCCTATCTTCAAGGAGTATGCCATGTGGTGTAGTTCAAAATTAATTGTTGTTATCCCATGGTGACGTTTATTATTACACACAGAACAACTAGCACTCCGCATCCAATGGCATTCACAGGAGTTGATATAATAATAAAATTGCGCATCCAACTCATTAAGGTTTGCCTATTTGTCGGGCACGCAAATAAATTCTTTACTCAACAGAAAATCCTTTTACTTGTTCAAACATATATAATGTACATGTATATGTCTCTATCTATTTTCAAATCATTTCAATGTGTGATTTAATCGAATATACTTACCATCATTCTCTTACTGCTAATAGAACTGACTTCCTCTTCGTAGCGCAACATACCTTTCTTATCGAGATCCTCATACTGGTAAGCCATGTATATCATTTTAGAAAAAGGAAGGTTCAAATGTCCAGTTACACTACTTTGGTATTTTCTTTGGAGCCCATTAATAAACCTCGGATTCTTCCTCTTTGGATTTCCAATTAGCTCCGGGGTAAAACGAGAAATTCATTGAATTTCTTATGATATTCCGGAATGGTCATATCTCCTTGTATCAGATAGTAGAACTCATCGTATAACCGCTCAGTTGCTTCTGGAGGAATAAATCTTTTTCTGAAAATTTCTTTAAATCTATCCCAGGTGATATCACCTTCTGGATTATCTTTAATAACGGTATATCACCAGATTAAAGCTTCGTCTTTGAGTGCCCCAGATGCCAGTAATCTTTTCCGATCATCTCTCAGCTTTGAACCTTCAAAGATTTTCTCAGCAGAGTGTATCCAGGCTTGAGTTTGAATAATAGATTCGTTGCCCGAGATTAATACTCCACCCATATTTCGATACTTAATTAATAGAGCCTCAATATCTGGTTCTGACCCACTTCTTCTACTTCTGCCACACATTTCTCAATGTCTGCAAATAGCAGACTAAGTGGTAGTGAGACGACCCCAAACCCCGTTCTGACGGCGGCAAGGGTTATCTTTGGAATATAACACAGAAACAGATAATAGCAGAACAGATTAAATAAATACACCGGATAATGAACAATAGAATATACTGGACAAAAGTAATCATCAGAGTTACACAGTATGCAGGATCTTACTTAGTACAAATACAATTCAGCTATACATAAATGTCTACAGAGGAAAACAAACAAAATATGTACAATAGGAGCTGAACAGCATAAAAAGAGATAAATGATAGAATCCATCTTCAGCTCCAGCTATCCAGAAAGAACCAGCCAAACCTGAATACAAGGCTGCCCGTGTAGAAAAAGGGGCACCCGAGTTTGATAGTGAAACAAACTACGAGTCAGTCATGGGACTGGTATGAGAAATCTACTCAACACATATATAATTTGGCTAATCACAGGACCACGCCACTTTCGTGGAACGGGTTTACTCCATTTGATTGCCAGTGCTTTAAAACAAATCTTTCTTTTAAGCATCGCTATGCTTTTTATAAAAATGAAGCCGTTATAAGACTCAGTTCCCATCACACATTGCAACGCAAACCGGAGAATAGAGTTTTTACCTTATAACGGCCAAAATATGCTTGATACGGATAAAACAAAGGCATTTGATATTATTGCTAGTGTTTATATGTTTTGAAAACAATTTCAAATCATAACTATCAATCATAGGCGACATTAATGCCCCATACCACTATGTCGCCATATATAGGTATACAATCAAAACCGCACGATGTCGTATTTGGGAATTGGATTTCCATCATGAACCAAGGCAAAAGATAGTCCTTACCGAATTCGTGACTCTCTAGCCCGAGCCACAGGATCAGAGCTCGAGTGACCCTAGGAGCGACAGGGCCGGTCCACCGATGTGGATTAAAATTCTTGAACAATACGTTTCCCCGCCCTTTGGGGCGTAAACGAGCCAACGAATGACTCCATCGGACCTGGATCGTCCGATCAAACAGAGGCGCCTCGCAACAGCAACAACCACAAAGGTGAAAAGTATATAAATGTCAGGGCTGGTAGGTCACTGACACCACCCTAGCTAGAAAGAAACGCATGTCCTCCCTGAGGTCCTTCCTCCCGTTTCTGGTTCATACCGGAGTGTGAGGCTCGTGAATTCACGTTATACACAAAGCTACGCCACACGGGCGGTGTTTTGATCATCACCACAAGGCTTTGCTTTTCAACAGAAGCCCTGATCACTGCATCTTAGCATGCCACACAGGCAATTCATGCCATGCGACTGATGTCCATCGATATACAACCTCTGAGCTCGTGCGTTTCAGAGAAGGGCGTTAAGCAAAAGAATAAATTCTCCGCCTCCAAAACAGATGTATATTTAATAGAGATCAATCGACACAGAATAAAATCCAATGTCAGACACACAGTCCATTTACAAGTCCGTTCTGGGTCTGAACGAAACCGGAGGCACTAAATACCTCGCAAACCCATCGATCACCACGTACGTCTGGACGATCACCACTCATTATCCATATTTCGGGATGCCTCCCAATCAGGACCTCGGTTACCATCCAAACGAGGTGAAGATCTCCGGTCTTCGACCACCGTCTTCATCTTCGAATTTCAATCGTCGGTCAATTATTTGAAATGAGAATTAACTCGGCCTTTTCAAATAATTCACGTATATTTAGAATTTCAAATCAATTTATTTCCATGGTTAAATCATTTGATAACACCAATTTTGTTCTTTAATGTAATTTTCACACCAAACACATCCAACCATCAAATACCACATAAATCGAGCAAATTCAGTTTATTTCCACTCCATATCGTTTATGATATTTTATAACGATTTATCGCTATTTTTATTTATTTTAAAATAGCCAATTTATTCAAAACGACGCTTCGGGCCATAACGCGGCCGTGGCGCTGTTTTTCTTCAGATTTGATTTACACATATATGAAGATCTAACCGTTGGATCTTTACAAAATCTACATCATTAGAAAGGTCTTTTCAAAACGAATCCAACGGTTCCAGTTTCGGGATAATCCGACGGTCGGATCTCCCGGTACAATCGTTTGAAGTTTCGATTTCAAAATACGAACTGCAGCGTCGTTATTCGATTAAATATAATTATATTTATATATGTATATATATAAATATAATTATTTCTGGCGCTGTTTTTCTTCAGATTTGAATTAAACATTCCAGACGATCCAACCGTTGGATTTTTACAAGGTTGGTGCCGTTGGAAAGATATTTCCAAGGCGAACCCGACGGTTGCGGTTTCGGGAAAATCCAATGGTCGGATTTCCCGAACTAGTTGTTTGAAATCACGGTTTCAAAACGCGAACTGCACGGCCACGTTTCGTTTGAATTTTATTTATATTTATATATTTATATAAATATAGTTCATTCAACAATTTCAATATCGTTTTTACTTCAAATATTTCACTAACGCCTTAAAATTTTGGAAAATTTCGCCATAACCTACTTTGTACGGGAGGGGCTGGGAAAATTCCCAAATAGCCACACGGGCGTCTCATGTCGAAAAGAAAAAGAAAAAGCCAAGCGGCTAGCCAACAGGCTCATAAAATCATCACCCAAACAAAGCAGTAAATATGTACCTATTTGTCGGGCACAAAATTTTATTCCTCTTCTCTAGCCACTTTGCTATAACCTGTTCAATAAATATGCATGTACATATATATAGTTCTTATCACTTATCATTTTCTATTCAACTTCATATTTGATTCCATTTGGTTTAAAAACACCATTCATTCTAATGTTGCATGTATAGGCAAAAATCATGTCATTAGCTAATTAATGAATATTTCAACTCATACATATTTATTTGAACGAGTGGCTATTTTTTTAACACTTCACATTTCAACAATTCGTGAATATAATAAAAATATGATTTTTATTGTAAAGAAATTCATTTCAAAACACTATTATTTTATATAGTTACAGCAAATGAAAATAATTCAAACACATGAATATTATTCAAAATTTCGGCAGCATAACGGCAGGGTAGTTAAAAGCAGGACCGTCCCTAGTACGGCTCCTCGCTCTACCTTAAAACCTCGCGGTTTTTGACAATGGGGATCATGCATCTAGTTCGCACGTAGGCGGCATGTATATATTTATTCCATTTCCACAAACTAATCCTATGTGGTTTCAACCAAATATTTCTCAACCACAAACGAGTATTTTTCAACCACAATCAATCAATATCAACCACAAACAATCCCAAACAATCATTCGCTATCAATCAACCAGGACCGTCCCTAGTACGGCTCCTCGCTCTACCTTAAAACCTCGCGGTTTTTGACAATAAGGATCATGCATCTAGTTCGCACGCAGGCAGCATGTATATATTTATTTCATTTCCACAAACTAATCCTATGTGGTTTCAACCGGGTATTTTTCAATCACAAACGGGTATTTTTCAACCACAATCAATCAATATCAACCACAAACAATCCCAAACAATCATTCGCTATCAATCAATTTTCACACCAATCACAATCAATAAATATCGTCCATGGTTTGTGGACGAGGGGCGTATATATATATATATATATATATATTTATATATAGCAATTCACTTTTATTTCAACACATATATAATTTTTACAACGCATATATAACTTATACATCGAACGTACAACTTATACAACGCTTATACAAGAGGTGTACAACGCTTATATAACTCATACATCGACTATATAATTTATACATCGTCGTTTTCCATATTGTTTTTAAATCAGAAATCTCACATTGAGTTCCACTCCACCAAAAATAGCAGAAGGCTCAGAAAAATATGCGGTCTCTTCTAGAATGTAGAAGACGTCCAAACGGTCACGATGTTTCCTGTTTCATCGAATTTCGTTAACGAACGAAAAAGATGCGATTTTTCAAAGTTTTGCAACGCTTTAAAGTGTTAAAATCAGTTGAAAATAAACAAGCCGTATACCTCGTTGGAATGTTCAAAACTAGGTCGCCAATTTTCGAGCAAACCGTGTAGCGTTAGGCCGATCGGGTGGTGCAGCGTCGAAGGGCTAGGAGAGGGCTTCGCGCGCATGGGGGAGTTGGCCAGCTCGGTGGAGCCCAGTGGCCACGGCGGTGCTCCAATGTCCGGCGGTTCTCGAAGGTGATTCAGCCCCAATACCCCACGATAAATCCCAAAACTTGTCTTGATTTGAAGAGCGTGCGGGGAGCTTCAAAATGGATCCAAGAACACCCGATTTCGTTGAGAAACGGAGGAGAAAAGTGGCCGGGAAGATCTGAATCAAATCCGCCGTGCGCACGAAGAACGGGGAGAGAGAAAAATAATTGACCAATCAGAATTTTTCTTATATTTATAATTTTTAAAAATCCGAAAATACCCCTCGTCACACACGAACACCAATCCAAGCCCAACGACTGTCGTCCCTAGCGTTTCACCCCCATTCCGAACACAATGGGATATGTTTCGTAGGCCCATTCGACTGTTTCAGTCAGTTTCCCTTCAAATTTAAAATATAAAACATTCAATATTTGATTTGAACGTGCATTTCAATTTGCCAGGGCCACAAACTAATTCGAAAAATTCCAGAAAAATAAATCTAGCTATGTTTTGATGATACGGTCCCAACAAAACTAGTTTCGTCGAATTCTGAGACCATTTGCAAAAAGGCCCATTTCTGGTCGACCCAATTTAACTGTAATTGACCAAAACACATTTTCCTTTGCCACGCTCACATACTAACTTCAAAAATTATGAAATTTGAAACCTAGCGATAACTTCACATCCCGAATCCAACAAAAGTGGTTTCGTCGAATTCCGAGGTCGTATGCAAAATGGCCAATTTCACGGGCTATATAAATTCCATAGCGACCATTCTGAAAATTCATTCGGCCATAACTTTTGCTTTCCGCTATGAAAATTCGATTTTTCAGATTCGTTAGAAAGGTATTCACTAACAGATTTAAATATTTTTGGTTTCACTAAAATCAGTTTTATTTTGCACCTGGTATAGTCCGATAAAGTTTGAATTCAATTTTTGAAACTGCAGCGCCATTTCAGGCCTTGTTTATAATTATAATTAATTATTTTCGTTTTCAATTGTCGATTCAAACTCAGTTTTCATTGCTATTATTTAAAATATTTATTTTAAATATTTAAAATCCATTATTTAAGCCAATTTAAAAATTTTAAATTGGTTCAGATTTTCTGGGTCGTTACAGGTAGGCCAATAGAAAAGGTATTTCTAAAACATAGAGACATATACTTTAATGTAAATGTATCTACTAAGGTGTATTTCATTCCGCTACACTCATTCTAGGATATTACTGACCCTATCTGAAATGAGTGATTCGTCATAGAATACTACTGATTATATTTCTGATGAGTTCGTAAATATATTATATTCCAGAACTAAGCTTAACCAAAGCTCTGATACCACGTTTATGACGACCCCAAACCCCATTCCACGGTGGCAAGGGATAATCTTTGGAATATAACACATAAACAGATAACAGCAGAACAGAAATAAATAAATACACCAGATTATGTACAATAGAATACACTGGATAAATATAAACATCAGAGTTACACAGTATACAGGATCATACTTAGTACAAATACAGTTCAGCTTTACATAAATGTCTACAGCGGAATCAAAACATAATATGTACAATAGGAACTGAACAACATAAAAAGAGATAAATGATAGAATCCATCTTCAGCTCCATAGCTATCTAGAAAGAGCCTGCTACAACCTGAATAAAAGGCTGCCCGTGTAGAAAAAGGGACACCCGAGTTTGCAAGTGAAACAAATTACGAGTCAGTCATGGGACTGGTATGAGAAATCTACTCAACAAATTTTTCAATATGGCCAATCACAGGACCACGCCGCTAACGCCGAACGGGTTTACTCCATTGGATTGTCAGTGCTTTTAAACAAGTAAATCTTTTAAACAACCCAAGGCTTTTTATAAAAATGAAGCCATTATAAGACTCAGTTCCCATCACACAATGCAACATAAACCGGAGGATAGAGTTTTACCTCATAATGGCCAAAATATGCTTGATACGAATAAATCAAAAGCATTTGATATTATTACTAGTGTTTATATGTTACAAAAACAATTTCAATCATAAGTATCAATAATAGACAGCATTAATGCTCCACACCACTATGTCGCCATATATAGGTATACAATCAAAACCGCTCGATGTCGTATTTGGAAATTGGATTTCCATCATGAACCAAGGCAAGGGATCATCCTTACTGCTTCAAGACGCTCTAGCCCGTGTCTCAGGACCCAGACTCAGGTGGGCCCTTGGATCGTCAGGGTCGGTCCACTCAATGTGGATTAAAATGCCTGAACACTGCGTTTCCCCGCCCTTTGGGGTGTCAACTGGTCATACCCGACCAGATCATCAGATCCGAAGAGACCGAAATAACTGAGGCCTCGCTTTCCATCATCCACATAAGTAAAATACCCGGGCGTGTAAAACCCAAAGCACCACTCTTAGCTAAAAGGAAACGCATGTCCTCCCAGATGTCCTCTCCCGTTTCTGGCTTATACCGGGGTGTGAGGCTCGCGAAACAATGTTAAACACAAAGCTAGCTGTACAAATCCGTGCTTTGATCATCAACCACAAAGCTCTGCTTTTCAACAAAAACTTTGATCACATCATCTCTACATGCCACGTAGTCCATTTACAAGTCCGTTCTCGGTCTGAACGAAACCGAAGGGTCTTTAATCTTCGCACATCCGTATAATCAACAAGTATGTCTGAACGACTACCACTTCAGCCCCTTCATGGTAGCTACTCCCATCATGAGCTTCAGTAGCACCCCTCCATTTGACGTGAAGATCATCGGTCTTGCACCATCTTCATATCTTCGACTTCTAACCGTCAATCACTTATTTGAAATGAGAAAACTCAGCTTTTCAGATATTTCACATATATTTAGAATTCAAATCAATTCATTTCAATGGTTACATTATTCGACATCAATAATTCAGTTCATTAATGTAAATTTCAGGTCAAACACATTCAACCATTAAATATCCAATAAACTGAGTAAATTCAGTTTATTTCCATTCCATATCGTTTATAATATTTTATAACGATTTAATGCTATTTTTATTCATTTAAAATTAGCCAATTCATTCAAACGACGCTTCAGGCCATAACGCGGCCATGGCGCTGTTTTTTCTTCAAATTTGATTTACACATATCTAAAAATCCAGTTGTTGCATCTTTACAAATTTTATATCATTAGAAAGATCTTTACAAAACGAATCCAACAGTTCCAGTTTTGGAAAAATCCGACGGTCGGATCTCCTGGTACAATCGTTTGAAGTTACGATTTCAAAATACGAATTGCAGCGTCATTAATCGATTTATTTTAATAATATATATATATATATATATAAATAATTCATTCTTCGATTTCAAAACCATATTCATTTCATATATTTGACAAAAACGATATTTTTATCCAACATATATTTATTTCAACATCACCATTTTTAGCAGGTCATATATATCATAAAAATGTTATTTTTATTGTAGAACAATTTATTTCAAAACATGATTATTTTATATAGTTCATACATAAGGTAAAATTGTTATTTTTGGTGTTAAAACAATTTATTTAAAACATTAATATTTTATATAATCAATATATATATATATATATATGATAAAAATGTTATTTGTATCTTTCAAAGAATTTATTCAATACATGAATGTCATTCAACACATGAATTTTATTCAACACATGAATTTCTATTCAACACACGAATATAGTTTCAACACATGAATATAAATCAAACACAGGAATATTTCAGAAAATTTCGGCAGCATAAAGGCAGGATAGTTAAAACTGGCACCGTCTCGAGTACGACTCCTCGTCTACCTTAAAACCTCGCGGTTTTTGACAATGGGGATTTCAATATCTAGTTCGTACACAGACGAATTTTCCCATATACTAATACTATTTGGATTTCAACAAAAATCAATCATTTCCAATAAACCATTCATGATATTCACTAAATTTCACATCAACCAAATCCAAATAATATCACAACCAATATATAGCGTCCATGGTCTGTAGACGAGGGGAGTATATATATATATACGTGTATAAATATATTTCGATTTCATTTCAGTATCATTTCAATTCATTTCAACGCATATATCATTTTTACAACGCATATATAACTTATACATTGAACATACAACTTATACAATGCTTATACATGAGGTGTACAACGCTTATATAACTCATACATCGACTATATAATTTATACATCGTTATTTCCATATCGTTTATAATTCAGAAATCTCACAATGGGTTCCACTCCTCTAAAAATTGTAGAAGGCTCAGAAAAATATCCGGTCTCTTCTAGAATGTAGAAGACATCCGCACGAGTCAAGTGTCTCTTGTTTCACTGGATTTCGACCACATAGCAAAAATATACGATTTTTATAAGTTTGCAACGCTTTTAAATGTGGAAATTAGTTTAAATAATTAAACCCGAACCTCTCAGCAAAAGGTTCAAAACTACGTATGGATTTTGCGGGCAAACCGTGTAGCGAGGTGAGGATCGGGCTACATGACGTCGTAGAGGGGGCTGAGGCGCAGGTTCGCCGGAAGCGGTGCCCACTTCGGTGGTCAGGTGCGTCCACGGCGGCGATCGAAAGTCTCCGAATTTCGGGGCTCCAAACTCGAGGCACACTACATGATAACCGATGAAGCTTAGATGGATTTAAAGAGGAAGAGTTCTTCCAAATCCCTAACTATAGCACTTGAATTTATTGCATGGAATTGGAGTTATGGAGGAGAGAAGGTGGAAGCTCTTTTCCACCGTGCGCTTGGGTTGATTATCGGGGAGAGAGAATGTGAGGCTGAACGTGATTGGCCCATTTATTTTATAATTATTTTTTAGTTCTTTAAATCCGAAAATACCCCTTCCTCCATATGAACACCAATTCAAACCCAACGACCGTCGTCCCTATCTAAATACCCCATTCCGAACCCAATGGGATATGTTTCGTAAGCCCATTCAACTGTTTCTGTGACGGCTCGCCCCGCACCAACTGACATTTACTCCAAACGTGCGCTGTACACATGTCTAGTTAGCATGGAACGGTCGTCAGAAGGAAAGGAAGAAGACGAAGAATCTACAAGAACCTGTGGAATGTCTCACAATGCATAGAACAAAATATAATAACAACATACTTGACATAAAACAGGTGAGATAGTGCATAAGCTGAAAACAAACTATCATAGCAGCGAAAAACCCAAATACAGCTTATGTTCCACATCATCATTATTACAGCTTTTCAAACTGTCTCTAAAGGTAAAAGCAAGATAAGGGAGGTACACTACTAGTTCCCAAGTAGTGACCACCAATGACACAGGGAGAATATCTATATATATATATCATACGTGGAAGCCTCCTACTTGCCTCCGAATCATCCACTCGTGCATCACCAGCTAACTTGTCTCTAGTCTGCTCGTGAGAGCACCCAGAGTAATAAGAAGAGACATAAAACTCTGGGTCAGATAAAAAGTCTGGTATGAGCGATAAGCAGCTAAACAGAACAATAACAGGTATACTAAACCATACCTGAACCTAGACCTGCAACCAAAGAGTTAGCACTACATATTGTACAACACTCTAAGGTGCCACTAAACAAATGGTGTAAAGATAACGGGGGTGGGGGGTGTGCATGTCATAATGATGGCAAACAATTAAACATAGCAACCATCCTCACATCTCTCACTTAGTGTGTAAAGTACACGATATCCACCACTTCGATCACCCAATACCTTGCTATGATCACTTTGCCCCCATGAAGTCATAACGGCTTCACTGCACTGATCAATAGCCACTAATCCTTCGCTATGTCCACTTTGCCCCATGGAGTCGTGCATACCCTACTGCACTGGCTCATAGCCTTACTAATCCTTCACTGTGTCCACTCTTCCCCATGAAGTCACAATGGCTCATAGTCATGCTACGATCACTTTGCCCCTCGAGTCATGATGACTCTACTGCACTGATACGTAGCCCATCATTCCTTTTCAGTGGTGAATCGAAGTTATGAATGTCGACAACTCCTTAGCACACGACCCGCAACAAAGGCCAATCATGAAGTGAACTCATTGGTTCCCAACTGGATCCTGAGCTCTAGCTTCCATTTGGACTACCTTTGCATCTCGGGTTATTGGTCATCACTTGATCGGTTCGGATCCCCAGTCCTTCTTCTTTGTTGGTTCGGATCGGCCTCCTTCCAAGTGCTTCGGGACGGGTCGTGGCCTTCAAGTCCCTTCGTACTACTTTGATTCGGTTCGGGTGCACTCTGGCGGGTCGGGTCGGTAAACCCTTGCTCCATCGGTTCGGATCGGGTTCCTGGTCTCCGATCCGATCCACTTCCCCTTCTTCTTCCGTTCCGATCCCCTTCTCTTCCCTTCAGTCGATCCGATTCCCCCTTCTTTAGCCCAATCCGATCCCAGTTCAACCATTGTGGCCTTCCTTTTTTCCATACTTTCCCTTGTGTCAAGTCTCGGTTCGGTTCGGTGATCCCTTGCCCAGTCCACTATCCAATCCGAGCCCATTCCCCCGATCCGATCCGAAAGCCTGCACCATTTTCTGAAACTTTTTCCGGTGAGTGTTTTACGCCATTCGACGGCGTTTTCGACCATTCTATCTATTCTAATCAATCACAAAGCATACCACAAAGTCATAGCAACAAATAGAAGTGACCTCATACACCAAAACATCAATATGATAGGTTAAAATGGATCAAACATAGCCAAAACCTCATATTTTCCCTTAAACATGTTCAAGCATAATTAATGATAGGATTAGAAAAACTTAACCAAATTAAACCAAGTTCATATCAGAGATCTAAAACATCATTTAAGAATTTATAAATATTTTTCCAGAATTTTATCATGTTTAAATTCGCTAATTAACACTAATTACCCTTAGTTAACCATAATTAGTGAGGAACTATGCAAATCACTCACCTTAGCCATAAATAAACTTTAGATCTAAGATAAATCTCGGTTTGGGCGTGAATAACAATGCAAATCAGCAGCTCTAATCTTGATTTGGTGAAGATCTCCCTTGATTTGATGTTGCGAAGCTTAATCCTTAATTAGGAAGTGGTCTGGAGGTGATTTAGAGGTTGGAGGTCATTTTTAGGGTTTCTAGGAGGTAAGTGGAGGCTAGAAACTAAAATGGAATGAATCCCTAACTCTTTTCTACCTCCCCATGACCCTAATCCCTAAATGGGTTATGGGCCCATTCACTAATCACCCTATTTGGCCCGGTTAAGCAGTTTTTTACCTTTCAAACCTTATTTCAGCCATATCTCCCAAACAGTAAGTCCATTTAGCTATTATGACCACTCTACGGAAAGGTAAACCATCAAACGAATCTAATAGAAGCGGTTTCAGGTCAAAATTCCTTTCCAATCAAAAGTTAGGCTGAAACAAGATCGACTAAGGGCAAAACGGTCGTTTAAAAATCGACAAAAATCATGAACATGGGAAATGAACCCAATGGTCGTCTCGCAAAGCCACATGACCATATGACTTCATATAAGAAAGAAATAAATATTCTACAATCCTCCGATGCGTAGAATGCGGGTTGTTACATTCTCCCCCCTTAAGAAATTTCGCCCCCGAAATTCCCTAACTAAAACACACAAAGGGTCCTGCATGCCTATCAAACATAGAACAACAATCAAACATGCAAAACTAGCAAAACAAGTCTATCCTAGCATGCAGAATACTAAATTGCAAAGTAAATCTTACCAGGCAAAGAGTTCTGGATACGTCTTCCTAATGCCCTCCTCTGTCTCCCAAGTACAGTCATTCTCGTTCTCGCCCCACAGAACCTTGGCTGCCTTCACCGCCTTCCTTCGAAGTTGCTTCGTATCGTGCTCGACAATACGAATCGGCTTGTGGTTCCCAACCGCCTCGGGTTCTACTTCGAAGTCCTCTAACTGACCAGGTGAAATAGTCATATCTGGGTCGTGCACAAACTTCCTTAGCTGGGAAACATGAAATACGTTGTGAACTCCTGCGATCTTCTCTGGTAATTCAATTCTATATGCCAAATTCCCAACTTGTTCAAGAATTGGGAATGGGCCAACACACCTTGGTGCCAACTTGCCTCTCCTGCCGAATCATATCACGCTTTTCAACGGAGAAACCTTGACAAACACCAAGTCACCGACGGAGAATTTTAAGTCTTTTCTCCTCTTGTCAGCATAACTCTTCTGCCTATCCTGGGCAGCCTTCATCTGTTGTTGAATGATTTTGATCTTATCTGAAGTTTCCCTCACCACATCTGGTCCAAGCATAAACTTCTCGCCGGTCTCTATCCAACATGATGGTGAGCTGCACGGTCTTACGTACAAAGCTTCATATGGAGCCATACCGATACTGGATTGGTAGCTATTATTATATGCAAACTCTACTAGATGCAAATGGTCATCCCATGATCCACCAAAATCCAGTATACAAGCCCTCAAGAGATCTTCCAATATACGATTCGCCCTCTCTGTCTGACCATCAGTTTGAGGATGATACGCGGTACCGAGATATAATTCTGACCCTAGAGCCTCTTGTAAGCTCTTCCAAAACCCACTAGTAAACAACGGGTCTCGGTCACTCACAACGCTTTTAGGTACTCCATGAAATCTCACTACCCACTTCATATACAATTCTGCTAACATAGCTGCCATTCTGGTCGATTTGACTGGTATAAATCTTGCACTCTTAGTTAATTGATCCAAAATTACCCAAATGCTATCATGTCCCCATCTAGTCCTTGGTAAACCATCTATGAAATCCATCGAGACTTGCTCCCATTCCCATTTGGGAATTTATAATGGTTGCAACAAACCACTAGGCTTCTTTTGCTCGGCTTTAACTAGCTGGCAATTCATGCACTTGGATATAAACTTCCCAACGTCTCTTTTCATCCCTTCCCAGTAGTAAGTCTGTTTCATGTCTCGATACATCTTATCACCACCGGGGGTATAGTCTGTTTCGAGTGGTGACATTCCGTAAGCACTTCATCTCTCAAACCATTCACGTTGGGTACAACTAGTCTTCCATTCTTTCAAAGCCATCCTTCTCGATCAAGCCCATATAAATTCATCTCCTCACCATCGACATTCATCTCTAACTTGGAGATGATTTCCAATAAATTAGGATCGTCCCTCTGGCTGGAACCAATCCACTCAATCAAAGTGGGTCTGATCGTCAAACTAGCTAACATCTCTGGATCCAATTCGCACTTTGGTCTAAAATCATACCCTGCGATATACTCCAGTTGCTTCCATTCAAGAAACATAGCCCCTAAACTGGCATGTCTCCTACTTAAGGCATCGTCTACCGCATTGCCTTTCCTAGGTGTATATGCGATATCAAAATTATACGAAGCCAAGAATTCTAACCATCTCTGCTGACGGAGATTCAGATCCTTCTGGGAGAAGAGATACTTTAACAATTTATGATCGGTAAATAACTCAAATCTCTCTCCTAAGAGATAATGTCTCCACATCTTCAACGCGAACACGATCGCTGCCAGTTCCAAATCATGGGTACCTTTTCTCATGCGGCTTTAGTTGCCGACTAGCATAAGCTACAACCCTACCTCCTTGCATCAATACAACACCTAGTCCGGTACCACAAGCATCCATGTATACCGTCATTTCTTCATTCCCTTTAGGAATGACTAACACTGGTGCACGCGTCAACTTTTCTTTTAGACTCTTGAATGCATTCTCACACACTCCGTCCCAGACGAAGGCTTGATTCTTCTTAGTCAACTGAGTCAACGGTGCTGCTATCTTGGAGAAGTCTTGGATAAACTTACGATAATATCCAGCTAACACCAAGAAGCTTCTCACGTCTGTTGCATTCTTGGGCGTAGGCCAATCCTGTACCGTAGCCACCTTCGCAGGGTCCACGACAATACCATTTTCTGAAACAACATGGCCCAAGAATCTCACTTCCTTCCTCCAGAAGTGACACTTAGAAAATTTCGCTTTCAATTGGTGTTTTCTCAACACCTCCATCACAATCTTCAAATGCCCCTTGTGTTCTTCCTCTGTCCTCGAGTAAACAAGAATGTCACCTACGAACACAAGAACGAGCTTATTCAACTGATCTATGAACACCCGATTCATAAGATCCATGAAATATGCTGGCGCACTGGTCAACCCAAATGACATGACCAACCACTCATAGAATCTAGATGGCGTCCTAAAAGCCGTTATTGGAACACTATCAGCCGCTACTCGGAGCTGATCAAATCCTGTCGCGAGGTCCAACTGTGAGAACACTCTTGCTCCTTCCAGTTGATCAAACAAATCATCTATCCGTGGTAGAGGATACTTCTTCTTCCTCGTCACCTTATTCAACTCGCGATAGTCCACACACAAAAGAAGGGAACCATCTGCCTTAGTGGCAAACACAACTGGTGCTCCCCACTCGGAGACACTTCTTCTAATAAACCCCTTCTTCAAAAGATCGCTTACTTGCACCCCGAGCTCTCGCTGCTCCCTTGGTGCCATACGACGAAGTGGCATCACTATAGGTCTAGCATCTTTCACTAAATCAGTACGGAACTCAATCTCTCGGTGTGGTGGAAGCTCGGTCACCTCCTCGAAGATGTCCGGATACTGGCCAACCACGGGCACATCTGACAACTCATTATGCAGGATGTCAAGGGAATTTATAAAACTAGCCATTACCCCATCACTAGTTAGACTACCAAACACTACCCTCCGCCCATCATCCGCCCTAACTGTCACCAAAAGCCCTCACAGTCTACCACCACCCTGTATCTTTGGAGCCAATCGACCCCAATATAATGCCATACCCAGTAAAGTCCAAAACAAAGCAATCACAAATAAACATACATCCATGACTCAATAAGACCAAATTTCGGCAAATCATACTAAGGTTAATCGAACCACCAATCGAGTTCGTCACAACCAATGGTCTATCAACTATCTCGGGTTCCAGTCCCAACCTATCTACCAGGTCACTAGATATGAAGGAACGGGAAGCCCCAGTATCAAACAAAACTCGAACAAGTACATCAAGAATAGAAAGCATACCTTGAATGACGACATTCTTTCCTTTCTCCGTCGCAGTTGGGGCATTCGATGAAGAAGGAATAGCACCGATAGCATATGCTTTCACAATCTGCTTCTCTTTAAGAGGTTGTGGACATTTATCCTTATGATGTCCCACTTGGCCTCAGTTGTAGCACTTCCTATCCGCTCGCTTGGCCCGACATTCTTTGGCATAATGGCCCTTCTTACCACAGCTGAAGCACTCAACATCTTTCTTGCTCTTTTTCTGGCCATCCTTAGTTTGATTCTGCTTCCTCTTGTTCTGAGTGTTATTCTTGCCTCCACTGCCTGCTTGCGGGTTCAGCCCTTCTGTAGATGCAACCTCATTCTTTAACTTAGGGTAAAGACTCTCTGATCTCAAAGCTTTCCCCACAATCGATTCAAAAGTCTCATCGATGTGGTTGATAAGCCTTTCCCCCAAGTATCCATCCAAACCAGTAATGAACTTCTCATTCTTCTTCTCAGGAGTATCGATAAGGGATAATCCATACTTCAACAAAGTGTCGAACTCAGCAATATAGTCCAAGACTGCCCTACCATTCTGCTTAAGCTCCAAGAACTTCCTAAACAATTCCGACTTCCGAGCAGCTGGGATAAACTTGTCGCTAAAGCGAGCCTTAAACTGATCCCAAGTAACCTGATCCTCTGGAGTGGCTATCTTAATAGCATTCCAACGATTCAACGCTCGCCCTTGCAGCTGGCGAGACGCTAACCTTCTCTTCATCGCATCCTCGATACCCAAGTCGTCGAATTTTCGAAAATTTAGGGTGTTAGCCAAAATTTTAAAGAACTGGAAAATTCTTAGAAACTGAAAAGTTGAAGAATGAAAGCCAAACTGAAAGTTGAGTTGGTTTGTAAAACAACTTTTTGCTTCGTTCCTTTCTTAGGATGAAAAGATTTTAAGTGGGCGAGATTGTAACAACTCGGGAAATCCAAACCAATTTAAAAATTTTATTTTAGCAATTTTAGTGAATTTTGAATATTTAAATAAATTATTTTAAATAATAACGACGAGAAATTTATTTTGAATAGAATTAGAACATATATATTTATTTGAATCGACATTAGAATATAAATATATATATATTAATTATAAAAGGAATTAGAAATGGCGCGGTAGTTTGAAAATTCGATTTCAAATTTCAAATGAATGTACCGGATTTAAAATACACCGGATTTTAGCGAAACCAAAAATATTAGAATCAATTTGAAAATATCTTTCCAGTGAATCCGAAAAATTGAAATTTCATCGCGGAAATAAAAAGTTATGTCCAGCTGAAAATTCAGAATAGTCACTATGGAATTAGAGCCCTTAAAAATGGAAATTTTGCAAACGATCTTTGTTTTTGACGAAACCACTTTTGTTAGATCCGGGATGTCAGATTATTGCTAGATTCCGAAATTCATAATTTTTGGGATTAATATGTGAGCGTGCATAAGAAAACGTGTTTGAACAGTTTCAGTCAATTTGGATCGACTAGACCAGAAAACGGCCATTTTTGAAATTGCCTTCAAATTTGATGAAATTAGTTTTATTAGAACCGTATCATCAATACGAAGCAAGAAATAATTTTTCTGAAAATTTCAGAATCAGTATGTGGCCCCGGTAAATTGAAATGTATGTTTAAAATTGAATATATAGATTTATATTTTAATTTCAGTGAAAACAGAAGGAGACAGCCGAACCAGCTTACCAAACATATCTCATTGTGTTCGGAATGGGGGTAGTTAGCTAGGGATAATAGGCGGTGTGTCTCGTTTGGAAATCGAAATTTAAAGTTACTTTTTGGAGAATAATTAATTAATTATATTATATTATAATTAACCCCCTTTAGTCAACTCTCTCTCCCTCACTCTCGTTACCCCCCTCCCCCATTCAAATAATCTCAGATTGAAGAAATAAAACGAAAAAAAAGAACACGACGGAAACCGTCGTTTAACTTCCAGATCGCCACCGCCGAAGGCGCCGATGCCCACCGCGCCTCCGATCACCGCACGCTCCCCCTCTGGCCCCTCAGCCTCTCCCTCCGCGATTGCCAGAGACACCGCACCCCCTTAGCTCCTCCCTCCTCTCTCTCCTGGCTCCTTCCCCCTTCTATGCGACGCCAACAACCCAAAACCCCTCCCCACTAGAAATCCGATGCAGCCCTCCACCTCCCCTTCAAGACCCCCGACGACTGCTGATAACCCCCCCTACCCAGTCAAAAATCGATGTAAGTTTTTCTGATTAAGCACCATATAAAAATCTGATTTTTTATTTTATAAAGCACCATATAAAAATTTGATTTTTATTTTACAAATAGCCAAATAAAATTTTTATTTTAAATATATGAATACCTATATAAAAATTTGATTTCTATATATGTGAACATCGATTAAAAGGATTGATTTTTGTAGTTAAAAAAATTGATTTTGAATTAGAAAAATCGAATTTTTATAAAGTAAAAAGATCGGATTTTTAATAAGAAGAAGGTTTGATCTTTAATGAGAAAAAGATTTGATTTTTAAATTTAAAAAGGTAAGATTTTTATATATTAAAAGACTATATTTTTATATATAAAAATATATGATTTTTGTTTATGGAAAGTTATAATTTTTACTCAAGCAGTAAGATAAAATATAAGTTTTATTCAAGAATAAGATAAAAATATAAATTTTATTCAAGTAGTAAGATAAAAATATAATTTTTATTTATGGAGAGAGATAAAAATATGATTTTTATATATGTAGCGAAATAAAAATCTGATTTTTATTATATATCTAGTGTTGAAATAAAAATGTGATTTTTATAGCATTGAAATTAAAATGTGATTTTATATATGAACAACGTGAAAAGGCTGCGTTGGAATTTCGAACAAATCCAAACAGTTCAGAAAGAAAGACTGACAGAGTGGAATCCAAAGGTGAGAACTTCTCACTTCAATTTTATTTTCTAGTTATAGTATATACTAGGATGTAGACGGTGCTTAGCAGCAGCCGACACCCGTCATCCACAGACCATGGACGACTTGTTTGTTTGATTGATTGTGGTGAAAATTGATTGTGTGTTGTGGAATGGAATAAAATATTTTGTAGTTAAAAATATAATTTTTTAATGTGTATATGAATTCATAAACAAATCGGACGATTTGTTTATGTACACACATTTGGCTGATATTGATTAGGACGATAAATTTTACACATCGCCCAACTGCACAAATAAAATTCATTATTTCTTGATTGAAACCCCATATGGGTATTGGGATGATATTAGACAAACATTAATCCCAATATTTAGTTGTATGTCAATTGATTGGTTGACAAGCTGTATAAGCGTTGAATATTTATATTTAATGCTTATGCAGTGTAGAATGCACTTTGGATGATGGTTGATTGTGTATCATTATTATTGTATACATATTTTGTACGAAATCCATATAATTAACATTATATGGTAATTGACTGTATCTGACTCCAGTTCAGAAAGAACGAATATTTTAAAATAAAATTAAGTAAAAGATCAAAATCTGATATTGATGACCGATTTGGGGTGGACACGAATATATTTAAATATATGAAGCCGTATTAATTAGATTGACGCCATTTGAACGTGAATGATATTTATATCGATTTTATTCATTTCTATAATGAATATCAAAAAGGAAATGGTTTCAAAATTTAATGTTTTGAAAATACTATCATTTATATATCGATGATATGGAATATTCAATTTTGATTTGAAATTGAATATGAAGTTGAAATCGTTTTGAAAACGAATTTAAAACGATTTATAAAATATGTTTTAAATGGAAATCAACGAAATATAATAATAATATATATATATAGAGAGAGAGAGGAGGGTTCCATGGCACCCCTATTTGGGAGCACCCCAAATGCACCCCATTTATGGCCACACATTTATATTAAAAAAAGTTAGTGGAGGGAGAAAGAATTAGTGGGAGGAGAGAGAAACGGAAATATGTGGTGGAAATCAGGGGGCTAAAGGGGTGCTGCACTATTTGGGGTGCTCTTGATCCTTTCTCATATATACATACACACACACACACACATAATGGCCTGAATAGAACACGCCGCGGCAGTTCGTGAATTTCGGCCATTGACTTCGAACTGACGTTACGGGAGATCCGACCGTCAGATTCTCCTAAAACTGGAACCATTGGGTTCGTTTCGGAAAGAGCTTTCTAACGAATATGAGAGATTTGAAATTGAATCGTTGGATTTGGAATTATGTCCAAATAAAATTTGGAAAAGGTCGTTGTAATGCAGTTCGATGACCATTTATGGAAATCGACTTTGGGCCTTGATAAAATTATTAAAAATATTATTAATTTGTCAAAAATCATAATAAATGATTTGGAAAGAATTGGGATGATAAATTCCATGTTTGTCAAGATAAAAATATACTTTTATCGAAATAAACTAGTTATAAACTGGAATTATAAATCCAATATTTTTAAATAAATATAAAAATAACCAGAATTTCCAATATATGAATTGGAATGGAATTGAATCGAAATTATCTTCGGAACATTTCGATATAGGATTCCGTGATTATACGGATATTGTAGAGGAATTTGGAAGATATATATATATCGTTATTCCAATACGATATTTGTTGATTTCAGAATTTCATATTGAATATAAGCCGATATATTTTCTATTCAGAGCCTTGTATTTAATATAAAATGGGATTTTGGGTTTGTTGTGAATGGTATCTTCATTAACACTGTTCTTAAAGCCAGTTAAGAAAAGATTAAATCTTTTTATTTAGAGTTAATGAAATATACCAAATAATTAATATTTAACTGGAATTGAATTGAAATTGATTTTTAGGTTTATCTTGAACGGTGTTTTAAATAACGCTTGTTCTTTAACCCGATGTAACAACCTGGAAAATCTGAGCCAATTTAAAATTTTTATTTTGGCAATTTTAGCGAATTTTGAATATTTAAAATGAATTATTTTAAATAATATCGACAATAAATTTATTTTGAATAGAATTCGAACGTATATATTTTTATAGAGCGTCGTTAGAATATAAATATTTTATTTTAATTATAAAAGGAACTGAAAATGGCGTGGTAGTTCGAAAATTCGATTTCAAAGTTCAGATGAATATACCGGGTGCAAAATAAACTAGATTTTGGCGAAACCAAAGGTATTAGAATCCAATTGAGAATATCTTTCCAACGAATCCGAAAAATCGAAATTTCATAGCGGGAATTAAAAGTTATGTCCAGTTGAAAATTCAGAATAGTCGCTATGGAATTCTGGCCCTTAAAAATGGGAATTTTGCAAACGACCTCGGTTTTCGACGAAACCACTTTTGTTGGATCCGTGATGTCAAGATATGGCTAGGTTTCAAAATTCGTAATTTTCCGAATGAATATGTGAGCGTGGCAAAGGAAAACGCGTTCAACCAGTTTCAATTGATTTTAGTCGACTGGAAAATGGCCATTTTTCAAACGATCTCAGAATTCAATGAAATTAGTTTTTCGGGACCATATTGTCAATACGAAGCTAGAAAATATTTTCGGGAATTTTTAGAGTCCGTATGTGGCCCCGGTAAATTGAAATGCGCGTTTAAATTCAATATATAGAGTTATATGTTGATATTGACTAAAACTGATCGAAACGGCCGAATTGGATTACGATACATATCCCATTGTGTTCGGAATGGGGGTAATTAGCTATGGGGGACAGGCGGTCGGTTCGATTTTGAGTTCAAAAATAAAAGTTGCTTTTTGGAATTAAATAAGTAAATTAAATAAAAAAAATCTCTCTCTTCCTTTTTCCTTAGCCCCCCCCCCGTTTCAGATTCAATTCAGCTCAAAAAAATAAAAATAAAAAGAGAAAGAGGGGGGAGGAGCCGCGCTCTTCCCAGCAGCGCGCCGCCGGCTCGAGGCGTGAGCCACCCCCCCCCCCCCCCCCCGTTAGCCCGTACCCCCTCCTCCCCTCCTCCTCCTACCGTGTTTTCCCCTAATCCCACCACCCCCCCAGAAACCACCGCAACCCAAAATAGCCCACCGCCGACCACCCCCTTCCCACTCTGACCTCCCCTCCGCCCTCGTTTCTCTCTCCTTCTCAGAAATGAAGACCGACGCAGGACAGCCTCCCATTTTAACTGTAAAATTGTTTTTAATTATTTTTATTCTCTCCTTTTTAGTTGTTTGTTTTATTTAAAGATTATTGGACATAAAAATAGGGTTTTGATTCATATAAAATGAAGATCTTTATTGATAAAAAGACTAGATTTTTATTCAATAAAAGATTGAATTTTTATTCGCTAAAAGAATTGGGTTTTCTTATATGAACATTAGTAGAAAAAGATTTGATTTTTATTTAAGTAAAGCTTAGATTTATATATATATATATATATATATATATGAAGTGAAGATAAAAATTAGAGTTAAACCAATTAGAGTTAAACCAGTTAGAGTTAAACCAGTTAGAGTTAATCAGTTAGGTTTAACCGTAGAGTTAAACCGGTTAGAGTTAAACCGGTTAGAGTTAATCAGTTAGAGTTAATCGATAGAGTTAAATCGAACTAGAGTTATTGAATAGAGTTAAATCGAACTAGAGTTATTCAAATGGAGTTAATCGAATTTAGTTTATTCGAATAGAGTTGAAATGAGTAATCTAATTTAGTTATTCGAAGAAGTGAATCGAATTAGAAATATTCGAAGTGAGATAATCGAATCAGAGATATTCGAAGTGAGATAATCGAATCAGAAATATTCAAAGTGAGTTGATCGAATCTAGTTATTCGACAGGAGTTCAATCAAATAAGATTTATTCAAAGAAAGAGATTATCGAATATAAGTATTCGAAAGTAAGCAAATCGAATATAAGTTATTCGAATAAGTTATTCGAATAAGAGTTAATCCAATAAGAGTTATTAGGTTGGAGTTATTCAAGTAAGAGTTATTAGGTTGGAATTATTCAAATAAAAGTTATAGATTAGAGTTAACCGAACAGGAGTAAATAAATTAGTTGTCGTTATATTATTCGAGTTAGGAAATAAAAATCATACTAAAGATAATATATTTCGGATGCAGGAGATTATAACACCATTGTTATGATCACATAAAACTTGTAAAAGAAGGGGGTTCGTAAATAGAATCCGAGGGTTCGTAAGGAAGTGTTAAAGAGTTAAAAAGTTGAATCTTATCTGTTTCTAGATTAGAAAGGTGGTTCAGCTAAGGTCTGAGAGGTAGCTATACCCCAACTTGATTGACTGCGCTTTAAATTAAGAAATGGTTACGGTTCGAGGGTGAAGTGGTTAAGTGATTTAGTAATTTAGAATAGTGGTTTGAGTCGTCATCGCTATATAGTTTTAAACATCTGTTTAAATCCCAATTAAGAAGTTTTGGAAATGTTTTCCAAACGAGAATCAGAAATGTTTTCTGATAATAGAAAATAAGAATTTAGAATATATAGAAACAGGAGATAAGTAAATTAATGAAATAAAGAGATAAATGTTGAATGATGATTGATCGATATAATTTCCTCCTAGAAATAATACCGTTGTTTGCACACCTGTTTTTCTCCGATGGTTAAATCATAGACTATCGAAGTTTTGACCATTTTAACATTGTTAATATGGAGAGACTGGTTGGATTATTATCCAAAGAACCACTCTATATTGGCATAAGCGTTGCGAATCATGTATGCCAACGATAATTGAAGACGGAGTAAAGGGCAACGACTATTGTATAAGTCTTAGATAACAGTGCCTAAGATGGATGTACTGAATAGTGCCTTCGGTTCATCCTGTTCCTGGATGACTTGTATGGATGAATGTCTGACAGAGTATTTCCAAAAAGGTCACGTACATTGATTTCTTCAACCGTACCAAGAGTAGAAGCGGAGAAGGAAACTTTTTAGCTAACACGTAATGTACTGTTGTAGACGTCAATTAGTGATTTTCGATGGATCTGACAATGTGGCATTCGAAGTGAATCTGATGTGATGATAAAGCGTAACCTCAAGCCTCATCAACCGGGAAATGAAAAAAATCGGGCAGGCAGCATGGATATGTAGGTCGCACCTATTAGGGTGTATAATTACCTGATCTAGAGTTTTCATTTACTTCTAAAAATCTATTGTAGATACTGTCCCATTCGGGAAATGATTGCTGATCCCAACCGTTGGTGATATACATTCGATACATTAAAGCAAAATGAGTGGTCGGTCATGTGTGGACGGGTTGCAAGATGTTCTTGTTGAACCAATTGTATTCCTCTCTAGAGGTACACTAGCGAAAGGTGGTTCCATACCTTGTCATAGTTGGAAATCCATTACCCAATACGTGCTTGTGGTTTTGATTGTATACTATATATGTAGAATGTGAGATGAAAGAGTTTCTGCTAGATGATTAATATATGGTGGTTGATAGACATTATTATAATATCGAAAGGTTTTGATAAAAAGATATTTTGGATTCTCATAAGGGAAAACCCCGTTCCGTTATATGGCGTGCTCTTATGAGATATCGTTTACTTGTTCGAACTGTTCTAAACTGTTTTACTCACACCAGTCCATGTTGTGTGCTTGGTGCATGTGTCGCATGATAGGGAGTTCTCTCTTTTCGTTAGGTGGCGAACAGGAGACTCTTACAACTACATGTCCTGAAAATGAGGGTTGGTTGTGAAGTTGAAAGGTTGGCCGTAAAACGTGGTGCTGGGGTACCAATGTAAGCCACAGTGGGGTATTACCCTGCTGCTCCGGGAGGATGAGGAGGGGATGGTTGTAAAGCCTACTTGAATCAAATTTTCAGGTTGTTACAATTGGTATCAGAGCTTAAGGGTAAGAGAATTACCTTGGCTCTGTGGCATGACTCAGTAGAGATGGGGTTAGTAATACCCTAGATTGAGTTGAGTGTATATATACGAGTGAGCGTATTTGCTATTGATATAAAAATTGTTTTATATTGTGATGATTTAATGGTTGAGTTGATTATGAGTTCTGGTCGATCGGTTTGATCCACTGTATCAGTAGGAGTTACTAAACACTCGAATATGATGGGTCGACACGATATGTTTTGAAAAGAGGGTAAATTAAAATAAGTTTACCCAAGGTATATCTGGATATAGAGAAGATCTATATATCAAAATTATAATATAGTGGATATATTGGTTGTTATTATAAACGTGTAAGATTATAAATTAAATGGTTATGTAAATAACCAATCAGAATTCATATAAGTGAAATACGTGAAATCAGATGAGTTAAATCTAAAATTTAAACCAGAAATTGAAATAAAATTCTGGAAAATTGGATAAGTGTTTGTAAATGGATTTGGACTAAAAATAAGGAAAATTTAAGATACTGGGAGATTCTAGATTGTTTTACAAGCAGTGTGAATTATATTTTGAAATGAATTTCAGAGTGGAAATGAATTTCAAAGTGGAAATGTTTAGAAATGGTTTTATAGTATTGAACTCACTTTGATCGCTGGAAAATAGATTCTGATGATGATAGCTGCATCATCAGTAATCATTTTCAAGTTGTAAGTGATGAATTACTACCAGAGGTACTGTTTTGAATTTGTTTTGGGAAAGAACAAGTTGTGTTGAATTTCAAAAAGGAAAATTTGATTTTTGAAAAGAGTAAACTGTTTAAAAACTGCCAGGGAAAGACTGTTTGAATTAAAAATAAATTTAACAGAAATTTGTGAAAGCAATTTTGACTTAAAGTAAAGCCAGTAAAGTAGTAACTGAGATTGAATTAGAAGGATATCAAGACAAATTGGATTGTGAGATTCACATATGAAGTGTAATGTGATAATCAAGTTAAGAGTTGGGAATCGAGAAGAAACTCGAGTTGAAATGATATTTGGCTCGGATATAAGCGAATGATTGTGTTGTGGATAAAAGCAGATTGGAATTTGATTGGGATGACCCTTGTATTCGTTGAATTGATAACAGGTGGAAAGGATATAATGGTATGCCGACAAAAGGTACAAGTTTATATTTCTATTGGATATAAGATTTATGAGTCGAATTGGCAAGCCGCTTGGCTGTTTGATTTTCTTTTGGGATGGTGATGGCCCAGAGAGGCGAGTGGTGGTTTGACGTATTGACCAGTACGAAGGAGGTGCTGGCAAAATTATTCAAAAAAGTTAAGGTGTTAGAAAATTTTCAGAATTTTTAAAAATTTTCGTTGATAAGAATTAATTAATATTTAGTTGAAATTAAATTGGTTCAGTTGAAACTGAAGATTTAGAAGTGAACAAATAAGTTATAACCAGTTAATAGAGTTGTTTTCTACCTTAGTAATTTCGAGGACGAAATTATTTTAAGTGGGGAAGAATGTAATGACCCACATTTTCAGCGATATATAATTAATTTATTTAATTATTTAAAGGGTGATTAAAAGGATTTAATGGTCGTAGAATAAAATAATGGTGAATATTTAATTAAAATAATATATTTAATTCTGAAATAATCAGAATTGGCTGAAATGGAGATATGGTGTAAACTGGATCATCTGTGATATTTAATTCAGTTTAGAATTGAATTAGAATAACGAATATATTATTTGAACGACAGTTGAACGTATAATTTTATTATAATTAAAATCGAACCCGTAACGGCACGGCATTTCGCTATTTGGCGTTTGAACTTCAACTGGATAAGCAGGATTCGTTTTAAATCGGATTTCTGTGAAACAAGAAACGTTAGGAGCTGGTGAAGTATATTTTTCTAGTGGAAGAGAAAAATCAGGATTTCATTGTGTTGATTTTTATTTATTTCCAAATCAAATTTTAGAAAAGTCGCTATGGAATTCCTTTGTAATTTATAACGATATATGTAAGGAATTTCAATATAAATCGAATATCGATATAACTCTGATGATGAAATATCGAGTTATAAACCCATATAGGATTATTCTGGAGCTGTATGGTATTCCACTGTGAATATATACAATAATATATATTTATTTGTATTTAATTTAATTATATTTAAATATATTTATATATTTAAATGGGTCATTCAGAGCTTTAAAAATAGCCAGTTTTGCAAATGACCTCAGAATTCGACGAAACTAAATTTGTTAGTTCCGCAACATCAAATTATTACTAGATTCTAAGTTCCATGATCGTTAGAGTCACTATGTGGCCGTACGTATTTTTAGAGTGAAAAACAGTCGATAAATTGACCTTTAAAAATACGCTGTGTGAGCAGACGGAGTCGGAATTCAACGAAACCAGTTTTGTTGGGACCTTTGGGCATCACATGTAATAATAAGAATTTTAGAGGACGAATAAAATTAGCGATGGCTTAAAAGAAAATATTTAAATCGAATATAAAAATAATATTTTCTTTCTATAAATACCTTATACCATTTCCTTAAACCCTAAAATCATTCCATAGTCAATGAAAAATTGCGCTGCCACTTTCTTCCTCAGGAAACGCAAAGCATGAGGCATAAAAAACATTACAAATAAAACTAAAAACCAATAAATCTCATAACACATATATATGTGATCGCAAAGAGGTGTTCTTCTGTAACGACCTGCATTTTTCAGTGATATAGTTAATTTATTTAATTATTTAAATAATGGTTTTGATAATTTAAAATGATCAGAATTAAATAATATTGAATATTTAATTAATATAAATAATATAATAATATATTTACTTTCTGAAATAGTCAGAAATAGTGGAACTCACAAACTAATGTGAATTGGATCATCTGTAATATTTGATTCAGTTTAGAATTGAATTAGAATAACGAATATATTATTTGAACGGCAGTGTAACAACCCGGAAAATCAGGGCCAATTTAAAATTTTTATTTTAAAGAATTTTGTTGGAAAATGTGCCAGAATTTAAAATTTTCAATTTTAAATAATATTAAAGCCACTGAAAATAGTCAATTTTCAAACGACCTCTGTTTTCGACGAAACCACTTTTGTTGGAACCGGAATGTCAAATTATTGCTAGATTTCAATTTTTAGAATTTTCCGAGTTAATATGTGAGCGTGGCAAGAGAAACTGTGTTTTGTCAATTACAGTTAAATTTTAATCGACGGGAAAATAGCCATTTTTCAAACAGTCTCAGAATTCGACGAAATTAGTCTCGTTAGAACCGTATCGTCAAAACATAGCCAAATATAATTTTTCTGTAATTTTTAGAGGCAGTATGTGGTCCCGGTAATTTAAAATGTACGTTTAAATTTAATATACATTAATTTATATTTTATTTTAAAGAAAACATATCGTAACAGCCGAACTGGGTTACGAAACCTGTTCCATTGTGTCCGGGACGGGGGTTATTAGCTAGGGGTGACACTCGTTGGGTTGGATTCGGAGATAGAATCAACGGACAAGTATTTTCACGAATTAAATAAACTAAATAAAAGAAATACGGTATAAATACACCGTACAATACCCTAACCTAGCATATTATTCTACAGCTGCCGTATATCCTATCAATGGCGCACGCCTTCCAATCCTTTCTCCTTCTTTTCTTCTAATCCAGAAACTAATCGAATGATTGGCCAATGGGAAAATCAATCTACTCCTCATAATCTACATACTGAACGGTAATGATGAAGTATAGTGGCTCATGGCAGCCGAAATCCCCTCACGAAGTGCCGGCGTTCGCACTGACTTCTGGGGCGCTGGGAGGGGGCGAGTTCATCGGCGTCTAGGCCGGAGGTGCGCCACACGGAGGCGGTCAAAGGTGGAGGATCCGATCAGCACCTGGCGTCCTGGTTTCCGAGCAAAATAGAACCCTAGGTTTGAAGAACCATTGTGAAACTGTCGGCCTTCAACAGATTAGAGAAGAAGGTGGTCTATTTTATTTATTTTATTAATTTAAAAGTAATTAAACTTTAAAAATCCGTAACTTGTTCATACAGAAACAAAACTGAACGATTTTCGTCGCGTTGAACTCGTATTGACCTGATCTACATCATGAAACAAACTAGGACTAAAATAGAGCCGATGAAAATTCAAGGAAAATTCAGATCTGGATTGTTTGGTGAGATTCCTATTTTAAAATTAGAATTAATTAATTATTTATTTTACTATATTCACTCAGCATGAAATTTATGTTGTAAATATTCATTTGGATGTTGATTGTGTTGTGATTGTAATGTATGACTGATTGTGATTTGTAATGCCTGTGATGCTATTCTAGATCTGTAAATTTTAGTGTAATCTCTGTGAAATTCTCATCCTTATTTATTTTTATTTTTATTTCTTAAATACGATGAGAAATTTAACCTTTGCTTTTGTCTTACAAAATATAACGTAAAATGGTTTTTTTTATTTCTGGTTCACAAAAGAAAGTAAACCTTTATTTTATGATTCACAACATAAAATGAAAAGTTGTGTTTTTATTTTGGTTAACAAAATAAAAAGAAAGGTGAATCTTTATCTTGATTTATACAAAAAGACAAAAATCTTTATTTTGGATTTTTGATTTATAAATTAAGAAAAGCTTAAATCTTTTATTTACATAGAAGAAAGTTATCCTTTTATTTACCAATTAAAAGATTATTTGATTTCATCTTGAATTACAAATTAAAAAAAAAAAGTTTGAACCTTTAATTTGATTTATGAAATAAAGGAAAGTTTGGATCTTTTAAAGAGAAATAAAGATTAGATATTTTATTTGTTTCATAAAATAAAGCAAAGAGTAAATGTTTTTATTTGATTTACAAATAAAAATAAGGATGAGACCTTTCATTGTGATTCATCAAATTTATACACAAAATCATTATTATGTTAATTTATTTGCAATAACACAAAACCCATCATTGTGTTTTCTGTAAAAGACGCAAAACCTGTCGTTGTGTTAATTTAGTTGTGATGACACAAAAATAGCATTGTTGTGTTGATTTATTTGTGATAACATTGTTTGTTAATTAAAGTTTAAAAGACAATATTAACATTATTTGTTAAATAAAGTAAAGGATTATCTTTTTGTCTGTGTTTCCAACACAAATATTAACATAGAAATTGAATTAACTTTTTATTTGTGATTTCAACACAAATATAAAAAAAAAATAAAAAAAATTAACATTTCTTGATCAATGAAAAAAAAAATAACATTTCTTGATCAATGAAAAAGAATAACATTTCTTGATCAATGGAAAAGAATAACATTTCTTGATCAATGAAAAAGAATAACATTTCTTGAGAAATGTAAAAGAATACACTTTTATTATGTTTGGTTTAAATGAAACAAGATAACATATTTTTATCTGAATATGATTAGTGAATGTTAAAACATATTTTTATCAAAATATGATTGGTAGAACAAAATATACATTTTTGTATATTAAAAGTGAATTAGACAAAATACCCATTTTTGTATATTAAAAGTGTGTTAAAACAAAATAAGCGTTTTGTTAAGATAAAAGGTGGTTAAAACAAAATAGACATTTTGTTAGGATAAAAGGTTAAAAATATTTATTTACAAATAGGTAAATAAATAAGAAATTATAATGCGTAACCCGAGGTTGGATTGAGTTGTGATGTAAACCTGCCCGGACCCGACCGACTGTCCAGTAATCACAACAATACCTATCCAATGTGAGAGGTTAAAGCATATATATTAATTTTCTAAATTTACATTTTATATATGTAAATTACTTCAAAATATTTAGTGTAAATAAATAAAACATAGACAAAGGAATACATATATATTTACATTAGATAAATAAGATATTAAATAAATTCCATTTTTATATGTAATAAAAGAATATATTTTACATTGTAAAGAAAATTACATTTTATGTGATTAAGATTATAAGTATTTATTTACATTTTCTTATGTAAATAAAAAGGATTAAAAGAATAAAATTTATTTGCATTTAGGTAAGTAAATTAGAAAATATAGAAAGAATATAATTTATTTACATTTAGGTAAATAAAACAAAATATAGGAAAATATAATTTATTTACATTTAGGGTAAATAAAACAGAGATATTTAAAGTGATATTTTATCGTCATTTTAGATGCGATAAAAGAATAGATTTTTAAAATTTAAATCGTCAAACGATTTATATTTATATATATAAATATAAATTATAAATTAAACGGAACGCGCGCGGCAGTTCGCGTATCGGCAATCGTAACTTTAAACGGTTATACAGAGAGATCCGACCGTCGGATTTTCCCAAAACTGGAGCCGTTTGGTCCGCTTTGGGAAGATCTTTCCAATGACATAAATTTCGCTAAAATCCAACGGTTAGATTTCAAGATATGTGTAAATCAAATTTGGTTGAAAACAGCGCCAGGGTCGCCCATCGACCCGAAGCGTCGTTATATTAATTTAAACTATTTTTATTCAAATAAAAATAGCGATAAATCATTACTAAATACCAATAACGATATGAAATGATTTCAAATTATATATATGCGAGAATCATTTGAGAAGATCGAGTTCAATCTCATTTCAAATGATTTATACGACGTTCTAAGTCGAAGAGTTTAAGACGGTGATTGAAGATCGACGATCTTCACATCGAATGGATGTGTGGCTATTGAGACCCATGAGAGGAGTAGCTACCTTGAAAGGGCCTCAGTGGTGGCCGTCCGGACGTAGTGTTGATTTGTACGGATTTGACTTTCGCTCAGACCCAGGGCATAAGTTTATAAATGGAATGTGTGTCTGACGTTGTAGTCCTTTATACTACATTCGTTGATCTCTTTTAATATATATCTGTTTGGTGGTTAACACCCTTCTCTGAGACGTACGAGCTTAGAGGTTATATATTGGTAGAAATTAATGGTATAGTATGGACTGACAATGTGGCATACTAAGATGCATTGATCAAGGCTTTTGTTGAAAAGCAGGCCTTGTGGTGACGATCAAAGCATAGCCTATTACGGCATAGCTTTGTGTATATCGTGACTTCGCGAGCCTCACACCCCGGTATGAGTCAAAAACGGGATATGGACCGTAGGGAGTGCACACGTTTCTTTCTAGCTAGAGTGGTGTCAGTGACCTACCAGCCCTGACATTTTACTTATGTGGATGATGGATTTTGAGGCGCCTCGTTTTTTTTATAGGCCGTTGGTGGTCATACTATAGGTCCAAAGGGACCGGGAAACGTGTGTTCAGGCATAACTAATCCACTGCCCATAGGCGGGGAATGGCCCTACCGCTTCCAAGGGTTCACTGCGGGGGATCCTGAGGCATTTGCTAGAGTGTCTCGAATCGGAGAGGAGCTTGCCCCTAGCCTCGACTCATGATGGAATCCAAATCTCCAATACGACCTTGCGGTTTTGATTGTAGAACTAGTATCGGCGACATAGTAGGATGGGGTACTATGCCGTCTAGGATTAATACTTATGATTGAAATGTTTTTATTTATAACATATACACATTAACATCAAATCCGTTTTATACGTATCAAGCATCTTTTGACCATTATAAGGTAAAACCCTATCCTCTGGTGTGCGTTGCATTGTGTGATGGGACCTGGGTCTTATAATGGTTTTATTTTTCCAAAAAGACATTGCGTTATTTCTCGATTTACTTTAGTTTATGCACCGACAATCCATTGGAGTAAAACCCGTTCCGCATTAGCGGCGTGGTCCTTGGATTTGTCTTATTAGTTAAATTAGTTTAGAATTCTCACACCAGTCCCAGGACTGACTCGTAGTTTGTTTCACTTTGCAAACTCGGGTGCCCTCTTTTCCACACGGGCAGTCGAGTAGCTTTTTGCAGATATCTCTCTCTTTGGCAGGATCCTGGATCGAAGCCTAAAGCTGTGTCCAGAGCTTAGAAGTCTTCCGCTGTTTAATGTATTAAATCTGTTGTAATTTATCTTCCGCTGTAGTTTACTTTATTTGTACTCTGATATTCTGTACTCTGATGTTATATTATTGTAATGTAATAAAAGTCTGCTGTTATTGTTCTAATGTTTTGTATTCCCAAAGTTAAAGTATTCGAAGATTTCCATCCTTTGGGTCAGACCTGTGTGGTTTATGGTCGATTCAAGAGCGGGAATTTCCGGGTCTTTACAGGTGGTATCGGAGCTCTGGTTAGCTCAAATCTTTGGGGTACAACTCGTTAGAACTGAACAAAAGACTCATCAGAGATTGGATTAGTAATATCTAATAAGAATACTCATTAGAGATAGGATCAGCAGTATCCTAGAATGAGAAAACTCAATAGAGATGGGGTTAGTAATACCCTAGAATGAGTTCAGAGTGATAAGCTTATAATTAACGTATTTTGATTATATATATAATCCTATTTCAGAAAATATGATTTTAAATATATAAAAGTATATATATTTGGTAAGTTAGCCAACAAATGAAATTAATAATATTAAAATTTAAATTTAGTTAGTTAATTTAACTACCTTTAGCTTAGTTCCTTTTCGAGGACGAAAAGATTTTAAGTGGGGGAGACTGTAACAACCCGGAAAATCAGGGCCAATTTAAAATTTTTATTTTAAAGAATTTTGTTGGAAAATGTGCCAGAATTTAAAATTTTCAATTTTAAATAATATTAAAGCCACTGAAAATAGTCAATTTTCAAACGACCTCTGTTTTCGACGAAACCACTTTTGTTGGAACCGGAATGTCAAATTATTGCTAGGTTTCAATTTTTAGAATTTTCCGAGTTAATATGTGAGCGTGGCAAGAGAAACTGTGTTTTGTCAATTACAGTTAAATTTTAATCGACGGGAAAATAGCCATTTTTCAAACAGTCTCAGAATTCGACGAAATTAGTCTCGTTAGAACCGTATCGTCAAAACATAGCCAAATATAATTTTTCTGTAATTTTTAGAGGCAGTATGTGGTCCCGGTAATTTAAAATGTACGTTTAAATTTAATATACATTAATTTATATTTTATTTTAAAGAAAAACATATCGTAACAGCCGAACTGGGTTATGAAACCTGTTCCATTGTGTCCGGGACGAGGGTTATTAGCTACGGATGACACTCGTTGGGTTGGATTCGGAGATAGAATCAACGGACAAGTATTTTCACGAATTAAATAAACTAAATAAAAGAAATACGGTATAAATACACCATACAATACCTTAACCTAGCATATTCTTCTACAGCTGCCGTATATCCTATCAATGGCGCACGCCTTCCAATCCTTTCTCCTTCTTTTCTTCTAATCCAGAAACTAATCGAATGAATGGCCAATGGGAAAATCAATCTACTCCTCATAATCTACATACTGAACGGTAATGATGAAGTATAGTGGCTCATGGCAGCCAAAATCCCCTCACGAAGTGCCGGCGTTCGCACTGACTTCTGGGGCGCTGGGAGGGGGCGAGTTCATCGGCGTCTAGGCCGGAGGTGCGCCACACGGAGGCGGTCAAAGGTGGAGGATCCGATCAGCACCTGGCGTCCTGGTTTCCGAGCAAAATAGAACCCTAGGTTTGAAGAACCATTGTGAAACTGTCGGCCTTCAACAGATTAGAGAAGAAGGTGGTCTATTTTATTTATTTTATTTATTTAAAAGTAATTAAACTTTAAAAATCCGTAACTTGTTCATACAGAAACAAAACTGAACGATTTTCGTCGCGTTGAACTCGTATTGACCTGATCTACATCATGAAACAGACTAGGACTAAAATAGAGCCGATGAAAATTCAAGGAAAATTCAGATCTGGATTGTTTGGTGAGATTCCTATTTTAAAATTAGAATTAATTAATTATTTATTTTACTATATTCACTCAGCATGAAATTTATGTTGTATATATTCATTTGGATGTTGATTGTGCTATGATTGTAATGTATGACTGATTGTGATTTGTAATGCCTGTGATGCTATTCTAGATCTATAAATTTTAGTGTAATCTCTGTGAAATTCTCATCCTTATTTATTTTTATTTTTATTTCTTAAATACGATGAGAAATTTAACCTTTGCTTTTGTATTACAAAATATAACGTAAAATGGTTTTTTTTATTTCTGGTTCACAAAAGAAAGTAAACCTTTATTTTATGATTCACAACATAAAATGAAAAGTTGTGTTTTTATTTTGGTTAACAAAATAAAAAGAAAGGTGAATCTTTATCTTGATTTATACAAAAAGACAAAAATCTTTATTTTGGATTTTTGATTTATAAATTAAGAAAAGCTTAAATCTTTTATTTACATAGAAGAAAGTTATCCTTTTATTTACCAATTAAAAGATTGTTTGATTTCATCTTGAATTACAAATTAAAAAAAAAAGTTTGAACCTTTAATTTGATTTAGAAATAAAGGAAAGTTTGGATCTTCTAAAGAGAAATAAAGATTAGATATTTTATTTGTTTCATAAAATAAAGTAAAGAGTAAATGTTTTTATTTGATTTACAAATAAAAATAAGGATGAGACCTTTCATTGTGATTCATCAAATTTATACACAAAATCATCATTATGTTAATTTATTTGCAATAACACAAAACCCATCATTGTGTTATCTGTAAAAGACGCAAAACCTGTCGTTGTGTTAATTTAGTTGTGATGACACAAAAATAGCATTGTTGTGTTGATTTATTTGTGATAACATTGTTTGTTAATTAAAGTTTAAAAGACAATATTAACATTATTTGTTAAATAAAGTAAAGGATTATCTTTTTGTCTGTGTTTCCAACACAAATATTAACATAGAAATTGAATTACCTTTTTATTTGTGATTTCAACACAAATATAAAAAAAAATAACATTTCTTGATCAATGAAAAAAAATAACATTTCTTGATCAATGAAAAAGAATAACATTTCTTGATCAATGAAAATGAATAACATTTCTTGATCAATGAAAATGAATAACATTTCTTGAGAAATGTAAAAGAATACACTTTTATTATGTTTGGTCTAAATGAAACAAGATAACATATTTTTATCTGAATATGATTAGTGAATGTTAAAACATATTTTTATCAAAATATGATTGGTAGAACAAAATATACATTTTTGTATATTAAAAGTGAATTAGACAAAATACACATTTTTGTATATTAAAAGTGTGTTAAAACAAAATAAGTGTTTTGTTAAGATAAAAGGTGGTTAAAACAAAATAGACATTTTGTTAGGATAAAAGGTTAAAAATATTTATTTACAAATAGGTAAATAAATAAGAAATTATAATGCGTAACCCGAGGTTGGATTGAGTTGTGATGTAAACCTGCCCGGACCCGACCGGTTGTCCAGTAATCACAACAATACCTATCCAATGTGAGAGGTTAAAGCATATATATTAATTTTCTAAATTTACATTTTATATATGTAAATTACTTCAAAATATTTAGTGTAAATAAATAAAACATAGACAAAGGAATACATATATATTTACATTAGATAAATAAGATATTAAATAAATTCCATTTTTATATGTAATAAAAGAATATATTTTACATTGTAAAGAAAATTACATTTTATGTGATTAAGATTATAAGTATTTATTTACATTTTCTTATGTAAATAAAAAGGATTAAAAGAATAAAATTTATTTGCATTTAGGTAAGTAAATTAGAAAATATAGAAAGAATATAATTTATTTACATTTAGGTAAATAAAACAAAATATAGGAAAATATAATTTATTTACATTTAGGGTAAATAAAACAGAGATATTTAAAGTGATATTTTATCGTCATTTTAGATGCGATAAAAGAATAGATTTTTAAAATTTAAATCGTCAAACGATTTATATTTATATATATAAATATAAATTATAAATTAAACGGAACGCGCGCGGCAGTTCGCGTATCGGCAATCGTAACTTTAAACGGTTATACAGAGAGATCCGACCGTCGTATTTTCCCAAAACTGGAGCCGTTTGGACCGCTTTGGGAAGATCTTTCCAATGACATAAATTTGGCCAAAATCCAACGGTTAGATTTCAAGATATGTGTAAATCAAATTTGGTTGAAAACAGCGCCAGGGTCGCCCATCGACCCGAAGCGTCGTTATATTAATTTAAACTATTTTTATTCAAATAAAAATAGCGATAAATCATTACTAAATACCAATAACGATATGAAATGATTTCAAATTATATATATGCGAGAATCATTTGAGAAGACCGAGTTCAATATCATTTCAAATGATTTATACGACGTTCTAAGTCGAAGAGTTTAAGACGGTGATTGAAGACCGACGATCTTCACATCGAATGGATGTGTGGCTATTGAGACCCATGAGAGGAGTAGCTACCTTGAAAGGGCCTCAGTGGTGGCCGTCCGGACGTAGTGTTGATTTGTACGGATTTGACTTTCGCTCAGACCCAGGGCATAAGTTTATAAATGGAATGTGTGTCTAACGTTGTAGTCCTTTATACTACATTTGTTGATCTCTTTTAATATATATCTGTTTGGTGGTTAACACCCTTCTCTGAGACGTACGAGCTTAGAGGTTATATATTGGTAGAAATTAATGGTATAGTATGGACTGACAATGTGGCATACTAGGATGCATTGATCAAGGCTTTTGTTGAAAAGCAGGCCTTGTGGTGATGATCAAAGCATAGCCTATTACGGCATAGCTTTGTGTATATCGTGACTTCGCGAGCCTCACACCCCGGTATGAGTCAAAAACGGGATATGGACCGTAGGGAGTGCACACGTTTCTTTCTAGCTAGAGTGGTGTCAGTGACCTACCAGCCCTGACATTTTACTTATGTGGATGATGGATTTTGAGGCGCCTCGTTTTTTTTATAGGCCGTTGGTGGTCATATTATAGGTCCAAAGGGACCGGGAAACGTGTGTTCAGGCATAACTAATCCACTGCCCATAGGCGGGGACCGGCCCTACCGCTTCCAAGGGTTCACTGCGGGGGATCCTGAGGCATTTGCTAGAGTGTCTCGAATCGGAGAGGAGCTTGCCTCTAGCCTCGACTCATGATGGAATCCAAATCTCCAATACGACCTTGCGGTTTTGATTGTAGAACTAGTATCGGCGACATAGTAGGATAGGGTACTATGCCGTCTAGGATTAATACTTATGATTGAAATGTTTTTATTTATAACATATACACATTAATATCAAATCCGTTTTATACGTATCAAGCATCTTGTGACCATTATAAGGTAAAACCCTATCCTCTGGTGTGCGTTGCATTGTGTGATGGGACCCGGGTCTTATAATGGTTTCATTTTTCCAAAAAGACATTGCGTTATTTCTCGATTTACTTTAGTTTATGCACCGACAATCCATTGGAGTAAAACCCGTTCCGCATTAGCGGCGTGGTCCTTGGATTTGTCTTATTAGTTAAATTAGTTTAGAATTCTCACACCAGTCCCATGACTGACTCGTAGTTTGTTTCACTTTGCAAACTCGGGTGCCCTCTTTTCCACACGTGCAGTCGAGTAGCTTTTTGCAGATATCTCTCTCTTTAGCAGGATCCTGGATCGAAGCCTAAAGCTGTGTCCAGAGCTTAGAAGTCTTCCGCTGTTTAATGTATTAAATCTGTTGTAATTTATCTTCCGCTGTAGTTTACTTTATTTGTACTCTGATATTCTGTACTCTGATGTTATATTATTGTAATGTAATAAAAGTCTGTTGTTATTGTTCTAATGTTTTGTATTCCCAAAGTTAAAGTATTCGAAGATTTCCATCCTTTGGGTCAGACCTGTGTGGTTTATGGTCGATTCAAGAGCGGGAATTTCCGGGTCTTTACTGGCAGTTTGGACATATAATTATATTTTAATTAAAATCGATCTCGAAATGGCACTGCAGTTCGCTATTTGGCGATTTGAACTTCAATTGAATGTACAGGGTCCATTTCATATCGGATTTCTGTGAAATAAGAAACGTTAGGAGCTGGAGATGTATATTTTCCTAGTGGAAGAGAAAAATTGGGATTTCGTCGTGTAGATTTTTAGTTATGTCCAAATCAAATTTTTGAAAAGTCGCTATGGAATTCCTTTATAATTTATATCGATTTATTTATATTTCAAAATGGATTTTTAAATATAAATCGAATATCGATGTAACACTAGATTTGAAATATCGAGTTATAAATCCCAATGTAACAGTATGATATTCTAGTGTGAATATATACGATAATATTTATTTTTAAATATTAAATTTAATTGTTTTTAAATATATTTATATATTTAAAAGGGCTATTTAGAGCTTTAAAAATAGCCAGTTTTTCAAACGTCCTCATAATTCGACTAAACTAATTTTGTTGGATCCGCAATATTTAATTATTGCTAGATTTCAATTTTCGTGATTTTTGAAGTCAGTATGTGGCCGTACAGATTTTTAGAGTGAAAAACAGTCAGTGTTTCGACAGTTAAAAATACGCTGTGTGAGCGAACGAAGTCGGAATTCGACAAAACCAGTTTCGCTAGGACCGTAATGTCGAACTGTAGCTGCATGCCAGTTTTCGTGATTTTTAGGTAAAGTATGTGATCGCAGGAATTTTAGAGGACAAATAAAAATAGCGTTTGCTTAAAATTCAATATAATATTCGAATAAATAAATATTTAAATTACTCTATAAATATCCCACTTCCTTCCTAACCCTAGAATTACTTTTCTTTGGTCAAAGAAGGAGGCCGCCAGTCCTCAAACAAAAATCGTGAGCTTCCATAAATTCATAGAAAATTAAATCAAAATTTATAAATCACAACGTATATATATATATATATACGGTATGACCTGCTCTTCAATTTGTTGTGATTTTCGAATGGTTCGCACATGATTTTGTGTGGTGCCCTATCTATTGCGTGTGCTAGGGTTTTTTCGATTTGGGTAATATAAACATCGAGGTGGATTTTGGATGTTGTATTTGGTTTTGGGATGAAAATCCGCAAGTATTGGTAATAGTTTTGAAGACTTCGGTGGTATTTGAGTTCGTTGTTGACACGGGGATGTCGACCATTGCAGTTCGACGAAAGGGGGAAAACAGGGTTCGAGCTAAGTATTTTGGGTACGGGGCGGAAGGGGTTTTGTAGAGGAGAAGGATGGTGTTGGTGGTCTGTGATTCGGTGGTCTGGGTAGGGAGGAAGAGGAGATCGAAGTACGGTCAAGGCGTGGGATCTGTAGTGAGTCAGTTTCCAGTATTGATTGGGAAGAAGGATTACGGTTTAATCATGGTTAGTTAGGATATAAAGGTAATTAAGGTAAATATAATTAATTTGTCTATACGTTAGTGATCGAATGATTATATCCAAACTTTAAAAATGAATAACTATTTCATATTTTAACGGAATTCAGAAAAACAAGATCCGATGGGATCGTATGGACGGTGGCTACACCATGGAACTGACCGAGAGGGAATTGGGGCTCGTTTGGATTTACGGTGAAATTAAACGCCTGAATCAAATCAACGACCAATTATCGTTATTTAACGATAACCATCCAATGTGAGTAACTCTCACTAACTCTGATCAATTTATATTGCTATAAAGTATTTTTAGAATTGAAATTATTGGCTGATTTGCTGTGCGTTGGTTGTTTGGTTGAACTACCAGTCAGTTGATTGAAAATATAGATAACGATATATATAGAAATCGTTAATCGAATACTGATTCTGTTCATCAATATTTTATATTCGTGTTATTTATGTTGACTGACATCTGTGGATGTATGGAACCCGGTCGGAGGGACCCAACTTGATGCCTCAACATTTATTTACTGTTTTTCATATACTGTGTTATATGATGTGATATGAAATCTGTTGTTGTATGTTGGAGTGACACCGATCATTGTTGTATGGTATGTTAAATACCATAAAGAATACTGGAATGTTAAAAAGGGAAATTTTCAATGTTATATTGAAAAAAGGTAATATGTATAAAATCAAAGATTTTATAAAAAGAAAACTATTTATTTTGAAAGTAAATAGATAAGGAAAGAAATATTTATTTGTAAATCAAATAGATAGAATTGAAAAAGGAATATTTGTAAACCATTTACAAATAAAATTGAAAAGGGATATTTATTTGAAAAATAAATAGAATAGAAAGAAGAAGTATTTGTATAACAAATAGTAAAGGAAAATATTTGTATAATGAATAAGAAAGGGAAAGTATTTGTATAGCAAATAATAAAGGGAATATTATTTAGAAAATAAATAAGATCTTTTAAAAAGTGTATAGTAGAAATAAAATATTTATAAAATCAAAGGATTTTATAAAAAGAATATTTATCATTTGATAATAAAATAAAAGTGATATTTATTTAGAATATAAACGGAAATACTTGAAGGGTGACTAGAACTGTATAAAAGGAAAATTTACATTTGAAAGATTTCAACCCGTGCTTCGCACACGGGTACAGCGTGTTATGGATTTATAGCAAAGTTTTAAATAGAATCTCTTCTGACCAATAGATTGAGAAGATAAATTTATAAATAATATTTTATGAAGTAAATAAAATGTTTATCATTGTATAAATAGAATATATAATTCAAGACTTATATAGAGAAGTAAAAGTCGATTTCAACATCCATATTTAAAAACTGAATAAAAATAGAGTTACTTAGATAGGGCTAATCAAATTAGAATAAATTGAATATTAGTTATTCAATTAGAGTTGATCGAATATAGTTAGTTGAGATAGAGTTAGTCAAACATAGTTAATTAGGATGTGTTGCCATTTCGTACGATTGCTAGCGAAATTCACAGGGCTGCAGATAGCCTATGGCGGTCGGATGTTTCCTTAGGGAATCAGGCATAACCATTGTGATCGCTGCGATCTAGAGTCAAGCGAATGGAGTCAAATCAAACATTAGTTAATCGATAGAAGTAATTAAGTCGAGTTAATCAGTTAGAGTTAACCAGTTATGGTAAATCGAATTAGGGTTATTTAAATGGAATTAATCAATTTCAAGTTAGTCGAGTATTAGTAGATTGAATAGAGTTAGTCAAAAAGGAATTAATCGAATATCACTTGTTCGAAGTAGAGTTATCGAATATAGTTTACTCGAGAAGAGTAATCGAATATAGTTCGTTTTGGAGTGAGTTAAATCGAATAAGTTATTCGAAGGAGAGAATTATCAAATATGGTTTATTCGAAAAAGGATAATCGAATATTAATTATTCGAACAGAGGAATCGAATATAGTTTATTCGAAAGGGAGTTATCGGATAGTGGTTATTTGAGAGTGAATTATACATTGGAATTCGATTATATCGAATTAAGGAAAGTAATGTTTACTTTCTGTTTCAAATCAAGTTTTATTATATGTTAATGAATTAGTGGTTTTTTTATTATCCAAATTAAGATATAAAAGGTATATTTAAGTTAATATATTTTGAAAGCATGGAATTATAACATTTTAGTTATAATCAAATGATTTGTAAAGGAAGTGGATTCATAAATAGAATCCGAGAGTTTCGCAAGGAAGTTTCTTAAAGATTTAAAGTTTGAACTTTGTCTATTTCGAGGTTAGAAATGTCGTTCAGTTAAGGTCTGGGAGGTAATTATACCCCAACTTGATTGACTTCAGTTTTAACTAAGAAGTGGTTATGGTTTGATAGCGGAAGTGGTTAAGAAGTTGAGTTAATAACCGTGATGGTTTAAATTGGCTCAGTGATGTTTATTTTAAATATATGTTGAAATCAAATGTATAAATTTTGGAAATATTTTCCAAACAAAATCAGAGATAATTTCTAATCATAGAAATGAACTGTTAATGAGAAAGAATACTGGAATGACAGTGATATGTGAAACAGAGATTGGAAATGTTTTCCAATGATTGATGACGTAGATTTCCTAAATTTAGGAAATAAGAAATGTCGAGTATATAGAAAAGAGTAAATGAATAAATTAATGATAAATTAAATTAAAAGAGATGAATGTGGATTGATGATTGATCGATAGAATTTCCATCTGGAAATAATATTGTTGGTTGCACACCTGTTTTTCCTTGATAGTTAAATCACCGACTATCGAAGTTTTGACCATTTATCGTCGTCAATACGGAGAGACCGAGATCAGATATATTATCTGAAAACCACTCTATATGGACGTTAGCGATCAAATTTGAAGACGGAGTTATGCAAGGGCTATCCTGTTTACAAAATAGTGCCTTCGGTATGTCCAGTTCCAGGACAAACGTGAATGGACAAATGTCCGACAGAGTATATCTAAAGGATCGCGTAAGTTGATCTCTTCAAACATATTTACGTTTGGTGGCGGAGGAATTCGTTTCTCTTAGCTTTATACCCATGGTATTTTTTGAGAAATCAATTTGTGATTTGACGGGTATGACGATGTGGCATTCAAAGTAAACGGTGGTTAGGTGTTTCAAAAGATACGTAATGACCTCAAGCCTCATCCACCGAGAAATGACAGAAATCGGGCTGGCAGCATGGCTAAGTGGGTCGCTCCCATTAGGGTGTATATCACCTATCTAGAGAAAATCCATTTCATTCTTTATCTATTTTTGATGCTGTCCCTTTTCGGGAAGACGGTAGGTAGCTCCCAACCGTTGGTGGTATACATTCGATACACTCAAGCGAAATGAGTGGTCGGTCATGTGTGGGCCGGGTTGTAAGACGTTCTTGTTGAACCGATGTATTTGCCTCTAGAGATACTGTAAGGACCCGTAACTTCCCCGTGAAGGAAAGCACGAATACTTTGAGAACAACACACAAAAGGACGTAGACAGAAGAACATTTCATTGTTATTACAATAATTCCATCAGATACAAGAATATACAGAGTATAAATGAATAAATTACATAAGATAATTATCAGAGATTACAATAATTTACATAGCAGCGGAAAAATATACAAAACACAACTGAAAGTGATACACGGATACAGAGCTTTCCGAGCATCGTTCCAGCTGTAAATCAGGATCCTATGAATATAAATCTGCAAAACCAAAACTACTAGCTGCCCGTGTCGAAAATAGGGGCACCCAGAGTTTAGGTTAAAACAATAAACTCCAGGTCAGTCATGTGACTAGTGAAAGAACTAAAACAGTTATTTAAAACTTTACTTTAAAAGAGAGTAACTCAAGGGACCACGCCGTATAACACGGAATGGGTTTCCTCCCAAGAATACTAGTGCATATAACAAAACAGCGCAATGCTATTTGGAAAAAAAATGAAGCTATTATAAGACCCAGGTCCCATCACACAATGCAACGCAAGCAGAGGATAGGGTTTTCCCTTATAATAGCCAAACATGCTTGGTACGTTTAAAACAAATCATTTGATAATATTATAAGTGTATAGTGTCAAAACAATTTTCAATCATAAATATCAATCATAGGCGGCATGGGTACCATCTATCATGTCGCCATACTAGTTCTACAATTAAAACCGCAATATCACATATTGGAAATTGGATTTCCGTCATGAGTCGAGGCAAGGGACAAGCTCCTCTCCGCGTTCGAGATACTCTAGCAAATGTCTCAGGACCCCACTATGATCCTTGGATCTTCAGGGCCGGTCTTCTCTTACTTTTGAGGATTGGCAAATCCTGAACACACGTTTCCCGGTCCTTACAGACCTATATCCGAGGCGCCTCGTATCCAACAACCACACAGGTGAAAAGTATATAAATGTCAGGGCTGGTAGGTCACTGACACCACCCTACCTAGAAAGAAACGTCGTGCTCTCCCTGCAGTCACTATCCCGTTTTTGACTCATACCGTGGTGTGAGGCTGGCGAATTCACGCTATACACAAAGCTACGCCACACAGGCCGTGCTTTGATCATCAACCACAAGACTTTGCTTTTCAACAGAAGCCTTGATCAATTGCCACTTACGCGTGCCACACTAGCAATTCACTCCATGCGACTGATGTCCGTCGATATACAACCTCTGAGCTAGTACGTCTCAGAGAAGGGCGTTAAGCAAGAGAATAAATTCTCTGCCGCCAAACAGATGTATATTTAACAGAGATCAATCAACACAGAATAAAATCCAATGTCAGACACGCCGTCCATTTACAAGTTCGTTCTGGGTCTGAACGAAACCGGAGGCACTTTCCTCGCGTATCCATCCATCTCCAAGTACGTCTGGACGATCACCATCTGATTCCCTCATCTTGGGTGTACAGCCCAATCAAGATTATCAGTAATCACCTAAACGATGTGAAGACTTCCGGTCTTCAACCACCATCTTCCTCTTCGACATCTCGTCGAATCGGTTATTCAGAATGGGTATAAACCCGGCCTTTCTGAATACCCCACGTATATGATAAACAAATGTTACACAAACACAACAAACGCCTCATTCCAATTCAGAATATTCTTTTATTCACAAAATCACATTCTTAGGGAAAGGTTCCCATTAATTTTATCAAAGATAAATTCTTCTAAATTTATTCTTTAATCTTCCTTTGGATATCATTTCAAACTAGTCGGGATTAGCGAACCACACCGAAGTAATTATTTATTTTATTTCTCAATCCCAACCTATTCATCCCATGGAGCAAAACTGGTAATACTTCATATCTAACATCACAGTGTTATTGGTAAAGTTAATCACCATTTCACGTTCAAATCTAATTAAAGATTTAACTATCGTTTTGGAGAAAAACTGGTGGTACTCCATTCTCGATCACCTTTCAGATTTGATAATTTAAATTATCAATTCACATTTCAATCTAATTAAAGATTCATTAAAACTCCACTTAGTTTTAATCTATCAAAAATCAATTTCCTGCCTTTAACTGGGTTAAAGAACCAATGTCACCTAAAACACGATTCACGATAAACCCAAAATCACACTCTATTGTTAATCGGGTTAAAGAACAGGTGTTGTTCAAAACACCGCTCACGATAAACCCAAAAACCAATTCAAATTCAATTCCAATTAAATATTATTAAATTGATACACTTCATTAAATTTAAATAGAAAGATTTAATCTTTTTCTCTATTGGGCTTAAGAACAGTGCTAATGAAGACACCATTCACGACAAACCCAAATCACATTTGATAATAAATACAAGGCTTTGAATAGAAAATATACCGGCTTATATTCAATATCAAATTCTGAAACCAACAAATATCGTATTGGAAATAACGATATAGAATATATCTTTCAAATTCCCATAACAATATCTGTATAGTCACGAAATCCAACATCGAAATATTCCGAAGATAATTTCGATTCAACTCCAGTCCAATTCACGTATTGGGCATATTGATTATTTTTAAAATCACTTTCAAATTCAATTTATTTATTTCAAAAATAAATTGATTTTAATTCTAGTTCAAAACTAGTTCATTTCGACAAAAATCTATTTTTATTATTTCAAATGTGGAATATTTCATCCCAGTTCTTTCCAATTCACATATTATGATTTTACACAAATTATTAATATTTTTAATAATTTTATCAAGGGCCATACAGTCGATTTCCAACAACGACCATCGAACTGCACTTACAACGACCTTTTCCAAATTTGATTTGGACATAATTCCAAATCCAACCGTTAGATTTCAAATTTTTAATATTCGTTGGAAAGCTCTTTTCGATACGAACCCAACGGTTCCGGTTTTAGGAGGATCCGACAGTCGGATCTCCCGCAACGTCAATTCGAAGTCAATGGTCGAAATTCACGAACTGCCGCGGCGTGGCGCGTTCTATTCAGGCTAATATATATAATATATATATATATATATTATATATATTTCGTCGATTTCCCTTTAAAACGTATTTTATAAATCGTTTTAAATTCGTTTCAAAACCATTTCAACACTATATTCAATTTCAAATCAAAATTGAATATTTCATATCATTACTATATAAATGATAATATTTTCAAAACGTTATATTTTGAAATCACTACCTTTTCTATATTCATTATAAAAACGAATATAATCGATATAAATATCGTTCACGTCAAAATAGCGCAGCTCTAATCAACACGGCTTTATATATTTCAATAAATTCGTTATTCTATTCAACAAATGAATATTTATTCTTGTCAACACATGAATCTATATTCCATTCAACACATGAATCTATATTTATTTCAACACACGACTAATCTCAACACATGAGTACTGTCAACACATCACTATTTTTGTTATGTAAAATATTTTATAAAACTATGGTATCTATCGTTTGATTTTAATTAGACTCCACCGTGAAGTAGTTCTAATTTTAAATATGATAAAGATGTAAATTTTATTATTAAAATATTTTACTCAACACATGAATAATTTCAACACATGAATTTTCTTTTATAATATTCATTATTTTCCCGATTGGAATGAGGCCCAATCAATCACCATATAATGTTAATTATATGGATTCCATACAACACATGTATTTAATAGCAACGATAAACAATCAACCATCATCCAAGGTGCACCACACAACTGCATAAGCACCAAATATAAATAATTAACGCTTACACAGCCTGTCGACCAATCGATCGACATATAATTAAATATTTGGGATTAGTGCACGTCAAATATCATCCCAACACCCGTGTGGGGTTTCAAATCAACAAACACAGATTTTTATTTGTGTAGTTGGGCGATGTGTAAAATTTATCATCTCAATCAATATCAGTCAAATCAGTGTATATAAAAAAATCGGCCGATTTGTTTATAAATATTTATTTACTCACATTCACGTTAAAAATTATATTTTTAACGATAATTAATTTATTTCAACACATGAATATATTTCATTATCTATTTCACATCAACTTCACAAACAAATTTTCACAACATATCAATCAAACAAACAAGCCATCCATGGTCTGTGGATGACGGGTGTCGGGTGCTGCTAAGCACCGTCTGCATCCTAGTATATATATAACTAGAAAAAGGAATTTAGAGTGAGAAGTTCTCACCAATAGCTATCCCAACTCCACGACACTTCTATTGTAGAAAATCTTCGTCGTTCTCGCCTTTTGTCTCTTTCGTTGCCCGTAACCAATACATATATAAAAATCACATTTTTATATTCTTGCTATGTATATAAAAATCATATTTTTATAATCACTCCATAAGGATAAAAATTGTATTTTTACATCGCTACTATATAGATAAATTTTATATTTTTATCACGCTTTTCTCTATATAAAGATTTCGCCTTTTCTATTTCATCACTATAAAAATCATATTTTTACTTCATTATATATATACAATAAAAATCAGATTTTTATTTCGTTACATATATAAAGATGATATTTTTACTATCTTACCTATATAAAAATTATATTTTTATACTCCTACAATATAAAAGATTATATTTTTAACCTTCTACAATATAAAAGATTATATTTTTAACCTTCTATCATAATAAAAATTATATCTTTACATATAAATCGCCTTTTCTTTTTAAATCTCCTTATATAAAAATCGTCCTTTTTGCTTAACACGCTAAGATAATTAAAATTGAAATAAATAAAGCTGATTTAAATTAAAATTCACCTTCGAAACTGAAGACGGGGTTCGTGAAGTGGTGGCGTCGGTTTGCAGCAGGAGAGAGAAGGAGGGGGTGCGGTTTTCGGGATGGTGAAGCAGGAGGCGGCGGAGGAAGAAGAGGGGGGCGCTGGGGTTGGGGCTCGTCGATCCAGGGGGTGAGGGTTGCGCGGTGGTCTGTGGTGGTGGCATGGGTAGGGCGAGTTGGAGGAGGGGAGGTCGAACGGAGGGGGAGGCGAGGGGGCCAGCGTCCGAGGTGGCGCGCCTAATGGCGCGGCGGCGCCCCGATGGGAGGAGTGACAGCGCTCCTCCCCCCTTCGTCTTCTTTTTCTTTCTTTTTTATTTTGAAATGAATTCTAACGGGGGGGCCTGAGTGAATAAAGGAGATGGAAGGGGGGATTATTTTAATTATTTTATTTAATTATCTCCCAAAAAGCAACTTTTATGTTCGACCTCTAAATGAGGCCCACCGCCTGTCGTCCATAGCTAATTACCCCCATTCCGAACACAATGGGATATGTATCGTAAGCTGATTCGATCGTTTCGATCAGTTTTTGTCAAAATCAACATATATCTCTATATATTGAATTTGAACGCGCATTTCAATTTACTGGGGTCACATACTAACTCGAAAAATTCCAGAAAAATATTTTCTAGCTTCGTATTGACGATACGGTCCTAACAAAACTAATTTCATCGAATTCTGAGACCGCTCAGAAAAATGGCCATTTTCCAGTCGATTAAAATCAGCTGAAACTGGTCAAACACGTTTTCCTTTGCCACGCTCACATATTGATTCGAAAAATTATGAAAATTGGAATCTAGCAATAACTTGACATCACGGATCCAAGAAATGTGGTTTCGTCGAAATCCGAGGTCGTTTGCAAAATGTCTATTTTTAAGGGCCTGAAATCCATAGCGACTAATCAGAATTTTCAACTGGACATATTTTTTGATTCCCACTATGAAATTTCGATTTTTCGGATTCGTTGGAAAGATATTCTCAATTAGATCCTATTATTTTTTGTTTCACTAAAATCCGGTTTGTTTTGCACCCGGTACATTCAATTGAAGTTTGAAATTGAATTATCGAACTACCGCGCCATTTTCAATTCTATTTTATAATTATAAATAATTATGCATATTCTAACGACGACGTGTATAAATATACATTCGATTCTATTTAAAATAAATTTCTCGTTGATATTATTTAAAATAATTCATTTTAAATGTTCAAAATCCATTAAAATTGCCAAAATAAAATTTTTAAACTGGCCCAGATTTTCGGGTTGTTACAGATACACTATCGGCAGGTGGTCCCATACCTTGTCATAGTTGGAATCCAATCTCTAATAAGCGCCCGCGGTTTTGTTTGTATACTATATATGTGGAACGTGAGATGTAAGCGTTCTGCTAGATTGATAAGTACTTGTGATTAGACATTATTATAATATCAGAGAAGTATTGATTTCCAAAACTATTTTGGGTTATCGTAAGTAAAAACCGTCCGTGTTTATGTGTGGATTGGTCTTACGATTATCTTTTCATTTGAAAAGGATTTTGAAAGGTTAAATCGATGATTTGAGTTTACTCACACCAATCCCATGACTGACTCAGAGTTTATTTTGTTTTGTTTTTTCCCTAAACTCTTGGGTTCCCAAATTTGTACGTGCAGTCAAGTAGTTCAGGTCTGTACAGATATGCTGGAGGAGCTTGAAGCAGGAGGCTTCAGGATTATATGGCTATTGTTATTTCCGTTGTATGTAAGTGTTGTACTCTGATAATGTTATTCTATGTATATATATTGTTTTATTGCAAAGTTATGTTATGTACTATGTTTTATTCGTTCCGCTGTGAGATTCGTGTTTACTCGGATTGTGTTCTTCTTCTCCTTCTATTCTAATTTTCTATATTATCTATTCTCATCTTCTAACTTCTTTCTATTAATGATCTGGAATGTTCGATGCCTGAATAATTAACATGGTTTTTATGTTGATTTTCTGGGTCGAAAATCCCAGTTCGTTACAGTGGTATCAAAGCTGAAGGTTTAGTGATTACCTAGGCTCTGTGGCGTGACTTAGTAGAGATGGGGTTAGTAATACCCTAGATTGAGTTGAGTGTATATATACGAGTAAACGTATTTGTAGATTTTTATAAAGTTGTTTTATATTGTGGAGATTTATTGGTTGGGTTGTTTGTGAATTCTAGTCAATCAGTTTGATCCACTGTATCGATAAGGCTACCAAACACTCAAATACGACAAACTGACACAGTATGTTTTGAAAGAAGGGTAGATGAGATAATTTTACCCAAAGTATATTTCGATATAAAGAAATATTTATATTCGAATGATTATAGTATGTTGGATGTGTTGGTTGATTTTAATGAAACTGGTTATATAAATAACCAATTTGAGTTTGTATAATTTAAAAGCAGATTACTTAAATATGAATTAAATCTGAATTGGAATTAAAATTCTGAAAACTGGGGAATAAGTGTTCATAAAGGGATTTGAGTTAAGTATAAGAAGCTTTAAGATCCTAGGAGATTTGAATTTCTTTACAAGAATCGGGAATGATATTTTGGAAAAGGATTTCAAAATGAAGGTGTTTAAATATGGTTTTGATAAGTGATATAGTATTGAACTCACTTCGATAGCTGGGAATAACTCTGATGATGCTGGCCACGTCATCAGTGTTCATTTTCGAGTTCTAAGTGATGGATTACTACCAAAGATTTTGTTTTTGAATTGTTTTAAGAAAAAGGAGGTTGTTTTGAATCCTGAAAAGGGATATTTGACTTTTGGAAAAAACTGAACTGTTTAAAAACTCCAAGGAGAGATAGTATGAATTGAAAACAAATTTAAACAGAAATTTGTGAAAACAAGCAAATTGAAATTGAATTAAAACCAGAAATGGAAATCAAATAGAAATCAAATAGAAATTTGGGAATGCAAACTGAAATTGAATAAAACCAGTAAGGGAAAATTGAATTGAAATAAATCGATATCGAATAAAGTTGAAGTTGTGAGTTATGGATTTGTGTAAATATATTGGACGGGTGTGTAAGAGATGAAATTGGTAATGGATTTTGAGATGGAGAATGAGATTTGGTTTGAAAATAGAATTATTGGATTTGAGAACAGATGATTGGAAATCGTTTGGGATGACTTTGGTATATGCTGAATTAGCAGCAGAATAAAAGGATTTAATGATATGCCCGACAAAATGGTACCGTTTATTTTTATGGATTTGGTGATTTATGGGGCTTTGACGATCCCAAAACCCCGTGACACGGTGTTAAGGATAATCATTGGAATATAACACATTAATTATCCTTAGTAGATCATAAATAAGCATAAACGAGAAATAGAATAATTTACACACATATGACAGCGGAATCATATAGATATCACCACATCAGAGAGCACAATGCAGGATACAACTTAGTGCATAATAATACATAATCAGTCATCATTGCCAGAGGCGGAATCGTACATAAAGAGTACATAGAATAAATATCAGTCTACATCGCCAGTGGCGGAATCATAATACATATACAATAATGGCGGAAAAAGTCAAAGTCAGCACGGTGTAGTCAAGCCTCGCCATGAGCCAAAAGTGCACTAGATACCTGTAACTAGGCTGCCCGTGTGAAAATGAGGGCACCTGAGTTTGCAAGGTGAAACAAACTACGAGTTAGTCATGGGACTGGTATGAGAAATCTACTTAACTTATTAACAACAATAATAAGGCAAATCAAAGGACCACGCCACTTTCGCGGAATGGGTTTACTCCAATGAGTGCTAGTGCATGAAATAAAGTAAATGATTAAATCATCGCAACGCTTTTTATAAAATGAAGCCATTATAAGACTCAGGTCCCATCACACAATGTAACGCAAGCCGGAGGATAGAGTTTTACCTTATAATGGCCAAAAATGCTTCATACGTATAAAACAAAAGTATTTGATATTATTACTAGTGCATATATGTTTTCAAAAGCAAATTCAATCATAAATATCAATCCTAGGCGGCATAGCTGCCATCTACTATGTCGCCATACTAGTAATACAATCACATCCGCAATTTCGTATCGGAAATTGGATTCCATCATGAGTCGAGGCAAGGGGAAAGCTCCTCTCCGATTCGAGACACTCTAGCAAATGTCTCAGGACCCCACTATGATCCTTGGATCTTCAGGGTCGGTCCTCTCTTACTTTTGAGGATTAGTTATTCCTGAACACACGTTTCCCGGTCCTTACAGACCTATAATCGATGCGCCTCGCATTCCAACAACCACACAAGTGAAAAGTATATATAATGTCAGGGCTGGTAGGTCACTGACACCACCTTAGCTAGAAAGAAACGTCGTGCTCTCCCTGCAGTCACTATCCCGTTTTTGACTCATACCGAGGTGTGAGGGTCGCGAATTCACGTTATACACAAAGCTACGTCACACAGACCATGCTTTGATCATCAACCACAAGACTTTGCTTTGCAACAGAAGCCTTGATCACATGCCACTTAGGCGTGCCACATAGGCAATCCACTCCATGCGACTGATTTCTATCAATATATAACCTCTGAGCTCGTACGTCTCAGAGAAGGGTGTTAAGCAAGAGAATAAATTCTCCCCCGCCAAACAGATATATATTTAACAGAGATCAATCAGCATAGAACAAAATCCAATGTCAGACACACAATCCATTTCCAAGTTCGTTCTGGGTTTGAACGAAACCGGAGGCACCAATTTCCTCGCATATCCGCACAATCAACAGTACGTCCGGACTGCTACTACTTCAGCCCCTTCAAGGTAGCTACTCCAATCACGAGCATCAGTAGCGCCCATCCATCCAAAGTGAAGATCGTCGGTCTTCTACCGTCTTCGACTCTTGGACTTTACAACGTCGATCGATTATTTGAAATGAGAATGAACTCGGCCTTTTCAAATAACCCACGTATATTTAGATTTTCCAATCAATTTTTCACATGGTTAAACTATTCAATATTCACATTTCAGTTCCTTAGTATAATTTTCATGTTAAACACCTTCAACCATCACATATCAAGCAAACACAACAAAATTGGTTTATTTCCACTCTATATCGTCTATAGTATTTTATAATGATATAACGCCATTTTTATTTATTTATAACAGCCATATTTAATTAAACGACGTTTCAAGTCGTGCAGAGGCACTGGTGCTGTTTTTCACTAAATTTGTTTGACACATATCTGAAAATCTAACCATTGGATCTTTACAAATTTTATATCATTAGAAAGATCATTTCAAAACGAATCCAACGGTTTCAGTTTCGGGAAAATCCGACGGTCGGATCTTCCACACTAGTCGTTTGAAGTTACGATTTCAAATTACGAACTACAACGTCGTTATTCGATTTAATTTAATTATATATATATATATATATATAAATAATCATTTTTGGCGCTGTTTTTCTTCATATTTGAATTAAACATTCCAGACAATCCAACCGTCGGATCTTTACAAAGCTGGTGCCTTTGGAAAGATATTTCCAAGGCGAACCCAACGGTTGCGGTTTTGGGAAAATCCGATGGTCGGATTTCCCGCACTATTCGTTTGAAATAACGGTTTCAAAACATGAACTGCACGGCCACGATTCGTTTTAATTTTATTTATATTTATATATTTATATAAATATAGTTCATTCGAAAATTCATATATCGTTTTCACTTCAAATATTTCACTAACGCCTTTAAATTTTGGAAAATTTCGCCATAACCTCCTTTGTACGGGAGGGGCTGGGAAAATTCCCAAATAGCCACACGGGCGTCTCATCTCAAAAAGAAAAAGAAAAAGAAAAAGCCAACAGGCTCATAAAATCATCACCCAAACAAAACAGTAAACGTGTACTTATTTGTCGGGCACAAAATTTTATTCCTCTTCTCGAGCCACTTTGCTATAACCTGTTCAATAAATATGCATGTACATATTTGAAATTCTTATCACTTATCATTTTCCATTCAATATCATATTTGATTCAATTTGGTTTATAAACACCATTCATCTAATGTTGCATGCATAGGCAAAAATCATATCATTAGCTAATTAATGTATATTTCAACTCATGCATATTTATTTGAACAAGTGGTTATTTTTAACACTTCACATTTAAAAAATGATAATTTTGGCGAACTAAAATATATTTCAACACATGACTATTTTATTTAGTTCCTATGCATGTTAAAAATAATATTTCTTTCACAAATATTTATTTCAACGCTCGCATATCTTTAGCATATCACATATATAATAAAAATGATATTTTTATCATCTAAAATATTTATTCAACACATGAATGTTCTTAACACTTCATAATTTCAATAAAAATGTTTATTGTTCGATCTTTTTATTCAACACATGAACTTTTCCAATACACACACTTCTCAACACATGAGCATCTCCACACATGGATATTTTATATAGTTTGTTCATATAAGAAAGATGAAATTTTTATTGTTGAAACTATTTATATATAAGAAGAATATTTTACATACTTCATATATATTATAAAAATGAGATTTTATTTGTTTAAACACTTCATTCATTCACACATGAATTTAATTTTCACACATCACTTCTCAACACATGAGCATTTCCACACATGGATATAGTTTCAACACATGACTTTAATTTCAACGCATGAAGATAATTTCAACATATGAAAATAATTTCAGCATATGAAAATAATTCTAACACATGAATATTATTCAAGATTTCGGCAGCGTAACGGTAGGGTAGTTAAAACCGACACCGTCCCTAGTACGGCTCCTCGCTCTACCTTAAAACCTCGCGGTTTTTGACAATGGGGATTCATGCATCTAATTCGCACGCAGGCGGCATGCTTTATTTTCATTTCCACAATTATTTCCAATTTATTTCAATCACCAATGGGTATTTTTCAACCACAACCAATCAATATCAACCACAAACAATTATTCAACCATTCGCATTTTTCATCCAATATTTCACACCAATTCACAACAATAAATATCATCCATGGTTTGTGGACGAGGGGAGTATATATATATATATATAAATATATATTATTTCTATATTTCACTTGCATTTCAACACGTATATCAATTATACTATGCATATATAATTCATATTTCGCTCATATAGCTTACACAACGCATGTACATGAGGTATACAACACGTGTATAATTTATATTTCGCTTGTATAATTTATACAAGACATTTTCCATTCAAATTTCATATAATTTAGATTTCTCACATTGGTTTTCGGAGTGCTAAAAATCGTAGATGGCTCAGAAAAATCCGCGGTCTCTTCTATGTGGTAGAGAGCCTCCTTGCGGTCCCGATGTTTCCTGTTTCATCGAATTTCGTCAACACACCATAAAGATATGATTTTTCAAAATTCAAACATTATAAAGGACTCACCTTTCACGATGGTTCGAACTAGGGTTCGGAGATTTCGTGAAATCAGTGCACCGTGGTGAAGATCGGAGGGTGCGACGTGAAAGAGGGGAGCGAGGCGGTCCTGTCGGTGGTCGGAGGAGCAGGTGTGATCGCCTTTGGCGATCGTGGCATCGACGTGAAGTCGACGACTTTCTGGGCGTCGTTCTCGACGCTGGCGAAGGGAGACAGGAAGGGGCTTGGTCGGATTTGAAGAGGGAGGTCGGCGACGTCGAGTTAGGGTGGTGGCGGCGTCGGTAGGTGGCTGAGGCGGTCGGAAATCGCCTGGGAAGGTTTGAACTCCAGTCGCCGTCGATACGAGAGAGAAGCGATTTTTTTTTGTTTTTTTTATTTATGAAAGGAATTTTCTGATTTGCCGATATATAGATTATTCAGAAAATTAGGGTTTTCACTTACAAACCCCAATTCAAACCCAACGACTGTCGCCCCTAGCTAAATACCCCCATCTCGGACACAATGGGATATGTTTCGTTGGTCAATTCGACTGTTACAGTTAGTTATTTTTCAAATTAAAGTATAGAACATTTAATATTCAATTTGAATGTACATTTCAATTTGCCAGGGCCACAAACTGATTCAAAAAATTCCAGAAAAATAAATCTAGCTATGTTTTGATGCTACGGTCCCAACAAAACTAGTTTCGTCGAATTCTGAGATCATTCTAAAAATGGCCCTTTTCTGGTCGATCCAATTTAACAGAAATTGACCATACACATTTTCTTTTGCCACGCTCACATACTTGCTTCAAAAATTATGAAATTTGAAACTCAGCAATAGTTTGATATCCCGGACCCAACAAAAGTGGTTTCGTCGAATTCCGAGGTTGTTTGCAAAATGTCGATTTTCAAGGGCTATATATTCTATATAGCGACCTTTCTGAAAATTCATTTGGCCATAACTCCCGCTATGAAACTTCGATTTTTCAGATTCGTTAGAAAGATATTCACTAACAGATTTAAATATTTTTGGTTTCACTGAAATCCTTTATATTTTCCACCTGGCACAGTCAGTCAAAGTTTGAATTTAGATTTTCAAACTACCATACTATTTCTAATTCATAATTTTATTGAAATGTTCTATTTCAATTGTTCAAATTCCTTTGAAATAACCAATTTAAAAAAATTTAAATTGACTCGTATTTTCCGGGTTGTTACAATCTCCCCCACTTAAAACTTTTTGTCCCCGAAAAGGAAACAACAGTAAAGTAGGAAACAAAATGTAAATGCAAAGTATTGTAAAGGTACCTTGCACCGGAGTTAGTCAGAGATGTCCACTTTGCATCTGGGGTAAGCTTGCTTAATGCTTTCCCCAGTCTCCCAAGTACAGTCTCTAGGATCACCACTCCACTGCACTTTAACTAGATGAACCTTTTTGCTTCTTAGTTCTCTAGTTTCTTTGCCAACAATCTTTAATGTCTCTCTTGTGACTGCTAATTCTGGAGTTATTTCCAAGTCCTGTTGCGCTGCTTCTTCTACAACAAGATCCGGATCATGCACATGCCTTCTAAGTTGTGATACGTGAAACACATCATGCACTCCAGGCAACCAATCTGGTAATTGAACCCTATAAGCAAGAGTTCCAATTCGTTCAAGTATAGGAAAGGGACCAATAAATCTCGGTGCCAACTTCCCAGTTTTGCCAAATCTGATTACTCCTCTCATCGGAGAAACTTTCAAATAAACATGGTCACCAACAGCAATTGTCAAATCTCTTCTTCTAGAATCTGCATAATTTTTCTATCGGCTTTGTGCGGTTCTTAATCGCTTTTTGTTGAAGTCGACTTTATCAGACGCTTCTCTAATCATATCGGGTCCTAACACAAGTCTGTTGCCAGGTTCTACCCAACATGCTGGATATCTGCATAGTCTACTGTATAATACTTCAAATGGCGACATTCCCAAACTTGCTTGGTAGCTATTGTTATATGAGAATTCTTCCAAATGCAAGTGATCTTCCCATGACCCACCAAAATCAATTATACAAGCCCACAATAAATCTTCCAGAATTCTATTCACCCGCTCAGTTTGACCATCTGTTTGAGGGTTATAAGCGGTGCTCATATTCAGTTTCGTTCCCAATTCGGTCTGGAATGCCTCCCAGAATTTGCTAGCAAATATCGGGTCTCTATCACTGACTATGCTAATGGGAATTCCATGCAGCTTAACGATTTCTTTGAAATATATCTGTGCTAGACTTTGAGCGGTTCTATTGGATCTGACAGGTATGAAATGGGCAGTCTTCGTGAAGCGATCTACGATTACCCAAATGCTGTCATTACCTTTCCTGGTTCGCGGCAAACCATCTATGAAATCCATGGAAATCTGTTCCCATTTCCAACCTGGGACTTCCAACAGTTGCAACAATCCAGCTAGCTTCTGTTGGTCGCTCTTGACTAATTGACAAGTACGACATCTGCTAACATACAAAGAAATGTCCCTCTTCATTGCCTTCCACCAAAAAGTGCGTTTGATGTCGTTGTACATTTTACTCACACCGGGATGAATGCAAAGTTTGGATTTTGGCATCCATCTAGCACCTCTTTTTTGAAGGCCTGGATTATTAGGGATGCAAATCCTATCATTTAACCTGAGAACCCCCTTATCGTCAATACGGAAACTTTTGGTTTCACTTTCCTTGACCCTCTGACTGATTCTCTGAATAAATTCATCGTCTTTTTGAAGGACTGAAATCTTATCAATCAATCCAGATTATAAGATTGGCAATGATTGCAATTTTTCTACTAAGCGCATCCGCTACAACGTTAGCCTTTCCCGGCATATTCAGGATATCTAGACCATACGCTGCAAGAAATTCTAGCCAATGCTGCTGTCTCAAATTCAGATCTTTCTGGGTGTATAAATACTTCAATGATTGATGATCTATGTATAGTACAAATTTCTCGCCCAATAAATAATGCCTCTAGATTTTCAAAGCAAAAACGATAGCTAGCAATTCAAGATCATGAGTTACATAATTCTTCTCATGCGGTTTTAGTTGGCGGCTTGCATAAGCGACTACTTGGCCTCTTTGCATTAACACTGCACCAAGACCTCTAATAGAAGCATCTGTCCAAACCGTCAAATCCTGATTGCCATCAATAATGGTTAACACTGGAGCAGTTGTCAGTTTCGATTTCAATTCCTAGAAAGCTTCTTCACAGTCGGAAGTCCACTTAAGTTTCTCATGCTTCTTCGCGAGCTTTGTTAACGGACCGGATATCTTCGAAAAATCCTTAACGAACTTTCGATAATAACTAGCCAACCCCATAAAACTTCTAACCTCTGTGGGTTTAGTGGGTTGTTTCCAGTCTTGAATTGTTGTTATTTTGCTCGGATCAACAGAAATACCTTTCTTTGACACGACATGGACAAGGAACTTCACTTCTTCTTGCCAGAAGACACATTTAGAGAATTTGGCTTGGAAGACGTTCTTTTTTAGAATCTCCAATACTTGTTCTAAGTGTTTTTCATGCTCGGGTTTTGATTTGGAGTAGATTAAAATATCATCGATGAATACGAGGACAAAATTATTCAGAACTCCCCTGAACACTCTATTCATTAGATCGACAAAGTATGTTGGAGCATTGCACAGGCCGAACGACATTACTAACCATTCATAAAATATGTCTGGACCTCTGAAATCTATCGAAGGAACACACTCCTCTATAATTATCAATTGATGAAAACCTGTAGCTAGATCCATGCGGGAAAATACTCTCGCCCCATTCAATTGGTCTAGCAGATCATCGATGCGGGGTAATGGGTATTCGTTTTTTAGCGTCTATTTGTTGAGGTCTCGGTAATCAACACACAATCGAAGAGTACCATCTGACTTTGGGACAAACACTATAGCTGCACCCCAATTAGAAAAGCTAGGTCTGATTAGACCCTTCCACAACAATTGACGAGTTTGATCGCCTAATTCTTCTTTTTCCTTTGGAGTCATTCTGCGAATTGGATGTACCACTGGTCTGGCATTGGGAATTAGATCGATTCTGAATTCTATTTCTCTTTGCGGAGGTAAGTTTTCGACTTCTTCAAACACATCCGCATAGTTTCTAACAACAGGAATCTTTTCTAAGGAAGTGGGGATAACTTCCAACGCAGACCAAAATTCTTCTCTATCTGGATTCGAACCATGACATGGTACAGTAATATATCCAAGCTTCGTTCGAATTTTTACTATTCTTTCTGCACACTTCACTTCAGCTTCGTATTTCGTTAACCAATCAAGCCCGAGAATGATATCGAATTCGGGAAAATCCATGGTGATTAAATTAAAAGAAAATTTGTAGGAAGAATAAGAGATCACTCTACAACATGCACTGAGAATGAGAGATCCTCCTATCGGGTTATGTACTTCAACCGATTCTTTAAGCTTTCTCTGTTTTAACTTTAATTTGTGCACAGTGTTACTAGCAATAAAACTACGTGATGCACCCGTGTCAAACAATACAGAAACAGGAATATTTTTAATTGTAAGGGTACCTCCCAAAACATCGGGTTTACCTGCTCCATCAGAAGCAGCCGGCGGGTTCGTCCCGTCATACATGTGAGTTACTGCAGCCTTCTTAAGCAAAGGGCAGTCTTTGATAAGATGATCCGTCTTGCGGCAATTAAAGCAGGAGCGAGGGTTCTGAGAGCCCTGGCTTGAACCTTGTGAATTTGTCTTCTGCCTCTTCAGGGCTATGCAGACATTAGAGTAGTGCCCCACCTTGCCACAATTATAGCAGCTTCCTTTTGGCGGCCTGCCAATTTGTGGTTTCGAGGATGCTGCTTGGCTTGACTCAGCTTGATTCACAGCGGGCTTGCGTTTATTTCCGGCTTGGCTTTTATCGTGATCCTGTTCCAGGTGCCTTTGAACCAGGTCTTCATAGTTCCACGTCATTTCCACCAATTCATTAAATCCCAGCTTGATGTGGGCCATTGCTCTATCATGGTACTGTCGCTTCAGCCCGAGGATGAACCTCTTATTCTTGGACTTTGCAGTGGCGACGAGCTCTAGAGCATAGCGGGACAATTGTGTAAATTTAATCAAATAATCTTGCACCGAGAGATCCCCCTGCTGGAGGCTGGCGAAGTCATCGTGCATGCACTCTAGGGCTTGTTCTGGGACATATTTCTCTTTGAATAGTTCTTTGAATTCGTCCCAGGTTCTACCAGCTTCTCTATTCCCAGCGGTGAGAGCTTCCCACCATAGTTCAGCTTCTTCTTGTAGGAGCCAAGCGCCCATAAAAGCTTTATCTTGATCACCAAGGCTTAGGCCTTCTAGTACCTTCTCGCATGTTTTCAGCCATGCAAGGGCCTCTATTACTGTGCCAGTTCCCGAGAAGGTTTTGCCTCCTAGGTTCTTTTATCTCTTAGCTACGCGGTCCAGCTTGAATTGTTGAGCGGTCGGGGGTTGTATCAAGGGTCCTTCTTAAACTAGGACTTCTCCTCATCCTCTGCCATGGCCAACTCGGCCTCCTCTAGCAGCTGTTGCTCGGGTAGCCATTTTTCAAGTTCTGAATAAGCAAGAAAAGAGTCAGCCTACAGAAATGATAATTTTATTGCATGGTTAAGCAGAAAACTTAAGGAAAGATAACGATGGACTGATCAAATTGTTTTTGCTATTCTGCTTGGCTCATTCTAGGACATTACCAGTCCTATCTCTAATGAGCTACTCTCCTTAGAATACTATTGATTCTATTTTGATGAAGTGTTTAATGTGTTAGACTCCAGAACTAAGGTTAACCAAAGCTTTGATACCAGCTGTGACGATCCCAAAACCCCATGACACGGTGTTAAGGATAATCATTGGAATATAACACATTAATCATGATTAGCAGTTCACAGATAAGCATAAACGAGAAATAGAATAATTTACACACATATGACATCGGAATCATATAGATATCACCACATCAGAGAGCACAGTGCAGGATACAACTTAGTGCATAATAATACATAATCAGTCATCATCGCCAGAGGCGGAATCGTACATAAAGAGTACACAGAATAAATATCAGTCTACATCGCCAGTGGCGGAATCATAATACATATACAATAATGGCGGAAAAAGTCAAAGTCAGCACGGTGTAGTCAAGCCTCGCCATGATCCAAAAGTGCACCAGATACCTGTAACTAGGCTGCCCGTGTGAAAATGAGGGCACCCGAGTTTGCAAGGTGAAACAAACTATGAGTCAGTCATGGGACCGGTATGAGAAATCTACTTAACTTATTAACAACAATAATAAGGCAAATCGAAGGACCACGCCACTTTCGCGGAACGGGTTTACTCCAATGAGTGCTAATGCATGAAACAAAGTAAATGATTAAATCATCACAATGCTTTTTATAAAATGAAGCCATTATAAGACTCAGGTCCCATCACACAATGCAACGCAAGCCGGAGGATAGAGTTTTACCTTATAATGGCCAAAAATGCTTCATACGTATAAAACAAAAGTGTTTGATATTATTACTAGTGTATATATGTTTTCAAAAGCAAATTCTATAATAAATATCAATCCTAGGCGGCATAGCTACCATCTACTATGTCGCCATACTAGTAATACAATCACATCCGCAATTTCGTATTGGAAATTGGATTCCATCATGAGTCGAAGCAAGGGGCAAGCTCCTCTCCGATTCGAGACACTCTAGCAAATGTCTCAGGATCCCAATATGATCCATGGATCTTCAGGGCCGGTCCTCTCTAACTTTTGAGGATTAATTATTCCTGAACACGCGTTTCCCGGTCCTTACAGACCTATAATCGAGGCGTCTTGCATTCCAACAACCATACAGGTGAAAAGTATATATAATGTCAGGGCTGGTAGGTCACTGACACCACCTTAGCTAGAAAGAAACGTCGTGCTCTCCCTGCAGTCACTATCCCGTTTTTGACTCATACCGAGGTGTGAGGCTCGCGAATTCACGTTATACACAAAGCTACGTCACACAGACCATGCTTTGATCATCAACCACAAGACTTTGCTTTGCAACAGAAGCCTTGATCAATTGCCACTTAGGCTTGCCACACAGGCAATCCACTCCATGCGACTGATTTCTATCAATATATAACCTCTGAGCTCGTACATCTCAGAGGAGGGCGTTAAGCAAGGGAATAAATTCTCCGCCGCCAAACCGATATATATTTAACAGAGATCAATCAGCACAGAACAAAATCCAATGTCAGACACACAATCCATTTACAAGTTCGTTTTGGGTTTGAACGAAACCGGAGGCACCAATTTCCTCGCATATCCGCACAATCAACAATATGTCCGGACGGCTACTACTTCATCCCCTTCGAGGTAGCTACTCCAATCACGAGCATCAGTAGCGCCCATCCATCCAAAGTGAAGATCGTCGGTCTTCTACTGTCTTCGACTTTTCAACGTCGATCGATTATTTGAAATGAGAATGAACTCGGCCTTTTCAAATAACCCACGTATATTTAGATTTTCCAATCATTTTTTCACATGGTTAAACTATTCAACATTCACATTTCAGTTCCTTAGTATAATTTTCATGTTAAACACCATCAACCATCACATATCAAACAAACACAACAAAATTGGTTTATTTCCACTCTATATCGTCTATAGTATTTTATAACGATATAACGCCATTTTTATTTATTTAACACAACCATATTTAATTAAACGACGTTTCAAGTCGTGCCGAGGCACTAGCGCTGTTTTTCACTAAATTTGTTTTACACATATCTGAAAATCTAACTGTTGGATCTTTACAAATTTTATATCATTAGAAAGATCATTTCAAAACGGATCCAACGGTTTCAGTTTCGGGAAAATCCGACGGTCGGATCTTCCACACTAGTCGTTTGAAGTTACGATTTCAAATTACGAACTACAACGTCGTTATTCGATTTAATTTAATTATATTTATATATATATATATATATAAATATAATCATTTTTGGCGCTGTTTTTCTTCATATTTGAATTAAACATTCCCGACAATCCAACCGTCGGATCTTTACAAAGTTGGTGCCTTTGGAAAGATATTTCCAAGGCGAACCCAACGGTTGCGATTTCGGGAAAATCCGATGGTCGGATTTCCCGCATTAGTCGCTTGAAATCACGGTTTCAAAACACGAACTGCACGGCCACGATTCGTTTTAATTTTATTTTTATTTATATATTTATATAAAAATATAGTTCATTCGAAAATTCCTATATCGTTTTCACTTCAAATATTTCACTAACGCCTTTAAATTTGGGAAAATTTCGCCATAACCTCCTTTGTACGGGAGGGGCTGGAAAAATTCCCAAATAGCCACACGGGCGTCTCATCTCAAAAAGAAAAAGAAAAAGCCAACAGGCTCATAAAATCATCACCCAAACAAAACAGTAAACGTGTACCTATTTGTCGGGCACAAAATTTTATTCCTCTTCTCTAGCCTTTTTGCTATAACCTATTCAATAAATATGCATGTACATATATGAAATTCTTATCACTTATCATTTTCCATTCAACTTCATATTTGATTCGATTTGGTTTATAAACACAATTCATTCTAATGTTGCATGCATAGGCAAAAATCATATCATTAGCTAATTAATGTATATTTCAACTCATGCATATTTATTTGAACAAGTGGTTATTTTTAACACTTCACATTTCAAAAATGATAATTTTGGCGAACTAAAATATATTTCAACACATGACTATTTTATTTAGTTCCTATGCATGTTAAAAATAATATTTTCACAAATATTTATTTCAACGCTCGCATATCTTTAGCATATCACATATATGATAAAAATGATATTTTTATCATCTAAAATATTTATTCAACACATGAATGTTTTTAACACTTCATAATTACAATAAAAATGTAATTTTTATTGTTCGATCTTTTTATTCAACACATGAACTTTTCCAATACACACACTTCTCAAAACATGAGCATCTCCACACATGGATATTTTATATAGTTTGTTCGTATAAGAAAGATGAAATTTTTACTGTTGAAACTATTTATATATAAGGCGAATATTTTACATACTTCATATATGTTATAAAAATGTGATTTTTATTGTTTAAACACTTCATTCGTTCACACATGAATTTAATTTTCACACATCACTTCTCAACACATGAGCATTTCCACACATGGATATAGTTTCAACACATGACTTTAATTTCAACGCATGAAGATAAATTCAACATATGAAAATAATTTCAACATATGAAAATAATTCTAACACATGAGTATTATTCAAAATTTCGGCAGCATAACGGCAGGGTAGTTAAAACCGGCACTGTCCCTAGTACGGCTCCTCGCTCTACCTTAAAACCTCGCGGTTTTTGACAATGGCGATTCATGCATCTAATTCGCACGCAGGCGGCATGTTTTATTTTCATTTCCATAATTATTTCCAATTTATTTCAATCACCAATGGGTATTTTTCAACCACAACCATTCAATATCAACCACAAACAATTATTCAACCATTCGCATTTTTCATCCAATATTTCACACCAATTCACAACAATAAATATCGCCCATGGTTTGTGGACGAGGGGAGTATATATATATATGTATATTATTTCTATATTTCACTTGCATTTCAACACATATATCAATTATACTATGCATGTACAATTCATACTTCGCTCATATAGCTTACACAACGCATGTACATGAGGTATACAACACGTGTATAATTTATATATCGCTTGTATAATTTATACAGCACATTTTCCATTCAAATTTCATATAATTTAGATTTCTCACATTGGTTTTCGGAGTGTTAAAAATCGTAGATGGATCAGAAAAATCCGCGGTCTCTTCTATGCGGTAGAGAGCCTCCTTGCGGTCCCGATGTTTCCTGTTTCATCGAATTTCGTCAACACACCATAAAGATATGATTTTTCAAAGTACAAACATCATAAGGGACTCACCTTTCACGATGGTTCGAACTAGGGTTTGGAGATTTCGTGAAATCCGTGCACCATGGTGATGATAGGAGGGTGCGACGTGAAAGAGGGGAGCGAGGCGATCATGTCGGTGGTCGGAGGAGCTGGTGCAATCCCCTCTAGCGATCGTGGCGTCGACTGAAGTCGGCGACTTTCTGGGTGTCGTTCTCAACGCAGGCGAAGGGAGACAGGGCGGGGCTTGGTCGGATTTGAAGAGGGAGGTCGGCGACGTCGAGTCAGGGGGGTGGCGGCATCGGTAGTGGCTGAGGCAGTCGGAAATCGCCTGAGAAGGTTCGAACTCCAGCCGCCGTCGATACGAGAGAGAAGCGGGTTTTTTTTTTGATTTTTTTATTTATGAAAGGAATTTTCTGATTCGTCGATATATATATTATTAAGAAAATTAGGGTTTTCACTTACGAACCCCAATTCAAACCCAACGACTATCGCCCCTAGCTAAATACCCCCATCCCGGACACAATGGGACATGTTTCGTTGGCCAATTCGACTGTTACAGTCAGTTATTTTTCAAATTAAAGTATAGAACATTTAATATTCAATTTGAACATACATTTCAATTTGCCAGGGCCACAAACTGATTCGAAAATTTCCAAAAAAATAAATCTAGCTATGTTTTGACGCTACGATCCCAACAAAACTAGTTTTGTTGAATTCTGAGATCGTTTGAAAAATGGCCCTTTTCTGGTCGATCCAATTTAACAGAAATTGACCAAACACATTTTCTTTTGCCACGCTCGCATACTAGCTTCAAAAATTATGAAATTTTGAAACCTAGCAATAGTTTGACATCCCGGACCCAACAAAAGTGGTTTCGTCGAATTCCAAGATGGTTTGCAAAATGTCGATTTTCAAGGGCTATATATTCTATATAGCGACCTTTCTGAAAATTCATTTGGCCATAACTTTTGATTCCCGCTATGAAACTTCGATTTTTCAGATTCGTTAGAAAGATATTCACTAACAGATTTAAATATTTTTGTTTCACTAAAATCCTTTATATTTTCCACCCGGCACAGTCAGTCAAAGTTTGAATTCAGATTTTCGAACTACCATACTATTTCTAATTCATAATTTTATTGAAATATTCTATTTCAATTGTTCAAATTCCTTTGAAATAACCAATTTAAAAATTTTTAAATTGGCTCATATTTTCCGGGTTGTTACAGGGCCGATTTGGCTGTTTGATTTTCTTTTGGATTGGAAAAAGCCTAGAGAGGCGAGTTGGGGTTTGAACTATTGACCGGTATAAAGGAGGTGCTGGCGAAATTTTTCGAAAATTTAAGGTGTTAGAAAATTTTCGTTAGTAAAAATAAATGAATATTTTAATTGAAATAAATTAGTTTAGTTGAATCTGAAGTTAAAAGTGAACGAATAGTTTTTAAACCAGTTAATAGGGTCTATCTTCTATCTTAGCAATTTCGAGGACAAAATTATTTTAAGGGGGAAGAATGTAACGACCCGCATTTTTCAGCGATATAGTTAATTTATTTAATTATTTAAATAATGGTTTTGATTATTTAAAATGATCAGAATTAAATAATATTGAATATTTTATTAAAATAAATAATATAATAATATATTTACTTTTTGAAATAGTCAGAAATAGTGGAATTCACAAAATAATGTGAATTGGATCATCTGTGATATTTGATTCAGTTTAGAATTGAATTAGAATAACGAATATATTATTTAAACGGCAGTTTGAACGTATAATTATATTTAATTAAAATAGAGCTCAAAATGGCGCTGTAGTTCGCTATTTGGCGATTTGAACTTCAATTGACTGTACAAGGTCCATTTCAAATCGGATTTCTGTGAAACAAGAAATGTTAGGAGCTGGTGAAGTATATTTTTCTAGTGGAAGAGAAAAATCGGGATTTCGTCGTGTAGATTTTTAGTTATGTCCAAATCAAATTTTTGAAAAGTCGCTATGGAATTCCTTTATAATTTATATGGATTTATTTATATTTTAAAATGGATTTTTAAATACAAATCGAATATCGAAGTAACACTAGATTTGAAATATCGAGTTATAAATCCCAGTGTAACAGTATGATATTCTGGTGTGAATATATACGATAATATTTATTTTTAAATATTAAATTTACTTGTTTTTAAATATATTTATATATTTAAAAGGGCTATTTAGAGCTTTAAAAATAGCCAGTTTTTCAAATTTCCTCAGAATTCGATGAAACTAATTTTGTTGGATCTGCAATATTTAATTATTGCTAGATTTCAATTTTCGTTATTTTTGAAGTCAGTATGTGGCCGTACGGATTTTTAGAGTGAAAAATAATCAGTGTTTCGACGGTTAAAAATACGCTTTGTGAGCAAACGAAGTCGGAATTCGACGGAACCAGTTTCGTTGGGACCGTAATGTCGAACTGTAGCTGCATGCCAGTTTTCGTGATTTTTAGGTAAAGTATGTGATCGCAGGAATTTCAGAGGACAAATAAAAAAAGCGTTTGCTTAAAATTCAATATAATATTCGAATAAATAAATATTTAAATTACTCTATAAGTATCCCACTTCCTTCCTAACCCTAGAATTACTTTTCTTTGGTCAAAGAAGGAGGCCTCCAGTCCTTAAACAAAAATCGTGAGCATCCATAAATTCATAGAAAATTAAATCAAAATTTATAAATCACAAAGTATATATATATATATGTATTCGGTATGACCTGCTCTTCAATTTGCTGTGATTTTCGAATGGTTCGCACATGATTTTGTGCGGTGCCCTATCTATTGCGTGTGCTAGGGTTTTTTCGATTTATGTAATATGAACATCGAGGTGGATTTTGGATGTTGTATTTGGTTTTGGGATGAAAATTCGCAAGTATTGGTGGTAGTTTTGAAGACTTCAGTGGTATTTGAGTTCGGTGTTGACGCGGGGATGTCGACCATGGCAGTTCGACGAAAGGGGGGAAACATCGTTCGAGCTCAGTATTTTGGGTACGGGGCGAATGGGGTTTTGTAGAGGAGAAGGATGGTGGTGGTGGTCCGTGATTCGGTGGTCTGGGTAGGGAGGAAGAGGAGATTGAAGTATGGTCAAGGCGTGGGATTTGTAGTGAGCCGGTTTCCAGTATTGATTGGGAAGAAGGATTACGGTTTAATCATGGTTAGTTAGAATATAAAGGTAATTAAGTAAAATTGATTAGTCTATATGTTAGTGATCGAATGATTATATTCAAACTTTAAAAATGAATAACTATTTCATATGTTAACGGAATTCAGAAAAACAGATCCGATGGGATCGTAGGGACGGTGGCTACACCATGGAACTGACCGAGAGTGAATTGGAGCTCGTTTGGATTTACGGTGAAATTAAACGCCTGAATCAAATCAACGACCAATTATCGTTATTTAACGATAACCGTCCAATGTGAGTAACTCTCACTAACTCTGATCAATTTATATTGCGATAAAGTATTTTTAGAATTGAAATTATTGGTTGATTTGTTGTGCGTTGGTTATTTGGTTGAACTACTAGTCAATTGATTGAAAATATAGATAACGGTATATATAGAAATCGTTAATCAAATACTGATTCTGTTCATCAGAATATTTTATATTCGTGTTATTTATGTTGACTGACATCTGTGGATGTAGGGAAACAGGTCGGAGGGACCCAACTGGGTTCCTCAACATTTGTTTACTATTTTTCATATATTGTGTTATATGATGTGATATGAAATCTGTTGTTGTATGTTGGAGTGACACCGATCATTGTTGTATGGTATGTTAAATACCATATAGAAAACTGGAATGTTAAAAAGGGAAATTTTCAATGTTATATTGAAAAAAGGTAATATGTATAAAATCAAAGATTTTATAAAAAGAAAACTATTTATTTTGAAAATAAATAGATAAGAAAAGAAATATTTATTTGTAAAGCAAATAGGTAGAATTAAAAAGGAATATTTGTAAACCATTTACAAATAAAATTGAAAAGGGATATTTATTTGAAAAATAAATAAAATAGAAAGAAGAAGTATTTGTATAACAAATAGTAAAGCAAAATATTTGTATAATGAATAAGAAAGGGGAAGTATTTGTATAGCAAATAGTAAAGGGAATATTATTTAGAAAATAAATAAGATCTTTTAAAAAGTGTATAGTAGAAGTAAAATATTTATAAAATCAAAGGATTTTATAAAAAGAATATTTATCATTTGATAATAAAATAAAAGTGATATTTATTTAGAAAATAAATAGATTATAAACGGAAATACTTGAAGGGTGAATAGAACTGTATAAAAGGAAAATTTACATTTGAAAGATTTCAACCCGTGCACGGGTACAGCGTGTTATGGATTTATAGCAAAGTTTTAAATAGAATCTCTTCTGACCAATAGATTGAGAAGATAAATTTATAAATAATATTTTATAAAGTAAATAAATTTTTTATCATTGTATAAATAGAATATATAAGTCAAGACTTATATAGAGAAGTAAAAGTCGATTTCAACATCGATATTTAAAAACTGAATAAACAAAGAGTTGATTAGATAGGGTTAATCAAATTAGAATTAGTTGAATATTAGTTATTCAATTAGAGTTGATCGAATATAGTTAGTTGAGATAGAGCTAGTCAAACATAGTTAATTAGGATGTGTTGCCATTTCGTACGACTGCTAGCAAAATTCGCAGGGCTGCTAGCCTACGGAGGTCGGATGTTTCCTGAGGGAATCAGGCGTAACCATTGTGATCGCTGAGATCTAGAGTCAAGCGAATGGAGTCAAATCAAACATTAGTTAATCGATAGAAGTAATTAAGTCGAGTTAATCAGTTAGAGTATTCAGTTAGAGTTAACTAGTTATGGTAAATCGAATTAGGGTTATTTAAATGGAATTAATCAATTTCAAGTTAGTCGAGTATTAGTAGATTGAATAGAGTTAGTCAAAAAGGAATTTATCGAATATCACTTGTTTGAAGTAGAGTTATTAAATATAGTTTACTCGAGAAGAGTAATCAAATATAGTTCGTTTTGGAGTGAGTTAAATCGAATATAGTTATTCGAAGGAGAGAATTATCAAATATGGTTTATTCGAAAAAGGATAATCGAATATTAGTTATTCGAACAGAGGAATCGAATATAGTTTATTCGAAAAGGAGTTATCGAATAGTGGTTATTCGAGAGTGAATTATACATTAGAATTCGATTATATCGAGTTAAGGAAAGTAATGTTTACTTTCTGTTTTAAATCAAGTTTTACTTATATGTTAATAAATTAGCGGTTTGTTTATTATCCAAATTAAGATATAAAAGGTATATTTAAGTTAATATATTTTGAAAGCATGGAATTATAACATTTTAGTTATAATCAAATGATTTGTAAAGGAAGTGGATTCATAAATAGAATCCGAGAGTTCCGCAAGGAAGTTTCTTAAAGATTTAAAGTTTGATGTGACAACCCTATTCCCGATAAGACGGTGGCAAGGTTAATCTTTGGAATATTACACATAAACAGATAATAACAGAACAGAAATAAATAAATACACCAGATAATGTACAATAGAATACGCTGGATAAATATAATCATCAGATTTACACAGTATATAGGATCATACTTAGTACAAAATACAGTTTAGCTATACATAAATGTCTACTGCGGAAAAGAAAACATAATATGTACAACAGGAGCTGAACAACATAGAAAGAGATAAGTGATAGAATCCATCCTCAGCTCCAGCTATCCAGAAAGATCCTGCTAAAACCTGAATACAAGGTTGCCCGTGTAGAAAAAGGGGCACCCGAGTTTGCAAGTGAAACGAATTACGAGTCAGTCATGGGACTGGTATGAGAAATCTACTTAACACATTTTCAAATATGGCTAATCACAAGACCACGCCACTTTCGAGGAACGGGTTTACTCCATTGGATTTCCAGTGCTTTAAAACAAATAATTCTTTTAAACATCGCAATACTTTTTATGAAAATTAAGCCACTATAAGACTCAGTTCCCATCGCACAATGCAACACACACCAGATGATAGAGTTTTACCTTATAATGGCCAAAATATGCTTGGTACGAGCAAAACAAATCATTTGATATTATTGATAGTGTATATATGTTTCAAAAACAATTTCAATCATAACTATCAATCATAGACGGCATGGGTACCAAATATCATGTCGCCATTTATATATATACAATCAAAACCGCACGATGTCGTATTTGGAAATTGGATTTCCGTCATGAACCGAGGCAAAAGATAGTCCTCACCGAATTCGAGACGCTCTAGCCCGCCCCTCAGGACCCAGACTCAGGTGGGCCCTTGAATCGTTAGGGCCGGTCCACCGATGTGGATTAAAATTACTGAACACTGCGTTTCCCCGCCCTATGGGCCGTCACTGGTCATATCTGACCACACCATCAGCTCCGAAGGGACCGAAGCAAACCGAGGCCTCGCTTTCCATCATCTACATAAGTAAAATACCCGGGCGTGTAAAACCCAAAGCACCACTCCTAGCTAGAAGAAAACGCATGTCATCCTTGATGTCCGTCTCCCGTTTCTGGCTCATACCGGGGTATGAGGCTTACGAGACCACGCTACACACAAAGCTACGCCACACAGGCCGTGCTTTGATCATCAACCACAAGACTTTGCTTTTCAATAGAAGCCTTGATCATCTATCACTTAGGCGTGCCACACAGGCAATTCACTCCGTGCGACTGGTTTCCATCGATATATAACCTCTGAGCTCGTACGTCTCAGATATGGGCGTTAAGCAAGAGAATAAATTCTCCACCGCCAGACAGATATATATTTAATAGAGATCAATCAGCACAGAACAAAATCCAATGTCAGACGCACAGTCCATTTACACGTTCGTTCTGGGCCTGAACGAAACCGGAGGCACTCAATACCTCGCATATTCGTACAATCAACAAGTACGTCCGGGTGGCTATTACTTCAACCCCGTCAAGGTAGCTACTCCTATCATGAGCATCAGTAGTACCCCTCCATTCGACGTGAAGATCATCGGTCTTGCACCGTCTTCATATCTTCGACTTTCACTCGTCGATCAATTATTTGAAATGAGAATTAACTCGGCCTTTTCAAATAATTCGCATATATCTAGAATTTCAAATCAATTCATTTCAATGGTTAAATTATTCGACAACACTAATTTTATTCTTTAATGTAATTTTCACACCAAACACATTCAACCATCAAATATCACATAAATCGAGCAAATTCAGTTTATTTTCATTCCATACCGTTTATAATATTTTATCATGATTTATCGCTATTTTTATTTATTTAAAAATAGCCATTTCATTCAAACGACGCTTCAGGCCATAACGCGGCCGTGGCGCTGTTTTTCTCCAGATTTGATTTACACATATCTGAAAATCTAACCGTTGGATCTTCACAAACTTTATATCATGAGAAAGATCTTTTCAAAACGAATCTAACGGTTTCAGTTTTGGGAAAATCCGACGGTCAGATCTCCCGCACTAATCATTTGAAGTTACGATTTCAAAATACGAACTGCAGCGTCGTTATTCGATTTAATTTAATTATATTTATATATATATATAAATATAATCGATTATGGCGTTGTTTTTCTTCAGATTTGAATTAAACATTCCAGACAACCCAACCGTTGGATCTTTACAAAGTTGGTGCCGTTAGAAAGGTATTTCTAAGGCGAACCCGACGGTTGTGGTTTCGGGAAAATCTGATGGTCGGATCTCCGGCACTAATCGTTTGAAATCACGGTTTCAAAACACGAACTACAGCTTCATTATTCACTATATTTTGATTATATTTATATAAATATAAGTCTTTCATCGATTTCAAAACCCTATCACTTTATAGATTTGATAAAAATGATATTTTTATCTAACAGTCCTTTATTTGAACACTTCACTATTTTCAACAATTCATGTATATAATAAAGATGTGATTTTTATTGTAAAACAATTTATTTCAAAACACGACCATCGTTCAACACATGAATTTCTATTCAACACATGAATATAGTTTCAACACATGAAAATAATTCTAACACATGAATATTATTGAAAATTTCGGCAGTATAACGGCAGGGTAGTTAAAACCGGGACCGTCCCTAGTACGGCTCCTCGCACTACCTTAAAGCCTCGCAGCTTTTGACAATGGGGATTCATGCATCTAGTTCGCACGCAGGCAGCATGTTTTATTTTCATTTCCACAATCTACTCTAATTTTGTTTTCAACCACAGATGGGTATTTTTCAACCACAATCAATCAATTTCAACCACAAACAATTCCAATCAACCATTCGCTATCAACCAATTTTCACACCAGTCACAACCAATAAATATCGTCCATGGTCTGTGGACGAGGGGAGTATATATATATATATATATATTTTTATTCGTATATAAATATATTTCAATTCACTTCAATTTATTTCAACAAACATATAATTTTTACAACGCATATATAACTTATACATCGAACATACAACTTATACAACGCTTATACATGAGGTGTACAACGCTTATATAACTCATACATCGACTATATAATTTATACATCGTTGTTTTCCATATTGTTTATAAATTAGAAATCTCACGTTGGGTTCCACTCCTCCAAAAATTGCAGAAGGCTCAGAAAAATATGCAGTCTCTTCTAAAATGTAGAAGACGTCCTCACGAGTCCACTGTCTCTTGTTTCACTGAATTTCGTCAACAAACGAAAAAGATATGATTTTTACAGTGAAATCATAAATGGTAGCGCTTAGAAGTGCTATTAAAATATAAAATAATTTTGAACTGCCGTTACCTTTCTAAGAGCATTGAAAACTAGGTTTTTGATTTTCTCGAAATCTGAGCAACTAGGGCATGATCGGCCGTGCCACGTAGAAGACCTCCATGAGGCGCACAGAACCAGGGTGGAGGCATTCAGTTCGGTGGCGGGGTTTGGCTATGGCGGCTTGACAAAGTGGCGGAAATTGAGCTGGCGGATGTCGAGCTTCGATTCACGAGGAGGGATGAATCATGTATGGATTTAAAGAGGGGATCGAGAGCTACCAAAAGTTCAGAAGGGGCATAGGGTTTTGGTTAAGGGTTTGGCCGGAATTTGGCCAAGAAGAAGGAAAGCTTCTCCGTCATCGATCGTGAATAGCGGGGGGGGGGGCGTTCGACATTTTTTTATTTATTTTGTTTATGAAGGAATTATTTGATTGGCCCGTTATTTATATATTTCAAAAATTAGGGTTTTCGCAAACGAACTCGAAATCAAACCCAACGACTGTCGCCCCTAGCTAAATACCCCCATCCCAGACACAATGGGATATGTTTCGAAGGCCCATTCGACTGTTGCAGTCAGTATTTCTTCAAATTAAAATATAAAACATTCAATATTTAATTTGAACGTACATTTCAATTTTCCGGGGCCACACTGATTCTAAAAATCCCCGAAAAATAAATCTTGCTATGATTTGATGATACGGTCCCAACAAAACTAGATTCGTTGAATTCTGAGACCGTTTGAAAAATGGCCATTTTCTGGTCGATCCCATTTAACTATAATTGACCAAAACACATTTTCCTTCGCCACGCACACATATTAACTTCAAAATTTATGAAATTTGAAACCTAGCAGTAATTTGACATCCCGGATCCAACAAAAGTGGTTTCGTTGAATTCCGAGGTCGTATGCAAAATGCCTATTTTCAAGATCGATATATTCTCTGTAGCGACCTTTCTGAAAATTCATTTGGCCATAACTTTTGATTTCCGCTATGAAACTTCGATTTTTCAGATTCGTTAGAAAGATATTCACTAACAGATTTAAATATTTTTGGTTTCACTCAAATCCGTTTTATTTTGCACCCAGTACAGTCAGTTAAAGTTTGAATTCAATTTTTGAAACTACAGCGCCATTTCGGGCCATTTTTATAATTAATAATAATTATATTTATTTTCAACTTCGATTCAAACCTACTTTTCATCACTATTATTTAAAATCTTTATTTTAAATATTTAAAATCCACTGTTTTAGCCAATTTAAAATTTTTAAACTGGTTCAGATTTTCCGGTTTGTTACAATCTCCCCCACTTAAAACTTTTCGTCCCCGAAAAGGAACAAAGTCGAAAGTGGTTTGATTAATCAACTCTAATTTCATTCTGGCTTCCATTCTCCGACTTTTCAGTTTCTGAGAATTTTCAAATTCTTCAAAAATTTGGCTAACACCCGGAATTTCCGAAAAATTTCGCTCCTTTATACGGGGAGGGTTTTGGAAATTTATTGGGCCGTATTAGGTACCAAATAAATCCTATAAAGCATACACATATTTATAGTGATATATTCTGGTGTTTACAGGGGAGCGTGTATAGATAATAACTCCGGAGAATAAATTCTCGTCACCCTGTCAAAGCCTGAGGGAGTGTGTATTTTAATTGCTCCAGAGAATAAATTCTAGTCACCTCATCCAGTGTGGGAAATAAATGGTCCATATGCCGTATATAATGACTAGAGAGACGTGATTATTGTCAACTCCAGACCCGTGTGGGGTTTCTATTAATCTGGCAATTTACCTTTACAATTTAAATAGTCCATATCAGTCATCTGTTCAACCTGTAAAATATAGTCATCGCCATACAAGCCTCTCGCTTGTATGGTAAATCTTCAACCTCGTCACATAAGCTCCAAATGCTTATGTGGTATATGATGAAGTATGCCTATCTTCAAGAAGTATGCCATGTAGTGTAGTTCAAAATTAATTGTTACTATCCTATGGCGACATTTATTAATTACACACAGAATAACCAGCACTCCGCACCCAATGGCATTCACATGAGTTGATATAATAATAAAATTCCGCATCCAACTCATTAAGGTTTACCTATTTGTCGGGCACGCAAATAAAATCTTTACTCAACAACTAATCCATTTACCTGTTCAAACATATATAGTGCACATGTATATAGTTTTATCTATTTTTAACTCTGTTCAATGGGTGATTTAATCAAATAAATTCTACTATTCATTCTCCTATTGATTAAATTAATTATCACTCTAATAATTTAATTAATCATATCCACTATCACACAACACAAACAAAAAGCAATTTGTTTTTAACTTTTCAAAATCATACAAATTAATTCATACACTCTTTTTAAATTAATCAGACTATAGAAGTAAAAGTGCACATCCATGGAATGAAAATAACAACAAAGTAGAGAATTAAATGGTAATGCAAAGTATGGTAAATGTACCTTGCACCGGAGTCAATCAGTGATATCCACCCTGCACATGCTTTCTTAATGCTTTCCTCTGTTTCCCAAGTACAATCTCGCAAATCTCCACTCCATTGCACTTTGACTAAGTGAACCTTTTTGTTCCTCAGCTCTTTGGTTTCTTTGCCAATTATCTTTAGCGGCTTTCTTCTCACAGCCAATTCTGGAGTGATTTCTATATCCTGTAGCGCTGCTTCTTCCACGATCAAGTCTGGATCATGAACGCGCTTTCGAAGTTGAGATACGTGAAAAACATCATGCACTCCAGACAACCAATCAGGCAATTGAACCCTGTATGCGAGAGTTCCAATCCGTTCTAGAATAGGAAACGGACCAATGAATTTGGGCGCCAATTTTCCCGTTTTACCAAATCGGATGACTCCTCTCATCGGAGATACTTTCAAATATACATAGTCGCCAACAGCAAATGATATATCTCTTCTTCTCTTATCTGCATAGCTTTTTGTCAGCTTTGGGCGGCTAGTAATCGTTTCTTGATGAAGTCGAGTTTATCTACAGCATCGCGAATCATATCTGGCCCCAATACAAGTCTATTTCCTGGCTCCACCCAACAAGCAGGGGATCGGCATGGTCTACCATACAATAGTTCGAATGGAGACATTTTCAAGCTCGCCTGGTAGCTGTTATTATATGAGAATTCAGCCAAATGTAAATGGTCTTCCCACGATCCACCAAAATCAAGAATACAAGCCCGCAATATATCTTCCAGGATACAATTCATCCTCTCAGTCTAGCCATCTGCTTGAGGATGATATGCGGTGCTCAAGATCAGTTTCGTTCCCAATTCTGCTTGGAATGCTTCCCAGAATTTACTGATAAAAATCGGGTCACGATCACTAATAATGCTCATGGGAACTCCGTGCAGTCTGACAATTTCCTTGAAATAAATCTGCGCCAGACTTTGAGCAGTTCTATTCGATTTGACAGGTATGAAATGGGCGATCTTCGTGAAACGATCTACGATCACCCAAATACTGTCATTTCCTTTCCGGGTTCTGGGAAAACCATCTATGAAGTCCATAGAAATCTATTCCCACTTTCTACCTAGAATGTCTAAAGGTTGCAATAGTCCCGCGAGCTTCTGCTGATCGCTTTTGACTTGTTGACAGGTGGAACACCGGCTAACATATAAGGAGATGTTTCGTTTCATAGATCTCCACCAGAAAGTGCATTTGATATCATTATACATCTTGCTCACTCCCGGATGGATACTAAGCTTAGCTTTGTAACATTCATCCAATACTTCTCTTCGAAGTTCAGCAATGTTCGGCACACATATTCGGCCTTTCAACCTAAGGGTTCCCTCGTCATCTATCCGAAAACTCAAGGTCTCGCCTTTCTGTATTCAGAGAAGATCAATATATCATCAATGAAAACCAGAATGAATTTATTCAATACTCCTCTGAATACTCGGTTCATTAGATCGACGAAATAGGCCGGAGCGTTACATAAGCCGAATGGCATTACTAACCACTCGTAGAATAGGTCTGGATCTCTGAATGCTGTCAAAGGAACACACTCTTCGGCAATACGAAGTTGATGGAAACCTGTAGCTAGGTCCATTCGTGAAAACACTTGTGCTCTATTCAATCGGTCCAATAAATCATCAATCCACAGCAATGGATATTTGTTTTTCAATGTCTACTTATTCAAGTCGCGATAATCCACACACAGTCTGAGAGTACCGTCGGACTTCGGAACAAATAACTGCTGCTCCCCAATCAGAAAAACTAGGCCTGATCAGACCCTTCCATACAAGCTGTCTAATTTAATTGTCTAACTCTTCTTTTTCCTTCAAGGTCATTCTTCGAATAGCGTGAACTACTGGCCTTGCATTCGGAACTAAAGAGATTTTGAAATCAATTTCTCTGCGGAGGTAAGCTAACAACTTCTGCGAACACATCCGCATAGTTCTTGACAACTGGAATATCTGCAATGTCGACCTGAATATTCTCTGTAACGACAGGAACAGGTTCTGTTTGAGCAGGAGAAACATCCAATGCTGCCCAGAAGTCTTTTCTGTCAGAATTCGAACCTTCACATGGAATGGTTATATAATTTCCTGATTTAATTTTCGCCCTTACGGCTCTGTCGGCGCATTTAACTTCAGCTTCATACTTGGTTAACCAATCCATTCCCAGAATCAGATCAAACTCTGTAAAAGTCATGACGGTTGCAATAGTAGGGAATCGGTAGCAGGAAAAAGAAACTGGAACCCCACAAACCCAACTAAGATCGACGGAACCCCCAACCGGATTATGTACAGTCATTGGTTCTCTGAGCTTTTTCAAATTCAAGTCTAGTTTCTTCACCGCATTCTTTGCAACAAAGCTTCGCGACGCGCCTGTATCAAACAGTACTTTAACTGGAATGTTTTTGACAGTAAGCGTGCCTTCTAAAACATCTGGCCTTTCCTGACTAGTTGAGGATGCAGGAACCTCTGCTACATTATTTACCTGTACCATTCCAGGTTTCTCCAATAACCGGGAATCCCGCTTTATGTGACCAGCCCGATGGCAAAGATTGCATTTCCTCTTCTCATGAAATTTGTTCTCGGGTCTAGATTTACCCTTCTTCCGTTCGTTCCAAGATTTACAGTTTATCGCCAAATGTCCTCGCTTATTGCAGCTCGAGCATGTGGCAGTCGTTACTGGTCCTTTCTCAAATATACCATTTTCCCAATTCAATCTAGGCTTCTTTCTGACTCTAGACGTTGTACTGGCCTCAGGCTGTGTATTAATCTCTGGGCTATCAGTTTCGAATTTTCCTTTGCTGCTAGAACTGACTTCCTCTTCGTCTCGCAACATACCTTTTATATCGAGATCCTCATACTGGTAGGCCATGTATATCATTTCAAAAAAAGGAAGCTTCACATGCCCCATTACTTTATCCTGATATTTTCTTTGAAGAACATTAATGAACCACATATTTTTCATCTTTGGCTTTTCAATTAGATGTGGGGCAAAACGAGAAAGTTCATTGAATCTCTTATGATATTCGGGAATATTCATATCACCTTGTATTAGATAGTAGAACTCATCGTATAACCGCTCATTTGCTTCTGGAGGAGTAAACCATTGGTTGAACATTTCTTTGAATCTATCCCAGGTGATATCACCTTTTGGATTATCTCTATTAATTGACTCCCACTAGAACAAAGCTTCGTCTTTGAGTGCCCAAGATGCCAGTAATCTTTTCTGCTCATCCCTCAGCTTTAATCCTTCGAAGATTTTCTCAGCAGAACGAATCCAAGCTTGTGTTTTAGCATTAGATTCTTCGCTCAAGAATGGTACTCCACCCATATTTCTATACTTCTTAAGTAGGGCTTGTATATCTGGGTCTGCATTTCTTCTGTTTCTGGAACTCATTTTCTAGTACTTCTGCAAATAGCAGACCAAGTGTCAGGTCAACAGAAAAGATATTATAAAGCATAGAGACATATACTTGAATGTAAATGTGTCTATCGAGGTGTATTTCATTCCGTTATACTCATACTAGGATATTACTGATCCTATCTGTGATGAGTTACTCGTCCTAGAACACTACTGGTTCTATTTCGGACGAGTTCGTTAATATGTTATATTCCATAACTAAGCTTAACCAATGCTATGATACTACGTTTGTGACAACCCCCTTCCCGATAAGACGGTGGCAAGGGTAATCATTGGAATATAACACATAAACAGATAATAGCATAACAGAAATAAATAAATACACCAGATAATGTACAATAGAATACGCTGGATAAATATAATCATCAGAGTTACACAATATATAGGATCATACTTAGTACAAAATACAGTTCAGCTATACAAAAATGTCTACTGCAGAAAAGAAAACATAATATGTACAATAGGAGCTGAACAACATAGAAAGAGATAAATGATAGAATCCATCTTCAGCTCCAGCTATCCAGAAAGATCCTGCTAAAACCTGAATACAAGGCTGCCCGTGTAGAAAAAGGTTCACCCGAGTTTGCAAGTGAAACAAACTATGAGTCAGTCATGGGACTGGTATGAGAAATCTACTTAACACATTTTCAAATATGGCTAATCACAGGACCACGCCACTTTCGCGGAACGGGTTTACTCCATTGGATTGCCAGTGCTTTAAAACAAATAATTCTTTTAAACATCGCAATGCTTTTTATAAAAATGAAGCCACTATAAGACTCAGTTCCCATCACACAATGAAACACACACCAGAGGATAGAGCTTTACCTTATAATGGCCAAAATATGCTTGGCACGAGCAAAACAAATCATTTGACATTATTGCTAGTGTATATATGTTTCAAAAATAATTTCAATCATAACTATCAATCATAGACGGCATGGGTACCATATATCATGTCGCCATATATATACAATCAAAACCGCACGATGTCGTATTTGGAAATTGGATTTCCGTCATGAACCAAGGCAAAAGATAGTCCTCACCGAATTCGAGACGCTCTAGCCCGCCCCTCAAGACCCAGACTCAGGTGGACCCTTGGATCGTCAGGGCCGGTCCACCGATGTGGATTAAAATTCCTGAACACTGCGTTTCCCCGCCCTATGGGGCGTCACTGGTCATATCTGACCATACCATCGGCTCCGAAGAGACTGAATTTAACTGACGCCTCGCTTTCCATCATCCACATAAGTAAAATACCCGGGCGTGTAAAACCCAAAGCACCACTCCTAGCTAGAATAAAACGCATGTCCTCCCTGATGTCCGTCTCCCGTTTCCGGCTCATACCGGGGTGTGAGGCTTGCGAAACCACACTATACACAAAGCTACGCCACACAGGCCGTGCTTTGATCATCAACCACAAGACTTTGCTTTTCAACAGAAGCCTTTATCATCTATCACTTAGGCGTGCCACACAGGCAATTCACTCCGTGCGACTAGTTTCCATCGATATATAACCTCTGAGCTCGTACGTCTTAGAGATGGGCGTTAAGCAAGAGAATAAATTCTCCGCCGCCAAACAGATATATATTTAATAGAGTTCAATCAGCACAGAACAAAATCCAATGTCAGACACACAGACCATTTACACGTTCGTTCTGGGCCTGAACGAAACCGGAGGCGCTTAATACCTCGCATATCCGTACAATCAACAAGTACGTCCGGGTGGCTACTACTTCAACCCCGTCAAGGTAGCTACTCCTATCATGAGCATCAGTAGTACCCCTCCATTCGACGTGAAGATCGTCGGTCTTGCACCGTCTTCATATCTTCGACTTTCACTGGTCGATCAATTATTTGAAATGTTTATTAACTCGGCCTTTTCAAATAATTCACGTATATCTAGAATTTCAAATCAATTCATTTCAATGGTTAAATTATTCGACAAAACTAATTTTATTCCTTAATGTAATTTTCACACCAAACACATTCAACCATCAAATATCACATAAATCTAGCAAATTCAGTTTATTTTCATTACATATCGTTTATAATATTTTATCACGATTTATCATTATTTTAATTTATTTAAAAATAGCCAATTCATTCAAACGACGCTTCAGGCCATAACGCGGTCGTGGCGCTGTTCTTCTCCAGATTTGATTTACACATATCTGAAAATCTAACCGTTGGATCTTCACAAACTTTATATCATTAGAAAGATCTTTTCAAAACGAATCCAAGGTTTCAGTTTTGGGAAAATCCGTCGGTCGGATCTCCCGCACTAATCGTTTGAAGTTACGATTTCAAAATACGAACTACAACATCGTTATTCGATTTAATTTAATTATATTTATATATATATATACATATATATAATCGATTCTGGCATTGTTTTCCTTCAGATTTGAATTAAACATTCCAGACAAACAAACCGTTGGATCTTTACAAAGTTGGTGCCGTTGGAAAGGTATTTCCAAGGCGAACCCGACAGTTGTGGTTTCAGGAAAATCCGATGGTCGGATCTCCCACACTAATCGTTTGAAATCACGGTTTCAAAACACGAACTGCAGCTTCGGTATTCACTATATTCTGATTATGTTTATATAAATATATAAATATAATTCTTTCATCGATTTCAAAACCCTATCACTTTATAGATTTGATAAAAATGATATTTTTATCTAACAGTCCTTTATTTGAACACTTCACTATCATGTATATAATAAAGTTGTGATTTTTATTGTAAAACAATTTATTTCAAAACACGACCATCGTTCAACACATGAATTTCTATTCAACACATGAATATAGTTTCAACACATGAAAATAATTCTAACACATGAATATTATTGAAAATTTCGGCAGCATAACGGCAGGGTAGTTAAAACCGGGACCGTCCCTAGTACGGCTCCTCGCTCTACCTTAAAGCCTCGCAGCTTTTGACAATGGGGATTCATGCATCTAGTTCGCACGCAGGCGGCATGTTTTATTTTCATTTCCACAATCTACTCTAAATTTTTTTTAAACCACAGATGGGTATTTTTCAAACACAATCAATCAATTTCAACCACATACAATTCCCATCAACCATTCACTATCAACCAATTTTCACACCAATCACAACCAATAAATATCGTCCATGGTCTGTGGACGAGGGAGTATATATATATATATATATATTCGTATATAAATATATTTCAATTCACTTCAATTTATTTCAACGCACATATAATTTTTACAATGCTTATATAACTTATACATCGAACATACAACTTATACAACGCTTATACATGAGGTGTACAACGCTTATATAACTCGTACATCGACTATATAATTTATACATCGTTGTTTTCCATATCGTTTATAAATTAGAAATCTCACTTTGGGTTCCACTCCTCCAAAAATTGCAAAAGGCTCAGAAAAATATGCGGTCTCTTCTAAAATGTAGAAGACGTCCTCACGAGTCCATTGTCTCTTGTTTCACTGAATTTCGTCAAAAACAAAAAAGATATGATTTTTACAGTGAAATCATAAACGGTAGCGCTTAGAAGTGCTATTAAAATATAAAATAATTTTGAACTGCCGTAACCTTTCTAAGAGCGTTAAAAACTAGGTTTTTGATTTTCTCGAAATCTGAGCAACTAGGGGATGATCGGCCGATGCCACGTTGAAGATCTCCATGAGGCGCACAGAACCAGGTTGGAGGCGTTCAGTTCGGTGGCGGGGTTTGTCTATGGCGGCGCGACGAAGTGGCGGATTTCGAGCTGGCGGATCTCGAGCTTCAGTTCACGAGGAGGGATGAATCTTGTATGGATTTAAAGAGGGGATCGAGAGCTACCAAAAGTTCCGAAGGGGCATAGGGTTATGGTGAAGGGTTTGGCCGGAATTTGGCCAAGAAGAATGGAAAGCTTCTCCGTCGTCGATCGTGAATAGCGGGGGAGGGGGGGTTCGAGTTTTTTTTATTTTTTTTTATTTATGAAGGAATTATTTGATTGGCACGTTATTTATATATTTCAAAAATTAGGGTTTTCGCACACAAACTCGAAATCAAACCCAACGACTATCGCCCCTAGCTAAATACCCCCATCCTGGACATAATGGGATATGTTTCGAAGGCCCATTTGACTGTTTCAGTCAGTTTTTCTTCAAATTAAAATATAAAGCATTCAATATTTAATTTGAATGTACATTTCAATTTGCCGGGGCCACACACTGATTCCAAAAATCCCCAAAAAATAAATCTAGCTATGTTTTGACGAAGGTCCCAACAAAACTAGTTTCGTCGAATTCTGAGACAGTTTGAAAAATGGCCATTTTCTGGTCGATCCCATTTAACTATAATTGACCAAAACACATTTTCCTTCGCCACGCTCACATATTAACTTCAAAATTTATGAAATTTGAAACCTAACAATAATTTGACATCCCGGATCCAATAAAAGTTGTTTCGTCGAATTCTGAGGTCGTATGCAAAATGCCTATTTTCAAGATCGATATATTCTCTATAGCGACCTTTCTGAAAATTTATTTGGCCATAAGTTTTGATTCCCGCTATGAAACTTCGATTTTTCAGATTTGTTAGAAAGATATTCGCTAACAGATATAAATATTTTTGGTTTCACTCAAATCCGTTTTATTTTGCACCCGGTACAGTCAGTTAAAATTTGAATTCAATTTTTGAAACTGTAGCGCCATTTCGGACCATTTTTATAATTAATAATAATTATATTTATTTTCAACTTCGATTCAAACCTACTTTTCATCACTATTATTTAAAATCTTTATTTTAAATATTTAAAATCCACTGTTTTAGCCAATTTAAAAATTTTAAACTGGTTCAGATTTTCCGGGTTGTTACATTTAAACTTTGTCTATTTCGAGGTTAGAAATGTTGTTCAGTTAAGGTCTGAGAGGTAATTATACCCCAACTTGATTGACTTCAGTTTTAACTAAGAAGTGGTTAAGGTTCGATAGTGAAAGTGGTTAAGAAGTTGAGTTAATAACTGTGATGGTTTAAATTGGATTAGTGATGTTTATTTTAAATATATGTTGAAATCAAATGTATAAATTTTGGAAACATTTTCCAAACATAATCAGAGATAATTTCTAATCATAGAAATGAACTGTTAATGAGAAAGAATACTGAAATGACAGTGATAAATGAAACAGAGATTGGAAATGTTTTCAAATGATTGATGACTTAGATTTCCTAAATTTAGGAAATAAGAAATGTTGAGTATATAGAAAAGAGTAAATGAATAAATTAGTGATAAATTAAATTAAAAGAGATAAATGTGGATTGATGATTGATCGATAGAATTTCCATCTGGAAATAATATCATTGGTTGCACACCTGTTTTTCATTGATAGTTAAATCACCGTCTATCGAAGTTTTGACGATTTTATCGTCGTCAATACGGAGAGACCGGGATCAGATATATTATCTGAAAACCACTCTGTATGGACGTTAGTGTTGCGATCAAATTTGAAGACGGAGTTATGCAAGGGCTATCCTGTTTACAGAATAGTGCCTTCGGTTTGTCCAGTCCCAGGACAAACGTGAATAGACGAATGTCCGACAGAGTATATCTAAAGGATCGCGTAAGTTGATCTCTTCAAACATATTTACGTTTGGTGGCGTAGGAATTCGTTTCTCTTAGCTTTATACCCATGGTATTTTTGGAGAAATCAATTTGTGATTTGACGGGTATGACGATTTGGCATTCAAAGTAAATGGTGGTCAGGTGTTTCAAAAGATACGTAATGACCTCAAGCCTCATCCACCGGGAAATGACAGAAATCGGGCAGGCAGCATGGCTTAGTGGGTCGCTCGCATTAGGGTGTATATCACCTATCTAGAGAAAATCCATTTCATTCTGTATCTATGTTTGATGCTGTCCCTTTTCGGGAAGACGGTGGGTAGCTCCCAACCGTTCGTGGTATAAATTCGATGCACTCAAGCGAAATGAGTGGTCTATCATGTGTGGGCCGGGTTGCAAGACGTTCTTGTTGAACCCAGTGTATTTGCCTCTAGAGATGCACTATCGGCAGGTGGTCCCATACCTGGTCAAATTTGGAATCCAATCTCCAATAAGCTATAACGACCCGAACTTCCCCACTAAGGAAAGCTCGGATTGAGATGAGAACAACACACATCGGTACACAAACAGAAGAACATTTCATTGTTATTACAACAATTCCATCAGATACAAGAATATACATAGTATAAATGAATAAAATACATTCGATGAATATCAGAGATTACAATAAATTACATAGCAGCGGAAAAATATACAAACACAATTGAAAGTGATACACGGATACAGAGCTTTCCGAGCATCGTTCCTGCTGTAAATCAGGACCCTGTGAATATAAATCTGCAAAACCAAAACTACTAGCTGCCCGTGTAGAAAATAGGGGCACCCAGAATTTAGGTTAAAACAATAAACTCCAGGTCATTCACAATACCATCGAACCCATAGCACAACATTAGGGTTTAAATTTTTGCCACCGTCATCGCATCAGAACTCGATCAAACTCCTTCACGTGGAGCGCCTATGCTAGAGCTCCCTTCGCCCAGCGCCACCCGTAGTTTGGTGCCCTCAAGCTCCTCAAAAACTCCACCGAAGTTCGCACATTTAAGACCTAATTCCATTCAGCATAGCTCACCATCTTCAATTATGTCCGGTCATAAGATAGACCTCGGCAAGACGAAGAAGGTTGTCGTTGGAGGAACCCGAATTCAATGCGTGGATTTTGAGAATCGTGGGGATCGATTTTGGAAGAAATCGGCCGTGCATTTCAAAATAGCGACGGCCCTTTGACTGAGAAATTAGGGTTTTCAAATGGGGCCTATATACTTTTTTTCTTTTTTTATTATTTTATTTATTTAATTCTTCAACAAGTTGACTTTACATTTGAATTCCAAACGAAACCCAACGACTGTCGCCCCTAGCTAATTACCCCCATTCTGAACACAATGGTATATGTATCGTAACCCAATTTGGCTGTTACGATCAGTTTTTGTTAAATTTAAAATATAAATCTATATATTCTATTTTAAACGTACATTTCAATTTACTGGGGTCACATACTGACTCAGAAAATTCCAGAAAAATTATTTCTACCTTCGTATTGACGATACGGTCCGAACAAAACTAATTTCATCAGATTCTAAGCCCGTTTGAAAAATGTCCATTTTCTGGTCAGCCCAATTTAACAGAAATTGATCAAACACATTTTCCTTCACTGCGCTCACACATTAACTTCAAAAATTATGGAATTTGAAACCTAGCAATAATTTGACATCCCGAATCCAACAAAAGTGGTTTCGTCGAATTCTGAGGTCGTTTGCAAAATGTCTATTTTCAAGGGCTATATATTCTATATAGCGACCTTTATGAAAATTCATTTGGCCATAACTTTTGATTCCCGCTATGAAACTTCGATTTTTCAGATTCGTTAGAAAGATAATCATAAACAGATTTAAATATTTTTGGTTTCACTACAATCTGTTTTATTTTGCACCCGGTACAGTTAGTCAAAGTTTGAATTCAAATTTTCAAACAGCCGCACCATTTATAACTCTTTATTTTATTGAAATTCTATTTCAGTTGCCCTAATTTCAAAACCTACTGGTCCCAGGATCGAAACCTGGATCTGATACCAAATGTAACGGTAAGGAATTTCGCTCAATCCGAATCGATCGTTAAACCGACTAAGACCGTTCGAAACCGCTGATCGTTTTGAGAACAGGACAAATTGGAATGCAAACAGAAGAACATTTCATTGCTTATTACAACAATTCCATCAAAATACAAGAATATACAGAGTATGAATAAATATTACATAGAAAAATATCAGAGATTTAAAATACATTTAAATACATTGCAGTGGAAATAATACAAAACACAACTAGAAGAGATATACGGATACAGAGCTTTCCGGATATCGTTCCAGCTGTAAATCAGGATCCTGTGAATATAAATCTGCAAAACCAAAACTACTAGCTGCCTGTGTGGAAAATAGGGGCACCCAGAGTTTAGGTTAAAACAATAAACTCCAGGTCAATCATGTGACTCGTGTGAGAACTAAAACAGTTATTAATCTTTGTTTTTATAGTTAGGTAAATCAAGGGACCACGCCGTATAACACAGAACGGGTTTCCTCCCAAGAATACCGGTGCATAAAACAAACAGCGCAATGCTAAATAAAGAACAATGAAGCTATTATAAGACCCAGATCCTATCACACAATGCAACGCAAGCCGGAGGATAGGGTTTTCCCTTATAATAGCCAAATATGCTTGATACGCGAAATTTCATCTTATATTATTACTATAAGTGAAGAAAACAACTTCAAATGTAAATATATCAATCATAAACGGCATGGGTACCATATATCATGTCGCCAATACTAGGCTCTACAATCAAAACCGCAAAATGTCTTATTTGGAAGTTGGATTTCCATCATGGTGGCTCCTGATTCGAAAGATCGATCGCGTAGTGCCATCCACAACGGCTTACGCCTCAACTAGAGAAAACACCGTAATGCACATCCCCACTTTTGGGAAATCGAGTATCACTGCGGCTTACGTCTCGGCGAGAGAAAACACCCCTTACCCTATCCCTTGGAGCACTAAGCTCAATCTCGGTCGACCGAATCCACGACACCACTAAAAAGCATACTGATCAAACCATCAGTTTACCACCATACCAGGGTGCGAGGCTCGCGAATCAACGCTATTCACAAAGTCGTGCTATATTAAAGCTGCGCTTTGATCATCATCCACCAAACTTTGCTTTTCAACAAAAGTCTGGATCACTGCATCTCAGCACGCCACACTATCAATCCATATCGTACCATTGATTTCTGCCAATATATAACCTCTGAGCTCGTATGTCTCAGAGAAGGGCGTTAAGCAAGAGAATAAATTCTCCACCGCCAAACTGATATATATTTAGCAGAGATCAACGAATACAATATAAAGGAATACAATGTCAGACACATCATCCATTTACAAGTCCGTTCTAGGTCTGAACGAAACCGGAGGCACTTTCCTCGCATATCCGTCGACCTCCAAGCACGTCCGGATGGCTACTACTTTAGCCCCCTTCAAGGTCGCTACTCCCATTGTGAGCATTAGTAGAACCCATCCATTCGATGTGCAGATCATCGGTCTTGCACCGTCTTCAATCTCTTCGACCCATCGTCGAATCAGTTATTCAGAATGGGTTATACCCGACCTTTCCGAATAACTCGCGTATCTTAATCAACAAGTGCTATAAAACATAATATACGCCTCATTCCAATTCATAATATTCTTTTATTCAGATATTCACACTCCTAGGGAAAGGTTCTCATTAATTTTATCAAAGATAAATCCTTTTAAATTTATTATTTAATCTTCCTTTGGATGTCATTTCAAACCAGATTATGGTTTCCCAAACTAGTCGAGATTAGCGAACGACACCGAAGTAATTATTTATTTTATTTCCCAATCCCAACCTATTCATCCCATTGAGCAAAACTGTTATTACCCCCATAACTAACACCATGGTGTTATCGGTAAATTTAATTACCATTTCACGTTTAAATCTAATTAAAGATTTATCTATCGCTAGGAGTAAAACTAGTAATACTCCATTCTCGCTCACTTTCCATATTTGGTAATTTAAATTATCAATACACATGTCAATCTAATTACCGATTCATTAAAACTCCTTTTTCTAGGTTGAAGGACTAATGTCATTTAAAACACAGTTCACTATAAACCCAAATCACATTCTATTTATTATCGGGTTAAAGAACAAGTGTTATTTAGAACACTGTTCACAGTAAACCCATAAATCAATTCTAATTAAATATATTAGAAATTCTGGTTATTTAAAATCCCTTTCAAATTCAATTTATTTATTTCAAAAATAAATTGATTTTAATTCTAGTTTTAAAACTAGTTTATTTCGATAAAAATCTATTTTTATCTTTTCAAATATGGAGTTTTTCATCCTAGTTTTTCCCAAATCATTTCTTATGATTTTACACAAATTATAGATATTTTAATAATTTTATCAAGGCCCATACAGTCGATTTCCACCTACGGCCATCGAACTGCACTTACAGCGACCTTTTCAAAATTTGATTTGGACATAATTCCAAATCCAACCGTTAGATTTTAAATTTATAATATTTATTGGAAAGCTCTGTAATAACCCGAATGTTTAATAACGTGTTAAGACAAGAATCGAGGCAGAATTAAATTTTAAAATAAGAATTAAGCAAAACGGGTTGCGTCGTTGCGTTCGTCTCGGAATTCTGGTTGGAAACGAGTCCGAAATTTCGTAAACCGGAGTTCGTATGACCGAGATATGGCCTCTAGAAGTTTCATGAAAAATCAGAAAACGAAAACAGACTTTCAAAACTCGAATTTGGGCCAAACAGAGTGGGCGGGAAAATTTCCCGCCTAGCCCCAGGTCGACTGGGGAGTCGACTGGGTAGTCGACCCCCTAGGGACCTGGTCGACTGCCCAGTCGACCTGGGTGTCGACCTGGGGGTCGACCTCCCTGGTCGGGCCAGGTTAGCCTGGTGCACCTGCTTGCTTGTGTGGTCTGGTTGGTTGGCCTGTGACGATTTTCAGTGGTTCAGATTTAAACTTGGGTTAATCCTATGGCCTAAGCTAGTCCTAACTGCTATAAAAACACCCTAAGATCTAACCTAAATCAGTAAAAATCATTCTAACAACAAAGTGCTGCCCAAATCTCTCTTGATCATGGCCTCCATCTCCAACTTCAAGGGCTTGAGCATCCAACTAGATCCATGTCAAAGGAGCAAGCTTTCTACATCAAATCAAAGGAGCTACTTATATTCTCAAGGCTTCTAGTGTTGCTACATCATTCCTAGAGCTTCTACAACGATTCTATGACGATTCTTGCTCATAATTCTCTAGCCACGCTTTGTAAGTTCTAGATGCTTTTAGATTGAAACGATAACATGAATATGACATGTGATAAAGTTGAAATTGGATCTATGCATGATATTCAATCCATGTTCTTTCTTGTTCATTTTTGATCTTGAACTTTGGGGATGTTGCTATAGCATTAATTTGAACCTATGCATGTTGCAAATCACTCTTTCATGTCCTTATCATGCATGTAATGATGTTTTTCTCTCGGATCTTGTTTTATGCAAAGTTTCTACCTTCCCTTATTTATTTTCTTTTGATGAACCTTGGTCGATTTCGGACCTAGGCCTAAACTACGATTTACATGCGATTTGTATACGGGGAAATTTGGGGTATTGCCAATGTAATTTGCAAGTTTAGGCATACATGAATTGGCATATGAATTAAATCACGAGTTTTGGGGGCTATGTAAGTTAAATCAAGGGATTGGGCTTATGTAAATTAGGCATAAGTGAAATTGGGAACATGAACCATGATGTGGGTTATTTGGGCATGACTGCGACAAAATATAATTTTGGCTAGAACTTGATTTGGGCAAATTGGCATAAACTTGACATACATGCAAATAGGCGAGAATTGGACATATGTAAAGTGGCTAGAATTGGGTACATATTTTCATGGGCATGTAAGGTGGAACTTGGGCATATGTATAGTAATATGTAAAGTGGGGATTTTGACTTAGATGACACATATGTAATTAACAATCTAACGGATGTCTTCGACACGAGGTTAGACTTGAGTTGTGGTGTAATTCTGCCCGGAACCACCCGGCATATCCAGTGACCACAACAATAATAGTCTAATGTGAGAGGTCGTAGGCAAATATTAGATTGTGGTAATGCATGAACCCGAGGTTGGAATGGATGTGCGGTGTAATTCTGCCCGGAACCGCCCGGCATATCCAGTGACCGCAAATAAGTCCAATGTGAGAGGTTGATGCATTAGTAAATAATAAAAGAATATGACATGGACGGGTGGGTTAAGTAACTTGACTAGACTAATGACACTTAACCAATATGACATGGACGGGTGGGTTAAGTAACTTAATTAGACTAATGACACTTAACCAATACGACATGGACTGGAGGGTTAAGTAACTTGACTAGACTAATGACACTTAACCAATATGACATGGACGTGTGGGTTAAGTAACTTAATTAGACCAATGACACTTAACCAATATGACATGGACGGGTGGGTTAAGTAACTTGACTAGACTAATGACACTTAACCAATATGACATGGACGGGTGGGTTAAGTAACTTGATTAGACTGATGACACTTAACCAATATAATGTGGATGGGTAGGTTAAGTAAAACCGGACTTGATTTCTAGATAACACTTAACCATATAACATGATTAAAGGATGGGTTAGTTTAACCTGAATGGGTCGATAACACCCGACTAGTATAACGCGAGGCATGGTAAGGTTAAGTAAACTCACGAGGGTAACACTTAACCATTATAATTTGACTAGTGGATGGGGTTAAGTCATGAATCACTTGAATATACTTAACCAATCTAACATGATAACTTGATGGGGTTAAGTCATGAATCACTTGAATATACTTAACCAATCTAACATGATAACTTGATGGGGTTAAGTCATGAATCATTCGAATATACTTAACCAATCTAACATGATAACTTGATGGTGTTAAGTCATGAATCACTTGGATATACTTAACCAATCTAACATGATAACTTGATGAGGTTAAATCATGAGTCACTTGAATACACTTAACCAATCTAACATGATAACTTGATGAGGTTAAGTAATGAGTCACTTGAATACACTTAACCAAACCAACACGGTAATTTGATGGGGTTAAGCTTAAATATACTTAACCAATTTGACACGATGACTTGGATAGGGTTAAGTCATGAACCGTAGGAATACGCTTAACCAACTTGACACGTGATTCGTAGGGCTAAGTCATGAACGTGAGTGACAACACTTAGCCAATCTTGACATGACATGTAGACGGGTTAAGTCACGAACTTGAATGACCACACTTAACCAACTGGACATGCTAGACTGATAGGGGTTAAGTCTTGAATTTAGATGACAACGCTTAACCTGCTGGACGGAAACCCTAGTTACGCGGTCCTTTTCAGCAGTAACCCTCTTGGATGTATCACGATACCCTAGGGACTAGGCTAGGGTGGGGCACGATTACTGGGCTGATTGTAAGCGACCATATCGACGGCTGAGTTTGGTGCGCCATTGTAGGTTCAGGCGGACTATGGTCGTGCACGTAGTCCGGAGTTGAAAAAAAGCAGGCATGGGCACCAGTAGTTTTACACTGTGCGTGCTTGGAATGGTGTCAGTGGTTGACACACTAGGACTTGATACACCCTAGGGTGGACCTAGCACAGAGTAGCTACATTCGTGATTGGGCCGTATGGCACCAACACACGACGAGCTAGGACTTGTAGGGAGCCGATTGATTAGATCGTTACGTGGAAAAAAGGGCGTTGTTCGATAGGTAGCATAATCCCTAGTGGTCCTAGGTGGCATAAACCTTGATCGAATCCAGAAAACGTCCAATAGGTATCATAATCCCTAGTGGTCCTAGGTGGCGTAAATCCAAGATGAACACGCGATAATTCATGATAAGGGAATCCTGCCAGAATAAGGATGGTAGTCCGGGCGATTTCAAGGATGGGGACACTACGTTGTAATGGTACAGAATAACGTGATGGAACCCGTTCGATATACGGCAAGGGACTATACATATACATGGAAGGGAGGATACGAGTTAGGATGCTAGTACGGTTGGTGCAGAGGATGTTAGACATGCGATGCTATTCCGAGTTTATCTTGTTATCTTGTTACCTTGGTTATCCTGTTACCTTGGTTATCTTGTTACTTGAGTTTATCCTGTTATCTTAGTTTGATCTGTTTACCTTGTCATCATGCATATATTTACTTTTGGTTTATACATGTCATGTTACTCTTACCTGTTTTTAGGCTGAAAGTCACTAGGACTTACTCAGTCTTTATGACTGACCCTGTTTTGTTTCGCCTCCTTTTCTTCCGTTCCCCCCCCCCCGGTTTACAGGGAGGAAATGTTGCTACGTTCGGATTTTCTGCTTCAAGATCATCACCTATGGCTTGGACTTTTTCTTGGCTATGGCTATATTACTATTTTACTTGGGGAATAACTTATGACTATGGATTTTATGATTCTTTAATTTTGCAAGACAGATTTCGATGTAAGTAATTTAATGGCACTTTGATGTAAAAGGTTTAGACCTTACTAATGTTATAAAGTAATGAAATCATGTTTTCTTCCGCTGTTTTTATATGTTCTGTCTTGTAATATTTCTGTGCATGTTTACCTAGATAATACTCCACCAAAGCTAGTGCATTCCCTTTGTGAGTGACCCTAGCGGAGGTGGGGTGTTACATTTGGTATCAGAGCAGAAGGTTACCAGACTGGGCAAAAGTTTTAAAACCTTCTGAAAACTATTTGAAAACCGTTTATAAAGAAGCATTTTTCAAGAAAAGTTTTAAAGAAAAAGGCTATTCCCCAAAAAGCCATTAGCATTATCCTTCGTTCCCTTGATTGAATCTCTTTTCCTTTCTTTCCTTCGCCTGTAGTCATAGTAGTTTTAATTGTGAATAATCCTCTTCTAGCTATGTAAATCTTTTCCGTGCGATGGAGGAAGTTCTCCAGAGACCCGTTACCGCGTTATACAAGAAGGGATAGGAGTGGTTAAGGCGAATAAGGCTTAGTACAAGAAGGTAGTTAAGTACTATAGGACAAGGACATGGGCAAAGAACAAGATCGTCGAAGGGGCAATTGTATACTCTCACCTAAGAGGGATGGTAACGTTTCTGTTAAAGGTTTTCCTTTCTATCATCCCGTTAGGACTTTGTTTTGTACATCGCATCCTTTTTAAAATCTTGCTTCGATAGTTGAGTCTCTGCACCTTAGTACTAGCACAATAGAGGGTCCCGTTTTGTCCCAAATCCTATTGGGAGATCGTCCCATTTATTCATGACTTGTTTGGATTTGAGGACATCTATGACTTTTGGGAATAATGCTTATGTTTTTGAGCTATGGATTGATTCTAGGAATGAAGTGGTCATCCCGTAAGGGTGCCATTCTCGGGTCGGAAAGGAGGGTAGTTAGACTCTTGACCTGCCTCGGAAATACCCTCGAAGTCTCGTGTAACCTTTAGGGTTCTGTCATGATTGGTTACCTAGAATCTCTTGATGCATTTGTTGGTAATTCGTTCGAGTAGAGTTCGCCACTAAGGCGGATGGTTCATTTCGCTTGTGCATGAGACATGGAAATTACTCTAGTAAGTACATTTGGTAACGTGGCTAGCATCTGTTTGTTTTCAAGAGATAGTTCTTCTACGTAAAATGCCGTATAGTGAGTAAACGAGATCCAGAGTTCACTAGTGAATTTTGGAGAGCTTGCATGAAAACAAAGAGTACACAGATATGGTTGAGCCAAATATACCATAGGGAGAATAAGTAAAAGTGGAACGAGAGGCGACAATGAAGTGAGTTCCAGCTCATATTTGGAAATAGGAGTTAAGAGGCCACGAAATCATGAAGTTGAAGATGGCCAAAGCACAATGGAGTTAAGCTCAAGGAAATGCGACTTAGAAGACTGAAGACTAGATACGCGCATCATATCTCTTTTTAAGAGTATATCCTTGATCCTTGATTTTCTGTAGAGCTTACTCGCATGCTATCTTTTATGCATATCCTCTCGGTCCTATTTTCGATCTTACTTCTGTTGCAAACTCCATAGGGGGTATGACTCATCGGTTAGTAATACATGTCAGGGTTTGAAGCTGTCCGTTAGGTTGATTAAACCTTTTGGGCTTTATAGGATATGGGTTGGGTTTAGAAAGGGATTTCTTGTAATCCGAAAAGGAGTTATCTTGCTTATTTTCTCGATATTATCTTGAGGACCTTAGGTAGAACCCTATGGATGCAAACATGTATTTGAAACATGTTATGATTGATGTTTGCGAAATGGTTGCAAGTGGTCGCAAGTGGTTGCTCGTGGATGCATGAATACACATTAGGCACTAGATCGGATCAGACCCATTTTCATGTTGCATATGCATGAGTGTTTATACTTGTTTATGGATGGAATTGAATGTGTTAGCATGTGGATATTGCATATGGATGAATGTTTGTGCACACATATAGTGTTTATGTGACTAGGACTATTTGCATACATGTGGATTCATGGCACTAAACATACTTTGCATTTAGAAGATCAATCAGGCCTGATCATTTGCATTAGATAAGGAACATATACACACACTTTCTGCATATGTTCATATAGCATTAGAAGTCTTCTAAGGACAATGGTTTCCTGTGGATGATGCTTTGAGTAGATGGATGATTGGATGGTAGGATACATCCTCCCTAACTTAGAGATTTCGGGGACGAAATCCTTAAAGGAGGGGAGAATGTAACAACCCGAATTTTGAATAACGTGTTAAGACAAGGATCGAGCCAGAATTAAATTTTAAAATAAGAATTAAGTGAAATGGGTTGCGCCATTGCATTCGTCTCGGAATTCTGGTTGGAAACGAGTCCGAAATTTCGTAAATCGGAGTCCGTATGACCGAGATATGGACTCTAGAAGTTTCACGAAAAATCAGAAAACGAAAACAGACTTTCGAAATTCGAATTTGGGCCAAACAGAGTGGGCGGGAAAATTTCCCGCCCAGCCCCAGGTCGACTGGGGAGTCGACTCGGTAGTCGACCCCCCAGGGACCAGGTCGACTGCCCAGTCGACCTGGGTGTCGACCTGGGGGTCGACCTCCCTGGTCGGGCCAGGTTAGCCTGGTGCACCTGCTTGCTTGTGTGGTCTGGTTGGTTGGCCTGTGACGATTTTCAGTGGTTCAGATCTAAACTAGGGTTAATCCTATGGCCTAAACTAGTCCTAACACCTATAAAAACACCCTAAGACCTAACCTAAATCACTAAAAATCATTCTAGCAACAAAGTGCTGCCCAAATCTCTCTTGATCATGGCCTCCATCTCCAACTTCAAGGGCTTGAGCATCCAACTAGATCCATGTCGAAGGAGCAAGCTTTCTACATCAAATCAAAGGAGCTACTTATATTCTCAAGGCTTATAGTGTTGCTACATCATTCCTAGAGCTTCTACAACGATTCTATGACGATTCTTGCTCATAATTCTCTAGCCACGCTTTGTAAGTTCTAGATGCTTTTAGATTGAAACGATAACATGAATATGACTGTGATAAAGTTGAAATTGGATCTATGCATGATATTCAATCCATGTTCTTTCTTGTTCATTTTTGATCTTGACCTTTGGGGATGTTGCTATAGCATTAATTTGAACCTATGCATGTTGCAAATCACTCTTTCATGTCCTTATCATGCATGTAATGATGTTTTTCTCTCGGATCTTGTTTTATGCAAAGTTTCGACCTTCCCCTATTTATTTTCTTTTGATGAACCTTGGTCGATTTCGGACCTAGGCCTAAACTACGATTTACATGCGATTTGTATACGGGGAAATTTGGGGTATTGCCAATGTAATTTGCAAGTTTGGGCATACATGAATTGGCATATGAATTAAATCACGAGTTTTGGGGACTATGTAAGTTAAATCAAGGGATTGGGCTTATGTAAATTAGGCATAAGTGAAATTGGGAACATGAACCATGATGTGGGTTATTTGGCCATGAATGCAACAAAATGTTATTTTGGCTAGAACTTGATTTGGGCAAATTGGCATAAACTTGACATACATGCAAATAGGCGAGAATTGGACATATGTAAAGTGGCTAGAATTGGGTACATATTTTCATGGGCATGTAAGGTGGAACTTGGGCATATGTATAGTAATATGTAAAGTGGGGATTTTGACTTAGATGACACATATGTAATTAACAATCTAACGGATGTCTTCGACACGAGGATAGACTTGAGTTTTGGTGTAATTCTGCCCGGAACCGCCCGGCATATCCAGTGACCACAACAATAATAGTCTAATGTGAGAGGTCGTAGGCAAAGATTAGATTGTGGTAATGCATGAACCCGAGGTTGGAATGGATTTGCGGTGTAATTCTGCCCGGAACCGCCCAGCTTATCCAGTGACAGCAAATAAGTCCAATGTGAGAGGTTGATGCATTAGTAAATAATAAAAGAATATGACATGGACGGGTAGGTTAAGTAACTTGACTAGACTAATGACACTTAACCAATATGACATGGACGGGTGGGTTAAGTAACTTGACTAGACTAATGACACTTAACCAATATGACATGGACGGGTGGGTTAAGTAACTTAATTAGACTAATGGCACTTAACCAATATGACATGGACGGGTAGGTTAAGTAACTTGACTAGACTAATGACACTTAACCAATATGACATGGACGGGTGGGTTAAGTAACTTGATTAGACTGATGACACTTAACCAATATAACGTGGATGGGTAGGTTAAGTAAAACCGGACTTGATTTCTAGATAACACTTAACCATATAACACTATTAGAGGATGGGTTAGTTTAACCTGAATGGGTCGAAAACACCCGACTAGTATAACGTGAGGCATGGTAAGGTTAAGTAAACTCACGAGGGTAACACTTAACCATTATAATTTGACTAGTGGATGGGGTAAAGTCATGAATCACTTGAATATACTTAACCAATCTAACATGATAACTTGATGGGGTTAAGTCATGAATCACTTGAATATACTTAACCAATCTAACATGATAACTTGATGGGTTTAAGTCATGAATCACTTGGATATACTTAACCAATCTAACATGATAACTTGATGAGGTTAAGTCATGAGTCACTTGAATACACTTAACCAATCTAACATGATAACTTGATGAGGTTAAGTCATGAGTCACTTGAATACACTTAACCAAACCAACACGGTAATTTGATGGGGTTAAGCTTAAATATACTTAACATATTTGACACGATGACTTGGATAGGGTTAAGTCATGAACCGCTGGAATACGCTTAACCAACTTGACATGTGATTTGTAGGGCTAAGTCATGAACGTGAGTGATAACACTTAGCCAATCTTGACATGACATGTAGACGGGTTAAGTCACGAACTTGAATGACCACACTTAACCAACTGGACAAGCTAGACTGATAGGGGTTAAGTCTTGAATTTAGATGACAACGCTTAACCTGCTGGACGAAAACCATAGTTACGCGGTTCTTTTCAGCAGTAACCCTCTTGGATGTATCATGATACCCTAGGGACTAGGCTAGGGTGGGGCACGATTACTGGGCTGATTGTAAGCGACCAAATCGACGGCTGAGTTTGGTGCGCCATTTTAGGTTCAGGCGGACTATGGTCGTGCACGTAGTCCAGAGTTGAAAAAAAGCAGGCATGGGCACCAGTAGTTTTACACTGTGCGTTCTTGGAATGGTGTCAGTGGTTGACACCCTAGGACTTGATACACCCTAGGGTGGACCTAGCACAGAGTAGCTACATTCGTGATTGGGCCGTATGACACCGACACACGACGAGCTAGGACTTGTAGGGAGCCGATCGATTGGATCGTTACGTGGAAAAAAGGGCGTTGTTCGATAGGTAGCATAATCCCTAGTGGTCCTAGGTGGCATAAACCCTGATCGAATCTAGAAAACGTCCAATAGGTAGCATAATTCCTAGTGGTCCTAGGTGGCGTAAATCCTAGATGAACACGCGATAATTCATGATAAGGGAATCCTACCGGAATAAGGATGGTAGTCTGGGCGATTTCAAGGATGGGGACACTACGTTGTAATGGTACAGAATAACGTGACGGAATCCGTACGATTTACGGCAAGGGACTATACATATACATGGAAGGAAGGATAGGAGTTAGGATGCTAGTACGGTTGGTGCAGAGGACGTTAGACATGCGATGCTATTCCGAGTTTATCTGGTTACCTTGGTTATCCTATTACCTTGGTTATCTTGTTACTTGAGTTTATCCTGTTATCTTAGTTTGATCTGTTTACCTTGTTATCATGCTTATATTTACTTTCGGTTTATACATGTCATGTTACTCTTACCTGTTTTTAGGCTGAAAGTCACTAGGACTTACTCAGTCTTTATGACTGACCCTGTTTTGTTTCGCCTCTTTTTCTTCCGTTTCCCCCCCCCCCCCTCCCCCAGGTTTACAGGGAGGAAATGTTGCTACTTAGTTCGGATTTTCTGCTTCAAGATCATCACCTATAGCTTGGACTTTTTCTTGGCTATGGCTATATTACTGTTTTACTTGGGGAATAACTTATGACTATGGATTTTATGCTTCTTTATTATTGCAAGACATGTTTCGATGTAAGTAATTTAATGGCACTTTGATGTAAAAGGTTTTAGACCTTAATAATGTTATAAAGTAATGAAATCATGTTTTCTTCCGTTGTTTTTATATGTTCTGTCTTGTAATATTTCTGTGCATGTTTACCTAGATAATACTCCACCAAAGCTAGTGCATTCCCTTTGTGAGTGACCCTAGCGGAGGTGGGGTGTTACAAGCTCTTTTCGATACGAACCTAACGGTTCTGGTTTCAGGAGAATCCGACGGTCGGATCTCCCGTAATGTTCGTTCGAAGTCAATGGTCGAAATTCGCGAACTGCCGCGTCGCGGCGCGTTCTATTCAGGCCATTATATTATATATATATAATATGTATAATATATATTTTGTCGATTTCTATTTAAAACGAATTTTATAAATCGTTTTAAATTCGTTTCAAAAACAATTTTAACTTCCTTTTCAATTTCAAATCAAAGTTAAGTTTTTCCTAATAAATTTGTTTTAAATTCATTTCAGTTAAATTCAAATTCGATTTCAATTTCAATTCAATTTCAATTTAATTCGATTCAATTCAGTTTCAATTCTATTTTAATTTAATTCGATTTCAATTCAATTCAATTCGATTTCAATTTCAATTCAATTCGATTCGAATTTATTTTCAATTCAATTCAATTCGATTCGAATTTATTTTCAATTCAAATCAATTCAAATTTATTTTCAATTCTATTCAATTCGAATTCAATTTCAATTCTATTCAATTCGAATTCAATTTCAATTCTATTCAATTCCAATTCTATTCAATTTTCAAATCTCTTTTCAAAATTCATTATAAAAACGAATATAATCGATATCAATATCGTTCGCATCAAAATAGCGTATCTCTAATCAACACAACTTTATATTTTTCAATAACTTCGTTATTCTATTCAACAAATGAATATTTATTCTATTCAACACATGAATCTATATTTCTTTCACCACATGACTAATCTCAACAAATGAGTACCGTCAACACGTGAATCTTTATTTCATAATATTCTTTATTTTCCCAATTTGAATGAGGCCCAATCAATTACCATATAATGTTAATTATATGTATTCCATACAACACATGTATATAATAACAACAATAAATAATCAACCATCATCCAAAGTGCACCACACAACTGCATAAGCATTAAATATATATAATTAACGCTCACACAGTCTGTCGACCAATCGATCGACATACAATTAAATAATTGGGATTAGTGTACGCCAAATATCATCCCAACACCCGTGTGGGGTTTCAAACAATCAAACAAATATTTTATTTATGCAGTTGGGCAATGTGTAAAATTTATCGTCCCAATCAATATCAGTCAAATCAGTGTATATAAACAAATCGTCTGCATCCTAGTATATATTTCAAACTAGAAATTTAAAATAAAAGTGAGGAGTTCTCACCCAAGCTAAACCAAATGCCACGACTCTTCATATGTAGAAATCTTCACCTTTTCGTCCTTTGTCACTTTCGTTGCCCGTATTCACTACATATATATAAATCACATTTTTATATTCTCTCCACTTCACGATAAAATAAAGTTCAGATTTTTATTTCACTTCATATATTTACAATGCTTATTTCTATATAAAAATTATATTATTATATTTCTACTTCTTATATAAAGATCGAATTTTTATTATCGTACCTATATAAACATTATATTTTTATTACTCTACCTTAATAAAAACCATATCTTTAATACTCTACCTAAGTAAAAAATCATATTTTTAATATGCCACTAGTATAAAAATTATATTTTTAACTTTTCTATATTGTAAAAATTATATTTTTAACCTTTATATACAATAAAAATCTCATCTTTCATTTCAAAATCAAATCTTTAAATCGCTAAAAATCATATCTTTTTAGTTTCAAAAATCATATGTTTTATCATATAAAATTCCTCTCTTTTTATTATTAAAAATCATATTTTTATTATCTTCTTCACATGACAAAAATCATTTCTTTTATTTATTTTTAAAATCACTACTTTTATTTTTAAAAATCTCTACGTTTTATTATCAAAAAGAATCTCACATAAAGAAAATCAAAATTTTATCTACACATAAATAAATAAAATAAAGGGTGCGTTTTTTACAGGTCCCTGTTATAGTTTCAAAATAGAAAAAAAACCCGGTCATAAACTTATTGTAAATTAGGTCCCTATTTTCTGAAAATTCATCAAAAAAATATAAAAAAATCATGTAAATTCGTATTTAAATAAAACATGTAAACGCTAAAAAATTCAGAACAAAAAAATCATCAAACAAGGCGTCAAAAATCAAAAAAACAGAAGAAAAAAAAACGAAATTTCCAGTTAAATGCATAATAGTATGCACATATATCATTTTCCTGCATACATCCGTGCTTATTTTTCACTACATTCATTTTCGTTGATTTTTCTTCATGCAAATACTTGCATACATGTGTGCAAATATTTCAAATACTTGCACACATTTGTGCAGGTTTATTTTCAGATTTTAATCCGAACACAGCTTACGGAAAAGTTGCATACATATATGTAATTATCAGTAATAATTGCATAAATGTATGCAACTATATTTTTTTGATTTCCGTACAATCCTGACATTATTTCCAGATTTTAGATTATTATTTTTATGAACGAAAGCACATTTTTTTTTTAAAAAAAAAAAAAAGGCGGAAGTAATAAAATAGGGGGCGGGTTTAAAATTTTCAAAACTTTTTTTTTTTATAAATTAGGTCCCTACTTTTAGCCAGTGTGTTATCCTATAAAAATGTTGCACACATGTGTACATGTTTTCTGAGAAATTTGCACATTTAGATGCAAATAAAAATGAACTGAAATATTAACTTAAATCTATGCGCTGGAAGAACAACAATAATTGCACATATGCATGCAATAAAATCAAAAACGTGCATAATATTATGCATTTAACTGCAGTTTTTTCTGTTTTTTTGCTGTTTTCTTCTTTCTGACATTATTTTTGTTGTTTTTTTAACTGAATTTTTTGTATAATGCATAATATATTTTATTACTAATTTACGATTTTTTTAATTTTTTTTAACTATTATTTTATAAGTTTTGAAAACAGGGACCTAATTTATATTAAGTTTATGACCGGATGTGAGCCTAATTAAGTTTCAAAATAGGGATGTGAGCCTAATATTCACTAAAATAAAAATATAAAAGAAAATTAGAACTTACAGATGAATCCGGGGGGGGGGGGGGGGTGGGAGTGTTTACATCGGAGTTGGTGTCAGCGGCAGCCATGGGGCCTGACGGCGGTGGAGGTGGCGTCCACGGGGTCTGGAGGGGGCACGGTGGTGGTCTCCAGTCGAATGGGGTTTGGGGGTCTTCTCGTTCGAATCGGACAGGGAGGGGGAACGGAGAACGTCGATTGAAGGGGAGAGGGAAGCAACGAGGTGGAGGCGATGGAGTACGCCATCGATTTGAGGGATCGAGCATTTTTTTCCAAAAACCCACGGGAAGAGATAATGGAGAGAGGGGGGGCTGTTGACTGAAAGGATAAGGGAGGGAGGGTTTATTATAAAATATATATTATATTAAATTTCAACTACAAAAGGTTAGTTTTAAATTCGAACTCGAAGTCAAGCCCACCGACTGTCATCCCTAGTTAACTACCCATATTCCGAACACAATGGGATATGTATCATAGGCCAATTCGGCCGTTACGATCAGTTTCCGTTGAATTTAAAATATAAATCTTTATATATTCAATTTGAATGTACATTTCAAATTACCGAGGTCACATACAAACTCTAAAAATTCCAGAAAAATTATTTCTAGCTTTGTATTGACGATACGGTCCTAACAAAACTAATTTCGTCGAATTCTGAGACCGTTTGAAAAATGGCCATTTTCCAGTTGATTAAAATCAACTGAAACTGGTCAAACGTGTTTTCCTTTGCCACACTCACATATTGATTCGAAAAATTATGAACATTGGAATCTAGCAATAACTTGACGTCACGGATCCAACAAAAGTGGTTTCGTCGAAATCCGAGGTCGTTTGCAAAATTTCCATTTTTAAGGGCCAGAATTCCATAGCGACTATTCTGAATTTTAAACTGGACATATCTTTTGATTCCCGCTATGAAAGTTTGATTTCCCGGATTCGTTAGAAAGATTTTCTGAATTAGATTCAAATATTTTTGGTTTCGCCAAAATCCGGTTTATTCTGCACCCGGTACATTCATTTGAAATTTGAAATCAAAATATCGAACTACCGCGCCATTTTCAATTCCTTTTATAATTATAAATAGAACGCAGACAGAAGAACATTTCATTGTATATTACAACAATTCCATCTGAATACACGAATATACAGAGTATAAATGAATATTACACAAAAATATCAGAGAGTTAAATTACATTACATAGCAGCGGAAAATAATACAAACACAACTGAAAGAGATATACGGATACAAAGCTTTCCGATATCGTTCCAGTTGTAAACCAGGATCCTATGAATATAAATCTGCAAAACCAAAACTACTAGCTGCCCGTGTCAAAATAAGGGCACCCAGAGTTTAGGTTAAAACAACAAACTCTGGGTCAGTCATGAGACTGGTGTGAAAACTAAAACAGTTGTAAATCTTTATTTTAAAGTTAGGTAAATCGAGGGACCACGCCGTAAAACACGAATCGGGTTTTCTCCCAAGAAAACCAGTGCATAAAACAAACAGGGCAATGCTAAATAAAGAAAAATGAAGATATTATAAGACCCAGGTCCCATCACACAATGCAACACAAACCAGAGGATAGGGTTTTCCCTTATAATAGCCAAAGCATGCTTGATACGTTTAAAACAAATCATTTGATACTATAATAGGTGTATAGTGCCAAAACAATTTCAAATCATAAGTATCAATCATAGACGGCATAAGCGCCCCATCCCACTATGTCGCCATACTAGGTTCTACAATCAAAACTGCAAATGTCACGTATTTGGAAATTGGATTTCCATCTGTGAACCGAGGCAAAAGATAGTCCTCTACCGATTCGAGACGCTCTAGCCCGCCCCTTAGGAACAGAACACATCGTCCCTTGGATCTTCAGGGACGGTCCACCGATGCGGATTAGACGAAATCCTGAACAATACGTCTCCCCTCCCTTTGGGGTGTCAATGAGTCAACGAATGACTCCATCGGCTTCACATAGTCACCGATATATCCGAGGCGCCTCGCAACAGCAACAACCACATAAGTCAAACTCGTCAGGGCGTGTAAAACCACTGACGCCACTTTTAGCAAGAAGGAAACACATGTTCTCCCTGCAGTCCTCTCCCTTTTTGGTTCACTACCGGGGGGTGAGGCTCGCGAATCAATGTTACACAAAGCTATGCCACACAGGCTGTGCTTTGATCATCAACCACAAGACTTTGCTTTTTAACAGAATCCTTAATCATTTGCATCTTAGCATGCCACACAGGCAATTCACGCTATGCAACCGATATCAATCACACAGAATGAAATCCGATGTCAGACACACATCCATTTACAAGTCCGTTCTGGGTCTGAACGAAACCGGAGGCACCTAGTACCCCGCATATCCATCGATCTCCAAGTACGTCTGGACGATCACTAACTGATTCTCTCCTCTTGGGTGTATGGACCAATCAAGATCATCAGTAATTATCCAAACGACGTGAAGACCTCCGGTCTTCAACCACCGTCTTCATCTTCGACTCATCGTCGAATCAGTTATTTAGAATGGGATAAACTCGGTCTTTCTGAATAACTCGCGTATATAATAAACATGTTTTACACAAACACAACATACGCCTCATTCCAATTTATCAGTCACTAACAGTAAATTAACAATAGAATAATTCCCCAAATATTAACCATGAAGGCCGAAACCAACATCAGATCAATACCCAGGAAACCGTTCTGCTTAGCTAACCTACAGTTAGTTTCTAAATTTCACATTCTTAGGGAAAGGTTCCCATTACTTTTATCAAAGATAAATTCCTTTAAATTTATACTTTAATCTTCCTTTTGAATATCAATTCAAACTAGTCGGGATTAGCGAACCACACCGAAGTAATCATTTATTTCAATTTCCCAACCCTAACCTATTCATCCCATGAAGTAAAACTGGTAATACTTCATATCTAACACCACGGTGTTATCGGTAAATTCAATTACCATTTCACGTTCAAATCTAATTAAAGCTTTAACTACCGCCTGGAGTAAAACTGGTGATACTCCATTCTCGATCTTTTCAATCTAATTAAAGATTCATTAAAACTCCACTTAGTTTTAATATGTGACTGGGTTAAAGAATCTGTGTCATTTAAAACACGGTTCACGATAAACCCCAAAATCACATCACATTTCAATCAGTTCCTAACCGTAAATTAGCAAGTGAGCAATTCCCTAAGTATTAACCCCGAAGGCCGAAACCAACATCAGATCAATACCCTAGAAACCATTCAACTTAACTAATCTCCAGTTAGTTTCTGATTTTCTTAACTCCTTTGGGTCTAAGAACAGTATTATTGAAGATACCATTCACGACGACCCAAAATCACATTCCATTAATTATCGGGCTAAAGAACAAGTGTTATTTAAAACACTGTTCACGATAAACCCAAAAATCAATACCAATTCAATTCTAATTAAATGTTATTTAATTGGTACACTTCATTAAATCTAAATAAAAGATTTAACCTTTTTCTCAACTGGGCTTAAGAACAGTGTTAATGAAGACACCATTCACGACAAACCCAAATCACATTTGATATTCAATACAAGGCTCTGAATAGAAAATATATCGGCTTATATTCAATATCAAATTCTACGACCAACAAATATCGTATTGGAAATAACGATATAAATATATCTTTCAAATTTCCATAAAAATATCTGTATAATCACGAAATCCAACATCGAAATATTCCAAAGACAATTTCGATTCAAATCCATTCCAATTCAATTATTGGAAATTATGGTTACTTTTAAAACCCTTTTCAAATTCAATTTATTTATTTCAAAAATAAATGAATTATAATTCTAGTTTAAAACTAGTTCATTTGGATAAAAATCTATTTTTATCTTTTCAAATATGGGGGTTTTCACCCCAATTCATCACAAATCATTTCTTATGATTTTACACAAATTATTAATATTTTTAATAATTTTATCAAGGCCCGTATAGTCGATTTCCATCAATGGCCATCGAACTGCACTTACAGCGACCTTTTTCAAATTTGATTTGGATATAACTCCAAATCCAACCTTTAGATTTCAAATTTCTAATATTCGTTAGAAAGCTCTTTTCGATACTAACCCAACCGTTCCGGTTTAGGCGAATCCGATGGTCGGATCTCCCACAATATCCATTCGAAGTCAGTGGTCGAAATTCACGAACTGCCGCAGCGCGACGCGTTCTATTCAGGCCATTATATTATATATATAATATATATAGTATATACTTCATCGATTTCCTTTTAAAACGTATTTTATAAATCGTTTTAAATTCGTTTTCAAAACGATTTCAACTTCATTTCAAATTCAAATCAAAATTGGATTTTTTTTCTTATAATTTGGTTTTAAATTCATTTCAAATTGATTTCAATTCAAATCGATTTTTAATTCAATTTCAGTTCGATTTCAATTCGAATTTGAATTCATTTTCAAAATATTCGATTTTGAAATCACTTTTTAATATTCATTATAAAAACGAATATAGCCGATATAAATATCGTTTGCATCAAAATGGCGTCAATCTAATCAACACGGCTTCATATATTTCTATTTCCAAATATTCTATTTCAAATATTTCTTTTTCAAATATTTCTTTTTTTCAAATATTCTATTTCAAATATTTCTTTCTCAAATATTTCTATTTTCAAATATTCTATTCAAAACTGGAATGAGGCCCAATCAATTACCATAGAATTTATTTCTATGGATTTCCATACAACGCATGTATATATCTACAATGAAAAATAATCAACCATCATCCAAAGTGCATTCTACACTGTATAAGCATCAAATATAAAATATTCAATGCTTATAACAGTATGTCAATCAATCGATCGATATACAACTAATTATTGGGATTAGTGTATGTTATATATCACCCCAATACCCGTGTGGGGTTTTCAAACAATCAAACACAGATTTTATTTGTGCAGTTGGGCGATGTGTAAAATTTATCGTCCCAATCAATATCAGTCAAATGTGTGTTTATAAACAAATCGTCCGATTTGTTTATATTTATTTCATTTCATATACACGATAAAAATTCTATTTTCAACTATAAAATATTTTAACTATATAAACATTTTATTTCATTTCACATCACATCACACAATCAACCACACATCAAAATCAAACAAACAAGCATACAAGCCGTCCATGGTCTATGGACGACGGGTGTTTGGTGCTACTAAACACCATCTGCATCCTAGTATATATTTCAAACTAGAAATAAAAATAAATGTGAGGAGTTCTCAGCAAAGCTATCCCAACTCCATGACACTTCAAATGTAGGATATCTTCATCATTCTTCCTTTTGTCACTTCCACCATCCGTGTTTGCTACATATATAAAAATCACATTTTTATATTATCGCTCTATGGATAAAAATTATATTTTTATATCGCTGTATACCTTTTAATTGCTACTCTACATAGATAAAAATCGAATTTTTATTGTGCTAAGCATATGAAAACCATATTTTTGAAACAAATAAAGATCATCTCTTTCATGTATATTCTTTCATGTATATAAAAATCGAGTTTTTATCTTCACTAAAAATTATATTTTTACTTTACTACACATATAAAAATTATATTTTTAATCTTCCTATAATATAAAAATTATATTTTTAACTTCCCTATAATATAAAAATTATATCTTTGACCTTCCTATAATATAAAAATTATATTTTTAATTTCCTATAATATAAAAATTATATTTTTAACTTCCTTCTCTTCGCTTTCATATGATTAAAAATGGTATTTTTACTTAGTTAAAAATCTCGTCTTTACTTCTAAATCATTCCTTTATAAACAATAAAATCCTTACTTCATAAATATAAAAACCGTAAAGTAGAGTGGTATCAGAGCTTTGGTTTACAAAGCTCGAGAACAAGACACATTAGAGCCATATGAAAGAATTCATCAGATATTGGATTAGTAATGTCCAATTAGAATGACTCGTTAGAGATAGGATCAGTATTATCCTAGAACGAGTGTGAAGAGTATATTTTTCAAATGAAAACAATTTTGTTTTGAAATTTAAACCGTTTTATACGTATTTGAATATTTATTTATATTGAATTTGGACAATCTAGTATATTAAGGTTTTGCATATAAGCGTCATGAACGTATATTCGATGTTTTAATATACTGGATAGATATAGAATCGCACTCTAATCGCCCGAAGATAATTCTGGTAATGCGGCCGCATTATCAGTATTTGTGTTTGTGTTTCAAAGGTGTGATTTCTATATATTTCCATTAGACTGGTGTGAGAACCAAAATTTACATAGGTTATTTGTTGTGATTTGGCATCAAAAACATGACTTTTTGTAAATATCAAAATTATTAATTTGAAACGTTAATTCACTAATTGATTGATGTTAGTGTTGTTTGTTTATTTGTTTGATAATTTTGAACCATTTAGCCTAGTGGAATCAAATATTGAACTGTATTGAAATTGGTCGCATTTGCTTGCAAATACATGTACTTACATTGAACAGGTCATAGCGAGGAGGCTAGAGCAGAGAAATAAAATTTGTTTGCCCGACAAATAGGTACATGTTTACCATAATTTATTGTTTTGTTTGGGTGATGATGATTTTATGAGCCGATGGGCTAGCCGCTTGGCTTTTTCTTTTTGAGATCAGAGGGCCTGTATGGCAATTTCGGGATTTTCCCGGTGCTCCCGGTGCAGGGGAGGTTATGGCGAAATTTTTCGAAAATTTAGGGTTTTAGCCAAATTTTTGAAAAAATTAAAAAGTTCATAGAAACTGAAAAGTTGAAGAACTTAAGCCGTAACGAAAATCATGGAAGTTGAGTTGATTTGTGAAACAACTTTCGGCTTCGTTCCTTTTCGGGGACGAAAAGTTTTAAGTGGGGGAGATTGCAACAACACGGAAAATACGAGCCAATTTAAAAATTTTGAATTCGTTATTTATATAAAATTGGGGCAATTGAAATAGAATACTTCAATAAAATAAAGAGTTATAAATGGTGCGGCAGTTTGAAAATTTGAATTCAAACTTTGACTGACTGTACCGGGTGCAAAATAAAACGGATTGTAGTGAAACCAAAAATATTTAAATCTGTTTATGATTATCTTTCTAACGAGTCTGAAAAATCGAAGTTTCATAGCAGGAATCAAAAGTTATGGCCAAATGAATTTTCATAAAGGTCGCTATATAGAATATATAGCCCTTGAAAATAGATAATTTGCAAACGACCTCAGAATTCGAGAAAACCACTTTTGTTGGATTCGGGATGTCAAATTATCTCTATAACGACCCGAACTTCCCCGGTAAGGAAAGCCCGGATTGAGATGAGAACAACACACATCGGTACACAAATAGAAGAACATTTCATTGTTATTACAACAATTCCATCAGATACAAGAATATACAGAGTATAAATGAATAAAATACATTCGATGAATATCAGAGATTACAATAAATTACATAGCAGCGGAAAAATATACAAAACACAACTGAAAGTGATACACGGATACAGAGGTTTCCGAGCATTGTTCCAACTGTAAATCAGGACCCTGTGAATATAAATCTGCAAAACCAAAACTACTAGCTGCCAATGTAGAAAATAGGGGCACCCAGAGTTTAGGTTAAAACAATAAACTCCAGGTCATTCACAATACCATCGAACCCATAGCACAACATTAGGGTTTCAATTTTTGCCACCGTCATCGCATCAGAACTAGATCAAACTCCTTCACGTGGATTGCCTATGCCAGAGCTCCCTTCGCCCAGCACCACCCGCAGTTTGGTGCCCTCATGCTCCTCAAAAACTCCACCGAAGTTTGCAAATTTAAGACCTACTTCCGTTCAGCATAGCTCACCATCTTCAATCATGTCCGGTCATAAGATAGACTTCGGCAAGACGAAGAAGGTTGTCGTTGGAGGAACCCGAATTTAGTGCGTGGATTTTGAGAATCGTGGGGATCGATTTTGGAAGAAATCGGCCGTGCATTTTAAAATAGCGGCGGCCCTTTGACTGAGAAATTAGGGTTTTCAAATGGGGCCTATATACTTTTTTTCTTTTTTCCTTATTTTATTTATTTAATTCTTCAACAAGTTGACTTTACATTTGAATTCCAAACGAAACCCAACGACTGTCGCCCCTAGCTAATTACCCCCATTCTGAACACAATGGTATATGTATCGTAAGCCAATTTGGCAGTTACGATCAGTTTTTGTTAAATTTAAAATACAAATCTATATATTCTATTTTAAACGTACATTTCAATTTACTGGGGTCACATACTGACTCAGAAAATTCTAGAAAAATTATTTCTACCTTCGTATTGACGATACGGTCCTAACCAAACTAATTTCGTCAGATTCTAAGCCCGTTTGAAAAATGGCCATTTTCTGGTCGGCCCAATTTAACAGAAATTGATCAAACACATTTTCCTTCGCTGCGCTCACACATTAACTTCAAAAATTATGGAATTTGAAACCTAGCAATAATTTGACATCCCGAATTCAACAAAATTGGTTTCGTCGAATTCTGAGGTCGTTTACAAAATGTCTATTTTCAAGGGCTATATATTCTATATAGCGACCTTTATGAAAATTCATTTGGCCATAACTTTTGATTCCTGCTATGAAACTTCGATTTTTCAGATTCGTTAGAAAGATAATCATAAACAGATTTAAATATTTTTGGTTTCACAACAATCTATTTTATTTTGCACCCGGTACAGTCGGTCAAAGTTTGAATTCAAATTTTCAAACTGCCGCACCGTTTATAACTCTTTATTTTATTGAAATATTCTATTTCAATTGCCCCAATTTCATTAAAATAACCAATTTAAATTTTTTTAAATTGGCTCATATTTTCCAAGTTGTTACAATCTGCACCATTTAAAACTTTTCGTCCCCGAAAAGGAAAGAAGCTGAAAGTTGTTTTACTAATCAACTGACTTCCATTATTTTAATTATGGCTTTCATTCCTGGGCATTTCTAACCCCATCTCTATTGAGTCACTCATTCTAGAATGCGACTGATTCTATCTCTAATGAGGATTCTTCTATAGGATATTACTAATCCTACCTCTGATGAGTCTTTTATTCAGTTCTAACGAGATGTACCCCAAAGATTTGAGTTAACCAAAGCTCTGATACCAGCTGTAACGACCCGAACTTCCCCGGTAAGGAAAGCCCAAATTGAGATGAGAACAACACACATCGGTACACAAACAGATGAACATTTCATTGTTATTACAACAATTCCATTAGATACAAGAATATACAGAGTATAAATGAATAAAACACATTCGATGGATATCAGAGATTACAATAAATTACATAGCAGCGGAAAAATATACAAAACACAACTGAAAGTGATACACGGATACAGAGCTTTCTGAGCATCGTTCCAGCTGTAAATCAGGACCCTGTGAATATAAATCTGCAAAACCAAAACTACTAGCTGCCCGTGTAGAAAATAGGGGCACCCAGAGTTTAGGTTAAAACAATAAACTCCAGGTCATTCACAAAACCATTGAACCCATAACACAACATTAGGGTTTCAATTTTTGCCACCGTCATCGCATCAGAACTCGATCAAACTCCTTCACGTGGAGCGCCTATGCCAGAGCTCCCTTCGCCCAGCACCACCCATAGTTCGGTGCCCTCATGCTCCTCAAAAACTCCACCGAAGTTCGCACATTTAAGACCTAATTCCGTTCAGCATAGCTCACCATCTTCAATCATGTCCGGTCATAAGATAGACCTCGGCAAGACGAAGAAGGTTGTCGTTGGAGGAACCCGAATTTAATGCATGGATTTTGAGAATCGTGGGGATCGATTTTGGAAGAAATCGGCCGTGCATTTGAAAATAGCGATGGCCCTTTGACTGAGAAATTAGGGTTTTCAAATGGGGCCTATATACTTTTTTTCTTTTTTTTTTATTTTATTTATTTAATTCTTCAACAAGTTGACTTTACATTTGAATTCCAAACGAAACCCAACGACTGTCTCTCCTAGCTAATTACCCCCATTCTGAACACAATGGTATATGTATCGTAACCCAATTTGGCTGTTACGATCAGTTTTTGTTAAATTTAAAATATAAATCTATATATTCTATTTTAAACGTACATTTCAATTTACTGGGGTCACATACTGACTCAGAAAATTCCAGAAAAATTATTTCTACCTTCGTATTGACGATACGGTCCTAACAAAACTAATTTCGTTAGATTCTAAGCCCATTTGAAAAATGGCCATTTTCTGGTCGGCCCAATTTAATAGAAATTGATCAAACACATTTTCCTTCGCCGCGCTCACACATTAACTTCAAAAATTATGGAATTTGAAACCTAGCAATAATTTGACATCCCGAATCCAACAAAAGTGGTTTCGTCGAATTCTGAGGTCGTTTGCAAAATGTCTATTTTCAAGGGCTATATATTCTATATAGCGACCTTTATGAAAATTCATTTGGCCATAAATTTTGATTCCCGCTATGAAACTTTGATTTTTCAGATTCGTTAGAAAGATAATCATAAACAGATTTAAATATTTTTGGTTTCACTACAATCCGTTTTATTTTGCACCCGGTAAAGTCAGTCAAAGTTTGAATTCAAATTTTCGTACTGCCGCACCATTTATAACTCTTTATTTTATTGAAATATTCTATTTCAATTGCCCCAATTTCTTTAAAATAACCAAATTAAAAAATTTTAATTGGCTCGTATTTTCCGGGTTGTTACATAAGCGCCTGCGGTTTTGTTTGTATACTATATATGTGGAACGTGAGATGTAAGCGTTCTGCTAGATTGATAAGTACTTGTGATTAGACATTATTATAATATCAGAGAAGTATTGATTTCCAAAACTGTTTTGGGTTATCATAAGGTAAAAAACGTCCGTGTTTATGTGTGGATTGGTCTTACGATTATCTTTTCATTTGAAAAGGATTTTGAAAAGTTAAACCGATGATTTGAGTTTACTCACACCAGTCCCATGACTGACCCATAGTTTATTTTGTTTTGTTTTTCGCTAAACTCTTGGATGCCCAAATTTGTACGGACGGTCAAGTAGTTCAGGTCTGTACATATATGTTGGAGGAGCTTGAAGCCGGAGGCTTCAGGGTTATATGGCTATTGTTATTTCCGCTGTGTGTAAGTGTTGTACTCTGATAATGTTATTCTATGTATATACATTGTTTTATTGCAAAGTTATGTTATGTACTATATTTTATTCATTCCGTTGTGAGATTCGTGTTTACTTGGATCGTGTTCTTCTTCTCCTTCTATTCTAATTTACTATCTTTTCTATTCTCATCCTCTAACTTCTTTCTATTAATGATCTGGAATGTTCGATGCCTAAATAATTAACATGGGTTTTATGTTGATTTTCTGGGTCGAAAATCCCAGTTCGTTACATCTTGAATCTGGTAGAGGTTAGATGGTACTCGGTTTATTTTATGCATCGCTCTAATGTTTCCAGCGTTGGTGAATGGCTACCAGGGTTTGGGTATTTGGGAAATTGAGTCTTCGAATCGAGAATGTAGGTTGGTTTTGGGTTCAGGGATGAAAACCGCACCTCGTATGGATTTTTGGTTGGTATTGATGCTAAAAAATGTCGCGACCTGTCAGGTTGTCACCGCGTTTGGTTGGATATCACGATTCAGGAAGTGGCGGCGAGTTCGAAGATTTTGGTATGGGTTTGTTGAGATTTTTATAGAGAAAATGATGGTGATATTCGTTGATTGAATGGTGGGGTATTGATGGAGAAAGAGGTGTAATAGGTTGCGAAAATGGCTTGTTGAAGGAGCTGAGTGCAGAAGTCGGATCGGGGAAGAAGCTTGTGGAGCGGGTTGGGCTTGTGTGGTGATGGCCCGAAGTTGGTATGTGAGGCCAAATTCTTTATATAGATTTAAAGTTTAATTTAAATTTAAATAGTTATACAAACTTGTAAACATCATATATATTACATACATTATCAGAATTCCGAACGGTTGGATCCGTTAGGATGTGTATGGACGGTGGCTCCACAATGGAACTGACTGGAAGTGGATCGGAGCTCGTTTGAATTTATGGTGAAATAAATTGTTTGATTCAAATCAAACAAACAGTTTTTCGGTCTTTAACGATGAACTGCCAATGTGAGTAAAACTCACCAACTCTGAATAGTTCTATTTTTACAACGTATTCTTAGAACTGATAATTATCTGTTGATTGATGTGTGTTAACTAGTTGGTTGAATTTCTTGTGTAATGGTTGAAATTATCGATAATGATACATATCTATATATATCGTTAATCAAATATCGATTCTGTTTATCAGAATAATTCATACCAAAGTGAAATCGATGTTATTATATTGTTTAACATCTATGGATGCAAGGAAACAGGTTGGAGGAATCCGACTGGATTCCTCAACAGCTATTTTATTATTTTCATATATTGTGACATATGACGTGGTTTATAATCTGTTATTGATTATATGTGTATGGACGATATTTGACATCATGACTTGATACATTAAACGCCATAACATATCAGAATGTGAAAAAGGCGAATATTCAAATGGTATTTGAAAATAAAATATTTATAAAATCAAAAGGGTTTTATAAATGAAATATTTATAAATAGAAGTCTTTATAGGTGAAATTATATAGAAAGGGGAAATCTTTTTAAATGAAATATTTATAATGAAAAGGGAATATTTATAAAATCATAAGATCTTATAAATGAGATATTCATTGGTTAAATAAATAGGAGATGTTAAACGAGATACTTATTTGTTAAGTAAATAAGTTATAAAAGAGATATTGACTTAGGAAACAGAATAAGTTATTAAAAGGATTATTTATTTGTTAAATAAATAGAATAAGAAAAGGAGATATTTATTTGTTAAATAAATAAGATAAGATATAAGGTATATTTATTTAGAAAATAAATAAGATATTAGTAAAGGAAATACTTAGGATAAATAAATAAGGTTAATAAAGGAAATACTTGGGAATATAACCCAAAAAGGAATTATTTGCAAACCATTTGCAAATAGAATTTGAAAATGAAATATTTGTAAACCATTTACAAATAGGATTAAAAAGGAAATATGGGTAAAGGGCATTTAGAAAACAAATAGACTATAACAGAAATATTTATCTTTGGATAAATAGATATATATATATATATATATAAGTCCGAACTTATATATGAAGAAGTAAACAGAGTAAAGGAGCAGACTGATTTATAAATGATATTTATAAATTAAGTTAAATATTTTTATCATTTGGATAAATAGAATATATAAGTTAGGACTTATATAAAGAAATAATAATCGATTTCAACATGGGTGTTTGAAATTGAATAAGGACAAAGAGTTAATCAGTTAGGATTAACCAGTTAGAGTAAAACCATTAGGGTTAACCAGTTAGGTTAAACCGTAGAGTTAAACCAGTTAGAGTTAAACCAGTTAGAGTTAATCAGTTAGGTTTAACCATAGAGTTAAACTAGTTAGAGTTAAACCAGTCAGAGTTAATCAGTTAGAGTTAACCGATAGAGTTAAATCGAACTAGATTTATTTAATAGAGTTAAATCGAACTAGAGTTATTCAAATGGAGTTAATCGAATTTAGTTTATTCGAATAGAGTTGAAATGAGAAATCAAATTTAGTTATTCGAAGAAGTGAATCGAATTAGAAATATTTGAAGTGAGATAATCGAATCAGAGATATTCGAAGTGAGATAATCGAATCAGAAATAATCGAAGTGAGTTGATCGAATATAGTTATTCGACAGGAGTTAAATCAAATAAGATTTATTCGAAGAAAGAGATTATCGAATATAAGTATTCAAAAGTAAGCAAATCGAATATAAGTTATTCGAATAAGAGTTAATCCAGTAAGAGTTATTAGGTTGGAGTTATTCAAGTAAGAGTTATTAGGTTGGAGTTATTCAAATAAGAGTTATAGATTAGAGTTAACCAAATAGGAGTAAATAAATTAGTTGTCGTTATATTATTCGAGTTAGGAAATAAAAGTCATATTGAAGATAATATATTTCGGATGCAGGAGAATATAACACCATTGTTATAATCACGTAAAACTTGTAAAAGAAGGGGGTTCGTAAATAGAATCCGAGGGTTCGTAAGGAAGTGTCAAAGAGTTAAAAAGCTGAATCTTATCTATTTCCAGATTTGAAAGGTGGTTCAGTTACGGTCTAAGAGGTAGCTATACCCCAACTTGATTGACTGCGTTTTAAATTAAGAAATGGTTACGGTTCGAGGGTGAAGTGGTTAAGTGGATTTAGTAATTTAGTATAGTGGTTTGAGTCATCATCGCAATATAGTTTTAAACATCTGTTTAAATCCCAATTAAGAAGTTTTGGAAACCTTTACCAAACGAGAATCAGAAATGTTTTCTGATAATAGAAAATAAGAATTTAGAATATATGGAAACATGAATAAGTAAATTAATGAAATAAAGAGATTAATGTTGAATGATGATTGATCGATATAATTTCCTCCTGGAAATAATATCGTTGTTTGCACACCTGTTTTTCTTTGATGGTTAAATCACCGACTATCGAAGTTTTGACCATTTTAACGTTGTTAATATAGAGAGACCGGTTGGATTATTATCCAAAGAACCACTCTGTATTGGCATAAGCGTTGCGAATCATATATGCCAAAGATAATTGAAGACGGAGTAAAGGGTAAGGGCTATTGTATAAGTCTTAGATAACAGTGCCTAAGATGGATGTACTGAATAGTGCCTTCGGTTCATCCTGTTCCTGGATGACTTGTATGGATGAATGTCTGATAGAGTATTTCCAAAAAGGTCACGTACATTGATTTCTTCAACCGTACCAAGAGTGGAAGAAGAGAAAGAAACTTCTTTAGCTAACACGTAATGTACCGTTATAGACGTCAATTAGTGATTTTCGATGGATCTGACAATGTGGCATTCGAAGTCAATCTGATGTGATGATAAAGCGTAATCTCAAGCCTCATCAACCGGGAAATGAAAAAAATCGGGCAGGCAGCATGGCTATGTAGGTCGCACCTATTAGGGTGTATAATCACCTGATCTAGAGTTTTCATTTACTTCTAAAAATCTATTGTTGATGTTGTCCCATTCGGGAAACGGTTGCTGATCCCAACCGTTGGTGATATACATTCGGTACACTCAAGCCAAATGAGTGGTCGGTCATGGGTGGCCGGGTTGCAAGATGTTCTTGTTGAACCCAGTGTATTCCTCTCCAGAGGTACACTAGTGAAAGGTGGTTCCATACCTTGTCATAGTTGGAAATCCATTACCCAATACGTGCTTGCGGTTTTGATTGTATACTATATATGTAGAACGTGAGATGAAAGCGTTTCTGCTAGATGATTAATATATTGTGGTTGATAGACATTATTATAATATCCAAAGGTTTTGATAAAAAGATATTTTGGATTCTCATAAGGGGAAAACCCGTTCCGTTATACGGCGTGGTCTTATGAGATATCGTTTACTTGTTCGAACTGTTCTCAACTGTTTTACTCATACCAGTCCCATAACCAACCCGGAGTTTATTTTGTTTTGTTTTCCCTAAACTCTTGGGTGCCCAATATTGTATGGGCAGTCAAGTAGTCGGGATTTACAGACACTTGAAGAGCTGGAGCTGGAGGCTTCAGGACTATATAAAGCTATTGTATTCCGCTATGTTTTACGTGATGTACTTTGATAATGATATATATTCAAAAACAGATTTATATTTCAAAGTTATGTTATACATATTATATATTATTCGTTTCGCCGTGAGATTCGTGTTACTCTGATGTTATGTTCTTCTTCTTCTATTCTAAGTTTCTATCTTATCTTTCCTCACCCTCTAATTTCTTTCATTAACCATCTGGTATTTTTGACTCTTGATGTTCGATATGTGTTGTATATCGGATAATCAAAGTCGCAAATTTTCGGGTCGTTACATATAGCTCGCTAGTTTTCTTGTTATATTGCATGAAAGGATTTTAAGGCAAAACATAGAAGTTATCGCATTTTGTTAAAATCCTTAGTAAAGAAAGTCTTGAAATCTCTATTCTTTTGACAATCATTTTTGATAAATTGTTTTAACAAGAGAATTTTATGGGTGGACAAAATAAGTTGTAGAAATTAAGAATAGAGTGGATGTTTGCACCTTATAGGAAGTAACTGAACCGACCTTATAGGTAAGAACAAGTTATAAACCCGACTGAGAAATAGTTGTCCTTATCTACTCCAGTTTTTGTGATTTGAAAAAAAAAATGATTTACATTTTCTATATAAAATTACATGTTTTATGGTTTGGCAAAAGTAAGTTTTGGTGAGGAAAAATAAAATTTTAATATTTTTGGCTTTCGGATGAAAAGTGAAATGAAAAGACCAAACCGCGTTTTAAAAGTATGGAGTAGGTAAGGATTAGTGCCTAGGGAAGACGGGAAAATTTTTGAGGCTATAAAGTAAATAGCGAGAATTATCTTGGAATAACGGTAAATTCCCGTAGAATGCATAAGCATTGAAAAGCCTAAGGTGTTGCTTGAAGTAATTGTTGGTACACAGCTAGGACTAGTGGTGACTACCAGGTAGTAAAGGGCATTAAGTACTTAGATCTTGTTGCTAATTCTCATGTTAGGTGTACAACCTATTTTTGCATTTTTGTTGGGATCGTTCTATTATTTTGTTCCTGTTGGGTAGTCAGGGTAACACCTAAACCTATCATCGATCCCGTGGTTCAAGCTTGTTGTCTGAGGGGAACATAGTCCCGAGATTCTTGGCCCTTAGTAGTAGTTGTGTAGTGTTTGTTTTCCCGTTTTAGTTAAAGGACTAGAAGGCTTATTTTAAAACTAAACTTAGGTCAGATGACTAAATAAGCTAAGAAAAGAGAAATGATACAACTAAAAAGAAAACAACAAATTTAGTAAAGCAACATACATGACAGTTAAAGATGAACAAGAGTAAAAATTTCCAAGATAAGATGAGAAAAAAAACAGTAACAAAGAAAATTTTCTTATGTGGGCTGTGTTTGGATAGGAAAATAGGGAATCTTCATAAATAGTTACATAAAATCCAAGTATGGTTGGAAAAGGTTACATAAAAGAAAAATGGAAGATGTGAAATTTTCCGTTTTCCACATTTTTTGTAACATAAGAAATCGAATTTAGAAAATCTGATTTTTCTAAAATTCGAAAAATATTGTTGGTTGGTTGGATTTTAAATGCAAAAATTGGATGAACTACGCTTTTGTTATGCAAGAGTGTGGGAAAATTGGATTAAAATCTATTTTTATTTTCAAAATAATGCATTCATGTAGAACAGCCAGTATATTTAGCATGTGAGCATCATGTTTTTAAAGAATTTTTGAAAAATTTGCATATATATAGGAGGTACCACTTAGGCATACATGTATTATTATGTTGTATTACACTTTGCACAAGTGCACAATGTTTGCAAAAATTGGATGTACACATGATGGATGGATATTATGTGTGAAAACCCGTAACTTCCCCGTAAAGGAAAGAGAGGATAGTTCGAGAACACGACAAAATAGAACGCAGACGGAAGAACATTTCATTGCTTATTACAACAATGCATCAGAATACAAGAATATACAGAGTTTAAATGAATAAAAATTACACAGAAAAATATCAGAAATTACAATACATTACATAGCAGCGGAAAATAATACAATACACAACTAGAAGAGATATACGGATAAAAAGCTTTCCGGATATCGTTCCAGCTGTAAACCAGGATCCTGTGAATATAAATCTGCAAAACCAAAACTACTAGCTGCCCGTGTCAAAATAAGGGCACCCAGAGTTTAGGTTAAAACAATAAACTCCAGGTCAGTCATGTGACTGGTGTGAGAACTAAAACAGTTATTAATCTTTATTTTAAAGATAGGTAAATCAAGGGACCACGCCGTATAACACGGAACGGGTTTCCTCCCAAGAATACCAGTGCATAAAACAAACATCGCAATGCTAAATTAAGAAAAATGAAGCTATTATAAGATCCAGTTCCCATCACACAATGCAACGCAAGCCGGAGGATAGGGCTTTTACCTTATAATAGCCAAGAATGCTTGATACGTTTAAAAGAAATCATTTGATACTATCATAAGTGCATAGTGTATAAAACAACTTCAAATCATAAGTATCAATCATAGGCGGCATGAATGCCCCATACCAATATGTCGCCATATATAGGTTATACAATCAAAATCGCAAAGTCACGTATTTGGAAGTTGGATTTCCATCTATGAACCGAGGCAAAAGATAGTCCTCAACCGATTCGAGACGCTCTAGCCCGTGTCTCAGGAACAGCCGCAACTGCCCCTTGGATCGTCAGGGCCGGTCCACCGATGTGGATTATTATGCCTGAACACTACGTTTCCCCACCCTTTGGGGTGTAAATGAGCCAACGAATGACTCCATCGGACCCGGATCGTCCGATCAAACCGAGGCGCCTCGCAACAGCAACAACCACACAGGTGAAAAGTATATAAATGTCAGGGCTGGTAGGTCACTGACACCACCCTAGCTAGAAAGAAACGCATGCCCTCCCTGATGTCCTCTCCCGTTTCTGGTTCACAACCGGGGTGTGAGGCTCGCGAATTCACGTTACACAAAGCTATGCCACACAGGCTGTGCTTTGATCATCACCACAAGACTTTGCTTTTCAACAGAAGCCTTGATCAATTGCCACTTATGCGTGCCACACAGGCCATTCACTCCATGCGTTTGATATCCATCAATATATAACCCCTAAGCTCGTACGTCTCAGAGAAGGGCATTAAGCAAGGGAATAAATTCCCCGCCGCCAAACAGATATATATTTAATAGAAATCAACTACACAGACTAAAATCCAATGTCAGACACACAGTCCATTTACAAGTCCGTTCTGGGTCTGAACGAAACCGGAGGCACCTAGTACCCCGCATATCCATCGATCCCCAAGTACGTCTGGACAATCACCAACTGTTTCCATCTTCTTGGGTGTACATCCCAATCAAGATCATCAGTAATCACCCAAACGACGTGAAGACCTCCGGTCTTCGACCACCATCTTCATCTTCGACTTATCGTCGTATCAGTTATTCAGAATGGGATAAACCCGGTCTTTCCGAATAACTCGCGTATATTTTAAATAAGTGTTACACAAACACAACATTACGCCTCATTCCAATTCATCAGTCACTAACCGTAAATTAACCAGAGAATAATTCCCCAAATATTAACCCCGAAGGCCGAAACCAACATCAGATCAATATCAAGAAAACCATTCTGCTTAGCTAACCGACAGTTAGTTTCTAAATTTCACATTCATAGGGAAAGGTTCCCATTAATTTTGTCAAAGACAAATCCTTTAAATTTTTTCTTTAATCTATTTTTGAATATCAATTCAAACTAGTCGGGATTAACGAACCTTACCGAAGTAATGATTTGTTTTAATTTCCCAACCCCAACCTATTCATCCCATGAAGTAAAACTGGTTGTACTTCATATCTAACACCACGGTGTTATCGGTAAATTCAGTTACCATTTCACGTTTAAATCTAATTAAAGATTTAACCATCGCCTGGAGCAAAACTAGTGATACTCCATTCTCGATCATTTCAATCTAATTAAAGATTCATTAAAACTCCACTTAGTTTTAATCTGTGACTGGGTTAAAGAATCAGTGTCATTTAAAACCTGTTCACGATAAACCCAAAATCACATTACATTTCACTCAGTCCCTAACCGTAAATTAGCAAGTGAGCAGTTCCCTAAGTATTAACCCCGAAGGCCGAAACCAACATCAGATCAATACCTCTGAAACCATTCAACTTAACTAATCTCCAGTTAGTTTCTGATTTTCTTAACTCCTTTAGGTCTAAGAACAGTATTATTGAAGATACCGTTCACAACAACCCAAAATCACGTTCCATTAATTATCAGGTTAAAGAATAAGTGTTATTTAAAACACTGTTCACAATAAACCCAAAAATCAATACCAATTCAATTCCAGTTAAATATTATTTAATTGGTACACTTCATTAAATCTAAAGAAAAAGATTTAATCTTTTCTCAACTGGGTTCAAGAACAGTGTTAGTCAAGACACCATTCACGACAAACCCAAATCACATTTGATATTAAATACAAGGCTCTGAATAGAAAATATCCCGGCTTATATTCAATATCAAATTCTACGACCAACAAATATCGTATTGGAAATAACGAAATATATATCTATATCTTTCAAATTTCCATAACAACATCTGTATAATCACGAAACCCAACATCGAAATATTCCGAAGACAATTTCGATTCAAATCCATTCCAATGCAATCATTGGAAATTCTGATTATTTTCAAAACCATTTCAAATTCAATTTATTTATTTAAAAATAAATAGAATTATAATTCTAGTTCAAAACTAGTTCATTTCGATAAAAATCTATTTTTATCTTTCCAAATATGGAGTTTTCCATCCCAATTCTTTCTAAATCATTTCTTATGATTTTACACAATTTATTACTATTTTTAATAATTTTATCAAGGCCCATACAGTCGATTTCCATCAACGGCCATCGAACTGCACTTACAGCGACCTTTTTCAAATTTGGTTTGGACATAATTCCAAATCCAACCGTTAGATTTCAAATTTCTAATATTCGTTAGAAAGCTCTTTTCGATACGAACCCAACGGTTCCGTTTTCAGGAGAATCCGACAATCGGATCTCCCGTAATATCCGTTCGAAGTCAATGGTCGAAATTCGCGAACTGCCGCGGCGCGGCGCGTTCTATTCAGGCCATTATATTATATATATAATATATACTTCGTCGATTTCAATTCAAAACGTGCTTCATAAATCGTTTTCAATTCATTTTCAAAACGGTTTCAACTTCATATTCAATTTCAAATCAAAATTGAATATTCCAATCTAAGTTCGTTTTAAATTCATTTCAAATTGATTTTAATTCAAATCGATTTTGAATTCACTTTCAGTTCGTTCTCAATTCAATTTCAATTCAATTTCAATTCGAATTCATTTATATTCAATTTCAATTCGAATTCATTTCTATTCAATTTCAATTCGAATTCATTTATATTTAATTTCAATTCGAATCAATTTCAATTCTTTTCAAAATATCAGATTTTGAAATCACTTTCAATATTCATTATAAAATGAATAAAATCGATATAAATATCGTTCACGTCAAAGTGGCGTCAATCTAATCAATACGGCTTCATATATTCCTATTTTCAAATATTCTATTTCAAATATTTCTATTTCAAATATTTCTTTTCAAATATTTCATTTCAAATATTTCTATTTCAAAACTGGAATGAGGCCCAATCAATTACCATATAATGTTAATTATATGGATTTTCTACCACACGTATATACAATAACAACGATGAATAATCAACCATCATCCAAAGTGCATTCTACACTGTATAAGCATCAAATATAAATATTTAACGCTCATAACAGTCTGTCAATCAATCGATCGACATACAACTAAACAATCGGGATTAGTGTACGTCAAATATCATCCCAATACCCGTGTGGGGTTTCATACAATCAAACACAGATTTTATTTATGCAGTTGGGCGATGTGTAAAATTTATCGTCCCAATCGATATCAGTCAAATGTGTGTATATAAACAAATAGTCCGATTTGTTTATTTTTATTTCCTTTCATATATACGTTAAAAATTCTATTTTTAACTATAAAATATTTTTAACTATATAAATATTTTGTTTCATTTCACATCATATCACACAATCAACTACACATCAAAATCAAACACACAAGCATACAAGCCGTCCATGGTCTGTGGACGACGGGTGTCGGGTGCTACTAAACACCGTCTGCATCCTAGTATATATTTCAACTAGAAAATTAAATTAAAGAGTGAGAAGTTCTCACCGAATAACTAATCCAATGCCACGACTCTTTTTTGCAGAAATCTTCGTCGTTCTGCCTCTTGTCACTTTCTCTGCCTGTATTCTCTACATATGTAAAAATCACATTTTTACTTCGCTATTCAATATATAAAAATCATATTTTTACTATGCTATTCAATATATAAAAATCGAATTTTTACTTTGCTATTCAATATATAAAAATCGAATTTTTACTTTGCTATTCTATATATAAAAATCGAATTTTTACTTTGCTATTTAATATATAAAAATCGAATTTTTACTTTGCTATTCAATATATAAAAATCGAATTTTTACTTTGCTATTCAATATTTAAAAATCGAATTTTTACTTTGCTATTCAATATATAAAAATCGAATTTTTACTTTGCTATTCAATATATAAAAATCACATTTTTACTTTGCTATTCAATATATAAAAATCGAATTTTTACTTTGCTATTCAATATATAAAAATCGCATCTTTATTATTCTCTATATAAAAATCACATCTTTATTAATCTCTTCTTCAACAATATAAAAATTTGATCTTTATAAATAAAGATCAGAACTTTTCTTTTAAAAATAAAATTCAAACTTCTCTTTTACTTTCAAAACAATATTATGATATATAAAAAAAATCACAACAACTAAAAAGAAACGAGAAAATAAAAATCAATAAAAGTAAAAAGAGGACTTACAGCATACGAAGAGGAGAGGGGGGGTTTGTTTGGCGTCGGTGGTGGTCTCGGTGGCGAGGCAGTCATCCTCGGAGGGAGGAGAGAGAAACGAGGTGGGGTGGTCGTGAGTTGATCGGAGAAGGGGGGAAAGGCGATGGAGGTGGTTGCGGAGAGGGGTGCGATGACGATTTGGTGGCCGGGGGGTTTGGGTTCGGGCGCGTCACGATTCGAGGGTAGAAGAGGGGAGAGAAGAAGAAGCAGCGGCAGCAGCTACAGGAGGAGGGGGTGGCGGCGTGCGGAGGTGGCGGCGCCTCCTAGGGCTGAGCGACGCGATGGTCAACGTCGGGGGGGAGGGGGGCTAGGTTTTTTTCTTTAAATCGGTTTTTTGGTTTGGCTGAGAAGGGAAAGTAAGAGAGAGGAGTGAGGTGAGTTATATAATATAATATATTTTTAATAATTTTAATTTCAAAAAGTTGACTTTTTATTCGACCTCTAAACGAGGCCCACCGCCTGTAGTCCATAGCATTTTACCCCTATTCCGAACACGATGGGATATGCCATGTAGGCCAATTTGACCGTTACGGTCAGTTTTCGTTGGATTTACATTTAAATCATTATATTAAATTTTAAACGTACATTTCGAATTACCGGGGTCACATACAGTCACTAAAAATTCCATAAAAATATTTTCTAGCTTCGTACTAACGATACGGTCCTAACAAAACTAGTTTCGTCGAATTCTGAGACTGTTGGAAAAATGGCCATTTTCCAGTCGATTAAAATCAACTAAAACTGGTCAAACACGTTTTTCTTTGCCACGCTCACATATTGATTCGAAAAATTATGAAATTTGAAACCTAGCAATAACTTTACATCACGGATCCAAAAAAAGTGGTTTCGCCGAAATCCGAGGTTGTTTGCAAAATTCCCATTTTTAAGGGCCTGAATTCCACAGCGACTATTCAGAATATTCAACTGGGCATATCTTTTGATCCCCGTTATGAAATTTTGATTTCTCGGATTCGCTGGAAAGATATTCTCTATTAGATTCCATTATTTTTGGTTTCACTAAAATCCGGTTTATTTTGCACCCGGTACATTCATTTGAAAATTGAAATCGAATTATCGAACTACCGCGCCATTTTCAATTCCTTTTATAATTATAAAAAATTATTTATATTCTAACGACGAACTATATAATATATACGTTCGATTTATATTCAAAATAAATTTATCGTCGATATTATTTAAAATAATCTATTTTAAATAATCAAAATTCGCTAAAATTGCCAAAATAAAAAATTTAAGCTGGCCCAGATTTTCCGGGTTATTACAATCTCCCCCACTTAAAACTTTTCGTCCCCGAAAAGGAACAAAGTTGAAAGTGGTTTGATCAATCAACTCTACGTTCGATCTGGCTTCCATTCTCCAACTTTTCAGTTTGAGAATTTTCAAATTTTCAAAAATTTGGCTAACACCCTAAATTTTCGAATTTTTTTGCCATAACCTCCCCTGCACCGAGAGCCACGGGAAAATCCCGAAATTTCCATACAGGCCTTCTGATCTCAAAAAGAAAAAGAAAAATCCAAACGGCTAGCCGATAGGCTCATAAAATCATCATCACCCAAACAAAACAGTAAATTATGGTAAACATGTACCTATTTGTCGGGCAAACAAATTTTATTCTTCGGCTCTAGCCTCCTTGCTATGACCTGTTCAATGTAAGTACAAGTATATGCAAGCAAATGCGACTAATTTTCAATACAATTCCCTATTTGATCAAATTGTCTATATAATACAAATTTTAATTAATCAACCAACAATCAACGACACAACCATCAATCAATTAGTTGATTAGCTTTTGAAATTCATAACTTTGATATATAGTCAAAAATCAGATTTTTGATACCAAATCACAACAATAAGCCCTATCTAGTTCCGATTCTCACACCAGTCAAATTGGAAATTTATAGAAATCTCACTTTCGAAACTCGAAAATAAATACTGGCGATGGTGCCCCGTCACCAGAATTATCCCCGGGCAACTAGAGTATGATTCTATAACTATCCAATACATTAAAATTTGAATACACGTTTGCAAGACATATATGCAAAAATCTTTATATATTAGATTGTCCAAATCAATATAAATAAATAATCAAATACGAATAACTGATTTAAATTTACAAAACAAAATTCGTTTCATTTTAAAAATATACTCTTCACACTCGTCCTAGGATACTACTGGTCCCATCTCTAACGAGTCATTCTAATTGGATATTACTAATCCAATATCTGATGAATTCTTTCATATGGTTCAAATGTGCCTTGTTATCAGAGCTTTGTAAACCAAAGCTCTGATACCAACTGTGAAAACCCGTAACTTCCCCGTAAAGGAAAGAGCGGATAGTTCGAGAACACGACAAAATAGAACGCAGACGGAAGAACATTTCATTGCTTATTACAACAATGCATCAGAATAAAAGAATATACAGAGTTTAAATGAATAAAAATTACACAGAAAAATATCAGAGATTACAATACATTACATAGTAGCGGAAAATAATACAATACACAACTAGAAGAGATATACTGATACAAAGCTTTCCGGATATCGTTCCAGCTGTAAACCAGGATCCTGTGAATATAAATCTGCACAACCAAAACTACTAGCTGCCCGTGTCAAAATAAGGGCACCCAGAGTTTAGGTTAAAACAATAAACTCCAGGTCAGTCATGTGACTGGTGTGAGAACTAAAACAGTTATTAATCTTTATTTTAAAGATAGGTAAATCAAGGGACCACGTCGTATAACACGGAACGGGTTTCCTCCCAAGAATACCAGTGCATAAAACAAACAGCACAATGCTAAATAAAGAAAAATGAAGCTATTATAAGACCCAGTTCCCATCACACAATGCAACGCAAGCCGGAGGATAGGGTTTTTACCTTATAATAGCCAAGAATACTTGATACGTTTAAAACAAATCATTTGATACTATCATAAGTGCATAGTGTATAAAACAACTTCAAATCATAAGTATCAATCATAGGCGGCATGAATGCCCCATACCACTATGTCGCCATATATAGGTTATACAATCAAAATCGCCAAGTCACGTATTTGGAAGTTGGATTTCCATCTATGAACCGAGGCAAAAGATAGTCCTCAACCGATTCGAGACGCTCTAGCCCGTGTCTCAGGAACAGCCGCAACTGCCCCTTGGATCGTCAGGGCCGGTCCACCAATGTGGATTATTATGCCTGAACACTACGTTTCCCCACCCTTTGGGGGTGTAAATGAGCCAACGAATGACTCCATCGGACCCTGATCGTCCGATCAAACCGAGGCGCCTCGCAACAGCAACAACCACACAGGTGAAAAGTATATAAATGTCAGGGCTGGTAGGTCACTGACACCACCCTAGGTAGAAAGAAATGCATGCCCTCCCTGATGTCCTCTCCCGTTTTTGGTTCACAACCGGGGTGTGAGGCTCGCGAATTCACGTTACACAAAGCTATGCCACACAGGCTGTGCTTTGATCATCACCACAAGACTTTGCTTTTCAACAGAAGCCTTGATCAATTGCCACTTATGCGTGCCACACAGGCCATTCACTCCATGCGTTTGATATCCATCAATATATAACCCCTAAGCTCGTACGTCTCAGAGAAGGGCGTGAAGCAAGGGAATGAATTCCCCGCCGCCAAACAGATATATATTTAATAGAAATCAACCACACAGACTAAAATCCAATGTCAGACACACAGTCCATTTACAAGTCCGTTCTGGGTCTGAACGAAACCGGAGGCACCTAGTACCTCGCATGCCCATCGATCCCCAAGTACGTCTGGACAATCACCAACTGTTTCCATCTTCTTGCATCCCAATCAAGATCATCAGTAATCACCCAAACGACGTGAAGACCTCCGGTCTTCGACCACCGTCTTCATCTTCGACTTATCGTCGTATCAGTTATTCGGAATGGGATAAACCCGGTCTTTCCGAATAACTCGCGTATATTTTAAATAAGTGTTACACAAACACAACATTACGCCTCATTCCAATTCATCAGTCACTAACCGTAAATTAACCAGAGAATAATTCCCCAAATATTAACCCCGAAGGCCGAAACCAACATCAGATCAATATCCAGAAAACCATTCTGCTTAACTAACCGACAGTTAGTTTCTAAATTTTACATTCATAGGGAAAGGTTCCCATTAATTTTATCAAAGATAAATCCTTTAAATTTATTCTTTAATCTATTTTTGAATATCAATTCAAACTAGTCGGGATTAACGAACCTTACCGAAGTAATCATTTGTTTTAATTTCCCAATCCCAACCTATTCATCCCATGAAGTAAAACTGGTTATACTTCATATCTAACACCACGGTGTTATCGGTAAATTCAGTTACCATTTCACGTTTAAATCTAATTAAAGATTTAACCATCGCCTGGAGCAAAACTGGTGATACTCCATTCTCGATCATTTCAATCTAATTAAAGATTCATTAAAACTCCACTTAGTTTTAATCTGTGACTGGGTTAAAGAATCAGTGTCATTTAAAACACGGTTCACGATAAACCCAAAATCACATTATATTTCAATCAGTCCCTAACCATAAATTAGCAAGTGAGCAGTTCCCTAAGTATTAACCCCGAAGGCCGAAACCAACATCAGATCAATACCTCTGAAACCATTCAACTTAACTAATCTCCAGTTAGTTTCTGATTTTCTTAACTCCTTTAGGTCTAAGAACAGTATTATTGAAGATACCGTTCACAACAACCCAAAATCACGTTCCATTAATTATCGGGTTAAAGAATAAGTGTTATTTAAAACATTGTTCACAATAAACCCGAAAATCAATACCAATTCAATTCCAATTAAATATTATTTAATTGGTACACTTCATTAAATCTAAAGAAAAAGATTTAATCTTTTCTCAACTGGGTTCAAGAACAGTGTTAGTCAAGACACCATTCACGACAAACACAAATGACATTTGATATTAAATACAAGGCTCTGAATAGAAAATATCCCGACTTATATTCAATATCAAATTCTACGACCAACAAATATCATATTGGAAATAACGATATACATATCTATATCTTTCAAATTTCCATAACAACATCTGTATAATCACGAAATCCAACATCGAAATATTCCGAAGACAGTTTCGATTCAAATCCATTCCAATGCAATCATTGGAAATTCTGGTTATTTTCAAAACCATTTCAAATTCAATTTATGTATTAAAAATAAATAGAATTATAATTCTAGTTCAAAACTAGTTCATTTCGATAAAAATCTATTTTTATCTTTTCAAATATGGAGTTTTCCATCCCAATTCTTTCTAAATCATTTCTTATGATTTTACACAATTTACTACTATTTTTAATAATTTTATCAAGGCCCGTACAGTCGATTTCCATCAACGGCCATCGAACTACACTTACAGCGACCTTTTTCGAATTTGATTTGGACTTAATTCCAAATCCAACCATTAGATTTCAAATTTCTAATATTCGTTAGAAAGCTCTTTTCGATATGAACCCAACGGTTCCGGTTTCAGGAGAATCCGACGGTCAGATCTCCCGTAATATCCGTTCGAAGTCAATGGTCGAAATTCGCGAACTGCCCCGGCGCGGCGCGTTCTATTCAGGCCATTATATTGTATATATAATATATACTTCGTCGATTTCAATTCAAAACGTGCTTTTCAATTCATTTCAAAACAGTTTCAACTTCATATTCAATTTCAAATCAAAATTGAATATTCCAATCTAAGTTCGTTTTAAATTCATTTCAAATTAATTTCAATTCAAATCGATTTTGAATTCACTTTCAGTTCGTTCTCAATTCAATTCAATTTCAATTCAATTTCAACTCGAATTCATTTATATTCAATTTCAATTTCAATTCCAATTCATTTCTATTCAATTTCAATTCGAATTTATTTATATTTAATTTCAATTCGAATCAATTTCAATTCTTTTCAAAATATCAGATTTTGAAATCACTTTCGATATTCATTATTAAATGAATAAAATCGATATAAATATCGTTCACGTCAAAATGGCATCAATCTAATCAATACGGCTTCATATATTTCTATTTTCAAATATTCTATTTCAAATATTTCTATTTCAAATATTTCTTTTCAAATATTTCATTTCAAATATTTCTATTTCAAAACTGGAATGAGGCCCTGTAATGCCCGGCCCCTAGACCCATGCTAACCAAGAGCAACACTAAGTGTTACTGTCGGAAAGCACGGAGAATGGGACTCGATAGGGCTAAAAATTGTTCTCATTCCTTTGAACGAACACTGGCACGAGAATTTAAAACTTCTTAACTTACCATTTGTGCTCAGTATAAGTTCAAAGAAATGGTACAAGAAAATTCTCCCAGGTACACAGTGCAAAATATAATAGAATCAAGCACAGCACAATAACAACAGCAGAATACATAATACATATCATAATAGAGATGTCCAGAATACATGGTCCATCATACATAATATCACTTCCCAAAATACATAATAGTATACATACCATAATATTACGCGCTACTGATAGTTTGAAGCTGCATAGTCCAAAACCCAAAACGTGGAAAAAGATAAGAATGACGCTGCAATCCACGCAACCTAACCTGCATACAATCCTCAACCTGACCCGAGGATTGTAAAAAATAAACAAATCACACGGGTCAGACTATTGCTAGTGTGAGTGAAGTAAGTATCTATGGACATTAAGTAATTTAACAAATAAGGGTGCCACATGTATAAGTCAACATGGGGCGTAAGGATGTTACTGTATGTGAACAATTTAGCGAAATCGTCGCATTAATATGCGATAATCGCAGACATCGGTATTATATATAACTCAATACAATACCAAACCAATTATCATATGTAAAGCAATATGATAATATAAAAAGTAAAGTTAAAGGGGCACAGGTATTGTATGTAAAGCAATACAATACCAAAACAATTATCATATATAAAGCAATATGATAATATAATCAAGCGTTGGTTAAAATACTGGGTTTCCAAATTATCTTGGGTAATATCCCATTTTTATTCAAACAAACTAGAAGTTAATAAAGAATTATGGGAATTACGGGATAAATATAATATGACTCATAACAGATACCAAATAAACAGACGTTAGTATTGTAAAATCACAGTGGTAGAGCTCTTGCGCGCGCGGAGACATCAGCACCGTAACCTACTCATAACGCCATAACGACACCTGGCGATCAACCCAGGATAACCAAGACGGTCTAAGGCGAAGGCCGTATGCTACCCGTTCACGGCACTACACGTGGCACACCCACGCCTCCATCTGACGTAGTCTGTGACCCGCCGATCGGAAATCCCGATCAAACAACAAAATTGCCCAATGTAGCAGACCGTTTGACCTTTGGTGGTAGATGGGCGAAATTTAAAACCACCGCGATTCAGGTAGCGAACCTGAATCAGGTCGACCAAGATGGAGTTTTGGCCCATTGGTACAACAGAGTCCAATCTATCCCAATCCCAAAATTAGAGTATTTTGAAATATTAATTTGTAAATTCATGCTTTGAAAACTCATAGTGTTTATAATGTCAAAACACTATAAAAATCATCATGGCAACTTTCATAAAAGTAAGTTTTATAAACCCAGCATACTTTACAAAAAGGATAACATCACATGTCCATAGATGGTTACACTTCCGTTTCGCTCTAATACACAAGTACCCCATAATACTTATGTATTATAACGAAACAAAGACATTGTTTAACATATTAAACTTAAGTAAAATTAATAAAATTATTCAACTATTTAATTTGAACATAATACTATTATTCGCTTGTAGAAAGAATTCACTTTCAAAATTTTAAGGAAAACATTAAATTATTATTATTATTATTTTAATCTAAAACATTTAATTATTTTAAAGAAAGTTTAAAAAAATTTCTTCTTCAAATGTTTTTTTCCCACTGGACTGCCTGGGGCAACCCAGCACCTGGCCTGGGCTGCTCAGGGCAGCCCAGAGGTGGGCTGCGTATGCAGCCCAGTTGGGCTGCACGCGCAGCCTGCCTGGGCTGCAACGCAGCCCACTTGGGTTGCGACTGCAGCCCGGCTGGGCTGCGACTGCAGCCCGGCTGGGCTGCGACTGCAGCCCGGCTGGGCTGCGACTGCAGCCCGGCTGGGCTGCAGCTGCAGCCCTTCTGGGCTGCAGCGCGGCCCGCTTGGGCTGCGACTGCAGCCCGACTGGGCTGCAGCGCGGCCCGACTGGGCTGCAGCGCGGCCCGACTGGGCTGCAGCGCGGCCCGCTTGGGCTGCGCCTGCAGCCCGACTGGGCTGCAGCGCGGCCCGCTTGGGCTGCGCCTGCAGCCCGACTGGGCTGCAGCGCGGCCCGCTTGGGCTGCGCCTGCAGCCCGCGTGGCTGCAGTGCAGCCTGCCTGGGCTGCAGTGCAGCCCAGCTGCACCATGGTGCAGCCACCTGCACTGTGGCTGCAGCTCTTAGAGCTGCAGCTGCTTCTTCCCTACAAAACCTGAATTTTTCAGTGTTCCCTTTTTTTTTTTTTACTTTTTTTTTTCAGCAAAGACAAGAATTTATGCGTTTGTTTTTTTTTTTCTAACAAATGAATTAATCCACTTTGCCTTGAAGGCATTTCAACATACATGAAGCGTGCATGTTAATTGCATTAATGATACCAATTCCTCCTCTTGCTACAACATAATATCATTTCCAACACAATGGATATTGCAATTTTCATACAAATTCAAGTTATCAAGACCCCAAACAGTGAAGTAAGGCATGGGGAAGAAGCTTTACAACAAACATACACATAAATTTCATGTTTTGATAACGTGCAAACCCAAAATATTAAAAAGGGCAAAACTTCACTCACCTATTACGCCAAAAAGCAAACTTTCACCTCTGAAATCGACTAATTTGTTGGTTGGAGCCCTCTACAATAGGAATTGAAGAGGAAAACAATCCTAAGTTTTCAATTTACAAGAATTGAAAGAACTCTAGAAGGTTGAATAGGTTTAGGGAATACTTACTTGAAGAATTGGGAATCTCACTTCAATCTTAGGTTGCAAACTTTTGATTTTTGATTTTAATTTGGATGGGAGGATTGATTTTTTTCTCTGTGTTCTTTTTTTTTTCTTACGGTGGTTTCTGATGTCTGAATGAGGAAGGAAGAAATACGTATGTTGATATTAATCGGAGAAAGAGGGGTTGTGGTATTTTTATTCATAAGTCCCTCTCTAAATTGTTCCAATAAAAAATCTCCCTTTGGTTTATTGTTTCCCCCCTTCTTATTATTTTATCTTTTTATTTCTCCTATGCAACACAATCATTGCACTTTTTATTTTTTATTTCTTTTCATACATTTTAAAATTTGTTCTAGAGCTTTCCTACATGATATAAAATAGGATTTGTTATTAATTTTTTTCCTTTTTATAATCTTTTCTTTTTATTTTCTTTTAATGGAAAATGGACATAAAATTCTCTTTTCACCTTACTTTACACACAATTTCAACATTATGTAAACTTTTTTTTCCCAATGCATACATGAAAACAACAAGAAAACACCATTTTATATATTATTTACAATAACACACATAACAATAACACATTTTATGAAATCAATCAAAATTTTCTACTAAAATTTGCACTTTTCCATTGCATTGAAATTTGTCCTTTTTATTTCATGCAAAAAAACTTGTACACAATGTTCACTAACTTATAATTACATTTTTTTTCCTTATTAACAAAAATGTACATTTTTTTTCTTTTCAAAAGTACATTTGCTAAAATAAATTACATTATGCAACAAAACTGGTGAAATTCTTCATATTAACCATGCACAAACGATTTATTAATCGTCATCCATTTTTCCTCTCATCCATTTTAATATTTTATAGTCATTTATTTAATTTTCAAACAATATTTAATATAATTATTACCAATTTATTATTGGATTCCCAATCCAGTATCCCTAAAAAAAAATGGGTTGTTACAGACTTCCCTCCTTACAAAAATTGCGTCCACGCAATTTCTACGTAGGGGATACATCTGTAATAAACTTATAGATTCAACTCAAAACAAAAGGACATACCTTACTCAAGCGCCGAACAATTTAGGATAATGCCTCTGCATCGACTCTTTTGTTTCCCAAGTGCAGTCCTTTGGATTACATGACCACTGCACCTTGACTAAAGGAACCACTTTGCTACGAAGCTTCTTCGTCTCAGAGGCAATAATACGAATAGGCTCTCGAGTAAAAGTCATGTTGGGAGCGATCTCAAGCTGCTGCAACTGCTTCGGCTCTATGACCTCTTCGGAATCCCTTAAACACTTCCTCAAGTGAGACACATGAAAGACGTTGTGCACACTCGATAAGTGTTCGGGTAAGGCAACCCTGTAGGCAAGTTTTCCAATTCGCTCCACGACAGGATAAGGGCCAATAAATCTCGGAGCAAGCTTACCAGTCTTACTGAACCTCATTGCTCCTTTTAAAGGAGTAACCTTCACAAATACATGATCTCCAACACTAAACTCCAAGTCCTTTCTTCGACGATCTGCATAGGACTTTTGTCTATCCTGCGCCTCTTTCATCCTTCTTCTAATTAGGTCCACCTTCTCAGAAGCTTCACGCACAGTGTCGGGACCAAGCACCAACCTATCCCCAGTCTCAAGCCAGCACGAAGGAGATCTACAGGGTCTTCCATACAATGCTTCAAAAGGAGCCATGCCTATACTGGACTAAAAGCTATTGTTATATGCAAACTCGACCAAGTATAGGTGGTCCTCCCAAGACCCGCCAAAATCAAGGATACAAGAGCGCAACAAATCCTCCAATATCTTGTTAACCCGCTCAGTTTGCCCATCGGACTGAGGATGATATGCTGAGCTGATATTCAACTTCGTCCCCAAAGCAGACTGCAAGCTTCTCCAAAACCCACTAGTAAATAGTGGATCCCTATCACAAACTATAGCATTAGGTACACCATGGAGACGAACAACTTCCTTCACATATAGCTTTGCCAAATAAGGAGCGGTTCTTTTTGACTTGACTGGGATAAAATGGGCAGATTTAGTCAAACGATCCACTACTACCCATATGCTATCATGCCCTTGCTTTGATCTCGGCAATCCATCAATGAAGTCCATGGATACCTAAACAAAGCATTTATATTTACAGCATTACGCCGAAGGATCTAAGTATAAATAAACAATTTAGAATTTTAATTCACTTATACCTGATCCCATTTCCATAGCGGAATCTCTAATGGCTGAAGAAGACCGCTAGGCTTTTGATGCTCGCACTTCACCAATTGGCAGGTAATACACTTCTTTACATACTCGCCTATGTCGCGCTTCATTCCTTCCTAGTAATATAGACGTTTCATGTCCATATACATCTTACTGCCACCTGGGTGAATGGTATATCGCGAACTATGGCAATCGCTCATCACCTCATGCCTAAGACCTGCAACATTAGGTACAAAGATCCTGCCCTTCTTCCTTAAATAACCTTGAGCATCCAACTCAAATCCTTTCAAATCATCAGCATTATCTCCATTCTTCAGCCGATGAATATGCTCTAAAGCAGTGGGATCTTCCATCTGAGCATGAGAAATCCTATCCATGAGACTTGGTCTCATAACCATATTGGCCAACATCCTTCCAGAGCTATGAGTGGGCATATTACAATAGATTCCACTGGAAGCCAGCACCTCCAAGTCTCGCCATTCAGCTATCATCATCGATACAACCGCTTGGTGTTTACGACTAAGAGCATCTGCCACTCGATTACCTTTTCCAGGTGTATACTGAATATCAAAGTCATATGCTGCCAAAAACTCCAACCATCTCTGCTGGCGCATATTCAGCTCCTTCTGAGTAAAGAGGTATTTCAAGGACTTATGGTCAGTATAAAGGACAAACCTCTCACCCATAAGATAATGACGCCACAACTTCAAAGCAAAAACTACAGCTGCCAGCTCCAAATCATGTACAGCATATCTAACCTCATTGGGTCTTAATTGTCTAGATGCATAAGCCATGACTCGTCCTTTCTGCATAAGCACAGCACCCAGTCCAGACCCACAAGCATCAGTATAGACCACAAGATCCTGATTGCCTTCTGGAATCACCAAAACTGGTGCATTAGTGAGCATCTCCTTCATCTTAGAGAAAGCTTCTTCACATTTATCTGTCCACTCAAATCTTATACCCTTCTTCGTCAGCCTTGTCAAAGGAGTGACAATCTTCGAAAAATCCTTAACAAAGCGAAGATAGTATCCTGCTAGACCGAGGAAGCTTCGAATCTCCGTAACAGTCTCGGGCCTTTTCCAATTCTGTATTGCTTCTATCTTAGAAGGATCCACAGCTAGACCAGCTTCGGATATAATATGTCCCAAGAACTTTACCTCCTTCTGCCAAAAGTGGCACTTGGAAAACTTTGCTTTTAGCTTATGTTCCCTCAAAGTCTCCAAAACAACCCTCAAATGACCTTCATGCTCTTGCTCAGACTTGGAATAAACTAATATATCATCAATGAAGACCAATACGAATCTATCAAGATAGCTTCTGAACACTCTATTCATCAGGTCTACAAAGTATGCAGGGGCATTCGTAAGTCCAAACGGCATTACCAACCATTCATAAGAGCCATATCGAGTGCGAAAGGCAGTGAGAGGGATGCTGTCATCCGCTACTCGCAACTGATGGAATCCAGTGGCTAAGTCAAGCTGGGAAAAGACTTTTGCTCCACTTAACTGATCAAAAAGATCATCAATATGAGGGAGTGGATACTTATTCTTCATGGTCAGCTCATTAAGCTTCCTATAATCAATGCACAAGCGGAGAGAGCCATCAGCCTTCTTTACAAAGACTGCAACAGCTCCCCAAGGAGAGCTACTAGATCGGATGAACTGCTTCCCTTCCAATTCTGTCAACTGCTTTCGAAGCTCCTTCATCTCCACACGAGGCATACGATTAGGTGGTCTACTAACTGGTTGGGCTCCAGGGATAAGATCTATGCGAAACTCCACAGCCCTCTTAGGCGGCAAGCCGGTAATAGGCTCAAACACATCACCAAAATCCCTGACAACAGGAACTCTGGCAATCTCATCATCTTCTCGTGATTCAATGGAATGAAGAGAACCATGAGCATTAGGGCCTTGCGTATCAAGTGTTATATTAACGAGCCCTTTGAAAGATGGATGCTTCAAGGTAACAACTCTGTCTAAGCAAGATAGACGAGCCTCATATCGATCCAACCAATCCATCCCCAAGATAATATCAAAGCCAAGATGCTCAAACACATGCAAATCACATGAGAAAGGGAGTCCTCCTAAAAAGATCTCAAGGTTCTTGCACAACATTCCAAGTGTTGCGGACCCGCCAATGGGATTCGCAACCCTTAGAGTTGTAACGAGATAAATTACTTCCAAAGCATATCTATCAACTAAATCTTTAGATATAAATGAGTGTGATGCACCAGAGTCAAAAAGTATGCAAATGAAAGTATCTTTAAATGGGGTTGTACCTTGCATAACTTGCTTCCCCTTCCTTTGGCTCGGACCAGGGTCTCCCTCCATGACATGCAGTCTAGCAGCTTGTTTCTTCTTCGTGAGTTGTGGGCACTCGTTCCTTAAATGACCAATCTGGTGACACTCATAACACTCCCTTTGAGGACAAACATTAGCAAAATGCCCCTTAGCTCCACACTTATAGCATTCCACTCCACCTTTAGCTTGCTTTTGAGTGCCTGAAGCTTGTCCCTTCTTTTGCTTCTTTTTAGAATTCTGCTTCTTCTTAGGGAAGAATGGAGCTTTCCTCTTAGGTGCATCCTCATCTCTTTCACGATATAGATGTTCGTACCTCAAAGCCAGATCAACAATCTCATCAAATGTAGAGCGAAGCTGAGTCAAGAGTTGTTCTCTCAGCTTCCTACGCAGACCATCCACAAATTTTTGATTCTTTTTGAACGGGGTGTTGATCAAGTCTGCACCATACTTAGAGAGGGAATTGAAGGTATTGACGTACTCCTGAACTGACATATCCCTCTGCTTAAGCTCAATAAATCTACGAGTAAGGATGGCCTTCTCTGCCTCTGGAACGAACCTCAACTCAAATCGTTCCCTAAATCTTTCCCATGTAAGCTCTTCCTCTCCCCTCTCAGCATTCATAATATCAAACCAATCAGAAGCATTGCCTTGGAGGAAGCTAGAAGCAATCTCGACCTTTTGACGGTCAGTCACACCCATGTGCCCAAAAACATGCTCACAAGTCTTAAGCCAGGCCTGAACTTCAACAACACCTTCTTTCCCAAGAAAAGGCTTCCCTCCAAGGCTCGTAAAGTCCTTACACATACGAGCGAAATCAGCTCTAGGAGCAGCATTAGGAGCGGGTGCGGCTTGAGGCATGTTCCGCATCAACTCCAACCACTGCTCCATCGTCAAACGGGGAGGTCTTCCAGCCATCTTTCTTACTACTCTGCATATATTGAGATATATCACTCAGCTGGAATTAAAATAATACTCACACTAGAACGCTAAAAATTGGGGTTTTGGTTCAGGTATGTACAACTATTATTATATAATGGGAGTGATACTGTAAAATAAACAGACATGTACGATGTTTCTACTGTCTTGTGCTAATCCATATTCTAAATATATTTTGTACTATGTCAAACCTAGGCTCTGATACCAACAATGTAACGCCCGACCCCTAGACCCATGCTAACCAAGAGCAACACTAAGTGTTACTGTCGGAAAGCACGGAGAATGGGACTCGATAGGGCTAAAAATTGTTCTCATTCCTTTGAACGAACACTGGCACGAGAATTTAAAACTTCTTAACTTACCATTTGTGCTCAGTATAAGTTTAAAGAAATGGTACAAAAAAATTCTCCCAGGTACACAGTGCAAAATATAATAGAATCAAGCACAGCACAATAACAACAGCAGAATACATAATACATATCATAATAGAGATGTCCAGAATACATGGTCCATCATACATAATATCACTTCCCAAAATACATAATAGTATACATACCATAATATTACACGCTACTGATAGTTTGAAGCTGCATAGTCCAAAACCCAAAACGTGGAAAAAGATAAGAATGACGCTGCAATCCACGCAACCTAACCTGCATACAATCCTCAACCTGACCCGAGGATTGTAAAAAATAAACAAATCACACGGGTCAGACTATTGCTAGTGTGAGTGAAGTAAGTATCTATGGACATTAAGTAATTTAACAAATAAGGGTGCCACATGTATAAGTCAACATGGGGCGTAAGGATGTTACTGTATGTGAACAATTTAGCGAAATCGTCGCATTAATATGCGATAATCGCAGACATCGGTATTATATATAACTCAATACAATACCAAACCAATTATCATATGTAAAGCAATATGATAATATAAAAAGTAAAGTTAAAGGGGCACAGGTATTGTATGTAAAGCAATACAATACCAAAACAATTATCATATATAAAGCAATATGATAATATAATCAAGCGTTGGTTAAAATACTGGGTTTCCAAATTATCTTGGGTAATATCCCATTTTTATTCAAACAAACTAGAAGTTAATAAAGAATTATGGGAATTACGGGATAAATATAATATGACTCATAACAGATACCAAATAAACAGACGTTAGTATTGTAAAATCACAGTGGTAGAGCTCTTGCGCGCGCGGAGACATCAGCACCGTAACCTACTCATAACGCCATAACGACACCTGGCGATCAACCCAGGATAACCAAGACGGTCTAAGGCGAAGGCCGTATGCTACCCGTTCACGGCACTACACGTGGCACACCCACGCCTCCATCTGATGTAGTCTGTGACCCGCCGATCGGAAATCCCGATCAAACAACAAAATTGCCCAATGTAGCAGACCGTTTGACCTTTGGTGGTAGATGGGCGAAATTTAAAACCACCGCGATTCAGGTAGCGAACCTGAATCAGGTCGACCAAGATGGAGTTTTGGCCCATTGGTACAACAGAGTCCAATCTATCCCAATCCCAAAATTAGAGTATTTTGAAATATTAATTTGTAAATTCATGCTTTGAAAACTCATAGTGTTTATAATGTCAAAACACAATAAAAATCATCATGGCAACTTTCATAAAAGTAAGTTTTATAAACCCAACATACTTTACAAAAAGGATAACATCACATGTCCATAGATAGTTACACTTCCGTTTCGCTCTAATACACAAGTACCCCATAATACTTATGTATTATAACGAAACAAAGACATTGTTTAACATATTAAACTTAAGTAAAATTAATAAAATTATTCAACTATTTAATTTGAACATAATACTATTATTCGCTTGTAGAAAGAATTCACTTTCAAAATTTGAAGGAAAACATTAAATTATTATTATTATTATTTTAATCTAAAACATTTAATTATTTTAAAGAAAGTTTAAAAAAAATTTCTTCTTCAAATTTTTTTTTTTCCCGCTGGACTGCCTGGGGCAGCCCAGCACCTGGCCTGGGCTGCTCAGGGCAGCCCAGAGGTGGGCTGCGTATGCAGCCCAGTTGGGCTGCACGCGCAGCCTGCTTGGGCTGCAACGCAGCCCACTTGGGTTGCGACTGCAGCCCGGCTGGGTTGCGACTGCAGCGCGGCTGGGCTGCGACTGCAGCGCGGCTGGGCTGCGACTGCAGCGCGGCTGGGCTGCAGCGCGGCCCGCTTGGGCTGCAGCGCGGCCCGCTTGGGCTGCAGCGCGGCCCGCTTGGGCTGCAGCGCGGCCCGCTTGGGCTGCGACTGCAGCCCGACTGGGCTGCAGCGCGGCCCGCTTGGGCTGCGCCTGCAGCCCTTTTGGGCTGCCGCGCGGCCCGCTTGGGCTGCGCCTGCAGCCCTTTTCGGCTGCAGCGCGGACCGCTTGGGCTGCGACTGCAGCCCGACTGGGCTGCAGCGCGGCCCGCTTGGGCTGTGCCTGCAGCCCTTTTGGGCTGCAGCGTGGCCCGCTTGGGCTGCGCCTACAGCCCGGCTGGGCTGCCTGCAGCCCGCGTGGCTGCAGTGCAGCCTGCCTGGGCTGCAGTGCACCCAGCTGCACCGTGGTGCTGCCCAGCTGCAACGTGGTGCAGCCCAGCTGCACCATGGTGCAGCCACCTGCACTGTGGCTGCAGCTCTTAGAGCTGCAGCTGCTTCTTCCCTACAAAACCTGAATTTTTCAGTGTTCCTTTTTTTTTTTTTACTTTTTTTTTTCAGCAAAGACAAGAATTTATGCGTTTGTTTTTTTTTTCTAACAAATGAATTAATCCACTTTGCCTTGAAGGCATTTCAACATACATGAAGCGTGCATGTTAATTGCATTAATGATACCAATTCCTCCTCTTGCTACAACATAATATCATTTCCAACACAATGGATATTGCAATTTTCATACAAATTCAAGTTATCAAGACCCCAAACAGTGAAGTAAGGCATGGGGAAGAAGCTTTACAACAAACATACACATAAATTTCATGTTTTGATAACATTCAAACCCAAAATATTAAAAAGGGCAAAACTTCACTCACCTATTACGCCAAAAAGCAAACTTTCACCTCTGAAATCTACTAATTTGTTGGTTGGAGCCCTCTACAATAGGAATTGAAGAGGAAAACAATCCTAAGTTTTCAATTTACAAGAATTGAAAGAACTCTAGAAGGTTGAATAGGTTTAGGGAATACTTACTTGAAGAATTGGGAATCTCACTTCAATCTTAGGTTGCAAACTTTTGATTTTTGATTTTAATTTGGATGGGAGGATTGATTTTTTTTCTCTGTGTTCTTTTTTTTTTCTTACGGTGGTTTCTGATGTCTGAATGAGGAAGGAAGAAATACGTATGTTGATATTAATCGGAGAAAGAGCGGTTGTGGTATTTTTATTCATAAGTCCCTCTCTAAATTGTTCCAATAAAAAATCTCCCTTTGGTTTATTGTTTTCCCCCTTTCTTATTATTTTATCTTTTTATTTCTCCTATGCAACACAATCATTGCACTTTTTATTTTTTATTTCTTTTCATACATTTTAAAATTTGTTCTAGAGCTTTCCTACATGATATAAAATAGGATTTGTTATTAATTTTTTTCCTTTTTATAATCTTTTCTTTTTATTTTCTTTTAATGGAAAATGGACATAAAATTCTCTTTTCACCTTACTTTACACACAATTTCAACATTATGTAAACTTTTTTTTCCCAATGCATACATGAAAACAACAAGAAAACACCATTTTATATATTATTTACAATAACACACATAACAATAACACATTTTATGAAATCAATCAAATTTTTCTACTAAAATTTGCACTTTTCCATTGCATTGAAATTTGTCCTTTTTATTTCATGCAAAAAAACTTGTACACAATGTTCACTAACTTATAATTACATTTTTTTTCCTTATTAACAAAAATGTACATTTTTTTTCTTTTCAAAAGTACATTTGCTAAAATAAATTACATTATGCAACAAAACTGGTGAAATTCTTCATATTAACCATGCACAAACGATTTATTAATCGTCATCCATTTTTCCTCTCATCCATTTTAATATTTTATAGTCATTTATTTAATTTTCAAACAATATTTAATATAATTATTACCAATTTATTATTGGATTCCCAATCCAGTATCCCTAAAAAAAAATGGGTTGTTACAGGCCCAATCAATTACCATATATTGTTAATTATATGGATTTTCTACCACACGTATATACAATAACAACGATGAATAAATAACCATCATCCAAAGTGCATTCTATACTGTATAAGCATCAAATATAAATATTTAACGCTCATAACAGTCATTCAATCAATCGATCGACATACAACTAAACAATCGGGATTAGTGTACGTCAAATATCTTCCCAATACCCGTGTGGGGTTTCAAACAATCAAACACAGATTTTATTTGTGCAGTTGGGCGATGTGTGAAATTTATCGTCCCAATCGATATCAGTCAAATGTGTGTATATAAACAAATCGTCCGATTTGTTTATTTTTATTTCCTTTCATATATACGTTAAAAATTGTGTTTTTAACTATAAAATATTTTTAACTATATAAATATTTCATTTCATTTCACATCACATCACACAATCAACTACACATCAAAATCAAACACACAAGCATACAAGCCGTCCATGGTCTGTGGACGACGGGTGTCGGGTGCTACTAAACACCGTCTGCATCCTAGTATATACTTCAACTAGAAAATTAAATTAAAGAGTGAGAAGTTCTCACCGAATAGCTAATCCAACGCCACGACTCTTTTTTGCAGAAATCTTCGTCGTTCTGCCTCTTGTCACTTTCTCTGCCCGTATTCTCTACATATGTAAAAATCACATTTTTACTTCGCTATTCAATATATAAAAATCATATTTTTACTATGCTATTCAATATATAAAAATCGAATTTTTACTTTGCTATTCATTGTATAAAAATCGAATTTTTACTTTGCTATTCAATATATAAAAATCGAATTTTTACTTTGCTATTCAATATATAAAAATCGAATTTTTTCTTTGCTATTCAATATATAAAAATCGAATTTTTACTTTGCTATTCAATATATAAAAATCGAATTTTTACTTTGCTATTCAATACATAAAAATCACATTTTTACTTTGCTATTCAATATATAAAAATCGCATCTTTATTATTCTCTATATAAAAATCACATCTTTATTATTCTCTTCTTCAACACTATAAAAATTTGATCTTTATAAATAAAGATCAAAACTTTTCTTTTAAAAATAAAATTCAAACTTCTCTTTTACTTTCAAAACAATATTATGATATATAAAAAAAATCACAACAACTAAAAAGAAACGAGAAAATAAAAATAAATAAAAGTAAAAAGAGGACTTACAGCAAACGAAGAGGAGAGGGGTGTTTGTTCGGCGTCGGTGGTGGTCTCGGTGGCGCGGCAATCATCCTCGGAGGGAGGAGAGAGAAACGAGGTGGGGGGGGGGGGGTCGTGAGTTGATCGGAGAAGGGGGGAAAGGCGATGGAGGTGGTTGCGGAGAGGGGTGCGATGACGATTTGGTGGCCGGGGGGTTTGGGGTCGGGCGCGTCACGATTCGAGGGTAGAAGACGGGAGAGAAGAAGAAGCAGCGGCAGCAGCTACAGGAGGAGGGGGTGGCGGCGTGCGGAGGTGGCGGCGCCTCCTGGGGCTGAGCGACGCGATGGTCAACGTCGGGGGGGGGGGGGATATTCTCTATTAGATATTTTTAAGGGCCTGAATTCCACGACGACTATTCAGAATTTTCAGCTGGGCATATCTTTTGATCCCCGTTATGAAATTTTGATTTCTCGGATTCGCTGGAAAGATATTCTCTATTAGATTCCATTATTTTTGGTTTCACTAAAATCCGGTTTATTTTGCACCCGGTACATTCATTTGAAAATTGAAATCGAATTATAGAACTACCGCGCCATTTTCAATTCCTTTTATAATTATAAATAATTATTTATATTCTAACGACGAACTATATAATATATACGTTCGATTTATATTCAAAATAAATTTCTCGTCGATATTATTTAAAATAATCTATTTTAAATAATCAAAATTCGCTAAAATTGCCAAAATAAAAAATTTAAAATGGCCCAGATTTTTCGGGTTATTACATTATGTGAGGGATTATCTATTTTACCCTAATAAAATTTTGGGGACGAAATTTCCTAAGGGTGGGAGAATGTAACACCCTGCATTTTATGACAATTTAATAAATAAATAATGCATATGTATAAATGTTTGTATATATATGCGTAGACATTAATACATATATATGAAGAATAAAATAAAAATAATATGTGATTGCATGTGATAAATACATGCATTAAAAAAGAAGAAAAGATTAATGCATTAAAAAAAATGGATTGGTTGAATACAGAGTAAATATGTTGCATGCGGTGATTTACAAATATTATGCATTAATAATAAAAGAAAAATAAACGAAAAAGATTCATGCAATGGGTTAAATAAAATATTGTAACAAACATGAAAAAGAGAAGTAAGAAGAGAACAATAATTACCATTGTTCTAAGCCTAGTTAACAATAGCCTTAGTAGTTCATTTGGCTAGAGCATGTGGCTTGCATACAAGAGGTATAGAGTTCGATCCCCATCGGCGTCATATTTTTGTTTCAAGGGAACGACTAAAATAACACATGTTCATAAGAGGAAAATATATATAAAGACACATATAAGGATATACATATATATACATATATATATAAGGAAGTAAAGAAAATATACGTATAAATATATGAGAATATATATGTATATATATGTGTTGAAATATATATACAAGGGATAAAGTTCAAGATAAGGCTGTAATCAAAGAAATATAGTAAGAATCAAATAACAGTGCAACACCTTTTGAATTTTGAAAATAAAATAAAAGTTCTGCGTACATATACACATAAAATGGTCATTAGAAGATCTGTACATATAAGAAGATTATATGTGAATATAATAGTTAAATAAATTCCAGAAAATCCATTTTCTGTGGCAAAACAACTCGCGGGACCTATACGGGGTCGACACCCCTATAAGGGGGTCAACACCAGGGTCGACAACCCCTCTCCCCAGATCCGGCTAGATTCATCTGCGAACCGAGACTATTTCCTTAACTGGGTTCAATGCTGACTTAGCGTTGCATGTACGATAAGATCCTGAACACTTATAAATAGGTAGCAGAGCCTAGCCTAAATCTCATATTCTCTAAGACAACATCAAAGCTCTGTCATTCTTCCTCCTCCTCAAATCTCTTTAAAAAAAATAGAATAATTAGTTTAGGAAAATTCTAAATCAAGATCCAGAGGAAAAGAACGAATGTAACATCCCGGATTTTTGGAGGGTGACAGCAACGACTCACTGACTTTGATGCTTAAAATAAAGTAAAATTAACGTTTGACGTTAAAATAAATATTTATATTTGGGTCTCAAAATATGGATCTTGTAATCTAATTAAGAAATTTAGTCTTGAAAATGAATTTTTATACTTGATATTTGAATTTGGTTTCAAAATTATTTTGAAATATGAATTGAAACATATTTACAAATTTAAATGAAGATATTTAAAGACGATTTGAAATCCAATTGTCGAGTATAAAATTTAGTAGCTTTAAATCAAAATTATTTTTAGTGTAAGTTTCGAGTATAAAGTTTGAAAATTATAATTTAAACAGTAAACCATTTTGTTTTGAAAAAGGTGTTAAATGTTGAATTATTTCAACTGGCAATACTTGAAATACGGTGGTTGTAATAATAACAAAGAAATAAAATCTCTTGAAATTTATTTGGTTAATTTTGGTGTTTATAACGCGTAAACAATGTTGCTTATTTTAGCAGTGCAGCGTCGGTTAGCAATGTTCGTTCAACCATTTCCACTTTCACTGCGCAACCCATTGTTTAGTTCAAAAAGATATCTAAAAAAATTCTTGAGTTGTGTATTCATTAGGAAATTAAAGACACTCTTCCATTCTGATCTGATATGGCGCTACATTGTTGTTTTCTTCTGTCGGTCGTTTGCCTTATTTTGGTTTATAAAATGCGTCTCCTATCCCTTGAACAACTCTCCCCTTTTATTTTAAAAATTGCCGCGGGGTTACTACCTTTCACCTCGTTCCCTTCTCTGATGGTTACGGGAGCTGAAATTTCATTTTCCCCAAAAATCTATAATTTTGTTTTCTCCTAGAATTTGTTCATCCTCACAAAATCCTTTGTCGCCAAATCCTTAAACCGCATTGACCATCGTGTCACTGCCTCACCGATCTTTGGCCAACACCCATGTCGTTGTTCCCCCTCATCGTTCATCGTGCCTCTTTCCTGAATTAAGCCCTTCCGCAATGTAATCACCACCATATCCAACGCGAGGCTACAAATGGCCATCTTTCTTAGCTCCATCATAGACCAGTTGCCACCTACTACTGTCTTGGTTGCGTGAAGCCCTGGGAAGCCTAGAAACCGTTCCTGCTTCTCTTTGCTGTTACCGGTGGTGAGTTTATACTAATGATTTTCTTTGCTCAAATAAATTTGTTGTTTGGAATAAAAGTGGCATGAATTCTCTGTTTACTTGCTTGGTTCATTCAGTTTTGACAATTGCCTGATTTGTGTTATTGCATGAAAATTCCTGTGGTAGATAGTTCCTAGTGGTAAGATTGTAGATTTATTGCTTGTTGCTTATGTAGAAGCTTATTTTATATTGCTCAGTACTAGTTTGTATTATAATTGCATGCATGTTACAATGTGAATTTCCACTTGAATATATTTTATTGCAAACATCTGCATTTTATGGTACGAATGTTTTTACTATATTATGTAAATATTTTCATTTTGTGGTACAAATACTCTCACCATGTTATGTGAATATTCACATTTATGGTGTAAATTTTCTACTGTATAATTAGAATATTTATTTTTAAGGTCTGAGTTCGCATGTTTTGACATGCATTCTTTCTATTTTTCACTTATGTTCCAATTTCACCAACTTTACATATGAATCATATTCCTTTTTGAGTTCATTCCTACATGAAAAAAGACTGCAAATTAGAACGCTATGTTTACTAGAGTTAAACTTGTTAGTCGAGGAATGGGTGTTAGAACTGAATGTGTTTTCTACAATGAACTGCCTGAAACTATTAAGCATATGTTTATCAATTGTATGGTCGCTTACAGCCTTTAGTTCAGAATCAAGTTCGTCATGGGTATGAATCTGATGGTCTAAATAATATAGATAAGTGGGAGAAGCTTCATAATGTTGCTACGTAGATTGATGATTTTACCTGTGGTTATAGGTACACCTTGAAAAAGTTCATTAGACTATTATGAATTGAAATAAATACCATGGTACTCAACGACGCTAAGAGCAAGAATATTCAGCAACTTGAAGATTTCCACGTTCAGGATATGAGAGAAGCCTGAAGCAAGCCAACTTAACTTTCTACCTTGGTATTTAGCATGGACTGGTCAATCTTAGTCGTGTTTAGTGTTTACTGTGTCGTTTTTTAACTCCTTTTTACTTTTATGCTTTCTTTTTTAATTGATCCACCTGTGCCTATGTTCTTTTTATTTTTGTTGGCCTTGCCAATCTGTTTGTTTATGTTCTACTTCTTTTTTCCTATGTTCATGGTGGATCAATAAGATTGAAGGTGTTCATTTTAAAAAAGGAAGAAAATAAAACAACAAATTTGTCTATTGAAATTTATGTATAAAACATTTTTCATGTTGTAATAAATATTGTAACTCTGATATTTATATAAAATTTTATTTTGCTACAATTGTGTGCATTGTGATTCCGTGTTGAATTCCATTGTAAACCCTATAAGCCAATAACAATCCATCATTTTGAATGCTTCGAGTCAATTTAACCACCGACTTGGGGGCAGTCAAAATGGTGGGCTGTTACAATGAATATCAATAAGAAGGTGTTCAGAATCATATTTGAAATAATGTAATTTCTTAAATATGGTCTATTTCAATTTTCTCCTCTTTCTTCCCTTTTTCTTTTAGTTAGAATTGTGGATCCATGGTCGCTAGGTTCTAAATTCAATTAGGTGGACCATGGAATACTAGTTCTGGACCAGATTTAGGATTTGGAAAGCAAATTAAGTGAGTGGATTTAAGTTATATCATTGTTGATAATGATATATCATTGTTTGACATTCCCCGTTAATATGTAATCTAAATCTGCTAGAATGAATAAAAGTGTTGAAATGCTAATATGACATGTTGAGATATTAATATGTTAAAATATTAATATGTTGGAAATTCATATGATGAATCGTTTAATGTGCTGAAATGTTCATTTGCTGAAATGTAAACTTGTTAAAATATGTGTAGTGATTATTGTTGTTCTAATTTCAGGTTAACTTGTGACATATATGGACATGAACCCTTAATTGTAGAAATTGGAATAATTGCATGTTAAATTAGAATAATTATATGATTTGACGGTCACATGTTATTTTGAGATGAAATTAATTACATGTTAGGAAGAACATGCAACATAAAATAGTCCTAATATGATGACATGTAAAATATAGATTAATCTGAAAGAATGGTCACGCCTGGATTGTATAGAAAATTTACAGTAAATAGAAAACTGTAACTGCACTTACCTAAGAGGTAAAATTCAACTTGTGATAGAAGTCTACCCGGAAACTGTAGCGGCCCGGAAATTTCAATGCTTTAATTTTGGCAATAATACATAAAACTCGTATTACTTGCCAAAAATCCAAGTATCAAAAGCCCAGGCTATTAATAGAAAGAAGTTAGAGGATGAGAATTAGAAAGAAAGAAGTGTTATAATAGAAAAAGAAGAAGAATAACACATCAGAATCTCACAGTGGAATGAATAAAATATAATATATCAAATATCCTTATACAAAACAAACTGTATATACATACCAATCATGAGAGTACAACATATATCTGCCATAGCGGAATATAACTCTAAATAATTAACGGTGAAGCCTACTACTTCCAGTTTCTGAAACTCGAGCGAAACCTAACTTGGAAATATACTCGGTCTGACCCGAGCACATTTGAAGCAAAGCAAAATTAACCCGGATCAGTCTGGAATACCTTCAGCGATAAATTCACAGTACAAACAACTTGTTTAACTTTGAAAAATCCTTTCTGAAAGAAAAGGATAATAGTAAGACCAGTCCACACATAAACACGGACGGTTTATACCTTACTATAACCCAAAACATTTTTGAAATCAATATTTTTTTGATATTATAATAATGTTTATCAAACCACAAATAAATAGTAATCTAGAAGAACGCTTGCATCTCACGCTCTACATATATAGTATACAATCAAAACCGTGGGCTCTTATTGGAGAATGGATTTCCTGGCAAGGTATGGGGACACCTTTCCGACAATGTACCTCCAGAGATGAATACATTATGGATCAACAAGAACGTCTTGCAACTCGGCTACACATGACCGATCCCTCATTTCGCTTGAGGGTACCGAATATATCATCACCACGGTTGGGGGCCAGCCAACTGAACCGATAGCATGTAAATAAAATAAAGGGACAACCAAAGGCATTTTGATTTCTCCAGATCCGGTAATGATATACCCTTTTAATGGGTGCGACCCACATATCCATGCTGCCTACCCGATTTTATGCCATTTCCCGGTTGATGAGGCTTGAGGTTACATTTTCTTTTAGCACATCTCCATTCACTTTGAATGCAACAACATCAGATCTGCCAAATCACTAATTGACTTCCACAAATATACTCTGGGACTTAAGCAAAATAATTTCTCCGCCACCAAACTTGATATATTTATAAAAATCAACATACAGTATTCTTAAAGAAATACTCTCTCAGACATTCGTCCATACAAGTCATCTAAGAACAAGATGAACTGAAGGCACCCTCCTATCGCATCCTAGAATCACCCTATAGGTCAGTAGCGAGTAGTCCTTGCAATCCATATATTCCAATTACGACAAAACCACAATTTATCTCGGGGCGCGAACCGAGATTGTAAGTAGTTCTTCCGTTTCATGAAGATCTACGGCATTCAATGCTCCATCTTCATTTGCTGCACATTCGTTTCGTACGCGACGTTGATTCGAAGAGGTTTTGGGTCTAGTTCCCATCTCGGTCTCTTCGAAACAACACGACAAAATGTTCAATAATATACTCTATTGATAGTCGGGTTTTTACTATCAATATCAAACAGTACGTTATGTATATCGGCAGCGCAGACCCTAATTATATAAAACCATTTATTCAACTTCTTTATCGAATTATTTAATGTTACTTCACCGACTTTGAATTCGATTCCATTTATTTATCTCAACAAAACTCTTTATTTCCGTTATTTGGAATCAACTACTATATTCACCAAACTCCCCTTAACTAATATCGCCATAATTATATAAAAATCTTTTTATTTCCCTTCCTTGGAATTATTTTATCATGTTCTCAAAAACTCCTTTAGCATTCCTTTATTCCGAAAATATATTATATATGTATTCTATTCAGTATTCAATTACCATTTCTTATACAACCGAGAAATAATATCGAACGACATGTTATATCACTATATAAACACAAGTATTAAATTATAGTTCAGAACTTGCAATATTTCTCTTTATAAATAATCTCGACATCCCTTTCCATTACAAACAAATATCATTCCTCGATAACACTGAAGTCGTTCAAGTTGGGGTATTTTATTTACCTCTCAGACCTTGATCGACAACATTCTTATCTTGGAAAGTGCGTAACTCAAACTCGTATTACTTCTAATATCAATCAACTGTATTTCTTGTTCTATTTGAAACATGGTTTTATAACACTATATACTTACTTTGAAAACTTGGTTATTTATAGCTATTTATATTAAATATTAACTCTTTGCTTCAATCTCACTTTATGATTCCATTTATAGCTTCTTTACCAAAAACCATTAACGCTCTTCGTCTTTTGACATTTCACTTTCTATTATTATACATCATTCAAGTAACATCTTATTACAACTTAATGACTATCTTAAATTATTCCCATTCAAGAAGTAGTTACTTAATTTAAAATAATTAAATAATGATTAACTCCATCACTGTTGAAGTAAAACAATTTACTTCTTTATTAATATAAAATAGATTAGTTGCTTACTTTGGATAAATAATAACTAGTTATTCTAGTTCAATAACTATTTATACTTCATTAAATAAAAAGTAGTTAATAAGAAATCTTATTAATTTAGATCAATTTACCGCTAATTCATTATCATTAGATTAATCGAAGACCAATTAATCAAATAATATATTGCCAACAAAATAGTTGACTTAATCAACTTCAAACCATCATTTAATTCGTTATCTGATCTTAATTAATTCTCTTTATTAAATTAATAAAATTAACCTAATAATATTTCTTAACCGATTTACCTTAAAATTATTTATCTAAATTATTTACTCGTAGGATAATTTTAGCCTTATAACTTATTTAAATGTCAAATAATCATTTATATTTACTTTATAAAAACGAACTACAAAACACCAGTTTATACTAGAACTTCTATTATAATTTAAAATTTTGCTTCAATTATAAAAATATAATTGAATAATTTAACTTTATTGATTTGCCTGATGGAAAATCAACTTCTTAACAAAAATATGGGTTTATGGTCGGTGTTGCTAATTTCTAATCAATACCGTTTATTGATTAAATCAAACTAATGTTGAATTTCCATTCAACATTAATATCCAAAAGGGTTTTCAATGTCATCGGGTGCGAACAGTGCATATATAAATAAAACAAACAGTATATACATTATTTGAGGAATCCGGTTGGATTCCTCCAACCTGTTTTGCACTACATCACAGTTATTATCACCTTCTATAATAATATATGAAGAAGAAATTTCATCCAATGCAATCAAATGATGTAATTAAAATTAACGTCAATTAGTAACAACAAACAACAACCATGGCATGAAAATCAATCAATTTATAATATCAGTGATAGATTTTATTGAATTTAATCACATCAAGAATCTAGAAGGTGTGAGAATTAACTAACATTTTTTTGGTTGATGGGTTTAGCGTCATTCCATTTAATTTGAAATGAGTGCTTAGATTTAGACGAATTTCCGATTGTATCCGAATCTAATCAAATCAGCATGGTCGCATAGTCTTCAGTGTCGCGATCCTGTTGACTCTGGTTTTGCACAATTCTGACGACGAATGAAATAGAATGTAATTATGACCATTATAAGTTGAATTAAAATAAATATATGATTAGCTTAACTAATTTGGTATTTAGTTTTCGGTAAATTACCTATTTGCTTTCAACCGACCAAATCTTTTCATTCTACTGAGACGACCCGAACTTCCTCGTGAAGGAAAGAACAGATTGAGTTGAGAACAAGACTAATCAGAACACAAACAAAAGAACATTTCATTGTTAATAACAACAATTCCATCAGAATACAAGAATATTACAGAGTATGAATGAATAAAATACATCAGAAAAATATTAGAGATTTAAATTACATTGCATAGCAGCGGAAAATAACACAAAACACAACTGACAGAGATATACGGATACAAGGCTTTTCGAATATCAATCCAGCTGTAAACCAGGATCCTGTGAATATAAATCTACAAAACCAAAACTACTAGCTGCCCGTGTGGAAAATAGGGGCACCCAAAGTTTAGGTTTAAACAATAAACTCCAGGTCAGTCATGTGACTGGTGTGAGAACTAAAACAGTTATTTAAAACTTTACTTTAAAAGAAAGTAATTCAAATGGCACACCATATAACACGGAACGGGTTTCCTCCTGAGAATACAAGTGCATAGAATAAATAACGCAATGCTTTTTGGAAAAAAATGAAGCTATTATAAGACTCAAGTCCCATCACATAATGCAACGCAAGCCAGAGGATAGAGTTTTACCTTATAATAGCCAAACATGCTTGGTACGTTTAAAACAAATCATTTTGATACTATTATAGTGTACAGTGTATGAAAACAACTTCAAATACAAATGTATCAATCATAGATGCCATAGTGCCCCATCCCACTATGTCGCCATATTAGGCTCTACCAATAAAACCGAAATATCACGTATTGGAAATTGGATTTCCGTCATGAGTCGAGGCCAGGGATGGCTATTCGCTACTTCGAGACACTCTAGCAAATGTCTCAGGAGTACACACTCTGGGTAACCCTTGGATCTTCAGGGCCAGTCCTCCGTTACTTTGAGGATTAGTTATTCCTGAACAAACGTTTCCCGGTCCTATCAGACCTATATCCGAGGCGCCTCGCAATCCAACAGCCACATAAGTAAAATAACAACAATATCAGGGCGAGTAAAATGCCGACACCACCCATAGCTAGAAAGAAATGTCGTGCACTCCCTGCAGTCACGATCCCTATTTGACTCATACTGAGGTGTGAGGCTCGCGAATTAATGCTATACACAAGGCTATGCTGTATTAAAGCCGTGCTTTGATCATCAACCACAAAATTATGCTTTTTAACAAAAGCCTTGATCACTGCATCTCAGCATGCCACAAAGGCAGTTCATGCCATGCGACTGATATCTATCGATATATAACCTCTGAGCTCGTACGTCTCAGAGAAGGGCGTTAAGCAAGAGAATGAATTCTCCGCCGCAAAACATATATATATTTAATAGAAATCAATCAGCACAAAATAAAATCCAATGTAATACACACAATCCATTCATAAGTCCTTTCTGGGTCTGAGCGAAACCGGAGGCACCTTATTCCTCCCCCACATGTCCAATACAGGGCAGAGGTCCCCGCATATCCGTCGATCTCCAAGTACATCTGGACGATCACCACTTATTACCTCAGCTCGGGTGTATAGCCCATTCAAGACATCAGTAATCATCCAAACGATGTGAAGACCTCTGGTCTTCAACCGCCGTCTTCATCGTCGACATATCATCGAATCAGTTATTCACAATGGGCATAAACCCGGCCTTTCCAAATAACTCGCGTATATAATAAACAAGTGCTATAAAAACACAACATACGCCTCATTCCAATTCCGAATATTCTTTAATTCAAATATTCACATTCTTTGGGAAAGGTTCCCATTAATTTTATCAAAGATAAATTCTTTAAAATTTATTCTTTAATCTTCCATTGGATTTCAATTCAAACCATATCCTATCTCTAACTGGGTTAAAGAACTAATGTCATTTAAAACACGGTTCATGATAAACCCAAAATCACATTTCATTCCATCAACCTCTAACCGTAAATTAGCAAGAGGACAATTCCCTAAGTATTAACCCCGAAGGCCGAAACCAACATCAGATCAATACCCAGGAAACCATTCAACTTAACTAATCTCCAGTTAGTTTCTGATTCTCTTAGCTCCATTGTTAATCGGGTTAAGGAACTAGTGTTATTTAAAACACCGTTCATGATAAACCCATAGACCAATTTCAATTCAATTCCAATTAAATATATTAAATTGGAAAACAATACTTTGGAAAATTCCCATTAAATCTTAATAAAAAGATTTATAAATTCCAAACCTTATTTCACTGTAAATTGGGTTAAAGAACAAATGTCATTGAAAAAAATAGTTCACAACAAACCCAAAATCCAATCAGTCTCTAACCGTAAATTAGTAAGAGAACAATTCCCTAAGTATTAACCCCGAAGGCCGAAACCAACGTCAGATCAATACCCAGGAAACCATTCAACTTAACCAACCTCCAATCAGTTTTTAATTTTCTTAAATACATTCGGTTCAAGAACAGTATTATTAAAGATACCACTCACGACAAACCCAAAATCCAATTTGATGTTAAATACAAGGCTCTGAATAGAAAATATATCGGCTTATATTCAATATCAAATTCTGAAACCAACAAATATTGTATTGGAATAACGATATATATATCTTCCAAATTCCTCCACAATATCCATATAATCACGAAATCCAATATCGAAATATTCTGAAGATAATTTTGATTCAAATCCATTCCAATTCATATATCACTACAAGAAAAATACCCTATCGCAACATGCAAAATCTGTTGCAGTAGGCCTATTGCAACAGGCCAGCGCCTGTTGGTATAGCCGAAGTTGCCAAAGGTCTACAACAGTTTTTGCCCGTTGCAATAAGATGTTGCGGTATATCTTTTTGCAACGGACTTTTATTGTTGCAATATCTCCTTTTGCAACAGCAAATGACCGTTGTATAGTCCATATTAAGTATCAACAAACAAGAGACCACAACTATTTTTGACAGTTGCAGTAAATCAAATTACAACAGTTATTAACCATTGCAATAGGTAATTTTAATTTTTAGCAGATAGTGATACCACAACTGTTTTTGACCGTTGCAATAGGTAATTTTAATTTTTAGCAGGTAGTGATACCACAACTGTTTTTGACCGTTGCAATAGGTAATTTTAATTTTTAGCAGATAGTGATACCACAACTGTTTTTGACTGTTGCAATAAGTTCAAATACAACTGCTATTTACTGTTGCTAATGACTCAACTGCAACTGACATTTGCAGATGCTACATTCAATTCATTAATATCTAAATTCGATAATTTACTGTAGTAACGATAAGACATTACAAATAAATACACGTGCATTCGAAAAGACATTGACAAAACAATAGATTCGATAACTTTAGAACATTCCAAAACATTAGTTGAAGTTGCATTCCAAAATTAGCATAGTAACAAACGTGATCCATACATAATATAAATGCATACCGTTACACCGTACCAACAATTCCAAAATATAGCATAACATAACATCTAAAAGCTAAGCAGCACATATTACTCTAGTGAAATGAAGTCTTTGTGGCACGCCACGGTTGTTCCAACGGCCTCTTTAATGGTGTTTATCTCCGAATTAGGCCTAAGTAGAGAAGCTTCAGGATCCACGGCTACGTTAACCCATACCTTCCAAAAGCAATACAATATACATTAAAATTCTAATTTTAACGCAAATAGTGAAAGCAAAGACCAACATACTGAAAAAAAAGTGGATTAGAAAGATAGCAGCTCTGAAAGTTGCTTTGTGTATCGCATCTTCTTATTTATAATTAAATTGAGCAATACAAGAAAAATATCACAAAAGAAACCTGAAAACCATAAATAGTTTAACTAGCAAAAACAATAAAGCTTGCACAAAATTTGTAGAGGATAAACATATAATATTGCTGCATATATACTTGCTTATAGCGTTTCAGACGATTAATTAATATTAATTGATAATCATACTATAGTTATGAAGGTATTGGATCATATCTGCTCTGATAATGAAGGGTTAACCCATTGATAATGAAGTATATATGCACTCAGATTTGTTAGTGCAGTTGTGCCACATCAAATAGAAAAATGCTTCGGTTCTCCTCCATATGTGACATGTTCAAATGTTTGTAAAGATTTTTTTTTTTCGACTTGCAGTTGAATTTTTTGTACATGTTCTGTCAACTAATGATAATATAATAAACAAACTGTAAGCTATATTAACATGACAAGCTTTTAACTTGCAAGCATAAAAAACCGGAACACTTATTTGATGAGTTTATATCTTACGGTATGAGTACCTGTACAAATTCCAATTTTTCTTAATAAAACCACTTACTACCCAGAACACTAAGATCAAGGTGATATCACATTATTAACCCATACCTTCCAGAAGTCGTGTCCAAGTTTCATAAAGTGTACCATAGCATTCGGATCGGTGCTTGCAATCGTTCCTTCTGCAACTATGTTCTTGCTCAAACCCAATAGCTTGCACTTCCTTTTAAGCAAACTTTCGGGACTTTTGCTATTTTGACGATCTTCAATTTGCACATTATTATTTCCATGGTGCGACTACAAAAAAAAAAGGCTGAAACAGAAACAGAGTTGAAACAGAGCTGAAAAAATTGGCTGGATGCTTGGGTACACTAATTTGCTTTCTCCTGGTAAAACAAACATTCAAGTAGCATTTATACCTAATTTGTGTTTCCTACAACCAAATCCTAGTTGCTGCCATGCCTTTGGAAGAATAGAATCCACATAATAGACAAAAATAATGATAAGCATTTGATTATTCAGAAAACTAATAATAATCTGTACTGCAAATACTGATAAGAATAGGATCACTATCATAATTAACATCTGGTCCCTTATTGTTTTGCCTACCCACTTTTGACTTCATCATTTTGTAATGTAACAGTGCCTGCACTATGCTGTAATGCACTGCATATGGCCAAGACATCAACAATTATGTCAGAAACCAAGAAATTAACAATGTTTATTTTTGTTTATGGCGCTAACTTTGAACTTGAAGCCATAAACTTGAAGTTTATGACTTTGTAATGTAACAGCCCCTTATTGTTTATTTTTGTAATGTAACATTAAGGCCAAAGTCTATTTTAGTGAGGAAAGCAAGATAAACTATGCATGAACTTGCTGTTTATCCATAAAACAATGGAAACTATGAATTGGCTTCTATGTATATTCTATGTACTTGCTAATATTAGAACCATGATGCTGCATATCCAAGTACAGCCCTCCTTTCCTTCTAGTGCAGGTTTTATTTTATCTTCTTTTTTTCTCTAAATTGCTGCTGTCTTCGTGGCAGCAGACTTGTAGCAGCAGCGACCATGCTGTTGCACTATTCTTCCCCTTTTCTTTTTTTTCAGTTTTCACTTTTATATATATATACATTGTTTTCACTGTTTTGGTAGTAGACGCTGCTGTAGTTGTTGCGGCAGCCTTACCTAATGTAGTCGTCGGTCAGTCATGATCGTACAACATGGGGCAGCATAAGGGCAAAGCGAGTTTTCCAAGGAACGCCATTTACTGACTCAGTTTGGATTTGCATATCGATAAAACGATGATCGATTGACAATTGACGGATTCCTCTAATGTTACTTCTTGGAGTAGTTTATGTATGCCTTATCATTTTCAATTATAATCACTACAACTTAATATCATTATCTGGTATATTCAGTATTTCTCCAAGTAAGATTTATTTCTCTGAGAATTCATTTCACTATTAATGCAAGCGACAATTTTTGTTAAATTATAGCGAATTCACATTCAATTTCTTCTATACAGTTCCAAAAAGAAAAAAATAGTCTTCTCACCACTTGACTTTATTTGGGATTGCAAATCTAAACGTATATAAATCAAAAATGTAAGAATATGGACTGTTACACATGATTACTTAGCAAATCAGCTTTCCATCCATGTCTGGAGTTCTCAATTCGCTTAAATTTCATAAGTTGCATGTAAAATCTTCATATAACAATATCCTAACCCCCTTTTCCCATACACATAAATTGAACTGACAGAAAACTTTTATTGATAAAGTTTTTACATAGTTTGATTAAATCCAAAGTCATACTAATCATATCAAGAAGTAAATTAGTGAAAAAATGGGTATGTACAAAGCTTAAGTTCTGGAAATGAGGATCTATTTGCAGCAAGGCTTTTATTTCTACTATTCTCAAATTCCTGAATCACCCCTTTCAATTACTCAAAGCTTACATCTTCATTTCATTTTAGTATGCATCCAAGACTCATTCTCATAAAAGTTTTAATAACCAGTTCCTCCTGAAATACAGATCACCATGCTATTTAGACTTTGTGTATCCATTTCAACTAAGATTGGTTGGATTCACCTACTTATTATTTTAATTATCACAGGTTTATCTTGCCGTTAATATAACTTCTCAAGTTAAATATTTTCTTCAAAATACTTTGGATTGAGCTCTAATGAACATAAATAAAATTTTCAAATCGTAATGTTATTGACTAAAAAGATAAGTGTTTATTCAAAAGTCGTCGGTCGAATATTCAATAAACCAAGGATGTGAAGCATTTCATTTTTTTGGCTGTTTGTTTTATAATATGCTTGATTACATATATCCACACACTTTTTTTGTAAATGGTTCTACAATTAGCGTATTCATCTCTTAACCTATAAAGATGCAGTTGATGATATTTATGGTTTTCAAATCATATGTTCATCGTTTATTTATACTACAATCGATTTCTTGGAACTTCTAAATTCAAAAATAGATGATCAAATATTCAAATAAACCAAGGGTGTGAAGAGCATTGTTTTTTGCCCCAAAAATGAAATGTTATTTTTTTTTTTTTTTTTGTGCATCATGCGACTGTTTTTTTTTTACTCTAATGTAATTTTATTTTTGCCCTCACCTGAAAAAATATTTATATTGTTTTGATGCTTCTCATTTGAAAGAAAAGAAGTATTTGCCTTATATATTTTGCCAAATCATTTTGGGGTGCTAATCTCATTTTTCATGCTATGAACAAACATGAAGCGGGCATCTTCTGTCATATGCAAATGCCAACATTTGTACTGAGATGATTTGGCCAAAGTTACGCTATTTTATATCAAAATTCTTAAAAAATATATCCAAAATCTGCTGTCTTATAAATTTTTGTTTCATTTTATTTGTTTTTTTAGTTAACTTTGAACTCAGTGTTTGTTCTCATAACTTTTAAGCACGAGTCTATCGATTTCTTCAACACTGGTATTGTCAATGTCATTGGTATTGTCAATGTCTTATAATGAACTTGGATGAATTTTTAACATTGGTATTGTCAATGTCATTCAGGATCTAAGACAGCAATTTTCTCTTTTCTCCATGATAATGTTTCCGAATAAATACTAAAGTAGACAACTCTAGATCTGCCATTTTCATCAATAAGTTCTTACAATGAACTTGGATAAATTTTTAACATTGATACTGTCAATGTCATTCAGGATCTATATGATACCAATTTTCTCTTTACTCCATGATAATGTTTCTGAATAAATACTAAAGTAGACAACTCTAAAATTTTGGGAACGGTTTTGGTTTCAATGCATTGCTACATGTTATTTATATGGTATCTTATATTTGCATGCAACTATATTGTTGAGTCGTCAGCTTTAAGGAAAAAAAAAGGACAAAAATTTATGGTGTTGTAGCCAGTCTAAACGTAAATTAGCTTAGTCATCAACTAATTTGTAAAATGTAAATAACGCATATGATGCATCATAGGTTACCCAATCCAAAGCCAATCTAAACGCAAATTAGCTTAGTCATCAACAATACGTGACTGAAGGCTCTAAACGGCTTTTTTGATGGTCTTATCCCATAACCAAGCCAAACATCATTAGAATAGAACCATCAAAATATTTTTCGAAATTAAATCATATATTACTTGTGTCGTATGAGCACGAGGAGTCTCTGAATGTGGTGCATTATCGATCCTCTTTCCATTCGTTTTCTGTAAAATGTATAATGTTAAAGACTATAACTTACTGTAACATATCATATATTCATAAATATGGCTAACTATCTATAACTTACTGTAATGACCAATTTAGTTAACTCTTCTACTTTAGCCGTCAAGCTAGCAACTTGGTTTTCCAATACAGACACCTTTTTTGAATTGCTTGCATGAATACCAATTCGAGATGGTACAATGCCAAAGCCTAGTCCTCTCACTCTTCCCTTATGCTCGATGCCAAAAACCTTCGACACTCCATCTTCACCTATCGATGACACTCCCTGAGAGCTATGAGTGCTACTCTTATGCTCTTCTATCTTAGCCTGCAGATTTTTGTAAAAAAAAAACATTAAAAAAATGAAATATGTACTGCTGCTAACTATCTAGATTGGCATGTAATCCAGTAAACTAATGTGTCCACTATAACAGAGACTATATTGTTGGAATTGCAAAAAATCCTTTGACACTCTTATTCATATGATCATAAAGTATTTCCAACTAATAAAAACTAATTATGGTATCAGTTATTCACCTCCAGAATCATCATCTTCATCACAAAAAGAGAAAACGGAAGCATGTATGTAACAAAGCTACAATATTAATATAAATAATTCTTACAATGCAGTTAGCCACAACAGAATTCGGCGGCTTTCCATTTTTTCTGATGTGGGCTTTGCACCATAGATCGTCTCGGCTAACATCCGATGTTCCACTTTCCATTTTCTACCCAAAAAAAAGTAAGGAATGAGGAATATATATATATATATATATAATGGATGTAAACATAACCCAAACATGCATTTTCTTACCATTTCTTCTGCTAACCTTGCGTAGCCCTTTCTACCCATTGTGTGTGGAGTTTTGTTCTTTTCTCTAATTGCTTTGAATTTATTGCTGGTTTGCTACACAAGACAATTTCGTTAGTAAAATGTAATTTACATTTGAATTTATAACCGATAAATCTTATTACCTCAAAGTTTTCTGACAGTTTTTCCTTTACAAAGTCATTCCACTCTTCATCACTCTTTATGTTAACTGGTTTTAGCATGGCTAACCTAGAAGAAGAGTCGGGAGAAGCAGACGCCAATTTAATAGCAAAAACCAATCTCGATTTTGACTCTTTCCATCGTGCTCCCATCATCTGAAACAGCAAGTCCTTGTAAACTGCATCTACCTTGAATCTCGTCTGCACAGTAGAAACAGCAATAAAAACGCATCATATTATTGAAAGACTTCATGATGTATTCATAGTTGCCTTTAGAAAAAAAAATAAAAAAAAATGTATAACTAACGAATTGCTTTGCATGTTCGTTAGATTTAATCTTCTAATGCCATTGATAACAAATGCGTAGATACACCGCCTACACAAAGGTAAACAACATGCCAGTAAAAAAAGAAAAAGAAATTGATCGACTATATGCAAACTAAATACGCAAAAGGCCAAGCCAACTATATGCAATACATATTATCCATCCAAGGCATTCTCTAAATACAGGTGGGGTTTCTTTGAAGGAGAAATTTTTAGATATATATAAAGATTTGGATAAAAACAAAAGTACTTTGACCGAAATAAACAAAATTACACTGAAACATGTTCAATAAGATTGACAATCATAATAAATAACGTATTAGAAAAAACTGAAAGTAGAAAAAGGGAAAAAAGAAAAGAAATTGAAAAGACAGCTCCCTAATGATTGTACATGGGTGAAATAAATGACAAGCGAGATCAGTAGATCTTCATATACATATAGCGTACAGAATTAATACCAAGCAAAGCGGCATTTTGAACCAGTTTATAGTTTATTATCCAAGTAGATATAAGAAACAAATTGATTATGTATCGGATCGTTGATCAAAGGATCAAGGTTTGAATTTAATCCATGTTTTGGTATATTACTATTTAATCCTGCACATCAAGCTGAAATAAAATTGGCCTAGTTGCATATAAGAGTTAGTTTTTTTTTCATTTTATTGCTATTGTGTAAATCAAAAGGACAATATCTAATTGTACTTTCATGCACTGCTGCAGATTCTACCATAAGCCAAATTAAAATGATAGATGCATGATATGTGAAAATTCTATTAGCTTAAGCTTGAATGAAGAATTTTCACCCACTCGATATCACACAAAAACTTGAAATTACGAAATATGCATGTATTAAAATTGTAGTCGTCTTTATGGTAACTATAAATTAAGAAAGGAAGATGGAACTTTTTACCCGCTAAGCTATTTGGATTGTCTCCCAACCACTAAATAACCAAACAATTACTATTAATAATACATATTAAAATAACAATGATTTAATTTATTCATCCGCAAGTGGTAGCCAAATGATTTATGCAGGTTTCACAGGGGTAGATACCTATATATATATGTGCATTCCTTGAATTGTGAGGTAAGCAAACATTTCACTTATTCAAATACATTTAGTATACCATACCCTTTCAATAAACTGATAAACATACATTTAGAATTAAATATATCATAATCTTTTACTGTCTTTGAGGACAGTACTCTTGCTTTGCACAAGAGGGAGTTATTGGCACAAAGTGTGGAATATTAAAGCAGACTTTTTATGTGAAGCGGTTCATACGAAAATCATGTAGTTATCAAGGAAGTATGTATCATATTAGAATAAGTGGAATCCTGTAGAATAGTAATCCCCCAGCCACTTAAATGACATATGCAAGGGTGAAATTTAAAAAATGAAACACAAGGTTTGTTCCATAGACAATGCTGATATGATGAACGAATGCGAAATTAGAATAGCACAGCTAACATATCAAGTGGTTAATGTCTTATATATGAAAGAGCACATTGTACAATTAGACAGCATAGAGATACAACGACAAATAGAAGAACAAAATGAGTATCAAAGTTGGAACTAAGTATTGAAAACAAACTGAAAATAAACAGAAACAAATAAAAATATAAAAACAGAAGTCACAATGGTCATACCTGTATACAAGACCATAAATCATCCTTTAGGTGCTTGTCGACTTTTTTCCACTCACTAATGGTCATAGGAACCATTTCCCTTACTAATATACCGATGTAAGATGACAAGTGACGAGAATTGACACCTACCGGTTGACCTAAATCATTGAATTCCACTTCAGGCTTGTCGTCAGGAATCAAGGAAAATTTCTTCATCGTCGTCCTTCCTCTTTTTTTCTTGGCCGGCTCTAGTCGACAATCTTCATTGCAAACATCCGGGTCCATGGCAGTAGGCGTGTCAGCTGAGTTTGGAGTAATATTCGGAGAAGGGTTTGAATTAGGGCCAGGAGAAACAGAAAAAGGCTGAATTTCCTCGGGTTGATGCTGAATTTCCTCGGGTTGAGGCTGAACAGGACGCTTGCGAGGAGACCTTCTAACATTAGTGTTAAAAATCTGAGCAGCTTCAACTTCAACATCACAAGGCTGAAAATGACGCTTGCGAGGAGATCTTCTAACATTAGTGTTTAAAATCTGAGCAGCTTCAACTTCAACATCACCCTTTTCTTTTATTTTTACACCACTGTTCTTAACTTTATTATCGTCGAATGCACGCGAAGCTATAAGTGCAGCTAAACTCTGCCTTTTTGATTGTCTTAGTGCTGCAATTGAGCTCTGAAATTAGCATACAACAAACGAGGTTAGCTAAAAGGAATATGGTTAGCTGATGCAACAAAAAGAATTACTAAATAAGCTTCAACTTTATAATTTTGGGATCATATTAATACTAAGCTGTAGCATAAATTCTAAGCCCTCCCTGAAAGTATTAGATTGCTAATTCCGGATAAGTTTATCAAGAGCTATCTTCATTTTAGCAACGTCTATTTCAGCAAACACGTGCGCACATAACATGCCAGCATAACAAAACCATACATGTATATGCTTCAACTTGTTCACAATTATAAAATGATTATGTATATTATGCGAATTTGTCACAAACATCTTTTATTTATAAGCAGTTGATCTCTGCATGTTACGATGATGATGATACATTATTGGAATTAACAGGCAAGAGCACGCATATCATCACTTGCGCTTAGGAATAAATAAAAGACAATTACAAACATATACAATTGTCAAACTAGAAGCAACTGCGTAGCAATAACATACACAACATCAGGTTAGATGTTAGTGCAAAATAAACCTAACTATATGTAAAACAGTTTACCCTTTTTCTGTTTTTTTTCAATCCAAGCAAGGTCTACCAACAGTTCAATACCCTGGTCAGATATAGAAAAACAAAGAACTATAGCTCTTGGGTGTGCAGACAGGCATACATATACATATACATATACGTATATATGTACACTTATATACACACATATATGTAGCAGCTACAAATATTATTTTAGCTTCTTTGAGGTGTTTGAGGTACTGGACAATGCAATCTAATTTTCACGCAATGTATACCGAGCAAAAGATGTTTTCCGTTGTGCATGGTCGAAAAGATGTTAAGTTCAATATCATTTTCACGCAACGTTTTATCACTAATTTTGGCAAACCAGTTTACATTTAGTTTACATTCATGACGACATTCCAAACTTGTGCTTCATTTGTTTTGGACAGTGCAATCTAAGCAGCCTCATCTAGTAAGTTTTTGTCAACATTTTAAAAGTTGAAGCTAATTTTGTTTGTATGCACACTGTATCACGCAATAAAAGACATAAATGATAAAGAAAAAAGTGCACATAACATGTTTTGACAGGAATTCCTACATAAAAATTGATTACTTGCATGTTTCTAAATATCTTACCTCTGTTAAGTCTTGGTTCTTTTTCCCCATTGATACTTCTTGTTCAGTTATCTTCAACCTAAAAAAAAGAAAAAGAAAAATCAGTATACAAAGTGTTAGAAATAGCATATTACCAGTACGGAAGAATTTATCTGAAATACACAAACGGTTTAATAAACAACAATAAAAAATACCAGTATACATATTGCCACAAATAACAATAAAAGGAGAAATCGTGTTATGCCATAACAATTAGAAGCTAAATAGAATACAGCATGCAAATGTCAGCTAAGTGACGGTACTTGGATTTTCACGTCAAAATAGAATCCAGCATGCATGTCAGCTAAATAGAATACAGCATGCAAATGTCAGCTAAATAGAATACATCATGCAAATGTCAGCTAAATAGAATACACGTCAAAATAGCATGCCTTGTCTATTTACTAGTGCCTAATCCGTCGAAAAAAAGTGACACAATATTGGATTTTCATGTCTAGGTCTAGTTGCATATAAGTGTAAGTTCAATCCCAAATTTTGAATCTTTTATATAAAAATCATATATAATGGTAATTATTGAAAATAATAAACAGAAATACTTTTCTAGAATTGAAATTGGTTATATGACAAAAAGCAATAAAAGATGTTTATTTCATACCAAAATGCCATCACAATCCTTTCTTATGTAACTTTCGTCTCCATTGTCTACATCTCTATCAACAATTTGTGACTCATCTACAGGGTTACTAGTTGATCCTCCATCCTCATCATAGTTTTCTAACTCATGAAAACCTCGAGGTGGTGCTTTCAGTACAACATACCAATTTGATGAGTTGCTTTCCTTACAAAAAAATACTTGTGTATCTTGCGTAGCTAAAATGAAAGGGTCACTTGCAAATTGATTTTGGAACTGGTGTAAATTGACTAATGTGAATCCATCTCAACCTTCACTCCACGATTAATATTTTCCCAGTCACACTTAAACAGGACAAGTTGAAATCGGCGGTAGTCTAGTAATAAAATCTCACGTAGAACCCCATAGTAAATTATTTTCTCAATGGACCCATCTTCATGAATAGTACTTGCCTCGATAGAAACACCACTATTTTGTGTAGACTTCTCATACTCTTTTGTATGAAAACGTCGACCGTTAATAACATAGCCAGTATAAGATATTATTTGATGGCGAGGTCCATAAGAAAGCCAATGTACTATTTCGCTAACATTCGATGTTTGTCTATCATCTTTAACCTGAAAAAAACATAATAGTATATAAAAAATACTTCTACCTAAAAGTTATTTATCTCAAACAAAATTTATAACACTTTCAACCTTTTTTTCAAACCAATCGCTAAATGTCTTTGAATGCAGCTTTGAAAGTTCTACATCATCTCGTGAAAGCCGAGGATGCAAACATTTTAGTTCTTCTTTGTGCATTCTGTACACGAAAATGCATGAATCAAAAATTAAGTTGTTTCAAATATAATAGTTGTATTAACTTTATACTTACTCTATATACGGCTCCACTTCTTCGGTATTGAACAACACGTACCGATGAGCAGCATTAATCACGTCCTTAGTGACTACCATAGGTTTTCCTTTGGAGATAGGGCGTCCCTCAAGTATGGAATCACTTTGTTGCACTTCATTTCTATTTCTTTTTTTCCCAATTTCTAACCCATCTTTAATATATTCAGCACAATATTTCATGCATTCTTCGGAAGAATAACGCTCAGCTATGCACCCTTCGGCCCGAGCTTGATTTTTAACATATGCTTTCAATGTTTTCATATACCTATAATCAAGATGCATACATAAAATGCCCTCATAAATACATAAACCATTAACTACTTTATATACTCATGTTAAAAACTTACCTCTCAAACGGATACATCCATCGATATTGTACTGGACCACAAATTCTTGCTTCTCTCCCTAAATGTACCGTCAAGTGAACCATGATATCAAAAAAGGAAGGAGGGAAGAATCTCTCAAGATCGCATAGTGTTACAGCAGCTTGATTCTCGGCGAATTCTAATTTATCTCTATCAATCACTCTTTGACAAATGTCGTTGTAAAAAGAACATAATCGAAGTATTGCATTCCTTGTTTCTTTAGGTAGAAGTCCTCGCAGTGATACAGATAATAGTTGTTGCATCAAAACATGATAATCATGAGACTTCAACTTTGAAATTTTATCTTGTTTTACAAAGCAATTTCCAATATTGGAGCTATATCCATCAGGTACTTTTAAATTACTCATTCTATAGTAAAATATCTCTTTTTCTTGGTCAGTTAAAGTGCATGGTGCAGCTGGAAGTAACATTTTGCTTCCTATATCTATGGGATGCAACTTTTTTCTAATACCCATTACTTCTAGATCTCTACGTGCATTGATGTCATCTTTTGTTTTCCCTTTAATATCAAGTAACGTGCTAAGAATGCTCTCACCAATATTTTTTTTAACATGCATTACATCTAGATTGTGACGCAAAGGAAGTGCCTGAAAAAATAAAAATAATTTCATGTAAATACCTAACGAAAAAGTACTAGATACTTTGATAGATAAAAATTTTAAACTAAAGTTTACCTCCCAATAAGGCAAATCAAAAATATCGACTTCTTCTTCCATATTTGACTTCGGTTTTTCTTCCCATCTCCCCTTTTCCTTTTCTTTATTTCTTTCCCTTTCTTTTCCTCCTTTGGCTTTTTTCCCCATGCATTACAAATATCTTTAATACAATCGAAGATTTGAGTACCGGTTTGTACTGGAGGCTTTTGTCTATTCTCTACAGTTCCATCAAACAAGTTTTTCCGTTGACGATACTCATGATTAGGGTCAAGGAATCTCCTGTGACCCAAGTAAGCACACTTCCTACTAAAAGGCAACCATGTTGAGCAAGTATTGACGCCACAAACAGGACATGCTTTCTTACCCTTTACTGTGCAACCTGCTAGATTTCCATAAGCTGGAAAATCGCTTATTGTCCACATTAAAATGGCTTTTAATTTGAATTCACTACGACTATACGCATCATAAGTCTTTACCCCTTTGTCCCATAATTTTTTTAGATCATCAATAAGTGGTTGCAGATACACATCGATGTCATTTCCTGGTTGTCGTGGCCCAGGAATTAATAAAGATAACATCATATTGTCTTTGTGCATACAAAGCCATGGAGGAAAGTTGTACGCAACAAGAAACACAAGCCAACAACTATATTTACTGTTCCACTTGCCAAAGGGATTAAATCCATCACTTGCAAGACCAATCCTTAAATTTCGTGAATCAGATGCAAAAGATGGATACATCCTATCAATTGTAGCCCACTGAGAAGAATCCACTGGATGATGTAATTTATCATCTTCACTCTTATGGTTGCTATGCCATCTCAATTGCTCTGATGTTTCTAAGGACGTGAACATTCTTTTCAATCTAGGTATTATTGGAAAGTATCTCAAAATCTTCATAGGTATTTTGGCATCCTTTTCGTCTGTCTTTGTCTTGCTTTTTTTCCAACGAGACTTACCACATTTAGGACAAAAATCACTATGTGCAAGCTCTTTTCGAAATAGACAACAATCATTCACATATGCATGTATTTTCTTATAGCCTAAACCAAATGATTTAAGCAGCTTCTTTGTTTCATACGTGGAATCAGGAAGCGTGTTTTCTACAGGCAACATATCCTTCAAAAGTTTAAGAAGTTCTGTAAATGCTGTGTCAGTTAAACCATTTCGAGCTTTGTGTTTATAAAGAAGTATTGTAGCAGATAGCTTTATGTAGCTTGCACACCCGGGATACAAAGGAATTTCAACATTCTTCAGGATCTCATTAATCCCTTCTCCATGTCTTACATTAGCATGACCTTCCATCTCCTCATTACATATTTGTGTATCCAAGTACATTCTATATGCATCTGACACTTCATTACCTTGATTACCTTCATTTTGTGAAGGACGTTCTTCCCCGTGAAAAATCCAAACATCATATGTTGGGTCAAATCCATAACAAATCAAGTGTGACACAACATTCCTTGGCGATTCCCTGTTAAGATTCCGACATTCTAAGCAAGGACAAATAATTTTCTCTGGATTTCCCTCCCTTTCTGCATGCCCATATACAAAATTCCAAACAGCTTGCTTATATTCTTCCGTCATTCTATAAAACATGAAGATATTGGTAATCAATCTTAAATAATTGCAACTATGAAATTAATAACCAAAACTAACTAAACCTTGGTAGATAGATCCATGTTTTGTCCATCTTGACGATCCTCTAATATCTTAGCCTTTCCTAAAAACCTGAAATTCCCAAAATCGATCAATGGTGTGAGTGATAAGTGGGTAGTCGGAACCTAAAACCCTTTCAACCCCTAAAACGAGCCATGTTTTGCCTGCAGCCTAGAATGTTTATATTTTGTACTTGAAACCTAATCCGACTAAATTTAAAAAAAAAACTAATTCTTGGTTTCTAACTAATGAATATCAAACTTTGGTTTATTTGATTATGCACGTAAGCAAACTACCTACAAATTTTTTTTACCATCTTTAAGGAAAACCTCCTATGCTAGTTAAATTCACTCCAAGTCATAGCCTCTTGGAATACTACTGATATTAGGGAGACCAGTAGAACTTGCGCATTACGTATTTATGTTGAGTTCTGGTGCATAAACCATGATGCACACACATAATCTCTTTGATGTTATCCATTTGATGTTCAAGCGGGATTGAAATAAAGATTGGAAAAGTATAAGTATTAATTTATACCATGATCACATAATTAATTTTTCATTTTTACCTGGGTTAGGTCACTGCTTAGATATATAGTTTCACCTCTCCTTATATAACACTTTTTTCATTTTAATTTATAAATTAATAGTTGAATAATATACACTCACCCACATTAGCAACTGAAGATACAAGCAGACATGTTTGATGCAGCTGTGATAATATTTAAAAAATGTAGCAAAATTAAAGGTGTGTTGTGAACAGAAGAGTGGTTCAAATTGATAGTTAAATGTGCACTGAGTATATTCAAGTCATAGTTGATATAAGATATATCAAGCTCATGTGTTCTAACAGATCTGGAAATAGTTTATCCAGTTGATTGTGCAAGTTTGCAAAATATAATTAAGGACATATGAATTATGACTATCTACATGGATGAATGTGTTTGTTAAATAAAAGATTAAGATGGTAACAATTTGTTTTAAGCTACATAAGATAGAACAATGGAGAAAGATACACGTAAAACTCAAATTTACATGCACGGATGCTATTTTTAATTTTAGAATGTGATTTTAAATTTACATAATTTTGTAGTCGTTAAAGCATATTTACAACTATTAACTAAAATGTCTCAAAAAATGAAATAAAATCAAGGTGGATATCATATATTAGAGTGTGTTATGATAATAGTGTATTATTGGAAAGAAAAATGGTTACAGTGTTTTATTTGTTCCTGGGAAGACGAGTCTAAGTAAATATATTAGTAGTACAATGACTAGCTAGCAATATTTCAGTTTGCATTTTGGCAGGCCTGCATTTCAGTGAAATTAGTTTCTCATACAGACTAATTGTCATGCCTCCCAAAGATTATCTTGTTGAACATTGCACACAATAGGAACACGGAACTTCCTACTACTCTTAAGTGGAAGCAAAACTCCATTCCATATCAGGAATCAAGATGCTTATAGTGTGCAAGGTGATATCACATTATACTAACAAATTGCTTTGCATGTTCGTTAGATTTAATCTTCTAATGCCATTGATAACAAATGCGTAGATACACCGCCTACACAAAGGGAAACAACATGCCAGTAAAAAAAAATTGATCGACTATATGCAAACTAAATACGCAAAAGGCCAAGCCAACTATATGCAATACATATTATCCATCCAAGGCATTCTCTAAATACAGGTGGGGTTTCTTTGAAGGAGAAATTTTTAGATATATATAAAGATTTGGATAAAAACAAAAGTACTTTGACCGAAATAAACAAAATTACACTGAAACATGTTCAATAAGATTGACAATCATAATAAATAACATATTAGAAAAAACCGAAAATAGAAAAAGGGAAAAAAGAAAAGAAATTGAAAAGACAGCTCCCTAATGATTGTACATGGGTGAAATAAATGACAAGCGAGATCAGTAGATCTTCATATACATATAGCGTACAGAATTGATACCAAGCAAAGCGGCATTTTGAACCAGTTTATAGTTTATTATCCAAGTAGATATAAGAAACAAATTGATTATGTATCGGATCGTTGATCAAAGGATCAAGGTTTGAATTTAATCCATGTTTTGGTATATTACTATTTAATCCTGCATATCAAGCTGAAATAAAATTGGCCTAGTTGCATATAAGAGTTATATTTTTTTCATTTCTTTGCTATTGTGTAAATCAAAAGGACAATATCTAACTGTACTTTCATGCACTACTGCAAATTCTATCATAAGCCAAATTAAAATGATAGATGCATGATATGTGAAAATTCTATTAGCTTAAGCTTGAATGAAGAATTTTCACCCACTCGATATCACACAAAAACTTGAAATTACGAAATATGCATGTATTAAAATTGTAGTCGTCTTTATGGTAACCATAGTAGTTAAGGCGCTAGGGCGCAAAAAGGCGCACGGCTTGAGCCTTGGGCTTTTTTGTGGGACTTTTAAAAATAGGCGCACTGCATATATTTTAAAAAAATAAAAATCCTGCAGCATATATATATATTTTTAAAACATAAAAAAACTGCTGCAAAAAAAAAACTGCTGCACACACACACACACACACACATATATATATATATATATATATATATATATATATATATATATATATAACACTGTTGCATATATTTTAAAAATAAAAAAATGCTGCATAACCAAAAAAACCTGCTGCATATATTTAAAAAAAACTTTGCTGCATATTTAAAAAAAAAAAGAATTGCTGTAAAACAAAAACCAAAAACTGCATAAAAATGATCAATCGAACAAAATAGTTGAAACCCTAAGTCGAATTGGATGTCGACCTTGCTCAAATTAAATGTCAAGTTTGAATTTGCAAACCCTAAAGCGAAACCCTAAAGCAGCGACACTTTTTTTTTCCTTTTCTCGTTGTCGAGTTCGATGTTGACCTGGTTGAAAACCCTAAATCAATTTGAGGCGCGCCTTTCTGCGCCCCGGAGCCTCAGAAAAAGGCTCCAAAGGCGCGCCTTTCGTGCGCCTCCGTTAGAGGAGGCGCCTCAGCCACCAGGAAGGCTCAGGACCTGCGCCTACGCCTTAGGCGCGCCTAGGCGCGCGCCTTAACTACTATGATGGTAACTATAAATTAAGAAAGGAAGATGGAACTTTTTACCCGCTAAGCTATTTGGATTGTCTCCCAACCACTAAATAACCAAACAATTGCTATTAATAATACATATTAAAATAACAATGATTTAATTTATTCATCCGCAAGTGGTAGCCAAATGATTTATGCAGGTTTCACAGGGGTAGATACCTATATATATGTGCATTCCTTGAATTGTGAGGTAAGCAAACACTTCACTTATTCAAATACATTTAGTATACCATACCCTTTCAATAAAATGATAAACATACATTTAGAATCAAATATATCATAATCTTTTAATGTCTTTGAGGACAGTACTCTTGCTATGGATTTGACACGACATGCTAACATGCTAACAGTAAAGAGTATTTAACTTCATTAGCTCAAGAGTACTCTTTCCTTTCAAGTTATATCTAGCAAAAGGTTAATAAAATTCTCACAGAGACCAATCTCTGCTGATATGGTCCCAAAAAACATGTGAAACAGTAAGGGTCTCCGATTATTTTCCAAAAAGGTTTGCATTTATATTTGAACTAATAATATAGGCCTTAGTTTTGAATCTTATGATGATTTTAGTTTATGAATATATGCAAAGCTAATTACAAATTCCATGAAATGTCTGTGCTCTAGTTCAGCCACTGCCATAGTAATTTATTTGACCGACATTAAAATAGCTTCTACATTAAAACAAAATTGAGAACAGCTTCTACATTAAAACAAAACAGTTTCATAAATAATAGTTTCATACTGATTTGAGAACAGCTTCTACAGTAAAACAAAATTGAATCTTAAATTCGTTTCATCACAGATTTAAACAGGATGGGGATTAATCGAAATCGAGCAAACAATTACAACGAAGGAAACATAGGGTTTTGAATTTTACCTGATACCAGAACGCCGACACGAAGTGGATCGATTTTGAGACTGGAGATTGAACGTTGGCACGAACTGAGAGCTCCTGGACGGATCGATTGAATGAGATGTCGAACGGCGGCGGATCGATTGAAGACGGAGGAAACGTGGGATCGCAAATTAGGGTTACGAAGTGGAAAGCTTTTAGGATTACGGATAGATTGATAAAGTTTCACGAAACAGAAGGGTTAAAAACATAAACCCGTTATTACTTAGTGGAGTGCTCCTGGACGGCGTATATACTTTTGAAATTCAATAATACGTTAAGTATATACTTTTGAAATTGAGTTGCTGTAGTGCTCCTGGACGGCGTGACTAATTGCATAGGAATGGAATCATTTAATTTACTAATTTTTATTACTTAGTGGAACTAAATTATGATTATCAAATATCATACATTAATAAATATTATGCTAATTACTTAGTAAAATATAACTCATTATTTACTAATTTTTATTGATTACTTGTTATTTCGGAACTATTATGCTAATCATATAATTTTCAAATAATTTTCAAATATTATAACTCATCTAATATAACTCATACATATAACTCATAAATATTATGTTAATCATATAATTTTCAAATATATACATATATATATATATAAACTATTATGCTTATACTTCTTATATTACAACCGAATATAACTTGGAGAAAAAATAATTTTCAAAAGTACGTTATTCGCAACAGGCTTTACCACTTGCAAAAAAATTACAGTTATCGCAACTGGTAAAGACAGTTGCTAAATATATATTTCTTGCAACTAGTTTGAAAGTGTAGTTGCAAATAATATTCCTATTGCAACAGGAATGGAAGTCCAGTTGCTAAAAGTATGTTTTTGCAACAGGCACGAAATCGCTGTTGCGAAAAATATTCTTTTCGCAACAGGAAGAATAAGCCTGTTGTTAAATCTTATCTATTGCAACAACAATAAAAGGCCTGTTGCTAAATATCATTTACTGCAACTGTCATTTGAAGCCTGTTGCAAATAGCTAGTTGCAATAGGGTATTTTTCTTGTAGTGTATAGGAAATCTTGGTTATTTTTAAAGCCATTTCAAATCCAATTTATTTATTTTAAAAATATTGGATTTATTTTTCTATTTAAAACTAGTTCATCTTGATAAAAATATATTTTTATCTTTTCAAATATGGAGTTTTTCATCCTAATTCTTTCCAGATCATTTATTATGATTTTACACAAATTATTGATATTTTAAATATTTTTATCAAGGCCCGTACAGTCGATTTCCATAAACAGCCATCGAACTGCACTTACAACGACCTTTTCCAAATTTGATTTGGACATAATTCAAAATCCAACCGTTAGATTTCAAATCACTAATATTCATTAGAAATCCTTTTTCGATACAAACTCAAGTTTCCGGTTTTCAGGAGAATTCGACGACTGGATCTCCCGTATTGTCCATTCGAAGTCAATGGTGGAAATTCGCGAACTACCGCAGTGCGACACGTTCTATTCAGACCATTATATTATATATATAATATATATTTAGTCGATTTCCATTTAAAACGTATTTTATAAATCGTTTAAATCGTTTTCAAAACAATTTCAATTTCATATTCAATTCCAAACCAAAATTGAATTTCCTATTATAAATTCGTTTTACATTCATTTCAAATTGATTTCAATTCAATTTCAATTTCAATTCAATTTCAATTCATTTTGAATTCATTTTAAATCGATTTCAATTCAATTTTAGTTCGTTTTGAATTCATTCTAAATCGATTGCAATTCATTTTCAGTTCGAATCAAAATTAAATATTCTATATCATTTCAATATTTTCAAAACATCGGATTTTGAAATCACTTTTCAATGTTCATTATAAAATGGAAAAATCGACCAAATTCCCATTCATTTTAAAATGGCGTTTAACTACTTAACACGGCTTCACATTTCAATATTCACTGAATATTATTTTAAAATATTCGTTAATTCTGAACTAGAATCAGACTCAATCAATTACCATACAATTTCAGTTATATGGGTTTTATCCAATACATTTATACAACAATGATGATAAACATTCATTAAAAATTCAAACAACATCCAGAGTGCATTCTACAACCGTATAAGCATTAAAATAAATATTCAACGCTCATACAACCTATCAATCAATCGATCGACATACAGCTAATTATTGGGATTAGTGTACGTCATATATCATCCCAATACCCGTGTGGGGTTTCAGTCAACAAATAACAAATTTTATTTATGCAGTTGGGCGGTGTGTAAAATTTATCGTCCCAATCGATATCAGTCAAATCAATGCACATAGACAAAGAGTCCGATTTGTTTATAAATATTTATTTTATTCATATACACGTTGAAAATTATATTTTTAACTATAAAATATTTTATTTCCATTTATGAATATCTTATTTATCCATTCCACATCACAAACAATTTTCACAACAACATACAATCAAACAAACAAGTGATCCATGGTCTGTGGACGACGGGTGTCGGGTGCTGCGAAGCACCGTCTGCATCCTAGTATATATTTTAACTAGAAAATAAAATAAAAGTGAGAAGTTCTCACCTTGAAGCTAAACCAAACGCCGCGACTCTCCTTATGTAGAAAATCTTCGCCGCGTTTGATCCATCGCATATATAATCAGAAAATCATTTTTTTATCGAATTAAAAGTTATTCCATAACATGACTATTTTATTAACAGTGTACATAGGCTAAAAATCCTATTTTTATCTTTCTAAAAATATTTCATGTCGTACTCTAGTCAAAAATCATATTTTAGCTTACTAAAAATATTTCCTTTATACGATAAAATTCATATTTTAATTTCAAATTTATATGTATAAAAATCATATTTTATATGATATTCATAAAAATAAAGTTCATATTTCATAGCGCTAATTCTTATATAAAAATCATATTTTCATATAAAAAGAATTCATATAAAAAACTCATCTTTACACCGCAACTTCTATAATAACAATTATGTTTTTACCTTGCTATTTCTATATAAAAACCTAATTTTTATAGCGTTACTTCCTATATAAAAATCGTATTTTTATATAAAGGGAATTCATATAAAAAATCACATTTTCAAACAAACAAAGGACATATTTTTAAACCGCTTTCTTCGTGATAAAAATCTCGTTTTTTCTTGTCATCCATAATAAAAATCCAATTTTTATTTTTGAACTGAAAACCTTATCTTATCTAAATTAAAAATCTAATTTTTACTAAATTAAAAATCTCAACTTTGTTAAATAAAAAGATCTAAACTTCATAATTTATGCAAGTAAATAAATAAATAATAAAAACAAACTCACAGTTCAAATCGAAAGGGGCTGCTGCTTCGTTGGATGGGGGGTCAAGGGTGTGGTGGCGCAGCCTAGGGAGGCGCACGCAGTGGCCAGGCGGAGTGGTGGGTTTCTGTTGCTTCGAGGTGGGAAAGAAGGAGGTGGAGGCGAAGAAGAATCGGAGGGAAGGAAAGGAGGAGGTCGCCGCGGAGGGGGAGGGAGGCGCAGGTGGTGTAGTGGCATTGGCTCCCCCCGGAGGCGTGACGACGGTCTAGGGCACAAGCCCTTTCTTTTTTTCTAATTTCTGTTCTGATCGGGAAAGGAGAATAAAGGGCGGAGGGTGTTTATATAAATATACATATTTTTATTATTTTCAACTTTCAAAAAGCAACTTTTTATTTCAACCTCCAAATGAGACCCAACGACTGTCGTCCATAGCAAAATACCCCAATTTCGAAAACAATGGGTTATGTATCATAAGCCAGTTTGGCTGACTAGCTGTTTCGATCAGCTTCCGTCAAAATCAAAATATAAATCTATATATTGAATTTGAATGCGCATTTTAATTTACCCGGGCCACAAACAGACTCTAAAAATTCTTGAAAAATGTTTTCTAGCTTCGTATTGACGATACGGTTCTAACGAAATTAATTTCGTTAAATTTGAAGACCGTTTGAAAAATGGCCATTTTGTAGTCGATCCAAATTGACTGAAATTGTCAAAACACGTTTTACTTCGCCACGCTCACATATTGGTTCGAAAAATTATGAATTTTGGAATCTTGCAATAATTTGACATCCTGAATCAAACGAAAGTGGTTTCGTAGAAAACGGAGGTCATTTGCAAAATTTCTAGTTTTAAGGGCCAAAATTCAATAGCGACTATTTTGAATTTTCAACTGGACATAAATTTTTATTCCCGCTATGAAATTTGGATTTTTCAGATTCGTTGGAAAGATATTCTCAATAAGTGTGAAAACCCGTAACTTCCCCGGTGAGGGAAAGCGCGGATAGTTCGAGAACAAGCCGCAACAGAACGCAGAAGAAAGAACATTTCATTGTATATTACAACAATTCCATCAGAATACAAGAATATACAGAGTATAAATGAATATTAAACAGAAATATCAGAGATTTAAATTACATTTAAATACATAGCAACGGAAAATAATACAATACACAACTGAAGGAGATATACGGATACAAAGCTTTCCGGATATCATTCCAGCTGTAAACCAGGATCCTATGAATATAAATCTGCAAAACCAAAACTACTAGCTGTCCGTGTCAAAATAGGGGCACCCAGAGTTTAGGTTAAAACAATAAACTCCAGGTCAGTCATGTGACTGGTGTGAGAACTAAAACAGTTATTAATCTTTATTTTTAAAGTTAGGTAAATCAAGGGACCACGCCGTATAACACAGAACGGGTTTCCTCCCAAGAATACCAGTGCATAAAACAAACAACGCAATGCTAAATAAAGAAAAATGAAGCTATTATAAGACCCAGGTCCCATCACACAATGCAACGCAGCCGGAGGATAGGGTTTTACCTTATAATAGCCAAGAATGCTTGATACGTTTTAAGACAAATCATTTGATACTATTACAAGTGCATAGTGTATAAAACAACTTCAAATCATAAGTATCAATCTAGACGGCATGGGTACCATATATCATGTCGCCATACTAGGCCCTACAAATAAAACCGCAAATGTCACGTATTTGGAAATTGGATTTCCATCTATAAACCGAGGCAAAAGATAGTCCTCATCCGATTTGAGACTCTCTAGCCCGAGCCTCAGGATCAGAACGCATCAACCCTTTAGATCGTCAGGTCCGGTCCACCGATGTGGATTATTATGCCTGAACACTATGTTTCCCCGCCCTTTGGGGCGTAAATGAACCAATGAATGACTCCATCGGACCCGGATCGTCCGATCAAACCGAGGCGCCTCGCAACAGCAACAACCACACAGGTGAAAAGTATATAAATGTCAGGGCTAGTAGGTCACTGACACCACCCTAGCTAGAAAGAAACGCATGCCCTCCCTGAGTTCCGTCTCCCGTTTTTGGTTCACAACCGGGGTGTGAGGCTCGCGAATTCACGTTACACAAAGCTGTGCCACACGGGCAGTGCTTTGATCATCACCACAAGACTTTGCTTTTCAACAGAAGCCTCGATCATTTGTCACTTAGGCATGCCACACAGGCAATTCACTCTATGCGTTTGATATCCATCAGTATATAACCCCTGAGCTTGTACGTCTCAAAGAAGGGCGTTAAGCAAGAGAATAAATTCTCCACCGCCAAACAGATATATATTTAATAGAGATCAATCACACAGACTAAAATCCAGTGTCAGACACACAGTCCATTTACAAGTCCGTTCTGGGTCTGAACGAAACCGGAGGCACCTAGTACCCCGCATATCCATCGATCTCCAAGTACGTCTGGACGATCACCAACTGTTTCCATCTTCTTGGGTGTACAACCCAATCAAGATCATCAGTAATCACCCAAACGACGTGAAGACCTCCGGTCTTCAACCACCGTCTTCATCTTCGACTTATCGCCATATCAATTATTTGGAATGGGATAAACCCGGTCTTTCCGAATAACTCGCGTATATTTTAAATAAGTGTTACACAAACACAACATACGCCTCATTCCAATTCATCAGTCACTAACCGTAAATTAATCAAGAGAATAATTCCCCAAATATTAACCCCGAAGGCCGAAACCAACATCAGATCAATATCCAGAAAACCATTCTGCTTAGCTAACCGACAGTTAGTTTCTAAATTTCACATTCATAGGGAAAGGTTCCCATTAATTTTATCAAAGATAAATCCTTTAAATTTATGCTTTAATCTACTTTTGAATATCAATTCAAACTAGTCGGGATTAGCGAATCTTGCCGAAGTAATCATTTGTTTTAATTTCCCAATCCCAACCTATTCATCCCATGAAGTAAAACGGGTCTTACTTCATATCTAACACTACGGTGTTATCGGTAAATCCAATTACCATTTCACGTTCAAATCTAATTAAAGATTTAACTATCGCCTGGAGCAAAACTGGTGATACCCCATTCTCGATTATTTCAATCTAATTAAAGATTCATTAAAACTCCACTTAGTTTTAATCTGTGACTGGGTGAAAGAATCAGTGTCATTTAAAACACGGTTCACGATAAACCCAAAACCACGTTCCATTAATTATCGGATTAAAGAACGATGTTATTTAAAACACTGTCCACGATAAACCCAAAAATCAATATCAATTCAATTCCAATTAAATATTATTTAATTGGTACACTTCATTAAATCTAAATAAAAAGATTTAATCTTTTCTCAACTGGGTTCAAGAACAGTGTTAATGAAGACACCATTCACGACAAACCCAAATCACATTTGATATTAAATATAAGGCTCTGAATAGAAAATATACCCGCTTATATTCAATATCAAAATCTACGACCAACAAATATCGTATTGGAAATAACGATATATATATATATATATATCTTTCAAATTCCCATAACAATATCTGTATCATCACGAAATCCAACATCGAAATATTCCGAAGACAATTTCGATTCAAATCCATTCCAATATAATTATTGGAAATTTTGGTTATTTTCAAAACCATTTCAAATCCAATTTATTTATTTAAAAATAAATAGAATTATAATTCTAGTTCAAAACTAGTTCATTTCGATAAAAATCTATTTTTATCTTTTCAAATATGGAGTTTTTCATCCCAATTCTTTCTAAATAATTTCTTATGATTTCACACAAATTATTACTATTTTTAATAATTTTATCAAGGCCCGTGCAGTCGATTTCCATCAACGGCCATCGAACTGCACTTATAGCGACCTTTTCCAAATTTGATTTGGACATAATTCCAAATCCAACCGTTAGATTTCTAATTTATAATATTCGTTAGAAATCTCTTTTCGATACGAACCCAACGGTTTTGGTTTTAGGAGAATCCGACGGTCGGATCTCCCGCAATATCCGTTCGAAGTCAATGGTCGAAATTCTCGAACTGCCGCGGCGCGGCGCATTCTATTCAGGCCATTATATTATATATATAATATATATAATATATACTTCGTCGATTTCAATTCAAAACGTGCTTTATAAATCTTTTTAAATTCGTTTTCAAAACGGTTTCAACTTCATATTCAATTTCAATTCGAATTCATTTCTATTCAAATTCAAATCATTTCAGTGTATTTCGAATTTCAAATCAATTCAGCTTAATTCGAATTTCAATTCACTTTAAATATTATTCGAATTTCAATTCATTTCAAAATAGTTCGAATTTCAAATCTATTCAATATTCATTGAAGAATGAATAAAATCGATATAAATATCGTTCGCGTCAAAATGGCGTCAATCTAACCAACACGGCTTCATATGTTTCTATCTTCAAATATTCTATTTCAAATATTTTTATTTCAAATATTTCTATTTCAAATGTTTCTTTTTCGAAACTGGAATGAGGCCCAATCAATTACCATATAATGTTAGTTATATGGATTTTCTACAACACATGTATACAATAACAACGATGAATAATCAACCATCATCCAAAGTGCATTCTACACTGTATAAGCATCGAATATAAATATTCAACGCTTATAACAGTTTGTCAATCAATCGATCGACATACAACTAACTATTGGGATTAGTGTATGTCATATATCATCCCAATACCCGTGTGGGGTTTCAAATAATCAAACACAAATTTTATTTGTGCGGTTGGGCGATGTGTAAAATTTATCGTCCCAATCAATGTCCTTCAAATAGGTGTACATAAACAAACCGTCCGGTTTGTAAATGAATATTTATTTATTCACATTCACGTTAAAAATTATATTTTTAACGATAAAATATTTTATTTTAACACATGAATTTTTATTCAGTTCATTTACAAAATAAAAATGATATTTTTATTTTTCTAACTTATTTTAGAAAATTTCGGCGGCATAACGGCACGATACTAGAAACGGGACAAGGCCTAGCCTTATCCCCGGTATAGTGAAGGCCCACGCCATTCACACATCAATCAAATCCATCCAATTTCACCAAACAATTCAATTCAAACCAAATAATCTAACCAACTACACAACCAAATAATTAAACAAACAAGCCATCCATGGTCTGTGGATGACGGGTGTCGGGTGCTACTAAACACCGTCTGCATCCTAGTATATATATATAACTAGAAAAAGAAATTGAAGAGTGAGAAATTCTCACCAACTAGCCAATCCAATCATATCGATTCTTCTTTTGTAGAAAATCTTGTCGTTCTCGCCTTTTGTCACTTTCGTTGCCCGTAGCCACTACATGTATAAAAATCACATTTTTATTATCTACATTATATAAAAATCTTATCTTTATATCTTCTATAAGTTAAAAATCGGATTTTTATCCTCTCTATAATATAAAGATCATATTTTTATTTATTTCATATGTCAAAAAATGTAGAAGCTTTAAAATGGAGAAAACTCACTTTTTTTTCAAACGCCCGGATTCACTGTTCGGGTTCCAGAATTTGCAAACGAGCTTCAATCTTCACACCACCTTTTTTCTAGCTTAAACGCGCCATTCCGGACAACTTTCGCCTAAGGGTCTTTTTGCAAAAAATGCTCCAATTCGCCAGAATTCGCGAAATTACACGAATATTTCAGCTTTTGAACAGCAGACTTCGAACGCGTTTTCCGAGCAGCTCCGAACTCCAAAACATGACTTCCATATAGCCAAATCGAAGAGAATTTCGTTCTCTACAACTTTGGTTGAGAGAGACTTTGGCCAAAAACGCACCGTTTGAGAGATATAAGCCAAAACAGTCCGGGGTGTTTTGTGCAAAACGGGAATTTTGGTGAAAATGAGTTTTTGAGCGTAGCGGGGCCCACGGCCGGAGTTGGGTGGTGCTGAGGGGGGGCGCCGGCCTGACTGATGTGGGGGAGGGGCTGAGGTGCGGCGGTGGGGCCCGTGGTGGCCGCGGTGGTGGTGGTTGGTGATTTGGGGCTTAGGGTTTGCAAATAGAGAGAGGAGAGAGAGGAGGAGGAAGAGGAGGAGGAGGGGAGGATGTAAAGACCCGCAAATTCCCGCCCTTTGAATCGACCATAAACCACACAGGTCTGACCCAAAAAGTGAAAATCTACGAATACTTTAACTTTGGGCATACAACATATTAAAACAACAACAGAAGACTTTTATAACACTATAATAAATGTTACATCAGAGTACAGAATATACATATCAGAGTACATTGGAATATAATTACAGCGGAAGATAAATACAAAAAATGTAATATCCTGCAACGGAAGAACACAGCGGAAGACTTTCTATCTCTGGACACAGCTTTAAGCTTCAACCCAGAATCCTGTTTATTATATCTGCAAAAATAGCTACTCGACTGCCCGTGTGGAAAATATGGGCACCCGAGTTTGCCAGTGGACAAAACTACAGGTCAGTCATGGGACTGGTGTGAGAATTCTACCTAACCTATAAAATATAATAAGGCTAATCACAGGACCACGCCACTTTCGCGGAACGGGTTTTCTCCTATGGATTGCCAGTGCATGACTAAAGTAAATCGTCAAAATAGCGCAATGCTTTTTAGAAAAATGAAACCATTATAAGACCCAAGTCCCATCACACAATGCAACGCAAACCGGAGGATAGGGTTTTACCTTATAATGATCAAAAAATGCTTGATACGATAAACACGATATTATATATAATAATAGTGTGCAACCAATTTGAAGTACATCAAAGTAAATGTATTAATCCTAGACGGCATGAGTGCCCCATCCCACTATGTCGCCATATATAGGTATACAATCAAAACCGCGTGATGTCGTATTGGAAATTTGGGTTTCCATCTGAGTCAAGGCTAGGGAGGAGATCCTTACCGATTCGAGACACTCTAGCAAATGCCCCAGGATTGGTACTCTGTCCAACCCTTGGATCCTGCAGGGCCGGTCCACACTTACTTTTGTGGATTGGCAATTCCTGAACACACGCTTCCCGGTCCTTTTGGACCTATACTACGGCCAGTGGCGACCGCATAAACCGAGGCCTCGAACAATCCAACAACCACAATGAATAAATGCCAGCGCTGGTAGGTCCCTGGCACCACTCTAGCTAGAAAGAAACGTGCGCACTCCCTGCGTTCCCTTCTCCCGTTTTAGACTCTACCGGGCTGTGAGGCTCGCAATGTCACGTTACACAAAGCTATGCCTAAATAGACTATGCTTTGATCATCAACCACAAGGCTCTGCTTTGCAACAATAAGCCTTGATCAAGTGCAACTTGGCATACCACATCAACAACTCATATCATGCGATCGGTAAATATTTAACATACAAAAGGGTGTTAAGCAAGAGAATAAATCCTCCGCCACCATGCATTTATATATTAAATAAAAACCAATTTAATTACATGAAATAAATTTCAATGTCAGGCATGCTATCCATTTACAAGTCCGTTCTGGGTCTGAACGAAACAACGTATCCGTCGATCTCCAGTACGTCTGGAAGATCATCACTTTTACCTTGCCTTGGGGGATCAGTCCCAATTCAAGATATTAGTCACCATCAACCAAACGATGTGAAGCTCTCAGGTCTTCAGTCACCGTCTTCATCTTCGACTCTTGATCGTCGTGATGATTATTCAGAATGGGTTAGACCCGGTCTTTCTGAATAACTCGCGTATTTGTAATTAAAATCAACCATACGCCACATTCCAACTTTGAATATCCTTTTAAATAAAAATTATTATTTATGTTAAAAGGTTCTCATTAATTTTATCAAAGATAAAATAAATTACATTTTAGTCTTTCTAAAAAGATGTATTAATATTCCAATTTTGATTTAATTTATAAAATAGATTTATAAATTTCAAATAGTAATTTCAATGTAAATTGGATTAAAGGATAAATGTTATTTAAACATCGTCCACTACAAATCCTTTCTACATATCAATCACCAACATAATTGTTAAAATCTAAAAATCTTAAATAAAAGATTTATCTTAAAGATATTAATTCATTACTATAAAAAAAACACATTTTAAAATAATCAATGAAATATTCTATATATAAAAGATTCTGAATGTAAAATATACTTTATAATACCAAATCTTTTATTTTACAAAAATCCTTTTATTATATAAAAATTCTTTATTTAAAAAGAAATTCTGCATTAGAATGCGACTCAACCATGTACCATATAATTTGGGTCATATGGGTTTCATACATTTCATGTATAGGGTAATAACAGGAAATAATCCTCAATCCATCCATTAACAACCAGAGTGACAGTGTCAACTGTGTGAGCATTAAAATAAAACAATAACGCTCATCGCAGCCTGTCGATCAATCGATAGACATATAATTAAACATTGGGACTTGTGTTAGTCAAGTAGCGTCCCAATACCCGTGTGGGGTTTTCAGCCAACAACAATTCATATAAATAAATAAATAAATAATTGGTTAATAGGTTTAACCAATTTCAATATCACTAAACATGTCACTTATATCGAGTAAAATATATTTTAATCGTATGACTTCCCTATATACTTCTAAAGTCACATAAACAGTAATTTATTTATATAGCTTTATTGCGGATGACAAATGGAATATAAATTCCATTATTCTTTATTTGTATGAAGTTACTTAACAATACTTTTCAGTGTATATTTTGACCAACAATACAATTGTATATTAGAATATAAATTTTAATGCCAGTTTGCAAATAAAAATTGGATTTTACATTTGCGTATAAATTCTACGGTATATTATGCAAATAAAAGTGATTCTCATATTTTCACATAATTTCTGTTTTCAACAAAGATGAGTAAAGTGATACACTCATTTTGTTAACGATTCTATTTCAACAAATACAATGTAAATAAAAGTGTGTTTCTAATCTTGTACTTTTATTTGTACATAAAACACAAATAAAAGTGCATCTCATGTATTTGTCTTTTTATTTGACAAAACAATGTTAATAAAAATGTTCTTTTATATCTTGTACATTTATTTAACAAAACAATGGTAAATAAAATGTCTTTTTAACTCTTTTACTTTTATTTAACAAAACAATGACAAATAAAAGTTTAATTTTCTTTCTATGCTTTATTTGCATCTAAAAATGCAAATAAGAAATATAACTCTCTTTTTACTTTTCTTTACAATAGAAAATGTAAATAAAATGGTTCACACAATTTTGTTATTTTTCTTTACAATAGAAAATGTAAATAAAAGGATTCACATTATTTTGTTCTTCTTCATTACCATAGAAATTGTAAATAAAAAGATTCTCATTATTTTGTTTTTTTATCACAACTAAAAGACGATAGAAATGTACCATTAACATCGCTATTTATATCGCATAAAAATGTCGAATAAAATGAATCACTAACATTGTCTATTTCTATCGCACTAAAAATGTCAATAAAAATGAATCACTAACATTGTCTACTTTTATCGCACTAAAAATGTCGATAAAAATGAATCACTAACATTGTCTATTTTTATCACACCAAGAATGTCGATAAAAATGACAACATTAACCATTCTATTTTCACCGCGTTCAAAATGACGATAAAATATTCAACATTAACAATTCTATTTTTACCGCATTCAAAATGACGATAAAATATTCAACATTAACAATTCTATTTTTTTCTACTATAGAAAATGTAGATAAATATATTTCTAAATTCTATTCTTTTTATTCATATAAGAAAATGTAAATAATTGCATTTTCAATTTCTATTCTTTTACTTACATAAGAAAATGTAAACAAATATGTTTCTAAATTTTTATCATACCGTTATAACTCATATATAAATTACATAGAAAAAAATGTCATTTTTATTTTATCGTTCTAATTCACCTCTAAATTACATAGGAAAATGTAATCTTTATTATGCGATGGGAATTCATATTTTAATTACATAGAAAAATGCAATTCCTATCATACGACATAAATTCATATCTAAATTACATCTAAAAATGTAGTTTTTATCCTACAACGCAAATTCACATTTTAATTACATGAAAAAAAATGTAATTTTCATTCTACCGTTATTATTCATCTCTAAATTACATAGAAAAATGTAATTTAAATCATGCAATGTAAATTTACATTTTTATACCATAGAAAAATGCAATTTGTCATACAGTGCAAATTCATATATAAATTTCATATAAAACTGTAACTTTTGTTATGCAAAGTAAATTCACCTTTTTAATTACGTCTAAAAAATGTAATTTTATTCATACGGTGGAAATTCATTCATAAATAACATACAGAAAATGTAACTTATTTCATACGGTGAAAAATCATCCATAAATAACATATAAAAATGTTATTTATTTCATACGATGAAAAATCATTCATAAATAACATATAAAAATGTTATTTATTTCATACGATGAAAAATCATTCATAAATAACATATAAAAATGTTATTTATTTCATACTGTGGAAATTTATTCATAAATTCCATAATAAAATATGTTTTATTTCACACAATGTAAAAACATCTTCTTTTTATGTACAATGAAAAAAAATATCATCTTTTTTTATATTTAATATATTAACTTTACTATCTTACGATGTAAAAATATGATCTTTTATATTTTACAAAGTAAAAATATCAACTTTACTATTTTACAACGTAAAAATATCAACTTTACTATTTTACAACGTAAAAATATCAACTTTACTATTTTACAACGTAAAAATATCAACTTTACTATTTTACAATGTAAAAATATCAACTTTACTATTTTACAATGTAAAAATATCAACTTTACTATTTTACAATGTAAAAATATCAACTTTACTATTTTACAATGTAAATATATTCATTTTCCTATTCTACAACGTAAATATATTCATTTTCCTATTTGCAATGTAAAAATATGACTTTTTCTATTTTACAATGAAAAATAATAACTTCTTCTATTTTACAATGAAAAATATGACTATTTCTATTTTACAATGAAAAATAATAACTTCTTCTATTTTAAAAATAAAAAGATTGTCTTTTTATTTTCATCGTCAAAATTTCATCTTTTTGTTTTCAATATAAAAAGATTGTCTTTTTATTTTAAACATAAAAAATATTGTCTCCTTATTTTCAACATAAAAAGATTTAGCCTTTTTTTATTACAATGAAAAAAAAACAAAGTTGTAATTTTTGTAACCGAATCAAAGTTGTAATCTTTGCAAACAAAATCAAAGTTGTAATCTTTGTTAACAAAAGCAAAGTTGTAATCTTTGTTAACGAAAGCAAAGTTGTAATCTTTGTTAACAAAATCAAAGTTTAAATTTTTATAAAGTTTTAATCTTTATAAATAAAAATAAAAGATTTCATGTTTCATAAATAAAACAAAGATTCATTTTATATAAACAAAAACAAAGATTCATTCTAAAGATCGAATCTTTATTAATGTTATTCATTTCCAAATAAAAATCAAAACTTTGATTTGTCAATCATGATAAAAGATTAAACTTTTTTTTTTTTTTACGAATCAAAACCAAAGATTAAACTTTTTATTATAACCTTTCTACTTGTCATCGAATAACAATTTCCACAATCAATTCCAACACCAATCATATAACACATCAATAACAATACAGGCCACAAACATCACTTTCCACCATTCAACCATTCAATCCATACAACATTCATTTTGCATAGTGATAACATAATTAAATTAAATTAATTATATATATATATAAAAAAAATAAAATATAGAATCTCACCTTGCTTGTTTTCTGAAATGAAGCGATTTAAATCAGATCTCGTGTTTGGCGTCACATCGGTTACGGATCTGAAAGATTGCAAATTGAAATTTATGCATAAATTAGAATTCTGGCCTTTAACAACTGACACAGTGACGCTTAAAAGCGTGACAAAATCTGAAGCTATTTACCTCAAATTTCAGAATTGTTCAAAACTTTGAATGCGAATTTCGGGAGCTATAGTCGACGGTTTTACGAACGGTTTGCGGGAGATTGAAGAGCTACGAGAGGGCTATCTTCACCGAGAAGATGAAGGGGTGCGGCTGCAAGCACAGGGGGCGGCGGCAGCATAATGGCGGCGGGTTCGGGAAGGTAGATCGAGAGCTACGGGCAACGGTTTGACGTGAGGTTTGTTGGAGAAGAAAGAGGAAGAGAAGAGCTTCAAAAAGTTTAACTACGGCATGGTCTAATTCTTAGTGGTTTGGGAGATAGGGAGGAGAGAAGTTTCGGCCATTATGGGTTCAAGGGTGCGGCTACATCACGTTGAGGAAGAAGAAGGACCCGACTTTTATATTATATTATTATATTAGGGTTATTTAATTATTACTTAATTAGCCCGTTTAAGCCCGTTTTGGCCCGAACTCCGTTTTAGGCCCAACGACTGTTGTTCCTACCATTTAGCCCCCATTTCGAACTCATCTAGACATGTCTCATCAGCCCAAACTGTCATCTAGGCCTCCGTTTTGCAGTTTTAAAATTTAAGTCTTTATTTCTAATTTTTCCGTACAAATAATTTTACCGGGGACACAAATTAACTCAGAAAAATCCAGAAAAATTATTTTTGGCTTTCTTATGTCAATACGGTTCTAACAAAATTTATTTCGTTGAATTCTGAGACTTTTTGAAAAATGGCTATTTTTAAGGCGTTCAAATTTAACTGAAATAGTCAAAACACATTTTATTTCGCCACGCTCACATATTAATTCGAAAAATTCTGAAAATTGAAACCTAGCAATAATTTGACATTCCGGATCCAACAAAAGTGATTTCGTCGAAAACAGAGGTCGTTTGAAAAATGACTATTTTTAAGGCCAATATATTTAATATTAAAAATACAATTTTAAACAAATAAATTCCGAAACTCGAAATATATAAGTGTTTACTGTTTTTCAATGTAGAAACATCATTCTGAACTCAATGGAAGTGGTTTCGAGTTCAAATTCCTTCGTATGCAAAAAGTAGCATTTTGACCTTATAAATTTCATAGCGACCTTTTAAAAATTGAATTGGCCATAACTTTTGATTCCCGTTATGAAATTTCGATTTTTCGGATTCGTTGGAAAGATATTTTTAAATAGATTCTAATATTTTTGGTTTCACTAAAATCCATTAAATTTTGCATCCTGTACGGTCAGTCAAAGTTCAAGTTTGACTTTTCAAACTACCGCGTTATTTCTAACTCTTTTGGTAATTAAAATTAAATCATTCATTCTAACTTCGATTTAAATCAAATTTGTTATCATTATTATTTAAATAAATTATTTTATATTGTCAAAATTCATTAAAATTTTCTAAAATAAAATTTTAAATTGGTCCTGATTTTGCGGGTTGTTACAATCGCCCCCACTTAAAAACTTTTCGTCCTCGAAAAGGAACGTAGCTAAAAATTATAAAATTAACTATCTTAATTTTAAATTTTAATGGTTAATTATCTTTTCAAAATATATATAACTTTATATATATAAAAATCATATTTCACAAAATAGATTATAAATATCAAAAATACGTTAATTATAAATTCGTAACTCTGAACTCGTTCTAAGGCATTACTAACCCCATCTCTAACGAGTTTACTCATTCTAGGATACTGCTGATCCTATCTTTAATGAGTATTCTTATTGGACATTACTAATCCAATCTCTGATGAGTCTTTTGTTCAGTTCTAACAAGTTGTACCCCAAAGATTTGAGCTAACCAGAGCTCTGATACCAACTGTAAAGACCCGCAAATTCCCGCCCTTTGAATCGACCATAAACCACACAGGTCTGACCCAAAAAGTGAAAATCTACGAATACTTTAACTTTGGGCATACAACATATTAAAACAACAACAGAAGACTTTTATAACACTATAATAAATGTTACATCAGAGTACAGAATATACATATCAGAGTACATTGGAATATAATTACAGCGGAAGATAAATACAAAAAATGTAATATCCTGCAACGGAAGAACACAGCGGAAGACTTTCTATCTCTGGACACAGCTTTAAGCTTCAACCCAGAATCCTGTTTATTATATCTGCAAAAATAGCTACTCGACTGCCCGTGTGGAAAATATGGGCACCCGAGTTTGCCAGTGGACAAAACTACAGGTCAGTCATGGGACTGGTGTGAGAATTCTACCTAACCTATAAAATATAATAAGGCTAATCACAGGACCACGCCACTTTCGCGGAACGGGTTTTCTCCTATGGATTGCCAGTGCATGACTAAAGTAAATCGTCAAAATAGCGCAATGCTTTTTAGAAAAATGAAACCATTATAAGACCCAAGTCCCATCACACAATGCAACGCAAACCGGAGGATAGGGTTTTACCTTATAATGATCAAAAAATGCTTGATACGATAAACACGATATTATATATAATAATAGTGTGCAACCAATTTGAAGTACATCAAAGTAAATGTATTAATCCTAGACGGCATGAGTGCCCCATCCCACTATGTCGCCATATATAGGTATACAATCAAAACCGCGTGATGTCGTATTGGAAATTTGGGTTTCCATCTGAGTCAAGGCTAGGGAGGAGATCCTTACCGATTCGAGACACTCTAGCAAATGCCCCAGGATTGGTACTCTGTCCAACCCTTGGATCCTGCAGGGCCGGTCCGCACTTACTTTTGTGGATTGGCAATTCCTGAACACACGCTTCCCGGTCCTTTTGGACCTATACTACGGCCAGTGGCGACCGCATAAACCGAGGCCTCGAACAATCCAACAACCACAATGAATAAATGCCAGCACCGGTAGGTCCCTGGCACCACTCTAGCTAGAAAGAAACGTGCGCACTCCCTGCGTTCCCTTCTCCCGTTTTAGACTCTACCGGGCTGTGAGGCTCGCAAAGTCACGTTACACAAAGCTATGCCTAAATAGACTATGCTTTGATCATCAACCACAAGGCTCTGCTTTGCAACAATAAGCCTTGATCAAGTGCAACTTGGCATACCACATCAACAACTCATATCATGCGATCGGTAAATATTTAACATACAAAAGGGTGTTAAGCAAGAGAATAAATCCTCCGCCACCATGCATTTATATATTAAATAAAAACCAATTTAATTACATGAAATAAATTTCAATGTCAGGCATGCTATCCATTTACAAGTCCGTTCTGGGTCTGAACGAAACAACGTATCCGTCGATCTCCAGTACGTCTGGAAGATCATCACTTTTACCTTGCCTTGGGGGATCAGTCCCAATTCAAGATATTAGTCACCATCAACCAAACGATGTGAAGCTCTCAGGTCTTCAGTCACCGTCTTCATCTTCGACTCTTGATCGTCGTGATGATTATTCAGAATGGGTTAGACCCGGTCTTTCTGAATAACTCGCGTATTTGTAATTAAAATCAACCATACGCCACATTCCAACTTTGAATATCCTTTTAAATAAAAATTATTATTTATGTTAAAAGGTTCTCATTAATTTTATCAAAGATAAAATAAATTACATTTTAGTCTTTCTAAAAAGATGTATTAATATTCCAATTTTGATTTAATTTATAAAATAGATTTATAAATTTCAAATAGTAATTTCAATGTAAATTGGATTAAAGGATAAATGTTATTTAAACATCGTCCACTACAAATCCTTTCTACATATCAATCACCAACATAATTGTTAAAATCTAAAAATCTTAAATAAAAGATTTATCTTAAAGATATTAATTCATTACTATAAAAAAAACACATTTTAAAATAATCAATGAAATATTCTATATATAAAAGATTCTGAATGTAAAATATACTTTATAATACCAAATCTTTTATTTTACAAAAATCCTTTTATTATATAAAAATTCTTTATTTAAAAAGAAATTCTGCATTAGAATGCGACTCAACCATGTACCATATAATTTGGGTCATATGGGTTTCATACATTTCATGTATAGGGTAATAACAGGAAATAATCCTCAATCCATCCATTAACAACCAGAGTGACAGTGTCAACTGTGTGAGCATTAAAATAAAACAATAACGCTCATCGCAGCCTGTCGATCAATCGATAGACATATAATTAAACATTGGGACTTGTGTTAGTCAAGTATCGTCCCAATACCCGTGTGGGGTTTTCAGCCAACAACAATTCATATAAATAAATAAATAAATAATTGGTTAATAGGTTTAACCAATTTCAATATCACTAAACATGTCACTTATATCGAGTAAAATATATTTTAATCGTATGACTTCCCTATATACTTCTAAAGTCACATAAACAGTAATTTATTTATATAGCTTTATTGCGGATGACAAATGGAATATAAATTCCATTATTCTTTATTTGTATGAAGTTACTTAACAATACTTTTCAGTGTATATTTTGACCAACAATACAATTGTATATTAGAATATAAATTTTAATGCCAGTTTGCAAATAAAAATTGGATTTTACATTTGCGTATAAATTCTACGGTATATTATGCAAAATGGATAAAAGTGATTATATGCTAGTTTCTCGCGTATCGCCTGAATGCTAGCGATCTCCGATGGCCGCGGATTTCAGACACGAGATAGTAGACGTGAAGACGAGTCCAACGAAACAAGTTTCGTCAAATTCCGAGTCCGTTTGACCATTCAAAAAAAATCACAAAAATGCTCAGATAAGCTCTAAAAATGCGATTTTGGCACACCTTTTCTTCTCGCACGCTCACATGATAACTCAAAAAATCAAGCCTTCTTGGATTTAACCATTATTAGACGATACGAATCCATAAAAAAAAGGAAATCGAATTCTGAGGTCGTATCAATAATGTTCCTTTGTAAAATGACTGCTCGCTTTACCCTGAACTGTTTCAGCTCGCACGGCCACATACTAACTCCGTTTGACGCGCCATTTGGAACTCAACAATGATTTGTCATTGTGAATCCATAAAAATTTATCTCGTCGAATTCTGAGCTCGTATGCAAAATTTCACTTTTTAAGGGCTATGTTTTGTTAACCGAAAAGCTCCTGCCAATTGCCACTATTCCGGATATCGGAATATATCGAAGCTTATACTTTTCGGAGTTCTAAACGGCATTTTGAACTCAATGGAAGTAGTTTCGAGTCCAAATTCATTCATATGCAAAATTTGACTTTTTGGGCCGTGTATAGTTTACACAGCGACTATTCTGAATTTTCAACTGGGCATATCTTTTGATTCCCGCTATGAAATTTCGATTTTTCGGATTCGTTGGAAAGATATTATCAATTAGATCCTATTATTTTTGGTTTCGCTAAAATCCGGATTGTTTTGCACCCGGTACATTCAATTGAAGTTTGAAATCGAATTATCGAACTACCGCGCCATTTTCAATTCCTTTTTTTAATTATATATAAATATTTATATTCTAACGACGACGTATATAATATATACGTTCTAAATATATTCAAAATAAATTTTCGTCGATATTATTTAAAATAATTTATTTTAAATCTTCAAAATTCGTTAAAATTGCCAAAATAAAATTTTTAAACTGGCTCAGAATTTCCGGGTTATTACAATCTCCCCCACTTAAAACTTTTCGTCCCCGAAAAGGAACAAAGTCGAAAGTGGTTTGATTAATCAACTCTACGTTCGATCTGCCTTCCATTCTCCAACTTTTCAGTTTCTAAGAATTTTCAAAAATTTCAAAAATTTGGCTAACACCCTAAATTTTCGAAAAATTTCGCCATAACCTCCCCTGCACCGGGAGCCACGGGAAAATCCCGAAATTACCATATAGGCCTTCTGATCTCAAAAAGAAAAAGAAAAAGCCAAGCGGCTAGCCAATCGGCTCATAAAATCATCATCACCCAAACAAAGCAGTAAATTATAGTAAACATGTACCTATTTGTCGGGCAAACAATTTTATTCTTCTGCTCTAGCCTCTTTGCTATGACATGTTCAATGTAAGCACATGTATATGCAAGAAAATGCGACCAAATTTCAATACAATTCAATATTTGATTCAAATGAACTAAAAGGTTCAAATTTTAATTAATCAACCAATAATCAACAACACAAACATCAATCAATTAGTTGGTTATCATTTCAAATGCATAACTTTGATATATACTCAAAAATCAGATTTTTGATGTCAAATCACGATAATAAGCCCTATCTGGTTTCGGTTCTCACACCAGTCAATAGGAAATATATAGATATCACACCTTCGAAACTCGAATACCAATTCTGATGATGTTCGAACTATCATCAGAATCATCTCTGGGCGACTAGAGTGTGATTCTATATCTATCCAGTATATTAAAACTTCGAATAGACGCTAGCTAGGCGCATACGCAAAATCTTTATATATTGGACTGTCCTAATCAATATGAATTAAATAATCAAATACGAATAATTGATTTAAATTTTCAAAACAAAAATAGTTTTTACTTTCAAAAATATACTCTTCACACTCGTTCTAGGATACTACTGATCCCATCTCTAACGAGCCATTCTCATTAGATATTACTAATCCAATATCTGATGAATTCTTTCGTATGGTTCTAGTGTGTCTTGTTCTCTGAGCTTTGTAAACCAAAGCTCTGATACCAACTGTGAAAACCCGTAACTTCCCCGGTGAGGGAAAGCGCGGATAGTTCGAGAACAAGCCACAACAGAACGCAAACGAAAGAACATTTCATTGTATATTACAACAATTCCATCAGAATACAAGAATATACAGAGCATAAATGAATATTACACAGAAATATCAGAGATTTAAATTACATTTAAATACATAGCAGCGGAAAATAATACAATACACAACTGAAGGAGATATACGGATACAAAGCTTTCCGGATATCATTCCAGCTGTAAACCAGGATCCTGTGAATATAAATCTGCAAAACCAAAACTACTAGCTGCCCGTGTCAAAATAGGGGGCACCCAGAGTTTAGGTTAAAACAATAAACTCCAGGTCAGTCATGTGACTGGTGTGAGAACTAAAACAGTTATCAATCTTTATTTTAAAGTTAGGTAAATCAAGGGACCATGTCGAATAACACGGAACGGGTTTCCTCCCAAGAATACCAGTGCATAAAACAAACAGCGCAATGCTAAATAAAGAAAAATGAAGCTATTATAAGACCCAGGTCCCATCACACAATGCAACGCAGCCGGAGGATAGGGTTTTACCTTATAATAGCCAAGAATGCTTGATACATTTTAAGACAAATCATTTGATACTATTACAAGTGCATAGTGTATAAAACAACTTCAAATCATAAGTATCAATCATAGACGGCATGGGTACCATATATCATGTCGCCATACTAGGCTCTACAAATAAAACCGCAAATGTCACGTATTTGGAAATTGGATTTCCATCTATGAACCGAGGCAAAAGATAGTCCTCAACCGATTCGATACTCTCTTGCCCGAGCCTCAGGATCAGAACGCATCAACCCTTTAGATCGTCAGGGCCGGTCCACCGATGTGGATTATTATGCCTGAACACTACGTTTCCCCGCCCTTTGGGGCATAAATGAGCCAACGAATGACTCCATCGGACCCGGATCGTCCGATCAAACCGAGGCACCTCGCAACAGCAACAACCACACAGGTGAAAAGTATATAAATGTCAGGGCTGGTAGGTCACTGACACCACCCTAGCTAGAAAGAAACGCATGCCCTCCCTGAGGTCCGTCTCCCGTTTTTGGTTCACAAACGGGGTGTGAGGCTCGCGAATTCACGTTACACAAAGCTGTGCCACACAGGCTATGCTTTGATCATCACCACAAGACTTTGCTTTTCAACAGAAGCCTCGATCATTTGTCACTTAGGCATGCCACACAGGCAATTCACTCTATGCGTTTGATATCCATCAGTATATAACCCCTGAGCTCGTACGTCTCAGAGAAGGGCCTTAAGCAAGAGAATAAATTCTCCACCGCCAAACAGATATATATTTAATAGAGATCAATCACACAGACTAAAATCCAGTGTCAGACACACAGTCCATTTACAAGTCCGTTTTGGGCCTGAACGAAACCGGAGGCACCTAGTACCCCGCCTATCCATCGATCTCCAAGTACGTCTGGACGATCACCAACTGTTTCCATCTTCTTGGGTGTACAACCCAATCAAGATCATCAGTAATCACCCAAACGACGTGAAGACCTCCGGTCTTCAACCACCGTCTTCATCTTCGACTTATCGCCGTATCAATTATTCGGAATGGGATAAACCCGGTCTTTCCGAATAACTCGCGTATATTTTAAATAAGTGTTACACAAACACAACATACGCCTCATTCCAATTCATCAGTCACTAACCGTATATTAATCAAGAGAATAATTCCCCAAATATTAACCCCGAAGGCCAAAACTAACATCAGATCAATATCCAGAAAACCATTCTGCTTAGCTAACCGATAGTTAGTTTCTAAATTTCACATTCATAGGGAAAGGTTCCCATTAATTTTATCAAAGATGAATCCTTTAAATTTATGCTTTAATCTACTTTTGAATATCAATTCAAACTAGTCGGGATTAGCGAACTTTGCCGAAGTAATCATTTGTTTTAATTTCCCAATCCCAACCTATTCATCCCATGAAGTAAAACGGGTCTTACTTCATATCTAACACTACAGTGTTATCGGTAAATCCAATTACCATTTCACGTTCAAATCTAATTAAAGATTTAACTATCGCCTGGAGCAAAACTGGTGATACCCCATTCTCGATTATTTCAATCTAATTAAAGATTCATTAAAACTCCACTTAGTTTTAATCTGTGACTGGGTGAAAGAATCAGTGTCATTTAAAACACGGTTCACGATAAACCCAAAACCACGTTCCATTAATTATCAGATTAAAGAACAATGTTATTTAAAACACTGTCCACGATAAACCCAAAAATCAATATCAATTCAATTCCAATTAAATATTATTTAATTGGTACACTTCATTAAATCTAAATAAAAAGATTTAATCTTTTCTCTACTGGGTTCAAGAACAGTGTTAATGAAGACACCATTCACGACAAACCCAAATCACATTTGATATTAAATACAAGGCTCTGAATAGAAAATATACCGGCTTATATTCAATATCAAATTCTACGACCAACAAATATCGTATTGGAAATAACGATATATATATAAAAATCTTTCAAATTCCCATAACAATATCTGTATCATCACGAAATCCAACATCGAAATATTCCGAAGACAATTTCGATTCAAATCCATTCCAATATAATTATTGGAAATTTTGGTTATTTTCAAAACCATTTCAAATCCAATTTATTTATTTAAAAATAAATAGAATTATAATTCTAGTTCAAAACTAGTTCATTTCGTTAAAAATCTATTTTTATCTTTTCAAATATGGAGTTTTTCATCCCAATTCTTTCTAAATCATTTCTTATGATTTTACACAAATTATTACTATTTTTAATAATTTTATCAAGGCCCGTGCAGTCGATTTCCATCAACGGCCATCGAGCTGGACTTATAGCGACCTTTTCCAAATTTGATTTGGACATAATTCCAAATCCAACCGTTAGATTTCTAATTTCTAATATTCGTTAGAAAGCTTTTTTCAATACGAACCCAACGGTTTTGGATTTAGGAGAATCCGACGGTCGGATCTCCCGCAATATCCGTTCGAAGTCAATGGTCGAAATTCGCGAACTGCCGCGGCGCGGCGCGTTCTATTCAGGCCATTATATATATATATAGATAATATATATAATATATACTTCGTCGATTTCAATTCAAAACGTGCTTTATAAATCTTTTAAATTCGTTTTCAAAACGGTTTCAACTTCATATTCAATTTCAATTCGAATTCATTTCTATTCAAATTCAAATCATTTCAGTGTATTTCGAATTTCAAATCAATTCAGTTTAATTCGAATTTCAATTCACTTTAAATATTATTCGAATTTCAATTCATTTCAAAATAGTTCGAATTTCAAATCTATTCAATATTCATTGAAGAATGAATAAAATCGATATAAATATCGTTCACGTCAAAATGACGTCAATCTAACCAACACGGCTTCATATGTTTCTATCTTCAAATATTCTATTTCAAATATTTCTATTTTAAATATTTTTATTTCAAATATTTCTATTTCAAATATTTCTTTTTCGAAACTGGAATGAGGCCCAATCAATTACCATATAATGTTAGTTATATGGATTTTCTACAACACATGTATACAATAACAACGATGAATAATCAACCATCATCCAAAGTGCATTCTACACTGTATAAGCATCGAATATAAATATTCAACGCTTATAACAGTTTGTCAATCAATCGATCGGCATACAACTAACTATTGGGATTAGTGTATGTCATATATCATCCCAATACCCGTGTGGGGTTTCAAACAATCAAACACAAATTTTATTTGTGCGGTTGGGCGATGTGTAAAATTTATCGTCCCAATCAATGTCCTTCAAATAGGTGTACATAAACAAACCGTTCGGTTTGTAAATGAATATTTATTTATTCACATTCACGTTAAAAAATATATTTTTAACGATAAAATATTTTATTTTAACACATGAATTTTTATTCAGTTCATTTACAAAATAAAAATGATATTTTTATTTTTCTAACTTATTTTAGAAAATTTCGGCGGCATAACGGCACGAGACTAGAAACGGGACAAGGCCTAGCCTTATCCCCGGTCTAGTGAAGGCCCACGCCATTCACACATCAATCAAATCCATCCAATTTCACCAAACAATTCAATTCAAACCAAATAATCTAACCAACTACACAACCAAACAATTAAACAAACAAGTCATCCATGGTCTGTGGATGACGAGTGTCGGGTGCTACTAAACACCGTCTGCATCCTAGTATATATATATAACTAGAAAAAGAAATTGAAGAGTGAGAAATTCTCACCAACTATCCAATCCAATCATCTCGACTCTTCTTTTGTAGAAAATCTTGTCGTTCTCGCCTTTTGTCACTTTCGTTGCCCGTAGCCACTACATGTATAAAAATCACATTTTTATTATCTACATTATATAAAAATCTTATCTTTATATCTTCTATAAGTTAAAAATCGGATTTTTATCCTCTCTATAATATAAAGATCATATTTTTATTTATTTCATATGTCAAAAACTGTAGAAGCTTTAAAATGGAGAAAACTCACTTTGTTTTCTAACGCCCGGATTCACTGTTCGGGTTCCAGAATTTGCAAACGAGCTTCAATCTTCACACCACCTTTTTTTTAGCTTAAACGCGTCATTCCGGACAACTTTCGCCTAAGGGTCTTTTTGCCAAAAATGCTCCAATTCGCCAGAATTCGCGAAATTACACGAATTTTTCAGCTTTTGAACAGCAGACTTCGAACGCGTTTTCCGAGCAGCTCCGAACTCCAAAACATGACTTCCATATAGCCAAATCGAAGAGAATTTCGTTCTCTACAACTTTGGTTGAGAGAGACTTTGGCCAAAAACGCACCGTTTGAGAGATATAAGCCAAAACAGTCCGGGGTGTTTTGTGCAAAACGGGAATTTTGGTGAAAATGAGTTTTTGAGCGTAGCGGGGCCCACGGCCGGAGTTGGGTGGTGCTGAGGGGGGGCGCCGGCCTGACTGACGTGGGGGAGGGGCTGAGGTGCGGCGGTGTGGCCCGTGGTGGCCGCGGTGGTGGTGGTTGGTGATTTGGGGCTTAGGGTTTGCAAATAGAGAGAGGAGAGAGAGGAGGAGGAGGGGAGGAGGAGGGGGTGCGGCGGCTCGCCGGAGGCCGGTGGTGGCTGTGGGAGGAGGGGCAGCGGTGGTGGTGAAGTCCAACGAAACAAGTTTCGTCGAATTCCGAGTTCGTTTGACCATTCAAAAAAAATCACAAAAATGCTCAGATAAGCTCTAAAAATGCGATTTTGGCACACCTTTTCTTCTCGCACGCTCACATGATAACTCAAAAAATCAAGCCTTCTTGGATTTAACCATTATTAGACGATATGAATCCATAAAAAAACGGTAATCGAATTATGAGGTCGTATCAATAATGTTCCTTTGTAAAATGACTACTCGCTTTACCCTGAACTGTTTCAGCTCGCACGGCCACATACTAACTCCGTTCGACGCGCCATTTGGAACTCAACAATGATTTGACATTGTGAATCCATAAAAATTTATCTCGTCGAATTCTGAGCTCGTATGCAAAATTTCGCTTTTTAAGGGCTATGTTTTGTTAACCGAAAAGCTTCTGCCAATTGCCACTATTCCGGATATCGGAATATATCGAAGCTTATACTTTTCGGAGTTCTAAATGGCATTTTGAACTCAATGGAAGTGGTTTCGAGTCCAAATTCATTCATATGCAAAATTTGACTTTTTGGGCCATGTATAGTTTATACAGCGACTATTCTGAATTTTCAACTGGGCATATCTTTTGATTCCCGCTATGAAATTTCGATTTTTCGGATTCGTTGGAAAGATATCATCAATTAGATCCTATTATTTTTGGTTTCGCTAAAATCCGGATTGTTTTGCACCCGGTACATTCAATTGAAGTTTGAAATCGAATTATCGAACTACCACGCCATTTTCAATTCCTTTTTTTAATTATATATAAATATTTATATTCTAACGACGACGTATATAATATATACGTTCTAAATATATTCAAAATAAATTTTCGTCGATATTATTTAAAATAATCTATTTTAAAACTTCAAAATTCGTTAAAATTGCCCAAATAAAATTTTTAAACTGGCTCAGAATTTCCGGGTTATTACAATTAGATTCTAATGTTTTTGGTTTTGCTAAAATCTGGTTTATTTTGAATCCTGTACATTCATTTGAAATTTGAAATCGAATTTTCAAACTACCGCGCCATTTTCAGTTCCTTTTATATTTAAAAATAAATATTTATATTCTAACGTCGATTCAAATAAATATATACGTTCTAATTCTATTCAAAATAAATTTCTCATCACTATTATTTAAAATAATTCATTTTAAATATTCAAAATTCATCAAAATTTCCAAAATAAAAATTTTAAATTTGTTCGGATTTTCCGGGATGTTACAATCTCCCCCACTTAAAATATTTTCGTCCTCGAAGAGGAACGGAGCTGAAAGTTGTTTAACTAACCAACTTAACTTTCCTTATTTCCATTATGGCTTAAGTTCCTCAACATTTCAGTTCCTAAAAACTTTTCAAATTCTTCAAAAGTTTGGCTAAAACCCTAAATTTTCGAAAAATTTCGCCACAACCTCCCCTGCACGGGAGCATGGGCAAAATTCTGAAATTGCCATACAGGCCTTTCCAATCCAAAAAAATAAAGAAACAACCAATTGGCTCATAAAATCATCCAAAACCAAAGAAATTAGTAAACATGTACCTATTTGTCAGGCAAACTATTTTATTCCTCTTCTCTAGCCTCCTTGCAATGACTTGTTCAATGTATACACATGTATATGCATGCAATTTCCAACAAATTTCAATACAGTTAAATATTTGATTGAAACTGGCTAAATTTACCTTACATTCACATAATGGTTTAAATGAATAATCACACAGCACATCCATCAATCAATTAGTGAATTAAGGTTTCAAATTCATAATTTTGATATATAGTCCAAAAATCAGATTTTTGATGCCAAATCATAACAAATAATCCTATAGAAGTTTTGGTTCTCACACCAGTCTAATGGAATCATATAGATATCCCACCTTCGAAGCTCGAACACAAATTCTGATGATGATCGATCAATCATCAGAACCATCTCCTGGAGACTAGAGTGTGAATCTATATCTATCCAGTATATTAAAACTTCGAAAATACGTTTGCAAGGCGTATATGCAAATTCTTTATATACCGGATTGCCTAAAATCAATACAAATAAATATTCAAATATGTTGAGTAAGATTTAAATTTTCAAAACAAAAATTGTTTTCATTTTGAAAGTGTACTCTTTACACTCATTCTAGGATACTACTGATCCCATCTCTAACGAGTCATTCTTATTGGATATTACTAATCCCATCTCTGATGAATTCTTTCATTCGGTTCTAATGTGCCTTGTTCTCGAGCTCTATAAACCAAAGCTCTGATACCAAACTGAGACGACCCGAACTTCTCCATGAAAGAAAGAACGGATTGAATTGAGAACAAGACTAATCAGAACACAAACAGAAGAACATTTCATTGTCAATTTCAACAATTCCATAAGAATACAAGAATATTACACAGTATGAATGAGTAAAATACATCAGAAAAATATCAAAGATTTAAATTACATTACATAGCAGTGGAAAATACTAAAAAACACAACTGAAAGAGATATATGGATACAAGGCTTTCCGAATACCATTCCAGCTGTAAACCAGGATCTTGTGAATATAAATCTGCAAAACCAAAACTACTAGCTTCCCGTGTGGAAAACAGGGGCACCCAGTGTTTAGGTTAAAACAAACTCCAGGTCAGTCATATGACTGCTGTAAGAACTAAATTATTTAAAACTTTACTTTAAAAGAAAGTGATTTAAGGGGCTACGCCGTGTAACACCCCACGTCCATTAATGTCACTCACAAAGGGAATGCATTAACTTCTATGGAGCGTTTTAGGTAAGTATAGAACAGAAACTTAACAACAAGACAGATATAAATAGTACTCAAAGATTTAAAACTTTATTTCATTGCAACGGAAAACACATATGTTTGCTTGCATCATCAAAAACCAGAGTCAAAGTACATAATATCCATCTTGACTACCAAAAGTACATAAACTGAAAGACATAATCACCAATACAAAATAGCCATAAATAAAAGAGATGCTGAACTTTACTTCAGCGATCTAAGTAATCTTCTAAAAGAAGAGAAAGAGCAGTCCAAGATCAAGCTCCACTGGTGCTAGTCCCAACCTGAGCACCAAGGGGGGGGGGGAAGGAAGAAAAGAGGAGGAAACAAAGGGGGTCAGACATAAAGACTGGCGAGTGCGATACTTTTAACAATATAATTAACAAAGTAACTAGGCTAAGGCATAAGTTGGAAAATAAGGAAATGACCATGAACCATTGAATATGGCAGAGTAAATAAGGAAACAAGATGAACAACGATATCGTTAAAGCGCAAGTAACCCACTGTAAGATAATTACTAAACTACACCAACACTATAGGATAATTGCTATACTGCACCACCACTAGTCACCCTAAGGTTGATCCCGCCTACAGAACTTAATAATGATATTGGTAGTTTCGTGCACCCCTAGCTGCCTTCATAGGTGCCGCCTGCCCCTATCTCCACTAGATGTACCCACTACCCCCAAGCGATCGGCTCCTTAACTCGTAGATACCTGTGCTGGCCCCACAGTGGGGTGTATCACTCCCCAAAGTGGCAACCCGATACAACCAACAATGCACGGCTTATACCTACACGATGCAACAACGTCTTACGTACCAGCCCGGGTCCACACACGCATATGAACCCGTTGGACTTGCGTTGCCACCGCTAACCCGGTTTGGCCTCTTACAATCAAGACCAGTATGCGTGTCCCGTCCTCGACTTGGGTCGAACCCACAAAGATACGTATGGGTTACTAGTTGAAATGGGCCCCCATTACTTGACACAAACTGTCCACCTAAGCTTGGTCCCCTCTAGTACATCTCACTTAACCCACTTCTTATTGATGTTTCAATTATATGTTTCAATTTGGGTTAAGTGTTTCTAATCATATTTCCAACTGCCACCCAAGGCACCCACTAGATTCCACACGCCACCCAAGGCACCCACTTAACCCCCTCATGTCCACTACATGTTTATATGGTTAAGTGTTTCTTAATTCATTCAGACTGTAACCTCATAAAGACCTCTCACATTAGACTGGCATTTGTGGCAGCTGGATTGGCCGAGAGAGCCCATGCAGTCTTACACCACAAAAGAGCCTAACCTCGTGTCTTTACAATTGTTACATATTTAATTTATGCCTAAGACCTCTCACATTAGACTAGCATTTGTGACAGCTGGATTTGCCGGATGGGTCCGGGCAGTCTTACACCATAAAAGAGCCTAACCTCGTGTCTTAGACGATTAATTTCTCCTAATTAATCATTCCCCAAATTTGATTTACTTTCCCTATTCAAATTATCAATCAATTCTAAATTTAACGATGTCCATAATTGACTCAACTATGTCCATCCATTTACGGTATGCAAAATCATACCAATTTTCACCACAATTATATTTTATGCCTTTTAAGGCATTTATACCAATTAAATCTTTTAATATTATCCCCTTTACCCCACATTGTACGTTTGTTCGTTTAACGTAAAATATACGTTAGACTCGAATAGTCTAACTTATGGAACAAAGAGAAAACATCACAATATACACATAATGAAAACATAGATCTAAACATAGGGATGAACTTGCATATGTGAATGATGTTCTACATCTAAAACTTGCATAGGCCAAAGTTACAACTTGCATAAACAACATATTTCATGGATCCAAATCGAAAGGTGTGAACTTGCATAAATCATGTATTTCATAGATCTACATCTAAAGGTGTAAACTTGCATAGGCAATAACCCTAAACTTGCATAACATGATTCATATCCCAAACCCATATATTTATATAAACTTGCATGTGTGATTTATGCATCATAACAATGGTGTAAACTTGCATCTAACATGTAAAGCATCATGTAGAATTTAGCATATAACTCACACATGTCATAGCCTAACTTTTAATCAAATTTTCACATAAACTAGATGTCATAACCATGTAAGGTCACATATAATTTTACCCAACTTGTATATGATTCATGTTTACATAAAAATCTAAACTTGCATACATATGATTTATCATATGAATCGACATAACCAAACTTAGCATATGTACAACATGATGATTCAACTGGACATAGGCTAATCATAGAATTACAATGTGGGTGATAGTATCATAACTTTACATCGTAAATGATAGCATCATAACATAACGTCATAGAGATTTCAACACAATTCTACAACATAATTACAACATACGATCAATAATTCACATCATATCCATACAATCCGCATCATAACTTAATCCAATTAAATTACTAATTATTTTATTAAAACTATCGAACTTACAACTCAAAGGAGGTCTCGAGTTCTGAATTCTAAATTCTGAAGTTGAATTAGCTTTCCTTTGAAGAAGATTCGTTGTTAGGGTTGAATAGAACTGATTTGATTTGTTGTTCTTCCTCTCTAATTGGTGGCGGCTACTCTAGGGTTCAAGACGACAGCATGACGGCCATAGTTTTAGTTTTAATTCTGATTTAGGGTTTGAATCTATGGGTCTTTTCATAGAGCTTTGAATTAATTTAAGCCGTCGGATCACTCTAGAATCCATCTAGGCCTTAGAAACCAAGAAATGATGTCAACAGACCAACCAGAAATCGCCACCTAAGCCCTAAAACATAAAATTACGTCATAGACCATTTAGGGCCGACGGGACCAATTCCAAACCTCCTGAGTCGACTCTGGGGTCGACCTAGCGGGTCTCGGGTCGACCCATAAAATAGGTTGGTTTGGTGTTTTGCCTTCCCGCTTCCACTGTTTTGATTTTTTTTCTTAAATTTTAGGTTGAATTTTATTTTATATATATATATATATTTCTATATTCCTAATTAACCATTTTCACACTAAACTAATTTTTGAACCGCTTCACACTAAGCCGCTTTTAGCCATTCCCTTAAAACAAAAATCTGGCGTTGGCGGGGATCGAACGCCGTACCTCTTGTATGCAAGTCACATGTTCCAACCAAATGAGCTACTAAGTCTTTTGCTTAAAAACCTTAGAAAAATGCTAAACATTTATTCTTTAATTTAGTTAATTCGATTATTCAAAAATCCTGGGTGTTACATTCTCCCCTCATTAAAGGATTTCGCCCCCGAAATCTCCAAGTTAAGGAGAATGCATATCCTAACATCCAAACAACCATCTACTCAACCATCAAACACATGCATCCATTGTCCTTATAGAATTTCTAATTATGTATGAACATATGCAAAAAAGTGCGTGTATATCTTCCTTATCTAATGCAAAATCAAGCGGTCTGCTGATTCAGTTGACCTCCTTAATGCAAACCATGATAGTGCCATGCGTCCATTATGTATGCGAAAGAACCCTATCGATACATATTATTTCTACATGTGTGCACAACCATTCACCGAAATGCAACATCCATATGATAGCACAACCATTATACATCCATTAGCTTAAATATGAACACACATTCATATGCAATATGCAATACGAAGTGACCGAGCCGATCTAGTGCCTAAAGCACGAGCAACCACTAGCAAACACTTGCATCCACATGCATCCATCATACATAACATGTCTCAAACACATGTTTCAATCATAGGACTACCCTATCTAAAGGTCAAAGGTACTAACGAGAGGACATACTAAAGATAAGATAAATATAAGCTAAGCGATAAAGGAGAAACTAAAAGACATACCCTTGAAAAGAAAAGGTTATAATCATGCATCTTCTCTTCTGTCTCCCAAGAAGCATTGCTCTCATCATCTCCCCATTGCAATTTGACTAGCTTGACCTCTCGATTCCTCAGCTTCTTAACCTCCGACCCAAGAATGCACGTAGGAGCTCGCCGAATCGTCGCATCATGCTCTATCTCCACCTCTCTAAGCAAGCTCGGCTCTACCACTTCCGCGGTCTCGTGCAAGCACTTCCTCAAATGTGACACATGGAATACATCGTGTATGCCACTAAGTCTCTCGGTCAACTCCACTCTATACGCCATCTACCCAATCCTCTCCTTAATAGGAAACGGCCCTACGAACCTTGGTGCTAACTTCCCAATGGACCCAAAGCGAACGACTTTCCGTAATGGAGACACCTTGACAAAGTCCATGTCCCCAATATCAAACTCAAGATCTATCCTCCTCTTGTCCGCATAAGATTTCTGCCAATCTTGCGCCGTCTTCATCCTCCTTCGAATCAAATCGATCTTTTCTGAAGTCTCTCTAATCATATCGGGCCCAAGTAAGATCTTATCTGTGGACTCCCACCAACATGTAGGCGAACGACATGGCCGTCCATAAAGATCCTCGAACGGTGCCATGCCAATGCTAGACTGAAAGCTGTTATTATACGCGAACTCCACCAACAGAAGATGTTCCTTCCATGTACCTCCAAAATCTAAGACACACAACCTCAATAGGTCCTCTAGAATTTGATTCACCCTCTCGGTCTGGCCATCCGTCTGAGGATGATATGCGGTGCTCAAACATAACTGAGTCCCTTCCGCCTCTTGCAAGCTCTTCCAAAATTCGCTAGTAAAGATAGGATCGCGGTCGCTCACTATGCTAGAAGCAACACCGTGCAAACGAACTATTTCTTGAATGTATACGGAGGCTAACCATGGAGCAGTCCTCTTACTCTTCACGAGAATGAAATGGGCGCTCTTAGTAAGTCTGTCTACCATGACCCAAATCCCCGTGTTACCCTTCCTCGATCTCGGTAATCCGTCAACAAAATCCATCGAGACGCTTTCCCACTTCCATTGTGGGACCTCCAATGGGTGTAGTAATCCACCGGGCTTCTTTTGCTCTGCTTTTACTTGTTGGTACACCAAGCATCTAGCGACAAACTCTGCCACATCCTTCTTCATGTCGGCCCAAAAGTAAACTCGTCTCATGTCCATGTACATCTTGTCCCCGCCGGGATGGATGGTCATCTTCGAACGATGTGCATCATCAAGAATGGTTTTCCTTAGGTCCTCGTCATTTGGTACACAAAGCCTACCGTCCCTACGTAACCAACCCTTATCATCTAAGGTATACCTACGGAGATGGCTTGATGACTCCCCTCCTTTGAGCTTCTCAACTAACTCAACCAACTGTGGGTCATCTCGCTGTGCCTCACCAATCCGTCCCAAAAGCGTAGGTCTGATCTCTAAGGATGCTAGCAAACCAGGTACAAAGTCAACGGAAGGTTTAAAGTCAAACATAGAGATGAACTCTAAGCTTCGCCGCTCAACAAACAACGGACTCAAGGACAACCTTTTTCTACTTCAGGCGTCTGCCACCACATTACCCTTGCCAGGGGTATATGCTATCTCGAAATCATAGGATGCTAAGAATTCCATCCACCTTTGCTGCCTTAAGTTCAAGTCCTTCTGAGAGAATAAGTATTTTAGCGATTTGTGGTCAGTGAATAATTCGAATTTCTCGCCAAGAAGATAATGACGCCAAGACTTAAGCGCAAAGCCAATAGCGGCCAACTCTAGGTCATGTGTAGGGTAATTTCTCTCATGCACTCTCAACTGCCTTCCACCATAAGCTATTACCATTCCCTCTTGCATTAAGACTGCGCCTAGTCCTGTCCCACAAGCATCAGTATAAACGGTAAATGGCTTACTCCCATCTGGCAACACTAAGACTGGAGTTGTGGTCAAAGCTCTCTTTAGACGTTGGAACGCATCATCACAATCTACGTCCCATGTGAAAACTAAGTTCTTCTTCGTCAAGCGTGTTAATGGGGCTGATATCTTTGCGAAGTCTTTGATAAACTTCCTATAGTAACCAGCCAACCCTAAGAAACTCCTCACCTTGGTAGCATTTTGAGGAACCTTCCAATCTTGGATGGCCACTAACTTCGCGGGATACACAGCTATCCCTTCTTTGGAAACCACGTGCCCTAAGAATCACACTTCCTTCCTCCAAAAGTGACATTTAGAAAATTTAGCTTTAAGGCTATGCGCTCGAAGGGTCTCCAATACTTCCCTTAGATGTAGGGCATGCTCTTCCTCGCTCTTAGAAAAGACCAAGATATCATCCACAAAGACCACAACAAATTTATTAAGGTACTCCCTAAACACCCTACTCATCAAGTCAACAAAGTATGCGGGGGCGTTTGTCAAACCGAAGGGCATCACAAGCCACTCGAAGAAACCGTCTGGAGTCCTAAAGGCAGTCTTGTCTATGTTATCCTCAACCACTCTCAACTGATGGAAACTAGTGGCTAAGTCCAACTGCGAAAACACTGAGGCGCCAACTAACTGATCGAAGAGATCGTCAATCCTCGGCAGTTGGTGTCTATTCTTTTTAGTAAGCTTATTAAGTTCTCTATAGTCCACAAAAAGTCTAAGGGACCCATCTGCCTTCATGGCAAATACTACTGGAGCACCCCACTCCGATATACTATGTATGATGAACCCCTTCTCAAGTAATTCCTTCACTTGCTTACTGAGTTCTCTTCTCTCTTTTGGAGCCATGTGGCGCACCGGTAATGCAACTGGCTTTGCATTATCTACTAGATATATCCGAAAGTCTATCTCACGTTTTGGGGGTAAACCCTTCACCTCATCGAAGACATCAGCATATTCACAGACTATGGGAACAGAATGTAAATCATCATCGGATGCGTCAAGGGATTCTAGGTAGCTAAGCATTACTGGACCTCTAGGGTCACAAGAAATATCAACGGTCTTTCCAAAACGAGTCAACAATCTAACTACCCTTCTTTCACAATCTAGGATGGCCCCATATCTAGTTAGCCAATCCATACCTAGAATTAAACCGTAGCCCATGAAGCCAAGAACAAAAGCGTTGCACTCAAACTCAACGCCCAAGATAAACACTCTCAAATCCCGACAAATCATAGAAAGATGAGCCAAACCACCGATAGGATTTGAGACTACTAAGGGATTAGTAACTAGACTAGTATCAAGGTGCAGTGTTTCAACTAATGATGTAGAAATAAACGAATGTGATGCGCCAGAATCGAATAAAGTACGGACAAGATGATCAAACAGAAAAACTAAACTTTCAACGGAAATTGTTGTACCTCGTTCTTGCAGCGGTGGGACCACGAGAGCCTAAACTTGTCCCCTTGCCTGCCCTGGTGCCATAAAACTTGCACCTGTCCTCCCGAGGTAGACCCTGCCCTCCTCCCTTTCTTTGGGCAGTCCCTAATAAAATGTCCCGCCTCGCCACAGTGGAAACAACCAGTCTTCTTTTTCTTCCTACAATCTTTGCTTAGATGGCCGGGTGTCCCACAGTTAAAGCATCTTTTCTTTCCCTTAGCATTGTTGCCTTTGCCACCTTTCTAGTTCTGTTGTTGCCGTTGAGGCTTCTTTTGATCCCCTTTCTTCTCGGGTGCCTTATTAGCATTGGTGCCCTTCTCCTCTTCATGCATGAGCACCATGTCAACTAGTCTCTCGAAGGTAGCACCCATGGGAATGTGGGTCATAGCTAACCCATGAAGCGGCTCGTTTAAACTCTTAACAAATCTTAGAGCCTTCTTTTCTGGAGTATTCACCAAGTCCAAGCCAAATCTTGCCAATTGGTTGAATTTGTTGACGTACTCTTTCACCGATAAATTCCCTTGCTTTAGTGCCAAAAACCTTTCCATGTATAGATTCTCTTCAGCCCGCGAGAGAAACTACGCCTCAAACCTCTGCCTAAAATCTAGCCATGTATTGACTGGGCGTCCTCCATTAGTGACCTCCCACCAAAACGAGGCCTCATCCTTCATTAGCCAGGCAACTAACTGGACCTTTCTTCCATCATCCACTTCAAAGATTCTAAACAATTCTTCCACCTTCTTTAGCCAGTTACGAGCTTCAATAAATGTCTCCGTCCCATGAAAAGGTTTTCCACCCATTGCTCTAAAGTCCTTACATATCTTAGCAAAAGTATCGATGCGAGGAGGAGGGGGAGGAGGAGGAGGAGGAGCATTTGCTGGACCTGCGGTGGCGGCCCTAGCCTTGAGATATTGACGAAACCAACCGAGTACATGAACACCCTCTGGTATCTCAGATGCTTCAGACATGCTGAAACGAAAAAGGAAAGATTCAATATAAAAGAACCGAGGGAAAGATATATGGCTCTTAGGGTTATGCTTTCTAAAATATACTTTTCTCTTGAAAATACTTTCCTTAAAACATACTTGTGAAGGTACTTCTTTATAAAAATGCTTTTGAAAAACCGTTTTTTTTTAAATTCATATATGTTCTGCTAACCTTCAGCTCCGATACCACGTGTAACACCCCACGTCCATTAATGTCACTCACAGAGGGAATGCATTAACTTATATGGAGCGTTTTAGGTAAGTATAGAACAGAAACTTAACAACAAGACAGATTTAAATAGTATTCAAAGATTTAAAACTTTATTTCATTGCAGCAGAAAACACATATGTTTGCTTATATCATAAAAAACCTGAGTCAAAGTACATAATATCCATCTTGACTACCAAAAGTACATAAACTAAAAGACATAATCCCCAATACAAAATAGCCATAAATAAAAGAGAAGCTGAACTTTACTTCAGCGATCTAAGTAATCTTCTAAAAGAAGAGAAACAGCAGTTCAAGATCAAGCTCAACTGGTGCTAGTCCCAAACTGAGCACCTGGGGGGGTGGGGGAAGGAAGAAAAGAGGAGGAAATAAAGGGGGTCAGACATAAAGTCTGGCGAGTGCGATGATTTTAACAATATAATTAACAAAGTAACTAGGCTAAGGCATAAGTTGGAAAATAAGGAAATGACCATGAACCATTGAATATGGCAGAGTAAACAAGGAAACAAGATGAACAACGATATCGTTAAAGCGCACGTAACCCACTGTAAGATAATTACTAAACTACACCAACACTATAGGATAATTGCTATACTGCACCACCACTAGTCACCCTAAGGTTGATCCCTCCTACAGATCTTAATAATGATATTGGTAGTTTCATGCACTGTAACACCCCACATCCGTTAGTGTCACTCACAAAGGGAATGCACTAAGTTCTGTGGAGCATTTAGGGTAAAAGATGCAGATAAATTACAAGACAGACAGAAATTAAACAGCGGAAAATAAAACTTTTCTTTATTGATAAAATAGTTTGTACAATGATTTCTTTACAATATCATAGTATCATGTGTCGTACAAAATAAAGAAGCATAAAAACAACATTTATATTCCCCGATTTTAGCAAGAGCTAGCCATAGCATCTGGAAAGAGAATCCAAGCAAAGCTTCTACAAATCTTCAAGCTGGGAAAGAGTGACAGTCCGACTTAACCTGAGCTATACTATTCCCTCCTTTACTACCTGAGGAGGGGGGGGGGGAACGGAAGAAAAGAAGACGAAAGAAAAACAGAGTCAGACATAAAGCCTGAGTAAGTTCAGTAACTTCTAGCATATGAACATGGAAAACAAAACGACATGAATTAACTGAATACAAGATTACGTCATGATGATAGGGTCAGCAAAACTAGACAAGATAATCACAAGATATGCTAAGCTAAGATAAACTGGATATGTTATAATACTTTCGCTGCTTCGCTATTTCCTTGTTATACTGGTTTCTATATCTCTGCACCGCCTAACTAGTGTCCCAACTAGTAACGATAACGCGATCCCAATCCCTGTAGTTTCCATTGCCTTCAGGTATACATTTATTATTTGTTACCTAGGTCTAATCTAGGGTTTTCTACCAAGTGCCTTCTAGATTCAACTAGAGTTTATGCTATCTGCTGAACGCTTCCCGGATTCAGGATTTATGCCACCTAGTTACACTAGGGATTATGCTACCTGTCGAACGATGCCCCCAAGTCTAGGACACACTACCCAGAGTGGTATATGTTCCTATACTTCCCCACGCATGTATCGCGAATCGATATCGCTTGTCTAGATGCACATGCCTTGTAATGTGCGACCCGAGTCCTGTGGCAGGGCAAATCAAGGAATACAGAACTTGGTCGGGAGCTTTCAGATATCTGCCGATGCAGATGCTAAGGTCTGTTTTTGTTCCAGTGGCTATGATCTCACTTGACCCCTCCCTCAACTAATGAAAGGCACACCTTGGAAAATGAGAACTATATGCCGGCCCCAGTGCCCCACTATCCTATGGCCATCCTCACCCATAACTAGATAGCAAGTATATGGTCTTTTGGAGTTCTCCTCCTTTCCGCTTCACGTATCTCGATTGACTCAAGATGGATGGTAGACGACGAGTTGCTATCACCGTGCTACCGTTTTCTCGCCGAATCACGCCGGTCCATCCTAGTCTTTAGGTTGCCATATATTGCAACCAAGGCATACCCCTGGTTCTTCTACGCAGACCTTAACCTCTGTGAGCCCAGGAGGATCATTCGCAGCCTCACAGAGGGATACCAAGAGTACCCTTACGTCCCCCCGAAGCCTCGGGCTTCGTAACCCAATTCGTTGGAGCCTTCTTTTTACTCAGATGGACATTCGCCTCTTCCCGTGTTATACTAAGAATTACTACTTAGTTTTAATAACTAAGATTTACCACTTAGTTTCCAGAATCGTTGTTTTCTTAACTAAGGTTTACTACTTAGTTCTCTTTCCCGTCAATTTGGATTGGTTAAGTGTTATTAGTCAATTCAAACCAACTTAAACCCCTTCATTCATCCTGTTAAACTGGTTAAGTGTTATCAGTAATTCATGGTGACTTAACCCCATCACAAACCAAGTTATATTGGTTAAGTATTTCTTATTACTTAACCCTACCCATTCACCCTGTATTGGTTAAGTGTTCCTTTTTAACTTAACCTTGCCCGTCTGTTTTAACTACCATGTTATTAATGGTTAAGTATTATCCCTTCATGTTTTAACCCCATCACAAACCCTATTCCTTTATCACAATCTGATGGTTAAGTGTTCAAGTTTACTTAGCCCTACGGTCTAGCCCAGCTAACATATCAAATTGGCTAAGTTTATTAGATTTTACTTAACCCTACCCTCTAGTCTAGTTAACATGTTAATTTGGCTAAATGTATTAACTTTACTTAACCCCTACAAATCTTGTCTTGTTGCCATGTTAAGTTGGTTAAGTATCCTTATGGACTTTAGCCTTCCCATTCTAGCTTAACTGTGTTAAGCTGGTTAAGTGTTCCTATGGACTTAACCCTCCCATTCTAGCTTAACTGTGTTAAGTGTCTGTATGAACCTAACCCAACCCAGCGGTCTGGTTATCATGTTGAATTGGTTAAGTGTCTTAGTTAACTTAACCCTAACATTCTTGTTCTAGCTTTAACTAAATAAATTAAAGCCACGACCACTCACATTAGACGTATATTGTTGCAATTACTGGATGTGCCGGTTGGTTCCGGGCAGGTTTACATCGCAACTCAGTCTAACCTCGGGCTAGGCATATTCGTGTTTTCTAAGTTCAAAGGGTTTTGATTAATTTTCAAATCAGGTTTTGAAAGTAACCATCCCGTCCGTCGGATCAGTTAGGGATAGCCAGGGAGAGCAGGAAACTTGTATTTTCCAAACCCAAGCCTAGACACTATCCTCTTTGTCACCCTAGAACTTTCTGGTGTGTTATTAAAAGAGATGTCGTTAATAAACCTTTAATTTGTCTAAATTTACATTTTCTAATTTAGGAAAATTCTATAAGTAAATTATTCCTAATTTACTTATTTCCCAATTACTCATTTAATGTAAATTGTCTACATTTATTTCTATGGCCCATTTTCCCCTCTATATCATATTTATGCTTTTTGGTATGTAAACTATACCAAATTAAGTGTCATTAACCATGGTTTTGCTAAAACTGACAAGTACTCCCAATTATGGCCAATTTCAAATTTATGCCAATATACTTCCGTGCCAACTTAGCTAGTCCAATTCTGATTTAACATTCTAATTACGGTTCATGTCATACTAGACTTATTATTCTAGTTCACAACTCATGTAAATGCTAGTTTTACAAGTCAATACTAGATTCAAGTTACACATCCTATAATTCATGTCAAATTTATCCAATTTGTATTTCTATGAATATGCCATAATACATGTTCCCAATTTATGCCAATTTCCTAGTTTATAACTATGTTTTTAGTAAATTTCATATTTTGCCCAAATCGTATTCCCACCGTTCGTATAATCGTGATTCAATCTAGATTATAGATAAATCTAGATTCGTAGAAAATAGGAAATGAACCAAAGATGCTATGCAAAAGATAGACATAATAACTGGCATAAAAAGGTTTGAATAACGACGTCGGTTCAAGAACATGGGTAGACCTAACTTAATAGGTAAATTCCCAAGGTCTAAAACCAAAGAAAAACCAAGAATATACAGAATAGAGACATAGGTTCAAGAACATGGGTAGACCTAACTGAATAGGTAAATTCCCAAGGTCTAAAACCAAAGAAAACCAAGAATAGACAGAATAGAAAAATCAGGTTTAGACCCAATTTCACAGTCATAAAACTTAAGCATCACTTTCCTAGTCAGGAATCATAGGTGTTGAGTCACAGTTGTCCTTGTTATGTCATAGGCAATAGTTTATGTTTCCAAATCAAAAGCATAAGCTTAGTCAAGGAAATAATTCTCATAGTCACAGTCACAGTCATAGGTAATGTCCATAGTCATAGGCAATGTTCATGGTCATAGGCAATGTTCATAGTCAAAGAGGCATATGGTTCTAAGGTCCATAGTTTCATAGTCACAGTCTTATTTGTCCTCGAATCATAACAGTTCTTAATTAGGTCCAAGAGTATAAGCACGGATTCGAATAGAGAGAGATTTGGCATATTCTTTTATTTCTTTAATTTCATGTCACGAACAGAGAAAAAAATGTTCAAATCTAAAAAGTAACCGACTTACAGAGATTAGATTAGAATAGAAAGATGGCGTTGCTATGATTCGTAGAAAAACAGTCGTTGAAGTCGTTTGAACCTCCTCTTGAATCCTAGCTTGACTTGAACCTCTTCTTGAAAATCTTTTAGCAGCATTTCCTCGTCTTGGTTTATTTTATATATTATTTATTAATATATTTTTCTCAGAGGCAGCATAAGGATAGAAAAGAATTGTGAATAGAGAAGAAGACCAGGACTGTTTATATAGTGTTAGGCGGATGAACCTGGTCAGAAAACGTGACCAAATACATCAGAACGAACCAGGTGCAGAAAACTGGAAAAAGCGGGGTGGTCGACCTCCCAGGTCGACTACCCAGTCGACCTGACCCAGGTCGACTACCCAGTCGACCTGGGTGCCTTGGGCGGGAAAATTCCCGCCCAGCCCAATCTGGGTCTGTTTTGAATTTCGAACTCGTGTTTCTGAACTGTTTTGAAATTTGAACTTCGCTGAATCTTCCGGAGGCCATATCTTCCTCATACGGACTCCGATTTACGCAAACTCGGACTCGTTTTCATGCAAAATTCCGAGACGAACGCAACGTCGCAGCACGTTTCCCTTGATTTTGATTTTAACTTTTAATTATGCCTTGATTTGTGAATCCTAGTGTTACAGAATTACAGGGTGTTACATTCTTCCCCACTTAAAAGGATTTCGTCCCCGAAATCTTCAAGTTAGGAAGACTGTGTCCTACCATCCAATCACCCATCTACTCAACCATTCAATCACAGGCATTCATTGTCCTTAAAAGATTTCTAATGCCTTCATGTTCATATGCATAGTGTGTGTATATGTCTTTATCTAATGCAGGATCAGGCAGTCTACTGATTCAGTTGACCTCCTTAATGTGAATCATGTCAGTGCCATGCGTCCAATCACGTATGCAAGCATCCCTAGTTATGTAAATACTACATGCGTGCACGGAAATTCATCCATATGATAACATATCAAGTTCAACTTACAAACAATTACATATCTGTAAATGCAATATGAAAGCGTCCGAACTTGATCTAGTGCCTAATACGTATGCATATGCATCCACGAGCAACCATTAGCACCCACTTGTAACCATCAACCATAACATGTTTCAAATACATGTCCATTGGCTTCTACCTACGGATCGAAGATACGACCTAGAGGATATACTTTGGAAAGAGAGAAACAATTATACGTAAAGCTCCTACAACTGAAGAAATCAAGGATGCACCCTTAAGGAAAAGGGTATGATGCTAGTATCTAGCCTTCTTGAGCTTTACTCCACTATATCTTAACTAGTTTAACTTCACGATTGTGAAGTTCCTGATCTCCATTTCCAAAATAAACAGATGTCAATCACGGTACCAAGTATATGTACTAAGATGATTAGAGGTCTCCCTCTTATCTGCCATGCTATAACTATAAGGGTCGAAAGGTTACTACGTGCTTTTTAGAGTGCCTGTCACAGCTATTCATCTCTCACGCAAACCATCCTAGTCGAACTCGACATTCCTCAAGTACAAACCCCAAAGGCCTAAACCAATATCAGACAAGCACCCAAGGAATATCCTCTCCGAATTTAGACGATCTACGTGAGATGATATAAGCAAACTCGATAGCTATTCTCAAATCCCTACTAACCAAAAATAAACTGGTCGGACCACCAATTGGATTTGAGACTCTAGTGGGATCTTTCTACTATACAAGTACTATGGTGTAGAGACTCAACTATGGAAGTGGATATGAACAAATGCGAAGCGCTAAAACCAAAGGAAAGAGTACGAACAGCAAAACTAGACTCTTCCAACAGAACTTTACTACCTTCCTCCTAGGTACGCTTGGTGGCGAAAGTAGGTACTTTACCTTCTGAAAATCTTGTTCCTCGTTCTTGCCCTTGTCCTTAATTATATGCCCTATCGTACACTAGTAAAGATACTTCCTCTTGTCTTAGGTTTTATAATTCCTTCCTTCTTTGTGAGCTAAATCTACATCCATGAATTCCTCATTCTAGGGTTGTGCTCTTTAGCCAAACTCCTCATCCCCTTCCGTGTGTAACCATGTTGACAAATCTCTCGAAAGCTGCCTCCATCGTACAGAAAACCCTACTAAGCTTGAAAGAAAACTAGCTGCAGGTGAAACTACTACGGTTATAGATGGAAGTCGGGCACTACTTCGCCCTTCGATGAGGTTACCTCCCAGAAAGCCGGGAGCCCCGGAGACTCAAGAAAGAAGGAGACAAGAATTTAAACAGAGGAAGAGAAGATAATGCGTATGGCTTTGGGGAATATGCCTTTTAAAACCAATCTTTTCTTTTGAAAATGCTTCTTTTAAAACCGGTTTGAAAACAATTTTTCAAATCTTTTATCTGATCCGGTAACCTCGTTCTGATACCACGTGTAACACCCCACATCCGTTAGTGTCACTCACAAAGGAAATGCACTAAGTTATGTGGAGCATTTAGGGTAAAAGATGCAGATAAATTACAAGACATACATAAATTAAACAGCGGAAAATAAAACTTTGCTTTATTGATAAAATAGTTTGTACAATGATTTCTTTACAATATCAGAGTATCATATGTCTTACAAAATAAAGAAGCATAAAAACAACATTTATATTCCCCGATTTTAGCAAGAGCCAGCCATAGCATCTGGAAAGAGAATCCAAGCAAAACTTCGACAAATCTTCAAGCTGGGAAAGAGTGATAGTCCGACTTAACCTGAGCTATACTATTCCCTCCTTTACTACCGGAGGGGGGGGGAACGGAAGAAAAGAAGACGAAAGAAAAACAGAGTCAGACATAAAGCCTGAGTAAGTTTAGTAACTTCTAGCATATGAACATGGAAAACAAAACGACATAATTAACTGAATACAAGATTACGTCATGACGATAGGGTCAGCAAAACTAGACAAGATAATCACAAGATATGCTAAGCTAAGATAAACTGGATATGTTATAATACTTTCGCTGCTTTGCTATTTCCTTGTTATACTGGTTTCTATATCTCTGCACCGCCTAACTAGTTTCCCAACTAGTAACGATAACGTGATCCCAATCCCTGTAGTTTCCTTTGCCTTCAGGTATACATTTATTATTTGTTACCTAGGTCTAATCTAGGGTTTTCTACCAAGTGCCTTCTAGATTCAACTAGAGTTTACGCTATCTGCTGAACGCTTCCCAGATTCAGGATTTATGCCACCTAGTTACACTAGGGATTATGCTACCTGTCGAACGATGCCCCTAAGTCTAGGACACACTACCCAGAGTGGTATATGTTCCTATACTCCCCCCCGCATGTATCGCGAATCGATATCGCTTGTCTAGATGCACATGCCTTGTAATGTGCGACCCGAGTCCTGTGGCAGGGCAAATCAAGGAATACAGAACTCGGTCGGGAGCTTTCAGATATCTGCCGATGCAGATGCTAAGGTCTGTTTTTGTTCCAGTGGCTATGGTCCCACTTGACCCCTCCCTCAACTAATGAAAGGCACACCTTGAAAAATGAGAACTATACGCCGGCCCCGGTGCCCCACTATCCTATGGCCATCCTCACCCATAACTAGATAGCAAGTATATGGTCTTTTGGAGTTCTCCGCCTTTCCGCTTCACGTATCTCGATTGACTCAAGATGGATGGTAGACGACGAGTTGCTATCACCGTGCTACCGTTTTCTCGCCGAATCACGCCGGTCCATCCTAGTCTTTAGGTTGCCATATATTGCAACCAAGGCATACCCCTGGTTCTTCTAAGCAGACCTTAACCTCTGTGAGCTCAGGAGGATCATCCGCAGCCTCACAGAGGGATAACAAGAGTACCCTCACGTCCCCTCGAAGCCTCGGGCTTCGTAACCCAATTCGTTGGAGCCTTCTTTTTACTCAGACGGACATTCGCTTCTTCCCGTGTTATACTAAGAATTACTACTTAGTTTTAATAACTAAGATTTACCACTTAGTTTCCAGAATCGTTGTTTTCTTAACTAAGGTTTACTACTTAGTTCTCTTTCCCGTCAATTTGGATTGGTTAAGTGTTATTAGTCAATTCAAGCCAACTTAACCCCCTTCGTTCATCCTGTTAAACTGGTTAAGTTTTATCAGTAATTCATGTTGACTTAATCCCATCACAAACCAAGTTATATTGGTTAAGTATTTCTTATTACTTAACCCTACCCATTCACCCTGTATTGGTTAAGTGTTCCTTTTTAACTTAACCTTGCCCGTCTGTTTTAACTACCATGTTATTAATGGTTAAGTATTATCCCTTCATGTTTTAGACTTAACCCTATTCCTTTATCACAATCTAATGGTTAAGTGTTCAAGTTTACTTAGCCCTACGGTCTAGCCCAGCTAACATATCAAATTGGCTAAGTGTATTAGATTTTACTTAACCCTACCCTCAAGTCTAGTTAACATGTTAATTTGGCTAAATGTATTAACTTTACTTAACCCCTACAAATCTTGTCTTGTTGCCACGTTAAGTTGGTTAAGTATCCCTATGGACTTTAGCCTTCCCATTCTAGCTTAACTGTGTTAAGTTGGTTAAGTGTTCCTATGGACTTAACCCTCCCATTCTAGCTTAACTGTGTTAAGTGTCTGTATGAACCTAACCCCACCCACCGGTCTGGTTATCATGTTGAATTGGTTAAGTGTCTTAGTTAACTTAACCCTAACATTCTTGTTCTAGCTTTAACTAAATAAATTAAAGCCACGACCACTCACATTAGACAGATATTGTTGCGATTACTGGATGTGCCGGTTGGTTCCGGGCAGGTTTACATTGCAACTCAGTCTAACCTCGGGCTAGGCATATTCGTGTTTTCTAAGTTCAAAGGGTTTTGATTAATTTTCAAATCAGGTTTTGAAAGTAACCATCCCGTCCGTCGGATCAGTTAGGGATAGCCAGGGAGAGCAGGAAACTTGTATTTTCCAAACCCAAGCCTAGACACTATCCTCTCTATCACTTTAGAACTTTCTGGTGTGTTATTAAAAGAGTTGTCGTTAATAAACCTTTAATTTGTCTAAATTTACATTTTCTAATTTAGGACAAATTCTATAAGTAAATTATTCCTAATTTACTTATTTCCCAATTACTCATTTAATGTAAATTGGCTACATTTATTTCTATGGCCCATTTTCCCCTCTATATCATATTTATGCTTTTTGGTATGTAAACTATACCAAATTAAGTGTCACTAACCATGGTTTTGCTAAACCTGACAAGTACTCCCAATTATGGCCAATTTCAAATTTATGCCAATATACTTCCGTGCCAACTTAGCTAGTCCAATTCTGATTTAACATTCTAATTACGGTTCATGTCATACTAGACTTATTATTCTAGTTCACAACTCATGTAAATGCTAGATTTACAAGTCAATACTAGATTCAAATTACACATCCTATAATTCATGTCAAATTTATCCAATTGTATTTCTATGAACATGCCATAATACATTTTCCCAATTTATGCCAATTTCCTAGTAAATTTCATATTTTGCCCAAATCGTATTCCCACCGTTCGTATAATCATGATTCAATCTAGATTATAGATAAATCTAGATTCGTAGAAAATAGGGAATGAACCAAAGATGCTATGCAAAAGATAGACATAATAACTGGCGTAAAAAGGGTTGAATAACGACGTCGGTTCAAGAACATGGGTAGACCTAACTTAATAGGTAAATTCCCAAGGTCTAAAACCAAAGAAAAACCAAGAATAGACAGAATAGAGACGTAGGGTCAAGAACATGGGTAGACCTAACTGAATAGGTAAATTCCCAAGGTCTAAAACCAAAGAAAACCAAGAATAGACAGAATAGAAAAATCAGGTTTAGACCCAATTTCACAGGCACAAAACTTAAGCAACACTTTCCTAGTCAGGAATCATAGGTGTTGAGTCACAGTTGTCCTTGTTATGTCATAGGCAATAGTTTATGTTCCCAAATCAAAAGCATAAGCTTAGTCAAGGAAATAATTCTCATAGTCACAATCACAGTCATAGGCAATGTCCATAGTCATAGGCAATGTTCATAGTCATAGGCAATGTTCATAGTCAAAGAGGCATATGGTTCTAAGGTCCATAGTTTCATAGTCACAATCTTATTTGTCCTCGAATCATAACAGTTCTTAATTAGGTCCAAGAGTATAAGCACAGATTCGAATAGAGAGAGAGAGAGATTTCGCATATTCTTTTATTCCTTTAATTTCATGTCACGAATAGAGAAAAAAACGTTCAAATCTAAAAAGTAACCGACTTACAGAGATTTGATTAGAATAGAAAGATGGCGTTGCTATGATTCGTAGAAAAACAGTCATTGAAGTCGTTTGAACCTCCTCTTGAATTCTAGCTTGACTTGAACCTCTTCTTGAAAATCTTTTAGCAGCATTTCCTCGTCTTGGTTTATTTTATATATTATTTATTTATATATTTTTCTCAGAGGCAGCATAAGGATAGAAAAGAATTGTGAATAGAGAAGAAGACCAGGCTGTTTATATAGTGTTAGGAAGACGAACCTGGTCAGAAAACGTGACCAAATACATCAGAACGGACCAGGTGCAGAAAACTGGAAAAAGCGGGGAGGTCGACCCCCAGGTCGACTACCCAGTCGACCTGGGTGACCCAGGTCAACTACCCAGTCGACCTGGGTGCACCAGGTCGATTACCCAGTCGACCTGGGTGCACCAGGTCGATTACCCAGTCGACCTGGGTGCCTTGGGCGGGAAAATTCCTGCCCAGCCCAATCTAGGTCTGTTTTGAATTTCGAACTCGTGTTTCTGAACTGTTTTGAAATTTGAACTTCGTTGAATCTTCTGGAGGCCATATCTTCCTCATACGGACTCCGATTTACGCAAACTCGGACTCGTTTTCATGCAGAATTCCGAGACGAACGCAATGGCGCAGCCCGTATCCCTTGATTTTGATTTTAACTTTTAATTCTGCCTTGATTTGTGAATCCTGGTGTTATAGAATTACGGGGTGTTACATGCACCCCTAGCTGCCTTCATAGGTGCCGCCTGCCCATATCTCCACTAGGTGTACCCAGTACCCCCAAGCGATCGGCTCCCTAACTTGTAGATACCCGTGCTGGCCCCACAATGGGGTGTATCACTCCCAAAAGTGGCAATTCGATACAACCAACAATGCACGGCTTATTCCTACACGATGCAACAACGTCCTACCTACCAGCCTGGGTCCACACACGCATATGAACCCGTTGGACTTGCGTTGCCACCGCTAACCCGGTTTGGCCTCATACAATCAAGCCCAGTATGCGTGTCCCGTCCTCGACTTGGGTCGAGCCCACAAAGATACATATGGGTTACTGGTTGAAATGGGCCCTCATTACTTGACACAAGCTATCCACCTAAGCTTGGTCCCCTCTAGTACATCCCATTTAACCCACTTCTTATTCATGTTTCAATTACATGTTTCAATTTTGGTTAAGTGTTTCTAATAGTATTTCCAAATGTGACCCAAGGCACCCACTAGATTCCACATGCCACCCAAGGCACCCACTTAACCCCCTCATGTCCACTACATGTTTATCTGGTTAAGTGTTTCTTAATTCATTAAGACCGTAACCTCATAAAGACCTCTCACATTAGACTGGCATTTGTGGCAGCTGGATTTGCCGGGAGGGTCCAGGCAGTCTTACACCACAAAAGAGCCTAACCTCGTGTCTTTACAATTGTTACATATTTAATTTATGCCTAAGACCTCTCACATTAGACTGGAATTTGTGGCAGCTGGATTTGCCGGGCGGGTCCGAGCAGTCTTACACCACAAAAGAGCCTAACCTCGTCTCTTAGACGATAAATTTCTCCTAATTAATCATTCCCCAAATTTGAATTACTTTCCCTATTCAAATTATCAATCAATTCTAAATTTAACGATGTCCATAATTGACTCAATTATGTCCATCCATTTATAGTATGCAAAATCATACCAATTTTCACCACAATTATATTTTATGCCTTTTAAGGCATTTATACCAATTAAATCTTTTAATATTATCCCCTTCACCCCACGTTGTACGTTTGTTCGTTTAACGTAAAATATACGTTAGACTCGAATAGTCTAACTTATGGAACAAAGAGAAAACATCACAATATACACATAATGAAAACATAGATCTAAACATAGGGATGAACTTGCATATGTGAATGATGTTCTACATCTAAAACTTGCATAGGCCAAAGTTACAACTTGCATAAACAACATATGTCATGGATCCAAATCGAAAGGTGTGAACTTGCATAAATCATGTATGTCATAGATCTACATCTAAAGATGTAAACTTGCATAGGCAATAACCCTAAACTTGCATAACATGATTCATATCCCAAACTCATATATTTATATAAACTTGCATATGTGATTTATGCATCATAACAATGGTGTAAACTTGCATCTCACATGTAAAATATCATGTCGAATTTAGCATATAACTCACACATGTCATAGCCTAACTTTTAATCAAATTTTCACATAAACTAGATGTCATAACCATGTAAGGTCACATATAATTTTACTCAACTTGTATATGATTCATGTTTACATAAAAATCTAAACTTGCATACATATGATTTATCATATGAATCGACATAACCAAACTTAGCATATGTACAACATGATGATTCAACTAGACATAGGCTAATCATAGAATTACAACGTGGGTGATAGCATCATAGCTTTATATCGTAAATGATAGCATCATAACATAATGTCATAGAGATTTCAACACAATTCTACAACATAATTACAACATACGATCAATAATTCACATTATATCCATACAATCCGCATCATAACTTAATCCAATTAAATTACTAATTATTTTATTAAAACTATCGAACTCACAACTCAAAGGAGGTCTCGAGTTCTGAATTCTAAATTCTGAAGTTGAATTAGCTTTCCTTTGAAGAAGATTTGTTGTTAGGGTTGAATAGAACTGATTTGATTTGTTGTTCTTCCTCTCTTAATGGTGGCAGCTACTCTAGGGTTCAAGACGACAGCATGACGGCCATAGTTTTAGTTTTAATTCTGATTTAGGGTTTGAGTCTATGGGTCTATTTATAGAGCTTTGAATTAATTTAAGCCGTCGGATCACTCTAGAATCCATCTAGGCCTTAGAAACCAAGAAATGATGTCAACAGACCAACCAGAAATCGCCACCTAAGCCCTAAAACATAAAATTTCGTCATAGACCATTTAGGGCCGACGGGACCAATTCCAAACCTCCTGAGTCGACCTTGGGGTCGACCCTGCGGGTCTTGGGTCGACCCATAAAATAGGTCGGTTTGGTGTTTTGCCTTTCCGCTTCCGTTATTTTGAATTTTTTTTCTTAAATTTTAGGTTGAATTTTATTTTATTTATATATATATTTCTATATATATATTTCTATCTTCCTAATTAACCATTTTCACACTAAACTACTTTTTGAACCGCGTTCACACTAAGCCGCTTTTTAGCCATTCCCCTAAAACAAAAATATGGCGTTGGCGGGGATCGAACTCTGTACCTCTTATATGCAAGTCACATGTTCCAACCAAATGAGCTACTAAGTCTTTTGCTTACAAACCTTAGAACAATGCTAAACATTTATTCTTTAATTTAGTTAATTCGATTATTCAAAAATCCGGGGTGTTACACGCCGAATAACACGGGACGGGTTTCCTCACGAGAATACAAGTGCATACAATAAACAACACAATGCTTTTGGAAAAAAAAGAAGCTATACAAGACTCAAGTCCCATCACACAATCAACGCAAGCCGGAGGATAGAGTTTTACCTTATAATAGCCAAACATGCTTGGTACTTTTAAAACAAATCATTTTGATACTATTATAGTGTACAGTGTATGAAAACAACTTCAAATATAAATGTATCAATCATAGACGGCATAGTGCCCCATCCCACTATGTTGCCATACTAGGCTCTACAAATAAAACTGAGATATCACGTATTGGAAATTGGATTTCCGTCATGAGTCGAGGCCAGGCATGGCTTCTCACCGCTTCGAGACACTCTAGCAAATGTCTCAGGACTACACACTCTGAGTAACCCTTGGATCTTCAGGGTCAGTCCTCCGTTACGTTTGAGGATTAGTTATTCCTGATCACACGTTTCCCGGTCCTATCGGACCTATATCCGAGGCGCCTCGTAATCCAACAGCCACATAGGTAAAATAACAAAGATGTCAGGTTGAGTAAAACGCTGACACCACCCACAGCTAAAAAGAAACGTCATGCACTCCCTGCAGTCACGATCCCTTTTTGACACATACCGAGGTGTGAGGCTCGCGAATTAACGCTATACACAAAGCTACGCTGTACTAAAGCCGTTCTTTGATCATCAACCACAAGACTCTGCTTTTCAACAAAAGCCTTGATCACTGCATCTCAACATGCCACACAGTCTGTTCATGACATGCGACTGATATCTATCGATATATAACCTCTGAGCTCGTACATCTCAGAGAAGGGCGTTAAGCAAGAGAATCAATTCTCCGTCGCCAAACAAATATATATTTAATAGAAATCAATCAGCATAGAATAAAATCCAATGTCAGACACACAATCTATTCGTAAGTCCACTCTGGTTCTGAACGAAACCGGAGGCACCTTATTCCTCCCCCACATGTCCAATACAGGGGAGAGGTTCCCTCATATCCGTCGATCTCCAAGTACATCTGGACGATCACCACTTATTCCCTCGGCTCGGGTGTACAGCCCAATCAAGACATCAATAATCATCCAAACGATGTGAAGACCTCCGGTCTTCAACCGCCGTCTTCATCGTCGACATATCGTTGAATCAGTTATTCGGAATGGGCATAAACCTGGTATTTCCGAATAACTCGCGTATATGAAAACAAGTGCTATAAACTACAGCATACACCTCATTCCAATTCTGAATATTCTTTTATTCAAATATTCACATACTTTGGGAAAGGTTCCCATTAATCTTATCAAAGATAAATTCTTTAAAATGTGTTCTTTAATCTTCCTTTGGATTTCAATTCAAACCGTATTCTATCTTTAACTCGGTTAAAGAATTAATGTCATTTAAAACACAGTTCACGATAAACCCAAATCATATTCCATTCCATCAGCCTCTAACCGTAAATTAGCAAGTGAACAATTCCGTAAGTATTAACCCCGAAAGCTGAAACCAACGTCAGATCAATACCCAGGAAACCATTCAACTTAACTAATCTCCAGTTAGTTTCTGATTCTCTTAACTCCATTGTTAATCGGGTTAAAGCACCCCAGTTATTTAAAACACCATTCACGATAAACCCAAAGACCAATTTCAATTCAATTGCAATTAAATATATTAAATTGGAAAACTTTACTTTGGAAAATTCCTGTTAAATCTTAATATAAAGATTTATAAATTCCAAACCTTATTTCACTATAAATCGGGTCGTTGAAATCCAGTTCACAACAAACCCAAAATCCAATTAGTCTCTAACCGTAAATTAGTAAGAGAACAATTCCCTATGTATTAACCTCGAAGGCCGAAACCAACATCAGATCAATACCCAGGAAACCATTCAACTTAACTAACATCCAGTCAGTTTTTAATTTTCTTAATTTCATTCAGTTCAAGAACAGTGTTATTAAAGACACCACTCACGACAAACCCAAAATCCAATTTTATATTAAATACAAGGCCCAGAATAGAAAATATATTGGCTTATATTCAATATCAAATTCTAAAACCAACAAATATTGTATTGGAATAACGATATATATATATATATATATATATCCTCCAAATTCCTCCACAATATCCGTATAATAACGAAATCTAATATCGAAATATTCTGAAGATAATTTCGATTCAAATCCATTCCAATTCATATATTGGAAATCCTGGTTATTTTTAAAACCATTTCAAATCCAATTTATTTATTTTAAAAATATTGGATTTATTATTCTATCTCAAAACTAGTTCATTTCAATAAAAAAATATATTTATCTTTTCAAATATGGAATTTTTCATTCCAATTCCTTCTAGATCATTTAATATGATTTTACACACACTATTGATATTTTTAATATTTTTTCAAGGCCCGTACAGTCGATTTCCATAAACGGCCATCGAACTACACTTACAGTGACCTTTTCCAAATTTGATTTGGACACAATTCCAAATCCCACCATTAGATTTCAAATCAGTAATATTCATTGGAAAGTTCTTTTCGATACGAACCCAACGGTTCCGGGTTTAGGAGAATCCGACTGCCCGATCTCCCGTAATGTCCATTCGAAGTCAATGGTCAAAATTCGCTAAATGCCGCAATGCGACACGTTATATTCAGGCCATTATATTGCATATATAATATATATAATTTATATTTCATCGATTTCCATTTTAAAACGAATTTTATAAATCGTTTAAATTCTTTTTCAAAACAGTTTCAATTTAACGTTCAATTCCAAATCAAAATTGAATTTCCTATTATAAATTCGTTTTAAATTCATTTCAAATCCATTTCAATTCAATTTCAATTTGAATTCAATTTCAATTGGTTTTGAATTCATTTTAAATTGATTTCAATTCAATTTTAGTTCGTTTTGAATTCATTTTAAATCGATTGCAATTCAATTTCAGTTTGAATCAAAATTGAGTATTCTATATCATTTCAATATTTTCAAAACATCGGATTTTGAAATCAATTTTCGATATTCATTATAAAGTGAATAAAATCAACCAAATTCCCGTTCGTTTTAAAATGGCGTTTAACTACTTAACACGGCTTCACATTTCAACATTCACTGAATATTATTTCAAAATATTCGTTAATTCTGAACTGGAATCAGACTCAATCAATTACTATATAATTCCAGTTATATGGGTTTTATCCAATACATGTATACAACAATGATGATAAACAATCATTAAAAATTCAAACAACATCCAGAGTTGTAACAACCCGAAAATCTGGGCCAGTTTAAAAATTTTATTTTGGCAATTTTAGCGAATTTTGATTATTTAAAATGAATTATTTTAAATAATATCGACGAAAAATTTATTTTGAATATAATTAGAACGAATATATTTATATACGCCGTCATTAGAATATAAATAATTATATATAATTATAAATAGAATTGAAAATGACGCGGTAGTTCGATAATTCGATTTCAAACTTCAATTGAATGTACCGGGTGCAAAACAATCCGGATTTTAGTGAAACCAAAAACATTAGGATCTAATTGATAATATCTTTCCAACGAATCCGAAAAATCAAGATTTCATAGCGGGAATCAAAAGATATGTCCAGTTGAAAATTCTGAATAGTCGCTATGGAATTCAGGCCCTTAAAAATGGGAATTTTGCAAACGACCTCGGATTTCGACGAAACCACTTTTGTTGGGTCCGTGATGTCAAATTATTGCTAGGTTTCAAATTTCATAATTTTTCGAGTCAATATGTGAGCGTGGCAAAGGAAAACGCGTTTGACCAGTTTTAGTTGATTTTAATCGACTGAAAAATGGCCATTTTTCAAACGGTCTCAGAATTCGACGAAATTAGTTTTGTTAGGACCGTATCGTCAATACGAAGCTAGAAATTATTTTTCGGGAATTTTTCGAGCTAGTATGTAGCCCCGGTAAATTGAAATGCGCGTTTAAATTCAATATATAGAGTTATATGTTGATTTTGACGAAAACTGATCGAAATGATCGAATCAGCTTACGATACATATCCCATTGTGTTCGGAATGGGGTTAATTAGCTAGGGACGACAGTCGGTGGGTTCAATTTCGAGTTGAAAATAAAAAGTTACTTTATGAGGATTTAAAATAAAATTAAATAAACTAAAAATATATAAACCTTCTCCTTTCTCTCTCCTTACCATTCAGATCTGAAATCGAAAAAAAAACTAACAGGAGCCCGTCGATGTCGCCTCCGCCAGACTCCAGCCGCCGCCGCAGTTCGTCGCGCCTCCACCTGGAAGATCCGCCGCCATCCATCGTGAATCCCAGACCCCGACCATCCTCCTCCCTCTCGCGCGAGGTCCACAGCTCGACCCCCCCCCCCAATTTCGGAAATCGATCGCCCCTTCACCAAAGCCCCGCCCCACGGCCAAAACCCCACCGCACCACCCCACTGTCGTTTCGCAGCCTAGGCCACCGCGCCCCCCGCCGGAGCAGCGACCCCTACCGCCAACAAACCCCCCTGTAAGTATTTAGATTTTTAATGAGATTAAAACTGAATTTTTATGTGGATTAGAACTGAATTTTTATGTTGATTAAAACTGAATTTTTAGTTGATAAAAACTGAACTTTTATAGAGATTTAAAACTGATTTTTTCTTTGATTTAAAACTGAAAATGAGATGGGATTTTAAAACTAAATTTAGATGTGATTTTTAATTTTATGAAGATTATATTTTGAAAGGAGAAAAGATTATATTTTGAAAATAGAGAAGTTAAGATTTTTAGAATATGAAAAGAATGGTATAAAAATATAATTTTTAGCTAGGTAGAAATATAATTTTTAGAAGTGAAAATATGATTTTTATTTGAATAATTCCATAGTAAAAATTCTATTTTTATATATTGAATAGCGAAGTAAAAATTCGATTTTTATATATTGAATAGCATAGTAAAAATTCGATTTTTATATATTGAATAGCATAGTAAAAATTCGATTTTTATATATTGAATAGCAAAGTAAAAATTCGATTTTTATATATTGAATAGCGAAGTAAAAATTCGATTTTTATATATTGAATAGCGAAGTAAAAATTCGATTTTTATATATTGAATAGCGAAGTAAAAAATGTGATTTTTATATATGTAGAGAATACGGGCAGTGTAAGTGACAAAAGGAAGAACGACGAAGATTTCAACCTAAGAAGAGTCATGGGATCGGATAGCTTTCAGTGAGAATTTCTCACATTTCAATTTCTTTTCTAGTTATATATATATACTAGGATGCAGACGGTGTTTAGTAGTACCCGACACCCGTCATCCACAGACCATGGATGGCTTGTTTGTTTAATTGTTTGGTTGAGTAGTTGGTTAGATTATTTGGTTTGAATTGAATAGTTTGGTGAAATGAAATTGATTTGATTGATGTGTGAATGGCGTGGGCCTTCACTAGACCGGGGATAAGGCTAGGCCTTGTCCCGTTTCTAGTATCGTGCTGTTATGCCGCCGAAATTTTCTAAAAATAAGTTAGAAAAATAAAGATAACATTTTATTTAATAAATGAACCGAATAGAATATTCATAGGTTGAATAAAATAGTTTGATCGTTAAAAATATAATTTTTAACGTGAATGTGAATAAATAAATATTCATTTACAAACCGGACGGTTTGTTTATGTACACCTATTTGAAGGACATTGATTGGGACGATAAATTTTACACATCGCCCAACTGCACAAATAAAAATCTGTGTTTGATTGCTTGAAACCCCCACACGGGTATTGGGATGATATTTGACGAACACTAATCCCGATTGTTTAGTTGTATGTCGATCGATTGATTGACAGGCTTTTTATAAGCGTTGAATATTTATATTTGATGCTTATACGGTGTAGAATGCACTTTGGATGATGGTTGATTATTCATCGTTGTTGATATATACATGTGTTGTAGAAAATCCATATAATTAACATTATATGGTAATTGATTGGGCCTCATTCCAGTTTTAAAATAGAAATATTTGAAATAGAATATTTGAAAATAGGAATATATGAAGCCGTATTGATTAGATTGACGCCATTTTGACGTGAACGATATTTATGTCGATTTTATTCATTTTATAATGAATATCGAAAGTGATTTCAAAATCTGATATTTTGAAAAGAATTGAATAGAAATGAATTCGAATTTAAATTGAATATAAATGAATTCGAATTGAAATTGAATATAAATGAATTCGAATTGAAATGGAATAGAAATGAATTCGAATTGAAATTGAATTGAATTGAAAACAAACAGAAATTGAATTAGAAATCAAGTTGAATTGAAATCAATTTGAAATGAATTTAAACCGAATTTAAAAGGGGAATATTCAATTTTGATTTGAAATTGAATATGAAGTTGAAACTGTTTTGAAAATGAATTTAAAACGATTTATAAAGCACGTTTTGATTCGAAATCGATGAAGTATATATTATATATATTGTATATATAATATAATGGCCTGAATAGAACGCGCCGCGCCGCGGCAGTTCGCGAATTTCGACCATTGACTTCGAACGTATATTACGGGAGATCCGACCGTCGGATTCTCCTAAAACCGGAACCGTTGGGTTCGTATCGAAAAGAGCTTTCTAACGAATATTAGAAATTTGAAATCAAACGGTTGGATTTGGAATTATGTCCAAATCAAATTTGAGAAAGGTCGCTGTAAGTGCAGTTCGATGGCCGTCGATGGAAATCGACTGTACGGGCCTTGATAAAATTATTAAAAATAGTAATAATTTGTGTAAAATCATAAGAAATGATTTAGAAAGGATTGGGATGAAAAACTCCATATTTGAAAAGATAAAAATAGATTTTTATCGAAATGAACTAGTTTTGAACTAGAATTATAATTCTATTTATTTTTAAATAAAAAAATTAAATTTGAAAAGGGTTTTAAAAATAACCAGAATTTCCAATGATTGCATTGGAGTGTATTTGAATCGAAATTGTCTTCGGAATATTTCGATGTTGGAATTCGTGATTATACAGATGTTGTTATGGAAATTTGAAAGATATATATTTATATCATTATTTCCAATACGACATTTGTTAATCATAGAATTTGATATTGAATATAAGCCGATATATTTTCTATTCAGAGCCTTGTATTGAATATCAAATGTGATTTGGGTTTGTCGTGAATGGTGTCTTCATTAACACTGTTCTTGAACCCAGTTGAGAAAAGGTTAAATCTTTTTATTTAGATTTAATGAAGTGTACCAATTAAATAATATTTAATTGGAATTGAATTGATATTGATTTTTGGGTTTATCATGGACAGTGTTTTAAATAACACTCGTTCTTTAACCCGATAATTAATGGAATGTGATTTTGGGTTTATCGTGAACTGTGTTTTTAATGACACTGATTCTTTAACCCAGTTAAAGATTAAAACTAAGTGGAGTTTTAATGAATCTTTAATTAGATTGAAATAATCGAGAATGGAGTATCACCAGTTTTTCTCCAGGCGTTAGTTAAATCTTTAATTAGATTTGAACGTGAAATGGTTGAATTTACCGTTAACACCGTGGTGTTAGATATGAAGTATAACCAGTTTTACTTCATGGGATGAATAGGTTGGGATTGGGAAATTAAAACAAATGATTACTTCGGTAAGGTTCGTTAATCCCGACTAGTTTGAATCGATATTCAAAAATAGATTAAAGAATAAATTTAAAGGATTTATCTTTGATAAAATTAATGGGAACCTTTCCCTATGAATGTGAAATTTAGAAACTAACTGTCGGTTAGCTAAGCAGAATGGTTTCCTGGATTTTGATCTGATGTTGGTTTCGGCCTTCGGGGTTAATATTTGGGGAATTATTCTCTTGATTAATTTACGGTTAGTGACTAATAAAATGGAATGAGGCGTATGTTGTGTTTGTGTAACACTTATTTAAAATATACGCGAGTTATTCAGAAAGACCGGGGTTATCCCATTCTGAATAACCGATACGACGATAAGTCGAAGATGAAGACGGTGGTCGAAGACCGGAAGTCTTCACGTCGTTTGGGTGATTACTGATGATCTTGATTGGGCTGTACACCCAAGAAGATGGAAACAGTTGGTGATCGTCCAGACGTGCTTGGAGATCGATGGATATGCGGGGTACTAGGTGCCTCCGGTTTCGTTCAGACCCAGAACGGACTTGTAAATGGACTGTGTGTCTGACATTGGATTTTAGTCCGTGTGATTGATCTCTATTAAATATATATTTGTTTGGCGGCGGAGAATTTATCCTCTTGCTTAATGCCCTTCTTTGAGACGTACGAGCTCTGGGGTTATATATTGATGGATATCAAACGCATGGAGTGAATTGCCTGTGTGGCATGCTAAGGTGCAAATGATCAAGGCTTCTATTGAAAAGCAAAGTCTTGTGGTGATGATCAAAGCACGGTCTTTGTGGCATAGATTTGTGTAACGTTTACTTCGCGAGTTTCGCACCCCGGTTATGAACCAAAAACGGGAGAGGACCTCAGGGAGGGCATGCGTTTCCTTCTAGCTAGGGTGGTGTTAGTGACCTACCAGCCCTGACATTTGTATACTTTTCACCTGTGTGGTTGTTGCTGTTGCGAGGCGCCTCGGTTTGGTCGGACGATCCGGGTCCGATGGAGTCATTTATTGGCTCACTTACGCCCCAAAGGGCGGGGGAAACGCAGTGTTCAGGAATTTTAATCCACATCGGTGGACCGGCCCTGACGATCCAAGGGTCACTCGAGCTTTGATCCTGAGACATGGGCTAGATTGTCTCGAATCGGTTGAGGACTATCTTTTGCCTCGGTTCATTGATGGAAATCCAATTTCCAAATACGTGACTTTGCGGTTTTATTTGTAAACCTATATATGGCGACATAGTGGCATGGGACGCTCATGTCGCCTATGATTGATATTTATGATTTGAAGTTGTTTTATATACTATGCACTTATAATAGTATCAAATGATTTGTTTTAAACGTATCAAGCATTCTTGGCTATTATAAGGTAAAAACCCTATCCTCCGGCTTGCGTTGCATTGTGTGATGGGAACTGGGTCTTATAATAGCTTCATTTTTCCTTATTTAGCATTGCGTTGTTTGTTTTATGCACTGGTATTCTTGGGAGGAAACCCGTTCCATGTTATACGGCGTGGTCCCTTGATTTACCTAACTTTAAAAATAAAGATTAATAACTGTTTTAGTTCTCACACCAGTCACATGACTGACCTGGAGTTTATTGTTTTAACCTAAACTCTGGGTGCCCTTATTTTGACACGGGCAGCTAGTAGTTTTGGTTTTGCAGATTTATATTCATAGGATCCTGGATTACAGCTGGAACGATATCCGGAAAGCTTTGTATCCGTATATCTCTTCTAGTTGTATATTGTATTATTTTCCGCTGCTATGTATTTAATGTAATTTAAATCTCTGATATTTCTGTGTAATATTCATTTATACTTTGTATATTCTTGTAATCTGATGCATTGTTGTAATAGCAATGAAATGTTCTTTTGTATGCGTTTTGTTTTGTCGTGTTCTCAAAACAATTCGTTCTTTCTCTTCTCTTCGGAGACCGGGGAAGTTCGGGTAGTTTCAGTTGGTATCAGAGCTTTGGTTTACAAAGCAGAGAACATGACACATTAGAACCATACGAAAGAATTCATCAGATATTGGATTAGTAATATCCAATGGAATGACTCGTTAGAGATGGGATCAGTAGTATCCTAGAACGAGTGTGAAGAGTATATTTTTAAAATGAAAACCAATTTTGTTTTGAAAATTTAAATTAATTAGTCGTATTTGATTATTTATTCTATATTGATCGGGACAATCCGATGTATAAAGATTTTGCATATATGTCTTGCAAACGTGTATTCGAAGTTTTAATGTACTGGATAGTTATAGAATCATACTCTAGTTGCCCGGGGATAATTCTGGTGACGGGGCACTGTCGCCAGTATTTATTTTCGAGTAACGAAAGTGAGATTTCTATATATTTCCTATTGACTGGTGTGAGAACCGAAACTAGATAGGATTTATTGTTGTGATTTGGCATCAAAAATCTGATTTTTGACTATATATCAAAGTTATGAATTTGAAATGATAATTCACTAATTGATTGATGGTTGTGTTGTTTGATTATTGTTTGAATAGTTAAATGTTGAAACTTTAACCAAATTGTACCAAATATTGAATTGTATTGAAAATTGGTCGCATTTGCTTGCATATACTTGTACTTACATTTAACAGGTCATAGCAAGGAGGCTAGAGCCGAAGAATAAATTTTGTTTGCCCGACAAATAGGTACATGTTTACTATAATTTACGGTTTTGTTTGGGTGACGATGATTTTATGAGTCTTTTGGCTAGCCGCTTGGCTTTTTCTTTTTCTTTTTGAGATCAGAAGGCCTGTATGGAAATTTCGGGATTTTCCCGTGGCTCCCGGTGCAGGGGAGGTTATGGCGAAATTTTTCGAAAAATTTAGGGTGTTAGCCAAATTTTTGAAGAATTTGAAATTTCTCAGAAACTGAAAAGTTGGAGAATGGAAGACAGATCGAACGTAGAGTTGATTGATCAAACCACTTTCGACTTTGTTCCTTTTCGGGGACGAAAAGTTTTAAGTGGCGGAGATTGTAACAACCCGAAAATCTGGGCCAGTTTAAAATTTTTATTTTGGCAATTTTAGCGAATTTTGATTATTTAAAATGAATTATTTTTAATAATATCGACGAAAAATTTATTTTGAATATAATTAGAACGAATATATTTATATACGCCATCGTTAGAATATAAATAATTATATATAATTATAAATAGAATTGAAAATGACGCGGTAGTTCGATAACTCGATTTCAAACTTCAATTGAATGTACCGGGTGCAAAACAATCCGGATTTTAGTGAAACCAAAAACATTAGGATCTAATTGATAATATCTTTCCAACGAATCCGAAAAATCAAGATTTCATAGCGGGAATCAAAAGATATGTCCAGTTGAAAATTCTGAATAGTCGCTATGGAATTCAGGCCCTTAAAAATGGGAATTTTGCAAACGACCTCGGATTTCGACGAAACCACTTTTGTTGGGTCCGTGATGTCAAATTATTGCTAGATTTCAAATTTCATAATTTTTTGAGTCAATATGTGAACGTGGCAAAGGAAAACGCGTTTGACCAGTTTTAGTTGATTTTAATCGACTGAAAAATGGCCATTTTTCAAACGGTCTCAGAATTCGACGAAATTAGTTTTGTTAGGACCGTATCGTCAATACGAAGCTAGAAATTATTTTTTGGGAATTTTTCGAGCTAGTATGTAGCCCCGGTAAATTGAAATGCGCGTTTAAATTCAATATATAGAGTTATATGTTGATTTTGACGAAAACTGATCGAAATGATCGAATCAGCTTACGATACATATCCCATTGTGTTCGGAATGGGGGTAATTTGCTAGGGACGACAGTCGGTGGGTTCAATTTCGACTTGAAAATAAAAAGTTACTTTATGAGGATTTAAAATAAAATTAAATAAACTAAATATATATAAACCTTCTCCTTTCTCTCTCCTTACCATTCAGATCTGAAATCAAAAAAAAAACTAACAGGAGCCCGTCGATGTCGCCTCCGCCAGACTCCAGCCGCCGCCGCAGTTCGTCGCGCCTCCACCTGGAAGATCCGCCGCCATCCATCGTGAATCCCAGACCCCGACCATCCTCCTCACTCTCGCGCGAGGTCCACAGCTCGACCCCCCCCCCCCAATTTCGGAAATCGATCGCCCCTTCACCAAAGCCCCGCCCCACGGCCAAAACCCCACCGCACCACCCCACTGTCGTTTCGTAGCCTAGGCCACCGCGCCCCCTCGCCGGAGCAGCGACCCCTACCGCCAACAAACCCCCCCTGTAAGTATTTAGATTTTTAATGAGATTAAAACTGAATTTTTATGTGGATTAGAACTGAATTTTTATGTTGATTAAAACTGAATTTTTAGTTGATAAACACTGAACTTTTATAGAGATTTAAAACTGATTTTTTCTTTGATTTAAAACTGAAAATGAGATGGGATTTTAAAACTAAATTTAGATGTGATTTTTAATTTTATGAAGAATATATTTTGAAAGGAGAAAAGATTATATTTTGAAAATAGAGAAGTTAAGATTTTTAGAATATGAAAAGAACGGTATAAAAATATAATTTTTAGCTAGGTAGAAATATAATTTTTAGAAGTGAAAATATGATTTTTATTTGAATAATTCCATAGTAAAAATTCGATTTTTATATATTGAATAGCGAAGTAAAAATTCGATTTTTACATATTGAATAGCATAGTAAAAATTCGATTTTTATATATTGAATAGCATAGTAAAAATTCGATTTTTATATATTGAATAGCAAAGTAAAAATTTGATTTTTATATATTGAACATCGAAGTAAAAATTCGATTTTTATATATTGAATAGCGAAGTAAAAATTCGATTTTTATATATTGAATAGCGAAGTAAAAATTCGATTTTTATATATTGAATAGCGAAGTAAAAATGTGATTTTTATATATGTAGAGAATACGGGCAGTGTAAGTGACAAAAGGAAGAACGACGAAGATTTCTACCTAAGAAGAGTCGTGGGATCAGATAGCTTTCGGTGAGAATTTCTCACATTTCAATTTCTTTTCTAGTTATATATATATATACTAGGATGCAGACGGTGTTTAGTAGCACCCGACACCCGTCATCCACAGAACATGGATGGCTTGTTTGTTTAATTGTTTGGTTGAGTAGTTGGTTAGATTATTTGGTTTGAATTGAAGAGTTTGGTGAAATGAAATTGATTTGATTGATGTGTGAATGGCGTGGGCCTTCACTAGACCAGGGATAAGGCTAGGCCTTGTCCCGTTTCTAGTATCGTGTCGTTATGCCGCCGAAATTTTCTAAAAATAAGTTAGAAAAATAAAGATAACATTTTATTTAATAAATGAACCGAATAGAATATTCATAGGTTGAATAAAATAGTTTGATCGTTAAAAATATAATTTTTAACGTGAATGTGAATAAATAAATATTCATTTACAAACCGGACGGTTTGTTTATGTACACCTATTTGAAGGACATTGATTGGGACGATAAATTTTACACATCGCCCAACTGCACAAATAAAAATCTGTGTTTGATTACTTGAAACCCCCACACGGGTATTGGGATGATATTTGACGAACACTAATCCCGATTGTTTAGTTGTATGTCGTTCGATTGATTGACAGGTTGTTATAAGCGTTGAATATTTATATTTGATGCTTATACAGTGTAGAATGCACTTTGGATGATGGTTGATTATTCATCGTTGTTGATGTATACATGTGTTGTAGAAAATCCATATAATTAACATTATATGGTAATTGATTGGGCCTCATTCCAGTTTTAAAATAGAAATATTTGAAATAGAATATTTGAAAATAGGAATATATGAAGCCGTATTGATTAGATTGACGCCATTTTGACGTGAACGATATTTATGTCGATTTTATTCATTTTATTATGAATATCGAAAGTGATTTCAAAATCTGATATTTTGAAAAGAATTGAATAGAAATGAATTCGTATTTAAATTGAATATAAATGAGTTCGAATTGAAATTGAATATAAATGAATTCGAATTGAAATGGAATAGAAATGAATTCGAATTGAAATTGAATTGAATTGAAAACAAACTGAAATTGAATTAGAAATCAAGTTGAATTGAAATCAATTTGAAATGAATTTAAACCGAATTTAAAAGGGGAATATTCAATTTTGATTTGAAATTGAATATGAAGTTGAAACTGTTTTGAAAATGAATTTAAAACGATTTATAAAGCACGTTTTGAATCGAAATCAACGAAGTATATATTATATATATTATATATATAATATAATGGCCTGAATAGAACGCGCCGCGCCGCGGCAGTTCGCGAATTTCGACCATTGACTTCGAACGGATATTACGGGAGATCCGACCGTCGGATTCTTCTAAAACCGGAACCGTTGGGTTCGTACCGAAAAGAGATTTCTAACGAATATTAGAAATTTGAAATCAAACGGTTGGATTTGGAATTATGTCCAAATCAAATTTGAAAAAGGTCGCTGTAAGTGCAGTTCGATGGCCGTTGATGGAAATCGAGTGTACGGGCCTTGATAAAATTATTAAAAATAGTAATAATTTGTGTAAAATCATAAGAAATGATTTAGAAAGGATTGGGATGAAAAACTCCATATTTGAAAAGATAAAAATAGATTTTTATCGAAATGAACTAGTTTTGAACTAGAATTATAATTCTATTTATTTTTAAATAAATAAATTGAATTTGAAAAGGGTTTTAAAAATAACCAGAATTTCCAATGATTGCATTGGAGTGGATTTGAATCGAAATTGTCTTCGGAATATTTCGATGTTGGAATTCGTGATTATACAGATGTTGTTATGGAAATTTGAAAGATATATATTTATATCGTTATTTCCAATACGACATTTGTTAATCGTAGAATTTGATATTGAATATAAGCTGATATATTTTCTATTCAGAGCCTTGTATTGAATATCAAATGTGATTTGGGTTTGTCGTGAATGGTGTCTTCATTAACACTGTTCTTGAACCCAGTTGAGAAAAGGTTAAATATTTTTATTTTGATTTAATGAAGTGTACCAATTAAATAATATTTAATTGGAATTGAATTGATATTGATTTTTGGGTTTATCGTGGACAGTGTTTTAAATAACACTCGTTCTTTAACCCGATAATTAATGGAATGTGATTTTGGGTTTATCGTGAACTGTGTTTTAAATGACACTGATTCTTTAACCCAGTTAAAGATTAAAACTAAGTGGAGTTTTAATGAATCTTTAATTATATTGAAATAATCGAGAATGGAGTATCACCAGTTTTGCTCCAGGCGTTAGTTAAATCTTTAATTAGATTTGAACGTGAAATGGTTGAATTTACCGTTAACACCGTGGTGTTAGATATGAAGTATAACCAGTTTTACTTCATGGGATGAATAGGTTGGGATTGGGAAATTAAAACAAATGATTACTTCGGTAAGGTTCGTTAATCCCGACTAGTTTGAATCGATATTCAAAAATAGATTAAAGAATAAATTTAAAGGATTTATCTTTGATAAAATTAATGGGAACCTTTCCCTATGAATGTGAAATTTAGAAACTAACTGTCGGTTAGCTAAGCAGAATGGTTTCCTGGATTTTGATCTGATGTTGGTTTCGGCCTTCGGGGTTAATATTTGGGGAATTATTCTCTTGATTAATTTACGGTTAGTGACTGATGAATTGGAATGAGGCGTATGTTGTGTTTGTGTAACACTTATTTAAAATATACGCGAGTTATTCGGAAAGACCGGGTTTATCCCATTCTGAATAACCGATACGACGATAAGTCGAAGATGAAGACGGTGGTCGAAGACCGGAAGTCTTCACGTCGTTTGGGTGATTACTGATGATCTTGATTGGGTTGTACACCCAAGAAGATGGAAACAGTTGGTGATCGTCCAGACGTGCTTGGAGATCGATGGATATGCGGGGTACTAGGTGCCTCCGGTTTCGTTCAGACCCAGAACGGACTTGTAAATGGACTGTGTGTCTGACATTGGATTTTAGTCCGTGTGATTGATCTCTATTAAATATATATTTGTTTGGCGGCGGAGAATTTATCCTCTTGCTTAACGCCCTTCTCTGAGATGTACGAGCTCTGGGGTTATATATTGATGGATATCAAACGCATGGAGTGAATTGCCTGTGTGGCATGCTAAGGTGCAAATGATCAAGTCTTCTGTTGAAAAGCAAAGTCTTGTGGTGATGATCAAAGCACGGTCTTTGTGGCGTAGCTTTGTGTAACGTTTACTTCGCGAGTTTCGCACCCCGGTTATGAACCAAAAACGGGAGAAGACCTCAGGGAGGGCATGCGTTTCCTTCTAGCTAGGGTGGTGTCAGTGACCTACCAGCCCTGACATTTATAGACTTTTCACCTGTGTGGTTGTTGCTGTTGCGACGCGCCTCGGTTTGATCGGACGATCCGGGTCCGATGGAGTCATTTATTGGCTCACTTACGCCCCAAAGGGCGGGGAAACGCAGTGTTCAGGAATTTTAATCCACATCGGTGGACCGGCCCTGACGATCCAAGGGTCACTCGAGCTTTGATCCTGAGACATGGGCTAGATTGTCTCGAATCGGTTGAGGACTATCTTTTGCCTCGGTTCATTGATGGAAATCCAATTTCCAAATACGTGACTTTGCGGTTTTATTTGTAAACCTATATATGGCGACATAGTGGCATGGGACGCTCATGTCGCCTATGATTGATATTTATGATTTGAAGTTGTTTTATATACTATGCACTTATAATAGTATCAAATGATTTGTTTTAAACGTATCAAGCATTCTTGGCTATTATAAGGTAAAAACCCTATCCTCCGGCTTGCGTTGCATTGTGTGATGGGAACTGGGTCTTATAATAGCTTCATTTTTCCTTATTTAGCATTGCGCTGTTTGTTTTATGCACTGGTATTCTTGGGAGGAAACCCGTTCCGTGTTATACGGCGTGAGCCCTTGATTTACCTAACTTTAAAAATAAAGATTAATAACTGTTTTAGTTCTCACACCAGTCACATGACTGACCTGGAGTTTATTGTTTTAACCTAAACTCTGGGTGCCCTTATTTTGACACGGGCAGCTAGTAGTTTTGGTTTTGCAGATTTATATTCACAGGATCCTGGATTACAGCTGGAACGATATCCGGAAAGCTTTGTATCCGTATATCTCTTCTAGTTGTGTATTGTATTATTTTCCGCTGCTATGTATTTAATGTAATTTAAATCTCTGATATTTCTGTGTAATATTCATTTATACTCTGTATATTCTTGTAATCTGATGCATTGTTGTAATATACAATGAAATGTCCTCCCGTCTGCATTATTCTGTGGCTTGTTCTCGAACTATCCGCACTTTCCTCACCGGGGAAGTTACGGGTTTTCACAAGAGTGCATTCTACAACCGTATAAGCATTAAAATAAATATTCAACGCTCATACAGCCTGTCAATCAATCGATCGACATACAGCAAATTATTAGGATTAGTGTATGTCGTATATCATCCCAATACACGTGTGGGGTTTTAATCAACAAATAACGAATTTTATTTGTGCAGTTGGGCGATGTGTAAAATTTATCATCCCAATTGATATCAGTCAAATCAGTGTACATAAACAAATAGTCCGATTTGTTTATAAATATTTATTTTATTCATATACACGTTGAAAATTATAGTTTTAACTTTAAAATATTTTGTTTCCATTTATGAAAATATTATTTATCCATTCCACATCACAAACAATTTTCACAACAACATACAATCAGACAAACAAGTCGTCCATGGTCTGTGGACGACGGGTGTTGGGTGCTGCTAAGCACCGTCTGCATCCTAGTATATATTTTAACTAGAAAATAACATAAAAGTGAGAAGTTCTCACCTTGAAGCTAAACCAAACGCCGCGACTCTCCTTATGTAGAAAGTCTTCGCCGCGTTTTATCCATCGCATATATAATCTGAAAATCATATTTTTATCAAATTAAAAGTTATTCCATAAAATGACTATTTATTAATAGTGTACATAGGCTAAAAATCCTATTTTTACCTTTCTAAAAATATTTCATGTCGTACTCTAGTTAAAAATCATATTTTAGCTTACTAATAATATTTCCTTTACAGGATAAAAATCATATTTTAGTTTCAAATTTTAATGTATAAAAATCATATTTTATATGATATTCATATAAATAAAGTTCATATTTCATAGCGCTAATTCTTATATAAAAATCATATTCTTATATAAAAAGAATTCATATAATAAACTCATCTTTACACCACGACTTCTATAATAACAATTATATTTTTACCTTGCTATTTCATATATAAAAACCTAATTTTTATAGCGTTACTTCCTATATAAAAATCGTATTTTTATATAAAGGGAATTCATATAAAAAATCACATTTTTAAACAAACAAAGGTCATATTTTCAAACCGCTTTCTTCATGATAAAAATCATGTTTTTCTTTGTCATCCATATAAATAAAAATCCATTTTTTTTATAAACTAAAAATCATATCTTATCTAAATTAAAAAACTAATTTTTACTAAACTAAAAATCTCAACTTTGTTAAATAAAAAGATCTAAACTTCACAATCTATGCAAGTAAATAAATAAATAATAAAAACAAACTTACAGTTCAAATCAAAAGGGGCTGTTGCTTCGTTGGATAGGGGGTCGAGGGTGTGGTGGCGCAGCCTAGGGAGGCGCGCACAGTGGAAAGGCGGAGCAGTGAGTTTCTGTTGCTTCGACGTAGGAAAGAAGGAGACGGAGGCGAAGAAGAATCGGAGGGAAGGAGAGGAGGAGGTCACCGCGGAGGGATAGGGAGGTGCAAGTGGTGCGACGACGGTGGATCCCCCTGGAGGCGCGACGATGGGCTAGGGCATGAGCCTTTTTTTTCTGTTCTGATCTGGAATGGAGAATAAAGGGAGGAGGATGCTTATATAAATATAAATATAAATATATTATTATTATTTCTATTATTTTCAACTTTCAGAAAGCAATTTTTTATTTCGACCTCCAAATGGGACCTATCGGCTGTCGTCCATAGCTAAATACCCCCATTCCAAACACAATGTGTTATGTATCGTAAGCCAGTTCGGCTGTTTCAATCAGCTTCCGTCAAAATCAAAATATAAATCTATATATTGAATTTGAACGCGCATTTCAATTTACCACGGCCATATACAGACTCTAAAAATTCCCGAAAAATATTTTCTAGCTTCGTGTCGACGATACGGTTCTAACAAAACTAATTTCGTCAATTTTGAAGACCGTTTGAAAAATGACCATTCTCTGGTCGATCCAAATTAACTAGAACTGTCAAAACACGTTTTACTTCGCCACGCTCACATATTGATTCAAAAAATTACGAATTTTGGAATCTAGCAATAATTTGACATCCCGAATTCAACAAAAGTGGTTTCGTTGAATACGGAGGTCATTTGCAAAATTTCCATTTTTAAGGGCCAAAATTCCATAGCGACTATTCTAAATTTTCAACTGGACATAACTTTTTATTCCTGCTATGAAATTTGGATTTTTCAGATTCGTTGGAAAGATATTCTCAATTAAATTCTAATATTTTTGGTTTTTCTAAAATCTGGTTTATTTTGAATCCTGTACACTCATTTGAAATTTGAAATTGAATTTTCAAACTACCGCGCCATTTTTAATTCCTTTTATATTTAAAAATAAATATTTATATTCTAACGTCGATTCAAATAAATATATACGTTCTAATTCTATTCAAAATAAATTTCTCGTCGCTATTATTTGAAATAATTCATTTTAAATATCCAAAATTCATCAAAATTGCCAAAATAAAAATTATAAATTGGTTCGGATTTTCTGGGTTGTTACATCTTCTCTAGCTGTTTCGAACCAACTCTTTCACCTTGTATAGATGTAAACCAATTGTGTGAACTACGTTATTTTACTCGTTGAGTTAAGCTAGGCAATTCTTTCCATATGATGACAAGATTCTACCTATGTTGAATGAGGCAAAGTTTAAGGAATCTCCAACATGCTTCACTATATCTTAATTATATAGCAGCAACTATAGGCACATGTTTGTTTGGTGGTAGTTTCAAATTTCAATGGACGCAGGTGACTTCTTGAAAGTGGAAAACCAGTCAACAGAGCAACTGACACAATTACGTTCAGTTAAACCTCCTTCCATCGTGAACAGACATGCCACCTTTACTATTTTTTTATTTTTTTATCATGAGGCCCAATAGCCCAAAACTCCTGAAGACCATGTTTCCTTCCCTTGGTCTTTTTCTCCTAATAACAACTTTGAAACGTGAATTCATCCCCTGTATCAGCAATACCCCACACGAGTGGACCACGTCTCTTTTATACATCGCACTTCAGCAAGCAAATAATACTGCCGCACTTCCTATATTCCCCAGCACCGACCCAAAACCTATGCTAGCTAACCATGCCTTACCATTCATCTTAGTACATCATGGTTTCCCCATCACCTTTCTGCAGTTCGGCATCCAAATCCGTCCCCGACTTCAGATCGCCCACATCTTCAACTCCTTTTCAGATTTTTCATACCATCTTTTTACTCAATACTTCATGGTTTCACATGCCAAACCGTTCCTGTACTGACCGTGCTACCCAAACTTAGCCTTAGCACCGGCTGTCTAAGACAGGAGCACAAGAAAACCCCGCTTGCTCCATAAACCAACTCGAAGCACACCTCCCTTCGTTATATATATTTTTCCTCATATAGTTCTGCCTGTACAGTTTTTCCCATTCACACATCACGATGTGCTCAGCGTCTCCATCGGTTCGAAGTACCGCCTCCATTCTTCACGCAAGAAAGTCCTCATACCAAGCATCCGCTTCTGCTAAGCCCAACCTCCTATCAACGTACAGTTCGCAAGCAAAAACCACGACCAAAAACTTAACTCGCCTTGTAACACCCCACGTCCATTAATGTCACTCACAAAGGGAATGCATTAACTTCCATGGAGGTTTTAAGTGAATATAGAACAGAAAAATTACAACAAGACAGATAATAAGTAGTACTTGGAGATCTAAAACTTCATTTTATTGCAGCGGAAATTAAACATGTTTGTTACATCACAAAACCATCAATCAGAGTCAAGTACAATATCCATCTTGATAAAACAAAATACATAATCTCATTACATAAATAGCCATTAAAGAAGATAACAAGCTGGACTTTACTTCAACGGTCCAACCTTTCCAAAAGAGAGATAAAGCAATCCAATCAAACTCCGCTAGAGCTGGGTCCACCCTGAGGACCTGGAGGGGGAAAAAGATAGAAATGGAGGGGGTCAGACATAAAGTCTGGCGAGTATGATAATTCTAACAATACTATTATCAAAATAACTAGACTAAGGCATAAGCTGGAAAACAAGGAAATGTCTATGAACTATTGGGTATGGGAGAGCAGATAAAGATAACGTTAAAGGCACACCTAATTACTAACGAATGATTACTACACTGCACCACACCAGTCACCCCAAAGGTTGATCCCACTCACTTCACTAGAAATTATATAAATAGCTTCGTGTTCCCCTAGCTGACTACATAGGTGCCGTCTGCCCCTATCTCCGCTAGGTGTACCCCACTACCCACTTTCGATCGGCTCCCTACTCGTAGATACCCGTGCTGGCCCCACAGTGGGGTGTATCACTCCCCTAAAGTGGCAACCCGATACAACTGAGAATGCACGGCTTATACCTACATGATGCAACAACGTCTTACCTACCAGCCTGGGTCTACACACGCATATGACATCCGTTGGACTTGCATTGCCACCGCTACCCCGTTTTGGCCTCTTATAGTCAAGCCCAGTATGCGTGTCCCGTCCTCGACTTGGGTCGAGCCCACAAAGATACGTTTGGGATACTGGTTGAAATGGGCCCCCACAAGCTACCCACCTAAGCTTGTCACCACTAGTATATCCCACTTAACCCTCTTCTTAATCATGTTCATTTACATGTGTGTTTGGTTAAGTCTTACTAATCGTATTTCAAATGCCACTAAAGGCAACCATTATATTCCTCATGCCACCCAAGGCACCTACTTAACCCCCATGTCCCACCTTACATGTTTATCTGGTTAAGTATTTCTTAATTCATTCAGGCCATAACCTCATAAAGACCTCTCACATTAGACCGACATTTATGGCAGCTGGATTTGTCGGGCGGGTCCGGGCAGTCTTACACCATAAAAGAGTCTAATCTCGTGTCTTTACAACTGTTATGCTTTAATTTGTGCCTAGGACCTCTCACATTGGGCTGACATTTGTGACTACTGGATTTGCCGGTCGGGTCCGGGCAGGTTTACGTCACAAACGACTCCAACCTTGTGTCCTAAGCATTGATTAACACTTATAATCTTTTACCCCAGTTTTAATAATTCCCTATTCAAATTATTAATTAATTCCAATTTTAACGATGTCCATAATTGACTCAATTATGGCAATCCACTTATGGCATGCAAAATCATATCAATTGCACCCCAATTTCTTAATATTAAATCCTTAATATTACCCCTACCCCCACGTTATACGTTCGCTTATTCAACGCAGAATATACGTTAGACTCGAATAGTCTAACTCATAGCACAAAGATAAATTATCACAACATATAGACAAGTAAAATAGACCTAATCATAATAGGGGGAAACTTGCATGAAACTACACATGTCATGGATCTAAAGGTGTCAACTTGTTTGGTAAAATGTCACAATTCACATAATATGATCATAATCCAAATTCATGTATGGACTTGCATATGTGGTTTAGGCGACATAATGATGGTGTGAACTAGCATCTAACACATAGAATTCACATACGTCATAGCATAATTCTAGATGTCATAATTCTAGGTCTAAATAGATGTCATGTCATGTGTTCATAATCTTTACTAATCAATCTAAACTTGCATACATGATTTGTCATATAGATCAACATAGCCCAAATAATATCAACATTATGATTTGATTAACATGAACTAATTAGCATAGGTAGTAACATCATGACTTTATAACATGTATGACTTATCACAACTTAGCATAGAGAATTACAACCTATACAATATCATCATAGCATGGTTTACAACATATAGGATATCATCATAACATAGGATTTACAACATACATGATAGCATAAGGTTTACAACAACATATATGACAATCCACATCATTCACTTATAATCCATTCATAACTTAATCTAATTAGTTTAGTAATAATCTTGTTAAGATCATCATACTCACAATTAGAGAAGAAAGAGAGTCTTGATTTGCTTTAGAGTTGAGTAGAATTAGGGTTTTGATTAGCTTCTTCCTTCTTAGTTGGCGGCCGCTACACTGAGTTCCATGGCGGCGGTATGACGGTGACTATTCTAATTTTCATGTGAGTTTAGAGTGAGAGACTACCTAGGTATTTATAGAGTTTAGGATTTATTTAGACCGTCAGATCAACTCAGAACTAAACTGAACCGTTAAATTTGCCAACTCATCCCTAAAGACACATCAGCAGCTCAAGATTGGGCTCAGTCAAACCCTAGCCGACTGGACCAGGTCGACACCCAGGTCGACTGCCCAGTCGACCTGGGGGGGTGTCGACTGCCCAGTCGACCTGGGGTGTTGGGCGGGAAATTTCCCGCCTAGCCTGTTTGACTTCGAATTTTGAATTTTAAATTTTCTGAAATCTGTTTTGAATTTTCTGAAACTTCTGATGGCCATAACTTCTTCATACGAAGTCCAAATCACGCAAACTCGGACTCTATTTCAACCAGAATTCCGAGATGAACACAATGGCGCAACCCGTTTCCTATAATTTTCACGTCTGAGATTAGTTTTAATTTGTGAATATTAATATTAACGGAATTACGGGGTGTTACATTCTCCCCTCCTTAAAGGATTTCGACCCCGAAATCTTCAAGTCAAGAAGAATGTATATCCTAACATCCAATCGTCCATTTACTCAACCATCAAACACAGGCATCCATTGTCCTTATAGACTTCTAATGATTTCATGTTTAAATGCACAGTGTGTGTATATGTCCATATCTAATGCAAAATCAGGCGGTCCACTGATTCAGTTGACCTCCTTAATGCAAATCATGATAGTGCCATGCGTCCATTATGTATGCAAAAGTTCCTTAATGCTACATATTATCTCTATATGCGTGCACAATCATCATCTGAATGCAGCATCCATATGATAATATAATCATCATACATCCATTTATATGCAGTATGAAGTGACTGAGCCGATCTAGTGCCTAATAGTGTGTGTATATGCGTCCACGAGCAACCACTAGCAAACACTTGCATCCACTTTGCATCCATCATACATAACATGTCTCAAACACATGTTTCAACCATAGGATTATCCTAACTAAAGGTCAAGGATACTAGCGAGAGGATACGCTAAAGTTAAGATAAGTACAAGATAAGCGATAAAGGAGAAATTAAAAGACATACCCTCAAAAAGAAAAGGGTACAACGAACGCATCTTCGCTTCTGTCTCCCAAGTAGCGTTGCTCTCATCATCTCCCCATTGTACTTTGACTAGTCTGACCTCTCGATTCCTCAACTTCTTGATTTCCGACCCAAGAACGCATGTAGAAGCTCGTCAAATCGTCGCAACATGCTCTATCTCCACCTCTCTAAGCAAGCTCGGCTCCACCACTTCTGCGGTCTCGTGCAAGCACTTCCTCAAATGTGACACATGGAATACATCGTGTACACCACTAAGTCTCTCCGACAACTCCACTCTATACGCCATATGTCCAATCTTCTCCTAAATAGGAAACGACCCTACGAACCTTGGTGCTAAATTCCCAAAGGACCCAAAGCGAACAACGTTCCGTAATGGAGACACTTTGATAAAGACTATGTCGTTAACGTCAAACTCAAGATCTGTCCTCCTTTTGTTTGCATAGGATTTCTGTCTATCTTGCGCCGTCTTCATCCTTCTTCGAATCAAGTCGATCTTCTCCGAAGTCTCCCTAATCATATCGGGCCCAAGTAAGATCTTATCCATAGATTCCCATCAACATGTAGGCGAACGACAAGGTCGTCCATAAAGAGCTTCGAAAGGTGCCATGCCAATGCTTGACTGAAAGCTATTATTATAAGCGAACTCTACCAATGGAAGATGCTCTTCCCATGTACCCCCAAAGTCTAGGATACATAGCCTCAATAGATCATCTAGAATGCGATTCACCCTCTCAGTCTGGCCGTCCGTCTGAGGATGATATGCGGTGCTCAAACATAATTGAGTCCCTACCGCCTCTTGCAAGCTTCTCCAAAATTCGCTAGTGAAAATAGGATCGCGGTCCCTCACTATGCTAGAAGGAACACCATGCAAACGAACTATCTCTCGGACGTATACAGAAGCTAACCATGGAGCAGTCCTCTTACTCTTCACGGGAATAAAGTGGGCGCTTTTAGTAAGTCTATCTACTATAACCCAAATCCCCGTATTACCCTTCCTTGATCTTGGTAATCCATCCACAAAGTCCATCGAGACACTTTCCCACTTCCATAGTGGAACCTCCAATGGGTGAAGCAACCCACCGGGTTTCTTTTACTCCGCTTTTACTTGTTGGCACACCAAGCATCTAGCGACATACTCGACCACATCCCTCTTCATACCAGCCCAAAAGAAAACTCGCTTCATGTCTTTGTACATCTTGTCCCAACCGGGATTGATGGTCATCTTCGAACGATGTGCATCATCAAGAATTGTCTTCCTTAGGTCATCGTCTTTTGGTACACAAAGTCTACCGTCCCTACGTAACCAACCCTTATCATCTAGGGTATACCTACGGAGATGGCTTGATGACTCCCCTCTTTTGAGCTTTTCTACTAACTCAACCAACTGTGGGTCGTCTCGTTGTGCCTTACCAATCCGTCCCAAAAGCGTAGGTCTGACCTCCATGGATGCTAGCAAACCGGGTACAAAGTCAACAGAAGGTCTAAATTCAAACATAGAAATGAACTCTAAACTTCGCCGCTCAACAAACAAAGGACTTAAGGATAACCTTTTTCCACTTAAGGCATCTGCCACTACGTTACCTTTGCCAGGGGTATATGCTATTTCGAAATCGTAGGACGCTAAGAACTCCATCCACCTTTGTTGCCTTAAGTTCAAGTCCTTCTGAGAGAATAAGTATTTTAAAGATTTGTGGTTAGTGAATAATTCGAATTTCTCGCCAAGAAGATAATGACGCCAAGACTTAAGCGCGAAAACAATAGCGGCCAACTCTAGGTCATGCGTAGGGTAATGTTTCTCATGCGCTCTCAACTGCCTTCCACCATAGGCTATTACCCTTCCCTCTTGCATTAGGACTGTGCCTAGTCCTGTCCCACAAGCGTCAGTATAAACGGTAAATGGCTTACTCCCATCTGGCAATACTAAGACTAGGGCTGAAGTCAAAGCTCTCTTCAAACGTTGGAACGCATCATCACAATCTACGTCCCATGCGAAGACTAGTTTCTTCTTCGTCAGGCGTGTCAATGGAGCTGATATCTTTGCGAAGTCTTTGATAAACTTCCTATAATAGCCAGCCAACCCCAAGAAACTTCTCACTTCGGTAGCATTTTTAGGGACCTTCCAATCTTGGATGGCCACCACCTTCGCGGGATCCACAGCTATCCCTTCTTTGGAAACCACGTGCCCTAAGAATCGCACTACCTTCCTCCAGAAGTGACACTTAGAAAATTTAGCTTTAAGGTTATGCGCTCGTAGGGTCTCCAACTGTGACGACCCCAAACCCCGTACTGACGGTGGCAAGGGTTATCTTTGGAATATTACACAGAAACAGATAATAACAGAGCAGAAATAAATAAATACACCAGATAATGAACAATAGAATACACTGGATAAAAGTAATCATCAGAGTTACACAGTATACAGGATCTTACTTAGTACAAATACAGTTCAGCTATACATAAATGTCTACAGCGGAAAATAAACAAAATATGTACAATAGGAGCTGAACAACATAAAAAGAGATAAATGATAGAATCCATCTTCAGTTCCAGCTATCCAGAAAGAACCAGCTAAACCTAAATACAAGGCTGCCCGTATAGAAAAAGGGGCACCCGAGTTTGAAAGTGAAACAAACTACGAGTCAGTCATGGGACTGGTATGAGAAATCTATTCAACACATATATAATATGGCCAATCACAGGACCACACCACTATCGTGGAACGGGTTTACTCCGTTGGATTGCCAGTGCTTTAAAACAAATTATTCTTTTAAACATCGCAATGCTTTTTATAATGAAGCCATTATAAGACTCAGTTCCCATCACACAATGCAACGCAAACCGGAAGATAGAGTTTTACCTTATAATGGCCAAAATATGAAAGCAAAAGCATTTGATATTATCACTAATGTTTATATGTTTCAAAAACAATTTCGAATCATAACTATCAATCATAGGCGGCATGGGTACCATATATCATGTCGCCATATATATATATATATACAATCAAAACCGCACAGTCACGTATTTGGAAATTGGATTTCCGTTATGAACCAAGGCAAAAGATAGTCCTTACCGGATTCGTGACTCTCTAGCCCGAGCCACAGGCAAGCGCGCAGGCAAGCCTTGGAGCGACAGGGCCGGTCCACCGATGTGGATTATTATGCCTGAACAATACGTTTCCCCGCCCTTTGGGGCGTAAACGAGCCAACGAATGACACCATCGGAACCGGATCGTCCGATCAAATCGAGGCGCCTCGCAACAGCAACAACCACATAGGTGAAAATTATATAAATGTCAGGGCTGGTAGGTCAGTGACACCACCCTAGCTAGAAAGAAACGCATGCCCTCCCTGAGGTCCTTCTCTCGTTTCTGGTTCGTACCGGGGTGTGAGGCTCGCGAATTCACGTTATACACAAAGCTACGCCATACAGGCGGTGCTTTGATCATCACCACAAGACTTTGCTTTTCAACAGAAGCCCTAATCATTTGCCACTTAGGCATGCCACACTAGCAGTTCATGTCATGCGACTGATGTCCATCGGTATACAACCTCTGAGCTCGTGCGTCTCAGAGAAGGGCGTTAAGCAAAAGAATAAATTCTCCGCCGCCAATCAGATGTATATTTAATAGAGATCAATCAACACAGAATAAAACCCAATGTCAGACACACAGTCCATTTACAAGTCCGTTCTGGGTCTGAACGAAACCGGAGGCACTAAATACCTCGCAAACCCATCGATCACCACGTACGTCTGGACGATCACCACTCATTATCCATATTTCGGGATGCCTCCCAATCAGGACCTCGGTTACCATCCAAACGAGGTGAAGATCTCCGGTCTTCGACCACCGTCTTCATCTTCGATTTTCAATCGTCGGTCAATTATTTGAAATGAGAATTAACTCGGCCTTTTCAAATAATTCCCGTATATTTAGAATTTCAAATCAATTTATTTCAATGGTTAAATCATTCGACAACACCAATTTTGTTCTTTAATGTAATTTTCACCCCAAACACATTCAACCATCAAATACCACATAAATCGAGCAAATTCAGTTTATGTCCATTCCATATCATTTATGATATTTTATAACGATTTATCGCTATTTTTATTTATTTTTAAAATAGCCAATTTATTCAAAACGACGCTTCGGGCCATAACGCGGCCGTGGCGTTGTTTTTCTTCAGATTTGATTTACACATATATGAAAATCTAACCGTTGGATCTTCACAAAATTTACATCATTAGAAAGGTCTTTTCAAAACGAATCCAACGGTTCCAGTTTCGGGAAAATCCGACGGTCGGATCTCCCGATACAATCGTTTGAAGTTTCGATTTCAAAATACAAACTGCAGCGTCGTTATTCGATTAGATATAATTATATTTATATATATATAAATATAATCGTTTCTGGCGCTGTTTTTCTTTAGATTTGAATTAAACATTCCAGACAATCCAACCGTTGGATTTTTACAAGTTGGTGCTGTTGGAAAGATATTTCCAAGGCGAACCCAACGGTTACGGTTTCGGGAAAATCCAATGGTCGGGTTTCCCGCACTAGTTGTTTGAAATCACGGTTTCAAAACAAGAACTGCATGACCACGTTTCGTTTTAATTTTATTTATATATTTATATAAATATAGTTCATTCAACAATTTCAATATTGTTTTCACTTCAAATATTTCACTAACGCTTTTAAATTTTGGAAAATTTCGCCATAACCTCCTTTGTATGGGAGGGGCTGGGAAAATTCCCAAATAGCCACACGGGCATCTTATGTCAAAAAGAAAAAGAAAAAGCCAAGCGGCTAGCCAACAGGCTCATAAAATCATCACCCAAACAAAACAGTAAATGTGTACCTATTTGTCGGGCACAAAATTTTATTCCTCTTCTCTAGCCACTTTGCTATAATCTGTTCAATAAATATGCATGTACATATATACAGTTCTTATCACTTATCATTTTCCATTCAACTTCATATTTGATTCCATTTGGTTTAAAAACACCATTCATTCTAATGTTGCATGCATATGCAAAAATCATATCATTAGCTAATTAATGAATATTTCAACTCATGCATATTTATTTGAATGAATGACTATTTTTAACACTTCACATTTCAACGATTCATGTATATAATAAAAATGTGATTTTGGGATTTTCATTATAAAACAATTTATTTCAAAATATGAATACCATTCAACACATGAATTTCTAATCAACGAATGAATATCGATTCAACACATGAAGGTTTTCTATAGTTTCTACATATAGATAAAAATGTGATTTTTATATTTAAAACACGAAGACCATTCAACACATGAATTTCTAATCAACGAATGAATATCGATTCAACACATGAAGGTTTTCTATTCAACGAATAAATATAGTTTCAGCAAATGAAAATAATTCAAACACATGAATATTATTCAAAATTTCGGCAGCATAACGGCAGGGTAGTTAAAACCGGGACTGTCCCTAGTACGGCTCCTCGCTCTACCTTAAAACCTCGCAGTTTTTGACAATGGGGATCATGCATCTAGTTCGCACGCAGGCGGCATGTATATATTTATTTCATTTCCACAAACTAATCCTATGTGGTTTCAACCAAATATTTCTCAACCACAAACGGGTATTTTTCAACCACAATCAATCAATATCAACCACAAACAATCCCAAACAACCATTCGCTATCAATCAATTTTCACACCAATCACAATCAATAAATATCGTCCATGGTTTGTGAACGAGGGGCGTATATATATATATATATATATATATATATATATATATATATATATATATATATATATATAGCAATTCACTTCTATTTCAACACATATATAATTTTTACAACGCATATATAACTTATACATCGAACATACAACTTATACAACGCTTATACAAGAGGTGTACAACGCTTATATAACTCGTACATCGACTATATAATTTATACATCGTCGTTTTCCATATTGTTTAAAAATTAGAAATCTCACATTGGGTTCCACTCCACCAAAAAATAGCAGAAGGCTCAGAAAAATATGCGGTCTCTTCTAAAATGTAGAAGACGTCCTCACGGTCACGATGTTTCCTGTTTCATCGAATTTCGTTAACGAACGAAAAAGATATGATTTTTCAAAGTTTGCAACACTTTTAAACTGTTAAAACTATTGGAAATTAACATGGCCGTATACCTCTTTGTTTTCTTCAAAACTAGGTTTTCAATTATCGGCTAATCCATGAATCTTGAGGAGAATCAGACTTCGCAGCGTCGTAGGGCTCCGAGGCATGCACCCAACGCCACCAGTGGTGTTCTGATCGAAGCAGCCAGGAGGGCTCGGCGACGCGTCGAAGTTGCGGTCTTTGAGGGCCTCGATCTCGTCGTACACTGAACGGTGGAGGTCGACTTGGGTATGGATTCGAAGGTGGTGAGGAGGGCTTCAAAAAGTTCAACAGGAGGTGGGGCTGAAAGTGGCTGTGTCGATCGGAAACGGGAAGGGAAGCTCTGGAGGCTAGCCGCCATTCAAATCGGGAGAGAGAAAAGTGATTTTCTATTTTTTTTTTTAAAAAAAAATTCTGATTGGTCGGTGGATCTTTAAAGGGGTTTTCTGGCACGACCACCAGTTGAAACCCAACGACTGTCGTCCCTAGCGTTTTACCCCCATTCCGAACACAATGGGATATGTTTCAAAGGCTCATTCGAATGTTTCAGTCAGTTTTCCTTCAAATTTAAAATATATTACATTCAATATTCGATTTGAACGTACATTTCAATTTGCCAGGGCCACAAACTGATTCGAAAAATTCCAGAAAAATAAATCTAGCTATGTTTTGACGATACGGTCCCAACAAAACTAGTTTCGTCAAATTCTGAGACCGTTTGCAAAAAGGCCCATTTTTGGTCGATCCAATTTAACTGTAATTGACCAAAACACATTTTCCTTTGCCACGCTCACATACTAGCTTCAAATATCATGAAATTTGAAACCTAGCAATAACTTCACATCCCGGATCCAACAAAAGTGGTTTCGTCGAATTCCGAGGTCGTATGCAAAATGGCCAATTTCACGGGCTATATAAATTCCATTGCGACCTTTCTGAAAATTCATTTGGCCATATTTGCTTTCCGCTATGAAAATTCGATTTTTCAGATTCGTTAGAAAGGTATTCACTAACAGATTTAAATATTTTTGGTTTCACTAAAATCCGTTTTGTTTTGCACCCGGTACAGTCCGACAAAGTTTGAATTCAATTTTTGAAACTGCAGCGCCATTTCAGGCCTTGTTTATAATTAAAATTAATTATATTCGTTTTCAATTGTCGATTCAAACTCACTTTTCATTGCCATTATTTAAAATATTTATTTTAAATATTTAAAATCCATTATTTTAGCCAATTTAAAATTTTTAAATTGGTTCAGATTTTCTGGGTCGTTACACCAACACTTCCCTAAGATGTAGGGCATGCTCTTCTTCATTCTTAGAAAAGATCAAGATGTCGTCTACAAAGACCACCACGAATTTATTAAGATACTCCCTAAACACCCTACTCATCAAATCGACAAAGTATGCGGGGGCGTTTGTCAAATCGAAGGGCATCACTAGCCATTCATAGAAACCGTCCGGAGTCCTAAAGGCAGTCTTGTCAATGCTATCCTCAGCCACTCTCAACTGATGGAACCCAGTGGCTAAGTCCAACTGCGAAAACACTGAGGCGCCAACTAACTGATCGAAGAGATCGTCAATCCTCGGTAGTGGGTGTCTATTCTTCTTAGTAAGCTTATTAAGTTCTCTATAGTCCAAACAAAGTCTAAGGGACCCATCCGCCTTCGTGGCAAATACTACTGGAGCACCCCACTCCGATATACTACGTCTTATGAACCCCTTCTCAAGCAACTCCTTCACTTGCTTATCGAGTTCCCTCCTTTCACGAGGAGCCATGTGGCGTACTGGCAAAGATACTGGTTTTGCATTATCCACATGATATATTCGAAAATCTATCTCCCGCTTCGGAGGCAAGCCCTTCACCTCCTCAAACACATCCGAGTATTCTCGGACCACTCTAGCAGATCGCAGATTTTCCACCGACGCGTCAAGCGATTCTAGATAACTTAGCATAACGGAATTTATGGGATTACAAAAGATTTCGAGAGTGTTGCCAAGGCGAGTCATGAGCCTAACTACTCTCCTTTCACAATCAAGAACGGCCCCATTTCTGGATAACCAATCCATTCCTAAAATTAGCCCATAGGCCATGAAGCCCAAAACATAAGCATCACATCTAAACTCAACGCTAAGTATAGAAATTCTCAAATCCAAACACATCATGGGAAAATAAGCTGAGCCCCCAATTGGATTCGAAACAACTAAGGGATCCTCTACTAAACTGGTGTTTAAGTGCAGTGATTCAACTAATGTTGTAGAGATAAACGAATGCGATGCGCCCGAATCGAATAAGGTACGGACAGGATGATCAAACAGAAAAACTATGCTTTCAACAGAAATGGTTCTACCTCGTTCTTGCAGCGGTGGGACCGCGAGAGCCTGAACTTGTCCCCTTGCCTGCCCTGGTGCCATAAGAGCCTGCACCTGTTCTCCCAAGGTAGACCCTGCCCTCTGCCCCTTCTTTGGGCAGTCCTTCACTAGATGTCCCGCTTCGCCACAGTGAAAACAGCCAGTCTTCTTTTTCTTTTGGCAATCCTTGCTGAGATGGCCTGGTGTCCCACAGTTAAAGCATTTCTTCTTTCCCTTGCCATTATTGTCTTTACCACCCTTCTTGTTTTGCTGTTGTGGTTTCTTCTGGTCCCCTTTCTTCTCGGGTGCCTTATTTGCATTAGCGCCTTTCTCCTCGTGCATGAGTGCCATGTCTACTAGCTTCTCAAAGGTCGCCCCCTTAGGGATGTGGGTCATAGCCAACCCTTACAACGGTTCATTCAATCCATTAACGAACCTCAGAGCCTTCTTCTCCGGCATGTTCACTAAGTCTAAGCCAAACCTTGCTAACTGATTAAATTTGTTGACGTACTCTTTCACTGATGAGCTTCCTTGCTTCAATGTCAAGAACCTTTCCATATATAGATTCTCTTCTGCCCTTGAGAGAAACTTTGCCTCAAACCTACGTCTGAAATCCGCCCAAGAATCAACAGGACGCTCCCCATTAGTAACCTCCCACCAAAACGAGGCCTCTCCCTTCATTAACCAAGCTGCTAATTTGACTTTCCTCCCTTCTTCTACTTCAAAGATTTCTAGCAATTCTTCCACCTCTTTAAGCCAATCTCTAGCTTCCACAAACGTTTTTGACCCTTGAAAAGGTTTTCCACCCATAGCCTTAAATTCCTTGCACGTCTTTGCAAAAGTATATACGCGAGGAGGAGGAGGAGCGGTTGCAACTGGTGGTGGATGAACATTGGCTGGACCTGCAGCGGCCCTCGCCTCCAATAACCTCCTATACCATCCTGGCATCGTTACACCGTCCGGAAGGTTAAGATCTTCAGCCATGCTAAAACGAAAAAGGAAAGATTCAAAATGGAGAATTCGAAAGATAAAGATATATGGCTATTGGGGATTATGTTTTTCATAAAAATTTTCCTCTTAAAATCACTCATTAAGACATGTTTTTGAAAACACTTCTTCCAAAAATACTTTAGAAAAATATTTTTTCTAAAAAAATTATTTGTTCTGGTAACCTTAAGCTCTGATACCACGTGTAACACCCCACGTCCATTAATGCCACTCATAAAGGGAATGCATTAACTTCCATGGAGGTTTTAAGTGAATATAGAACAGAAAAATTACAACAAGACAGATAATAAGTAGTACTTGGAGATCTAAAACTTCATTTTATTGCAGCGGAAATTAAACATGTTTATTACATCATAAAACCATCAATCAGAGTCAAGTACAATATCCATCTTGATAAAACAAAATACATAATCCCATTACATAAATAGCCATTAAAGAAGATAACAAGCTGGACTTTACTTCAACGGTCCAAGCTTTCCAAAAGAGAGATAAAGCAATCCAATCAAACTCCGCTAGAGCTGGGTCCACCCTGAGGACCTGGAGGGGGAAAAAGATAGAAATGGAGGGGGTCAGACATAAAGTCTGGCGAGTATGATAATTCTAACAATACTATTATCAAAATAACTTGACTAAGGCATAAGCTGGAAAACAAGGAAATGTCTATGAACTATTGGGTATGGGAGAGCAGATAAAGATAACGTTAAAGGCACACCTAATTACTAACGAATGATTACTACACTGCACCACAAGAGTCACCCCAAAGGTTGATCCCACTCACTTCACTAAAAATTATATAAATAGCTTCGTGTACCCCTAGCTAACTACAGAGGTGCCGTCTGCCCCTATCTCCGCTAGGTGTACCCCACTACCCACTTTCGATCGGCTCCCTACTCGTAGATACCCGTGCTGGCCCCACAGTGGGGTGTATCACTCCCCTAAAGTGGCAACCCGATACAACTGAGAATGCACGGCTTATACCTACACGATGCAACAACGTCTTACCTACCAGCCTGGGTCCACACATGCATATGAAACCCGTTGGACTTGCGTTGCCACCGCTACCCCGTTTTGGCCTATATAGTCAAGCCTAGTATGCGTGTCCCGTCCTCGACTTGGGTCGAGCCCACGAAGATACGTTTGGGATACTGGTTGAAATGGACGCCACAAGCTACCCACCTAAGCTTGTCACCACTAGTATATCCTACTTAACCCTCTTCTTAATCATGTTCATTTACATGTGTGTTTGGTTAAGTCTTACTAATCGTATTTCAAATGCCACTAAGGGCAACCATTAGATTCCTCATGCCACCCAAGGCACCTACTTAACCCCCATGTCCCACCTTACATGTTTATCTGGTTAAGTATTTCTTAATTCATTCAGGCCATAACCTCATAAAGACCTCTCACATTAGACCGACATTTATGGCAGCTGGATTTGCCGGGCGGGTCCAGGCAGTCTTACACCATAAAAGAGTCTAATCTCGTGTCTTTACAACTGTTATGCTTTAATTTGGGCCTAGGACCTCTCACATTGGGCTGACATTTGTGACTACTGGATTTGCCGGTCGGGTCCGGGCAGGTTTACGTCACAAACGAGTCCAACCTAGTGTCCTAAGCATTGATTAACACTTATAATCTTTTACCCCAGTTTTAATAATTCCCTATTCAAATTATTAATTAATTCCAATTTTAACGATGTCCATAATTGACTCAATTATGGCCATCCACTTATGGCATGCAAAATCATATCAATTGCACCCTAATTTCTTAATATTAAATCCTTAATATTACCCCTACCCCACGTTATACGTTTGCTTATTCAACGAGAATATACGTTAGACTCGAATAGTCTAACTCATAGCACAAGGATAAATTATCACAACATATAGACAAGTAAAATAGACCTAATCATAATAGGGGGAAACTTGCATGAAACTACACATGTCATGGATCTAAAGGTGTCAACTTGTTTGGTAAAATGTCACAATTCACATAATATGATCATAATCCAAATTCATGTATGGACTTGCATATGTGGTTTAGGCGACAGAATGATGGTGTGAACTAGCATCTAACACATAGAATTCACATACGTCATAGCATAATTCTAGATGTCATAATTCTAGGTCTAAATAGATGTCATGGCATATGTTCATAATCTTTACTAATCAATCTAAACTTGCATACATGATTTGTCATATAGATCAACATAGCCCAAATAATATCAACATTATGATTTGATTAACATGAACTAATTAGCATAGGTTGTAACATCATGACTTTATAACATGTATGACTTATCACAACTTAGCATAGAGAATTACAACCTATACAATATCATCATAGCATGGTTTACAACATATAGGATATCATCATAACATTGGATTTACAACATACATGATAGCATAAGGTTTACAACAACATATATGACAATCCACATCATTCACTTATAATCCATTCATAACTTAATCTAATTAGTTTAATAATAATCTTGTTAAGATCATCATACTCACAATTAGAGAAGAAAGAGAGTCTTGATTTGCTTTAGAGTTGAGTAGAATTAAGGTTTTGATTAGCTTCTTCCTTAGTTGGCAGCGGCTACACTGAGTTCCATGGCGGCAGTATGACGGTGACTATTCTATTTTTCATGTGAGTTTAGAGTGAGAGACTACCTTGGTATTTATAGAGTTTAGGATTTATTTAGACCGTCAGATCAACTCAGAACTAAACTGAACCGTTAAATTTGCTAACTCAGCCCTAAAGACACATCAGCAGCTCAAAATTGGGCTCAGTCAAACCCTAGCCGACTGGACCAGGTCGACACCCAGGTCGACTGCCCAGTCGACCTGGGGGGGTGTCGACTGCCTAGTCGACTCCCCAGTCGACCTGGGGTGCTGGGCGGGAAATTTCCCGCCTAGCCTGTTTGACTTCGAATTTTGAATTTTAAATTTTCTGAAATCTGTTTTGAATTTTTTGAAACTTCCGATGGCCATAACTTCTTCATACGAAGTCCAAATCACGCAAACTCGGACTCTATTTCAACCAGAATTCCGAGACGAACACAATGGCGCAGCCCGTTTCCCACAATTCTCACGTCTGAGATTAGTTTTAATTTGTGAATATTAATATTAATGGAATTACGGGGTGTTACACACCCCTTCAATGTTATGTTTCCTTCAGAGTTGCACCCTACACCCTTTGATCTGCCAACTTCTGCCAGTACTGGGTACACACCTCCTCTCCCCTCTTAATCTCTTTCTCGAGCTCGCACATATATCAAAGGACCTGTGTCATCCACCTTTAACACCTGCTACCAAACCTAATAGTACTTCACTCCTCTTCCACAACGTCAGGATCCCCACTGTACCCACCATGCCGACAGCCCCAGTCACCTTTGATCGGAACTCGAGCTCCCCTGGCCTGCGACTTCAGTTCCAACCTGTAGGCTCAAAGACCTAGACGGTCTCCTTCCATATAATACACACACTTCAGCCCCCTTAAAAATCATGTGGACTGAGCTTACTACCCCCTCTATTTCTTTCATGCCAAAGCCTTGAGCTTGCATTGTAATATTGTTGGTGCACCAGAAATAGTTTTCATTTCGAAGTTTTTATTGTTGTGGAGATGGAACGCAGAGAATGCCTATATATATATAGTTGTAGCTTACTATATTTTAATCTTAGTATGGATCAGATTGCACATGGGTATCAGAAGACATTTCTTCTCAACCGAAATGGAAATGTGAATTTTGCAGAATGGAATAGACGAGAGATATTTTCTTTAAGAGGAACATGCACATGGTTTTACTGTTATTGGTCAGTTTATGTTGCATGGCAAACAATTCTTGCCCACATTTTGATTCACGAACCCTATTTGAACAGTTGAGACGTTGTACATTTATGACAATGATATGAAAATATATTGCAATATTTCGACTTTAGTACACAAGTAACATGCCGTAGTTGAAATAAGATTTTTTGCATGGGAAGTTCAAGATTTATGCACAGAGTTTCAGAGATTTTATTTTTATTTTTATGGAAGTGGTAGCCGAAAAGTTTGAATGGAGGACACAGCGTGATATCAAATAAGGATTTTAGAGATACTCAAAGATTATGTATTGTTCGACCGAGATTTTCCTCTTTAACAATACACCATTGTTTTGCCAAAGGGTGTGACTATTGAATGCAGTGAGATACTTGGAAGATTTTCCTCAGATTTGATCAAGACTTTTGCTTCAGATGCCATAAAGAAACATTTAAATTTTTACGCCAGGATTAGATTATATAGATATAGAGGTTTTGTTCAGAAGGGCACAGGATTTTGACACGATCTAATGGGAGCAATTAATACTAGGACAAAGTATTTATTCAATTACATTTATTTATTATTTTATATAGTTAACTGTACCACTATTTGACACCATTTTCCAATATTCGTACCGTCAAATACAAGTCATCAAAATCGACAAAAATAAATACATCGCACTGATGTTTTTAGCTTAACCGTTATATTGCTTTCGTTGGAATAGGCTTAAAGAATTAACTCGGGCGCAGTGATAACGTATAAAATTATAATCAATGTTTTATAGCAATTATAATTAAATTATTTCAAACGTTTAATTTATGCATACACCGCGCACGGTCACTAAATAATTCTAAATAAATATTTGAATTAATAAAATAATTTAATTATCTAACTACAGAAAATACGGGACGTTACATTCCTTCCCCCTTAAAAGAATTTTGTCCCCGAAATTACTAAGGTATAAAGAATGCTATAATCCATTATCTTTACAAATAAACGTAAATTTCATTTTCAAAACTAATATATTAGTTTTAAAACCAATTTATTTTCGACAACAAAAATTTCATTTTCAAAACTAATATATTAGTTTTAAAACCAATTTATTTTCGACAACAAAAATTCCCAAAAATCTTCATACATTTTCTAGCACCTTATATTTTGGAATAATTTTGGCACCATCTCCCTTGTACGAGGGACTTCTGCAATATTGCAGGTTCAAAATAAACCCATCGACCAACACGGTCGGAAAATCCAATTCAAAATCCAAACCAAAAACCAAAAATTTATATTTTGCGTAGGCATACCTTTTTCGCGAGCATTAATAAGCGATTAACAATATATTATACTTGAGTCTGCACAATTATAATGCAGCTTTAACCAAACTAGATTCAATCAGCTCCAGAATTTAATCAATATAAGAAAAATTGGTCTTGCACATGTTCTTAACTCAAACGAACTTCATCAGTTTCAAAACATTGTTAGTAAGGTTCAATATTTATATCGTCCATTCCAAATAGTTTCCCATACAACTTAATCATTTCTATATATGATCCACTTCTCAAGGATTTCATTTACAAACACTTCTTAACAATCCATTTATTTCTTTAAATATCCATACAGATCCATAAGATCCGGTTGGCTCTCAATCAAGTTTTAAATCTGTATCCATGCAACTAATCATCCGATCCAAACATTTTATTATGGATTCATTAACTAGAACCCATTTTCATTCTCCAAATATCCGTCAAATTTTGTTTTCAATTCCAACTCATTAATTCTAAATGGATTTCAGTTAAGCTTAACTTTATGTTTGTGTAATCAATTTCAACCATTTCACTTGGATTTATTAATTTCAATTGGTTTGTATCCAATTTAATTTCAATATTCAAATTTCAACTTATAAATTTAATTTAACTTAACATAAGTTAGATTCATGTTTGGAATTCCCTATTGGGTAAAATCTTACTAATTCCACAATCAAATCTATTCAAATCAAATAATCAAACCAATACAAGTTTCAAACAACTAACCAATAGTTTGAGGGAAATATTTTTTCTTTTTAAGTACAAAAATAAGTTTCAGGTAAAATTATTTCATTTACCCTCTTTTAATAATAAATAAAAAAATAATTTTATATTCAAATTATAAATAGGCGCTATCGTATATGTATATTTTAACTAAATCTAAGATATTACTAACCCTATCTCTATTGAGTTACACCACAAAGCCAAGGTTATTCTTAAAACAATAGCTCTGATACCAACTGTAGCAGCCCGGAAATTTCAAAGCTAGAGTTTGGACAATAATACATAAAACTCGTATTACTTGCCTAAAATATAAGTATCAAAAACCCAAACTTTTAATAGAAAGAAGTTAGAGGATGAGAAGTAGAAAGAAATAAGTGTTAGAATAGAAGAAGAAGAAAAACACATCAGAATCTCACAACGGAATGAATAAAATACAATATATCAAATATCCTTATACAAAAGAAACTGTATATACATACCAAACATCAGAGTACAACATATATCTGCCACAGCGGAAAATAACTCTAAATAACTAATGATGAAGCCTCCTGCTTCCAGCTCCTGAAATTCCAGCGAAACCTAACCTGTAAATATACTCGGTCTGACCCGAGCACATTTGAAGCAAAGCAAAATTCACCCAGATCAGTCTGGAATACCTTAAGTGATAAATTCACAGTACAAACAACTTGTTTAACTTTGAAAAGTCCTTTTTGAAAGAAAAAGATAATAGTAAGACCAGCCTACACATAAACACGGACGATTTTTATCTCACTATAACCCAAAACATTTTTGAAGTCAATTTTTTTTTGATATCATAATAATGTCTATCAAACCACAAATAAATACTAATCTAGCAGAACGCTTGCGTCTCACGCTCTATATATATAGTACACAAACAAAACCGTGGGCTCTTATTGGAGAATGGATTTCCTGGCAAGGTTTGGAACAACCTCTCCAAAAATGTACATCCGGAGATGAATACATTGGGGTTCAACAAGAACGTCTTGCAACCCGGCTACACATGACCGACCTCTCATTTCGCTTGAGGGTACCGAATATATCATCACCACGGTTGGGGGCCTGCCAACCGAACCAACAGCATATAAATAAAATAAAGGGACAACCGAAGGCATTTTATTTCTCCAGATAAGGTAATGATATACCCTTTTTATGGGTACGACCCACATAGCCATGCTGCCTACCAGATTTTGTGCCATTTTCCGGTTGATGAGGCTTGAGGTTACATTTTCTTTTAGCAAATCTCCATTCACTTTGAATTCCACATCGTCAGATCCGCCAAAATACTAATTAACATCCATAAATATACTCTAGGTGTTAAGCAAGAGAATTTCTCTGCCACCAAACTAGATATATTTGTAAAAATCAACGTACATGATGCTTAAGGAAATACTCTATCAGACATTTGTCCGTACAAGTCATCCAGGAACATGATGAACCGAAGGCACCCTCCTACCGTATCCTAGGAATCACCATATAGGTCAGTAGCGAGTAGTCCTTGCAATCCATAAATTCGAATTATGACAAAACCACAATTTATCTTGGGGTGCGAACATAGATTGTAAGTAGTTCTTCCGTTTCAGGAAGATCTACGACATTCAATGCTCCATCTTCATTCGCTGCACGTTCGTTACGTATGCGACGTTGATTCGAAGTGGTTTTGGGTCTAGTTCCCATCCTGGTCTCTTCGAAACAACATGACAAAAGGTTCGATAATATACTCTATTGATAGTCGGGTTTTTATTATCAATATCAAACAGTACGTTAAGTATATTGGCAGCCCGGACCCTGATTATTTAAACCATTCATTCAACTTCTTTATCGTATTACTTAAAGTTACTTCACAGACTTTGAATTTGATTCCATTTATTTATCTCGACAAAACTCTTTACTTTCGTTATTTGGAATCAACTACAATATTCACCAAACTTCGCTTTACTAATATCGCCACAATTATATAAAACTCTTTTTATTTCCCTTCCTTGGAATTATTTTATCATATTCTCAAAAACTCCTTTAGCATTCATTTATTCCGGAAATATATCATATATGTATTCTATTCAGTATTCAATTACCATTTCTTATACAACCTAGAAACAATGTCAAATGTACAACATGTTATATCATTATATGAACACAAGTATTAAATTATAGTTTAGACCTTGCAATATTTCTCTTCACAAATAATCTCGACATCCATTTCCATTACAAACAAATATCATTCCTCGATAATAGTGAAGTCATTCAAGTTGGGGTATTTTATTTACCTCTCAGACCTTGATCGACAACGTTCTATTCTTAGAATAGATATAATTTCGTAACTCAAACTCGTATTACTTCTAATATCAATCAACTGTATTTCTTGTTCTGTTTGAAACATGGTTTTATAACACAATATACTTACTTTGAAAACTCGATTATTTATAGCTATTTATATTAAATATTAACTCCTTGCTTCAATCTCGCTAAAATGATTCCATTTATAGCTTCTTTACCAAAAACCATTAACGCTCTTCGTCTTTTGACGTTGCACTTTCTATTATTATACTTCATTCAAGTAACATCTTATTACAACTTAATGACTGTCTTAAATTATAACCATTCAAGAAGTAATTACTTAATTAAAATAATTAAATAATGATTAACTCCATCATTGTTGAAGTAAAATGGTTTACTTCTTTATTAACATAAAATAGATTAGTTGCTTACTTTGGATAAACAATAACTAGTTATGCTTGTTCAATAACTATTTATACTTCATTAAATAAAAAGTAATTAATAAGAAATCTTATTAATTTAGATCAATTTACTGCTAAGTCATTACATTAGATTAATCAAAGACCACTTAATCAAATAATATATTTCTAATAAAATAGTTGATTTAATCAACTTCAAACCATTAGTTAATTCATTAATTAATCTTAATTACTTCTCTTTATTAGATTAATATAATTAACCTAATAATATTTCTTAACTGGTTTACCTTAAAAAAAATTATCTAAATTATTTACTCACAGGATAATTCCAGCCTTATAACTTATTTAATTGTCAAATAATCATTTATATTTACTTTATAAAAACGAACTACAAAATACCAGTTTATACTAGAACTTCTATTATAATTTAAAATTTTGATTCAATTATAAAAATATAATTGAATAATTTAACTTTATTGATTTTCCTGATGGCAAATCAACTTCTTAACAAAAAGATGGGTTTATGGTCGGTGCTACCAATTTCTTAATCAATACCATTTATTGATTAAATCACACTAACGTTGAATTTCCATTCAACATTAATATCCAAACGGGTTTTCAATGTCATTGGGTTCGAACTCTGCATATATAAATAAAACAAACAGTACATACAATATTTAAGGAATTCGGTTGGATTGCTCCAACCTGTTCTTCCCTGCATCACAGTTATTATCACATTCGATAATAATATATAAAGAAGAAATTTCATCCAATGCAACCAAATAACGTAATTAAAACTAACGTTAACTAATAACAACAAACAACAACCATTGCATCCAAATCAATATTTATAATATCGATGATAGATTTTAATGAATCTAATCACATCATGGAATCCAGAAGGTGTGGGAATTAACTCACATTGTTTTAGTTGATGGTTCCAGCGTCGTTCCGTTTAATTTGAAACGAGTGTTTAGACTTAGATGAACTTTCGATTGTATCGGAATCTAATCAATTCATCTTGGTCGCATAGTCTTTATTGCCGCGATCCCTATGACTCTCGTTTTGCACAATTCTGACGACGAATGTAATAGAATGTAATTGTTACCATTATAAGTTGAATTAAAATAAATATATGATTAGCTTAACTAATTTAGTATTTAGTTTTTGGTAAATTACCTATTTGCTTTTACCGACCAAATCTTTTCATTCTTCACTAACCGATTCAAACAAGCTCTTTCACCTTGTAGTAGATATACACTAATTGTGTGAACCATGTGATTTTACTCATTGAGTCAAGCTAGGCAATTCTTTCCATATGATGACAAGATTCTACCCTTGTTGAATGAGGCAATGTTTAAGGAATCCCCAACACGTTTCACTATATCTATGTTATCCAGCAGTAACTATAGGCACATGTTTGTTCGGTGGTGGTTTCGAATTTCAATGGGCGCAGGTGACTTCTTGAATGTGGCAAACCAGTCAACAAAGCAACTAACACCATTACGTTCAGTTAAACCTCCTTCCATCGTGAACAAACAAGCCACCCTTTTTTTTGTATCGTGAGGCCTAATTGCCCAAAACTCCTACAAGACCATGATTCCTTCCCTTGGTCTTCTTCTCCTAATAACAACTTTGAAATGTGAATTCATCCCCTGTATCAGCAATACCCCGCATGAGTTGACTTCATCTCCTTTATACATCACACTTAAGCAAGCAAATAACACTCCTGCACTTCCTATATTCCCCTGCACCCATCTAAAACCCACGCTGGCCAACCCAAGCCTCACCGTTCATCTTAATACATCATGGTTTCCCCATCACCTTTCTGTAGTTCGGCACCCAACTCCGTCCTCGACTTAAGATCACCCACATCTTTAACTCCTTTTTAGTTTTATCATACCATCTTTTTCCTCAACACTTCATGGTTTTACATGCCAAACCGTTCTTGTACTGACCGTGCTACCCAAACTTGGCATTAGCATCAGCGGTTTAAGACAGGAGAATAGGAAAAACCTGCTCGCTCCGTAAACCAATCCGAAGCACATCTCCCTTCGTTATATATATTTTCACTCTTATAGTTTTGCCTATACCATTTTTCCCATTTACACATCACGACGTGCTCAGTGTCTCCATTAGTTTGAAGTACTGACTCCATTCTTCACACAAGAAACTCCTCATACCAAGCATCCGCTTCTGCTCAGCCCAACCTTTTATCAACGTACAATTCGCAAACTAAAACTATGACCAAAAAATCAACTCACCCCTTTAATGTTATGTTTCCTTCAGAGCTGCACCCCACACCCTTGGATCCGCCACCTTTTGCCAGTACTGGGCACATGCCTTCCCTCCTCCCTTAATCTCCTTCTCCAACTCGCTCGCATATCGAAGGATCTGCGTCATCCACCTTTAATGCCTGCTTACAAACCCAACAGTACTTCACTCCTCTTCCACAACGTCAGGATCCCCGCTGTCCCCACCCTGTCGACAGCCCCAGTCATCTTCGATCGGAACTCGATGTAATAATCCGGAAAATCAGAACCAATTTAAAAATTTTAATTTGGCTATTTTAGTGAATTTTGAATATTTAAAATAAATTATTTTAAATAATAATGACCAAAAGTCTATTTGAATCGATGTTGGAAAATAAATATATTTATTTTAATTATAAAACAAGGCCTGAAATGGCGCGACAGTTTGAAAATTTGAATTCGAACTTTGATTGACTGTACAGGATGCAAAAAAAAACGGATTTTAGTGAAACAAAAAATATTTAAATCTGTTTATGAATATCTTTCTAAAAAATCTGAAAAATCAAAATTTCATAGCGGGAATCAAAAGTTATGGCTAAATGAATTCTCAGAAAGGTCGCTGTGGATTCAATGTAACCCGTGAAAATAGACATTTTGCAAACGACCTCCTTTTTCGACGAAACCACTTTTGTTGGATCAGGGATGTCAAGTTATTGCTAGATTCTAAATTCCATAATTTTTGGAGTTAATATGTGAGCGTGGTAAAGGAAAATGTGTTTGGTTGATTTCAGTCAATTTGGATCGACCAGAAAATGGCCATTTTTCAAACTGTCTCCAAATTCAACAAAATAATTTTTTTGGGACCGTATCATCCAGACATATCCAGATTTATTTTTCTGGAATTTTTGGGATCAGTATGTGGACCCGGCAAATTGAAATGTACATTCAAATCAAATACTGAATGTTTTATATTTTAATTTGAAGAATAAACGACTAAAATAGTCGAAAAGGCTTACTAAACATATTCCATTGTGTTCGAAATGGGGATATTTATTTGGGGATGACAGTCACTGGGTTTGAATTGGAGTTCATTTGTAAAAAGGGTTATTTTTAGAAATAGATAATTAAATAAATATATGGGCCAATCATATTTCAGCACCATTTTCTCTCTCCCCGACTTCCTTCAAATCGCGCATGACGGAACCGAACTCCCCCTTCTTTCCTCTTTACATCACAATCCACACAATAAAATCTAGCGACCCAGTTGGGGGTTTTGTAGATCGTTCCTTCCTCTTTAAATCCATACCAGATTTGCCCCATATGGTGGTGTGTTTTGTGAGATCTGCTCCTCCGAAATCCCATCGTTCGAAGCGCCACCGCCATCACCAGAGACCACCAAAGTGGACCCCACTACCGCGCACGGGTGCACGACTCGACCCTCTTCGACGCTGCACCGCCCGATCCTCTCATCGCTACATGGATCGAAAGTTATTCGCTGACCTAGTTTTGAACATTTCTATGAGGTAACGGGTTGGTTATCTATAAACTTAAAATAACACTTTAAAGCGTTGGAAACTTGTAAAATCATATCTTTTTGCTATGTTGTCGAAATCTGTAATGACCCGCATTGGCAGAGGTATTATGATTAATTTACTTAATTATATAAATGATGATCAAGAGAATTTAATGGTCGTGGAATTAAATAATGATGAATATTTAATTAAAATAATAAATTAAATAATATATTTAATTCTGAAATAATCAGAATTGGCTGAAATGGCGATATGGTGTGAACTGGACCATCTGTGATATTTAATTCAGCTTGGAATTGAATTTGAATAACGAATATATTATTTGAACGACAGTTTGAGCGTATAATTATATTATAATTAAAATCGAGCTTGAAATGGCGCTGTAGTTCGTAAATTGGCGATTTGAACTTCAACTGAATGTACAGGGTTCGTTTTAAATCGGATTTCTGTGAAACAAGAAACGTATGGAGCTGGTGGAGTATATCTGAAACACCCCACCTCCGTTAGGGTCACTCTCAAAGGGAATGCCCTAATTTTGGTGGAGGTTCATAAGTATAAGTCACAGATACACAAGACATATATAAATACACATATTTTTGAACAACGGAAAACAACAGCAATTTTTATTTCAGCAAAATACGTGTTACACAAACCATGTCATAATTGTCTTACAATACTTCCAAAAACCATTACATTTTCATAACTGTCTTGATTTCATAACTTAAAGAAGCATAAAAACAAAAGTAAACTGCATAAGTCCCAATGGTTGCAATCCAAAGCCATAGTCCAAAACGAAAGAGATCCAAGCAATACATTCTTTCTCTTCAAGCTGGATGTGAAAACTGGTCAAGCTGCGGTGTTCCCTCCCTGTGGACCTGGGGGGAGGGGGAACGAAAGAAAAGAAGACGAAAGAAAAGTAGAGTCAGACATAAAGCCTGAGTAAGTCTAGGACCATTCAGTCTATGAATAAAGAATTGGGCATGATAAGTATAAAATTGGAAATGGGAAAGCACTATAAACTAGGTTAAGTTGTCTAGAGTCGAATATACTATCGTACCCCATATTAATCTCTGCACCCCCATAAACTAGTTCCCAACAGGCACCCTATAATCCGGGTGAAATAATCCATTTCTAATTATCGGCTCCTACTCGCATAGTTACATGTGTCTTACGGCCCTCGATGTTGTAGCTACCTATGCTGGTCCCACCATGGGGTGTATCAAGTCCCATGGTGGCGGCCCGACACAATTCTAGAATGCACAGGTATACTACTGGTGCCCAGTGCCTTATTTTTCTGCGCCGGAGTGTGTGCACGCCCGCACCCCGTTAGAACCTACACTGCTACACCACCGCCGTCGCTTTGACCTCTTACAGTCAGCCCAGTAATCGTGCCCAACCCTGCCTAGTTCAGGGTATCCTGATACACCTTGTAGGATTACTGCTGAAAAGGGTCCCCCGCTACTAGGTTTTCTATTTCCAGCCAACATGCTAAGTTGGTTAAGTGTTTTGTAAACCAAACCCCCAATCAGTCTGTATAGTTTAGCATGTTCCATTTTGGTTAAGTATTATTTCAATTTACTTAATCCTATCAATCCTGACTCAGCCTTAATTGTCTTATTAAAGCCTTGACCTCTCACATTAGATAGGTATTGTTGTGGCTGTCTGTTGCCGGTTGGGTCCGGGCAGTCTTACGCCACAACTCAGTCTAACCTCGGGTCTTTATTGGGCTCCGTGTTTAACCACCCACATTGGATAGGTATTGTTGTGACCACTGGACAGCCGGGCGGTTCCGGGCAGGTTTACGTCACAACTCAATCCAACATCGGGTTAAACACATCGTATTTTCTAAGTTTACATATTTTGTCTCTTTTCTTTTTATATGTAAATATTTGCGGCCCATTATTCAAACTCATCTTTATTGGGTAAAATTAATTTACACCACTTAATTGTTTTTCAAGGTCGTTGGCATGCGTCAAACATGCCAACACATATGTTTTATATTTTAACCCAAACGTCATTACCCCCGTTTTATATGTTCGCTACAATTTTACGTATGTTGGGTTTAACATTTAAACCCAACTTAGCCACATGAAAAAGGGGAGGCTTAGAACATGGTGTTTATATATTCTAAGTAACATAAAAAGGGGAGTGTGAACGCATGAACTTGCAATATAGCGAACTAATTAACATAAATTAGGCACTTATGAACTTGCATTGTAATAATAGCATATAATCATGGCATAAACATACCTAGACACGAATCATGGTTTTTAATCTATTCATAGAATCATGGCATAAACATACCTAAACATGAATCATGGTTTTTAATTTATTTATGTAAACTTGCAAGTGGAATGTAAATCTAACTTAATTATGTGTCACATATATTATCATATGATTTTGATAACAACATAGGCCTAAAACATGTTTTCGATTAGGCATAACACCAAACATAATTTAGACATGTTCATAGAATTAATACAAGTTCACAAAGATGCTTGGTTTTGTCACTAATACAAAAGTATCGTTTTTACACTTGAACCATGATGCCAATTCCAACATAACTTCATATGAATCATAATACTCAAACGGATCCAATTACACTAAAGATGACCATAAAATTATACATCATGTTGGCGTAATAGTAAATCATATACTTGCATAAATCTCAAATAAACTACCACAAACATGTAGTTGTTAACTTTCAACCTGAATCACATACTTGCAAATATCCAATCGTTATATCACAACATCCCAAATCGATTAAAATCATAGCAACATACAGTTATCATCACAAATTAAGCACAATTCTATTTCTCATTTTACACAAATCAAAACACAATTATTTATTCATATCGGAATAGCACTCTACTTACAACGTATGACGAATCTTCAATTCAGGAATCTGTATTCTGAATTTGGAGATGCTATCCTTTGTTGTAGGCATTGTTTTGATTTAGTTGTCGTTGCTTTAAGCTTTTGAATTGTCTCCTAATCGTCTCTCTATTTTGACGGCTATTCCTAGTCTTTCCTCAGCAGCATGACGGTCTCATTCTTTTTATGTTTGTATAAATTAGGTGGAGTCTTAGGTCCTTTTTATAGAGTTTGTGAATTGATTAGGACCGTCGATGGAGCTTGTATTAATATTAGCCATTCATTTAAAGGAGAGACCAAGCAGGAGCTGACACCTAGACCTAGTTACAAGGCAAGGCTCAGGAATTCGGCTAAGCACAGACCAGGCCAGAAAACACAAGCAGGTGCACCAGGCCAAAATGGCCCGACCTGGGAGGTCGACCCCCCAGGTCGACTCTAGAGTCGACCTGGCCTGGGGCAGGTCGACCCCCAGGTCGACCCCCAGGTCGACCTGGTGGGTTGGGCGGGAACTTTTTCCGCCTACTCTGATTGGGATGAAATTCAAATCTGTTTACGAAATTTGAATTTTCTGAAACTTCATCGGGCCATAATTGGGTCATACGGACTCCGATTTACAAAATTTCGGACTCTGTTTCGCGTATTTTTCCGAGACGAACGCAATGGCGTATCCTGTTTCCCTTAATTCTTTGATTTGAAATTAGTTATACTTTAATTTGTGAATTTCACTGTTATAGAATACACGGGGTGTTACATTCTCCCCCACTTAAAAGGATTTCGTCCTCGAAATCTTCAAGTTCAGGAAGAATGTACATCCTAACATCCAAACATCCATCTACTCATCCATCAAACACGAGCATCCATTGTCCTTAAAAGACTTCTAATGCTTCATGATCATATGCGAAATGTGTGTACATGTACTTATCTAATGCAAAATCAGTCGGTTTACTGATTCAGTTGACCTCTTTAATGCAAATTATGTAAGTGTCATGAATCCATCATGTATGCAAATTTTCCTAATCATGATTCTACATGAGTGCACAATCATTATATAAATGCAACATCCATATGACAACACATTAAACTTCAACCATATACGAATATAAATACATATATGCATATGCAATATGAAGTGACTGAGCCGATCTAAAACCTAAATTGTGTGTGTATATGCAACCACGAGCAACCACTAGCAATCACTTGCAACCACTTGCAACCATCATCCATAACATGTTTCAATTACATGTTTTCATCCAAAGGGTTTCTACCTAAAAGATAAGGTCGAGGAGATATACCTAAAAAGATAGATAAAAGCGCAACTTAAGGAAAAAGAAAGATCAAAGATGTACCCTTGAAAAGAAAAGGGTAGGCTGCGCGTATTCTAGCTTCAGTTTCCCAAGTTGCGTCTTCCTCGACGTCGCTCCACTGAACTTTGACGAGCTTGACTTCGCGGTTGCGTAGCTTTTTCACTTCCGTTCCTAATATGCGGGTTGGAACTTTCCTCACGGTTGCTTCGCGTTCCACTTCAGCTTCTTCTAGGATATTTGGCTCTACCACATCAGTAGATTCATGTAGACATTTTCGGAGGTGCGAAACGTGAAAGACGTTGTGAACTCCGGCCAGTTTTTCGGGTAGCTCTAATCTGTAGGCCATTTTCCCAATTTTCTCGATAATAGGAAATGGTCCTACGAACCTTGGTGCTAGCTTTCCTATGGTTCCAAAACGAACAACGTTCCTTAGCGGAGATACCTTAAGAAAAACTCTGTCCCCAACCTCAAATTCAAGGTCGGTCCTCCTCTTGTCGGCGTAGGATTTCTATCTGCCTTGGGCTGTCTTCATCCTTCTTCGTATCAAGTCTACTTTCTCTGAAGTCTATCGGATCATATCTGGCCCAAGTATGAGTTTATCAGTAGACTCCCACCAACAAGTGGGCGATCGGCACGGTCTTCCATATAAAGCTTCGAAGGGCGCCATTCCGATGGTGGCTTGGTAGCTGTTGTTGTAGGCAAATTCCACCAAAGGAAGATGGTCTTCCCACGTCCCTCCGAAGTCAAGGACGCACAGTCTTAAAAGGTCCTCCAAAACTCTGTTCACTCTTTCCGTCTGGCCGTCGGTTTGGGGGTGATAGGCTGTACTCAAGCATAACTGTGTGCCTACCGCTTCTTGCAAACTCCGCCAAAACTCACCCGTGAAGATAGGGTCTTGGTCACTAACAATGCTGGAGGGTATCCCATGGAGTCGGACAATTTCTTTGAGATAAAGAGATGCAAGGGATGAGGCAGTTCTTTTACTCTTGACAGGTAAAAAGTGGGCGCTTTTAGTAAGCCTATCCACTATTAGCCAAATGCTAGTGTTGCCTCTTCTAGACCTAGGCAGCCCATCGATGAAGTCCATTGAGATGCTATCCCACTTCCACTGCGGGACCTCTAGAGGATGGAGCAGACCGCCAGGTTTCTTCTGTTCTGCCTTAACCTGTTGGCAAACCATACACTTTGAAACGAATTCTGCCACGTATTTCTTCATGCCGCTCCAAAAGAAAGTTCTCTTTATGTCCTTGTACATTTTATCTTCACCTGGAAGTATCGTCATCTTGGAGTGATGTGCTCCCTCGAGAACCGTCTTTACTAAATCCCTTGTCTGTGGGACGCATAGTCTTCCATCTCGCCTTACCCAACCCTTATCGTCGATGGAGTATCTGTTGAGGTGACTTGAAGTCTCACCCCTAATTAGCCTATCAATCGTTTCCATAAGCTGAGGGTCTTCACGTTGTGCTGTCCCTATTGAGTCCACTAAAGTCGGGCGTATTTCGAGAGATGCTAGCAAGCCTGGTACAAAATCGGAGGAGGGCCTAAAGTCAAAGCTGGCTATAAATTCTAGGCTTTGCCTTTCAACAAACATCGGGCTTAGGGTCAGTTTCTTTTGGCTCAATGCGTCTGCCACAACGTTACCTTTGCCCGGAGTGTAGGAGATCTCGAAATCGTACGAGGCAAGAAACTCCATCCACCTTTGTTGCCTTAGGTTAAGATCTTTCTGCGAGAAAAGATATTTCAACTATTTATGGTCAGTGTAAAGTTCGAACTTCTCACCTAGTAGATAGTGTTGCCAAGACTTGAGTGCAAAGACGATGGCAGCCAACTCAAGATCGTGGGTCGGGTAGTTTTTTTATGCACTTTCAACTGCCTTCCACCATAAGCTACTACCCATCCTTCTTGCATTAAGACAGCGCCTAGCCCTGTCCCACATGCATCTGTATAAACTGTGAACATCTTGCTTCCATCTGGCAACGTCAAAACTGGGGCTGTTGTAAGAGCCCTTTTTTAGCCGTTGGAAAGCAAACTCGCAATCCAAGTCCCAATTGAACACTAGATTCTTCTTTGTCAGCCTTGTGAGGGGAGCTGATATTTTTGCAAAATCCCTTATGAATTTTTGGTAGAAACCTGCTAGTCCTAGAAAACTTCGGACCTCAGTTGCATTCCTTGGCGTCTTCCAATCCTGCACCGCTACTACCTTAGCAGGGTCCACAGCTAACCCTTCTTTGGATACTATGTGCCCAAGGAACCTCACTTCCTCTCTCCAAAAGTGGCATTTGGAGAATTTGGCTTTTAGCTGATGGACTCGCAGAGTTTCCATGATTGCCCTTAAGTGCTGAGCATGTTCTTCTTCACTCTTTGAGAAGATCAAGATATCGTCTACGAAGACCACTACGAACTTATTGAGGAAATCTCTGAACACCCTACTCATTAGGTCCACGAAGTAAGCGGGTGCGTTTGTCAAGCCAAAAGGCATGTCAAGCCATTCAAAGAAGCCATCTGGGGTTCTGAATGCTGTCTTATTGATGCTATCCTCAGCCACCCTTAGCTGATGAAATCCGGTCGCTAAATCGAGTTGGGAGAAAACAGACGCCCCTACAAGCTGATCAAACAGATCGACAATTCTAGGGAGAGGGTGCCTATTCTTTTTCGTTAGCTTGTTGAGCTCCCTATAGTCAACACATAGACGGAGTGAACCATCCGCCTTTGTGGCGAACACCATTGGAGTGCCCCATTCTGAAATGCTCCTTCTAATGAACACCTTCTCTAGAAGCTCTTTAATCTGTTTACTGAGCTCTTTCCTTTCCCGTGGAGCCATGTGTCTAACGGGCAACGCAACGGGCTTTGCATTATCTACAAAATATATGCGGAAGTCTATCTCTCGCTTCAGAGGTAAGCCCTTCACCTCTTCGAAGACATCCGGATATTCCCGGACCACTTTAACCGATTGCAAACTTTCAACAGAAGCATCTAGCGATTCAAGATAACTAAGCATAACCGCATACGAGGGATTACAAGTAATTTCCAGCGTGTTACTGAGTTGGGTCAGAAGCCTAACCACCCTTCTCTCACAATCAAGGACGGCACCATTACTGGATAGCCAGTCCATGCCCAAAATCAAACCATATCCCGAGAAGCCCAAAACAAAGGTACTACATCTAAATTCTACCCTTAGAATAGAAATTTTCAATCCCACACAGATCATAGACAAATGAGCCGGGTCCCCGATTGGATTTGAAACAATTACGGGGTCCTCTACCATACTAGTTTCTAGGTGCAGAGATTCTACTAAAGCAGATGAGATAAAGGAGTGTGATGCGCCAGAATCAAATAAAGTGCGAACTGGGTGATCATAAAGATAAACTACACTTTCTACAGAAGTATTTATACTTCGGTGTTGCAGAGGTGGCGCTTCTAGCACATGAACCTGTGCCCCCGAGGTGGATCCAGCCCTCTGCCCCTGTCCTCGTTTCTTTGGGCAATCCTTAGCCATGTGGCCTGTATCACCGCAAGAAAAGCACCCACCATTCATCTTGGCCTTCTTTTTCCGGCAATCTTTCACTAAGTGCCCCACTTTGCCACATAAATTACACTTCCTCTTTTCTTGGGACTTTTTGTCTTTCCCGCCCTTCTTAAAGTCTGTCTTCTTAGGCTATAAACCCTTCTTCCCTTGAGAGCTTTCTGCCTTTGTCTCCTTCTTCTTTGGGCAGTCCCTAGCCCAGTGGCCTATCTCTCTACACTGAAAGCAAGTAGCACTCATCCTCTTCTTCTTCCTGCAGTCTCCCTCTAGATGTCCAAGAATTCTGCAGAAATAACATTTCCTTTTTTCACGTTTCTTGTCATTACTGTTACGATCCTCTCTTCTTTGACTATTATTCGTCTTCCTGTTTTGGGGCTCTTCCGCTTGCTGGTTCACGTAGAGGAGGAGTGAAAGCGTCAGTAGCTGGGGAGTAAGGTCCCCAGACATGCTGAAATAGAAAGGATAGATTCAAAACGAAGGATAAAAGATGGTACCTATGGCTTTGGGGGACTATGCCTTTTTAAAATAAAATAATATTTTATCTTTAAAAATGCTTCTATAAATTTTCTTTTGAAAATAAATTTTCAAAACTTTTTATCTTATCTGGTAAACCTATGCTCTGATACCAAGTGAAACACCCCACCTCCATTAGGGTCACTCTTAAAGGGAATGCCCTAATTTTTGGTGGAGGTTTATAAGTATAAGTCACAGATACACAAGACAGATATAAATACACATATTTTTGAACAGCGGAAAACAACAGCAATTTTTATTTCAGCAAAATACGTGTTACACAAACCATGTCATAATTGTCTTACAATACTTCCAAAAACCATTACATTTTCATAACTGTCTTGATTTCATAACTTAAAGAAGCATAAAAACAAAAGTAAACAGCATAAGTCCCAATGGTTGCAATCCAAAGCCATAGTACAAAACGAAAGAGATCCAAGCAATACATTCTTTCTCTTCAAGCTGGATGTGAAAACTGGTCAAGCTGCGGTATTCCCTCCCTGTGGACCTAGGGGGGAAACGAAAGAAAAGAAGACGAAAGAAAAGTAGAGTCAGACATAAAGCCTGAGTAAGTCTAGGACCATTCAGTCTATGAATAAAGAATTGGGCATGATAAGTATAAAATTGGAAATGGGAAAGCACTATAAACTAGGTTAAGTTGTCTAGAGTCGAATATACTATCATACCCCATATTAATCTCTGCACCCCCATAAACTAGTTCCCAACAGGCACCCCATAATCCGGGTGAAGTAATCCATTTCTAATGATCGGCTCCTACTCGCATCGTTATATGTGTCTTACGGCCCCCGATGTTGTAGCTACCTATGCTGGTCCCACCATGGGGTGTATCAAGTCCCATGGTGGCGGCCCGACACAATTCTAGAATGCACAAGTATACTACTGGTGCCCAATGCCTTATTTTTCTGCGCCGGAGTGTGTGCACGCCCGCACCCGGTTAGAACGTACACTACTACACCACCGCCGTCGCTTTGACCTCTTACAGTCAGCCCAATAATCGTGCCCCACCCTGCCTAGTTCAGGGTATCCTGATACACCTTGTAGGGTTACTGCTGAAAAGGGTCCCCCGCTACTAGGTTTTCTATTTCTAGCCAACATGATAAGTTGGTTAAGTGTTTTGTAAACCTAACCCCCAATCAGTCTGTATAGTTTAGCATGTTCCATTTTGATTAAGTATTAATTCAATTTACTTAATACTATCAATCCTGACTCAGCCTTAATTGTCTTATTAAAGCCTTGACCTCTCACATTAGACAGGTATTGTTGTGGCTGCCTGTTGCCGGTTGGGTCCGGGCAGTCTTACGCCACAACTCAGTCTAACCTCGGGTCTTTATTGGGCTCCGTGTTTAACCACCCACATTGGATAGGTATTGTTGTGACCACTGGACAGCCGGGCGGTTCCGGGCAGGTTTACGTCACAACTCAATCCAACCTCGGGTTAAACACATTGTATTTTCTAAGTTTACATATTTTGTCTCTTTTCTTTTTATATGTAAATATTTGCGGCCAATTATTCAAACTCATCTTTATTGGGTAAAATTAATTTACACCACTTAATTGTTTTTCAAGGTCGTTGGCATGCGTCAAACATGCCAACACATATGTTTTATATTTTAACCCAAACGTCATTACCCCCGTTTTATACGTTCGCTACAATATAACGTATGTTGGTTTTAACATTGAAACCCAACTTAGCCACATGAAAAAGGGGAGGCTTAGAACATGGTGTTTATATATTCTAAGTAACATAAAAAGGGGAGTGTGAACGCATGAACTTGCAACATAGCGAACTAAATAACATAAATTAGGCACTTGTGAACTTGCATTGTAATAGCATATAATCATGGCATAAACATACCTAGACATGAATCATGGTTTTTAATCTATTCATAGAATCATGGCATAAACATACCTAAACATGAATCATGGTTTTTAATTTATTTATGTAAACTTGCAAGTGAAATGTAAATCTAACTTAATTATGTGTCATATATATTATCATATGATTTTGATAACAACATAGGCCTAAAACATGTTTTCGATTAGGCATAACACCGAACATAATTTAGTCATGTTCATAGAATTAATACAAGTTCACAAAGATGCTTGGTTTTGTCACTAATACAAAAGTATGGTTTTTACACTTGAACCATGATGCCAATTCCAACATAACTTCATATGAATCATAATACTCTAACGGATCCAATTACACTAAAGATGACCATAAAATTATACATCATGTTGGCATAATAGTAAATCATATAATTGCATGAATCTCAAATAAACTACCACAAACATGTAGTTGTTAACTTTCAACCTGGATCACATACTTGCAAATATCCAATCGTTATATCACAACATCCCAAATCGATTAGAATCATAGCAACATACAGTTATCATCACAAATTAAGCACAATTCTATTTCTCATTTTACACAAATCAAAACACAATTATTTATTCACATCGGAATAGCACTCTACTTACGACCTATGACGAATCTTCAATTTAGGAATCTGAATTCTGAATTTGGAGTTGCTATCCTTTGTTGTAGGCGTTGTTTTGATTTAGTTGTCGTTGCTTTAAGCTTTTGAATTGTCTCCTAATCGTCTCTCTATTTTGACGGCTATTCCTAGTCTTTCCTCAGCAGCATGACGGTCTCATTCTTATTTTGTTTGTATAAATTAGGTGGAGTCTTAGGTCCTTTTTATAGAGTTTGTGAATTGATTAGGACCGTCGATGGAGCTTGGATTAATATTAGCCATTCATTTGAAGGAGAGACCAATCAGGAGCTGACACCTAGCCCTAGTGACAAGGCAAGGTTCAGGAATTCAGCTAAGCACAGACCAGGCCAGAAAACACAAGCAGGTGCACCAGGCCAAAATGGCCCGACCGGGGAGGTCGACCCCCAGGTCGACTCTAGAGTCGACCTGGCCTGGGGCATGTCGACTCCCAGGTCGACCTGGCCTGGCAGGTCGACCCTAGGGTCGACCCCCAGGTCTACCTGGTGGGTTTTGAATTTTCTGAAACTTCATCGGGCCATAATTGGGTCATACGGACTCCGATTTACAAAATTTCGGACTCTATTTCGCGTATTTTTCCAAGACGAACGCAACGGAGTATCCCGTTTCCCTTAATTCTTTGATTTGAAATTAGTTATACTTTTATTTGTGAATTTCACTGTTATAGAATACACGGGGTGTTACAATATCTTTCTAGTGGAAGAGAAAATCTGGGTTTCGTTGTGCAGATTTTGAGATATGTCCGAATCAAATTTTAAAATAGTTGCTATAGAATCATTTTATCAACCGTATCGGTTTATTCGATATAACTAGAGATCGGGTTTGAATTTAGATAGGGTTCTTTTGAAAAGTAGTGATAATTTAATTTTTAGAATTTTATTGTAATTTTTAATTAATTAAATAAGCGACTTTTTATTTAAAGAATTCGGCACCCTGTAATCAACATTTTTGGGTTTCACAATATGAGTTGAACTACCTATATTATTATATTTCTGGAGTCGGGACACCTCGCTCGTCACGATCGTGTTTTTATTTCTGTCCGTAGCAGTATATATATTAATGAAATAATCTTATCTATCAAAATGCTACTTTACCGTAACCTTAACCTAATCCTCATTTCAGTGATAAACAAAGGTCCACGTTTCATTCACTCCAACTGGTCGTTTCCTTTGGTTCAAAACAAAATACTTGGCACTCAGGAAATCCACACAAATGGAAACAAAAATACTATAAAATAACCTCAAGTCGAGACCTAATTCATTTCGTTCCTCTCAGCAAAACAAATTCAAGCCGCCATCTTCTAAGCTAAAACGCGAACACTCCTCCATTTAAATCAGTTAAAATCAAAGCAGGTATATATTTCGTTCCATCGAAGCACATTCTTCGATGTGTTACCACCTTCGAGTAATGCGATTCAGCTTTTGACGAGAGGGAAAACAGGCAACGTCGTGAGTTTTGACGGTCTGGAGGTGGATTTGGGAAATGATGGAACGGGAGACTTTGGTCGAGGGTGAAGCAAAGAAAGGCGCGCCGACCAACTTTCTCTGATGATGTTCGGGCAGTATGAATCGACAGCGCTGGTGATAGAAGAAGTTGGAGAAAGAAGTGGTGAACTGTTGAGAAAAACAAGAAAGGAAGATTAAAGGAGAACGCACTGTTCATGTTAGTATTGGGTAAATTAGTGGTTTCGGTTTGTTTTTCCTCTATGAAGCATTGAGTTCAAGTTGAGAAGGGAAGGACGGAACATCAGGTGGGAGCATCATAAAATATGCGACTATGGTGGATAGAAAAATGCGGAGCAATTGGTGTTTGAAGAGGAAGAGGAGGCGCATGGATGTTGTGTTGAGAGTACCGAGTTGCATATGTATGTGAGTTCAAAAATAGTGAAATAAAGGAGGAGCGGTTCTCTGCGAATCCAAATGGTAGGATTTCAGTGCATGATTTTACAGAACAACGTGGTGGAGCTGTCTGAACGCAATTGCAAAATGGCCACAGAGTTGTATTGTGATGGAGAAGAAGAAATGGGAGTGACGTTGGATTTAAAAGGGGGCCTGGTTTCCTTTTTAATGAAAATGGGATGGACCGGAAATCAAATGGGTAAAGCACATTTATTAAAATTAATTAAGTTTGTTTTATTTATATTGTACATAAAATTGTTAACACTATAACGTATCCATACGTTATCAGAATTTCAAAGTGTTGGATCCGTTGGGACCGTATGGACGGACACTACACGATGGAACTGACTGGAAGTCCATCGGAGCTCGTTACAATTTATGGCAAAATAAATTGTCCATCTGAATCAAATCAAGCGATGGTTATCGTTATTAACGATGATCGTCCAATGTGAGTTAATCTCACTAACTCTAAACAATTTATAATTTCATGTTGTATTTTTAGAACTGTTAAATATTGGTTGATTGATTGTGTGTTGACTGTTTGATTGAACTACTAGTCAGTTAGTTGAATTTCTATATTGATTCTGTTTAACAGAATATATCATATGGAACTGAAAGTGATGTTGATTATATTGTGTAACATCTGTGGATGCAGGGAAACAGGTTGGAGGGATCCAACTGGATTCCTCAATATTTAAAATACTGTGTTTCATATATTGTGATATATGATGTGATATATAATCTGTTGTTGATTATATGTGTTTGGACGATACTAATCATCATGATTTGATATGTTGAATACCATAACATACCGAAATGTTGATAAGAGAATATTTTCAAAGTGATATTTGAAAATAAAATATTTATAAATGGAATATTTATAAATAAGGAATATTTATAAATTGGAATATTTATAAATAGGAGATATTTAGAAAAAGGGAAAATGTTATAAAAAGGAAACTGTTATAAGAAGGAAATCATTTGTAAAGTGAAGAACCGTTACTATAAGTAAATCTTTATAAATGAATAGTTTAATCGAGTTAAAAGAAGTTAATCGATGTTAGTTTAATCGAAAGGAGGTAATCGATGTTAGTTAAATCGATTAGAGTTAAAATAAAGGAGTTAATCGAATATAGTTTATTCGAATAGAAAGTAAAAGGAGTTAATCGAATATAGTTTATTCGAATAGAATAAAGGTGTTAATCGCATATATACTTTATTCAAATAGAATTAAAAGAGTTAATCGAATATAGTTTATTCGAATAGAATAAAGGAGTTAATCGAATATAGTTTATTCGAATAGAATAAAGGAGTTAATCGCATATATAGTTTATTCAAATAGAATAAAGGAGTTAATCGAATATAGTTTATTCGAATAGAGTAAAAGGAGTTAATCGAATATATAGTTTATTCAAATAGAATTAAAAGAGTTATCATGTATAGTTTATTCGATAGGAGTTAAGTGAATAGAGTTAGAGTTAAATCAAAAGAGTTAAGTGAATAGAATAAATTGAATAGAGTTATCGAATATACCTTATCGAAGGAAAGAATTATCGAATAGAAAAGATTTGAGAGAGAGTTACATAAGGAAGTTTGTTAAAGAATTAGAAGGGTGAACTTTGTCTATTTCAAGGCTAGAAACGTTGTTCAGTTAAGGTCTGAGAGGTAGTATTACCCCAACTTGATTGTTAACTAAGGAATGGTTAAGGTTCGATAGTAAAGGATGGTTAAGTGAATTTAGTTATTAGAGGAAATGGTTTAAGTTGGCATCGCGATGGTTTGTTTAAACATCTGTCTAAGTCCAATGAAGAAGCTTTGGAAATGTTTTCCAAATAAGAAACCAGAAATGTTTTCTTATAAAGAAAACAAGAAATGGAAATATTTTCCATTATTAATAACGTATATTTTCCAAATTTAGAAAATAAGAAATATTGAATATAGGGAATCAGGAGATAAGTAAATTAATGAAATAAAGAGATAAATGTTGAATGATGTTTGATTGATATAAATTTCCATTTGGAAATAATATCGTTGTTTGCACACCTATTTTTCTTCGATAGTTAAATCACAGACTATCGAAGTTTTGACCATTTTAACGTTGTTAATATGGAGAGACCGGTTGGATTATTATCCAAAGAACCACTCTGTATTGGCATAAGCGTTGCGAATCATAAATGCTAAAGAAAATTGAAGACGGAGTTATGCAAGAGCTATCGTGTTTACACAATAGTGCCTTCGGTTCATCCTATTCCTGGATGACTTGTATGGACGGATGTCTGAGAGAGTATTTCCAGACGATCACATATATGGATTTCTCCAACCGTACCAAGAGTTGAAGCGGAGAAGGAAACTTCTTTTAGCTAACACATAATGTATGTTTGAGGACGTCAATCGGTGATTTGATGGATTTGACGATGTGGCATTCAAAATGAATCTGATGTGATGATAAAGCGTAGCTTCTAGCCTCACATCCGGTAAATGACAGAAATCGGGCAGGCAGCATGGCTAAGTCGGTCGCACAGAAGTAGGGTGTATAATCACCTGATCTAGAATTTCATTTACTTCTAAAAATCTATTGTTGATGCTGTCCCATTCGGGAAACGGTTGCTGATCCCAACCGTTGGTGATATACATTCGATACACTCAAACGAAATGAGTGGTCGGTCATGTGTGGCCGGGTTGCAAGATGTTCTTGTTTAACCCAGTGTATTCCTCTCTAGAGGTACACGAGCGAAAGGTGGTTCCATACCTTGTCATAGTTGGAAATCCATTACTCATTACGTGCTTGCGGTTTTGATTGTATACTATATATGTAGAACGTGAGATGAAAGCATTTCTGCTAGATGATTATTATACTGTGGTTGATAAACATTATTATAATATCAAAAGGTTTTTTATATAAAGATAATTTGGATTCTCATAAGGGGAAAAACCCGTTCCTTTATACGGCGTGGTCTTATGAGATATCGTTTAGTGGCTCAAACTGTTTTTAAACTGTTTTACTCATACCAGTCCCATGACTGACCTGGAGTTTATTTGTTTTTTTCCTAAACTCTTGGGTGCCTAAATTTGTATGGGTAGTCAAGTAGTCGGGATTTACAGATATACTGGAAGAGCTGGAGCAGGAGGCTTCAGGATCATATAGCTATAGTTATTTCCACTGTGTTGTAAGTGTTGTACTTTGATAATGATATGTATATTCAAGTATAGATGTATATTTCAAGTTATGTTATATATATTATATGTTATTCGTTCCGCTGTGAGATTCGTGTTACTCTGATATTGTGTTCTTCTTCTTATATTCTAAGTTTCTATCTTATCTTTCCTCACCCTCTAATTTCTTTCATAAATGACCGGTATTTTTCGATGTTTGGTTAGTCATCAGTGAGTTTATGGTGATAACCAAAGTTGTCAAAATCCCGGGTCATTACAGTCGGTGTCATAGCTTATGTTAAGAATTACCTTGGCTCTGTGGCGTGACTCGGTAGAGATCGGGTTAGTAATACCCTAGATTGAGTTGAGTGTATATATTCGAGTGAACGTATTTGCAGATGATATAAAAAATTGTTTTATATTGTGGAGATTCATTGGTTGAGTTGTTTATGAGTTCTGGTCGATCAGTTTCATCCACTGTATCGATAGGGATTTTGTAAACACTCGAATACGATGAACCGTCATGGTATGTTTTGAAAGTGGGGTAATGAAAATAAGTTTACCCAACGTATATTTTGATATATATTGGATATATTGGTTGTTATTATAATCGAGTAAGATTATAAAGTTAATGGTTATGTAAACAACCAATCAGAATTCATATAAGTGAAATACGTGAAATCAAATGAGTTAAATCTGAAATTTAAACCAGAAATTGAATTAAAACTCTGGAGAATTGGATAAGTGTTTGTAAATGGATTTGGATTAAAGATAAAGAAAATTTAAGATCCTGGGAGATTTTAAATTGTTTTACAAGCAGTATGAATTATATTTTGAAATGAATTTCAAAGTGGAAATGTTTAGAAATGGTTTTATAGTATTGAACTCACTTCGATCGCTGGAAAATAGATTCTGATGATGACAGCTGGATCATCAGTATTCATTTTCGAGTTGTAAGTGACGAATTACTACCAGAGATACTGTTTTGAATTTGTTTCGGGAAAGACAAGTCGTGTTGAATTTCAAAATGGGATTTATAATAAAGAATGAATAAAGAAAGTTTGAAATAGAAATTGAATATAAAAATTCAAAGGCAGTTTGAATATATGAAATTCAATGGAATTTAAATAGAAATTGAATATAGGAATTCAGAAGGAGTTTGAATATATGAAATTCAATGGAAGTGATATAGAATTTGATATATAGAATTTGAATTATAGAATTTGAATATAGAAATTCAAATGGGATTTGAATATAGAAATTCAAATGGGATTTGAATATAGAAATTCAAATGGAATTCAAATATAGAATTTGAATATAGAATATAAAGGAATTCAAATATAGGGTTTGAATATATAGAATTTGAATACAGGATTCAAATGGAATTTAAACTATATAGATTTGAATAATAGAAGTGAAAAAAATTTGAATAGAAATTGAATAGAATTAACTAAGTCGAAGAGGAATTAGTTAATCGAGTTTTGAATTTGAAGTTGAGCTTTGAAAGGTGAATTGGATTTGTAAATAGATATTCGAAATCGAATAAAGAACTTAAATTTGAATTTTGGATTCAAATTAGTTAATAAGCAAGTTAAAATATATTTGAACATGTCATGTTCAAATATAAAAGTGAAATAGACTAAAGAGTTAATTAACAAATTAATTGACGAATTGAGTTAAAACGATCAGGTAGAGTTAAAATAGATTGGGCAGGTATAAATATACATGAGATAGGTATGGATAAGGTATGAAGGTATATAAATAGAATGCTCGACGAAAAGGTATGTATTTAATTCATATATGAAATTTTATGCGCCGTATCGGCTAGCCGCTTGGCTTTTTCTTTTTCTTTTGGATTGGTGAGGGCCATGGGAGGCTATTTGAAATATCCCGATGCTCCTGGTACAAAGGAGGTTATAGCGAATTTTTCCGGGAATTTAAGGAGTTAGAATATTTTTAAGATAATTTGATAGTTAGAAATCAACGTATCGATATATATAGAAGTCGTTAAGGAAACGAACTTAGAAATATAATAGTTAAATCAAAAAGGAAGACTAAGAGTAAAATCTAGTAATAATAGAAAGAGAAAGCATATACGTGTTTAAAAGTGAATAAGTAGTTGTATGGTATTGATTTTTCGAGTAAGTAGTCATATCGGTTTTGACGTTATAAATGTTAATCAGTCAAGGTCTGAGAGGAAGTTATAACCCCAACTTGATTGATTTCATTATTAACAAATAAATAGTAAGATTTCAGGCTCGAAGACCAATGTTGAATAAGAGTTAGTTGAATATAGTATTTGGGTTGTCGTAACGATGTTTTACACAACATCCATTTTAACCCAAATAAGTATAAACTTGGAATTATAATAAAGAATATTTCCTAAGTATAGAAATAAACGAGATCAGAAAAGAGATAAGTATTTGGAATATTTTCCAATTATAAATAGCATATATTTTGTAAAGTTTACAAAATAAAGGAAGGCGATATTCGAAAATGTTTTCCAAATAACACAAAAGGCCAAATGGTTATTGAAAATATTGGGTTAACAAATATTGATAAAGAAATAGAGAAGTGATTTAACTAATGGAATATTAATTAAGGGCTCGGTGACATGTTCAAAAGGAAAAATTAATTTTTGAAAAGAGTAAACTGTTTAAAAAAAACTCTCAGGGAAAGACTGTTTGAATTAAAAACAAATGTAACAGAAATTTGTGAAAGCAAAATTGAATTAAAGTAAAGCCAGTAAAGTGGTAACTGAGGTTGAATTAGAATGATATCAAGACAAATTGGATTGTGAGATTCAAATTTGAAGTGTAATATGATAATCAAGTTAAGAGTTGAGAATCGAGAAGAAAACTCGAGTTGAAATGATATTTGGCTTGGATATAAGTGAACAGTTGTGTTGTGGATAAAAACAGATTGGAATTTGATTGGGATGACCCTTGTATCCGCTGAATTGATAACAGGTGGAAAGAATATAATGATATGCCGACAAAAAGGTACCAGTTTATATTATATATAGGTTTGAGATTTTGATGAGCCAAATTGGCAAGCCGCTTGGCTGTTTGATTTTCTTTTGGGATGGAGATGGCCTATAGAGGCGAGTTGGATTTGACGTATTGACCAGTACAAAGGAGGTGCTGGCGAAATTTTTCGAAGAGTTAAGGAGTTAGAAAATTTTCAGGATTTTTGCAAATTTTCGTTGATAAGAAGTAATTAATAATTTAATTGAAATTAAATTGGTTCAGTTGAAGCTGAAGTTAAGAAGTGAACAAATATGTTCTAACCAGTCGATAGGGTCGTCCTCTAACTTTTAGCAATTTCGAGGACGAAATTATTTTAAGTGGGGAAGATTGTAATGACCCGCATTGGCAGAGGTATTATGATTAATTTATTTAATTATATAAATGGTGATCAAGAGAATTTAATGGTCGTGGAATTAAATAATGATGAATATTTAATTAAAATAATAAATTAAATAATATATTTAATTCTAAAATAATCAGAATTGGCTGAAATGGCGATATGGTGTGAACTGGATCATCTGTGATATTTAATTCAGCTTGGAATTGAATTTGAATAATGAATATATTATTTGAACGACAGTTTGAACGTATAATTATATTATAATTAAAGTCGAGCTTGAAATGGCGCTGCAGTTCATAAATTGGCAATTCGAACTTCAACTGAATGTACAGGGTTCGTTTAAAATCGGATTTCTGTGAAACAAGAAACGTGTGGAGCTGGTGGAGTATATCATTCTAGTGGAAGAGAAAAATCTGGATTTCGTCGTGTAGATTTTGAGATATGTCCAAATCAAATTTTAAAATAGTCGCTATAGAATCGTTTTATCGACCGTATCGGCTTATTCGATATAATTAGAGACCGGGTTTGAATTAGACAGGGTTCTTTTGAAAAGTAGTGATAATTTAATTTTTAGATTTTTATAGTAATTTTTAATTAATTAAATAAGCGACTTTTTATTTAAAGAATTCTGCACCCTGTAATCAACATTTTTGGGTTTCACAATATGAGTTGAACTACCGATATTATTATATTTCTGGAGTCGGGACACCTCGCTCGTCACGATCGTGTTTTTATTTCTGTCCGTAGCAGTATATATATTAATGGAATAATGTTATCTATCAAAATGCTACTTTACCGTAACCTTAACCTAATCCTCATTTCAGTGATAAACAAAGGACCACGTTTAATTCATTCCAACCGGTCGTTTCCTTTGGTTCAAAACAAAATACTTGGCACTCAGGAAATCCACACAAATGGAAACAAAAATACTATAAAATAACCTCAACTCGAGACCTAATTCATTTCGTTCCTCTTAGCAAAACAAATTCAAGCCGCCATCTTCTAAGCTAAAACGCAAACACTCCTCCATTTAAATCAGTTAAAATCAAAGCAGGTATATATTCCGTTCCACCGAAGCACATTCTTCGATGTGTTACCACCTTCGAGCAGTGCGATTCAGCTTCTGACGAGAGGGAAAACAGGCGACGTCGTGAGTTTTGACGGTTTGGAGGTGGATTTGGGAAATGACGGAAGGGGAGATTTTGGTTGAGGATGAAGCAAAGAAAGGCGCGCCGACCAGCTTTCTCTGATGATGTTCGGGCAGTATGAATCGACAGCGCTGGTGATAGAAGAAGCTGGAGAAAGAAGTGGTGAACTGTTGAGAAAAACAAGAAAGGAAGATTAAAGGAGAACGCACTGTTCATGTTAGTATTGGGTAAATTAGTGGTTTCGGTTTGTTTTTCTTCTATGAAGCGTTGAGTTCAAGTTGAGAAGGGAAGGACGGAACATCAGGTGGGAGCATAATAAAATATGCGACAATGTGGACAGAAAAATGCGGAGCAGTTGATGTTTGAAGAGGAAGAGGAGGCGCATGGATGTTGTGTTGAGAGTACTGAGTTGCATATGTATGTGAGTTCAAAAATAGTGAAATAAAGGAGGAGCGGTTATTTGCAAATCCAAATGGTGGGATTTCAGTGCATGATGTTTACAGAACAACGTGGTGGAGCTGTCTGAACGCAATTGAAAAATGGCAACCAAGTTGTATTGTGATGGAGAAGACGAAATGGGAGTGACGCTGGATTTAAAAGGGGGCCTGGTTTCCTTTTTAATGAAAATGGGATGGGCCGATCAAATGGGTAAAGCCCATTTATTAAAATTAATTAAGTTTGTTTTATTTATATTGTACATAAAATTGTTAACACTATAACGTATCCATACGTTATCAGAATTTCAAACCGTTGGATCCTTTGGGATCGTATGGTCGGACACTACACGATGGAACTGACTGGAAGTCCATCGGAGCTCGTTACAATTTATGGCGAAATAAATTGTCCGTCTGAATCAAATCAAGCGATGGTTATCGTTATTAACGATGATCGTCCAATGTGAGTAAATCTCACTAACTCTAAACAGTTTATAATTTCATGTTGTATTTTTAGAACTATTAAATATTGGCTGATTGATTGTGTGTTGACTGTTTGATTGAACTACTAGTCAGTTAGTTGAATTTCTATATTGATTCTGTTTAACAGAATATATCATATGGAACTGAAAGTGATGTTGATTATATTATGTAACATCTGTGGATGCAGGGAAACAGGTTGGAGGGATCCAACTGGATTCCTTAATATTTAAAATTCTGTGTTTCATATATTGTGAAATATGATGTGATATATAATCTGTTGTTGATTATATGTGTTTGGACGATACTGATCATCGTGATTTGATATGTTGAATACCAAAACATACCGAAATGTTGATAAGAGAATATTTTCAAAGTGATATTTGAAAATAAAATATTTATAAATGGAATATTTATAAGTAAGGAATATTTATAATTTGGAATATTTATAAATAGGAGATATTTAGAAAAAGGGAAAACGTTATAAAAAGGAAACTGTTATAAGAAGGAAATCACTTGTAAAGTGAAGAACCGTTACTAAAAGTAAATCTTTATAAATGAATAGTTTAATCGAGTTAAAAGAAGTTAATCGATGTTAGTTTAATCGAAAGGAGTTAATCGATGTTAGTTAAATCGATTAGAGTTAAAACAAAGGAGTTAATCGAATATAGTTTATTCGAATAGAAAGTAAAAGGAGTTAATTGAATATAGTTTATTCGAATAGAAAGTAAAAGGAGTTAATCGAATATAGTTTATTCGAATAGAATAAAGGAGTTAATCGCATATATAGTTTTTTCAAATAAAATTAAAAGAGTTAATCGAATATAGTTTATTCGAATAAAATAAAGGAGTTAATCGAATATAGTTTATTCGAATAGAATAAAGGAGTTAATCACATATATAGTTTATTCAAATAGAATAAAGGAGTTAATTGAATATAGTTCATTCGAATAGAGTAAAAGGAGTTAATTGAATATATAGTTTATTCAAATAGAATAAACAGAGTTATGGTGTATAGTTTATTCGATAGGAGTTAAGTGAATAGAGTTAGAGTTAAATCAAAAGAGTTAAGTGAATAGAATAAATTGAATAGAGTTATCGAATATACCTTATCGAAGGAAAGAATTATCGAATAGAAAAGATTTGAGAGAGAGTTACGTAAGGAAGTTTGTTAAAGAATTAGAAGGGTGAACTTTGTCTATTTCAAGGCTAGAAACGTTGTTCAGTTAAGGTCTGAGAGGGAGTATTACCCCAACTTGATTGACTTCATTTTTAACTAAGGAATGGTTAAGGTTCGATAGTAAAGGATGGTTAAGTGAATTTAGTTATTAAAGGAAATGGTTTGAGTTGGCATCGCGATGGTTTGTTTAAACATCTGTCGAAGTCCAATGAAGAAACTTTGGAAATGTTTTCCAAATAAGAAACCAGAAATGTTTTCTAATAAAGAAAACAAGAAATGGAAATGTTTTCCATTATTAATAACGCATGTTTTCCAAATTTAGAAAATAAGAAATATTGAATATAGGGAATCAGGAGATAAATAAATTAATGAAATAAAGAGATAAATGTTGAATGATGTTTGATCGGTATAAATTTCCATTTGGAAATAATATCGTTGTTTGCACACCTGTTTTTCTTCGATAGTTAAATCACAGACTATCGAAGTTTTGACCATTTTAACGTTGTTAATATGGAGAGACCGGTTGGATTATTATCCAAAGAACCACTTTGTGTTGGCATAAGCGTTGCGAATCATATATGCCAAAGAAAATTGGAGACGGAGTTATGCAAGGGCTATCCTGTTTACAGAATAGTGCCTTCGGTTCATCCTGTTCCTGGATGACTTGTATGGACGGATGTCTGACAGAGTATTTCCAGACGATCACGTATATGGATTTCTCCAACCGTACCAAGAGTGGAAGCGAAGAAGGAAACTTCTTTTAGCTAACACATAATGTATGGTTGAGGACGTCAATCGGTGATTTGATGGATTTGACGATATGGCATTCGAAGTGAATCTGATGTGATGATAAAGCGTAGCTTCTAGCCTCACATCCGGTAAATGACATAAATCGGGCAGGCAGCATGGCTAAGTCGGTCGCACCGAAGTAGGGTGTATAATCACCTAATCTAGAGTTTCATTTACTTCTAAAAATCTATTGTTGATGCTGTCCCATTCGGAAAACGGTTGCTGATCCCAACCGTTGGTGATATACATTCGATACACTCAAGCAAAATGAGTGGTCGGTCATGTGTGGCCGGGTTGCAAGTTGTTCTTGCTGAACCTACTGCATTCCTCTCTAGAGGTACACGAGCGAAAGGTGGTTCCATACCTTGTCATAGTTGGAAATCCATTACCCAATACGTGCTTGCGGTTTTGATTGTATACTATATATGTAGAACGTGAGATGAAAGCGTTTCTGCTAGATGATTATTATACTGTGGTTGATAGACATTATTATAATATCAAAAGGTTTTTGATATAAAGATAATTTGGATTCTCATAAGGAAAAAACCCATTCCGTTATACGACGTGGTCTTATGAGATATCGTTTAATGACTCAAACTGTTTTTAAACTGTTTTACTCATACCAGTCCCATGACTGTCCCGGAGTTTATTTGTTTTTTCCCCTAAACTCTTGGGTGCCTAAATTTGTACGGGCAGTCAAGTAGTCGGGATTTACAGATATACTGGAAGAGCTGGAGCAGGAGGCTTCAGGATCATATAGCTATAGTTATTTCCACTGTGTTGTAAGTGTTGTACTTTGATAATGATATGTATATTCAAGTATAGATGTATATTTCAAGTTATGTTATATATATTATTTGTTATTCGTTCCGCTGTGAGATTCGTGTTACTCTGATATTGTGTTCTTCTTCTTTTATTCTAAGTTTCTATCTTATCTTTACTCACCCTCTAATTTCTTTCATAAATGACCGGTATTTTTCGATGTTTGGTTAGTCATCAGTGAGTTTATGGTGATAACCAAAGTCATCAAAATCCCGGCTCATTACAGTTGGTATCAGAGCTTATGTTAAGAATTATCTTGGCTCTGTGGCGTGACTCAGTAGAGATGGGGTTAGTAATACCCTAGATTGAGTTGAGTGTATATATACGAGTGAAAGTATTTGTAGATGATATAAAAAATTGTTTTATATTGTGGAGATTCATTGGTTGATTCGTTTATGAGTTCTGGTCGATCAGTTTGATCCACTGTATCGGTAGGGATTTTGTAAACACTCGAATACGATGAACCGTCATGGTATGTTTTGAAAGAGCGGTAAATGAAAATAAGTTTACCCAACGTATATTTTGATATATATTGGATATATTGGTTGTTATTATAATCGAGTAAGATTATAAAGTAAATGGTTATGTAAATAACCAATCAGAATTCATATGAGTGAAATACGTGAAATCAGATGAGTTAAATCTGAAATTTAAACCAGAAATTGAATTAAAACTCTGGAGAATTGGATAAGTGTTTGTAAATGGATTTGGTTTAAAGATAAGGAAAATTTAAGATCTTGGGAGATTTTAAATTGTTTTACAAGCAGTGTGAATTATATTTTGAAATGAATTTCAAAGTGGAAATGTTTAGAAATGGTTTTATAGTATTGAACTCACTTCGATCGCTGGAAAATAGATTCTGATGATGACAGCTGCATCATCAGTATTCATTTTCGAGTTGTAAGTGACGAATTACTACCAGAGATACTGTTTTGAATTTGTTTTGGGAAAGACAAGTCATGTTGAATTTCAAAATGGGATTTATAATAAAGAATGAATAAAGAAAGTTTGAAATAGAAATTGAATATAGAAATTCAAAGGCAGTTTGAATATATGAAATTCAATGGAATTGAAATAGAAATTGAATATAGGAATTCAAAGGGAGTTTGAATATATGAAATTCAATGGAAGTGATATAGAATTTGATATATAGAATTTGAATTATAGAATTTGAATATAGAAATTCAAATGGGATTTGAATATAGAAATTCAAATGGAATTCAAGTATAGAATTTGAATATAGAATATAAAGGAATTCAAATATAGGGTTTGAATAAATAGAATTTGAATACAGGATTCAAATGGAATTTAAACTATATAGATTTGAATAATAGAAGTGAAAAAAATTTGAATAGAAATTGAATAGAATTAACTAAGTCGAAGAGGAATTAGTTAATCGAGTTTTGAATTTGAAGTTGAGCTTTGAAAGGTGAATTGGATTTGTAAATAGATATTCGAAATCGAATATAGAACTTAAATTTGAAATTTGGATTCAAATTAGTTAATAAGCAAGTTAAAATATATTTGAACATGTCATGTTCAAATATAAAAGTGAAATAGACTAAAGAGTTAATTAACAAATTAATTAACGAATTGAGTTAAAACGATCAGGTAGAGTTAAAATAGACTGGGCAGATATAAGTATACATGAGATAGGTATGGATAAGGTATATAAATAGAATGCTCGACGAAAAGGTATGTATTTAATTCATATATGAAATTTTATGCCCCGTATCGGCTAGCCGCTTGGCTTTTTCTTTTTCTTTTGGATTGGTGAGGGCCATGGGAGGCTATTTGAAATATCCCGATGCTCCTGGTACAAAGGAGGTTATAGCTATTTTTTCCGGGAATTTAAGGAGTTAGAATATTTTTAAGATATTTTGATAGTTAGAAATCAACGTATCGATATACATAGAAGTCGTTAAGGAAACGAATTTAGAAATAGAATAGTAAAATCAAAAAGGAAGACTAAGAATAAAATCTAGTAATAATAGAAAGAGAAAGCGTATACGTGTTTAAAAGTGAATAAGTAGTTGTATGGTATTGATTTTTCGAGTAAGTAGTCATATCTATTTTGACGTTATAAATGTTATTCAGTCAAGGTCTGAGAGGTAGTTACACCCCAACTTGATTGATTTCATTATTTACAAACAAATAGTAAGATTTCAGGCTCGAAGATCAATGTTGAATAAGAGTTAGTTGAATATAGTATTTGGGTTGTCGTAACGATGTTTTACACAACTTCCGTTTTAACCCAAATAAGTATAAACTTGGAATTATAATAAAGAATATTTCCTAAGTATAGAAATAAACGAGATCGGAAAAGAGATAAGTAATTGGAATATTTTCCAATTATAAATAGCATATATTTTCTAAAGTTTAGAAAATAAAGGCAGGCGATATTTGGAAATGTTTTCCAAATAACATAAAAGGCCAATATGGTTATTGAAAATATTGGGTTAACAAATATTGATAAAGAAATAGAGAAGTGATTTAACTAATGGAATATTAATTAAGGGCTCAGTGACATGTTCAAAAGGAAAGTTTGATTTTTGAAAAGAGTAAACTATTTAAAAAAAACTCTCAGGGAAAGACTGTTTGAATTAAAAACAAATTTAACAGAAATTTGTGAAAGCAAAACTGAATTAAAGTAAAGCTAGTAAAGTGGTAACTGAGGTTGAATTAGAATGACATCAAGACAAATTGGATTGTGAGACTCAAATTTGAAGTGTAATATGATAATCAAGTTAAGAGTTGGGAATCGAGAAGAAAACTCGAGTTGAAATGATATTTGGCTGGGATATAAGCGAATAGTTGTGTTGTGGATAAAAACAGATTGGAATTTGATTGGGATGACCCTTGTATCCGCTGAATTGATAACAGGTGGAAAGAATATAATGATATGTCGACAAAAAGGTACCAGTTTATATTATATATGGGTTTGAGATTTTGATGAGCCGAATTGGCAAGCCGCTTGGCTGTTTGATTTTCTTTTGGGATGGAGATGGCCCAGAGAGGCGAGTTGGGATTTGACGTATTGACCAGTACAAAGGAGGTGCTAGCGAAATTTTTCGAAGAGTTAAGGTGTTAGAAAATTATCAGGATTTTTGAAAATTTTCGTTGATAAGAAGTAATTAATAATTTAATTTAAATTAAATTGGTTCAGTTGAAACTGAGTTAAGAAGTGAACAAATATGTTCTAACCAGTCGATAGGGTCGTCCTCTACCTTTTAGCAATTTCGAGGACGAAATTATTTTAAGTGGGGAAGATTGTAATGACCCGCATTGGCAGAGGTATTATGATCAATTTATTTAATTATATAAATGGTGATCAAGAGAATTTAATGGTCGTGGAATTAAATAATGATGAATATTTAATTAAAATAATAAATTAAATAATATATTTAATTATGAAATAATCAGAATTGGCTGAATTGGCGATATGGTGTGAACTGGATCATCTGTTATATTTAATTCAGCTTGGAATTGAATTTGAATAAAGAATATATCATTTGAACGATAGTTTGAACGTATAATTATATTATAATTAAAATCGAGCTTGAAATGGTGCTGCAGTTCGTAAATTGGCGATTCGAACTTCAACTGAATGTACAGGGTTCGTTTTAAATCGGATTTCTGTGAAACAAGAAATGTGTGGAGCTGGTGGAGTATATCATTCTAGTGGAAGAGAAAAATCTGGATTTCGCCGTGTAGATTTTGAGATATGTCCAAATCAAATTTTAAAATAGTCGCTATAGAATCGTTTTATCGACCGTATCGGTTTATTCGATATAACTAGAGATCGGGTTTGAATTTAGACAGGGTTCTTTTGAAAAGTAGTGATAATTTAATTTTTAGAATTTTATTTTAATTTTTAATTAATTAAATAAGCGACTTTTTATTTAAAGAATTCTGCACACTGTAATCAACATTTTTGGGTTTCGCAATATGAGTTGAACTACCGATATTATTATATTTCTGGAGTCGGGACACCTCGCTCGTCACGATCGTGTTTTTATTTCTGTCCGTAGCAGTATATATATTAATGAAATAATGTTATCTATCAAAATGCTACTTTACCGTAACCATAACCTAATCCTCATTTCAGTGATAAACAAAGGTCCACGTTTCATTCATTCCAACCGGTCGTTTCCTTGGTTCAAAACAAAATACTTGGCACTCAGGAATTCCAGACAAATGGAAACAAAAATACTATAAAATAACCTCAACTCGAGACCTAATTCATTTCGTTCCTCTCAGCAAAACAAATTCAAGCCGCCATCTTCTAAGCTAAAACGCGAACACTCCTCCATTTAAATCAGTTAAAATCAAAGCAGGTATATATTCCGTTCCACCGAAGCACATTCTTCGATGTGTTACCACCTTCGAGCAGTGTGATTCAGCTTCTGACGAGAGGGAAAACAGGCGACGTCGTGAGTTTTGACGGTCTGGAGGTGGATTTGGGAAATGACGGAAGGGGAGACTTTGGTCGAGGGTGAAGCAAAGAAAGGCGCGCCGACCAGCTTTCTCTGATGATGTTCGGGCAATATGAATCGACAGCGTTGGTGATAGAAGAAGTTGGAGAAAGAAATGGTGAACTGTTGAGAAAACCAAGAAAGGAAGATTAAAGGAGAACACACTGTTCATGTTAGTATTGGGTAAATTAGTGGTTTCGGTTTGTTTTTCTTCTATGAAGCGTTGAGTTCAAGTTGAGAAGGGAAGGACGGAACATCAGGTGGGAGCATCATAAAATATGCGACTATGGTGGACAGAAAAACGCAGAGCAGTTGATGTTTGAAGAGGAAGAGGAGGCGCATGGATGTTGTGTTGAGAGTACTGAGTTGCATATGTATGTGAGTTCAAAAATAGTGAAATAAAGGAGGAGCGGTTCTCTGCAAATCCAAATGGTGGGATTTCAGTGCATGATGTTTACAGAACAACGTGGTGGAGCTGTCTGAACGCAATTGCAAAATGGCAACCGAGTTGTATTGTGATGGAGAAGAAGAAATAGGAGTGAGTTGGATTTAAAAGGGGGCCTGGTTTCCTTTTATATGAAAATGGGTTGGGCCAAAAATCAAATGGGTAAAGCCCATTTATTAAAATTAATTAAGTTTGTTTTATTTATATTGTACATAAAATTGTTAACATTATAACGTATCCATACGTTATCAGAATTTCAAACCGTTGGATCCGTTGGGATCATATGGACGGACACTGCACGATGGAACTGACTGGAAGTCCATCAGAGCTCGTTACAATTTATGGCGAAATAAATTGTCCGTCTGAATCAAATCAAGCGATGGTTATTGTTATTAACGATGATCGTCCAATGTGAGTAAATCTCACTAACACTAAACGGTTTATAATTTCATGTTGTATTTTTAGAACTGTTAAATATTGGCTAATTGATTGTGTGTTGACTGTTTGATTGAACTGCTAGTCAGTTAGTTGAATTTCTATATTGATTCTGTTTAAAAGAATATATCATATGGAACTGAAAGTGATGTTGATTATATTGTGTAACATCTGTGGATGCAGAGAAACAGGTTGGAGGGATCCAACTGGATTCCTCAATATTTAAAATACTGTTTCATATATTGTGATATATGATGTGATATATAATCTGTTGTTGATTATATGTGTTTGGACGATACTGATCATCGTGATTTGATACGTTGAATACCATAACATACCGAAATATTGACAAGAGAATATTTTCAAAGTGATATTTGAAAATAAAATATTTATAAATGGAATATTTATAAATAAGGAATATTTATAAATTGGAATATTTATAAATAGGAGATATTTAGAAAAAGGGAAAACGTTATAAAAAGGAAACTGTTATAAGAAGGAAATCATTTGTAAAGTGAAGAACCGTTACTAAAAGTAAATCTTTATAAATGAATAGTTTAATCGAGTTAAAGGAAGTTAATCGATGTTAGTTTAATCGAAAGGAGTTAATCGATGTTAGTTAAATCGATTAGAGTTAAAACAAAGGAGTTAATCGAATATAGTTTATTCGAATAGAAAGTAAAAGGAGTTAATCGAATATAGTTTATTCGAATAGAATAAAGGAGTTAATCGCATATATACTTTATTCAAATAGAATTAAAAGAGTTAATCGAATATAGTTTATTCGAATAAAATAAAGGAGTTAATCGAATATAGTTTATTCGAATAGAATAAAGGAGTTAATCGCATATATAGTTTATTCAAATAGAATAAAGGAGTTAATCGAATATAGTTTATTCGAATAGAGTAAAACGAGTTAATCGAATATATAGTTTATTCAAATAGAATTAAAAGAGTTATCATGTATAGTTTATTCGATAGGAGTTAAGTGAATAGAGTTAGAGTTAAATCAAAAGAGTTAAGTGAATAGAATAAATTGAATAGTTATCGAATATACCTTATCGAAGGAAAGAATTATCGAATAGAAAAGATTTGAGAGAGAGTTACGTAAGGAAGTTTGTTAAAGAATTAGAAGGGTGAACTTTGTCTATTTCAAGGCTAGAAACGTTGTTCAGTTAAGGTCTGAGAGGTAGTATTACCCCAACTTGATTGTTAACTAAGGAATGGTTAAGGTTCGATAGTAAAGGATGGTTAAGTGAATTTAGTTATTAAAGGAAATGGTTTGAGTTGGCATCACGATGGTTTGTTTAAACATCTGTCTAAGTCCAATGAAGAAGCTTTGAAAATGTTTTCCAAATAAGAAACCAGAAATGTTTTCTAATAAAGAAAACAAGAAATGGAAATGTTTTCCATTATTAATAACGTATATTTTCCAAATTTAGAAAATAAGAAATATTGAATATAGGGAATCAGGAGATAAGTAAATTAATGAAATAAAGAGATAATTGTTGAATGATGTTTGATCGATATAAATTTCCATTTAGAAATAATATCGTTGTTTGCACACCTATTTTTCTTCGATAGTTAAATCACAGACTATCGAAATTTTGACCATTTTAATGTTGTTAATATCGAGAGACCGGTTGGATTATTATCCAAAGAACCACTCTATATTGGCATAAGCGTTGCGAATCATATATGCCAAAGAAAATTGAAGACGGAGTTATGCAAGGGCTATCCTGTTTACAGAATAGTGCCTTCGGTTCATCCTGTTCCTGGATGACTTGTATGGACGGATGTCTGACAGAGTATTTCCAGACGATCACGTATATGGATTTCTCCAACCGTACCAAGAGTGGAAGCGGAGAAGGAAACTTCTTTTAGCTAACACATAATGTATGGTTGAGGACGTCAATCGGTGATTTGATGGATTTGACGATGTGGCATTCGAAGTGAATCTGATGTGATGATAAAGCGTAGCTTCTAGCCTCACATCCGGTAAATGACAGAAATTAGGCAGGCAGCATGGCTAAGTCGGTCGCACCGAAGTAGGGTGTATAATCACCTGATCTAGAGTTTCATTTACTTCTAAAAGTCTATTGTTGATGTTGTCCCATTCGGGAAACGGTTGCTGATCCCAACCGTTGGTGATATACATTCGATACACTCAAGCGAAATGAGTGGTCGGTCATGTGTGGCCGAGTTGCAAGATGTTCTTGTTGAACCCAGTGTATTCCTCTCTAGAAGTACACGAGCGGAAGGTGGTTCCATACCTTGTCATAGTTGGAAATACATTACCCAATACGTGCTTGCGGTTTTGATTGTATACTATATATGTAGAACGTGAGATGAAAGCGTTTCTGCTAGATGATTATTATACTGTGGTTGATAGACATTATTATAATATCAAAAGGTTTTTGATACAAAGATAATTCGGATTATCATAAGGGAAAAACCCGTTCCGTTATACGACGTGGTCTTATAAGATATCGTTTAATGACTCAAACTGTTTTTAAACTGTTTTACTCATACCAGTCCCATGACTGACCCGGAGTTTATTTGTTTTTTTCCCTAAACTCTTGGGTGCCTAAATTTGTACGGGCAGTCAAGTAGTCGGGATTTACAGATATACTGGAAGAGCTGGAGAAGGAGGCTTCAGGATCATATAGCTATAGTTAATTCCACTGTGTTGTAAGTGTTTGTACTTGATATGTATATTCAAGTACAGATGTATATTTCAAGTTATGTTATATATATTATATGTTATTCGTTCCGCTGTGAGATTCGTGTTACTCTGATATTGTGTTCTTCTTCTTCTATTCTAAGTTTCTATCTTATCTTTCCTCACCCTCTAATTTCTTTCATAAATGACCGGTATTTTTCGATGTTTGGTTAGTCATCAGTGAGTTTATGGTGATAACCAAAGTCATCAAAATCCCGGGTCATTACAAAATCCAGTGAAACAAGAGATAGTGAACTCGTAAGGACATCTTCTACATTTCGGAAGAGACCGGAGAATTTTTGGAGCTTCCTATGATTTTTGGAGTAGTGGAACCCAATGTGAGATTTATAAATTATAAACGATATGGAATAACGATGTATAAATTATATAATCGATATATGAGTTATATAAGTGTTGTGCACCTCATGTATAAGCGTTGTATAAGTTGTATGTGCAATGTATAAATTATATATGCATTGTAAAAATTATATGTGAGTTAAAATAGAATTGAAATGAAAGTGAAATATATTTATATACGTGTGTATATATATGTGTGTGTGTGTGTGTGTATACTCCCCTCGTCCACAGACCATGGACGATATATATTGGCTGTGATTATTTGGATTTCGGTTGACGTGAAATTTGGTGAATATGATGAATGGTTGATTTGATTATGGTTGTTTGTGGTTGAAAACAAATAGGATTAGTTTGTGAAAAATTCGTCTGGGTACGAACTAGATTAGTGAAATCCCCATTGTCAAAAGCTGCGAGGCATTAAGGTAAAGCAAGGAGCCGTACTCGAGACGGTGCCGGTTTTAACTACCCTGCCGTTATGCTGCTGAAATTTTCTGAAATATTCATGTGTTTGATTAATATTCATGTGTTGGAAAAATATTCATGTTTGAAATAAATTGTTTAAACAATAAAAATCACATTTTTATAATATATATGAATCGCTAAAAATATTCATGTTTGAAACAAATTGTTTAAACAATAAAAATCACATTTTTATAATATATATAAATCGCTAAAAATCTTCATTTTTGAAATAAATTATTTTAAAAAAAATCACATTTTGTTAGATATACGAACTGCTAAAAATAGTCACATGTTGAAATGAATATTTGTTGGGTAAAAATATTATTATTATCAAATATATGAAATGAAAATGGTTTGGAAATCGAAGACTGAATTATATTTATATATATGTATATAAAGATAATTAAATTAAAATGAATAACGAAGCTACAGTTCGTAATTTTAAATGATTATTGTGGGAGATCCGACCATCGGATTTTCCTGAAACCGAAATCATTAGGTCGGCTTTGAAAATATCTTTCCAACGATGCCAAATTTGTAAAGATCCAATGGTTAGATTTTGTGAAATGTTAAATTCAAATCTGAATGAAAATAGCGCCAGAATGGTTTATATATATATATAATTAAAATAAATCGAATAACGACGCCGTAGTTCATATTTTGAAATCTTAACTTCAAACGATTGTACCGGGAGATCCGACCGCCCAATTTTCCCAAAACTAGAACCGTTGGATTCATTTTGAAAAGATCTTTCTTATGATACAAAATTTGTAAAGATCCAACGGTTAGATTTTCAGATATGTGTAAATAAATCTGAAGAAAAACAGTGCCATGGCCGCGTTATGGCCTGAAATGTCATTTATATAAATTGGCTATTTTTAAATGAGTAAAAAAAATAGCGATAAATCATTATAAAATATTATAAACGATATGGAATGAAAATAAATTGAATTTACCCGGTTTATTAGATATTTGATGGTTGAATGTGTTTGATTTGAAAATTACATTAATTGACACGACCCGAACTTCCCCGTGAAGGAAAACACGGATTGAGTTGAGAATAAGCCACATCAGGACACAAACAGAAGAACATTTCATTGCTTATTACAACAATTCCATCAGAATACAAGAATATTCCAGAGTATGAATGAATAACATACATTTGATAAATATCAGAGATTTAAATTACATTTAAATACATAGCAGCGGAAAAACAATAAATAACACAACTTAAAGTAATACACGGATACAGAGCTTTTTGAATATCGCTTCAGCTGTAAATCATTATTCTGTGAATATAAATCTGCAAAACCAAAACTACTAACTACCCGTGTGGAAAATAGGGCACCTAGAGTTTAGGTTAAAACAATAAACTCCAGGTCAGTAATGTGACTAGTGTGAGAACTAAAACAGTTATTTAAAACTTTACTTTAAAAGAGAGTAATTCAAGGGACCACACCGTATAACACAGAACAGGTTTCCTCCTAAGAATACTAGTGCATAGAATAAACAACACAAAGCTTTTTGGAAAAATGAATCTTTTATAAGACCCAGGTCCAATCACACAATGCAACGCTAGCCGGAGGATAGGGTTTTCCCTTATAATAGCCAAATAATGCTTTATACGTTTAAAACAAATCGTTTGATACTATTATAGTGCAAAGTGTATAAAAAAACTTCAAATATAAATATATCAATCCTAGACGGCATGGGTACCATATATCATGTCGCCAATACTAGGCTCTACAATCAAAACCGCAAATGTCGCGTATTGGAAAATGGATTTCCGTCATGAGTCGAGGCCAGGGGCAAGCTCCTCACCGATTCGAGACACTAGCAAATGCCTCAGGATCTCCCGCAGAAGAACCTTGGATCTTCAGGGCCGATCCTCTCTTACGTTTGAGGATTGGTTATTCCTAAACCCACGTTTCCCGGCCCAAACGGACCTATATCCATCGGCTCCAAAGAGACCGATATATCCGAGGCGCCTCTCATTCCAACATCCACAAGGGTATAATAAACAACGATGTCAGGGCTAGTAAAATGCTGACACCACCCATAGCTAGAAAGAAATGTCGTGCACTCCCTGCAGTCACGATCCCGTTTTTGACTCATACTGGTGTGTGAGGCTCGCGAATTAACGACATACACAAAGCTGCACTGTATTAAAGCCGTGCTTTGATCATCAACCACAAGACTCTGCTTTTCAACTAAAGCCTTGATCACTGCATCTCGGCATGTCGCACAGGAAATTCATGCCATGCGACTGATATCTATCGATATATAACCTCTGAGCTCGTACGTCTCATAGAAGGGCGTTAAGCAAGAGAATAAATCCTCTGCCGCCAAGCAGATATATATTTAATAGAAATCAATCAGCATAGAATAAAATCCAACGTTAGACACACAATCCATTTACAAGTCCATTTTGGGTCGGAACAAAACCAAAGGCACCTTATTCCTCCCCTATATGTCTAATACAGGGGAGAGGTCCTTGCATATCCGTCGATCTCCAAGTACACCTGGATGATCACCACTTATTACCTCGGCTTCGGTGTACAGCCTAATCAAAACATCAGTAATCATCCAAACGATGTGAAGACCTCCGGTCTTCAACCACCATTTTCATCATCGACTTATCGTCGAATCAGTTATTCAGAATGGGAATAAACCCAGCCTTTCTGAATAGCTCGCGTATATAATAAACAAGTGCTATAAAAACACAACATACGCCTCATTCCAATTCTGAATATTCTTTTATTCAAATATTCACATTCTTTGGGAAAGGTTCCCATTAATTTTATCAAAGATAAATTCTTTAAAATTTATTCTTTAATCTTCCTTTGGATTTCAATTCAAACCATATCCTGTCTTTAATAGGGTTAAAGAACCAATGTCATTTAAAACATGGTTCATGATAAACCCAAAATCACATTCCATTCCATCAACCTCTAACCGTAAATTAGCAAGCGAACAATTCCCTAAGTATTAACCCAGAAGGCCGAAACCAATATCAGATCAATACCCAGGAAACCATTCAACTTAACTAATCTCCAGTTAGTTTGTGATTCTCTTAGCTCCATTGTTAATCGGGTTAAAGAACTAGTATTATTTAAAACACCATTCATGATAAACCCAAAGACCAATTTCATTTCAATTCCAATTAAAGATTTTAAATTGGAAAACTTTACTTTGGAAAATTCTCATTATATCTTAATAAAAAGATTTATAAATTCCAAATCTCATTTCTTGTAAATCGGGTTAAAGAACGAATAACATTTCACAACAAACTCAAAATTCAATCAGTCTCTAACCTTAAATTAGAAAGAGAACAATTCCCTAAGTATTAACCTCGAAGGCCGAAACCAACATCAGATCAATACCCAGGAAACCATTCAACTTAGCTAATCTCCAGTCAGTTCCTAATTTTCTTAAATCCACTGAGTTTAAGAATAGTATTATTAAAGATACCAATCACGAAAAACCCAAAATCAAATTTGATATTAAATACAAGTCTCTGAATAGAAAATATATCGGCTTATATTCAATATTAGATTCTGGAACCAATAAATATCGTATTGGAATGACGATATATATATATATATCTTCCAAATTCCTCCACAATACCCATATAATCATGTAATCCAATATCGAAATATTCTGAAGATAATTTCGATTCAAATCCATTCCAATTCCTATATTGGAAATTTTGGTTATTTTTAAAACCATTTCAAATCTCATTTTATTTATTTTAAAGATATTGGATTTATTATTCTATTTCAAAACTAGTTCATTTAGATGAAAATATATTTTTATCTTTTCAAATATGGAATTTTTCATTCCAATTCTTTACAAATCATTTATTATGAATTTACACAAATTATCGATATTTTTAACGATTTTATCAAGGCCCGTACATTCGATTTCCATAAACAGCCATCGAACTGCACTTACAGCGACCTTTTCCAAATTTGATTTGGACATAGTTCCAAATCCAACCGTTAGATTTCAAATCTCTAATATATTTTGGAAATCTCTTTTCGATACGAACTCAACGGTTCTAGTTTTAGGAGAATCCAACGGTCGGATCTCCCATAATGTCCGTTCGAAGTCAATGGTCGAAATTCGCGAACTGCCGCGGCGCCGCGCGTTCTATTCAGGCCATTATACATATATAATATATATATTATATATATATTTCATTGATTTCCATTTAAAACGTATTTTATAGATCATTTTAATTTCATTTCAAAAACGATTACAACTTCATATTCAATTTTAAATCAAAATTGAATATTCCATATCATCGATATATAAATGATAGTAATTTCTGAATATTATATTTTGAAATCAATTCCTTTTCGATATTCATTATATAAATGAATAAAATCGATACAAATATCGTTCCCGTCAAAATGGCGTTAATCTAATCAATACGGCTCTATATATTTAAATATATTCGTGTCCATCCTAAATCAGACATCAAAATCACATTTTGATCGTTTACTGAATATTATTTTAAAATATTCATTCTTTTAAAATAATCGTTATTTTAAAATATTCGTTATTCTTTTTGAACTGGAAACAGACACAGTCATTTACCATATAATTTGACTTATATGGATTCCATACACACATGTACACAACAACAATGATAAACAATCAACCATCATCCAAAGTGCATTCTACACTATATAAGCATTAAATATAAATATTCAACGCTTATACAGCCTGTCAATCAATCGAGCGACATACAACTAATTATTGGGATTAGTGTATGTCCAATATCATCCCAATACCCGTGTAGGGTTTCAATCAACAAATAATGAATTTAATATATGCAGTTGGGCTATGTGTAAAATTCATCGTCCCAATCCATATCAGTCAAATGTGTGTACATAAACAAATCGTCTGATTTGTTTATAAATATCTATTTTGTTCACATACACATTAAACATTACATTTTTAACTATAAAATATTTATTTTCATTCCACATAACACAATCAGTTTTACCACACAAACAAACAAGCATACAAGCCGTCCATGGTCTGTGGACAACGGGTGTCGGGTGCTGCTAAGCACCGTCTGCATCCTAGTATATATTTTAACTAGAAAATAAATAAAAGTGAGAAGTCCTCACCTTTGTGTTCCACTCCTCCATTCTCTATTTCTGAACGGTTTGGATTTTTCAGAAATTCCAACGCAGTGTTTTCTACGCTGTTCATATTAAAAATCACATTTTTAGTATGATGTTTATATTGTAAAGATCACATTTTTATTTCAGTATTATCCATATAAAAATGTGATTTTTATACGGCTACTATATAAATAAAAATCATATTTTTTATTTTAAATCTAAATATATAAAAATCGTATTTTTACTTTGCTAATCCATATATGAAAATCGAATTTTTATAACGCTACCTAAATAAAATCATATTTTTATTACTCTATTTTCTATGTAAAGATTGAATTTTTCAAATGCTACCTTCTATATAAAGATTATATTTTGATCGCTACTTCCTATATAAAAATCGTATTTTTTATACAAAGAAAATTCATATAAAATCACATTTTTAATTAGTTACATATATAAAAATCGTGTTTTTATAAAAATCATGTCTTTACTCTAATAAAAATCTTAACTCTTTGCTAAATTAAAAATCACATTTTAATTACTAATATAAAAATCAAATCCTTGTTAACTTAAAAAAAATCACTGCTTTATGTAAACAAAAATCGAACTGTTATGTTTTATAAATAAATTTTTTTCATGCTATGCTTTCTATAAATAAAATTAGATATTAAACTATGTTTTGTACAAATTAAAAACTGATTTTAAACTTACCAACTAATTACATTGTAAATAAATGAAAATAGAAATAAATAAAATCATACCCGAGGGTTTTTAGGGCTGTCATTGATTGGAGAGGAGAGAGGGGCTGAGGGGGAGGGTCTCGCCATTGTCAAAGGTGGCGTCGGAGCTTGGGGGGCCATCAGTGGCTTCGCGGCGGAAGGGGAAGGGGCTTTCTGGAATCACGCAAGAGGGGGAGGGGGAAATCGAGCTGATGGCGGAACGGTGGAAGGGGAAGGAGCACGACGGTGGTGGTGGACGGTCTGGAGGCAGCGTCGATCGGTTCGGGGAAGGGACTGAAACGGGATCGGGACAACAATGGGGTTTTTTTCTCTTTTTTTATTTAATGAGCTGTCGGGGAGAGAGAATGGTTAGGGGGGTTTATATATACAACATATATTTTATTTAATTTAGTTCCAAAAGTATCTTTTTAATTCGATCTCTAAATCGAACCCACCGACTATTGCCCCTAGCAAAATACCCCCATTCCGAACACAATGGTATATGTTTCGTAACCCAATTCGGCTGTTATCATTAGTTTCTGATAAATTTAAAATATAATTCTATATATATTCAATTTAAACGCACATCTAATTTACCGGGGCTACATACTGACTATAAAAATTCCCAAAAAGTTATTTCTAGCTTCATATTCACGATACAGTCTAAACAAAACTAATTTCGTTCAATTTTAAGGCCGTTTGAAAAATGGCCATTTTCTGGTCGATCCAAATCGACTAAAACTGTCAAAACACGTTTAACTTCACCACGCTCACCTATTGATTCCAAAAATTATGAAAATTGGAATCCAGCAATAATTTGACATTCTGGATCCAAGAAAAGTGGTTTCATCGAAAACGGAAGCCGTTTGCAAAATCATTATTTTTAAGGGCTATATTTCCATAGAGACTATTCGTAATTTTCAACTGGGCACAACTTTTTATGTCCGCTATGAAATTTCAATTTTTCGGATTCGTTGGAAAGATATTTTCAGATATATTCTAATATTTTTGATTTCGCTAAAATCCGGTTTATTTTGAATCCTATACATTCGTTTGAAATTTGAAATTGAATTTTCGAACTACTACACCATTTTCAATTTCTTTTATAATTAAAAATAAATATTTATGTTCTAACTACAATTCAAATAAATATATACATTCTTATTCCATTAAAAATAAATTTCTTGCCATTATTATGTAAAATAGTTCATTTTAAATATTCAAAATTCATTAAAATTTCCAAAATAAATTTTTTAAATTGGTTCAGTTTTTCCGGGTTGTTACAATCTCCTCCACTTAAAATCTGTTCATCCTAAAAAAGGAACGGAGTTGAAAGTTTTTTAACAAACCAACTCAACTTTCGTTGTTTTCATTATGTCTTAAGTTCTTCAACTTTTCAATTTCTAAGAACTTTTCAAATTTTTCAAAAATTTGGCTAACACCCTAAATTTTCCCGGTGCTATAAATTTTTCAAACCATACAGGCCTCTCCAATCCAAAAAGAAAAAGAAACAGCCAAGCGGCTAGCCAGTCGGCTCATAAAATCTTCAAAAACCCTATGAAATGCAATAAACATGTACCTATTTGTCGAGCAAACAATTTTATTCCTCTGCTCTAACCTCTTTCCAATGACATGTACACACCTATATGCATGCAATTTCCAAACAAATTTTCAATACAGTTCAATATTTGGTACCATCTGGTTATATATACCTTTCTTTCACATAATGGTTTTACTAGATAACAAATAATCATACAACACATCCATCAATCAATTTGTGAATTAATGTTTCAAATTCATAATTTTGATATATATACAGAAAATCATGTTTTTGATGTCAATTCACACAATAGCCCTAACTAGTTTTGGTTCTCACACCAGTCAGTTGGAAATATATAAATGTCACACCTTTCGAAACTCGAATAGCGATGCTGATGATGTGGCCACATCATCAGAATCATCCCTGGCCGATAAGAGTATGATTCTATATCTATCCAGTATATTAAAACTTCGAATACACGTTTGCAAGGCGTATATTTAAAATCTTTATATATTGAATTGTCCAAATTCTATACAAATAAATATTCAAATACGTTGAATAAGGTTTAAATTTTCAAAACAAAGTTGGTTTTCATTTTAAAAATATACTCTTCACACTCGTTCTAGGATACAACTGACCCTTTCTCTAACGAGTCATTCTTACTGGATATTACTAGTCCAATCTCTGATGAATTCTTTCGTATGGTTCTAATGTGTCTTATTCTCGAGCTCTGTAAACCAGAGCTCTGATACCAAACTGACATGACCCGAACTTCCCCGTGAAGGAAAGCACGGATTGACTTGAGAACAACCCATATCGGGACACAAACAGAAGAACATTTCATTGCTTATTACAACAATTCCATCAGAATACAAGAATATTCCAGAGTATGAATGAATATACATTTGATAAATATCATAGATTTAAATTACATTTAAATACGTAGCAGCGGAAAAACAATAAAAAAACACAACTGAAAGTAATACATGGAAACAGAGCTTTCTGAATATCGCTTCAGCTGTAAATCAGGATCCTGTGAATATAAATCTGCTAAACCAAAACTACTAGCTGCCCGTGTGGAAAATAGGGGCACCCAGAGTTTAGGTTAAAACAATAAACTCCAGGTCAGTCATGTGACTAGTGTGAGAACTAAAATAGTTATTTAAAATTTTACTTTAAAAGAGAGTAATTCAAGGGACCAAGTCGTATAACACGGAACGGGTTTCCTCCCAAGAATACTAGTGCATAGAATAAACAACGCAAAGCTTTTTGGAAAAATGAAGCTATTTTAAGACCAAGATCCCATCACACAATGCAACGCAAGACGGAGGATAGGGTTTTCCCTTATAATAGCCGAATAATGCTTGATACGTTTAAAACAAATCATTTGATACTATTATAGTGTAAAGTGTATAAAACAACTTCAAATATACATGTATCAATCCTAGACGGCATGGGTACCATATATCATGTCGCCAATACTAGGCTCTACAATCAAAACCGCGAATGTCACATACTGGAAATTGGATTTCCGTCATGAGTCGAGACCTGGGGCAAGATCCTCACCGATTCGAGACACTCTACCAAATGCCTCAAGATCTCCCGCAGAAGACCCTTGGACCTTCAGGGCCGGTCCTCTCTTACGTTTGAGGATTGGCTATTCCTGAACACACGTTTTCCGGTCCTATTGGACCTATATCCATCGGCACCGAAGAGACTAATATATCCGAGGCGCCTCGCATTCCAACATCCACAAGGGTATAATAAACAACGATGTCAGGGCTAGTAAAATGCTGACACTGCACATAGCTGGAAAGAAACGTCGTGCACTCCCCGCAGTCACGATCCCTTTATGACACATAACGGTGTGTCAGGCTCGCAAACTAAGACATACACAAAGCTATGCTATATTAAAGCCATGATTTGATCATCAACCACAAGACTCTGCTTTTCAACAAAAGCCTTGATCACTTCATCTCAGCATGCCACATAGGCAATTAATGCCATGCGACTGATATCTATCAATATATAACCTCTGAGCTCGTACGTCTCAGAGAATGGCGTTAAGCAAGAGAATAAATCCTCCATCGCCAAACAGGTATATATTTGATAGAAATCAATCAGCACAGAATAAAATCCAATGTTAGACAAACAATCCATTTACAAGTCCGTTCTGGGTCTAAACGAAACCAGAGGCACCTTATTACTCCCGCACATGTCCAATACATGGGAGAGGTCCTCGCATATCCGTCGATCTCCAAATACGCCTTGACGATCACCACTTACTACCTCAGCTTGGGTGTACAGCCCAATCAAGACATCAGTAATCATCCAAACGATGTGAAGGTCTCCGGTCTTCAACCACCATCTTCATCATTGAATTATCGTCGAATCAGTTATTCAGAATGGTAATAAACCCGGCCTTTCCGAATAAATCGCGTATATAATAAACAAGTGCTATAAAAACACAACATACGCCTCATTCCAATTATGAATATCCTTTTATTCAAATATTCACATTCTTTGGGAAAGGTTCCCATTAATTTTATTAAAGATAAATTCTTTAAAATTTATTCTTTAATCTTCCTTTGGATTTCAATTCAGACCATATCCTGTCTTTAACTGGGTTAAAGAACCAATGTCATTTAAAACACAGTTCATGATAAACCAAAATCACATTCCATTCCAACAGCCTCTAACCGTAAATTAACAAGCGAACAATTCCCTAAGTGTTAACCCCGAAGGCCGAAACCAACATCAGATCAATACTCAGGAAACCATTCAACTTAACTAATCTCCAATTAGTTTCTGATTCTCTTAGCTCCATTGATAATCGGGTTAAAGAACCAGTGTTATTTAAAACATCATTTACGATAAACCTAAAGACCAATTTCAATTCAATTCCAATTAAATATATTAAATCGGAAAACTTTAATTTGGAAAATTCCCATTAAATCTTAATAAAAAGATTTATAAATTCCAAATCTCATTTCACTGTAAATCAGGTTAAAGAACGAATCTTGTTAAAAACACAGTTCACAACAAACCCAAAATTCAATCAGTCTCTAACCGTAAATTAGTAAGTGTAACGACACGGATTTCACCCGGACCTAATCAATCGCTAAATCGACCAAGACCGTTCGAATCCCGCATACGCTAACTCTAGGCATACAACACATCAGAACAAAAAATAGAATACTTTTATAAACATCATAATAATGTTACATCAGAGTACAGAATATCATAGTATATCGAAAATAATACACGGCGGAAGATAAATTTACATAAATGTAATATAATGCACAGCCGAAACATAGCTACACAGCGGAAGACTGTAAATGTCTGGACATAGCTTAAAGCTTCAATCCATAATCCTGCTCATATATCTGCAAAATAAAACTACTCGACTGCCCGTGTGGAAAATACGGGCAACCGAATTTGCAAGGGAAAAGCAAACTACTGGTCAGTCATGGGACTGGTGTGAGAAACTCTAAACAGTTATAATTAACTTATTTAATAATATGGCATAACACGGGACCACACCGCTAACGCGGAATGAGTTTACCCCCATGAATGCCAGTGTATAAACAACAATCAATATAGATATATGGATCTACTATGCATCAATCAACATGCAATATCCCAATCTACCTATTTAGATTAATCATATATTTTCTAAATCCAATTCAATTTACAGAAATTATTCCTTTGGACTTTATTTCCTGATTTCTATTTCAAATCATTTGAAATACATATCTAACTTTCTATAACAAAGTAGATTTCACTTTGGGATCTCAAATCAAATTGTTTGGAAATATGAATTCCAAATCATAACAATGCATGTAAACAAGTATGCAACCAAATATCGGGCTCCCCCTAGACAAGGCAAAGGTTACGCACCTAGCAACTCGATATATAAATGTGCACCTACCCCACATAGGAGCAAGCTACACCAACGATGCACCTCCCACACAGGAAGCATACACCGCCCATCTCACCCATACTTTTAGTCCTCCGGTTCACCCGAATCTCTAGCCACATACCAAGTCATTTCATATCCCGAAGTATGGAAAAATCATTTCACAACATAATAATTACAAGTACTTTCAAAATATAGTACTTCACATCAGCAGTTCACACATATAATTAGTCACTATTAATCACATAACCTTTGAGCTCATACGTCTCAAAGAAGGGTGTTAAGCAAGAGAATAAATTCTCCGCCACCAAACAGATATGTTATCAATAGCAACTAATCGAATACGCGATGAACCACAATGTAAAACAAAATACATTTCTAAATCATTTTAGAAATCATCGGGTTTAGGCCTCGAAATCCTTTCTGTTTTATAAAACATTCCCTGTCCAAAATCGGAAATACATTCTTTTCACTTAAGAGAAATATCATTTCACAATCATTCATTAAATTTGAAATGAACACATCGTTAAACACCTTATTGTCAAATTGTGAAGTGTTTCACAAGGTGTTAGGACACAGATATTCTTACCCAACCCAATGCTAACTGAAAAAGCATATTTTTCTCATAAACTGGTCGAGCACCATCCAAACAATCAATCAGTCACAATCAATATCAACAACCAAGTATATTTGGTTTGCACCACATCTCATATTTTGGTAAATTTAATTACCATTCATTCATTCAAATCTAATTAAAGATTGATTCAAACTCCAATTGGTTTCATCTCTAAAATCATTTCATATTGATTGTTCTACTTTTTGGAAATTAATCATGCTTTTACCTGGGTTAAAGAACTAATGTCATTTAAACACAGTTCATGACAAACCCCAAATCCAATTTGATATTAAATACAAGGCTGAATAGAAAATATATCGGCTTATATTCAATATCAAATTCTGAAATCAACAAATATCGTATTGGAATAACGATATATATATCTTCCAAATTCCTCCACAATATCCGTATAATCACGGAATCCAATATCGAAATATCCCAAAGATAATTTCAATTCAAATCTATTCCAATTCTTATATTGAAAATTTATGGTTATATTAAAACCACATCACAATCCATTTTATTTATTTAAAAATATTGGATTATTTTTCTAGTTAATAACTAGTTCATTTCGATAAAAATGTATTTTCATTTTTACAAATGTGGAATTTTTCATTCCAATTCTTTCCAAATCATTTATTATGATTGTACACAAATTATCAATATTTCTAATAATTTTATCGAGGCTCGTACAGTCGATTTCCATCAACGGTCATCGAACTGCACTTACAACGACCTTTTCCAATTTTTATTTGGACATATTTCCATATCCAACCATTAGATTTCTAATTTCTCATGTTCTTTAGAAAGCTCTTTTCGATACGAACCCAACGGTTCTGGTTTTAGGAGAATTCGACGGTCGGATCTCCCGTAATATCCATTCGAAGTCAATGGTCGAAATTTGCGAACTGCCGCGACGCGCCGCGTTCTATTCAGACCATTATATATATAGTATATATATATTATATATATTTCGTCTATTTCCTTTCAAAACGTATTTTTATTAATCGTTTTAAATTCGTTTTCGAAACGATTTCAACTTCCTATTCAATTTCGAATCAAAATTGAATATTCCACATACATGACAATTTTATACATCTCATATACATGTTAAAAATTATATTTTTGACAGTCAAATCATTTTCACATTTCATATATATATATATATATATATATATCATTTTCACATTTCATATATATATATCGTTTTCACATTTCGTATATATATATAATTTTTTTTCATTTCATATATATATAATTTTCACTTCTCATATATATAATATTTTCATTTTTCATATATATATTTTATTCAACACACATATATATATATATTCATCTCATATATATTTTATTTCACATCGTATATATATTTCATACACATCGTATATATATATTTCATACAAATCATATATATATAGATATATATATATATATATTTCATATCGTATATATAATTTCATTCACATCGCATTTATATATAATTTCAAATCATATATATATAATTTCACATCGTATATGTATTATTTTCCCTTCGCATATATAATATATATATATATATATATATTGTAACACCCCACCTCCGCTAGGGTCACTCACAAAGGGAATGCACTAGCTTTGGCGGAGCATTATCTTGGTAAACATACACAGAAATATTACAAGACAGAACATATAAAACAGCGGAAGAAAAACGAAATTTCATTTCTTTAAAATCTAGTAAGGTCTAAAGCCTTTTACATCAAAATGTCATTAAATCCATTACATCGAAATCTGCCTTGCAATAGTAAAGAAGCATAAAACCATATTCATAAATTATTCCCCAAGTAAAGCAGTAAAGCAAGCCATAGCCAAGAGAAATCCAAGCCGTAAATGAAAGAGCCTTGGAGCTTCGTAACATCCGAACTAAGTTGTATTCCCACCCTGCGAACCTGGGGGGGGGGGGGGACGGAAGAAAAAGAGGCGAAACAAAACTGGTCAGTCATAAAGACTGAGTAAGTCCTAGTGACTTTCAGCATAAAAATAGGTAAAGATAACATGGCATGAATAAACTAAAAGTAAACATAAGCATGATGACAAGGTAGGCAAGATAAACTAAGATAACAAGATAAACTATGCTAACAAGATAAACATCGGCACGATGAATCAAGTATAGCATCCCATAAGTAGCATCACAAGGTTCCTACCAAGTATCACATCGCAAGGTTTCTATCAAGTATAGAATATTTCTATGATATCTATTTGCTCTGCACCACCCGTACTAGTATCCCAACCCGTGTCATGTGTTGACTATAAAATGTCCCTTGCCAAAAATCATGAAATGGTCCACTTACTAGTAGACCAACCTAATATACCGTATATGAAGGTTTTTCCCAACTCGTATAATCCTTTCCATGTATATGTACAGTCCCTTGCCGTAAATCGTACGGGCTTCATCACGTAATTCTATACTACTACAACGTAGTGCCATCAGTCTTGAAATCGTTTGGACTGCTACCATTGATCTGGCTAGGTTTCCTTATCATGAACTATCGCGTGTCCAACTAGGATTTATGCCACCTAGGACCACTAGGGATTATGCTACCTATTGAACGTTTTCTAGATTCGATTAGGGTTTATGCCACCTGGGACCACTAGGGATTATGCTACCTATCCACGTAACGATCTATTAATCGATCGGCTCATTACCAGTCCTATCTCGTTCATGTGTCTATGTCATACGACCCTATCACGAATGTAGTCACCTGTGCTAGGTCCACTATAGGGTGTATCAAGCCCTAGGGTGCCAACCACCGACACGAATCAAGCACGCACAGTGTAAACCTACTGGTGCCCATGCCTACTTTTTCAACTCCGGACTAAGTGCACGACCATAGTCCACCTGAACCTACAGTGGCACACCTACTCAGCCGTTGTTCTGGTCGCTTACAATCAGCCCAGTAATCGTGCCCCACCCTGCCTAGTTCCAGGGTACCGTGATACATCTTAGTGGGTTACTACTGAAAAGGACCGCACAACTAGGGTTTCCGTCCAGAAGGTTAAGTGTTGTCATTTTAATTCGAGACTTAACCCCATCAGTCTAGCATGTCAATTTGGTTAAGTATGTCATTCAAGTTCGTGACTTAACCCGTCTACGTGTCATGTCAAATTGACTAAGTGTTGTCGTTCAAGTTCATGACTTAGCCCTACGAATCATGTGTCAAGTTGGTTAAGTATATTCAAGCGGTTCGTGACTTAACCCTACCAAATCATCGTGTTAAATTGGTTAAGTATATTCAAGCGGTTCGTGACTTAACCCCATCAAATCATCGTGTCAAATTGGTTAAGTATATGTTAACTTAACCCCATCCACTAGTCATATTATAATGGTTACGTGTTACCCTCGTGAGTTTACTTAACCTTACCTCGCATCACGTTATACCAGTCGGGTGTTATCGACCCAATCAGGTTAAACTAACAGAAATATTACCACAGGCATGAAGATTACAACTTGATAATAATATTAGCATGAATCAAGAAAGCTGATTTACAACAGGCTGAATAGATTATGAACAACAGAAATAGATCTGAATCGATAAATATACTTAGATCCAATTTCACTTTAATTCATGGCCATATTATAGTGAAATATTTAAATAGGAAAGTAGCTAGAACTTACGGATCGTGGCTAACGAATTAAGAAGTGAATTTGTCGTAGAAAGTTGCAGTGTCATTGATCTATTCTCTTGAATTTGTTGTAGAAGCATTGATCTTTGATTTGAATCAAGTTTGGACGCTTAAGCTTTAATTTGGGGGCGGCGGCCATGGCTCAAGAGGGATTTTAGCAGCCTAACAGTGTAAGAATGATTTTTGTGAGTTAGGCTAGGTCTTAGGGTGCTTTTATAGTTGTAGAAACTAGTTTAGGCCATAGGATTAACCCTAGAATCAATCCGGACCATCAAAACTCATCCCGGGCCTCAAAAATGGGTTCTGAGCCACACCAGGCCGACCAGGTCGACTTGTACAGGGTGAGGTCGACACTACAGTCGACCTGGGGAGGGGCAGGTTGATTATGCAGTCGACACTACAGTCGACCCGGGGTCAGTCTGCCCGAAAGTCTGCTGAATCCTGTTTAGGCCATATCTTGGTCATACGGACTCCGATTTTCGAAAACTTGGACTCTATTTCATATAGAATTACGAGACGAACGCAATGGCGCAACCCATTTTCCCTGATTCTTATTTTAAAATTTAATTCTGCCTTGATTTCTTGTTTTAACGTGTTATTAAAATTCGGGTTGTTACATTCTCCCCTCCTTAAAGGATTTCGTCCCCGAAATCTTCAAGTTAGGAAGAACGTATCCTACCATCCATCATCCATCAACTCAAAACATCATCCACAAGCAACCATTGTCCTTAAGAGATTTCTAGTGTTGTATGAACATATGCAGAAAGTGTGTGTATATGTTCCTTGTCTAATGCAAATGATCAGGCCTGATTGATCTTTCTAATGCAAAATATGTTAAGTGCCATGAATCCATATGTATGCAAATAATCCTAGTCACGTAAACACTATATGTGTGCACAACCATTCATCCATATGAAACATTCTCATGATAACACATTCAAACTCATCCATAAACAAGTATAAACACTCATGCATATGCAATATGGAAAGGTGACTGAGCCGATCTAGTGCCTAATGTGTAAATGCATCCACGAGCAACCACTTTCAGCCACGAGCAACCATCAATCATAACATGTCTCAGACACATGTTTACACCCAATTGTTCTTACCTAAAGGTATAACCGAATGATAGAAACAAGTAAAAGCTTTGTGCCCATCAGCCCCGAAGACCGAAATCAACATCAGACTGACACCCAAAGAATTTCTCAACCCAACCAATATATATTTTTCCAGGAAACTAAGCATGATGGACTCCTTTTAGGTCACAAGGGAATCCCTTCCTAAAACCAACCCGTATCCTATAAAACCCAAAGAGTTTAGTCAACCCAACGGACACCTTCAAGCCCCAAAATGTATTACTAATATGCGAGTCATGCTCCCTATGAGGTTTCTAACAGAAATGGGATTGAGAATAGGACCGAGAGGATATACTTGAAAGATAGCATGCAAATAAGCTCTACAGGAAAAGAGGGATCAAGGCTATACTCTTAAAAAGAGATATGATACGTGTATCTAGTCTTAAATCTTCTGATTCGCATTTCCTTGAGCTTAACTCCATTGTGCTTTGACCTTCTTTAGCTTCACAATTCTGTAGCTTCTTAATTCTTGTTTCCAAAATATGAGTTGGAACTCATTCCACTGTTGCCTCTCGTTCCACTTTTACTTATTCTTCTTCAAGTATATTCGGCTTAATCATAACTGCTACTCATGGTTTCATGCAAGCTCTCCAAAATTCACTAGTGAATCTTTGATCTCGTTCACTTACTAGGAGGTATTTCACACAGACGAATTATCTCTTGAAAAGAACAAATATCAACCATGTTGCCAAAGATACTTACTAAGGCGATTTTCTATAACTCTTGCATAAGTGAAATGAACCATCCGCCTTAGTGGCGAACACTACTCGAGCGGATCAATAAATTACCAATAAATGTGTCAAGAGATTCTAGGTAACAAATCCTGATAGAAAACCCTAAAGGTTACATGCGACTTCGAGGGTATTACCGAGGCAAGTCAAGGGTCTAACTACCCTCCTTTCAAAACTGAGAATGGCACCCTTACTGGGTAACCACTCCGTCCCTAGAATCAACCCATAGCCCGAAAACATAAGCATTACTTCATAGACATTCTCAAATCCAAACAAGTCATGAATAAATGAGCCGATTTCCCTACATGATTTGAGACAAAAGAAAATGGGATCCTTTACTAGTAAGTACTAAGGTGCAGAGACTCAACTATCGAAGCAGAATTAAAAGGATGCAATGTTCAAAAACAGAGTCCTAACGGGATGATAGAAAAGAAAAACTAAACCTTTAACAGCAACATTACCACCCCTCTTAGGTACGCTAGTAGCGAGAGCATACAATTGCCCTCTCGATGATCTTGTCCTTTGCCCTTGTGCTTGTCCTATAACACTTAACTACATGTCCCTTTTTACTATACTAACGATACTCTTTCTTGTCATGGGTTTTATTATTCTTTCACTTTGGCCTCTTTCCTTTCACCTTTTTCCTCCTTCGTGGATTAAGCCATTTCAACAAGTTTCTCATTCTTAGGCTTGTGTTCTTTATGTTCCTACTATCCTTGTATAGCTTGTTGACAAGTCTCTCGAAAGCTACCTCCATCGCACGGCAACCCTACAAAGCTTGAAATCAGATTAGACACTGATGGAACTACTGCGGCTACAGATGGAGGTTGGGCACTTCTTTGCCCTCCGACATATGTTGGATGCCTAGAAACTATGGTGAAAAGAGAGAGAAGAGATTTCAAGAGAGAATCAAAAGATAGTGCATATGGTTTTGGGGAATATGTCTTTTAATCAAAACAAAATTTTCTTGAAAATTTGCTTCTTTGTAAATGTTTTGAAAATAATATCAGAAGGTTTTTAAAAGCTTTTGCCCAGTCTGGTAACCTTCTGCTCTGATACCAAATGTAACACCCCACCTCCGCTAGGGTCACTCACAAAGGGAATGCACTAGCTTTGGCGGAGCATTATCTTGGTAAACATACACAGAAATATTACAAGACAGAACATATAAAACAGCGGAAGAAAAACGAAATTTCATTTCTTTAAAATCTAGTAAGGTCTAAAGCCTTTTACATCAAAATGTCATTAAATCCATTACATCGAAATCTGCCTTGCAATAGTAAAGAAGCATAAAACCATATTCATAAATTATTCCCCAAGTAAAGCAGTAAACCAAGCCATAGCCAAGAGAAATCCAAGCTGTAAATGAAAAAGCCTTGGAGCTTGGTAACATCCGAACTAAGCTGTATTCCCAACCTGCGAACCTGGGGGGGGGGGAACGGAAGAAAAAGAGGAGAAACAAAACGGGTCAGTCATAAAGACTGAGTAAGTCCTAGTGACTTTCAACATAAAAATAGGTAAAGATAACATGGCATGAATAAACTGAAAGTAAACATAAGCATGATGACAAGGTAGGCAAGATAAACTAAGATAAACTTCGGCACGATGAATCAAGTATAGCATCCCATAAGTAGCATCACAAGGTTCCTACCAAGTATCACATCGCAAGGTTTCTATCAAGTGTAGAATATTTATATGATATCTATTTTCTCTGCACCACCCGTACTAGTATCCCAACCCGTGTCATGTGTGGACTATAAAATGTCCCTTGCCAAAAATCATGAAATAGTCCACTTACTAGTAGACCAACCTAATATACCGTATATGCAGGTTTTCCCCAACTCGTATAATCCTTTCCATGTATATGTACAGTCCCTTGCCGTAAATCGTACGGGTTTCATCATGTAATTCTATACTACTACAACGTAGTGCCATCAGTCTTGAAATCGTTTGGACTGCCACCATTGATCTGGCTAGGTTTCCTTATCATGAACTATCGCGTGTCCAACTAGGATTTATGCCACCTAGGACCACTAGGGATTATGCTACCTATTGAACGTTTTCTAGATTCGATTAGGGTTTATGCCACCTAGGACCACTAGGGATTATGCTACCTATCTATGTAACGATCTATTAATCGATCGGCTCACTACAAGTCCTATCTCAATCATGTGTCTGTGTCATACGGCCCTATCACGAATGTAGTCACCTGTGCTAGGTCCACCATAGGGTGTATCAAGCCCTAGGGTGCCAACCACCGACATAAATCAAGCACGCACAGTGTAAACCTACTGGTGCCCATGCCTACTTTTTCAACTCCGGACTAAGTGCACGACCATAGTCCGCCTGAACCTACAATGGCGCACCTACTCAGCCGTTGTTCTGGTCGCTTACAATCAGCCTAGTAATCGTGCCCCACCCTGCCTAGTTCCAGGGTACCGTGATACATCTTAGTGGGTTACTGCTGAAAAGGACCGCGCAACTAGGGTTTCCGTTCAGAAGGTTAAGTGTTGTCATTTTAATTCGAGACTTAACCCCATCAATCTAGCATGTCAAGTTGGTTAAGTATAGTCATTCAAGTTCGTGACTTAACCCGTCTACGTGTCATGTCAAATTGACTAAGTGTTGTCGTTCAAGTTCATGACTTAGCCCTACGAATCATGTGTCAAGTTGGTTAAGTATATTCAAGCGGTTCGTGACTTAACCCTAACAAATCATCGTGTTAAATTGGTTAAGTATATTCAAGCGGTTCGTGACTTAACCCTATCAAATCATTGTGTCAAATTGGTTAAGTATATGTTAACTTAAGCCCATCCACTAGTCATATTATAATGGTTACGTGTTGCCCTCGTGAGTTTACTTAACCATACCTCGCATCACGTTATACCAGTCAGGTGTTATCGACCCATTCAGGTTAAACTAACCCATCCTCTAATCGTGTTATATGGTTAAGTGTCATTAAGTAATCAAGCTCAATTTTACTTAACCCACCCGTTCATGTCATATTGGTTAAGTGTTATTAGTCTAATCATATTACTTAACCTTATCATGTGGCATTAATTTACTTAATGCACCCCAACCTCTCACATTAGACTTGGTTGTGGTTACTGGTTACGCCGGGCGGGTCCGGGCAGGTTTATACCACAACCTAGTCTAACCTCGGGTTTTAAGCGCGGTATGACTAACTACTCACATTGGGTCCTATTGTTTGCAGTTACTGGATTCGCTGAGCGGTTCCGGGCAGGTTTATACTGCAAACTCAACCCAACCTCGAGTTGGCCACTTTCAAGTTATCTAAGTGTCATGTCCATGTTCAAGTTATAACAATGTTCAAATTTCTAAGCAAGTTTCATGTCAAGTTTCTAGGTTTCAACTTATGCCTATTATCAAGTTCATAACTCACGTTTTTGCCCCAAAACGTGTTCCCAAAGTATTACCAAAATTTGCTATAAAGTTATGCCAAGTTATAGCCTTATATTTACAATACAAGCCAACTACCCAAAACCAAACTTAGGCGCGTTCATATTTAACATATGAAAATGTTCAGGTAGATAATCCAATATACAGTCATTTTCATGTTTCAAATTCCCAACTTTACATATTAATATATATACCAAAGTTCTAACTTTTCATGTCGATATACATATGCCCAATTCTAGCCAATTTACATATGTTCAAGTTTCATATCAAACTACATGTATTCCATATTTACACCAATTTACCTATAACAAGTTTTGGCTTTTTACATATGTCACGATCCATGTCAAAATTACATATATCAATTTATATGTGTCCAATCCTAGCCAATTTAGATATATACCAAGTTTCATGCCTTTTTACATAGATCCTATTAATGCCAAATTTCATGTATATATTATTTATGCAAATTTCCCCATAATAAGATTATACCAAAATTTACAGATCAAGCGCCAAACTTGCAAATACAATGATAATTTCCAATTTCATGTTGCTAATAATTCCATTAGGACAAATTTTCAAAATAAGCTTGTTTTTAAAACTAATAGCAGATTTAGGCTAGTTTTGAAACTATTTGCAAAAATAAGCTTGTTTTTGGCAATAGTTGTTCAAAAACAAGCCTATTTCTGCAAATAGTTTCGAAGCTAGCCCAAATCTGCTATTAGTTTTAAAAACAACCCTATTTTGAAAATTTGTCCCATATATTTTTATAAGGGGTGCACTTCATAAGTCTGGTCACATGTTTTTTTTTTAAACAACTAGCCACCTCAGCACTGAGGTGGACAAAACAAGCCTATTTCTGCAAATACTTTTAAAACTAGCCTAAATCCGCTACTAGTTTTTAAAAAAAGGCTATTTTGAAATTTTGTCCATTCCATTATATTCATATAGGCAATAATCCCATAATTCCCCCATATACATCTCGTACGCAAATCGCGATTTTAGGCCAAGGTCCGGAATTGACCAAGGTTCATCAAAAGAATAGGGGAAGATAGAATTTTGCATAAAAATGAGATCAGAGAGAAAAGCATCACCACAGGCATGAAGATTTCAACTTGATAATAATATTAGCATGAATCAAGAAAGCTGATTTACAACAGGCTGAATAGATTATGAACAACAGAAATAGATCTGAATCGATAAACATACTTAGATCCAATTTCACTTTAATTCATGGCCATATTATAGTGAAATATATAAATCGGAAAGTAACTAGAACTTACAGATCGTGGCTAACGTATTAAGAAGTGAATTTGTCGTAGAAAGTTGCAGTGTCATTGATCTATTCTCTTGAATTTGTTGTAGAAGCATTGATCTTTGATTTGAATCAAGTTTGGACACTTAAGCTTTAATTTGGGGGCGGCGGCCATGGCTCAAGAGGGATTTTAGCAGCCTAACGGTGTAAGAATGATTTGTGTGAGTTAGGCTAGGTCTTACGGTGCTTTTATAGTTGTAGCAATTAGTTTAGGCCATAGGATTAACCCTAGAATCAATTCGGACAATCAAAACTCATCCCGGGCCTCAAAAATGGGTTCTGAGCCACACCATGCCGACCAGGTCGACCTATACAGGGGGAAGGTCGAGACTACAGTCGACATGGGGGGGCAGGGGGCAGGTCAACTATGCAGTCGACTCTACAGTCGACCTGGGGTCAGTCTGCCCGAAAGTCTGCTGAATATTGTTTAGGCCATATCTTAGTCATACGGACTCCGATTTTCGAAAACTTGGACTCTATTTCATGTAGAATTCCGAGACGAACGCAATGGCGCAACCCGTTTTCCCTGATTCTTATTTTAAAATTTAATTCTGCCTTGATTTCTGGTTTTAATGTGTTATTAAAATTCGGGTTGTTACATATATATATATATACATATATACATACATATATATGTATATATATATATATAATTTTGACTTCTTATATATATAATTCATATCATATATATCATATTTTTCATTTCACATCATGATCAATTTTCACACAAAATACAATCAAACAAGTCATCCATAATTTGTGTACGACGGGGAGTAGTTCATGTATGCAGTTATAAAATAAATAACTATACAGAAAATTTATAGTGAGAGAATTCTCACATTGGGATTCACTCCATCAGTTTTATCTGAATTCTGTTCAGTTCTGATTTTGAATTTTCTTGAAATTCTAATTTGCTCTGTTTCACTTCTGGTCAGTTATGAAATATAGAGTTTTTTGATACGAGTCCAACGCTTCTGAAATCGTGAATTTCAGACCTTGTATGAAGAAGTCAATATTGTTACAAGATTTTACATTTAATTAAATAATTAAATAATTATTAATTACATTTCCTTTGCTTAATCTTCCTCTAATCCTTCCTCCTTTGTTCTTCAGCCGACGTCCATCCAAACCCAAAAGCTTCCGAACTAGGGTTCAAGCTAGCTTCCACTTTACAGCGCCGGACCAAGATTCGACTAGCTCACGTCAAAGGCCAACATGAGAGCCACCACCGCCTGAAGTGAGGCCAGACTCGTTGGGGCCCAACGCCAGAAAAACCAATGCGAACAACGAGGTTTTGTGCCCCGATTTCTAGCTCCATACACCCCTAAACTCGATCACCCCCATATGAAACTAAAGCCCTCTCCTTTCTCTTCAATTTTCTCTTTAGATTCAATATTTAATTCGCATTATGTACGGAGAGATTGAAGGATTTAGCTTAGAACGATTTGGTTCGTTCAAACGAGAATGCGTCGGCTAGCAGATTAATTAGGGCTAAGGTTTCCTTTTATAGGTTTTTATTTTTTTATTATTTAATTCAAAAATTCTCATTTATAGTAATGAACTCCTTTTCAAACCCAACGACTGTCGTCCCTAGCTAATTACCCCCATTCCGAACACAATGGGATATGTTTCGTAAGCCTATTCAACTGTTACAGTCAGTTATTCTTCAAATTAAAATATGTATGATTCAAATATGGATTTGAACGTACATTTCAATTTGTCGGGGCCACATAATGATCCCAAAAATTCCAGAAAAATAAATCTTGCTATGTTTTGACGACACGGTCCCAACAAAACTAGTTTCGTCGAATTCTGAGATTGTCTGAAAAATGGCCCTTTTCTGGTCGATCCAATTTAACTGAAATTAACCAAACACATTTTCCTTTGCCACGCTCACATATTAACTTAAAAAATTATGGAATTTGAAACCAGGCAATAATTTGACATCCCGGATCCAACAAAAGTGGTTTCATCGAATTCTGAGGTCGATTGCAAAATGGCTATTTTCAAGGGCTATATATTCTCTATAGCGACCTTTCTGAAAATTCATTTGGCCATAACTTTTGATTCCCGCTATGAAACTTCGATTTTTCAAATTCGTTAAAAAGATATTCTCAATTAGATTCTACTATTTTTGGTTTCACTATAATACGGTTTATTTTGAATCCTGTACATTCATTTGAAATTTGAAATCGAATTTTCAAACTACCGCGCCATTTTCAATCCCTTTTATAATTTAAAATAAATTTTTATATTCTAACGACGATCTATATAAATATATACATTCTAATTCTATTCAAAATAAATTTCTCGTCGTTATTATTTAAAATAATTCATTTTAAATATTCAAAATTCACTAAAATTGCCAAAATAAAAAATTTAAATCGGCTCAGATTTCCGGGTTATTACAATCTCCCCCACTTAAAACTTTTCGTCCCCAAAAAGGAACGAAGCTGAAAGTTGTTTAACTAATCAACTCAACTCCCAGTATTTTCTTTACGGCTTAAGTTCTTCAACTTTACAGTTTCTAAGAACTTTTCAAATTTTTTAAAAAATTTGGCTAACACCCTAAGTTTTCGAAAAATTTCGCCATAACCTTCCCTGCACCAGGGAGCACGGGGAAAATCCCGAAATTGCCATACAGGCCTCTCCAATCCAAAAAGAAAAAGAAAAAGCCAAGCGGCTAGCCAATCGGCTCATAAAATCATCCAAACCCAATAAATTTGTAAACCTGTACCTATTTGTCGGGCAAACAATTTTATTCTTCTGCTCTAGCCTCCTTGTTATGACATGTTTAGTAGATATATAGGTATACGCATGCATTTGTAATCATTTTCAATACTGTTCAATTATTTGATTCTATTTGGCTTTATTTATCATTCAATTCTCTTATGGGTTTTACTGTTCCAATATTTTAATTAATCAAACCAATAATCAAACATCGCAACCAGCAATCAATTTGTTGATTAAATTTTCAAATATATATAACTTTTATATATTCAAAAGTCATATTCTAAAATAAGATTATATATATGATCACAAATACGTTATTTATAAACATATGACTCTCAACTCATTCTGGGGCATTTCTAACCCCATCTCTAACGAGTCACTAATTCTAGAATGCTACTGATTCTATCTCTAATGAGGATTCTTTAATAGGACATTACTAATCCCACCTCTGATGAGTCCTATTCTGTTCTACCGAGTTGTACCCCAAAGATTTGAGTTAAACCAAAGCTCTGATACCACCTGTAACGACATGGATTTCGCCCGGACCTAATCTATCGCTAAATCGACCAAGACCATTCGACTCCCGCATACGCTAACTCTGGGCATACAACACATCAGAACAAAAAATAGAAGACTTTAATAAACATCATAATAATGTTACATCAGAGTACAGAATATCATAGTATATCGAAAATAGAACACGGAGGACGATAAATTTACATAAACGTAATACAATGCACAACGGAAATATAGCTACACAGTGGAAGACTGTAAATGCCTGGACATAGCTTAAAGCTACAATCCAGAATCCTGCTCATATATCTGCAAAATAAAACTACTCGACTGCCCATGTGGAAAATAGGGGCACCCGAATTTGCAAGGGAAAAGCAAACTACAGGTCAGTCATGGGACTGGTGTGAGAAACTCTAAACAGTTATAATTAACTTATTTAATAATATGGCATATCACGGGACCACGCCGCTAACGCGGAACGGGTTTACCCCCGTGAATGCCAATGTATAAACAACAATCAATATAGATATATGGATCTAGCATGCATCAATCAACATGCAATATCCCAATCTACCCATTTAGATTAATCACCACACGTAGATTTTCTAAATCCAATTCAATTTACAAAAATTATTCCTTTGGACTTTATTTCCCGATTTCTATTTCAAATCATTTGAAATACATATCTAACTTTCTATAACAAAGTAGATTTCACTTCGGGATCTCAAATCAAATCATTTGGAAATATGAATTCCAAATCATAACAATGCATACAAACAAGTATGCAACCAAATATCGGGCTCCCCCTAGACAAGGCAAAGGGTACGCACCTAGCAACTCGATATATAAATGTGCACCTACCCCACATAGGAGCAGGCTACACCGATGATGCACCTCCCACACAGGAAGCATACACCTCCCATCTCACCCATACTTTTAGTCGTCCGGCTCACCTGAATCTCTAGCCACCTACCAAATCATTTCATATCCCGAAGTATGGAAAATCATTTCACAACATAATAATCACAAGTACTTTCAAAATTTAGTACTTCACATCAGCAGTTCACACATATGATTAGTCACTATTAATCACATAACCTTTGAGCTCGTATGTCTCAAAGAAGGGTGTTAAGTAAGAGAATAAATTCTCCGCCACCAAACAAATACGTTACCAATAGCAACTAATCGAATACGCGATGAACCACAATGTAAAACATAATACATTTCTAAATCATTTTAGAAATCATTGGGTTTAGGCCTCAAAATCCATTCTATTTTATAAAACATTTTTATAAAACATTCCCTGTCCAAAATTGGGAATACATTCTTTTCACTTAAGAAAAATATCATTTCACAATCATTCATTAAATTTGAAATGAACACATCGCTAAACACCTTATCGTCAAATTGTGAAGTGTTTCACAAGGTGTTAGCACACAGATATTCTTACCCAACCCAATGCTAACTGTTAAAGCATATTTTGCTCGTAAACTGGTCGAGCACCATCCAAACAATCAATCAGTCACAATCAATATCAACAACTAAGTATATTTGGTTTACAACACATCACATATTTTGGTAAATTTAATTACCATTCATTCATTCAGATCTAATTAAAGATTTATTCAAACTCCAATTGGTTTCATCTCTTAAATCATTTCATATTGATTGTTCTACTTTTTGGAAATTAATCCTGCTTTTACTCGGGTTAAAGAACTAATGTCATTTAAATACAGTTCACGACAAATCCCAAATCTAATTTGATATTAAATACAAGGCTCTGAATAGATAATATATCGGCTTATATTCAATACCAATTCTGAAATCAACAAATATCGTATTGGAATAACAATATATATATTTCCAAATTCCTCCACAATATCCGTATAATCACGAAGTCCAATATCGAAATATCCGAAAGATAATTTCAATTCAAATCTATTCCAATTCTTATATTGAAAATTTCTGGTTATATTAAACCACATCTCAATCCATTTTATTTATTTAAAAATATTGGATTATTTTTCTAGTTAATAACTAGTTTATTTCGATAAAAATATATTTTTATCTTTACAAATGTCAAATTTTTCATCCTGATTCTTTCCAAATCATTTATTATGATTATACACAAATTATTAATATTTTTAACAATTTTATCGAGGCTCGTACAGTCGATTTCCATCAATGGTCATCGAACTGCACTTACAACGACCTTTTTCAATTTTGATTTGGACATAATCCCAAATCCAACTGTTAGATTTCTAATTTCTCATATTTTTTAGAAAGCTCTTTTCGATACGAACGCAACAGTTCTGGTTTTAGGAGAATCCGACGGTCGGATCTTCCGTGATATCCATTCGAAGTGAATGGTCGAAACTCGCGAACTACCGCGACACGGCGCGTTCTATTCAGGCCATTATATTATATATATTTCGTCGATTTCCTTTCAAAACGTATTTTTATAAATCGTTTTAAATTCGTTTTCGAAATGATTTCAACTTCCTATTCAATTTCGAATCAAAATTGAATATTCCACATACATGACAATTTTATACATCTCATATATATGTTAAAAAATATATTTTTAACAATCAAATCATTTTCACATTTCATATATATATATATATATATATATATATATATATATCGTTTTCACATTTCATATATATATCGTTTTCACATTTCATATATATATCGTTTTCACATTTCGTGTTTATATATATATAATTTTTTTTCATTATATATATATATATATATTTCACTTCTCATATATATAATATTTTCATTTTTCATATATATATATATATTTTATTCAACACACACATATTTTTTTTTCTTCTCATATATATATATATATATATATATTTTATTTCACATCGTATATATATTTCATACACATCGTGTGTGTGTGTGTATATATATATATATTTCATACCGTATATATAATTTCATTCACATCGCATTTATATATAATTTCATATCGTATATATAATTTCACATCGTATATTTATTATTTTCCCTTCGCACATATATATAATTTTGACTTCTTATATATATAATTCATTTCATATATATCATATTTTTCATTTCACATCACGATCAATTTTCACACAGAATACAATCAAACAAGTCATCCATGGTCTGTGGACGACGGGGAGCAGTTCATATATGCAGTTATAAAATAAATAACAGTACAGAAAATTTATAGTGAGAGAATTCTCACATTGGGATCCACTCCATCAGTTTTATCTGAAATCTGTTCAGTTCTGATTTTGAATTTTCTTGAAATTCCAATTAGCTCTGTTTCACTTCTGGTCAGTTATGAAATATAGAGTTTTCTGATACGAGTCCAACGCTTCTGAAATCGCAAATTTCTGACCTCGTATGAAGAAGTTATTATCGTTACAAAATTTTACATTAATTTAAATAATTAAATAATTATTAATTACATTTCCTTTGCTTAATCTTTCTCTAATCCTTCCTCCTTCGTTCTTCAGCCGATGGCCATCCAAACCTAACAGCTTCCGAACTAGGGTTCAAGCTAGCTTCCACTTTACAGCGCCGGACGAAGTTCCGACTAGCTCACGTCAAAGGCCAACATGAGAGCCACCACCACCTGAAGTGAGGCCAGACTCGGTGGGGCCCAATGCCGAAAAAACCAGTGCGAACAGCGAGGTTTTGTGCCCTGATTTAAAGCTCCATACATCCCTAAACTCGAGCACCCCCATATGAAACTAAAACCCTCTCCTTTCTCTTCAATTTTCTCTTTAGAATCAATATTTAATTTGCATTTTGTAAGGAGAGATTGAAGGATTTAGTTTAGAACGATTTGGTTTGTTCAAACGAGAATGCGGCGGCTAGCAGATTAATTAAGGCTAGGGTTTCCTTTTATAGGCTTTTATTTTTTATTATTCAATTCAAAAATTCTCGTTTATAGTAACAAACTCCTTTTCAAACCCAACGACTATCGTCCCTAGCTAATTACCCCCATTCCGAACACAATGGGATATGTTTCCTAAGCCCATTCGACTGTTACAGTCAGTTATTCTTCAAATTAAAATATATATCATTCAAATATGGATTTGAACGTACATTTCAATTTGCTGGGGCCACATACTGATCCCAAAAATTCCAGAAAAATAAATCTAGCTATGTTTTGACGACACGGTCCCAACAAAACTTGTTTCATCGAATTCTAAGACCGTTTGAAAAATGGCCATTTTCTGGTCGATCCAATTTAACTAAAATCAACCAAACACATTTTTCTTTGCCACGCTCACATATTAATTTCAAAAATTATGGAATTTGAAACCTAGCAATAATTTGACATCCCGGATCCAACAAAAGTGGTTTCGTCGAATTCTGAGGTCGTTTGCAAAATGGCTATTTTCAAGGGCTATATATTCTCTATAGCGACCTTTCTGAAAATTCATTTGGCCATAAATTTTGATTCCCACTATGAAACTTTGATTTTTCAGATTTGTTAAAAAGATATTCTCGGTTAGATTCTATTATTTTTTGTTTCACTAAAATCCAGTTTATTTTGAATCCTGTACATTCATTTGAAATTCGAAATCGAATTTTCAAACTACCGCGCCATTTTCAATCCCTTTTATAATTTAAAATAAATTTTTATATTCTAACGACGATCTATATAAATATATACGTTCTAATTCTATTCAAAATAAATTTCTAATTGTTATCAATTAAAATAATTCATTTTAAATATTCAAAATTCAATAAAATTGCCAAAATAAAAATTTTAAATTGGCTCAGATTTCCGGGTTATTACAGTAAGAGAACAGTTCCCTAAGTTTTTACCCCGAAGGCCGAAACCAACATCATATCAATACCCAGGAAACCATTCAAATTAGCTAATCTCCAGTTAGTTCCTAATTTTCTTAACTCCATTGGGTTTAAGAACAGTATTATTAAAGATACGATTCATGACAAACCCAAAATACAAATTGATATTAAATACAAGGCTGTGAATAGAAAATATATCGGCTTATATTCAGTATCAGATTCTGAAACCAACAATTATCGTATTGGAATAACGATATGTATATATATCTTCCAAATTCCACCACAATATATGTATAATCACGAAATCCAATATCGAAATATTCTGAAGATAATTTCGATTCAAATCCATTCCAATTCCTATATTAGAAATTTTGGTTATTTTTAAAACCATTTCAAATCTCATTTTATTTATTTTAAAGATATTGGATTTCTTATTCTATTTCAAAACTAGTTCATTTTGATGAAAATATATTTTTATCTTTTCAAATATGGAATTTTTCATCCCAATTCTTTCCAAATCATTTATTATGAATTTACACAAATTATCGACATTTTTAATGATCTTATCAAGGCCCGTACAGTCGATTTCCATAAACGGCCATTGAACTGCACTTACAACGACCTTTTCCAAATTTGATTTGGACATAATTCCAAATCCATCCATTATATTTCAAATCTCTAATATACTTCGAAAATCTCTTTTCGATACAAACCCAATGGTTCTGGTTTTAGGAGAATCCGACGGTCGGATCTCCTGTAATGTCCGTTCGAAGTCAATTGTCGAAATTCGCGAACTGCCGCGGCACGGCGCGTTCTATTCAGACCGTTATATATATATATATATATATATATATATATATATATATATATATATATATTTCATCAATTTCTAATTAAAACGTATTTTATAAATCGTTTTAATTTCATTTCAAAAATGATTTCAACTTCATATTCAATTTCAAATCAAAATTAAATATTCCATATCATCGATATATAAATGATAGTAGTTTCAGAACAATATATTTTGAAATCAATTCCTTTTCGATATTCATTATACAAATGAATAAAATCGATATAAATATCGTTCCCGTCAAAATGGCGTTAATGTAATCAATACAGCTTTATATATTTAAATATATTCATGTGCATCCTAAATCGGACATCAAAATCACATTTTGATCTTTTACTGAATATTATTTTAAAATATTCATTTTTTTAGAATAATCGTTATTTTAAAATATTCGTTATTCTTTCTGAACTGGAATCAGACACAGTCAATTACCATATAATTTGACTTATATGGATTTCATACACACATGTACACAACAACAACGATAAACAATCAACCATCATCCAAAGTGCATTCTACACTGTATAAGCATTAAATATCAATATTCAACGCTTATACAGCCTTTCAATCAATCGATCGACATACAGCTAATTATTGGGATCAGTGTATGTCCAATATCATCCCAATACCCGTGTGGTGTTCCAATCAACAAATATTGAATTTTATTTGTGCAGTTGGGCGATGTGTAAAATTTATCGTCCCAATCCATATCAGTCAAATGTGTGTACACAAGCAAATCGTCCGATTTGTTTATAAATATTTATTTTATTCACATGCGCATTAAACATTACATTTTTAACTATAAAATATTAATTTTCATTACACATCACAAAATCAATTTTTCCCACACAAACAAACAAGCATACAAGCCGTCCATGGTCTGTGGACGATGGGTGTCGGGTGCTGCTAAGCACCGTCTACATCCTAGAATATATTTTAACTAGAAAATGAAATAAAAGTGAGAAGTTCTCACCTTTGGGTTCCACTCCTCCATTCTCTATTTCAGAACGGTTTGGATTGTCCAGAAATTCCAACGCAGTCTTTTCTACGCTGTTAATATTAAAAATCACATTTTTAATATGATGTTTATATTTTAAAGATCACATTTTTATTTCAACAGTATTCATATAAAAATGTGATTTTTATACGGCTACTATATAAATAAAACACGTATTTTTTATTTCAAATCTAAATATATAAAAATCATATTTTTACTTTGCTAATCCATATATACAAATCAAATTTTTATAATGCTACTTAAATAAAAAATCATATTTTTGCTACTCTATTTTCTATGTAAAGATTATATTTTTAAAACACTACCTTCTATATAAAGATTATATTTTTATCGCTTTACTTCCTATAAAAAAAAATCATATTTTTATATAAAGAAAGTTCATATAAAATCACATTTTTAATTAGTTACATATATAAAAATCATGTTTTTATATAATTAAAAATCTTGTCTTTACTCTAATAAAAATCTTAACTCTTTGCTAAATTAAAAATAACATTTTTATTACTAATGTAAGAATCACATCCTTGTTAATTTAAAAAAAAATCCCTACTTTATGTAAACAAAAATCGAACCTTTATGTTTTATAAATCAATTTTTTTTATGCTATGCTTTCTATAAATAAAATCAGATATTAAACTATGTTTTATGCAAATTAAAAACTTATTTTAAACTTACCAACTAATTACATTGTAAATAAATGAAAATAGAAATAAATAAAATCATACCCGAGGGGTTTTGGGGGTGTCATCGATCGGAGAGGAGAGAGGAGCTAAGGGGGAGGGGCTCGCCATCGTCGGAGGTGGCGTAAGAGCTTAGGGGGGCCATCAGTGGCTTCACGACAGAAAGGGAAGGAGCTTTCTCGAATCGCTCGAGAGGGGGAGGAAATCGAGCTGATGGCGTAACGATGGAAGGGGAAGGATCATGACGGTAGTGGAACGTCTGGAGGCGACGTCGATCGGTTCGGGGAAGGGACTATAACAGGATCGGGTCAACGATGGGTTTTTTTTCTCTTTTTTTATTTAATGAGCTGACGGGGAGAGAGAATGGTTGGGGGGTTTATATATAAAATATATATTTTATTTTATTTAGTTCCAAAAAGTATCTTTTTAATTGGATCTCTAAATCGAATCCACCCACTGTCGCCCCTAGCTAAATACTCATATTCTGAAACAATGGGATTGTTTCGTAACCCAATTTGGCTATTATGCTCAGTTTCTGTTATATTTAAAATATAAATATATATATATATTCAATTTAAACGCATATCTTAATTTACTGGGGCCACATGCTGACACTAATAATTCTCGAAAAATTATTTCTAGCTTCGTATTGACGATACGGTCCTAACAAAACTAATTTCATCAAATTTGAAGTCCGTTTGAAAAATGGCCATTTTCCGGTCGATCCAAATCGACTGAACCTGTCAATACACGTTTAACTTCGCCACGCTCACCTATTGATCCCAAAATTATGAAAATTGGAATCCAGCAATAATTTGACATTCCGGATCCAACAAAAGTGGTTTCATCGAAAATGGAAGCCGTTTGCAAAATTACTATTTTTAAGGGCTATATTTCCATACCGACTATTCTGAATTTTCAACTGGGCACAACTTTTTATTTCTGCTATGAAGTTTCCATTTTTCAGATTCGTTGGAAAGATATTTTCAAATAGATTCTGATATTTTTGGTTTTGCTAAAATCCGGTTTATTTTGAATCCTGTACATTTATTTGAAATTTGAATTCGAAATTTCGAACTGCCGCGCCATTTTCAATTCCTTTTATAATTAAAAATAAATATTTATATTCTACTGACGATTCAAATAAATATATACATTCTAATTCTATTCAAAATAAATTTCTTGTCATTATTATTTAAAAAAATTCATTTTAAATATTCAAAATTCATTAAAATTGCAAAAATAAAAATTTTAAATTGGTTCAAATTTTCTGGGTTGTTACATTAATGAACTTTATTATGGATGTCAAATAATTTAAGCATTAAAATTAATTGATTTGAAATTCTAAATATACGTGAATTATTTGAAAAGGCCAAGTTAATTCTCATTTCAAATAATTGATCGACGGTTAGAAGTCGAAGATATGAAGACGGTGCAAGACCGATGATCTTCACATCGAATGGATGACTTCTGATGCCTTTGATGGGAGTTGCTGCCCTGAAGGGGTTACAGTGGTGGTTGTTCGGACGTACTTTTTGATTGTTCGGATGTGCGAGGGCCTCTCTCCAGTATTGGACATATGGGAGAGGAATGAGGTGCCTCCGGTTTCGTTCAGACCCAGAACGGACATGTAAATGGATATGTGTCTGACGTTGTAGATTGACAACGTGGCACGCTTAGAAGCTGCGATCAAAGCTTTTGTTGAAAAGCAGAGCTTTGTGGTTGATGATCAAAGCATGGCTTTAAATAGTTAGCTTTGTGTTTAACGTTGATTCGCGAGCCTCACACCCCGGTATGGACCAGAAACGGGAGAGGACCTCAGGGAGGACCTGCGTTTCTTTCTAGCTAGAAGTGGTGTCAGCGTTTAACATGCCCTAACATTTTACTTATGTGGATGATGGATAGCGAGGTGCCTTGGTTATATCGGTCGCTACTGGGCTGATGGTTTGGTCGGTATATGACCAGTTTACGTCCCATAGGGCGGGGAAACGAAGTGTTCAGGCATTTTAATCCACTCTGTGTGGATCGACTCTGACGATCCAAGGGACCATCTGTGTCTGGGTCCTGAGGCTCGGGCTACACAGTCTCGAAGCGGTAAGAACGATCCCTTGCCATGTTCATAACGGAAATCCTATTTCCAAATACGACATCTTGCGGTTTTGATTGTATACCTATATATGGCGACATGATATATGGTACCCATGCCGTCTATGATTGATATTTATGATTGTAATTGTTTTTGAAACATATGCACACTAGTTATAATATCAAATGCTTTTGTTTTATATGTATCAAGCATATTTTGGCCATTATAAGGTAAAACTCTATCCTCCGGTTTGCGTTGCGTTGTGTGATGGGAACAGAGGCTTATAATGGCTTCATTTTTATAAAGAGCATTGCGATGTTTAAATGATTTAATTGTTTTAAAGCACTCACTGGCATTCCAATGGAGTAAACCTGTTACGCGTTAGCGGCGTGGTCCTGTGACTGGCCTTATTACAAAGCAAGTTAAGTAGATTTCTCATACTTGTCCCATGACTGACTCGTAGTTTGTTTCACTTGCAAACTCGGGTGCCCCTATTTCTACATGGCAGCCTTGTATTCAGGTTTTAGCAGGGTTTTTCTGGATAGCTATGGAGCTGAAGATGGATTCTAACACTTCTTTCTTTTATGCTGTTCAGCTCCTACTGTACATATTATGTTTTGATTCCGCTACAGACATTTTATGTAAAGCTGAACTGTATCTTGGTCTAAGTATGATCTTGTATACTGAGTAACTCTGATGATTATTATTTCCAGTATATTTTGATGTACATTATCTGGTTTAATTATTTATTCATGTTCTGCTATTATTTGTTTATGTGTTATATTCCAAAGATTACCCTTGCCACCATGGAACGGGGGTTTGGGGTCGTCACAGCGTGGTATCAGAGCTTTGGTTAAGCTTAGTTATGGAATATAACATATTACCGAACTCGTCAGAAATAGAACCAGTAGTGTTCTAAGATGGATCACTCATTTCAGATAGGATTAGTAACATCCTAGAATGAGTGTAGCAGAATGAAAAACATCCTGTTAGATGCATATACATTTAAATATATGTCTCTGTGCTTTAGAATACCTTTTCTGTTGGCCTGACACTTTGTCTGCTATTTGCAAACATAGAAAAATGAGTGGCAGAAGTAGAAGAGGGAAGAGATATCGAAATCTGGGTGGAGTACGGTTCTCCGGCAATGAATCCATTATTCGAACTCAAGCTTGGATGCACTCTGCCAAGACAATTTTTGAAGGTTTCAAGCTGAGAGATGATCAGAAAAGATTACTGGCGTCTTGGGCACCCAAAGACGAAGCTTTAATCTAGTAGGAAACTGACATTAAAGATAATCCAGAAGTTGATATCACCTAGGATAGATTTAAAGAAATTTTCAATGAAAGGTTTATTCCTCCAGAAGCAACTGAGCGGTTAAGCGATGAATTCTACTACCTGATTCAAGGAGATATGACGATTCCAGAATATCATATGAAAATCAATGAACTTTCTCGTTTCTCCTCGCATTTAATTCAGAATCCCAAGATGAAGAATCTGAGGTTTATTAACGGGCTTCAAAGAAGGTACCAAAGTAGGGTAACTGCACATGTGCAACAATCTTTTTCTGAAATGATATACATGGCTTACCAATATGAAGATCTGGATAAGCAAGGTCTTCTAGGAGACGAAGAGGAAGTCAGTTCTAACAACAAAAGGAAATTTGAAACTGGTAGCCCAGAGACAAGTACACAGCCTGAGGCAAGTACGAAGTGTGAGGCCAGAAAGAAGCCTAGAGTCAATAGGAAAACAGTTAAATCTGAGAAAGAACCAACAATGATATCCATATGCCTTAACTGCAGTCAGAAAGTCCATTTGTCCAGGAAATGTAAATCTTTGAAAATGCGGAGAAAGGATGAATTTAAATCCAATAAGAAGGGTCGAGAGAATAGGAAATGCAATCTGTGCCACCGGGCTGGTCACATTGCGAAAAACTGCCAACTATCAAGGAAGCCTGAGATAATACAAGTAAATGAAGTGGCAGAAGTTCCGGCACCCTCAGTCAGTCAAGCGAGACCAGATGTTTCAGAAGGCACGCTTACTGTCAAAGATACTCCAGTTAAAGTATTATTTGATACAGGCGCGTCGCGAAGATTTATTGCAAGTAATGCGGTTAAGAAACTGGATTTGAATTTGAAAAAACTCAAGGCACCCATGACTGTCCATAATCCGGTCGGGGGTTTCCTTGATCTTAGTTGGATCTGTGGGGTGCCTGTCTCTTTTTCCCGTTATCGGTTCCCTACCATTGCGATCGTCATGAATTTTACCGAATTTGATCTAGGATTGGATTGGTTAAGCAGATATGTAGCTGAGATTAAATGCGCCGACAGAGTTGTTAAGGCAAAGATTAAATCAGGATAATATATAACTATTCCATGTGAAGGTCCGAATTCTGATAGAAAAGAGTTTTGGTCAACTCTGGATGTTTCTCCTGCTCAAATAGAAAATATCCCTGTTGTTACAAAAAATGTTCCGGTCGAAATAGAAAATATTCCTGTTGTCAAGAATTATGCGGATTTGTTCGAAGAAGTAGTTAGCCTACCTCCGCGTAGAGAAATTGACTTCAAAATCTCTTTAATTTCGAACGCAAGGCCAGTGGTTCACTCTGTTCGAAGAATAAACTTGAAGGAAAAAAGAAGAATTAGACAATCAGACTCGACAGCTTGTATGGAAGAGTCTAATCAGGCCTAGTTTCTCTAATTAGGGAGCAATAGTGGTATTTGTCCCAAAGTCAGATGGTACTCTCCGACTATGTGTGGATTATCGTGACTTGAATAAGCAGACATTGAAGAATAAATTTCCATTGCTGCGAAGTGATGATTTGTTGGATCGATTGAATGGCACTCAAGTAATTTCACGAATGGACATAGCTACCGGTTTTCATCAGCTTCGTATTGCCGAAGAGTGTGTTCCTTTAACAACATTCAGAGGTCCAGATTTATTCTATGAGTGGTTGGTAATGCCGTTCAGCTTATGTAGCGCTCCAGCCTATTTTGTCGATCTAATGAACATGGTATTCAAAGAAGTATTGAATAAATTTGTACTCGTTTTCATTGATGACATATTGTTCTTCTCTAAGTCAGAGAGCGAGCATGAAAAACATTTGGAACAAGTGTTAGAAATTCTGAGAAAGAATGTTTTAGAAGCTAAATTTTCCAAACGTATATTCTGGCAAGAAGAAGTCAAGTTTCTTGGCCACATTGTATCAAAAGAAGGAAATTCTATAAATCCCAGTAAAATCACAGCTATTCAGAATTGGAAATAGCCGACTACTCCCACAGAAGTCTGAAGTTTTCTCGGATTGGCTAGTTATTATCGGAAGTTTGTTAAAGATTTTTCGAAGATATCTAGTTCCTTAATGAAGCTCACTAACAAACATTCAAGGTTCAATTGGACTCCAGAATGTGAGACAGCTTTCCAAAAGCAGAAGTCAAGGCTGACAACTGCTCCAGTTTAACCATTATCGATGGAAATCAAGACTTGAATGTCTGGACCGATGCTTCTAAAGAAGGCCTGGGTGAAATGTTAATGCAAAGAGGCCAAGTAGTTGCTTATGCTAGCCGTAAATTGAAGCCACATGAGAAGAATTATGCAACTCACGATCTTGAATTGTTAGCCATCGTGTTTTCTATTAAAACCTGGAGACATTATCTATTGGGTGAGAAATTTGAATTATATACTGATCATCAATCATTGAAGTATTTATTCACCTAGAAAGATCTGAATATGAGGCAGCAGCGTTGGTTAGAATTTCTCGTGGCATATGATCTTGATATTTTATGTATTCCGAGGAAAGCCAATGTTGTGGCTGATGCGCTCAGCAGGAAGAATGTAATCATCACCAATCTTATAATCACGCCTTCATTGATTGATAATATATAACTACTCTTCAGAAGGATGCGAGAAGAAGAGATTTTTCTTTCTCTGTTGGTGACTATGTATATTTGAGGGTTTCTCCGATGAGAGGAGTAGTCCGATTCGATAAAACAGGGAAGTTGGCGCCCAGATTTATTGGTCCATTTCCCGTGCTCGAACGGACTGGAACTCTCGCCTATAGGGTTCAATTACCAGATTGGTTTCCTGGAGTACATGATGTGTTTCACGTATCTCAACTTCGAAAACATGTACATGATGTAGACTTGGTCGTGGAAGAAGCCGCGCAACAAGATTTGGAAATTACTCCAGAATTGGCTGTGAGGAGAGAGCCGATAAAGATTATTGGCAAAGAAACTAAAGAGCTGAGGAACAAGAAGGTTCACTTAGTCAAAGTGCAATGGAGTGGAGATCCACGGGACTGTACTTGGGAAACTAAGGAGAGCATTAAGAAAGCCTATCCCAATTGCAGGGTGGATATCTCTAATTAACTCTGGTGCAAGGTACATTTACCATATTTTACATTCTGTTTTGTCTTCTACTTTGTTGTCGTTTCCTTTTCATGGATGTGAAATTTTAATTATATAGTCTGAATGATTTTAAAAAGAGTATATGAATTAATTAGTATATTTTTCAAAAGTTAATCAACAAATTGATGGTTCTTTGTGTTATGTGATTATGAATTTGACTAATCGAATTATTGGAATGATAGTTAATCAAATCAATAAGAGGATGAATGGTAAATTTATGAAATTGAATCAAATATTTAACTGATTTGAAAATAGATAGAAATATATACATGTACGTTATATATATGTGTGAACAGGTAAATGGATCCGCTGTTAAGTAAAGAATTTATTTGCGTGCCCGACAAATAGGTAAACCTTAATTAATTGGATGCACAATTTTATTTATATATCAACTCCTGTGAATGCCATTGGATGCGGAGTGCTGTTTGTTCTGTGTGTAATAATAATAAACGTCGCCATAGGATAGTAACAATTAATTTTGAACTACACTACATGGCATACTTCTTGAAGATAGCAGACTTCATCATATACCACATAAGCATTTGGATCTTGTGTGACGAGGTTGAAGATTTACTATACGAGCGAGAGGCTTGTATGGCGATGACTATATACTACAGGTTGAATAGAAGACGGACATGAACTATATAAAATGTAACGGTAAATTGCCAGATTAATAAAAACCCCACACGGGTCTAGAGGTGACAATAAACACGTCTCTCTGGTCATTAAGGCATAAAAACCATTTGTAGGGTGACGAGAATTTATTCTCTGGAGTTATGATCTATAGACACTCCCCTATGGACACCGGAATATATCACTATAAATATGTGTATTCTTAATAGAATTTATTGGGTACCTAATATGGCCCAATAAATTTCCAAACCCCCTCCCCGTACAAAGGTGGTTATGGCGAAATTTTCCGAAAATTTAGGGTGTTAGCCAAATTTTTGAAGAATTTGAAAATTCTCAGAAACCAAAAAGTTGGAGAATGGAAGCCAGATTGAAAGTAGAGTTGATTAATCAAACCACTTTCGACTTTGTTCCTTTTCGAGGACGAAAATTTTTAAGTGGGGGAGATTGTAACAACCCGGAAAAGCTGAACCAATTTAATTTTTTTTAAATTGGCTAATTTAGTGGATTTTAAATAAATATTTTAAATAATAACGATGAAAAGTGTGCTTGAATCGATGTTTGAAAATAAATATAATTATTTCTAATTATAAACAAGGCCTGAAATGGCGTGGTAGTTTCAAAAGATTTTAAGTGAGGGAGATTGTAACAACCCGGAAAATCAGAACAAATTTAAAATTTTTAATTTGGCTATTTTAGTAAATTTTGAATATTTAAAATAAATTATTTTAAATAATAACGACAATAAGTCTATTTGAATCGATGTTGGAAAATAAATATGTTTATTTTAATTATAAAACAAGGCCTGAAATGGCGCAGCAGTTTGAAAATTTGAATTCGAACTTTGACTGACCGTACAGGATGCAAAACAAAAACGGATTTTAGTGAAATCAAAAATATTTGAATCTGTTTATGAATATCTTTCTAACGAATTTTAAAAATCAAAATTTCATACCGAGAATCAAAAGTTATGGCTAATTGCATTTTCAGAAAGGTCGTTATGTATTCAATATAGCCCGTGAAAATAGACATTTTGCAAACGACCTCTGTTTTTGACGAAACCACTTTTGTTAGATCCGGGATGTCAAATTATTGCTAGATTCCAAATTCCTTAATTTTTGGAGTTAGTATGTGAGCATGGCAAAGGAAAATGTGTTTGGTTGATTTCAGTCAATTTGGATCGACCAGAAAATGGCCATTTTACAAAGGTCTCCAAATTCGACGAAATCAGCTTTATTGGGACCGTATCATCCAGACATAGCCAAATTTATTTTTATGGAATTTTTCGGATCAGTATGTGGACCCGACAAATTGAAATGTATGTTAATGTTTTATATTTTAAATTGAAGAATAACTGACTAAAACAGTCGAATAGGCTTACGAAACATATTTCATTGTGTCCGAAATGGTGGTATTTAGCTAGGGATGATAATTGTTGGGTTTGAATTAGAGTTCGTTTGTGAAAAGGTGTAACAACCCGCAAAATCAGAACCAATTTAAAATTTTTATTTTAGAAAATTGTAATGAATTTTGACAATATAAATAATTTATATAAATAATAATGATCACAAATTTGATTTAAATCGAAAGAAGAATGAATGATTTGATTTTTATTATAAAAAGAGTTAGAAATAACGCGGTAGTTTGAAAAGTCAAACTTGAACTTTGACTGACCGTACAGGATGCAAAATTTAACGGATTTTAGTGAAACCAAAAATATTAGAATCTATTTAAAAATATCTTTCTAACGAATCTGAAAAATTGAAATTTCATAGCGGAAATCAAAAGTTATGGCCAATTCAATTTTTTGAACGGTCGCTGTAGAATATATAGGGCCCAAAAGGCTACTTTTCACATATGTAAGAATTTGAACTCGAAACCACTTCCATTGAGTTCGGAATGACGTTTCTGCATTGAAAAACAGTAAACACTTATATATTTTGAGTTTCGAAAATTATTTGTTTAAAAATATTTTTAATATTAAATATATTGGCCTTAAAAATAGTCATTTTTCAAACGACCTCCGTTTTCGACGAAACCACTTTTGTTGGAACCGGAATGTCAAATTATTGTTAGGTTTCAATTTTCAGAATTTTTCGAATTAATATGTGAGCGTAGCGAAATAAAATGTGTTTTGACTATTTACAGTTAAATTTAAACGCCTTAAAAATAGCCATTTTTCAAACAGTCTCAGAATTCGACGAAAATAATTTTGTTGGATTCGTATCGTCATAAGAAAGCTAAAAATATTTTTTTTAGAATTTTCTGAGGTCGTATGTGGCCCCGGCACATTTAAATGTATGGTAGGAATTAAATAATTAATTTAATATTGTAATTTCAATTAAAACCGAAAATAAAACGTGTAGACATCAGAATTGGACATTGGGACATAGCCCATCGCGTTCAGAAGGCCTTAAAACGTTAAGATCGACAGTAAGCAGGCCCAAATCCGAGAAAGTTCAAAAATCCACTTTATTTCACGAAATTCGGAATTTAATATTAAAATAATATAAAAATCCGAAAACCCTAACCCTAACACTGTTCATGGCGGCCGCCGCCCAGAAAATCGATGGCCAGAATTGCTCTAACTTCAAACGCTAATATCTCCCAATCCGTTCGTCGAAAATTTATGTGTGACCTACCAAATCGAAGAGAATTCAGAGACCTTTCAATCTATACGGTTAAGATCGGATTTTGATGCACGGATTTCGCGAATTTTGGCCGAGAAGTCGCTGCGGTTTTCAGTGATTTGCGGGTGATTGGGGAGGCCGAGCTTCAGGCGGTGGGTGGCGTAGGCGGCTCTTGGCATGGTGGTTCGTGTGGCGGTGTCGGATCGGCGGTTGGTGGTCCGTGGGGTGGTGCGCACGGAAGGATGAACGGCGGTTTTGGGTTCGGCCGTGAGTAACGTGCGACGGGGAAGAAGGTCCCGATTTCTTTTTTTAATATTATTTTATTATTTAATTATTTAAATTATCCGATGTTTAAAAATTCATAACTCTCTCATACGAGGTCCGTTTGACAAACCGTAAATTGCGCTGGACTCGTCTTTCCGAGCTCTTCGCGATGGCGCAGACCACACCTGATTCTGAGACAGTTGATTTTCAGCCAAAATTTGGGGTGAGAATTCAAATTCTATTATTTATTTAATTATTAATTTATTTTCCCACATGAAAATAATTGTATGATGATGATGATTTAGTTCTGAAATGTTTTGGTATGTATGAATTATCGATTGTTGCTTGTGGTGTGCTTATTGTTCATGTTATGCTTAAATCCGTCTTTATATTGTATATGTTATTGAGTTTAAATTGCAGTTGGAAAATTAAATCTAAATTTAGATTTAAAACATATTTTATTCAAATCTAGACGTTCTAATTTATTTTATTTTAATGTCATTTTCATTCTTCTGAAATGAACAAAGAAATGGAACGACAAATAAAACTTTATTTTTATTTGTTGATGTTACAATGAAATTTTAACGACAAATAGAATATTACTTTTATTTGTTTGTTTACAATAGACTATGAACAACGAATAAAATATATTTCTTTTGTTTGCCTTAAAGGTTAACTAACAAAGTTCTCATTTTTGGTTGCATAAAAAGAAAACAAAAACTCTTAATTGTGTTGCATTAAAAGTTAACAAACAAAAATTCATATTTTTGTCATTGAGTAAAAATGAAACAAGAACTCATATTTTTGTCATTGAATAAAGATGAAACAAAAATCCATACTTTTGTCATTGAAAAAAAAAAATGAAAAAAAAAAAGAAATTTTCCTTTTATTTGAATTGATGTGAAATATCAATTCAATATTAAAAAAAAAAAAGATTGTGTTTTGTTTACATTTCTCAAACAGAAATGTACGAAGGAACAAAAAGATTGTATTTTGCTTGCATCCCTTGATGCGAACAAAATGACAAAATATAGATTTACATTTAAAATAAAAAGAGTTATATTTTCTTGCATTTCTCAATGCAAACAAAATGTTTAAATAAAAAGAGAATTATATTTTGTTTGCATCCCTTGACGCGAACAAAGTATTGAAATAAAGATTTACATTAAAATTTATATTTTTATTTGTGTTTTCAAGACACAAATGAACTTGAAACATACTTTTTATCTTTATTTTATTTATTTACATTTCATAATGTAAATATCACTTGAAAATAAAACTTACCTTTTTATTTATATTTTATAATGTAAATATGACCTGAAAACTAAAACTTATTTTATTATTTGCATATTATAATGCAAATGAGACTTGAATACAAAACTTGCATTTTTGTTAACATTTCATGATGTGAATATAACTTGATGATAAAGCTATTTTTATTATTTGCATACTATAATGAAAATAAAACTTGAAAATAAAATTTACATTTTTATTTGCACTTTATAATACGAATATAACATTGAAAATAAAACTTACCTTTTCATTTGCATTTTATAATGCAAATACAACATAAGGATAGAACCTACTTTTTTTTATTCAATTTACAATGTAAAATAAAAAGTACATTTTTTATATGTAATTAGAAAGGGGATTTGCGATAAAAAAATAAACTTACATTTTTATATGTAATTTATAATGGGATATATAATTGTAAAATAAAGTTTACATTTCTATATGTAGTAAGAAATTGAAAATTCGCATTGATATTAAAATAACACTTTTGTAAAGATATTGCATTAGAATAAAAGATAATTTTCATCGCTTTTTCTTTTAGAATTAAAAACATATTTTGTCACCTTTTCTTTTTAACATAAAAAGGGTCATTTTGTCGCTTCTTCTTTTTAACATTAAAAGAACATTTTTTTTGTCATGTTTCTTTTTAGCATTAAAGGAAGCATCTTTGTTGTTTTTCCTTTTAGTAATAAAAAGAACATTTTGCTTTCATTTCTTATGATAATATTTTATCGTCATTTTGAATGCGGTAAAAATTAGAATTGTTAATGTTGAATATTTTATCGTCATTTTGAATGCGGTAAAAATTAGAATTGTTAATGTTGAATATTTTATCGTCATTTTGAATGCGGTAAAATTAGAATTGTTAATGTTGAATATTTTATCGTCATTTTGAATGCGGTAAAAATAGAAATTGTTAATGTTGAATATTTTATCGTCATTTTGGATGCGGTGAAAATAGAATGGTTAATGTTGTCATTTTTATCGACATTTTTGGTGCGATAAAAATAGACAATGTTAGTGATTCATTTTTATCGACATTTTTGGTGCGATAAAAATAGACAATGTTAGTGATTCATTTTTATCGACATTTTTGGTGCGATAAAAATAGACAATGTTAGTAATTCATTTTATCGACATTTTTGGTGCGATAAAAATAGACAATGTTAGTGATTCATTTTTATCGGCATTTTTGATGCGATAAAAATAGCAATGTTAATGTTACATTTTTATCATCATTTTAGATGCAATAAAAAGAATATATTTTTGTGTTACATTTTATTGTCTTTCTAGAGACAATAAAAAGCATAAAATTAAAGAATTACAATTTTATGTAAAATTGCTTTCATTGAAAAGAATAAATATAGAAGACGAGATTTTTGCTGTTAATAATAAACAATGAAAAAGGGAACATTTACATTTTGATGTAAATAAACAATAAAAAGAAAAATTACATTCAAAATGTAAGTTAGAATAAAAAGGACATTTTGTTAAGTAAAAATGTAAATTACAGTAAAAAGTATAGAAATAAAGATCACATTTTTATTGACCGTTTATAGGCAATAAAAGGAATATAAATAAAAGAGACATTTTTATCGTCGTGTTATATATTGTATAATACACTTCCATAGACAAGTTACCCGACTTGTGTATGTGATTGGGACGATAATTTTCACACATCGCCCAAGTGCACAAATTAGTTTATCATTTGCTTGATTGGTTGAAAACCCCACACGGGTGTTGGGATGAAAATTTACATACACTAATCCCAATATTAGTTGTATGTTGATCGTTAGATCGACGGGCTGTGATGAGCGTTATTATTTAATTTTAACGCTTACACAGTGGAAATTACACTTTGGATGTAATGGATGACTTGATGATTATACTGTTATTGTCATATATATGATGTGTGTGAAATCCTTATAATCCAAATTATATGGTAAATGTTTGAGTCGCATTTCGATTCAAGTGTTCTTTTAAATAAGACTATTTTTACATTAGAAATCCTTTTTATATTAAGTGCATATATTTTTCGTAATATATTTTTAATCAACTATATGTTAAACAAAGAATATTTGTAAAAGATAAAGATTTGTAAAATAAAGAATACTTCTCATTTAGAATCTTTTATATAAAGAATATTTTTATGATTATTTTAAAATATGTTTTTAAAGGGGTTACTAGCGTTTGCAATTATATTTTGTGATATGAAATAAATTGAGATGTGAAGTGGGTTTACCGTGGACGATGTTTTAAACGACATCTATCCTTTAATCCAATTTGCATTGAAATTATTATTTGGAACTTATAAATCTATTTTATAGAATTAAAAAGACATTTTCTATAAATCAAGTTTTTCAACTAATATATTAAATAGGAATTAAGTGGAAATTCTATTAGTAATAACTGAGATGGGCTTCTGTAAAAGAAGACCGATATTATATATGGAATTTAAGAGGCTTTGCCGTTATTCCATTTATACTGTTAGTCTGATACAGAAATTTATATCGATTATGTACTGATTGGATTTCTGTGGAATTCCATATTTTTAGAAATTGATTTATAGATTTTATTTTAAATATTTATCTTTGATAAAATTAATGAGAATCTTTTTAATTGAATATCTTATTAAAAAGAATATTCTGAGTTGGGATGTGACGAAATGTGTGATTTTCCAATATTTGTTTTTAATCCCAAATTACGCAAGTTATTTAGAAAGACCGGGTTTAACCCATTCTGAATAATCAACACGACGATCAAGAGTCGAAGACGAAGACGGTGATTGAAGACCGAAGGTTTTCACATCGTTGGGATGATGATGACTGGTATCTTGAATTGGGATTGGCCTTCCAAGGCAAGGTATTTGGTAATGATCGTCCAAACGCATTTGGAGATCGACGGACACGATGTTTCACTCAGACCCAGAGTGGACTTGTAAATGGATTGCGTGTCTGACATTGTATTCTTTTCTACTGTATTTGTTGAACGCTACTAATTATATATTTCTGTTTGGTGTTTAACACCCTTCTCTAAGACGTATGAGCTTGGAGGTTATATATATATTGGTAGATGATCAATGATATGGTAGAGTCTGACAATGTGGCATGCTAAGATGCAATTGATCAAGGCTTTGTTGAAAAGCAGGCCTTGTGGTTGATGATCAAAGCACAGTCTATTTAGGCATAGCTTTGTGTATATCGTGACTTCGCGAGCCTCACAGCCCGGTAGAGTCTAAAACGGGAGAAGGGAACGCAGGGAGTGCGCACGTTTCTTTCTAGCTAGAGTGGTGCCAGGGACCTACCAGCGCTGGCATTTATTCATTGTGGTTGTTGGATTTTTCGAGGCCTCGGGTTTATGCGGTCGCCACTGGCCGTAGTATAGGTCCAAAAGGACCGGGAAGCGTGTGTTCAGGCATAACCAATCCACAAAAGCAAGTGTGGACCGGCCCTGCAGGATCCAAGGGTTGGACAGAGTACCAATCCTGGGGCATTGCTAGAGTGTCTCGAATCGGTAAGGATCTCCTCCCTAGCCTTGACTTAGATGGAAACCCAAATTTCCAATACGACATCACGCGGTTTTGATTGTATACCTATATATGGCGACATAGTGGGATGGGGCACTCATGCCGTCTAGGATTAATACATTTACTTTGATGTATTTCAAATTGGTTGCACACTATTATTATATAATACCGTGTTTATCGTATCAAGCATCTTTTGATCATTATAAGGTAAAACCCTATCCTCCGGTTTGCGTTGCATTGTGTGATGGGACTTGGGTCTTATAATGGTTTCATTTTTCTAAAAAGCATTGCGCTATTTTGACGATTTACTTTAGTCATGCACTGGCAATCCATAGGAGAAAACCCGTTCCGCGAAAGCGGCGTGGTCCTGTGATTAGCCTTATTATATTATATAGGTTAAGTAGAATTCTCACACCAGTCCCACGACTGACCTGTAGTTTGTTCACTTTGCAAACTCGGGTGCCCTCTTTCCACACGGGCAGTCGAGTAGCTTATTTGACAGATAGATAAAACAAGATCCTGGATTGAAGACTGAAGCTGTGGCCATAGTGTTGATAGCCTTCCACCGAGATTAGTTCCGCTGCAATGTATTCATTTATTGTAATTTATTCTTCCGCTGTAATTATATTCCAATGTACTCTGATATGTATATTCTGTACTCTGATGTAACATTTATTATTGATGTTATGAAAGTCTGTGTTTTTGTTCTGATGTGTTGTATGCCCAAAGTTAAAGTATTCGTAGATTTTCACCTTTTGGGTCAGACCTGTGTGGTTTATGGCTGATTCAAAGGGCGGGAATTTGCGGGTCTTTACAGTTGGTATCAGAGCTCAGGTTAGCTCAAATCTTTGGGGTACAACTTGTTAGAACTGGACGGAAGACTCATCAGAGATTGGATTAGTAATGTCCAATAAGAATACTCATTAGAGATAGGATCAGCAGTATCCTAGAATGAGTGAGCTCGTTAGAGATGGGGTTAGTAATGCCCTAGGACGAGTTAAGAGTTACGAATTCATAATTAACGTATTTTCGATATTTATAATCTATTCTTTGAAATATGATTTTTATAAATACAAAGTTATGTATATTTTGAAAAGATAATTAACCATTAAAATTAAAATTGAGATAGTTAATTTTACAATTTTTAGCTACGTTCCTTTTCGAGGACGAAAAGTTTTTAAGTGGGGGCGATTGTAACAACCCGCAAAATCAGAACCAATTTAAAATTTTTATTTTAGAAAATTGTAATGAATTTTGACAATATAAATAATTTATATAAATAATAATGATCACAAATTTGATTTAAATCGAAAGAAGAATGAATGATTTGATTTTTATTATAAAAAGAGTTAGAAATAACGCGGTAGTTTGAAAAGTCAAACTTGAACTTTGACTGACCGTACAGGATGCAAAATTTAACGGATTTTAGTGAAACCAAAAATATTAGAATCTATTTAAAAATATCTTTCTAACGAATCTGAAAAATTGAAATTTCATAGCGGAAATCAAAAGTTATGGCCAATTCAATTTTTTGAACGGTCGCTGTAGAATATATAGGGCCCAAAAGGCTACTTTTCACATATGTAAGAATTTGAACTCGAAACCACTTCCATTGAGTTCGGAATGACGTTTCTGCATTGAAAAACAGTAAACACTTATATATTTTGAGTTTCGAAAATTATTTGTTTAAAAATATTTTTAATATTAAATATATTGGCCTTAAAAATAGTCATTTTTCAAACGACCTCCGTTTTCGACGAAACCACTTTTGTTGGAACCGGAATGTCAAATTATTGTTAGGTTTCAATTTTCAGAATTTTTCGAATTAATATGTGAGCGTAGCGAAATAAAATGTGTTTTGACTATTTACAGTTAAATTTAAACGCCTTAAAAATAGCCATTTTTCAAACAGTCTCAGAATTCGACGAAAATAATTTTGTTGGATTCGTATCGTCATAAGAAAGCTAAAAATATTTTTTTTAGAATTTTCTGAGGTCGTATGTGGCCCCGGCACATTTAAATGTATGGTAGGAATTAAATAATTAATTTAATATTGTAATTTCAATTAAAACCGAAAATAAAACGTGTAGACATCAGAATTGGACATTGGGACATAGCCCATCGCGTTCAGAAGGCCTTAAAACGTTAAGATCGACAGTAAGCAGGCCCAAATCCGAGAAAGTTCAAAAATCCACTTTATTTCACGAAATTCGGAATTTAATATTAAAATAATATAAAAATCCGAAAACCCTAACCCTAACACTGTTCATGGCGGCCGCCGCCCAGAAAATCGATGGCCAGAATTGCTCTAACTTCAAACGCTAATATCTCCCAATCCGTTCGTCGAAAATTTATGTGTGACCTACCAAATCGAAGAGAATTCAGAGACCTTTCAATCTATACGGTTAAGATCGGATTTTGATGCACGGATTTCGCGAATTTTGGCCGAGAAGTCGCTGCGGTTTTCAGTGATTTGCGGGTGATTGGGGAGGCCGAGCTTCAGGCGGTGGGTGGCGTAGGCGGCTCTTGGCATGGTGGTTCGTGTGGCGGTGTCGGATCGGCGGTTGGTGGTCCGTGGGGTGGTGCGCACGGAAGGATGAACGGCGGTTTTGGGTTCGGCCGTGAGTAACGTGCGACGGGGAAGAAGGTCCCGATTTCTTTTTTTAATATTATTTTATTATTTAATTATTTAAATTATCCGATGTTTAAAAATTCATAACTCTCTCATACGAGGTCCGTTTGACAAACCGTAAATTGCGCTGGACTCGTCTTTCCGAGCTCTTCGCGATGGCGCAGACCACACCTGATTCTGAGACAGTTGATTTTCAGCCAAAATTTGGGGTGAGAATTCAAATTCTATTATTTATTTAATTATTAATTTATTTTCCCACATGAAAATAATTGTATGATGATGATGATTTAGTTCTGAAATGTTTTGGTATGTATGAATTATCGATTGTTGCTTGTGGTGTGCTTATTGTTCATGTTATGCTTAAATCCGTCTTTATATTGTATATGTTATTGAGTTTAAATTGCAGTTGGAAAATTAAATCTAAATTTAGATTTAAAACATATTTTATTCAAATCTAGACGTTCTAATTTATTTTATTTTAATGTCATTTTCATTCTTCTGAAATGAACAAAGAAATGGAACGACAAATAAAACTTTATTTTTATTTGTTGATGTTACAATGAAATTTTAACGACAAATAGAATATTACTTTTATTTGTTTGTTTACAATAGACTATGAACAACGAATAAAATATATTTCTTTTGTTTGCCTTAAAGGTTAACTAACAAAGTTCTCATTTTTGGTTGCATAAAAAGAAAACAAAAACTCTTAATTGTGTTGCATTAAAAGTTAACAAACAAAAATTCATATTTTTGTCATTGAGTAAAAATGAAACAAGAACTCATATTTTTGTCATTGAATAAAGATGAAACAAAAATCCATACTTTTGTCATTGAAAAAAAAAAATGAAAAACAAAAGAAATTTTCCTTTTATTTGAATTGATGTGAAATATCAATTCAATATTAAAAAAAAAAAAGATTGTGTTTTGTTTACATTTCTCAAACAGAAATGTACGAAGGAACAAAAAGATTGTATTTTGCTTGCATCCCTTGATGCGAACAAAATGACAAAATATAGATTTACATTTAAAATAAAAAGAGTTATATTTTCTTGCATTTCTCAATGCAAACAAAATGTTTAAATAAAAAGAGAATTATATTTTGTTTGCATCCCTTGACGCGAACAAAGTATTGAAATAAAGATTTACATTAAAATTTATATTTTTATTTGTGTTTTCAAGACACAAATGAACTTGAAACATACTTTTTATCTTTATTTTATTTATTTACATTTCATAATGTAAATATCACTTGAAAATAAAACTTACCTTTTTATTTATATTTTATAATGTAAATATGACCTGAAAACTAAAACTTATTTTATTATTTGCATATTATAATGCAAATGAGACTTGAATACAAAACTTACATTTTTGTTAACATTTCATGATGTGAATATAACTTGATGATAAAGCTATTTTTATTATTTGCATACTATAATGAAAATAAAACTTGAAAATAAAATTTACATTTTTATTTGCACTTTATAATACGAATATAACATTGAAAATAAAACTTACCTTTTCATTTGCATTTTATAATGCAAATACAACATAAGGATAGAACCTACTTTTTTTTATTCAATTTACAATGTAAAATAAAAAGTACATTTTTTATATGTAATTAGAAAGGGGATTTGCGATAAAAAAATAAACTTACATTTTTATATGTAATTTATAATGGGATATATAATTGTAAAATAAAGTTTACATTTCTATATGTAGTAAGAAATTGAAAATTCGCATTGATATTAAAATAACACTTTTGTAAAGATATTGCATTAGAATAAAAGATAATTTTCATCGCTTTTTCTTTTAGAATTAAAAACATATTTTGTCACCTTTTCTTTTTAACATAAAAAGGGTCATTTTGTCGCTTCTTCTTTTTAACATTAAAAGAACATTTTTTTTGTCATGTTTCTTTTTAGCATTAAAGGAAGCATCTTTGTTGTTTTTCCTTTTAGTAATAAAAAGAACATTTTGCTTTCATTTCTTATGATAATATTTTATCGTCATTTTGAATGCGGTAAAAATTAGAATTGTTATTGTTGAATATTTTATCGTCATTTTGAATGCGGTAAAAATTAGAATTGTTAATGTTGAATATTTTATCGTCATTTTGAATGCGGTAAAATTAGAATTGTTAATGTTGAATATTTTATCGTCATTTTGAATGCGGTAAAAATAGAAATTGTTAATGTTGAATATTTTATCGTCATTTTGGATGCGGTGAAAATAGAATGGTTAATGTTGTCATTTTTATCGACATTTTTGGTGCGATAAAAATAGACAATGTTAGTGATTCATTTTTATCGACATTTTTGGTGCGATAAAAATAGACAATGTTAGTGATTCATTTTTATCGACATTTTTGGTGCGATAAAAATAGACAATGTTAGTAATTCATTTTATCGACATTTTTGGTGCGATAAAAATAGACAATGTTAGTGATTCATTTTTATCGGCATTTTTGATGCGATAAAAATAGCAATGTTAATGTTACATTTTTATCATCATTTTAGATGCAATAAAAAGAATATATTTTTGTGTTACATTTTATTGTCTTTCTAGAGACAATAAAAAGCATAAAATTAAAGAATTACAATTTTATGTAAAATTGCTTTCATTGAAAAGAATAAATATAGAAGACGAGATTTTTGCTGTTAATAATAAACAATGAAAAAGGGAACATTTACATTTTGATGTAAATAAACAATAAAAAGAAAAATTACATTCAAAATGTAAGTTAGAATAAAAAGGACATTTTGTTAAGTAAAAATGTAAATTACAGTAAAAAGTATAGAAATAAAGATCACATTTTTATTGACCGTTTATAGGCAATAAAAGGAATATAAATAAAAGAGACATTTTTATCGTCGTGTTATATATTGTATAATACACTTCCATAGACAAGTTACCCGACTTGTGTATGTGATTGGGACGATAATTTTCACACATCGCCCAAGTGCACAAATTAGTTTATCATTTGCTTGATTGGTTGAAAACCCCACACGGGTGTTGGGATGAAAATTTACATACACTAATCCCAATATTAGTTGTATGTTGATCGTTAGATCGACGGGCTGTGATGAGCGTTATTATTTAATTTTAACGCTTACACAGTGGAAATTACACTTTGGATGTAATGGATGACTTGATGATTATACTGTTATTGTCATATATATGATGTGTGTGAAATCCTTATAATCCAAATTATATGGTAAATGTTTGAGTCGCATTTCGATTCAAGTGTTCTTTTAAATAAGACTATTTTTACATTAGAAATCCTTTTTATATTAAGTGCATATATTTTTCGTAATATATTTTTAATCAACTATATGTTAAACAAAGAATATTTGTAAAAGATAAAGATTTGTAAAATAAAGAATACTTCTCATTTAGAATCTTTTATATAAAGAATATTTTTATGATTATTTTAAAATATGTTTTTAAAGGGGTTACTAGCGTTTGCAATTATATTTTGTGATATGAAATAAATTGAGATGTGAAGTGGGTTTACCGTGGACGATGTTTTAAACGACATCTATCCTTTAATCCAATTTGCATTGAAATTATTATTTGGAACTTATAAATCTATTTTATAGAATTAAAAAGACATTTTCTATAAATCAAGTTTTTCAACTAATATATTAAATAGGAATTAAGTGGAAATTCTATTAGTAATAACTGAGATGGGCTTCTGTAAAAGAAGACCGATATTATATATGGAATTTAAGAGGCTTTGCCGTTATTCCATTTATACTGTTAGTCTGATACAGAAATTTATATCGATTATGTACTGATTGGATTTCTGTGGAATTCCATATTTTTAGAAATTGATTTATAGATTTTATTTTAAATATTTATCTTTGATAAAATTAATGAGAATCTTTTTAATTGAATATCTTATTAAAAAGAATATTCTGAGTTGGGATGTGACGAAATGTGTGATTTTCCAATATTTGTTTTTAATCCCAAATTACGCAAGTTATTTAGAAAGACCGGGTTTAACCCATTCTGAATAATCAACACGACGATCAAGAGTCGAAGACGAAGACGGTGATTGAAGACCGAAGGTTTTCACATCGTTGGGATGATGATGACTGGTATCTTGAATTGGGATTGGCCTTCCAAGGCAAGGTATTTGGTAATGATCGTCCAAACGCATTTGGAGATCGACGGACACGATGTTTCACTCAGACCCAGAGTGGACTTGTAAATGGATTGCGTGTCTGACATTGTATTCTTTTCTACTGTATTTGTTGAACGCTACTAATTATATATTTCTGTTTGGTGTTTAACACCCTTCTCTAAGACGTATGAGCTTGGAGGTTATATATATATTGGTAGATGATCAATGATATGGTAGAGTCTGACAATGTGGCATGCTAAGATGCAATTGATCAAGGCTTTGTTGAAAAGCAGGCCTTGTGGTTGATGATCAAAGCACAGTCTATTTAGGCATAGCTTTGTGTATATCGTGACTTCGCGAGCCTCACAGCCCGGTAGAGTCTAAAACGGGAGAAGGGAACGCAGGGAGTGCGCACGTTTCTTTCTAGCTAGAGTGGTGCCAGGGACCTACCAGCGCTGGCATTTATTCATTGTGGTTGTTGGATTTTTCGAGGCCTCGGGTTTATGCGGTCGCCACTGGCCGTAGTATAGGTCCAAAAGGACCGGGAAGCGTGTGTTCAGGCATAACCAATCCACAAAAGCAAGTGTGGACCGGCCCTGCAGGATCCAAGGGTTGGACAGAGTACCAATCCTGGGGCATTGCTAGAGTGTCTCGAATCGGTAAGGATCTCCTCCCTAGCCTTGACTTAGATGGAAACCCAAATTTCCAATACGACATCACGCGGTTTTGATTGTATACCTATATATGGCGACATAGTGGGATGGGGCACTCATGCCGTCTAGGATTAATACATTTACTTTGATGTATTTCAAATTGGTTGCACACTATTATTATATAATACCGTGTTTATCGTATCAAGCATCTTTTGATCATTATAAGGTAAAACCCTATCCTCCGGTTTGCGTTGCATTGTGTGATGGGACTTGGGTCTTATAATGGTTTCATTTTTCTAAAAAGCATTGCGCTATTTTGACGATTTACTTTAGTCATGCACTGGCAATCCATAGGAGAAAACCCGTTCCGCGAAAGCGGCGTGGTCCTGTGATTAGCCTTATTATATTATATAGGTTAAGTAGAATTCTCACACCAGTCCCACGACTGACCTGTAGTTTGTTCACTTTGCAAACTCGGGTGCCCTCTTTCCACACGGGCAGTCGAGTAGCTTATTTGACAGATAGATAAAACAAGATCCTGGATTGAAGACTGAAGCTGTGGCCATAGTGTTGATAGCCTTCCACCGAGATTAGTTCCGCTGCAATGTATTCATTTATTGTAATTTATTCTTCCGCTGTAATTATATTCCAATGTACTCTGATATGTATATTCTGTACTCTGATGTAACATTTATTATTGATGTTATGAAAGTCTGTGTTTTTGTTCTGATGTGTTGTATGCCCAAAGTTAAAGTATTCGTAGATTTTCACCTTTTGGGTCAGACCTGTGTGGTTTATGGCTGATTCAAAGGGCGGGAATTTGCGGGTCTTTACAAAAGGGGTATTTTTATAAATAGATAATCAAATAAATATATGGGCCAATCATATTTCAGCACCATTTTGCCTCTCCCCGACTTCCTTCAAATCGCGCACGACGGAACCGAACTCCCTCCATCTCTCCTCTTTACCTCTCAATCCACACAATAAAATCTAGTGACCCAGTTAGGGTTTTTGTAGATCGTTCCTTCCTCTTTAAATCCATACCTGATTTGCCCCATATAGTGGTGTGTTTTGTGAGATCTGCTCCTCCGAAATCCCGTCGTTCAAAGCGCCTATGCCATCACCAGAGACCACCAAAGTGGAGCCCACCACTGCGCGCGGGTGCGCAACTTGACCCTCTTCGACGCTACACCGCCCGATCCTCTCATCGCTACCCGGATTGGAAGTTATCCGCTGACTAGTTTTGAAAATTTCTGTGAGATAACGGGTTGGTTAATTTAAACTGAAAATAACACTTTGAAGCGTTGCAAACTTGTAAAAATCATATCTTTTTGCTATGTTGTCGAAATCCAGTGAAACAAGAGATAATGGACTCGTGTGGACGTCTTCTACATTTTAGAAGAGGCCGGAGAATTTTTGGAGCTTTCTACTATTTTTGGAGGAGTGGAACCCAATGTGAGATTTCTAAATTATAAACGATATGGAATGACGATGTATAAATTATATAATCGATATATGAGTTATATAAGCATTGTACACCTCATGTATAAGCGCTGTATAAGTTGTATGTGCGATGTATAAGTTATATATGCATTGTAAAAATTATATGTGAGTTCGAAATGAAGTTGAAATGAAAGTGAAATATATTTATATACGTATATATATATATATAGTCCCCTCGTCCACAGACCATGGACGACATATATTGTTTGGATTTTAGTTGACGTGAAATTTGGTGAATATAACGAATGGTTGATTTGATTATGGTTGTTTGTGGTTGAAAACAAATAGGATTAGTTTGTGGAAAAATTTGTCTGCGTACGAACTAGATTAATGAAATCCCCATTGTCAAAAGCTGCGAGGCTTTAAGGTAGAGCGAGGAGCCGTACTCGGGACGGTACCGGTTTTAACTACCCTACCGTTATGCTACCGAATTTTTTTGAAATATTCATGTGTTTGATTAATATTCTTGTGTTGAAATATATTCATATAATGGAAAAATATACATGTTTGAAATAAATTGTTTAAACAATAAAAATCAATTTTTATAATATATATGAATCGCTAAAAATATTCATGTTTGAAATAAATTGTTTAGTAATAAAAATCACATTTTTATAACATATATGAATCACTAAAAATCTTCATTTTTGAAATAAATTGTTTTAACAAAAAAAATTACATTTTATTATATATAAGAAGTGTTAAAAATAGTCACGTGTTGAAACGAATATTTGTTGGGTATAAATATTATTTTTATCAAATATATGAAATGAAAATGGTTTCGAAATCGAAGAATGAATTATATTTATATATATGTATATAAAGACAATTAAATTAAAACGAATAACGAAGCTGTAGTTCGTATTTTGAAATCGTAATTTTAAATGATTATTGTGGGAGATCCGACCATCAGATTTTCCTGAAATCGAAACCGTTGGGTCCGCTTTGAAAATATCTTTCCAACGATGCCAAATTTGTAAAGATCCAACGGTTAGATTTTGTGAAATATTAAATTCAAATTTGAATGAAAACAACGCCAGAATGGTTTATATACATATATATATGTATATAATTAAAATAAATCGAATAATGATGCTGCATTTTATATCTTGAAATCATAACTTCAAACGATTGTACCGGGAAATCCGACCATCGGATTTTCCCAAAACTGGAACCATTGGATTTGTTTTGGAAAGATCTTTCCGATGATATAAAATTTTTAAAGACCCAACGGTTAGATTTTCAGATGTGTGTAAATCAAATCTGAAGAAAAACAGCGCCATGGCCACGTTATAACCTGAAGCGTCGTTTATATAAATTGGCTATTTTTAAATGAGTAAAATAACAGCGATAATTCATTATAAAATATTATAAATGATATGGAATGGAAATAAACCGAATTTACCCGGTTTATTAGATATATGATGGTTGAATGTGTTTGATGTGAAAATTACATTAATGAACTGAATTATGGATGTCAAATAATTTAACCATGAAAATGAATCGATTTGAAATTCTAAATATATGTGAATTATTTGAAAAGGCCGAGTTAATTCTCATTTCAAATAATTGATCGACGGTTAGAAGTCGAAGATATGAAGATGGTGAAAGACCGATGATCTTCACATCGAATGGATGACTACTGATGCCTTTGATGGGAGTTGTTGCCATGAAGCGGTTACAGTGGTGGTTGTTCGGATGTACTTGTTGATCGTTCAGATATGCGAGGGCCTCTCTCCTGTATTGGACATACGGGAGAGGAATAAGGTGCCTCCGATTTGGTTCAGACCCAGAACGGACTTGTAAATGGATGTGTGTCTGACGTTGTAGATTGACAATGTGGCACGCTGAGACGCGGTGATCAAAGCTTTTATTGTAAAGCAGAGCTTTGTGGTTGATGATCAAAGCATGGCTTTAAATAGCTAGCTTTGTTTTTAGCGTTGATTAGCGAGCCTTACACCCCGATATGGACCAGAAACGGGAGAGTACCTCAGGGAGGACCTGCATTTCTTTCTAGCTAGGAGTGGTGTTAGCATTTTACACGCCCTGACATTTTACTTATGTGGATGATGGATAGCGAGGCGCCTCGGTTATATCGGTCGCAACTAGGCCAATGGTTTGGTCAGTATATGACCAGTTTCCATAGGGCAGGGAAACAAAGTGTTCAGGCATTTTAATCCACTTCATGTGGACCGGCCCTGACGATCCAAGGGCCTACCTGTGTCTTTGTCCTGAGGCTCTAGCTAGACAGTCTTGAAGCGGTAAGGACAATCCGTTGCCCTGGTTTACGACGGAAATCCAATTTCCAAACATGACATCTTGCGGTTTTGATTGTTAACCTGTATATGGCGACGTGATATATGGTACCCATGCCATCTATGATTAATATTTATGATTGAATTTGTTTTTGAAACATATAGACACTAGTTATAATATCAAATGCTTTTGTTTTATACGTAACAAGGTTATTTTGGCCATTATAAGGTAAAACATTATCCTTCGGTTTGCGTTGCATTATGTGATGGGAATTGAGTCTTATAATGGCTTCATTTTTATAAAGAGCATTGCGATGCTTAAATGATTTACTTATTTTAAAGCACTGGCAATCCAATGGAGTAAACCCGTTTCGCGTTAGCGGCATGGTCCTGTGATTGACCTTATTACGAAGTAGGTTAAGTAGATTTCTCATACCAGTCCCATGACTGACTCGTAGTTTGTTTCACTTGCAAACTCGGGTGCCCCTATTTCTACACGGGCATCCTTGTATTCACGCTTTAGCAGGCTCTTTCTGGATAGCTATGGAGCTGAAGATGGATTATGTCACTTCTTTCTTTTATGTTGTTCAGCTCCTGTTGTACATATTATGTTTTGATTCCGCTGTAGACATTTTATGTAAAGCAGAACTGTATTTTGTACTATGCATGATCCTGTATATTGCGTAACTCTGATGATTATTATTTCTAGTATATTTTGATGTACATTATCTGGTGTATTTATTTATTCCTGTTCAGCTGTTATTTGTTTATGTGTTATATTCCAAAGATTACCCTTGCCACTGTAGAACGTGGTTTTGGGGTCGTCATGCTCGAGCTCCCCTGGCCCATGACTTCAGTTCCAAACTGTAGGCTCAAAAACCTGGACAACCATCTTCCAGATAATACGCACACTTCAGCCCCCTTAAAACCCATGTTGACTGAGCTCACTACCCCCTCTATTTCTTCTATGCCAAAGCCTTGAACTTGCGATGTAATATTGTTGGAGCACCAGAAACAGTTTTCTTTTCGAAGTTTTGATTGTTGTGGAGATGGAATGCAGAGAATGCATGTATATATAGTCGCAAGTTACTATATTTTAATCTTAGTATGGATCAGTTGGCACATGGGTATCAAAAGACACTTCTCCTCAGCCGAAATGGAAATGTGAATTCAATAGATTGGAATGGAAGAGAGATATTTTCTTTAAGAAGGATATGCTCATGGTTTTACTTTTTTTTGCTCAATGTAAGTTGCATGGCAAAAAATTCTTGCTGACATTTTGATTCACGATCCCTGTTTGAACAGTCGAGACGTTGTACATTTATGACAATGATATGAAAATACATTGCAAAATTTCGACTTCAGTACACAAGTAACATGCCATAGTTGAAACAAGATTTTTTGCATGGGAAGTTTGAGATTTTTGCGTAGAGTTTAAGAGATTTTATTTTTATTTTTATGGAAGTGGTAGCCGAAAAGTTTGAATGGAGGACATAGCGTGATATCAAATAAGGATTTTAGAGTTACTCAAACATTATGTATTGTTCAGCCGAGATTTTCCCCTTTAACAGTACACCAATGTTTTGCCAAAGGGTGTGACTATTGAATGTAGTGAGATACTAGGAAGATTTTGCTCAGATATGATCAAGACTTTTGCTTGACGTGTCGTAAAGAAACATTCAAAAGTTTACGCTAGGATTAGATTATATAGATTTAGCGTAGAGGTTTTGTTTAGAACGACACAGGATTTTGACACGATCTAATGGGACCAGTGAATACTAGGACAAATTCATTTACATTTATTTATTATTTTATAAGGTTAACTCTACCGCTATTTGACACCATTTTCCAATATTCGTACCGTCAAATACCAATCTTCAAAATTGACGAAAATAAATACATCGCACTAACGTTTTTAGCTTAACTGTTATATTGCTTTCGTTGGAACTAGCTTAAAGATTTAACTCGGACGTAGGGACAACGTATAAAATTATAATCAATGTTTTATAGTTATTATAATTAAATTCTTTCAAATGGTTAATTTATGCGTGTACATCGCGCACAACCACTAAATAATTCCAAATAAAAATTTGAATTAATAAAATAATTTAAATATCTGACTACAGAAAATACGGGTTGTTACAGAATCTCCCAGCAAATCTAGCATCCACAAGTTGTTAATTTAATGTGAGGGGTCTAGTAAGTAAATAAAACAAGTAAAGGTGCTAAGACACGAGGTTAAGTCAACTTGTGGAAGAAGTCTGCCCGGAACCGCCCGCCAAATCTAGCATCCACAAGTGGTAGGCTTAATGAGAGAGGTCTACTACATAAGAATATATATAAATATATGAATATAAAAGGATAGAAATAAATGGCATTAATTGTAATTAATGGAAATGAATGAAAGTTACAACAGTAAAAGAATTGGAATGAACAGGGAATGATAATAACCTATTATAAATAAATTACATTAATGAGAATGTTATATAATAGGTAGGCTTGTCCTAGGGACAAGTGGAAATTATATCTGAGCTTGTAATTAAAGATAAAGAAAATGGAATAACTTACGTAATAAGATAAGTTTTACTTAATTGTGAATTAAGGTATCTGTGAGAATGAGAATCTAAAATATGCTCATAAGGACAACATAAGTTATATTTATGGAAACGCAACTTATTAGTAATCCTTAGTTAAGATAACAAAGTTAATAAGTAAACAACGATAAGTTGTAGTGACAGTATAAGATGGAATTATGATTAAATAAGATATAATGAGGAAAACTTATGAAATAAAATAAGTTATATTTAATAATAAACAATAAGTGACATGTTAAATAGAAAACATGTGCATTGAGATATACTTAATTACATATTAAGTAGAACATATTATTACGACTATGAAATCAAACAAGAATAAAAAAGGGATTGTAGATTACAGACCTTGGATCACAATCTAGAGAATAACATGTTTTGGGCTAGATAATAAACTTAAATGGGTTAAGTTATATGACTGAAATTAATAAGCTAGAGGAACTTGGTAACTTGAATAAGAAGTCAATGTGAATGGGAATAACCAAGTTAAATGGATACCTGGTGAGGTAAAGCAAGTGCATAAAAGAATGTTTAAACATAGGGTCTAATAACACATTAAAATGAGGCGCTTGGACCAGTCTACACGTTCGAGGGTGAATAAACCAACGGGGTAGATCATCGTGGTGTCATGAGGCACAAGGGGAGCGCACGTTTAATATGATTTTTCTGTCGGATCCGAAGGACTTGAAGGGGAAGCACACGGCTTCATGAGACATAGAAAGTGCCCCGGTAGTCCCCTATGGTGGTGCAGTGTTCGGACTACAATCTCCCCCACTTAAAACTTTTCGTCCCCGAAAAGGAATGAAGCCAAAAGTTGTTTAACAAATCAACTCAACTTTCTTTATTTTCATTACGGCTTAAGTTCTTCAACTTTTCAGTTTCTAAGAACTTTCAAATTTCTCAAAAATTTGGCTAACACCCTAAATTTTCGAAAAATTTCGCCATAACTTCCCCTGGACCTGGAGCACCGGGAAAATCCCGAAATTGCCATACAGGCCCTATGATCTCAAAAAGAAAAAGAAAAAGCCATTCGGCTCATAAAATCATCATCACCCAAACAAAACAGTAAATTATGGTAAACATGTACCTATTTGTCGGGCAAACCAATTTTATTCTCTGCTCTAGCCTCCTTGCTATGACCTGTTCAATGTAAGTACATGTGTGTGACGATCGAGAATCTCGCTCTATCTGAACCAGTCGCTAAACCGATCTAGACCGTTCGAAACGCCTGATTCGTTTGAGAACAAGACAAAATAGAACGCATACAGAAGAACATTTCTTTGAATATTACAACAATGCATCAGATTACAAGAATATACAGAGTATGAATAAATATTACACAGAAATATCAGAGATTTATATAAATTACATAGCAGCGGAAAATAATACAATACACAACTAGAAGAGATATACGGATACAAAGCTTTCCGGATATCATTCCAGCTGTAAACCAGGATCCTGTGAATATAAATCTGCAAAACCAAAACTACTAGCTGCCCGTGTCAAAATAGGGGCACCCAGAGTTTAGGTTAAAACAATAAACTCCAGGTCAGTCATGTGACTGGTGTGAGAACTAAAACAGTTAATCTTTATTTTTAAAGTTAGGTAAATCAAGGGACCACGCCGTATAACACGGAACGGGTTTCCTCCCAAGAACACCAGTGAATAAAACAACAGCGCAATGCTAAACAAAGAAAAATGAAGCTATTATAAGACCCAGGTCTTATCACACAATGCAACGCAAGCCGGGGGATAGGGTTTTTACCTTATAATAGCCAAGAATGCTTGATACGTTTAAAAGAAATCATTTGATACTATTATAAGTGCATAGTGTATAAAACAACTTCAAATCATAAGTATCAATCATAGGCGGCATGAATGCCCCATACCACTATGTCGCCATATATAGGTTATACAATCAAAATCGCAAAGTCACGTATTTGGAAATTGGATTTCCATCTATGAACCGAGGCAAAAGATAGTCCTCAACCGATTCGAGACTCTCTAGCCCGAGCCTCAGGATCAGAACACATCAACCCTTTAGATCATCAGGGCCGGTCCACCGATGTGGATTATTATGCATGAACACTACATTTCCCCGCCCTTTGGGGCGTAAATGAGCCAACGAATGACTCCATCGGACCCGGATCGTCCGATCAAACCGAGGCGCCTCGCAACAACAATAACCACACAGGTGAAAAGTATATAAATGTCAGGGCTGGTAGGTCACTGACACCACCCTAGCTAGAAAGAAACGCATGCCCTACCTAAGGTCCGTCTCCCGTTTTTGGTCCACAACCGGGGTGCGAAACTCGCGAAGTAAACGTTACACAAAGCTACGCCACAAAGGCCGTGCTTCGATCATCACCACAAGACTTTGCTTTTCAACAGAAGCCTTGATCAATTGCCACTTAGGCATGCCACACAGGCAATTCACTCCATGTGTTTGATATCCATCAATATATAACCCCTGAGCTCGTACGTCTCGGAGAAGGGCGTTAAGCAAGAGAATAAATTCTCCGCCGCCAAACAGATATATATTTAATAGAGATCAATCACACGGACTAAAATCCAATGTCAGACACACAGTCCATTTACAAGTCCGTTCTGGGTCTGAACGAAACCGGAGACACCTAGTACCCCGCATATCCATCGATCTCCAAGCACGTCTGGACGATCACCAACTGTTTCCATCTTCTTGGGTGTACAGCCCAATCAAGATCATCAGTAATCACCCAAACGACGTGAAGACTTCTGGTCTTCGACCACCGTCTTCATCTTCGACTTATCGTCGTATCAGTTATTCAAAATGGGATAAACCCGGTCTTTCCGAATAACTCGCGTATATTTTAAATAAGTGTTACACAAACACAACATACGCCTCATTCCAATTCATCAGTCACTAACCGTAAATTAATCAAGAGAATAATTCCCTAAATATTAACCCCGAAGGCCGAAACCAACATCAGATCAATATCCAAGAAACCATTCTGCTTGGCTAACCGACAGTTAGTTTCTAAATTTTACATTCATAGGGAAAGGTTCCCATTAATTTTATCCAAGATATATTCCTTGAATTTATTCTTTAATCTTCTTTTGAATTTTGATTCAACTAGTTGGGATTAACGAACCTTACCGAAGTAATCATTTGTTTTAATTTCCCAACCCCAACCTATTCATCCCATGAAGTAAAACTGGTTATACTTCATATCTAACACCACGGTGTTATCGGTAAATTCAATTACCATTTCACGTTCAAATCTAATTAAAGATTTAACTAACGCGTGGAGCAAAACTGGCGATACTCCATTTCGATTATTTCAATCTAATTAAAGATTCATTAAAACTCCACTTAGTTTTAATCTTTGACTGGGTTAAAGAATCAGTGTCATTTAAAACACGGTTCACGGTAAACCCAAAATCACCTTCCATTAATTATCGGGTTAGAGAACAAGTGTTATTTAAAACACTGTTCACGATAAACCCAAAAATCAATCCTAATTCGATTCCAATTAAATATTATTTAATTGGTACACTTCAATAAATCTGAATAAAAGATTTAATCTTTTCTCTATTGGGTTCAAGAACAATGTTAATAAAGACACCATTCACGACAAACCCAAATCACATTTGATATTAAATACAACGCTCTGAATAGAAAATATATCGGCTTATATTCAATATCAGATTCTACGACCAACAGATATCGTATTGGAAGTAACGATATATATATCCATATCTTTCAAATTTCCATAACAACATCTATATAATCACGAAATCCAATATTGAAATATTCCGAAGACAATTTCGATTCGAATCCATTCCAATGCAATCATGGGAAATTCTGGTTATTTTTAAAACCATTTCAAATCCAATTTATTTATTTAAAAATAAATAGAATTATAATTCTAGTTCAAAACTAGTTCATTTCGATAAAAATCTATTTTTATCTTTTCAAATATGGGATTTTTCATCCCAATTCTTCACAAATCATTTCTTATTATTTTACACAAATTATTACTATTTTTAATAATTTTATCAAGGCCCGTACAGTCGATTTCCATCAACGGCCATCGAACTGCACTTACAGCGACCTTTTTCAAATTTGATTTGGACGTATCTCCAAATCCAACCATTAGATTTCAAATTTCTAATATTCGTTAGGAAGCTCTTTTCAATATGAACCCAACGGTTCCGGTTTTAGGAGAATCCGACGGTCGGATCTCCCGTAATGTCCGTTTGAAATAAATGGTCGAAATTCACGAACTGCCGCGGCGCGGTGCGTTCTATTCAGGCCATTATATTATATATAATATATATTTCGTCAATTTCTATTTAAAACGAATTATATAAATAAATTCGTTTCAAAAACAATTTCAACTTCCATCTCAATTCAAATCAAAATTGAATCTTTCCTTATAAATTCGTTTTAAAATTCATTTCTATTCAATTCAAGTTTCAATTCAATTTGAATTCATTTCACTTCGTTTTAAATTCAATTCGAATTCGTTTTCCATTCGATTCAATTCAAAGTGGTTATCTATTCGATTCGATTCAAATTGGTTTTCTATTTGATTCAAATTCAAATTCGTTATATATTCAATTCATTTCGAAATCGTTTTCAATTCAATTCATTTCAAAATGAATAAAATCGATATAAATATCGTTCACGTCAAAATGGCGTCAATCTAATCAACACGGCTTCATATATTTCTATTTTCAAATATTCTATTTCAAATATTTCCTATTATCAAAATAGTTGTATTATCAAAATATTTCGTTCAACACATGACTAATCTCAACGGATGAGTACAGTCAACACATGAACCTTTATTTTATATTAATAAAGATGTAAATTTTATTATTAAAATATTTCGTTCAACACATGACTAATCTCAACGGATGAGTACAGTCAACACATGAACCTTTATTTTATATTAATAAAGATGTAAATTTTATTACTAAAATACTTCATTCAACACATGACTAATCTCAACGGATGAGTACAGTCAACACATGAACCTTTATCTTATAATATTCTTTATTTTCTAAATTGGAATGAGGCCCAATCAATCACCATATAACGTCAATTATATGGATTTTCATACATCACACATATATAATAGCATTGAAAAATAATCAACCATCAACCAAAGTGCACTACACTGTATAAGCATCAAATATAGATATTTAACGCTTATAACAGCCTGTCAATCAATCGATCGACATATTTAATCAATCAAGATGAGTGAACTTCAAATTTCATCCCAACACCCGTGTGGGGTTTCAAACAATCAAACACATATTTTATTTGTGCAGTTGGGCGACGTGTAAAATTTATCGTCCCAATCAATGTCCTTCAAATAGGTGTACATAAACAAACCGTCTGGTTTGTAAATGAATATTTTATTTTTTTCACTTCCACGTTAAAAATTATAGTTTTAACGATAAAATATTTTATTTCAACACATGAATTTCTATTCAGTTCGTTTACGCAATAAAAATGATATTTTTATTTTTCTAACATATTTTAGAAAATTTCGGCGGCATAACGGCACGATACTAGAAACGGGACAAGGCCTAGCCTTATCCCCGGTCTAGTGAAGGCCCACGCCATTCACACATCAATCAAATCAATTTCATTTCACCAAGCAATTCAATTCAAACCAAATAATCTAACCAACTACACAACCAAATAATTAAACAAACAAGCCATCCATGGTCTGTGGATGACGGGTGTCGGGTGCTACTAAACACCGTCTGCATCCTAATAAATATTTTAACTAAAAATAAATTAAAGAGTGAGAAATTCTCACCAAAGCTAATCCAAACGCCACGACTCTTCATATATAGGAAATCTTCATCGTTCTCGCCCTTTATCACTTTGGTTGCCCGTGCTCGCTACATATATAAAAATCACATTTTTATATTATCACTACTTTACGACAAAATAGAGTTCAGATTTTTATGTCACTTCATATATTTACAACGCTTCTTTCTATATAAAAATTATATTTTTATATTTCTACTTCTTATATAAAGATTGAATTTTTATTATCATAACCATACAAAAAAAATTATATTTTTCTACCGCCATTCTCTATATAAAGATTTCGCCTTTTCAAATATAAAGATCATATTTTTACTCCTTCTACAATATAAAAATCGTATTTTTAATATGCCACTAGTATAAAATTTATATTTTTAACCTTTCTATATTATAAAAATCTCACCTTTCATTTATAAAAAATCTCACCTTTCACTTGTAAAAAATCTCGCCTTTCACTTATAAAAAATCTCGCCTTTCACTTATAAAAAATCTCGCCTTTCACTTATAAAAAATCTCACTTTTTTCTTAATTTAAACTAGCTAATTATTCAAAACAAATTAAAGTAAAGACTTACAGCTTTCGTTCGGAGGGGGAATGAGGATCGTTGGAGACGGAGAGAGGCGAGCGCAGGGGCTTGCTGGTCGGAGGTAGGCTCGTCAGAGCAGTTGGCTGTGGCGGCTCATTTTTAGGTGGTGGAGGTTTTCTAGGGTTTGGGGAAAGCGAGGAGAGAGAGGCGTCGAAGGGGAGGGACTCTCGGCGGAGGTGACACGCAGGCGGAGGAGTGGGTGGCGCGGTCAACGGTGGTGCGATGGGTGGCTATACGGGGGAGCGATGTGGGGGTTACGGGTTTTGGGGATTGGAAGGGGGGAAGCTCGCCGATCGAGAAGGAGGGGAGAGAGGGTCTCGGTGGACGGCGTCAGCCCCCACCGGCGATGGCAGCGGCGGTAAGGGGGGGTCGCGATTCGCTCCAGAGTTTTTTTTTTTCCTTTTCTGAAAAACTGTCGGGGGGATAATGAAAGGGGAGGAGGGCCCTTTATAAAAATATATTGTATTATTTTATGTTTTATTTTAATCTCCATAGTTGACTTTTCTTTCGAAGTCGAAACGAGACCCACCGACTGTCGTCCCTAGCGTTTTACCCCAATCCCGAACACAATGGGATATGTATCGTAGGCTGATTCGATCGTTTCGATCAGTTTTCGTCAAAATCAAAATATAATTCTTTATATTTTGAATTTGAATGCACATTTCAATTTACCGGGGCCACATACGAACCCTGAAAATTACAGAAAAATTATTTCTAACTTCGTATTGATGATACGGTCCTAACAAAACTAATTTCATCGAATTCTGAGACAGTAGGAAAAATGGCCATTTTCCAGTCGATTAAAATCAACTAAAACTGGTCAAACGCGTTTTCCTTTGCCACGCTCACATATTGATTCGAAAATAGTGAAATTTGAAACCTAGCAATAATTTGACATCACGGACCCAACAAAAGTGGTTTCGTCGAAATCCGAGGTCATTTGCTAAATGTCTATTTTTAAGGGCCTGAATTCCATAGCGACTATTCAGAATTTTCAACTGGACATATCTTTTGATTCCCGCTATGAAATTTCGATTTTTCGGATTCGTTGGAAAGATATCATCAAATAGATCCTATTGTTTTTGGTTTCGCTAAAATCCGGATTGTTTTGCACCCGGTACATTCAATTGAAGTTTGAAATCGAATTATCGAACTACCGCGCCATTTTCAATTCCTTTTATAATTATATATAATTATTATATTCTAACGACGACGTATATAATATATACGTTCGAATTATATTCAAAATAAATTTCTCGTCGATTTTATTTAAAATAATTCATTTTAAATAATCAAAATTCGCTAAAATTGCAAAAATTAAAATTTTAAACTGGCCCAGATTTTCGGGTTATTACAATCTCCCCCACTTAAAACTTTTCGTCCCCGAAAAGGAACAAAGTCGAAAGTGGTTTGAGTAATCAACTCTACGTTCGATCTGGCTTCCATTCTCCAACTTTTCAGTTTCTGAGAATTTTCAAATTCTTCAAAAATTTGGCTAACACCCTAAATTTTTGAAAAATTTCGCCATAACCTCCCCTGCACCGGGAGCCACGGAAAAATCCCGAAATTGCCATACAGGCCTTCTGATCTCAAAAAGAAAAAGAAAAAGCCAAGCGGCTAGCCAATAGGCTCATAAAATCATCATCACCCAAACAAAATAGTAAATTACATAGTAAACATGTACCTATTTGTCGGGCAAACAAATTTTATTCTCTGCTCTAGCCTCCTTGCTATGACCTGTTCAATGTAAGTACATGTATATGCAAGCAAATGCGGCTAATTTTCAATACAATTCAATATTTGATACAATTAGGCGTAAGGGTTCAAAATTATCAACAATTAAACAAATAACACAAACATCAATCAATTAGTGGATTAACGTTTCAAATTCATAATTTTGATATATAGTCAAAAATCAGATTTTTGATGCCAAATCACAACAATAGGCCCTACCTAATTTTGGTTCTCACACCAGTCAATAGGAAATATATAGATATCACACCTTCGAAACACGAATACCAATTCTGATGATGTTCGAACTATCATCAGAATCATCTCCAGGCGACTAGAGTGTGATTTATATCTATCCAGTATATTAAAACTTCAAATACACGTTTGCAGGGCGTATATGCAAAATCTTTATATACTGGACAGTCCTAATCAATATGAAATAAATAATCAAATACGAATAGTTGATTTAAATTTTCAAAACAAAAATTGTTTTCATTTTAAAAATATACTCTTCACACTCGTCCTAGGATACTACTGATCCCATCTCTAACGAGTCATCCCCATTGGATATTACTAATCCAATCATCTGATGAATTCTTTCGTTCGGTTCTAATGTGTCTTGTTCTCTGCTTTGTAAACCAAAGCTCTGATACCACGTGTGACATCCTAGAATCTCGCTCTATCCGAACCAGTCGCTAAACCGATCTAGACCGTTCGAAGCGCCTGATTCGTTTGAGAACAAGACAAAATAGAACGCATACAGAAGAACATTTCATTGTATATTACAACAATGCATCAGATTACAAGAATATACAGAGTATGAATAAATATTACACAGAAATATCAGAGATTTAAATAATTACATAGCAGCGGAAAATAATACAATACACAACTAGAAGAGATATACGGATACAAAGCCTTCCGGATATCATTCCAGCTGTAAACCAGGATCCTGTGAATATAAATCTGCAAAACCAAAACTACTAGCTGCCCGTGTCAAAATAGGGGCACCCAGAGTTTAGGTTAAAACAATAAACTCCAGGTCAGTCATGTGACTGGTGTGAGAACTAAAACAGTTAATCTTTATTTTTAAAGTTAGGTAAATCAGAGGACCACGCCGTATAACGCGGAACGGGTTTCCTCCCAAGAACACCAGTGAATAAAACAACAGCGCAATGCTAAACAAAGAAAAATGAAGCTATTATAAGACCCAGGTCCTATCACACAATGCAACGCAAGCCGGGGGATAGGGTTTTTACCTTATAATAGCCAAGAATGCTTGATACGTTTAAAAGAAATCATTTGATACTATTATAAGTGCATAGTGTATAAAACAACTTCAAATCATAAGTATCAATCATAGGCGGCATGAATGCCCCATACCACTATGTCGCCATATATAGGTTATACAATCAAAGTCGCAAAGTCACGTATTTGGAAATTGGATTTCCATCTATGAACCGAGGCAAAAGATAGTCCTCAACCGATTCGAGACTCTCTAGCCCGAGGCTCAGGATCAGAACGCATCAACCCTTTAGATCATCAGGGTCGGTCCACCGATGTGGATTATTATGCCTGAACACTACGTTTCCCCCCTTTGGGGGTGTAAATGAGCCAACGAATGACTCCATCGGACCCGGATCGTCCGATCAAACCGAGGCGCCTCGCAACAGCAACAACCACACAGGTGAAAAGTATATAAATGTCAGGGCTGGTAGGTCACTGACACCACCCTAGCTAGAAAGAAACGCATGCCCTCCCTGAGGTCCGTCTCCCGTTTTTGGTCCACAACCGGGGTGCGAAACTCGTGAAGTAAACGTTACACAAAGCTACGCCACAAAGGCCGTGCTTCGATCATCACCACAAGACTTTGCTTTTCAACAGAAGCCTTGATCAATTGCCACTTAGGCATGCCACACAGGCAATTCACTCCATGCGTTTGATATCCATCAATATATAACCCCTGAGCTCGTACGTCTCGGAGAAGGGCGTTAAGCAAGTGAATAAATTCTCCGCCGCCAAACAGATATATATTTAATAGAGATCAATCACACGGACTAAAATCCAATGTCAGACACATAGTCCATTTACAAGTCCGTTCTGGGTCTGAACGAAACCGGAGACACCTAGTACCCCGCATATCCATCGATCTCCAAGCACGTCTGGACGATCACCAACTGTTTCCATCTTCTTGGGTGTACAGCCCAATCAAGATCATCAGTAATCACCCAAACGACGTGAAGACTTCTGGTCTTCGACCACCGTCTTCATCTTCGACTTATCGTCGTATCAGTTATTCAAAATGGGATAAACCCGGTCTTTCCGAATAACTCGCGTATATTTTAAATAAGTGTTACACAAACACAACATACGCCTCATTCCAATTCATCAGTCACTAACCGTAAATTAATCAAGAGAATAATTCCCTAAATATTAACCCCGAAGGCCGAAACCAACATCAGATCAATATCTAGGAAACCATTCTGCTTGGCTAACCGACAGTTAGTTTCTAAATTTTACATTCATAGGGAAAGGTTCCCATTAATTTTATCCAAGATATATTCCTTGAATTTATTCTTTAATCTTCTTTTGAATTTTGATTCAACTAGTCGGGATTAACGAACCTTACCGAAGTAATCATTTGTTTTAATTTCCCAACCCCAACCTATTCATCCCATGAAGTAAATCTGGTTATACTTCATATCTAACACCACGGTGTTATCGGTAAATTCAATTACCATTTCACGTTCAAATCTAATTAAAGATTTAACTAACGCCTGGAGCAAAACTGGCGATACTCCATTTCGATTATTTCAATCTAATTAAAGATTCATTAAAACTCCACTTAGTTTTTATCTTTGACTGGCTTAAAGAATCAGTGTCATTTAAAACACGGTTCACGGTAAACCCAAAATCACCTTCCATTAATTATCGGGTTAGAGAACAAGTGTTATTTAAAACACTGTTCACGATAAACCCAAAAATCAATACTAATTCGATTCCAATTAAATATTATTTAATTGGTACACTTCATTAAATCTGAATAAAAGATTTAATCTTTTCTCTATTGGGTTCAAGAACAATGTTAATAAAGACACCATTCACGACAAACCCAAATCACATTTGATATTAAATACAAGGCTCTGAATAGAAAATATATCGGCTTATATTCAATATCAGATTCTACGACCAACAGATATCGTATTGGAAGTAACGATACATATATCCATATCTTTCAAATTTCCATAACAACATCTGTATAATCACGAAATCCAATATCGAAATATTCCGAAGACAATTTCGATTCGAATCCATTCCAATGCAATCATGGGAAATTCTGGTTATTTTCAAAACCATTTCAAATCCAATTTATTTATTTAAAAATAAATAGAATTATAATTCTAGTTCAAAACTAGTTCATTTCGATAAAAATCTATTTTTATCTTTTCAAATATGGGATTTTTCATCCCAATTCTTCACAAATCATTTCTTATGATTTTACACAAATTATTACTATTTTTAATAATTTTATCAAGGCCCGTACAGTCGATTTCCATCAACGACCATCGAATTGCACTTACAACGACCTTTTTCAAATTTGATTTGGACGTATCTCCAAATCCAACCGTTAGATTTCAAATTTCTAATATTCGTTAGGAAGCTCTTTTCAATATGAACCCAACGGTTCATGTTTTAGGAGAATCCGACGGTCGGATCTCCCGTAATGTCCGTTTGAAATAAATGGTCGAAATTCACGAACTGCCGCGGCGCGGCGCGTTCTATTCAGGCCATTATATTATATATATATAATATATATAATATATATTTCGTCGATTTCTATTTAAAACGAATTATATAAATAAATTCGTTACAAAAACAATTTCAACTTCCATCTCAATTCAAATCAAAATTGAATCTTTCCTTATAAATTCGTTTTAAAATTCATTTCTATTCATTTCAAGTTTCAATTCAATTTGAATTCATTTCACTTCGTTTTAAATTCAATTTGAATTCATTTTCCATTCGATTCAATTCAAAGTGGTTATCTATTCGATTCGATTCAAATTGGTTTTCTATTTGATTCAAATTCAAATTCGTTATATATTCAATTCATTTCGAAATCGTTTTCAGTTCAATTCATTTCAAAATGAATCAAATTGATATAAATATCGTTCACGTCAAAATGGTGTCAATCTAATCAACACGGCTTCATATATTTCTATTTTCAAATATTCTATTTCAAATATTTCCTATTATCAAAATAGTTGTTATTATCAAAATATTTCGTTCAACACATGACTAATCTCAACGGATGAGTACAGTCAACACATGAACCTTTATTTTATATTAATAAAGACGTAAATTTTATTACTAAAATATTTCGTTCAACACATGACTAATCTCAACGGATGAGTACAGTCAACACATGAACCTTTATTTTATAATATTCTTTATTTTCTTAATTGGAATGAGGCCCAATCAATCACCATATAACGTCAATTATATGGATTTTCATACATCACACATATATAATAGCATTGAAAGATAATCAACCATCAACCAAAGTGCACTACACTGTATAAGCATCAAATATAGATATTTAACGCTTATAACAGCCTGTCAGTCAATCGATCGACATATTTAATCAATCAGGATGAGTGAACTTCAAATTTCATCCCAACACCCGTGTGGGGTTTCAAACAATCAAACACATATTTTATTTGTGCAGTTGGGCGACGTGTAAAATTTATCGTCCCAATCAATGTCCTTCAAATAAGTGTACATAAACAAACCGTCTGGTTTGTAAATGAATATTTTATTTTTTTTCACTTCCACGTTAAAAATTATAGTTTTAACGATAAAATATTTTATTTCAACACATGAATTTCTATTCAGTTCATTTACGCAATAAAAATGATATTTTTATTTTTCTAACATATTTTAGAAAATTTCGGCGGCATAACGGCACGATACTAGAAACGGGACAAGGCCTAGCCTTATCCCCGGTCTAGTGAAGGCCCACGCCATTCACACATCAATCAAATCAATTTCATTTCACCAAGAAATTCAATTCAAACCAAATAATCTAACCAACTACACAACCAAATAATTAAACAAACAAGCCATCCATGGTCTGTGGATGACGGGTGTCGGGTGCTACTAAACACCGTCTGCATCCTAATAAATATTTTAACTAAAAATAAATTAAAGAGTGAGAAATTCTCACCAAAGCTAATCCAAACGCCACGACTCTTCATATGTAGGAAATCTTCATCGTTCTCGCCCTTTATCACTTTGGTTGCCCGTGCTCGCTACATATATAAAAATCACATTTTTATATTATCACTACTTTACGACAAAATAGAGTTCAGATTTTTATGTCACTTCATATATTTACAACGCTTCTTTCTATATAAAAATTATATTTTTATATTTCTACTTCTTATATAAAGATTGAATTTTTATTATCATAACCATACAAAAAAAATTATATTTTTCTACCGCCATTCTCTATATAAAGATTTCGCCTTTTCAAATATAAAGATCATATTTTTACTCCTTCTACAATATAAAAATCGTATTTTTAATATGCCACTAGTATAAAATTTATATTTTTAACCTTTCTATATTATAAAAATCTCACCTTTCATTTATAATAAATCTCGCCTTTCACTTGTAAAAAATCTCGCCTTTCACTTATAAAAAATCTCGCCTTTCACTTATAAAAAATCTCACTTTTTTCTTAATTTAAACTAGCTAATTATTCAAAACAAATTAAAGTAAAGACTTACAGCTTTCGTTCGGAGGGGGAATGAGGATCGTTGGAGACGGAGAGAGGCGAGCGCAGGGGCTTGCTGGTCGGAGGTAGGCTCGTCGGAGAAGTTGGCTGTGGCGGCTCATTTTTAGGTGGTGGAGGTTTTCTAGGGTTTGGGGAAAGCGAGGAGAGAGAGGCGTCGAAGGGGAGGGACTCTCGGCGGAGGTGACACGCAGGCGGAGGGGTGGGTGGCGCGGTCAACGATGGTGCGATGGGTGGGTGTACGGGGGAGCGACGTGGGAGTTACGGGTTTTGGGGATTGGAAGGGGGGAAGCTCGCCGATCGAGAAGGAGGGGAGAGAGGGTCTCGGTGGACGGCGTCAGCCCCCACCGGCGATGGCAGCGGCGGTAAGGGGGGGTCGCGATTCGCTCCAGAGTTTTTTTTTCCTTTTCTGAAAAACTGTCGGGGGGAGAATGAAAGGGGAGGAGGGCCCTTTATAAAAATATATTATATTATTTTCTATTTTATTTTAATCTCCATAGTTGACTTTTCTTTCGAAGTCGAAACGAGACCCACCGACTGTCGTCCCTAGCGTTTTACCCCAATCCCGAACACAATGGGATATGTATCGTAGGCTGATTCGATCGTTTCGATCAGTTTTCGTCAAAATCAAAATATAATTCTTTATATTTTGAATTTGAACGCACATTTCAATTTACCGGGGCCACATACGAAACCCGAAAATTACAGAAAAATTATTTCTAACTTCGTATTGACGATACAGTCCTAACAAAACTAATTTCATCGAATTCTGAGATAGTTGGAAAAATGGCCATTTTCCAGTCGATTAAAATCAACTGAAACTGGTCAAACGCGTTTTCCTTTGCCACGCTCACATATTGATTCGAAAAATAGTGAAATTTGAAACCTAGCAATAATTTGACATCACAGACCCAACAAAAGTGGTTTCGTCGAAATCCGAGGTCATTTGCAAAATGTCTATTTTTAAGGGCCTGAATTCCATAGCGACTATTCAAAATTTTCAACTGGACATATCTTTTGATTCCCGCTATGAAATTTCGATTTTTCGGATTCGTTGGAAAGATATCATCAAATAGATCCTATTGTTTTTGGTTTCGCTAAAATCCGGATTGTTTTGCACTCGGTACATTCAATTGAAGTTTGAAATTGAATTATCGAACTACCGCGCCATTTTCAATTCCTTTTATAATTATATATAATTATTATATTCTAACGACGACGTATATAATATATACGTTCGAATTATATTCAAAATAAATTTCTCGTTGATTTTATTTAAAATAATTCATTTTAAATAATCAAAATTCGCTAAAATTGCAAAAATAAAAATTTTAAACTAGCCCAGATTTTCGGGTTATTACAATCTCCCCCACTTAAAACTTTTCGTCCCCGAAAAGGAACAAAGTCGAAAGTGGTTTGAGTAATCAACTCTACGTTCGATCTGGCTTCCATTCTCCAACTTTTCAGTTTTTGAGAATTTTCAAATTCTTCAAAAATTTGGCTAACACCCTAAATTTTTGAAAAATTACGCCATAACCTCCCCTGCACCGGGAGCCACGGGAAAATCCTGAAATTGCCATACAGGCCTTCTGATCTCAAAAAGAAAAAGAAAAAGCCAATAGGCTCATAAAATCATCATCACCCAAACAAAACAGTAAATTACATAGTAAACATGTACCTATTTGTCGGCCAAACAAATTTTATTCTCTGCTCTAGCCTCCTTGCTATGACCTGTTCAATGTAAGTACATGTATATGCAAGCAAATGCGGCTAATTTTCAATACAATTCAATATTTGATACAATTAGGCGTAAGGGTTCAAAATTATCAACAATTAAACAAATAACACAAACATCAATCAATTAGTGGATTAACGTTTCAAATTCATAATTTTGATATATAGTCAAAAATCAGATTTTTGATGCCAAATCACAACAATAGGCCCTATCTAATTTTGGTTCTCACACCAGTCAATAGGAAATATATAGATATCACACCTTCGAAACACGAATACCAATTCTGATGATGTTCGAACTATCATCAGAATCATCTCCAGGCGACTAGAGTGTGATTCTATATCTATCCAGTATATTAAAACTTCAAATACACGTTTGCAAGGCGTATATGCAAAATCTTTATATACTGGACTTTCCTAATCAATATGAAATAAATAATCAAATACGAATAGTTGATTTAAATTTTCAAAACAAAAATTGTTTTCATTTTAAAAATATACTCTTCACACTCGTCCTAGGATACTACTGATCCCATCTCTAACGAGTCATCCCCATAGGATATTACTAATCCAATCATCTGAGGAATTCTTTCGTTCGGTTCTAATGTGTCTTGTTCTCTGCTTTGTAAACCAAAGCTCTGATACCACGTGTGACGTCCTAGAATCTCGCTCTATCCGAACCAGTCGCTAAATCGATCTAGACCGTTCGAAGCGCCTGATTCGTTTGAGAACAAGACAAAATAGAACGCATACAGAAGAACATTTCATTGTATATTACAACAATGCATCAGATTACAAGAATATACAGAGTATGAATAAATATTACACAGAAATATCAGTGATTTAAATAAATTACATAGCAGTGGAAAATAATACAATACACAACTAGAAGAGATATACGGATACAAAGCTTTCCGGATATCATTCCAGCTGTAAACCAGGATCCTGTGAATATAAATCTGCAAAACCAAAACTACTAGCTGCCCGTGTCAAAATAGGGGCACCTAAAGTTTAGGTTAAAACAATAAACTCCAGGTCAGTCATGTGACTGGTGTGAGAACTAAAACAGTTAATCTTTATTTTTAAAGTTAGGTAAATCAAAGGACCATGCCGTATAACACGGAACGGGTTTCGTCCCAAGAACACCAGTGAATAAAACAACAGCGCAATGCTAAACAAAGAAAAATGAAGCTATTATAAGACCCAGGTCCTATCACACAATGCAACGCAAGCCGGGTGATAGGGTTTTTACCTTATAATAGCCAAGAATGCTTGATACGTTTAAAAGAAATCATTTGATACTAGTATAAGTGCATAGTGTATAAAACAACTTCAAATCATAAGTATCAATCATAGGCGGCATGAATGCCCCATACCACTATGTCGCCATATATAGGTTATACAATCAAAATCGCAAAGTCACGTATTTGGAAATTGGATTTCCATCTATGAACCGAGGCAAAAGATAGTCCTCAACCGATTCGAGACTCTCTAGCCCGAGCCTCAAGATCAGAACGCATCAACCCTTTAGATCGTCAGGGTCGGTCCACCGATGTGGATTATTATGCCTGAACACTACGTTTCCCCGCCCTTTGGGGCGTAAATGAGCCAACGAATGACTCCATCGGACCCGGATCGTCCGATCAAACCGAGGCGCCTCGCAACAGCAACAACCACACAGATGAAAAGTATATAAATGTCAGGGCTGGTAGGTCACTGACACCACCCTACCTAGAAAGAAACGCATGCCCTCCCTGAGGTCCGTCTCCCGTTTTTGGTCCACAACCGAGGTGCGAAACTAGCGAAGTAAACGTTACACAAAGCTACGCCACAAAGGCCGTGCTTCGATCATCACCACAAGACTTTGCTTTTCAACAGAAGTCTTGATCAATTTCCACTTAGGCATGCCACACAGGCAATTCACTCCATGCGTTTGATATCCATCAATATATAACCTCTGAGCTCGTATGTCTCGGAGAAGGGCGTTAAGCAAGAGAATAAATTCTCCGCCGCCAAACGGATATATATTTAATAGAGATCAATCACACGGACTAAAATCCAATGTCAAACACACAATCCATTTACAAGTCCGTTCTGGGTCTGAACGAAACCGGAGACACCTAGTACCCCGCATATCCATCGATCTCCAAGCACGTCTGGACGATCACCAACTGTTTCCATCTTCTTGGGTGTACAGCCCAATCAAGATCATCAGTAATCACCCAAACGACGTGAAGACTTCTGGTCTTCGACCACCGTCTTCATCTTCGACTTATCGTCGTATCAGTTATTCAAAATGGGATAAACCCGGTCTTTCCGAATAACTCGCGTATATTTTAAATAAGTGTTACACAAACACAACATACGCCTCATTCCAATTCATCAGTCACTAACCGTAAATTAATCAATAGAATAATTCCCTAAATATTAACCCCGAAGGACGAAACCAACATCAGATCAATATCCAGGAAACCATTCTGCTTGGCTAACCGACAGTTAGTTTCTAAATTTTACATTCATAGGGAAAGGTTCCCATTAATTTTATCCAAGATATATTCCTTGAATTTATTCTTTAATCTTCTTTTGAATTTTGATTCAACTAGTCGGGATTAACGAACCTTACCGAAGTAATCATTTGTTTTAATTTCCCAACCCCAACCTATTCATCCCATGAAGTAAAACTGGTTATACTTCATATCTAACACCACGGTGTTATCGGTAAATTCAATTACCATTTCACGTTCAAGTCTAATTAAAGATTTAACTAACGCCTGGTGCAAAACTGGCGATACTCCATTTCGATTATTTCAATCTAGTTAAAGATTCATTAAAACTCCACTTAGTTTTAATCTTTGACTGGGTTAAAGAATCAGTGTCATTTAAAACACGGTTCACGGTAAACCCAAAATCACCTTCCATTAATTATCGGGTTAGAGAACAAGTGTTATTTAAAACACTGTTCACGATAAACCCAAAAATCAATACTAATTCAATTCCAATTAAATATTATTTAATTGGTACACTTCATTAAATCTGAATAAAAGATTTAATCTTTTCTCTATTGGGTTCAAGAACAATGTTAATAAAGACACCATTCACGACAAACCCAAATCACATTTGATATTAAATACAAGGCTCTGAATAGAAAATATATCGGCTTATATTCAATATCAGATTCTACGACCAACAGATATCGTATTGGAAGTAACGATACATATATCTGTATCTTTAATATTTCCATAACAACATCTGTATAATCACGAAATCCAATATCGAAATATTCCAAAGACAATTTCGATTCGAATCCATTCCAATGCAATCATGGGAAATTCTGGTTATTTTCAAAACCATTTCAAATCCAATTTATTTATTTAAAAATAAATAGAATTATAATTCTAGTTCAAAACTAGTTCATTTCGATAAAAATCTATTTTTATCTTTTCAAATATGGGATTTTTCATCCCAATTCTTCACAAATCATTTCTTATGATTTTACACAAATTATTACTATTTTTAATAATTTTATCAAGGCCCGTACAGTCGATTTCCATCAACGACCATCGAACTGCACTTACAGCGACCTTTTTCAAATTTGATTTGGACGTATCTCCAAATCCAACCGTTAGATTTCAAATTTCTAATATTCGTTAGGAAGCTCTTTTCAATATGAACCCAACGGTTCCTGTTTTATAAGAATCCGACAGTCGGATCTCCCGTAATCTCCGTTTGAAATAAATGGTCGAAATTCACGAACTGCCGCGGCGCGGTGCGTTCTATTCAGGCCATTATATTATATATATAATATATATTTCGTCAATTTCTATTTAAAACGAATTATATAAATAAATTCGTTTCAAAAACAATTTCAACTTCCATCTCAATTCAAATCAAAATTGAATCTTTCCTTATAAATTCGTTTTAAAATTCATTTCTATTCAATTCAAGTTTCAATTCAATTTGAATTCATTTCACTTCGTTTTAAATTCAATTCGAATTCGTTTTCCATTCGATTCAATTCAAAGTGGTTATCTATTCGATTCGATTCAAATTGGTTTTCTATTTGATTCAAATTCAAATTCGTTATATATTCAATTCATTTTGAAATCGTTTTCAATTCAATTCATTTCAAAATGAATAAAATCGATATAAATATCGTTTACGTCAAAATGGCGTCAATCTAATCAACACGGCTTCATATATTTCTATTTTCAAATATTCTATTTCAAATATTTCCTATTATCAACATAGTTGTTATTATCAAAATATTTCGTTCAACACATGACTAATCTCAACGGATGAGTACAGTCAACACATGAACCTGTATTTTATATTAATAAAGATGTAAATTTTATTACTAAAATATTTCGTTCAACACATGACTAATCTCAACGGATGAGTACAGTCAACACATGAACCATTATTTTGTATTAATAAAGATGTAAATTTTATTACTAAAATATTTTGTTCAACACATGACTAATCTCAACGGATGAGTACAGTCAACACATGAACCTTTATTTTGTAATATTCTTTATTTTCTAAATTGGAATGAGGCCCAATCAATCACCATATAACGTCAATTATATGGATTTTCATACATCACACATATATAATAGCATTGAAAAATAATCAACCATCAACCAAAGTGCACTACACTGTATAAGCATCAAATATAGATATTTAACGCTTATAACAGCCTGTCAATCAATCGATCGACATATTTAATCAATCAGGATGAGTGAACTTCAAATTTCATCCCAACACCTGTGTGGGGTTTCAAACAATCAAACACATATTTTATTTGTGTAGTTGGGCGACGTGTAAAATTTATCGTCCCAATCAATGTCCTTCAAATAGGTGTACATAAACAAACCGTCTGGTTTGTAAATGAATATTTTATTTTTTTCACTTCCACGTTAAAAATTATAGTTTTAACGATAAAATATTTTATTTCAACACATGAATTTCTATTCAGTTCATTTACGCAATAAAAATGATATTTTTATTTTTCTAACATATTTTAGAAAATTTCGGCGGCATAACGGCACGATACTAGAAACGGGACAAGGCCTAGCCTTATCCCCGGTCTAGTGAAGGCCCATGCCATTCACACATCAATCAAATCAATTTCATTTCACCAAGCAATTCAATTCAAACCAAATAATCTAACCAACTACACAACCAAATAATTAAACAAACAAGCCATCCATGGTCTGTGGATGACGGGTGTCGGGTGCTACTAAACACCGTCTGCATCCTAATAAATATTTTAACTAAAAATAAATTAAAGAGTGAGAAATTCTCACCAAAGCTAATCCAAACGCCACGACTCTTCATATGTAGGAAATCTTCATCGTTCTCGCCCTTTATCACTTTGGTTGCCCGTGCTCGCTACATATATAAAAATCACACTTTTATATTATCACTACTTTACGACAAAATAGAGTTCAGATTTTTATGTCAATTCATATATTTACAACGCTTCTTTCTATATAAAAATTATATTTTTATATTTCTACTTCTTATATAAAGATTGAATTTTTATTATCATAACCATACAAAAAAATTATATTTTTCTACCGCCATTCTCTATATAAAGATTTCGCCTTTTCAAATATAAAGATCATATTTTTACTCCTTCTACAATATAAAAATCGTATTTTTAATATGCCACTAGTATAAAATTTATATTTTTAACCTTTCTATATTATAAAAATCTCACCTTTCATTTATAATAAATCTCACCTTTCACTTGTAAAAAATCTCGCCTTTCACTTATAAAAAATCTCGCCTTTCACTTATAAAAAATCTCACTTTTTTCTTAATTTAAACTAGCTAATTATTCAAAACAAATTAAAGTAAAGACTTACAGCTTTCGTTCGGAGGGGGAATGAGGATCGTTGGAGATGGAGAGAGGCGAGCGCAGGGGCTTGCTGGTCGGAGGTAGGCTCGTCGGAGCAGTTGGCTGTGGCGGCTCATTTTTAGGTGGTGGAGGTTTTCTAGGGTTTGGGGAAAGCGAGGAGAGAGAGGCGTCGAAGGGGAGGGACTCTCGGCGGAGGTGACACGCAAGCGGAGGGGTGGGTGGCGCGGTCAACGGTGGTGCGATGGGTGGCTGTACGGGGGAGCGACGTGGGGGTTACGGGTTTTGGGGATTGGAAGGGGGGAAGCTCGCCGATCGAGAAGGAGGGGAGAGAGGGTCTCGGTGGATGGCGTCAGCCCCCACCGGCGATGGCAGCGGCGGTAGGGGGGTCGCGATTCGCTCCAGAGTTTTTTTTCCTTTTCTGAAAAACTGTCGGGGGGAGAATGAAAGGGGAGGAGGGCCCTTTATAAAAATATATTATATTATTTTCTATTTTATTTTAATCTCCATAATTGACTTTTCTTTCGAAGTCGAAACGAGACCCACCGACTGTCGTCCCTAGCGTTTTACCCCAATCCCGAACACAATGGGATATGTATCGTAGACTGATTCGATCGTTTCGATCAGTTTTCGTGAAAATCCAAATATAATTCTTTATATTTTGAATTTGAACGCACATTTCAATTTACCGGGGCCACATACGAACCCCGAAAATTACAGAAAAATTATTTCTAACTTCGTATTGACGATACGGTCCTAACAAAACTAATTTCATCGAATTCTGAGACAGTTGGAAAAATGGCCATTTTCCAGTCGATTAAAATCAACTAAAACTGGTCAAACGCGTTTTCCTTTTCCACGCTCACATATTGATTCGAAAAATAGTGAAATTTGAAACCTAGCAATAATTTGACATCACGGACCCAACAAAAGTGGTTTCGTCGAAATCCGAGGTCATTTGCAAAATGTCTATTTTTAAGGGCCTGAATTCCATAGCGACTATTCAGAATTTTCAACTAGACATATCTTTTGATTCCCGCTATGAAATTTCGATTTTTCGGATTCGTTGGAAAGATATCATCAAATAGATCCTATTGTTTTTGGTTTCGCTAAAATCCGGATTGTTTTGCACCCGGTACATTCAATTGAAGTTTGAAATCGAATTATCGAACTACCGCGCCATTTTCAATTCCTTTTATAATTATATATAATTATTATATTCTAACGACGACGTATATAATATATACGTTCGAATTATATTCAAAATAAATTTCTCGTCGATTTTATTTTAAATAATTCATTTTAAATAATCAAAATTCACTAAAATTGCAAAAATAAAAATTTTAAACTGGCCCAGATTTTCGGGTTATTACAATGTGTATGCAAGCAAATGCGATAAATTTCCAATACAATTCACTATTTGATCAATTTGTCTATATGATACAAATTTTAATTAATCAACCAATAATCAACAACACAACCAGCAATCAATTAGTTGATTATCATTTCAAACTCATAATTTTGATATATAGTCAAAAAATCAGATTTTTGATGCCAAATCACAACAATAAGCCCTATCTAGTTTTGGTTCTCACACCAGTTTAATGGAAATATATAGAAATCCCACCTTCGACACTCGAACATAAATGTTGATGATGCGATCGCTATCATCAATATCATCTCCGGGCGACTAGAGTGTGATGCTATATCTATCCAATATATTAAAACTTAGAATATACGTCTGCAAGGCGTATATGCAAATTCTTCATATACTAGATTGTCCAAAATCGATTTAAAATAAATTATTCAAATACGAATACTTACTGTAAAATTTTAAAACTAAATTTGATTTTTAAAATTTCTACTCTTCACACTCGTTCTAGGACACTACTGATCCCATCTCTAATGAGTCATTCCCATTGGATATTACTAATCCAATCTCTGATGAATTCTTTCGTATGGTTCTAATGTGTCTTGTTCTCGAGCTTTGTAAACCAAAGCTCAGATACCAACTGTAGTAACCCATAACTTCCCCGTGAAGGAAAGAGCGGATACTTCGAGAACAACAAAAAAAATAGAACGCAGACAGAAGAACATTTCATTGTATATTACAACAATTCCATCAGAATACAAGAATATACAGAGTAAGAATAAATATTACACGGAAAATATCAGAGATTTAAATTACAATTAAGTACATCGCAGCGGAAAATAATACAATACACAACTGAAGGAGATATACGGATACAAAGCTTTCCGGATATCATTCCAGCTGTAAACCAGGTTCCTGTGAATATAAATCTGCAAAACCAAAACTACTAGCTTCCTGTGTCGAAAATAGGGGCACCCAGAGTTTAGGTTAAAACAATAAACTCCAAGTCAGTCATGGGACTGGTGTAAGAGCTAAAACAGTTATTTAAAACTTTACTTTAAAGTTAGGTAAATCGAGGGACCACGCCGTATAACACGGAATGGGTTTTCTCCCAAGAATACCAGTGCATAAAACAAACAGCGCAATGCTAAATAAAGAAAAATGAAGCTATTATAAGACCTAGGTCCCATCACACAATGCAACACAAACCAGAGGATTGGGTTTTCCCTTGTAATAGCCAAAACATACTTGATACGTTTAAAACAAATCATTTGATACTATAATAGGTGTATAGTGTCAAAACAACTTCAAATATAAATGTATCAATCCTAGACGGCATGGGTACCATATATCATGTCGCCATACTAGGCTCTACAATCAAAACCGCAAATGTCACGTATTTGGAAATTGGATTTCCATCTGTGAACCGAGGCAAAAGATAGTCCTCTACCGATTCGAGACGCTCTAGCCCGTCCCTCAGGAACAGAACGCATCGTCCCATGGATCTTCAAGGTCGGTCCACCGATGTGGATTAGACGAAATCCTGAACACTACGTCTCCCCACCCTTTGGGGTGTCAATGAGTCAACGAATGACTCCATCGGCTTCACATAGTCACCGATATATCTGAGGCGCCTCGCAACAGCAACAACCACATAAGTCAAACTCGTCAGGGCGTGTAAAACCACTGACGCCACTTTTAGCTAGAAGGAAACGCATGTTTTCCCTGCAGTCCTCTCCCGTTTTTGGTTCACTACCGAGGGGTGAGGCTCGCGAATCAATGTTACACAAATCTATGCCACACAGGCTGTGCTTTGATCATCAACCACAAGACTTTGCTTTTCAACAGAAGCCTTGATCATTTGCATCTTAGCATGCCACACAGGCAAACCACTCTATGTAACCGATATCAGTCACACAGAATGATATCCAATGTCAGACACAGTCCATTTACAAGTCTGTTCTGGGTCTGAACGAAACCGGAGGCACCTAGTACCCCGCATATCCATCGATCTCCAAGTACGTCTGGACGATCACCAATTGTTTCCATCTTCTTGGATGTACATTCCAATCAAGATCGTCAGTAATCACCCAAACGACGTGAAGAGCTCCGGTCTTCGACCACCGTCTTCATCTTCGACTTATCGTCGTATCAGTTATTCAGAATGGGATAAACCCGGTCTTTCCGAATAACTCGCGTATATTATAAACAAGTGTTACACAAACACAACATACTCCTCATTCAATTCATTAGTCACTAACCGTAAATTAACAAGAGAATAATTCCCTAAATATTAACCCCGAAGGCCGAAACCAACATCAGATCAATATCCAGAAAACCATTCTGCTTAGCTAACCGACAGTTAGTTTCTAAATTTCACATTTATAGGGAAAGGTTCCCATTAGTTTTATCAAAGATAAATCCTTTAAATTTATTCTTTAATCTACTTTTGAATATCAATTCAAACTAGTCGGGATTAACGAACCTCACCGAAGTAATCATTTGTTTTAATTTCCCAATCCCAACCTATTCGTCCCATGAAGTAAAACTGGTAATACTTCATATCTAACACCACGGTGTTGTCGGTAAATTCAATTACCATTTCACGTTCAAATCTAATTAAAGATTTAACTATCGCCCGGAGCAAAACTGGTGATACTCCATTCTCGATCTTTTCAATCTAATTAAAGATTCATTAAAACTCCACTTAGTTTTAATCTTTAACTGGGTTAAAGAATCAGTGTTATTTAAAACACGGTTCACGATAAACTCCAAAATCACATCACATTTCAATCAGTCCCTAACCGTAAAATAGCAAGTGAGCAATTCCCTAAGTATTAACCCCGAAGGCTAAAACCAACATCAGATCAATACCTCAGAAACCATTCAACTTAACTAATCTCCAGTTAGTTTCTGATTTTCTTAACTCCTTTGAGTCTAAGAACAGTATTATTGAAGATATCGTTCACGACAACCCAAAATCACATTCTATTAATTATCGGGTTAAAGAACGAGTGTTATTTAAAACACCGTTCACGATAAACCCAAGAATCAATTCGAATTCAATTCCAATTAAATATTATTTAATTGGTACACTTCATTAAATCTAACTAAAAAGATTTAATCTTTTTCTCAACTGGGCTTAAGAACAGTGTTTATGAAGACACCATTCATGACAAACCCAAATCCCATTTGATATTAAATACAAGGCTCTGAATAGAAAATATATCGGCTTATATTCAATATCAAATTCTACGACCAACAAATATCGTATTGAAAATAACGATATAAATATATCTTTCAAATTTCCATAACAATATCTGTATAATCACGAAATCAAACATCGAAATAATCCAAAGACAATTTCGATTCAAATCCATTCCAATTCAATTATTGGAAATTTTGGTTACTTTTAAAACCCTTTTCATATCCAATTTATTTATTTAAAAATAAATAGAATTTTAATTCTAGTTCAAAACTAGTTCATTTTGATAAAAATCTATTTTTATCTTTTTAAATATGGAGTTTTTCATCCCGATTCTTCCCAAATCATTTCTTATGATTTTACACAAATTATTGATATTTTTAATAATTTTATCAAGGCCCATACAGTCGATTTCCATCAACGGCCATCGAACTGCACTTACAACGACCTTTTCCAAATTTGAATTGGATGTAATTCCAAATCCAATCGTTAGATTTCTAATTTCTAATATTCGTTAGAAAGCTCTTTTCGATACGAACCCAATGGTTCCGGTTTTAGGAGAATCCGACGGTCGGATCTCCCGTAATACCCGTTCGAAGTCAATGGTCGAAATTCGCGAACTACCGCGGCGCGGCGCGTTCTATTCAGGTCATTATATTATACATATAATATATATAATATATACTTCGTCGATTGTAACAAGCCGCAAAAATCAGGACCAATTTAAAATTTTTATTTTAGAAAATTATAATGGATTTTGACAATATAAAATTATTTATTTAAATAACAATGATCACAAATTTGATTTAAATCGAAGTTAGAATGAATGATTTAATTTTAATTAACAAAAGAGTTAGAAATAGCGCGGTAGTTTGAAAAGTCAAACTTGAACTTTGACTGACAGTACAGGATGCAAAATTTAACAGATTTTAGTGAAACCAAAAGTATTAGAATCTATTTAAAAATATCTTTCCAACGAATCCGAAAAATTGGAATTTCATAGCGGAAATCAAAAGTTATGGCCAATTCAATATTTAGAAAGGTCGCTATGAAATTTATAAAGGTCAAAATGCTACTTTTTGCATACGAAGGAATTTGAACTCGAAACCACTTCCATTGAGTTCAGAATGATGTTTCTACATTGAAAAACAGTAAACACTTATATATTTTGAGTTTCGGGATTTATTTGTTTAAAAATATATTTTTAACATTAAATGTATTGGCCTTAAAAATAGTCATTTTTCAAACGACCTCGGTTTTCGACGAAACCACTTTTGTTGGATCCGGAATGTCAAAATATTGTTAAGTTTATTTTTTCATAATTTTTGGAATTAATTTGTGGCCGTGGCAAAAGGATTTCTATTTTGTCAATTTACGGTCAAATTTTAATCGACTTAAAAATAGCTATTTTCAAACAGTCTCAGAATTCGATGAAATTAGTCTCATTGGAACCGTATCGTCATAAGAAAGCTAAAAATATTTTTTTTAGATTTTTCGGAGTCCATATGTGGCCTCGGGGGATTTTTGATTGTGTCCGAATTAAATAATAAAAAGAATTAATTTTAAATTCGAAAAATGAGGGCTTAGACAACCTTTTGGGCCTGCGGGACATGGCTAGATGGATCCGGATTAGGGGTTATTGTGTAGGGTAGCTTTTGTTGGACTGGATTCTAAATAATTTGAGAGGAATGAGTTTTTTTGAAAAATCAACAATTACATAATATAAAAAAGAGGAGAACCCTAACTAAATCATTATTCATCTTCTTCAATTAGTAGCCGCCGCCCCCTATCCTCTTCATGGCCGAAAATTCTTGTGCCACTTTCTCCCTCTTCTCTTCAAATTAAATCCTAACTCCTATACCAAATCAAAGAGCATCTTCTCCTCTCCATTCTCATAAGGTTAGATCTTCTCTGGAGCCACCATCTTCTCCTCTCCATTCTCATAAGTACGGCTGATCCTATTTGAGGAGGAAGAAGGGTAATTATCTTAATTAATTAACTAATTAATTGATTTAAATTATTTTAAAAACTTGTTTTGACCTTGACTCGTTCATTTCAACTTAGAATTTGACGATTTCAAAAAACATTGGAATCGTAACAGCAAATAGAACAGTTAGAGACTGATTGGAACATTTTCTGGACTGTTTGAATCTTTAGAGCTGAATTAACGGAAGGTGAGATTTCTTTAATTTAAATTAAGTAGTTGATTAATTTATTTATTATATAATATTCGTTCAGATCTGAATTGTATAGTATGTTATGTTGATTTTCTGTTTGATGAATGTATTGTTGTATTGGTTGTTGTGCGAACTTGGATACGTTTATTTCAGATTTGGTTTTTATTGAATTGAGTTTGATAATCAATTCAATATTCATATTGCGATGGAAAATATACATAGAAAAAAAAATATTTATTTTAATTTTGTGTTCCAACACAAAAATACACATGAGAAAAAAAAATTGTTCATTTTATTTTTGTGTTCCAACACAAAATTATACATAGAAAAAAAAAAAGATTGTTTATTTTATTTTTGTGTTCCAACACAAAAATTATACATAGAAAAAAAAAGATTGTTTATTTTGTTTTTTTGTGTTCCAACACAAAAGTATACATGAGGAAAAAAATGTGTTTATTTTATTTTTGTGTTCCAACACAAAAATCTACAAGAAAAAAATGTTTATTTTATTTTTGTGTTCCAACACAAAAATCTACATGAAAGAAAAAAAAGAAGTTTGCTTTATTTTTGTGTTTCAACACAAAAATCTACATGCATGAAAGATGTTCATTTTATATTTGTGTTTCAACACAAATAACAATATTCAAAAGAAATGTCTAAACATAAAAGTTTATAAAAAAAAATGTCTTTTTATTTATATATTGGCACATACATTTACAAAGGAATATGAATTATTTTTATTTGTGTCTTAAACACAAATAAATACTTCGTCATCAAAGTTTTATTTTTATTTTTGTCTTAAACACAGATAAATACTTCGTCATCAAAGTTTTATCACAGATAAATACTTCGTCATCAAAGTTTTATTTTTATTTTTGTCTTAAACACAAATAAATACTTCGTCATCAAAGTTTTATTTTTATTTTTGTCTTAAACACAAATGAATACACCGCCATTGAAATTTTATTTTATTTATTTTTACTTGTGTTCCCAACACAAATACATGTACCGTACATCGAAAGTATTTCACTTGTGTCCCTAACACAAATATTTACATCGTTAATTGATTAACATTTTGATTTGTGTTTTCAAACAAAAATTTTATATGATGGAAAAGGAAAGTGTATTGTTGCATTCCTTAATGTCAACAAAGTATAGGAACTCATCTCATTACAATTCGTAATAAAAATTCAATGTAGAAAGAAATAATATATATGATTTTCATTATTTTTGTGTTTGCATACATGTGCAAACGCTTCATAAAAAAATTACATTTTTGTGTTTGCATACATATGCAAACGCTTCACAAAAAAAAAAAAAAATGATTTACATTTTTGTGTTTACATACATATGCAAACGCTTCATAAAATTAAAACATACATTTTTGTGTTGTATGAAAACATTTCTTAAAATTTAAAATTTACATTTTCGTGTTGCAATTAAATGCAAACACTACATGTAAGAGGGAAGAGACAGTTTTATTTTATGATTACATTTTATAAAACAAAAGTAGAAAAAAGGAAAAAAATATCTTTTGTTTGCAATTTTAGATGCAAACAAAAGTAGAGAAAAAAATATACCTTTTTGTTTGCAATTTTAGAGGCAAACAAAAATAGAAAAAAGAAAATAATATCTTTTTGTTTGCAATTTTAGATGCAAACAAAAGTAGAGGAAAAATATATCTTTTGGTTGCAATTTTAGATGCAAACAAAAGTAGAGAAAAAAATATACCTTTTTGTTTGCAATTTTAGAGGCAAACAAAAATAGAAAAAAGAAAATAATATCTTTTTGTTTGCAATTTTAGATGCAAACAAAAGTAGAGGAAAAATATATCTTTTGGTTGCAATTTTTGATGCAAACGAAACGTAGAAAATAGAAAATACATTTTATTTGCATCCTACCATGCAAATAAAACAAGAAGAAAGAAAGAAAAAATTTACATTTTTTTGTTTACAACTTTTGTTGCAAACAAACAAGAAAATAAAATTTGCATTTTTGGTTTGCAAATTTAGATGCAAACTAATTTATATTTTTTTATATTATTTGCATTCCATCATGCAAATAAACAAAGAGATAAAATTTCATTTGTTGTTTGCAACCTTAGTTGCAAACAAACAAGACAATAAAAAAAATTACATTTATATTTTGTTTGCAAATTTAGTTGCAAACAAATTTATTAAAAACAAATGTCTCATTTTTGTTGCATGTTTTTAAATGCGAACAAAACATTGAAATAAAGGTTATAATTTTTATTTATTTACTTCACTTGATGTAAATAAACAAAAAATAAGAAGTAGTTATTTTATTTACATTTCTTGATGTAGATTAAACTAGAAAATAAATATTACATTTTTATTTGCATTACTCAACGCAAATAAAAACATGAGAATAAAGGATACATTTTCGTTTGAAATCCTTAATGCAAATAATTTATGAAATGAAGAGTCACAATTTTATTTACATTCCTTTAGGTAAATAAACATCAAATTAAAATGTTGAATCTTTATTTGCATTCTCTATTGCAAATGAAGCATGAAATGAAAAGTTATATTTTTGTTATTAATTGTATTCCCTATGACAATGGAATTAAAAGATTACATTTTTTCTTTTCATTTATTTACAATGAAAGGAATTGAAATAAAGATTTTATTTTTATCGTCATTTTAGATGCGATAAAAGAATAGAAATAAAGAATTCTTCTTTATTGACATTTTACATGCAATAAAAAGAATAGAAATAAAAAGAGACAGTTTTATCGTCGTGTTATATATTGTGTATTACATTGCCATAGGCAAGTTACCTGACTTGTTTATGTGATTGGGTCGATAATTTTCACACATCGCCCAAGTGCACAAATGAATTAATTATTTGTTTGTTGGATGAAACCCCACACGGGTGTTGGGATGAAAATTAACATACACTAATCCCAATATTTAGTTGTATGTTGATCGTTAGATCGACAGGCTGTGATGAGCGTTATTATTTAATTTTAACGCTTACACAGTTGGAATTTACACTTTGGATGTAAATGGATGACTTGAGAATTACATTTTTATTGTTATATATGATGTGTGTTAAATCCATATAATCCAAATTATATGGTAAATGGTTGAGTCGCATTTCGATTCAGATGTTCTTTTAAATAAGAATATTTTTACATTAGAAATTCTTTTTATTTAAATATATATATATATATATATATTAATTAAGTATATGTTAAACAAAGAATATTTGTAAAAGGTAAAAATCTTTTATATAAAGAATATTTTTAATGATTATCTCTAAAATACGTTTTTCTTATAATAATAAATATTTAAAGAGAAATCTTTTATTTAAGATTATTAGCATTTGCAAATCTTATTTTATGATACGAAATGAATTGAGATGTGAAGTGGATTTATCGTGGACGGTGTTTTTAAATGACATTTCTCCTTTAATCCAATTTACATTGAAATTATTATTTGGAATTTATAAATCTATTTTATAGATTTAAAAAGAGCATTTCCTAAAAATCTAGTTTTACAATTTAATAAAATTAAATTGGAATTAAGTGGAAAATTCGATTGGTAATAATCGAGATGGGCTTCTGTAATAGAAGACCGATATTATATATGGAATTTAAGAGGCTTTGCCGTTATTCCATGTATATTGTTAGTCCGATACAGAAATTCACATCGATTATGTATTGATTGATTTCTGTGGAATTCCATATTTTGGAAATTGATTTATGGGTTTATCGTGAACTGTGTTTTAAATGACACGAGTTCTTTAACCCGTTTAAAAGAAGATTTATTCTTTAAAATAAATAATCTTGTGAAAATGATTTTTGATATTAAATCAAATTTAGAATTTTTAATAAATCTTTTAAGGAAGATTTATGATTAAATTTATTAATTTATCTTTGATAAAATTAATGAGAATCTTTTAATATGAATATCTTATTAAAAGAATATTCTGAGTGGGAAATGTGGCGTAATGCGTGAATTTCTAATATTTGATTTTTAATCACAAAATACGCGAGTTATTCAGAAAGACCGGGTTTAACCCATTCTGAATAATCATCACGACGATCAAGAGTCGAAGATGAAGACGGTGATTGAAGACCGAAGGTTTTCACATTGTTGGGATGATGATGACTGGTATCTTGAATTGTGACTGGACATCCCAAGGCAAGGTATTTAGTAATGATCGTCCAAACGCATTTGGAGATCGACGGACACGTTGTTTCGCTCAGACCCAGAGCGGACTTGTAAATGGATTGCGTGTCTGACATTGTATTCTTTTCTACTGTATTTGTTGAACGCTACTGATTATATATTTCTGTTTGGTGGTGGAGAATTTATTCTTCACTTAATGTAACAACCCGGAATTTTGGGGCCAATTTAAAATTTTTATTTTAGAAATTTTAATGGATTTAGGATATTTAAAATAATTTATTTTGAATAATAATGGCTAAAAAATTATTTTAATCGTAGTTAAAACAAATAAATTTAATTTAATTATAAAAGGAGTTTGAAATAGCGCTGCATTTTGGGAATTTGAATTTAAGCTTTAACTTAATATACATAACTTGATAAATGTTTTAACATTAAACCATATGTGCGTCGTATAAAATTGAGACCGACTGATTGATTGTGGCTATGATGATTTGGTGAATTATATTCATGTTAAATATAATTTGTGTAGAAAATAAAAATCAGATTTTTATCGCATATGAATATAGGTAGAGTAGGAAATAAAAAAAAAAAAAATTATATTTTTATCAAAAGGATTTGTGTTAAAACTAAAAATCAATTTTGTCAAATTAGATTATTGTTAGCGAGATAAAAATATTCATGTAACATACATTTGCCATTTATATTAGAAATTACAATTGTTATTATCGTTAGAAATTTACTTCGTTATAAAAATGATGTCATATCGTTAGAATGTACATTAGAATTAGATTGTCATCTTTATGATAAATGTTTCACTAGAATTGTCAAAGAAAAAAAAATAACGTTTTATATATAGAAATGTTACAATAGTTAAAAAAAGGACATTCTATATGAAATGTTACATTAGTTAAAAAAGGACATTCTATATGAAATGTGACATTAGTTAAAAAAAAAGAACATTTTGTGTATAGAAATGTTACATTAGTTAAAAAAGGGGCATTTTATATTAGAAAAATTACGTTAGATGAAAAATAACATTTTTTATTAGAAATGTTAAATTAGATAAAAAGGGTCACTCTTTTTTTTAGAAATGTTAAACTAGAACAAAAATGTCACTTGGTCAGAAATATTATATTAGAATATATAAAGGTCATTCATGTTAGTATTAAAAGTGTCATTTATGTCGTATTATAAATGCCATGCTACAAAAATGGCATTTATTTAGAATAACATTTTTGTTATAATATGTCACATTAGAAAGGAAATGAAAGTTTCCTTCTCTAACTATCCCCATTAATTAAGTAATTTAAAGAAAGGAAATGAAACATTTTTCCCTTCCCCTCATAAATTGATTACATTAAACCAAAGAAAATGGAAACGTATAAGTCGCACGTTGTGAAATAATTGCACGAGTTAATTGCCCACTAATTAACATGGTTTTCAAATTCTAGATATATATGCATATATATATGTATGATAGGTATATATGTGTGTGTGCGCGCGTGTGTGTATTAATTATGCATTGACGATATGTCTTTTTGACAAAATACAATTAATGTTCAAATTCTATATTTAAAGTTTTGATTTATTAGACATTTAAAGGTTTCTATATTTTTTTATATATATAGTAAGCACATTCTAGTAATTAATTAACATGATTTTGAATTTCCCTAACTATGTGCATATAAAGAGAAGTCTTTAGGTTCATATACCATTAATTACGCACGTTTAGAAATTAGTTAGGCATTGATTGACACATCAGCCAATCAATATATTTAAAAAAATAAAAAATCTAAAATTTAAGGGCATAAGTTACTCTGCCTCCCTTATGAATACACCTTCTATCCAACACCAAATCTCACAACTCCATTCCCTATTCTCCGCCTCCATTATGTAAAACTTCTAAAAAAAAAAAAGTTGGAGTTCTAAGATTTATGTTTGTACAAAACAAAAATTGGAGGATGGTTATATATAGAACTGGAGATTCTTATCAAGGCCTCGGGTGGCGGTACGATGGGAGGAGGTTCAAGTTGAAGTTGGATTTCTCGGTTTCCAGATAATAGCGTGAAGAAGGAAGTCTGAATTTAACGATTTTTGAAGCGTTGCAATCGTAGAGATGAGTTCAACAATTCTAGACGGAAAGGAGTGATTCCGAGCTATTTGAATTTTGACTAAAATCGCGAACGACGGTGAGATATCTAATTTTTAATATTTAAAATTTTAATTATAATTGTTATGTGAATACCTGTATGTAATCTGCGATGTGGTGATTGAGATTTATTATATGTCTATATGATTGTGATGATGTATGATATCATGTTATGGCCTGTTGTTTGGATCTGTACTCCTTGTTGTATTCCCAATAGAATCCTCATCGTTATTGTTTTTATTTTTATTTATTACATAAAAATAAAAACATTAAATCTTTATTTTGTTTATTCTTGTTACAAAATAAAAGCAATTTTTACTCTAATTTTGTTAACGAAAGAAACACCAATTTTTACCTTTATTTTGTAAACTAGATAAAGTGACAAATGTTACTCTTCTTTTTGTAAACATAATAAAATGACAATTTTTATTTTTATGTGGACAAAGAAAATAAAATACCAATTTATTTTATGTTTAATTTGTAAACATAATAAAGAGGATTATTTTATGTTTATTTTGTAAACAAAAAAAAAAGGATTATTTTATGTTATCTTGTTTACATAAGGAAAAGACAAATTTTTGTTTACATAATAAAAAGACTATTTTAACATATAATTTTGTTTACAAATAAAACACAAACTTTTAACATTAATTTTGTGAATAGAATAAAAAGGACAAAGTTTTACATAAATTTGGTTAACAAAATAAAAGACAAGGTTTTTACATTAATTTTGTTCACCAAATTTTTACCCTTATTTTATGAACATGATAAGGTGTAAGTTTAATCTTTATATTATAAAATGTAAGTTTTAATCTTATTTTCCTTTACAAATAAAGATGAGGCTTTTATTGTGATTCATCAAAAGTACACAAATTTATATGCTGTGTTAACTTTATTGTGACGACACAAATTTATATGTTGTGTTAACCTTATTGGGATGACACCAATTTATATGTTGCGTTAACATTATTGTGATGACGCAAATTACATCATCGTATTAATATTGTAGTAATAACACAAATTTACATTGTGCGTTGATTTAGTTGAGATGACGTCAAACTTCACCGTCACGTTATGTAATGAATCAAAATTTACCAAATAAGCATATCATTCATATGGAGTAGAATTAGTAAATAAGTATATAATCATATCATTCATATGAATCAAAATTGACAATATAAATTATGGCATTTATGTCAATGCAAAATTGTCGTTTTGTCATTAGAATTCGTAAATAAGTAAAAATGCCATTTTTACTTGTTAAGATTTGATTAGAAACTTAGAGTTTGTTTTGACAAATAAAATTTACTTTTATTGTCATTGGAAACTTAAAATTTGACATACAAATAAAATTCACTTTTTATTTGTCATTAGGAAACTTGGAATTTGTATGCAAATAAGATTTGCTCTTTTTTTTATATTATTAGAAACCATAGAAAAATGTGAATATGTCAAATACTCTTTTATGTGCCATTAAGATTCATAGGAAATTGTTTATATATATAGGTGCATTTATGTGTCATTAAAGATTCATAGAAAGTGATTAAAAATAAATGACTATTTAATTGTCATTTGAATAACATAGAAAGTGATTACAAATAAATGACCATTTAATTGTCATTTGAATAACATAGAAACTTGTTTACAATAACATGACATCTTTTTTTTACATTTTGTTATTGTGAATAAAAAGGACAAATTTTTGTTAGAAAATGTAAATTAGAATAGAAAGGGCATTCTTGTTAGAAAATATACATTAGGATAAAAATAACCCTTTTTGTCGAATTAGAATTTACAAATGGAAGTTGTCAACAAAGACAAAGTTATTATTTTTCATTCGTTGTTGAAATAGAATTGTATGCAATATAAAGAATATTTCAATGTAAAGTTATACTTTGGGAAATATGATATTTCAGAAGTTAAATATTTTTAAAATATGAAATATTTTAAAATAACATTTTTAGGAAATAATTATAATTATAATTATAATTGTTCTTGGACACGAGGTTAGGTCACGTTTATGGCGGAAGTCTGCCCGGAACCAACCGGCATATCCAGCAGCCATAAATGTTGGGCCTAATGTGAGAGGTCCAAGTACACGAATACAAATTGGGTTTTGACTCGAGGTTAAGCCCAACTGTGGAATAAGTCTGCCCGGAACCAACCGGCATATCCAGCATCCACAAGTTGTAGGCCTAATGTGAGAAGTCTGGCCCATTACAAAACATAAATGGATAATATAACGAATTGGATTATTTAATCCATTGTGAATAAAAACATCATTTTAACCTGAATAAGTTTATTAACTTATATTATCCATTTTAAAATGAATATTAAAAGAGTTAATTTCAAAACTAATATTTTGAAAATAATGTTTTAATATGAGAAATGATATTTTGATCAGAATAAATGGTTTATTTATTTTAAAATAAATAAAAGGAATTACGTAAATAAATAAGAACAAGAAATTAAAACCCTTTATTTACAAATAGTGTAAATAAGGAAGAAAAAGAAGATGAAACCATTTATTTATATTTAGGTAAATAAATAACAAAAGGATAAGAATATATTTATTTACATTTAGGATAGGAAAAGAAAAGTAAAAACATTTATTTAGGTGAATAAATAAGAAAAGGAAAATGAAAACATTTATGTATATCTAGGTAAATAAATAAATGATTGGAAAGAATAATTTATTTACATTTAGGTAAATAAAACCAGAAGATAGAGAAGCACAATTTATTTACATTTAGAGTAAATAAAGCAAATGGTAGAAAAGAATAATTTATTTACATTTAGTGTAAATAAAACAGAGATAATAAAGGTGATATTTTTATCGTCATTTTATATGCGATAAAAAGAATATTTTTTTATAATTAAAATCGCCAAATGATTTATATTTATATATATATAAATATAAATTATAAACTTAATGACACGCGGGCGACAGTTCGCGTATCGACAATCGTAACTTTAAATAGTTATACCGAAAGATCCGACCATCGGATTTTCCCAAAATTGGAACCGTTAGGACCGCTTTGGGAAGATCTTTCCAACGATATAAACCTCATCAAAATCCAATGGTTAGTTTTCGAGATAAGTGTAAATTAAATTTGGTTGAAAACAGCGCCAGGGTCGCCCATTGACCCGAAGCGTCGTTATATTAATTTAAGCTATTTTATTTTAAATAAAAATAGAAATAGGTCGTTATTAAATACCAATAACGATATGAACTGATTTCAAGTTATATATATATATGCGAGAATCATTTGAAAAGTCCGAGTTCAATCTCATTTCAAATGATTATACGACGTTCTAAGTCGAAGATTTAAAGACGGTGATTGAAGACCGGCGATCTTTACATCGAATGGATGTGTTGCTACCGAAACCCATGAGAGGAGTAGCTACCTTAAAAGGGCTTCAGTGGTGGCCGTTCGGACGAAGTGTTGATTTGTACGGATTTGACTTTCGCTCAGACCCAGGGCATAAGTTTATAAATGGAATGTATGTCTGACGTTGTAGTCCCTTATACTACATTCGTTGATCTCTGTTAATATATATCTGTTTGGTGGTTAACACCCTTCTCTAAGACGTACAAGCTTAGAGGTTATATATTGGTAGAAATCAATGATATAGTATGGACTGACAATGTGGCATACTAAGATGCATTGATCAAGGCTTTTATTGAAATGCAGGCCTTGTGGTTGATGATCAAAGCACGGCCTGTTTAGGCATTGCTTTGTGTATAGCGTGACTTCGCGAGCCTCACACCCCGGTATGTGTCAAAAACGGGATACGAACTGCAGGGAGTGCACACGTTTCTTTCTAGCTAGAGTGATGTCAGGGACCTACCAGCGCTGACATTTTACTTATGTGGATGATGGATTTTGAGGCGCCTCGTGTTTTATAGGCCGTTGGTGGTCATATTATAGGTCTAAAGGGACCGGGAAGCGTGTGTTCAGGCATAACTAATCCACTGCCCATAGGCGGGGACCGGCACTGAAGATCCAAGGGTTCACTGCGGGGGATCCTGAGGCATTTGCTAGAGTGTCTCGAATCGGAGAGGAGCTTGCCCCTAGCCTCGACTCATGATGGAAATCCAATTTCCAATACGACCTTGCGGTTTTGATTGTAGAACTAGTATTGGTGACATGATATATGGTACCCATGCTGTAACGATCCCAAAACCCCGTGACACGGTGTTAAGGATAATCATTGGAATATAACACATTAATCATCATTAGCAGATCACAGATAATAGCATAAACAGAAAATAGAATAATTTACACACATATGACAGCGGAATCATATAGATATCATCACATCAGAGAAGCACAGTACATGATACAACTTAGTGCATAATGATACAAAATCAGTCACCATCGCCAGAGGCGGAATCATACATAAAGAGTACACAAAAGGAATATCAGTCTACATCGCCAATGGCGGAATCATAATATAGATACAATAATGGCGGAGAAAATCCAAGTCAGCACAGTGTAGTCAAGCCTCGCCATGAGCCAAAAGGTGCGTCAGAAACCTGTAACTAGGCTGCCCGTGTGAAAATGAGGGCACCCGAGTTTGCAAGGTGAAACAAACTACGAGTCAGTCATGGGACTGGTATGAGAAATCTACTTAACTTATTAACAACAATAACAAGGCAAATCAAAGGACCACGCCACTTTCGCGGAACGGGTTTACTCCAATGATTGCTAGTGCATGAAATAAAATAACGATTAAATCCACGCAATGCTTTTTATAAAATGAAGCCATTATAAGACTCAGGTCCCATCACATAATGCAACGCAAGCCGGAGGATAGAGTTTTTACCTTATAATAGCCAAAAATGCTTCATACGAGTAAAACAAAGGTGTTCGATATTATTACTAGTGCATATATGTTTCAAAAGCAATTCAATCATAAATATTAATCCTAGGCGGCATAGCTACCATCTACTATGTCGCCATACTAGCAATACAATCACATTCGCATATTTCGTATTGGAAATTGGATTCCTTCATGAGTCGAGGCAAGGGGCAAGCTCCTCTCCGATTCGAGACACTCTAGCAAATGTCCCAGGACCCCACTATGATCCTTGGATCTTCAAGGCCGGTCCTCTCTTACTTTTGAGGATTAGTTATTCCTGAACACACGTTTCCCGGTCCTTACAGACCTATATCGAGACGCCTCGCATTCCAACAACCACACAGGTGAAAAGTATATATAATGTCAGGGCTGGTAGGTCACTGACACCACCTTAGCTAGAAAGAAACGTCGTGCTCTCCCTGCAGTCACTCTCCCGTTTTTGACTCATACCGAGGTGTGAGGCTCGCGAATTCACGTTATACACAAAGCTACGTCACACAGACCATGCTTTGATCATCAACCACAAGACTTTGCTTTGCAACAGAAGTCTTGATCATATGCCACTTAGGCGTGCCACACAGGCAATCCACTCCATGCGACTGATTTCTGTCAATACATAACCTCTGAGCTCGTACGTCTCAGAGAAGGGCGTTAAGCAAGAGAATAAATTCTCTGCCGCCAAACAGATATATATTTAACAGAGATCAACCAACACAGAACAAAATCCAATGTCAGACACATGGTCCATTTACAAGTCCGTTCTGGGTCTGAACGAAACCGGAGGCACCAATTCCTCGCATATCCATACAATCAACAGTATGTTTGGACGGCTACTACTTCAATTCCTTCATGGTAGCTACTCCAGTCACGAGTATCAGTAGCGCCCATCCATCCAATGTGGAGATCGTCGGTCTTCAGTCGTCTTCGACTTCTCAACGTCGATCGATTATTTGAAATGAGATAAACTCGGCCTTTTCAAACCACCCACGTATATTTAGATTTTTAAATCAATCAATCACATGGTTGGACTATTCAACAATCACATTTCAGTTATTTAGTTATAATTTTCATGTCAAATACATTCAACCATCACATATCAAGCAAACACAACAAAATTGGTTTATTTCCACTCTATATCGTTCATAATATTTTATAACGATATATCGCCATTTTTATTTAATTTAAAATGGCCATATTTAATTAAACGACGTTTCAGGTCGTGTCGATGCATTGGCGCTGCTTTCCACTAATTTTGTTTTACACATATATGAAAATCTAACCGTTGGATCTTCACAAATTTTACATCATTAGGAAGGTCATTTCAAAACGAATCCAACGGTTTCAGTTTTGGGAAAATCCGACGGTCGGATCTTCCACATTAACCATTTGAAGTTACGATTTCAATTTACGAACTGCAGCGTCGTTATTCGATTTAATTTAATTATATTTATATATATATAAATATAATCGTTTCTGGCGCTGTTTTTCTTCAGTTTTGAATTAAACATTCCAGACAATCCAACGGTCGGATCTTCACAAAGTTGGTGCCGTTGGAAAGATATTTCCAAGGCGAACCCAACGGTTGAGGTTTCGGGAAAATCCAATGATCGGATCTTCCGCACTAGTCGTTTGAAATCACGGTTTCAAAATATGAACTGCACGGCCACGTTTCATTTTAATTCTATTTATATTTATATATCTATATAAATATAGTTCATTCAAAAATTCCTATATCGTTTCCACTTCAATTATTTCACTAACGCCTTTAAATTTTGGAAAATTTCGCCATAACCTCCTTTGTACGGGAGGGTCTGGGAAAATTCCCAAATAGCCACACGGGCGTCTCATATCAAAAAAGAAAAAGAAAAAGCCAAGCGGCTAGCCAACAGGCTCATAAAATCATCACCCAAACAAAGCGGTAAATGTGTACTTATTTGTCGGGCACAAAATTCTATTTCTCTTCTCTAGCCCCTTTTGCCTTGACCTGTTCAATAGATATGCATGTACATATATACAATTTCTAACATTTATCATTTTCCATTCAATTTCATATTTGATTTGCTTTGGTTTAAAAAAACACCATTCATTCTAATGTTGCATGCATAGGCTAAAATCATATCATTAGCTAATTAATGTATATTTCAACTCATGCACGTTTATTTGAACAAGTGGCTATTTTTAACACTTCACATTTCAAAGATGATAATTTTGGCGAACTAAAATAGATTTCAACACATGATTATTTTACTTAGTTCCTATGCATGTTAAAAATAATATTTCTATCACAAATATTTATTTCAACGTCCGCATATCTTTAGCATATCACACATAAGATAAAAATGATATTTTTATCGTTCAAAATATTTATTCAACAAATAGATGGTTTCAACACTTCATAGTTTCAATAAAAATGTAATTTTTATTGTTCGATCTTTTTATTCAACACATGAACTTTTCCACTACACACACTTCTCAACAAATGAGTATTTCCACACATGGACATTTTATTTATGTTGTTCATATTAGAAAGATAAGATTTTTATTGTTGAAACTATTTATATAAGGCGAATATTTTTCTTACTTCATATATAATAAAAATGTGATTTTTATTGTTTAAACACTTCATTCATTCACAAATGAATTTAATTTTCACCCAACACATTTCAACACATGAATATTTCCACACATGGACATAGTTTCAATATATGACTTTAATTTCAACGCATGAAAATAATTTCAACATATGAAAATAATTCTAACACACAAAGATTATTCAAAATTTCGGCGGCATAACGGCAGGGTAGTTAAAACCGGCACCGTCCCTAGTACGGCTCCTCGCTCTACCTTAAAACCTCGCGGTTTTTGACAATGGGGATTCATGCATCTAATTCGCACGCAGGCGGCATGTTTATTTTTATTTCCACAAATTTTTCCAATTCATTTCAATCACCAATGGGTATTTTTCAACCACAACCAAACAATATCAACCACAAACAATTATTCAACCATTCGTATTTTTCATCCAATATTTCACACCAATTCATCACAATAAATATCGTCCATGGTTTGTGGACGAGGGGAGTATATATATATATATATATATATATATATATATATATATATTATAATATATTTCACTTGCGTTTCAACACATATATCACTTATTCTATGCATGTAAAAATCCATACTTCGCTTATATAGCTTACACTACGCATGTACATGAGGTATACAACACGTATGTAATTTATATTTCGCTTATATAAATTATACACGACCTTTTCCATTCAATTTCACGTTAATTTAGATTTCTCACCTTGGTTTTCTGAGCGCTAAAAATCGATACGATGTTAGAAAAATCCGCAGCTTCTTCTATTGGGTAGAGAGCTTCCTTGCGGTCTCGATGTTTCCTGTTTCATTGAATTTCGTCAACACACCAAAAAGATATGATTTTTCAAAGTGTAAAGATCAAAGAAAAACTCACTTTCAGAAAGCTTCAAAACTAGGTTTGCGGTTTTCGCGAGAACCGGGGCACGAGGGGACGATCAGGAAGTTGGACGTGGAGGAGCTTCGAGAGGGCTACAGGCGCGCGGCGGTTTGGTGGGGTTCGGTGGCGCAGATAGGCGGCGGCGGCGGTTTGAAGGTCGGAAGTTTGGAAGGGGATATCTCGACGTAGAGGCGACGATAGGGGGAGCTCCTTATATGGATTTGAAGAGGGGAGGGAGAACTACAAAAAGTTGAACTGGGGGAGGAGCTAATTCGAGCTGTGGCGATCGGAAATCGCCAGGGAAGGGGAAAAAGGGTTTCCGCCGTCGAAGTCGGGGTCGGGGGGGGGGGGGGGTTTCTGATTTTTTTTTTTTTAATTTATGAATGGAGAAATATGATTGGCCGAGGACTATATTAAATTTTCAAATAGTGTTTTCTCAAACGAACTCCTTTTTAAACTCAACGACTGTCGCCCCTAGCTAAATACCCCCATTTCGGACACAATGGGATATGTTTCGTAGGCCAATTCGACTGTTACAGTCAGTTATTTTTCAAATTAAAGTATAAAACATTTAATTTTTAACTCTGAACGCACATTTCAATTTGCCAAGGCCACAAACTGATTCGAAAAATTCCAGAAAAATAAATCTAGCTATGTTTTGACGCTACGGTCACAACAAAACTAGTTTCGTCGAATTCTGAGGTCGATTGAAAAATGGCCATTTTATGGTCGATCCAATTTAACAGAAATCGACCAAACACATTTTCTTTTGCTACGCTCACACACTAGCTTCAAAAATTATGAAATTTGAAACCTAGCAATAGTTTGACATCCCGGACTCAACAAAAGTGGTTTCGTCGAATTCCGAGGTCGTATGCAAAATATCAATTTTCCAGGGCTATATATTCTATATACCGACCCTTCTGAAAATTCATTCGGCCATAACTTTTGATTCCCGTTATGAAACTTCGATTTTTCAGATTCGTTAGAAAGGTATTGACTAACAGATTTAAATATTTTTGGTTTCGCTAAAATCCGTTATATTTTCTATCCTGCACAGTCAGTCAAAGTATGAATTCAAATTTTCAAACTGACTCACTATTTCTAATTCACTATTTTATTGAAATATTCTATTTCAATTGTTCAAATTCCTTTGAAATAATCAATTTAAAAATTTTAAATTGGCTCGTATTTTCCGGGTTATTACAGTCTCCCCTACTTAAAACTTTTCGTCCTCGAAAAGGAAATAACAGTAAAGTAGGAAATAAAATGTAAATGCAAAGTATTGTAAAGGTACCTTGCACCGGAGTTTGTCAGAGATATCCACTCTGCATTTGGGGTAAGCTTGCTTAATGCTTTCCGCAGTCTCCCAAGTACAGTCTCTAGGATCACTGCTCCACTGCACTTTAACTAAATGAACCTTTTTGCTTCTGAGTTCTCTAGTTTCTTCGCCAACAATTTTTAATGGCTCTCTTTTGAGTGCTAATTCTGGAGTTATCTCCACATCCCGTTGCGCTGCTTCTTCTACAACAAGATCCGGATCATGCACATGTCTCCTAAGTTGAGATACGTGAAAAACATTGTGCACTCCAGGCAACCAATCTGGCAATTGAACCCTATAAGCAAGAGTTCCAATTCGCTCAAGTATAGGAAAGGGACCAATAAATCTCGGTGCCAACTTCCCAGTCTTTCCAAATCTGATTACTCCTCTCATCGGAGAAACCTTTAAATAAACATGATCACCAACAGTAAATGTCAAATCTCTCCTTCTAGAGTCTGCATAACTTTTCTGTCGGCTTTGGGCGGTTTTCAATCGCTTCTTGATGAAGTCCACTTTATCAGATGCTTCTCTAATCATATCGGGTCCTAGTACAAGTCTGTTGCCAGGTTCTACCCAACATGCAGGAGATCTGCAGGGTCTGCCATATAATGCTTCAAATGGAGACATTCTCAAACTTGCTTGATAGCTATTGTTATATGAGAACTCTGCCAAATGCAAATGATCTTCCCATGACCCACCAAAATCAATTATACAAGCCCGCAATAAATCTTCTAGAATCCTATTCACCCTCTCAGTTTGGCCATCTGTTTGGGGGTGATAAGCGGTGCTCATATTCAGTTTTGTTCCCAATTCTGTCTGGAAAGCCTCCCAGAACTTGCTAGTAAATAGGGAATCTCTATCACTGACTATGCTGATGGGAATTCCATGTAGCTTAACAATTTCTTTGAAATATATCTGTGCTAGACTTTGGGCAGTTCTATTGGACCTGACAGGTACAAAATGGGCAGTCTTCGTGAAGCGATCTACGATTACCCAAATGCTGTCATTACCTTTCTTGGTTCGCGGCAAACCATCTATGAAATCCATGGAAATCTGTTCCCATTTCCAACCTGGGACTTCCAACGGTTGCAACAGTCCAGCTAGCTTCTGTTGGTCACTCTTGACCAATTGACAAGTAGGGCATCTGCTAACATACAAAGAAATATCCCTTTTCATTGCCTTCCACCAGAAAGTGCGTTTGATATCGTTGTACATTTTACTCACCCCAAGATGGATGCAAAATTTGGATTTATGGCATTCGTCCAACACTTCTCTTCGAAGGCCTGGAATATTTGGGATGCAAATCCTATTTTTTAACCTGAGAACCCCCTATTGTCAATACGGAAACTCGTGGTTTCACCTTCTTTGACTCTCTGACTGATTCTCTGAATGAATTCATCGTCTTTTTGAAGGGCTGAAATCCTATCAATCAACCCAGGTGTAATTATAAGATGGGCAACGATTGCGGTCTTTCTACTAAGCGCATCCGCTACTACGTTAGCTTTCCCCGGCGTATACAGGATATCAAGATCATACGCTGCAAGAAATTCTAGCCAACGCTGCTGTCTCAGATTCAGATCTTTCTGGGTATATAAATACTTCAATGATTGATGATCTGTGTACAGTATAAATTTCTCGCCCAATAAATAATGCCTCTAGATTTTCAAGGCAAAAATGATGGCTAGCAACTCAAGATCATGAGTCACATAATTCTTCTCATGCGGTTTCAATTGGCGGCTTGCATAAGCGACTACTTGGCCTTTCTGCATTAACACTGCGCCAAGACCTCTAATAGAAGCATCTGTCCAAACCGTTAAATCCTGATTGCCATCAATAATTGTTAACACTGGAGCGGTAGTCAGCTTCGATTTCAATTCCTGGAAAGCTTCTTCACAGTCGGAAGTCCACTTAAACTTCTCGTGTTTCTTAGTGAGCTTCGTTAATGGACCGGATATCTTCGAAAAATCCTTAACGAACTTTCGATAATAACTAGCCAACCCCATAAAACTTCTAACTTCTGTGGGAGTAGTGGGTTGTTTCCAGTCTTGAATCGCTATTATTTTGCTTGGGTCAACAGAAATTCCTTTCTCTGACACGACATGGCCAAGAAATTTAACTTCTTCTTGCCAGAAGACACATTTAGAGAATTTGGCTTTGAAGACGTTCTTCCTTAGAATCTCCAATACTTGTTCTAAGTGTTTTTCATGCTCGGGTTTTGATTTGGAGTAGATTAAAATATCATCGATGAATACGAGGACAAATTTATTCAGAACTCCCCTGAACACTCTATTCATTAGATCGACAAAGTATGCTGGAGCGTTACATAGGCCAAACGGCATTACTAACCATTCATAAAATATGTCTGGGCCTCTGAAAGCTGTCAAAGGAACACACTCTTCTGCTATTCTCAATTGATGAAAACCTGTAGCTAGGTCCATCCGGGAAAATACTTTCGCCCCATTCAATTGGTCTAGCAAATCATCAATGCGGGGATAATGGATATTTATTTTTAAGCGTCTGTTTGTTGAGGTCTCGGTAATCAACACATAATCGAAGAGTACCGTCTGACTTCGGGACAAACACAACAGCTGCACCCCAATTAGAAAAACTAGGTCTGATTAGACCTTTCCACAACAGTTGACGAGTTTGATTGCCTAATTCTTCTTTTTCTTTCGGAGTCATTCTACGAATTGGATGCACCACTGGTCTGGCATTGGGAATTAGATCGATTCGGAATTCTATTTCTCTTTGCGGAGGTAAGTTTTCAACTTCTTCAAACACATCCGCAAAGTTTCTAACGATCGGGATCTTTTCTATGGAAGTGGGGATAAGTTCTAATGCTGACCAAAATTCTTCTCTATTCGGATTCGAACCATGACAGGGAACCGTAATATATCCAAGCTTCGTTCGAATTTTAACGATTCTTTCCGCACAATTCACTTCAGCTTCGTATTTCGTTAACCAATCTAGCCCGAGAATAATATCGAATTCGGGAAAATCTATAACGATTAAATTGAAAGGAAACTTGTAGGAAGAATAAGAGATTGGCACTCTACAACATGAACCGAGAGTAACGGGACCCCCTATCGGGTTATGAACTTCAACCGATTCTTTGAGCTTTCGCTGTTTTAACTTTAATTTGTGCACTGTGTTTCTAGCAATAAAACTACGCGATGCACCTGTGTCAAATAATACAGAAACAGGAATATTTTTAATTATAAGGGTACCTCCCAAAACATCGGGTTTACCTGCTCCATCGGAAGCAGCTGGCGGGCTAGACCCGTCATAGACATGAGCTACAGTAGCTTTCTTCAGCAAAGGACAGTCTTTGACTAAATGATCGGTCTTGCGACAGTTGAAGCACGAGCGAGGGTTCTGAGAGCCTTGGCTCGAGCCTTGAGAGTTTGTTTTCTGCCTCTTCGGAGCTGTGCAGACGTTTGAGTAGTGCCCCGGCTTACCGCAGTTAAAGCAATTTCCTCTTGGCGACTTGCCAGTCTGAGGTTTTGAAGATGCTGCTTGGCTTGACTCGCCCTGATTTACAACAGGCTTGCGCTTGTTTCCAGCTTGGCTTCTAGCGCGATCCTGATCCAGATGCCTTTGATCAAGGTCTTCATAGTTGCATGTCATTTCCACCAGCTCGTTGAATTCCAGCTTGACATGGGCCATGGCTCTATCATGATATTGTCGTCTTAGCCCAAGGATAAACCTCTTATTCTTGGATTTCGCGGTGGCGACGAGTTCCGGAGCATAGAGCGACAACATTGTAAATTTGTTCAGATAATCTTGCACGGAAAGATCCCCTTGCTGGAGATTGGCGAAGTCATCGTGCATTCTTTCTAGAGCTTGTTCTGGGACATATTTCTCCTTGAAGAGTTCTTTAAATCCATCCCATGTTCTTCCAGCTTCTCTATTCCCGGCGGTAAGAGATTCCCACCACAATTCAGCTTGTTCCTGCATAAGCCAGGCGCCCATAATAGCTTTGTCTTCGTCTCCTAGCCTTAGGCCTTCAAGAATTTTCTCGCATGTTTTGAGCCATGCAAGGGCCTCTATTATGGTGCCAGTTCCCGAGAAGGTCTTGTCTCCTAAGTTCTTATATCTCTTAGCTACACGGTCAAGCTCGAAGTATTGAGCTGCCGGAGGTTGTATCAAAGGTCCTTCTTGAGCTGGGATTTCTCCCCTTCCTCGGCCTCGGCCGGCACGGCCTCCTCTAGCGGCGGCTGCTCTGGTAGCCATTTGTTAAATTTTGTATAAGCAATGAAAAAGTCAGCTAATAGAAATGATAGTCTATTGCATAGTTAAGCAGAAATTTCTACGGAAAGATAACGATGGACTGATCAATTGTTTTTGCTATTCTGCTCAGCTCATTCTAGGACTTTGCTAGTCCTATCTCTAATGAGGGACTCGCCTTAGAATACTACTGATTCTATTTTGACGAAGTGTTTAATGTGTTAGACTCCAGAACTAAGGTTAACCAAAGCTCTGATACCAGCTGTGACGATCCCAAAACCCCGTGACACGGTGTTAAGGATAATCATTGGAATATAACACATTAATCATCATTAGCAGATCACAGATAATAGCATAAACAGAAAATAGAATAATTTACACACATATGACAGCGGAATCATATAGATATCATCACATCAGAGAAGCACAGTACAGGATACAACTTAGTGCATAATGATACAAAATCAGTCACCATCGCCAGAGGCGGAATCGTACATAAAGAGTACACAAAAGGAATATCAGTCTACATCGCCAATGGCGGAATCATAATATAGATACAATAATGGCGGAGAAAATCCAAGTCAGCACAGTGTAGTCAAGCCTCGCCATGAGCCAAAAGGTGCGTCAGAAACCTGTAACTAGGCTGCCCGTGTGAAAATGAGGGCACCCGAGTTTGCAAGGTGAAACAAACTACGAGTCAGTCATGGGACTGGTATGAGAAATCTACTTAACTTATTAACAACAATAACAAGGCAAATCAAAGGACCACGCCACTTTCGCGGAACGGGTTTACTCCAATGAGTACTAGTGCATGAAATAAAATAACGATTAAATCCACGCAATGCTTTTTATAAAATGAAGCCATTATAAGACTCAGGTCCCATCACACAATGCAACGCAAGCCGGAGGATAGAGTTTTTACCTTATAATAGCCAAAAATGCTTCATACGAGTAAAACAAAGGTGTTCGATATTATTACTAGTGCATATATGTTTCAAAAGCAATTCAATCATAAATATTAATCCTAGGCGGCATAGCTACCATCTACTATGTCACCATACTAGTAATACAATCACATTCGCATATTTCGTATTGGAAATTGGATTCCTTCATGAGTCGAGGTAAGGGGCAAGCTCCTCTCCGATTCGAGACACTCTAGCAAATGTCCCAGGACCCCACTATGATCCTTGGATCTTCAGGGCCGGTCCTCTCTTACTTTTGAGGATTAGTTATTCCTGAACACACGTTTCCCGGTCCTTATAGACCTATATCGAGGCGCCTCGCATTCCAACAACCACACAGGTGAAAAGTATATATAATGTCAGGGCTGGTAGGTCACTGACACCACCTTAGCTAGAAAGAAACGTCGTGCTCTCCCTGCAGTCACTCTCCCGTTTTTGACTCATACCGAGGTGTGAGGCTCGCGAATTCACGTTATACACAAAGCTACGTCACACAGACCATGCTTTGATCATCAACCACAAGACTTTGCTTTGCAACAGAAGTCTTGATCATATGCCACTTAGGCGTGCCACACAGGCAATCCACTCCATGCGACTGATTTCTGTCAATACATAACCTCTGAGCTCGTACGTCTCAGAGAAGGGCGTTAAGCAAGAGAATAAATTCTCTGCCGCCAAACAGATATATATTTAACAGAGATCAACCAACACAGAACAAAATCCAATGTCAGACACACAGTCCATTTACAAGTCCGTTCTGGGTCTGAACGAAACCGGAGGCACCAATTCCTCGCATATCCGTACAATCAACAGTATGTTTGGACGGCTACTACTTCAATTCCTTCATGGTAGCTACTCCAGTCACGAGTATTAGTAGCGCCCATCCATCCAATGTGGAGATCGTCGGTCTTCAGTCGTCTTCGACTCTTCGACTTCTCAACGTCGATCGATTATTTGAAATGAGATAAACTCGGCCTTTTCAAACAACCCACGTATATTTAGATTTTTAAATCAATCAATCACATGGTTGGACTATTCAACAATCACATTTCAGTTATTTAGTTCTAATTTTCATGTCAAATACATTCAACCATCACATATCAAGCAAACACAACAAAATTGGTTTATTTCCACTCTATATCGTCCATAATATTTTATAACGATATATCGCCATTTTTATTTAATTTAAAATGGCCATATTTAATTAAACGACGTTTCAGGTCGTGTCGATGCACTGGCGCTGCTTTCCACTAATTTTGTTTTACACATATATGAAAATCTAACCGTTGGATCTTCACAAATTTTACATCATTAGGAAGGTCATTTCAAAACGAATCCAACGGTTTCAGTTTTGGGAAAATCCGACGGTCGGATCTTCCACATTAACCATTTGAAGTTACAATTTCAATTTACGAACTGCAGCGTCGTTATTCGATTTAATTTAATTACACTTATATATATATAAATATAATCGTTTCTGGCGCTGTTTTTCTTCAGTTTTGAATTAAACATTCCAGACAATCCAACGGTCGGATCTTCACAAAGTTGGTGCCGTTGGAAAGATATTTCCAAGGCGAACCCAACGGTTGAGGTTTCGGGAAAATCCAATGGTCGGATCTTCCGCACTAGTCGTTTGAAATCACGGTTTCAAAATATGAACTGCACGGCCACGTTTCGTTTTAATTCTATTTATATTTATATATCTATATAAATATAGTTCATTCAAAAATTCCTATATCGTTTCCACTTCAATTATTTCACTAACGCCTTTAAATTTTGGAAAATTTCGCCATAACCTCCTTTGTACGGGAGGGTCTGGGAAAATTCCCAAATAGCCACACGGGCGTCTCATATCAAAAAAGAAAAAGCCAAGTGGCTAGCCAACAGGCTCATAAAATCATCACCCAAACAAAGCGGTAAATGTGTACCTATTTGTCGGGCACAAAATTCTATTTCTCTTCTCTAGCCCCTTTTGCTTTGACCTGTTCAATAGATATGCATGTACATATATACAATTTCTAACATTTATCATTTTCCATTCAATTTCATATTTGATTTGCTTTGGTTTAAAAAAAACACCATTCATTCTAATGTTGCATGCATAGGCTAAAATCATATCATTAGCTAGTTAATGTATATTTCAACTCATGCACGTTTATTTGAACAAGTGGCTATTTTTAACACTTCACATTTCAAAGATGATAATTTTGGCGAACTAAAATAGATTTCAACACATGATTATTTTACTTAGTTCCTATGCATGTTAAAAATAATATTTCTATCACAAATATTTATTTCAACGTCCGCATATCTTTAGCATATCACACATATGATAAAAATGATATTTTTATCGTTCAAAATATTTATTCAACAAATAGATGGTTTCAACACTTCATAGTTTCAATAAAAATGTAATTTTTATTGTTCGATCTTTTTATTCAACACATGAACTTTTCCACTACACACACTTCTCAACAAATGAGTATTTCCACACATGGACATTTTATTTATGTTGTTCATATTAGAAAGATAGGATTTTTATTGTTGAAACTATTTATATAAGGCGAATATTTTTCTTACTTCATATATAATAAAAATGTGATTTTTATTGTTTAAACACTTCATTCATTCACAAATGAATTTAATTTTCACCCAACACATTTCAACACATGAATATTTCCACACATGGACATAGTTTCAGTATATGACTTTAATTTCAACGCATGAAAATAATTTCAACATATGAAAATAATTCTAACACACAAAGATTATTCAAAATTTCGGCGGCATAACGGCAGGGTAGTTAAAACCGGCACCGTCCCTAGTACGGCTCCTCGCTCTACCTTAAAACCTCGCGGTTTTTGACAATGGGGATTCATGCATCTAATTCGCACGCAGGCGGCATGTTTATTTTTATTTCCACAAATTTTTCCAATTCATTTCAATCACCAATGGGTATTTTTCAACCACAACCAAACAATATCAACCACAAACAATTATTCAACCATTCGTATTTTTCATCCAATATTTCACACCAATTCATCACAATAAATATCGTCCATGGTTTGTGGACGAGGGGAGTATATATATATATATATATATATATATATATATATATATTATAATATATTTCACTTGCGTTTCAACACATATATCACTTATTCTATGCATGTAAAAATCCATACTTCGCTTATATAGCTTACACTACGCATGTACATGAGGTATACAACACGTATGTAATTTATATTTCGCTTATATAAATTATACACGACCTTTTCCATTCAATTTCACGTTAATTTAGATTTCTCACCTTGGTTTTCTGAGCGCTAAAAATCGATACGATGTCAGAAAAATCCGCAGCTTCTTCTATTGGGTAGAGAGCTTCCTTGCGGTCTCGATGTTTCCTGTTTCATCGAATTTCGTCAACACACCAAAAAGATATGATTTTTCAAAGTGTAAAGATCAAAGAAAAACTCACTTTCAGAAAGCTTCAAAACTAGGTTTGCGGTTTTCGCGAGAACCGGGGCACGAGGGGACGATCAGGAAGTTGGACGTGGAGGAGCTTCGAGAGGGCTACAGGCGCGCGGCGGTTTGGTGGGGTTCGGTGGCGCAGATCGGCGGCGGCGGCGGTTTGAAGGTCGGAAGTTTGGAAGGGGATATCTCGACGTAGAGGCGACGATAGGGGGAGCTCCTTATATGGATTTGAAGAGGGGAGAGAGAACTACAAAAAGTTGAACTGGGGGAGGAGCTAATTCGAGCTGTGGCGAACGGAAATCGCCAGGGAAGGGGAAAAAGGGTTTCCGCCGTCGAAGTCGGGGTCGGGGGGGGGGGGGGGGTTTCTGATATTTTTTTTTTAATTTATGAATGGAGAAATATGATTGGCCGAGGACTATATTAAATTTTTAAATAGTGTTTTCTCAAACGAACTCCTTTTTAAACTCAACGACTGTCGCCCCTAGCTAAATACCCCCATTCCGGACACATTGGGATATGTTTCGTAGGCCAATTCGACTGTTACAGTCAGTTATTTTTCAAATTAAAGTATAAAACATTTAATTTTTAACTCTGAACGCACATTTCAATTTGCCAGGGCCACAAACTGATTCGAAAAATTCCAGAAAAATAAATCTAGCTATGTTTTGACGCTACGGTCACAACAAAACTAGTTTCGTCGAATTCTGAGGTCGTTTGAAAAATGGCCATTTTCTGGTCGATCCAATTTAACAGAAATCGACCAAACACATTTTCTTTTGCTACGCTCACACACTAGCTTCAAAAATTATGAAATTTGAAACCTAGCAATAGTTTGACATCCCGGACTCAACAAAAGTGGTTTCGTCGAATTCCGAGGTCGTATGCAAAATATCAATTTTCCAGGGCTATATATTCTATATACCGACCCTTCTGAAAATTCATTCGGCCATAACTTTTGATTCCCGTTATGAAACTTCGATTTTTCAGATTCGTTAGAAAGGTATTGACTAACAGATTTAAATATTTTTGGTTTCGCTAAAATCCGTTATATTTTCTATCCTGCACAGTCAGTCAAAGTATGAATTCAAATTTTCAAACTGACTCACTATTTCTAATTCACTATTTTATTGAAATATTCTATTTCAATTGTTCAAATTCCTTTGAAATAATCAATTTAAAAATTTTAAATTGGCTCGTATTTTCCGGGTTATTACACATGCCGTCTAGGATTGATACTTATGATTGAAATGTTTTTATTTAAAACATATACACACTAATAATAATATCAAACCCGATTTTATACGTATCAAGCATCTTTTGACCATTATAAGGTAAAACCCTATCCTCTGGTGTGCGTTGCATTGTGTGATGGGACTTGGGTCTTATAATGGTTTCATTTTTCCAAAAAGACATTGCGTTGTTAACGATTTACTTTAATTTATGCACTGGCAATCCATAGGAGTAAACCCGTTCCGCGTTAGCGGCGTGGTCCTGTGATTAGCCTTCTTATTAGTTAAGTTATTTAGATTTCTCACACCAGTCTCATGACTGACCCGTAGTTTGTTTTCACCTTGCGAACTCGGGTGCCCTCTTTCCACACGGGCAGTCGAGTAGCTTTTTGCAGATATCTTTCTCTTTAGCAGGATCCTGGATTGAAGCCTAAAGCTGTGTCCAGAGCTTTGTAGTCTTCCGCTGTTTAATGTATTAAATCTGTTGTAATTTTTCTTCCGCTGTAATTTTATTTCAATGTACTCTGATATATTCTGTACTCTGATGTAACATTATTGTAATGTAATAAAAGTCTACTGTTATTTGTTCTGATGTATTGTATTCCCAAAGTTAAAGTATTCGAAGATTTCCAATCTTTGGGTCAGACCTTTGTGGTTTATGGTCGATTTAAAGAGCGGGAATTTCCGGGTCTTTACAGTTGGTATCAGAGCTCTGGTTAGCTCAAATCTTTGGGGTACAACTCGTTAGAACTGAACAAAGACTCATCAGAGATTGGATTAGTAATATCCAATAAGAATACTCATTAGAGATAGGACCAGCAGTGTCCTAGAATGAGAAAACTCATTAGAGATGGGGTTAGTAATGCCCTAGGATGAGTTCAGAGTGATAAGCTTATAATTAACGTATTTTAATTATATATAATCTATTTTTGAAAATATGATTTTAAATATATAAAAGTATATATATATTTGATAAGTTAGTCAACAAATAAAATTAATAAAAGAAAATTAAAATTTGGTTAGATAATTAAACAACTTTTACCTTAGTTCCTTTTCGAGGACGAAAAGATTTTAAGTGGGGGAGATTGTAACAACCCGGAATTTTGGGGCCAATTTAAAATTTTATTTTAGAAATTTTAATGGATTTAGGATATTTAAAATAATTTATTTTGAATAATAATGGCTAAAAAATTATTTTAATCGTAGTTAAAACAAATAAATTTAATTTAATTATAAAAGGAGTTTGAAATAGCGCTGCATTTTGGGAATTTGAATTTAAGCTTTAACTTAATATACATAACTTGATAAATGTTTTAACATTAAACCATATTTGCGTCGTATAAAATTGAGACCGACTGATTGATTGTGGCTGTGATGATTTGGTGAATTATATTCATGTTAAATATAATTTGTGTAGAAAATAAAAATCAGTTTTTTATCGCATATGAATATAGGTAGAGTAGGAAATTAAAAAAAAAAATTATATTTTTATCAAAAGGATTTGTGTTAAAACTAAAAATCAATTTTGTCAAATTAGATTATTGTTACCGAGATAAAAATATTCATGTAACATACATTTGCCATTTATATTAGAAATTACAATTGTTATTATCGTTAGAAATTTACTTCGTTATAAAAATGATGTCATATCATTAGAATGTACATTAGAATTAGATTGTCATCTTTATGATAAATGTTTCACTAGAATTGTCAAAGAAAAAAAATAACGTTTTATATATAGAAATGTTACATTAGTTAAAAAAAGGACATTCTATATGAAATGTTACATTAGTTAAAAAAGGACATTCTATATGAAATGTGACATTAGTTAAAAAAAAAGAACATTTTGTGTATAGAAATGTTACATTAGTTAAAAAAGGGGCATTTTATATTAGAAAAATTACGTTAGATGAAAAATAACATTTTTTATTAGAAATGTTAAATTAGATAAAAAGGGTCACTCTTTTTTTTAGAAATGTTAAACTAGAACAAAAATGTCACTTGGTCAGAAATATTATATTAGAATATATAAAGGTCATTCATGTTAGTATTAAAAGTGTCATTTATGTCGTATTATAAATGCCATGCTACAAAAATGGCATTTATTAAGAATAACATTTTTGTTATAATATGTCACATTAGAAAGGAAATGAAAGTTTCCTTCTCTAACTATCCCCATTAATTAAGTAATTTAAAGAAAGGAAATGAAACATTTTCCCCTTCCCCTCATAAATTGATTACATTAAACCAAAGAAAATGGAAACGTATAAGTCGCACGTTGTGAAATAATTGCACGGGTTAATTGCCCACTAATTAACATGGTTTTCAAATTCTAGATATATATGCATATATATATATATGTATGATAGGTATATATGTGTGTGCGCGCGCGTGTGTGTATTAATTATGCATTGACGATATGTCTTTTTGACAAAATACAATTAATGTTCAAATTCTATATTTAAAGTTTTGATTTATTAGACATTTAAAGGTTTCTATATTTTTTTATATATATAGTAAGCACATTCTAGTAATTAATTAACATGATTTTGAATTTCCCTAACTATGTGCATATAAAGAGAAGTCTTTAGGTCCATATACCATTAATTACGCACGTTTAGAAATTAGTTAGGCATTGATTGACACATCAGCCAATCAATATATTTAAAAAAATAAAATAAAAATCTAAAATTTAAGGGCATAAGTTACTCTGCCTCCCTTATGAATACACCTTCTATCCAACACCAAATCTCACAACTCCATTCCCTATTCTCCGCCTCCATTATGTAAAACTTCTATAAAAAAAAAGTTGGAGTTCTAAGATTTATGTTTGTACAAAACAAAAATTGGAGGATGGTTATATATAGAACTGGAGATTCTTATCAAGGCCTCGGGTGGCGGTACGATGGGAGGAGGTTCAAGTTGAAGTTGGATTTCTCGGTTTCCAGATAATAGCGTGAAGAAGGAAATCTGAATTTAACGATTTTTGAAGCGTTGCAATCGTAGAGACGAGTTCAACAATTCTAGACGGAAAGGAGTGATTCCGAGCTATTTGAATTTTGACAAAAATCGCGAACGACGGTGAGATATCTAATTTTTAATATTTAAAAATTTAATTATAATTGTTATGTGAATACCTGTATGTAATCTGCGATGTGGTGATTGAGATTTATTATATGTCTATATGATTGTGATGATGTATGATATCATGTTATGGCCTGTTGTTTGGATCTGTACTCCTTGTTGTATTCCCAATAGAATCCTCATCGTTATTGTTTTTATTTTTATTTTTATTTATTACCTAAAAATAAAAACATTAAATCTTTATTTTGTTTATTCTTGTTACAAAATAAAAGCAATTTTTACTCTAATTTTGTTAACGAAAGAAACACCAATTTTTACCTTTATTTTGTAAACTAGATAAAGTGACAAATGTTACTCTTCTTTTTGTAAACATAATAAAATGACAATTTTTATTTTTATGTGGACAAAGAAAATAAAATGCCAATTTATTTTATGTTTAATTTGTAAACATAATAAAGAGGATTATTTTATGTTTATTTTGTAAACAAAAAAAAAGGATTATTTTATGTTATCTTGTTTACATAATAAAAAGACTATTTTAACATATAATTTTGTTTACAAATAAAACACAAACTTTTAACATTAATTTTGTGAATCGAATAAAAAGGACAAAGTCTTACATAAATTTGATTAACAAAATAAAAGACAAGGTTTTTACATTAATTTTGTTCACCAAATTTTTACCCTTATTTTATGAACATGATAAGGTGTAAGTTTAATCTTTATATTATAAAATGTAAGTTTTAATCTTATTTTCCTTTACAAATAAAGATGAGGCTTTTATTGTGATTCATCAAAAGTACACAAATTTATATGTTGTGTTAACTTTATTGTGACGACACAAATTTATATGTTGTGTTAACCTTATTGGGATGACACCAATTTATATGTTGCGTTAACATTATTGTGATGACGAAAATTACATCATCGTATTAATATTGTAGTAATAACACAAATTTACATTGTGCGTTGATTTAGTTGAGATGACGTCAAACTTCACCGTCACGTTATGTAATGAATCAAAATTTACCAAATAAGCATATCATTCATATGGAGTAGAATTAGTAAATAAGTATATAAGTATATCATTCATATGAATCAAAATTGACAATATAAATTATGGCATTTATGTCAATGCAAAATTGTCGTTTTGTCATTAGAATTCGTAAATAAGTAAAAATGCCATTTTTACTTGTTAAGATTTGATTAGAAACTTAGAGTTTGTTTTGACAAATAAAATTTACTTTTATTGTCATTGGAAACTTAAAATTTGACATACAAATAAAATTCACTTTTTATTTGTCATTAGGAAACTTGGAATTTGTATGCAAATAAGATTTGCTCTTTTTTTTATATTATTAGAAACCATAGAAAAATGTGAATATGTCAAATACTCTTTTATGTGCCATTAAGATTCATAGGAAATTGTTTATATATATAGGTGCATTTATGTGTCATTAAAGATTCATAGAAAGTGATTACAAATAAATGACTATTTAATTGTCATTTGAATAACATAGAAAGTGATTACAAATAAATGACCATTTAATTGTCATTTGAATAACATAGAAACTTGTTTACAATAACATGACATCTTTTTTTTACATTTTGTTATTGTGAATAAAAAGGACAAATTTTTGTTAGAAAATGTAAATTAGAATAGAAAGGGCATTCTTGTTAGAAAATATACATTAGGATAAAAATAACCCTTTTTGTCGAATTAGAATTTACAAATGGAAGTTGTCAACAAAGACAAAGTTATTATTTTTCATTCGTTGTTGAAATAGAATTGTATGCAATATAAAGAATATTTCAATGTAAAGTTATACTTTGGGAAATATGATATTTCAGAAGTTAAATATTTTTAAAATATGAAATATTTTAAAATAACATTTTTAGGAAATAATTATAATTATAATTATAATTGTTCTTGGACACGAGGTTAGGTCACGTTTATGGAGGAAGTCTGCCTGGAACCAACCGGCATATCCAGCAGCCATAAATGTTGGGCCTAATGTGAGAGGTCCAAGTACACGAATACAAATTGGGTTTTGACTCGAGGTTAAGCCCAACTGTGGAATAAGTCTGCCCGGAACCAACCGGCATATCCAGCATCCACAAGTTGTAGGCCTAATGTGAGAAGTCTGGCCCATTATAAAACATAAATGGATAATATAACGAATTGGATTATTTAATCCATTATGAATAAAAACATCATTTTAACCTGAATAAGTTTATTAACTTATATTATCCATTTTAAAATGAATATTAAAAGAGTTAATTTCAAAACTAATATTTTGAAAATAATGTTTTAATATGAGAAATGATATTTTGATCAGAATAAATGGTTTATTTATTTTAAAATAAATAAAAGGAATTACGTAAATAAATAAGAACAAGAAATTAAAACCCTTTATTTACAAATAGTGTAAATAAGGAAGAAAAAGAAGATGAAACCATTTATTTATATTTAGGTAAATAAATAACAAAAGGATAAGAATATATTTATTTACATTTAGGATAGGAAAAGAAAAGTAAAAACATTTATTTAGGTGAATAAATAAGAAAAGGAAAATGAAAACATTTATGTATATCTAGGTAAATAAATAAATGATAGGAAAGAATAATTTATTTACATTTAGGTAAATAAAACCAGAAGATAGAGAAGCACAATTTATTTACATTTAGAGTAAATAAAGCAAATGGTAGAAAAGAATAATTTATTTACATTTAGTGTAAATAAAACAGAGATAATAAAGGTGATATTTTTATCGTCATTTTATATGCGATAAAAAGAATAAATTTTTATAATTAAAATCGCCAAATGATTTATATTTATATATATATATAAATATAAATTATAAACTTAATGACACGCGCGCGACAGTTCGCGTATCGACAATCGTAACTTTAAATAGTTATACCGAAAGATCCGACCATCGGATTTTCCCAAAACTGGAACCGTTAGGACCGCTTTGGGAAGATCTTTCCAACGATATAAACCTCATCAAAATCCAACGGTTAGTTTTCGAGATAAGTGTAAATTAAATTTGGTTGAAAACAGCGCCAGGGTCGCCCATTGACCCGAAGCGTCGTTATATTAATTTAAGCTATTTTATTTTAAATAAAAATAGAAATAGGTCGTTATTAAATACCAATAACGATATGAACTGATTTCAAGTTATATATATATGCGAGAATCATTTGAAAAGTCCGAGTTCAATCTCATTTCAAATGATTATACGACGTTCTAAGTCGAAGATTTAAAGACGGTGATTGAAGACCGGCGATCTTCACATCGAATGGATGTGTTGCTACCGAAACCCATGAGAGGAGTAGCTACCTTAAAAGGGCTTCAGTGGTGGCCGTTCGGACGAAGTGTTGATTTGTACGGATTTGACTTTCGCTCAGACCCAGGGCATAAGTTTATAAATGGAATGTATGTCTGACGTTGTAGTCCCTTATACTACATTCGTTGATCTCTGTTAATATATATCTGTTTGGTGGTTAACACCCTTCTCTAAGACGTACAAGCTTAGAGGTTATATATTGGTAGAAATCAATGATATAGTATGGACTGACAATGTGGCATACTAAGATGCATTGATCAAGGCTTTTGTTGAAAAGCAGGCCTTGTGGTTGATGATCAAAGCACGGCCTGTTTAGGCGTAGCTTTGTGTATAGCGTGACTTCGCGAGCCTCACACCCCGGTATGTGTCAAAAACGGGATACGGACTGCAGGGAGTGCACACGTTTCTTTCTAGCTAGAGTGATGTCAGGGACCTACCAGCGCTGACATTTTACATATGTGGATGATGGATTTTGAGGCGCCTCGTGTTTTATAGGCCGTTGGTGGTCATATTATAGGTCTAAAGGGACCGGGAAGCGTGTGTTCAGGCATAACTAATCCACTGCCCATAGGCGGGGACCGGCCCTGAAGATCCAAGGGTTCACTGCGGGGGATCCTGAGGCATTTGCTAGAGTGTCTCGAATCGGAGAGGAGCTTGCCCCTAGCCTCGACTCATGATGGAAATCCAATTTCCAATACGACCTTGCGGTTTTGATTGTAGAACTAGTATTGGCGACATGATATATGGTACCCATGCCGTCTAGGATTGATACTTATGATTGAAATGTTTTTATTTAAAACATATACACACTAATAATAATATTCAACCCGAATTTATACGTATCAAGCATCTTTTGACCATTATAAGGTAAAACCCTATCCTCTGGTGTGCGTTGCATTGTGTGATGGGACTTGGGTCTTATAATGGTTTCATTTTTCCAAAAAGACATTGCGTTGTTAACGATTTACTTTAATTTATGCACTGGCAATCCATAGGAGTAAACCCGTTCAGCGTTAGCGGCGTGGTCCTGTGATTAGCCTTCTTATTAGTTAAGTTATTTAGATTTCTCACACCAGTCTCATGACTGACCCGTAGTTTGTTTTCACCTTGCGAACTCGGGTGCCCTCTTTCCACACGAGCAGTCGAGTAGCTTTTTGCTGATATCTTTCTCTTTAGCAGGATCCTGGATTGAAGCCTAAAGCTGTGTCCAGAGCTTTGTAGTCTTCCGCTGTTTAATGTATTAAATCTGCTGTAATTTTTCTTCCGCTGTAATTTTATTTCAATGTACTCTGATATATTCTGTACTCTGAAGTAACATTATTGTAATGTAATAAAAGTCTACTGTTATTTGTTCTGATGTATTGTATTCCCAAAGTTAAAGTATTCGAAGATTTCCAATCTTTGGGTCAGACCTGTGTGGTTTATGGTCGATTTAAAGAGCGGGAATTTCCGGGTCTTTACACTTAACCCCCTTCTCTAAGACGTATGAGCTTAAAGGTTATATATATTGGTAGATGATCAATGATATGGTAGAGTCTGACAATGTGGCATGCTAAGATGCAATCGATCAAGGCTTTGTTGAAAAGCAGGCCTTGTGGTTGATGATCAAAGCACAGTCTATTTAGGCATAGCTTTGTGTATATCGTGACTTCGCGAGCCTCACAGCCCGGTAGAGTCTAAAACGGAAGAAGGGAACGCAGGGAGTGCACACGTTTTCTCTCTAGCTAGAGTGGTGCCAGGGACCTACCAGCGCTGGCATTTATTCATTGTGGTTGTTGGATTTTTCGAGGCCTCGGTTTATGCGGTCGCCACTGGCCGTATTATAGGTCCAAAAGGACCGGGAAGCGTGTGTTCAAGAATTGCCAATCCATTAAGTGTTAACGTATGGACCGGCCCTGCAGGATCCAAGGGTTGGACAGAGTACCAATCCTGGGGCATTTGCTAGAGTGTCTCGAATCGGTAAGGATCTCCTCCCTAGCCTTGACTCAGATGGAAACCCAAATTTCCAATACGACATCACACGGTTTTGATTGTATACCTATATATGGCGACATAGTGGGATGGGGCACTCATGCCGTCTAGGATTAATACATTTACTTTGATGTATTTCAAATTGGTTGCACACTATTATTATATAATACCGTGTTTATCGTATCAAGCATCTCTTAATCATTATAAGGTAAAACCCTATCTTCCGGTTTGCGTTGCATTGTGTGATGGGACTTGGGTCTTATAATGGTTTCATTTTTCTAAAAAGCATTGCGTTATTTTGACGATTTACTTTAGTCATGCACTGGCACTCCATAGGAGAAAACCTGTTCCGTGAAAGTGGCGTGGTCCTGTGATTAGCCTTATTATATTTTATTGGTTAGGTAGAATTCTCACACCAGTCCCATGACTGACCTGTAGTTTGTCCACTGGCAAACTCGGGTGCCCATATTTTCCACACGAGCAGTCGAGTAGCTATTTTTGCAGATATATTAAGCAGGATTCTGGGTTGAAGCTTAAAGCTGTGTCCAGAGATAGAGAGTCTTCCGCTGTGTTCTTCCGTTGCAGTATATTACATTTTTTGTGTTTATCTTCCGCTGTAATTATATTCCAATGTACTCTGATATGTATATTCTGTACTCTGATGTAACATTTATTATAGTGTTATAAAAGTCTTCTGTTATCTGTTGTAATGTGTTGTATGCCCAAAGTTAAAGTATTCGTAGGTTTCCACTTTTTGGATCAGACCTGTGTGGTTTATGGTCGATTCGAAGGGCGGGGATTTGCGGGTCTTTACATCGATTCCCTTTTAAAACATATTTTATAAATCGTTTTAAATTCGTTTTCAAAACGATTTCAACTTCCTTTTCAAATTCAAATCAAAATTGAATCTTCCCTTACAAATTCTTTTTAAATTCATTTCAAATTGATTTCAATTCAAATCGATTTTCAGTTCAATTTCAATACGTTTTAAACTCAATTCAAAACGATTTCAATTCTATTCCAATCTAATTCGAACTTCAATTCTATTCAGTTTAATTCGAATTTCAATTCTTTTCAATTTAATTCGAATTTCTATTCTTTTCAATATAATTCGAACTTCATTTCAAAATATTTGATTTTGAAAACACTTTTCAATATTCATTATAAAAAACGAATATAATCGATATAAATATCATTCACGTCAAAATGGCGTCAATCTAATCAACACGGCTTCATATGTTTCTATTTTCAAATAATCTATTTCAAATATTTCTATTTCAAATATTTCTTTTTCAAATATTTCTTTTTCAAAACTGGAATGAGGCCCAATCAATTACCATATAATGTTAATTATATGGATTTTTCTACAACACATGTCTAAAATAACAACGATAAATAATCAACCATCATCCAAAGTGCATTCTACACTGTATAGACATCAAATATAAATATTTAACGCTTATAACAGCTTGTCAATCAATCGATCGACATACAACTAATTATTGGGATTAGTGTACGTCATATCTGATCCCAATACCCATGTGGGGTTTTAAACAATCAAACACAGATTTTATTTGTGCAGTTGGGCGATGTGTAAAATTTATCGTCCCAATCAATATCAGTCAAATGTGTGTATATAAACAAATCGTCTGATTTGTTTATTTTTATTTCATTTCATATACACGTTAAAAATTCCATTTTTAATTATAAAATATTTTCCACTATAAAATATTTTGTTTCAACTATATAAATATTTTATTTCAATTCACATCACATCACACAATCAACTACACATCAAAATCAAACAAACAAACATACAAGCTGTCCATGGTCTGTGGACGACGGGTGTCGGGTGCTACTAAACACCGTCTGCATCCTAGTATATATTTCAACTAGAAAATTAAATTAAAAGTAAGAAGTTCTCACCGACTAGCTAATCCAATACCACGACTCTTCATATGTAGGAATCTTCGTCATGTTCGCCCTTTTGTCATTTCCGTTGCTCGTATTCTCTACATATATAAAAATCACATTTTTACTTCGCTATTCAGTATATGAAAATCGAATTTTTATGTCATCGCTATAAAAAATCACATTTTTATTTCATCATATATATAATAGAAATCATTATTTTTATTTCACTACATATATAAAGATAATATTTTTATTAACTATATAATATAAAAATCGCATTTTTATTCGTCCCATACTATAAAAATCATATCTTTAATACTTCTACTTTATAAAAATCATATTTTTAATACTTCTATTATATAAAAATCATATTTTAATAATCTCTACTATATAAAAAATATATTTTTACCTGATTAAAAATCGTTTCTTTGCTATGATATAAATCTCATATTTTTCATTTAATTAAAAAATCTGGTCTTTTTCTATGAACAAAGATCGTATATTTTTTAACCGAAGATCGTGTTTTTATATAACCAAAGATCCAATCTTTTTTATTTCAAAGATCATTTTTTTTATAAACACAAAATCAAAAATCAGATTTTTTTTCAAATCAATCTAACTAAATAAATTAAATAATAAGAATAATAAAAAATCGAGAAGAAGCTCACAGTAATTGATCGAGAGGGGGGGCTGTCAAGTTTGCACGCCATGGTGGAGGAGAAGGGGCGGCTTCAGGCACGGGTGGTGGTAGGGGCAGCGCCAGGCGCAGGGGAACCAACGGTGGTGGTTGCGTGTAGATTGTGGGTTACTGGGTTTTGGGTTGTGAGCGTAGGGGAGAGAAGGGAGGAAGGAGAGAGAAGGAGGAGGTCGCTTGCGGAGGAGGGGGAAGAGCAGGTCGGCACGCCGTGGCGCGGCCATCGCCTGGGGCGGCGGACGTCAAGAGACGACGAGGCTAGGGCTTCGTTCTACTTTTTTCTCAGAAACAAAGTCGGGGAGAGAGAAAGAAAGTGGGGGGGGGGCTGTATGTAAATTTATATTTTAATATTTTTATTTAATTTAGTTCTTTTGAATCCAAAATACAAGTTCAACGATACGAACCACAAATCAAACCCAACAACTGCCGCCCCTAGCAAATTACCCATATTCCGAACACTATGGGTTATGTATCGTAAGCTGATTCGATTGTTTCGATCAGTTTTCGTCAAAATCAAAATATAACTCTATATATTGAATTTGAACGCACATTTCAATTTCTGGGGCCACATACTAACTAGAAAAATTCCCGAAAAATATTTTCTAGCTTTATTGACGAAACGGTCCTAACTAAACTAATTTCGTCGAATTCTGAGACCGTTTGAAAAATGGCCATTTTCCAGTCGATTAAAATCAACTGAAACTGGTCAAACGCGTTTTCCTTTGCCACGCTCACATATTGATTCGAAAAATTATGAAATTTGAAACCTAGCAATAATTTGACATCGCGGATCCAACAAAAGTGGTTTCGTCGAAATCCGAGGTCGTTTGCAAAATGGCCATTTTCAAGGGCCGAAATTCCATAGCGACTATTATGAAATTTCAACTAGACGTAAATTTTGATTCCCGCTATGAAATTTTGATTTCCTGGATTCGTTGGAAAGATATTCTCAATTAGGTTCAAATATTTTTGGTTTCACTAAAATCCGGTTTATTTTGCACCCGGTACATTCATTTGAATTTGGAATCGAATTATCGAACTACCGCGCCGTATTCAATTCCTTTTATAATTTAAAATAAATATTTATATTCTAATGACGATCTATATAATATATACATTCAAATTCTATTCAAAATAAATTTCTCGTCGTTATTATTTAAAATAATTCATTTTAAATAATCAAAATCCACTAAAATTGCCAAAATAAATTTTTTAAATTGGCTCAGATTTCCGGGTTATTACAATTATAATACCTCTGCCAATGCGGGTCATTACAATCTTTCCCACTTAAAATAATTTCGTCCTCGAAATTGCTAAAAGGTAGTGGACGACCCTATCGACTGGTTAGAACATATTTGTTCACTTCTTAACTTCAGTTTCAACTGAACCAATTTAATTTCAATTAAATTATTAATTAATTCTTATCAACGAAAATTTTGAAAAATCCTGAAAATTTTCTAACACCTAAATTTTTTAAAAATTTCGTCAGCACCTCCTTTATACTGGTTAATAGGTCAAACTCCAACTCGCCTCTCTGGGCCTTCTCCAACCCAAAAGAAAATCAAACAGTCAAGCGGCTTGCCAATTTGGCTCATCAAAATCTCATACCATATGAAATATAAACTTGTACCTTTTTGTCAGGCATATCAACTCTATCACTTCCATATGCTATCAACTCAGCATATACCAATGTTACCCCAATCAAATTCTGAAATCACTTTCATCTCCAACACAACCATTGGCCTTTTTACCAAGCCAAATATCATTTCAACTCGAGTTTCTTCTCGATTCCCAACTCTTAACTTGATTATCCCATTACACTTCAAATTTGAATCTCACAATCCAATTTGTCTTGATATCATTCTAATTCATTCTCAGTTACCACTTTACTGGCTTTACTTTAATTCAACTTTGCTTTCACAAATTTCTGTTAAATTTGTTTTTAACTCAAACAGTCTTTCCCTGGGAGTTTTTAAACAGTTTACTCTTTTCAAAAAATCAAATTTTCCTTTTGAACATGTCACTGAGCCATTAGTTAATATTCCATTAGTTAAATCACTTCTCTATTTCTTTATCAATATTTGTTAACCAAATATTTTCAATAACCATATTGGCCTTTTATGTTATTTGGAAAACATTTCCGAATATCGCCTTCCTTTATTTTCTAAATTTAGAAAATATATGCTATTTATAATTGGAAAATACTCCAATTACTTATCTCTTTTCCAATCTCGTTTATTACTACTCTTAGGAAATATTTATTATTCTATTTCCAAGTTTACACTTATTTGGGTTAAAACGGATGTTGTGTAAATCATCGTTACGACAACCCAAATACTATGTTCAACTAACTCTTATTCAACATCGATCTTCGAGCCTGAAATCTTACTATTTATTTGTTAATAATGAAATCAATCAAGTTGGGGTATAACTACCTCTCAAACCTTGACTGAATAACATTTATAACGTCAAAACAGATATGACTACTTACTCGAATAATCAATACCATACAACTACTTATTCACTTTTAAACACGTATACACTTCCTCTTTCTATTCTTACTAGATTTTATTCTTAGTCTTCCTTTTTGATTATACTATTCTATTTCTAAGTTTGTTTCCTTATCGACTTCTATATATATTGATATATAGGTTTCTAGTTATCAAATTTCTTAAAAATATTCTAACTCCTTAAATTCCCGGAAAAATTCGCCATAACCTCCTTTGTACCAGGAGCATCGGGATATTTCAAATAGCCTCCCATGGCCCTCAACAATCCAAAAGAAAAAGAAAAAGCCAAGCGGCTAGCCGATACGGCGCATAAAATCTCATATATGAATTTAATACATACCTTTTCGTCGAGCATTCTATTTATATACCTTCATACCTTATCCATACCTATCTCATGTATATTTATACCTGCCCAATCTATTTTAACTATACCTGATCGTTTTAACTCCATTCGTTAGTTAATTTGTTAATTAACTCTTTAGTCTATTTCACTTCTATATTTGAACATGACATGTTCAAATATATTTTAACTTGCTTATTAACTAATTTGAATCCAAATTTCAAATTTAAATTCTATATTCGATTTCGAATATCCATTTACAAATCCAATTCACCTTTCAAAGTTCAACTTCAAATACAAAACTCGATTAACTAATTCCTCTTTGACTTAGTTAATTCTATTCAAATTTTATGTCACTTCTATATATTCAAATTCTATATTTGAATTCCATTTGAATTCTATATTCAAATTCCATTTGAATTTCTATATTCAAACTCTATTTCAATTCCATTGAATTTCATATATTCAAACTCCCTTTGAATTTCTATATTAAATTCTATTTGAATTCTCTTTATTCAAATTCTATATTCAATTCTATATTATAAATCCCGTTTTGAAATTCAACACAACTTGTCTTTCCCAAAACAAATTCAAAACAGTATCTCTGGTAGTAATTCGTCACTTACAACTCGAAAATGAATAATGATGATGCAAGTGTCATCATCGGAATCTATTTTCTAGTGATCGAAGTGAGTTCAATACTATAAAACCATTTCTAAACATTTCCACTTTGAAATTCAATTCAAAATATAATTCACACTGCTTGTATAACAATTTAAAATCTCCCAAGATCTTAAATTTTCCTTATTTTTAATCCAAATCCATTTACAAACACTTATCCAATTCTCCAGAGTTTTAACTCAATTTCTGGTTTAAAATTTCAGATTCAACTCATCTGATTTCACGTATTTCACTTATATGAATTCTGATTGGTTATTTACATAACCATTTAATTTATAATCTTACTCGATTATAATAACAACCAATATATCCATTATATTATAATTTTGATATATATTTCTTCTCTATATCAAGATATACCTTGGGTAAACTTATTTTAATTTACCATCTTTTCAAAACATATCGTGCCGACCCATCGTATTCGAGTGTTTATAAACTCCTACCGATACAGTGGATCAAACTGATCGACCAGAACTCATAAACGACTCAACCAATAAATCACCACAATATAAAATGATTTTATATCAATAACAAATACGTTCACTCGTATATATATACACTCAACTCAATCTAGGGTATTACTGACCCTATCTCTACCGAGTCACGCCACAGAGCCAAGGTATTAACTAAACCTTTGCTCTGATACCAACTGTAATGACTCGGGATTTTGTCGACTTTGGTTATCGCCATAAACTCAATGATGATTAACCAAACATCGAAAAATACCAGTCATTAATGAAAGAAATTAGAGGGTGAGGAAAGATAAGATAGAAAATTAGAATAGAAGAAGAAGAAGAATACAACATCAGAGTAACACGAACCTCACAGCGGAATGAATAACATGTAATATATAACTTAACTTGAAATATACATCTTTACTTGAATATACATCATTATCAAAGTACAACACTTACAACACAGCGGAAATAACTATATCTATATAATCCTGAAGCCTCCTACTCCAAGCTCTTCCAGTATATCTGTAAATCCCGACTACTTGACTGCCCATACAAATTTAGGCACCCAAGAGTTTAGGGAAAACAAAACAAAATAAACTCCGGGTCAGTTATGGGACTGGTATGAGTAAAACGGTTTAAAACAGTTCGAACAAGTAAACGATATCTCATAAGACCACGTTGTATAACGGAACGGGTTTTTCCCTTATGATAATCCAAAATATCTTTATATTAAAAACCTTTTGATATTATAATAATGTCTATCAACCACAATATAATAATCATCTAGTAGAAATGCTTTCATCTCACGTTCTACATATATAGTATACAATCAAAACCGCAAGCACGTATTGGGTAATGGATTTCCAACTATGACAAGGTATGGAACCACCTTTTGCTAGTTTGCCTCTAGAAAGGAATACACTGGGTTCAACAAGAACATCTTGCAACCCGGCCACACATGACCGACCACTCATTTCGCTTGAGTGTATCGAATGTATATCACCAACGGTTGGGATCAACAACCGTTTCCCGAATGTGACTGTATCGACAATAGATTTTTAGAAGTAAATGAAACTCTAGATCAGGTGATTATACACCCTACTTCGGAGCGACCGAGTTAGCTATGCTGCCTGCCCGATTTCTATCATTTACCAATTGATGAGGCTAGAAGCTACGCTTTATCATCACACCAGATTCACTTTGAATGCCACATCGTCAAATCCATCAAATCACCGATTGACGTCCTCAACCATACATTATGTGTTCGATAAAAGAAGTTTCCTTCTCCGCTTCCACTCTTGGTACGGTTGGAGAAATCAATGTACGTGATCGTCTGGAAATACTCTGTCAGACATCCATCCATACAAGTCATCCAGGAACAGGATGAATCGAAGGCACTATTCTGTAAACAGGATAGCCCTTGCATAACTCCGTCTTCAATTTCCTTTGGCATATATGATTCGCAACGCTTATGCCAATACAGAGTGGTCCTTTGGATAATAATCCAACCGGTCTCTCCATACTAACAACGTTAAAATGGTCAAAACTTCGATAGTCTGTGATTTAACTATCGAAGAAAACAGGTGTGCAAACAACGATATTATTTCCAAATGGAAATTTATATCGATCAAACATCATTCAACATTTATCTCTTTATTTCATTAATTTACTTATCTCCTGTTTCCCTGTATTTAATATTTCTTATTTTCTAAATTTGGAAAATATACGTTATTAACAATGGAAAACGTTTCCATTTCTTGTTTTCTTTATTAGAAAACATTTCTGGTTTCTTATTTGGAAAACATTTCCAAAGCTTCTTCATTGGACTTAGACAGACGTTTAAACGAACCATCGCGATGCCAGCTCAAACCATTTCCTTTAATTACTAAATTCACTTAACCATCCTTTACTATCGAACCTTACCATTCCTTAGTTAAAAATGAAGTCAATCAAGTTGGGTTAATACTACCTCTCAGACCTTAACTGAACAACGTTTCTAACCTTGAAATAGACAAAGTTCACCTTTTAATTCTTTAACAAACTACCTTACGCGGCTCTCTTTCGAATCACCTCTATTCGATAATTCTTTCCTTCGAATAAAATATATTCGATAACTCTATTTGATTTACTCTATTCACTTAACTCTTATCAATTAACTCTATTGGACTAACGCTATATGATTAACTCTATTTGATTTAACTCTAGTCGATAACTCCTTTAACTCTATTCGAATAAACTATATTCGATAAATCCTTTTATCTCCATTTAACTTTATTCGAATAACTAATATTTGATAACTCTATTTAACTCTTATTCGACTAACTAATGTTCGATAACCCCTTTTACTTTATTCGAATCACTAATATTCGATTAACTCAATTGATTCTATTCGAATAAACTATATTCAATTAACTCTAGCTGATTAACTCTTTTTACTTAACTCCTCTCGACTAACCCCTTTCGAATAACATATTCGATTTACTAACTTTCGAATACCTTATTCGATTGACTAACTTTAGAATACCATATTCGATTAACTCCCTTCGAATAACTATTCATTTATAAAGATTTACTTTTAGTAACGGTTCTTCACTTTACAAATGATTTCCTTTTTAGTAACGTTTTCCTTTTTATAATGTTTTCCTTTTTATAACATCCTATTTGGTTATAAACAAATTTCCTTTTTATAACTCTATTTATTTTCTAAATATTTCCTTTTTAATTCTATTTGTAAATGGTTTTACAAATACCTCCTTTTCTATTATTCTATTTGCAAATGGTTTGCAAATATTTCCTTTTCAAATCTATTCTTTGATTTTATAATTTCCCTTTTCTAAATATCTCCTATTTATAAGTATTCCAATTTATAAATATTTCTTATTTATAAATATTCCATTTATAAATATTTTATTTTCAAATATCACTTTGAAAATATTCCCTTATCAATATTCCGGTATGTTATGGTATTTAACATCTCCAATCACGATGATCAATATCGTCCAAACACATATAATTGACAACAGATTATATATCACATCATATATCACAATATATGAATCACAGTAAAATAAACGTTGAGGAATCCAGTTGGATTCCTCCAACCTGTTTCCCTGCATCCACAGATGTTACACAATAAAATCAGTATCACTTTCAGTTCCATATGATATATTCTGTTAAACAGAATCAATATAGAAATTCAACTAATTGACTAGCAGTTCAATCAAACAGTCAACACATAGTCAATCGGCCAATATCTAACAGTTCTAAAAATACAACATGAAATTATAAACTGTTCGAAGTTAGTGAGATTTACTCACATTTGCGCGTTAGCCGTTAAATAACGGTTTGCGTTATTTGATTCTATCGGACAATTTATTTTGCCATAAATTGTAACGAGCTTCGATTCGCTTCCAGTCAGTTCCATCGTGTAGTGTCCGTCCATACGATCCCATCGGATCTTGTTTCGTTGAATTCATGTTTTAATTCGGCCGATTCTTTATCATTTGTTTCCTTTGCAAAGAGCCGTCTTCTCTCATCGTTGTTCTGAAACTGTACTGCTCTGACAACCGTGTGCCGATTACTGTTGGAACATGGCCCGATCAAAGAGTTATGTACCCTTCGTTGCTTTCCATTTCAACAAAAAGAAAGACCCAACTTTCGTTTATTCTTCATCTGCTAAATGTCAAAAGTCAAATCCTCCAAACATGTCCATAGTTTTGTCCTCATATGCTCTTGTGAAAACTGGCCGACACCATGATGTCCGTGAACACGTGATGCATTCTTCTCAGTGGAAAACTTCTTTGTTTTGGCAAAAATGATCACCATGCAGGCTTCCTTCATCCAATCCCATTTTGCATTGTTCACACTCCACTTTGCTTCCTTACGTTACTCCTTTAAATTCCGCAAGTCCTTCTTTGTTTACAAACTTCCTAGACCCAAACCTCAACGCCATATTGCTTCTACCATTTCGCAACTCACGGCCATCCTCTCCCTCCACAACTTTTACAATCCCTTCACGCATTTCCTTTTATCCCAATATAGAAGCTCCGCTTCATCACATCACTGCCACGCCGTCCATTCACCACCGTACTCAGATCAGACGTGACCAGAACGAGTGTCTCATCCCACTTAACCGTCACCCCAAACGCTAACTCACCAGACCCCGCCGTTCACCCGCAGGATGCCTCAAGCCGTTCTGTCTTTGGCGATGGATTCCAGCTTCTAGGTCCCACCGAAACACCAGTGTCTCCGCCTATGGGTTCGCCTCTTCTAGGTGGACAGTTTTCGTTCAGAGATCATCATTAAACGATGACTGGATTATGAGATCGAAGGGGGAGAAGGTTGATGAATTTCAGCCGTGAATACTTAGGTGGAGGCGCAGATTGTTTTTATTCCGGAAATTAAGTTAGGGTTGAATCCTATTTATACAGAAATGTGGGGATGGATTTTGTGGAGAGACCGATGAAGATGTGGCTATATTTTCAGCCACTCGTTTGTTTTTGAGGTGTGGCATTTAGTTTGACCACGAAATCAGCTTTAAGGTAAGAAATAGGCCACGACAGTCTTTTTATAAGTGTTTGGGTCAAATTTATATTATTTTAAATATATTAAAATTTTCACATGAAGTCTCGTTAAAACAACCACATATAAGTTGTTACGGACAAAACTAACAATACCGTTGAAATCAACAATGTGTCACGATCCCAGATACACAATAATATCGGTAGGTTAACTCGTATTGTGAAACCCCAAAATATTGACTACAGGGTGCAAAATACTCCAAATAAAAAGTTGTTTATTTAATTAATTAAAAATTAGACTAAAATTCTAAAAATTAAATTATCACTATTTCCCAAAAGAACCTTGTCTAAATTCAAAACCGATCTCTAGTTATATCGAATGAACCGATACGGTCGATAAACGATTCTATAGCGACTATTTCAAAATTTGATTTGGACATATCTCAAAATCTACATGATGAAATCCTGATTTTTCTCTTCCACTAGAAAGATATACTCCACCAGCTTCACACGTTTCTTGTTTCACAGAAATACGGCTTAAAACGAATCCTGTACATTCCGTTGAAGTTCGAATCGCCAATTTACGAACTACAGCGCCATTTCAAGCTCGATTTTAATTATAATATAACTATACGTTCAAACTTTCGTTATTTAAATATATTCGCCATTCTAATTCAATTCTAAACTGAATTAAATATCACAGATGATCCAGTTCACACCATATCGCCCATTTCAGCCAATTCTGATTATTTCAGAATTAAATATATTATTTAATTTATTATTTTAATTAAATATTCACCATTATTTAATTAAACCACCATTTAATTCACTATATCACTATTTATATAATTAAATAAATTAATTATAATACCTCTGCCAATGCGGGTCATTACACTCAATGAAAAAAAATCCAAACTTGCTATGGATTTGAAGATATTGACTAGCTCTACAAAATCCTCAATAGGATGGTGGGCTAATTTTGAGCGGATTGAGAGGAATCGAGGAGAGAAAGATTTAATTGATTTCCGTCGTCGTCTGGAACGATTACGGGGAGAGAGAAATTGTGTTAGCCAATCAGAATTTTTCTATTTATTTATATATTTTTAAATTTCTAAAATACCCCTTATCTCCTACGAACTCCAATCCAAACCCAACGACTGTCGTCCCTAGCTAAATACCCTCATTCCGAACACAATGGGATATGTTTCGTAGGCCTATTCGACTGTTTCAGTTAGTTTCCCTTCAAATAAAAATATAAAACATTCAATATTTGATTTGAACGTATATTTCAATTTGTCGGGGCCACATACTGATTCTAAAAATTTCCGAAAAATAAATCTAGCTATGTTTTGACGATACGGTCCCAACAAAACTAGTTTCGTCAAATTCTAAGACCTTTTGAAAAATAGCCATTTTCTGGTAGATCCAAATTAATAGAAATTCACCAAACACATTTTCTTTTGCCACGCTTACATACTAGCTTCAAAAATTATGAAATTTGAAACCTAGCGATAATTTGATATCCCGGATCCAACAAAAGTGGTTTCATCGAATTCCAAGGTCGTTTGTAAAATATCTATTTTCAAGGGCTATATATTCTCTATAGCGACCTTTCTGAAAATTCATTTGGCCATAACTTTTGACTCCCGCTATGAAACTTAAATTTTTTAGATTCGTTAGAAAGATATTTACTAACAGATTTAAATATTTTGGTTTCATTAAAATCCGTTTTATTTTGCACCTGGTACAGTCAGTCAAAGTTTGAATTTCAATTTTGAAACTGCCGCGCCATTTCAGGCCTTGTTTATAATTCAAAATAATTATATTTATTTTCAAACATTGATTCAAACATACTTTTCGTCGTTACTATTTAAAATATTTATTTTAAATATTTAAAAATTCACTAAAATAACCAATTTAAAATTTTTAAACTAGTTCAGATTTTCCGGGTTGTTACAAATTGATACGACGATAAGTCGACGAAGAAGACGGTGGTTGAAGACCAGAGTTCTTCACATCGTTTGGATGATTACTGATGTCTTGATTGGGCGGCACACCCAATACAAGGTAATAAGTGGTGATCGTGCGGACGTACTTGGAGATTGACTGGATATGCGAGGACCTTTATCCTGTATCGGACATATGGGATGAGGAATAAGATTCCTCCGATTTTGTTTAGACCCAGAATGAACTAGTAAATGCATGTGTGTCTAACATTAGATTTTATTCTATGTTAATTGTTTTCTATTAAATATATATCTGTTTGGGGCAGAGAATTTAATCTCTTGCTTAACACCCTTCTATGAGACGTACGAGCTTAGAGGTTATATTTTGATAGACATCAGTTGCATGGCGTGAATTGTCAGTGCGGCATGCTGAGATGCAAGTGATCATGGCTTCTGTTAAAAAGCAGAGTCTGGTGGTTGATGATCAAAGCACGGCTTTAAATAACATAGCTTTGTGTATAACATTAATTTGTGAGCCTCACACCTCTGTATGAGTCAAAAACGGGATCGTGACTGCAGGGAGTGCAAGACATTTCTTTCTAGCTATGGGTGGTGTCATAGTATGGAGCCCAGATATTTATATATTTTACCTATGTGGATGATGGATTGCGAGGCGCCTCGGATATATTGGTCACTACGGGGCTGATGGATAGGTCTGATAGGACATAGGTCCAATAAGATCGGGAAACGTGTGTTCAGGAATAACCGATCCATTAAAGTATGTGTTGACCGGCACTGAAGGTCCAAGGGTTGCCCCATTGTGTGTAATCCTGAGAAATTTGATAGAGTGTCTCGAATCGATAAGGAGCCTTCCCTGGCCTCGACTCATGATGGAAATCCAATTTTCAATACGTGACATTTCAGTTTTAGTTATAGAACCAGTATGGCGACATGAATGGTACCCATGCCATCCATGATTGATACATTTATATTAAGGTTGATTTTGAAACTATACACTTATAGTAATATCAAAATGATTTGTTTTAAATGACCAAGCATGTTTGGCTATTATAAGGGAAAACTCTATCCTCCGGCTTGCGTTGCATTGTGTGATGGGACCTGAGTCTAACCATAGCTACATTTTTTGAAAAGCATTGCGTTGTTTATAAACTGTTTTGTGCGCTTGTATTCTTGGATGAAAACTCGTTCCATGTTATACGGCGTGGTCCCTTGATTTACTATATTTTAAATAAAGTTTGATAACTGTTTTGAGTTCTCACACCAGTCCCATGACTGACCTGGAGTTTATTATTTTAACCTGAACTCTGGGTGCCCCTATTTTTCCATACGGGTAGCTAGTAGTTTTGGTTTTGCGGATGTCTTTTCATAGGATACTGGATTTACAGTTGGAACTATATTCGGAAAGCTTTGTATCTATATATTTCTTTCAGCTGTGTTATGTATTATTTTTTCGCTGCTTTGTAATTTAAATCTCTGATATTTTTCTGATGTATATTATTTATTCATCTCTGTTATGTTCTTGTACTTTGATGTAATTGTTGTAAAAGCAATCAAATGTTGTTCTGTTTTTTGTCCTGATTTTTCGTGTTCTCAACTCAATCCGGGCTTTCCCGTAAGGGTGAGTTTGGGTCATTTGAAACCAATATGAGTCAATGGATTAGAATATTGAAAAAAATTCGGTTTGTCAGAATTCGGGTTGTTACAATTACGAACTACTGCGCCGCAGCAAGTTCATTTAATTAAATTAAATATAAACGTTTAAATTTCATTTATTAAATAAATTTCAACCCCATTTTCAATATTTTAAAATAATTCACGCCCGTTATCAAAATCTAACTTAAAAATCTCGATTGTTCACTATTGTCGATTATTTATTTCAACATTCATAACTTGGCTATGAATTTATTCAAAACCTAAACTCTATATTCAATTCTAGTCCACCTGGAGTTAAATTATTTAAAAAATTCGAGATAATCGAATTCCAATTATAAATTCCTTTTATGGGAATAATGAATTAATTCAATATCCCTTGCTATTACAAACTAATATCATCCCTTAATAATTGTGAAGTCGTCCAAGTTGGGGTATTTTATTTAGCTCTCAGACCTTGATCGACAACGTTCTTATCATGAGACGGATAACAGTTTGTAGTACAAAAACTGACATTACTTATAAAAATCCCCTCTTCTATCTCATTTAAGAATATGATTTTTGAATGCCATTTCTTATATTTGGAAAAATCTATTTCCAATTTATCTAATGAAAATTACTCCATCATGCTTATAAATATTGGTTATAAATAAACTTCCTTATTTTATATTAAACAGGCTACCATTTAAAACTCGAGTCCCATTTAAGATATATTACTAATATAATATATATATAAGCATAGAATCTATTTTCATATTAAAATTCTAAATTTCTATTTAGCATAATTCCAATATCTTTTGGAAATAAATTTTATTCCTACAAATTTGACATTGTTGAATTCAAGTCATAAATCTATATGGATTTATTACAACCCAATTTACATTCCAAACATCAGAATAAATTTCATCGTTTTCTTCTCGAACCGATTCCAATTTCACTTTTTAAATTCATGCTTGAATTAAAATTTCAGATTATCCAAAAATAGTTATTTTTCTTTATTTAATAAATATTGTTTATAAATTTCACTTCTTGTTTTAATATTAAAACACGTTTTCAATTTCATATTCCATTTGAAATCCAATTTCCACTTCGGAAAATAAAGTTTCCTTTTTAAAAACCCAAAATTTCTTTTGTTGATATTTTTAAAAAATATCAACACTTTGGGCCAGTGTTATTTAAACATCCAACACACAATCATAATTTATCACACATCATATAACACTATACATGAAACCATACTAAAATAAATTTGTGAGGAATCTAGTTGGATCCCTCCAACCTTTTTCCCTACATCCACATATGTTAGACAACATAAATAATACCAATCCTACTTCAAGGCAGGATATCGTGATATAAAGGTCATCCACTCAATATATCGTGGGGCAATAGGGTATCCTCTAATGGTACTACAGGAAATATCCAATGTATATATATATATATATATATATACAACAACCACAACCACCAAGCCTAAATATCACTAATATATATAATAACCATAATTTATCAATAAAAGCAATGCAACCAATCAACAAACAAACAACATATAAATATTTGTATTAAATAAAAATTCAATTATAATAAATTATAATCGAACCAGAGAGTGAGTTTACTCACCTTGATTTTCATTTAGTAAGTATCCATTTAAATTCTATATTGTTGTTTCTACGAATATACTCGAATAATCTATCTCGCACCTGTGATTTATATAATTTTGTTCAGGGATTAAACGATTATTCATTATTAACATAATAAACAAATTATTTTATGTGTTTCGAATTCTGAAAAACGTATACCTCTCCACCATGACCAATCCCCGAAGCACTCTCGATCAGTTCCAAAATACTGCCATCAGCCCCAAAAACGATGCTCCATTCTATTTAGACATTTCACTGATCAACATACAAACAATCGTCCATCTTCTTCTTAAACACTTATACTACTGTCGAGCAGTTGTTAGACCATCTAAAATGATCCAACCTTGTTGTCTACTCATGTCCCAGTCCCTCCTACTTCTCCTTACCCGCATCACCATTTCCATCAGACCGACATGTGATCTCGTAACTCAACAACCTTGAAATATCTCCAGCCTACAACGTTCAGTACTGCCCAAACAACTCCTCCAGGTGACATCCTATTAACATCTTCCACCTTCTCGAACAACAACAAATCCAAACACCTCAGTCACTCCATCACTGAACCCCAAATTCAACCTAGGACAAACTCGAGCATCTCATCTCTATTCTGTGCTCCCCGTATCCACTTCGAATCCAAACCTTCGCTTTCCAAAATCGCACCTTCCAGTAACCTTTAACTTCGAGTCACGCATCACCTTAAAATTGAAGTCGCACCCCTCCTAATGTCGAACTCCAGAGCCTTGCAATGACAGCAAGGTTCACCATCCCCAGTTCGAAATGCATATCCCAAATTTTCCAACAACGGACCCCTTATCCTTACATCGCACTTGCCCAACCTTAACCTTTATGCTTACTTCTTCACTGACGGCTTGCCTCGCGATGCCCAGAAGTCGCAATCTAAAATTTCCAATTTTTTTATTTCGATTCGGAGGATTTAATTATCTATTGGCTAGGGAAAAGGAAGGAAAGGAATGGCACATAAATGCCTCGTTGGTTTTTAGGATGGAATGAAGGCGAGCTCGATTATATAAACGTGAAAAAAGACATTTCATACGAAAGCCATTAATTCAGTGTTTCTTTGACATCGAAACTAGAAGACAAAAATGTGTGCTCGACAAGAGATAGGCAGCGCAAATTTAATTCCTAGGGTGGCTTGATGTACGAGAGATAGGTCGGTCTCATTTTTTATAATATTTTATTTTGATTTTCATTTTATCCGTTAATTTTGTAATAATATATTTCGCGGTCCTGAACTCTAGTCGAAACATAACAACTATCGTTTCTAGGGTTTAACCACTATTTCGAACACGTTGGAACGGGTTCGAAAGCCTAATTCGATCGTCTAGAAAAGATATCGATTTAAATTGATAATTTAAATTAAATCCGATTGATTAAAATATAAATCGATTTCAAATAATTAAATTCATCGACAATAAATAATTATTATCGTTCTAATTCAAATAGAATTTATATTAATCGACTAAATCGTTTTGATTCAGTTTCAACTGTGAATTCAATTACTTTTGTTTTCATATACGTTTATTCAATATGTTTGATATTAAATCATATATCGAATATTAAGTCAATAAATTTCATATTAAAATTCATTTATTTTCAATTCAACATTTAAAATAACTTTAAATGTTTAAAATTAGTGAAACGACCCGAAACTTCCCTGTAAAGGAAAGCCCGTATTGAGTTGAGAACACGACAAATCAGTACACAAACAAAAGAACATTTCATTGCTTATTACAACAATTTACATCAGAGTACAAGAATATACAGAGTACGAACAAATAATATAAATTTGATAAATATAAGAGATTTACAAATTTAAATTCAGCGGAGAATAATACAAAAACACAACTGAAAGAGATACTCGGATACACAGCTTTTCGAATATCATCCCAGTTGTAAACCAGGATCCTGTGAATATAATATCTGCAAAACCCAACTACTAGCTTCCTGTGTGGAAAATAAGGACACCCGGAGTTTAGATTAAAACAGTAAACTCCAGGTTAGTCATGTGACTGGTGTGAGAACTAATACAGTTATTTAAAGCTTTACTTTAAAATTTGGTAAATCAAGGGACCACGCCATACAACACGGAATGGGTTTACCCCCAAGAATACTAGTGCATAAAACAAACAGCACAATGCTAAATAAAGAACACTGAAGCTATTATAAGACTCAGGTCCCATTACACAATGCAACGCAAGCCGGAGGATAGAGTTTTTACCTTATAATAGCCAAAAATGGTATGTGAAATTTCATATTTTACTAGTACTATAAGTGTATAGTGCCAAAACAATTTCAAATATAAATATATCAATCATAGACGGCATGAGTGCCCCATCCCATTATGTCGTCATACTAGGCTCTACAATCAAAACCACAAAATGTCGTATTGGAAGTTGGATTTCCATCTGTGAACCAAGGCAAGAGATCGTCCTTCCCGCTTCGAGACTCTCTAGCCCGAGCCTCAGGAAAGCGCCCAGATAAGCCTTGGATCGTCAGGGCCAGTCCACACGAAGTGGATTAAAATTCCTTAACAATGCATTTCCCCGCCCTATGTGGCGTAAACTGGTCATATCCCGACCAAACCATCCATCGGCCCAGTGGTGCCCGAGGCGCCTCGCTATCCATCATCCACATAAGTAAAACATCTCAGCATGCAAAACACAGACACCACTCCTAACTAGAAAGAAACGCATGTCCTCCCTAATGTCCTCTCCCGTTTCAGGTTCACACCGGGGTGCGAGGCTCGTGAATTAACGCTATACACAAATTTATGCTATATTAAAGCCATTCTTTGATCATCAACCACAAGACTCTGTTTTTCAATAGTAGCCTTGATCATTTGCATCTTAGCATGCCACACTGGCAATTCACGCCATGCAACTGATGTCCATCAATCACACAAAATGAAGTCCAATGTCGGATACACATCCATATAAGTCCGTTCTGGGCCTGAACGAAACCGGAGGCACCTTATTCCTCGTCCCATATGTCCAATACAAGAGAAAGGTCCTCGCATATCCGGTCGATCTCCAAGTATGTCTGGACGAACACCACTGATTACTTGTCTTGGGTGTACAGCCCAATCAAGACATCAGTAATCATCCAAATGATGTGAAGACCTCTGGTCTTCAACCAACGTCTTCATCGTTGACATATCGTTGAATCAGTTATTCAGAATGGGATGAACCCGGTCTTTCTGAATAAGTCATGTTTCTTATAAACAATGTTATAAAAACACAACATACGCCTCATTCCAATCCAGAATATTCTTTTATTTAAATATTCATATCCTTTGGGAAAGGTTCCCGTTCATTATATCAAAGATAAATTTTTTAAATTTATTTTTTAATCTTCCTTTGGATATCAATTCAAACCAAATTATGGTTTATCCAAACTAGTCGGGATTAGCTAACCTTACCGAAGTAATCATTTGTTTAATTTCCCTATTCCAACCTATTCATCCCATGAAGTAAAACTGGTAATACTTCATATCTAACATCATGGTGTTATCGGTAAAATTAATTATCATTTCACGTTCAAATCTAATTAAAGATTTAACTATCGCTTGGAGTAAAACTGATGATACTCCATTCTCGACCATTTCTTGAATTTGATATTATCAGATCTACATTTCAATCTAATTAAAGATTCATTAAAACTCTAATTCAGTTTTAATCTCTAAAAATCATTACTTCATGATTTTCTTCAAAGTTAAGAAATTAATCTTATCTTTAACTGGGTTAAAGAACTAATGTCATTTAAAACATAGTTCACGATAAACCAAAAATCACATTCCATTAATTATGGAATCTTCACGGAAAACTGATCAATATATATAATCGATATAAACTTCCATATCCAACCGATAATATAATGGAATAACGGCAAAGCCTCTTAAATTCCATATATAGTAACAGTCTTCCTCCACAGAAGTTCACTTCGATATTCCCAGATCGGATTCCATTCCAATTTATTTTGTTAAATTGGAAAACTTTACTTTGGAAAATTCCATTAAATCTTAATTAAAAGATTTATAAATTCCAAATCACATTTCACTAAAAATAGGGTTAAAGAACAAATGCCGTTAAAAACACAGTTCACAATAAACCCTATTCACATTCCATTTCATATCCAATTAAATGTTAATTAATTGTTAATTCTTCTCTACATCTTGATTAAAAGATTTATTCTTTTCACACCGGATTTAAGAATAGTGTTACTAAAGACTCCATCCCATCAGTCTCTAACTGTAAATTAGTAAGAGAACAATCCCCTAAGTATTAATCCCGAAGGCCGAAACCAACATAAGATCACTACCCAGGAAATCATTAAACTTAGCTAATCTCCAGTTAGTTTCTAATTTTCTTAACTCCATTGTGTTTAAGAACAGTATTATTAAAGATACCAATCACGACAAACCCAAAATCTCATTCCATTGTTAATCGGGCTAAAGAACAATTGTTATTTAAAACACCGTTCACGATAAATCCAAAAACCAATTTCAATTTAATTCCAATTAAATGTTAATTAATTGGTAAACTTCATTAAATCTTAACAAAAGATTTATATCTTTTCTCAACTGGGTTTAAGAACAGTGTCATTTAAAACACAGTTCACGACCAACTCAAAATCCAATTCAATATTAAATACAAGGCTCTGAATAGAAATTATATTGGCTTATATGTAATATCAAATTCTAAAATCAACAAATATTGTATTGGGAATAATGATATATATATATATATATATCTTCCAAATTCCTCCACAATGTCCGTATAATCACAGAATCCAATATCAAAATATTCCGAAGATAATTTTGATTAGAATCAATTCCAATACATATATTGGAAATTCTAGTTATTTTTAAAACCATTTCAAATTCAATTTGTTTATTTAAAAATAATTGGATTATAATTCAAGTTAATAACTAGTTCATTTCAATAAAATATATTTTTATCTTTTCAAATATGGAATTTTTCACCCCAATTCTTTCCAAATCATTTATTATGATTTTACACAACCCGTACAGTCGATTTCCATAAACGGCCATCAAACTGCACTTACAACTACCTTTTCCAAATTTGATTTGGACATAATTCCAAATCCAACAATTAGATTACTAATTTATTGTATTCGTTAGAAACCTCTTTTCGATACGGACCAAACGGTTCCGGTTTTAGGAGAATCCGATGGTCGGATCTCCTGTAATGTCCATTCGAAGTCAATGATCGAAATTCGCGGAGTGCCGCGACAAGTTCTATTCAGGCCATTTAATATATATAATATATACATATATATATTATATATATTTCATCGATTTTCATTTAAAACATATTTTATAAATCGTTCAAATTCGCTTTCAAAACTATTTCAACTTCATATTCAATTTCAAATCAAAATTGAATATTCCATATAATTAATATATAAATGATAATATTTTCAAAACATTTGATTTTGAAATCACTTCCTTTTCGATATTCATTATAAAAATGAATAATATCGATATAAATATCGTTCGCGTCAAAATGGCGCATAACTAATCTACACGGCTTTATATATTTCAATATATTATCGTGTCCTTCCAAAATCGGACATCAAAATCAGATTTTGATCTTTTATTGAATATTATTTTAAAATATTCATTATTTTAAAATATTCGTATTTTAAAATATTCATTCTTTCTGAACTGGAATCAGACATAGTCAATTACCATATAATATTATTTATATGGATTTCATACAACACATGTATAGAACAACAATGATAAACAATTAACCATCATCCGGAGTGCATTCTACACTGCATAAGCATTAAATATAAATATTTAACGCTTACAACAGTCTATCAAACAATCGATTGACATACAACTAAACAATTGGGATTAGTGTACGTCAAATATCATCCAAATACCTGTATGGGGTTTCAATCAACAAATAAAGATTTTATTTGTGTAATTGGGCAATGTGTAAAATATTATCGTCCCAATGAATATTAGTCAAATGGGTGTACATAATCAAATTGTCCGATTTGTAAATGAATATTTATTTTCAACACATGACCATTTTATATGGTTCATATATCTAATAAAACTTATATTTTTATTATTTAAATATTTTATTCCATGCATGAATATTTAATATATTATATTCATTTAATAAAAATGATATTTATATAGTTCAAATATTTTATTTCATACAATAAAATCAACAATCACAATACAATCCATTTCCACACACAATACTATCAAACAAGCCGTCCATGGTCTGTGGACGACGGTGTTAGGAGCTACTAAGCCCCACCAGCAACCTAGTATTTATTTAACTGTAAAATAATTAGTGAGAAGGAGTTCTAACCTTTGGTTTCCACACCGTCAGTCTTTAATTGACGGTTTTGCTATCGTTTGGATTTAAATTTGCTCCAAATTCAAACAAGCTCCAATTTGGACCCGGTCAGTTATTTTTGAAGCTCTCGACTCCACGATCGCAACGAATCCTGTTTCAAGCAATTTGGATTTCGTGGTAAAAAGATATTAATATACGAACATGGAATATTACTTAAAAAATAAGATCACTATTCACATTCTTCTCCAAACGACACCCTCAACTTAAAATGCTCACTACGGCCAAACCGTAAGTCAATTGCACGAAACCAGTGCCAGTCTCTTCGGCTTCTCTCCTTCTTTCCATGCCTGGTGGTCTCCCCCTCAAGTTCGCCACGTGGGCCCCACTATTTGCAGTTGAACGGAAAACTGCTGTTTCCAATCATCTTAGTGGTGGGGCCGCCTCGGTGCTCCAAGTGCCCCCAAATTTTTATAGTAGCTTGGTCTCTGTAAGGACCCGTAACTTCGCCGTGAAGGAAAGAGCGGATACTTTGAGAACAATGCACAAACGAACACAGACAGAAGAACATTCATTGCTTATTACAACAATTCCATCAGAATACAAGAATATACAGAATATAATAAAATAAAATACATTCGACAAATATCAGACATTACAATAAATTACATAGCAGCGGAAAATAATACAAAGCACAACTGAAGGAGATGTACGGATACAGAGCTTTTCGGATATCATACCAGCTGTAAATCAGGATCCTATGAATACAAATCTGCAAAACCAAAACTACTAGCTGCCCATGTCAAAATAAGGGCACCCAGAGTTTAGGTTAAAACAATAAACTCCAGGTCAGTCATGTGACTTGTGTGAGAAATAAAACGGTTATTTAAAACTTTACTTTAAATCAGGTATATCCAAGGACCACGCCGTATAACACGGAACGGGTTTCCTCCCAAGAATAGCAGTGCATAAAACAACAGCGCAATGCTAAATAAAGAAAAATGAAGCTATTATAAGACCCAGGTCCCATCACATAATGCAATGCAAGCCAGAGGATAGGGTTTTTACCTTATAATAGACAAAGAATGCTTGATACGCTAAAAACAAATCATTTGATACTATTATAAGTGCATAGTGTCACAACAATTTCAAATCATAAGTATCAATCATAGACGGCATAAGTGCCCCATACCACTATGTCGCCATATATAGGTATACAATCAAACCCGCAAAGTCACATATCAGAAGTTGTATTTCCATCTGTGAACCGAGGCAAAAGATAGTCCTCTACTGAATTCGAGACAATATAGCCCATGTCTCAAGCAAGTACTCAGTCAAGCCTTTGGAGCGACAGGGCCGGTGCACCGATGTGGATTAAAATGCCTGAACACTATGTTTTCCCGCCCTTTGGAGCGTAAATGAGCCAACGGATGACTCCATCGGATCCACACAGTCACCGATATATCCGAGGTGCCTCGCAACAACAACAACCACATAAGTCAAACTCGTCAGGGCATGTAAAACCACTGACGCCACTTCTAGCTAGAAAGAAACGCTTGTCCTCCTTGAGGTCCTTCTCCCGTTTTTGGTTCACAACCGGGGTGTGAGGCTCGCGAATCAATGCTACACAAAGCTATGCCACACAGGTCGTGCTTTGATCATCAACCACATGACTTTGCTTTTCAACAAAAGCCTTGATTATTTGCCACTTGGGCATGCCACACAGGAAATTCACTCCATGCGATTGATATCCACCAATATATAACCTCTAAGCTCGTACGTCTCAGAGAAGGGCGTTAAGCAAGAGAATAAATTCTCTGCCGCCAAACAGATATATATTTAATAGAAATCAATCACACAGAATAAAATCCAATGTTAGACACACAGTCCATTTACAAGTCCGTTCTAGGTCTGAACGAAACCGGAGGCACCTTGCACCTCGGATATCCATTGATCTCCAAGTACGTCTGGACGATCACCAATTGATTCCCTCCTCTTGGGTGTACGACCCAATCAAGATCATCAATAATCACCCAAACGACGTGAAGACCTCCGGTCTTCGACCACCTTCTTCATCCTCGACACCACGTCGAATCAGTTATTCAGAATGGGATAAACCCGGTCTTTCTGGATAACTCGCGTATATAATAAACAAGTGTTACACAAACACAGCATACGCCTCATTCCAATTCAACCGTAAATTAGCAAGAGGGTAATTCCCCAAACATTAACCCCGAAGGCCGAAACCAATATCAGATCAATACCCAGGGAACCATTCTTCTTAGCTAACCTACAGTTAGTTTCTAAATTTCACATTCTTAGGGAAAGGTTCCCATTATTTTTATCAAAGATAAATTCTTTTAAATTTATTCTTTAATCTTCCTTTGAATATCACTTCAAACTAGTCAGGATTAGCGAACCACACCGAAGTAATCATTTATTCTATTTCCCAATACCAACCTATTCATCCCATGAAGTAAAACTGGTAATACTTCATATCTAACACTACGGTGTTATCGGTAAATTCAATTACCATTTCATGTTCAAATCTAATTAAAGATTTAACTATCATCTGGAGAAGAACTGGTGATACTCCATTCTCGACCATTTCAATCTAATTAAGGATTCATTAAAACTCCATTTAGTTTTAATCTTTAACTGGGTTAAAGAACCGATGTCATTTAAAACACGGTTCACGATAAAACCCAAAATCACATCACATTTCAGTTAGTCCCTAACCGTAGATTAGTAAGAGGACAGTTCCCTAAATATTAACACCGAAGGCCGAAACCAACATCAGATCAATATCCAAGAAACCATCCAACTTAACTGATCCCCAGTTAGTTCTTAATTTTCTTAACTCCATTTGGGTTTAAGAACAGTATTGTTAAAGATGTCGTTCACGACAACCCAAAATCCCATTTGATATTAAACACAAGGCTCTTAATAGAAAATATATCGGCTTATATCCAATATCAAATTCTGAAACCAACAAATATCTTACTGGAAATAACGATATAAATATATCTTTTAAATTTCCATAACAACATCTGTATAATCACGAAATCCAACATCGAACTAATCCGAAGATGATTTCGATTCAAATCCATTCCAATTCAATTATTGGAAATTCTTGTTATTTTCAAAACCATTTCAAACCCAATTTATTTATTTTAAAAATAAATAAATTATTATTCTAGTTCAAAACTAGTTCATTTCGATAAAAATCTACCTTTATCTTTTCAAATATGGAGTTTCTCATCTCAATTCTTCACAAATCATTTCCTATGATGATTTTACACTAATTATTAATATTTTTAATAATTTTATCAAGGCCCCACCAGTCGATTTCCATCAACGGCCATCGAACTGCACTTACAGCGACCTTTTCAAAATTTGATTTGGACATAATTCCAAATCCACCGTTAGATTTCAAATCTCTAATATTCGTTAGAAAGCTCTTTTCGATACGAACCCAACAGTTCCGGTTTGAGGAGAATCCGACGGTCGGATCTCCCGCAATGTCCATTCGAAGTCAATGGTCAAAATTCACAAACTGCCGCGGCGCGGCGCGTTCTATTCAGGCCATTATATATATAATATATATATATACTATATTTCATTGATTTCCTTTCAAAACGTATTTTATAAATTGTTTTAAATTCGTTTTCAAAACGATTTCAACTTCATATTCAATTTTGAATCAAAATTGAATAATCCACATCATCGATATACAAATGGTAATATTTTCAAAACCTTAAATTTTGAAATCATTCTCTTTTCTATATTCATTATAAAAATGAATAAAATCGATATAAATATCGTTCACGTCAAAATGGCGTCAATCTAATCAACACGGCTTTTATTCAACACATGAATATTTATTCTATTGAACACATGAATATTTTTCAATTCAACGCATGAATTTATTTTCAATTCAACATATGAATTTATTTTCAATTCAACACATGAATTTTTTTTCTATTATTGGAATGAGGCCCAATCAATTACCATATAATGTTAATTATATGGATTTTCTACAACACATGTAGGTAAAAACAACGATAGATCATCAGCCATCATCTAGAGTGCACCACACAACTGCATAAGCATTGAATATAAATAATTAACGCTTATACAGTCTGTCAACCCATCGATTGACATACAACTAAACAATCGGGATTTGTGTACGTCAAATCTCATCCCAATACCCGTGTGGGGTTTCAAATCAACAAACATAGATTTTATTTATGCGGTTGGGCGATGTGCAAAATATAATAACCCGGAAAATACGAGCCAATTTAAAATTTTTAAATTGATTATTTCAAAGGAATTTGAACAATTGAAATAGAATATTTCAATAAAATAGTGAAATAGGAAATAGTGAGTCGGTTTGAAAATTTGAATTCAAACTTTGACCGACTATGCAGGATGGAAAATATAACGGATTTTTGCGAAACCAAAAATATTTAAATCTGTTAGTCAATACCTTTCTAACGAATATGAAAAATCGATGTTTCATAACGGGAATCAAAAGTTATGGCCGAATGAATTTTCAGAAGAGTCGGTATATAGAATATATAGCCTTGGAAAATTGATATTTTGCATACGACCTCGGAATTCGACGAAACCACTTTTGTTGGGTCCGGGATGTCAAACTATTGCTAGGTTTCAAATTTTATAATTTTTGAAGCTAGTATGTGAGCGTGGCAAAAGAAAATGTGTTTGGTCGATTTCTGTTAAATTGGATCGACTAGAAAATGGCCATTTTTCAAACGACCTCAGAATTCGACGAAACTAGTTTAGTTGCGACCGTAGCGTCAAAACATAGCTAGATTTATTTTTCTGGAATTTTTCGAATCAGTTTGTGGCCCTGGCAAATAGAAATGTGCGTTCAGAGTTAAAAATTAAATGTTTTATACTTTAATTTGAAAAATAACTGACTGTAACAGTCGAATTGGCCTACGAAACATATCCCATTGTGTCCGGAATGGGGGTATTTAGCTAGGGGCGACAGTCGTTGGGTTTAAAAAGGAGTTCGTTTGAGAAAACACTATTTAAAAATTTAATATAACCCTCGGCCAATCAGAGTTTTCCTTTCATAAATTTTAAAAATAAAAAAAAAAGAACCCCCCCCGTTGAACGGCGAAAACCGCTCCCTACCTTCTCCCCCAAATCGCCGCCGCCTCAGGCGATTTCTGCCTGCGCCACCCCCCTACCTCGACGCGCCTCCTCCTCCTCTTCAAATCCGACCCCACCGCCGCCCCTACAGTCGCCTCCTCCGCCCGTATCGACGCCAGGAAGTCGAGCACTTCCCGCCGTCGCCCTGAACGCCATCGACCACCGAACGCCACCAAACCACCACCGATTTAAAGCCCTCTCTTCCCTCTTCCACGTCCAACTCCCCGATCGTCCCCACGTGCCACTGATTTCGCGAGAACTGTAAACCTAGTTTTGAAGCTTCGTGAAAGTGAGTTTTTCTTTGATCTTTACACTTTGAAAAATCATATCTTTTTGGTGTGTTGACGAAATTCGATGAAACAGGAAACAACGAGACCGCAAGGAAGCTCTCTACCCAATAGAAGAAGCCGTGGATTTTTCTGACATCGTATCGATTTTTAGCGCTCAGAAAACCAATGTGAGAAATCTAAATTAACGTGAAATTGAATGGAAAATGTCGTGTATAATTTATATAAGCGAAATATAAATTACATACGTGTTGTATACCTCATGTACATGCGTAGTGTAAGCTATATAAGCGAAGTATGAATTTTACATGCATAGAATAATTGATATATGTGTTGAAATGCAAGTGAAATATAGCAATTATATATATATATATATATATATATATATACTCCCCTCGTCCACAAACCATGGACGATATTTATTGTGGTGAATTGGTGTGAAATATTGGATGAAAAATACGATTGGTTGAATAATTGTTTGTGGTTGATATTGTTTGGTTGTGGTTGAAAAATACCCATTGGTGATTGAAATGAATTGGAAATATTTGTGGAAATAAAAATAAACATGTCGCCTGCGTGCGAGTTAGATGCATGAATCCCCATTGTCAAAAACCGCGAGGTTTTAAGGTAGAGCGAGGAGCCGTACTAGGGACGGTGCCGGTTTTAACTACCCTGCCGTTATGCTGCCGAAATTTTGAATAATCTTTGTGTGTTAGAATTATTTTCATATGTTGAAATTATTTTCATGCGTTGAAATCAAAGTCATATATTGAAACTATATCCATGTGTGGAAATATTCATGTGTTGAAAAGTGTTGTGTGAAAATTAAATTCATTTGTGAATGAGTGAAGTGTTTAAACAATAAAAATCACATTTTTATATGTATATGAAATATGAAAAATATTCGCCTTATATAAATAATTTCAACCATAAAAATCCCATCTTTCTAATATGAACAACATAAATAAAATGTCCATGTGTGGAAATACTCATTTGTTGAGAAGTGTGTGTAGTGGAAAAGTTCATGTGTTGAATAAAAAGATCGAACGATAAAAATTACATTTTTATTGAAACTATGAAGTGCAGAAACATCTATTTGTTGAATAAATATTTTAAATGATAAAAATATCATTTTTATCATATGTGTGATATGCTAAAGATATGCGGACGTTGAAATAAATATTTGTGATAGAAATATTATTTTTAACATGCATAGGAACTAAATAAAATAGTCATGTGTTGAAATCTATTTTAGTTCGCCAAAATTATCATCTTTGAAATGTGAAGTGTTAAAAATAGCCACTTGTTCAAATAAACGTGCATGAGTTGAAATATACATTAACTAGCTAATGATATGATTTTAGCCTATGCATGCAACATTAGAATGAATGGTGTTTTTAAACCAAAGCAAATCAAATATGAAATTGAATGGAAATTGATGAATGTTAGAAATTGTATATATGTACATGCATATCTATTGAACAGGTTAAAGCAAAAAGGGGCTAGAGAAGAGAAATAGAATTTTGTGCCCGACAAATAGGTACACATTTACCGCTTTGTTTGGGTGATGATTTTATGAGCCTGTTGGCTAGCCGCTTGGCTTTTTCTTTTTGATACGAGACGCCCGTGTGGCTATTTGGGAATTTTCCCAGACCCTCCTGTACAAAGGAGGTTATGGCGAAATTTTCCAAAATTTAAAGGCGTTAGTGAAATAATTGAAGTGGAAACGATATAGGAATTTTTGAATGAACTATATTTATATAAATATATAAATATAAATAGAATAAAAACGAAACGTGGCCGTGCAGTTCATGTTTTGAAACCGTGATTTCAAACGACTAGTGCGGGAAATCCGACCATTGGATTTTCCCGAAACCTCAACCGTTGGGTTCGCCTTGGAAATATCTTTCCAACGGCACCAACTTTGTGAAGATCCGACGGTTGGATTGTCTGGAATGTTTAATTCAAAACTGAAGAAAAACAGCGCCAGAAACGATTATATTTATATATATATATAAATATAATTAAATTAAATCGAATAACGACGCTGCAGTTCGTAAATTGAAATCGTAACTTCAAATGGTTAGTGTGGAAGATCCGACCGTCGGATTTTCCCAAAACTGAAACCGTTGGATTCGTTTTGAAAAGACCTTCCTAATGATGTAAAATTTGTGAAGATCCAACGGTTAGATTTTCATATATGTGTAAAACAAAATTAGTGAAAAGCAGCGCCAGTGCATCGACACGACCTGAAACGTCGTTTAATTAAATATGGCCGTTTTAAATCAAATAAAAATGGCGATATATCGTTATAAAGTACTATAGACGATATAGAGTGGAAATAAACCAATTTTGTTGTGTTTGCTTGATATGTGATGGTTGAATGTATTTGACATGAAAATTATAACTAAATAACTGAAATGTGAATGTTGAATAGTCCAACCACGTGGTTAATTGATTTGAAAATCTAAATATACGTGGGTTATTTGAAAAGGCCGAGTTTATCTCATTTCAAATAATCGATCGACGTTGAGAAGTCGAAGAGTCGAAGACGACTGAAGACCGACGATCTCCACATTGGATGGATGGGCGCTACTGATGAACGTGATTGGAGTAGCTACCATGAAGGAATTGAAGTAGTAGCCGTCGACACATACTGTTGATTGTACGGATATGCGAGGAATTGATGCCTCCGGTTTCGTTCAGACCCAAAACGGACTTGTAAATGGACTGTGTGTCTGACATTGGATTTTATTCTGTGTTGATTGATCTCTATTAAATATATATCTGTTTGGCGGCGGGGAATTTATTCTCTTGCTTAACGCCCTTCTCTGAGACGTACGAGCTCAGAGGTTATACATTGACAGAAATCAGTCAGACGGAGTGGATTGCCTGTGTGGCACGCCTAAGTGGCATATGATCAAGGCTTCTGTTGCAAAGCAAAGTCTTGTGGTTGATGATCAAAGCATGGTCTGTGTGACGTAGCTTTGTGTGTAACGTGAATTCGCGAGCCTCACACCCCGGTATGAGTCAAAAACAGGAGACGGACCGCTGGGAGTGCACGACGTTTCTTTCTAGCTATGGTGGTGTCAGTGACCTACCAGCCCTGACATTATATATACTTTTCACCTGTGTGGTTGTTGGAATGCGAGGCGCCTCGATTATAGGTCTGTAAGGACCGGGAAACGTGTGTTCAGGAATTGCCAATCCTCAAAAGTAAGAGAGGACCGGCCCAGCCGATTCCAAGGATCATAGTGGGGTCCTGGGACATTTGCTAGAGTGTCTCGAATGGAGAGGAGCTTGCCCCTTGCCTCGACTCATGAAGGAATCCAATTTCAAATACGAAATATGCGAATGTGATTGTATTACTAGTATGGCGACATAGTAGATGGTAGCTATGCCGCCTAGGATTGATATTTATGATTGAATTGCTTTTGAAACATATATGCACTAGTAATAATATCGAACACCTTTGTTTTATTCGTATGAATCATCTTTGGCCATTATAAGGTAAAAACTCTATCCTCCGGCTTGCGTTGCATTGTGTGATGGGACCTGAGTCTTATAATGGCTTCATTTTATAAAAAGCATTGCGTTGATTTAATCATTTACTTTATTTCATGCACTAGCACTCATTGGAGTAAACCCGTTCCGCGAAAGTGGCGTGGTCCTTTGATTTGCCTTATTATTGTTGTTAATAAGTTGAATAGATTTCTCATACCAGTCTCATGACTGACTCGTAGTTTGTTTCACCTTGCAAACTCGGGTGCCCTCATTTTCACACGGGCAGCCTAGTTACAGGTTTCTGACGCATCTTTTGGCTCATGGCGAGGCTTGACTACACTGCGCTGACTTGGATTTTCTCCGCTATTATTGTATCTATATTATGATTCCGCCATTGGCGATGTAGACTGATATTCCTTTTGTGTACTCTTTATGTATGATTCCGCCTCAGGCGATGGTGACTGATTATGTATCATTATGCACTAAGTTGTATCCTGTACTGTGCTTCTCTGATGTGATGATATCTATATGATTCCGCTGTCATATGTGTGTAAATTATTCTATTTTCTGTTTATGCTATTATCTGTGATCTGCTAATGATGATTAATGTGTTATATTCCAATGATTATCCTTAACACCGTGTCACGGGGTTTTGGGATCGTCACAGCTGGTATCAGAGCTTTGGTTAACCTTAGTTCTGGAGTCTAACACATTAAACACTTCATCAAAATAGGATCAGTAGTATTCTAAGGCGAGTCGCTCATTAGAGATAGGACTAGTAAGGTCCTAGAATGAGCTGAGCAGAATAGCAAAAACAATTGATCAGTCCATCGTTATCTTTCCGTAGAAATTTCTGCTTAACTATGCAATAGACTATCATTTCTGTTAGCTGACTTTTCCGTTGCTTATACAGAATTTGACAAATGGCTACCAGAGCAGCCGCCGCTAGAGGAGGCCGTGCCGGCCGAGGCCGAGGAAGGGGAGAAATCCCAGCTCAAGAAGGCCTTTGATACAACCTCCGGCAGCTCAATACTTCGAGCTTGACCGTGTAGCTAAGAGATATAAGAACTTAGGAGGCAAGACCTTCTCGGGAACTGGCACCGTAATAGAGGCCCTTGCATGGCTCAAAACATGCGAGAAAATTCTTGAAGGCCTAAGGCTTGGAGACGAAGACAAAGCTATTATGGGCGCCTGGCTTATGCAAGAACAAGCTGAATTATGGTGGGAATCTCTTACCGCCGGGAATAGAGAAGCTGGAAGAACATGGGATGGATTTAAAGAACTCTTCAAGGAGAAATATGTCCCAGAACAAGCTCTAGAAAGAATGCACGATGACTTCGCCAATCTCCAGCAAGGGGATCTTTCCGTGCAAGATTATCTGAACAAATTTACAATGTTTTCTCCCTATGCTCCAGAGCTCGTCGCCACTGCGAAATCCAAAAATAAGAGGTTTATCCTTGGACTAAGACGACAATATCATGATAGAGCCATGGCCCATGTCAAGCTGGAATTCAACGAGCTAGTGGAAATGACATGCAACTATGAAGACCTTGATCAAAGGCATCTGGATCAGGATCGCGCTAGAAGCCAAGCCGGAAACAAGCGCAAGCCTGCTGTAAATCAAGGCGAGTCAAGCCAAGCAGCATCTTCAAAACCTCAGACTGGCAAGCCGCCAAGAGGAAATTGCTTTAACTGTGGTAAGCCGGGGCACTACTCAAACGTCTGCACAGCTCTGAAGAGACAGAAGACAAATTCTCAAGGCTCGAGCCAAGGCTCTCAGAACCCTCGCTCGTGCTTCAACTGTCGCAAGACCGATCATCTGGTCAAAGACTGTCCTTTGCTGAAGAAAGCTACAGTAGCTCACGTCTATGACGGGTCTAGCCCGCCAGCTGCTTCCGATGGAGCAGGTAAACCCTATGTTTTGGGAGGTACCCTTACAATTAAAAATATTCCTGTTTTTGTATTGTTTGACACAGGTGCATCGCGTAGTTTTATTGCTAGAAACACAGTGCACAAATTAAAGTTAAAACAGCGAAAGCTCAAAGAATCGGTTGAAGTTCATAACCCGATAGGGGGTCCTATTACTCTAGGTTCATATTGTAAAGTTCCTACTTCTTTTTCTCGATACAAGTTTCCTTTTGATTTAATCGTTATGGATTTCCCCGAATTCGATATTATCCTCGGGCTGGATTGGTTAACGAAATATGAAGCCGAAGTGAATTGTGCGGAAAGAATCGTTAAAATTCGAACGAAGCTTGGATATATTATGATTCCCTGTCATGGTTCGAATCCGAATAGAGAAGAATTTTGGTCAGCATTGGAACTTATCCCCACTTCCATGGAAAAGATTCCGATTGTTAGAAACTTTGCGGATGTGTTTGAAGAAGTTGAAAACTTACCTCCGCAAAGAGAAATAGAATTCCGAATCGATCTAATTCCCAATGCCAGACCAGTGGTGCATCCAATTCGTAGAATGACTCCGAAAGAAAAAGAAGAATTAGGCGATCAAACTCGTCAACTGTTGTGGAAGGGTCTAATCAGACCTAGTTTTTCTAATTGGGGTGCAGTTGTTGTGTTTGTCCCGAAGTCAGACGGTACTTTTAGATTATGTGTTGATTACCGAGACCTCAACAAACAGACGCTTAAAAATAAATATCCATTACCCCGCATTGATGATTTGCTAGACCAATTGAATGGGGCGAAAGTATTTTCCCGAATGGACCTAGCTACAGGTTTTCATCAATTGAGAATAGCAGAAGAGTGTGTTCCTTTGACAGCTTTCAGAGGTCCAGACATATTTTATGAATGGTTAGTAATGTCGTTTGGCCTATGAAACGCTCCAGCATACTTTGTCGATCTAATGAATAGAGTGTTCAGGGGAGTTCTGAATAAATTTGTCCTCGTATTCATCGATGATATTTTAATCTACTCCAAATCAAAACCCGAGCATGAAAAACACTTAGAACAAGTATTGGAGATTCTAAGGAAGAACGTCTTCAAAGCCAAATTCTCTAAATGTGTCTTCTGGCAAGAAGAAGTTAAATTTCTTGGCCATGTAGTGTCAGAGAAAAGAATTTCTGTTGACCCAAGCAAAATAACAGCGATTCAAGACTGGAAACAACCCACTACTCCCACAGAAGTTAGAAGTTTTTTGGGGTTGGCTAGTTATTATCGAAAGTTCGTTAAGGATTTTTCGAAGATATCCGGTCCGTTAACGAAGCTCACAAAGAAACACGAGAAGTTTAAGTGGACTTCCGACTGTGAAGAAGCTTTCCAGGAATTGAAATCGAAGCTGACCACCGCTCCAGTGTTAACTATTATTGATGGCAATCAGGATTTAACGGTTTGGACAGATGCTTCTATTAGAGGTCTTGGTGCAGTGTTAATGCAGAGAGACCAAGTAGTCGCTTATGCAAGCCGCCAACTGAAACCGCATGAGAAGAATTATGTGACTCATGATCTTGAGCTGCTAGCCATCGTTTTTGCATTGAAAATCTAGAGGCATTATTTATTGGGCGAGAAATTTATACTGTACACAGATCATCAATCATTGAAGTATTTATATACCCAGAAAGATCTGAATCTGAGACAGCAGCGTTGGCTAGAATTTCTTGCAGCATATGATCTGGATATCCTGTATACGCTGGGGAAAGCTAACGTAGTAGCGGATGCGCTTAGTAGAAAGACCGCAATCGTTGCCCATCTTATAATTACACCTGGATTGATTGATAGGATTTCAACCCTTCAGAAAGACGATGAATTCATTCAGAGAATCAGTCAGAGAGTCAAGGAAGGTGAAACCACGAGTTTCCGTATTGACAATAGGGGGGTTCTCAAGTTAAATAATAGGATTTGCATTCCAAATATTCCAGGCCTTCGAAGAGAAGTGCTGGACGAATGCCATAAATCCAAATTTTGCATCCATCCTGGGGTGAGTAAAATGTACAACGATACCAAACGCACTTTCTGGTGGAAGGCAATGAAAAAGGATATTTCTTTGTATGTTAGCAGATGTCCTACTTGTCAATTGGTCAAGAGTGACCAACAGAAGCTAGCTGGACTGTTACAACCATTGGAAGTCCCAAGCTGGAAATGGGAACAGATTTCCATGGATTTCATAGATGGTTTGCCGCGAACCAAGAAAGGTAATGACAACATTTGGGTAATCGTAGATCCTTTCACGAAAACTGCCCATTTTATACCTGTCAGATCCAATAGAACTGCTCAAAGTCTAGCACAGATATATTTCAGAGAAATTGTTAAGCTGCATGGAATTCCCATCAGCATAGTCAGTGATAGAGATCCCCTATTTACTAGCAAATTCTGGGAGGCTTTCCAGACAGAATTGGGAACAAAACTGAATATGAGCACCGCTTATCATCCACAAACAGATGGCCAAACTGAGCGGGTGAATAGAATTCTAGAAGATTTATTGCGGGCTTGTATAATCGATTTTGGTGGGTCATGGGAAGATCATTTGCATTTGGCAGAGTTCTCATATAACAATAGCTATCAAGCAAGTTTGAGAATGTCACCATTTGAAGCATTATATGGCAGACCCTGCAGATCTCCAGCATGTTGGGTAGAACCTGGCAACAGACTTGTACTAGGACCCGATATGATTAGGGAAGCATCTGATAAAGTGGACTTCATCAAGAAGCGATTGAAAACCGCTCAAAGCCGACAGAAAAGTTATGCAGACTCTAGAAGGAGAGATTTGACATTTACTGTTGGTGATCATGTTTATTTAAAGGTTTCTCCGATGAGAGGAGTAATCAGATTTGGAAAGACTGGGAAGTTGGCTCCGAGATTTATTGGTCCCTTTCCTATACTTGAGCGAATTGGAACTCTTGCTTATAGGGTTCAATTGCCAGATTGGTTGCCTGGAGTGCACAATGTATTTCACGTATCTCAACTTAGGAGACATGTGCATGATCCGGATCTTGTTGTAGAAGAAGCAGCGCGACGGAATGTGGAGATAACTCCAGAATTAGCACTCAGAAGAGAGCCATTAAAGATTGTTGGCAAAGAAACTAGAGAACTCAGAAGCAAAAAGGTTCATTTAGTTAAAGTGCAGTGGAGCAGTGATCCTAGAGACTGTACTTGGGAAACTGAGAAAAGCATTAAGCAAGCTTACCCCAAATGCAGAGTGGATATCTCTGACTAACTCCGGTGCAAGGTACCTTTACAATACTTTGCATTTACATTTTATTTCCTACTTTACTGTTGTTTCCTTTTCGAGGACGAAAAGTTTTAAGTAGGGGAGATTGTAATAACCCGGAAAATACGAGCCAATTTAAAAATTTTAAATTGATTATTTCAAAGGAATTTGAACAATTGAAATAGAATATTTCAATAAAATAGTGAAATAGGAAATAGTGAGTCGGTTTGAAAATTTGAATTCAAACTTTGACCGACTATGCAGGATGGAAAATATAACGGATTTTTGCGAAAACAAAAATATTTAAATCTGTTAGTCAATACCTTTCTAACGAATCTGAAAAATCGATGTTTCATAACGGGAATCAAAAGTTATGGCCGAATGAATTTTCAGAAGAGTCGGTATATAGAATATATAGCCCTGGAAAATTGATATTTTGCATACGACCTCGGAATTCGACGAAACCACTTTTGTTGGGTCCGGGATGTCAAACTATTGCTAGGTTTCAAATTTTATAATTTTTGAAGCTAGTATGTGAGCGTGGCAAAAGAAAATGTGTTTGGTCGATTTCTGTTAAATTGGATCGACTAGAAAATGGCCATTTTTCAAACGACCTCAGAATTCGACGAAACTAGTTTAGTTGCGACCGTAGCGTCAAAACATAGCTAGATTTATTTTTCTGGAATTTTTCGAATCAGTTTGTGGCCCTGGCAAATAGAAATGTGCGTTCAGAGTTAAAAATTAAATGTTTTATACTTTAATTTGAAAAATAACTGACTGTAACAGTCGAATTGGCCTACGAAACATATCCCATTGTGTCCGGAATAGGGGTATTTAGCTAGGGGCGACAGTCGTTGGGTTTAAAAAGGAGTTCGTTTGAGAAAACACTATTTAAAAATTTAATATAACCCTCGGCCAATCAGAGTTTTCCTTTCATAAATTTTAAAAATAAAAAAAAAAGAACCCCCCCCCCCCCTGTTGAACGGCGAAAACCGCTCCCTACCTTCTCCCCCAAATCGCCGCCGCCTCAGGCGATTTCTGCCTGCGCCACCCCTCTACCTCGACGCGCCTCCTCCTCCTCTTCAAATCCGACCCCACCGCCGCCCCTACAGTCGCCTCCTCCGCCCGTATCGACGCCAGGAAGTCGAGCACTTCCCGCCGCCGCCCTGAACGCCATCGACCACCGAACGCCACCAAACCACCACCGATTTAAAGCCCTCTCTTCCCTCTTCCACGTCCAACTCCCCGATCGTCCCCACGTGCCACTGATTTCGCGAAAACTGTAAACCTAGTTTTGAAGCTTCGTGAAAGTGAGTTTTTCTTTGATCTTTACACTTTGAAAAATCATATCTTTTTGGTGTGTTGACGAAATTCGATGAAACAGGAAACAACGAGACCGCAAGGAAGCTCTCTACCCAATAGAAGAAGCCGTGGATTTTTCTGACATCGTATCGATTTTTAGCGCTCAGAAAACCAATGTGAGAAATCTAAATTAACGTGAAATTGAATGGAAAATGTCGTGTATAATTTATATAAGCGAAATATAAATTACATACGTGTTGTATACCTCATGTACATGCGTAGTGTAAGCTATATAAGCGAAGTATGAATTTTACATGCATAGAATAATTGATATATGTGTTGAAATGCAAGTGAAATATAGCAATTATATATATATATATATACTCCCCTCGTCCACAAACCATGGACGATATTTATTGTGGTGAATTGGTGTGAAATATTGGATGAAAAATACGATTGGTTGAATAATTGTTTGTGGTTGATATTGTTTGGTTGTGGTTGAAAAATACCCATTGGTGATTGAAATGAATTGGAAATATTTGTGGAAATAAAAATAAACATGTCGCCTGCGTGCGAGTTAGATGCATGAATCCCCATTGTCAAAAACCGCGAGGTTTTAAGGTAGAGCGAGGAGCCGTACTAGGGACGGTGCCGGTTTTAACTACCCTGCCGTTATGCTGCCGAAATTTTGAATAATCTTTGTGTGTTAGAATTATTTTCATATGTTGAAATTATTTTCATGCGTTGAAATCAAAGTCATATATTGAAACTATATCCATGTGTGGAAATATTCATGTGTTGAAAAGTGTTGTGTGAAAATTAAATTCATTTGTGAATGAGTGAAGTGTTTAAACAATAAAAATCACATTTTTATATGTATATGAAATATGAAAAATATTCGCCTTATATAAATAATTTCAACCATAAAAATCCCATCTTTCTAATATGAACAACATAAATAAAATGTCCATGTGTGGAAATACTCATTTGTTGAGAAGTGTGTGTAGTGGAAAAGTTCATGTATTGAATAAAAAGATCGAACGATAAAAATTACATTTTTATTGAAACTATGAAGTGCAGAAACATCTATTTGTTGAATAAATATTTTAAATGATAAAAATATCATTTTTATCATATGTGTGATATGCTAAAGATATGCGGACGTTGAAATAAATATTTGTGATAGAAATATTATTTTTAACATGCATAGGAACTAAATAAAATAGTCATGTGTTGAAATCTATTTTAGTTCGCCAAAATTATCATCTTTGAAATGTGAAGTGTTAAAAATAGCCACTTGTTCAAATAAACGTGCATGAGTTGAAATATACATTAACTAGCTAATGATATGATTTTAGCCTATGCATGCAACATTAGAATGAATGGTGTTTTTAAACCAAAGCAAATCAAATATGAAATTGAATGGAAATTGATGAATGTTAGAAATTGTATATATGTACATGCATATCTATTGAACAGGTTAAAGCAAAAAGGAGCTAAAGAAGAGAAATAGAATTTTGTGACCGACAAATAGGTACACATTTACCGCTTTGTTTGGGTGATGATTTTATGAGCCTGTTGGCTAGCCGCTTGGCTTTTTCTTTTTCTTTTTGATATGAGACGCCCATGTGGCTATTTGGGAATTTTCCCAGACCCTCCCGTACAAAGGAGGTTATGGCGAAATTTTCCAAAATTTAAAGGCGTTAGTGAAATAATTGAAGTGGAAACGATATAGGAATTTTTGAATGAACTATATTTATATAAATATATAAATATAAATAGAATTAAAACGAAACATGGCCGTGCAGTTCATGTTTTGAAACCGTGATTTCAAACGACTAGTGCGGGAAATCCGACCATTGGATTTTCACGAAACCTCAACCGTTGGGTTCGCCTTGGAAATATCTTTCCAACGGCACCAACTTTGTGAAGATCCGACGGTTGGATTTTCTGGAATGTTTAATTCAAAACTGAAGAAAAACAGCGCCAGAAACGATTATATTTATATATATATATAAATATAATTAAATTAAATCGAATAACGACGCTGCAGTTCGTAAATTGAAATCGTAACTTCAAATGGTTAGTGTGGAAGATCCGACCGTCGGATTTTCCCAAAACTGAAACCGTTGGATTCGTTTTGAAAAGACCTTCCTAATGATGTAAAATTTGTGAAGATCCAACGGTTAGATTTTCATATATGTGTAAAACAAAATTAGTGAAAAGCAGCGCCAGTGCATCGACACGACCTGAAACGTCGTTTAATTAAATATGGCCTTTTTAAATCAAATAAAAATGGCGATATATCGTTATAAAGTACTATAGACGATATAGAGTGGAAATAAACCAATTTTGTTGTGTTTGCTTGATATGTGATGGTTGAATGTATTTGACATGAAAATTATAACTAAATAACTGAAATGTGAATGTTGAATAGTCCAACCACGTGGTTAATTGATTTGAAAATCTAAATATACGTGGGTTATTTGAAAAGGCCGAGTTTATCTCATTTCAAATAATCGATCGACGTTGAGAAGTCGAAGAGTCGAAGACGACTGAAGACCGACGATCTCCACATTGGATGGATGGGCGCTACTGATGCTCGTGATTGGAGTAGCTACCATGAAGGAATTGAAGTAGTAGCCGTCCACACATACTGTTGATTGTACGGATATGCGAGGAATTGATGCCTCCGGTTTCGTTCAGACCCAGAACGGACTTGTAAATGGACTGTGTGTCTGACATTGGATTTTATTCTGTGTTGATTGATCTCTGTTAAATATATATCTGTTTGGCGGCGGGGAATTTATTCTCTTGCTTAACGCCCTTCTTTGAGACGTACGAGCTCAGAGGTTATACATTGACAGAAATCAGTCGCACGGAGTGGATTGCCTGTGTGGCACGCCTAAGTGGCATATGATCAAGGCTTCTGTTGCAAAGCAAAGTCTTGTGGTTGATGATCAAAGCATGGTCTGTGTGACGTAGCTTTGTGTGTAACGTGAATTCGCGAGCCTCACACCCCGGTATGAGTCAAAAACGGGAGACGGACCGCTGGGAGTGCACGACGTTTCTTTCTAGCTATGGTGGTGTCAGTGACCTACCAGCCCTGACATTATATATACTTTTCACCTGTGTGGTTGTTGGAATGCGAGGCGCCTCGATTATAGGTCTGTAAGGACCGGGAAACGTGTGTTCAGGAATTGCCAATCCTCAAAAGTAAGAGAGGACCGGCCCAGCCGATTCCAAGGATCATAGTGGGGTCCTGGGACATTTGCTAGAGTGTCTCGAACGGAGAGGAGCTTGCCCCTTGCCTCGACTCATGAAGGAATCCAATTTCCAATACGAAATATGCGAATGTGATTGTATTACTAGTATGGCGACATAGTAGATGGTAGCTATGCCGCCTAGGATTGATATTTATGATTGAATTGCTTTTGAAACATATATGCACTAGTAATAATATCGAACACCTTTGTTTTATTCGTATGAATCATCTTTGGCCATTATAAGGTAAAAACTCTATCCTCCGGCTTGCGTTGCATTGTGTGATGGGACCTGAGTCTTATAATGGCTTCATTTTATAAAAAGCATTGCGTTGATTTAATCATTTACTTTATTTCATGCACTAGCACTCATTGGAGTAAACCCGTTCCGCGAAAGTGGCGTGGTCCTTTGATTTGCCTTATTATTGTTGTTAATAAGTTGAATAGATTTCTCATACCAGTCTCATGACTGACTCGTAGTTTGTTTCACCTTGCAAACTCGGGTGCCCTCATTTTCACACGGGCAGCCTAGTTACAGGTTTCTGACGCATCTTTTGGCTCATGGCGAGGCTTGACTACACTGCGCTGACTTGGATTTTCTCCGCTATTATTGTATCTATATTATGATTCCGCCATTGGCGATGTAGACTGATATTCCTTTTGTGTACTCTTTATGTATGATTCCGCCTCAGGCGATGGTGACTGATTATGTATCATTATGCACTAAGTTGTATCCTGTACTGTGCTTCTCTGATGTGATGATATCTATATGATTCCGCTGTCATATGTGTGTAAATTATTCTATTTTCTGTTTATGCTATTATCTGTGATCTGCTAAGGATGATTAATGTGTTATATTCCAATGATTATCCTTAACACCGTGTCACGGGGTTTTGGGATCGTCACATAAAATTTATCGTCCCAATTAATATCAGTCAAATCAGTGTATATAAACAAATCGTCCGATTTGTTTATAAATATTTATTTTATATACACGTTAAAAATCATATTTATAACTATAAAATATTTTCCACTATAAAATATTTTATTACATTCCATATCACACAATCAAATTTCACAACACAACAACCAAACAAACAAGTCGTCCATGGTCTGTGGACGATGGGTGTCGGGTGCTACTAAACACCGTCTGCATCCTAGTATATATTTCAAACTAGAAATAAATTAAAGGTGAGGAGTTCTCACCGACTAGCTAAACCAAATGCCACGATTCTTCATATGTAGGAAATCTTCTCCACTCGCCTTTTATCACTTTCGTTGTCCGCATCCACTACATATATAAAAATTATATTTTTATTATCTACTTTATATAAAAATCATATTTTTATTATCTACATCATATAAAAATTATATTTTTATTATCTCTATAACATAAAAATCATATTTTTATTCTTTCTATATTATAAAAATCATATTTTTATTTATCCTTTTTAACGCTATATACATTATAAAAATCTAATTTTTACTTTGCTACTTCATAATAAAAGTGATATTTTTATATTCTTCTCTTCATGATAAAAATCATATTTTTATATGGTATTCATATAAATAAAAATCACATTTTTACTTCACCGCTACATGGATAAAAATCATATCTTTATACCGCTACTTTATAAGTAAAAGTCAAACCTTTCATATTTATAAAAATATAATCTTTCATGTTTATAAAAATATAATCTTTCTTAAATAAAAATTGATTTTATAAACAAAGGAAATCACTTTTTATAAATAAAGAAAATCAATTTTTAAAAATAAAGAAAATCACTTTTTAAAAACAAAGAAAATCAGTTTTAAAAACACACCGTGTTCAGTTTTACAAAGGAAGGGGGATCCAGCGTCGGAGGCGGCTCATCGGAGGTCCGTTGGCCAGGGGGATGGTCGGCCAAGCGGCGGTGGCGTGGTGGCTGCTCCGGAGCTCTGATTCGGTGGCATTGGCTCGGATTTAAAGGGGAGCGAGAAGGAAAGAACGGAGGGGGCGGAGCAAGGGGAGGGGGACTGGAGAACGGCGGCTCTGGCTGGAGCGATGGAGGAAGGGTGGTGGCGGAGCGATCGACGAGGGGGGAGGGAAAGAACTCCGTCGGTTTTCTGTTCTTCGTTTTATTTCGTTTTGACTGAGTGAAGTAAGAGAGAGAGAGAGGTGAGTATATAAATATATATTATTTAATTATTTAATTATTTCAAAAAGCAACTTTTTATTTCGATCTCGAAACGAGACCCACTGCCTATCGTCCCTAGCTAATTACCCCCATTCCGAACACAATGGGATATGTATCGTAGGTTGATTCGATCGTTTCGATCAGTTTTCGTCAAAATCAAAATATAACTCTATATATTGAATTTGAACGCACATTTCAATTGACCGGGGCCACATACTAACTCGAAAAATTCCTGAAAAATATTTTCTAGCTTCGTATTGACGATACGGTCCTAACAAAACAAGTTTCATCAAATTCTGAGACCTTTTGAAAAATGGCCATTTTCCAGTCGATTAAAATCAACTGAAACTGGTCAAAGCGTTTTCCTTTGCCACACTCACATATTGATTCGAAATATTACAAATTTTGAAATCTAGCAATAACATGACATCACAGATCCAAGAAAAGTGGTTTCGTCGAAAACGAAGGTCGTTTGCAAAATTTCCATTTTTAAGGGCCTTTATATATATATTAAAATATAAATAAATTCCACAACGACTTTTCTGAATTTTAATCTGGACATATCTTTCAACTTCTAAAGTGAAATCTTAGTTTCTTAACTTCATTATAAAGATATCATTAAACATATTCAAATATTTCTTGTTTCGTTCAATTCTGACTTATATAGAATTATGTATATTCATTTGAAATTAGAAATCGAATTTTCGAACTGCAGAGCCATTTCAGGCTCGTTATATAATTAAATTAAAATTATTCGTTTTAACTTCATAGATAATAAATTTCCCGTTGTTATTATTTAAAATAATCCATTTTAAATAACCAAAATTCATTAAAATCGCCAAAATAAAAATTTTAAATTGACTCAGATTTTCCAGGTTGTTACCATCTCCCCCACTTAAAACTTTTCGTCCCCGAAAAGGAATGAAGTCGAAAGTTGTTTAATTAACCATCTCAACTTTCATTATTTTTATTATGGCTTAAGTTCTTTAACTTTTCAGTTTCTAAGAACTTTTCAATTTTTTCAAAAATTTGGCTAACACCCTAAATTTTCAAAAAATTTCGCAATAATCTCCCCTACTCCGGGAGCTTCAGGAAATTTCAAATAGCCTCCCATAGCCCTCATCGATCCAAAAGAAAAAGAAAAAGCCAATCGGTTCATAAAATCATCCAAAACCCAAGAAATTTGTAAATATGTACCTATTTGTCGGGCAAACAATTTTATTCTTCTGCTCTAGCCTCCTTGCTATGACCTGTTCATTGTATATACATGTATATGCATGCAATTTCAACCAATTTTCAATTCAATTCTATATTTGATTCAATTTGGCTAATGATTCTAAATTCTAATTAATCAAACAAAAATCAAACAACACAACCAGCAATCAATTAGTTGATTATCATTTCAAACACAAAATTTTGTTATATAGTCAAAAATCACATTTTTGGTGCCAAATCACAACAATAGGCCCTATCTAATTTTGGTTCTCACACCAGTCGATTGGAAATATATAGAAATCTCACTTTCGTCACTCGAATATAAACACTGATGATGAGGCCTCATCATCAGAATCATCTCCAGGCGACTAGAGTGTGATTCTATATCTATCCAGTATATTAAAACTTCGAATACACGTGGATCAGACGTATATGCAAAATCTTTATATATTGGGTTGTCCAAATTCAATATAAAATAAATAATCAAATACGAATAATTGATTTAAATTTTCAAAACAAAAAATTGCTTTCATTTTAAAAATATACTCTTCACACTCGTTCTAGGATACTACTGATCCTATCTCTAACGAGTCATTCTCATTGGATATTACTAATCCAATCTCTGATGAATTCTTTCATATGATTCTAATATGTCTTGTTCATTGAGCTTTGTAAACCAAAGATCTGATACCACTGTAAGGACCCGTAACTTCCCCGTGAAGGAAAGAGCGGATACTTTGAGAATAACACACAAACGAACGCAGACAGAAAAACATTTCATTGCTTATTACAACAATTCCATCAGAATACAAGAATATACAGAGTATAATCAAATAAAATACATTCGACAAATATCAGAGATTACAATAAATTACATAGCAGTGGAAAATAATACAAAGCACAACTGAAGGAGATATACAGATACGGAGCTTTCCGGATATCATTCCAGCTGTAAATCAGGATCCTGTGAATATAAATCTGTAAAACCAAAACTACTAACTGCCCGTGTCAAAATAAAGGCACCCCGAGTTTAGGTTAAAACAATAAACTCCCAGGTCAGTCATGTGACTGGTGTGAGAACTAAAACAGTTATTTAAAACTTTACTTAAAATCAGATATATCAAGGGACCACGCCGTATAACACGGAACGGGTATCCTCCCAAGAATACCAGTGTATAAAACAACAGCGCAATGCTAAATAAACAAAAATGAAGCTATTATAAGACCCAGGTCCCATCACACAATGCAACGCAAGCCGGGGGATAGGGTTTTTACCTTATAATAGCCAAAGAATGCTTGATACGCTAAAAACAAATCATTTGATACTATTACAAGTGCATAGTGTCACAACAATTTCAAATCATAAGTATCAATCATAGACGACATAAGTGCCCCATACCACTATGTCGCCATATATAGGTATACAATCAAAACCGCAAAGTCACGTATTGGAAGTTGGATTTCCATCAGTGATCCGAGGCAAAAGATAGTCCTCTACCGAATTCGAGACAATCTAGCCCATGTCTCAGGCAAGTGCTCAGTCAAGCCTTTGGAGCGACAGGGCCGGTCCACGATGTGGATTAAAATGCCTGAACACTACATTTCCCCGCCCTCTGGGGCGTAAATCAGCCAACGAATGACTCCATCGGCTCCACACAGTCACCGATATATCCGAGGCGCCTCGCAACAGCAATAACCACATAAGTCAAACTCGTCAGGGTGTGTAAAACCACTGGCGCCACTTCTAGCTAGAAAGAAACACATGTCCTCCCTGAGGTCCTTATCCCGTTTCTGGTTCACAACCGGGGTGTGAGGCTCGCGAATCAACGCTACACAAAGCTATGCCACACAGGTCATGCTTTGATCACCAACCACAAGACTTTACTTTTCAACAAAAGCCTTGATCATTTGCCACTTAGGAATGCAACATAGGCAATTCACTCCATGCGTTTGATATCCACCAATATATAACCTCTAAGCTCGTACGTCTCAGAGAAGGGCGTTAAGCAAGAGAATAAATTCTCCGCCGCCAAACAGATATATATTTAATAGAAATCAATCACACAGAATAAAATCCAATGTCAGACACACAGTCCATTTACAAGTCTGTTCTAGGTGTGAACAAAACCGGAGGCACCTTGCACCTCGCATATCCATCGATCTCCAAGTACGTCCGGAAGATCACCAACTGATTCCCTCCTCTTGGGTGTACGTCCCAATCAAGATCATCAGTAATCACCCAAACGACGTGAAGACCTCCAGTTTTCGACCACCTTCTTCATCCTCGACACCACGTCGAATCAGTTATTCAGAATGGTATAAACCCGGTCTTTCTGAATAACTCACGTATATAATAAACAGTTGTTACACAAACACAACATACGCCTCATTCCAATTCATCAGTCACTAACCGTAAATTAGCAAGAGGATAAATCCTCAAACATTAACCCCGAAGGTCGAAACCAACATCAGATCAATATCCAGGGAACCATTCTTCTTAGCTAACCAGGTTAGTTTTAAATTTCACATTCTTAGCGAAAGGTTTCCATTAATTTTATCAAAGATAAATTCTTTTAAATTTATTCTTTAATCTTCCTTTGAGTATCACTTCAAACTAGTCGGGATTAGCGAACCACACCGAAGTAATCATTTATTCTATTTCCCAATCCCAACCTATTCATCCCATGAAGTAAAACTAGTAATACTTCATATCTAACAACACGGTGTTATCGGTTAATTCAATTACCATTTCATGTTCGAATCTAATTTAAGATTTAACTATCATCTGGAGCAGAACTGGTGATACTCCATTCTCGACCATTTCTATCTAATTAAGGATTCATTAAAACTCCACTTAGTTTTAATCTTTAACTGGGTTAAAGAACCGATGCCATTTAAAACACAGTTCAAAATAAACCCCAAAAAATCACATCACATTTCAATCAGTCCCTAACCATAGATTAGTAAGAGGACAGTTCCCTAAATATTAACCCCGAAGGCCGAAACCAACATCACATCAATATCCAAGAAACCATCCAACTTAAATGATCCCCAGTTAGTTCTTAATTTTCTTAACTCCATTTGGGTTTAAGAACAGTATTGTTAAAGATACCGTTCACGTCAACCCAAAATCCCATTTGATATTAAACACAAGGCTCTGAATAGAAAATATATCGGCTTATATCATATACCAAATTCTGAAACCAACAAATATTGTATTGGAAATAACGATATAAATATATCTTTCAAATTTCCATAACAAAATCAGTATAATCATGAAATCCAACATCGAACAATTCCGAAGATGATTTCGATTCAAATCCATTCCAATTCAATTATTGGAAATTCTGGTTATTTTCAAAACCATTTCAAATCCAATTTATTTATTTTAAAAATAAATAAATTATTATTCTAGTTCAAAACTAGTTCATTTCGATAAAAAATCTACCTTTATCTTTTCAAATATGGAGTTTCTCATCTCAATTCTTCACAAATCATTTCTTATGATATTACACTAATTATTAATATTTTTAATAATTTTTTCAAGGCTCGTACAGTCGATTTCCATCAACGACCATCGAATTGCACTTACAACGACCTTTTCCAAATTTGATTTGGACATAATTCCAAATCCAACCATTAGATTTCAAATCTCTAATATTCGTTAGAAAGCTCTTTTCGATACGAACCAAATGGTTTCGGTTTTAGGAGAATCCGACGGTCGGATCTCCTGATATGTCCATTCGAATTCAATGGTCGAAATTCACGAACTGCCGGGGTGCGGCGTGCTCTATTCAGGCCATTATATAAAATATATATATATATTTTGTCGATTTCCTTTCAAAACGTATTTTATAAATCGTTTTAAATTCGTTTTCAAAATGATTTCAACTTCATATTCAATTTCGAATCAAAATTGAATAATCCACATCATCGATATACAAATGGTAATATTTTCAAAACGTTAAATTTTGAAATCACTCTCTTTTTTATATACATTATAAAAATGAATAAAATCGATATAAATATCGTTCACGTCAAAATGGCGTCAATCAATCTAATCAACACGGCTTTTATCCAACACATGAATATTTATTCTATTCAACACATGAATATTTTTCAATTCAACAAATGAATTTATTTTCAATTCAACACATGAATTTATTTTCTATTATTGGAATGAGGCCCAATCAATTATCATATAATGTTAATTATATGGGTTTTCTACAACACATTTAGGTAACAACAATGATAGATCATCAACCATCATCTAGAGTGTACCACACAACTGCATAAGCATTGAATATAAATAATTAACGCTTACACAGTCTGTCAACCCATCGATTGACATACAACTAAACAATTAGGATTAGTGTACGTCAAATCTCATCACAATACCCGTGTGGGGTTTCAAATCAACAAACACAGATTTTATTTGTGTGGTTGGGCGATGTGTAAAATTTATCGTCCCAATCAATATCAGTCAAATCAGTGTATATAAACAAATCGTCCGATTTGTTTATAAATATTTATTTTATATACACGTTAAAAATCATATTTATAACTATAAAATATTTTATTTCATTCCACATCACACAATCAAATTTCACAACACGACAACCAAACAAACAAGTCGTCCATGGTCTGTGGACGTAGGGTGTCGAGTGCTACTAAACACCGTCTGCATCCTAGTATATATTTCAAACTAGAAATAAATTAAAGGTGAAGAGTTCTCACCGACTAGCTAAACCAAATGCCACGATTCTTCATATGTAGGAAATCTTTGCCACTCGCCTTTTATCACTTTCGTTGTCCGCACCCACTACATATATAAAAATCATATTTTTATAATCTACTTTATATAAAAATCATATTTTTATTATCTACATCATATAAAAATTATATTTTTATTATCTCTACAATATAAAAATCATATTTTTATTATCTACATCATAATAAAATTATATTTTTATTATCTCTACAATATAAAAATCATATTTTTATTCTTTCTATATTATAAAAATCATATTTTTATTTATCCTTTTTAACGCTTTATACATTATAAAAATCTTATTTTTACTTTGCCACTTCATAATAAAAATGATATTTTTATATTCTTCTCTTCATGATAAAAATCATATTTTTATATGGTATTCATATAAATAAAAATCACATCTTTACTTCACCTCTACATGGATAAAAAACATATCTTTATACCGCTACTTTAAGAGTAAAAGTCAAACCTTTCATGTTTATAAAAATATAGTCTTTCATGTTTATAAAAATATAATCTTTCTTAAATAAAAATTGGTTTTATAAACAAAGGAAATAACTTTTTATAAATAAAGAAAATTAGTTTTTAAAAACAAATAAAATCACTTTTTAAAAACAAAGAAAATCAGTTTTAAAAACTCACCGTGTTCGGTTTTACAAAGGAAGGGGGATCCAGCGTCGAAGGCGGCTCGTCGGAGGTCCGTTGGCCAGGGGGATGGTCAGCCAAGCGGCGGTGGCGTGGTGGCTGCTCCGGCGGTCTGATTTGGTGGCGTTGGCTCGGATTTAAAGGGGAATGAGAGGGAAAGAACGGAGGGGGCGGAGCGGGGGAGGGGGACCGGAGAACGGCGGCTCTGGCTGGAGCGGTGGAGGAAGGGTGGTGGCGGAGCGATCGACGAGGGGGGGAGGGAAGGAGCTCCATCGATTTTCTTTTCTTTTTTTTTATTTTGTTTTGACTGAGTGAAGTAAGAGAGAGAGAGGGGAGAGTATATAAATATATGTATTATTTAATTATTTCAAAAAGCAACTTTTTATTTCGATCTCGAAACGAGACCCACCGCCGGTCGTCCCAGATAATTACCCCCATTCCGAACACAATGGGATATGTATCGTAGGCTGATTCGATCGTTTCGATTGGTTTTTGTCAAAATCAAAATATAACTCTATATATTGAATTTGAACGCACGTTTCAATTGACCGGGGCCACATACTAACTCGAAAAATTCCTGAAAAATATTTTCAAGCTTCGTATTGACGATACGGTCCTAACAAAACAAATTTCGTCAAATTCTGATACATTTTGAAAAATGGCCATTTTCCAGTCGATTAAAATCAACTGAAACTGGTCAAACGCGTTTCCTTTGCCACGGTCACATATTGATTCGAAAAATTACAAATTTGGAAATCTAGCAATAACTTGACATCACGGATCCAACAAAAGAGGTTTCGTCGAAAACGAAGGTCGTTTGCAAAATTTCCATTTTTAAGGGCCTTTATATGTATTAAAATATATATATATATTCCACAGCGACTTTTTTGAATTTTAAACTGGACATATCTTCCAACTTCTAAAGTGAAATCTTAGTTTCTTAACTTCGTTATAAAGATATCATTAAACAGATTCAAATATTTCTTGTTTCATTCAATTCTGACTTATATTGAATTCTGTATATTCATTTGAAATTAGAAATCGAATTTTCGAACTGCAGCGCCATTTCAGGCTTGTTATATAATTAAATTAAAATTATTCGTTTTAACTTCATCGATAATAAATTTCCCGTTGTTATTATTTAAAGTAATCCATTTTAAATAACCAAAATTCATTAAAATTGCCAAACTAAAAATTTTAAATTTGCTCAGATTTTCCGGGTTGTTACAGTCTCGACCTCCCGGACAATTTTCCATGTGGTCCCTTTGCCTCAAAATGCACATATCGACGGGAAATTGCTCATCTTTGCGTCTGTCCCGTTTTCAGCACCCCTCTAATAAAATTGACATTCCGGCCAACTCCGGCCACCTGGGACAATGCCACCACCGCCAAAACCTTTGTATGCTTCCACTCTACTATCCCTCCAAACCGCTCGACCTAATTCTCTACATGGGGCCCGAAGCAACCAAAATACGAAAACCGACCTACTTCGAGCTCAATTCCGACCAAACACCAGTCCAATCACCACCAAATTTTTACTGGTGCTAGTAGTCATCATGCTCTACAATCTCATAAAATTCATGGCCAAACTCTTTACAGTTTGGGAGATATAAAATATATAGCTTTAGGGGCTTTTCGCAAAATTTCAGAAAAGAGGATGTGAGAGGGGCTGCTGCCAATTTTTGGAGGGAGAAGAGAAGTGAGGGTTTATGGAGAGAAAAGATGTTATATAGTGGTGGTTTGTGAATTTTTTATTATTTGTTTAGTTAGCGCTATCTTCGTTTGACGTTTTTTGATGCCACGGTCCCAACAAGACTACTTTGTCGAATTCCGAGTCCGTTTGCTTACAAAGCTCTAATCTGAAATAACTGATCGATTCACAATTTATTTTATATGGCAACATACTAGCTCCAAAAATTATGAAATTTGGAATTCTCTATATGTTTTTCAAATACAGTTTCAACAAAACTAATTTCATCGAATTTGGAGACCGTTTGAAAAACGATCATTTTCCAGTCGATTAAATTCAAACTGAAATGACCAAACACGTTTAAATTCACCACGCTCACATATTGATTCCAAAAATTAAGAAAATTGGAACCTACCAATAATTTGACATTCCGTGTAACAACCCGGAAATTCTGAGCCAATTTAAAATTTTATTTTGGCAATTTTAATGAATTTTGAATATTTAAATAATGACGACGAGAAATTTAATTTGAATAGAATTAGAACGTATATATTTATATAGATCATCATTAGAATATAAATATTTTATTTTAAATATAAAAGGAATTGAAAATGGCGCGGTAGTTCGAAAATTCGATTTCAAATTTCAAATGAATGTACAAGATTCAAAATAAACCGGATTATGGCGAAACCAAAAATATTAGAATCTATTTGAGAATATATTTCCAAGGAATCCGAAAAATTTAAATTTCATAGCGGGAATAAAAAGTTATACCCAGTTGAAAATTCAGAATAGTCGCTATGGAATTTTGGCCCTTAAAAATGGAAATTTTGCAAATGACCTCTGTTTTGGACGAAATCACTTTTTTGGATCCGGGATTTCGAGTTATTGCTAGGTTTCAAAATTCATAATTTTCTAAACCAATATGTGAGCATGGCGAAATAAAACGTGTTTTGTCAATTTCAGTCAATTTCGATCGACCAGAAAATAGCCATTTTTCAAACAGACTCAGAATTCGACGAAATTGTTTTTGTTAGGACCGTATCGTCAATACGAAGGTAGAAATATTTTTTCTAGAATTTTTGGGTTAGTATGTAGCCCCAGTAAATTGAAATGTGCGTTCAAATTCAATATATATTGATTTAACTTTTAATTTAAACAAAACTGATCGAAACAGCCGAATTGGGTTACGGGACATATCCCATTGTGTTCGAAATGGGGGTATTTAGCTAAGAATGACTGCTGTTGGATCTCGGTTGGAGTTGGTATACAAAATCACTTTTTGGGGGAAAATAAAATAATATAATTTAAATATGCCCTCCCCTTTTCTTCCTTCCCTTAGACCCGCCATTCCCAAAGATCGTGCCCCTCTTCCAGAAACCACTGCCCTCCCTTCCCTACCGTCGCACCCCTTCATGAGGCCGCAGCCGCCGCCGCCACGCAACACCACCCTCAACCCCCAATCACCTCAGCTCCACCCTCCTCCTTCGATTTCCCCTTTCAGTTCGAACCAAAACCCATTTAAAGCCCTAAAACGGCTGGAGTCCGCCACCGATGGCCAAACCTCGGCCACCGCTGACTCCCCTCGGCCTGCAGACCCCCCTGCGCCGCCCTCATGTCGTCGGTCCGACCCCGAGACCCTCCATCCTCATAAAAACACGATTTTTAATTATTCCAACCCTGAAAACCCCATTTCTTCGCTGCTCCGACCAATGTGGCGCCGCCGCCAACCGTCAATGGCTCTCTCGAGCCTCTTTCGCCACTCGACATCGCTTGTAAGCTTTTACTTTTATTTTTATTCATGTATTTGGAATAAAAATGTGGGTTTTAACTACATATAGCGTTGAATTAAAAGTATGATTTTATCCTAGGAAAGATTTGATTTTTAATATAATCAAGATGTGATTTTAACTTAGAAAAGTTAAGAATTTTAGTTAACAAAGACAAGATTTTTAGTCGAATAAAAATGTAATCTTTTATGTACATGTAGCGATATAAAAATATAATTTTTATACATGAAGTGATAATATAAAAATGTGATTTTCATATGAGTGGCGGTATAAAAAATATAATTTTTATATAATAGAGAATATAGAAATGTTTTTTTTATATATGTAGCGAATACGGGTGACGAAAGTGACAAAAGGCGAACACGGCAAGATTTTCTACATATGAAGAGTCGCGGTGTTTGGTTTAGCTAATCGGTGAGAACTTCTCACTCTAATTTTCTTATACAACTATTTATTTCATAACTGCACATATGAACTGTTCCCCGTCGTCCACAGACCATGGACGACTTGTATGTTTAGTTGTTTGGTTGATTTGATTATTTGGTTGAATTTGGTGTGGTGTGAATAACGAATGGATATAATTTGGTTTATGTATGATGTGCACCATTAAGAGGCGAGGGATAAGGCTGGACCTTATCCCGGTTCTAGTATCACGTCGTTATGCCGCCGAATTTTCTAAAATATGTTAGAAAAATAAAAACATCATTTTTATTAGATAAATGAATAAAATATTCATTTACAAATCAGACGATTTGTTTATGTACACCCATTTGTAGGATATTGATTGGGACGATAAATTTTACACGTCGCCCAACTACACAAATAAAATCTGTGTTTGTTGACTGAAACCCCACACGGGTATTGGGATGACATTTGACGTACACTAATCCCAATTGTTTAGTTGTATGTCAATCGATAGGTTTACAGACAGTTGTGTGGTGCATTCTGGATGATGGTTGATTATTTATCATTGCTATTATATACATGTGTTGTATGGAATCCATATAAATAACATTATATGGTAATTAATTGGGTCTCATTCCAATTTAGAAAATAAATCACATTCATGTGTTGAATAAACAAAATAGTCATGTGTTGACAATACTCATGTGTTGAGAATATTCATATGTTGAAACCATTCATGTATTGAAACCATTCATGTGTTGAACAAAATATTTATATAATAAAATTCACACTTTTATTGTAAGTAAGAATTAATAAATATTCATGTGTTGAATATAATATATATTCATGTCTTGAAGAAAATATTCATTTGTTGAATAGAATAACGAAGTTATTGAAATATATAAAGCCGTGTTGATTAGATTTGTGCCATTTTGATGCGAATGATATTTATATCGATTATATTCGTTTTTATAATGAATATAGAAAAGGAAGTGATTTCAGAATCTAATATCTTGAAAATATCATTTTTATATACTAATGATATGGAATATTCAATTTTGATTGAAAATTGAGTATGAAGTTGAAATTGTTTTGAAAACGAATTTAAAACGATTTATAAAATACGTTTAGAATTGAAATCGACGAAGTATATATAATATATATATTATATATATTAAATGGCCTAAATAGAACGCACCGCAGTAGTTCGCGAATTTCGACCATTGACTTCGAATTGATGTTACGGAGATCCGACCATCGGATTCTCCTGAAACCGGAACCATTGGGTTCGTTTCAAAAAGAGTTTTCCAATGAATATTAGAAATTTGAAATCTAATGGTTGGACTTGGAATTATGTCCAAATCAAATTTGGAAAAGGTCGTTGTAAGTGCAGTTCGACGACCGTTATTGGAAATCGACTGTACGAGCCTTAATAAAATTATTAAAATATCAATAATTTGTGTAAAATCATAATAAATGATTTAGAAGGAATTAGGGTGAAAAATCCCATATTTAAAAAGGATAAAAATATATTTTTATTGAAATGAACTAGTTATGAACTAGAATTATAATCCAATATTTTTGAATAAATAAATTGGATTTGAAGTGGTTTTGAAAATAATCAGAATTTCCAATATACGAATTGGAATGGATTTGAATTGAAATTATCTTCGGAGTATTTTGATGTTGGGTTTCGTGATTATACAGATATGCTTGTGGTAATTTGAAAGAAATATTTATATCGTTTTTTCCAATATGATATTTTTTGGTTCCAGAATTTGATATTGAATATAAGCTGATATATTTTCTATTCAGAGCCTTGTGTTTAATATCAGATAGGATTTTGGGTTTGTCGTGAATGGTGTCTTAAATAACACTGTTCTTGAACCCAGTGTAGAAAAGAATAAATCTTTTAATTAAGATTTTGTAACGACCCGCATTCTACACATCATAAGATCGTAGAATATTTATTTCATCGTCATAGAGAGTCGTATGGTCATGTAGGTCATGTAAATTTCGGAGACGACTACTGGGGTCATTTCCCATGTTCATAATTTTTCATGATTTTTAAATGACTGTTTTGCCCCTAGCTGATCTTGTTTTGACCATAAATTTTGATTGGAAAGGAATTTTTACCTGAAACGACTTCCATTGGATCTGGATGATGGTTTACCCTTCCGTAGAGTGATCACATTAGCCAAACGGACTGACCGTTTGGGAGATATGGCTGAAACAAATTTCAAATGGTGAAAAACAGCTTAGTTGGGCTTAACCGGGTGATTAACAGCTAGGCCCAAAGGGGAATTTCGGGATTAGGAGTTTAAAAGGGCTGCTAGGGTTTGGAGAATACCTTTTTCTCATTTTTCAGCCGCTACTATTCATTCCTCTCAAGCTAGCCATGCCTCCAACATCTAAAACACCTTCTAATCACTGTTTAATCAAGTATTAGCCTAATCTACATCAAATTGAGGCGGATTAGCATAGAGATTGAGATAGAGCTGTTGTGTTGCATTGAAAACAACGACAAATAGAGAATCATTTCAGATTTGGTATTTTATTGTGGCAAAGGTGAGTGATTTGCATGGTTTTGCACTAATTAAAAGGTAATTAGTGAAGATTAACGAAATTAGACATGATAAAATTTTGAAAAAAATATTTATGAATTCTAAAATATTGTTTTAGGCCTCTGTTAGAAAATTTTACTAATGTGGTTAAGTTTTGTTATTCCCATCATTAGATTTACTTAAACAAGCTTAAGGGAAAATATAGGATTTTGGCTATGTTTAATCTGTTTTAACTTATCAAATTGATATTTTGGTGTTTATGGTCGTTTATACATGTTGATATGACTGTATGGTTTGCTTCGTGATTGATTAAAATAGTTAGATTGGTCGAAAACACCGTCGAATGGCGTAAAACAGTTTGTGGGAAGTCACGGGAAAACTATGCAGGAAACCGGATCGGATCGCACCCCCGAACCGACCCGATCGTGACAACCATCCACGAGTCGCTCTTCTGAACTGCTACGCCATGAGCTAGTGCATCAATCCCGTACTGCTTGGAGATCCCGATCCGACCAGGAGTCCCGACCCGATCAGCACACAACGACCCGAGCTGGTGAGGAAGACCCGACCCGATCCGGAGCTCTCCACGATCCGAACCGCTTGGAGATGTGGACCCCGACCCGAACTGCTGGAGGAAGGACACCACAACCCGATCCGATGCAGGTGGCTCGAACCGATCCGAAGTAGGAGGATGACCACGAACCGAACTCAGGGGTTCTGAACGCGAGGCATGGGTTGCGAACCAAATGAAGACCGATCCGGGGAAGAAGACCAAAAACCCGAGATGCAAAGGAAGTCCAAATGAGAAGTTTTGACTCGGGATCCAGATGGGAACCAACGAGTGAACTTCATGATTGGGCTTTGTTGCGGGACGTGTGCTAAGAGGTTGTCGATGTCTTTAACTTTGGATCACTATGTGTAAGGGGGTACATGAACGGATTCAGGGCCACAGTGGCCTAGGTACGACTAAAGAGCTATAGACTAATGATGTGGGGTCATTTGTAAAGATTTGGTCATGACTCCATGGGGTAAGCTGGGTAGTAGTAGTAGTTGTACAGGTCGAATTATGTCACTACTTCAATGGGTCTAGTGATCAAAGTTGTGGATATCGTATGCTTTACGCACTGAGTGAGAGATGTAAGGATGGTTGCTATGTTCGATTTGTTTGCCATCATTATGACATGCACACCCCCTCCCCCGTTATCTTTACACCATCTATTTAGTGGCACCTTAGAGTATTGTACGGTATGTAGTGCTAACTCTTTGGTTGTAGGTCCAGGTTCAGGTATGGTTTAGTATACCTGTTATTGTTCTATTTTGCTGCTTATCGCTCATACTGGACTTTTTGTCTGACCCAGAGTTTTATGTCTCTTCTTATTACTCTGGGTGCTCTCACGAGCAGACTAGAGACAGGTTAGGTGGTATGCACGAGTAGCTGTACCGGAGGCGAGCAGGAGGCTTCTATGTATGATATATATATATATATATATTCTCCCTGTGTTGCTGCGGTCACTACTTTGGGCATTAGTGGTGTACCTTTCTTTCTTTTGTTTAGAGATGGTAATTTGGAAAGTTGTAATAAGGTGTATTTGGATTTCTGCTACTCTGTTGATGATGTTGATGTTGGTTTTAGTTATCAGCTTATGCACTATCTCGCCTGTTTTATGTCAAGTATATTATTATTATATTTTGTTCCATGCGCTGTGAGACATTCTACAGGTTTTCAATTAGTTCATTCTCTTCTTTCCTTTCTTTGGCGACCGTTAGTTGCTAGTCGGGCATGTGTACAATGCACTTTCGAAGGAAATGCCGGTTGGTGGGCGTGGGCCGTCACACTTGGTATCAGAGCTCTAGGTTGCGTAGTTAACCTAGGGAAGTTATCCGGGAGAAATAGTACACGTATATGAGAGCGCGTATTTGTGATTATTTTGGTTTTTAAAAAGCTATATATATATATATGTATTATTAGTATAGTTGAGAATGAAGTCGCACTGCACTGGCACCACTATGGAGATGGTTAATCGTTTTCTCTGTGCAGATTAAACGATGAGCTGATACGCAAGGGGTACTGGTAGAGGAGCCAATAATGGGAATGTTGCCGAGATGAGGACGATATTTACTGACCTCATGAGAGAGATGCTTAGAGATGTTCAGAGGGCAGCTCCCAATGTTGGTAATGGTGGTGGTCCAATAGTGCAGGCGCCTAGGGACGATTTCGCCAAGCTGAACAAGTATTATACTGGTCTTGGTAGGAAGCCGTTCCACGGAACGGAATCGGCTACGGATGTTCAGGATTTGTCGGATAGCTGCAAGCATATTTTCGAAGACTTGGGTATCGAGGATGCGATAAAGAGAAGGCTAGCATCCCGTCAGCTGCAACGATGGGCAATGAATTGGTGGAGTGCTATAAAGGCAGCTACTCCTGAGGATCAGATTACTTGGGATCGGTTTAAGGCCCGATTCAGTGAGAAATTTATCCCAGCTGCCCAGAAGTCAGAGTTGTTTAGGAAATTCCTGGAGCTCAAGCAGAATTGTAGGGCAGTCTCGGAGTACATTGCAGAATTCGATACTTTATCGAAGTATGGATTATCCCTCATTGACACTCCCGAGAAGAAGAATGAGAAGTTTATAACAGGTTTGGATCAGTACTTAGGGAAAAGGCTTATTAACCACATCGATGAGACATTTGAATCAATTTTGGGGAAAGCACTGAGGTCAGAGAGTCTTTACCCTAAGTCGAAGACTGAAGTCGCATCTGTAGAGGAGCCAAAGCCGCAAGCAAGCGGTGGAGGCAAGAATCGTTCTTAGAAGAAGAGAAAGTAGGATCAGACCAAGGAATGCCAGAAGAAAAGGAATAAGAAAGATGTTGAGTGCTTCAGCTGTGGTAAGAAGGGCCATTATGCTAGTAATTGTCGGGCCAAGCCAGCAGATAGGAAGTGCTTCAACTTTAGCCAAGTGGGACATCACAAGAACAAGTGTCCGCAACCTCCTAAAGAAAAGCAGATGGTGAAAGCATATGCCCTTAATGCTATTCCTTCTTCGTCAAATGCCCCAACTGCGGCGGAGAAGGGAAAGAATGTCGTTATTCAAGGTATTCTTTCTGTTTATGATGTTCCTGTTAGAGTTTTGTTTGATACCGGAGCTTCCAGTTCTTTCATATGTAGTGACCCGGTAGATAGGTTGGGATTGGAGCCCGAGATTGTCGATAAACCTTTAGTAGTGACGAACCCGATTGGTGGTTCGACTAGCCTTAGCATGATTTGTCGTAATGTGGTCTTATTGAGTCATGGATGCATGTTTGTTTGTGATTTCTTTGTTTTGGGCTTTACTGGGTTTGGCATTATTTTGGGAGTCGATTGGCTCTAACGATACAGAGTGGTGGTAGACTGTGAGGGCTTTTTGGTGACAACTAGAGCGGATGATGGGCAGAGGGTAGTGTTTGGTGGTATACTTAGTGATGGGGTAATGGCTAGTTTTCTAAATTCCCTCGGCATCCCGCATGATGAGTTGTCAGGTTTTCGCGTGGTTGGCCAGTTTCCGGACGTCTTCGAGGAAGTGACCGGACTTCCACCACACCGAGAGATTGAGTTCCATATTGATTTAGTGAAAGACCTATAGTGATACCACTTCGTTGTATGGCACCAAGGGAGCAACGAGAGCTCGGGGTGCAGGTCAGCGATGTTTTGAAGAAGGGATTTATCAGAAGGAGTGTTTCTGAATGGGGAGCACCAGTTGTGCTTTCTACCAAGGTGGATGGTTCCCTTCGTTTGTGTGTAGACTACCGCGAGTTGAATAAGGTGATGAGGAAGAACAAGTATCCTCTACCGTGGATAGATGATTTGTTTTGATCAGTTGATTGGCACGATAGTATTCTCTCAATTGGATCTCACGACAGGTTTTCATCGGCTTAGAGTGGAAGCTGAGAGTATAGCTAAACGACATTTCGGACGCCGTTAGGATTTTATGAGTGGTTGGTCATGCCATTCGGGCCAACCAATGCACCAGCATATTTTGTGGATCTACTGAATAGGGTATTCAGAGATCAGTTGAATAAGTTTGCTCTTGTGTTCGTGGACGATATACTTGTTTATTTGAGGGCGGAGGAAGAACATAAGGAACATTTGAGGATAGTGATGGAGGTGTTGAGAAAACACCAATTGAAAGCAAAGTTTTCTAAGTGTCACTTCTGGAGGAGAGAAGTGAGATTCTTGGGCCATGTTGTTTTAGAAAATGGTATCGCCGTAGACCCTGCGAAGGTGGCTACGGTACAAGATTGGTCTACGTCCAAGAATGCAACGGACATACGAAGTTTCTTGGGATTAGCTGGATACTATCATAAGTTTATCCAAGACTTTTCCAAGATAGAAGCACCGTTGAATCAGTTGACCAAGAAGAATCAAGCTTTTGTCTGGGACGAAGAGTGTGAAAATGCATTCAAGAGTCTAAAGGAAAAGTGGACATGCGCACCAGTATTAGTCATTCCTAAGGGGAATGAAGAGATGACGATATATACGGATGCATGTTGTACCGGACTAGGTGCTGTATTGATTCAAGGAGGTAGGGTTGTAGCTTATGCAAGTCGACAATTGAAACCGCACGAGAGAAGATACCCTACCCATGATTTGGAATTGGCAGCGATCATGTTTGCATTGAAGATGTGGAGACATTATCTCTTGGGAGAAAGATTCGAGTTGTTTACCGATCATAAATCATTAAAGTATCTTTTCTCTCAAAACGATCTAAATCTCCGACAACAAAGATGGTTAGAATTCTTAGCTTCCTATGATTTCGATATCGCATACACACCAGGAAAGGGAAATGCGGTAGCTGATGCATTGAGTAGAAGACATGCCAGTCTAGGGGCTATGTTTCTAGAATGGAGGCAACTGGAGTACATCGCTGGGTATGATTTCAGACAAAAGTGCGAATTGGATCCAAAAATGTTAGCAAGTTTGACGGTCAGACCCACTTTGATTGAGCGGATTGGTTCCAGTCAGAAGGACGATCCTAACCTATTGGAAATCATCTCAAAGTTAGAGATGGGAATCGATGGAGAGATGAACAAGTATGGGTTTGATCGAGATGGATGACTTAGAAAGAATGGAAGACTAGTTGTACCCAATGTCAATGGATTGAGAGATGAAGTACTTAGAGAATGTCATCACTCAAAACTGACTGTACACCCTGGTGGTAACAAGATGTATCGAGACATGAAGCAGACCTACTACTGGGAAGGGATGAAAAGAGACGTTGGGAAGTTTATATCCAAATGCATGAATTGCCAGCTAGTTAAAGCTGAGCAAAAGAAGCCTAGTGGTTTGTTGCAGCCATTAGAGATTCTAGAATGGAAATGTGAACAAGTCTCAATGGATTTTATTGATGGGTTACCAAGGACTAGGTCGGGCCATGATAGCATTTGGGTGATTGTGGACCGATTGACTAAGAGTGCAAGGTTTATACCCGTCAAGTCAAACAGGACATCAGCTAAGTTAGCTGAACTATATGTAAAGTGGGTAGTGAGATTTCATGGAATACCCAAGGGCATTGTGAGCGATCGAGATCCGCTGTTCACTAGTGGATTTTGGAAAAGCATACAAGAGGCGTTAGGATCGGAATTACATCTCATTACCTCGTATCATCCTCAAACCGACGGACAGACTTAGAGGGTGAATCGAGTGTTAGAAGATCTCTTGAGAGCTTGCATATTGGATTTTGGTGGATCATGGGATGACCATCTACATCTAGTAGAGTTTGCATATAATAATAGTTATCAATCCAGTATCGGTATGGCTCCATTTGAAGCTTTGTACGGAAGACCGTGCAACTCACCATCATGTTGGTTGGAAACCGGTGAGAAATATGTGCTTGGACCAGAAGTAATAAAAGAAACATCAGGCAAGATTAAGGTTATCCAATAGCGAATGAAGGCTGCCCAAGATAGGCAGAAGAGTTATGCTGATAAGAGGAGAAGAGAATTAAAGTTCTCCATTGGCGACTTGGTGTTTGTCAAGATTTCTCCGTTGAAGAGTGTGATACGATTTGGCGGGAGAGGCAAGTTAGCACCAAGATTTGTTGGTCCATTCCCAGTTCTTGAGCAAACTGGGAATTTGGCATATAAAGTTGAATTACCAGAGAAGATGGCAGGAGTTCATAATGTATTTCATGTTTCCCAGTTAAGTAAATTCGTACACGACCCAGATGTAACTATTTCACCTGATCAGTTGGATGATATCGAAGTTGAACCCGAGACGGTTGGGAACCGCAGGCCTATGCGTATTGTTGGGAATGATACGAACTAGCTTTGAAGAAAGGCGGTGAAATTAGTCAAAGTTCAGTGGGGCGAGAATGAAAACGATCGTACTTGGGAGACAGAGGAGAGCATTAGGAAGACATATCCAGAACTCTTCGCCTGGTAAGATTACAATTTCAATTTAGTCTTTCCGCATGCTAGGATAGGTTTGTTTTGTTTGTTTTGTATGATTGATTATTGTATATGGCTGTTAGGCATGCGGGATCCTTTGTATGTTTTGGGTTAAGGAATTTCGGATACGAAATTTTTTAAGGGGGGAGAGTGTAACGACCCGCATTCTATGCATCATAGGATCATAGAATATTTATTTCATCTTCATAGAGAGTCGTATGGTCATGTAACTTTAGGAGACGACTATTGGGGTGATTTCCCATGTTCATTATTTTTCCCGATTTTTAAATGATCGTTTTGCCCCTAACTGATCTTATTTTGACCATAACTTTTGACTAGAAAGGAATTTTGACCTGAAACCACTTCCATTGGATCCGGATGATGGTTTACATTTCTGTAGAGTTGTCACATTAGCCAAACTGTGACGACCCCATTCCTGATAAGATGGTGGCAAGGGTAATCTTTGGAATATAACACATAAACAGATAACAACAGAACAGAAATAATGAAATACATCACTTAATGTACAATAGAATACACTGGATAAATATAATCATCAGAGTTACACAGTATATAGGATCATAGTTATTACAAAATACAGTACAGCTATACATAAATGTCTACTGCGGAAAACAAAACATAATATGTACAACAGGAGCTGAACAGCATAAACAGAGATAAACGATAGAATTCATCTTCAGCTCCAAATATCCAGAAAGAGCCTGATAAAACCTGAATACAAGGCTGCCCGTGTAGAAAAAGGGGCACCCGAGTTTGCAAGTGAAACAAACTACGAGTCAGTCATGGGACTGGTATGAGAAATCTACTTAACACATTTTCAAATATGGCTAATCACAGGACCACGCCACTTTCGCGGAACGGGTTTACTCTATTGGATTGCCAGTGCTTTAAAACAAATAAATCCTTTAAACATCGCAATGCTTTTTATAAAAATGAAGCCATTATAAGACTCAGTTCCCATCACACAATGCAACACAAACTGGAGGATAGAGTTTTACCTTATAATGGCCAATTATGCTTGATACGAGGAAAGAAAATCATTTGAAACGTAAATTTTATCGTTTAATTCTTAATCAGACTCCAACCGTAAACTAGTAGGAGAACAATTCCCTAGGTATTAACCCCGAAGGCCGAAACCAACATCAGACCAATACCCAGGAAACCATCTGTCCTAGCTCGTTTCCAGTTAGTTTCTAATTTTAGATGCAATAATAAATATCAATCCTAGACGGCATGGGTACCATATATCATGTCGCCATATACATATACAATCAAAACCGCACAATGTCGTATTTGGAAATTGGATTTCCGTCATGAATAAAGGAAAAGGATAGTCCTTACCGAATTCGAGACAATCTAGCCCATGTCTCAGGATCAGAACGCATCGACCCCTGGATCTTCAGGGCCGGTCCACCGATGTGGATTAGACGAAATCCTGAACACTATGTCTCCCCGCCCTATGGGGCGTAAATGAGCCAATGAATGGCTCCATCGGTTCGAGAATGACCGATATATCCGAGGCGCCTCACTATCCATCATCCACATAAGTAAAATGTCAGGCCGTGTAAAAACACTGACACAACTCCTAGCTAGAAGGAAATGCGTGTTCTCCCTGCAGTCCTCTCCCGTTTCTGGTTCATACCGGGGTGTGAGGATCACGAATTCACGTTATACACAAAGCTATGGCATACATGCGTTGCTTTGATCATCCACCACAAAGCTCTGCTTTTCAACAAAAGCTTTGATCATTGCATCTTAGCATGCCACACAGGCAATTCACGCCATGTAACTGACATTTATCAGGCACACGGAATGAAATCCAATGTCAGACACATAGTCCATTTACAAGTCCGTTCTGGGTCTGAACGAAACCGGAGAATCTTTATTCCTCGCATATCCGTACAATCAACCCGTACATCCGGACGGCTACTACTTGAACCCCTTCTAGGTAGCTACTCCTATCATGAGCATCAGTAGCACCCCTCCATTCGACATGAAGATAATCGGTCTTGCATCGTCTTCATATCTTCGACTTTCGAACGTCGATCAATTATTTGAAATGAGAATTAACTCGGCCTTTTCAAATAATTCACGTATATTTAGAATTTCAAATTAATTCATTTCAATGGTTAAATTATTCGATATCACTAATCTTGTTCTTTAGGGTAATTTTCACGCCAAACACATTCAACCATCAAATATCACGTAAACCGAGCAAATTCAGTTTATTTCCATTCCATATCGTTCATAATATTTTATCACGATTTATCGCTATTTTTATTTATTTAAAAATAGCCAATATATTCAAAACAACGCTTCAGGCCATAACGCGGCCGTGGCGCTGTTTTTCTCCAGATTTGATTTACACATATCTGAAAATTTAACCATTGGATCCTCACAAATTTTATACCATTAGAAAGATCTTTTGAAAACGAATCCAACAGTTTCAGTTTTGGGGAAATTCGACGGTCGAATCTCTCGCACTAATCGTTTGATGTTAGGATTTCAAAATACGAACTACAGCGTCGTTATTCGATTTAATTTAATTCTATTTATATATATATAAATATAATCGATTCTTGCGTTGTTTTTCTTCAGATTTGAATTAAACATTCCAGACAATCCAACCGTTGAATCTTTACAAAGTTGGTGCCGTTGGAAAGATATTTCCAAGGCGAACCCAACGGTGGTGGTTTCGGGAAAATCCGATGGTCGGATCTTCCGCAATAATTGTTTGAAATCACGGTTTCAAAATACGAACTGCAGCATCGCTATTCGATTCATTTTAATTATATTCATATTCATATATATATATATATATATATACATATATATATAAATAAAATCGATTCTTCGATTTCAAAACCATATTTATTTGATACATTTGATAAAAATGATATTTTTATCTAACAGACATTTATTTCAAAACTTCACTATTTTTAATAATTTATGCATATCATAAAAATGTAATTTTTATTGTAAAACGATTTATTTCAAAAACACGACTGTTTTACATAGTTCATATCGATAATAAAAATATTATTTTTATTGTAAAATAATTTATTTATAAATACGAGTACCATTCAACACATGAATTTCTATTCAACGAATGAATTTCTATTCAACACATGAATGTTCTCTATAGTTTGTATATATAATAAAAATGTAATTTTTATTTTAAAACAATTTATTTAAAATACGAGCACCACTCAACACATGAATTTCTATTCAACGAATGAATTTCTATTCAACACATGAATGTTCTCTATAGTTTGTATAAATAATAAAAATGTAATTTTTATTTTAAAACAATTTATTTCAAAACACGATTATTTTGTATAGTTCAAACAGGTGATAAAAATGTGATTTTTATTATAAAACAATTTATTTCAAAACACGATTATTTTTCGATACATGGATTTCTATTCAACAAAGGAATATAGTCTCAACCAATGAAAATAAATCAAACACAGAAAGATTTCAGGAAATTTCGGCAGCATAACGGCAGGGTAGTTAAAACCGGGACCGTCCCTAGTACGGCTCCTCGCTCTACCTTAAAACCTCGCGGTTTTTGACAATGGGGATTCATGCATCTAGTTCGCACGCAGGCGGCATGTCTTATTTTCATTTCCACAATCCTTTTATAATTTGTTTTCAACCACAGATGGGTATTTTTTAACCACAATCAATCATTCTCAACCACAAACAATTTTATCAACCAATTTCACATCAACCAAATAATCCCAAACAATATCACAACCAATAAATATCGTCCATGGTCTGTGGACGAGGGGAGTATATATATATATATATATTCGTATATAAATATATTTCAATTTATTTCAATTCATTTCAACGCACGCATGATTTTACAACGCATATATAACTTATACATCGAACATACAACTTATACAACGCTTGTACATGAGGTGTACAACGCTTATATAACTCATACATCGACTATATAATTTATAAAATATCGTTGTTTTTCCATATCGTTTATAAATTAGAAATCTCACTTTGGTTTCCACTCCATCAAAAATAGGAGAAGGCTCAGAAAAATATGCAGTCCCTTCTAGAATGTAGAAGACGTCCACACGGTCCAGATGTCTCCTGTTTCATCGAATTTCGTCAATACACGAAAAAGATACCATTTTTAGAAGTTAATTGAATTTCGTGATGGTTCTAAACTATTGGAACAGTTCAAAAATATAGAACCCGTAACTCTGCCCTTTTTATTCGAAACTAGGTTTCGAATTATCTTCAAATTCGTTGCTTGTTGTTTCGATCAGTTGGCTTGACGTTGTCGAGGGCGGAGAGGGCTCCACGGTGCCACCACTGGTGGTTAACTCGGCGGCGGCAGGAGGAAGATCTGGCGGCTCGAACGTCGACGCTTTGGTGGGCCAGAGCTATCGATTTACTCCACGAAAAAATCCCTAATTGCTATGGATTAGAAGAGGTTGATGAGCACTTCAAAAGCCTTAACTGCGGCAGGGGCTATCGGTGCGTGTGGAGGGAGTTAGAGAGGAGAGAAGTTTCAAGGAGGAGCCGCCGTTCGTCGAGAGGAAGATCGGGGAGAGAGAAAAGTTTCTGACCAATGATTTTTTTTTATTTATATATTTTAAAATCTCTAAAATACCCTCTTCCACACACGAACACCGATCCAAACCCAACAACTGTCGTCCCTAGCGTTTTACTCCCATTCCGAACACATTGGGATATGTTTCGTAGGCCCATTCGACTTTTTCAGTCAGTTTTCTTTCAAATTAAAATATAAAACATTCAATATTTAATTTGAACATACATTTCAATTTGTTGGGGCCACATACTGATTCGAAAAATTCCAGAAAAATAAATCTAGCTATGTTTTGACGATATGGTCCCAACAAAACTAGTTTCGTCGAATTCTGAGACCGTTTGCAAAATGGCTCATTTCTGGTCGATCCAATTTAACTATAATTGACCAAAATACATTTTCCTTCGCCACGCTCACATACTAGCTTCAAAAATTATGAAATTTGAAACCTAGCCATAACTTCACACCCCGGATCCAACAAAAGTGGTTTCGTCGAATTCCGAGGTCCTTTGCAAAATGTCTATTTTCAAGGGCTATATAATTTCTATAGCGACCTTTCTGAAAATTCATTTGGCCATATTGATTCCCGCTATGAAACTTCGATTTTTCAGATTCCTTAGAAAGGTATTCACTAACAGATTTAAATATTTTTGATTTCGCTCAAATCCGTTTTGTTTTGCACCCGGTACAGTCAGTCAAAGTTTGAAATGAAAATTTGAAACTACCGCGCCATGTCGGGCCATATTTATAATTCAAAGTGATTATATTCCATTTCAAACATCGATTCAAACTACTTTTTCCTCCTTGTTATCTAAAATATTTATTTTAAATATTTAAAATACACTAAAATAGCCAATTTAAAATTTTTAAACGGGTTCAGATTTTAGGGTTGTTACACAAACGGACTCACCGTTTGGGAGATACGGTTGAAACAAGTTTTAGATGGTGAAAAACAGCTTAATTGGGCTTAAAAGGATGATTAACAGCTAGGCCCCAAGGGGAATTTCGGGATTAGGAGTTTAAAAGGGCTGATAGGGTTTGGAGAATACCTTTTTCTCTTTTTTCAGCCACCACAATTCATTCCTCTCAACCTAGCCATGGCTTCGAACATCTAAAACACCTTCTAATCACCGTTTAATCAAGTATTGGCCTAATCTACATCAAATTGAGGCGGATTAGCATAGAGATTGAGATAGAGCTGATGTGTTGCATTGGGAACAGCGCCAAACAGAGAATCATTTCAGATTTGGTATTTTATTGTGGCCAAGGTGAGTGATTTGCATGGTTTTGCACTAATTACAGTTAATTAAGGGTAATTAGTGAAGATTAACGAAATTAGACATGATAAAATTTTGAAAAAATATTTATAAATTCTAAAATATTGTTTTAGGCCTCTGTTAGAAAATTTGGCTAACTTGGTTAAGTTTTGTTAATCCCCTCATTAGATTTACTTAAACATGCTTAAGGGAAAATATAGGATTTTGGCTATGTTTGATCCGTTTTAACTTATCAAATTGATGTTTTGGTGTTTGTGGTCCTTTCTACATGTTGCTATGACTATATGGTATGCTTTGTGATTGATTAGAATAGTTAGATTGGTCGAAAACGCCGTCAAATGGCGTAAAATAGGTTGCTGGAAGTCGCGGGAAAACTGTGCAGGAAACCGAATCGGATCGCACCCCCGAACCGACCCGATCGTGACAACCATCCACGAGCTGTGTAACGACCCGCATTTTTCTTGGTATTATAATTAATTTATTTAATTATTTAAAGAGATTTAGAGAATTAAATGGTCGTTGAATTAAATTATATGGATTTATTTAATTAAAATAAATAATAGAATATATATTTAATTCAGAAATAATAAAAAATGGTGGAATCTCACAATATTGTGATTTGGATTATTTAGAATATATAATTCAGTTTAGAATTGGATTATATTAGCGAATATATTATTTAATCGACGTTAGAACATATCAATTATAATTTTATTATAATCGAGCTCGAAATGGCGCGGCAGTTCGCTATTTGGCGATTCGAACTTCAACTAAGTATACAAGGTTCGTTTTAACTCGGATTTCTGTGAAACAAGAAACGTACGTAGCCGGTGAAGTATATTTTTCTAGTGGAAGAGAAAAATTGGGATTTCGTTGTGTAGATTTTGATTTATGCCCAAATCAAATTTTCAGAAAAAAACAGCGCCCTTGAACCATAACGGTTTATTTAAATATATTCTATTTTTAATTAAATATCGATTTAATCTAGGTCTGAAATATCGAGTTGTAAATCCACCTATATTTTTCTGGAGCTGTATGGACATATATTGTGGATATATACGATGATATATATTTATTTGTATTTAATTTAACTATTATTAAATATATTTATATATTTAAAGCGGTTATTTAGAGCTTTAAAAATAGCTACTTTTGCAAACGACCTCGGTTTTCGACGAAACTAATTTTGTTGGGTCCGCAGCATCAAATTATTGTTACATTCCAAGTTTGGTGATTTTTAGAGTCTTTATGTGGCCGTACGGATTTTTAGAGTGAAAAACAGTCAGTATTTTGACGATTAAAAATACGTTGTGTGAGCAAACGAAGTCAAAATTTGACGAAACCAGTTTCGTTGGGTCCGAAATGTCGAACTCTAGCTGCATGTTCGGTTTGGTGATTTTTTTGGTATTGTATGTGCTCATAGTGATTTTTAAACAGTGTGTACAAACAGCTATCGCTTAAATTTAATATAATATTCGAATAAAAAATTATTAAAATTACCCTATATAATATCCTAATCAGCCTAACCCTAAATCCACCCTCTGTTCAATGAAGGAAAATTGCGCCGCCACTATTCTTCCTTTACAGTAAAATTTTCCGTCTTTGAAAATCAAAAACAAATCTATAAATCCTCATATATAGATATTCACACTCCTCATCTCATGCTCTTCGATTATACGCCCATTTTGTGTTTCATATCGATGCCAGAAGTATAGCGCGAGCTAGGGTTAGGTATCCCATGCTATCGTTGTGTCGTTGTTCGAATCGGGGTGTATATTTGGATTTAGGAGAGGATTTCACACCTTATATTCAAAGTTAGGGTGATTTCGCAAATATTAGTGTCGGTGTTTTTGTTGTACAACAAAAGGAAAGAGGGGTCGACGGGTTTTGAGTGAGGAGGGCGAGCTGGGGAGAAATGGTATGATGGTGAAGAGGAGGGAAAGAGAAGAGTGATGGTGGTCTTTACTTTGGTAACGGTGAAGTTTAGAGGAGATAAGGGAAGGATTGAATTCGAAAATGGCCATAGGAGGATACGGGTTAGCTTTTTAACAGTATTGGAAGAAGGAGAAGGGGTGGGTCTGGGTAAATACGGGTTTGGGCTGAACGGTTTGGGCCATGGGGAGATTAAAGGGGTAAAGACCATGGAACTTTTTATTTTTAGCCTAAGTTTTATTTAAATTTTGTTCAAACTTTGAAAATGTCTATCTATTTCATACATGATCAGAATTTCGAACGATTGGATCCGTTGGGATCGTATGGACGGGCACTACACCATGGAACTGACCGGGAGTGGATTGGAGCTCGTTTGGATTTATGGTGAAATTAAATGCCTGAATCAAATTAATGACCGATATATCGTTATTTAACGACTACCGTCCAATGTGAGTAACTCTCACTAACTCCGATCAATTTATATTTCTATGAAGTATTTTTAGAATTGAAATTATTGGTTGATTAGCTATGTGTTGGTTGTTTGGTTGAACTGCTAGTCAGTTGATTGGAAATATCGATAACGATATATATACATCGTTAATCGAATACCGATTCTGTTCATCAGAATATTTTATATTCGTGTTATTTATGTTGACTGACATCTGTGGATGCAGGGGAAACAGGTCGGAGGGACCCAACTGGGTTCCTCAACATCTATTTTACTGTTTTTGTCATATATTGTGCTATATGATGTGATATGAAATATGTTGTTGATTTTATATGTTGGGATGACACCGATCATTGTTGTATGGTATGTTAAATACCATAAAGAATACTGGAATGTTAAAGAGGGAAATTTTCAATGTTATATTGAAAAAAAGTTATTTATAAAATTAAAAGTTAAAAAAAAACTATTTATTTAGAAAATAAATAAATTAGAAAGAAATATTTATTTGTTAATCAAATAGATAGCATTTGAAAGAAATATTTGTAATCTACTTATAAATTGAATTGAAAGAGATGTTTATGTGAAAGTGAATCGAATAGAAAAGAGAAATATGTGCAAAAGGAATAGTTAGATATAAAAGGAATCGATAGATTTTATAAATAGAAAATATTTTATAGAATAAATAGAATTATCAAAAAGGGAATTATTTGGTAATTAAATTGATTTTAAAGGGAATACTGGAAAAGTGACTAGTATTGTAGAAAAGGGGAATTTTACATTTGAAGGATTTAGACCCGTGCTTCGCACACGGGTATAACGGGTTATGAATTTAAAGCAAAGTTTTAAAATAGAATCCATTATGACCGATACATTGGGAAGAATAATTTATAAATAGTATTTTATAAATTAAATGAAATATTTACCATTTGATAAATAGAATATATAAGTCGGGACTTATATAGAGAAGTAAGAATCGATTTCAACATCGATAATTGAAACTAAATAAAAGTAGAATTAATTAGATAGGGTTAATCGAATTAGAATTAATTGAATATTAGTTTTTCGACTAGAATTGATCGAATGTAGTTATTTGAGATAGAGTTGGTCAAACATAGTTAGTTAGGATGTGTCGCCATTTCGTACGACTGCTAGCGAAATTCGCAGGGCCGCAGATAGCCTACGGCGGTCGGATGTTTCCTGAGGGAATCAGGCGTAACCATTGTGATCGCTGCAATCTAAAGTCAAGCGAATGGTGTTAAATCAAATAGTAGTTAATCGATAGGAGTTAACTAAGTCGAGTAAGTCGAGTTAGAGTTAATCGATCAGAGTTAATCAGTTAGAGTTAACCAGTTAGAGTAAATCAGTTAACCAGTTATGGCTAATCAATTAGAGTAAATCGATTGGAGTTAAATCTAATTAGTGTCATTCAAATAGAACTGATCAAGTTCGAGATAGTTGAGTATTAGTATATTAAATAGAGTTAGTAAAAAGGAAGTAATCGAATATCGCTTATTCGAAGTAGAGTTATCAAATAGCACTTATTCGAAGTAGAGTTATCGAGTATAGTTTACTCGAGAAGAGTAATCGAATATAGTTCATTCGGAGTGAGTTAAATCGAATATAGTTATTCGAAGAAGAGAATTATCGAATATGGTTTATTCGAAGAGAGATAATTGAATATAGTTATTCGAAGAAAAGGATTATCGAATATCAGTTATTCAAACAAGAGGAATCGAATATAGTTTATTCGAAAAAATAAGTTATCGGATAGTGATTATCCGAGAGTGAATTATACACTGGAATTCGACTATATCGAATTAAGGGAAGTAATGTTTACTTTCCATTTCAAAAATCCAGTTTTACTTATATTGTTAATAAATTAGTTGTTTATCATTTATCCAAATTAAGATATAAAAGCTATATTTAAGTTAATATATTTCGAAAGCATGGAGTTATAACATTATAGTTATATCAAATGATTTTGTAAAGGAAGTTTCATAAAGGGTTAAAGTTTGAACTTTGTCTATTTCGAAGTTAGAAATGTCGCTCAGTTAAGGTATGAGAGGTAATTATACCCCAACATGATTGACTTCAGTTTTAACTAAGAAGTGGATAAGGTTCGATAGTGAAAGTGGTTAAGTGAATTGAGTTAATGACCGTAATGGTTAAGAGTTGGCATAACGATGTTTAATTTAAACATCTGTTTAAATCCAGTAAAGGAGATTTGGAAATGTTTTCCAAATAAGGATCAGAAATGTTTTCCAATATGAGAAATAAGAAAAGGAAGTAAATACGGTAATGTTTCCCAAGTGATCTATAAAGTATATTTTCAAAATTTAGAAATGAGAATTTACAAATATATAGAACTGAGGAAATGTATAAATTAAAGATAATTTAACATGAAGAGATAAATGGTGGATGATGATTGATCAATAGAATTCCCATCTGGAAATAAATCGTTGTTTGCACACCTGTTTTTCTTTGATAGTTAAATCACCGACTATCGAAGTTTTTGACCATTTTATCATCGTCAATACGGAGAGACTGGGATCAGATTCATTATCTGAAAACCACTCTGTGTAGACGTTAGCGTTGCGATCAAATATTGAAGATGGAGTTATGCAAGGGCTATCCTGTTTACAGAATAGTGCCTTCGGTTTGTCCAGTCCCAGGACAAACGTGAATGGACGAATGTCTGACAGAGTATATCGAAAGGATTGCGTAAGTTGATCTCTTCAAACGTACTTACGTTTGGTGGCGGAGGAATTCGTTTCTCTTAGCTTTATACCCGTGGTATTTTTGGGGAAATCAATGTGTGATTTGACGGGTATGACGATGTGGCATTCAAAGTGAATGGTGGTCAAGTGTTTCAAAAGATACGTAATGACCTCAAGCCTCATCAACCGGGAAATGACAGAAATTGGGCTGGCAGCATGGCTATGTGGGTCGCACCCATTAGGGTGTATATCACCTATCTAGAGAAAATCCATTTCATTATTTATCTATGTTCGATGCTGTCCCTTTTCGGGAAGACGGCGGTTAGCTCCCAACCGTTGGTGATATACATTCGATACACTCAAGCGAAATGAGTGGTCGGTCATGTGAGGGCCAGGTTGCAAGATGTTCTTGTTGAACCCAGTGTATTTGCCTCTAGAGATACACTATCGGCAGGTGGTCCCATACCTTGTCAAGGTCGGAATCCAATTTCCAATAAGCGCTTACGGGTTTTTGTTTGTATACTATATATGTGGAACGTGAGACGCAAGCGTTCTGCTAGATTCTAATTACTAGTAATTAGACATTTTTATAATATCAGAGAAGTATTGATTTCCAAAACTATTTTGGGTTATCGTAAGGTAAAAGCCGTCCACGTTTATCTGTGGATCGGTCTTACGATTATCTTTTCTTTTGAAAAGGATTTTGAAAAGTTAAACCGATGATTTGAGTTTACTCACACCAGTCCCATGACTGACCCAGAGTTTATTTTGTTTTGTTTTCCCTAAACTCTTGGGTGCCCAAATTTGTACAGGCAGTCAAGCAGTTCTGGTCTTTACATATATACTTGGAGGAGCTTGAAGCAGGAGGCTTCAGGATTTTATAACTATTGTTATTCCCACTATATGTAAGTGTTGTACTCTGATAATGTTATTGTATATATATACACTGTTTTATTTCAAAGTTAAGTTGTATAATATATTTTATTCGTTCCGCTGTGAGATTCGTGTTTACTCTGATTGTGTTCTTCTACTTCTATTCTAATTTTCTATCTTATCTATTCTCACCCTCTAACTTCTTCCTGTTAATGATCTGGAATGTATAATGCTTGAATAATTAACATGAGTTTTATGTTGATTTTCTGGGTCGAAAATCCCGGTTCGTTACAAGCGGCTCCTCTGAACTACTGCGCCATGAGCTAGTGCATCGATCCCATACTGCTTGGAGATCCGATCCGAACAGGAGCCCCGACCCGATCAGCACACCACGACCCGAGCTGGTGAGGAAGACCCGACCCGATCCGGAGCTCTCCACGATCCGAACCGCTTGGAAATGTGGACCCTGACCCGCACTGCTGGAGGAAGGACGCCACAACCTGATCCAATGCAGGTGGCTCGAACCGATCCAAAGGAGGAGGATGACCATGAACTGAACTCAGGAGTTCTGAACGCAAGGCATTAATTGTGAACCAAATGAAGACCTATCCGGGGAAGAAGACCAAAAACCCGAGGTGCAAAGGAAGTCCAAATGAGTAGTTTTGACTCGGGATCCAGATGGGAACCAACGAGTGAACTTCATGATTGGGCTTTGCTGCGGGACATGTGCTAAGGGGTTGTGGATGTCTATAACTTTGGATCACTATGTGTAGGGGGTACGAGAACGGATTCAGGGCCACAGTGGCCTAGGTACGACTAAAGAGCTATAGACCAATGAAGTGGGGTCATTTGTAAAGATTTGGTCGTGACTCCATGGGGTAAGCTTGGTAGTAGCAGTAGTTGTACAGATCGAACTCCGTCACTACTTCGATGGGTCTAGTGATCAAAGTGGTGGATATCGTATGCTTTACGCACAGAGTGAGAGATGTGAGGATGGTTGCTATGTTAGATTTGGTTGCTATCATTATGACATGCACACCCCCTCCCCCATTATCTTTACACCATCTGTTTAGTGGCACCTTAGAGTATTGTACGATATGTAGTGCTAACTCTTTGGTAGCAGGTTCAGGTATGGTTTATTATACTGATTATTGTTCTGTTTTGCTGCTTATCGCTCATACCAGACTTTTTGTATGACCCAGAGTTTTATGTCTCTTCTTATTACTCTGGGTGCTCTCACGAGCAGACTAGAGACAGGTTAGCTGGTATGCACGAGTAGCTCTACTGGAGGCGAGCAGGAGGCTTCTATATATGATACATATATATAGATATTCTCCCTGTGTTGCTAAGGTCACTACTTTGGGCATTAGTGGTGTACCTTTCTTTCTTTTGTTTAGAGACAGTAATTTGGAAAGTTGTAATAAGCTGTATTTGGATTTCCGCTATTCTGATGATGATATTGATGTTGGTTTTAGTTATCAGCTTATGCACTGTCTCGCCTGTTTTATGTTAAGTATATTATTATTATATTTTGTTCCATGCGCTGTGAGACATTCTACGGGTTTTCAATTAGTTCATTCTCTTCTTTCCTTTCTTTGGCGATCGTTCCGTGCTAGTCGGGCATGTGTATAGTGCACTTTCGGAGGAAATGCCGGCTAGTGCGGGGCGGGCCATCACAGATTTAGTGAAATTGTCTAGTTAATTAGTATTTAATTGGAATTGAATTTAAATTGGCTTTTGGGTTTATAGTGAGCGGTGTTTTGAATGACACCTGTTCTTCAACCTGATTAACAATAGAATGGGATTTTGGGTTTGTCGTGAACTGTGTTTTTAAATGACATTAGTTCTTTAACCCAGTTAAAGATAAGATTAACTTCTTAGCTTTGAATAATCATTAATATAGATTTTTGGGAAAATTAAAACTAAGTGGAGTTTTAATGAATCTTTAATTAGATTGAAATAATCGAGAATGGAGTATCACCAGTTTTGCTCCAAAGCGATAGTTAAATCCTTAATTAGATTTGAACGTGAGATGATAATTAATATTTATAACACCATGGTGTTAGATATGGAGTATCACCAGTTTTGCTCCAAAGCGATAGTTAAATCTTTAATTAGATTTGAACGTGAGATGGTAATTAATATTTACCGATAACACCGTGGTGTTAGATATGGAGTATTACCAGTTTTGCTCCATGGGATGAATAGGTTGGGATTGGGAAATAAAATAAATGATTACTTCGGTGTGGTTCGCTAATCCTGACTAGTTTGGAAAACCTTAACATGGGTTGATTTGATATCAAAAGGAAGATTAAAGAATAAATTTAAAAGAATTTATCTTTGATAAAATTAATGGGAACCTTTCCCTAAGAATGGGAATATTTGAATAAAGAATATCTTGAATTAGAAATGAGGCGTATGTTGTGTTTGTGTAACACTTGTTTATTATATATACGCGGGTTATTCGGAAAGGCCGGGTTTATACCCATTCTGAATAACCGATTCGATGATAAGTCGACCATGAAGACGGTGGTTGAAGACCGGAGGTCTTCACATCGTTTGGATGATTATTGATGATCTTGATTGGGCTGTACACCCAAGAGGAGGGAGTCAGTTGGTGATCGTCCAGACGTACTTGGAGATCGATGGATATGCGAGGAATAAGGTTCCTCCGGTTTAGTTCAGACCCAGAACAAACTTGTAAATGGACTGTGTGTCTGACATTGGATTTTATTCTGCATGATTGATTTCTATTAAATATATATCTATTTGGCGACGGGGAATTTATTCTCTTGCTTAACGCCCTTCTCTGAGACGTACGAGCTCAGAGGTTATATATCGATGGATATCAATCACATGGCATGAATTGCCTGTGTGGCAAGCCTAAGTGGCAAATGATCAAGGCTTCTGTTGAAAAGCAAAGTCTTGTGGTCGATGAACAAAGCACGGCCTGTGTGTCATAGCTTTGTGTATAGCGTTAATTCGCGAGCCTCACACCTCGGTATGAGTCAAAAACAGGATCAGACTGCAGGGAGAACACGACGTTTCTTTCTAGCTACAGGTGGTGTCAGTGAACTACCAGCTCTGATATTTACATTTTTTTCACCTATGTGTTTGTTGGAATGCGAGGCGCCTCGGATATAGGTCTGATAGGACCAGGAAACGTGTGTTCATGAATAATTAATCCTCAAAGTTGGAGAGGACCGGCCCTGAAGCATCCAGGATCGCTGTGTGTGGTACTGAGACATTTGCTAGAGTGTCTCGAACGGTGAGGAACTTGCCCCTGGCCTCGACTCATGACGGAAATCCAATATCCAATACGCGACATTCCGGTTTTATTTGTAGAGCCTAGTATGGCGACATAGTAGCATGGGATACTATGTCGTCTATGATTGATACATTTATATTCGAAGTTGTTTTCTTCAATTATAGTAATAATAAAAGATGAAATTTAGAGTATCAAGCATCCTTTGGCTATTATAAGGTAAAACCCTATCCTCCGACTTGATTTGCATTGTGTGATGGGACCTGGGTCTTATAATAGCTTCATTTTTCTTTATTTAGCATTGCGCTATTTGTTTTATGCACTGGTATTCTTGGGAGGAAACCCGTTCCATGTTATAAGGCGTGGTCCCTTGATTTACCTAACTTTAAAAATAAAGATTAATAATTGTTTTAGTTCTCATTACAGTCACATGACTGACCTGGAGTTTATTGTTTTAACCTAAACTCTAGTTGCGCTTATTTTCCGCACGGGCAGCTAGCAGTTTTGGTTTTGCAGATTTATATTCACAAGAACCTGGTTTACAGCCGAAACGATACTCAGAAAGCTCTGTATCCGTGTATTACTTTCAGTTGTGTTTGTATTATCTTTCCGCTACTATGTGTTTAAATGTAATTTAAATCTCTGATATTTTTCTGATGTATAATATTTACCCATACTCTGTATATTCTTGTACTCTGATGTAAATTGTTGTAATAAGCAATGAATTGTTCTTCTGTTTGTGTTTTGATTTGTCTTATCCTCAAAGTAATTCGTTCTTTCTCTTCTCTTCGGAGACCGGGGAAGTTCGGGTCGCTTCATTTGGTATCAGAGCTTTGGTTTATAGAGCTCGAGAACAAGACACATTAGAACCAAACGAAAGAATTCATCAGAGATTGGATTAGTAACATCCAATGAGAATGACTCGTTAGAGATGGGATCAAGTGTCCTAGAACGAGTTTAAAGAGTGAAATTTTTGAAATAAAAATTTGAAAACAAATTTTGTTTGGAAAATTTAAACCATTTTATACGTATTTGAATATTTTATTTGTATTGAATTTGGACAATTGAGTATATAAAGATTTTGCATATATGCATCATGAACGTATATTCGAAGTTTTAATATACTGGATAGATATAGAATCACACTCTAGTCTTCCGGAGATGATTCTACTAATGACGTACGACATTAGTAGTTTATGTTCGAGTTTCGAAGGTGTGCTATCTATATATTTCCATAAGACTAGTGTGATAACCAAAACTAGGTAGGTTTATTGTTGTGATTTAGCATCTAAAACATGATTTTCTGTATATATATACATACATACATATATATATATATCAAAATTATGAATTTGAAACGTTAATCCACTAATTGATTGGTGATTGTGTTGTTTGATTATTGGTTTCATTTATTAAAATTTTGAACCATATAGCCTAATGGAACCAAATTTAGAACTGAATTGAAAACTAGTTGCATTTGCATATATATATACATGTATATTTATTGAATAGGTCATAGCAAGGAGGCTAGAGAAGAGGAATAAAATTGTTTGCCCGATAAATAGGTACATGTTTACAAATTTATTGGGTTTGGATGATTCTATGAGCCAATTGGCTTTTTCTTTTTCTTTTGGATTGGTGAGGGCCATGGGAGGCTATTTGAAATATCCCGAAGCTCCCGGTGAAGTGGAGTTTATAGCGAAATTTTTCGAAAATTTAGGGTGTTAGCCATATTTTAAAAAAAATTGAAAAGTTCTTAGTAAATGAAAAGTTGAAGAACTTAAGTCGTAAAGAAAATAATGAAAGTTGAGTTGTTGGTGGAACAACTTTCAGCTTCGTTCCTTTTCGAGGACGAAAAGATTTTAAGTGGGGGAGATTGTAACAACCCGGAAATTCTGAGCCAATTTAAAATTTTTATTTTGGCAATTTTAATGAATTTTGAATATTTAAAATGAATTATTTTAAATAAGGACGACGAGAAATTTAATTTGAATAGAATTAGAACGTATATATTTATATAGACCGTCGTTAGAATATAAATATTTTATTTTAAATATAAAAGGAATTAAAAATGGCGTGGTAGTTCGAAAATTCGATTTCGAATTTCAAATGAATGTACAAGATTCAGAATAAACCGGATTTTGGAGAAACCAAAATTATTAGAATCTATTTGAGAATATCTTTCTAATGAATCCGAAAAATTGAAATTTTATAGTGGGAATAAAAAGTTATGCCCAGTTGAAAATTCAGAATAGTCGCTATGGAATTTTGGCCCTTAAAATTGGAAATTTTGCAAACGACCTCTGTTTTCAACGAAACCACTTTTGTTGACCCTCCCCGTCGTTCCCAAAGACTGCGCCCCTCTTCCAGAAACCGCTACCCTCCCTTCCCCACTGCTACACCCATCTAGGAGGCCGTCGCCGCCACGCAACACCGCCCATAACCCTCAATCACCTCAGCTCTACCCTCCTCCTTCGATTTCCCCTTTCAATTCGAACCCAAACCCATTTAAAGCCCTAAAACGGCCGGAGTCCGCCACCGCAGGCCAAACCTCGACCACCACTGACTCCCATCGGCTTGCAGACCCCCTGCGCTGCCCTCAAGCCGTCAGTCCGACCCCTAGACCCTCCTTCCTCATAAAAACCCTATGTTTAATTATTCCAACCCCGAAAACCCCCCTTTCTTTGCTGCTCTGGCCAATGTGGCACCATCGCCGACCGTCAATGGCTCTCCCGAGCCTCCTTCGCCACTCGACATCGCTTGTAAGCTTTTACTTTTACTTTTATTCATGTATTTGAAAAAAAATGTGGTTTTATCTACACATAGCGTTGAATTAAAAGTATGATTTTATCCTAGGAAAGATTTGATTTTTAATATGATTAAGATGTGATTTTTAACTTAGAAAAGTTAAGATTTTTATTTAGGAAAAGACAAGATTTTTAGTCTAATAAAAATGTAATCTTTTATGTACATGTAGCGATATAAAAATATAATTTTTATATATGGAGTGATATTATAAAAATGTGATTTTCATATGAGTGGCGGTATAAAAATATGATTTTTATATAATAGAGAATATAAAAATGTGATTTTTTATATATGTAGCGAATACGGGCGACGAAAGTGACAAAAGGCGAAAACAGCAAGATTTTCTACATATGAAGAGTTGCGCTGTTTGGTTTAGCTAATTGGTGAGAACTTCTCACTCTAATTTTCATACACAGTTATTTATTTCATAACTGCATATATAAACTGTTCCCCATCGTCTACAGACCATGGACGACTTGTATGTTTGGTTGATTTGATTATTTGGTTGAATTTGGTGTGGTGTGAATAATGAATTGATGTAATTTGGTTTATGTATGACGTGCGCCATTATGATGCAAGGGATAAGGCTGGACCTTATCCCGGTTCTAGAATCAAGCCGTTATGCCGCCGAAATTTTCTAAATTTTGTTAGAAAAATAAAAACATCATTTTTATTAGATAAATGAATAAAATAAAATATTCATTTACAAATCAGGCGATTTGTTTATGTATACCCATTTGTAGGATTGATTTGGACAATAAATTTTACACGTCGCCCAACTGCACAAATAAAATTTTGTGTTTGTTGACTGAAACCCCACACGGATATTGGGATGATTTTTGACGTACACTAATCCTAATTGTTTAGTTGTATGTCAGTCGATAGGTTGACAGACAGTTGTGTGGTGCACTCTGGATGATGGTTGATTATTTATCGTTGTTATTATATACATGTGTTGTATGGAATCCAAATAAATAACATTATATGGTAATTGATTGGGTCTCATTCCAATTTAGAAAATAAATCATTTTCATGTGTTGAATAAACAAAATTGTCATGTGTTGACAATACTCATGTAACAACCCGGAAAATACGAGCCAATTTAAAAATTTTAAATTGGTTATTTCAAAGGAATTTGAACAATTCAAATAGAATATTTCAATAAAATAGTGAATTAGAAATAGTGAGTCAGTTTGAAATTTTGAATTCAAACTTTGACTGACTGTGCAGGGTGGAAGATATAACGGATTTTAGTGAAACCAAAAATATTTAAATCTGTTTATCAATACCTTTCTAACGAATCTGAAAAATCAAAGTTTCATAACGGAAATCAAAAATTATGGCCGAATGAATTTTCAGAAAGGTCGCTATATAGAATATATAGCCCTGGAAAAATGATATTTTGCAAACGACCTCGGAATTCGACGAAACCACTTTTGTTTGGTCCGGGATGTCAAACTATTGCTAGATTTCAAATTTCATAATTTTTGAAGCTAGTATGTGAGCGTGGCAAAAGAAAATGTGTTTGGTCAATTTCTGTTAAATTGGATCGACTAGAAAATGGCCATTTTTCAAACGATCTCAGAATTCGACGAAACTAGTTTTGTTGGGACCGTAGCGTTAAAACATAGCTAGATTTATTTTTCTGGAATTTTTTGAATCAGTTTGGGGCCCTGGCAAGTTGAAATGTACGTTCAAAGTTAAAATTAAATGTTTTATACTTTAATTTGAAGAATAACTGACTATAACAGTCGAATTGGCCAACGAAACATATCCCATTGTGTCCGGGATGGGGGTATTTAGCTAGGGACGACAGTCGTTGGGTTTGAATTGGTGTCCGTGTGGAGAAACACTATTTAAAAATTTATTAAAACCATGGGCCAATCAGAATTTTCCTTTCATTATTTTTAAAAATAAAAAAACATCAGAAACCTAGCCGCCTCTCTCCCGATCGACGATTTACATCGTTCGCCGCTTCTCCCCTAAATCGCCGCCGCCATAGGCGATTCCAGCCGCCGCCACCTACCCCAGTCGACGCGCCTCCCTCTCCTCTTCTAATCCGACCCTACACCGACCCCTATCACCTCCTCCATCGCCAGTAACGTCGACCCAAAGTCGACCACTTTCCGCCGCCGCCACGTGCGCTAGAGACCACCGAACCACCTCAAACCACCCTGCGCCGACTCCCCTCTCCTCCCTCTTCCACGTCATCACCTCTGATCATCCCATCGTGCCTCGGTTTTCGCGAAAACTGCAACCCTAGTTTTGAACCATCGATAAAGGTGAGTTATTTTTGATGTTTGAACTTTGAAAAATCATATCTTTATGGTGTGTTGACGAAATTCGATGAAACAGGAAACATCGGGACCGCAAGGAAGCTCTCTACCACATAGAAGAGACCGCGGATTTTTCTGAGTCATCTACAATTTTTAGCACTCCGAAAACCAATTTGAGAAATCTAAATTAAATGAATTTGAATGGAAAATGTCGTGTATAAATTATATAAGCGAAATATAAATTACACACGTGTAGTATACCTCATGTACATGCGTTGTGTAAGCTATATGAGCGAAGTATGAATTATACATGCATAGAATAATTGATATATGTGTTGAAATGCAAGTGAAATAAAGAAATTATATATATATACACACACACTCCCCTCATCCACAAACCATGGACGATATTTATTGTTGTGAATTCGTGTGAAATATTGGATGAAAAGTGCGAATGGTTGAATAATTGTTTGTGGTTGATATTGATTGGTTGTGGTTGAAAAATACCCATTGGTGATTGAAATGAATTGGAAATAATTGTGGAAATAAAAATAAAACATGCCGCCTGCATGCGAATTAGATGCATGAATCCCCATTGTCAAAAACCGCGAGGTTTTAAGGTAGAGCGAGGAGCCGTACTAGGGACGATGCCGGTTTTAACTACCCTGCCGTTATGCTGCCGAAATTTTGAATAATATTCATGTGTTAGAATTATTTTCATATGTTGAAATTATCTTCATGCGTTGAAATTAAAGTCATGTGTTGAAACTATATCCATATGTGGAAATGCTCATGTGTTGAGAAGTGATGTGTGAAAATTAAATTCATGTGTGAGTGAATGAAGTGTTTAAACAATAAAAATCACATTTTTATAATATATATGAAGTATGTAAAATATTCGCCTTATATATAAATAGTTTCAACAATAAAAATTTCATCTTTCTTATATGAACAACATATATAAAATATCCAGGTGTGGAGGTGCTCATGTGTTGAGAAGTGTGTGTATTGGAAAAGTTCATGTGTTGAATAAAAAGATCGAACAATAAAAACTACATTTTTATTGAAATTATGAAGTGTTAAAAACATTCATGTGTTGAATAAATATTGTAAATGATAAAAATATCATTTTTATCATATATGTGATATGCTAAAGATATGCGAGCGTTGAAATAAATATTTGTGAAAGAAATATTATTTTTAATATGCATAGGAACTAAATAAAATAGTCATGTGTTGAAATATATTTTAGTTCGCCAAAATTATCCATTTTGAAATGTGAAGTGTTGAAAATAGTCACTTGTTCAAATAAATATGCATGAGTTGAAATATTCATTAATTAGCTAATGATATGATTTTTGCCTACGCATGCAACATTAGAATGAATGGTGTTTTTAAACCAAAGTGAATCAAATATGAAGTTGAATGGAAAATGATAAGTGATAAGAATTGCATATATGTACATGCATATTTATTGAACAGGTTATAGCAAAGGGGCTAGAGAAGAGGAATAAAATTTTGTGTCCGACAAATAGGTACACGTTTACTGTTTTGTTTGGGTGATGATTTTATGAGCCTATTGGCTAGCCGCTTGGCTTTTTCTTTTTCTTTTTGACATGAGACACCCGTGTGGCTATTTGGGAATTTTCCCAGCCCCTCCCGTACAAAGGAGGTTATGGCGAAATTTTCCAAAATTTAAAGGCGTTAGTGAAATATTTGAAGTGAAAACGATATAGGAATTTTTGAATGAACTATATTTATATAAATATATAAATATAAATAAAATTAAAACGAAACGTGGTCGTGCAGTTCGTGTTTTGAAACCGTTATTTCAAACGACTAGTGCGGGAAATCCGACCATTGGATTTTCCCGAAACTGCAACCATTGGGTTCGCCTTGGAAATATCTTTCCAACGGCACCAACTTTGTGAAGATCCGACGGTTGGATTGTCTGAAATGTTTAATTCAAATCTGAAGAAAAACAGCGCCAGAAACGATTATATTTATATATATACATATAAATATAATTAAATTAAATCGAATAACGACGCTGCAGTTCGTAAATTGAAATCGTAACTTCAAATGGTTATTGTGGAAGATCCGACCGTCGGATTTTCCCAAAACTGAAACCGTTGGATTCGTTTTGAAATGATCTTTCTAATGACATAAAATTTGCGAAGATCCAACGGTTAGATTTCCAGATATGTGTAAAACAAATTTAGTGAAAAACAGCGCCAGTGCATCGGTACGACTTGAATCGTCGTTTAATTTAATATGGTCATTTTAAATAAATAAAAATGGCGATATATCGTTATAAAATACTATAGACGATATAGAGTGGAAATAAACCAATTTTGTTGTGTTTGCTTGATATGTGATGGTTGAATGTATTTAGCATGAAAATTATAACTAAAGAACTGAAATGTGAATGTTGAATAGTGTAACAATGTGATAAATTGATTTGAAAATCTAAATATACGTGGGTTATTTGAAAAGGCCGAGTTCATCTCATTTCAAATAATCGATCGACGTTGAGAAGTCGAAGACGATTGAAGACCGACGATCTTCACATTGGGTGGATGGGCGCTACTGATGCTCGTGACTGGAGTAGCTACCATGAAGGAGCTGAGATAGTAGCCGTCCAAACATACTGTTGATTGTATGGATATGCGAGGAATTTGGTGCCTCCGGTTTCGTTCAAACCCAGAACGGACTTGTAAATGGACTGTGTGTCTGACATTGGATTTTGTTCTGTGCTGATTGATCTCTGTTAAATATATATATCTGTTTGGCAGCGGAGAATTTATTCTCTTGCTTAACGCCCTTCTCTGAGACGTACGAGCTCAGAGGTTATGTATTGATAGAAATCAGTCGCATGGAGTGGATTGCCTGTGTGGCACGCCTAAGTGGCATATGATCAAGGCTTCTGTTGCAAAGCAAAGTCTTGTGGTTGAAGATCAAAGCATGGTCTGTGTGACGTAGCTTTGTGTATAACGTGGATTCGCGAGCCTCACACCTCGGTATGAGTCAAAAACGGGATAGTGACTGCAGGGAGAACACGACGTTTCTTTCTAGCTAAGGTGGTGTCAGTGACCTACCAGCCCTGACATTATATATACTTTTCACCTGTGTGGTTGTTGGAATGCGAGGCGCCTCGATTATAGGTCTGTAAGGACCGGGAAACGTGTGTTCAGGAATAACTAATCCTCAAAAGTAAGAGAGGACCGACCCTGAAGATCCAAGGATCATAGTGGGGTCCTGGGACATTTGCTAGAGTGTCTCGAATCGGAGAGGAGCTTGCCCCTTGCCTCGACTCATGAAGGAATCCAATTTCCAATACGAAATATGCGGATGTGATTGTATTACTAGTATGGCGACATGATATATGGTACCCATGCCGTCTAGGATTGATATTTATGATTGAAATCGCTTTTGAAACATATATGCACTAGTAATGATATCAAACACTTTTGTTTTATTCGTATGAAGCATTTTTGGCCATTATAAGGTAAAACTCTATCCTCCGGCTTGCGTTGCATTGTGTGATGGGACCTGAGTCTTATAATGGCTTCATTTTATAAAAAGCATTGCGATGATTTAATCACTTACTTTATTTCATGCACTAGCACTCATTGGAGTAAACCCGTTCCGCGAAAGTGGCGCGATCCTTTGATTTGCCTTATTATTGTTGTTAATAAGTTAAGTAGATTTCTCCTACCAGTCCCATGACTGACTCGTAGTTTGTTTCACCTTGAAAACTTGGATGCCCTCATTTTCGCATGGGCAGCCTAGTTACAGGTATCTGGTGCACTTTTGGCTCATGGCGAGGCTTGACTACACCGTGCTGACTTCGACTCTTTCCGCCATTATAGTATATCTATTATGATTCCGCCATTGGCGATGTAGACTGATATTTATTTTGTGTACTCTTTATGTATGATTCCGCCTCAGGCGATGGTGACTTATTATGTATTATTATGCACTAAGTTGTATCATGCACTGTGCTCTCTGATGTGGTGATATCTATATAATTCCGCTGTCATATGTGTGTAAATTATTCTATTTTATGTTTATGCTACTATCTGTGATCTGCTAATGATTATTGATGTGTTATATTCCAATGATTATCCTTAACACCGTGTAACGGGGTTTTGGGATCGTCACAGCTGGTATCAGAGCTTTGGTTAACGTTAGTTCTGGGGTCTAACACATTAAACACTTCATCAAAAAGAATCAGTAGTATTCTAAGGCGAGTAGCTCATTAGAGATAAGACTAGTAAAGTCCTAGAATGAGCCAAGCAGAATAGCAAAAACAATTTGATCAGTCCATCGTTATCTTTCCCTAAATTTTCTGCTTAACCATGCAATAAATTATCGTTTCTGTAAGCTGACTCTTTTCTTGCTTATACAGAATTTAAAAAATGGCTACCCGAGCAGCCGCCGCTAGAGGAGGTCGTGCTTGCCATGGCAGAGGACGGGGAGAAGTCCCAGTTGAAGAAGGACCCTTGATACAACCCCCCGCCACCGCTCAATACTTCGAGCTGGACCGCGTAGCTAAGAGATACAAAAACCTTGGAGGCAAGACCTTCTCGGGAACAGGCACAGTAATAGAGGCCCTTGCATGGCTCAAAACATGCGAGAAAATAATAGAAGGCCTAAGGCTTGGAGATCAAGATAAAGCTTTTATGGGTGCCTGGCTTATGCAGGAACAAGCTGAACTATGGTGGGAATCTCTCACCGCCGGGAATAGAGAAGCTGGAAGAACCTAGGACGGATTCAAAGAACTCTTTAAAGAGAAATATGTCCCGGAACAAGCCCTAGAATGCATGAACGATGACATTGCCAACCTCCAACAGGTGGATCTTTTAGTGCAGGATTATCTGAATAAATTTACACAGTTGTCCCCCTATGCTCCGGAGCTTGTCGCCACTGCAAAGTCCAAGAATAAGAGGTTAATCCTCGGGCTGAAGCGACATTATCATGATAGAGCCATGGCCCACATCAAGCTGGGATTTAATGAATTGGTGGAAATGACGTGCAACTACGAAGACCTTGACCAGAGGCATCTGGAGCAAGATCGCGGTAAAAGCCAAGCCGGAAACAAACGCAAGCCTACGGTGAATCAAGCTGAGTCAAGCCAAGCAGCATCCTCAAAACCACAGACTGGCAAGCCGCCAAGAGGAAGCTGCTATAACTGTGGAAAAATGGGGCACTTCTCTAATGTCTGCACAGCCCCGAAGAGGCAGAAGACAAATTCACAAGGTTCAAGCCAGGGCTCTCAGAACCCTCGCTCCTGCTTTAATTGCCGCAAGACGGATCATCTTGTCAAAGACTGTCCTTTACTGAAAAAGGTTGCAGTAGCTCATGTGTATGACGGGTCAAGCCCGCCAGCTGCTTCCGAAGGAGCAGGTAAACCCGATATTTTGGGAGGTACCCTTACCATTAAAAATATTCCTGTCTCTGTATTGTTTGACACGGGTGCATCACGTAGTTTTATTGCTAGTAACACAGTGCACAAATTAAAGTTAAAACAGAAAAAGCTTAAAGAATTGGTTGAAGTATATAACCCGATAGGAGGATCTCTCATTCTCAGGGCATGTTGTAGAGTGCCAATCTCTTATTCTTCCTACAAATTTTCTTTCAATTTAATCGTCATGGATTTTCCCAAATTCGATATCATTCTCGGGCTTGATTAGTTAACGAAATACGAAGCCGAAGTAAATTATGCGGAAAGAATCGTTAAAATTCGAACGAAGCTTGGATATATTACTGTACCATGCCATGGTTCGAATCCAAATAGAGAAGAATTTTGGTCTGCATTAGAAGTTATCCCCACTTCCATAGAAAAGATTCCGATTGTCAGAAACTATGCGGATGTGTTTGAAGAAGTCGAAAACTTACCTCCGCAAAGAGAAATAGAATTCAGAATCGATCTAATTCCCAATGCCAGACCAGTGGTACATCCAATTCGCAGAATGACTCCAAAGGAAAAAGAAGAATTAGGCGATCAAACTCGTCAACTGTCGTGGAAGGGTCTAATCAGACCTAGCTTTTCTAATTGGGGTGCAGCTGTAGTGTTTGTCCCAAAGTCAGACGGTACTCTTCGATTGTGTGTTGATTACCGAGACCTCAACAAACAGACGCTCAAAAATAAATACCCATTACCCCGCATCGATGATCTGCTAGACCAATTAAATGGGGCGAGAGTATTTTCCCGAATGGACCTAGCTACAGGTTTTCATCAATTGAGGATAGCAGAGGAGTGTGTTCCTTTGATAGCTTTCAGAGGTCCAGACATATTTTATGAATGGTTAGTAATGCCGTTCGGCCTGTGCAATGCTCCAGCATACTTTGTCGATCTAATGAATAGTGTTCAGGGGAGTTCTGAATAAATTTGTCCTCGTATTCATCGATGATATTTTAATCTACTCCAAATCAAAACCCAAGCATGAAAAACACTTAGAACAAGTATTGGAGATTTTAAGAAAGAACGTCTTCAAATCCAAATTCTCTAAATGTGTCTTCTGGCAAGAAGAAGTGAAGTTTCTTGGCCATGTCATGTCAAAGAAAGGGATTTCTGTAGATCCGAGCAAAATAACAGCGATTCAAGACTAGAAACAACCCACTATACCCACAGAAGTTAGAAGTTTTATGGGGTTGGCTAGTTATTATCGAAAGTTCGTTAAGGATTTTTCGAAGACATCCGGTCCGTTAACGAAGCTCACGAAGAAGCATGAGAAATTTAAGTGGACTTCCGACTGTGAAGAAGCTTTCCAGAAATTGAAATCGAAACTGACAACTGCTCCAGTGTTAACCATTATTGATGGCAATCAGGATTTGACGGTTTGGACAGATGCTTCTATTAGAGGTCTTGGTGCAGTGTTAATGAAAAGAGGCCAAGTAGTCGCTTATGCAAGCCGCCAACTGAAACTGTATGAGAAGAATTATGTAACTCATGATCTTGAGTTGCTAGCTATCGTTTTTGCTTTAAAAATCTGGACGCATTATTTATTGGGCGAGAAATTTGTACTGTATACAGATCATCAATCATTGAAGTATTTATATACCCAGAAAGATCTGAATTTGAGACAGCAGCGTTGGCTAGAATTTCTTGCTGCGTATGATCTTGATATCCTGTATACGCCGGGAAAGGCTAACGTTGTAGCAGATGCGCTTAGTAGAAAAACCGCAATCATTGCCAATCTTATAATTACACCGGGCTTGATTGATAAGATATGTGCTCTCCAGAGGAATGATTATTTCATTCAAAGGATCAGAGGGAGAATCCAGAACGGAGAGCCCTCAAGTTTTCAGATAGATAAAGAAGAAGTTCTGAGACTAAAAGGGAGAATATGTGTTCCCAACATCCCTGAGCTAAAAAGAGAAGTGCTAGATGAATGCCATAAATCTAAACTTTGCATTCATCCTGGTGTGAGTAAAATGTACAACGATATCAAACGCACTTTCTGGTGGAAGGCAATGAAGAGGGATATTTCTTTGTATGTTAGCAGATGCCCTACTTGTCAATTGGTCAAGAGCGATCAACAGAAGCTAGCTGGATTGTTGCAGCCGTTGGAAGTCCCAGGTTGGAAATGAGAACAGATTTCCATGGATTTCATAGATGGTTTGCCGCGAACCAGGAAAGGTAATGACAGCATTTGGGTAATCGTAGATCGCTTCACGAAGACTGCCCATTTCATACCTGTCAGATCCAATAGAACCGCTCAAAGTCTAGCACATATATATTTCAAAGAAATCGTTAAGCTGCATGGAATTCCCATCAGCATAGTCAGTGATAGAGACCCAATATTTGCTAGCAAATTCTAGGAGGCATTCCAGACAGAATTGGGAACGAAACTGAATATGAGAACCGCTTATCACCCTCAAACAGATGGCCAAACTGAGCGGGTGAATAGAATTCTAGAAGATTTATTGCGGGCTTCTATAATTGATTATGGTGGGTCATGGGAAGATCACTTGCATTTGGCAGAATTCTCATATAATAATAGCTATCAAGCAAGTTTGGGAATGTCACCATTTGAAGCATTATATGGAAGACCGTGCAGATCTCCAGCATGTTGGGTAGAACCTGGCAATAGACTTGTGTTAGGACCCGATATGATTAGAGAAGCATCTGATAAAGTCGACTTCATCAAAAAGCGATTGAGAACCGCACAAAGCCGATAGAAAAGTTATGCAGATTCTAGAAGAGATTTGACATTTGTTGTTGGTGACCATGTTTATTTGAAAGTTTCTCCGATGAGAGGAGTAATCAGATTTGGCAAAACTGGGAAGTTGGCACCGAGATTTATTGGTCCCTTTCCTATACTCGAACGAATTGGAACTCTTGCTTATAGGGTTCAATTACCAGATTGGTTGCCTGGAGTGCATGATGTATTTCACGTATCTCAACTTAGAAGACATGTGCATGATCCGGATCTTGTTGTAGAAGAAGCAACGCAACATGATATAGACATAACTCCAGAATTAACAGTCAGAAGAGAGCCATTAAAGATTGTTGGCAAAGAAACTAGAGAACTAAGAAGCAAAAAGGTTCATTTAGTTAAAGTGCAGTGGAGTAGTGATCCTAGAGACTGTACTTGGGAGACTGAGGAAAGCATTAAGCAAGCTTACCCCAAATGCAGAGTGGACATCTCTGACTAACTCCGGTGCAAGGTACCTTTACAATACTTTGCATTTACATTTTGTTTCCTACTTTACTGTTGGTTCCTTTTCGAGGACGAAAAGTTTTAAGTGTGGGAGATTGTAACAACCCGGAAAATACGAGCCAATTTAAAAATTTTTAATTGGTTATTTCAAAGGAATTTGAACAATTGAAATAGAATATTTCAATAAAATAGTGAATTAGAAATAGTGAGTCAGTTTGAAATTTTGAATTCAAAATTTGACTGACTGTGCAGGGTGGAAGATATGACAGATTTTAGTGAAACCAAAAATATTTAAATCTGTTTATCAATACCTTTCTAACAAATCTGAAAAATCGAAGTTTCATAACGGGAATCAAAAGTTATGGCCGAATGAATTTTCAAAAAGGTCGCTATATAGAATATATAGCCCTGGAAAATTGATATTTTGCAAACGACCTCGGAATTCGACGAAACCACTTTTGTTGGGTCCGGGATGTCATACTATTGCTAGGTTTCAAATTTCATAATTTTTGAAGCTAGTATGTGAGCGTGGCAAAAGAAAATGTGTTTGGTCAATTTCTGTTAAATTGGATCGACTAGAAAATGGCCATTTTTCAAACGATCTCAGAATTCGACGAAACTAGTTTTGTTGGGACCGTAGCATCAAAACATAGCTAGATTTATTTTTCTGGAATTTTTCGAATCAGTTTGTGGCCCTGGCAAATTGAAATGTACGTTCAAAGTTAAAATTAAATGTTTATACTTTAATTTGAAAAATAATTGACTGTAACAGTCGAATTGGCCAACGAAACATATCCCATTGTGTCCAGGATGGGGGTATTTAGCTAGGGACGACAATCGTTGGGTTTGAATTGGTGTCCGTGTGGAGAAACACTATTTAAAAATTTATTAAAACCATGGGCCAATCAGAATTTTCCTTTCATTATTTTTAAAAATAAAAAAAGTCAGAAACCTAGCCGCCTCTCTCCCGATCGACGATCTACATTGTTCGCCGCTTCTCCCCTAAATCGCCGCCGCCACAGGCGATTCCAGCCGCTGCCACCTACCCCAGTCGACGCGCCTCCCTCTCCTCTTCCAATCCGACCCGACCCCTATCACCTCCTCCATCGCCGGTAACGTCGACCCAAAGTCGACCACTTTCCGCCGCCGCCACGTGCGTCAGAGACCACCGAACCACCTCAAACCACCCTACGCCGACTGCCCACTCCTCCCTCTTCCACGTCATCACCTCTGATCATCCCATCGTGCCACGGTTTTCGCGAAAACTGCAACCCTAGTTTTGAACCATCGATAAAGGTGAGTTCTTTTTGATGTTTGAACTTTGAAAAATCATATCTTTATGGTGTGTTGACGAAATTCGATGAAACAGGAAACATCGGGACCGCAAGGAAGCTCTCTACCATATAGAAGAGACCGCAGATTTTTCTGAGTCATCTACGATTTTTAGCACTCCGAAAACCAATGTGAGAAATCTAAATTAAATGAATTTGAATGGAAAATGTCATGTATAAATTATATAAGCGAAATATAAATTACACACGTGTAGTATACCTCATGTACATGCGTTGTGTAAGCTATATGAGCGAAGTATGAATTATACATGCATAGAATAATTGATATATGTGTTGAAATGCAAGTGAAATATAGCAATTATATATATATATATACACACACACACTCCCCTCGTCCACAAACCATGGACGATATTTATTGTTGTGAATTCGTGTGAAATATTGGATGAAAAGTGCGAATGGTTGAATAATTGTTTGTGGTTGATATTGATTGGTTGTGGTTGAAAAATACCCATTGGTGATTGAAATGAATTGGAAATAATTGTGGAAATAAAAATAAAACATGCCGCCTGCATGCGAATTAGATGCATGAATCCCCATTGTCAAAAACCGCGAGGTTTTAAGGTAGAGCGAGGAGCCGTACTAGGGACGGTGCCGGTTTTAACCACCCTGCCGTTATGCTACCGAAATTTTGAATAATATTCATGTGTTAGAATTATTTTCATATGTTGAAATTATCTTCATGCGTTGAAATTAAAGTCATGTATTGAAACTATATCCATGTGTGGAAATGCTCATTTGTTGAGAAGTGATGTGTGAAAATTAAATTCATGTGTGAGTGAATGAAGTGTTTAAACAATAAAAATCACATTTTTATAATATATATGAAGTATGTAAAATATTCGCCTTATATATAAATAGTTTCAACAATAAAAATTTCATCTTTCTTATATGAATAACATATATAAAATATCCAGGTGTGAAGGTGCTCATGTGTTGAGAAGTGTGTATTGGAAAAGTTCATGTGTTGAATGAAAAGATCGAACAATAAAAACTACATTTTTATTGAAATTATGAAGTGTTAAAAACACTCATGTGTTGAATAAATATTGTAAATGATAAAAATATCATTTTTATCATATATGTGATATGCTAAAGATATGCGAGCGTTGAAATAAATATTTGTGAAAGAAATATTATTTTTAACATGCATAGGAACTAAATAAAATAGTCATGTGTTGAAATATATTTTAGTTCGCCAAAATTATCCATTTTGAAATGTGAAGTGTTGAAAATAGCCACTTGTTCAAATAAATATGCATGAGTTGAAATATTCATTAATTAGCTAATGATATGATTTTTTCCTACGCATGCAACATTAGAATGAATGGTGTTTTTAAACCAAAGTGAATCAAATATGAAGTTGAATGGAAAATGATAAGTGAAAAGAATTGCATATATGTACTTGCATATTTATTGAACAGGTTATAGCAAAGGGGCTTGAGAAGAGGAATAAAATTTTGTGCCCGACAAATAGGTACACGTTTACAGTTTTTTTTGGGTGATGATTTTATGAGCCTATTGGCTAGCCGCTTGGCTTTTTCTTTTTCTTTTTGACATGAGACGCCCGTGTAGCTATTTGAAATTTTCCCAGCCCCTCCCGTACAAAGGAGGTTATGACGAAATTTTCCAAAATTCAAAGGCGTTAGTGAAATATTTGAAGTGAAAACGATATAGGAATTTTTGAATGAACTATATTTATATAAATATATAAATATAAATAAAATTAAAACGAAACGTGGCCGTGCAGTTCGTGTTTTGAAACCGTGATTTCAAACGACTAGTGCGGGAAATCCGACCATTGGATTTTCCCGAAACCGCAATCGTTGGGTTCGCCTTGGAAATATCTTTCCAACGACACCAACTTTGTGAAGATCCGACGGTTGGATTGTCTGGAATGTTTAATTCAAATCTAAAGAAAAACAGCGCCAGAAACGATTATATATATATATATATATATATATATAATTAAATTAAATCGAATAACGACGTTGTAGTTCGTAAATTGAAATCGTAACTTCAAATGGCTAGTGTGGAAGATCCGACCGTCGGATTTTCCCAAAACTGAAACCGTTGGATTCGTTTTGAAATGATCTTTCTAATGACATTAAATTTTTGAAGATCCAACGGTTAGATTTCCATATATGTGTAAAACAAATTTAGTGAAAAACAGCGCCAGTGCATCGGTACGACTTGAATCGTCGTTTAATTAAATATGGCCGTTTTAAATAAATAAAAATGGCGATATATCGTTATAAAATACTATAGACGATATAGAGTGGAAATAAACCAATTTTGTTGTGTTTGCTTGATATGTGATGGTTGAATGTATTTAGCATGAAAATTATAACTAAAGAACTGAAATGTGAATGTTGAATAATGCAACCATGTGATAAGTTGATTTGAAAATCTAAATATACGTGGGTTATTTGAAAAGGCCGAGTTCATCTCATTTCAAATAATCGATCGACGTTGAGAAGTTGAAGAGTCGAAGACGATTGAAGTCCGACGATCTTCACATTAGATGGATGGGCGCTACTGATGCTCGTGATTGGAGTAGCTACCGTGAAGGAGCTGAGGTAGTAGCCGTCCAAACATACTGTTGATTGTATGGATATGCGAGGAATTTGGTGCCTCCGGTTTCGTTCAAACCCAGAACGGAGTTGTAAATGGACTGTGTGTCTGACATTGGATTTTGTTCTGTGCTGATTGATCTCTGATAAATATATATTTGTTTGGCGGCGGAGAATTTATTCTCTTGCTTAACGCCCTTCTCTGAGACGTACGAGCTCAGAGGTTATGTATTGATAGAAATCAGTCGCATGGAGTGGATTGCCTGTGTGGCACGCCTAAGTGGCATATGATCAAGGCTTCTGTTGCAAAGCAAAGTATTGTGGTTGAAGATCAAAGCATGGTCTGTGTGATGTAGCTTTGTGTATAACGTGGATTCGCGAGCCTCACACCTCGGTATGAGTCAAAAACGGGATAGTGACTGCAGGGAGAACACGACGTTTCTTTCTAGCTAAGGTGGTGTCAGTGACCTACCAGCCCTGACATTATATATACTTTTCACCTGTGTGGTTGTTGGAATGCGAGGCGCCTCGATTATAGGTCTGTAAGGACCGAGAAACGTGTGTTCAGGAATAACTAATCCTCAAAAGTAAGAGAGGACCGGCCCTGAAGATCCAAGGATCATAGTGGGGTCCTGGGACATTTGCTAGAGTGAATCGAATCGGAGAGGAGCTTGCCCCTTGCCTCGACTCATGAAGGAATCCAATTTCCAATACGAAATATGTGGATGTGATTGTATTACTAGTATGGCGACATGATATATGGTACCCATGCCGTTTAGGATTGATATTTATGATTTAAATCGCTTTTGAAACATATATGCACTAGTAATAATATCAAACACTTTTGTTTTATTCGTATAAAGCATTTTTGGCCATTATAAGGTAAAATCTATCCTCTGGCTTGCGTTGCATTGTGTGATGGGACCTGAGTCTTATAATGGCTTCATTTTATAAAAAGCATTGCGATGATTTAATCACTTACTTTATTTCATGCACTAACACTCATTGGAGTAAACCCGTTCCGCGAAAGTGGCGTGGTCCTTTGATTTGCCTTATTATTGTTGTTAATAAGTTAAGTAGATTTCTCCTACCAGTCCCATGACTGACTCATAGTTTGTTTCACCATGCAAACTCGGGTGCCCTCATTTTCGCACGGGCAGCCTAGTTACAGGTATCTGGTGCACTTTTGGCTCATGGCGAGGCTTGACTACACCGTGCTGACTTCGACTCTTTCCTCCATTATAGTATATGTATTATGATTCCGCCATTGGCGATGTAGACTGATATTTATTTTGTGTACTCTTTATGTATGATTCCGCCTCAGGCGATGGTGACTGATTATGTATTATTATGCACTAAGTTGTATCCTGCACTGTGCTCTCTGATGTGGTGATATCTATATGATTCCACTGTCATATGTATGTAAATTATTCTATTTTATGTTTATGCTATTATCCGTGATCTGCTAATGATGATTGATGTGTTATATTCCAATGATTATCCTTAACACCGTGTAACGGGGTTTTGGGATCGTCACAACTCATGTGTTGAGAATATTCATGTGTTGAAACAATTCATGTGTTGAAACCATTCATGTATTGAAAATATTCATGTGTTGAACAAAATATTTATACAATAAAATTCATATTTTTATTGTAAGTTAGAATTAATAAATATTCATGTGTTGAATAGAATATATATTCATGTCTTGAAGAAAATATTCATTTGTTGAATAGAATAACGAAGTTATTGAAATATATAAAGCTGTGTTGATTAGATTTGCGCCATTTTGACTTGAACGATGTTTATATCGATTATATTCATTCTTATAATGAATATAGAAAAGGAAGTTATTTCAGAATCTAATATTTTGAAAATATTATCATTTATATGTTAATGATATGGAATATTCAATTTTGATTTAAAATTGAATATGAAGTTGAAATCGTTTTGAAAACGAATTTAAAATGATTTATAAACTATGTTTAGAATTGAAATCGACGAGGTATATATAATATATATATTAAATGGCCTGAATAGAATGTGCCACGCTGCGGCAGTTCGCGAATTTCTACCATTGATTTTGAATTGACGTTACGGGAGATCCGACCGTCCGATTCTCCCAAAACCGAACCATTTGGTTCGTATCAAAAAGAGCTTTCCAATGAATATTAGAAATTTGAAACCTAGTTGTTGGATTTGGAATTATGTCCAAATCAAATTTGGAAAAGGTCGCTGTAAGTGCAGGTCGACGACCGTTATTGGAAATCGATTATACGAGCCTTGATAAAATTATTAAAAATAACAATAATTTGTGTAAAATCATAATAAATGATTTAGAAGGAATTGGGGTGAAAAATCCCATATTTAAAAAGGATAAAAATATATTTTTATCGAAATGAACTGGTTATGAACTAGAATTATAATCCAATATTTTTGAATAAATAAATTGGATTTGAAGTGGTTTTAAAAATAATCAGAATTTCCATTATACGAATTGGAATGGATTTGAATCGAAATTATCTTCGAAATATTACGATGTTGGATTTCGTGATTATACAGATATGGTTGTGGAAATTTGAAAGATATATTTATATCGTTATTTCCAATACGATATTTTTTGGTTCTAGAATTTGATATTGAATATAAGCCGATATATTTTCTATTCAGAGCCTTGTATTTAATATCAAATGGGATTTTGGGTTTGTCGTGAATGTTGTCTTAAATAACACTGTTCTTGATCCCAGTTTAGGAAAGAATAAATCTTTTAAGTAAGATTTAGTGAAATTGTCCAGTTAATTAGTATTTAATTGGAATTGAATTTAAATTGGTTTTTGGGTTTATCGTGAGCTGTGTTTTGAATGACACATGTTCTTTAACCCGATTAACAATGGAATGAGATTTTGGGTTTGTCGTGAACGGTGTTTCTAAATGACATTGGTTCTTTAACACAGTTAAAGATAAGATTAACTTCTTAGCTTTGAATAATCATTAATATTGATTTTTGGGAAAATTAAAACTAAGTGGAGTTTTAATGAATCTTTAATTATATTGAAATAATCGAGAATGGAGTATCACTAGATTTGCTCCAAAGCGGCAATTAAATCTTTAATTAGATTTGAACATGAGATGGTAATTAATATTTACTGATAACACTGTGGTGTTAGATATGGGTATCACCAGTTTTGCTCCAAAGCGGTAGTTAAATCTTTAATTAGATTTGAACGTGAGATGGTAATTAATATTTACCGATAACACCGTGGTGTTAGATATGGAGTATAACCAGTTTTGCTCCATAGGATGAATAGGTTGGGATTGGGAAATAAAATAAATGATTACTTTGGTGTGGTTTGCTAATCCCGACTAGTTTGGAAAACCTTAACATGGGTTGATTTGATATCAAAAGGAAGATTAAAGAATAAATTTAAAAGAATTTATCTTTAATAAATTTAATGGGAACCTTTCCCTAAGAATGGGAATATTTGAATAAAGAATATCATGAATTGGAATGAGGCGTATGTTGTGTTTGTGTAACACTTGTTTATTATATATACGCGGGTTATTCGGAAAGGTCGGGTTTATACCAATTCTGAATTATCGATTCGACGATAAGTCAACGATGAAGACGGTGGTTGAAGACCGGAGGTCTTCACATCGTTTGGATGATTATTGATGATCTTGATTGGGCTTGACACCCAAGAGGAGGGAGTCAGTTGGTGATCGTCCAGATGTACTTGGAGATCGATGGATATGCGAGGAATAAGGTTCCTCCAGTTTCGTTCAGACCCAGAACGAACTTGCAAATGGATTGTGTGTCTAACATTGGATTTTATTCTGTGTGATTGATTTCTATTAAATATATATCTGTTTGGCGGCGGAGAATTTATTCTCTTGCTTAACGCCCTTCTCTGAGACGTACGAGCTCAGAGTTTTATATATTGATGGATATCAATCGCATGGCATGAATTGCCTGTGTGGCATGCCTAAGTGGCAAATGATCAAGGCTTCTGTTGAAAAGCAAAGTCTTGTGGTTGATTATCAAAGCACGGCCTGTGTGGCATAGCTTTGTTTATAGCGTTAATTCGTGAGCCTCGCACATCGGTATGAGTCAAAAACGGGATCGGACTGCAAGGAGAACACGACGTTTCTTTCTTGCTATGGGTGGTGCCAGTGACCTACCGGCCCTGACATTTACATTGCTTTTCACCTGTGTGGTTGTCGGAATGCGAGGCGCCTCGGATATAGGTCTGATAGGAACAGGAAACGTGTGTTCAGGAATAATTAATCCTCAAAAGTAGGAGAGGACTGGCCCTGAAGCATCCAGGATTGCTGTGTGTGGTCCTAAGACATTTGTTGGAGTGTCTCGAATGGTGAGGAGCTTGCCCTTGGCCCCGACCCATGATGGAAATTCAATTTCCAATATGTGACATTTCGGTTTTATTTTTAGAGCTAGTATGGCGGCATAGTAGCATGGTGTACTATGCTGTTTATGATTGATACATTTATATTCGAAGTTTTTTCTTCACTTATAGTAATAATAAAAGCTGAAATTTAGCGTATCAAGCATTCTTTGGCTATTATAAGGTAAACCCTATCCTCCAGCTTGCGTTGCATTGTGTGATTGGACCTGGGTCTTGTAATAGCTTCATTTTTCTTTATTTAGCATTGCGCTGTTTGTTTTATGCACTGGTATTCTTGGGAGGAAACCCATTCCGTGTTATACGACGTGGTCCCTTGATTTACCAAACTTTAAAAATAAAGATTAATAACTGTTTTACTTCTCACACCAGTCACATGACGTACCTGGAGTTTATTGTTTTAACCTAAAGTCTGGGTGCCCTTATTTTCCGCACGAGCAGCTAGTAGTTTTGGTTTTGCAGATTTATATTCAAAGGAACCTGGTTTACAGCAAGAACGATACTCGGAAAGCTCTGTATCCGTGTATTACTATCAGTTGTGTTTGTGTTATCTTTTCGCTGCTATGTGTTTAAATGTAATTTACATCTCTGATATTTTTCTGATGTATAATATTTACTCATACTCTGTATATTCTTATACTTTGATGTAAATTGTTGTAATAAGCAATGAATTGTTCTTCTGTTTGTGTTCTGATTTGTCTTGTCCTCAAAGTAATTCGTTCTTTCTCTTCTCTTCGGAGACCGGGGATGTTCGGGTCGCTTCATTCCGGATCCAACAAAAGTGGTCTCGCCGAAAACGGAGGTCATTTGCAAAATTCCTATTTTTAAGGGCTATATATTTCTATAGCGACTATTTTAAATTTTCAATTGGACATAACTCTTTATTCCCGCTATGAAATCTGGATTTTTCGTATTCATTGGAAAGATATTTTAAAATAGATTCTAATATTTCTGGTTTCAATGAAATCTGATTTATTTTGAATCCTGTACATTCATTTGAAATTTGAAATCAAATTTTCAAACTACCGCACCATTTCTAATTTATTTTACAATTAAAATAAATATTTATATTCTAACTTCGATTTAAATAAATTTATACGATTTAATTCTATTCAAAATAAATTTCTAGTCATAATTATTTAAAATAAATCATTTTAAATATTCAAAATTCATTAAAATTGCCAAAATAAAATTTTTAAATTGGTTCTGATTTTCCGAGTTGTTACAATCTCTCCCACTTAAATTATTTTCGTCCCCGAAAAGGAACAGAACTGAAAGTTGTTTAACTAACCAACTCAGCTTTTAGTTTGGCTTTCATTCTTCAACTTTTCAGTTTCTAAGAATTTCTAATTTTTCAAAAATTTGGCTAACACCCTAAATTTTCGAAAAATTTCGCCATAACCCCCTTTGTACCGGGAGCATTAAGAAAATCCCCAAACAGCCACACAAACCCTCTTGTCTCAAAAAGAAAAAGAAAAACCCAAGCGGCTAGCCAATCAGCTCATAAAATCATCCAAACCCAATAAATTATTAAACATGTACCTATTTGTCGGGCATACAATTTTATTCCTCTTCTCTAGCCTCCTTGCTATGACCTATTCAATGTATATACATGTATATGTAAGCATTTTCAAACAAATTCCAATTCAGTTCAATATTTGATACAATTTGGTTATATGTACCGTTCTTTCACATAATGGTTTTATTAGATAACAAATAATCATACAACACAACCGTCAATCAATTAGTGAATTAATGTTTCAAATTCATAATTTTGACATATATACAGAAAATCTTGTTTTTTAAGATAATTTACAACAATAACCCTATCTAGTTTTGGGTTCTCACACTAGTCAATTGGAAATATACAGATATCCCACTTTCGAAACTCAAACATAAACTACTGATGCTGACATGTCAATTATCAGTATCATCAGAGTCATCTCCGGGTGACTAGAGTATGATTCTATATCTATCCAGTATATTTGAAATGTCATATACACATGGATCAGATGTATATGCCAAATCTTTATATACTTGATTGTCCAAAACAATTTAAAATAAAATATTCAAATACGAATAATATGGTTTAAATTTTCAAAACAAAATTTGTTTTCAAAACGAAATTTGTTTTCATTTTTATTTTAAAATAACACTCTTCGCACTTGTTCGAGGATACTACTGATCCCATCTCTAACGAGTCATTCTCAATGGATATTACTAATCCAATCTTTGATGAATTCTCTCGCTCGGTTCTATTGTGTCTTGTTCTAGAGCTCTGTAAACCAAAGCTCTGATACCAAAATGAAACGACCCGAAACTTCCTCGTAAAGGACAGCTCGGATTGAGTTGAGAACACGACAAATCAAAACACAAACAGAAGAACATTTCATTACTTATTACCACAATTTACATCAGAGTACAAGAATATGCAGAGTATGAAAAATAATATACATTTGATAAATATCAGAGATTTACATATTTCAATTCAGCGGAAAATAATACAAAAACACAACTGAAAGAGATACACGGATACAGAGCTTTCCGAATATCATTCCAGCTGTAAACCAGGATCCTGTGAATATAATATCTGCAAAACGCAATTGCTAGCTGCCCATGTGGAAAATAAGGGCACCCAGAGTTTAGGTTAAAACAATAAACTCCAGGTAAGTCATATGACTAGTGTGGGAACTAAAACAATTATTTAAAGCTTTACTTTAAAATTTGGTAAATCAAGGGACCATGCCATACAACACGGAATGGATTTACCCCCAGGAATACCAGTGCATAAAACAAACAACACAATGCTAAATAAAGAACAATGAAGCTATTATAAGACTCAGATCCCATCACACAATGCAACGCAAGCCGGAGGATAGAGTTTTTACCTTATAATAGCCAAAAATGCTTGGTACGTGAAATTTAATATTTTACTATTACTATAAGTGTATAGTGTTAAAAAAATTCAAATATAAATGTATTAATCATAGACGGCAAGAGTGCCCAATCCCACTATGTCGCCATACTAGGCTCTACAATCAAAACCGCAAAATGTCATATTAGAAGTTGGATTTCCATCTGTGAACCAAGGCAAGGGATCGTACTTCCCGCTTCGAGACTCTCTAGCCCGAGCCTCAGGCAAGCACGCAGACAAGCCTTGGATCATCAGGGCTGGTCCACACGGAGTGGATTAAAATGCCTGAACAATGCGCTTCCCTGCCCTATTGGGGGTAGACTGGTCATATCCCGACGAAACCATCCATCGGCCCCGTAGTGACCGATATAACCAAGGCACCTCGCTATCCATCATCCACAAAAGTAAAACATCTAGGCGTGCAAAACCCAGACACCACTCCTAGCTAGAAAGAAACGCGTGTCCTCCCTGATGTCCTCTCCCTTTGGTTCACACCAGGGTGCGAGGCTTGTGAATTAACGCTATACACAAAGCTATGCTATATTAAAGTCTTACTTTGATCATCAACCACAAGACTCTGCTTTTCAACAGTAGCCTTGATCATTTGCATCTTAGCATGCCACACTGGCAATTCACGCCATGCAACTGATGTCCATCAATCATGCAGAATGAAGTCCAATGACAGACACACATCCATATAAGTCCGTTCTGGGCCTGAACGAAACCGGAGGCACCTTATTCCTCGTCTCATATGTCCAATACAAGAGAGAGGTCCTTGCATATCTGGTCGATCTCCAAGTACATCTGGACGATCACCACTTATTACTTATCTTGGGCGTACAGCATAATCAAGACATCAGTAGTCATCCAAACAATGTGAAGACCTCCAGTCTTAAACCACCGTCTTCATCGTTGACATATCGTTGAATCAGTTATTCAGAATGGGATGTGCACGGTCTTTCTGTATAACTGGTGTATAAGTGTTATAAAAACACAACATACGCCTCATTCCAATCCAGAATTTTCTTTTATTTAAATATTCATATGCTTTGGGAAAGATTCCCATTAATTTTATCAAAGATAAATTCTTTAAATTTATTCTTTAATCTTCCTTTGGATATCAATTCAGACAAAATTATGGTTTATCCAAACTAGTCGGGATTAGCGAACCTTACCGAAGTAATCATTTGTTTAATTTCCCAATCCCAACTTATTCATCCCATGAAGTAAAACTAGTAATACTTGATATCTAACACCACGGTGTAATCGGTAAAATTAATTACCATTTCACGTTCAAATCTAATTAAAGATTTAACTATCGCTTGGAGTAAAACTGGTGATACTCCATTCTAGACCATTTCTTGAATTTGATAGTTTTAGTTATCAGATCCACCTTTCAATCTAATTAAAGATTCATTAAAACTCTAATTCAGTTTTAATCTCTAAAAATCATTACTTAATGATTTTCTTCAAAGTTAAGAAATTAATCTTATCTTTAACTAGGTTAAAGAACTAATATCATTTAATACACAGTTCACGGTAAACCCAAAATCACATTCCATTAATTATGGAATTGTAATGATAGGGATTTCGCCCAGACCTAATCCATCGCTAAATCGACCAAGACCGTTCAAAACCCGAATACGCTAATTCTGGGCATACAACACATCAGAACAAATAACAGAAGACTTTTGTACACATCATAATAATGTTACATCAGAGTACAGAATATATCACAGTACATCGAAATATAATACAACGGAAGATTTATTTACAATAAATGTAATACAATGCACAGCGGAAAATAAATAAAGTAACACAGCGAAAGACTATCAATGCTCTGGACACAGCTTTAAGCTTCAATCCAGAATCCTACTCATATATCTGCAACATAAACTACTCGACCGCCCATGTGGAAAATAGGGGCACCCGAGTTTGCAAGGGAAAATCAAACTACAGGTTAGTCATGGGACTGGTGTGAGAGACTCTACAGTTAAATTAACTTATTTAATATAAGACAAATCACAGGACCACGCCGCTAACGCGGAACGGGTTTACCCCCATAAATGTCAGTGTATAAACAATGATTAATAATAGTCATATAGATCTACTACGCATCAATCAACATGCAATATCCCAATCTACCCATTTAGATTAAATCATGTGAAAACCCGCAACTTTCCCGTAAAGGAAAGCGTCAGATAGTTCGAGAACAAGCCACAACAGAACGCATATAAAAGAACATTTCATTGTATATTACAACAATGCATCATATTACAAGAATATACAGAGTATGAATAAATATTACACAGAAATATCAGAGATTTAAATTACATTTAAATACATCGCAGCGGAAAATAATACAATACACAACTAGAAGGAGATATACGGATACAAAGCTTTCCGGATATCGTTCCAGCTGTAAACCAGGATCCTGTGAATATAAATCTGCAAAACCAAAACTACTAGCTGCCCGTGTCAAAATAGGGGCACCCAGAGTTTAGGTTAAAACAATAAACTCCAGGTCAGTCATGGGACTGGTGTGAGAACTAAAACAGTTAATCTTTATTCTAAAGTTAGGTAAATCAAGGGACCACGCCGTATAACACGGAACGGGTTTCCTCCCAAGAATACCAGTGCATAAAACAAACAGCGCAATGCTAAATAAAGAAAAATGAAGCTGTTATAAGACCCAGGTCCCATCACACAATGCAACGCAGCCGAGGATAGGGTTTTCCCTTATAACAGCCAAAGAATGCTTGATACGTTTAAAACAAGTCATTTAATACTATAATAAGTGCATAGTGTATAAAACAACTTCAATCATAAATATCAATCATAGGCGGCATGAATGCCCCATCCCACTATGTCGCCATACTAGGTTCTACAATTAAAACCGCAAATGTCACGTATTTGGAAGTTGGATTTCCATCTATGAACCGAGGCAAAAGATAGTCCTCAACCGATTCGAGACTACCTAGCCCGAGTCTCAGGATCAGAGCTCGAGTGACCCTAGGAGCGACAGGGCCGGTCCACCGATGTGGATTAAAATGCCTGAACACTACGTTTCTCCGCCCTTTGGGGCGTAAATGAGCCAACTAAATGACTCCATCGGTTCGAGAACGACCGATCAATCCGAGGCGCCTCGCAACAGCAACAACCACATAAGTCAAACTCGTCAGGGCGTGTAAAACCACTGACGCCACTTCTAACTAGGAAGAAACGCAGGCCCTCCCTGAGGTCCTTTCTCCCGTTTTTGGTTCATACCGGGTGTGAAACTCGCGAAGTAAACGTTACACAAAGCTACGCCACAAAGGCCGTGCTTTGATCATCACCACAAGACTTTGCTTTTCAACAGAAGCCTCGATCAATTGCCACTTAGGCATGCCACACAGGCAATTCACTCCATGCGTTTGATATCCATCAATATATAACCCCTGAGCTCGTACGTCTCAGAGAAGGGCGTTAAGCAAGAGAATAAATTCTCCGCCGCCAAACAGATATATATTTAATAGAGATCAATCACACGGACTAAAATCCAATGTCAGACACACAGTCCATTTACAAGTTCGCTCTGGGTCTGAACGAAACCGGAGGCACCTAGTACCCCGCATATCCATCGATCTCCAAGTACGTCTGGACGATCACCAACTGTTTCCATCTTCTTGGGTGTACAGCCCAATCAAGATCATCAGCAATCACCCAAACGACGTGAAGACCTCCGGTCTTCGACCATCGTCTTCATCTTCGACTTATCGTCGTATCAGTTATTCAGAATGGGATAAACCCGGTCTTTCCAAATAACTCGCGTATACTTTAAATAAGTGTTACACAAACACAACATACGCCTCATTCCAATTCATTAGTCACTAACCGTAAATTAATCAAGAGAATAATTCCCCAAATATTAACCCCGAAGGCCGAAACCAACATCAGATCAATATCCAGAAAACCATTCTGCTTGGCTAACCGACAGTTAGTTTCTAAAATCCACATTCATAGGGAAAGGTTCCCCTTAATTTTATCCAAGATAAATTCCTTGAATTTATTCTTTATTCTATTTTTGAATCTCAATTCAAACTAGTCGGGATTAGCGAACCTTACCGAAGTAATCATTTATTTTAATTTCCCCATCCCAACCTATTCATCCCATGAAGTAAAACTGGTAATACTTCATATCTAACACCACAGTGTTATCGGTAAATTCAATTACCATTTCACGTTCAAATCTAATTAAAGATTTAACTATCGCCTGGAGCAAAACTGGTGATACTCCATTTTCGATCATTTCAATCTAATTAAAGATTCATTAAAACTCCGCTTAGTTTTAATCTTCGACTGGGTTAAAGAATCGGTGTCATTTAAAACACGGTTCACGATAAACCCAAAATCACATTCCATTAATTATCGGGTTAAAGAACAAGTGTTATTTAAAACACTGTTCACGATAAACCCAAAAATCATTCCATTAATTATCGGGTTAAAGAACAAGTGTTATTTAAAACACTGTTCACGATAAACCCAAAAATCAATACCAATTCAATTCCAATTAAATATCATTTAATTGGTACACTTCATTAAATCTAAATAAAAAGATTTAATCTTTTCTCAACTGGGTTCAAGAACAGTGTTAGTGAAGACACCATTCACGACAAACCCAAATCACATTTGATATTCAATATAAGGCTCTGAATAGAAAATATATCGGCTTATATTCAATATCAAATTCTACGATTAACAAATGTCGTATTGGAAATAACGATATAAATATATATCTTTCAAATTTCCATAACAACATCTGTATAATCACGAATTCCAACATCGAAATATTCCGAAGACAATTTCGATTCAAATCCACTCCAATGCAATCATTGGAAATTCTGGTTATTTTTAAAACCCTTTTCAAATTCAATTTATTTATTTAAAAATAAATAGAATTATATTTCTAGTTCAAAACTAGTTCATTTCGATAAAAATCTATTTTTATCCTTTCAAATATGGAGTTTTTCATCCCAATTCTTTCTAAATCATTTCTTATGATTTTACACAAATTATTACTATTTTTAATAATTTTATCAAGGCCTGTACAGTCGATTTCCAACAACGGCCATCGAACTGCACTTACAGCGACCTTTTTCAAATTTGATTTGGACATAATTCCAAATCCAACCGTTAGATTCCTAATTTCAAATATTCGTTAGAAAGCTCTTTTCGATACGAACCCAACGGTTCCGGTTTTTGGAGAGTCCGACGGTCGGATCTCCCGTAATGTCCGTTTGAAATAAATGGTCGAAATTCGCGAACTGCCGTGGCGCGACGCGTTCTATTCAGGCCATTATATTATATATATAATATATATAATATATATTTCGTCGATTTCTATTTAAAACGAATTATATAAATAGTTTTAAATTCGTTTCAAAAGCAATTTCAACTTCCTTTTCAATTCAAATCAAAATTTAATTCTTCTTTATAAATTCGTTTTAAAATTCATTTCTATTCAATTCAAATTTCAATTCAATTTGAATTCATTTCAATTCGCTTTCAATTCAATTTGAAATCGTTTTCAATTCAATTCATTTCGAAATCGTTTTCAATTCAATTCATTTCGAAATTGTTTTCAATTCAATTCATTTCGAAATCGTTTTCATTTCAATTCATTTCGAAATCGTTTTCGTCAAAATGGCGTCAATCTAATCAACACGGCTTCATAAATTTCTATTTTCAAATATTCTATTTCAAATATTTCTTTTTCAAAATAGTTGTTATTATCAAAATATTTCGTTCAACACATGACCAATCTCAATGGATGAGTACTGTCAACACATGAACTTTTATTTTATATTGATAAAGATGTAAATTTTATTACTAAAATATTTCGTTCAACACATGACCAATCTCAATGGATGAGTACTGTCAACACATGAACTTTTATTTTATATTGATAAAGATGTAAATTTTATTACTAAAATATTTCGTTCAACACATGACCAATCTCAATGGATGAGTACTGTCAACACATGAACTTTTATTTTATATTGATAAAGATGTAAATTTTATTACTAAAATATTTCGTTCAACACATGACCAATCTCAATGGATGAGTACTGTCAACACATGAACTTTTATTTTATATTATTCTTTATTTTCTAAATTGGAATGAGGCCCAATCAATCACCATATAACATTAATTATATGGATTTTCATACATCACACGTATATAATAGCATTGAAAAATAATCAACCATCAACCAAAGTGCACTACACTGTATAAGCATCAAATATATATATCTAACGCTTATAACAGCCTGTCAATCAATCGATCGACATATTTAATCAATCAGGATGAGTGAACTTCAAATTTCATCCTAACACCCGTGTGGGGTTTCAAACAATCAAACGCATATTTTATTTGTGCAGTTGGGCGATGTGTAAAATTTATCGACCCAATCAATGTCCTTCAAATAGGTGTACATAAACAAACCGTCCGGTTTGTAAATGAATATTTTATTTTATTCACTTCACGTTAAAATTTATATTTTTAACGACAAAACATTTTATTTTAACTTATGAATTTCTATTCAGTTCATTCTTTAAATAAAATGATATTTTTATTTTTCTAACATATTTTAGAAAATTTCGGCGGCATAACGGCACGATACTAGAAACGGGACAAGGCCTAGCCTTATCCCCGGTCTAGTGAAGGCCCATGCCATTCACACATCAATCAAATCAATTCATTTCACCAAACAATTCAATTTCAAATCAAATCATCTAACTAATCTATGCAACCAAACAAACAAGTCCATGGTCTGTGGACGATTGTGTCGGGTGCTACTAAGCACCGTCTGCATCCTAGTATATATATAAATAGAAATGAAATTGAAAGGTGAGAAATTCTCACAGATAGCTATCCAAACATCTTGACTCTTCTTTTTTTTAGAAATCTTCGCCAATCTCGCCTTTTATCGCCTTCGTTGCTCGTATCCACTACATATGTAAAAATCGAATTTTTACTTCGCTATTCAATATATAAAAATCACATTTTTATTTCGATGTTCAATATATAAAAATCACATTTTTACTTCGATGTTCAATATATAAAAATCACATTTTTACTTCGATGTTCAATATATAAAAATCACATTTTTATTTCGAAGTTCAATATATAAAAATCATATTTTTATTTCGAAGTTCAATATATAAAAATCATATTTTTATTTCGAAGTTCAATATATAAAAATCATATTTTTATTTCGAAGTTCAATATATAAAAATCATATTTTTATTTCGAAGTTCAATATATAAAAATCATATTTTTATTCCTTCACACATACAAAGATGATATTTTTATATTTCCTACTATGCAAAGATTATATTTTTATCCTTCTACAATATAAAAGATTATATTTTTACTACTTTAAAAATATAAAAAATCCAATTTTTAATTCTTTAAAAATATAAAAATCATATTTTTAAATTCAAAGTTATTCTATATTTTTTAAAAATCATATTTTTAAATTCAAAGTTATTCTATATTTTTAAAAATCATATTTATATTTTACGAAGCTATTTTATATTTTTCAAAAACAAAGCATCGTTATATTTTTTTCTAAACATTGTTATTTTATAAACAATTTTAATTTCTATTTTAAAATAAAGATTTTCCTATTTTTAAAACTAAGTATAATTTATATTTTAAAACTGATTTTATTTAAACTGCTAAAATAAACAAAAAAAAAACTGAAAAGAAAATAGGAAAAAAAAACTGTTAAACCTTTCTCCCTTGTTTTCAGTTCGGCCGAACCTCCCTTGAAAGCTAGGGTTCGATATTGTCGCTGCCTCGCTCCTCCAGACCTCGATCGGCCACTGCCACATCCTCCGCCTCCACACCACGCACCTGCACCACCCCCTCAGTGCCTACTCGACGGCGGTCTGGTGCCAGAAATCGCCTCCCAACGGCGACGGTTCAAGCTCCTATTTCCCCCAAAATTCCCAACCAGAAATCATCACACCCGTTCACCTCCAAGAGCTTGAAGAGCTCTTCGAATTCCATTCATTAATTTTCGATTTCAATTTGCGGATTTGATGAAAAATGAGGAGGAAATTCGGACGATTTAGATCGTCGGTTCTTGAAGTGGCGGCTGTAAGAATGAGGGCTAGGGTTTCTAGTTTTAGGTAGTTATATATAAATATATTAATAGTTTATTCACTTAACCGTTTTATTATGAAAATTCGTGTTCGAACTCCAATTTAAACCCAACGAGTGTCTCCCCTAGCTAATTACCCCCCATCCTGGACATAATGGAATATGTTTCGTAACCCAATTCGGCTGTTACGATCTGTTTCCATTTAAATCAAAATTTAAATCTATTATATTCTATTTTAAACGTACCTTTCAATTTACCGGGGCCACATACTAACTCGAAAAATTCCCAAATAATATTTTCTGGCTTTGTATTGACGATACGGTCCTAACAAAACTAGTTTCGTCGAATTCTGAGACCGTTTTGAAAAATGGCCAATTTCCAGTCGATTAAAATCAACTGAAAATGGTCAATCGCGTTTTCCTTCGCCACGCTCACATATTGATTCGAAAAATTACGAAATTTGAAACCTAGCAATAAATTGACATCACGGATCCAACAAAAGTGGTTTCGTCGAAATCCGAGGTCGTTTGCAAAATGTCTATTTTTAAGGGCCTGAATTCCATAGCGACTATTCAGAATTTTCAACTGGACATATCCTTTGATTCCCGCTATGAAATTTTGATTTTTCGGATTCGTTGGAAAGATATCATCAATTAGATCCTAATGTTTTTGGTTTCACTAAAATCCGGATTGTTTTGCACCCGGTACATTCAATTGAAGTTTGAAATCGAATTATCGAACTACCGCGCCATTTTCAATTCCTTTTATAAATATAAATAAATATTTATATTCTAACGACGAATTATATAAATATATTCATTTGAATTCTATTCAAAATAAATTTCTCGTCGATATTATTTAAAATAATTCATTTTAAATAATCAAAATTCGCTAAAATTGCCAAAATAAAAATTTTAAACTGGCCCAGATTTTCGGGTTGTTACAATCTCCCCCACTTAAAACTTTTCGTCCCCGAAAAGGAACAAAGTCAGAAGTGGTTTGATCATCAACTCTACGTTCGATCTGGCTTCCATTCTCCAACTTTTCCGTTTCTGAGAATTTTCAAATTTTCAAAAATTTGGCTAACACCCTAAATTTTCGAAAAATTTCGCCATAACCTCCCCTGCAATGGGAGCATCGGGAAATCTCAAATAGCTTCCCCGGTCCTTCAGATCTCAAAAAGAAAAAGAAAAAGCCAAGCGGCTAGCCAATAGGCTCATAAAATCATCATCACCCAAACAAAACAGTAAATTATGTAGTAAACATGTACCTATTTGTCGGGCAAACAAATTTTATTCTCTGGCTCTAGCCTCCTTGCTATGACCTGTTCAATGTAAGTATATGTATATGCAAGCAAATGCGACCAAATTTTCAATATAATTCAATATTTGATGCAATTAGGCAAAAATGGTTCAAAATTTTCAAACAAATAACCAAACAACACAAACATCATCAATTAGTGAATTAGAGTCTCAAATTCATAATTTTGATACATATACAAAAATCATGTTTTTGATGCCAAATCACAACAATAAGCCCTATCTAGTTTCGGTTCTCACACCAGTCTATTGGAAATTTATAGAAATCTCACTTTCGAAACTCGAAGATAAATACTGGCGACGGTGCCCCATTACCAGAATTATCCCCGGGCACTAGAGTACGATTCTATAACTATCCAGTATATTAAAACTTCGAATATACGTTTGCAAGACATATATGCAAAATCTCTATATATCGGATTGTCCAAATCAATATAGATAAATAATCAAATACGTATAATTGATTTAAATTTTCAAAACAAAAATTTGTTTTCATTTTAAAAATATACTCTTCACACTCGTTCTAGGATACTACTGATCCCATCTCTAACGAGTCATTCTCGTTGGATATTACTAATCCAATTTCTGATGAATTCTTTCGTATGGTTCTAATGTGTCTTGCTCTCTGAGCTTTGTAAACCAAAGCTCTGATACCAACTGTGAAATAGCCGACGAAATCCGGTAGGCTTTGCAACCATCCCTTCATCCCCCAAGCAGCAGGTAATACCCACCGTGGCTCCCACATGGTCCCCAAGTCCCTTGTTTTACGGCGACCCTCTCGAGTCTCGCGCCTATTGGCGAACCAACGCCCTCCCCAGCGACATGTAGGGGTAAGAGTCTCCTGTTCGCCACCAAACCGCGAAGCGAGAACCCCCTATCATGCGTACCCGGCCTACTAAGGGCCAGCAACAAGAACTGGTAATACTTCATATCTAACACCACAGTGTTATCGGTAAATTCAATTACCATTTCACGTTCAAATCTAATTAAAGATTTAACTATCGCCTGGAGCAAAACTGGTGATACTCCATTTTCGATCATTTCAATCTAATTAAAGATTCATTAAAACTCCGCTTAGTTTTAATCTTCGACTGGGTTAAAGAATCGGTGTCATTTAAAACACGGTTCACGATAAACCCAAAATCACATTCCATTAATTATCGGGTTAAAGAACAAGTGTTATTTAAAACACTGTTCACGATAAACCCAAAAATCATTCCATTAATTATCGGGTTAAAGAACAAGTGTTATTTAAAACACTGTTCACGATAAACCCAAAAATCAATACCAATTCAATTCCAATTAAATATCATTTAATTGGTACACTTCATTAAATCTAAATAAAAAGATTTAATCTTTTCTCAACTGGGTTCAAGAACAGTGTTAGTGAAGACACCATTCACGACAAACCCAAATCACATTTGATATTCAATATAAGGCTCTGAATAGAAAATATATCGGCTTATATTCAATATCAAATTCTACGATTAACAAATGTCGTATTGGAAATAACGATATAAATATATATCTTTCAAATTTCCATAACAACATCTGTATAATCACGAATTCCAACATCGAAATATTCCGAAGACAATTTCGATTCAAATCCACTCCAATGCAATCATTGGAAATTCTGGTTATTTTTAAAACCCTTTTCAAATTCAATTTATTTATTTAAAAATAAATAGAATTATATTTCTAGTTCAAAACTAGTTCATTTCGATAAAAATCTATTTTTATCCTTTCAAATATGGAGTTTTTCATCCCAATTCTTTCTAAATCATTTCTTATGATTTTACACAAATTATTACTATTTTTAATAATTTTATCAAGGCCTGTACAGTCGATTTCCAACAACGGCCATCGAACTGCACTTACATCGACCTTTTTCAAATTTGATTTGGACATAATTCCAAATCCAACCGTTAGATTCCTAATTTCAAATATTCGTTAGAAAGCTCTTTTCGATACGAACCCAACGGTTCCGGTTTTTGGAGAGTCCGACGGTCGGATCTCCCGTAATGTCCGTTTGAAATAAATGGTCGAAATTCGCGAACTGCCGCGGCGCGACGCGTTCTATTCAGGCCATTATATTATATATATAATATATATTTCGTCGATTTCTATTTAAAACGAATTATATAAATAGTTTTAAATTCGTTTCAAAAGCAATTTCAACTTCCTTTTCAATTCAAATCAAAATTTAATTCTTCTTTATAAATTCGTTTTAAAATTCATTTCTATTCAATTCAAATTTCAATTCAATTTGAATTCATTTCAATTCGCTTTCAATTCAATTTGAAATCGTTTTCAATTCAATTCATTTCGAAATCGTTTTCAATTCAATTCATTTCGAAATCGTTTTCAATTCAATTCATTTCGAAATCGTTTTCATTTCAATTCATTTCGAAATCGTTTTCGTCAAAATGGCGTCAATCTAATCAACACGGCTTCATAAATTTCTATTTTCAAATATTCTATTTCAAATATTTCTTTTTCAAAATAGTTGTTATTATCAAAATATTTCGTTCAACACATGACCAATCTCAATGGAAGAGTACTGTCAACACATGAACTTTTATTTTATATTGATAAACATGTAAATTTTATTACTAAAATATTTCGTTCAACACATGACCAATCTCAATGGATGAGTACTGTCAACACATGAACTTTTATTTTATATTGATAAAGATGTAAATTTTATTACTAAAATATTTCGTTCAACACATGACCAATCTCAATGGATGAGTACTGTCAACACATGAACTTTTATTTTATATTGATAAAGATGTAAATTTTATTACTAAAATATTTCGTTCAACACATGACCAATCTCAATGGATGAGTACTGTCAACACATGAACTTTTATTTTATATTATTCTTTATTTTCTAAATTGGAATGAGGCCCAATCAATCACCATATAACATTAATTATATGGATTTTCATACATCACACGTATATAATAGCATTGAAAAATAATCAACCATCAACCAAAGTGCACTACACTGTATAAGCATCAAATATATATATCTAACGCTTATAACAGCCTGTCAATCAATCGATCGACATATTTAATCAATCAGGATGAGTGAACTTCAAATTTCATCCTAACACCCGTGTGGGGTTTCAAACAATCAAACGCATATTTTATTTGTGCAGTTGGGCGATGTGTAAAATTTATCGACCCAATCAATGTCCTTCAAATAGGTGTACATAAACAAACCGTCCGGTTTGTAAATGAATATTTTATTTTATTCACTTCACGTTAAAATTTATATTTTTAACGACAAAACATTTTATTTTAACTTATGAATTTCTATTCAGTTCATTCTTTAAATAAAATGATATTTTTATTTTTCTAACATATTTTAGAAAATTTCGGCGGCATAACGACACGATACTAGAAACGGGACAAGGCCTAGCCTTATCCCCGGTCTAGTGAAGGCCCATGCCATTCACACATCAATCAAATCAATTCATTTCACCAAACAATTCAATTTCAAATCAAATCATCTAACTAATCTATGCAACCAAACAAACAAGTCCATGGTCTGTGGACGATTGTGTCGGGTGCTACTAAGCACCGTCTGCATCCTAGTATATATATAAATAGAAATGAAATTGAAAGGTGAGAAATTCTCACAGATAGCTATCCAAACATCTTGACTCTTCTTTTTTTTAGAAATCTTCGCCAATCTCGCCTTTTATCGCCTTCGTTGCTCGTATCCACTACATATGTAAAAATCGAATTTTTACTTCGCTATTCAATATATAAAAATCACATTTTTATTTCGATGTTCAATATATAAAAATCACATTTTTACTTCGATGTTCAATATATAAAAATCACATTTTTACTTCGATGTTCAATATATAAAAATCACATTTTTATTTCGAAGTTCAATATATAAAAATCATATTTTTATTTCGAAGTTCAATATATAAAAATCATATTTTTATTTCGAAGTTCAATATATAAAAATGCTATTTTTTTTTCGAAGTTCAATATATAAAAATCATATTTTTATTTCGAAGTTCAATATATAAAAATCATATTTTTATTCCTTCACACATACAAAGATGATATTTTTATATTTCCTACTATGCAAAGACTATATTTTTATCCTTCTACAATATAAAAGATTATATTTTTACTACTTTAAAAATATAAAAAATCCAATTTTTAATTCTTTAAAAATATAAAAATCATATTTTTAAATTCAAAGTTATTCTATATTTTTTAAAAATCATATTTTTAAATTCAAAGTTATTCTATATTTTTAAAAATCATATTTATATTTTACGAAGCTATTTTATATTTTTCAAAAACAAAGCATCGTTATATTTTTTTCTAAACATTGTTATTTTATAAACAATTTTAATTTCTATTTTAAAATAAAGATTTTCCTATTTTTAAAACTAAGTATAATTTATATTTTAAAACTGATTTTATTTAAACTGCTAAAATAAACAAAAAAAAACTGAAAAGAAAATAGGAAAAAAAAACTGTTAAACCTTTCTCCCTTGTTTTCAGTTCGGCCGAACCTCCCTTGAAAGCTAGGGTTCGATATTGCCGCTGCCTCGCTCCTCCAGACCTCGATCGGCCACTGCCACATCCTCCGCCTCCACACCACGCACCTGCACCACCCCCTCAGTGCCTACTCGACGGCGGTCTGGTGCCAGAAATCGCCTCCCAAGGGCGACGGTTCAAGCTCCTATTTCCCCCAAAATTCCCAACCAGAAATCATCACACCCGTTCACCTCCAAGAGCTTGAAGAGCTCTTCGAATTCCATTCATTAATTTTCGATTTCAATTTGCGGATTTGATGAAAAATGAGGAGGAAATTCGGACGATTTAGATCGTCGGTTCTTGAAGTGGCGGCTGTAAGAATGAGGGGCTAGGGTTTCTAGTTTTAGGTAGTTATATATAAATATATTAATAGTTTATTCACTTAACCGTTTTATTATGAAAATTCGTGTTCGAACTCCAATTTAAACCCAACGAGTGTCTCCCCTAGCTAATTACCCCCCCATCCTGGACACAATGGAATATGTTTCGTAACCCAATTCGGCTGTCACGATCTGTTTCCATTTAAATCTATTATATTCTATTTTAAACGTACCTTTCAATTTACCGGGGCCACATACTAACTCGAAAAATTCCCAAATAATATTTTCTGGCTTCGTATTGACGATACGGTCCTAACAAAACTAGTTTCGTCGAATTCTGAGACCGTTTTGAAAAATGGCCAATTTCCAGTCGATTAAAATCAACTGAAAATGGTCAATCGCGTTTTCCTTCGCCACGCTCACATATTGATTCGAAAAATTACGAAATTTGAAACCTAGCAATAAATTGACATCACGGATCCAACAAAAGTGGTTTCGTCGAAATCCGAGGTCGTTTGCAAAATGTCTATTTTTAAGGGCCTGAATTCCATAGCGACTATTCAGAATTTTCAACTGGACATATCCTTTGATTCCCGCTATGAAATTTTGATTTTTCGGATTCGTTGGAAAGATATCATCAATTAGATCCTAATGTTTTTGGTTTCACTAAAATCCGGATTGTTTTGCACCCGGTACATTCAATTGAAGTTTGAAATCGAATTATCGAACTACCGCGCCATTTTCAATTCCTTTTATAAATATAAATAAATATTTATATTCTAACGACGAATTATATAAATATATTCATTTGAATTCTATTCAAAATAAATTTCTCGTCGATATTATTTAAAATAATTCATTTTAAATAATCAAAATTCGCTAAAATTGCCAAAATAAAAATTTTAAACTGGCCCAGATTTTCGGGTTGTTACAAATCACCACACTTAAATTTTCCAAATCCAATTCAATTTACAGAAATTGTTCCTTTGAACTTTATTTCCCGATTTCTATTTCAAATCATTTGAAATACATATCTAACTTTTATATTAAAGTAGATTTCACTTCGGGATTTCAAACCAAATCTTTGGAAATATGAATTCCAAAACATAGCAATGCATACAAACAAGTATGCAACCAAATATCGGGCTCCCCTCAGACGAGGAAAAGGGCACGTACCCAGCAACTCGATATATATATATATATATATGCACCTCCCACACATGGAGCAGGCTACACACTGACCACTCACCCTAAGGCACTGGATCCCACCCATACTTTTAGTAGACCTGGTTACCAAATCTTTAGCCACATACCAAATCATTTCATATCCCGAAGTAGGGAAAATCATTTCACAACATAATAATCACAAGTACTTTCATAATATAATACTTCACATCAGCAGTTCACACATATGATTAGTCACTATTAATCACATAACCTTTGAGCTCGTACGTCTCAAAGAAGGGTGTTAAGCAAGAGAATAAATTCTCCGCCACTAAACAGATACATCATCAATAGCAACTAATCAGATACGCGATGAACCACAGTGTAAAACCATAATACATTTCTAAATCATTTCGAAATCATCGGGTTCTAGCCCTCGAAATCCTTTGTGTTTAAAACATTCCTTGTCCAAAATCGGGAATACATTTCTTTTCACTTAAGAAAAATATCATTTCAAAATCACTCATTAAATTTGAAATGAACACATCGCTAAACACCTTATCGTCAAATCGTGAAGTGTTTGACAAGGCGTTAGCACACAGATATTTCTACCGAGCATAATGCTAAATGTAGAAGCTATTTTGCTCATAAACTGGTCGAGCATAATCCAAACAATCAATTAATCCAATTTGACATTAAATATAAGGTTTTGAATAGAGATAGTATCGACTTATATTCAACATCAAATCCTGAAAGCGATAGATATCATATCGGGAATAACGATATCGATACCTTCCAAATTCCCATCACAATATCCGTATAATCACAGTATCCAATATCGAAATATTCCGAAGATTATTTCCATTCCAAACCATTCAAATTTATTCATTGGAAATTTCTGGTTATTTAAAATCATTTCTCAATCCAATTTATTTATTTAAAAATAATCGGATTATAATTTGAGTTAATAACTAGTCCATTTCAATAAAAAAAAATATCTTTTCAAATATGGAATTTTTCATCCCTATTCTTTTCAAATCATTTCTTTGATTTTACACAAATTATTGATATTTTTAATAATTTTATCAAGGCCCGGACAGTCGATTTCCATAAACGGTCATCGAACTTTACTTACAACGACCTTTCCCTACTTTGATTTGGACATAATTCCAAATCAAACCATTAGATTTCAAATCTCTAATATTTGTTGGAAAGCTCTTTTCGATACGAACCCAACGGTTTTGGTTTTAGGACAATTTGACGGTCGGATCTCCCATAATGTCAATTCAAAATTAGTGGTCGAAATTCGCGAACGGTTGCTCCGCGACACGTTCTATTCAGGCCATATAATATATATATTATATATATTTCGTCAATTTCCATTTTAAAACATATTTTATAAATCATCTGAAAACGATTTCAATTTCTATTCTGGCTCAAGTTCTTCAACTTTTCAGTTTCTAAGAACTTTCTATTTTTTTCAAAAATTTGGCTAACACCCTAAATTTTCAAAAAAAAATCGCCATAACCTCCCCTACATGGGAGCGCCGAGAAAACCTCGAAATCGCCATACAGGCCTCTCCAATCCATAAAGAAAAAGAAACAGCCAAGCAGCTAGCCAATCGACTCATAAAACCATCATACCCAAACAAAACAGTAAATATGTACCTATTTGTTGGGCATACAATATTATTCCTCTACTCTAGCCTCCTTGCTATGACCTGTTCGATATATTGTATATGTATATTTTCATACAATGCCTATATGTATATATTTTCATTCAACGCTTTAATACATTCATACAACGCATATATAATTTCACACAACACATATATAAGATAAAAATAATATTATTAGCGAACTAATAAGATTTCCATCGTATGACAATTTTATATATTCCATATATATGCTAAAAATGATAATTTTAGTGAACTAATATTTATTTCAAGGTATGACTATTGTTAACAACCCGTATACATGTTAAAAATGTTATTTTTAACAAACTAGAATTTATTTCAATGTATGACTATTTTTATTACTTCACATACATGATAAAAATGATATTTATGGTGAACAAAAATATATTTCCACTCATGACTATTTTTCACCCTTTATATACATGATAAAAATATTATTTTTATCATTCAGAGAATTTTTTCAACAAATGAATATTTCATATACTTCATGCGTACAATAAAATTTTTATTTTTATTGTTCGAACAATTTATTCAATATATGAATGTTTCATTTACTTCATATATACGATAAAATGTGAATTTCATCGCTCAAACAATTTATTCAAAATATGAATGTTTTATTTACTTCATATATACGATAAAATGTGAATTTTATCGTTCAAACAATTTATTCAACATATGAATATTTTATTTACTTCATATATACGATAAAAATGTGAATTTTATCATTCAAACAATTTATTCAACATATTAATATTTTATTTTCTTCATATATACGATAAAAATGTGAATTTTATCATTCAAACAATTTAATCAACATATGAATATTTTATTTACTTCATATACACAATCACAATCAATTTGCACAACACAATCAAACAAACAAGTCGTCCATGGTCTGTGGACGACGGGGAATGGTTCATATATGCTATTATGAAATAAATAACTGTATAAGAAATTACAGTGAGGAGTGCTCACCTTTGGGATCCACTCCTCCATTCTTTATTTTTGAACGGTTTGGATTTCGTTCTACTTCTGCTCAGTTTCATCACAATCTGTTTCACACGATTTCTATAGTAAAAATCATACTCTTACTTATAAATAAAAATCATATTTTTATTTTTCTATTTCTATTTTAAAAACAACGCTAATTTTATTTTAAAAACATATGCTGATTTTATTATTTAAAAACATATGCTAATTTTATTTTTCTAAACAAAGTATATTTTTATTTCTAAAGCTAAGTATATTTTCATTTCTAAGTTATTTCTATAAAAATTCATAATTTTAAAATAAAGAAATTTAATTTCAAAACAATGCTATTTTATATTTTTAAAACAACGGTATTCCTAATTTAAAAATCATATTTTAACACAATGGTATTTCTATAATAAAACTGATTTTTTTTATATTTATAAACTAATTACACTAAATAAACTAATTAAATAAATTAATTACCATCATTAACGGTTTAATCACGTTCATTTTCAGATCTGAAGGCCCCTGCTTGTCTTGCTCTTCTCGCGTATCATCTTCAGACCAAAAACCGAACTCACCCAAACTAAGGTTCCTCATTTCCGTCGCTATCCCAGTGATCGGAGATCGATCCACGGTGACAACCCGAAAGCCCTACGTCTGTTCTCCTCCCTGCATGAGTGCCTAAGAACTCGTCCATTCCGTCACTTCAGAAAGTGAACTCGAACGCCTGAGATTTCTTGTCAAATTCCACCCAGTTCAGGCGTCGATAATCAATCACAACCCTCAGATTGATAGATCTTGGTCCGTTCTTCCTTTTTGCTTTGAGGAGCATTCAAAATCACTGCGCAGATTATAAGATTTAGGAGGAGATCGAACTGAATGGCCATCGGGTTTCTTCTTGTTTGAACGGCGATTGTTGAAATTGTGAGGGGGATAGGTTTTAGTGAGGTAAATATATTTTATTTTATTATTTAATTTCGTTTTAAAAACCAAAACCGCCACGAACCCCAAATCAAACCCAACGACTGTCGCCCAAGCTAAGTACCCCCATTTCGAACACAATGGGATATGTATTGTAAGCCAGTTCGGCTGTTTCGATCGGTTTCCATCAAAGTACAATATAAATCAATATATATTTAATTTAAATGTACATTTCAATTTATCGGGGCCAAATACGGATTTTAGAAATTACAAAAAAATTATTTCTAGCTTCGTATTGACGATATGGTCCTAAGAAATCGAATTTCGTCGAATTTGGAGACTGTTTGAAAAATGTCCATTTTCTGGTCGATCCAAATTGACTAAAACTGACAAAACACATTTAACTTCGCCACGCTCACATTTTGATTCCAAAAATTATGAAAATTGGAATCTAGCAATAACTTGACATCCCGGATCCAACAAAAGTGATTTCGTCGAAAATGGAGGTCGTTTGCAAAATGGCTTTTTTTGATGTGCTATATTTTCCATAGCGACTATTCTGAATATTCAACTGGCCATAACATTTGATTCCCGCTATGAAATTTCAATTTTTCAGATTTGTTAGAAAGATATTTATAAACAGCTTTAAATATTTTTGGTTTCACTAGAATCCGGTTTAATATGAATCCTGTACATTAATTTGAAATTTGAAAATGAATTTTCAAACTTCCGCGCCATTTTCAGTTCCTTTTATAATTAAAAATAATTATTTATATTCTAACAACGATTTATATAAATATATATGTTCCAATTCTATTCAAAATAAATTTCTCTTCGTTATTATTTAAAATAATTCATTTTAAATATTCAAAATTCATCAAAATTGCCAAAATAAAGATTTTAAGTTGGCTCAGATTTCCGTGTTATTACAGGAATCTTGATAGAAAACTGATCAATATATATAATCGATATAAACTTCCATATCAAACCGATAATATAAATAGAATAACGGCAAAGCCTCTTAAATTCCATATATAGTAACAGTCTTCCTCCACAGAAGTTCACTTCGATTATTCCCAGATCGGATTCCATTCCAATTTATTTTGTTAAATTGGAAAACTCTACTTTGGAAAATTCCATTAAATCTTAATTAAAGATTTATAAATTCCAAATCACATTTCACTGTAAATCGAGTTAAAGAACAAATGTCGTTAAAAACACAGTTCACAATAAACCCAATTCACATTCCATTTCATATCCAAGTAAATGTTAATTAATTAGTAATTCTTCTCTACATCTTAATCAAAAGATTTTTCTTTTCACACGGGGTTTAATGATAGTGTTACTAAAGACCCCGTCCCATCAGTCTCTAACCATAAATTAGTAAGAGAACAATTCCCTAAGTATCAATCCCGAAGGCGGAAACCAACATCAGATCACTACCCAGGAAATTATTCAACTTAGCTAATCTCCAGTTAGTTTATAATTTTCTTATCTCCATTGTGTTTAAGAACAGTATTATTAAAGATACCATTCACGACAAACCCAAAATCTCATTCCATTGTTAATCGGGCTAAAGAACAAGTGTTATTTAAAACATTGTTCACGATGAACCCAAAAATCAATTTCAATTTAATTCCAATTAAATGTTAATTAATTGGTAAGTTTCATTAAATCTTAATAAATAGATTTATATCTTTTCTCAACTAGGTTTAAGAAAGTGTCATTTAAAACACAGTTCACGACAAACCCAAAATCCAATTCAATATTAAATGCAAGGCTCTGAATAGAAATTATATCGGCTTATATTCAATATCGAATTCTAAAATCAACAAATATTGTATTGGGAATAACGATAAATATATCTTTCAAATTCCTCCACAATGTCCGTATAATTACGGAATCCAATATCAAAATATTCCGAAGATAATTTCATTCAAATCCATTCCAATTCATATATTGGAAATTCTGGTTATTTTTAAAACCATTTCAAATCCAATTTATTTATTTAAAAATAATAGGATTATAATTCTAGTTAATAACAAGTTCATTTCGATAAAATATATTTTTATCTTTTCAAATATGGATTTTTTCAACCCAATTCTTTCCAAATCATTTATTATGATTTTACACAAATTATTTCTATTTTTAATAATTATATCAAGGCCCGTACATTCGATTTCCATAAACGGCCATCGAACTACACTTACAACGACCTTTTCCAATTTGATTTGGACATAATTCCAAATCCAACTGTTAGATTTCTAATTTCTTGTATTAGTTAGAAATCTCTTTTCGATACAAACCCAACGGTTTTGGTTTTAGGAGAATCCGACGGTCGGATCTCCTGTAATGTCCATTCAAAGTCAATGGTCAAAATTCGCGAACTGCTGCGGCGCGGCACGTTCTATTCAGGCCATTTAATATATATAATATATATATTATATATATTTCTTCGATTTCCATTTAAAACGTATTTTATAAATCGTTTTAAATTCATTTGCAAAACGATTTCAACTTCATATTCAATTTCAAATCAAAATTGAATATTCCATATCATTAATATATAAATGATAATATTTTCAAAACATTTGATTTTGAAATCACTTCCTTTTCAATATTCATTATAAAAATGAATAATATCGATATAAATATCGTTCACGTCAGAATGGCGCATCATAATCTACACGGCTTCATATATTTCAATATATTGTCGTGTCCTTCCAAAATTGGACATCAAAATCAAATTTTGATCTTTTACTGAATATTATTTTGAAATATTCAATATTTTAAAATATTTGTTATTATAAAATATTCATTCTTTCTGAGCTGGAATCAGACACAGTCGATTACAATATAATGTTATTTATATGATTTCATTCAACATATATATAGAAAAACAATGATAAACAATCAACCATCATCCAGAGTGCATTCCACACTACATAAGCATCAAATATAAATATTTAATGCTTACAACAGTCTGTCAACCAATCGATTGACATACAACTAAACAATTGAGATTAATGTACGTCAAATATCATCCCAATACCTGTGTGGGGTTTCAATCAACAAATACAGATATTATTTTGCAGTTGGGCGATGTGTAAAATATTATTGTCCCAATCAATATAAGTCAAATGGGTGTACATAAACAAATCGTCGGATTTGTAAATGAATATTTATTTTCAACATATGACCATTTTATATGGTTCATATATCCAATAAAAATTATATTTTTATTGTTCAAATATTTTATTCCATACATGAATATTTTATATATTAATTCATTAAATAAAAATGACATTTTTATGGTTCAAATATTGTATTCCATAAAATACAACCAATAATCTCAATACAGTCCATTTCCACACACAGTACAATCAAACAAGCCGTCCATGATCTGTGAACGACGGTGTCAACTGCTACTAAGCCTCATCTGCAAACTAGTATATATTTAACTATAAAATAATTAGTAAGAAGGAGTTCTCGCCTTTGGTTCCCACTCCGTTAGTCTTTAATTGAAGGTTTTGGTACCGTTTGGATTTAAATTTGCTCTAAATTCAAACAAGCTCCAATTTGGACCCGGTCAGTTTTGTTGCAAAGCTCTCGACTCCAAATCGCAAAGGATCCTGTTTCATGTGATTTGGAGTTCGTGGCAAAAAGATATTAATATACAAACATGGAATATTATTTAAATAATAAGATCACTATTCACCTTCTTCTCCAAACGACACCCTCAACTTAAAATGCTCGCCACGGCCAAACCGTAAGTCGGAATTGCACAAAACCAGCACCATTCTCTTCGGCTTCTCTCCCTCTTTCTAATTGGTGGTCTCCCCCTCCAGTTCGCCAGTAGGCCCCATGATCTGCAGTTGAACGGAAAACTGTTGTTTCCGTTCATCTTAGTGTTGCTGCCGCCTCGGTGCTGCAAATGCCTCCAAATTTTTACAGTATCTTGGTCTCGACCTCCCGGACAATTTTCCCTTCGGTCCGTTCGCTTGAAAATGCACGGATCGACGAGAAATTGCTCATCTTTGTGACTGTCCCATTTTCAGCACCGCTCCAATAAAATTGACATTTTGGCCAACTCCGACCACCTAGGACCATGCCACCACCGCCAAAACCTTCATATGCTTCCACTCTGCCATCCCTCCAAACCGCTCGACCTAATTCTCTATATGGGGCCTGCAGCAACCAAAATACGAAAACCGACCTACTGCACTTCAAGCTCAATTTCGACCAAACCACCAATACAATCACTACCAAATTTTTATAGTAGCTAACAGTCACCATGCTCTATAATCTCATAATATTTCATGGCCTAACTCTTTACGGTTTCCTAGATATAAATTATTTAGTTTCAGGGGATTTTTCGCCAAATTTCAGAAAAGTGGAAGTGAGAGGGGTTGCTGCTAATTTTTGGATGGAGAAGAGAAGTGAGGGTTTGTGGAGGGAAAAGACGTTATATAGTGGTGGTTTATGAATTTTCTATTATTTCTCTAGTTAGCGCTCTCTTCTTTTAACGTTTACTGATGCCACGGTTACACACACGAACTCCATTGGCGATGAAAATCGACGCTACTATGTCTTGACGATATGGTCCCAACAAAACTAGTTTCGTCAAATTCCAAGTCTGTTTGCTCAGAAAGCTTTGTTTCTATCTTAAATAACTGATCGATTCACAATTTATTGTGTACGGCCACATACTAGCTCCAAAAATTATGAAATTTGGAATTCTCTCTATGTTTTTCAAATACGATTTCAACAAAACTAATTTCATTGAATTTGGAGACCGTTTGAAAAACAATCATTTTCCAGTCGATTAAATTCAAATTGAAATGACCAAACACATTTAAATTAACCATGCTCACATACTGATTCCAAAAATTATGAAAATTGGAAACTAGCAATAATTTGACATTCCGGATCCAACAAAAGTGGTCTCGTCGAAAACGGAGGTTGTTTGCAAAATTCCTATTTTTAAGGGCTATATATTTCCATAGCGACTATTCTGAATTTTCTGGACATAACTTTTTATTCCCGCTATGAAATCTGGATTTTTTTGATTTATTGGAAAGATATTTTCAAATAGATTCTAATATTTATGATTTCACTAAAATTGTGTTTATTTTGAATACTGTACATTCATTTGAAATTTGAAATAGTATTTTCAAACTATCGCGCCATTTTAAATTTATTTTATAATTAAAATAAATATTTATATTCTAACTTCGATTTAAATAAATTTATACGTTCTAATTCTATTCAAAATAAATTTCTAGTCATAATTATTTAAAATAAATCATTTTAAATATTCAAAATTCATTAAAATTGCCAAAATAAAATTTTTAAATTAGTTCTGATTTTTCGCGTTGTTACAATTGAACAAGTGGAAATCCGAGACATTACATTTGTTGCCATCTGTAACTCAAATAATTATTTTCTGAAAGTGGTTTATCGAAAGGACTGCCCGCTCAATGTCTCTCGTGGGTGGCTGCTTACTTAAGATGGATACATCCGTATTCTAGCAGTGGTCCAGACGTATTTGGGGGAACTAAAGATGTGCTAGGGCCTCTCTCCCCTTTATTGGACGAGGAAGAAGATGTCTTCGATTTCGTTCAGACCCAGAACAGACTTATATGGATATGTATCTGACATTGTATTTTATAATAGATTCAGTCATTGCTAAACATATTCCTATCGGTGGTAGAGAATTTATTCTCTTAGCTTAACACCCTTCTTTGAGACATACGAGCTCAAAGGTTATATGGTTAGGAGCATCAATCATGTATTATAGAATGATAGTGTGGCATGCAGAGTGATGTGCTATTTATGATCGAAACATGGCTTAGAGAGTGTAGCTTTGTGTAACGAAACTTCGAGAAGCCTTACCACCCCCACCCCTGGAAATGGCCAAAAATATAAAGATGCGACAAGGTTATGAGTTAACATCCCCTTCTACATAATAAAGTGTACCATGGTATGGAGACTAGGTATGACTTTAGTGGCGACTTCTACTTTTTCGGTTGTTAATGTTGTGGGCTCCTGGTTATAGGTTGATAACGATCGGGAGATGATATACTCTGGTGTGACCTGGTAAGGAGATCTCAACCTTGTGTTTGCAGAGAACTAGTTTTAATTCTCAAGACATCCCTTCTAGAGGTATCCAAATTCAGTAAGAAAGTTTCTTTGCTCGGTCTTTTTTTGGAAATCCATTCTCCACTACGAGATTGTACGGTTTTAGTTGTAAACCTATATGTCAGCGTAATGCTATGGGACATTATGCTGGCTAGAATTGATACATTTATTTGTGAAAGTAATTTCCACATTTAAACACAAATAATAATATCAAATGGTTTTCGCGTATCAAGCATATTTGGATGTCATAAGGAGAAGCGTTTCCCAAGTATGTGTTTTCATGGTGTCTGTGCCGAGAGATCTTATGGTAGCTTCATTTTAAAGAAGCATCACTAGTTTTGTGCACTGGTATTCATAAGGGAAAAACCAGTCCATGTTTATACAGTGTTGTAAAGGCCTGCAAATTCGTACCCTTTGAGTTGACTAATATTACATATGTCCAACCCAAAGTGCACGAAAATACGAATCCTAATAGAAAGAAAATTATAGGATGATAAAAGAAAGAAAGAAATATTAGAATAGAAGAATAAGAAGAAGAACCAATACCATACAGAATCTCACATCGCAACAGAATAAAATATAATATAAAAATAAATCTTTATTGAAAGCTTGGAGATATACTTACAATAATCAAACTATTTCAACACACTTAGACAGTTATAACAATCTGTCCTCAAATACAACATACAGTGGAATAAATACTAATACGTCTGAATCTCCGCCGGCACGTCTTCTGAACTTCATTGTATCCAATAACCTGAACCTGTAAAACCCAGTCTAACCCGAGAATTTCAAACACCGGATCAGTCTGGTGAACCAGAGTGAGGAACCCACTAAGTTTACAAGCAACATCCAACTTAATTTTAAAGTTAACAAATCTTTTTTGAAAGAAATAAATAATCATAAGAACAGTCCACACATAAACATGGACGGTGTTTACCTTATGATAACCCAAAACATTTTGAAATCATATATATGCTAATGTTTTAATAGTGTCTAAATCAAATACATAACCATCTAGTAGAACGCTTACATCTCATGCTCTACATATATAATATAAAATCGAAAACCATGGGCGCTTATTGGAGATTGGATTCTGACTATGACAAGGTATGAAACTACCTACAGATAATGTATCTCTAGAGGGGAATACACTAGGTTCAACAAGAACATCTTACAACCCGACCACACATGACCGACCACTCATTTCGTTTGAGTGTATCGAATGTATATCAACAACGGCTGGGATCAGTGACCATTTACCCTAAGGGACAACATCGAATAGATTAAAGAAGGAAATGAATTTTCTTTAGATAGGTGACTATACACCCTACTTGGGAGCGACTGACTTAGTCATGATGCCTGTCCGATTTCAATCATTTCCCAGTTGAAGAGGCTTGAGGTTTAAATTATCTTTTTAAGAACGTTCCACCATCATTTACTTTGAATGCCACATCATTAGATCCATCAAATCGCTAATTGGCATTCACAAATATACTTTGGGTGTTAACGCCACCAATAGAAATATGTATGTAAAAATCAATGTATGTGACTCTTAAGAAATACTATGTTATACATTCGTCCATACAAGTCATCTAGGAATAGGATGAACCGAAGGCACCCTCCTACCGCATCCAAAGGATTAGTAGCGAGAAGTCCTTGCAATCCGCCAAATCTCAACCATGACAGAATAACAGTTTAAAAACCCTCTGATAGCTAGCTAGAGAAATTCAAACGCAATACTTCCGCTTATGAAAATCCGCGGTCTTCAATTGCTCCACCTTGCTCAACATTCTTCGTCTTTAACATTTTACGTATTTGCTGGTCGAAATGGTTTTTGAATATAAATTTGATCCTGGACTTTCCGTACCAACAATCCATTTGGCCAGACTTTAATAATTCGTGATTAAACTATCAAAATAAACAAACATCGCCCATAGAAAAATAAAATGTAGTCTTTGGTTTGGTATACAGTGCCACTTGGCCTCTTTAGTTGAACAGTTGTTAACAAAATTTCTAAATCTTCCGATGCTTTTCAATTCCTATTTCCAAATCAATTTTTCAACTTATAATTCTTCAATTATAGTTTGTAATGTCCGTTACAAAAATATTATTTTAATTCCCTCAAATATCTTTCTTTCTAAAATAATATCATTTTTGGATAATCATGAAGTCATTTAAGTTGGGATATTTTATTTATCTCTCAGACCTTGAGTCGACAACATTCATATCTTTGGAATAGATTGTAACAACCCAAAAAATCGAAAACAATTTAAAATTTTTATTTTAGCTATTTTAATGAATTTTGAATATTTAAAATAATTTATTTTAAATAATAACGACTAAAAATTTATTCAAATCGAAGTTAGAAAGAATAAATTTATTTTAATTATAAAACGAGCCTGAAATAACGCGGCAGTTTGAAAATTTGATTTTGAACTTTAACTAAATGTATAGGATTCAAAATAAATCTGATTTCAGTCAAACTAGAAATATTTGAATCTATTTAAAAATACCTTTCCAAAGAATGTGAAAAATCCAAATTTCATAATGGGAATAAAAAGTTATGTCCAGTTGAAAATTCAGAACAGTCGTTATGGAATTTAATATAAATATAAACCTTAAAAATAGCGATTCTTCAAACAACCTCCATTGTCGACGAAACCACTTGTTGGATCCCGAATGTCAAATTATTTCTATATTCCAATTTTCATAATTTTTTGAATTAATATGTAAGCGTGATGAATTTAAACGTGTTTGGTAAATTTAGTTTGAATTTAATCGACTGGAAAATGACCGTTGTTCAAACAGTCTCCAAATTCGACAAAATTAGTTTTGTTAGGATCGTATCATCAAAATATAACTAGATTTATTTTTCGGGAATTTTTGGAGTTAGTGTGTGGCCATGGTAGATTAAAATGTACGTTAAAATGAATTTAGAACGTTATATTAATTTGTATTTTAATTTTGATGAAAACTAAGAGAAACGGTCGAATCGGCTTACCGGACATATCCCATTATGTTCGAAATGGGGGTAATTAGCTAGGGGCGACAGTCGTTGGGTCTTGTTGGGAGATCGAATAAAAAAGTTGCTTTTTGGGAAGTTAAAATTATATAACTATGAAATTATATAAACCTTACTCTCTCTCCCCCTTTCTTCTAATCGGTCATGGAGGTCAAAATAAAGAAAAAAAGAAAAGGGAACCCACCAGAACCCAGCCCCTCCCCCCTCCCTCGTTTCTCGACGCCCCCCCTATCACCACCGCCATCCACACACCCACCTCTCTCCGACGTTCTGCTCTCTCTCCCCCTTTCTTGCTCCAAAAACCCGCCACCACAGCAAACCCTAGCCTACTGCCAGTGCCGCGACCCTCCCCCCCCCCCAAAACTTTTGATGACCGTGCCGCCCTACCAGAATCTACCGCGCCTCTTCCTTCTCCCCCTACCTCCTGTAAGTTTTTTTTTTAATTTTATTTATTTATTTTAATTTATATGATGTAATTAGTTTTATAAAAATAAAATGTAATGAACAGGGATTTTCGACCCTGAAAATCGACATAAAACAACATGTCGAACATCCAAGCATCGAAAATAACAGAACGTTATTAGAAAGAAATTAGATGGTGAGATAAGAAAGAAAGAAATATTAGAATAGAAGAAGAAGAAGAATCAACACAACATCGAATCAGAGTCTCACATCGTAGCGGAACAAAATATAATACAGAAATAATTCTTTATTGAGAGCCTTAAAAAAATACTTATAATATCAGAGTACAACACACAACTGGACATTTATAATAACCTGTCCTCATATACATCACACATCAGAATAAATACTAGATATCATACGTCTGAACACCTCCAGCTCGTTTCTGGACTTCGCTGCATCTGATAACCTGGACCTGTACACCCCGGTCTAACCCGAGCATTTACAAAACACTGGGTCAGTCTGGTGAACCAGAGTGAGAAAACTCGCACAGTATTTAGGGGAAACATCCAACTTGATTTTAAAGTTCCAAAATCTTTTTAAAAGAAAAGGATAATAGTAAGACTAAATCCACACATAAATACGGACGGTTTTACCTTATGATAACCCAAAACATGTTCGAAATCAATATCTTTTCTGATATTATAATAATGTCTAAATACAAGTAAATATCAATCTAGTGGAACGCTTGCATTTCACGCTCCACATATATAGTATACAATTAAAACTGCGGGCGCTTATTGAGATTGGATTCCGACTATGACAAGGTATGGGACCACCTGCCGATAGTGTATCTCTAGAGGCGAATACACTGGGTTCAACAAGAACGTCTTGCAACCCAGCCCTCACATGACCGACCACTCATTTCGCTTGAGTGTATCGAATGTATATCACCAACGGTTGGGCTCAAACCACCGTTTCACGAAAGGGGACAACATCGAAATAGATTAAAGAAGCAAATGGATTTTCTCTAGATAGGTGATTATACACCCTAATGGGAGCGACCCACATAGCCATGCTGCCTGCCCGATTTCTGTCATTTCCCGGTTGATGAGGCTTGAGGTCAGAATTTAGTTTTAAAACATCTGGTCACCATTCACTTTGAATGTCACATCGTCAGATCCGCCAGATATCACTAATTGACGTCCACAGAAAATACACTACGGTTTAGCTAAGAGAAGGTGTACGGCCTTCTCCGCCATCAACAGAAATACGTTTGAAGAAATCAACGTACGCGATCCCTTTGGAAATACTCTGTCAGACACTCGTCCATACAAGTCATCCAGGAACAGGATGAACAGAAGGGACTCTCCTACTGCATCCAATATAGGAATCACCCCATGGATCAGTAGTGAGATGTCTTGCAATCCGTAGATCCCAACCACGACAGGACCATAGTTTATCTCTGGGCGCAAAACCAGTGATTTTTAGTAGTTCTTCCATCTACGAAGATCTACGGTCTTCAATGCTCCATCTCGATCATCTTCTGATATCTTCACCCGTTTGTTGGTCGGAATGGTTTTCGAATATAAATTCGATCCCGGTCTTTCCGTACGAACAATCGTATGGGTCAGATTTGATAGTCTGTGATTAAACTATAAAAATAAACAGTGTTTCAATCATGACAATCCAATGAGTTCACTGGTTCAGTATTCAACGCCACATGGCCTTTTAATTAATACAAATGTAAATTTAAAACTTTCAAATATTTCGCTATTACGAACATAGTTTCGCTACTTATTTAACATAAGATTTTACTTTAAACAAATTCACTTTTATATATCCAGTTTCCTATTTCCACTTTCAAAACATTAGCCACATTGTTATCTCATATTGGGAAATCAATTCAATTTATTACTTGTAAACCAACATTACGAGATATCTTTTATTCATTACTTAAAAACAAAATCCAATGTTTATTCTTAGAAAATAAAACTCATCTTTTACATTTCCCTTTCTAACTCGAACATATCATTATATTTTCACGTAACCCCTTTTTCTTCCCTTTTACTTTGGATTCATCGTTATATATATATATATTCGAATTTTCCCACCAAATATTCATATTATTATTTCTCAAATGAAATAATAAACTTTTACTATCATTTTTACCATTTCAACTCATATCATCTTCAGATAATCCTGAAGTCGTTCAAGTTGGGGTATTTTAATTACCTCTCAGACCTTGATCAACGATGTTCATATCTAAGGATAGATACAGGTTAAAAACAAAAACCCAATATCTCATTCTAATCTCAACACAAATCGCATTTAACTATTTTATTTAAAATACGGTTTCATAGACCTTCTTCCCTTTTTGAAAATCCCTTTCTCGGTTATAACCATTTATTTCTTAATTTAATAATTAAGTAATATCTTGTAAAACTTCACTTTATAAATTCTATTTTTTTAATTCGGAGTCTTAAATAAATAAAATACTTATTTACTTCCCTTTAATAACCTTTACTCTAAATAATTCATTTCAAAATCTATCTTCAGTTATAAAATAAATTTTTATAACTTCAGTTCTATCAATTCACCTAAAGGTACATCAATGTAAACAAAACAAATTTACTTTTAGGCCATTAACTACCGATTACTCAACCAATATAGCCCATTGGTTAAAACACAACACAGGTTGACTTTTCAGACAATGATCACTACTAAAAACAATTACCCAATCATGACAGTTCATATATGATAATATGAAAATAAATAATATATTTGAGGAATCTGGTTGGATCCCTCCAACCTGTTCTTCCCTGTATACAAATGGTTTTCTCAAATCAGATCATTCAAACATTTAACTGATAATAATAAATAACAACCATTTAATTCAATCACAAGCAATTCAAACAATTCAACCAATTAAACACGTTTATTTTATAAACGTGACCAACAAGGCAAGTTACCTTTATTGGAGCCAATCGTTAGAATAAAGATTTGGTACTTCACTGAAATTAAACGACAGTTTAATTTCATTAGTTAAATCAGCAAATAAGTATATAATTAGCAAACAGTCAACCACTGACATGCGGAGCACACAAAATAAAAACCCAATTTATATAAAATATAAATTGGAAAAACTGAGTGAGTTTAACTCACCTTGGATTCCATTCGTTGTTGAAATGATTCATTTTAACTAAATTAAACAGACGTTTAATTTAATTAAAATACTCAACTGCGTCCAGTTCTGTCCAAACCAGCTTCAAAACATTACGCTTGTCGGTATGGTTTCAACGTCACCTTGTTTGATCTGTTTCTGTTAACATATAAGATCGTTACACTAATTATACATTCACGGTTTTGTTTTAAGCAATCAAACTTGAATTTATAATTTAATCAATCGTTACACTCAATATTAAAACAAATGTTGGCCACGTTAAAGATATTTTTATTTTATTATCCTACTAATTACTTAGGTGATGTATATGCTTAGTCTAGACTATTTATAGGGACGTTATTGTATTTGAAAGGCCAAATTTGATTAGGTATTTGTACACTACAGCATAAGGCCTATGGCACATTATTATTACATTCATATATATTTATAACTGCCATGTTCTTATGTGAATAGAATCTTGGGTTAGGCTAAATAAAGTATCATTAGGCATTATTAATCGCTATTTACTGTTCTTATTCTTTTCCAGTGTTGTTCGAAAACATCTGGGTGCTTTTAAAGGGTGTAGCCACACTATGTTACTTCAGGCACTTAGGCATGTTATAACTTGATTAGGAATTCCTAACTGCTATCGCTATATTTCAGTTGCCATGTTTATATTATATAATCATGCAGACTAAACTAGATTAGGCTTAACTTAATGGTCATTAGGCATATGCATGTTTATTGTTCAATTCTTTTACCTGTTTGTTTTCGAAAGGCTTCCATGGGCTTCCTGCTCTCGCAAGCACCTCTGCTCCAACTTCTCACCTCTCGCCGAACTTCCGTCCATCCATCAACTTCGGTCTACTCCGGATCTTCCCTTGTCCGAAAATACACAGCACCCCTCATACAAATTCCTCCGCCTTCTCCTCTACTCATCATCTTTACGCATGAAAACAGGCATTTTATCCACCTGCATCTCGAACCCATGCCTTTAAACCAACGAATCCCGTTCACTAGAGTAGTGAACTTCTTCTTTTCCCAAATATATAAAACTTTTTACAGTTTCCTTCCCAACTTCTTTTTCAAGCGTCACACCCTCTCTCCAGTGTTTGCCGCAACACCTCATGCCGCCGTTCAAACAGCTCACCGCCTCCATACCGACATCAGCAACCGCACCACCCAGGTGACCTCCCTCCGCCCGAGTGCTACTGGTCGCTGCCGGTACCCGATCTAAAAAACGTCCACTCTAACCACTCCCACTTACATCTCCGGCCTGCCACCCAAAACACCACCGACTGAGACGCTACCGCTACTTCTAGCAGCAGACCACCCAGTTCGACTCCGTGTTGGCGGACATGCAAATTAGAAGGAAAAGAGATTATGTTTTGGAGTGGGGAAGGAATTCGGTTTTGCATATATACAGTGAAGAGAGGAATTGAGGGATTCCATTTTTTTGTGTTCTGCTGTGTTTTGATAATCAGAAGAGGGGACGAACGTATTTATAGAAGAGGAAACTTGGCAGCAACGTAACCTTCATCACTGTTACAAGTGTGGAAGGCACGACATAGGTCTGAGGTAGCTCGTAGCTCTAGTCTTCCGTCGTCTCAATGGCCGTGACTTTGATTTCAACATCTATAATAGCATATTTTCTTAAATAAGCGTGCAGACTCCTTTCGATTTCAGGGATTGTTTGCACGTGTTGTCCCTTCCTTATGAAGTCCGATACAAGGAGGAAGGGTTTTAGACAAAAGAAGTCTCCATTCGTACAGGGTAACAGTATAGAGTGTAGGATAGGTAATGCACATGAAAATGATTTTAAATATAATTTGGTCACTTTGAAAACAAGGCTGGCATGTACTGTTGGTGCGTTGGAAAGAGAAGGGGGTAGTACAGGTCCTTGGTAGTGAAGGAATTGGGTAAGCACGTTATGTGCAGATAGGATAGCTGTCTTCTTTTCTTTCCCAGCGCAAGTGATTGCATTTAGATGTGTAAATATGTCGGCCATGTGCATTCTAAAAATAACATAGCTTTACAGTAGTAACTTAGGCATGACGTTTGTGTACTGTTTAAATAGAGTAGCTGGGTGTTCTTCCCTTCTAAAAAGCGGTGCAGATTTTCACGTGATGAGAAGGATTTGCGCATATGTCTGGGTACATTTTTAGGATTGCGTATACATTTTTTAGGGTAGCATGATACACTAGATTTGCACGTATTAGGGTAGGTTGGTCTTGAAAGAAAGATGGATTTGATCGCATAAATTACTTCGATTTAATACGTTTGTTTTTATAATCCTTTTTGGTTTTGGAGATTTGTCCATTTAGTGTGATAATTTTGTGAATTATGTTTGCAGGTGCACTTTGTTAAACGATTCGTGTATGATTCATCATGTAAATGAGTTGAATGTGGTTTTGGACTAATTAGATCTGTTGTTAGGGTTTGATCTAAAGCCGTGATTGAATACTTAATATAAATGCGATGTAGAAGCGTTCACACTCGAAATTATCGGTTTGCCTTTCGTTTAAATGATGGTTTATTTCATGTGTAAGTAAAACAATTAGAGACATTATTTCTATATAATATTAAAATCAAATTTAAATATTTGAATTCAAATGACCGAAAAATCTGGGTCGTTACATAAAAAAATTAGTTTTTATATATGATACCGTTGAATAAAGTTTGGATTTTTACATATATGATTAGTGAATAAAAATAGGATTTTTACATATATGGTTAGTGAATAAAAATACGATTTTTACATGTATTGTTTTGAAATAAAAATACAATTTTTACATGTATTGTTTTGAAATAAAAATACGATTTTTACATGTATGATTTTGATATAAAAATATGATCTTCATATAAAGGAAATCGTTATAAAAATAGGATTTTCATATATCATTGCATAGAATAAAAATATGATTTTTATATATGAAGTAGCGGTATAAAAATATGATTTTTATATATGAAGTAGTGATGTAAAAGTTGGATTTATTATTATGAAGTTAGCGAAATAAAAATATGATTTTTATTATCTAGAAAACGAAATAAAAATGTGTTTTTTATTATCTAGAGAGTGAAATAAAAATATGACTTATTTATATGAAAAACGATATAAAAATGTGATTTTTATTATATATATAATAGCTGAATGAAAATGTGACCTTTATTTGTAAAGATCGTTGTTTAAAAATATGAGTTTTTAGCATAAACCGTGTGAAACAGATGGCGATAGAACTGACTGGAAACATATACAAATCCAAACCGTTCAGAAATAAGGAATGGAGGAGTGGAAACCCAAGGTGAGATCTTCTCACTCTAATTTTATTTACTAGTTAAATATATATATTAGGATGTAGACGGTGCTTAGAAGCACCCAGCACCTTTGATTGAAACCATGGATGTTTTGTTATTTGTTTTGATTGATAAATTTGTTGAATTTGATTGGGATGTAAATTGAATTGATTAGAATTGGTATGTTTATGGAGCGAGCCAGTATTAGGCGAAGGATAAGGCTAGACCTTATTCCGGTTCTATTATCGCGCCGTTATGCTGTCGAAATTTTCTAAAATATGTTAGAACAATAAAAATATCATTTTTTATTTTATAAATGAACTGAATAAAATATTCACGTGTTGTAATAAATATTTTATGGTTAAAAATATAATTTTTACTTGTATATGAATAAAATAAATATTCATTTACAAATTGGATGATTTGTTTATGTACACTCATTTGACTGATATTGATTGGGGCGTTAATTTTACACATCGCCCAACTGCACAAATAATATTCAATATTTGTTGGTTGAAACCCCATATGGGTATTGTGATGATATTTGCCATACACTAATCCCAATTGTTTATTTGTATGTCAATCGATAGGTTGACGAACTGTAGTAAGCATTAATTATTTATATTTAATGCTTGTGCAGTTGTGTAACGCACTCTGGATGATGGTTGACTGTGTTTGATTATCGTTGTGTACATGCATGTAGGAAATCCATATAAATAAAATTATATGGTAATTGACTGTGTCTGATTCCAATTCGGAAATAACGAATATTTTAAATTAACGAATATTTTTAAATGACGAATAATGAATATTTTAAAATAACTAATATTATAAAATAATATTAAGCAATGGATCAAAATATGATTTTCATGTCCGATTTGGGATGGACATGGAAATATTGAAATATATGAAGTCGTCTTGATTAGAGATGCGCCATTGTGACGCAAACGATATTTATATCGATTTAATTTATTTTTATAATGAATATAGGAAAGGAAGTGATTTCAAAATCTAATGTTTTGAAAACATTATAATTTACATATTAATGATATGGAATATTCAATTTTGATTTAAAATTGAATATGAAATTGAATTCGTTTTTAAAAAAAATTAAAACGATTTATAAATATGTTTTAAATGGAAATCGATGAAATATATAATATAAATATATTATATATATTAAATGGCCTGAATAGAACGCGCCGCGCCGCGACCGTTCGCGAATTTCGACCATTGACTTCGAATTGACATTACGGGAGATCCGACCGTCGGATTCTCCTAAAACCAGAACCGTTGGGTTCGTATCAAAAAGAGCTTTCCAAAAAGTGATGAGATTTGAAATCTATCGGCGGGATTTGGAATTATGACCAATTCAAATTTGGAAAAGGTCGCTATAAGTGCAGTTCGATGACCGTTTATGGAAATCAATTGAAAGGGCCTTAATAAAATTATTAAAAATATTAATAATTTTTGTAAAATCATAATAAATGATTTGGAAAGAATTAGGATGAAAATTTTCATAATTGAAAAGATAAAAATATTTTTTTTATCGAAATGAACTAGTTATTAACTAGAATAATAATCCAATTATATTTAAATAAATAAATTGTATTGAGAATGGGTTTTAATGTAACCAGAATTTCCAATATATGAATTGGAGTGGATTTGAATGGAAATCATCTTCGGAATATTTCGATATTGGATTTCGTGATTATACAGATATTGCTATGGAAATTTGGAAGATATATTTATATCGTTATTTCCAATACGATATTTGTTGGTTTCAGAATTTGATATTGAATATATGCCGACATAATTTCTATTCAGAACCTTGTATTTAATATCAAATGAGATTTTGTGTTTTTCGTGAATGGTGTCTTCAGTAACACCGTTCTTAAACCCCAATGAGAAAACAATAAGTTTTTTAATTAAGATTTAGAGAAGTTTCCCAGTTAATTAATATTTTATTGGAATTGAATGAAAGAATTGGATTTTTGGGTTTATCCTGAATGGTGTTTTAAATAACACTTGTTCTTTAACCCGATTAATAGTGAAATGTGATTTGGAATTTGTAAATCTTTTTATTAAGATTTAACGGGAATTTTCCAAAGTAAAGTTTTCCAATTTAATAAAATAAATTAGAATGGAATGGAATTTTAATTGGTAATAATCGAAGTGAGCTTCTGTGGAGGAAGGCTGTTACTATATATGGAATTTAAAAGGCGTTGCCATTATTCCATATATATTATTAGTCGGATACAAAAATTGATATCGATAATATATTGATCAGTTTCCCGTGAAGATTCCATAATTAATGGAATGTGATTTGGGTTTATCACGAAACGTATTTTAAATGACATTGGTTTTTTAATCCAGTTAAATACAGGATTACATGTCTAACATTGTATTTCGAACTGTATGGTTGATCTCTGCTAAATATATATTTGTTTGGTGGTAGAGAATTTATTCTCTTGCTTAACACCCTTCTAAGACTTACGAACTTAGAGGTTATATATAGGCAAAAATCAATAGTACGTTGTAGATTGTCGATGCGGCATGTTTGATTTTCCAAAGTTAAATAATCATTAATATTGATTTTTTGGAAGATTAAAACCAAGTGGAGTTTTAATGAATCTTTAATTAGATTGAAATGTGAATGTGATAATTGAAATTATCAATTTGGGAAATGGTCGAGAGTGGAGTATCACCAGTTTTACTCCAAGCGATAGTTAAATCTTTAATTAGATTTAAATGGGAAATGGTAATTAATTTTACCGATAACACCGTGGTGTTAGCTATGAAGTATTACCAGTTTTGCTTCATGGGATGAATAGGTTGGGATTGGGAAATAAAATAAATGATTACTTTGGTAAGGATCGGTAATCCCGTCTCGTTTGGATAAATCTTATTTTGGTTTGAATTAATATACAAAGGAAGATTAAAGAATAAATTTAAAAAATTTATCTTTGATAAAATCAGTGGTAACCTTTCCCCAAAGATATAAATATTTAAATAAAAGAATATTCAGAATTGGAATGAGGCGTATGTGTGTTTTTATAGCATTTGTTTATAAAGTACGCGGGTTATTCGGAAAGGCCATATTTATACCCATTCTGAATAACTGATTCAACGATAAGTCGACGACGAAGACGGTGGCTGACGACCGGAGGTCTTCACATCGTTTTGATGATTATTGATGTCTTGATTGGTCTGTACACCCAAGACGAGGTAATAAGTGGTGATCATCTGGACGTACTTGGAGATCGACCGGATATGCGAGGACCTCTGTCTTGTATTGGACATATGGGACGAGGATTAAGGTGCCTCCGGTTTCGTTCAGACCCAAAATGAACTAGTAAATGGATGTGTGTCTGACCTTGGATTTTATTCTATGTTGATTGATCTCTATTTAATATATCTGTTTGGCGGTGGAGAATTTATTCTCTTTCTTAACGCCTTTCTCAGAGACGTAAGCTCAGAGGCTATATCGATGGACATCAGTCGCCAGGCGTGAACTGCCTGTGTGGCATGCTGAGATGCAAATGATCAAGGCTTCTATTGAAAAGCAGAATCTTGTGGTTGATGATCAAAGTATGGCTTTAAGTATAGCATAGCTTTGTGTATAACGTTAATTCGCGAGCCTCACACCTCGGCATGAGTCAAAAATGGGATAAGAGACCCAAGGAGGACATGAAGTTTCTTCCTAGCTATGGGTGGTGTCATGGTATGGAACCCAGACCTTTATTTATTTTTACCTATCTCGATAATGGATTGCGAGGCGCCTCGGATATATCGGTTACTACGAAGCCGATGTATATAGGTCCTATAGGACCGGGAAACGTGTGTTCCGGAATAATTAGTCCTCAAACGTAAGGAAGGACTAGCCTTGGAGGATCCAGGGGTCTTCTGCGGGAGATCCTAAGGCATTTGCTAGAGTGTCTCGAAGCCGGCGAGGAGTACATCCCTTACCTCGACTCATGACGGAAATCCAATTTCCATTACATGACATTTCGGTTTTATTAGTAGAGCCAACTATGGTGACATGATATATGGTACCCATGCGGTCTATGATTGATACATTTATATTTGAAGTTGTTTTATACACTATGCACTTATATTTGTATCAAATGATTTGTTTTAAATGTACCAAGAATGTTTGGCTATTATAAGGGAAAACCCTATCCTTCGGCTTGCGTTGCATTATGTGATGGGACCTGGGTCTTATAATAGCTTCATTTTTCCAAAAAGCATTGGGTTGTTTGTTTTATGCACTGGTATTCTTGAGAGGAAACCCGTTCCGTGTTATACGGTGTAGTCCCTTGATTTACTTTATTTTTAAAGTAAAGATTTAATAACTGTTTTAGTTCTCACACCAGTCACATGACTGACTTGAAGTTTATTGTTTTAACCTAAACTCTGGGTGCCCTTATTTTCCACACGTGCAGTTAGTAATTGTGTTTCTGCAAATATTATATTCATGGGATCCTAGATTTACAACTGGAACTATACTCCGAAAGCTCTGTATCCATGTATTTCTTTCAGTTGTGTTATGTATTATTTTCCGCTGCTATGTATTTAAATGTAATCTAAATCTTTGATATTTTCGATGTACATTATTTATACATACTCTGTTATATTCTTGTACTCTGATGTTATTGTCGTAATAAGCAATAAAATGTTCTATTGTTTGTGTTCTGATTTGTCGTGTTCTCACCTCAGTCCGCGCTTTCCTGTAAGGGCGAGTTTGGGTCGTTTCAGTTGGTATCAGAGCTTTGGTTTACAGAGCTCGAGAACAAGAGACATTAGAACCGAACGAAAGAATTCATCAAAGATTGGACTATTAATATCCAATAAGAATGACTCGTTAGAGATAGGATCGGTAGTATCCTAGAATGAATGTGAAGTGTGTGTTTTTAAAATAAAAAAATGAAAACAAATTTTGTTTTGAAAATTTAAACCTTATTAAACGTATTTGAATATTTATTTTAAATTGATTTGGATAATCGAGTACATAAAGATTTTTGCATATACGCCTTGCAAACGTGTATACAAAGTCTTAAATATACTGGATAGATATAGAATCACACCCTAGTCGCCCGGAGATGATTCTGCTGATAGCATGTGCATCATTAGTGTTATGTTCGAGTTTTGAAAGTGGGATATCTATATATTTCCAATTTACTGATGTGAGAACCAAAGCTTAGATAGGGTTATTTGTTGTGATTTGGCATTAAAATATGATTTTTGAATATATCAAAGTTATATGTTTGTAAATTTAATTAGTTAATTGATTGATGGTTGTGTTGTATGATAATTAGTTTGACTGATTAAAGATTGAACTAATATGGCAATGAAGGTTAGAATTAGCCAAATTGAATCAAAATATTGAACTGAATTGAAAATTAATTGAAAGTGCATACATGTACATATATATGTGTCAACAGGTCATAACATGGAAGCTAAGAAGAGGAATAAAATTGTATGCCCAACAAATAGGTACATGTTTACTAAATTATCGGGTTTGGATGATTTTATGAGCCGATTAGCTAGCTGCTTGGCTTTTACTTTTACTTTTTGGATGATGAGGGCCCTGCGCGGCTAGTTGTGGTTTTAGAGGTCTCCCCGTACAAAGGAGGTTATCGCGAAATTTTTCGAAAATTTAGGGTGTTAGCCAAATTTTTGAAAAATTAGAAATTCTTAGAAACCAAAAAGTTGAAGAATAAATGCCAAAATGAAAGTTGAGTTGGTTAGTTAATCAACTTTCAGCTCCGTTCCTTTTCGAGGACGAAAAGATTTTAAGTGGGGGAGATTGTACTAACATGGAAAATCGGAACCGATTTAATTTTTTTATTTTAGATATTTTAATGTATTTCTAATATTTAAAATGATTTATTTTAAATAGTAACAACTAAAATTTTATCTAAATCGAAGTTAGAATGAATTAATTTATTTTAAGTATAAAACGAGCCGGAAATGGTACGGTAGTTTGAAAATTTGATTTTGAACTTTAACTGAATGTACATGATTCAAAATAAATTGGTTTTCAGTAAAATCGGAAATATTTGAAATTGTTTAAAATATCTTTCCAACGAATGTGAAAAATCCAGATTTAATAACTGAAATAAAAAATTATGTCCAATTGAAAATTCAAAACAGTCGCTATGGAATTTAATATAAATATAGCACTTAAAAATAGCGATTTTGCAAATGACCTCCGTTTTTGACAAAATCACTTTTGTTGGATCCATAATGTAAAATTATTGCTAGATTCCAATTTTCATAATTTTTTGAATTAATATGTGAGCGTGATGAATGTAAATGTGTTTGGTAAATTCAATTTGAATTTAATCGACTGGAAAATGACCATTTTTCAAACGGTCTCCTAATTCGATGAAATTAGTTTTGTAGGACCGTACCGTCAAAACATAGCTAGATTTATTTTTCGGGAATTTTTGGAGTCAGTATGTGGCCCCGGTAGATTAAAATGTACGTTAAAATGAATTTAGAACGTTATATTAATTTATATTTTAATTTTTATGAAAACTGAGCGAAACGGTCTAATCGGCTTACCGGACATATCCCGTTGTGTTCAGAATAGGGGTGATTAGCTAGTGGCAACAGTCGTTGGGTCTCGTTTGGAGATCGAATGAAAAAGTTGCTTTTTGGGAAATTAAAATAATATAATTATAAAATTATATAAACCTTACTCTCTCACTCTCCCTCCATTCTTCTAATCGGTCAACGAGGTCAAAATAAAGAAAATAAAAAGAAAAAAGAAAAGAGAACCTGCCAGAACCCCGTTGCTCCCCTTTTCTCGTCACCGCCCGCTCCCTATCGCGCCCACCACCGTCGATCCACACCCCCCTCTTTCCGACGTTCTTCTCTCTCCCCCATTTCTTGCTCCAAAAACTTAGCACCACAGAAAACCCTAGCCCACCGCCAGTGCCACGACCCCACCCACCCCCCAAAGTCCGATGACCCCGCCGCCCTACCAGAATCCACCGCGCCTCTTCCTTCTCCCCCTACCTCTTGTAAGTTTTTTTTAATTTTTATTTAATTATTTTTATTTATATAATGTAATTAGTTTTATAAAAATAAAAAAAATCAATTTTTATATATGTTACAGTTGAATAAAAATTGGATTTTTACATATATAATTAGTGAATAAAAATAGGATTTTTACACATATGGTTAGTGAATAAAAATACGATTTTTACATGTATTGTTTTGAAATAAAAATACGATTTTTACATATATTGTTTTGTAATAAAACTACGATTTTTACATGTATGATTTTGATATAAAAATATGATCTTCATATAAAGGAAATCATTATAAAAATAGGATTTTTATATATTATAGCATAGAATAAAAATATGATTTTTTTATATGAAGTAGAGGCATAAAAATATGATTTTTATATATGAAGTAACGGTATAAAAATATGATTTTTATATATGAAGTAGCGATGTAAAAGTTAGATTTTTTATTATGAAATTAGCGAAATAAAAATATGATTTTTATTATCTGGAAAATGAAATAAACATGTGATTTTTTTTATCTAGAGAGCGAAGTAAAAATATGATTTTTATTATATGAAAAGCGATATAAAAATGTGATTTTTTTTATATATAATAGCCAAATAAAAATGTGACTTCTATTTATAAAGTTCGTTGTTTAAAAATTTGATTTTTAACATAAACCGCGTGAAACAGATGGCGATGGAACTGACTGGAGACTTATCCAAATCCAAACCGTTCAGAAATAAAGAATGGAGGAGTGGAAACCCAAGGTGAGAACTTCTCACTCTAATTTTATTTACTAGTTAAATATATATACTAGGATGCAGACGGTGCTTTAGAAGCAGCCGACACCTTTGGCTGAAACCATGGATGTTTGGTTGTTTGTTTTGATTGATAAATTAGTTGAATTTTATTGGGATGTAGATTGAATTTATTAGAATTGGTATGTGTATGGCGCGAGCCGGTATGAGACGAGGGATAAGGCAAGACATTATTGTGGTTCTATTATCGCGCCGTTATGCTGCAGAAATTTTCAAAAATATGTTAGAATAATAAAAATATCATTTTTATTGTATAAATAAACTGAATAAAATATTCGTGCATTGTAATAAATATTTTATGGTTAAAAGTATAACTTTTAACGTGTATATGAATAAAATAAATATTCATTTACAAATCGGACGACCTATTTGACTGATATTGATTGGGACGATAATTTTACACATCGCCCAACTGCACAAATAATATTCAATATTTGTTGGTTGAAACCGATACGGGTACCGGGATGATATTTGACGTACACTAATCCCAATTGTTTATATATATGTCAATCGATAGGTAGACAAACTGTTGTAAGCATTAATTATTTTTATTTAACGCTTATGCAGTTGTGTAACGCGCTCTGGATGATGGTTGACTATGTTTGATTATCGTTGTGTACATGCGTGTATGAAATCCATATAAATAAAATTATATGGTAATTGACTGTGTTTGATTCCAATTCGGAAATAACGAATATATTAAATTAACGAATATTTTTAAATGACGAATAATGAATATTTTAAAATAAATAATATTTTAAAATAATATTCAGCAATGGATCAAAATATGATCTTGATGTCCAATTTGGGATGGACACGGAAATATTGAAATATATGAAGCTATATTGATTAGATATGCGCCATTTTGACGTTAATTATATTTATATCGATTTTATTCATTTTTATAATGAATATCGAAATGAAGTGATTTCAAATTCTAATGTTTTGAAAATATTATCATTTATGTATTAATGATATGGAATATTCAATTTTGATTTAAAATTGAATATGAAGTTGAAATCGCTTATAAAACAAATTTAAAACGATTTATAAAATACATTTTAAATGGAAATCGACGAAATATGTATATTATATATATTAAATGGCCTGAATAGAACGTGCCGCGACCGTTTGCAAATATCGACCATTGACCTCGAATTGACATTACAGGAGATCCGACCGTCGGATTCTCCTAAATTCGGAACCGTTAGGTACGTATCGAAAAGAGCTTTCCAACGAATATAAGAGATTTGAAATCTAACAGTTGGATTTGGAATTATGCCCAAATCAAATTTGGAAAAGATCGTTATAAGTGCAGTTCGATGACTGCTTATGTAAATCGACTGAAAGGGCCTTAATAAAATTATTAAAAATATTAATAATTATTGTAAACTCATAATAAATGATTTGGAAAGAATTGGGACGAAAAATTCCATATTTGAAAAGATAAAAAATATATTTTTTATCGAAATGAACTAGTTATTAACTAGAATTATAATCCAATTATTTTCAAATAAATAATTTGGATTGAGAATGGGTTTAAATATAACCAGAAATTCCCATATATGAATTGTAGTGGATTTGAATGGAAATCATCTTTGGAATATTTCGATATTGGATTTCGTGATTATACGGATATTGTTATGGAAATTTAGAAGATATATTTATATCATTATTTCCAATTTGTTGGTTTCAGAATTTGATATTGAATATAAGCTGATATAATTTCTATTCAGAGCCTTGTATTTAATATCAAATGAGATTTTTGGTTTGTCGTGAATGGTGTCTTCAGTAACACTGTTCTTAAACCCCGATGAGAAAATAATAGATCTTTTAATTAAGATTTAGAGAAGTTTCCCAATAATTAATATTTAATTGGAATTGAATAAAGAATTGGATTTTTGGGTTTATCGTGAATGGTATTTTAAATAACACTTGTTCTTTAACCCGATTAACAGTGAAATGTGATTTGGAATTTATAAATCTTTTTATTAAGATTTAACTGGAATTTTCCAATTTTATAAAATAAAGGGTGCGTTTTTTACAGGTCCCTATTATGGTTTAAAATTAGGCTCACATCCGATCATAGTTTATAATACATTTCCGCCCCCTTTTTTTGAATTGCTGCTACCTTTTTTATGGATCCACTTCCTACTTTTGTGGTCCGCCTCTTGCTCATTTCCTTTTGCCTCCTTCATTTCGGACCTGAAAAAAAAGTGCGGCACTGGTTTTAAAAAAAAAAGATTTCTAAAATCTGGAAATAATCATAGAAGTCCATGCCAAGAAAAAAAATATTGCATATACGTATGTAAGTATTGCCAATACTTGCATTCATATATGCAATCATTGCGTAAAGGAAATTATGCTAACAGTTTTCTTGTAGGTATGTTGCACACATGTGTGCATGTTTAAAATTGACTTGCATACTTAAATGCAAATAAAAATGAACTGAGTTGCACTATTATGAAATATTGCATATTTTTATGCAAGAATGATGCAACATTTGCACAGAAATATGCATAAAATCAAACACGGATGCAAACACTGGATTACTTGCACATATATATGCAAGAAATTGGAATTCTTGCATAAGATTATGCATCTAACTGCATTTTTCTCTGTTTTTTGCTGTTTTAATTTTTTCCATGTTTTTTGATATTTTTTGAGTGAGTTTTTTGTCGACTGAATAATTTATTTAAATAATAATTTTTGTATTTTTTATTCATTTTTTTCGCTACTTTTGAAAAATTGGGATCTAATTTATAATAAGTTTATGACCAGATGTGAGCCTAGTTAAGTTTGCTTTTAGGGATGTGTGCCTAATTTTCACTAAAATAAATTGGAATGGAATTCGATTTGGTAATAATCGAAGTGAGCTTCTATGGAGGAAGGTTGTTACTATATATGGAACTTAAAAGGCTTTGACGTTATTCCATTTATATTATTAGTTGGATACAGAAATTGATATCGATTATATATTGACTTGTTTTCCATGAAGATTACATAATTAATGGAATATGATTTGGGTTTATCGTGAACTGTGTTTTAAATAACATTAGTTCTTTAACCCAGTTAAGACAAGATTACATGTCTAACGTTGTATTTCGAACTGTATGGTTGATCTCTGTTAAATATATATCTGTTTGGTGGCAGAGAATTTATTCTCTTGCTTAACACCCTTCTCTAAGACGTACGAGCTTAAAGGTTATATATAGGCAGAAATCAACAGGATGGTGTAGATTGTCGATGCGGCATGTTTGATTTTCCAAAGTTAAATAATCATTAATATTGATTTTTGGGAAGATTAAAACCAGGTGGAGTTTTAATGAATCTTTAATTAGATTGAAATGCGAATGTGATAATCGAAATTATCAATTTAGGAAATTATCGAGAGTGGAGTATCACCAGTTTTACTCCAAGCGATAGTTCAATCGTTAATTAGATTTGAACGGGAAATGGTAATTAATTTTGCCAATAGCACCGTGGTGTTAGATATGAAGTATTACCAGTTTTGCTTCATGGGATGAATAGGTTGGGATTGGGAAATATAAATAATTACTTCAGTAAGGATCGCTACTCCCGACTAGTTTGGATAAATCTTAATTTGGTTTGAATTAATATCCAAAGGAAGATTAAAGAATAAATTTAATGAATTTGTCTTTGATAAAATTAATGGGAACCTTTCCCAAACGATATGAATATTTAAACAAAAGAATATTCAGAATTGGAATGAGGCGCATGTGTGTTTTTATTGCACTTGTTTATAAGATACGCGAGTTATTCAGAAAGGCCAGGTTTATACCCATTCTGAATAACTGATTCGATGGTAAGTCGACGATGAAGAAGGTGGTTAAGACCGGAGGTCTTCACATCGTTTGGATGATTACTGATGTCTTGATTGGGCTGTACACCCAAGACGAGGTAATAAGTGGTGATCGTCCAGACGTACTTGGAGATCGACCAGATATGCGAGGACCTCTCTCCTGTATTGGAGATATAGGACGGGGAATAAGGTGCCTCCGGTTTCGTTCAAACCCAGAACGAACTAGAAATGGATGTCTGACATTGGGTTTATTCTGTGTTGACTGATCTTTATTAAATATATGTCTTTTTGGCAGCGAAGAATTTATTCTCTTGCTTAACGCCCTTCTGTGAGACGTATGAGCTCAGATGTTTTATATCGATAGACATCAGTCACATAGCGTGAATCGCCTATGTGGCATGCTGAGATGCAAATTATCATATACCACCTAAGCATTTGAAGCTTATGTGACGAGGTTGAAGGTTTACCATACAAGCGAGAGGCCTGTATGGCGACGACTATATTTCAGGTCGAACCGAAGACTAATATGGACTATATAAAATATAACGGTAAATTGCCAGATTAATAAAAACCCCACACGGGTCTGGAGCTGACAATAATCACATCTCTCTAGTCATTAAGGCACAAAAACTATTTATAGGGTGACGAGAATTTATTCTCTGGAGTAATGATCTATACACACTCCCCTGAGGACATAAGAATATATCACTAAAAATATTTGTATGCTTTTTAGGATTTATTGTGTGCCTAATACGGCCCAATAAATTTCCAAACCCCTTCCCGAACAAAGGAGGTTATGTCCAAATTTTTCGAAAATCGAGGGTGTTAGAGAAATTTTTAAGAAATTTGAAAATTCTTAGAAACTGAAAAGTTGAAGAATGAAAGCCAAACTAAAAGTTGAGTTGATTAGTTAAACAACTATCAGCTCCGTTCCTTTTCGAGGACGAAAAGAATTTAAGTGGGGTAGATTGTAATAACCCGGAAAATAAGAACCAATTTAAAGTTTTTATTTTTGCAATTTTTGAAGAATTTTAAATATTTAAAATGATTTGTTTTAAATAATAATGACAAGAAATTTATTTTGAATAGAATTAAAACATGTATATTTATTTGAATCGAAGTTAGAATATAAATATTTATTTCAATTATAAAAGGAATTGAAAATGGTGCGGTAGTTTGAAAATTCGATTTCAAATGAATGTATAGAATTCAAAGTAAACCAGATTTTAGCGAAACCAAAAATATTAGAATCTATTTGAAAATATATTTCCAACGAATCCAAAAAATTAAAATTTCATAGCGGAAATAAAAAGTTATGCCCAGTTGAAAATTCAGAATAGTCGCTATGGAAAATATAGCCCTTAAAAATGGAAATTTTGCAAACGACCTCCGTTTTCGATGAAACCACTTTTGTTGGATCCAGAATGTCAATTTATTGCTTGATTCCAATTTTTCTAATTTTTGGAATCGATATGTGAGTGTGGCGAAGATAACGTGTTTTGACAGTTTCAGTCAATTTGGATCGACCAGAAAATGGCCATTTTTCGAACGGACTCCAAATTCGATGAAATTAGTATTGTTACGACCGTATCATCCAAACATAGCCAAATTTATTTTTCTGGAATTTTTAGAATCGGTATGTGCTCCTGGTAAATTGAAATGTGCGTTGGATTTAAAATATAATGATTTATATTTTAAATTTAGTGGAAACTGATCGTAATAACCGAATTGGCATATCGGACATATCCCATTGTGTTTGGAATGGGGGTAATTAGCTAGGGGTAACAGTCGTTGGGTTTGATTTAGAGTTCGAATAAAAATCTTACATTTTTGAGAAAAATTAAATAAATAAATTATATAAAAATAATATATATTCTACACACCCCTCTTATCTCTCTCTCTCTCCCACTCATACAGTCAACGCTCCACATCATTTTAAAATAAAAAAATAAAAAGGGGGGAAATCGCGTTCGAAGACAGCTGAAACCGCCTCTGTCGTACAGGCGATTCCCCCTCCCCTCCGGCGACTGCGCTCCACCGCACCCCCCTCCACATCGTCGTCGCCCTACAGCACCCCCCGGTCCTCTCTCCTCCTCTCTTTTCTATAACCGAACCCATTAAACCCCAAACCCGCTAAAGCGCACCACCCTCCCCGACGCGCAGCACCTCCCTAGCCTATTCCGCCGCCTCAGACCCTTCTGCGCCATCCCCAAATCCCTAAAAAACCCCTGTAAGTTCTCTAGTTATTTATTTTCATATGTTAAATGTAATTGATTTTAATAAGGGTTTTAAATCAGTTTTTAATTTGAAAAGAATGAGTTTTTAATTTGAAAAGCTGTAATTTTTAAAAATAGAAAAGCTTTCATTTTTTTTAAAAAAGAGAAAAGACTATATTTTTGTTATAGGAAAAGATCATATTTTTGTTATAGAAACGATCATATTTTTGTTATAGAAAAGATCATATTTTTGTTATAGAAAAGACCATATTTTTTTTATAGAAAAGATCATATTTTGTTATAGGAAAAGATCATATTTTTGTTAAAGGAAAAGATTAGATTTTTGTTCATAGGAAAGTGTGACAAAGACTAGATTTTGATTTATATAAAGCGATGTATAAAAATATAATTTTTTATACAAAGTGATTTATAAAAATGAAATTTTTATATAGGAAGAAGTATAATAAAAATATAAATTTTATTATATAAATAGTGAAATAAAAAGGTGATTTTTTTTGTATGTATAGGGATATAAAAATACGATTTTTATATATGAAGTGGTGATATAAGAATGTGAATTTTTAAAATATATATGCCATTGTTAAAAATATATTTTTTTAACATAAAATGCGTGATACAGATTGTGATGGTTTTGTCGGAAAACAAATCTAAATTCAAATCGTTCAGAGATAACGAATGGAGGAGTGGAACCCGTGAGAACTTCTCACTATAATTTTATTTTCAAGTCAAAATATATACTAGGATGCAGACGGTGCTTAGCAGCACCCGACAACCATCGTCCACAGACCACGGACGACTTGTTTGATTGTGTTGTGTTGTGGATATTGATTGTGTTTGTGATGTGAAAGAAAAATAAAATATTCATGTAGTGAAATAAATATTTTATAGTTAAAAATTTAATTTTTAACGTGTATATGAATAAAATAAATATTCATTTACAAATCATATGATTTGTATTTGTACACACATTTGACTGATAAGGATTGGGATGATATATTTTACACATCACCCAAATGCACAAATAATAATCATTGTTTGCTGTTTGAAAACCCCATATGGGTATTGGGATGATATTTGACGCACACTAATTCCAATTGTTTAGTTGTATGTCAATCGAATTGTTGGCAGACTGTTGTAAGCGTTAATTATTTATATTTAACACTTATCAGTTGTGTAATGCACTCTGGATGATGGTTGATTGTTTATCATTGTTGTTTGATACATATGTTGTATGAAATCCATATAAATAACATTATATGATAATTGACTGTTTCTGATTCCAGTCCAGAACGAACGAATATTTTAAAATAACGAATAATTTAAAATAATGAGTATTTTCAAATAATACTCGGTAAAAGATCAAAATCAGATTTTGATGTCCGATTTGGGATGGACATGAATATATTTAAATATATATAGCCGTGTTGATTAGATATGCGCCATTTTGACGCGAACGATATTTATATCGATATTATTCATTTTTATAGTGAATATCGAAATTGAAGTGATTTCAAAATCTGATGTTTGAAAATATTATCATTTATATGTTAATGATATGGAATATTCAATTTTGATTTAAAATTGAACATGAAGTTGAAACCGTTTTTAAAACGAATTTAAAACGATTCATAAAATACGTTTTAAATAGAAATCGACGAAATATATAATATACATATATATAATGGCCTGAATAGAATGCATCGCGCCGCGGTAGTTCGCGAATTTCGACCATTGACTTCGAATGGAAATTACGGGAGATCCGATCGTCGGATCTCCTAAAACTGGAACCGTTGGGTTCGTATCGAAAAGAGCTTTTCAAAGAATACAAGAGATTGGATGGATTTGGAATTATGTCCAAATCAGATTTGAAAAAGGTCGATGTAAGTGCAGTTCGATGACCGTTTATGGAAATCGACTGTACGGGCCTTGATAAAATTATTAAAAAAATCAATAATTAGTGTAATGTAACTACCCGGAAAAACTGAACTAATTTATAAATTTTAATTTGGCTATTTTAGTGGATTTCGAATATTTAAAATAAATTATTTTAAATAATAACGACCAAAAGTCTATTTGAATCGATGTTGGAAAATAAATATATTTATTTTAATTATAAAATAAGACCTGAAATTGCGCAGTAATTTGAAAATTTGAATTCAAACTTTGACTGACTGTATCGGATGCAAAATCAAACAGATTTTAGTGAAACCAAACATATTTAAATCTGTTTATGATTATCTTTCTAATGAATCTGAAAAATCGAAATTTCATAGCGGGAATCAAAAGTTATGGCAAAATGAATTTTCAGAAAGGTCGCTATGTGTAATAACCCGGAAATTCTGAACCAGTTTAAAATTTTTATTTTGGCAATTTTAGCGAATTTTGAATATTTAAAATAGATTATTTTAAATAAAATCGACGATAAATTTATTTTGAATATAATTAGAACGTATATATTATATACGCCGTCGTTAGAATATAAATAATTATATATAATTATAAATAGAATTAGAAATGGCGCGGTAGTTCGATAATTCGATTTCAAACTTCAATTGAATGTACCGGGTGCAAAACAATCCGGATTTTAGTGAAACCAAAAACATTAGGATCTAATTGATGATATCTTTCCAACGAATCCGAAAAATCAAAATTTCATAGCGAGGATCAAAAGATATGTCCAGTTGAAAATTCTGAATAGTCGCTATGGAATTCAGGCCCTTAAAATGGAAATTTTGCAAGCGACCTCGGATTTCGACGAAACAACTTTTGTTGGGTCCGTGATGTCAAATTATTGCTAGATTCCAAATTTCGTAATTTTTCGAATCAATATGTGAGCGTGGCAAAGGAAAACGCGTTTGACCAGTTTCAGTTGATTTTAATCGACTGGAAATTGGCCATTTTTCAAACGGTCTCGGAATTCGACGAAACTAGTTTTGTTAGGACCGCATCGTCAATATGAAGCTAGGAAATATTTTTTTGGAATTTTTCGTGTTAGTATGTGACCCCGGTAAATTGAAATGCACGTTCAAATTCAATATATAGAGTTGTATGTTGATTTTAACGGAAACTGATCGAAACGATCAAATCATCTTACGATGCATATCCCATTGTGTTCGGAATGGGGGTGAAACGCTATGGACGACAGGCGGTGGGCCTCGTTTCGAGGTCGTATGTAGAAGTCAACTTTTTGAATTAAAAAAAATTATTAAAATATAAAAATTCACATATACTCCCCCCTTCCTTCATTTCGTTCAGATCTGAAATAAAAAGAAAAAGAAAAAAAGGATGACGCGCGCCCTAGCCTCCTCCACCGACGATCGTCCTCCGCCGGGCGCGACCGCGCCTCCACCCACATCTGTCCATCCTCCGCCGCCATCTCCTTCTGCCTCACCTCCTCCTCGACTGCGAAACCAGGCCCCAAACCATCCCCCGATGCCCATCGCTCCACCGCCCGCCTCCAGCCTCCGCCCACCGCAGCACGACCAACCCCCCCCTCCGTTCCCTCCTCTCGATTACAGCCAAACCCCCCCCCCCCCATGCGAACCCGTACAGTCCACCGCACCCAAAACCCTGACCCGCCGCCCCTCTCTAGCCCTCGATTCGAAGCCGCGCACCGCCAGGAAGGAGCTCGAAGTTCGAGCGACACTTGGAGATGGTGCAGCACCTCGTGCTGCACTCTGACCAACCCTTCCCTTCTCCGGTTGAAAAAATATGGTGCGTTCTTTTTATTTTATTAATTCTTTGAGTTATAAATTTATTCATGTAAAGTTATATATGTATAACTTTGTTATAAAAGATTTGATTTTTCGAAAGTAAAAGATTTGATTTTTCGAAAGTAAAAGATTTGATTTTTTCTAAAGTAAAGATTTGAATTTTTAGAAGAAAAAGATCGTATCTTTATATAGAAGAAAGCGTGATAAAAATTCAATTTGTATATATGTGAAGTAGGCGAGGTAAAGAAACGATTTTTAATTATAGTTGTAGAAAAAATATTTTTTATAAAATAATTAAGTAAAAATATAATTTTTATATTATACAAAGGTTAAAACTATAATTTTTATAGTTTAGAAAGGATAAAAATTTCGATTTTTAATTTACAGAAGGTATAAAAAAAATGATTTTTATATACTAGATAATATAAAAAAATTATTTTTATATTATAGGAGCAAAAATATAATCTTTATTTTTGAAAGGGCGAAATCTTTATATAGAGAATAGCGAGGTAAAAATGGAATTTTTATCTATATAGTAGTGGTGTGAAAATGGAATTTTTATCCATATAGCGAGGTAATAAAAATTCGATTTTTATATATTGAATAGCGAAGTGAAAATTCGATTTTTAAATGTATGAAGCGATTATAAAAATATGATTTTTAAATTGAAAGTGAACAAATAAAAATGTGATTTTTATTTTAAAGACATCAGTATATAAAAATGTGATTTTTACATATGTAGTGGCTACGGGCAACGAAAGCGACAAAAAGGCGAGAACGATGAAGAATTCTATCAATGAAGTGTCGTGGAGTTGGATAGCTATCAGTGAGAATTTCTCACCTTTCAATTTCATTTTCTAGTTATATATATATATATATATTAGGATGCAGACGGTGCTTAGTAGCACCCGACACAATCGTCCACAGACCATGGACTTGTTTGTTTGGTTGCATAGATTAGTTAGATGATTTGATTTGAAATTGAATTGTTTGGTGAAATGAATGGATTTGATTGATGTGTGAATGGCGTGGGCCTTCACTAGACCGGGGATAAGGCTAGACCTCGTCCCGTTATGCCGCCGAAATTTTCTAAAATAAGTTAGGAAAATAAAAATATCATTTTATTGAAAGAATGAACTGAATAGAAATCCATGTGTTAAAATAAAATATTTTATCGTTAAAAATATAATTTTTAACGTGAATATGAATATAGTGAATGTGAATAAATAAATATTCATTTACAAACCGGACGGTTTGTTTATGTACACCTATTTGAATGACATTGATTGGGACGATAAATTTTACACATCGCCCAACTGCACAAATAAAAATCTGTGTTTGTTGATTTGAAACCCCACACGGGTGTTGGGATGAAATTTGAAGTTCACTCATCCTGATAGATTAAATATGTCAATCGATTGATTGACAGGCTGTTATAAGCGTTAGATATCTATATTTGATGCTTATACAGTGTAGTACACTTTGGTTGATGGTTGATTATTTTTCAATGCTATTATATATGTGTGATGTATGAAAATCCATATAATTGACATTATATGGTGATTGATTGGGCCTCATTCCAATTTAGAAAATAAAGAATATTATAATATAAAGGTTCATGTGTTGACTGTACTCATCCGTTAAGATTAGTCATGTGTTGAACGAAATATTTTAATAATAAAATTTACATCTTTATCAATATTATATAATATAAGGTTCATGTGTTGACTGTACTCATCCGTTGAGATTAGTCATGTGTTGAACGAAATATTTTAATAATAAAATTTACATCTTTATCAATATTATATAATATAAGGTTCATGTGTTGACTGTACTCATCCGTTGAGATTAGTCATGTGTTGAACGAAATATTTTAATAATAAAATTTACATCTTTATCAATATTATATAATATAAGGTTCATGTGTTGACCGTACTCATTCGTTGAGATTAGTCATGTGTTGAACGAAATATTTTAATAATAAAATTTACATCTTTATCAATATTATATAAAATAAGGTTCATGTGTTGACTGTACTCATCCGTTGAGATTAGTCATGTGTTGAACAAAATATTTTAATAATGGAAATATTTGAAATAAAAATATTTGAAAGGGAAATATTTGAAAAAGAAATATTTGAAATAGAATATTTGAAAATAGAAATATATGAAGCCGTGTTGATTAGATTGACGCCATTTTGACGTGAACGATACTTATATCGATTTTATTCATTTTAAAATGAATGTTGAAAAGTAACTTCGAAATCGAATATGTCGAAATGAAATGAATTGAAAACGGTTTCGAAATGAATTGAATAGATAACGATTTCGAAATGAATTGAATAGATAACGATGTCGAAATGAAATGAATTGAAAACGATTTCGAAATGAATTGAATAGATAACGATGTCGAAATGAAATGAATTGAAAACGATTTCGAAATGAATTGAATAGAAAACCAAATTGAATTTGAATTGAATAGAAAACCGAATTGAATTCAAATTGAATAGGAAACGAATTGAACTCAAATTGAATAGAAAACGAATTAAATTTGAATCGAATTAAAATCGATTTGAATTGAAATCAAATAGAAATGAAAGTAAAAAGGATTTAAAATAGGAAATTCAATTTTGATTTGAATTTGAAATAGATGTTTAAATTTTTTTTGAAACGAATTCAAAACTATTTATAAAATTCGTTTTAAATAGAAATCGTCGAAATATATATTATATATATAACATAATGGCCTGAATAGAACGCGCCGCGCCGCGGCAGTTCGTGAATTTCGACCATTTATTTCAAACGGACATTACGGGAGATCCGACCGTCGGATTCTCCTAAAACCGGAACCGTTGGGTTCGTATCGAAAAGTGCTTTCTAACGAATATTAGAAATTTGAAATCTAACGGTTGGATTTGGAGATACGTCCAAATCAAATTTGAAAAAGGTCGCTGTAAGTGCAGTTCGATGGCCGTTGATGGAAATCGACTGTACGGGCCTTGATAAAATTATTAAAAATATCAATAATTTGTGTAAAATCATAAGAAATGATTTGAGAAAAATTGGGGTGAAAAACTCCATATTTGAAAAGATAAAAATGGATTTTTATCGAAATGAACTAGTTTTGAACTAAATTTAAAACCCAATTATTTTTAAATAAATAAATTAGATTTAAAAAGGGGTTTTAAATAAATCGGAATTTCTAATATATTTGATTGGATTTGAAATGGGTTTATCGTGAACGGTGTTTTAAATAACACTAGTTCTTTAACCCGATAATAAATAGAATGTGATTTGGGTTTGTCGTGAACTGTGTTTTAAATAACACCTAGTTCTTTAACCCAGTAAAAGGAGTTTTAACGAATCTGCAATTAGGTTGAAATGTGAATCTAAAATCTAAATTATCAAATTTAGAAATGAGCGAGAATGGAGTATCGCCAGTTTTGCTCCAAAGCGATAGTTAAATCTATAATTAGATTTGAACGTGAAATGGTAATTACTTTTACCGATAACACCATAGTATTAGATATGGAGTATTACCAGTTTTGCTTCATGGGATGAATAGGTTGAGATTGAGAAATAAAATAAATAATTACTTCGGTATGGTTCGCTAATCTCGACTAGTTTAGAAAACCATAATCTGGTTTGAAATGACATCCAAAGGAAGATTAAAGGATAAATTTTAAAGAATTTGTCTTGGATAAAATTAATGGGAACTTTTCCCTGAGAATATGAATTGGAATGAGGCGTATGTTGTGTTTGTGTAACATTCGTTTTAATATACGCGGGTTGTTTGGAAAGGCCGGGTTTATACCCATTCTGAATAACCGATTCGACGATATGTCGAAGATGAAGACGGTGGTCGAAGACCGGAAGTCTTCACATCGTTTGGATAATTACTGACGATCCTGATTGGGCTGTACACCCAAGAGGATGGAAATAGTTGGTGGTCGTCCAGACGTACTTGGAGATGGATGGATATGCGAGGAAAGTGCCTCCGGTTTCGTTCAGACCCAGAACGGACTTGTAAATGGATTGTGTGTCTGACATTGGATTTTATTCTGTGTTGATTGATTTCTGTTAAATATATATCTGTTTGGCGGCGGAGAATTTATTCTCTTGCTTAACGCCCTTCTTTGAGACGTATGAGCTTAGAGGTTATATATCGATAGATATCAATCGCATGGCATGAATTGCCTGTGTGGCACGCTAAGATGCAATGATCAAGGCTTCTGTTGAAAAGCAAAGTCTTGTGGTTGATGATCAAAGCACAGCCTACGTGGCAGCTTTGTGTATAGCGTGAATTCGCGAGCCTCACACCTCGGTATGAGTTAAAAACGGGATACGGACTGCAGGGAGAGCACGACGTTTCTTTCTAGCTTTGTTGGTGTCAGTGACTTACCAGCCCTGACATTTATATACTTTTCACCTTTGTGGTTGTTGGAATGCGAGGCGCCTCGATTATAGGTCTGTAAGGACCGGGAAACGTGTGTTCTGGCATAACTAATCCTCTAACGTAAGTGAGGACCGGCCCTGAAGCATCCAAGGGTTGCCCAGAGTGCGTAACCCTGAGGCATTTGCTAGAGTGTCTCGAACGCGGAGAGGAGCTTGCCCCTTGCCTCGACTCATGACGGAAATCCAATTTCCAATACGTGTATTGCGGTTTTAATTGTAGAACTAGTATGGCGACATGATATATGGTACCCATGCCGTCTATGATTTATATTTATGATTGAAACTGTTTTGACACTATACACTTATTATAGTATCAAATGATTTGTTTTAAACGTACCAAGCATGTTTGGCTATTATAAGGGAAAACCCTATCCTCCGGCTTGCGTTGCATTGTGTGATGGGACTTGGGTCTTATAATAGCTTCATTTTTCGAAAAAGCATTGCGTTGTTTATTCTATGCACTGGTATTCTTGGGAGGAAACCCGTTCCGTGTTATACGGCGTGGTCCCTTGAATTACTCTCTTTTAAAGTAAAGTTTTAAATAACTGTTTTAGTTCTCACACCAGTCACATGACTGACCTGGAGTTTATTGTTTTAACCTAAACTCTGGGTGCCCCTATTTTCCGCACGGGCAGCTAGTAGTTTAGGTTTTGCAGATTTATATTCACAGGATCCTGGTTTACAGCTGGAATGATATCCGGAAAGCTCTGTATCCGTATATCACCTTCAGTTGTGCTTTGTATTATTTTCCGCTGCTATGTAATTTATTGTAATCTCTGATATTTATCGAATGTAATTTATTCAATTATACTCTGTATATTCTTGTATCTGATGGAATTGTTGTAATAACAATAAAATGTTCTTCTGTTTGCATTTTATTTTGTCCTGTTCTCAAACAGTCAGGGGTTTCGAACGGTCTAGATCGGTTTAACGACTGATTCGGATCGAGCGAAATTCGCGGCCGTCACACTATGGAGTTTATATAGCCCGTGAAAATGGACATTGTGCAAACGACCTCCATTTTCGACGAAACCACTTTTGTCGGATCCGGGATGTAAAATTATTGCTAGGTTTCAAATTCCATAATTTTTGAAGTTAATATGTGAGTGTGGCAAAGGAAAATGTGTTTGGTTGATTTCTGTCAAATTGGATCGACCAGGAAATGGCCATTTTTCAAACGGTCTCCAAATTCGATGAAACCAGTTTTATTAGGACCGTATTGTCAATACGAAACTAGAAATATTTTTTTTGGAATTTTTGGGATTAGTATGTGGCCCCGGCAAATTGAAATGTACATTTAAATCAAATATTGAATGTTTTATATTTTGATTTGAAGAAAAACTAACTGAAACAGTTGAATGGGCCTATGAAACATATTCTGTTGTGTTCGAAATAGGGGTATTTAGCTAGAGGCGATAGTCATTGGGTTTGATTTAGTGTTCGTATAGGAAAACCCTATTTTTGGAATTAATATATATATGGACCAATCAGGAAATTTCTTTTATAAAAAAAGAAAATACGCGTTTTCTCTCTCCCCGCTACGATAGAAGGCGGAAATGCTTCACCCTCTTCCCGACCAGATTCTGGCGAATCCACGCCATATTACACTTTGACCCAGTTGAACTTTTTGTAGCCCTTGACAAGAGCTTCGAATCCGTACCACCTGCTCCCCAACTCGTCACAACCTTGCCGAGAACCTTGTCCCCAAAGCCGCTGACTTCAGGCCGCTGCCATCGTCGCCTGAGGCGATCGAACCCAACCCCACACCCCTGCACGAGAAGTCCTCTCCTCCCTCTACAACGTGCAACAACCCGATCCCCTTCAAGCTTCACGAATTGGACGCAAATCACAAACCTAGTTTTGAATATTTCTAGGAAGGTTCAGTTTAATATAATTTGAACAGTTTTAACACTCTAAAACCGTTGCAAATTATGATTAACTTCTAAAAATCATGTCTTTTTGCTATGTGGTCGAAATCCAGTGAAACAAGAGACACCGGAACCGTGAGGACGTCTTCTACATTCTAGAAGAGACCGGGAAATTTTTAGAGCTTCCTACAATTTTAGAAGGAGTGGAACCCAAAGTGAGATTTCTAAATTATAAACGATATGGAATGATGATGTATAAATTATATAATCGTTGTACGAGTTATATAGGCGTTGTACACCTCATGTATAAGTGTTGTATAAGTTGTATGTGCGATGTATAAGTTATATATGCATTGTAAAAATCATATGTGCATTGAATGGAATTGAAATGAATTGAAATGAAATCGAAATATATTTATATGCGTGTATATATATATATATATATTATATATATACACTCCCCTTGTCCACAAACCATGGACGATATATATTAGCTGTAATTGTTTGGATTTTGGTTGACGTGAAATTTGGTGAATAATACGAATGGTTGATTTGATATGATTGATTGTGGTTAAAATCCCAATAGGATTAGTATATGGGAAAATTCATCTCCGTACGAACTAGATATTGAAATCCCCATTGAAAAAAGCTGCGAGGCTTTAAGGTAGAGCGAGGAGCCATACTCAGGACGGTGCCGGTTTTAATTACCCTGCCGTTATGCTATCGAAATTTTCTGAAATATTCCTGTATTTGATTTATATGCGTGTGTTGAAATATGTTCATGTATTGGAAAAATATTCATTTTTTTTGAAATAAATTGTTTGAACGATAAAAATAACATTTTTATCGAATGTATGAAACAAAGTTGTTTAAACGATAAAAATAACATTTTTATTGTATGTACATAGTATATAAAATATTCATGTTTGAAATAAATTGTTTTAACAATAAAAATCACATTTTTATCATCTATATGAAGTACATAAAATAATCGTGTTTGAAATAAATTGTTTTAACAATAAAAATCACATTTTTATCATCTATATGAAATATATAAAATAATCGTGTTTGAAGTAAATTGTTTTGACAATAAAATTTACATTTTGATTATATAGATGAATGTTGAAATAAATATTTGTTGAATAAAAATATTATTTTTATCAAATATATGAAATGAAATGGTTAACAAATCGAAGAACAGATTATGTGTATATATATATAATTAAAATAATTCGAATTACGAAGCCGCAGTTCATTTTGGAAGTATCTTTCCAACGATTATTGAAGTAACCGTGATTTCAAATGATTAATGTGGGAGATCCGACTGTGATTTCAAACGATTATTGCGGGAGATCCGACTGTCGGATTTTCCCGAAACCGAAACCGTTGGGTTCGCTTTGGAAATATCTTTCCAACGACACCAACTTTGTAAAGATCCAATGGTTAGATTGTCTGAAATGTTTAATTCAAATCTGAATGAAAACAGCGCCAGAACGGTTTATATATATAAATATAATTAAAATAAATCGAATAACGACGCTGCAGCTCGTATTTTGAAATCATAACTTCAAACGAATGTACCGGGAGATCCGACCGTTGGATTTTCCCAAAACTAGAACCGTTGGATTCGTTTTGAAAAGATCTTTCCAATGATATAAAATTTGTAAAGATCTAGTGGTTAGATTTTCAGATGGGTGAATCAAATCTGAAGAAAAACAGCGCCATGGCTGCGTTATGGCCTGAAGCATCGTTTGAATAAATTGGCTAATTTTAAATAAATAAAAATAGCGATAAATCACTATAAAATATTATAAACAGTATGGAATGGAAGTAAACCGAATTAACCCGGTTTATTGGATATTTGATGGTTGAATGTGTTTGATGTAAAAATTACATTAATGAATTGAATTATGGATGTCAAATAATTTAACCATGAAAATGAATTGATTTGAAATTCTAAATATACGTGAATTATGGATGCCAAAATGAATCTCATTTCAAATAATTGATCGACGTTTGGAAGTCGAAGATGTGAAGACGGTGGAAGACCGATGATCTTCACATCGAATGGATGGCCATTGATGCCTTTGATGGGAGTTGTTGCCCTGAAGGTGTTACAGTGGTGGTTGTCTGGACATACTTGTTGATCGTTCGAATGTGCGAGGAATAAGGAGCCTCCGGTTTCGTTCAGACCCAGAATGGACTTGTAAATGGACGCGTGTCTGACGTTGTAGCTTGACAACGTGGCATATAGAGATGCAGTGATCAGGGCTTTCATTGAAAAGAAGAGCCTTGTAGTTGATGATCAAAGCATGGCTTGAATATAGCTAGCCTTGTGTACAGCGTTGATTCGCGAGCGTCACACCCCGGTATGAACCAGAAATGGGAGAGGACCTCGGGGAGGACCTGCGTTTCTTTCTAGCTAGGAGTGATGTTTTGGGTTTTACACGCCTGGGAATTTTACTTATGTGGATGATGGATAGCGAGGCGCCTCGGTTATATCGGTCGCTCCGGGGCCGATGGTTTGGTCGGGATATGACCAGTTTACGCCCCATAGGGTGGGGAAACGCAGTGTTCAGGCATTTTAATACACTCCGTGTGGACCGGCCCTGATGATCTAAGGCTTGCCTACGCGCTTGCCTGAGACATGGTAGGCTAGATTGTCTTGAAGTGGTAAGGACGATCCCTCGCCTTGGTTCATGACGGAAGTCCAATTTCCATGTACAACATCGTGCGATTTTGATTGTATACCTATATATATATGGCGACATAGTGGTATGGGGCATTTATGCCGTCTATGATTGATACTAATGATTGAAATTGTTTTTGAAACATAAACACTAGTAATAATATCAAATGCTTTTGTTTTATTCGTATCAAGCATATTTTGGCCATTATAAGGTAAAACTCTATCCTTCGGTTTGCGTTGCATTGTGTGATGGGAACTGAGTCTTATAATGGCTTCATTTTTTATAAAAAGCATTGCGATGTTTAAATGATTTACTTGTTTTAAGCACTGGCAATCCAATGGAGTAAACCCGTTCCGCGTTAGCGGCATGGTCCTGTGATTGGCCTTATTATAAAGTAAGTTAAAGTAGATTTCTCATACCAGTCCCATAACTGACTCGTAGTTTGTTTCACTTGCAAACTCGGGTGCACCTATTTCTACACGGGCAGCCTTGTATTCAGGTTTTAGCAGGCTCTATCTGGATAGCTATGGAGCTGAAGATGGATTCTGTCACTTCTTTCTTTTTATGTTGTTCAACTCCTGTTGTGCATATTATGTTTTGATTCCGCTGTAGACATTTTATGTAAAGCTGAAACTGTATTTTGTACTAAGTATGATCCTATACACTGTGTAATTCTGATGATTATTATTTCCAGTATATTTTGATGTACAGTATCTGGTGTATTTATATATTTCTTTTCTGTTGGTACCTGTTTATGTGTTATATTCCAAATATTACCCTTGCCACCATGGAATGGGATTTGGGGTCGTCACACTAAAATCATAGCAAATGATTTGGAAATAATTGGGATGAAAAATTCCATATTTGAAAAGATAAAAATATATTTTTATCAAAATGAACTAGTTATGAACTAGAATTATAATCCAATATTTTTAAATAAATAAATTGGATTTGAAATGATTTTAAAAATAACCAGAATTTCCAATATATGAATTGGAATGGATTTGAATCGAAATTATCTTCGGAATATTCCGATATTGGATTCCTTGATTATACAGACATTGTGGAGGAATTTGGAAGATATATATATCGTTAATTCAATACGATATTTGTTGATTTCAGAATCTGATATTGAATATAAGCCGATATATTTTATATTCAGAGCCTTGTATTTAATATCAAATGGATTTTTGGGTTTGTTGTGAACGGTGTCTTCACTAACACTGTTCTTAAAACCAGTTGAGAAAAGATTAAATATTTTATTAAGATTTAATAAAGTTTACCAATTAATTAATATTTAATTGGAATTGAATTGAATTGGATTTTTGGGTTTATCGTGAATGGTGTTTTAACGACATTCGTTCTTTAACCCGATTTACAGTGAAATGTGATTTGGAATTTATAAATCTTTTTTCTAAGATTTAACGGGAATTTTCCAAAGTAACGTTTTCCAATTTAATATATTAAATTGGAAATGAATGGAATTCGATTGATAATAATCGAAGTGAACTTCTGGGGAGGAAGACTGTTAATACATATGGAATTTAAAAGGCTTAATCGTTATTCCATTTATATTATTAGTTGGATTCGGAAATTGATATCGATTATATATTGATTCGTTTTTCCTTGAAGATTCCATAATTAATGGAATGTGATTTGGGTTTATCGTGAACTGTGTTTTAAATGACATTAGTTCTTTAACCTAGTTAAAGGCAGGATTACATGTCTGTCATTGTATTTCGAACTGTATGGTTGATCTCTGCTAAATATATATCTGTTTGGTGGCGGAGAATTTATTCTTTTGCTTAACACCTTTCTCTAATACGTACGAGCTTAGAGGTTATATATCGGCAGAAATCAATAGTATGGTGTAGATTGTCGATGCGACATGTTTGTATTTCCAAGGTTAAATAATCATTATAATTGATTTTTGGGAAGATTAAAACTAAGTGGAGTTTTAAAGATTCTTTAAATAAATTGAAAAAGGGAATGTGATAATTTAAATTATCAAATTTGGGAATGATCGAGAATGGAGTATCGCCAGTTTTGCTTCTAGCAATAGTTAAATCTTTAATTAGATTCAAACGAGATATGGTAATTAATTCTACCGATAAGACCGTGGTGTTAGTTAAGGAGTATCACCAGTTTTCTCCATGGGATGAATAGGTTGGGATTGGGAAATTAAACAAATGATTACTTCGGTAAGGTGCGCTAATCCCGACTAGTTTGGAAACCGTAGCATGGTTTGAATTGGCATCCAAAGGAAGATTAAGGAATAAGTTTAAAGAATTTATCTTTAATAAAATTAATGCGAACCTTTCCCAAAGTATATGAATATTTGAATAAAAGAATATTCAGAATTGGAATGAGGCATATGTTGTGTTTTTATAGCACTTGTTTATTATATGCACAAGTTAGTGAGAAAGACTGGGTTTATACCCATTCTGAATAACTGATTCGACGATAAGTCGATGAGGAAGACGGTGGTTGAAGACCGGGGGTCTCCACATCGTTTGGATAATTACTGATGTCTTGATTGGGCTGTACACCCAAGACGAGATAACAAGTGGTGATCGTCCTGACGTATTTGGAGATCGACGGATATGCGAGGGCCTCTCTCCTGTATTGGACATATGGGACGAGGAATAAGGTGCCTCCGGTTTCATTCAGACCCAAAACGAACTTGTAAATTGATTGTGTGTCTGACATTGGATTTTATTCTATGCTGATTGATTTCTATTAAATATATATCTGTTCGGCGGAGGAGAATTTATTCTCTTGCTTATCGCCCTTCTCTGAGATGTACGAGCTCAGAGGTTATATATCGATATATATCAGTCGCATGGCGTGATTTGCCTGTGTGGCATGCTGAGATGCAAATGATCGAGGCTTCTGTTGAAAAGCATAGTCTTGTGGTTGATGATCAAAGCATAGCTTTAATATAGCGCCGCTTTGCGTATAGCGTTAATTCGCGAGCCTCACACCTCAGTATGAGTTAAAAAAAAGGGGATAAGGAACGCAGTGAGTGCATGACGTTTCTGTCTAGATATGGGTGGTGTCAGCGTTTTACAAGCCCTGACATTTATATTATTTTTACCTTTATGGTTGTTGGATGTGAGGCGCCTTGGATATATCGGTTACTACGGAGCCGATGGATGGGTCCTTTAGGACCGAGAAACGTGTGTTCAGGCATAACCAATCCACTTTGCACTTTGAGTGGACCGGCACTGCAGGATCCAATGGTTACTGAAAGTGTGTAGTCCCAAGACATTTGCTAGATTGTATCGAAGCGGGCTAGGAGTACATCCCTTGCCTTGACTCATGACGGAAAACCAATTTCCAATACATGACATTTCGGTTTTGATTGTAAAGCCTAGTATTGGCGACATGATAGATGGTATCCATGCCGCCTATGATTGATACATTTATATTTGAAGTTGTTTTGACACTATACACTTATAATAGTATCAAATGATTTGTTTCAAACGTACCAAGCATGTTTGGCTATTATAAGGGAAACCCCTATCCTCCGGCTTGCATTGCATTGTGTGATGGGACCTGGGTCTTATAACAGCTTCATTTTTCCAAAAATCATTGAGTTGTTTATTCTATGCACTAGTATTCTTGGGAGGATACCCGTTCCGTGTTATACGGCGTGGTCCCTTGATTTACTCTCTTTTAAAGTAAAGTTTTAAATAACTATTTTATTTCTCACACTAGTCATATGACTGACCTGGAGTTTATTGTTTCAACCTAAACTCTGAGTGCCCCTATTTTCTACATGGGCAGCTAGTAGTTTTTGTTTTGTAGATTAATATTCATAGGATCCTGATTTACAGCTGGAATGATATTCGATATCCGTATATCTACTTCAGCTGTGTTTTTTATTGTTTTTCGCTGCATTGTTATTTGTAAATCTCTGATATTTGTCAAATGTATAATATTTATTCATACTCTATTATATTCTTGTACTCTGATGTAAATTGTTGTAATAAGCAATGAAATCTTCTTCTGTTTGTGTTCTGATTCGTCTTTTCCTCGAAGTAGTCCGTTCTTTCTATCTCTATGGAGACTGGGGAAGTTCGGATCATCACATAAATGATCAAGGCTTCTATTGAAAAGCAGAGTCTTTGGTTGATAATCAAATCACGGCTTTAATATTCCATAGCTTTGTGTATAGCGTTAATTCGCAATCCTCACACCTCGGTATGAGTCAAAAACGGGATAAGTGACCCAAGGAGGACATGACGTTTCTTTCTAGCTATTGGTGGTGTCATGGTATGGAGCCCAGACATTTATTTATTTTTACCTATATGGATGATGGATTGTGAGGCGCCCGGTATATATTGGTTACTACGGAGCCGATGGATATAGGTCCCGTAGGACTGGGAAACGTGTGTTCAGGAATAATTAATCCTCAAACGTAAGGAAGGACCGACCTTGGAGGATCCAGGGGTCTTCTATGGGAGATCCTGAGGCATTTGCTAGAGTGTCTCGAAGCCAGCGAGTAGTACGTCCCTTGCCTTGACTCATGACGGAAATCCAATTTTCCAATACGTGACATTTCGGTTTTATTTGTAGAGCCTAGTATGGCGACATGATATATGGTGCCCATGTCGTCTATGATTGATACATTTGTATTTGAAGTTGTTTTATGCACTATGCACTTATAATAGTATCAAATGATTTGTTTTAAACGTACCAATCATGTTTGGCTATTATAAGGGAAAACCCTATCCTCCGACTTGCTTTTCATTGTATGATGGGACCTGGGTCTTATAATAGCTTCACTTTTCCAAAAACATTGCGTTGTTTGTTTTACGCACCGGTATTCTTAGGAGGAAACCTGTTCCGTGTTATATGGAGTGGTCCCTTGATTTACTTTATTTTTAAAGTAAAGATTTAATAACTGTTTTGAGTTCTCACACCAGTCCCATGACTGACCTGGAGTTTATTTTTTTAACCTAAACTCTGGATGCCCCTATTTTCCACATGGTCAACTAGTAGTTGCGTTTCTGCAGATATTATATTCACATGATCCTAGATTTACAACTGGAACTATACTCGGAAAGCTCTGTATCCGTGCATTTCTTTTAGTTATGTTATGTATTATTTCTCCGCTGCTATGTATTTAAATGTAATTTAAATCTATGATATTTTCTGATTTATATTATTTACACATACTCTGTTATATTCGTGTACTCTGATGTTATTGTTGTAATAAGCAATGAACTGTTCTATTGTCTGTATTCTGATTTGTCGTGTTCTCAACTCAATCCGGGCTTTCCCGTAAGGGCGAGTTTGGGTCGTTTCATAGATAGAAGTTTATCAATGAAATCTCATTCCAATAAATATCCCAACACTTTTAATTACCATATGATTTTTAAACATGGGTTTTAACTCCATCTATTCTCTTTTGAAAACTTTTTCCTTTCAATTCCAAAATCACACTTTCTCAATTTAAAACATCTCTATTTCCCCATCTTTAGGCTTTTAAATTCCCTTTAACTTCCTTCAGATTACAAATCCCATTTTGAACTTATTTCGACTCTTATAACATTACTCCATTTATAACTTGCCTTTATAATTACCCAATTTGGATTTTGTAAAAATTTGACCAATAGAATTCTTGATAGGAATTCATATCAAATATAAATTCACGTACAATTTCCTTTAAACTACACGTACGGCCTTACGACTTCCATAAACTTCCATTTAAGGAACTAAATTTCAAGATTTTACTACTTTGAATATTATTGATAAATAATAATCAATTCCACCATTTTAGAAACCAATTTGTTTACTTCAACATTAATAGTTAATCTTCCCTTTCAGATAAATTAAACAATAATTGGTTTTAAAAATAATCAATTCAATAATTTAGTTAATAATCTATCTTGGTTTTAAACAGTTGACTTAGTCAACTCAAATCATGGTAAATTCGTTAACCAGTTCTAATTAGTCTTTCTATTTAAATTAAAATAATTAATTTATTAAAATCAAATTTAAATAATTTCATTTAATTTAACTAGCAATCCAATTAAATTAAATAACCGCATTTAATTGTTTATATGAAACAATTAGTTCACTCCTTAACAATTTGGTTAATTTCTGCTCATTTGTTTATACAACTCATCAACTTAAGAATTTGCTCTATATACTCGGTTTATAATTACTTGATAAATATAATTATTCATTTCCTTTAATACTTTCATTTAAAATAATCTATAGAAAACAGATTTCAAAATCAGTCTTTAGTTATAAAACAAATTTTATAACTTTCTTTCTATTAGTTCACCTGACGGTAAATCAATCTTTATAAAACGGTTCATTTACAGGCCATCTCCCGATGATTACTCAACTAATATTACCACTGGTTAATATCCAACAAGTGTTGAATTTGGATTCAACAATCATTCAAATTGAGTAAACAGTTTATTTGAGTAAACAACATATTTGAGGAATCCAGTTGGATTCCTCCAACTTGTCCTTCCCTACACCACAATGGGTTACCTCAAATTCAAAATGATAGAATATTTATCACGGTAATTATAAATAAACAGTTTAATAATAATCAACAATCAATTAATAACATCCAATCAAGCACCCGATTATTTGTTTACTACGTTTGTATTATTATATATGTGACGAACAAGGTAAGTTAACTCGTTTGGAATCTAAACCATTTAAAATAAAGATTTAATCCGATTAAATTAGACAAACATTTAGTTAAATCAGTGAATATTAAAATATTCAGCATACATGCAAACAGTCATCCAATCATCAACCATTGGCAAACATTGCACACAAAATAAAAATCCTACTTATATAAAAATATAAATGGGATAAACTGAGTGAGTTAAATTCTCCTTGGGTTTCCATTCGTTGTCACCAGTTTGTTTTAATTAAATTAAACTAGCATTTAATTTAATTAAACATCTAACTGCTCCTAACGCAGATCAAACTCTGATTAAATTAAACTCATCGATAAGTTCCAGGGCTTCTAGTCTTGATGAATTCTGATAACATATAAGTAGGTTACTGAATTTATTCGGTTATGGTTTATATTAAAATTGATTAAACCCTTAACTACACCTTAATTAAGTTAAATAAATTATGCTTTTATAATTAAAGGCCATCTTAAAACAAACTGAGTGATATATTTAGCCACATAAAATACGATATTAGGTACGTCAAATTATAAGTAGGCATTTTAAATCTTCCTTACGTATATCACGTTATGGTTACATTTGAATTGGCCACTTTAGTAAATAATTAGGCATACTATAACTTGATTAGCACATCAAACGAAACAGGATTAGCATTATATCAGAATTAGGCGTATATACAAATAAGAATTATACCTAGGGTTGTTCGTTAGAGCACTGTTCATTGTTTTACCCCTCATCATCTTTTGTTCTCTCCTTTTCTTGTTGTCCAAGCTCACACTTTCCCCATGCATGAAACCACACTACTTCGCACCCTTCCACTGCCGCCACGACCCCCCAACCACCTGACGATCGTCTCCTCTGACTCTCGAACTTCGCGCAGCGTACACCGAAGTTCACCTACCATGAAAATAACATCACCCCACTGTACTGTCCCTACGCCGCTAGCACATACTCCGCCACCCACTATTGTCCCCCGCCACTCGTTCGCATGTGGTGTTGAAACTCCCCAGCTCCTTTGTTCTTTCACTTCACCTGAACCCACTTCGCTAAAATAAATCTCAAGAATGTGACTTTCTGATCCTACCTCCCCCCTTTGGTTTCAACTGCCCTAGTTCACCCCGCCGAAACCGCCTTTAAACAATGTTGCGCCAACCTCCATCATGTTTACCACGTACATCCTTGTACCAGAACACATGCAAGCTCCTACTTCCTTCACTTTCAAAACAACACGTCCTCATATTCCTACCCCATGCCGCAACGTTAATGACCCTCCCACCTTTTTTATCTTGCAATCCTCCTTGCTTAAAACTTCGCTCCGCTCATGTTTTCCTATGTATTTTATTATGGTTGGATTTTGTTTCATGGTGTGCAGTTTCATTGTATTAGAGTGGGAAATACTGCTGAAAGGAGAGTTTGGATTTATCGAAGAAGAAAGAAGGTTCGGCTTTTGTAAGGAAGCCTAGGAATATATATATATATATATATATATATATATAGGATGGTTTACGTGAGGGGCACGTTTGATTTATAGGTCTGTATAGAATAGCTATTAGGTGGCATTATTTTCCAAAACGTAGGGCGCACGATATTTGGACGGTTTAATCTGCAAGGAAACAGAGTAGTTTATGACGCCAGTAAACTAATATCTGGGACACAAAGAATTGAAAAGGTAGTGGGTAAGATTTTTACAAATTAAATAAATATATACTATACCCATATACCATGGTGTCCGCATTTTAAATTCGTGTGGTCACACATAAACTCCAAAAATAACGAAACTAGACACACTGCTATGTCTTGACGTATTGGATCCAATGGAATTAATTTCATTGAAAATCGGCTTTGTTTTGCACAACGACGTTATTTTAATTCCAATATATTTATTGTTTCACATTTAAAGTTTGTCTTCCGACAAAACAACTCTGTTTGGCTTCAAACAACAAATCTAGTAATATCTTACAACACGTATTCCAATAAAATTCATTTTTTCAAAAACGGAGTTCATTTAAAACAAAAGCTATTTCTAAGGCCTATATACTATCGATAGAACATAATTGAATACAAAACAACTCTAATTAAATTATAATAAATTACTATTACCATATATCCAAATGAAATTTCATGCAACTACAAAATAAACCAATATAGATTTTAAACACAATATTTAAAATTTCGGGTTAAACGATATTCAAATGTATATAAAAATTCCTTTTTATTTATTGAATAAATGCTATTGTTTATTAACGAATTCCATAGCGACTATTATAAAATTTGAATTGGACATAACTTGCAATTTGTAATAATATGAAATCATCATTTTCCTCTTTCATTATAAAAATATAATCAAATAGATTCAAACGTTTCTTGTTTTACAGAATTCCGACTTATATCGGATCTTGTATATTCAGTTAAAGTTCAAAACTCAATATCACGAACTACCGTGTCGTTTCGAGCTAGTTTTTAATTATATTATAAATTCATACATTATAACTCCATTTTATTAAATAAATTTAATATAAAAATCCATTAATATTACCATATCAATATTTAAAACGTATTAAAATATTCCTAATAAACGTTTAAAACTCTGGGATGTTACATTCTTCCCCCTTAAAAGAATTTCGTCCCCGAAATTACTAGGTAAGTAGAATGCTCCTGTAATAACCCGGAAAATCTGAGCTAGTTTAAAATTTTTATTTTGGCAATTTTAGCGAATTTTGAACATTTAAAATGGATTATTTTAAATAATATCGACAAGAAAATTTATTTTGAATATAATTCGACATATATATTATATACATCGTCGTTAGAATATAAATAATTATATATAATTATAAATAGAATTGAAAATGGTGCGGTAGTTCGATAATTCGATTTCAAACTTCAATTGAATGTACCGGGTGCAAAACAATCCGGATTTTAGTGAAACCAAAAACATTAGGATCTATTCGTGAATATCTTTCCAACGAATCCGAAAAATCAAGATTTCATAACGGGAATCAAAAGTTATGTCCAGTTGAAAATTCTGAATAGTCGCTATGGAATTCAGGCCCATAAAAATTGACATTTTGCAAATGACCTCGGATTTCGACGAAACCACTTTTGTTGGATCCGCAGTGTCAAATTATTGCTAGGTTTCAAATTTCATAATTTTCTGAATCAATATGTGAGCGTGGCAAAGGAAAACGCGTTTGACCAGTTTCAGTTGATTTTAATCGACTGGAAAATGACCATTTTTCTAACGGTCTCAGAATTCGATAAAACTAGTTTTGTTAGGACTGTATCGTCAATACGAAGCTAGAAAATATTTTTCGGGAATTTTTAGAGTTCGTATGTGACCCCGGTAAATTGAAATGCGCGTTCAAATTCAATATATAGAGTTATATTTTGATTTTGACGAAAACTGATCGAAACGATCGAATCAGCCTACGATATATATCCCATTGTGTTCGGAATGGGGGTAATTAGCTAGGGGCGACAGTCGTTGGGTTCGATTTTGAGTTCGAATGAAAAAGTAACTTTTTGGAATAAATTAAATATATATTATTATATAAAGTCAACCCTTACCTTTCTCTCCTCTCATTCATTCACCGTAAAAAAAATAAAAAAAAAAGGAAAAAGGGGGAGAAGGCGCAGCCGCGCCCTGGCGGTCGCCGCCGCCCCCCTCGATCCACCGCCCTCATCCCCGAACCCCCTCCCTCCCTCCACGTACGATTCGAGGTCGTCCCCCCCCCCTAGCGAGCCATCGACGACGCAACCGCCCCCCTGCGCGCAACCCCCAGCCACCACCTCCGCCTCCCCTTCATCTGCCGCTACCTTCTTCTTCTCCTCCCTCCTTCGACGCACCTCTCCCCCTCCGCTCCTCCTTAAAGCAATGTAAGCCCTTCCATTTATCTTGTTTTGTTTAATTAATTTTAGCAATTAAAAATCTGAAATTTTATATTGAAGGAGGATAAAAATATAATCTTTCATATTGTAAAAAGATAAAAAAATATGATTTTTACATGGTAGGAACTATAAAAATATAATCTTTATGAAATATAGAATATAAAAATATCATCTTTGCATATGTAGCGAAATAAAAATCTGATTTTTATTATATATACATAGAAATAAAGAGGTGATTTTTTTTATAGTGAGGAAATAAAAGCGAAATCTATATTTTTGAAAGGATGAAGTCTTTATATTTGAAAAGGAGAAATCTTTATAGTTGAAAAGGCGAGATCTTTATATAGACGATAACGATGTAAAAATATAATTTTTATCTATATAGTAGCGATGTAAAAATAGAATTTTTATCCATATAGCGTGAAAGTAAAAATTCGATTTTTATATATTGGATAGCGAAGTAAAAATTCGATTTTTATATATTGGATAGCGAAGTAAAAATTCGATTTTTATATATTGAGTAGCGAAGTAAAAATTCGATTTTTATATATTGAATAGCAAAGTAAAAATTCGATTTTTAAATATATGAAGTGATTATAAAAATATGATTTTTAAATTGAAAGTGAACAAATAAAAAATGTGATTTTTGTATATGTAGTGGCCACAGGCAACGAAGATGACAAATGTGCGATAACGATGAAGATTTCTATAAAAGAAGTGTCGTGAAGTTGGATAGCTATTGGTGAGAACTTCTCACTCTTCAATTTCTTTTTCTAGCTATATATATATACTAGGATGCAGACGGTGCTTAGTAGCACCCGACACAATCGTCCACAGACCATGGACTTGTTTGTTTGATTGCAAAAATTGGTTATATTATTTGATTGAAAATTGAATTGTTTGGTGAAATGGAATGGATTTGATTGATGTGTGAATGGCGTGGGCCTTCACTAGACCGGGAATAAGGCTAGGCCTCGTCCCGTTTCTAGTATCGTGCCGTTATGCCGCCGAAATTTTCTAAAATATGTTAGAAAAGTGAAAATATCATTTTTATTGTGTAAATGAACTGAATAGGAATTCATGTGTTGAAATAAAATATTTTATCGTTAAAAATATAAATTTTAACGTGAATGTGAATAAATAAATATTTATAAACAAATCGACCGATTTGTTTATATACACTGATTTGACTGATATTGATTGGGTCGATAAATTTTACACATCGCCCAACTGCACAAACAAAAATATGTGTTTGTTGATTTGAAACCCCACACGGGTGTTGGGATGATATTTGGCGTACACTAATCCCAATTATTTAATTATTGTCGATCGATTGGTCGACAGACTGTGTAAGCGTCGATTATTTATATTTGATGCTTATGCAGTTGTGTGGTGCACTTTGGATGATGGTTGATTGTTTATCAATGCTATTATATACATGTGTTGTATGGAATCCATATAATTAACGTTATATGGTGATTGATTGGGCCTCATTCCAATCGGGACAACAATAAATATTATAAAAGAAAATTCATGTGTTGAATATAAAAATAGTCATGTGTTGACGATGTTCATGTGTTGAGTGAAATATTTTATACAATGAAATTTACATCTTTATCATATTTAAAATTAGAACTACTTTACGGTTGAAGTCTAATTGAAAATCAAACGATAGATACCATAGTTTTATAAAATATTTTACATAACAAAAATAGTGATGTGTTGACAGTACTCATGTGTTGAGATTAGTCAGGTGTTGGAAGAAATATAGATTCATGTGTTGAATGGAATAAATATTCATTTGTTGAATAGAATAACGGATTTATTGAAATATATAAAGCCGTGTTGATTAGAGTTGCGCTATTTTGACGTGAACGATATTTATATCGATTATATTCGTTTTTATAATGAATATAGAAAAGAAGTGATTTCAAAATATAACGTTTTGAAAATATTATCATTTATATAGTAATGATATAAAATATTCAGTTTTGATTAGAAATTGAAATAGTGTTGAAATGGTTTTGAAACGAAGTTAAAATGATTTATAAAATACATTTTAAAAGGAAATTGACGAAATATATAATATATATATATATATTATATATAATGGCCTGAATAGAACGCGCCGCTCCGCGGTAGTTCGTGAATTTCGACCATTGACTTCGAATTGACGTTGCGGGAGATCCGACCGTCGGATTCTCCTAAAACCAGAACCGTTGGGTTCGTATCGAAAAGAGCTTTCCAATGAATATTAGAAATTTGAAATCTAACGGTTGGATTTGGAATTATGTCCAAATCAAATTTGAAAAAGGTCACTGTAAGTGCAGTTCGGTAGCCGTTGATGGAAATCGACTGTACGGGCCTTGATAAAATTATTAAAAATATTGATAATTTGTGTAAAATCATAATATGTGAATTGGAAAGAACTGGGATGAAAAACTCCACATTTGAAATGATAAAAATAGATTTTTATCGAAATGAACTAGTTTTGAACTAGAATTAAAATCAATTTATTTTTGAAATAAATAAATTGAATTTGAAAGTGATTTTGAAAATAATCAATATTCCCAATATGTGGATGGGACGGGAGTTGAATCGAAATTATCTTCGGAATATTTCGATGTTGGATTTCGTGACTATACAAATATTGTTATGGGAATTTGAAAGATATATTTTATATCGTTATTTCCAATACGATATTTGTTGGTTTCAAAATTTGATATTTAATATAAGCCGGTATATTTTCTATTCAGAGCCTTGTATTTAATATCAAATGTGATTTGGGTTTATCGTGAATCGTGTTTTAGATGACATTGGTTCTTTAACCCAGTTAAAGGCATGATGTTGATTTTTGAAAAGATTAAAACTAAGCGGAGTTTTAATGAATCTTTAATTAGATTAAAAAGGTGAATTGATAATTTAAATTATCAAATTTGAAAGGTGATCGAGAATGGAGTACAACCAGTTTTGCTCCAAAGCGGTAGTTAAATCTGTAATTAGATTTGAACGTGAAATGGTAATTAATTTTACCGATAACACCGTGGTGTTAGATATGGAGTATCACCAGTTTTGCTCCATAGGATATATAGGTTGGGATTGGGAAATAAAATAAATAATTACTTCGGTGTGTTTCGTTAATCCCGACTAGTTGAAATGATATCCAAAGGGAGATTATAGGATAAACTTAGAAGAATTTATCTTGGATAAAATTAATGGGAACATTTCCCTAAGAATGTGTTTTTGTGAATAAAAGAATATTCTGAATTGGAATGAGGCGTTTGTTGTGTTTGTGTAACATTCGTTTATTATATACGTGGGTTGTTCAGAAAGGCCGGGTTTATACCCATTCTGAATAACCGATTCGACGAGATGTCGAAGATGAAGACGGTGGTTGAAGACCGGAAGTCTTCACATCGTTTGGGTGATTACTGATGATCTTGATTGGGCTGTACACCCAGGATGAGGGAATCAGTTGGTGATCGTCTAGACGTACTTGGAGATGGATGGATATGCGAGGAAAGTGCCTCCGGTTTCGTTCAGACCCAGAACGAACTTGTAAATGGATTGTGTGTCTGACATTGAATTTTATTCTGTGTTGATTGATCTCTATTAAATAAACATCTGTTTGGCGGCGGAGAATTTATTCTCTTGCTTAACGCCCTTCTCTGAGACGTACGAGCTCAGAGGTTGTATATCGATGGACATCAGTCGCATGGAGTGAATTGCCAGTGTGGCACGCATAAGTGGCAATTGATCAAGGCTTCTGTTGAAAAGCAAAGTCTTGTGGTTGATGATCAAAGCACGGCATGTGTGGCGCAGCTTTGTGTATAACGTGAATTCGCGAGCCTCACACCTCGGTATGAGTCAAAAACGGGATAGTGACTGCAGGGAGAGCACGACGTTTCTTTCTAGCTAGGGTGGTGTCAGTGACCTACCAGCCCTGACATTTATATACTTTTCACCTGTGTGGTTGTTGGATACGAGGCGCCTCGGATATAGGTCTGTAAGGACCGGGAAACGTGTGTTCAGGAATTGCCAATTCTCAAAAGTAAGAGAGGACCGGCCCTGAAGATCCAAGGATCATAGTGGGGTCCAGGGACATTTGCTAGAGTGTCTCGAACGCGGAGAGGAGCTTGCCCCTTGCCTCGACTCATGACGGAAATCCAATTTCCAATACGTGTATTGCGGTTTTAATTGTAGAACTAGTATGACGACATGATATATGGTACCCATGTCGTCTATGATTTATATTTATGATTGAAATTGTTTTGACACTATACACTTATGATAGTATCAAATGATTTGTTTTAAACGTACCAAGCATGTTTGGCTATTATAAGGGAAAAGCCTATCCTCCGGCTTGCGTTGCATTGTGTTATGGGACCTGGGTCTTATAATAGCTTCATTTTTCCAAAGAGCATTGCGCTGTTTTGTTATATGCACTAGTATTCTTGGGAGGAAACCCGTTCCGTGTTATACGGCGTGGTCCCTTGAATTACTCTCTTTTAACGTAAAAGCTTTAAATAACTGTTTTAGTTCTCACACCAGTCACATGACTGACCTGGAGTTTATTGTTTTAACCTAAACTCTGGGTGCCCCTATTTTCCGCACGGGCAGCTAGTAGTTTTGGTTTTGCAGATTTATATCCACAGGGTCCTGATTTACAGCTGGAACGATGCTCGGGAAGCTCTGTATCCGTGTATCACTTTCAGTTGTGTTTTATATTATTTTTCCACTGCTATGTAATTTATTTAAATCTCTGATATTTGTTGAATGTAATTTATTCAATTATACTCTGTATATTCTTGTATCTGATGGAATTGTTGTAATAACAATGAAATGTTCTTCCGTTTGCGTTCTATTTTGTCTTGTCCTCAATTCTATCCGTGCTTTCCTTACCGGGGAAGTTCGGGTCGTCTCAGCTCCGAACCCAATTATTTTTAAATAAATATATTTTGAATTATCATTAAAAATAAATTCAAACTCTTTAAAATTTTCGAAAATTTGGCCATCACCTCCTCTGCGAGGTTCGGTATAGCTACAACAGTCACTCCGGGCCCTAACTTTTGTAAAAGAAAACAAAACGCCAAATGGCTCCAAACTCAGGGTATAAAAATCAATCACTCCAATCCATATATTAAGGTTTACCTATTTGTCTGGCAACTCAATTCCAATTTCGAAGCAATCAACTAACTAGTCTTCATCTTCCAATATGTAATTAAATCTTTATAATCAAGCCAATTTCCATAGTCCTCTGGTATCTGCACTTATCTCAACTTACAATGCGAGTAACAAATATAGGGTAAAATAATTCCGTTCTATTTCATAAATGATTTTATTCTCAATTCATTATACTGCAATTTAGTTTCAAATCATTCAACTTTTTATTGACCCGTTTGATGAATTTTATTTAGCCAATCCAACATCCAAATAACAAACAACCAAATCATTTGAATTATATTCAACATTAATACTTACTGGTCTGCATTCACTTTGGTTAAACATACATTAATACCAGTCGATTAATATCCAATCGATTTCCATTATTATCTGTTCGATTTCCAAATCCGAATTTATTTAATTCATCCCATTTGAATTCCACCTTAAATTAATTCACTCAACCAGGCTAAGTTCAATCGACTAACTAATTTTCTTCTAATTAGTTTAATTTTCATTTCAAAATTCAATTTGAATTCCAATCAAATCAAGCAAAACAACCAAATAACCAATATTACTATATTATAGAAAATTATTTCTTTTTTTATAAAAATAAAAGTTGGGCAAAATGATTTCATTTACACTCTTTACTGTGTCAATTGTTAGTTCAAAATGGTTTCCCAACACTTGAACCGATCAATCAACACAATACAAAATATTTTTATATAAAATCTACAAATACGCTTTCTCTCATGTATACACTCAAACTCAATCTTGGGTGTTAATAACCCTATATCTATTGAGTTACTCCACAGAGCCAAGGTTATTACTAAACCAATAGCTCAAATACCAACTGTAAAGGCCCGCAAATTTGTACCCTTTGAGTTAACTAATATTACATACGTCCAATCCAAAGTGCACAAAAATACGAATCTTAATAGAAAGATTATTAGTGGATGAGAAAAGAAAGAAATTTTAGAATAGAAGAATAAGAAGAAGAACCAACACCATACAAAATCTCACATTGCAGCGGATAAAAAATATAATATAGAAATAAATCTTTATTGAAAGCTTGGAAGTATGCTTACAATCATCAAAGTATATTAATACACCTGGACAGTTATAACAATATGTCCTCAAATACAACATACAAAGGAATAAATACAAATATGGCTAAAACTTCTCCAGCACGTATTCTGAACTTTATAGTATCGAATAACCTAAAACTGTAAAACCTGGTCTAACCCGAGCATTTCAAACGTCGGATCAGCCTGGTGGACCAGAGTGAGAAACCCACTAAGTTTACAAGCAACATCTAACTTGATTTAAAAATTAACAAATCATTTCTAAAGGAAAACGATAATCGTAAGATTAGTAGAACGCTTACATCTCACACTCTACATATATAATATAAAATCAAAAACCACGGGCGCTTGTTGGAGACTAGATTTCGACTATGACAACGTATGGAACCACCTTCCGATAGTTTATATCTAGAGGGGAATACCCTGGGTTCAACAAGAACATCTTGCAACCCGGCCAAACATGACCGACCACTCATTTTGCTTCAGTGTATCGAATGTATATCACCAACGGTTGGGATCAGCAACTGTTTCTCGAAATGAACATCATCGATTGGATTAAAGAAGGAAATGAATTTTCTCTAGATAGTTGATTATACACACTATTTGGGAGCGACCCACTTAGTCATGATGCCTACCCGGTTTCTGTTATTTCCCGGTTGAAGAGGCTTAAGATTAAAATTATCACTTTACGAACATTCCACCATCGTTCACTTTGAATGCCACGTTTCCAGATCCATCAAATCACTAATTGATGTCCACAAATATACTTTGGGTGTTAACGCCACCAACAGAAATACGTTTGTAAAAATCAATGTATGTGACTCTTAAGAAATACTCTATCAGACATTAGTCCATACAAGTCATCCAGGAACAGGATGAACGGAAGGCACCCTCCTACCGCATCCAAAGGATCAGTACCGAGAAGTCCTTGCAGTCTGAGAAATCTCAACCACGACCAAATCACAGTTTTTGGTAGCTAGCCAGAGAAATTCAACAGCAATACTTCCGCTTATGAAAAATCCACGGCCTTCAATTGCTCCACCTTTGTCAGCATTTTTCATCTTGAATGCTTTACGTATTTGCTGATTGGAATGGTTTACGAATATAAATTCTATCCTGGATTTCCCATACCAACAATCGGTTTGACCAGATTTAGATAATCGTTGATTTAACTATCAAAATAAACAACCATCATCCATAGAAAAAAAAATGTATTCATTATTTCAGTATACAACGTCAACTGGCCACTCTAGTTAAATAGTTGTTAACAAAATTTCTAAATCTTCCAATGTGTTTCAATTCCTATTTCCTAATCAATTTTTCAACTTAAAATTCTTCAGATTATAGTTTATAATATCCTTTATGAAAATATTATTTTAATTCCATCAACTACCCTCATTTCTAAACTAATATCATTCTTGGATTATCATGAAGTCATTCAAGTTGGGGTATTTGATTTACCTTTTAGACCTTGAGTCGACAACATTCTTATCATTAGAATAGATAGAAGAAGTTTGTCAACGAAATATCATTCCAATAAATATCCCAACGCTTCTATTTGCCATATGATTTTTAAACATAGGTTTTAACTCCATCTATTCTCTTTTGAAAAACTTTTCCTTTCAATTCCAAAATCATGCTTTCTCAATTTGAAACATTTTTATTTCCCCATCCGTAGGCTTTTAAATTCCCTTTAACTTCCTTCAGATTGCAAATCCCATTTTGAATTTATTTTGACTCTTATAACACTAATCCATTTATAACTTACCTTTATAATGCCCAATTTGGATTTTACAAAAATCCTACCAATAGAATTCTCGATAGGAGTTCATATTAAATATAAATTCACTTACAATTTCGTTTAAACTACACATACGGCCTTACAACTTCGTAAACTTCCATTTAAGGAACTAAATTTCAAGATTTTACTACTTTGATTATTATTGATAAATAATATTCAATTCCAACATTTTAGAAACCAATTTGTTTACTTAACGCTAATAGTTAATTTTCCCTTTTCAGATAAATAAAACAATAATTGGTTTTAAAAATAATCGATTCAATAATTTAGTTAATAATCTATCATGGTTTTAAATAGTTGACTTAGTCAACTCAAATCATGGTAAATTTGTTAACCAGTTCTAATTAGTCTTTCTATTTAAATTAAAATAATTAATTTATAAAAATCAATTATAAATAATTTCATTTAATCTAATTAAATTAAATAATTGCATTTAATTGTTTATTTGAAACAATTAATTAGATTCTTAATTATTTGGTTAATTTCTTCTTATGTGTTTATACAACTCATCAACATAAGAATTTGCTTTATATAATCGGCTTGTAATTACTTGATAAATAAAATTATTCATTTCCGCTAATATTTTCATTTGAAAATAATATATGGAAAATAGAATTCAAAATCTGTCTTTAGTTATAAAACAAATTTTATAACTTTCTTTCTATTGATTTACCTAATGGTAAATCAATCTCTATAAAATGATTCATTTACAGGCCATCTGCTAATGATTACTCAACCAATATCACCCACTGGTTAATACTAAACAAGTGTTGAATTTGGATTTAACAATCAATCAAATTTATTAAATAGTTTATGCAAGTAAACAACATATTTGAGGAATCTAGTTGGATTCGTCCATCCTGTCCTTCCCTGCATTACAATGGGTTACCTCAAATTTAACACGACGTTATATTTATCACGTAAATCATAAATAAACAGTTTAATAATAATCAACAATCAATTAACAACATCCAATCAAGCATCCGATTATTAATTTAATACGTTTATATTACTATAAACGTGACCAACAAGGTAAGTTACCTTGTTTGGAATCTAATCCGTTTAAATAACGATTTAATTCGATTAAATTAAACAAACGTTTAGTTCAATCAATGAATATTAAAAATATTCAGCATACATGCAAACACTCATCCAATCATCAATCATTGGCAAACATTGCACACAAAATAAAAACCCTAATTATATAAAATATAAGTGGGATAAACTCGAGTGACTTAAGCGCACCTTGGGTTTCCATTCGTTGTCATCGTTTGTTTTAATTAAATTAAACTAGCTTTTTATTTAATTAAACATCTAGTTGCGCCCAACTCTGATCAAATAAGTTCCATAACGTCATGCTCGCCAATAATGTAACACCCTGAATTTTCTATGACTATTAAAAGAACGAATTTAAGAATACCTAATTGTTAAAGTGAGAATTAAGGGAAATGGGTACGCCATTGCGTTCATCTCGAAATACTGCTAGGAATAGAGTCCAAGTTTTCTTAAATCGGACTTCGTATGAGGAAGTTATAGCCCTTAGAAGTTTTAGTTAATTTAAATAAATTAATAAAATTTCAGATTAAAATTCAAAATTCAAAATTCAAACGAGTGAGCGGGCTGGGCGGGATTTCTCCCGCCCTAGGCCAGGTCGACCAGGGGGTCGACCTCCCCTATACAGGTCAACCCGGGGGTCGACCTGGGGGTCGACCTACCCCCCGGGGCATATCTGAACTGTGACGATCCTGACTTGTTGCTGAGTCTTTTCTGACCTGTTGCTGAGTCAATAGGGCATATGTGGCAATTCTGGATAACTCTATCCAGTCTAGATGATTGTGATTGCTCCTATGATAATCTAATGGCTTATATTGATTTGAACTTCTATATAAGCACGCATAGACTCAAGCTCTAAACCTAAACTAAATTTATCTCTTGGCCTCCATGCTGCTGCTAGAATAGTTCTTCTTCTTAAAGCTTAGGAATTGCAAGTCAGAATTCTAATACAAATGACGAACGAACTATTCTCTTCTCTAATCCGTCTTTGTGAGTACAATTTCGTTCACAAAATAATTAATAAATTAGTTATGAGGAGTTATAATTTGGATTACGAGAACATATCTGTTGAATCATGTGATGTTATTTAACTTTATTATCGTCTGTTGGTGAACATATGACAGTTTTGTTATCTTATGTTGGTAGATCTATTTCATATGTCCAATCACATATGTTTAACTTGATTCATTTTATGACATCAGTTTATATGCAAGTTTGGGATGTAAATCATATGCTAGTTCATATGTGAATCTTATGCAAGTCTGTTTTTACATATGCTAGTTTGTATGTGAATCTTATGCAAGCCTATATGCCAATTATACACAAGTTTATGTGTGAATCAAATATATACATATGCTAGTTTATATGTAAAACATGTGATATTAGTTTACATGTTTAAATCCATATGCAAGATTAGGTGAAAACTATATTCACATATGCAAGTTTAGGTGAAAACCAAATTCACATATGCAAGTTTAGGTGAAACCCATATTCATATATGCAAGTTCACAATTTCATGTTTAGATTTATATTTAGATCCATAGTAGTTTATGAAAATTTATGTTCTATATGTCCATTGCCTATGCAAGTTATTTGTTATGCAAACTTATGTTATAATTCTTATTCGCAAGTTAGATCTATTTTATGTGTTATGCAAGTTGTGATGTTGCTTTTCTTTTTATGAGTTGGACTATTTGCGAGTCTAACATATTTCATATTAAACGTATGGACGACGTGGGGATAATGCGAAAATATTAAATAATACATATTGTGAATTGGCATAAAATGGCTTTAAAGGCATATAATTAATTTGAGACACTAATTGGCATAATTTATATACCTGAAAGTATGGACACAATTTAGGTGACAATTATGGACATAGTGTAATTTGGAAATTATTGACAATTTGAATAGGGATAATTAATTCATATTGGGGGGAAATAATTATGTGTAATAATAAACACCTAAGACATGAGGTTAGACTTGTTTGTGGTATAAGACTGCCCGGACCCGCCCGGCAAATCCAGCAACCACAAATAGTAGTCTAATGTGAGAGGCCGAAGGCATAAATTAAATGCATAACAATTGTAAAGACACGAGGTTTGACTCGTTTGCAGTATAAGACTTCCCGGACCTGCCCGGCAAATCCAGCAACCGCAAACGGTAGTCTAATGTGGGAGGTCTTACAAGGTTACGGTTATAATGAATTGAGTAACACTTAACCAAGATAAACATGTGGTGGGACATGAGGGTTAAGTGAGTGACATGGGTGACATGTGAAATACGATTACAAACATTTAACCAAATTGAAACATGTAAGAAGACATGAATAAGAAGGTGTTAAGTGGGAAATTCTAGTGGGGACCAAACATAGGTGGAATGCTTGTGTCAAGCATGGGGACCCTTTTCAAACCAGTAACCCATTAAGTATCTTTGTGAGCTCGAGTTAGATCAAGGACAGGACACGCTTACTGGGTTTGATTGTAAGAGGTCAAAACGGTTTAACGGTGGCAATGCAAGTCCAATGGGGTCATGTGCGTGCATAGGCCCGGGCTGGTAGGTAAGACGTTGTTGCATTGTGAAGATATAAGCCGTGCATCTTTAGTGGTATCAGGTTGCCGCTTTGGGGAGTGATACACCCCACTGTGGGACCAACACAGGTATCTACGAGTTCGGGAGCTGATCGCAGAGGGGTGGTGGGTACAACTAGTGGAGATAGGGGCAGGCGGCACCTATGAAGATAGCTAGGGGTACACGAAACTACCATTATGATTATTATGTTCAGCAGGCGGGATCAACTTTTAGGGTGACTAGTAATGATGCAGTATAGTAATTATCCTATAGTGTTGGAGGCGCAATTAATGTTATGTTATTCCTCTTGTTTGCTTTGTCATGCCCATTTGTTTCACAGTCATTCCTTGTTTTACCAGTTTATGCCTTATCCTAATTACTTTAGTAATTATACTGTTAAAGTTATTAGACTCGCCAGACTTTATGTCTGACCCCCTTTGTTTTCGCCTCTTTTCTTCCTTTCTCCCCCAGGTTCTCTGGGTATGACTAGTGCTAGTGTAACAGCCCTGAATTTTGGGGCCAATTTAAAAAATTTATTTTAAGTTATTTTAATGTGTTTTGGTTGTTTAAAATAATTTATTTTGAGAAATTAAATATATTCTTTTTAATGAAAATACGGAGCGTATGCAATTTGCATGTAATAAAATTAATTCTGTGGGAAACATTAAACAAAAAGATTCAATAAATTTTCCAACAAGTTGACAAAAAGGGAAGGTAGAAATTTAAAAATGCAATTTATGACAATTTTTAATTTTATTTAAATCAATGAATGCAGTATTAATGAAACAACGAAGAGAGGAGGACACTAAAAGCAAATGCAAGAAAAGAAATTAATAGGATTAAGGTAAAACAAATCAATGGATTAAAGGAAGGAATAAAAGCGCACTTAATGGAGAAAAAAGTACATTTAAACATATATGTTCTAGATAGAAAGAAGAAAAATTCTTGAGATAATGTATGGTATGGAGCATTGTTTTTGGACCTTTAGGTATCATAATCATGAAACAAAATCCAAATAGTTATGTTATATGTTTAATAGAGTGATAATAAAGAAATAATTATTTATAATGTTAACTATTCAAAGATATATGTTAGTGCATTAAAATGTACAAATCCATATGAATGAATTAAAGAATTGTAAATGAGGTAATAATAATAGTTTAAATGTAAAATAAATACATACGCAAGGATAATATATAAATCGAATAATAAATGATAAAAGGTAGGGAAATCATTGGGTGAACAAAGGCAAGTAATAATTCAAATGAAAAAGGGAAAGGAAAGTCCATTAAACAAGAAAGGTTGGTAAAAATTGAAAAGAAAATAAATTAAAATTCAATAGTGGGAAAAGAAGAAAATTTATTTAGATCTTTCTTAGAAAATGGTAGATGACATTAAGTTGACGTTAATGAATGCAGTAAAAAGTAAAGTAATGTCATTGGTTTACCTAAGAAAAGTTTTATAAAAAAGATACAATTTTAACGTTGATATTTTACAACGAAAATGTTTTACATTGAAAATATTAAATTTTCAATTTTGTTAAATTACATGAAAAGGCTATAATGGAAAATTGAATTTTGTTTGTATTTGTAATACGATAAAAGGATTAAAAAATTTGAAAGTTACATTTTAATGTTAATTGGAGTTAATTAGGGAGTAATGTGCGTTTGAAATTGTAAACATTACAATGGAACATACATAATTAAATAAAAACAGAAGAAAGAATGAAAGTTAATGAATGGAATTTTATAAAATAATCGGAAAGTATACACACACATTAATCTCTTCTTTTTTTTAAAAAAAAAAAAGAGAAAAAGAAAAAAAATTGTGCGTTTGAATTTGAAAGTAATGGAAGATTATTAACATTAACATATTAGCAAACTTAATTTAATAAAATAGGAAAACAAATGTGTGTGATAGAAAGGGATTAAATCAGGAAAGGGAAATAATTAATATTAAAACGGCAATGTTTCCTTTAAATTACCAATGCATGTCAATTAAGGACATCAAAAGAGAGATAATGGAAATAATGTCAAAAAAAAAAGATTGGAGGTAGATAACTATTTCTAAAACGTGAACACACATTTAAATGTAATAAATATAGCCCAAATACATAACCCCAATTCCCCTTATACACAGCTACTACTAATTTGAATCGATGGCAGCCACGCTCCCTTATTCTTCCTCCTCTTTCTTCTAATTCCTTCATCAATTGAAAGCCATTCCAACGCAAAAATGGTTCAACTCTTCATGACACACGGTGGCCAGGGCGGCAGCATGAAGTGGCAAGGTTCGGGGTTGGTTTTCGAGGGTGGAGACATCGGCGAGTTGGCCGAGACCTGGGCGGTGGGTTAGCGAGTCGAAGGCGGTCGATGTGAGGTGCGCCACGATCGTGAGAACCGTGATTTCAAATACAATTTTTTTTTAAAAAAAAGAAAACGCTTTGGACAAATTCTTATCCAATCAACGTGAGATTTTTTTTTATATAATTTAATATATTTAATTATCATTTCTATGATTATTAATAGTAGATCTAATATGACACGAAATTTAAAACATGGATCTGAACCATTCACACCGTACGATGTTGAATCTGAATTGCCTATTAGGACATGATTTTAGATCTGAAATTTTAGAGTTTAAATCTGAATTAGTGATTAATTCGAATTGATTATGAGTTAATTTTTTTAATCGTGCCTTGTTGATTTTCCATATGCTAATTGCCTTGATGTTAGTTATTTGATTTGATCATGTTGGTTGTTTGGACTTTTTGGGTTGGTATTTCCCTTTTGTCTCAACTCTATTATTGTAGTTTGGTTAATGCGATCAAAATCTCATTTTTGAGATTTATATATATAAATGTATATACATATATACGACTGGTTCCTTTAGGTGTGTTGCATTCAAATTTTTACAACCGTGTAAACTAAAAAATATTGGACATGAAATTTGTTGACACAAAATATGGGACATGAACATTTTACATTTTTATTAAATGTGAATAGATTAGATATTTAACCGTATATAAAAATTCACATATTTATTAAAGTGAATAAATTGTAGGTGAATAAAATGGTAATTTCAGCCGTAGGAAAATTCACATTTTAATTAATGTGAATAAGGAGGAATTTCACCGCATGACATAATTTACACATTTTTATCTGTAAATATAAGGTAGGAATTTGCGGTGACAAAATTTACATTTTATTATGTAAATTTAAAAATAGAAAAGTTGATACCTTTACATTGTAATATAAAGAGTGAATTCTTTACATTGAAAAAAAAATTTAAAAAAATTCACATTGTATGTTAAATTAACATTTTTTTTATTTAACGTTAAAAATTAGAAAATGTACACCGTATGATTCATTGGCATTTATTATGTTGATGTTGATATAGGAAGTTTTCACCATATGTTGGTTTGACATTTTTTTTATTTATTTAATGTTAAAAATTAGAAAATGTACACCATATGATTCATTGGCATTTATTATGTTGATGTTGATATAGGAAGTTTTCACCATATGTTGGTTTGACATTTTTTTTTATTTAATGTTAAAAATTAGAAAATGTACACCGTATGATTCATTGTCATTTATTATGTTGATGTTGATATAGGAAGTTTTCACCATATGTTGGTTTGACATTTTTTTTATTTAATGTTAAAAATTAGAAAATGTACACCGTATGATTCATTGACATTTATTTTGAATGTTAAATAAAAAGAAATGATTGATTAACATTATTCTAATGTAAATCTTAAAAGGGAATGGACCGTATGATTTATTAACATTATTTAATGTTATATAAAAAGAAAAGATTGTTTAACATCATTTTTAATATTGATTAAAAAAAAAGATTGCAAAGTATGTATTAACGTATTTTTATTAATGTATATAAAAAGAGAAATTTACATTATAGGAGAAATTTAACATTTTTGTTAATGTTAAAAATAAGAGATTACATCGTATGAGAAATTTAACATTTTTGTTAATGCTAAAAATAAGTAATTTCATCGTATGTTAGTTAACATTTTATTTAATGTTAATATATTAAGAAATTTCATCGTATGTCAAGATTTACATTTTTATATGTAAATTATAAAGTGAAATTATATGGTTTGTTAAAATTACATTTTTCTTTCTTTGTAATTAAAAGGTGAATTTTCTCGTATATCAAGATTCACATTTGTAGACGATAAGTAGGACGTTGACATGAACCAAAATTTATATTTTGAATTGTAAATAAAAAGTAGGATTTTGCGGTGAAACAAAATTTTCATTTTTCTAATGTAAGTTAGAACATGAATTAACATTTAACTGGTAGTTACATTTATTTTTAATGTAAAATAAGATATGGTTTGCACCGTATGATAAAGCTGACATTTTATGTGTAATTAAAATGTGAATTTATATTATATGATAAGAATTACATTTTCCTATTGAACGTATATATGAATTTACACCGCAAGACAAAATTTACATATTTTTTTGTAAATATAAAATAGGAATTCACCGTAGGATGAAATTAACATTTTTAATGTTAATTAAAAAGTATTTCACCGTAGGATAAAATTCACATTTTATTTAATGTTAATATAAATTAAGTAATTTGCAATGTATGAGGAATTAGCATTTTATGTAATAATTAAGTAACTTGCATCGTATGAAAATTTAACATTTTTATGTTAATAATAAAGAATAATTTCACCACATGTATGATAATTAACATTATTGTTAATCTTAATATATAGTGAATTGAACCGTATGATAATTAACATTTATCCTTAATGTTAATGCATAGTTAATTGGACCGTGGGATGGAATTAACATTTATTCCTAATGTTAATATTTGAAGTATTTACATCGTAGGGTAATTAACATTTATCTTTAATGTTAATATTAAAGAAATTTACATCGTAGGATGATCAACATTTTTTTTTATGTTAAATAAGAAGTATTTGCACCATAGAATGAGAATAACCTTATTTTTAATGTTAAATTAAAGAGCAATTTAACCGTAGGTTTGGGCTACATTATTTTTAATTGTAAAGTAACAAAGTAATTTAACATAGGAGGAGATTACATTATTTTTAAGGTTAATAAAGGATAAATTAACCGTAGGACTAATATACATTATTTTTAAATGTTAATATTAAGAGAATTACTCCGTAGGACAAGATTTACATTATTTTATAATGTTAACATAAAAGAGAATTGACCGTAGGGATTAACATTTATTTTTAATGTTAATATTAGGTGAATTACCTCGAAGGATAAAATTACATTATTTTATAATGCAAATATAAAAGAGGATTTACAGTAGGGTTGAATTACTTTATTCTTAATGCAAATTAAAAAGAGAATTTGACCGTAGGATAGCGTTAACATTATTTTTAATGTTGATATAAATGAATTTCACCGTATGTACAAGTTTACATTTTATTCAATGTAAATAAGATAAGAACGTGAAATGAATTGAAAGATTACATTTTATTTAATGTAAATAATAGTAAGATTACGAAAATGCATCGTTAAGTAAGAAGTTTAATTATTCTAAATAATTAGGACAAGAATGAGCAGTTATAAAAAAATGTACGACATGAATTAGTTTTTCTAAAACTATAATAAGTATGCGAGGTTGTTTGGGAAGTCCGAGATACCCTCATCCCAAATTAAACCAAACGACGTTAAAGAATCGAAGCATGAGACGACGCATGAAGACCGTAAATCTTCCCTCGAATGGACAGCGATCGAGACCCTGAATTGACTTGCTACCAATTCATGGGTCAAGGTCATTGCCCAGACGTACGTGTTGGTTTCACGGATTTGACTTTCGTTCAGACCCAGAGCATAAGTTTAAATGGATGGTGTGTCTGACATAGTACTTCGTTATATATCATATTGTTGATTTTCTGTTAATATATAAATATTGGTGGTGGAGAATTTATTCTCTACTTAACACCCATTTATGTATTGATGGAGAAGCAATGGTATGGTATGGAGTGACAGTGTGGCATACTAAGATGCAATGATCAAGGTTTCTTGTTGAAAAGCAGGCCTTGTGGGATGATCAAAGCATAGCCTGTCTAGGCATAGCTTTGTGTATGACGTAACTTCACGAGCCTCACACACCGGCGGTGTCTAAAACGGGAGAAGGGAACGCAGGGAGTGCACACGTTTCTTTCTAGCTAGAGTGGTGCCAGGGACCTACCAGCGCTGGCATTTATTCATTGTGGTTGTTGGATTTTTCGAGGCCTCGGTTTTATGTGGTCGCCACTGGCCGTATTATAGGTCCAAAAGGACCGGGAAGCGTGTGTTCAGGAATTGCCAATCCATTAAGCGTTAACGTATGGACCGGCCCTGCAGGATCCAAGGGTTGGACAGAGTACCAATCCTGGGGCATTGCTAGAGTGTCCCGAATCGGTAAGGAGCTCCTCCCTAGCCTTGACTCAGATGGAAATCCAAATTCCAAATACGACCCTGCGGTTTTGATTGTATTACTAGTATGGAGATATAGTAGGATGGGGTACTATGTTTCCTAGGATTGATACATTTATTTTGAAATGTTTTTATTATACACTAATAACAATATTAAACTCGTATTTGCCGTATTTAGCATGTTTAATCACCATAAGGGAAAACTCTATCCTCTGGTGTGCGTTGCATTATGTGATGGGACTTGAGTCTTATGGTGATTCCATTTTTCTAAAAAGCATTGCGATGTTGTACGTTCTGACACTTTAAATTATGCACGACAATCCATTGAGTAAACCCGTTCCGCATTAGCAGCGTGGTCTTTGGATTTGTCATATTATTATTACTAAACTAGTTATGAATTCTCATACCAGTCCCACGACTGACCCGTAGTTTGTTTCACCTTTTTGCAAACTCGGGTGCCCTCTTTCCTACACGGGCAGCCAAGTAAACAGGTTCATTCTTTGCTTGGAGTCTTCTTGGAGTTGCTCATTATCTTTGCTTGGATTTGCTTTTGCGGAGAGGTGATGACTTGGAGCTTTGAGGACAGCTATCATTTACTTCTATTGCATTGTTCTATCTTTAAGTTCAGCCATTAGACTTGTTTCATTTCGTATTGCTTATTTTGGGAGTTGGAATTTATTTTCATTTCTGCAAACTTGATGTAATAATTTGGATTCTGTGACTGTTGGGATTCTGTGGTTTATGACATTATATTTCCGCTGCTATGATGTTATTATGCTATGGTTTTCCTCTGCTATATTGTATCAGTGATATGTATTGTTATATTTATGTTGTATTCCATATGATTATTCCTTACTTTCACCCAGTGGAGGTTTGGGGTCATTACAGTTGGTATCAGAGCTTTGGTTAAACTTAGCTTTGGAATGTAACATATTTATAACAAATTCGTTTACATAGAATCACAATATTCTATGGCGGACATTTCATGTGATACATAATAGCCAGTCACTTTCGTCATCTTTTCATTCATCCTTCGATCTTTTCTATCTCTTAGAACCACCATTACAGTTGTTCTGACTCTTCCCTTGATCGTACAGAACTAACTAAAAATGGGTACTCGGGCCGCTAGAACTAGTAGAGCTAGAGCAAGGAGGCAAGACGCTACTGGAACTGAGGAGCTTTATTCCCAACGACACGGTTAAGAAGTTAGAAATTAAAACATTCTACGTTCTCTAGGTTGGTTCCTACTCTTCTATTTCTCTTTTCCTTTTCGAGGACGAAAAGTTTTTAAGTGGGGGAGATTGTAACAACCCTGAATTTTGGGGCCAATTTAAAAAATTTATTTTAAGTTATTTTAATGTGTTTTGGTTGTTTAAAATAATTTATTTTGAGAAATTAAATATATTCTTTTTAATGAAAATACGGAGCGTATGCAATTTGCATGTAATAAAATTTATTCTGTGGGAAACATTAAACCAAAAGATTCAATAAATTTTCCAACAAGTTGACAAATAGGGAAGGTAGAAATTTAAAAATGCAATTTATGACAATTTTTAATTTTATTTAAATCAATGAATGCAGTATTAATGAAACAACGAAGAGAGGAGGACACTAAAAGCAAATGCAAGAAAAGAAATTAATAGGATTAAGGTAAAACAAATCAATGGATTAAAGGAAGGAATAAAAGCGCACTTAATGGAGAAAAAAGTACATTTAAACATATATGTTCTAGATAGAAAGAAGAAAAATTCTTGAGACAATGTATGGTATGGAGCATTGTTTTTGGACCTTTAGGTATCATAATCATGAAACAAAATCCAAATAGTTATGTTATATGTTTAATAGAGTGATAATAAAGAAATAATTATTTATAATGTTAACTATTCAAAGATATATGTTAGTGCATTAAAATGTACAAATCCATATGAATGAATTAAAGAATTGTAAATGAGGTAATAATAATAGTTTAAATGTAAAATAAATACATACGCAAGGACAATATATAAATCGAATAATAAATGATAAAAGGTAGGGAAATCATTGGGTGAACAAAGGCAAGTAATAATTCAAATGAAAAAGGGAAAGGAAAGTCCATTAAACAAGAAAGGTTGGTAAAAATTGAAAAGAAAATAAATTAAAATTCAATAGTGGGAAAAGAGGAAAATTTATTTAGATCTTTCTTAGAAAATGGTAGATGACATTAAGTTGACGTTAATGAATGCAGTAAAAAGTAAAGTAATGTCATTGGTTTACCTAAGAAAAGTTTTATAAAAAAGATACAATTTTAACGTTGATATTTTACAACGAAAATGTTTTACATTGAAAAGATTAAATTTTCAATTTTGTTAAATTACATGAAAAGGCTATAATGGAAAATTGAATTTTGTTTGTATTTGTAATACGATAAAAGGATTAAAAAATTTGAAAGTTACATTTTAATGTTAATTGGAGTTAATTAGGGAGTAATGTGCGTTTGAAATTGTAAACATTACAATGGAACATACATAATTAAATGAAAACAGAAGAAATAATGAAAGTTAATGAATGGAATTTTATAAAATAATCGGAAATTATACACACATATTAATTTCTTTTTTTAAAAAAAAAAGAGAAAAAGAAAAAAATTTGTGCGTTTGAATTTGAAAGTAATGGAAGATTATTAACATTAACATATTAGCAAACTTCATTTAATAAAATAGGAAAACAAATGTGTGTGATAGAAAGGGATTAAATCAGGAAAGGGATATAATTATTATTAAAACGGCAATGTTTCCTTTAAATTACCAATGCATGTCAATTAAGGACATCAAAAGAGAGATAATGGAAATAATGTCAAAAAAAAAAGATTGGAGGTAGATAACTATTTCTAAAACGTGAACACACATTTAAATGTAATAAATATAGCCCAAATACATAACCCCAATTCCCCTTATACACAGCTACTACTAATTTGAATCGATGGCAGCCACGCTCCCTTATTCTTCCTCCTCTTTCTTCTAATTCCTTCATCAATTGAAAGCCATTCCAACGCAAAAATGGTTCAACTCTTCATGACACACGGTGGCCAGGGCGGCAGCATGAAGTGGCAAGGTTCGGGGTTGGTTTTCGAGGGTGGAGACAGCGGCGAGTTGGCCGAGACCTGGGTGGTGGGTTAGCGAGTCGAAGGCGGTCGATGTGAGGTGCGCCACGATCGTGAGAACCGTGACTTCAAATACAATTTTTTTTAAAAAAAAAGAAAACGCTTTGGACAAATTCTTATCCAATCAAGGTGAGAATTTTTTTTATTTATATAATTTAATATATTTAATTATCATTTCTATGATTATTAATAGTAGATCTAATATGACACGAAATTTAAAACATGGATCTGAACCATTCACACCGTACGATGTTGAATCTGAATTGCCTATTAGGACATGATATTAGATCTGAAATTTTAGAGTTTAAATCTGAATTAGTTATTAATTCGAATTGATTATGAGTTAATTTATTTAATCGTGCCTTGTTGATTTTCCATATGCTAAATTGCCTTGATGTTAGTTATTTGATTTGATCATGTTGGTTGTTTGGACTTTGTGGGTTGGTATTTCCCTTTTGTCTCAACTCTATTATTGTAGTTTGGTTAATGCGATCAAAATCTCATTTTTGAGATTTATATATATAAATATATATACATATATACGACTGGTTCCTTTAGGTGTGTTGCATTCAAATTTTTACAACCGTGTAAACTAAAAAATATTGGACATGAAATTTGTTGACACAAAATATGGGACATGAACATTTTACATTTTTATTAAATGTGAATAGATTAGATATTTAACCGTATATAAAAATTCACATATTTATTAAAGTGAATAAATTGTAGGTGAATAAAATGGTAATTTCAGCCGTAGGAAAATTCACATTTTAATTAATGTGAATAAGGAGGAATTTCACCGCATGACATAATTTACACATTTTTATCTGTAAATATAAGGTAGGAATTTGCGGTGACAAAATTTACATTTTATTATGTAAATTTAAAAATAGAAAAGTTGATACCTTTACATTGTAATATAAAGAGTGAATTCTTTACATTGAAAATTTTTTTTTTTAAAAATTCACATTGTATGTTAAATTAACATTTTTTTTATTTAATGTTAAAAATTAGAAAATGTACACCGTATGATTCATTGGCATTTATTATGTTGATGTTGATATAGGAAGTTTTCACCATATGTTGGATTGACATTTTATTTATTTATTTAATGTTAAAAATTAGAAAATGTACACCGTATGATTCATTGGCATTTATTATGTTGATGTTGATATAGGAAGTTTTCACCATATGTTGGTTTGACATTTTTTTTATTTAATGTTAAAAATTAGAAAATGTACACCATATGATTCATTGGCATTTATTATGTTGATGTTGATATAGGAAGTTTTCACCATATGTTGGTTTGACATTTTTTTTTATTTAATGTTAAAAATTAGAAAATGTACACCGTATGATTCATTGACATTTATTTTGAATGTTATATAAAAAGAAAAGATTGATTAACATTATTCTAATGTAAATCTTAAAAGGGAATGGACCGTATGATTTATTAACATTATTTAATGTTTTATAAAAAGAAAAGATTGTTTAACATCATTTTTAATATTGATTAAAAAAAAAGATTGCAAAGTATGTATTAACGTATTTTATTAATGTATATAAAAAGAGAAATTTACATTATAGGAGAAATTTAACATTTTTGTTAATGTTAAAAATAAGAGATTACATCGTATGAGAAATTTAACATTTTTGTTAATGCTAAAAATAAGTAATTTCATCGTATGTTAGTTAACATTTTATTTAATGTTAATATATTAAGAAATTTCATCGTATGTCAAGATTTACATTTTTATATGTAAATTATAAAGTGAAATTATATGGTTTGTTAAAATTACATTTTTCTTTCTTTGTAATTAAAAGGTGAATTTTCTCGTATAACAAGATTCACATTTGTAGACGATAAGTAGGACGTTAACATGAACCAAAATTTATATTTTGAATTGTAAATAAAAAGTAGGATTTTGCGGTGAAACAAAATTTTCATTTTTCTAATGTAAGTTAGAACATGAATTAACATTTAACTGGTTGTTACATTTATTTTTAATGTAAAATAAGATATGGTTTGCACCGTATGATAAAGCTGACATTTTATGTGTAATTAAAATGTGAATTTATATTATATGATAAGAATTACATTTTCCTATTGAACGTATATATGAATTTACACCGCAAGACAAAATTTACATTTTTTTTTTGTTAATATAAAATAGGAATTCACCGTAGGATGAAATTAACATTTTTAATGTTAATTAAAAAGTATTTCACCGTAGGATAAAATTCACATTTTATTTAATGTTAATATAAATTAAGTAATTTGCAATGTATGAGGAATTAGCATTTTATGTAATAATTAAGTAACTTGCATCGTATGAAAAATTAACATTTTTATATTAATAATAAAGAATAATTTCACCACATGTATGATAATTAACATTATTGTTATTCTTAATATATAGTGAATTGAACCGTATGATAATTAACATTTATCCTTAATGTTAATGCATAGGTAATTGGACCGTGGGATGGAATTAACATTTATTCCTAATGTTAATATTTGAAGTATTTACATCGTAGGGTAATTAACATTTATCTTTAATGTTAATATTAAAGAAATTTACATCGTAGGATGATCAACATTTTTTTTAATGTTAAATAAGAAGTATTTGCACCATAGAATGAGAATAACCTTATTTTTAATGTTAAATTAAAGAGCAATTTAACCGTAGGTTTGGGCTACATTATTTTTAATTGTAAAGTAACAAAGTAATTTAACATAGGAGGAGATTACATTATTTTTAAGGTTAATAAAGGATAAATTAACCATAGGACTAATATACATTATTTTTAAATGTTAATATTAAGAGAATTACTCCGTAGGACAAGATTTACATTATTTTATAATGTTAACATAAAAGAGAATTGACCGTAGGGATTAACATTTATTTTTAATGTTAATATTAGGTGAATTACCTCGAAGGATAAAATTACATTATTTTATAATGCAAATATAAAAGAGGATTTACAGTAGGGTTGAATTACTTTATTCTTAATGTAAATTAAAAAGAGAATTTGACCGTAGGATAGCGTTAACATTATTTTTAATGTTGATATAAATGAATTTCACTGTATGTACAAGTTTACATTTTATTCAATGTAAATAAGATAAGAACGTGAAATGAATTGAAAGATTACATTTTATTTAATGTAAATAAAAGTAAGATTACGAAAATGCATCGTTAAGTAAGAAGTTTAATTATTCTAAATAATTAGGACAAGAATGAGCAGTTATAAAAAAATGTACGACATGAATTAGTTTTTCTAAAACTATAATAAGTATGCGAGGTTGTTTGGGAAGTCCGAGATACCCTCATCCCAAATTAAACCAAACGACGTTAAAGAATCGAAGCATGAGACGACGCATGAAGACCGTAAATCTTCCCTCGAATGGACAGCGATCGAGACCCTGAATTGACTTGCTACCAATTCATGGGTCAAGGTCATTGCCCAGACGTACGTGTTGGTTTCACGGATTTGACTTTCGTTCAGACCCAGAGCATAAGTTTAAATGGATGGTGTGTCTGACATAGTACTTCGTTATATATCATATTGTTGATTTTCTGTTAATATATAAATATTGGTGGTGGAGAATTTATTCTCTACTTAACACCCATTTATGTATTGATGGAGAAGCAATGGTATGGTATGGAGTGACAGTGTGGCATACTAAGATGCAATGATCAAGGTTTCTTGTTGAAAAGCAGGCCTTGTGGGATGATCAAAGCATAGCCTGTCTAGGCATAGCTTTGTGTATGACGTAACTTCACGAGCCTCACACACCGGCGGAGTCTAAAACGGGAGAAGGGAACGCAGGGAGTGCACACGTTTCTTTCTAGCTAGAGTGGTGCCAGGGACCTACCAGCGCTGGCATTTATTCATTGTGGTTGTTGGATTTTTCGAGGCCTCGGTTTTATGCGGTCGCCACTGGCCGTATTATAGGTCCAAAAGGACCGGGAAGCGTGTGTTCAGGAATTGCCAATCCATTAAGCGTTAACGTATGGACCGGCCCTGCAGGATCCAAGGGTTGGACAGAGTACCAATCCTGGGGCATTGCTAGAGTGTCTCGAATCGGAAAGGAGCTCCTCCCTAGCCTTGACTCGGATGGAAATCCAAATTCCAAATACGACCCTGCGGTTTTGATTGTATTACTAGTATGGAGATATAGTAGGATGGGGTACTATGTTTCCTAGGATTGATACATTTATTTTGAAATGTTTTTATTATACACTAATAATAATATTAAACTCGTATTTGCCGTATTTAGCTTGTTTAATCACCATAAGGGAAAACTCTATCCTCTGGTGTGCGTTGCATTGTGTGATGGGACTTGAGTCTTATGGTGATTCCATTTTTCTAAAAAGCATTGCGATGTTGTACATTCTGACACTTCAAATTATGCACGACAATCCATTGAGTAAACCCGTTCCGCATTAGCGGCGTGGTCTTTGGATTTGTCATATTATTATTACTAAACTAGTTATGAATTCTCATACCAGTCCCACGACTGACCCGTAGTTTGTTTCACCTTTTTGCAAACTCGGGTGCCCTCTTTCCTACACGGGCAGCCAAGTAAACAGGTTCATTCTTTGCTTGGAGTCTTCTTGGAGTTGCTCATTATCTTTGCTTGGATTTGCTTTTGCGGAGAGATGATGACTTGGAGCTTTGAGGACAGCTATCATTTACTTCTATTGCATTGTTCTATCTTTAAGTTCAGCCATTAGACTTGTTTCATTTCGTATTGCTTATTTTGGGAGTTGGAACTTATTTTCATTTCTGCAAACTTGATGTAATAATTTGGATTCTGTGACTGTTGGTATTATGTGGTTTATGACATTATATTTCCGCTGCTATGATGTTATTATGCTATGGTTTTCCTCTTCTATATTGTATCAGTGATATGTATTGTTATATTTATGTTGTATTCCATATGATTATTCCTTACTTTCACCCAGTGGAGGTTTGGGGTCATCACAGTTAGTGGAGCTTGATTTGGATCTTTCTCTCTCTTTTGGAAGTGCTTGGATTGCTGAAAGTAAAGTTCAGCTTATCTCTTTTGTGGCTACTTATGTTGGGGTTATGCTTTTTACTTTATGTACTTAGAAAATAATTTGTCAAGATGGATATTAAGTGTACTTTGTTTTATTGTTGGTTTTTTTGATGTTGTTGTAACCAAACTATTTCTCCGCTGCAATAAAAGTTGTTTTTTAATTTTTCAAGTACCAATATATGTATCTGTCTTGTTACATTCTGCTCTATAAACCAATAATACTCCATCAAAGTTAATGCATTCCCTGTTGGAGTGACATTAATGGGCATGGGGTGTTACACGTGGTATCAGAGCTGAAGGTTACAAAGAACAGATAAGAGATTTTGAAAAACTGTTTTTCAAAAGCATTGTATGAAGAAATACTTTCAAAAATAGGGTTTAAGCAGAGTATTTTCAAGAGAAAAAATTGTTTAAAAAACATAAACCCTAAGAGCCATATATCTTTCCATCGATTCTCCATTTTGAATCTCTTCCTTTTTCTTTTCAGCATGTCTGGGTTACCCGAGATACCCGAGGGAATACCGATACCAACCTGGTTCAGAAGGTATCTGGAGGCTAGGGCCACCGCCGCAGGCCCAGTAGACAATCCTCCTCCTCCAGCTGCAGCCACTCCTCCTCCTCCCCCTCCCCGCGTTGATACTGTTTCGAAGATATGCAAAGACTTTCGACCAATGGGAGGGAAACCTTTTCACGGATCAGAGACGTTTGTTGAAGCTCGAAATTGGCTTAAGGAGGTGGAAGATTTGTTTGGTATCTTCAAGATAGAAGATGGAAGGAAGGTCCAACTAGTTGCTTGGTTAATGAAGTACGAAGCCTCATTTTGGTGGGAGGTCACGAATGGAGAGCGTCCAGTAGAGACTTGGATAGATTTCAGACATAGGTTCGAGATGAAATTTCTCTCACGAGAAAAAGAGAATTTATACATGGAGATGTTCTTGGCATTGAAGTAGGGGAATTTATCAGTAAAGGAGTATGTCAACAAGTTCAATCAGTTGGCGAGATTTGGCTTAGACTTGGTGAACACAACTGAAAAGAAGTCCCTAAGATTCATCATTAAAGGTTTGAACGAGCCGCTACATGGGTTGGCTATGACCCACATTCCTATGGGGGCTACCTTTGAGAAACTGGTTGACATGGCGCTTATGCATGAAGAGGAGAAAGGCGCTAATGTTAATAAGGTACTAGAAAAGAAAGGGGATCAAAAGAAGTCATAGTAGTAGCCTAAGAAAGGTGGTAAGGATAACAATAGCAAAGGAAAGAAAAGGTGTTTTAATTGTGGAACACCAGGCCATCTGAGCAAGGACTATAGGAAGAAGAAGAAGAAGACTGGTTGTTTCAACTGTGGTGAGATAGGACATCTGATTTAAAGACTACTCGAGAAGACAAGGGCAGAGGGCAGGGTCTACTTCTGGAGGGCAGGTTCAGGCTCTCATGGTACCAGGGCAGGCAAGAGGGCAGGTTCAAGCTCTCATGGCACCAGGACAGGAGAGAGGTAGAAACATTTCCGTTGAAAGTTTGGTTTTTCTGTTTGATCATCATGTTCGTACTTTGTTTGATTCTGGTGCTTCACACTCGTTTGTATCTGCTTCGTTAGTTGAAACACCGCACCTAAATACTAGTCTAGTTACGGATCCCATAGTAGTCTCAAATCCTATTGGTGGTTCGGTTCATCTTTCAATGATTTGTCGGGATTTGAGAGTGTCTATCTTGAGCGTTGGGTTTGAATGCAACGCCTTCATTCTTGGCTTCATGGGCTATGGGTTGATTCTAGGCATGGATTGTTTATACAGTAATGGTGCCATCTTCGATTGTGAAAAGAGAGTGGTAAGACTTATAACTTGCCTCGGTAACACTCTTGAAATCTCTTACAATCCCATACATTCTATTATGCTTAGCTACCTAGAATCTCTTGATGCGTCTGTTGAAAACTTGCAGTCGATTAGAGTAGTCCGTGAATACTCAGATGTATTTGAAGAGGTGAAGGGCTTACCTCCGAAGCGGGAGATAGACTTCCGCATATACCTTGTTGATAATGCAAAACCGGTCGCTCTACTCGTTAGATACATGGCTCCAAGGGAGAGAAAAGAGCTCAACAAGCAAGTCAAAGAGTTGCTCGAGAAAGGGTTTATAAGGCGGAGTATTTCTGAATAGGGTGCTCCAGTAGTATTCGCAACCAAAGAGGATGGTTCACTTCGCCTATGCGTTGATTATAGGGAACTAAACAAGCTGATCAAGAAAAATTGGCACTCACTTCCAAGAATGGACGACTTGTTTGATCAGCTTGTAGGTGCATCGGTTTCTCCCAACTAGATCTGGCTACCAGGTTTCATCAGCTAAGAGTGGTTGAATACAACATTGATAAGACCGCGTTCAAAACCCCGGATGATTTCGTCGAATGGCTTGTCATGCCTTTCGGCTTGACAAACGCACCCGCTTACTTCGTTGACTTGATGAGCAGGGTGTTCAGGGAGTTCCTTAATAAATTTGTGGTGGTCTTCATAGACGACAATTTGATTTTCTCGAAGAATGAAGAAGAGCATGATTTGAACTTAAGGGAAGTCATGGATACTCTTCGTGCACATCAGCTGAAAGCCAAATTCTCCAAATGCCATGTCTAGAGAGAAGAAGTGAGGTTTCTTGGACATGTGGTATCCAAAGAGGGGATAGCTGTGGACCTCGCAAAAGTAGTTGCAGTGTAAGATTGGAAGGTACCACGGAATGCAACCGAAGCTTTCTCGGGCCAGCGTGCTTTTACCGAAAGTTCATTAAAGACTTTGCAAAAATCTCAGCCCCACTCACAAGATTGACAAAGAAGAACCTAACTTTCGCTTGGGATCTGGATTGCGATATTGCTTTCCAACATTTGAAAAGGGCTCTAACAACAGCCCCAGTTCTCACATTGCCTAATGGGAGAAAAATGTTTACCATATGCACAGACGCATGCGGTACAGGGTTAGGCGCTGTCTTGATGCAAGAAGGCAAGGTAGTTTGTTATGGGGGAAGGCAATTTGATGGTACATGAGAAGAACTACCCAACTCATGATTTGGAGCTAGCTGCCATTGTTTTCGCTCTAAAGTCATGGCGTCACTACCTACTAGGATAAAGTTTTGAATTGTTTACTGATCATAAATCATTAAAGTACCTTTTCTCACAAAAAGATCTTAACTTAAGACAACAAAGGTGGACGGAATTTCTAGCCTCATATGATTTTAGGATTTCCTATACCCCTGGTAAATGCAATGTGGTAGCAGACGTCTTGAGTAGAAAGAAGCTGAACTTGAGACCTCTCTTTGTAGAAAGGCAAAGTTTAGATTACATAGAAAACTTTAACTTTAGACCCTCCTCTCTGAAATTATACCGGGTGTGTTAGCATCGCTAGAGGTGTGGCCTACTCTTTTGAACTCAATAGGAACCGTGCAACGAGAAGACCCTCAGCTAGTTGATATGATGGTTAAGCTAGTTAGGGGTGAGACTTCTAGTCACATCAATAGATACTCCATCGATGATAAGGGTTGGTTGAGACGGGATGGAAGGCTATGCGTCCCACAAGCAAGGGTTTTAGTGAAGATGGTTCTCGAAGAAGCACACCATTCTAAGCTGACCAGGCGGAGACAAGATGTATAAAGATAAAAAAAAGGGTTTTCTTTTGGAATGGCTGAGTTCATCGCTAAGTGCTTGATATGCCAGCAAGTCAAAGCGGAGCAGAAGAAGCCTGGTGGTCTGCTTCATCCTCTAGAGGTCCCACAGTGGAAGTGGGATAGCATTTCGATGGACTTTGTTGATGGGCTACCTAGGTCAAGAAGGTGGAATACCAGTGTTTTGGTAATAGTGGACAGGCTCACTAAAAGCGCTCACTTTATACCTGTTAAGAGTAGAAGGACTGCTTCGTCCCTAGCATCCATTTATCTTAAAGAGATAGTTCGACTCCATGGGATACCCTCTAGTATAGTGAGTGATCGAGATCCTATCTTTACGAGCGAGTTTTAGAAGAGTTTGCAAGAGGCAGTAGGCACACAATTATGCTTAAGCACGGCCTATCACCCCCAAATAGATGGTCAGACGGAAAGTGTAACACCCCACGTCCATTAATGTCACTCACAAAGGGAATGCATTAACTTCCATGGAGGTTTTAAGTGAATATAGAACAGAAAAATTACAACAAGACAGATAATAAGTAGTACTTGGAAATCTAAAACTTCATTTTATTGCAGCGGAAATTAACCATGTTTGTTACATCATAAAACCATAATCAGAGTCAAGTACAATATCCATCTTGATAAAACAAAATACATAACCCCATTGCACAAATAGCCATTAAAGAAGATAACAAGATGGACTTTACTTTACTTCAACGGTCCTAGCTTTCCAAAGAGAGAGATGAAGCAATCCAATCAAACTCCACTAGAGCTGGGCCCAACCTGAGGACCTGGAGGGGGAAAAAGGATAGAAATGGAGGGGGTCAGACATAAAGTCTGGCGAGTATGATAATTCTAACAATACTATTATCAAAGTAACTAGACCAAGGCATAAGCTGGAAAACAAGGAAATGTCTATGAACTATTGGGTATGGAATGAGCAGATAAAGATAACGTTAAAGGCACACCTAATTACTAATGAATAATTACTACACTGCACCGCACCAATTACACTGCACCACACCAGTCACCCTCAAAGTTGATCTCGTTTACTTCACTTAGAAATTATATAAATAGCCTTGTGTACCCCTAGCTGACTACATAGGTGTCGTCTGCCCCTATCTTCACTAGGTGTACCCCATTACCCACTTTCGATCGGCTCCCTACTCGTAGATACCCGTGCTGGCCCCACAGTGGGGTGTATCACTCCCCTAAAGTGGCAACCCGATACAACTTGAGAATGCACGGCTTATACCTACACGATGCAACAACGTCTTACCTACCAGCCCGGGTCCACACACGCATATGAAACCCGTTGGACTTGCGTTGCCACCGCTTCCCCGTTTTGGCCTCTTATAGTCAAGCCCAGTATGCGTGTACCGTCCTCGACTTGGGCCGAGCCCACCAAGATACGTTTGGGATACTGGTTGAAATGGGCCCCCATAAGCTACCCACCTAAGCTTGTCACCACTAGTATATCCCACTTAACCCCCTTCTTAATCATGTTCATTTACATGTGTGTTTGGTTAAGTCTTACTAATCGTATTTCACATGCCACTAAAGGCAACCACTAGGTTCCTCATGCCACCCAAGGCACCTACTTAACCCCCATGTCCCACCTTACATGTTTATCTGGTTAAGTATTTCTTAATTCATTCAGGCCATAACCTCATAAAGACCTCTCACATTAGACTGGCATTTATCGCAGCTGGATTTGCCGGGCGGGTCCGGGCAGTCTTACACCATAAAAGAGTCTAACCTCGTGTCTTTACAACTGTTATGCTTTAATTTGGGCCTAGGACCTCTCACATTGGGCTGACATTTGTGACCACTGGATTTGCCGGGCGGGTCCGGGCAGGTTTACGTCACAAACGAGTCCAACCTCGTGTCCTAAGCATTGATTATCACTTATAATATTTTACCCCAATTTTAATAATTCACTATTCAAATTATTAATTAACTCCAATTTTAATGATGTCCATAATTGACTCAATTATGGTCATCCACTTATGGTATGCAAAACCATATCAATTGCACCCCAACTTCTTAATATTAAATCCTTAATATTACCCCTACCCCACGTTTATACGTTCGCTTATTCAACGCAGAATATACGTTAGACTCGAATAGTCTAACTCATAGCACAAAGATAAATTATCACAACATATAGACAAATAAAGTAAATCTAATCATAATAGGGGTGAAACTTGCATAAGACTTCACATGTTAAGGATCTAAAGGTGTCAACTTGTTGAATGTCACAATTTACATGATATGATCATAACCCAAATTCATGTATAAACTTGCATATGGTGTTTTATGCAACATAATGATGGTGTGGACTAGCACCTAATACATAGAATTCACATATGTCATAGAACAATTCTAGATGTCATAATTCTAGATCTAAATAGATGTCATGGCATATGTTCATAACCTTTACTAATCAATCTAAACTTGCATACATGATTTGTCATCAACCTAGCCCAAATAATATCAACATTATGACTTGATTAACATGAACTAACTAGCATAGACAATAACATCATAACTTTATAGCATGTATGATTCATCACAATTTAGCATAGAAAACTACAACCTATACAATATCATCATAGCATGATTTACAACATATAGGATATCATCATCACATAAAATAGGATTTACAACATACATGATAGCATAAGGTTTACAACAACATATATGACAATCCACATCATTCACTTATAATCCATTCATAACATAATCTAATTATTTTAACAATAATCTTGTTAAGATCATCATACTCACAATTTAGAGAAGAAAGAGAGTCTTGATTTTCTTTAGAGTTGAGTAGAATTAGGGTTTTGATTAGCTTCTTCCTTCTTAGTTGGCAGCGGCTACACTGAGTTCCATGGCGGCGGTATGACGGTGACTATTCTATTTTTCATGTGAGTTTAGAGTGAGAGACTATCTAGGTATTTATAGAGTTTAGGATTTATTTAGACCGTCAGATCAACTCAGAACTAATCTCAGCTAACTAGATAAGGTCAAAACCCTAATGGGTCATCACTCAGTCAAAAACAGGCCCAGAACAAAAACTGCTCGGGGGGGGGGGGGGGCAGGTCGACTGCCAAGTCGACCCCCAGGTCGACTGTATAGTCGACCCCCAGGTCGACTGTATAGTCGACTTGGTTGAGGCAGGTCGACTGCCCAGTCGACCCTAGGGTCGACCTGGGCCTGGCGGGAATTTTCCCGCTAGCCTGTTTTGACTCCGAATTTGAAATTTAAATTTTTCTGAAATCTGTTTTGAATTTTCTGAAACTTCCGATGGCCATAACTTCTTCATACGAAGTCCAATTCACACAAACTCGGACTCTATTTAAACCAGAATTCTGAGACGAACACAATGGCGTAACCCGTTTCCCACAATTCTCACGTCTGAGATTAGTTATTCTTTAATTTGTGAATATTAATATTAACAGAATTACGGGGTGTTACAGAAAGGGTGAACAGAGTATTGGAAGACCTCTTGAGATTGTGCATTGTTGACTTTGGAGGGACATGGGAGGATCATCTTTCTTTGGTGGAATTCGCTTACAACAATAGCTACCAAGCCACCATAGGCATGGCACCCTTCGAAGCTTTATATGGAAGACCATGCCGATCACCAACTTGTTGGTGGGAGTCTACAAACAAGCTCATACTTGGGCCAGACATGATTAGAGAAACCTCAGAAAAGGTGGACTTGATAAGAAGATGGATGAAGGCTGCACAAGATAGACAGAAGTCCTACGCATACAAAAGAAGGACCGACCTTGAGTTTGAGGTTGGATATAGGGTGTTCCTTAAAATATCTCCTTTGAGGAATGTCATTCGCTTTGGTCCATAGGAAAGCTAGCACAAGATTTGTAGGACCATTTCCTATCACTGAAAGGATTGGGGCGATGGCTTACAGAGTAGAGCTACCCAAAAGACTGGCTGGAGTTCATAATGATTTTCATGTTTCTCAACTACAAAAGTGCTTACATGAGTCTGCGGAAGTTGTGGAGCCAAGTATACTAGAGGAAGTATAAGTGGAACGAGAAGCAACTGTGAGAAGAGTTCCAACTCGTATCTTGGGTACGGAAGTCAAAAAGCTACGCAACCGTGAAGTCAAGCTTGTTAAAGTTCAATGGAGTGACGCTGAGGAAGACGCGACTTGGGAAACTGAGGGGAAAATACGCACAGCCTACACTTTTGTTTTTTAGGGTACTTTCTTGATCTCTTTTTCCATAAGTTTATTCATGCTTATATCTATCGTTTAAGTATATCTCCTCGATCCTATTCTTTATCCTTAGGTAGAAACCAATGGATGTAAACATGTATTTGAAACATGTTATGATTGATGGTTGCGAGTGGTTGGAAGTGGAATCTAGTGGTTGCGAGTGGATGCATGTACACACACATTAGGCACTAGATCGGCTCACTCACTTTCATATTGCATATAAATATGTGTGCATATTTAAATTAATGGATGTATAATGGTTGTGTTGTCATATGGATGCTGCATTTTGATGAATGGATGTGCACACATGTAGAAGTAATATGTATCATTAGGATTCTTTCGCATACATAATGGGCGCATGGCACTATCATGATTTGCATTAAGGAGGTCAACTGAATCAGTGGACCGCCTGATTTTGCATTGGCTAAGGAACATGTACACACAATTTTTGCATATGTTCATATGGCATTAGAAATATTTAAGGACAATGGATGCCTATGTTTGATGGTTGAGTAGATGGATGATTGGATGTTAGGATACACATTCTCCTTAACTTGGAGATTTCGGGGGTGAAATCCTTTAAGGAAGGGAGAATGGAACACCCTGAATTTTCTGTGACTATTAAAAGAACGAATTTAAGAATACTTAATTGTTAAATTGAGAATTAAGGGAAACAGGTTACGCCATTGTGTTCGTCTCGAAATTCTGCTTAGAATAGAGCCCAAGTTTTCATCAATCGGACTTCGTATAAGGAAGTTGTGGCCCTCAGAAGTTTCAGCAATTTAAATAAATTAATAATAGCTCAGATTAAAATTCAAAATTCAAAATTCAAACGAGGGAGCGGGCTGGGCGAGATTTCTCCCGCCCCAGGCCAGATCGACCAGGGGGTCGACCTCCCCTATACAGGTCGACCTGGGGGTCGACCTACCCCCCCGGGGCAAATCTGAACTGTGACGATCCTGACTTGTTGCTGAGTCTTTTCTGACCTGTTGCTGAGTCACTAGGGCATAGGTGGCAATTCTGGATAATTCTATCCAGCCTAGATGGTTGTGATTGCTCCTATGATAATCTAACAGCTTATATTGATTTAAACTTCTATATAAGCACGCATAGACTCAAGCTCTAAACCTAAACTAAATTTATCTCTTGGCCTCTATGCGCTGCTAGAATAGTTCTTCTTCTTAAAGCTTAGGAATTGCAAATCAGAATTCTTATGCAAACGACGAACGAATTATTCTCTTCTCTAATCCGTCTTTATGAGTACAATTTCTTTCACAAAATAATTAATAAATTAATTATGATGAGTTATAATTGGATTATGAGAACATGTCTATTGGATCATGTGATGTTATTTAACTTTGTTATCGTCTGTTGTTGAACATATGATAGTTTTGTTATCTTATGTTGGTAGATCTATTTCACATGTCCAATCACATATGCTTAACTTGATTCATTTTATGACATCAGTTTATATACAAGTTTGGGATGTAAATCATATGTTAGTTTGTATGTGAATATTATGCAAGACTGTTTTTACATACGCTAGTTTGTATGTTAATCTTATGCAAGTCTATATGCGAATTATACACAAGTTTATATGTGAATCAAGTGTATACATATGCTAGTTTATATGTAAAACATGTGATATTAGTTTGCATGTTTAAATCCATATGCAAGTTTAGGTGAAAACTATATTCACATATGCAAGTTTAGGTGAAAAACATATTCACATATGCAAGTTTAGGTGAAACCCATATTCATATATGCAAGTTCACAATTTAATGTTTAGATCTATATTTAGATCCATGGTAGTTTATGCAAATTTATGTTCTATATGTCCATTGCCTATGCAAATTATTGGCTATGCAAACTTATGTTATAATTCTTATTCGCAAGTTAGATCTATTTTATGTGTTATGCAAGTTGCAATGTTGCTTTTCTTTTTATGAGTTAGACTATTTGCGAGTCTAACAAATTTCATATTAAACGTACGAACAACGTGGGGATAATGGGAAAATATTAAATAACACATATTGTGAATTGGCATAAAATGGTTTAAAGGCATATAATTAATTTGAGACACTAATTGGTACAATTTATATACCTGAAAGTATGGACATAATTTAGGTGACAATTATGGACATAGTTTAATTTGGAAATTATTGACAATTTGAATAGGGATAATTAATTCATATTGGGGTGAAATAATTATGTGTAATAATAAACGCCTAAGACACGAGGTTAAACTCGTTTGTGGTATAAGATTGCCCGGAACCGCCCGGCAAATCCCGCAACCACAAACGGTGGTCTAATGTAAGAGGTCGAAGGCATAAATTAAATGCGTAACAATTGTAAAGCACGAGGATAGACTCCTTTGCGGTATAAGACTGCCCTGACCCGCCCGACAAATCCAGCAACCGCAAACGGTAGTCTAATGTGGGAGGTCTTACAAGGTTACGGTTATGATGAATTAAATTGAGACGACCCCAAATCCCGTACTGACGGCGGCAAGGGTAATCCTTGGAATATAACACAGAAATAGATAATAGCAGAACAGAAATAAATAAATACACCAGATAATGCACAATAGAATATACTGGATAAACGTAATCATCAGAGTTACACAGTATACAGGATCATACTTAGTACAAATACAGTTCAGCTATACATAAATGTCTACAGCGGAAAACAAACATAATGTACAATAGGAGCTGAAAAGCATAAAAGAGATAAATGATAGAATCCATCTTCATCTCCAGCTATCCGGATAAAGCCAGCTAAACCTCAATACAAGGCTTCCCGTGTAGAAAAAGCGGCACCCGAGTTTTAAAGTGAAACAAACTACGAGTCAGTCATGGGACTGGTATGAGAAATCTACTCAACACATTTAAAATATGGCTAATCACAGGACCACGCCACTTTCGTGGAACGAGTTTACTCCATCGGATCGCCAGTGCTTTAAAACAAATAATTCTTTTAAACATCGCAATGTTTTTTATAAAAATGAAGCCATTATAAGACTCAGTTCCCATCACACAATGCAATGCAAACCGGAGGATAGAGTTTTTACCTTATAATGGCCAAGATATGCTTGATACGAATAAAACAAAAGCATTTGATATTATTACTAGTGTTTATAGGTCTCAAAAACAATTTCAAACCATAAGTATCAATCATAGACGGCATTAATGCCCCATACCACTATGTCGCCATATATAGGTATACAATCAAAACCGCACAGTCACGTATTTGGAAATTAGATTTCCGTCATGAACCAAGGCAAAAGATAGTCCTTACCGAATTCGAGATTGCCTAGCCCAAGTCTCAGGATCAGAACGCATCGACCCTTGGATCGTCAGGGCCGGTCCACACGGAGTGGATTAAAATGCCTTAACACTACGTTTCCCCGCCCAATGGGGCGTAAGTGAGCCAACAAATGACTCCATCAGTCCCGGATCGACCGATATAACCGAGGCGCCTCGCAACAGCAACAACCACATAAGTCAAACTCGTCAGGGCGTGTAAAACCACTGACGCCACTTCTAGCTAGGAGGAAACGCAGGCCCTCCCTGATGTCCTCTCCCGTTTCTGGTTCATACCGAGGTGTGAGGCTCGCGATTTCACGTTATACACAAAGCCACGCCACACAGGCGGTGTTTTGATCATCACCACAAGACTTTGCTTTTCAACAGAAGCCCTGATCACTGCATCTTAGCATGCCACACAGGCAATTCACACCGTGCAACTGATAGCTATCAATCACACAGAATAAATTCCAATGTCAGACACACTGTCCATTTGCAAGTCCGTTCTGGGTTTGAACGAAACCGGAGGCACTATATACCTCGCAAACCCATCGATCTCCACGTACGTCTGGACGATCACCACTCATTATCCATATTTCGGGATGCCTCCCAATCAGGACATCAGTTACCATCCAAACGAGGTGAAGATCTCCGGTCTTCGACCACCGTCTTCTTCTTCAATTTCTTATCGTCGATTCAGTTATTTAGAATGGGATAAACCCGGTCTTTCTGAGCAACTCGCGTATATAATAAACACGTGCTACACAAACACCACATACGCATCATTTCAATTCATTAGTCACTAACCGTCAATCAGTAAGAGAACGATTTCCCAAATATTAACCCCGAAGGCCGAAACCGACATCAGATCAAAATCCAGGAAACCATTCGACTTAGCTAACCTTTCAGTTAATTTCTAAATTTCATATCGTTTATAATATTTTATAACGATTTATCGCAATTTTTATTTATTTTAAAATAGCCAATTTATTCAAAACGACGCTTCGGGCCATAACGCGACCGTGGCGCTGTTTTTCTTCAGATTTGATTTACACATATCAGAAAATCGAACTGTTGGATCTTCACAAAATTTACATTATTAGAAAGATCTTTTCAAAGCGAATCCAATGGTTCCAGTTTCGAGAAAATCCGACGATCGGATCTCCCGGTATAATTGTTTGAAGTTTCGATTTCAAAATACGAACTGCAGCGTCGTTATTCGATTAAATATAATTATATTTATATATATATATATATAAATATAATCGATTCTGGCGCTGTTTTTCTTCAAATTTGAATTAAACATTCCAGACAATCCAACCATTGGATTTTTACAAAGTTGGTGCCGTTGGAAGGATATTTCCAAAGCGAACCCAACGGTTACGATTTCAGGAAAATCCGATGGTCGGATCTCCCGCACTAATCGTTTGAAATCACTGTTTCAAAATACGAACTGCAGCTTCGTTATTCGATATATTTCAATTATATATATATATATCGATTCTTCGATTTCAAAACCATATGATTTTCATACATTTGATAAAAATGATGCTTTTATCTAACTGTCTTCTATTTCAACACTTCACTATTTTTAACAATTCATGTATATAATAAAAAGGTGATTTTTATTATAAAACAATTCATTTCAAAACACGATTATTTTATATAGTTCATATAGGTAATAAAAATAGGATTTTTATTATAAAATAACTTCTTTCAAAATATGAATACCATTCAACATATGAATTTCAATTCAACGAATGAATTTTGATTAAACACATGAAGGTTTTCTATAGTTTATATATATAGATAAAAAGGTGATTTTTATATTCAAAACACGAATACCATTCAACATATGAATTTCAATTCAACGAATGAATATCGATTCAACACATGAAGGTTTTCTATAGTTTATATTTATAGATAAAAATGTGATTTTTATATTTAAAAACACGAATACCATTCAACACATGGATTCTATTCAACGAAAGAATTTCAATTCAACACATGAAGGTTTTCTATAGTTTATATAAATAGATAAAAAAAGGTGATTTTTATATTTAAAAACACGAATACCATTCAACACATGAATTCTATTCAACGAATGAATTTCAATTCAACACATGAAGGTTTTCTATAGTTTATATAAATAGATAAAAAGGTGATTTTTATATGTAAAAACACGAATACCATTCAACACATGAATTCTATTCAACGAATGGATTTCAATTCAACACATGAAGGTTTTCTATAGTTTATATAAATAGATAAAAAGGTGATTTTTATATTTAAAAACACGAACACCATTCAACACAAGAATTCTATTCAACGAATGAATTTCAATTCAACACATGAAGGTCTTCTATTCAACAGACGAATATAGTTTCAATACAGGAAAATAATTCTAACACATGAATATTATTCAAAATTTCGGTAGCATAACGGTAGGGTAGTTAAAACCGGGACCGTCCCTAGTACGGCTCCTCGCTCTACCTTAAATCCTCGCAGCTTTTGACAATGGGGAATCATGCATCTAGGTCGCACGCAGGCGACATGTATATTTTTCTCATTTCAACAAACTAATCCTATGTGGTTTCAACTAAATATTTCTCAACCACAAACGGGTATTTTTCAACCACAATCAATCAATTTCAACCACAAACAATTTCAATCAACCATTCGCTATCAATCAATTTTCACACCAATCACAACACATAAATATCGTCCATGGTTTGTGGACGAGGGGCGTATATATATATATATTTTTGTATATAGCATTTCACTTCTATTTCAACAAATATATAATTTTTACAACGCATATATAACTTATACATCGAACGTACAACTTATACAACGCTTATACAAGAGGTGTACAACGCTTATATAACTCATACATCGACTATATAATTTACACATCGTCGTTTTCCATATCGTTTATAAATTAGAAATCTCACATTGGATTCCACTCCACCAAAAATAGCAGAAGGCTCAGAAAAATATGCGGTCTCTTTTAGAAGGTAGAAGACGTCCACACGAGTCCACTATCTCTTGTTACACTGAATTTCGTCAAGAAACGAAAAAGATACGATTTTAAAAGTTTGCAACGGTTTAAAAGTGTTAAAATTGATTTAAATATACTCAACCGATTACCTTCCTCTGATTCTTCAAAACTAGGGTTCGAATTAAAAACAAATCCGCTACACTTCGTCGAGATCCGACTGCACCAGGTTGACGGGCCTCGAGAGGCGCCTCCGCGCCCGGAAGATGGTGGAGCTCGAACTCCAATCTCGGCCGGAAAATGGTGCGAAACTAGCGAATTTTGCAGAGGGAATTCTCATGATAGGGTACACGATAGAAGGTGCGGTTTGTTTTGATTTGAAGAGGGCGTCGAGCTCTTCGCAAAGTTCAACTGTAGCCAGGTCTATCGACGCGTGGTTTCGCCGGAAAGTGGACGGGAAGATAGGGGAGGGTTCCGCCATCGATATCGGATAACGGGGGGGGGGGTTGGAGATTTTTAATAAATTAATTTATGAAGGAAAATACTGATTGGCCGGAATATATATATTTTAAAAAATTAGGGTTTTCACAAAAGAACTCCTTTTCAAACCCAACGACTGTCGTCCCTAGCGTTTTACCCCCATTCCGAACACAATGGGATATGTTTCGTAGGCCCATTCGACTGTTTTAGTCAGTTTTCATTCAATTTAAAATATATAACATTCAATATTTGATTTGAACGTACATTTCAATTTGCTTGGGTCACAAACTAATTCAAAAAATTCCAAAAAAATAAATCTGGCTATGTTTTGACGATACGGTCCCAACAAAACTAGTTTCGTCAAATTCTGAGACCGTTTTAAAAATGGCTCATTTCTGGTCGATCGAATTTAACTGTAGTTGACCAAAACACGTTTTCCTTTGCCACGCTCACATAATAGCTTCAAAAATTATGAAATTTGAAACCTAGCAATATCTTCACATCCCGGATCCAACAAAAGTGGTTTCGTCGAATTCCGAGGTCGTTTGCAAAATGGCCAATTTCATAGGCTATATAAATTCCATAGCGACCTTTCTGAAAATTCATTTGGCCATAACTTTTGCTTCCCGCTATGAAACTTCGATTTTTCAGATTCGTTAGAAATGTATTCACTAACAGATTTAAATATTTTTGGTTTCACTCAAATCCGTTTTGTTTTGCACCCGATACAGTCAGTCAAAATTTGAATTCAAATTTTGAAACTACCGCGCAATTTCAAGCCTTGTTTATAATTAGAATTAATTATATTCCTTTTCAATTGTCGATTCAAACTCAGTTTTTATCTTTACTATTTAAAATATTTATTTTAAATATTTAAAATCCACTATTTTAGCCAATTTAAAATTTTTAAATTAGTTCAGATTTTCCGGGTCGTTACATAAGTAACACTTAACCAAGATAAGCATGTGGTGGGACATGGGGGTTAAGTGAGTGACATGAGTGACATGTGAAATACGATTAGAAACACTTAACACAATTGAAACATGTAAGAAGACATGAATAAGAAAGGGTTAAGTGGGAAATCCTAGTGGGGACCAAGTGTAGGTGGAAAGCTTGTGTCAAACATGGGGACCCTTTTCAAACCAGTAACCCATTAAGTATCTTTATGAGCTCGAGTTAGATTGAGGACGAGACACACTTACTAGGTTTGATTGTAAGAGGTCGAAACGGGTTAATGGTGGCAACGCAAGTCCAACGGGGTCATGTGCGTGCGTGGGCCCTAGCTGGTAGGTAAGACGTTGTTGCATCATGAAGATATAAGCTGTGCGTCTTTAATCGTATCGGGTTGCCGCTTTAGGGAGTGATACACCCCATTGTGGGACCAGCACGATTATCTACGAGTTAGGGAGCCGATCGCATGGGGGTAGTGGGTACAACTAGTGAAGATAGGTGCAGGCGACACCTATGAAGATAGCCAGGGGTACACGAAACTACCATTATGATTATTATGTTCAGTAGGCGGGATCAACTTTTAGGGTGACTAGTAATGGTGCAGTATAGTAATTAACCTATAGTGTTAGAGGTGCAATTAACGTTATCTTATTCCTATTCTTGCTTTGTCATGCACATTTATTTCATAGTCATTCCTTGTTTTACCAGTTTATGCCTAATCCTAATTACTTTAATAATTATATTGTTAAAATTATTTGACTCGCCGGACTTTATGTCTGACCCCCTTTGTTTTCGCCTCTTTTCTTCCTTTCTCCCCCCTGGTTCTCAGGGTGGGATTAGTGCTAGTGGAGCTTGATCTGGATCTTTCTCTCTCTTTTGGAAGTGCTTGGATTGCTAAAAGTAAAGTTCAGCTTATCTCTTTTATGGCTACTTATGTTGGGGTTATGCTTTTTACTTTATGTACTCAGAAAATAATTTTTCAAGATAGATATTAAGTGTACTTGGTTTTATTGTTGTTTTTTTTGATGTTGTTGTAACCAAACTATTTCTCCGCTGCAATAAAAGTAGTTTTTTATTTTTTTTCAAGTACCAATATATGTTTCTGTCTTGTTACATTCTATTCTGTACACCAATAATACTCCATGAAAGTTAATGCATTCCCTATCGGACTGACATTAACGGACGTGGGGTGTTACAAATAAGTTCCAAATGTTCCAGTCTTGCTGAATTCTAATAACATATAAGTAGGTCACATAATTCATACGGTTATGGTTTATATTAAAATTGATTAAAGCCATAACTACACCTTAAATAAGTTAAATAAATTAAGCTTTTATAATTAGAGGCCACGTTAAAACAAACTGAGTGATATATTTAGCCACGTAAAACATGATATTAGGTACGTCAAATTATAAGTAGGTATTTTAAATCTTCTTTACGTATATCACGTTGTGGTTGCATTTGAATTGGCCACGTTAGTAAATTATTAGGCATACTATAACTTGATTAGCACATTAAACAAAATAGGATTAGGCATTATATAATCTAAATTAGGCATACATACAAATAAGAATTATACCTTGGGTTGTTCGTTAAAGCACTGTTCATTGTTTTCCCCCACCATTTTTTTTCTCTCCTTGTCTTGTTGTCCAAGCTGACACTTTCCCCATGCATGAAACCGCACTGCTTCGCACCCTTCCACTACCGCCACAACCCCCCGACCACCTGACGATCGTCTCCTCTGACTCTCGAACTCCACTCCACGTCCACCGAAGTTCACCTACTATGAAAATAACATCACCCCCACCGTACTGTCCCTATGCCGCCAGCACATTCTTCGCACCCACTGTTGTCCCCCCGCCACACCTTCGCATGAAGTGTGGAAACTCCCGAGCTCCTTTGTTCCGTCCCTTTGCCTGAACCCACTTCGCTACATTTTTTTCCTGGAATGTGGCTTTTTAATCCCACCTCCCCTCTTTGGTTTCAACTGTCCAGTTCACCCTGCCGAAAACACCTTCAGGCAATGTTGCGCCAACCTCCATCATGTTCACCATGCACATCCATGTACCAGAACACACGCAAGCTTCTGCTTCCTTCATTTTCAAATAGCACGTCCTCATATTCCTTCCCCATGCCTCAATGTTTAATGACCCTCCCACCTTTTTACTTTCGCAAACCTCCCCACCTGAAACTTCGCTCTACTCACGTTTTCCTTTGTATTTTATTACGGTTTGGATTTTGTTTCGTGTTGTGCGGTTTCACTGTTTGAGAGTGTGAAAGATTTCTAAAAGGAGATTTTGCTTTTATCAAAGAAGAAAGAAGGTTCAGTTTTTGCAAGAAGAAATAAGGAAGTTTGGGAATTTATATATAGGATGGTTTACATGAGAGGTACGTTTTATTTATAGGTCTGTATAGAGTAGCTGTTAGGTGGCGTGATTTTCCAAAATGTGGGGCACATGGTATTGGGATGGATTAATCTACAAGGAAACGATGTAGTTTGGGACGCAAGTAAACTAATATTTGGAACCCAAAGAATTGAAAAAACAGTGGGTAAGATTTTTACAGATTAAATAAATATATATTATATCCATATATCACGGTGTCCGCGTTTTAAATTCATGTGGTCTCACATGAACTCCGAAAATAACGAAACTAGACATACTGCTATGACTTGACGTTACGGATACAATAAAATTAATTTCAATGAAAACCGACTTTATTCTGCAAAACGGCATTATTTTAATTCCAATATATCTATCGGTTCACATTTATATTTCGTTTGCCGATAAAACAACTCTGTTTGGCTTTAAACTGGAAATCTTGCAATAAATACTACACGTATTCTAATAAAAATTGTTTCGTCAAAAACGGAGGTCGTTTGAAAAGAAATCTATTTCTAAGGCCTATATACTATTAATAAAATATAATTTAATCCAAAATATTTGTAATTAAATTATAATAAATTATTATTACCGTATAACCAAGTGAAATCTCATACAACTTCAAAATAAGCCAATATAGATTTTAAACACAATATTTAAAATTTTGGGTTAAACGATATTCAAATATATATATAAAAAATCCTTTTTATTTATTAAATAAACGTTATTTTTTATTAACGAATTCCATAGAAACTATTTGAAAATTTGAATTTGACATAACTTGCAATCTATAATATGAAATCTCCATTTTCCTCTTTCATTAGAAAAATAAAAATCAATAGACTCAAACGTTTCTTGTTTCACAGAATTTAGATTTATATCGGAACCTGTATATACAATCAAAGTTAAAAACTCAATATTACGGACTACCGCGTCGTTTCAAGCTAGTTTTAATTATACTATAAATTTATACGTTCAAACTCCATTTTATTAAATAAATTAAATATAAAAATCCATTAATATCACCATATCAATATTTAAAACGGATTAAAATATTCCTAATTAATGTTCAAAAATTTAGGACATTACAAGCGTGGTTTTATGGTTTACCTAACTTTACGTTAAATATAAAACTATTTTAATTTCTCATGCTAGTCCCATGACTGACTAGGATTTTATTGTTCTTCAACCTCAGCTCTAGGTGCCTATATTTTCCACACGGGCAAACTGATAGTAAAGGTTTTTGCAGATTTAGTCTTGGAGTTAGTTTTGGAGCACATTCTAGATATAAAGATGGAGCTGAGTCCAAATTATTTTTAATTTCCATTGTGTATTTTCCTCTCTACATGTATTATCTGTTGTACTCTAATATCTATTTACTCTAATGTAAAAGTTGTTGTAATGATAATGAAAAAGTACTTTTGTTCAGTTCCAATGTGTAAGTACCACTTACCATCCATCTTTTTGCGCAGTTTAAGTCGGTTTAACTACCGCTTAGAACAAGCAAAAAGGAGGGTCATTCCAAAAGTGGTATCAGAGATTTGGTTTATTCAATGATTTGGGGTGCGACTCATTAGAATAGAAGGAAAGAACACATCAGAGCTAGGATTAGTAATATCCTAAAAGAGAATCTCGTAAGATATAGGGATAGTAATATACGGAAACCTATTTGTGATATAAAAATCAGTTTTGAAAAGTTATATGAATAAAAAAGATATGTTCTAAGAAAATTCATTAAAGTTTGGATGATAAAGGAGTAAAATTACTAAAATTCGAATAAAGGTATTTTGATTAGAATTTCAAAATTGATTATATTAAAAAGATAATAATGAACTCAATTTTTTTAAGTAAATTATCATTTACCAAGTAATTAGGATTAATAATCCAATTGCAAATACCTTAGAATTCAATTTCATAGTTTGACTGTAAGGTATTTTGGATTTTTTAAACTTTTTAGTGAAGGTTAAACTTAAAAAAATTCTTTAATAATTAGAGAAAATAAGTTCTCGACTTTAAATTAAGGATAATTATAAAGAGTTGGATTAGGAATTGAGATTATCGATGATTTTGGACAGTCGATAAATTCTGAAACCTATTTGACAAGTTAATAAAATGTGTAAGTAGTTACGAATACCTTGTAAACTAAGTTTCACAATTTTGACGAAAAGTAATTCGTTAAATAATTAGAAAAAATAAGTAAATAATAAGGATCATTTTAAAGGAAAATAGATTTTTCACAAACTTCTAGAATCAAATTTTACGAGTCTGACCCTAGATTTCTTTATTTACTCTAAGGAGGCAGAGGAAAATAGTTGAGTATTAAGCGATATTTAGCCTAGTTCACTCCAAATGTCATTAATAGTTGATGTAGTAGCAGATTGTACGATTCTGATGATAGGATGTCTAGCGATTTGTAGCATGATGACGATGTGGCAGAGGCTTCTCCACCTAGAGAGCCTGAGCTAGTTCCTTTAGAGGAGGACTCGGATATGATGATAGTAGATAGCAGGACTGAGGACGACGAGGCAGATGAGCACCTTGTACAGGAGATGGGTAGTCCCATTACTGACGATCAGAAGATAGGAGATTATGATGGAGAGGTAGGAGTTCACCTTGATGATGTACCAATTTCCGAGGGACTAGACGATGGATTATGGCATGAGGTCATTGGTGAATTAGACGGATTTGGTGATCCCATGGAGCATATTCCAGAGGTGGAGGGTCTAGAGTGGGACCTAATCCCTAAGCTTGACAACGACATTATTGAGGACGATAATATGATTGATGATGATGATGATAAAGATGATGTTAATAAGGTGGATACTTAGTTGATGACGAGGGAACAGATGCAAACGATAAGGATTTTGTGGACGACGAGCTGGAAGAGATGAGCATATCAGGCACGTCCGATGATGGTTCTGACACTTCCAATGATTAGATTAGTAGGAGGGTGCTTTTTGTGTAGCGGGTATTGTGTGTACAGTTATCTCAAGTGCTTAGTTCACACTATGATACTTGTGGGTTAATGTATACTTTTTGATGGTTTATGATTTTTTTTGGAGACTAACACCTTTTTGGTAGACATACTTTTGTTGTATATAGACCACCTCAAGTACTTAGTATGTACTCAGGTTGGTACATAGGATCATGTATATTATCACAAGTGTACCTAGCACTCTGATATAAATATTGACTATGATACTTTTAGCTGTCTATAACATCATCACCTGTTGTTGATTTATGAATATTGTTTATTTTCGTTTGGAAGATAAACTCTCTTTTCTAATTTTTTGGGTATGGTGAATTTTAACAGTTTTAGATTATGGAATTCTATAAACCATTTTAATAGTAAAGTTAATTATATCTTCTTTCCTTTTCAAGGACAAAAAGTTTTCAAGAAGGGGCGGATGTACCAACACTGAATTTTAAGCCAGTTGACTCAAAGGATTACTTAATATAATATGATTTCAAGGATACGATATGCTAACAATGATACTAAAATTAAATTTTGTTAAAATTATAGAAATTAACAAATTTTCAAAAGAAGATTTTTATCAAAAAGTGTCGAAACAAGATTTTATAACTTATCGGCTTGAAGGTAAATTCAGTTGGAGTCTTTGAAATTGATTTAATATATTTGTTTGAACTATAAAATAATTTAATTTAAATAATAAGTAAATTAATTTGAGAATATAAAAATATAACGTCAAGTTGTTGTAAGGAAACCTATCCGTTTTGTTATGACAAATTTACCAAAAACAAAACTATTCTACTATGATTTTTATTGGTTAAATATAAGTAACCGGTATAAGTTTTTTAATAAAACAACTTATTTGAATTAAACAAATCATTATAAACTACGTCGTGTTTTTTTGGCAAAGCCGACCAGTTTTTATAATGTTTCGTAACACTGTCTTATTAATAAATAAGTAAAAGTTAGAATACAGGTGCTAAGCGACACACATAACAGCTAAGATGACTCCTTCCACACAAGGACGAGAGACCAAGCAAACAAAATACATATTGAAATACGTTGTTCAAAATACGTAAGATAACATAAAATGTGACATATATCTTAACATGTTGCTCATTCATGTTGCCATTGATCATGGGAAGCTGCAGCCTCATCCTATCCTCTCGGTCATTATCAAAAAGATTACCTACCCCCATCACATTCTTCTTACTATGCATGACGTAGCTGATGAGATGCAGAGATAGGAGAATGAGTCAAAGATTCAATGCGATCAGTCATCATTGGAGGTGCTTTATTCCCAGGAGGAGTTGGTATATGTCCATAAGGGTTCGAGATTTTCATTTTGGGGTCCTTCTTGGCAACATCAAGCTCTGTCGCAGTGCCATTACTAATAGTAGTATCAACTTTTAGTACTTGGACATGGAGTTATCCAGTGAGTTATTTTGCTTTCTTGGTCGAGAAGGTGACCTATTTAAAAAAACCAAGCTTTATCATAGTGCTCAGAGACCTTTGCTTTGTGTCAACTGAATTCATGACTGCCTTACTGGCATTACTAAGCTCAATTTTTTCATTCTCCTCACCTGCATTTTTTTCCATTCTCTTTTACTTTATTTTCAGTGCAAACAACACAAGTTGCTTCATGCGCAAATGCTTCATCTACCACTTCCTCAACTATCTCACTTTCTAGTCCAAATTGACTAGTGCTTGCGTACTAAAGGGAAAAAAACTGATGATAATAACTCACCAATACATCGTATCTCTCCTTCTTCATACTCAATGTCATTAGTTTTATTTTCATCATTATTCATGCTATAAGATATGGCAGCAAAGTTGTTTCCATCCTCAATAGCATCTACACTTGCAACCTCATTGTTAACGGGTGCAGAAATATCAGCAGATGATTGAAGACCAGAACAGTTTTTGCTTGGTTCATTGACATGCCTCTTCTTCTTGCTGACTACCTTTGTTCACGTCGCTTTCCACGATTCCTGTGGTATTACCTTTACTGTACCAGATTTTGGCCCATTTTTTTCCATTTCTTACATAGTCTCCACTCCATTAGCTTTTACATTATCATCCTTACTGATATCCTTATTATTACCATTAATTAGGGTACACATTTTAGTTTTATGTCCGAAGCTATTGCACACGATACAAGTATCTGGTTGCCAGATGTACTCAACAAAAACAATTTATTCAGTAACATCCGGCATGAGAACTGGAAATTCGTTAGGCAGCAAACTTTCTGGTGTCACCTTGACCAAACATTTGACAAACATTCATACATTAATCTATCTGGCGTCTCAATGGCAGCATCCATACATAAGAACCCACCAATATGCGTCGCAAGCCAACAAATCCCAGTCTTTGACCATGCAAATATTGGAATGTTGGTAAGCTTCAACCATACTAGCACGTTCTTAATGCAACTACTACCAACGTTATAATCCTATGGCTTAGTTATGAATAGTTTACTACAAATAATAATTGGATCAAAATTGAGTATCCTCTTCCTATCTTCAGGATCTAAGAGAACAAAGAAGAGTATTTTACCTGCTGATTTAACTCCGATACCCCCTTTTGGTTCCATAATCTATGTAGATGTGTTATGACAGCAGTGAAAGAGAGAGGCACATCCAAGAAGAATTCAACAAGGTCATCCTGCTAAATTTCCTCCATAGTGTCATATATCTCTTTTGTCAGCAGAAGAGCGTTGCCAGAATACTGGAGTTTGATAGGAGGAGGCATGAAAATATCAGCATTCTTGGGTTATTAGCAAAAAGAGATGTCCATTTTTGAGAGATCTCAACTAAGGGTGGAAGAGGATCGGACGAAGAGACAGTTAGGGAAAAGGCAAGCGCTGGCTCAGGTGATGGAGGAATTGGCTGAGGCGGCGGATCGCAAAGAGGTGGTGAAGGTTGCTTTAATTTGATAAGGGGAGGGGCTTGAGATTTTTGGTAGAGGTGACAAGGCAGTGAGGAGGCCATTAATTGGAGAAGAGAACATATCTGCTTTTTTGATGTCGTCGAGTTTTATCTACAAAAATTGCATAGTTTTGTTAACAAAATTGTCAAAATGCAAGTTGAATGGTATAACATATGCTATGTTGTAACACATTTAAAGTGTTGATAAATTAAACAAATTTATTAACGAGAAACCATACACCTAAGGCATGGTTTCCTAAAGAGAGCACATGGTACGGAAATGTGGTTTGATTCCATGGTATGGGTTTCTTAGGAAGAAGACATTTGTATTATATGTTGTCATAATCTCGTGCACCCTCTTATGTCACAAATATGACCCCTCCCCCCCTCCATTTTCTTCATTCCACTCCATTTCCATCTTCTTCCTCCTTCTTAGTTTCATGGCTTCCATAGTCCAAGTAACTTCTTCCTCCTCTCTCCTTTCCCCCCTCCTCTCCACCACCATACGACCCTCCGCCCACCACTGCCAGCCACCATCCTCCTCCTCTCACCACTATACGCCCCCTACCCCCAAGCCACGACAAATCCCCCCTCCTCCATCTTGTCCCATCACCACTTAAAATTATTTTAAAAATATTGACATGGTATATATGTATATTATATATAATATTGGAGAGAGAAAATATTTCAAGGCACGGTTACATTGCCCAACTGTCTAGTGGAAGTTCTACATTGAAGAAAAGGAGCTACGTCTGTGAGAAACTAAATTTTAAATAAATATAGTGATGTGGCACCCCATTCTTATATAAATATTTATATAAGTGAAAAAGTTGTGTGTGTGTGTGTATTTGAATAACAAATATATAGAAATTTGTTGTGTATGTTTGTGATGGGTTGATGGATGTGAAATTATGGTTAATTAGTTAACTAACAAACTATAAGCGTTAATTACCATATGCTTACACCCTATGTTCATATGCTGTGTACATATATATATATTCACTATGTGTGTGTGTGTATGTTATGTGTGAATGGTGGTCATAATGTTAGAAAATAATATTTTGAAATTTAATAGTGATAATGTGTTCACTACACTGTGGAAGGATATGAGTATTTGTTAAGCCTCGGTCCATTTCGAGAATATACTTGAATATTAAATTCAAGTGAATAAAGGGGTAAAAATTAAAGTTAAAATTTTGTACCAGAATTGAAATGAAATTGAAGTAATTATGAATAACTTTCATTAAGGTGGAAATTTAATTGAAAATGATTTTAATTATATATGGCGTGTACAAATTTGAATTAAATTACGAATAGTAACTTTAAAAAGTGAACTTGAGTTTGATATATAAATGATATTGAAAACTCAATTTTATTGTTCCAACATTAAAATGTCAAGTTTAGTTTGATATACATGGTCTGATATACGAAAATTTTGGATTTTCGTCGATATATGGGATTCCATAGTATCGATAAATATTCCAAAATACTTAAACATAAAGTCGATGCTAAGTTTCTAAAATTTGGTAAATAATTTTACCAAGATTTTATATTTTATATATAAAAGAATTTTTTTGTATATTAAATATAATTACTTTTTATGCGTTGTTTGTTAGGAAAACGATAATATTTAGTTATTGTCATTTATTATTGAATTAGACATGCTCACCTAGTTAGGAGCAATGAAATTAGTTGTAGCTTGTATTGTTGTTGACTGAGCAGTTGTACACGACCATTTTATGGGTACCAACTGTTGTGTTTAATTAGAAGCATCTTTATTCTTTTACTGCATAAGTTAGATAGATTAGTAATTGTTAAAACATTTATGATGAGTGTCTCATGAATTTAGTTTCAAAATTTGACTATAAGTCATTCGACGATAACGTTGGTGTAACAACCCGGAAAATCAGAACCAATTTAAAAAAATTATTTAGCAAATTGTAATGAATTTTGAATATTTAAAATGATTTATTTAATAATAACGACTAGAAATTTATTTTGAATAGAATTAGAACGTATATATTTATTTAAATCGAAATTAGAATATAAAAAAATAGTTTAATTATAAAAGGAATTGCGATAGTTTGAAAATTCGATTTCAAATTTCAAATTTCAAATGAATGTACAGGATTCAAAATAAACCGGATTTTAGTGAAACCAAAAATATTTGAATCTATTTGAAAATATCTTTCCAATGAATCTGAAAAATCTAAATTTCATAGCGGGGATAAAAAGTTATGCCCAGTTGAAAATTCAGAATAGTCGCTATGAAAATATATCCCTTGAAAGAGGCAATTTTGCAAACGACCTCTGTTTTCGATGAGACCACTTTTGTTGGATCGGATATCATATTATCACTAAATTCCAATTTTCATAATTTTTGGAATCAATATGTAAGCGTGGTGAATTTAAACGTGTTTGGTAATTTCAGTTTGAATTTAATCAACTGAAAAATGACCGCTTTACAAACGGTCACCAAATTCAATCAAATTAGTTTTGTTAGGACCGTATCGTCAAAACATAGCCAAAATTATTATTTTTTGGAATTTTGGGAGTTCTTATGTAGCCCCGGTAAATTGAAATGTGCGTTCGAATTCAATATACAGATTTATATTTTGATTTTGTCGAAAACTGATCGAAACGATGGAATTGGCTAACGGGACATATCCCATTGAGTTCGGAATGGGGGTAATTGGCTATGGACGATAGTCGTTGGGTTCGATTTATAGCTTGAATGAAAACGTTACTTTTTATGGAAAATTCATAAAATTAAATATAAATATATACATATATATATAATTAAACTCCCACACCCCTCTTCTCTGTAACAACCCGAATTTTAATAACATGTTAAAGACATAAATCAAGGCAGAATTAAATTTTAAAATAAGAACCAGGGGAAACGGGTTGCATAATTGCATTCGTCTCGAAATTCTGCTTGGAAACGAGTCCAAGTTTTCGAGAATCGGAGTTCGTATGAGGGAGATATGACCCTCCGAAGTTTCAGGAATTTTCAGAATCGAAAACAGCTCGAAATTCGAATTCAAAATTCGAATTCTAACTCCGACGCAGACTGTGCCGGAATTTTCCTGCCCAGGACCAGGTCGACCTGGGGGTCGAGACTATGGTCGACCTTCTAGGGACCAGGTCGCCCTATGGTCGACCTGGGGGTCGACCCTATGGTCGACCTAGTGCTGAAGCCCAGTTTTGAGACTGGGTTCATTCTGATGTATCTGGTCTCGTTTTCTGTCTAGATTGGTTTGCCTAATCCTATATAAACAGCCTCCTAGCCTCATTCTCTTTACACCATTCTTCTCTAAGCTTATGCTGCACAAATTCTTGATGGACATGACTTCGTCTTCTTCCTCTAAATTAAATTTAGATAAATTAAAATAAAACAAGAAGACTATTTCTTGAAGACTACATCTAGGAATAGCATATTAGGGATTTGCTTCTACAATCAAATCAAGATTCAACGATTCAACTATTCGACGATTAGTTTATAGATTCAACTTCTGCATCTCAATTTCTTAGACCACGATCTGTAAGTCTAAGTTACTTTTAGATAAAATCTATAAACTTAATATGGACATGTTATAAATTGGAATTGGATCTATGTATGATAATTGATTCATATCTATTCTTGTTCATCTTGGATCTTGAATATTGCTATGAGATTAATTTGGCCCTATTCATGTCATAAATTGGAATTGGATCTATGTATGATAATTGATTCATATCTATTCTTGTTCATCTTGGATCTTGACTTTTAGGAATATTGCTATGAGATTAATTTGCGCCTATTCATGTTATAAATTGGAATTGGATCTATGTATGATATTTGATTCATATCTATTCTTATTCATCTTGGATCTTGACTTTTGGGAATATTTCTATGAGATTAATTTGGGCCTATTCATGTTGTAAATCGAATCCTTTCATAATATTATCATGCTTGTGATGTTGAATCAGTTATTATTCACAAGTTTGGGACTATCACCTTATGTCAACTTTTATCATGACTATCGCCTTATTATGCTAGATTTGAAATCCTATTATTTTCTATATGTCAGTGATGTTGTAACCAATTATCTCAAGTTATATCATGCTAGTCTTGTAATCCCTTCTATCAATCTATGCTCGTGCTTTTTGCCTATCATAGTTTTGATGTTATTCCCCTTATTTCGGGATTTGGACTTACTTGTAATTTAGATCGATTCACGTTTACATGCGATGGGAATATTATTTGGGTAGATTAGGCAAAACATAAATTAGTTATGAACATGAAACATAAACATTGTTATAACTTGAATCTAGTTATGGACAATAAACTTTCCTTGAAACTTGACACGAACTTGACATGAAATTTGAACATGGACATGACACTAGATTGAACTTGAAAATGGCCAACTCGAGGTTGGGTTGAGTTTGTAGTGTAATTCTACCCAAAACTGCCCGGCAAATCTAGTTACTGCAAACAATAGGATCCAATGTGGGTAATTGGTCATATTGCGCTTGAAACCCGAGATCAAACTGAGTTGTGGTGTAAATCTGCCCGGAACCGCCCGGCATATCCAGTGACCACAATAGTTCTGATGTGAGAGGTTGGGGTGCATTAATGAATTAATGCCACATGATTGGGTTTAGTCATGAACATGAAAGACAACACTTAACCAACTTGATACATGATTCGTAGGGCTAAGTCACGAACTTGAACGACAACACTTAGTCAAATTCGACATGACAGTAGGCGGGTTAAGTCACGAACTTGAATGACAACACTTAACCAACTTGACATGCTACACAGATAAGGGTTAAGTCACGAATTTAAATGACAACACTTAACCTATTGGATGAAAACCTTAGTTACGTTGTCCATTTCAGCAGTAACCCACTAGATGTATCATGGTACCCTGGAACTAGGCAGGGTGGGGCACAATTGCTGGGCTGATTGTAAGCGACCAGAACGACGGCTGAGTTGGTGCGCTAGTGTAGGTTCAGGCGAACTATGGTCGTGCACGTAGTCCGGAGTTGAAAAAGCAGGCATTGGGCATCAGTAGGTTTACCTGTGCATGCTTGGTTCGTGTCGGTGGTTGGCACCCTAGGGCTTGATACACCCTATGGTGGACCTAGCACACGTGACTACATTCATGATAGGGCCGTATGACACAGACACACGACAAGTTAGAACTTGTAGGGAGCCGATCGATTAGTGGATCGTTCCGTTGGACCTAGTAATGGGAAATTTCATGATATTGGGCCAAGGAACCATTTCATGGTTAATATAAGACATGGGTTTGGGATACTAGTACAATTGGTGCAGCGGACCTTGAACATGCGATGCTATACTTGACTTATTATGTTATCTTAGTCTATCTTGCCCATCTTGACAGCATCCTTATGTTTACTTTCAGTTTATATATGTCATGTTACTTTTACCTGTTTTTATGCTGAAAGTCACTAGGACTTACCAGTCTTTATGATTGACCCGTTTTCTTTCGCCTCTTTTTCTTTCGTTCCCTCCTAGATTCTCAGGGAGGGAACTCCAGCAGTTAGGTTGGATTTCGCTTGCTTTCGGTTCAGCTCATATACGGTTTGATCTTGAGCTATGCTATGGCTGCATTTCTGCTACCTTTGTGGAATTAAGCTACTTTTGTTGTTTTAAGTTTATGCTTCTTTATTTATGCAAAACAGAATTGGTTGTAATGGAAAATAATGACTTTGGCTATTTGGTACTTTGAATGTAAAAGGTTTTGTCTCTTTTTGAAAGCAATGAAATTTATCTTTTGATCCTTCCGCTGTTTTATCTATGTTCTGTCATGTAATATTTCTGTGTTTGTTTACCTCGATAACGCCCCTCCAAAACTAGTGCACTCCCATTGTGAGTGACCCTAGCGGAGAGTGGGGTGTTACACTTGGTATCAGAGCAGAAGGTTACCAGACTATGCAAAAGTTTTTTTAAAAAATAAAAATAATAATAAAATCCTTCTGAAATTATTTTCAAAACCATTTACAAAGAAGCATTTTTCAAGAAAAGTCTTGTTTTATTTAGAGGCTATTCCCCAAAAGCCATTAGCACTATCCTTTGTTTCCTCGTTTTGAATCTCTTCTTTTTCATTTCAGCATGTCTGGGAATCTTAACTTTCCAGAGGGCGTGCCAATACCTGGCTAGCTCGGGAGGTACTTAGAGGCTAGGGCCAACGATGCAGGCCCAGCAGATATTCGTCCTCCAACTGCAGCAATTCCTCCTCCTCCGCCCCCTCCTCATGCAGTTGCTTTCTCAAAGATCTGTAAATACTTTAGGGCCATGGGTGGAAAGGATTTCAAGGGAACTGAATCATTCGTAGAAGAGAGGAACTGGCTCAAGGAAACGGAGGATCTGTTCATTATCTTCGAGGTGGACGATAGGCAGAAGGTACAGTTGGCAGTATGGTTGCTCAAAGATGAAGCTTCCTATTGGTCGGAAGTCACTAACGCTGAGAGGCCAGTTGAAACATGGATGGATTTCAGGATAAGGTTTGAGATGAAATTCCTCTCACAAGCTGAACAAAGTCTACAGTTGGAAAAGTTCTTATCTCTTAAGCAAGGAAGTATAACGGTCAAGGAGTACGTCAATCAATTCAATCAGCTGGCCCGATTTGGACTAGACTTAGTGAATACTCCTCATAAGAAGGCTCTCCGTTTTATCAAGGGATTGAATGAGCCACTTCACAGCTTGGTTATGACCCACATACCTATGGGAGCTACTTACGAAAATTTAGTGGACATGACGCTCTTAAATGAAGAAGACAAGGATGGCAAGAAGGAGGTCAAGGCGAATGAGTCTCAAAACAAGAAGACAGACTCCGAGAAAGGAGGCAAGAACAACAACAATAATAATGATAACAAGACACATGAGAAAAGAAAATGTCACTTTTGTGGTATTGAGGGGCATATAGTCAGATTATAGAAAGAAGAAGATGAAGATGGAAGCATGCTTCAAGCATGGTGATACTGGACGTATTACCAAGAACTGCCCTACGAAGCAAGGGCAAGCCCCGCAAGCAGGACCTTCTGAGGGTACATCTTTAACTTCTTCTCCTTAATGCTTTGTTTTATCTTGCTTATCTTCTCAATCCTTTCTTGAGAACCTTAGGTAGAACCCTTTTGTATGTAAACATGTGATTAAAACATGTTATGGTTGATGTTTGCAAATGGTTGTAAGTGGTCGCAAGTGGTTGCTTGTGGTTGCATAACACACATTAGGAACTAGATCGGCTCAGACACATTTTCATATTGCATATGCATCATTGTTTATACATGTCTATGGATGAAATTGAATGTGTTATCATGTGAATGTTGCATATGGATGAATGTTTGTGCACACATATAGTGTTTATGTGACTAGGACTATTTGCATACATGTTGGATTCATGGCACTAAACATATTTTGCATTAAGAAGATCAATCAGGCCTGATCATTTGCATTAGATAAGGAACATATACACACACTTTCTGCATATGTTCATGTAGCATTAGAAATCTTTTAAGGACAATGGTTGCTTGTGGATGATGGTTGAGTAGATGGTTGATTGGATGATAGGATGCATTCTTCTTAACTTGAAGATTTCGGGGATGAAATCCTTTAAGAAGGGAGAATGTAATAACCCGAATTTTAGTAACATGTTAAAGCCATAAATCAAGGAAGAATTAAATTTTAAAATATGAATTAGGGGAAACGGGTTGCACCATTGCGTTCATCTCGAAATTCTGCTTGGAAACGGGTCCGAGTTTTTGAGAATCGGAGTCCGTATGAGGGAGATATGACCCTCTGAAGTTTCAGGAATTTTCAGAATCAAAAACAGCTCGAAAATCCAATTCAAAATTCGAATTCAAAGTCCGGCGTAGACTGGGTTGGAATTTTCCCGCCCAGGACCAGGTCGACCTGGGGGTCGACACTACGGTCGACCTGTGACAACCCTAAAACCCCGTACTGAAGGTGGCAAGGGTAATCTTCGGAACAGAACACATAAACAGATAATAGCAGAACATAATTACATAAATACACCAGATAATGTACAATAGAATACACTGGATAAATAACAACATTAGAGTTACACAGTATACAGGATCATACGTAGTGCAAATATAGTTCAGCTATACATAAATGTCTACAGTGAAAAACAAACATAGCATGTACAATAGGAGCTGAACAGCATAAAAAGAGATAAATGATAGAATCCATCTTCAACTCCAGCTATCCAGAAAGAGCCTGCTAAAACCTGAATACAAGGCTGCCCGTGTAGAAAAAAGGGCACCCGAGTTTGCAATTGAAACAAACTATGAGTCAGTCATGGGACTAGTATGAGAAATCTACTTAACACATTTTATAATATGGCTAATCATAGGACCATGCCACTTTCGCGGAACGGGTTTACTCCATTGGATTGCCAGTTCTTTAAAACAAGTAATTCTTTTAAACATCGCAATGCTTTTTATAAAAATGAAGCCATTATAAGACTCTGCTCCCATCACACAATGCAACGCAAACCGGAGGATAGAGTTTTACCTAATAATGACCAAAATATGCTTGATACAAATAAAACAAAAGAATTTGATATTATTACTAGTGTTTATAAGTTTCAAAAACAATTTCAATCATAACTATCAATCATAGACGGCATGGGTACCATATATCATGTTGCCATATATAGGTATACAATCAAAACCGCACAGTCACGTATTTGGAAATTGGATATCCGTCATGAACCAAGGCAAAAGATAGTCCTTATCGAATTCGAGACGCTCTAGCCTGTGTCTCAGGAACAGCCGCAACTGCACCTTGGATCGTCAGGGCAGGTCCACCGATGTGGATTATTATGCCTGAACATTGCGTTTCCCCGCCCTTTGGCATGTAAATGAGCCAATGAATGGCTCCATCGGCTTCACGTAGTCACCGATATATCCAAGGCGCCTCGCAACAACAACAACCACACAGGTGAAAATAATATAAATGTCAGCCAGTTTAAGCACCGACATGTAACACCCCACGTCCATTAATGTCACTCACAAAGGGAATGCATTAACTTCCATGGAGGTTATAAGTGAATATAGAACAGAAAAATTACAACAAGACAGATAATAAATAGTACTTGGAAATCTAAAACTACATTTTATTGCAGCGGAAATTAAACATGTTTGTTACATCATAAAACCATAGATCATAACCAAGTACAATATCCATCATCATAAAATCAAAATACATAATCCCATTACATAAATAGCCATTAAAAAGATTACATGCTGGACTTTACTTCAACGGTCCAAGCTTTCCAAAGAGAGATGAAGCAATTCAATCAAACTCCACTAGAGCTGGGCCCAACCTGAGGACCTGGAGGGGGAAAAGGATAGAAATAGAGGGGGTCAGACATAAAGTCTGGCGAGTATGATAATTCTAACAATACTATTATCAAAATAACTAGACTAAGGCATAAGCTGGAAGACAAGTAAATGTCTATGAACTCTTAGGAAGATAAAGATAGCGTTTAAGATAACGTTAAAGATAACGGTAAAGGCACACCTAATTACTAACGAATGATTACTACACTGCACCGCACATTACTACACTGCACCACACCAGTCACCCTATTGTTTGATCCCACTTGCTTTATACAGAAACTTTATAAATAGCCTTATGTACCCCTAGCTGACTACATTGGTGCCGTCTGCCCCTATCTCCACTAGGTGTACCCCACTACCCACTTTCGATCGGCTCCCTACTCGTAGATACCCGTGCTGGCCCCACAGTGGGATGTATCACTCCCCTAAAGTGGCAACCCGATACAACTTGAGAATGCACGGCTTATACCTACACGATGCAACAACGTCTTACCTAATAGCCCGGGTCCACACATGCATACGAAACCCGTTGGACTTGCGTTGCCACCGCTCCCCGTTTTGGCCTCTTATAGTCAAATCCAGCATGCGTGTCCCGTCCTCGACTTGGGTCGAGCCCACAAAGATACGTTTGGGACACTGGTTGAAATGGGCCCCCACAAGCTACCCACCTAAGCTTGTCACTAGTATATCCCACTTAACCCTCTTAGTCATGTTCATTTACATGTGTGTTTGGTTAAGTCTTACTAATCGTATTTCACATGCCACTAAGGGAACCCCCTAGATTTCTCATGCCACCCAAGGCACCTACTTAACCCCCATGTCCCACCTTACATGTTTATCTGGTTAAGAATTTCTTAATTCATTCAGGCCATAACCTCATAAAGACCTCTCACATTAGACTGGCATTTATGGCAGCTGGATTTGCCGGGCGGGTCCGGGCAGTCTTACAACATAAAAGAGTCTAACCTCGTGTCTTTACAACCGTTATGCTTTAGTTTAGGCCTAGGACCTCTCACATTGGGCAGATATTTGTGACCACTGGATTTGCCGGGCGGGTCCGGGCAGGTTTACGTCACAAACGAGTCCAACCTTGTGTCCTAAGCATTGATTAACACTTAAAATCTTTTACCCCAGTTTTAATAATTCCCTATTCAAATTATTAATTAAGTCAACTTTTAATGATGTCCATTATTGACTCAATTATGGCCGTCCACTTATGGCATGCAAAATCATATCAATTTCACCCCAACTTTTTAATATTAAATCCTTAATATTACCCCTACCCCACGTTTATACGTTCGCTTATTCAACGCATAATATAGGCTAGACTTGTATAGTCTAACACCTAGCACAAAGATAAATTATCACAACATATAGACAATTAAAATAAATCTAATCATAATAGAGGTGAAACTTGCATAAACTACACATGTTAAAGATCAAAAGGTGTCAACTTGTTAAATGTCTCAATTTATATGATATGATCATAGCCCAAATCTATACATAAACTTGCATATGGGGTTTTTAGGCAACATAATGATGGTGTGAACTAGCATAGGATATCACATATGTCATAGCATAATTCTAGATGTCATAATAGATGTCTTGGCAATGTTCATAACTTTTCTAATCAATCTAACTTGCATATGTGACTTGTCATATAGATCAACATAACCCAAACATGATGATTTAATTAATATGAACTAACTAGCATAGATGGTAACATCATGGCCTTTTTAACATGTATGATTCATCACAACTTAGCATAGAAACTTTCAACATACATCATAGCATGATTTACAACATGTAAGATATCATCATCACATAAAATTGGATTTACAATATACATGATAGCAAAAGGGGTTTACAACAACATATATGATAATTCACATCATCTACTCATAATCCATTCATAACTCAACCTAATTAAAATGATAATAATCTTGTTAAGATCATCATACTCACAATTTAGAGAAGAAAAGAGAGAGTTTTGCTTTGCTTTAGGGTTGAGAGAATTAGAATTGAATTTGCTTTTCTTCTTTTTTAGTTGGCGGCGGCTCCATTGATTTCCATGGCGACGGTAACTATTCTATTTTAATTAGGTTTAGGGTTAGCATTAGGATGTATTTATAGGTGTAGGAAGTTATTTAGGACCATTAGATTAACCCTGAACCATGAGAACCAATCAAATGTAAAATCTGCATTTGAGCGAATCGGCCCACGGGTTGACAGCCAAACACCCTGGATAAACCCCTAGTCGACCCAGCACGGCTCGGGTCGACCTCAAAAATGGGCCGGTTCGGTTATTCCCCCTCCCAATTTGATGTTTTGAACTTTTTCGCATATTTATTTATTTAATGTTTAATTTATATATATATATATATCAATATATATATATTTCTCTACGCAACCCATTTCACTTAATTCTTTTCTAAAAATTAACTATACTTTAATTTGTGAATTTTAATGTTATAAAATTACGGGGTGTTACATTCTCCCCTCCTTAAAGGATTTCGTCCCCGAAATCTCCAAGTCAAGAAGAATGTATATCCTACCATCTAATCGTCCATCTACTCAACCATCAAACACCAGCATCCATTGTCCTTAAAAGACTTCTAATGCTTTAATGTTTATATGCACAGTGTGTGTATATGTCCATATCTAATGCAAAATTAGGCGGTCCACTGATTCAGTCGACCTCCTTAGTGCAATTCATGATAGTGCCATGCGTCCAATATGTATGCAAAAGATTCCTAATGATACATATTAATTCTATATGCGTGCACAACCATCCACCCGAATGCAGCAACTATATGATAATACAACCATTATACATCAATTTTACTAAATACATCCATATATATGCAATATGCAATATGAAGTGACTGAGCCGATCTGGTGCCTAATAGTGTGTGTATATCATTCCACGAGCAACCACTAGCAAACACTCGCATCCACTTTGCATCCACCATACATAACATGTCTCGAACACATGTTTCAACCATAGGATTATACTAACTAAAGGTCAAAGATACTCGCGAGAGGATATACTAAAGATAAGATAAGTACAAGCTAAGCGATAAAGGAGAAATTAAAAGACATACCCTCAAAAATAAAAGGGTATCATGAACGCATCTTATCTTCTGTCTCCCAAGTAGCATTGCTCTCATCATCTCCCCATTGCACTTTGACTAGTCTGACCTCTCGATTCCTCAACCTCTTGATCTCCGACCCAAGAATGCGCGTAGGAGCTCGTCGAATTGTCGCATCACGCTCTACCTCCACCTCTCTAAGAAAGCTCGGCTCTACCACTTCCGCGGTCTCGTACAAGCACTTCCTCAAATGTGACACATGGAATACGTCGTGTACACCACTAAGTCTCTCGGGCAACTCCACTCTATACGCCATCTGTCCAATTTTCTCCTTAATAGGAAACGACCCTACAAACCTTGGTGCTAATTTCCCAACGGACCCAAAGCGAACAACGTTTCGTAATGGAGACACTTTGACAAAGACCATGTCCCCAACTTCAAACTCGAGATCTGTCCTCCTCTTATCCGCATAAGATTTCTGCCTATCTTGCGCTTCTTTCACCCTCCTTCGAATCAAGTCGATCTTCTCCGAAGTCTCCCTAGTCATATCGGGCCCAAGTAAGATCTTATCCGTAGATTCCCACCAACATGTAGGTGAACAACAAGGTCGTCCATAAAGAGCTTCGAATGGTGCCATACCAATGCTGGCCTGAAAGCTGTTATTATATGCGAACTCCACCAATGGAAGATGCTCTTCCCACGTACCCCCAAAGTCTAGGATACATAGCCTCAACAGATCCTCTAGAACGCGATTCACCCTCTCGGTCTGGCCGTCCGTCTGAGGATGATATGCGGTGCCCAAACATAACCGAGTCCCTACCGCCTCTTGTAAGCTTCTCCAAAATTCGCTAGTGAAAATAGGATCGCGGTCGCTCACTATGCTAGAAGGAACACCGTGCAACCGAACTATTTGTCGAACGTATACGGAGGCTAACCATGGAGCAGTCCTCTTACTCTTCACGGGAATAAAATGGGCGCTCTTAGTAAGTCTATCTACTATAACCCAAATTCCCGTATTACCCTTCCTCGATCGCGGTAATCCATCCACAAAATCCATCGAGATGCTTTCCCATTTCCATAGTGGAACCTCCAATAGGTGAAGCAACCCACCGGGTTTCTTTTGCTCCGCTTTTACTTGTTGGCACACCAAGCATCTAGCGACATACTCGGCCACGTCTTTCTTCATGCCGGCCCAAAAGTAAACTCTCTTCATGTCTTTGTACATCTTGTCCCCGCCGGGATGAATGGTCATCTTCGAATGATGTGCTTCGTCAAGAATAGTCTTCCTTAGGTCATCGTCTTTTGGTACACAAAGTCTACCGTCCCTACGTAACCAACCCTTATCATCTAGGGTATACCTACGGAGATGGCTTGATGACGCCCCTCCTTTGAGCTTTTCTACTAACTCAACCAACTGCGGGTCGTCTCGCTGTGCCTCGCCAATCCGTCCCAAAAGCGTAGGTCTGACCTCCAAGGATGCTAGCAAACCGGGTACAAAGTAAACGGAAGGTCTAAAGTCAAACATCGAAATAAATTCTAAGCTTCGCCGCTCCACAAACAAAGGACTTAAGGATAACCTTTTTCTACTTAAGGCATCCGCCACCACGTTACCCTTGCCAGGGGTATATGCTATCTCGAAGTCGTAGGATGCTAAGAACTCCATCCACCTTAACATATCTCCCTTCCCTAGAGACGACATGCCCTAAATTCCTCACTTCCTTCCTCCAAAAATGGTATCTTGGAGAACTTAGCTTTAAGCTAGTGCACTTGTAGGGTCCCTAAGCTTTCCCTAATACATAGGGCATGCTCTTCTCTGCTTCTAGAGAAAACGAGGATATTATCCCATGTAAAATCGTCACAACTATCCATCTCTCACGCAGACCATCCTAGTCGAATTCAACATCCCCCAAGTGCAAGCTCCAAAGGCCTAAACCAATATCAGACAAACACCCAAGGGATACCTCCTTCGAATTCAGACGACCTACGTGAGTTGATACTAGTAAGATGGTCAATCAATTGAGCACTTGACCGACTCTGGCCGTCCTTGCCAGTCTTGCTCCAAAACTACCGCTGATTACATAACGGGCTTTGCTTAATCTATTAAGCACATACGAAAACTTATTCCGCGCCTATGGGTAAACCCCGCGCTTTATCAACGACGTCTCCATACTCACGGACCACACAAACAGGTTCCTAATCATCGTTAGATGCGTCAGAAGATTCTAGGCAGCTAAGCATCACTAAACCCCTAGGGTCGCAAGAAATATGAGGGTTTTTCTACAACGAATCAATAGTCTAACTACCCTCCTTTCACAGTCTAGGATGGCACCCCGCTTGGCTAGCCAATCCACCCCTAGAATCAAACTACAGCCCATGAAACCAAGGACAAAGGTGTTGCATTCAAACTCAACGCCCAAGATAAACACTCTCAAATCCCGACAAATCATAGAAAGATGAGCCGAACCACCAATAGGATTTGAGACTACTAAGGGATCGGTAACAATACTAGTATCTAGGTGCAGTGTTTCAACTAATGATGTAGAGATAAACGAATGCAATGCGCCCGAATCGAATAAGGTACGGACAGGATGATCAAACAGAAAAACTAAGCTTTCAACAGAAATGGTTCTACCTCGTTCTTGCAGCAGTGGGACCGCGAGAGCCTGAACTTGTCCCCTTGCCTGCCCTGGTGCTATAAGAGCCTGCACCTGTCCTCCCAAGGTAGCCCCTGCCCTCTGCCCCTTCCTTGGGCAGTCCTTCACTAAATGTTCCGCATCGCCACAATGAAAACATCCAGTCTTCTTTTTCTTTCGGCAGTCCTTGCTGAGATGGCATGGGGTCCCACAGTTAAAACATTTCTGCTTCCCCTTAGCATTGTTGCCTTTGCCACCCTTATTTTGATCCCCTTTCTTCTCGGGTGCCTTATCAGCTTTAGTGCCTTTCTCCTCATGCATGAGCGCCATTTCTACTAGCTTCTCAAAGGTGGCCCCCATAGGGATGTGGGTCATGGCCAACCCTTGCAACAGTTCATTCAATCCATTAACGAACCTCAGCGCCTTCTTCACCGGCGTGTTTGCTAAGTCCAAGCCAAACCTTGCTAATTGATTAAATTTGTTGACATATTCTTTCACTGACGAGCTTCCTTGCTTCAATGTCAAGAACCTTTCCATATATAGATTTTCTTCCGCCCTAGAGAGAAACTTCGCCTCGAACCTACGTCTGAAATCCGCCCAAGAGTCAACAGGACGCTCCCCATTAGTGACCTCCCACCAAAACGACGCCTCTCCCTTCATCAACCAAGCTGCTAAACGAACTCTCCTCCCTTCTTCTACTTCAAAGATTTCTAGTAATTCTTCCACCTCCTTAAGCCAATCTCTAGCTTCCACAAACGTTTCTGACACTTGAAAGGGCTTTCCACCCATAGCTTTGAATTCCTTGCACGTCTTTGCAAAAGTATCTACGCGAGGAGGAGGAGGAACGGGTGCAACTAGTGGTGGAGGAACATTGGCCGGACCTACGGCGGCCCTAGCCTCTAACAGCCTCCTATACCATCCTGGTATCGTTACACCGTCAGGTAGGTTAAGATCTTCAGCCATGCTGAAACGAAAAAGGAAAGATTCGAAATGGAGAATTCGAAAGATAAAGATATATGGCTATTTGGGGATTATGTTTTTCATAAAAACTTTCCTCTTTAAATTTCTCATTAAAACATGTTTTTGAAAACAATTCTTTCAAAAATAACTATTTTTCTAAAGTATTTTTTATCTGTTCTGGTAACCTTAAGCTCTGATACCACATGTAACACCCCACGTCCATTAATGTCACTCACAAAGGGAATGCATTAACTTCCATGGAGGTTATAAGTGAATATAGAACAGAAAAATAACAACAAGACAGATAATAAATAGTACTTGGAAATCTAAAACTTCATTTTATTGCAGCGGATATTAAACATGTTTGTTACATCATAAAACCATATATCATAACCAAGCACAATATCCATCTCCATAAAAACAAAATACATAATCCTATTACATAAATAGCCATTAAAAAGATAACAAGCTGGACTTTACTTCAAAGGTCCAAGCTTTCCAAAGAGAGATGAAGCAATTCAATCAAACTCCACTAGAGCTGGGCCCAACCTGATGACCTGGAGGGGGAAAAAGGATAGAAATAGAGGGCGTCAGACATAAAGTCTGGCGAGTATGATAATTCTAACAATACTATTATCAAAATAACTAGACTAAGGCATAAGCTGGAAGACAAGTAAATGTCTATGAACTCTTAGGAAGATAAAGATAGCGTTTAAGATAACGTTAAAGATAACGGTAAAGGCACACCTAATTACTAACGAATGATTACTACACTGCACCGCACATTACTACACTGCACCACACCAGTCACCCTATTGTTTGATCCCACTTGCTTCATACAGAAACTTTATAAATAGCCTTACGTACCCCTAGCTGACTACATTGGTGTCGTCTGCCCCTATCTCCACTAGGTGTACCCCACTACCCACTTTCGATCGGCTCCCTACTCGTAGATACCCGTGTTGGCCCCACAGTGGGATGTATCACTCCCCTAAAGTGGCAACCTGATACAACTTGAGAATGCACGGCTTATACCTACACGATGCAACAACGTCTTACCTACCAGCCCGGGTCCACACATGCATACGAAACCCGTTGGACTTGCGTTGCCACCGCTCCCCGTTTTGGCCTCTTATAGTCAAATCCAGCATGCGTGTCCCGTCCTCGACTTGGGTCGAGCCCACGAAGATACGTTTGGGATACTGGTTGAAATGGGCCCCCACAAGCTACCTACCTAAGCTTGTCACTAGTATATCCCACTTAACCCTCTTAGTTATGTTCATTTACATGTGTGTTTGGTTAAGTCTTACTAATCGTATTTCACATGCCACTAAGGGCACCCCCTAGATTTCTCATGCCACCTAAGGCACCTACTTAACCCCCATGTCCCACCTTACATGTTTATCTGGTTAAGTATTTCTTAATTCATTCAGGCCATAACCTCATAAAGACCTCTCACATTAGACTGGTATTTATGGCAGCTGGATTTGCCGGGCGGGTCCGGGCAGTCTTACACCATAAAAGAGTCTAACCTCGTGTCTTTACAACCGTTATGCTTTAATTTAGGCCTAGGACCTCTCACATTGGGCTAACATTTGTGACCACTGGATTTGCCGGGCGGGTCCGGGCAGGTTTACGTCACAAACGAGTCCAACCTCGTGTCCTAAGCATTGATTAACACTTAAAATCTTTTACCCCATCTTTAATAATTCCCGATTCAAATTATTAATTAAGTCAACTTTTAATGATGTCCATAATTGACTCAATTATGGCCATCCACTTATGGCATGCAAAATCATATCAATTGCACCCCAACTTTTTAATATTAAATCCTTAATATTACCCCTACCCCACGTTTATACGTTCGCTTATTCAACGCATAATATAGGCTAGACTTGTATAGTCTAACACCTAGCACAAAGATAAATTATCACAACATATAGACAATTAAAATAAATCTAATCATAATAGGGATGAAACTTGCATAACTACACATGTTAAGGATCAAAAGGTGTCAACTTGTTAAATGTCTCAATTTATATGATATGATCATAGCCCAAATCTATACATAAACTTGCATATGGGGTTTTTAGGCAACATAATGATGGTGTGAACTAGCATAGGATATCAAATATGTCATAGCATAATTCTAGATGTCATAATAGATGTCTTGGCATATGTTCATAAATTTTCTAATCAATCTAACTTGCATATGTGACTTGTCATATAGATCAACATAACCCAAACATGATGATTTAATTAATATGAACTAACTAGCATAGATGGTAACATCATGGCCTTTTTAACATGTATGATTCGTCACAACTTAGCATAAAAACTTTCAACATACATCATAGCATGATTTACAACATGTAAGATATCATCATCACATAACATTGGATTTACAATATACATGATAGCAAAAGGGGTTTTCAACAACATATATGATAATTCACATCATCTACTCATAATCCATTCATAACTCAACCTAATTAAAATGATAATAATCTTGTTAAGATCATCATACTCACAATTTAGAGAAGAAAAGAGAGAGTTTTGCTTTGCTTTAGGGTTGAGATAATTAGAATTGAATTTGCTTTTCTTCTTTCTTAGTTGGCGGCGGCTCCATTGATTTCCATGGCGACGGTAACTATTCTATTTTAATTCGGTTTAGGGTTAGCATTAGGATGTATTTATAGGTGTAGGAAGTTATTTAGGACCATTAGATTAACCCTGAACCATGAGAACCAATCAAATGCAAAATCTGCATTTGAGCGAATCGGCCCACGGGTTGACAGCCAAACACCCTGGATTAACCCCTAGTCGACCCAGCAAGGCTCGGGTCGACCTCAAAAATGGGCCGGTTCGGTTATTCCCCCTCCCAATTCGCTGTTTTGAACTTTTTCGCATATTTATTTATTTAATTATTATATATATATATATATATCAATATATATATATATCAATATATATATATATTTCTCTACGCAACCCATTTCACTTAATTCTTTTCTAAAAATTAAGTATACTTTAATTTGTGAATTTTAATGTTATAAAATTACGGGGTGTTACACGACACCACCTCTAGCTAGAAGGAAACGCATGCCCTCCCTGATGTCCTCTCTTGTTTCTGGTTCATACCGGGGTGTGAGGCTCGTGAATTCACGTTATACGCAAAGTTATGCCACACAGGCCGTGCTTTGATCATCAATAACAAGACTTTGCTTTTCAACAGAAGCCTTGATCACTGCATCTTAGCATGCCACACAGGCAATTCACACTATGCAACTGATGTCATCAATCACATAGAATGAATTCCAATGTCAGACGCACAGTCCATTTACAAGTCCGGTATGGGTCTGAACGAAACCGAAGGCACTATATACCTTGCATATCCATCGATCTCCACGTACGTCTGGACGATCACCACTTATTATCTATATTTCGGGATGCCTCCCAATCAAGACATCAGTTATCATTCAACCGAGGTGAAGATCTCTGGTCTTCAACCACCGTCTTCATCATCGACTTCTTATCATCGATTCAATTATTCAGAATGGGATAAACCCGGTCTTTCTGAGCAACTCGCGTATAGATAAACAAGTGCTACACAAACACAACATACTCCTCATTCCAATTTATCATTCACTAACCGTAAATTAGTAAGAGACCCGTAACTTCCCTGGCAAGGAAAGAGCGGATACTTTGAATAAAGACCAGGGTTTGACTTTTTAGGGCATATATAAATTTTAATTTAATTATTATTAAATTCACAATTTACCTTCATACGGCTCTGAACTCCAAATGAATCCTAATCACTGTCGCCCCTAGGGTAATACCCCCATTATGAACACAATGGGATATGTTTCGTAAGCCCATTCGACTGTTTCGAGCAGTTTTCATTAAAATTAACATTTAAATCATTATATTGAATTTTAAACGTATATTTCCATTTACTGGGGTCACATACAGACCCTAAAAATTCCCGAAAATTATTTTCTAGTTTCGTAGTGATGATACGGTCCTAACAAAACTAATTTCGTCAAATTCTGAGACCGTTTGAAAAATGGCCATTTTCTGGTCGATCCAATTTAACAGAAATCCACCACACACATTTTCTTTTGCGACGCTCACATACTAGCTTCAAAAATTATGAAATTTGAAACCTAGCAATAATTTGACATCCCGAATCCAACAAAAGTGGTTTCGTAGAATTCTGAGGTCGTTTGCAAAATGGCCATTTTCACGGGTTATATAAACTCTATAGCGACCTTTCTGAAAATTCATTTGGCCATAACTTTTTCTTCCCGCTACGAAACTTCGATTTTTCAGATTCGTTAGAAAGATATTCACTAACAGATTTTAATATTTTTGGTTTTGCTAAAATCTAGTTTATTTTGCACCCGGTACATTCATTTGGACTTTGAAATCGAATTTTCAAACTACCGCTCCATTTTCCATTCCTTTTATATTTGAAATAAAATATTTATATTCTAACGACGATTCAAATAAATATATACATTCTATTTCTATTCAAAATAAATTTCACGTCATTATTATTTAAAATAATCCATTTTAAATATTCAAATTTCATTAAAATTGCCAAAATAAAAATTTTAAATTGGCTCAGATTTCCGGGTTATTACAATCTCCCCCTCTTAAAACTTTTCGTCCCCGAAAAGGAACGAAGCCGAAAGTTGTTTAACTAATCAACTCAACTTTCATTATTTCCATTACGGCTTAAGTTCTTCAACATTTCAGTTTCTAAGAACTTTTCAAAATTTTCAAAAAGGCCGAAACCAACTTCAGATCAAAACCCAGGAAACCGTCCGACTTAGCTAACCTCCAGTTAGTTTATAAATTTCACGTTCAACCACCAAATATTCAATAAACTAGGTAAATTCGGTTTATTTCCATTCCATATCTTTTATAATATTTTATAACGATTTATCGCTATTTTTATTTATTTAAAAATAGCCATTTCATTCAAACAACGCTACGGGCCATAACGCGGTTGTGGCGCAGTTTTTCTTCAGATTTGATTTACACATATTTGAAAATCTAACCGTTCGATCTTCACAAATTTTATATCATTAGAAAGATCTTTTCAAAACGAATTCAATGGTTCCAGTTTTGGGAAAATCCGATGGTCGGATCTCCCGATACACTCGTTTGAAGTTTCGATTTCAAAATACGAACTTCAGTGTCGTTATTCGATTTAATTTAATTATATATATATATATAATCAATTCTGGCGCTGTTTTTCTTCAGATTTGAATTAAACATTCCAAACAACCCAACCGTTGGATCTTCACAAAGTTGTTGTCGTTGGAAAGATATTTCCAAAGCAAACCCAACGGTTTCGGTTTCGGGAAATTCCGATGGTCGGATCTCCCGCACTAATCGTTTGAAATCACGGTTTCAAAACACGAACTGCAGCTTCGTTATTCGATTTATTTTAATTATATTTATATATATACATATAAATCTAATCTATTCTTCGATTTCAAAACGATATTCTTTTCATACAATTGATAAAAATGATATTTTTATCTAACAGACATTTATTTCAACACTTCACTATTTTTAACACTTCATGTATATAATAAAAATGCGATTTTTTGTTGTAAAACAATTTATTTCAAAACGCGACTATTTTATATAATTTCATATAGATGATAAAAATATGATTTTTATTATAAAACAATTTATTTCAAAACACGACTATTTTATATAGTTCATATAGATGATAAAAATATGATTTTTATAATAAAACTATTTATTTCAAAACACGACTATTTTATATAGTTCATATAGATGATAAAAATATGATTTTTATTATAAAACAATTTATTTCAAAACATGAATGTTGTTCAACACATGAATTTCTATTCAACACATGAATTTCTATTTAACACACGAATATAGTTTCAACACATGAAAATAATTCTAACACATGAATATTATCGAAAATTTCGGCAGCATAACGGCGGGGTAGTTAAAACCGGGACCGTCCATAGTACAGCTCCTCGCTCTACCTTAAAGCCTCGCAGCTTTTGACAATGGGGATTTCATGCATCTAGTTCGCACGTAGGCGGCATATTTATTTTTTTCTTTTCCACAAACTAATCCTATGTGGTTTCAACCAAATAATTCTCAACCACAAACGGGTATTTTTCATCCACAATCAATCAATTTCAACCACAAACAATTCTAATCAACCATTCGCTATCAATCAATTTTCACACCAATCACAACCAATAAATATCGTCCATGGTTTGTGGACGAGGGGCATATATATATATAAGCATATTTCACTTCTATTTCAACACATATATAATTTTTACAATGCATATATAACTTATACATCGAACATACAACTTATACAACTCTTATACATGAGGTGTACAACACTTATATAACTCATACTTCTAATATATAATTTATACATCGTCATTTCCATATCGTTTATAATTCAGAAATCTCACATTGGGTTCCACACCACCAAAAATAGCAGAAGGCTCAGAAAATATCCGGTCTCTTCTAGAATGTAGAAGACGTCCGCACGAGTCCACTATCTCTTGTTTCACTGAATTTCGTCAACAAACGAAAAAGATATGATTTTTACAGTGAAATCATAAACCGTAGCACTTTAAAGTGCTATTAAATATTTAATATAATTTCAGCCGTTACCTTTCAAAGTTGTTCAAAACTAGGTTTAGATTTTTCTTCTAATCCGTGTAGCTAGGGGCCGATCGGATAGCGCCACAGCGTAGAGCTTGGAGAGGCGCCTCCAGGGTGTACCACCGCTCTGAACTAGAACTGGTGGAGGAGGCGAATCGGCGACTGGAACGGCTGAACTTCGTGGCGCTGGATCTCGATGCACGCAGCGCGAGGGAGGGTGTAGCAGCTATGGATGTGGAGAGGAAGTCTCGATCTTCATAAAGTTCCAAAGGAGGGGGGTCTAATTCTGCGTGTGGATGGAGTTAGAGAGGAGAGAAGGTGGAAGAAACGACAACCGTCGCGATTTGTAGAGGAGTCGGGGAGAGAGAAAGGCGTGGAAGAAAATGATTGGTCAAGCCCCCTTTTTTATATATATTTATTTTAAAATCCTAAAATACCCCTCAACGCGTACGAACTCAAATCCAAACCTAACGACTGTCGTCCCTAGCTAAATACCCCCGTTCCGAACACAATGGGATATATTTCGTAATCCCATTCGACTGTTACAATCAGTTTTTCTTCAAATTAAAATATAAAATATTCAATAATTATTTTGAACGTACATTTCAATTTGCCGGGGCCATATACTAATTCTAAAAATTCCCGAAAAGTAAATCTAGCTATGTTTTGACGATACGGTCCCAACAAAACTAGTTTCGTCGAATTCTGAGGCCGTTTGAAAAATGGCCCATTTCTGATCGATCCAATTTAACAGAAATCGACCAAACACATTTTCCTTTGCCACGCTCACATACTAGCTTCAAAAATTATGAAATTTGAAACCTAGCAATAATTTGCCATCCCGGATTCAACAAAAGTGGTTTCATTGAATTCTGAGGTCGTTTGCCAAATGGCCATTTTCACGGGCTATATAAATTCTATAGCGACCTTTCTGAAAATTCATTTGGCCATAACTTTTGCTTCCCGCTACGAAACTTCGATTTTTCTGATTCGTTAGAAAGATATTCACTAACAGATTTAAATATTTTTGGCTTCACTAAAATCCGTTTTGTTTTTCTTCCGATACTGTCAGTCAAAATTTGAATTCAATTTTTGAAACTACATCGCCTTTTCAGGCCTTGTTTATAATTAGAAATAATTATATTCGTTTTCAGACATCGATTCAAACTTACTTTTCGTCATTATTATTAAAAATATTTATTTTAAATATTTAAAATCCACTAAAATAGCCAATTTAAAATTTTTAAATTGGTTCAGATTTTACGGGTTGTTACAATCTCCCTCACTTAAAAATTTTCGTCCCCGAAAAGGAACAAAGTCGAAAGTGGTTTGATTAATCAACTCTACTTTCAATTTGGCTTCCATTCTTCAACTTTTCAGTTTCTAAGAATTTTCAAATTCTTCAAAAATTTGGCTAACACCCTAAATTTTCGAAAAATTTCGCCATAACCTCCTTTTTACGGGAGGGTTTTGGAAATTTATTGGGTTGTATTAGGTACCCAATAAATGTTAATAAGCATGCACATATTTATAATGATATATTCCGGTGTCCACAGGGGAGTGTGTATAGATCATAACTCCAGAGAATAAATTCTCGTCACCCTATAAATGGTTTTTGTGGCTTAATGACCAGAGAGATGTGTTTATTGTCATTTCCAGACCCGTGTGGGTTTTTTTTATTAATCTGGCAATTTATCGTTAGATTTTATATGGTCCATATCAGTCATCAGTTCAACCTATAAAATATAGTCATCGCCATACAAGCCTTTCGCTCATTTGGCAAATCTTCGACCTCGTCACACAAGCTCCAAATGCTTATGTGGTATATGATGAAGTATGCCTATCCTCAAGAAGTATGCCATGTAGTGTAGTTCAAAATTAATTGTTACTATCCTATGGCGACATTTATTATTATACAGAACAACTAGCACTCCGCATCCAATGGTATTCACAGGAGTTAATATAATAATAAAACTGCGCATCCAACTCATTAAGGTTTACCTATTTGTCGGGCATGCAAATAAATTCTTTACTCAACAGCTAATCTATTTACCTGTTCAAACATATATAATGCACATGTATATATTTCTATCTATTTTTAAATCAGTTCAATACGTGATGTAATAAACTATCATTCTACTAATTTAATTAATCATATCCACTATCACGTAACATAAACAACAATCAATTTGTTTTTAACTTTTCAAAAATATACTAATCGATTCATATACTCTTTTAAAATAATCAGACTATAGAATTAAAAGTTTACATCCATGAAAAGAAAATAACAACAAAGTAGAGAACATAATGGAAATTTCAAAATATGGTAAATGTACCTTGAACTAGTGTAATAACCAAGAAATTCTGAGCCAATTAAAAATTTTTATTTTGGTTATTTTAGTCAATTTTGATTATTTAAAATGAGTTATTTTAAATAACAACAACGAAAAATTTATTTTCGACGAAGTGAAAACGAATAAATTTATTTTAATTATAATTCGAGCCTGAAATGGCGCGGTAGTTCAAAAATTCGATTTCGAATTTCAAATGAATTTACAGAATCCAATATAAGTCGGAATTGGACGAAACAAGAAATATTTGAATCTGTTTAATCATATCTTTCTAACGGATGTAAGAAACTGAAATTTCACTTTAGAAGTGGAAAGATATGCCTAGTTTAAAATTCAGAAAAGTCGTTGTGGAATTTATATATTTTTTAATATAAATAAAGGCCCTTAAAAATCGAAATTTTGCAAACTACCTCGGTTTTCGACGAAACCACTTTTGTTGGATCCGGGATGTCAAATTATTGTTAGATTTCAAAATTCATAATTTTTGAAATCAATATGTGAGCGTGGCAAAAGAAAACGTGTTTTAACAGTTTCAGTCAATTTCGATCGACTAGAAATTGGCCATTTTTCAAATGGCCTTCAAATTTGACGAAATTAGTTTCGTTAGGACCGTATCGTCAATACGAAGCCAGAAATAATTTTTCTGGAATTTTTGGGGTTCGTATGTGATCCCAGTAAATTGAAATGTACGTTTAAAATTCGATATAATGATTTAAATTTAATTTAAATGAAAACTGATCGAAACGTTGGAATTGACCAACGGGACATATCCCATTGTTTTCGGAATGGGGGTAATTAGTTGGGGGCGACAGTCGTTGGGTCTCGTTTTGAGATCGAATGAAAAGGTTACTTTATGGAATTTAAAATAATAAAATAAATTATTATATAGGCTTGGTCAAACCCCCTCTTTCTCCACTAACGTTCACTTTCGGATCTGAAGGAAATGAAAAAAAAAGAAAAAAAAACAAGAAACGCGCACGAACGATGGACGAACTCCATCGCAGGCCGCCGCGGCCGGAGCAGGCGCGAGCCCCTCCTAGCGCGTCACCAAAAGCCGCCGCCACTCCTTTCTCCCCCTCTCTCTACTCTCGTGCCATCCCAATTGAGCAACCGCTTTTGACTGCTCTATCGCGAAGCCCCCTCCACCTCTTCACCAGACCAGCGAACGCCAATCCCCCCTCCTCCTTCAAAATTAAGGTAAGTCTAAATTTCGAGTTTGATTTTATTTAAGTTATAAAAACCGATTTTATTTAAGTTTAAAAACTGAAATTTTCTGATTTTTTAAAACAGAAATTTTCTGATTTTTAGAACTGAAATTTTGTGATTTTTAAAACTAAAAACATATGATATCTCCTTGATAAAAACATATGATTTCTCCTTAATAAAAATATATGATTTCTCTTTGTTAAAAATATATGATTTCTCTTTGTTAATAATATGAATTCTTTGATATAAAAGAATAAGAATTTTCATTGATAAAAACATAATTTTTCATTGAATAGAAAAGTATAATTTTCAACTATAGAAAGATAAGATTTTTGAATACAGAAAGGTTATATTTTTAAATTAGAAAGATTAGATTTTTCTTTAAGCAAATAAAGTTGAAGCCGTTTTGAAAACAAAATGAAGTAGTCTTTGAAAGTAAAAAGAATGAATCTTTGAAAAACAAAAAGAAGTAATCTTTGAAAATAAAAAGATTGAATCTTTTAAAACAAAAAGAACTGATCTTTAAAAATAAAAAGATTGAATCTTGTAAAACAAAAAGAAGTGATTTTTATACATATACTAGAATAAAAATATGTTTTTTATTTATGTAGAGTATTAAAAATATGATCTTTTATATATGAAGCACCATTATAAAAATGTTTTTAAAAAAAAAAAAACATCACACTAAGAATGTGATTCTTTTTAAATGAATAGCGAGAAAAGATTGCAGTGGGATGAACGAGAAACAAATCAAAACCATCCGATAGAGAATGGAGGATTGGAACGCTCTGTGAGAACTCCTCACTTTTATTTTTATTTCTAGTTTGAAATATATACAAGGATGCAGACGGTGCTTAGCAGCACCCGACGCCCGTCGTCCACAGACCATGGATGACTTGTTTGTTTGGTTGTTGTGTTGTGAAATTTGATTGTGTGATGTGGAATTAAATAAAATATTTTATAGTTAAAAATATGATTTTAACGTGTATATAAAATAAATATTTATAAACAAATCGAAGATTTATTTATATACACTGATTTGACTGATATTGATTGGGACGATAAATTTTACACATCGCCCAACTGCACTAATAGAATCTGTGCTTGATTGTTTGAAACCCCACATGGGTGTTGGGATGAAATTGGACATACACTAATCCCAATAATTAGCTGTATGTCGATCGATTGATTGACAGGCTGTTATAAGCATTGAATATTTATATTTGATGCTTATACAGTGTAGAATGCACTCTGGATGATGGTTGATGATTTATCGTTGCTATTACATACATGTGTTGTAGAAAATCCACATAATTAACATTATATGGTAATTGATTGGGCCTCATTCCAATTTGGAAAATATAAAGAAAATTCATTTGTTGAATTGTAAAGAAAATTCATTTGTTGAATAGTAAAGAAAATTCATTTGTTGAATTGTAAAGAAAATTCGTTTGTTGAATTATAAAGAAAATTCGTTTGTTGAATTATAAAGAAAATTCATTTGTTGAATAGTAAAGAAAATTCATTTGTTGAATAGTAAAGAATATTCATTTGTTGAATTGTAAAGAAAATTCATTTGTTGAATTATAAAGAAAATTCATTTGTTGAATAGTAAAGAAAATTCATTTGTTGAATAGTAAAGAAAATTCATTTGTTGAATAGTAAAGAAAATTCATGTGTTGAATAAAAGCCGTGTTAATTAGATTGACGCCATTTTGACGTGAGCGATATTTATATCGATTTTATTCATTTTTCAATGAATATCGAAAGTGATTTCAAAATCTGATATTTTGAAATGAATTGAAATTCGAATTAAATTGAAATGAATTGAAATTCGAATTAAATTGAATAGAATTGAAATTCGAATTAAATTGAAATTGAATTGAAATTGATTTGAATTGAAATCGTGTTGAAATGAATTTAAAACGAATTTATATTAGAAAGATTCAATTTTGATTAGAAATTGAATATGAAGTTGAAATCGTTTTGAAAACGAGTTTAAAACGATTTATATAATATGTTTTAAAAGGAAATCGACGAAATATAATATATATATATATGTATATATATATAATGGCCTGAATAGAATGCGCCGCGCTGCGGCAGTTCGCGAATTTTGACCATTGACTTCGAATTGACGTTGCGGGAGATCCGACCGTCGGATTCTCATAAAACCGGAATCGTTGGGTTCGTATCGAAAAGAGCTTTCTAATTCTAACGAATATGAGAAATTAGAAATCTAACGGATGGATTTGGAGTTATGTCCAAATCAAATTTTGAAAAGGTCGTTGTAAGTGCAGTTTGATGGTCGTTGATGGAAATCGACTGTACGGGCCTTGATAAAATCATTAAAAATAGAAATAATTTGTGTAAAATCATTAGAAATGATTTGTGAAGAATTGGGATGAAAAATTCCTTATTTGAAAAGATAAAAATAGATTTTTATCGAAATGAACTAGTTTCGAACTAGAATTATAATTTTTATTTATTTTTAAAATAAATAAATTGGATTTGAAATGGTTTTGAAAATAACCAGAATTTCCAATAATTGAATTGGAAGGGATTTGAATCGAAATTGTCTTCGGAATATTTGGATGTTGGATTCCGTGAAGATACAGATATTGTTATGGGAATTTGAAAGATATACTAATATCGTTATTTCCAATACGATATTTGTTGGTCATAAAATTTGATATTGAATATAAGCCGGTATATTTTCTATTCAGAGTCTTGTATTTAATATCAAATGGGATTTGGGTTTGTCATGAATGGTGTCTTCATTAACACTGTTCTTAAACCCAGTTGAGAAAAAGATTAAATCTTCTTATTTAGATTTAATGAAGTGTATCCATTTAAATAATATTTAATTGGAATTGAATTGAAATTGATTTTTGGGTTTATCGTGAACGGTGTTTTAAATAACACTTGTTCTTTAACCCGATAATTAATAGAATGTGATTTTGGGTTATCGTGAACGGTATCTTCAATAATTTTGTTCTTAGACCCAATAGAGTTAAGAAAATCAGAAACTAACTGGAGATTAGTTAAGTTGAATGGTTTCTTGGGTATTGATCTGATGTTGGTTTCGGCCTTCGGGGTTAATACATAGGGAATTGCTCACTTGCTAATTTTTGGTTAGGGACTGATTGAAATGTGATGTGATTTTGGGTTTATCGTGAACTGTGTTTTAAATGACATTGATTCTTTAACCCAGTTAAAGATTAAAACTAAGTGGAGTTTTAATGAATCTTTAATTAGATTGAAAAAATCGAGAATGGAGTATCACCAGTTTTGCTCCAGGCGATAGTTAAATCTTTAATTAGATTTGAACGTGAAATCGTAATTGAATTTACCAATAACACCGTGGTGTTAGATATGAAGTATTACCAGTTTTACTTCGTGGGCTGAATAGGTTGGGATTGGGAAATAAAATAAATGATTACTTCGGTGTGGTTCGCTAATCCCGACTAGTTTGAAGTGATATTCAAAGGAAGATTACAGAATAAATTTAAAAGAATTTATCTTCGATAAAATTAATGGGAACCTATCCCTAAGAATGTGTAATTTAGAAACTAATTGTAGGTTGGCTAAGAAGAATGGTTGCCTAGGTATTGATCTGATGTTGGTTTCGGCCTTCGGGGTTAATATTTGGGGAATTATTCTCTTGCTAATTTATGGTTAGTGACTGATGAATTGGAATGAGGTGTATGTTGTGTTTGTGTAACACTTGTTTATTATATATGCGAGTTATTCAAAAAGACTGGGTTTATCCCATTCTGAATAACTGATTTGACGATTAGTCGAAGATGAAGACGGTGGTTGAAGACCGAAGGTCTTCACGTCGTTTGGATAATTACTGATGATCTTGATTGGGGCGTACACCCAAGAGGAGGGAATCAGTTGGTGATCGTCCAGACGTACTTGGAGATCGATGGATATACGGGGTACTAGGAGCCTCCAGTTTCGTTCAGACCCAGAACGAACTTGTAAATGGACTGTGTGTCTGACTTTGGATTTTATTCTGTGTGATTGATTTCTATTAAATATATATCTGTTTGGCGGCGGAGAATTTATTCTCTTGCTTAACGCCCTTCTCTGAGACGTACGAGCTCAGGGGTTATATACTGATAGATATCAAACGCATAGAGTGAATTGCCTGTGTGGCATGCCTAAGTGGCAAATGATCAAGGCTTCTATTGAAAAGCATAGTCTTGTGGTCGATGATCAAAGCACGGCCTTTGTGGCATAACTTTGTGTAACGTCTAATTCGCGAGTTTCACACCCGGTATGAACCAAAAACGGGAGACGGATATCAGGGGGCATGCGTTTCCTTCTAGCTAGAAGTGGCGTCAGTGGTTTTACACGCCCTGACGAGTTTGACTTTTGTGGTTGTTGCTGTTGCGAGGCGCCTCGGATATATCGGTGACTATGTGAAGCCGATGTAGTCATTTGTTGGCTCATTTACGCCCCATAGGGCGGGGAAACGTAGTGTTCATGAATTATAATCCACATCGGTGGACCGGCCCTGAGTCCAACGGACGATGCGTTCTGTTCCTGAGGCGCGGACTAGAGGCTCTCGAATCGTGAGGACGATCCCTTGCCTCGGTTCATATCATAAATGATAGTCCAACTTCCAATATGACATTTTGCGGTTTTGATTGTATACCTATATATGGCGACATTGTGGTATGGGACATTCATGCCACTTATGATTGATATTTATGATTGTATATAAAATCAGAAACTAACTGGAAACGAGCTAAGATGGGCGGTTTCCTAGGTATTGATATGATGTTGGTTTCGGCCTTCGGGGTTAATACTTAGGGAATCGTTCTCTTACTAATTTACGGTTGGAGTCTGATTAAGAATTAAAACATGAAATTTAGCGTATCAAGCATTCTTTAGCTATTATAAGGTAAAAACCCTATCCTTCGGCTTGCGTTGCATTGTGTTATGGGACCTGGGTCTTATAATAGCTTCATTGTTCTTTATTTCGCATTGCGCTGTTTGTTTTATGCATTGGTGTTCTTGGAAGGTAACCCGTTCCGTGTTATACGGCGTGGTCCCTTGATTTACCTAACTTTAAAATAAAGATAAATAACTGTTTTAGTTCTCACACCAGTCACATGACTGACTTGGAGTTTATTGTTTTAACCTAAACTCTGAGTGCCCTTATTTCGACACGGGCAGCATGTAATTTTGATTTTGCAGATTTATATTCACTGGATCCTGATTTACAGCTGGGACGATACTCGGAAAGCTCTGTATCCGTGTATTACTTCTAGTTGTGTATTGTATTATTTTTCTGCTGCGATATATTTAAATGTAATTTAAATCTCTGATATTTTCTGTGTAATATTTATTCTTACTCTACGTATTCTTGTATTCTGATGGAATTGTTGTAATATACAATGAAATGTTCCTCTGTTTGTGTTCTGATTTGTCATGTTCTCAAAGCAATCCGTGCTTTCCTTACTGAGGATGTTCGGGTCGTTTCTTTTTGGTATCAGAGCTTTGGTTTACGAAGCTCGAGAACAAGACACATTAGAACCAAACGAAAGAATTCATCAGAAATTGGATTAGTAATATCCAATGGGAACGACTTGTTAGAGATAGGATCAGTAGTATCCTAGAACGATTGTGAAGAGTATATTTTTGAAATATAAAAAGAAAAAAAATTGTTTTGAAATTTAAATCGTATTGTACGTATTTGAATAATTTATTTTAAATTGATTTGGACAATCTAGTATATGAAGATTTTGCATATACGCCTAGCTGGCGTGTATACGAAGTCCCAAATATATTGGATAGATATAGAATCACATTCTAGACACCCGAAGATGATACTAATGATTGAGATCTCATCATTAGTATTTATGTCCGAGCTTCGAAAGTGTGACATCTATATATTTCCATTAGACTGGTGTGAGAACCAAAATTAGATAGGGCTTATTGTTGTGATTTGGGACAAAAATGTGATTTTTGACTATATATCAAAATTATGTGATTTGAAAGATAATCAACTAATTGATTACTGATTATGTTGTTTGATATCGTTTGATTAATTAAAATGTTGAACCTTTAGCCAAATTGAACCAAATATTGAATTGTATTGAAAAATGATTACAATTGCATGCATATACATGTACTTACATTGAACAGGTCATAGCAAGGAGGCTAGAGCAGAAGAATAAAATTGTTTGCCCGACAATTAGGTACATATTTATTGTATTTCTTTGGGTTTGGATGATTTTATGAGCCGATTGGCTAGCCGCTTGGCTTTTTCTTTTTCTTTTGGATTGAAGAAGGCCATGGGAGGCTATACGAAATATCCCGAAGTCCCCGGTGCAGGGGAGGTTATGTCGAAATTTTTCGAAAATTTAGGGTGTTAGCCAAATTTTTTGAAAAAATTGAAAAGTTCTTAGAAACTGAAAAGTTGAAGAACTTAAGCCGTAAAGAAAATAATGGAAGTTGAGTTGATTGGTTAAACAACTTTCGGCTCCGTTCCTTTTCGGGGACGAAAAGTTTTAAGTGGGGAGATTGTAATAACCCTGAAATTCTAAGCCAATTTAAAATTTTTATTTTGGTTATTTTAGTGAATTTTGATTATTTAAAATGAATTATTTTAAATAACAACAACGGAAAATTTATTTTCGACGAAGTTAAAACGAATAAATTTATTTTAATTATAATTCGAGCCTGAAATGGCGCGGCAGTTCGAAAATTCGATTTCAAATTTCAAATGAATTTACAGAATCCAATATAAGTCGGAATTGGACGAAACAAGAAATATTTGAATTTTTTTAATCATATCTTTCTAACAGATGTAAGAAACTGAGATTTCACTTTAGAAGTTAAAGATATGTCTAGTTTAAAATTCAGTAAAGTCGCTGTGGAATTTATATATATTTTAATATAAATAAAGGCCCTTAAAAATGGAAATTTTGAAAACGACCTCGGTTTTCGACGAAACCACTTTTGTTGGATCCTGGATGTCAAATTATTGTTAGATTTCAAAATTCATAATTTTTGAAATCAATATGTGAGCGTGGCAAAAGAAAACGTGTTTTAACAGTTTAAGTCAATTTCGATCGACCAGAAATTGGCCATTTTTCAAATGGTCTTCAAATTTGACGAAATTAGTTTCGTTAGGACCGTATCATCAATACGAAGCTAGAAATAATTTTTCTGGAATTATTGGGGTTCGTATGTGACCCCAGTAAATTGAAATGTACGTTTAAAATTCGATATAATGATTTAAATTTAATTTAAATGAAAACTGATCGAAACGACGGAATTGACCATTGGGACATATCCCATTGTGTTCGGAATGGGGGTAATTAGCAAGGGGCGACAGTCGTTGGGTCTCGTTTTGAGATCGAATGAAAAAGTTACGTTATGGAATTTAAAATAATAAAATAAATTATTATATTTATATAGGCTTGGTCAAACCCCTCTCTCTCCACTCATGTTCACTTTCAGATCTGAAGGAAATGAAAAAAAAAGAAAAAAAAGAAACGTGCACGAACGATGGACGAGCTCCATCGCAGGCCGCCGCCGCCGGAGCAGGCGCGAGCCCCTTCTCCTACCGCGTCACCAAAAGCCGCCGCCACTCCTTCCTCCCCTCTCTCTACTCTCGCGCCACCCCAATTGAGCAACCGCTTCTGACTACTCTACCGCGAGGCCCCCTCCACCCCTTCACCAGACCAGCGAACGCCAATCCCTCCCCCCTCCTTCAAAGTTAAGGTAAGTCTAAATTTCGAGTTTGATTTTATTTAACTTATAAAAACCGATTTTATTTAAGTTTAAAAACTGAAATTTTCTGATTTTCTAAAACTGAAATTTTCTGATTTTTAAAACTGAAATTTTGTGATTTTTCAAACTAAAAACATATGATTTCTCCTTGTTAAAAACATATGATTTCTCCTTGTTAAAAATATATGATTTCTCTTTGTTAAAAATATATGATTTCTCTTTGTTAATAATATGAATTCTTTTATATAAAAGAATAAGAATTTTCATTGATAAAAACATAATTTTTCATTGAATAGAAAAGTATAATTTTCAACTATAGAAAGATAAGATTTTTGAATATAGAAAGGTTATATTTTTAAATTAGAAAGATTACATTTTTCTTTAAGCAAATGAAGTTGAAGCCGTTTTGAAAACAAAAAGAAGTAGTCTTTGAAAATAAAAAGATTGAATCTTTGAAAAACAAAAAGAAGTAATCTTGGAAAATAAAAAGATTGAATCTTTTAAAACAAAAAGAAGTGATCTTTGAAAATAAAAAGATAGAATCCTGTAAAACAAAAAGAAGTGATTTTTATACATATACTAGAATAAAAATATGATTTTTATTTATGTAGAGTATTAAAAAATTGATCTTTTATATATGAAGCGCCATTATAAAAATGTGTTTTTTTTAAAAAAAAAAACAAACAAACATCACATTAAGAATGTGATTCTTTTTAAATGAACAGCGAGAAAAGATTGCAGTGGAACGAACGAGAAACAAATCAAAACCATCCGATAAAGAATGGAGGAGTGGAACCCTCGGTGAGAACTCCTCACTTTTATTTTTATCTCTAGTTTGAAATATATACTAGGATGCAGACGGTGCTTAGCAACACCCGACACCCGTCGTCCACAGACCATGATGACTTGTTTGTTTGGTTGCTATGTTGTGAAATTTGATTGTGTGATGTGCAGTGGAATACAATATTTATAGTGGAAAATATGTTATAGTTAAAAATATGGTTTTTAACGTGTATATAAAATAAATATTTATAAACAAATCGTAGATTTGTTTATATACACTTATTTGACTGATATTGATTGGGACGATAAATTTTACACATCGCCCAACTGCACAAATAAAATCTGTGTTTGATTGTTTGAAACCCCACACGTGTGTTTTGATGAATTTGGACATACACTAATCCCTATAATTAGTTGTATGTCGATCGATTGATTGACAGTCTGTTATAAGCGTTGAATATTCATATTTGATGCTTATACAGTTTAGAATGCACTCTGGATGATGGTTGATGATTTATCGTTGCTATTACGTACATGTGTTGTTGAAAATCCATATAATTAACATTATATGGCAATTGATTGGGCCTCATTCCAATTTGGAAAATATAAAGAAAATTCATTTGTTGAATTGTAAAGAAAATTCATTTGTTGAATAGTAAAGAAAATTCATTTGTTGGATTATAAAGAAAATTCATTTGTTGAATAGTAAAGAAAATTCATTTGTTGAATAGTAAAGAAAATTCATTTGTTGAATTGTAAAGAAAATTCATTTGTTGAATTATAAAGAAAATTCATTTGTTGAATAGTAAAGAAAATTCATTTGTCGAATAGTACAGAAAATTCATTTGTTGAATTGAAAATATATATTCATGTGTTGAATAAAAGCCGTGTTGATTAGATTGATGCCATTTTTACGTGAACGATATTTATATCGATTTTATTCATTTTTCAATGAATATCGAAAGTGATTTCAAAATATGATAATTTGAAATGAATTGAAATTCGAATTAAATTGAAATGAATTGAAATTCGAATTAAATTAAATAGAATTGAAATTCGAATTAAACTGAATTAGATTTGAAATTCGAATTAAATTGAAATTGAATTGAAATTGATTTGAATTGAAATCAAGTTGAAATGAATTTAAAACGAATTTATATTGGAAAGATTCAATTTTGTTTAGAAACTGAATATGAAGTCGAAATCGTTTTGAAAACAAATTTAAAACGATTTATATAATACGTTTTAAAAGGAAATCGATGAAATATATATAATATATATATAATGGCCTGAATAAAACGCGGCGCAGTGCGGCAATTCACGAATTTCGACCATTGACTTTGAATTGACGTTGCGGGAGATCCGCCGTCGTATTCTCCTAAAACCGGAACCATTGGGTTCGTATAGAAAAGAGCTTTCTAACGAATATGAGAAATTAGAAATCTAACAATTGGATTTGGAATTATGTCCAAATCAAATTTAGAAAAGGTCGTTGTAAGTGCAGTTCGATGGCCATTGATGGAAATCGACTGTACGGGCCTTGATAAAATTATTAAAAATAGTAATAATTTGTGTAAAATCTTCAGAAATGATTTGTGAAGAATTGGGATGAAAAATTCCATATTTGAAAAGATAAAAGTAGATTTTTATCGAAAAGAACTAGTTTCGAACTAGAATTATAATTCTATTTATTTTTAAAATAAATAAATTGGATTTGAAATGGCTTTGAAACTAACCAGAATTTCCAATAATTGAATCGGAAAGGATTTGAATCGAAATTGTCTTCAGAATATTTCGATGTTGGATTCCGTGATGATACAGATATTGTTATGGGAATTTGAAAGATATATTAATTTCGTTATTTCCAATACGATATTTGTTGGTCGTAGAATTTGATATTGAATATAAGCCGGTATATTTTCTATTCAGAGTCTTGTATTTAATATCAAATGGGATTTAGGTTTGTCGTGAATGGTGTTTTCATTAACACTGTTCTTAAACCCAATTGAGAAAAAGATTAAATCTTTTTATTTAGATTAAATGAAGTGTATCCATTTAAATAATATTTAATTGGAATTGAATTGAAATTGATTTTTGGGTTTATCGTGAACAGTGTTTTAAATAACACTTGTTCTTTAACCCGATAATTAATAGAATGTGATTTTGGGTTGTCGTGAATGGCATCTTCAATAATACTGTTCTTAGACCCAACAGAGTTAAGAAAATTAGAAACTAACTGGAGATTAGTTAAGTTGAATGGTTTCTTGGGTATCGATCTGATGTTGGTTTCGGCCTTCGGGGTTAATACTTAGGGAATTGCTCACTTGCTAATTTACAGTTAGGGACTGGATGAAATGTGATGTGATTTTGGGTTTATCGTGAACCGTGTTTTAAATGACATTGATTCTTTAACCCAGTTAAAGATTAAAACTAAGTGGAGTTTTAATGAATCTTTAATTAGATTGAAAAGATCGAGAATGGAGTATCACCAGTTTTGCTCCAAGCGATAGTTAAATCTTTAATTAGATTTGAACGTGAAATGGTAATTGAATTTACCAATAACACCGTGGTGTTAGATATGAAGTATTACCAGTTTTACTTCGTGGGATGAATAGGTTGGGATTGGGAAATAAAATAAATGATTACTTCGGTGTGGTTCGCTAATCCCGACTAGTTTGAAGTGATATTCAAAGGAAGATTAAAGAATAAATTTAAAAGAATTTATCGTTGATTAAATTACTGGGAACCTATCCCTAAGAATGTGAAATTTAGAAACTAACTGTAGGTTGGCTAAGAAGAATGGTTTCCTGGGTATTGATCTGATGTTGGTTTCGGCCTTCGGGGTTAATATTTGGGGAATTATTCTCTTGCTAATTTACGGTTAGTGACTGATGAATTGGAATGAGGCGTATGTTGTGTTTGTGTACCACTTGTTTATTATATACGCGAGTTGTTCAGAAAGACCGGGTTTATCCCATTCTGAATTCGACAATTAGTCAAAGATGAAGACGGTGGTTGAAGACCGGAGGTCTTCACGTCGTTTGGATAATTACTGATGATCTTGATTGGGTCATACACCCAAGAGGAGGGAATCAATTGGTGATCGTCCATACGTACTTGGAGATCGATGGATATGCGGGGTACTAGGTGCCTCCGGTTTCGTTCAGACCTCGAACGAACTTGTAAATTGACTGTGTGTCTGACATTGGATTTTATTCTGTGTGATTGATTTCTATTAAATATATATCTGTTTGGCGGCGGAGAATTTATTCTCTTGCTTAACGCCCTTCTTTGAGACGTACTAGCTCAAGGGTTATATACTGATGGATATCAAACGCATAGAGTGAATTGCCTGTGTGGCATGCCTAAGTGGCAAATGATCAAGGCTTCTGTTGAAAAGCAAAGTCTTGTGGTTGATGATCAAATCACGACCTTTGTGGCATATCTTTGTGTAACGTCTAATTCGCTAGTTTCACACCCTGTATGAACCAAAAACGGGAGACGGATATCAGGGGGAGCATGCGTTTCCTTCTAGTTAGAAGTGGTGTCAGTGGTTTTACATGCCCTGAGGAGTTTGACTTATGTGGTTGTTGCTGTTGCGAGGCGCCTCGGATATATCGGTGACTATGTGAAGCCGTTGGAGTCATTTGTTGGCTCATTTACGCCCTATAAGGCGGGGAAACGCAGTGTTCAGGAATTATAATCCACATCGGTGGACCGGCCCTGAGTCCAAGGGACGATGCGTTATGTTCCTGAGGGGCGGACTAGAGGCTCTCGAATCGGTGAGGACGATCCCTAGCCTCGGTTCATATCATAAATGATAATCCAACTTCCAATACGACATTTTGCGGTTTTGATTGTGTACCTATATATGGCGACATAGTGGTATGGGACACTCATGCAGCCTATGATTGATATTTATGATTGTATATAAAATCAGAAACTAAGTGGAAACGAGCTAAGATGGGTGGTTTCCTGGGTATTGATCTGATGTTGGTTTCGGCCTTCGGGGTTAATACTTAGGGAATCGTTCTCTTACTAATTTACGGTTGGAGTCTGATTAAGAATTAAAACATGAAATTTAGCGTATCAGGCATTCTTTGGCTATTATAAGGTAAAAACCCTATCCTCCGGCTTGCGTTGCATTGTGTGATGGGACCTGGGTCTTACAATAGCTCCATTGTTCTTTATTCAGCATTGCGCTGTTTGTTTTATGCACTGGTGTTCTTGGGAGGAAACCCGTTCCGTGTTATACGGCGTGGTCCCTTGATTTACCTAACTTTAAAATAAAGATAAATAACTGTTTTAGTTCTCACACCAGTCACATGACTGACTTGGAGTTTATTGTTTTAACCTAAACTCTGGGTGCCCTTATTTTGACATGGGCAGCTAGTAGTTTTAGTTTTGCAGATTTATATTAACAGGATCCTGATTTACAGCTGGGACGATACTCGGAAAGCTCTGTATCCGTGTATTACTTCTAGTTGTGTATTGTATTATTTTTCCACTGCAATGTATTTAAATGTAATTTAAATCTCTAATATTTTTTGTGTAATATTTCTTCTTACTCTGTACATTCTTGTATTCTGATGGAATTGTTGTAACATACAATGAAATGTTCCTTTGTTTGTTTTCAGATTTGTCATGTTCTCAAAGCAATTCGTGCTTTCCTTACCGGGGAAGTTTGGGTCGTTTTAACCAGAGTCAATCAGAGATATTCACCCTGCACTTAGGATAGGCTTTCTTAATGCTTCCCTCTGTTTCCCAAGTACAATCTCGGGGATCTCCACTCCATTGCACTTTGACTAAGTGAACCTTCTTGTTCCTCAGTTCTTTGGTTTCTTTGCCAATAATCTTTAGCGGCTCTCTTCTCACAGCCAATTTTGGAGTAATTTCAATATCCTGTTGTGCGGCCTCTTCCACAACCAAGTCTGGGTCATGAACATGCTTTCGAAGTTGGGATACGTGAAATACATCATGTACTCCAAGCAACCAATCAGGCAATTGAACTCTATAAGCAAGGGTTCCAATCCGTTCTAGTATAGGGAATGGACAAATGAATCTGGGCGCCAACTTCCCAGTTTTTCCAAATCGAATCACTCCTCTCATCGGAGAAACGCTTAATTACACATAATCACCAACAGAAAAAGCCAAATCCCTTCTTCTCGAATCAACATAGCTCTTCTGTCGGCTTTGAGTGGCGAGTAATCGTTTCTTAACGAATTCGACTTTGTCTGCAGCTTCACAGATCATATCAGGTCCCAATACAAGTCTATTACCAGGTTCAACCCAACAAGCAGGAGATCGGCACGGTCTACCATACAATGCTTCGAATGGTGACATTGTCAGGCTCGCTTGGTAGCTGTTGTTGTATGAGAACTCAGCCAAATGCAAATGGTCTTCCCATGATCCACCAAAATCAATTACACAAGCCCGCAATAAATCTTCTAGTATACGATTCACCCTCTCAATCTGACCATCTGTCTGAGGAAGATAGGTGGTGCTTAGGTTCAGCTTCGTTCCCAGTCCTACTTGAAATGCCTCCCAGAATTTGCTAGTAAATATTGGATCTTTATCACTAAATATACTGAGCGGCACTCCGTGTAGCCTAACAATTTCCTTGAAATATATCTGCGCCAGACTCTCAGCAGTTCGGTTCGATCTGACAGGTATGAAATGGGCGGTCTTCGTGAAGCGATCTACGATCACCCAAATACTGTCATTTCCTTTCCTGGTTCTGGGCAAACCATCTATGAAGTCCATGGAAATATGTTCCCACTTCCAACCTGGAATGTCCAGCGGTTGCAACAATCCAGCCAGTTTCTATTGGTCGCTTTTGACTAGTTGGCAAGTAGGGCACCTTCTAACATATATAATGATGTCTCTTTTCAACAATTTCCACCAGAATGTTCGCTTGCTATCATTATACATTTTATTCACACCCGGATGGATACTGAGCTTAGATTTGTGGCATTCGTCAAGCACATCTCTTCTGAGTTCAGGAACTTCTGGAACACAAATTCGTCCTTGTAACCTCAGAATCCCTTCGCTATCAAGCTGGAAATCTGAAGCATTGCCTTCACGAATCCGCTGGCTCATTCCTTTAATAAATTTGTTGTCTTTTTGGAGAGCAGATATCTTGTCAATCAAAGAAGTCGCAGCTATAAAACTGGCGATGATCACATTCTTTCTACTTAGCGCATCGGCCACGACATTAGCTTTCCCTGGAGTGTACAGAAACTCAAAATCGTATGCTGCAAGGTACTCTAGCCAACGTTGCTGCCTCAGATTCAAGTCTTTCTGGGTGAACAGATGCCTTAGCGACTGGTGATCTATAAACAGTTCGAATTTCTCACCCAGAAGATATTGTATCCAAATTTTTAAAGAAATACTATGGCTAACAACTCAAGATCATGAGTAACGTAGTTCTTCTCATGCGGCTTCAGCTGACAGCTAGCATAAGCAACCACTTGATCTCTTTGCATTAATACTGCACCAAGTCCTTCTCTAGAGGCATCTGTCCAGACTTTTAAATCCTGATTGCCGTCAATAATTGTGAGCAGTGGAGTCGTTGTTAATCTGACTTTTAGCTTCTGAAAAGCCTACTCACATTCTGGAGTCCACTTAAATTTTGTGTGCTTCTTTGTAAGCTTTATTAAGTGACTAGATATCTTTGAAAAATCTTTAACGAACTTCCGGTAATAACTAGCCAATCCAAGAAAACTTCGGACTTCTGTGGGAGTAGTAGGCTGTTTCCAATTTTTAATAGCAGTGATTTTACTTGGATCCACAGCAATTCCCTCTTTTGATACGACGTGGCCAAGAAACTTTACTTCATCTGGCGAGAATATACATTTGGAAAGTTTAGCTTTCAATACATTCTTTCTTAGAATTTCTAGAACTTGTTCCAAATGTTTTTCATGTTCGGCTTTTGACTTAGAGAAGATTAGAATATCATCAATAAAAACCAGAACAAACTTATTCAAGACTCCTCTGAACATTCGATTCATTAAATCGACGAAGTAAGCTGGAGCGTTACATAAGCCGAACGGCATTACTAACCACTCATAGAATAAATCAGGACCTCAGAATGTTGTCATAGGAACACACTCCTCGGCAATACGAAGCTGATGGAAGCCTGTAGCTAGGTCCATCCTTGAAAATACTTGTGCTCCATTTAGACGATCCAATAAATCATCGATTCGCGGTAGTGGATATTTATTCTTTATTGTCTGCTTATTCAAGTCACGATAATCCACACATAGTCGCAGAGTACCGTCAGACTTTGGGACAAACACCACTGTTGCTCCCCAATCAGATAAACTAGGCCTAATCAGACCCTTCCATACAAGCTGTCGAGTTTGATTGTCTAGTTCTTCTTTCTCCTTTAGAGTCAGTCTCCGAATAGCGTGCACTACTGGCCTTGCGTTCGGAATTAAAGCGATCTTGAAATCAATTTCTCTCTGCGGAGGTAAGCTAACAACTTCTTCGAACACATCTGCATTATTCTTGATGACAGGAATATCTCTTATGTGGTCCTGTATATTCTCTATGACTACAGGGATATTTTCTATTTGAGCAGGAGAAACATTCAAAGCTGCCCAGAAGTCGTTTCTATCAGAATTCGGACCATCACATGGTATGATTATATATTCTCCTGATTTAATCTTTGCCCTAACAACTCTCTCGGCGCATCTAACCTCTGCTTCATATTTGGTTAACCAATCCAATCCCAATATAAGATCGAATTCAGTAAAATTCATGACGATAGAGATGGTAGAGAACTTATATCTGGAAAAAGAGACAGGCACCCCACAAATCCAGCTAAGATCGAGAGAACCCCCAATCGGATTATGGACAGTGATGGGTTCTTTGAGCTTTTTCAAATTCGAATCCAGCTTCTTAGCTGCATTCTTTGCAATAAAGCTTCGCGACGCGCCTGTATAAAACATTACTTTGACTGGAATGTTTTTGACAATAAGCGTGCCTTCCAAAACATCAGACCTTTCCCGACCAGATGAAGATGCAGGCACTTCTGCCACTTCATTTACATGTACTGCTTCAGGTTTTCTGAGTAGCGGGCAGGCCTTTGAAAGATGACCGTCCTGATGGCATTGACTGCACTTTCTATTCTCTTGAAATCCCTTCTTGGATTGAAGTTCACCTTTTAATTGCTTCTTTAAGGGTCCGCAGTTTATCGCCAAATGCCCTGGCTTCTTGCAGTTACTGCATATGGCAGTCATTGCTGCTCCTTTCTCAGATTTAACCCGTTTATGCTTGGCTTTGGGCTTCTTACTGGCCTCAGGAGTATCAGTCTCAGATTGCCTTTATTACTAGAACAGACTTCCTCTTCGTAGTGTAACATACCTTTCTTGTCGAGATCCTCATACCGATAAGCCATGTATATCATTTCTGAAAAAGGAAGCTTCACATTCCTCATTACACTATTCTGGTATTTTCTTTGCAGGCCATGAATAAACCTCAGATTCTTCCTCTTTGGATATTGAATTAGATGCGGGGAAAAATGAGAAAGTTCATTGAATCTCTTATGATATTCTAGAATAGTCATATCCCCTTGTATCAGATAAGAGAATTCATCACATAACCGCTCAGTTGCTTCAGGAGGAGTAAATCTTTCTAAGAAAATCACTTTGAATCTATCCCAGGTGATATCACCTTCTGGATTATCCTCAATAATCGTATCCCACCAGAACAAGGCTTCGTCTTTTGAGTGCCCAAGAAGCCAGTAATCTTTTCTGGTCGTCTCTTAACTTCAAACTTTCAAAGATCTTCTCAGCAGAACGAATCCAAGCTTGTGTTTCCATAATGGATTCTTTGCCCAAGAATGGTGATCCACCCAGATTTCGATACCTCTTTACTAGAGCCTCAATATCTGGTTCGGTATTCCTTCTTCAATTTCGGACACTCATTTTCTAGTACTTCTGCAAATGCCAGACCAAGTGTCTGGTCAACAGAAAAGATATTATATAGCATAGAAATATATACTTGAGTATAAATGTATCTATCGAGGTGTACTTCATTCTACTATACTCATACTAGGATATTGTTGATCCTATCTGTAATGTGTTATTCGTCCTAGAACACTACTGGTTCTATTTCTGACGAGTTCGTTAATATGTTATATTCCAGCACTAAGCTTAACCAAAGCTCTGATACCACGTTGTGACGACCCCAAAACCTCGTATTGACGGTGGCAAGGGTAATCTTTGGAATATAACACATAAACAGATAATAGCAGAACAGAATTACATAAATACACCAGATAATGTACAATAGAATACACTGGATAAATAACAACATCAGAGTTACACAGTATACAGGATCATACTTAATACAAATACAGTTCAGCTATACATAAATATCTACAGCGGAAAACAAACATAATATGTACAATAGGAGCTGAACAGCATAAAAAGAGATAAATGATAGAATCCATCTTCAGCTCCAGCTATCCAGAAAGAGCCTGCTAAAACCTGAATACAAGGCTCCCCGTGTAGAAAAAAAGGCACCCGAGTTTGCAAATGAAACAAACTACGAGTCAGTCATGGGACATGTATGAGAAATCTACTTAACACATTTTATAATATGGCTAATCACAGGACCACGCCACTTTCGCGGAACGGGTTTACTCCATTGGATTGGCTGTGCTTTAAAACAAGTAATTCTTTTAAACATCGCAATGCTTTTTATAAAAATGAAGCCATTATAAGACTCAGTTCCCATCAGCAACGCAACGGAGGATAGAGTTTTACCTTATAATGACCAAAATATGCCTGATACGAATAAAACAAAAGAATTTGATATTAATACTAGTGTTTATAAGTTTCAAAAACAATTTCAATCATAACTATCAATCATAGACAGCATGGGTACCATATTTCATGTCGCCATATATAGGTATACAATCAAAACCGCACAGTCACGTATTTGGAAATTGGATTTCCGTCATGAACCAAGGCAAAAGATAGTCCTTACCGAATTCGGGACGCTCTAGCCCGTGTCTCAGGAACAGCCGCAACTGCACCTTGGATTGTCAGGGCCGGTCCACCGATGTGGATTATTATGCCTAAACACTGCGTTTCCCCGCCCTTTGGGGGCGTAAATGAGCCAACGAATGGCTCCATCGGCTTCACGCAGTCACCGATATATTGAGGCGCCTCGCAACAACAACAACCACACAGGTGAAAATAATATAAATGTCAGCCAGTTTAAGCACTGACACCACCTCTAACTAGAAGGAAACGCATGCCCTCCCTGATGTCCTCTCTTGTTTCTGGTTCATACCGGGGTGTGTGGCTCACGAATTCACGTTATACACAAAGCTATACCACACAGGCCATGCTTTGATCATCAACCACAAGACTTTGCTTTTCAATAGAAGCCTTGATCACTACATCTTAGCATGCCACACAGGCAATTCACACCATGCAACTGATGCCATCAATCACACAGAATGAATTCCGATGTCAGACACACAGTCCATTTACAAGTTTGTTCTAGGTCTGAACGAAACCGGAGGAACTATGTACCTCGCATATCCATCGATATCCACGTACGTCTGGACGATCACCACTTATTATCTATATTTCGGGATGCCTCCCAATCAAGACATCAGTTATCATCCAACCGAGGTGAAGATCTCCGGTCTTCAACCACCGCCTTTATCATCGACTTCTTATCGTCGATTCAGTTATTCAGAATGGGATAAACCCGGTCTTTTTGAGCAACTCGCGTATATATAAACAAGTACTACACAAACACAACATACGCCTCATTCCAATTCATCATTCACTAACCGTAAATTAGTAAGGGAATGATTTCCCAAGTATTAACCCCGAAGGCCGAAACCAACATCAGATCAAAACCCAGGAAACTATCCGACTTAGCTAACCTCGAGTTAGTTTATAAATTTCACATTCAACCATCAAATATTCAATAAACTAGGTAAATTCGGTTTATTTCCATTCCATATCTTTTATAATATTTTATAACGATTTATCGCTATTTTTATTTGTTTAAAAATAGCCATTTCATTCAAACAACGCTACGGGCCATAACGCGGTCGTGGCGCGGTTTTTCTTCAGATTTGATTTACACATATTTGAAAATCTAACTGTTGGATCTTGACAAATTTTATATCATTAGAAAGATCTTTTCAAAACGAATCCAAGGGTTCCAGTTTTGGGAAAATCCGACGGTCGGATCTCCCGATACACTCGTTTGAAGTTCAGATTTCAAAATACGAACTGCAGCGTCGTTATTCGATTTAATTTAATTATATTTATATATATTTTTATATATATATATATATATAATCGATTCTGGTGCTGTTTTTCTTCAGATTTGAATTAAACATTTATTTCAAAACACGATGTTTTATATAGTTCATATAGATGATAAAAATATGATTTTTATTATAAAACAATTTATTTCAAAACATGACTATTTTATATAGTTCATATAGATGATAAAAATATGATTTTTATTATAAAACAATTTATTTCAAAACATGAATGTCGTTCAACACATGAATTTCTATTCAACACATGAATTTCTATTCAACACATAAATTTCTATTCAATACATGAATATAGTTTCAACACATGAAAATAATTCTGACACATGAATATTATTGAAAATTTCAGCAGCATAACGGTAGGGTAGTTAAAACCGGGACCGTCCCTAGTACGACTCCTCGCTCTACCTTAAAGCCTCGCAGCTTTTGACAATGGGGATTTCATGCATCTAGTTCGCACGCAGGCAGCATATTTATTTTTCTCTTTTCCACAAACTAATCCTATGTGGTTTCAACCAAATAATTCTCAACCACAAACGGGTATTTTTCAACCGCAATCAATCAGTTTCAACCACAAACAATTCTAATCAACCATTCGCTATCAATCAATTTTCACACCAATCTCAACCAATAAATATCGTCCATGGTTTGTGGATGAGGGGTGTATATATATATATATATATATATATATATATATATTCATATAAGCATGTTTCACTTCTATTTCAACACATATATAATTTTTACAACGCATATATAACTTATACATTGAATATACAACTTATACATGAGGTGTACAATGCTTATATAACTCATACTTCGAATATATAATTTATACATTGTCATTTCCATATCGTTTATAATTCAGAAATCTCACATTGGGTTCCAATCCACCAAAAATAGCAGAAGGCTCAGAAAAATATCTGGTCTCTTCTAGAATGTAGAAGATGTCTGCACTAGTCCACTGCCTCTTGTTTCACTGAATTTCGTTAACAAACGAAAAAGATATGATTTTTACAGTGAAATCATAAACCGTAGCGCTTTAAAGTGCTATTAAATAGTTTAATATAATTTCAGCCGTTACCTTTCAAAGTTGTTCAAAACTAGTTTTGGATTTTTCTTCTAATCAGTGTAGCTAGGGGTCGATCGGATAGCGCCAAAGCGTAGAGCTTGGAGAGGCGCCACCAGGGGGTACCACCGCTCTGAACTCGAACTGGTGGAGGAGGCGAATCGGCGGCTGGAACGGCTGAACTTCGTTGCGCTGGATCTCGATGCATGCAGCGCAAGGGAGGGTGTAGCAGTATGGATGTGGAGAGGAAGTCTCGATCTTCAAAAAGTTCCAAAGGAGGGGGGTCTAATTCTGCGTGTGGATGGAGTTAGAGAGGAGAGAAGGTGGAAGAAACAACCGTCGTCGCGTTCTGTAGAGGAGTCGGGGAGAGATACAGGCGTGGAAGAAAATGATTGGTCAAGCCCCCTTTTTTATATATATTTATTTTAAAATCCAAAAATACCCCTCAACGCGTATGAACTCCAATCCAAAACCAACGACTGTCGTCCCTAGCTAAATACCCCCGTTCCAAACACAATGGGATATGTTTCATAAGCCCATTCGAATGTTACAATCAGTTTTTCTTCAAATTAAAATATAAAATATTCAATAATTATTTTGAACGTACATTTCAATTTGCCGGGGCCACATACTGATTATAAAAATTCCCGAAAAATAAATCTAGCTATGTTTTGACGATACGGTCCCAACAAAACTAGTTTCGTGAATTCTAAGACCATTTGAAAAATAGCCCATTTCTAGTCGATCCAATTTAATGGAAATCGACCAAACACGTTTTCCTTTGCCACGCTCACATACTAGCTTCAAAAATTATGAAATTTGAAACCTAGCAATAATTTGACATCCCGGATCCAACAAAAGTGGTTTCGTCGAATTCTGAGGTCGTTTGTAAAATGTCCATTTTCACGGGCTATATAAATTCTATAGCGACCTTTCTGAAAATTCATTTGGCCATAACTTTTGCTTTCCACTTCGAAACATCGATTTTTCAGATTCGTTATAAAGATATTCACTAATAGATTTAAATATTTTTGGTTTCACTAAAATCCGTTTTGTTTTGCTCCTGATACTGTCAGTCAATGTTTGAATTCATTTTTTGAAACTACCGCGCCATTTCAGGCCTTGTTTTTAATTAGAAATAATTATATTCATTTTCAAACATCGATTCAAATTTACTTTTCGTCGTTATTATTAAAAATATTTATTTTAAATATTTAAAATCCACAAAAATAGCCAATTTAAAATTTTTAAATTGTTTCAGATTTTACGGGTTGCTACACGACCTCCCAGGGACTAAGTCGACCCTATGGTCGACCTGGGGGTCGACCTGGTGCTAAAGCCCAGTTTTGAGCCTGGGTTCATTCTGATGTATCTGGTCTAGTTTTCTGTCTAGATTCATCCGCCTAATCCAATATAAATAGCCTCCTAGCCTCATTCTCTTTACACCATTCTTCTCTAACCTTATGTTGCACAAATTCTTGATGGACATGGCTTCTTCTTCCTCCTCTAGATTAAATTAAGACAAATTAAAATAAAACACGAAGACTATTTCTTGAAGACTACGGCTAGGAAATGCATATTAGGGATTTGCTTCTACAATCAAATCAAAATTCAACGATTCAACTATTCGACGACTAGTTTATAGATTCAACTTCTGCATCTCAATTTCTTAGACCACGATTTGTATGTCCAAGTTACATTTAGATAAAAACTATAAACTTAATATGGGCATGTTATAAATTGGAATTGGATCTATGTATGATAATTGATTCATATCTATTCTTGTTCATCTTGGATCTTGAATATTGCTATGAGATTAATTTGGACCTATTCATGTCATAAATTGGAATTGGATCTATGTATGATAATTGATTCATATCTATTCTTGTTCATCTTGGATCTTGACTTTTGGGAATAATGCTATGAGATTAATTTAGGCCTATTCATGTTATAAATTGGAATTGGATCTATGTATGATAATTGATTCATATTTATTCTTGTTCATCTTGGATCTTGACTTTTGGGAATATTGCTATGAGATTAATTTGGGCCTATCCATGTAGTAAATCGAATCCTTTCATAATATTATCATGCCTGTGATGTTGAATCAGTTATTACTCACAAGTTTGGGACTGTCACCTTATGTCAGCTTTTATCATGACTATCGCCTTATTATGCTAGATTTGAAATCCTATTATTTTCTATATGCCAGTGATGTTGTAACCAATTATCTCAAGTTATATCATGCTAGTCTTGTAATCCCTTCTATCACTCAATGCTTGTCCTTTTTGCCTATCAAAGTTTTGATGTTATTTCCCTTATTTCTGGATTTGGACTTACTTGTAATTTAGATCGATTCACGTTTACATGCGATGGGAATACGATTTCGGTAGATTAGGTAAAACATATATTGGTTATGAACATGAACATTGTTATAACTTGAATCTAGATATGGACATGAAACTTGCCTTGAAACTTGACATGAACTTGACATGAAATTTGAACATGGACATGACACTAGAGTGAACTTGAAAATGGCCAACTCGAGGTTGGGTTGAGTTTGCAGTGTAATTCTGCCCGGAACCGCCCGGAAAATTCAGTTACTGCAAACAATAGGATCCAATGTGGGTAGTTGGTCATATCGCGCTTGAAACCCGAGGTCAGACTGAGTTGTGGTGTAAATCTGCCCGGAACCGCCCGGCATATCCAATGACCACAACAACAGGTGTGATGTGAGAGATTGGGGTGCATTAAAGAATTAATGCCACATGATAGGGTTAAGTCATAAACATGAAAGACAACACTTAACCAACTTGATACATGATTCGTACGGCTAAGTCATGAACTTGAACGACAACACTTAGACAAATTTGACATGACACGTAGGCAGGTTATGTCACGAACTTGGATGACAACACTTAACCAACTTGACATGCTAGACAGATAAAGGTTAAGTCACGAATTTAAATGACAACACTTAACCTATTGGACGAAAATCCTAGTTACGCGGTCCATTTCAGTAGTAACCCACTAGATGTATCATGGTACCCTGGAACTAGGTAGGGTGGGGTACGATTACTGGGCTGATTGTAAGCGACCAGAACGACGGCTGAGTTGGTGCGCCAGTGTAGATTCAGGTGGACTATGGTCGTGCACATAGTCCGGAGTTGAAAAAGCAGGCACTGGGCATCAGTAGGTTTACTTGTGCATGCTTGATTCGTGTCGGTGGTTGGCACCCTAGGGCTTGATACACCCTATGGTGGACCTAGCACAGGTGACTACATTCGTGATAGGGCCGTATGACATAGACACACGACGAGTTAGAACTTGTAGGGAGCCGATCGATTAGTGGATCGTTTCGTTGGATCTAGTAATGGGACATTTCATGATATTGGGTCAAGGAATCATTTCATGGTTAATATAAGACATGGGTTTGGGATACTAGTACAATTGGTGCAGCGGACCTTGAACACGCGATGCTATACTTGACTTATTATGTTATCTTAGTCTATCTTGCCCATCTTGATAGGATCCTTATGTTTACTTTCAGTTTATACATGTCATGTTACCTTTACCTGTTTTTATGCTGAAAGTCACTAGGACTTACCAGTCTTTATGACTGACCCATTTTCTTTCGCCTCTTTTTCTTTCGTCCCCCCCCCCCCTCCCAGGTTCTCAGGGAAGGAGCTCTAGCACTTAACTTGGATTTCGCTTACTTTCGGTTCATCTCATGTAAGGTTTGATCTTGAGCTATGCTATGGCTGAATTTCTGCTACCTTTGGGGAATTAAGCTACTTTTGTTGTTTTAAGTTTATGCTTCTTTATTTATGCAAAACAGAATTTTTTGTAATGGAAAATAATGACTTTGGCTATTTGGTACTATGAATTTAAAAGGTTTTGTCTCTTTTTGAAAGTGATGAAATTTATCTTTTGATCCTTCCGCTGTTTTATTTTTGTTCTGTCTCGTAATATTTTTGTGTTTGTTTACCTCGATAACGCCCCTCCAAAACTAGTGCATTCCCTTTGTGAGTGACCCTAGCGGAGGGTGGGGTGTTACATTCTCTCTCTCAGATTTTCAGCAAAATAAAATAGAAAAAAGAGGGGGGAGCCTCGACGATCGCGCCTCCACTCTTCCCAGCCCCGTCGCCACCCGGGATGATGCGCCACCGGCCTCCCTCCGTCCTTCCCATCTCCGGCGACAACAACCCTCTCTCGCGTCCTTTTCCGACACAGATCCGTGAGCCGATGCACCTCCACAACCGAAACCTTAAACTGCTTGTCCTTCCCATCTCCGGCAACCCCAGCCCCCTCTCGCCTCCCTTTCCGACGCAGATCCGTGAGCCCATTCACCCCCACAACCGAAACCCTAAATTGCCGGTCCCCACCACCTAATGCCGCAGCCTCCCCACCTCCTACTGACTCCGGCGCGCCACCCCCCCGCAACGCCACCAGAAAAACACTCCCCCATCAAAGATCGATTTTTTTGCAAGGAGAAAGGTGACTTTTATGTATACATTGTTTTAAATATACATATTTTTACATATACATGTTATAAAAACTAAAATTTTATATATGTAGCGGAGTAAAAGATTAGATTTTTAATTTATAAAAGTTGAGATTTTTAATTTAGTAAAAGTATGATTTTTATAATGTAAAGATTTAATTTTACATAATATAAAGATTCGATTTTTATTATGAAATAGCGAATATAAGGATTCAATTTTTATCATGAAGTAGCGTATATAAAAAGATTTGATTTTTAATTTGTTAAGAGATAAGATTTTACTTATGAAAAGATTTAAATTTTAGTATGATAAAGTTACGATTTTTGGTTATGTGAAAATACGATTTTTGGTTATGTAAAAATATGATTTTTAGTTAAAAAGATACGATTTTTAGTAAGTTAAAGATATGATTTTTATATATATCGCATTGAATTAAAAATATAAGTAACAACATAAAAATATGATTTTTATGTAAGTAGCGAATTAAAAATGTAATTTTTATGTATGTAGACAAGTAAAAATAGATTTTTTATATATGTAGCGAAATAAAAATGTGATTTTTATATGAATTCTATTTAAATAAAAATACGATTTTTATATAAGAATTAGCGTTATAAAAATATGGAAAACTGGATTATAAAAATATAATTTTTATAATATAAACATCAACATAAAAATATGATTTTATGTATGAAGTAACAGTATAAGAATGTGATTTTTAATAATCAACTGCGTGAAACAGATGGCGATGGATCAGACTGAAATGAAAACGAAGTCCGAACCGTTCAGAAGCAAAGAATGGAGGAGTGGATCCCAAAGGTGAGAGGTTCTCACATTAGTTTAATTTCTAGTTAAAAATATATACTAGAATGTAGACGTTGCTAAGCAGCACCCGACACCGTCGTCCACATACCATGGACGACTTGTTTGATTATGATGTGCTGTGAAGTTTGTTTGTGATTTTGATGTGAAATGGATAATAAAATATTCATGTGTTGAAATAAATATTTTACAATCAAAAATATAATTTTTAACGTATATATGAATGAAAATAAATATTCATTCACAAATCAAAAGATTTGCTCATATACACCCATTTGACTGGTATTGATTGGGACGATAAATTTTACACATCATTCAACTGCACAAATAAAATCTGGGTTTGTTGATTGAAACCCCACACGGGTGTTGGGATGATATTTGACGTACACTAATCTCAGCTGTTTAGTGATATGTCAATCGTTTTGTTGACAGACTATGTAAGCGTGAATTATTTATATTTAATTCTTGTGCAGTTGTGTAGTGCACTCTGGATGATGGTTGATTGTGTATCATTGCTGTTATGTACATGTTTTGTATGAAATCCATGTAAATCACATTATATGGTAATTGACTGTGTCTAATTCCAGTTTAGAAAGAAGGAATATTTTAAAATAACGAATATTTTAAAATAAAGAATATTTTAAAATAATATTCAGTAATGGATCAAAATATGATTTCGATGTCCGATTTGCGATGGACGCGAAAATATTTAAATATATAAAGCCATGTTGATTAGATTAACACCATTTTGACGCAAACGATATTTATATCAATTTTGTTCATTTTTATAATGAATATCGAAAAGGAAATGATTTCAAAATCTAATGTTTTGAAAATATTATCATTTATATATTAATGATATGGAATATTCAATTTTGATTTAAAATTGAATATGAAGTTGAAATCGTTTTTAAAACGAATTTAAAACGATTTATAAAATACGTTTTAAATGGAAATCGACGAAATATATATAGTACATATTACATATATTAAATGGCCTGAATAGAACGCGTCGTGATGCGACCGTTCGTGAATTTTGACCACTGACTTCGAATTGATGTTACCGGAGATCCGACTGTCGAATTCTCATAAACCGGAACCATTGAGTTCGTATCAAAAATAGCTTTCCAATGAATATTAGAAACTAGAAATATAACGGTTGGATTTGGAATTATGTCCAAATAAAATATGGAAAAGGTCGCTGTAAGTGCAGTTCGATGACCGTTTATGGAAATCGACTGTACGGGCCTTCATAAAATTATTAAAAATATCAATAATTTGTGTAAAATCATAATAAATGATTTGGAAAGAATTGGGATGAAGAATTCCATATTTGAAAAGATAAAAAAATATTTTTATCAAAATGAACTAGAATTATAATCCAACATTTTTAAATAAATAAATTGGGTTTGAAATGGTTTTAAAAATAACCAGAATTTCCAATATATGAATTGGAATGGATTTGAATCGAAATTATCTTTAGAATATTTCGATATTGGATTCCGTGATTATACGAACATGGTGGAGGAATTTGGACGATATATATATATCGTTATTCCAATACGATATTTGTAGAGTTCAGAATTTGATACTAAATATTAGCCGATATAATTTCTGTTCAGAGCCTTGTATTTAATATTAAATTGGATTTTAGGGTTTGTCGTGAATGGTGTTTTAAATAACACTTTTTCTTTAACCCGATTAACAATGGAATGAGATTTTGGGTTTGTCGTTAATGGTATCTTTAATAATACTATTCTTAAACCCAATGGAGTTAGGAAAATTAGAAACTAACTGAAGATTAGCTAAGTTGAATGGTTTCATGGGTATTGATATTATGTTGGTTTCGGCCTTCGGGATTAATACTTAGGGAATTGTACTTTTACTAATTTACAGTTAGAGACTAATGGGATGGGGTCTTCAGTAACACTGGTCTTAAACCCTGTGTGAAAAGCATCAATCTTTTAATTGAGATGTAGAGAAGAATTACCAACTAACTAACATTTAATTGGATTTGAAATGGAATTTGAACTGGGTTTATTCTGAACTGTGTTTTAAAGACATTCGCTCTTTAACCCGATTAACAGTGAAATATGATTTGGAACTTATAAATCTTTTAATTAAGATTTAGGAGAAATTTCCAAAGACAAGTTTTTCAATTAATAAAATAAATTAGGATGGAATGGAATTCGATTCGGTAATAATTGAAGTGAACTTCTATGGCGGAAGACTGTTACTATATATGGAATTTAAGAGGCTTTGTCGTTATTCCATTTATATTATCGGTTGGATACAAAAGTTTATGTCGATTTATATATATATTGATCTGTTTTCCGTGAAGATTCCATTGTTAATGGAATGTGATTTTGGGTTTATTGTGAGTTGTGTTTTAAGTGACATTAGTTTTTTAACCCAGTTAAAGATAAGATTAAATCTTAACTTTGAATAATCATTAAGTAATGATTTTTGGAAATTAAAACTGAACTAGAGTTTTAATGAATCTTTAAATAGATTAAAAGGTGAATTTGATAACCAAAATTATCAAATTCGAGAAATGATCGAGAATGGAGTACCACTAGTTTTACTTCGGGTGATAGTTAAATCTTTAATTAGATTTGAACGTGAAATGCTAATTGTATTTACCAATAACACCGTGGTGTTAGATATGAAGTATTACTAGTTTTGCTTCACGGGATGAGTAGGTTGGGATTGGGAAATTAACAAATGATTACTTCGGTAAGGTTCGCTAATCCCGACTAGTTTGGATAAACGTTAATTTGGTTTGAATTGATATCCAAAGGAAGATTAAAGAATAAATTTAAAAATTTTATCTTTGATAAAATTAATGGGAACCTTTCCCAAAGTATAAGAATATTTGAATAAAAGAATATTCTGAATTGGAATGAGGCGTATATTGTGTTTATGTAGCACTTGTCTATTATATACGCGAGTTATTCGGAAAGACTGGATTTAACCCATTCTGAATAACTGATTCGACGATAAGTCGACGATGAAGACAGTGGTAGAAGACCGGAGGTCTTCACATCATTTGGATGATTATTGATGTCTTGATTGGGTTGTACACCTAAGACGAGGTAATAAGTGGTGATCGTCTAGACGTACTTGGAGATCAACGAATATGCGAGGGCCTCTCTTCTGTATTGGACATATGGGACGAGGAATAAGGTGTCTCCGGTTTCGTTCAGATCCAAAACAAACTTGTAAATGGATGTGTGTCTGACATTGGATTTTATTCCGTGTGATTGATTTCTATTAAATATATATCTGTTTGGCGACGGAGAATTTATTCTCTTGCTTAACGCCCTTCTCGGAGATGTACGAGCTCAGAGGATATATATTAATGGATATCAGCCGCATTGCATGAATTGTCTGTGTGGCATGCTGAGTTGCATGGATCAAGGCTTCTATTGAAAAGCAGAGTCATGTGGTTGATGATCAAAGCATAGCTTTAATATAGCTTCGCTTTGTGTATAGTGTTAATTTACGAGCCTCACACCCCGGTGTGAACCAGAAACGGGAGAAGGATCCAGGGAGGATGATGCGTTTCTTTCTAGCTAGAGGTGGTGTCAGTGTTTACAAGCCCTGACATTTTACTTATGTGGATGATGGAAAGCGAGGCTCCTCGGTTATATCGGTCATTATTGTGCCGATGGATGGTTTGGTCGATATATGACCAGTTTACGCCCTATAGGGCGGGGAAACGCATTGTTCAGGAATTATAATCCACTAACATAATTGTGGACCGGCCTTGTGGCTCCAAAGGGACGATTTGTTTTGTTCCTGAGATATGGGCTAGATTGTCTCGAAGCAGTAAGGACGATCCATTGCCTTGGTTCACAGACGGAAATCCAACTTCCAATATGTGACACTTCGGTTTTGATTGTAGAGCCTAGTATGGCGACATAGTAGGATTGGGCACTATGTCGTCTATGATTGATACATTTATATTTGAAGTTGTTTTCATACACTTTACACTATAATAGTATCAAAATTATTTGTTTTAAACGTACCAAGCATGTTTGGCTATTATAAGGTAAAACTCTATCCTCCGGCTTGCAGTGCATTATGTGATGGGACCTGAGCCTTATAATAGCTTCATTTTTCCAAAAAGCATTGCGCTGTTTTGTTTTATGCACCGGTATTCTTGGGAGGAAACCCGTTCCATGTTAAAGGCGTGGTCCCTTGATTTACTTTATTTTTAAAGTAAGGATGTAATAACTGTCTTAGTTCTCACACCAGTCACATGACTGACGTGGAGTTTATTGTTTTAATCTAAACTCTGGGTGCCCCTATTTTCTACACGGGCAGCTAGTAGTTGTGTTTTGCAGATATTATATTCACAGGATCCTGGTTTATAGCTGAAGAGATATTCGGAAAGCTCTGTATCCGTGTATTTCTTTCAATTGTGTTTTGTATTATTTTTCCGCTGCTATATATTTAAATGTAATTTAAATCTCTGATATCTATCAAATGTATTTTATTCATTCATACTCTGTGATATTCTTATATTCTTATGGAATTGTTGTAATAAGCAATGAAATGTTCTTCTGTTTGTGTTCTGATTTATCGTATTCTCAATTCAATCCGGGCTTTCCTTTACGGGGAAGTTCGGGTCGTTATATTTTGGTATCAGAGCTTTGGTTTACAGAGTTCGAGAACAAGACATGTTAGAACCAAACGAAATAATTCGTCAGAGATTGGATTAGTAATATCCAATAAGAATGGCTCGTTAGAGATGGGATAAGTAGTATCCTAGAATGAGCCGGACGAGTGTTATTTTTGAAATAAAAATGAAAACAAACTTTGTTTTGAAAATTTAATCCAATTATACGCATTTGATTATTTGTTTTATATCGAATTTGGACAATCGAGTATATAAAGATTTTGCGAATATGCATCATGAACGTATATTTGAAGCCTTAAATATACTGGATAGATATAGAATCACACTTTAGTCGCCCGGAGATGATACTGATGATAGCGATCGCATCACCAGTATTTATGTTTGAGTTTCGAAAGTGGGATGTCTATATATTTCCAATTGACTGGTGTGAGAA